>OX459214.1:5000000-7500000 GCA_949775195.1 Diarsia dahlii | reverse complement strand
ATAAATGTTATTTTAAAAGGTATACTCGTATTTTTGGTACTCTATAGCGTTCCCGCAGACGACGTCGCGGGCAGCAGCTAGTAAATAATAAATAAAATAGCCCCTGATTGAGAGAAATAATTGAATTATTATAACAATGCTTGTAACAAGGACACTGTATTCACCCGGAATCAACTCGGAGCAAATGTCAAGGCTATCCGGACAACTTGAAAGAAACTCAAGATGTTGAACTCCTCCAAAAATAAGTACAATTTCTGCCACCCCAAGTCAAAAAGCGGTAACTCAACAAAACTAATTTTTCGAGAAAAAAGGGAAGAATTTGTTGAAAAAAGGCGTAGGTGGAAGTGTCATTGTTTGTGTTACATAGTGTTTTCATAACACGTTGGTCAGAGCAGTCCTTCATAGTTTTTGATAGTCGGTAGGCGTAGTCAGAATCCCAAAATACTTTATACCAGTCTTGCCAAAGGGTATCAAGAAACTGGGTTATTTAAATGTTTCAATAAAATTGCGATTACTTCCACAAATCTATCTATTGTAGATACTTAAATTTTTCATAAATCATTCGGGTACAAAAAGAACGGATTTAATTATTTTTGAGTTACCGCTTTTTTCTAACGAGAACATCATTATTCCTTGGATCACAGACGATTTGCAAAATCCGAGGGAACAAATGTAAGGGGAGGAGTTCTCGGTGCAAAGTTTTACACGACGGATTGTAAATGATGATGAAATACTTGACTCCAAAGAAGAGTTGTTTTACAAGCTGTGAGTGGTTGTGTATGATGCTGTAAAATGGTGTGAACCATGAAGGTATACCACCAGCACATCGTAACCGTGGTACAGATAGTCGGTACCCCGAGAGTATGACAACACCAGTCTTTGCCAAAGGGTATCGTATTACACATCTGGGTTGTGGAAATCAGATTAGCAGTTGCTTGATCTAAATTACCACGTATTTTTTTTTAACCTGGTGTTTTGTACCTGACTACTCTGTGAAGAAATAGCTGGTACAAACTCAGAGGTCATAGTCTCTTTTAAGGTCCAGACTATCTTGGTATACTCACATATGGACTACGCAGATTCAAAGATGGTATTTTGAAGAAAAAACAATACAGATTTGAGTAGACCTGTCTAGCCAGTGCAAGCAATTGTTAGTGTTGGCAAATAAGAACGCAAACATATCACTATCACTACATAGTATACATATATAAAACAAAGTCGCTCCCCGCTGTCTGTTCATATATATGCTTAAATCTTTATAACTACGCAACGGATTTTGATGCGGGTTTTTTAATAGATAGAGTGATTCAAGAGGAAGGTTTATATGTAGCACATTCCACCCGTGCGAAGCGGGGGCGGGTCGCTAGTTTATTATAAGTTGGAACATTTTTCTTTTTCAAAATGTTTGCTTCATCTGTTTTCTTCTTCTTCCTGTACTTTTGTTATACTAACAATATAGGTACGTTCCTCGCATTTCCATATATATCAACAGTAAGTGTCATAAATCACAAACAAAACCTTCAATTCAAAATTTCCTACTTCTGGTATACCAAATCGGTAGGAGTACATTTACAAATTAATTCACATTAAACGATTCCCCAGTTTCACGGCATCAATTAAAATGTCTCCAACAATTTTAAACTTAAATGAAAAGGGGAGATCTGTAGATGTTTTGTCATTTGAATAGCTCCTTTTTATGCAAATCGGAGATCTCTCCACCAAAAGTTAGCGCGAGCGCTTAATAAGGGCGAAGTCGATTCATTTAGTGTGGCCCGCTTAATGTTATTATCTGAATTAAGAATTTCGAAGTCAACGAAATTTAATTTGACTAAACAACTGGTCGGTTTTATTTTATGGAAAATACTAGCTGTTGTCTAAAATTTCGAAAGCGGCGCCGGTTATTGAAAATTTATGTGGTAATCGGTTATCAAGGTATGGACACTTTTAATGCGGAAGAATGAGGAAAATTTTGAGTATGAATGTAGATGGCTATAAAAGTAGAGGAAGGCCAAAGAAACGATGGATGGACTGTGTGAAGGATGATATGGCTAGAACGGAGGTGACTGCTGAGATGACGGGTAATAGATAAGTATGGAAGAAGAAGACTTGCTACGCCGATCCCAAATAAATTGGAATGAGATCTCAACCAATAAAAGGATTAAAGTAAGTTGTCATGCTACCAAATACCGTAATTAATACATCAAATAGAGATTTAATCATTCGTCGAAACGTCTACCTCGTCAATTAAGTGATTAAATTATCATCCCACAATATCGTCTCCCCGTAGCTTATTCCACGAACAATGTTAACAGCGAATAGAGGGATGTTATCTGAAGCTGAGTTGGCTCATACATGGATATTCTGGTACATAAAACGACAATCAAGTCACACATATCTTGTATAACCTGACCTCGCTTTGTATCAGCTTCACGTTACAGTGAGAGATCAGTTTAATTTGGTTTGTTTAGGTTGATTGGTCGTCGTGCTTACACTACAATCTGAATCATCTTCTTGTAAATATATTGTAATATACTTGGCTGTAATGCTTGTACTATAATATCTTAAGGGATTTGTGGATACGGATCTGGATATATTTGATTAAAGGATTTTATACTTGATTGGATTTACGTTACATGAGAGAATATTATGTGCGTAGAAAATGAAATTGATACTTATTCTTTAATAAAAGATACAACATAACATCACGCCTGTAATACCCGAAGGTATGTTATAGAGGTGTGGGTGTACGATAAATAAGTAGGTCATGTACCTAAAAGGGGACGATGCAACCAGCTCAAAACCAGACTCCGTACCGGCCACTGAGAAATTCCTGAAGGAAAAAGTAATAGCGATTTACGAAACCCGAATCAAATCCAGAACCTCATACGTAACAGTCACACTTGCATGAGTAAAATGCATATTATAAATACTATCAGTAATTTTATGATCAAGTTAAAATTCATCCTGATTAAAGGCGAATTTCTCAAAAGTAGCTGATTACGTTAGTTACACTCAAAACCGCGTTCAAAAGCTGTCAGTGTCAATATGTTACACAACATAACTGAAAGCTCTTTGAGTTGTGAGCGAAAATAACAGCTCCTGAATTCAGTTTAAACGTGCTGATCGCTTCACTGTAGTTGATGTAAAGTTGGCTTTAAATGGTAAAATAAAATTATAAAATATTAAACTGCAAATGAACAAAAGTTAAAACTATAAACGCCGACACTGGAAATGTTCAAGAAATAAGATCAAATCGATTTTAAAGAGGACTGCGACACCGTTGACACTGAATGTAATTGACTGGCCTGTTGGTCTAGTGGTTAGTGACCCTAACTGCTATGCCGGAGGTCGTGGGTTCGATTCCCACCCAGGACAAATGTTTGTGTGATGAGCACGATCATTTGTTCTGTGTCTGGGTGTAATTTATCTATAATATGTATGTATTCTAGTACCCATAACACAAGCTCTACTTAGCTTGGGACTAGATGGCGTTGTGTGATAGTTGTGGAATATTATTATTATTATTATAATCTGCTTAGCGCGGTGAATATGTATGAAGTTTGAATGTGCACGACGTAGCAGGAATAGTAGCAAGAGATCTGTAGCGTTCTGCAGGTTTTGTGAAGATGTGTGGGAAAAGGCTTCATACTTGTCTTAACTTGACTTTTGAAAAAAATATATATTTCAGGTTGGATGCACAAACGGTTGTGCTTGTGGCATGTATTCAGTCCATCATTCTGAACGCCTTTTTTATTTTTTTTCGTCGGATGGTGGGAAATCATTAAATGACTCTTCCCGCTCTAATGTCATGTAATGTTGGTAGCACTGGGTAGTTCGATACTCTAGATAAGAATATGCTTGTACGTATTGAACAAGGCTGCCAATCATAATGATATTTTAAAGACATAATGCGATTGGTGACAATAACACTAGATTTTCCAAAAACAAGACAAGTCAGGCAAAATACACTTCTACGAATGTAATCGACTAAATCATCCAGAATCTAGAAGTCCAATGAACATTTACGAGCAAATCTAATCCATTTCCTTTACATGTCTTATTAGCCTGGAGGAGCCAAGCAGTTATTGCATTCTTTATATTCGCAGCCATTCCTAAATTGACAAGAGACAAATTCAACTCCTTTGTACGGCTACGTAAGTACGACATTCTGTGTCCTCGTTTAGGGTGAGCGCGCAGTGACTTAAGCGGCAGCGGTCGCGATAACCGGCTCAAAAAGATCCCGTTTAGGGCAATTTTAGATTACCGTATTTTTTACACGTATGCTTGTTTATAAAGCATGTGTGGACGCGTATTCGGGCGCCTTTAAACACACGTGCAACTCGTACGAGCGTTTACGCGCTTATAATCGCGAGCTGAGAGAAAAACCATCCTGCGCCCACTTACCCTTCGCAAACCCGAATATTTGGTTATTTAATGCGCAAAACGAGGCGTGTGTGAGCACGTAAGCCTTTACGATATGTCTCTCAGCCACCTATAGTTGAGACCCAAAGACAGAAATTAAAATAGTTGTTTACGGAATGTCAGGAGATACTCATGCAAATGACGGGCGAGCTGGAGACAAAACGCCAGTCGCATCACAAATCGCGCTCGCTTACGCTCCACACACAGTCCGAAGCCTCACTACAAGCTTCTGCGGGATTGGTAGCAACTTCATTACATTCGTCCGTGGTGATCGGGAATAAGTTAAAGCTATGATAATCTCGTTTGTATGGATTCAATCTTTGTGGATACTTACATACACAAGCACACTAACATTAGCCTTAAACCGCTCTTACGGCCTCAGGCGATACAGTTTGTGACAAGAGACACTGTCTCTTTGTCTAAGCTCTCTGTAGTTACAGATCGACCGTCTATTGTTTAACTCTGGTGGAACATATCTTCCCTCGACTAATGCACTGTGTTTATCTAATCGCTTCGCGACGGGCTAGCGATAACCACCGTGTTACAGCGACTTCAGCAGCGTCACAAATAGCTCAATGTTTGAAACATCACGCCCGCTTACGCTCCTCACACAGACCGAGGCTTCACTACAAGCTTCTGCGGGATTGGTAGCAACTTCATTACATTCGTCCGTGGTGATCGGGAATAAGTCAAAGCTATGATAACCTCGTTTGTACGGATCCAATCTTTGTGGATTGTATTACTTTTGCTTACCGTGGATTGATGTAATCGATGGGGTGAAGGATGTTTGTTCTATTCTGTTATTGTTGGTTTTGGCTGTTCCCCAAAAGCAATGTTTTTATAATATTGGTTAGTCTGTTTTGGTTTCTTGTTTATTTTAGATTAAGATTAAAACAATAACATTTTTTTTTCTAATTCAGAATTTATTGCCTCGTTGGTTTAATGGTCGCAATCGCAACTGCTGAGCATCAGTTCGATTTCCGGGTCGAGAAAATTGTTTAGAAACGACACCCTAGATCACCCTAGTCACCTTTAGTCTAGTCAGTAAATAAAGACCTCCTGTGTAGTTCAGAAAATAAAAATTACACAAATAAATCAGGAGTCATCATTCATCATTTCAGCCAAAAGACGTCCACTGCTGGACATAGGCCTCCCCCAGGCGTCGCCACATTGACCGGTCCCGTGCGTCTCTCATCCAGCGGGTTCCTGCAACCTTGACCAGGTCATCGGTCCACCTAGTGGGAGGCCTTCCAACGCAACGTCTTCCGGTTCGCGGTCGCCATTCCAGAACTTTTCGGCCCCATCGGCCATCCGTTCTGCGAGCAATGTGCCCTGCCCATTGCCACTTAAGTCTGGCGATTCTTCGGGCTACGTCGGTAACCTAAGTTCTCATGCGGATGTCCTCATTTCTGATTCGATCACGCAAGGAAACTCCGAGCATAGCCCTCTCCATTGCCCTTTGGGTGACTTTGAGTTTTCATCAATCAGGAGTACGTAAAAACAAATCGTAAGAGATCAATAGATGGAATGTGTCAAGGCTGATAATAATATGGTTATAAAGAAGGTGAGGGCTGAGATGTGAGAAGTAAAGAAGAAGAAGACATCAAGCTGTACCGACACCAAATAAATTAGGATAAGGGCAGGAGATTAATGACATAAAAGAAAAAGAAATGTTAAGTAACAAAGCTAAAAGTACTCCAAAAGATTTTACGACAAAAATATCTTGACGCAAGCAAGCTGAGAGAATACTAAAAAGCTTCTATCAGAATAAAGACTAAAGCATTTCAATTTAAACCTGAGAGTTATGACGTAATCAACGTTTTAAGATTACATTATTTTAACATTCAACTAGATTTACGCTCGCATATAGATATGAGGGGAGAGACCAAGGCAAAATGCGCATTCAGGTACAGTCAGTGCCTAGAATTATCTGACCCCTTTTCTTACACAAATTGCCCTCTTCTCCTTTATACGAAGGGTCATATAATGCTGGTCATGATTGTCCTGTAGGTATATAATACCTTCGACTTTCGCGAATGCAAGCCGTAAAATTTTATCTTTACGCTCATTGATACCGTCAAAATTACGCTTTATCACTTTTATTACAAGGTCTTTATTTGCTTGTAGAGTTTTGATGGCATTTTTATTATCTATGAATGTACTGAAATATTTTTGAGTGTTTTCTTTTGGGAGAATAGTGTTTGTCTGTGATACGTCACTTGTTTCTTGTAATTATAAGCCAGATGGTACCGACAGCTAGTTACAAAAAAATAAAACCGACTTCGATAAAAATAAAACACAAAAAAGTGAAAAATAAAAATCAGCTTCTGAAGTCGGTGACTTTGTTTGTTTGATTTCATGTTTTTGCCACCGACTTCAGAAGCTGATTTTTATTTTTCACTTTTTTGTGTTTTATTTTTGTCGAAGTCGGTTTTATTTTTTGTAAAAAAGTTTTAATTTTTCACTTTTTAGTGGTTCACATGTGCTTACCCCTTCACAACGTACCGGCGTGATGTTATGTTATGAACTGGTGTAAACAATAGACAGACATGAGATTTCAACAATCCCAGACCATTTGCTATCATATAATGAGGAGTTCCGTTGTCTATCTCCGAAGTTCTTCATCAGATGTTCACCAAATAGTTTTTATAACCTTTGTAGTGAGTACAGGCGTGATATTATGTTGTGTGATGGCGTAAACAATGCTTAGATATGCTATAGCAACAATCGCGGTTAATCTGCTGTTATTTATTGAAGAGTTCCCCCGATTTCTACAAGATCCCATCATCAGATATTGAAATGGTGACAATGGGACCACACGGGAAGCATCAGCTTTCAAATGAAAAAAGAATCATGAAAATCAGTTCACCCAGTCGCAAGTTATGAGTGAACAAACATAAAAAAAAAAAAAAAAAAAATACAGTCGAATTGATAACCTCCTCCTTTTTTTGAAGTCGGTTAAAAATACAAACACACGAATAGAGAACCTCATTATTTTTATAAGTCGGTTAAAAATAGATATCGTGTTACCGTGTCAGCAGGTAGCTATTAAATGTTTAACATAATTATGAGGGAACAAAGAAACGGACATGCATTTATGTTACGGCTAAAGGTGTGAACATAAACTTAAGATTAGCCGGCTAAACTTAGGTTTATCTTCGAGAAGCAGCTAAAGTTCGATAATAATATCATGTTAGTTTGTGTCGTGATATTCCATCTTTAGCCGGCTAATGTGCACATTAACCAAAACGAAACGGCTTAAAATGTATTCGATGGACGCGCCGGGCTTGAGGGGCGGTGGGGAGACAATGCGCGCACACATGGCAATGTTTTTGTTTAGTATGGCGTCATGTTTTCTTGAATACCTACATAGATATGTTACCGGCCAAACCCGATTTTAGGACAAACTAGTTTCGCCTAGGCTCAACTAGTTCTTACTATACGCGATAGTGTGGGCCTGCTGACAGAAACGCTAACCCTAGACGGTCGACGTCAGGGGCACCCCGGGGTTCGGTTAGTTAGGTTCCTTTAAACCCTGCTGACAGAAACGCTATCCCTAGACGGTATACGTCAACGAAGAAACGAAGAACTAGTTTAGCCTAGGCAAAACTAGTTTGTCCTGAAATCAGGTTTGGCCGGTAACAGATATGTCGCAGATTCAACACCGAGGCACAATATTTAGAGTTGACAATTTAGAATAACGCCATCTATCATCGTTTGTCGGAAAACTCGGAAACGTCAAGCAGTGAGCTTGGGTGAGGTCGATACAGAGCGTGGCAGGTCTGGTTTGACAGCTGTCAGTTGTCATATGTCAAATGTCAGTTGTGATATGTCAGACGTCAGTGGTCAGTGGTCGGTTGACGTTGACATTAGACGCATTTGATTTGAGGGACGGGACTTTTTGGTGAGACACGAGTGCGAACGGTCGTTCTGCCCGCCTGTATCGAACTTACCGCGTTTCCGTACTTTAATCCGTTTCCATCGGCTTGATCGTTTGAGATTTTGTTAATTTGTTATCGGAAGTAAATAAATAGGCGGTTGTAACCAGTGTTGAGACTATTATTTCGTACCTCCGCCATGCTGAACTTGGACTCTGATAACGATGAACCCGAAATAGTTGTGCTACCTTCGTCATCAGAAGTGCGATGTAACTTTAACGCCTACATAGTGTAAGTGACAGTACTAGGCCGGAAAAGTGTAAAGACAATGCGCGTGCGTCTGAAAGTGACATAGAAACGGAAATGTGGTGTTTTCTGTTCGAGCAAATAAACAAAAACTTTATGACTATTGTGCAAGCAATGAAATCACCTTTTGCGGGTACGGATATTCGCCTACCGCATTTTGACCCTGAAAAACGGAATATTGTCCCGCGTGCTTGGTTGGCAACAGCCGACATGTGTGTTATCGATCTGAATAGTTAAGATGCATCGTTGATGATTGCTTTGAACCGCGCACTCGTGGGAGACACGGGACGGACGGGAGTCACACATCCACTGTAGGTGCGTCGTAAGTCGGCACCTCCGTCGCTGGTCGTCCTCCGCTGGGCCTCCTCCGGGTAACCGTTGGTCTCACCTGGTGGGGATGGACCGCCGGGGTGCTGTGAAGACAGCAGCGCCGTGAAACCGGCGCTGTGGCGTGCCTACTGGGGACGCAGCGAATTCCACGAGACTCATGGGAGAAGTTTCGTCATGGCGGTCGTCCATATCTTGTCCTGGGATGAAATGGAGCGATTTTAAGGAGCTGTTTATAGTCTGGAGTGCCCCGTATGCTGATGACGATCGCGAAGACCCTAATGCGACATCAGAACCGGGATTCACTCGAGCTGAAGAAAATACGAAGAATGGCGCGATGACGTCACGGTGCGCTGAGAATTTACTTCGGCAGCGGCGCCGGCGGCGCGGCGGCGGGACGCGGCTTGGCGGCGCGTGGTTGGCAGCGCGGCGGCGCGGCAGGCTGACCAAGCAGTGCCTGCAGCCTGCAGCAGAGGCAAATAGCGAGCGACGTGTTGAAGTGTGCTATGTGAGCAATCCCAGCAGTGTGCTGATGAATATCTGGTGAGTCGTATCCATTTTACTATGATTCTGGTGCCGAATGCTCTCTGATCAAAAATGTTTCGTTACAGTTCAGTGGCAAGCGTGTAAATAACATTGTAAATTGACCCGGGATAGGTCATGATAGTTTGTACTTCACAATTATTTACTGAGGTTATGATTATCGATTTACTATTAGAGATTTTATTTCATGTTGTACCGGATAGTTGTTTTAAAAAAAAATGATATTTTAATTGGCGTTGAGATTTTACAACAAGGATTTAATGTTAGTTAGACGTGTGATAGTGTTGTTTTTGTGTCGTGAAAAGGTTGTTAGGATAAGTGATGTTTCAAATAAGCTCAAGAATGCTTCTAATATTCAAATTGATTTCAATACAGTTGATACAGATGTTCCGTTAGAATTTCGTTCCCAATTAATTAATCTATTGACAGCATATTCATCTTTGTTTACTAGTGATTTCTAGATCCCATATTATTACAACAAGACTAGTTGAATACTAAGTGGTCAACTTAACATTTAAAGTACCTAGCATAGTAAGAGTTTTCTTATAACCTGTAACGTTACAGGAAAAAATAAAGTAACATGTTGAACAACCCTACTTTAAAAATTATTTTGCTAAAGGCTCGAAATGATTATCTTGATGGTGTTGTGCATGTAACCGGATGGAGGTTACATGTGGAGGTGACCGGATAGAGGTTGCCTGTTGTGTATGTAACCGGATGGAGGTTACATGTGAAGGTGACCGGATAGAGGTTGCCTGTTGTGTATGTAACCGGATGGAGGTTACGTGTTGATGACCGGATGGAGGTCGATTGGTTTGATGCTTATAACCGGATGGAGGTTATAAGTGTGATGATGAAGACCGGATGGAGGTCGATTGTTTTGATGCTTATGGCCGGATGGAGGCTATAAGTGTGATGATGAAGACCGGAAAGAGGTCAGAGTATGAGCACTGCAATATTTTAATGAGTTTCCTATTATTTGAATGAGTATGGGTGTTGTTCGTCATGTCAGCTTTGAGAAAAAGAGTTTGTTATGATTTTCATTAGAACCTGTAATGATTTTGATCAGAATACCTTTTATTCCCTACCCACTTGGGCCAGGAATGGCCGAACGACTGGTATTGGGCAGACTTCTGTAAGGTCAACTGTACAAATTTTGACTTTAGTTCGATGGAATTGTTTTAGAAATTCTATTTCACGTTTTACCCGACAATTATTTGCGATTAGTTTTGGTTCATAATGTCATCAAATGAGATACGATTTGAGAAAATACGGTCAATTGCGACATGTGACGCAATTGCTGACTGTAAATTTGACTTTGACACGATAGACACCGACAAAACGAGATCGGATGATGATGAAGGGGTCAGACCTTAAGTGAGAGGTAAAAGATGCAAATGTAGTATGCAAGTGGCTCAGATTGCATACATTGCAATGCTGTTCGTTGCTGCACGCGTGTAAGTGTTTATTTGAGGGCTGTGACCAACGTCCATCATGGCAATGTAGCTAAAGGTGCTAAATAAAGGCAATGTGTTGAGTTGAGTTGATGTTGGGTACCGGATGGAGGTCCCATGGTTGCCGGATGAAGGCAATGAGATGTGTTGAGGTTGGGTACCGAATGGAGGTCCCATGGTTGCCTGTTGGAAGCTGTGTGTGTTGTATGGTACCGAGCAGAGCATTGCATACTGGTTTTGATCGGATACTAGATTCGGTCGAAAGTTGATGATTTCTTGATGAATGTTGATTTCAATGTTGAGATTTTTTATGAGATTTGATGAGAATATGGATCAGAACAAAACTTTGTTTTGAATTGTGTGTGTGAGTGATAATACTCCGACGTCTTGGCCAGGGAGGCCGAGTAAGGGACGATTTACTTCCCGTGACTTCTTGTTGCAGATACCTCACACGAGGACGTGTGAAATGTCAAGATGGCCGTGTCGCAGATTCAACACCGAGGCACAATATTTAGAGTTGACAATTTAGAATAACGCCATCTATCATCGTTTGTCGGAAAACTCGGAAACGTCAAGCAGTGAGCTTGGGTGAGGTCGATACAGAGCGTGGCAGGTCTGGTTTGACAGCTGTCAGTTGTCATATGTCAAATGTCAGTTGTGATATGTCAGACGTCAGTGGTCAGTGGTCGGTTGACGTTGACATTAGACGCATTTGATTTGAGGGACGGGACTTTTTGGTGAGACACGAGTGCGAACGGTCGTTCTGCCCGCCTGTATCGAACTTACCGCGTTTCCGTACTTTAATCCGTTTCCATCGGCTTGATCGTTTGAGATTTTGTTAATTTGTTATCGGAAGTAAATAAATAGGCGGTTGTAACCAGTGTTGAGACTATTATTTCGTACCTCCGCCATGCTGAACTTGGACTCTGAAAACGATGAACCCGAAATAGTTGTGCTACCTTCGTCAGATACATAAAAGTAAGTGTAATGAGGGTAATAATTTTTAATAAAAGTTTTCGTGTCAAAATAGTAAACATTATTACATTGTTTCCTTTTTCATTTCCTTCTACATTTTTAGCCTAGGGCCTGCAGTTACACTTAAGTTTAGCCGGCTAAAGATAGGAGAAACTAACATTAACACAACACCTCCTTGAAGTTAGACTTAAGTTTAGCCGGCTAATCTTAAGTTTATGTTCACACCCACCTTTAGCCGTAACACATACATTCATAAATACACGTCAAACACATAACCCTCTTTTTGGGCTTCGTCGTAGTCGGGTAAAAAAACAGTATTTTAATTATTGATGGGGACCGTAATTAAAAGTATGTTTTACTTTGGTCTTTCATCATGATCTCCTGAATTTTGAGAAGGATGCAAAACAGATGTTGTAAATTTTAAATACTTACCTACGTGATAAAAAACAAGTTTTTTAAAACTACTTTAATTAATAAAATAGAAGAAATACACAATTTCACAGAATTTCGTGAAACAATAGGGACTATTATTTTAGTAACGGAGATAAAACATTTTTCCGTTAAATTTTGATTAAATTAAACAAACAAAATTTATTTTTCGTACAAGATATATTATATTTTCTGCTTTGTTCATTATGAATGAAATTGGAAAGGGTAAAATATAGTTTGCAAAACAAAGCCCCTCTATACAGCAAGGATAATAATTAAAAGGAAATTATTCATACTGTAATATAATTTGCGAAATAATAATCACATATCTGTTTAACCCTGCCAAGGCCTGACCACCAGTCTTACCAATGGGTATTGTGGTACTCGGTCTTAAAAATGGGTATTGTGGTACCCGGTCTTAGCAATGGGTATTGTGGTACCCGGTCTTAGCAATGGGTATTGTGGTACCCGGTCTTAGCAATGGGTATTGTGGTACCCGGTCTTACCAATGGGTATTGTGGTACCCAGTAACTGGGGGTTTGATTTGTTACTAATCCAAAAAAGTTCCTCATCTTCCTGCCCTAGTCTCATGTCACTTAGGATCGGCGCAACACGTCATTTCTTCCATTCTCCTCTAGTGACTGTCACGCTATCATGTACTCCTTTTTCTTTCATATCTTAACTCACACAATCCATCGTTTGCTTGGTTTTTTACCTCAGGTCTAGTTGAAAACCAGCGTCGGGCATTAGCTGCTCGGCAGTTTGCTATTTGGCGTAGCCGTGAGACATGCCATAATTATTACCTATCTCTTTCTTTTCTGTTTTAGATTTAATTTTTTGTTATTTGCCAAATAAATATGTTTTCTTCCTTTTGTTTCTTTCTCTCCCTGTCTATCCATCAACATTTATACCAACCACCCCTTTTTACTTAAACAACCTAAAAATATTTAGCTAGGTTCACCTAGATGCGCTACAACCGCACTAGTCTCCCGAGTGTTACCTTATTAGCTGCAGCTAATGCAACGGTTATGTGCCTTCACTTCAAAGGCGCCTCTTGGGTACTGGGGTACTCTTCGATGCATTAAATCTTGAGTAAGGTAATAACTTGGGCTTAGTTTTGTGATAGGTTTGATTGAGAAGTGTAGGGTTATAGTTTTGATTAAGAAATGATTTATTATTATTTATTTTTAGTCATTAACACTACTCTGTACTCCAAAACGCAAATTTTATTGACGTGGCTCAAAAGGCTGCCCAACTTTAAAAGGCACTGGGCAGGACATGCCTGTCGCAACAAGCTGTGCACACAAGCTCAGAATTGGTACCCTAAAACAGTGCCATGGGGTCACGGCAGACCACGAAGAAGATGGTAGGACGAACCGGATGTCTTTCTTGAGAATCGGAATGAGCTTCCACAAACACTAGGAAGTGTCGATGGGCCCACCCATCGACACTTTCTAGTGACGTTTTGGGGGACTGTCCTATAAAAATGTAAATAGTAAAGTAAAGTAAATTTTGACCTTCGAAAAGTGCTGATTATCAGCCTAGTTTGAATAAATAAGTTTTGATTGATTTGATTTTGATCGCGACCGTTGGAAGGAATGGAACGAGGCCTTTGTCCAGTAGTAGGATAATATGGGCTAGCTATACATATTAGATCTACGTGCAATCTAACTAACTAAATAATAACAAGGAAGAGCTCAAAACACGGCTTCACTAACACAGCGTACACATGATTAACTACACGCGACGCATCCAATACATTTACACACTGCTGCACATCAAAGACTCGCTCATGCTAAGGCTATTGTAGACGATGCACTTCGGAACTAATCTTTGAAGGTTTTGGAGCTTATAGCTAGAGGTACGGATTTGCGGCTGAACTGTTTTATGAAAATTCTTTAACTTAGGACGAGTTTTACTTTGGTAAGAAGATATTTATTGAATAATAAATATAAACATGATCACGATGATCATGGTGCTTGAAACAGCACCGAAAATATCAATAAATATAAATTTTCCGTTACAAGTGTTAATAATAATGACTTTGATCCGTGAACCGTGATTATTTTCTATTAGACGTAAATAAATCTTTGTCCACTCAGCGTAGTTGCCTGAAAACTATACTGACACTATTTGATATTGTGTGGTCGACATTAATAAATTTGTCTTTGGGCTTCGATTTGAATTTATCATCATCATTCTCTTATCCCAATTCATTTGGGGTCGGCGCAGCATGTCTTCCTCTTCCATACCTCTCTGTTTTTCGTCCTCATGAGACACCTCCGTTCTTACAATATCATTCTTAACACAGTTAATTATTTTCTTTCTTTTTTCGAGCTGAATCATGATTGCTAAATATATAAATAAAAGTCATACTCACAATTAGGTATCATACTCCTCGGAAAGTTGTAGCGCAGCAGCTCCCTGGACAGCTGACACCTGGTGAACGAGCGAGCGTGACCCTGCGAAGTGTGCACCACTCCTAGCGTAACGAAGAGGAGTACTAATTGGGTTGGACGGGCCATCCTGTGGACAAGACCTTCATCTTTACAAATATACATACACGCGATATGTTATAAATATTACAAAAAACTAATTCAGGCCGAAAAATTCAAAATATATAAATTTATACGGTAGGTAAAACAAAAACAAGTTTTGAAAATTGGCTTTCTGTTTTTTTCGCATATCTCCGAAACGGCTGGACCGATTTTGACGGGATTTTTACTAGCACACAGTTTATAAAGAGTCACATTCAATGGCTGGAAAGAGAAGTGTTGGTCGTCAGACTGCGAGATGGGCAGACGCCAGTCGTTTTAGAATTACAATAAGTCCCCTCTTATGATTCACACAAGTTAAACGACCAAGAAATTAACCTTTAGACGCGATCCATTACCCGAAAGTAAAGCTATAACGTGAGGCCACTCCAAAGCTTCGATACCTCTCTAAAAACATGAGCGTAAATAATAAAACATTGTCTGTATCACCATTCATTACTCTCAAAGTTCATATTTCGCCGCAAAACTAAAATATACAACACTGAGCTCTAACTAGAGGAAAACAAAGCATTTAATTAATAACTAAAATTGCATTTTGTCTTTTGTTTCTCGTCGTAATGATTTGGTTGGAGTTTTGAAACGTGAGGAGTTATTTAAGTTGAGGTGGAAGTTTCTGTTGGTGGCTACTTATTTAATTATTTCTAAGACATTTCGAAAATTATAAGGTACCCAGAGAAGTCAGAGGCAAACAAGTCAATGAAAAGAACAACGACACTAACTTCCGAAAGTAAAAGTTATTTTAGACGTGTTTTTGGAAGTCTTTTTTTTAATATTGTCTGTTCGTGTAGCACCACAGTTTTGAATATTTTATTTTTCACAATATAATCAGTCGTAAATCTTTTGCTCGTAATTTGGCCTATAAAGTCAGATTCATAATTAATAGTTCAGAAGAGATTTCATTAAAAAAATCCTAGTCTTCAAACACAACGACATCAGTCAAACCTTTTAATTTTTCATGTGAATAAATAATCCTGAATCACAACTTTTCTGAAAATCTATCAAAATGAAACCTCACCAAACCCTAAACAATTTACAGTAACCAATATCTACCAACAAAATACGTTTAAGGGTTTACGGTCGCCCACAAATTGGTTTAACAACCGTTCCTTAGGCTATATCGATATCTGCACTGTACCGGAAGTCAGTTAGACGTCGGTAGTTCTGTCCAAAACGTCGATATTCTACCGCATCCGGTTAGAGGGGATGATGCCGGAAAATCAAGTGGAAAGATCCATGAGAATGTGGAGATATAAAGAGTAACAATTTTTGTTGGATATAACAATAATTTTATACGTCAAGTTACAAAGGTGTATAAACTTGTTGATCATCATCTACCTAGCCTCTTCCCAATTATGTTGCGGACGGCTTCCTGTATAACCAAGATGCATCTGAATCACAGTATTTTATATGGAGCGAATGCTTATCTGGACTCCACAACCCAGTTCGTACTGGGTAATACGATATCCTTTGGTTACGACTGAATACGGAGGCAAAAAAGATATTTGGTTCTTCAGTGATTCATAATAAAGAGTGAATTTTCATAAAACGAGGGAAAAGGGCGAAGGAAAACATTGAGAAAAAAATGTTTTAGATCCAAAAATGCGAAAACATCTGACATCTACCGGTGCGCATTTAGCCCTCGGGGTTTTGGCTGGTTATGATTATGAGGAAAAATATTATTTTGACAATCAGTAAAACCAACATATAATTTATTTTCATTAAAGTAAACTGGGAACAATCAAACGCACACAACACAGTCATACGGAGACTCTCCTGACTTTAACTGTTAGCCTGTGGCATCCCACTGCTGAGCAAAGGTCCTCCCTATTATTTATCATGGACTTCGATCCAGGGCTAACGTGAACCCGGTTGGGGCTGCGGATTATCGAAAAAGATAACTCGGCCTCGGCACAAGGGCGAAGAAGGAACATGGGTGGTTTTGAGTCAGTAAAAGTCTGACACTCCCTTCCACTTTGCCCAAGAGCGGGAGGAGATATTTGATGATTTCCCAACGCCCCCAAAAAATAAGGGTTAATTTCATTCCCAACTTAACTCAAAAACCTGCATTGTACCGCACAAACTGTGTCTAAATAAATAACCGAACAAAAACACACACGAAGCAAGGGAAACGGGGATCCGTTGGGGCGTAATGAAATTTTCTTAAGCTGTTGCAGTCAGCACATGAAGATAGCAAACGTATGAGCGCCATTTTGTTTCTACTGTCAACACTTTGATGTTACTTAATGCATATTTTATGGAGTTAGAGGAACTCTATGCATTTAGTTTTTGGTTTGTGTGTTTTTGCGAATGGATTGGAGTTTGAAAAAATAACTGTTTATGTGGATTTGAACTGCACTTGGTATTTTCGTGGTGTAGATCAGTTTAAGGTACCGGTTAAGGAAACTGAGCAAGATTTTCGTGTTTATACGAGACAGCATAAAATTACATAACGGCTGTAAGTCAGAGGTAACACTGGAGGTAAGACTGGTCGTCAGAATTTCAGGCCACTGACTATTTAGCGACTGTCAAAGATTTTTAAATGACAGCCAAAACCAAGGGCTTATAGACGTACCTACTCTCCGAGGTACGGAAGAAAATCGGTATGTAAAAGGTGTCACATCCACGAACCAACCTAGGCAAGCACAACTTAAACTGGAGATTGACTTTTATTTTATGTAGCCACGGTCTTCAAGCCTGCAAGATTCCACCTAAACAAAACACACAAACATAGCAATGTAAAAAAAAGCTCGTGAAAAAACAAGACACAAAATCGTTCCCTGCGCAACACCATTCCAAAATATGATGTATAAACTCATGGGGGATGAGTTTAAAACAAACTAACTCTCATTCGCTCTGTATAGGTGTAAAACAGTACAATAGCTGAGAATCACGGGGTATAAAGCAGCAACATCAAAAACTTGAAACTCGATTATAGCGATGAACCAGTGAGGTGCTGCACTCTTTGTGCTGAACAACGGAATGTGTCTAGGATATGCATACACTGACGATTTCCGGGATAGCTTTTTTCTTAAAATCTTCATCTTCTATATTATATAAATAAAAAGAGAAGTCCTGACTGACTGACTCATTAACGCCCAGCCCAAACCCTTAGACCTAGAAAGCTGAAATTTTTCACAGAGGTTCCCTTTATAATGTAGACAAGGAATAAGGAAGGATTTTTCGAAATTCAATCCCTAAGGGAGTTAAATAGGGGATGAAAATTTGTATGGAAAATCGTCTTTTTAATTCGCGCGGGCGAAGCCGCTGGCAAAAGCTAGTATAACACCACGCATTGTAATCCCCGAACGATTAGATAAACGTGTACCTAACAGAACATCCACATTTCGCCAGTTTTGTTTTAAGTTTTATGTAGTAGACTCGCCAATTATTGGGACTCGCAAGAAGGACCAACTTTGGTTATTCCCTTTCCAAACCAGCCTGCTATATAAACCCTTTTGATTGTTTTGATTCTTTTGATTTTCTTGATTTCTTTTGATTCTTTTGATTGAAAAGAAATAAGAGTTTTTTTTTTTTTTACAATTGACAACGCTTGGTCTTTTGCGCAAACAGATTCCAGACATTTGCACTTTACTGCATTTTACACATTAAATCCTATTAATTCATTTTTTGTTTGCCAAACGAAAAAGGAATTAGTTTAGTCCCTATTTAAGCTTTCTATTCACCTCCCTTTGACAGTACAGTCGCATAGTAAGCACTATAAAATACATTTGAGCAACAAAAAGTCGTTAGTGCGCGCTGCACCTAAGTGTACTCCGGATGAGAACAAGTTACAGAACGTAACACCGCCGCAGGCATTTGTTTTTGGATATTTTAGGCGACAGAAACGAACTAGGAAAGTTTACGTAGAACTAGTTATCGTTGAAAAGGGGAATTGTTATGGAGAGTGCAGTATGTAAGTTTTGGTATGAATCTTTGTCATTAATGGGTTCTAGTGTGATTCACTGATTGGTCTTGTTCAGTGCGACTCTTTGCTTGATTGGTCTTATTGAGTGTAACGCTTTGCTTGATTGGTCTTTTTAGGCGTAATTGTTTGCTTGATTGGTCTTCTTGAGTGTGACTCTTCCATTGATTGTTTTTGGTTTTTTAGCTAGTAAATTCTCGCACAGGAATAAATAGGATGTCTTTGACTTAAAACCTCTTTTTGCCCAGAATTTTAGGATTTAAGGAGTACGCTATCACCATCCAAAATCGCATGACACGCATCATACTCAAATAAAGAAGTCACATCTTCCTATCCCCCGAATCAATATGCCCCGTAAACACTCGAACCCGCAATCGTAGCTCTCATTCGACGTTAAACAGCGCAGCTCGTTGAAATTAACTGCAAGCTCTCAGGTATCAGTCGAGCTAATTAATATGAGCTAAGCGTAGAGCTCGTGTGCGTTGATTAGACGGCACGACTTTTCTTTTACGATGGTTCAGTGAATCAGGGGCGTCCAGGACAGTTTGTGGTCTTTTGATACTTTTTGTATGGTCTTTCGAGGTTGACGTTTGATTTGTTCGAGGTATTTTGATATCATCGATTTTACATCAACTAAGTTGAGGTTTCCAGTCTAACCGAATGCAGCGGAATTCCAGTATTTTACATGAAGTTATCCTTGGATATACTCGTTACGACATAACAAATCGATATAGCTAATCATTGTAATATTTTATGTGAAACTTTTTAGTATGTATTGCTGTTGGTGTACCTACCTAATAAATAAATAACAATATACGTCCACATTTTATGAGCCATAGTTGTCATAATTATGGCTCGCAAATACCGCGAACAAATTCAGGCCGCAGGATACAACTGAGAAATTCGTGAGTATGATAGACATAGTATTTGGACACTGACATTTTCCACCTAAAAACTATTCAGGAAATGCGGTATTTGTTTTGTTTTTATCACCGATACCTTGTTTTCGTGGAATCCAGATTCAGTGGTGTGCAGTAGCCGTAGTTTAAAGTACATAGTTACTACTAGCTTTTGCCAGCGGCTTCGCCCGCGTGAAAATTACGATTTTCCTTACAAACTTTCATCCCCTATTTAACTCCCAAAAATCCTTCCTTATTCCTTGTCTACATTATAAAGGGAACCTCTGTGCAAAATTTCAGCTTTCTAGGTCCAAGGGTTTGGGCTGGGCGTTGATGAGTCAGTCAATCAGTCAGTCGGGACTTCCCTTTCTATTTATATAGATAGATAGATAGATTTGTTTTCAGCCTCGTTACTGTAGTGGTACTGAGCATAAGGTCCTTCCTGGCTTCGATTTTTTATAGGTTTTCTTCACATAATCATTCTCAGGTGGTTTCATTTTGGAATTTCTTTATTTATTTAGCTTAAAATAATGCACAATATGTTTAGACTCACTCGGCTGGAATAAACACGTATTTAAAATACAGTTTAGTTTCGGTAAAGATAAGGTTTTTTTTAAGCTTTCCTAGTCATTTCTCCTGTGTCGTGGGTGCGTTTACACACATTAAACTCACATACACAAACACCCAGACCCGAAAAAACTGTAGGCCATACAAATATTTGCTCCGTGCGGGGACCGAACCCGCGACACGCAGCGCATCAGCGCATGGCGTCATCATTATTATGTGGTAGTGCACAAGAGTAGAGGAAGACTAAAGAAAAGTTGGATGCAATGTGTGAAAGATGATAGGGCTAGAAAAGACGTAACTGCTGAGGTGATGAGAATTAAGGCGAGGTTACCCCGATAAACGTCGTCAACAATAGCGTTTTACTCGTACATGGAACGGATTTAAATTTTGAAAAAAATGTATTACATAGTTGACTCTTCGATCATGATATGTCGGGCATGCGATACACGATTACTTACACTTCACTGCATCCAATTAAATCGCAAAAGCATGTCCAAATGATGGCTAAATAATCTTTTTACTTGAGTTATATTAGGCTTTGAAAAATAAAACTTATATCATAATAAAGGTCGTAAAAAATGTGTATTATCTCGGGTCACATAATGTATAATTTCTCTATAATTTTTCTCAAAGAGAGAAAAAACAGTCAAAATTTAGGCATTATATCGCTCGCGCGGCAGGGCGGGGGGTGAGGTCGTGCGTACATAAAAACAAAGTAGTGCAACCTCGCCTTAAGGAAGAAAATGACATTGCTGCGTCAATGAATAAATTGGGATAAGGGCAGAGTAATGATGATGAACATGTCTTCCCATTTCATACTTCTCTATTACTTGTCATCCCAGCAGTCCCCACTTTTCTAAGCGTATCATCCTTCACCCAGTCCCTTCAACGTTTTCTTTAATTTGACTATTTAATACTACAGAATTTATATGTTAATTCCTATGCCCACAATTCGTATTTATCACTACAGGAGCCCATGTAATTGGCTGATCGGTCCACGGAGCTAATCGAGTCTCGAGCCTTGAAATTGCAGCCTTGGATGGTGAACCTCTATTTACATATTGAGACTGCTTCGAGCTAAGGGGAGTGTGGCGGTACTTCGAAATTGGACGGTAAAGTGGATGGGACGTTTCAATGAGAATGATCCATGATAGATAGAAGATAATAAATACACGAAAATCATACAACCCAGATATTTTCTTGGTTAATTTTTATGTTACCTGCGAACTTCGTCCACCTGAAATTATTACCTATATAAATATTAAATCCCTATGGTGATGTTCTTCAGAAAGAACAAGTGCGTAGTACTCGCAACCGGCGTGCGTGTATGACCAGATGTATGATTGTAGACGAGGCAAAAGGATTATGTAAGGTTTGTAGCAGGTGGCGTTGTGTGGTTTCTGCCTGCCACCTTGGGAAAAGGGCGAGAGTTTATGTATGTATGTAGGTACATCATAATTTGAATTTTATTAACAATTTCAAGGGTTTAACTTTTTATCAGGGAACCCTTATCCTTTTTCTAAAATAAGTAGCCTAAGTTATGCCCAATAATATCTACTGTCTGCTCGTAAAAGTTTCGTCAAACTCCTCTCAGCCCAAATAGCTTTTATGTTTACTCCTTTAAAATATTTTGCTATCATCACTCAGTTACCCCATATTGCTTGCGTGCAGTGCATAGCTTTTTCAATTTCACACATGTCTCCTCAATAAATCAATTTGTCATCCACTTTCCGCAATCCGATTGAACTGAAGTTTTTCCCTCTCTTGTCGTTCTTTTTGACATTATTATTTTAGTTTGTTGTTAAGTTAATTGCTTTTGGTATTATATAGATGAACTAGCGGATGCCCTCGGCTTCGCCCGCGTGGATTTCGGTTAAATTATATATTAAAACCTTTTTCAAGAACCATTCTATCCACTGGTGAAATCCGCATGAAAATCAGTGCTGTGGTTTTTTAGTTTTTCGCGAATAGAGAGACGGACGGACGTGGCGAAGGATGTTTTAAAATATTTAGTGAAGTAGAATTGTTAGCAGTCGGGGCTGCGGGTTGTTCGAAAGAGATACCGCGGCCTCGGCACAAGGGCTAAGAAGGAACATAGGTGGTTTTTAGTCAGTAGAAGTCTGACACTCCCTACTGCTCTGCCCAGAGTGGCAGGAGTCATTTAATGATTTCCCAACCCCCCGGATATTGTTAAGATTTGGTTTAATAAATTCAATGTTTATTTTTGAGGGTCACTATTTTATACAATGTATTATTAGGTAAAGTTCATGGATGAACATAAATATTATGTTTGTAAGTCAGGACCGCCACCACTGCTCATCTTACACCTCTAGTGCAATGGAAACAAGCAACAGTAATACACCCGGAGTACGGAGCAATGATCAAATAAAACATACTAAATGCACCAAGTTTAGTGCACGGGTACTTCACAGGAAATATTAACATTGTTTACGTGACATCAAAGAGTTTTTTAAAAGCCTTGTTATCGTAAGTTTTTAAATGGGAAAATGTTTTTGTATAAAAATGCAGGAATATAAAAATGTTAGTGAATTAAAACTTCAATTAACTCTGCTAGAGGCCTTATACTCACCCGTCGGGGCTGCGGGATGTTCGAAAGAGATACCACGGCCTCGACCCAAAGGGCCAAGAAGGAACATGGGTGGTTTTTAGTCCGCAGAAGTCTGACACGGGTACTGCTCTGCCCAGAGCGGGAGGAATCATTTGAAGATTGCACACCCTCCAAAAAATTGGCCTTACACTCAAGGCACCTATTGATGTTACCACCACCAAGGGTTGGTTAAGCATACAAAACAAAAAATGCAATAAAATGCCATAATATGAACTGATAAAATCAGAAAAAAATACCTAAAACGACAAGAAATTAATAAATATTAATTATAATTGTTTAGCTCATACGAGGAGAAGGCGGATTGCAAACAATCGCATGACGGGATAGGTACCTACTAGTGTTTGTTTTAAAATGTTTGGTAATAGCTGTTTATGTATCACTGCTGGGCTCACAGCGAATAAAACAATCGATAAACCTGTACCAAAATTCGAGTTTGAAAACGATAGCTATCGCTACCACACTAACTGCCTTAATATCATAGTCATCATCATTAGCCTATAATATTCCACTGCAGGGACTCAGACCTCTTTAAGAGAGGGATGGGCTGTGTAATCCACCACGCGGGCCCAGTGCGGGTTGGTAGATGTCACATGTCTTCGATATTTTTGAGACGGGTTTCCTCACGATGTTTCCCATCACCGATTTGAGAGCAGTGGTGATGAAATAAATTACACATGATTTTTCCAGCTTGAAACAAATCTACTATAGCCTTTTGTACTCAATCAATGATGTAGCATACGACGACAATACTTATTAATTTTATTCCGGAATATACTCCACATGGAACCATTAATTCGATCAAATACTCCATCATTTTCAATGGCTGTGAAAAATGAATTGCATTGTGAGTTTATTTTATTTGTTCAGCGAGTTTATTAATCAAAATTTAATTGTGAATCGTTGAATCAGTAACCAATGACGATTTTATATTATCGAAAATTATTATTTGATTATTTAATATACATAATTTAATATTATTTGAAAGTGGGTTAGGAGTTATTAGGTTTTTTCCACCAGGAATTTCAGAATAGTTGCCACGTAGTTGGGATTTGTGTCCGTTTGATGGCAATAGGCTCACTCTTTTTTACATGGGATGATGGGACTTAAACATAGGTGACTGGTGAAATGTGTGTGTGTACTGTACCTACACCTCCTCCTATGGGATTGAAGCCGTGTTTCTATGTCATTATTCGAAATTGGTTCGACTTTTCAGGTTGTCATTTGGTATTTAAAAAAGCTTACATTTGCAAGAATTGAGTAATTTTATACAGTACTAGCTTTTGACCGCGACTTCGTTCGCGTGGAATAGTGACTTCTGGCAGATTTTTGGTGTATCTCGCGAAAAAAAAAAAAAAAAAAAACTATCCTATGTCCTTTCTCAAGTTCCAAACTATGTCTGTACCAAATTTCATCAAAATCCGTTCAGCCGTTTAGGCGTGAAAGAGTAACAGACAGACAGACAGACAGAGTTACTTTCGCATTTATAATATTATAGTATAATAGTATATAGTAGTATATATAGTATGGATAGTATGGAAGTATGGATTTATTTTATGGTCCATATGATTTTAATATATTGAAACGAGTAAAATAAAACGTGCGTTTGAAATGTTTAAAACTCCCGTCTTATTACAAAACGTAGTTAAACCTGGTTTAACTTAGACTTGGTTTATCTCGCATGACGTCCCACTTCAATAATATTCAAAAGAAAGTGACAGCATGCGAAATAAACCAGGTCTAAGTTAAACCAGGTTTAACTACCTTTTGTAATAAGGCGGTTTGTGTAGTGCTGTTTATTTTAAAATCGTGTAAAAAAACAATTACGATATCATTCAATGTAGCATTTTTTACGAATCGGAATTTACACGAAATTCGAGTTCGTTTGTTCAAATAACATATTAAATTATTTTGTTTTTTGTTATTTTGTCAAAATTATTTCACGCATCCGTTTACAAGTGTCTGTTCGGTATATCATTAATCCAGATTCATGAATGTTGTTATATTTTATAATAAAGCCAAAACCGTAACTAATATTTCTCTGATAAAAAATAATTTAGAGTCACTACTGAATAGAATACTTCAGTCCAACTTTTATCATTTAATTTTGTTTCTAGATGTAACTATGCGAATAAAACTTTACTCTATCACTAAGGAAGATATCGTAAGTGACAGTAAAAAATTATAAAAAGCATAAGAAAAAACTTTTTTCAGAAAATAAATAGGTACTCTATTTAAGAAAAAGCAAAAAATTGGAAAATAATTTTACTGGCCGCACATACAACCACCTCCAATTTTAGAAGTCGCTTAAATGCTTATAATATTTTTAAATTACTTCTTATATAAATATATTCAAACTTCAGTAATCCTTATATAATTATATCCTTAGTATCCCAATTTGTGATAGCCGATTATTGGTATATCTTTTCCGATTTATAAATACTCTATTTAAGAAAAAGCTAAAAATTGGAAAGTAGTATTACTGGCCGCACATACAGTAACCACCTGCAATTTTAGAAGTCGTTGAAAGAGGCTTAAAATGTTTTTGAATTACTTCTTATAATATCCAAACTTCAGTAATCCTATATTATATAATAATCCTTTATCCCAATTTATGATAGCCGATTACATGTCGTGTCTTTTCCGATTTATAAAAATTATTTAATTTATAAAAATGTTTTTTTATATAAAGAATTTTTGCTCAGCAGTGTGTTATTAAATTAATATTTATTTATTTAGTGGTTGGAGGACTGATAAAAACCAACAAAAAAAGAAAAGAAACCATAGTCACAAGTCAACCATAGTCAAGTCATCTTCAGTCCTCATATATATGTAATAAAATTATTTTTAGTTTTTATTACTTATTATTATATTATTTTCCCTAAACTATAAAGCTAAGAAACTTACCTAATATTCAGCTGGTATCCCACGATACTGGTTGCACTTGCGCGCGGTTTGCCCTCCCTGCGATCAGTGACTGTGAGAGGCCAATTATCCACTTAGTACATTGCACGCATACGTAACGCATAGGGCTTAAGGGGAAGCTGTGGATGTAGACTGAATTTTATTTGAGACTAGATGTTGTCAGCGGCTTCACCCGCTACAACTCGAGAATTATCCCACGGGAAGATAAAAACCGGTATTTAAACTATCCTATGTGTTAATCTAGGTTATAAACTATCTATGTACCAAATTTTATCCAAATCCGCTCAGTAGTTTTTGCGTGAAGAAGTAACAAACATACACATTCACAAACTTCGGCGTTTATGATATTAGTAGGATTAGTAGGAAGTAGGATTGTGTGGAGGAATGAGGAAAATGGGTATATAAGTAGAGGAGAACCAAATACACGTTGTTTGGACTGTGTAAAGGATGATAATGAGAAGATTGGAGGTGTCTGATGAGATGACGAGTAATAGAAAAGTATTGAAGAAGACGGTGAAGGCGCTTTGTGCGCCGACCCCCAATTGAATTGATAAGGGCAAGAGAATGATGATGACTGTGTGTGTTTTAATTTGTATTTGAAAAAATGTAAATAATATGCATGTTTGAATTTAAACCTTACCTATATCGTATTTAAGGACCAAAAAGTTTGTTATGTAAGCGTTTAGATTCATGTGAATTCTTTCTTTTTTCATTTCATGAAATTATAAAAACCAGATGTGCTGGCTTCTTTACCTTTAGTGTACCTGATTTACAAAATAAGTCTCCATAAGTCCAGAATCCATCCAGTCTTACCAAAGGGTATCGTATTACCTAGTATTAACTGGGTTGTGGAGGTCAGATAGGCAGTCGCTCCATGTAAAATACTGGTATTCAGCTGCATCCGGTTAGACTGGAAGCCGACCCCAATATACTTGGGAAAAGGCTAGGCAGATGATGATGATGATGAAGTCCAGAAAGACAAAATGAGATGTTTAAACTTAAAGACGACTTGGATACTTCTTTAACCCAAATTGTAATGTCAATCGCAATCTTATATCCGAAATATGTCATTTAAGCTTGAGCATCCAATTATCTTCCAAAACCGACACAGAGCTCCGCAATTTAAGGAACCACAAATCTCTTGATCTCTCAATTCAAATGTCAACGTTTTCCAGAAATTTCACAGCAGTTATTGTCCCCAATTTGGGAAGCCGTAATCCTGCAACCTGTCCTGTCATCCGCGATGTTTCGGCGTACTACGCTGTTTCGACGTACTACGCCGTTTCGACGTGCACTAACAATCGAAGCTTCGTATTGGTCGGCTAGATGCAGGCCCTTGTAGACTTTGTTGGACCAATGAGGGCTTAGCTTAATCTAGGGATTTACTTCGAAGCTGTGAGGGTTCGCGTTTGGAGTTTTTCTGAGATTTTTTGCGAATTGTTATTTTTTGCAATGACGCGTGATAGACAATTATGGCAGAAGATTAATTCTAGCGTTAGCGTATTGATAGTTTTTTATTATTGTTAATTTATCTAATCTGGGGGACATTGAATTGTTGAAAACTGTTTCAAAGTTGAGAAGTTCAATAAAATGTTTTTTTTAAATATTTATTTAAAATATGCTGCATCGTCCTCAAATAAATTGAAATAAGGTCAGGAGAAAGATGATTGTGTCAGATAAAAAAGAACATGAAACTCCAAACTCCATTGCGAACTTTAGAAGAAAATAAAGTCTACATCAAAAACAATATCCTAAACAGATTTAAGCTAGAATCTACACTACAACCGGAGCTTTTCGAAATCCTAAAATCCCTGTTATGGAAAATGGGAGCGAATGCATGGTTTCAATCTCGGGATAACGTTTGAGGTTCTTTGAGGCATGAAACTACAAGCTGTGGAACAAAAGACCTATAAAAGCTGATAAAATAATACAGTTGTTGCTTGCTATCATTCTATCTATTGTGGGTTCAGTCAGTAGGAACTGGTCATTTCTTAGCTGCCATGGGTTATTTTATTGTTTTAAGTTGGTGACGTCGTTTGCATCATTGACTTTTTGACGCTGACTTCTGAGAGTAATGTTATTTTAGCCTCTTTTTGTTTTTTTCGGAACTCAGCCAGAAAAAAACAACCGATTTTTGATGAAATTTCTATGGGAACAATTGTAAAGTATAATTATTGTTTCACGTATAAAAATAATTATAATCGGTTCATGAATTGGACGGAGTTGTGAGGCAATAAACATTTAAAAAATTCAGAACCTCCTCCTTTTTTGAAGTCAGTTAAAAAACTGCCAACCGACCTTCTTTTCTATTGGACGAATACAGCTACCTAAAAATATCCAAACAGGGTGCCTGTTTGGATATTTTCAGGTAGCTCTATCTATACCATCAGCAAAGACGTTACCCACAAGTCTAATTCCCTAACACCGCATAAACTTGGCTACAACAAACACTAAATTCAATGTAGCCAGTGGACAAGGCTGAATCTCCTTCGAGAGTTTACGGAGAACACCATTTCCCTGTGGACCGGGAGTAAACATTGGATCGCGTTATATTATACTAGTGCACTAACAATGGATAGGGGAAGTTGGCCTGCTGTTGCAGATTAGCGTTGGGACGTGTTGTAATCTTTTGGCAGTCTTGTTTTTAATTTCGACAAAAAAGACAAGGGTTTTCATCACTACATAGTATAAAACAAAGTCGCTTCCTGCTGTTTGTCCCTACGTATCTTTAAAACCACGCAACGGATTTTGATGCAGGTTGTTTTAAAAGATGTAGTGATTCAATAGGAAGGTTTTAATATATCTTTTCCACCCGTGCAAAGCCGGGGCGGGTCACTAGTTTTTAATAAATGAATTATAATTTGCATAAGAAGTAGTTCTCGTTTCAATTTTTGAAGTTTTTTAGGTGCTGCCTTGTTACATTATGCTAGTGCACTAACAATGGATCGGGGAAGTTGGCCTGCTGTTGCAGATTAGCGTTGGAACGTGTTGTAATCTTTTGGCAGTCTTGTTTTTAATTAAACGTTTTTTTTGCCCGACTAACAAGACAAGGGTTATTTTTAATAAATGAATAATAATTTGATGCATATCTATGTGGGATTATTTATTTCCTAGAAGAATTCTGCAGTGGCATTTGTCGAGTTCAAGTGATAGTTAAAGTTTACGTATTGTTCAGACGTTTTGCGAATAATCTGGTTTTATTTAGGTGCTGTGTTGTTATACATAATATTATGCTAGTACACTAACAATGGATGGAGGAAGTTGGCCTGGTGATGCAGATTAGCGTTGGGACGTGTTCTAATCTTTTGGTAGTCCTGTTTTGAATTGATCCAGTTTTTACGTGACAAAATAGAGTGGGTTATGTTTTTGATTCGTATCTATGAAGAATGACATTTACCCTCGAAAAATTCTGCAGCTGATTTTTTTAAAAAAAAAATGAGGTGTGGTTTTTTTTGGCCAGTTCATGTAATAGTTACTAATGGATGTTTTTTGTGCGCTCTTATTTAATTTTCCTTGTATCTTTCAACTTAATTTCAAACCTGTTTCCCTGAGCTGATCGAACTGAAATTTTGCACACACCTTTGGTTTTGGAGACAATACATTTTTATGACTCACATGATTTCATTCTGCAGCTAGGAGTGCCTCCTCATGAGAGAACTCTTCAGCACTATCGCGCGGACATGAAACTTTGTATACACGATAAACATGGATGAATGAACCTATTTCCTATATTTTTTTCATTTTCCGTCGAATAAAAGCTTTAAAAAAAAACTACACCTACCATAATTGAAACATAGAAAATAACAGTTACAACTCTATTAGCTCACGAATGTGATAACCTATAAGAAAACAGAAACAATAAGACAAGGATAGAACGACTTCGAGATCCGATCGGGACAGAGTCCGGAACTTGGGTCATTCTGTGAATGGCTCCGTTAGGCTGCCTATCCATTGATGTTCAGCAAGGAAGCGGAGCGGAGCGAGTGAGCGGTGCGAAATGGTGTTGAAAACTGTGTTTGTATGTTGAAGTGGAGCGGAGCTAAACGAGCGACGCGACGTGTCATTTGAAGCAGTTTTTCATTCATATAAAAAAACTTCGTTGTAGACTGCTTCGTTGGCCTAGTGGATACAAGCCCGACTGCTGTGCAGGCTCATTTTCCAGGTCGGACAAAGTCTTATCAGGTTTTCATCATGAATTCCTCAGTAGAAGCCACGGAGTCTGAATTTTTGCTCGGATGATGGCAATAGGCTTGCCTTCTGTTGGGTTTAAACATAACTGAGAGAAATATGGGTGTACTACTAGGTATACCTATAACTAAACCTTCGGAGGCTACAGGCGTGATATTATGTTATGTCGACAGAAGCTGACCAGAGAGGAGTTTTGATTTTTTTCTTTTGGTCATTCGCACAGCTCAGCTCCCGCTCCCCTCTTCTCCGCCGCAGTGGATAGGCAGCCTTGAGAATCCGGATCCGTTTTCTGATTTCCCGTCAACGTTATTGTCTCAATACGGAATAGGCTATTGCAAAGTGATATTGTATTTATTTATGTATTGGTGATTTCTTTTTATTGGTTCAATGGTTCTTCGGTACTGAGTTAATCGTGCGATCCGAAGTGAAGAAGTTTTTTTTTGTATGGATTCTTTAGTTTGGATGAAAGTGTATAGGAAACTGTTTTCCTACGTTTTTGGGTGGTGAAATAATTTGTTTGTTTTTTGTCTTCATGATCAGAATTATTTTTCCTAACTATTTATTTTACTATTTATGTACACACAGTAGACAGCACAGGAAAATAACATAAAATAATATTTGAGTACAAAGGTACTGCTTATTTCTCAAGAAATTTCTGCCAGCAGACCTGCTAAAGGAGAAATGAAGAAGAAATGTAGACAATAGTTTGTGAGAAAGAATGATGTGTATCTGTGCCTTAACTAACTTAACCTAAAATAATAAAATATACATATAAATAAATATAGCGAACTAAATTAGGATCAGCTTCCAGTCTAACCGTGTGACCAGCCATTACATACTGAGTTTCCTCCGCGCTTTAGAAAACATGTTCTGCCTGTGGTCCCAGCTCTCAATTGTAGATCTTAGACAGTAGTTATAATGGTCAGTGGCCCAAAAATTCTGACAACCAGTCTTACCAAAGGATATCGTATTATCCAATACTAGGTAGGTTGTGGAAGTCAGTCAAGCAGACGGTCCATGTTAAGTACTGGTTTTCAGCTGCATCCAGTTAGATTGGAAGTTGACCCTAATATATCTGGGAAAGGTTAGGCAGATAATGAATTACTGGTCAACAAAATAACAGGAAATGCTTAACAGATTTTCTTTTACGCTAACGAAGACATTTCTTCCCCTTTTACCTACTGAACTAATTTTTTAGGCTATACTCTCCCTTATTTATTTTTCGTAGTAAAAATTGGCTTCGTCTGGAAAAGTCAAACCTCTGTTATAATTTAATTAGTCGTTTCTTGATTATTAGAAGGGTAAGCGGCTTATAATTTGCGTCAGCGTTTATAAGCAAGATTAGTTATTTTTTCAAGCAAAAGAATTTAAAAAAATCGGAGTTCGGATAATGTTAATTTTGTACGAAATGGGTTTTTTACTAGCTAATGGCGGTGACCTTCCTCCACGTCAAATTATTATAAAAAAAGTTGATGTGGCACTCGGAGACTGCCGCGGTAAAGCTATTGCATAGCATTTTTTATCAACCTAGGCATATAATTATTTATTTATTTTATTTATGCAGTATTTTTTAAAAATAATTTAAATTATATAAGTAAATCAAAAGTAACGTTCATAGACTAAGCTAGTAAGAAACTCTATGACAGAAAATTTAAAAGAAAAAGTATTGACAGCTTGTCAGCCTGACGTAAGTGTCATAACATTGAAAAATATGAAAATTATTTATTTTATTTTAGATATTTTATAAGAAAACGAATCGTCTTCTAAGACCGATTCGCAGAATAGTAATGCAAAAACCAATAAAACGTATGATAGATGCGTACTAATAATAAAATGAATGTATATAGAGTACTCGAGGAGTACTCTCTCATTATCTTTCACTATTTTTTCGTGACTTTCTTCATTAATAAATGCACTTTGTTTATTCATATTTAAAACACTTTGTACACAAATTATACGAGTAAGAATATTTTAGAAGAAGAAAGCAGAGAGACAAAACAGAAAAACTTTATACATTTACAACGCGAGGTTATAAATGATTTAATTTGACAACCTCAGTTGCCAACCTTGTTATTTTCCGTAACCATAGCAACCTGGTTGAGTACTGAATCTTAAATTTTTTGTTAGGAAATTTCTGGATTCGCTCTCCACGCTCAAGGCCCGCGATAGAAGCTATGCAATAGCTTAAAAATGTTTCTTCCCTATTTCAATCGGATTTCGTTAAAATTTTCAAGGGTTTTATATTTTTTTTGCATAGAAAATTGTAGGTATATCATCAGCTCTTTTTTGTTTCTTTAATAAATTATGAATTAAACAGTTCAAAAATACGGTACCCTAAAAATGTTGTTTTCTTATAAGTACTACTGTCTGAGTCTGTTTGTTATTTTAAAATAACAAACAGACTTCAATTTTATTTATGCATGCTTAAGTATGAAAACTGGTCGAACATCAATCGCTGTAGAACGAACTATTAAAACTGCTACAATCTAATAATCTATTACTGGCACTATAGCGAGACCAATACTTAACCCTTCACTACAAGAGCCCCCAACCCTCAAAAAACCCTTTTAAAAGTCCTCAAACCCTAAATCAGAATGCAAATGATAACTGGCTGCGTAAAACACTGTTTGCACCCAAAAGTCTGGTCCCTTGTCAAAACCACTAGCATTTGGTGATATATGGTGCTAAACACCAACCAGTGTGAATGGACCTCTCGTAAATCTACATGAAGTGTGAAAATGAGGGTGGTTTAGGGTTCAGCATTAATTGGGTGGAAAGGGTGTCCTGCCCTTAAGAGTCAAGTGAACGGTTGGTGCGAGTGGTGACAAAGAATTGTGTGTGTATTGGTGAATGAAGTTGGTATGATGATAGATAGAAGTTTTAGCTCAAATTGAACACTAACTTTCAGATTTTTTATTGAAAAAAGAAAAGCTTCTCAATAATACGTCCCAAGCAATAGGGGCGAACCAATAGGGGATCGGACTGGGTCAAAATAATATGATTCTGTTTAGTCCGTAAGTTAGATTATCGAAAAATATTGAATACGTGTTTTTTGTTTTATCAAATCAATAAAAAATGACGAAGATAAAACGCGTCAAAGATCTTGGAGTGGGGCTTGAAACGTCACTTGTGTCGTCAAAATGTACTATCATAATAATATGACGTCACACGAGTTTTCAAAGCACTGTATCGTCTTAATTTTAAGTTTACGTGAAAAAAGAAAAAATACGCGTCCAATAATTTTTGGAAATCTATCTGACGGACTAATTAGTTTTTTTTTGTCCGATCCCCTATTGCCATCAATCGGGCACAAATGCAGACTATGTAGCTGCTACTGAGAAATTGCTGATAAAAAAACCCCTTCTAATAACAACATATGCAAATAACAGAAAATTTTGTATAAAAGTGTAGTAAAGTGGGGGAACGCATATTCTGATGAATATAAATTTGAGTGCGGAGTGAGGCAGGGGGGGCTGACCTCTCCAAGGCTTTTTAATCTCTATGTTAATCAGCTGATTGATGAACTCAGCAACAGCCATGTCGGTTGTCACATAGATAACGTGTGCGTCAATAATATTAGTTACGCGGACGATATGGTGTTGCTGAGTCCATCTGTCGGGGGCCTAAGGAAACTGCTCGGTTTGTGTGAAGCTTATGCTGAGAGTCACGGTTTAAAATACAACGATAGAAAGAGTGAGTATATGCTTATCAGAGGTAAGATTAAACAACCTGAACATGTACCACCTGTGTATCTTAACGGAGTATCGTTGAGTCGTGTCTCTCAGTTTAGGTATCTAGGGCATGTTGTGACCGAAACCCTACACGATGACACGGATATTGAGAGAGAACGGAGAGCATTGTCGGTGCGAGCTAATATGTTGGTGCATAGGTTTGCGCGGTGTACAGCACAGGTAAAGGTAACATTGTTTAGAGCCTACTGCCAGAGCTTTTACACCAGCGCCCTATGGACCAACTACACGCAACGGGCCTACAATGCTCTCAGAGTTCAATATAACAACGCCTTCAGGATTCTGGTGCGGCTACCTCGTTTTTGTAGTGCTTCGGGCATGTTTGCCGATGCGAGGGTGGATGACTTTTATGCCATAATGCGCAAAAAGTCAGCCTCACTAATTCGCAGAATGCGGGGTAGTGGCAACGGAATCCTGAGGATGATTGCTGATCGACCAGTATCGCCAGTTGTGGGAAGGTTTATTAGGCTGCACGTCTTTTCATGAATGTAGGTAATGGTTAATTATTTTATTAGTTATTCTGGTTATTTATTTTTTATTCTATATTTTATTATCAATTTAACTTGACATGATTTCTCAATTCAATTCAATTTAATTTATTTTAAATCAATTTACCTATTTTTTTATTTTGTTATTCTAATTATTATGAATCTGGACCACCTACAGTACATACTACATTGCTACTAACATAGTCCTAAGTTTAATTAAGTTGTTACTAACAAAATTATGGACATTACCTAGTCTGAAATAAACACATTTTATTTTATTATTTTATTTATTATAAAAAGCAATTCATTTCAGTTTTTGTAACATAACATCATTCCTGTATGCCCCAAGGTTTAGGCAGATGTGTACCCAATATTGTATCCACATTGCACTATGTTTAGATTCCATGCAATTGAGTTCAAGCCTATTGCCATCAACTCAAATGGAGGAATCCACTTTGCCCGATTTGGGAATCGAACTTAAAACCTTATGCTCCATGACCTTAGTGGTCATGGAGCATAAGGTTTTAAGTTCAAAGCCTTGATAACATCTTCAAAATTCCTTCTAGGTTCTCCTTTTTCTTTATTATTTGTCATCACTACAGTAACTTATTTTCTATCCATATCATCGTTTCCTCCTGTCTCATTGGCCTAGTGGTCGCAAACGCGAACTGGGTTCGAATCCCGGGTCGGGCAAAGTGTTATTGAGTTGTTTCATCAGGAATTTCTCAGTAGCAGCGTAAACATAACTGGCGAAATGTGGGTATACTATTAGGTACACATCTGCCTAACCCTTCGGGGATTACAGGCGTGATGTTACGTTATGCATAATCCCTAACTTCAAAGTAAATCGTAATGAACCTTATAATCCTCAAAATAAAACAATAAATTCAAATTTTCAACTAACCTCATACAAAGTAAAATAAAACATGAGAAAAACTCGTCACGTTTGACAATACACATGTAATCGCCCGAAGGTATTTAGACGGCTATTTTCGAAGCAAAACCTTCTATTGAGATCCGTTTGTAACCTTTGTGGTTAAACCTTTTTGCTTAGAGGGTTATCAATAAAAGACGGTAAAAGTTTCGGCCCACAGAATATATTGTTTGATTTGCGGTACTGACCTGGGGGTCTAAAATGGCCACTTTAGCAGATCAGAATATGAATTGACCTTTCAAAATAGTAACTGCGTCTGTGACCATTTTACGAATTTAACGCAATTCATATTGTTTTCCTATTATTACTTACCTATGATCTATTTTCTTTAATGGTCCCAGACGCTGTTACTATTATGAAAGGTCATTTACGCTTTTTGACGCAATTCCTATTATGAACTGCTAAAGTGGCCGTTTTAGACCCCCTGGGCGTCTAAAATGGCCGCATTGGCAGATCATAGAATTGCGTTAAAAGCGTAACATGGACCTTTCATAATAAAAAATAAATAAATAAAGGGAATAATAATAATCTTTATTCTGAATTCTAGAAAGGTACAATAACAACATGAATCTTAAACTAAAAATATAGGTAAATTAATGTTAGATGCCTGTACTAGGATAATCCTGTATCACAGGAGCTCAAACAGTATGATATAATTATCAAGGATAGTTTTTTTTGTTTATTACAATGTATTTCATTACGTAACGAACTCTAACTTAGAACTAAACAAACAAATATTATAGGAACAAATATTTGAATCAGCAGAATTGTAAACAACATCAGGTCGCAAAATACATTCGATGCGCACTTGTATAAATTCAATATTTGCACCTAGCGACTAATAACTGCGTCTGTGACAATTTTAACACAATTCATATTATCTTCCTGTTTTGATCAATTTTCCTATAGGCAGTTACTATTAAAAAACCGGCCAAGAGCGTGTCGGGCCACGCTCAGTGTAGGGTTCCGTAGTGATAATTCTTTTTTTGTTTGAAAAAAGATACGTTCAAGAAAATAAAATATTATGTAAACGAAGTTAAAAATTAAAAAAAAAATTATACTACAAACTTAGTCCAGAAATTATTTTGTTTGTACAACTTTTTGTCTTTTTTGTACAAAAACTGTTTCCATCCAAGTTCAGAATAATTTTCCTAGAAAGTCCATAGAAAGTTCTAATTTTCTAAACTTATGGTTCAAAAGTTAGAGGGGGGGGGGACATATTGTTTTTTACTTTTGGAGCGATTATTTCCGAAATTATTGACATTATCAAAAAAATATTTTGATAAACCCCTATTCATTTTTAAATACCTTTCCAACAATATATCACACGTTAGGGGGGTTGAAATTAAAAAAAAAATCACTTCCCACTTTACATTTACCCTAATAAAACATTTTTTCCAATTTTTATTTTACCACTTTGTCGGCGTGATTGATACACATATTGGTAACAAATTTCAGCTTTCTAGTGCTAACGGTCACAGAGATTAAGCGAGGACGGACAGACGGACAGACGGACAGACAGACATGGCGAAACTATAAGGGTTCCTAGTTGACTACGGAACCCTAAAAAGATAAATTTTACGATTTTTAACGCAATTCTTATTATGATCTGCCAATGTGGCCATTTTAGACGCCCTGTTTGAAGGACAGACGATTTTTGAAAAAATATTTTTTTCTCGTTTAGTTTCTGAAGGATGTAACATTCTTTACCCAATAATTGCTGTAATAGCAGTGATAGCCCATTGGTATGACAGTTTCGATCACAGGTTTTGCAACAAAGCGGAGATGAGCGGAGACGGGAGGAGATGTACGGAAAACGGCTAATAACATTAGTTAAAATTTACATCTGGTCTTCCGCCCATCCTGTGATTGCTCGAATTTGGCACATCTCCTCACCGGTCTGCTTGTCTCCGCTTTGGTGGATACCGGGTCTAACGGTGGAGACTATCGGGTTGCCACAGAGAAATTCCTGATGGAAAAACACTTTGGAAATCGAATCCAGGATTTCAAACTCAGCAGTTGCACTTGTGACCTCTAGGCCAACGAGGTTTTAACGATATTTTCAAAATAGCTTTAATCACAAACCGAAAAAAGAGAAAAACACACCGAGATCACGTTCTCGTAGTCAAACATTGTAAAAGTGAGACAGACGACGGGACACTTGCTTGATATCGTGTCCTACCTGTCCCCTTACTTGCACATCACAGGAGCTAATGGTCGGAACTGAAAATGCCAAACTCGTAGCTGGGCGAACTCAATTTAAATATTGTCATCGACACGCTAAGAAGAAGATCACATAGCCCAAATACTGTGTAAAGACTTCTCCCATACCATCCGGTTAAACAAACAGAAGAAAATCAATTCGAAAAACAAACAACATTTCAACTGCACCTCCAAAACAGCTCTTCAGTTGTCTGAAACAAAAGAAAAACACCTAGATCACTCTCAGTCAAGAGGTGCGAAGGTTAGTCATGCTCAGTAAATTGTAGGCAGCGGGAGTGGCGGGTCAATGGCCGTCCATCACCCACTGTTATCAATAGTCATGTAACTCGTGCTTGTTCCCAACGTAGCCAGTTGAGGCGTAAGGTATGAGCTGATAGCGGAAAACCTATCTAGATTCTTCTATTGATACTGCGGCTGGCTAGATTATGGCAGCCTCTCGGGTCAATATTCAGGTTAAGCAGCGCTTGTTTCGGCTGCTGTATAGATAGGTGACCACCCATTACTTACTGAGTTTTCTCTGCGCCTCGGGAAGCACGTTAAGCCAACGGTCCCGGCTGTCATTATTGTAGATCTTTGGCAATCGTAACAGGTAGTCTGTGGCCCAAAAGTCTGCCACCCAGTGTTACCAAGAGCATCATATTACACAATACTAACTGGATATGGCGGTCAGATAGGCTGTCGCTCTATGTAACATACTGGTATTCAGCTACATCTGGTAAGACTTGGAGACGACCTCAAAATAGTTGAGAAAAGGCAAGGCAGATGATGACTTAGAACTCTTGTCGCTTTCGAGAAGGACAATAACAAATACATCTTTAGCACCGTACCTATAACTTGCAAGACCGCTCACATCTCATACCGTAGTCCCCTCGTCCGGTCGTCACTCAGTGGAAACGTCCCATTACGTCGCAAGCACGCATTGCACCAGCTATTCTTCTATAAGTACCTTGGATTATGACCGGAATTGCCTCTTGAGATGCCACTTGGTACCCCACTCCTGGTACTTTCACAACTTTATAGCGAGTTCAGAATTTTGTATGATGCTACTTTTTGTTTTGTTCGCTCCCGTATTGTTAATGTGGTCCTGGTACGTTCGAAGTTTTTGATTCATGTACTGGCACACATAAGTTTACTGCTTCTGGTATAGAAACTATATTTAATTTATCGTGACGACCCAATTGGCGTTGTAGTGGTTTTGATTCATCGGACATATCGTTTGGGGGCCAAATATTTTTTATGGCTTATTTAGTACGTTAATTTTAAAATCTTCTTTATATGCAATCAGTATTGACTTGTACCCTGACACTCAAAGTAGTAGTCAGTTTAGAAGAGTTTCGAATTTATTTATATTACCAAATCGGTTATCGTGGTACGGATATGTGATTGGAAAATGATGAGTATGATATGAATGTGTATGGATATAAGAGCAGAAGAAGACTGTGGGTATAAGAGGAGTGGATGGAATGTGTGAAGGATGATATGGCTAGAAAGGAGGTGACAGCTGAGATGACAAATAATAGAGAAATGTTTTAAAAGAAGACATACTGCACCGACTCCAAATAAATTGAGATAAGGACAGGAGAATGTTAATGACCTACATTTTTCCTTAGCTTATAATTATCACAACCCAAAACATTTTTGACTTTTACTTCTAATTGATCTCTGATAGAATGACACGTTTGGGCCGTCTGAACATGTTACAAAATCATTTGTCAAACGATCAGCAATCAATCGTTCGCTCCATCTAGCATGACACGTCTGATGCTACATTTGCCGATTCACGGAATTCTGTCTAAGACTTGTCGAGCACCAACGACCATTCTTCCTATAATCATTGGAACAATGGGAAATAAATAATATGATCAAATTCAATTGATGAAAAGAAACAATAGATGGTGATGAGAGAATCATCCTACAAGATGATTTAACACAGTTTTCATTTACAATCAGATTAGAAAGGACTGTTTTGCCATCACTTTTCTCTTTAAAATCTTAATGCAAAACTATTTTTTGTTATATATTTGATCTGGGCTGCATGGTAGGTTCTTCCATAGAATTTTGCACAGCCAGAGTAGGATTACCAGACATTTTATTTCACTGTCTCCCTTCTTTTGTACTATCATCACCATTCTTCGTTGCTTCCCTAAATCTTCTTCCTCTTTTCCAGAATGTGGCTAATGGGCGCGTTTTGCGTGCTGTGCGCGTGGTTCAGTGCCGTTGATGCCCAGTGGCGATGCCCTGGCCTGTCTGCCCGACCGGCTGCCGAGTGCTCCTGCGATCTACCACATACGCTGCGCTGTGCCGGAGATCATACTGCTTTACAGGTAGACTTTATTTTTTGTAACATTAGGTTCATTCTTCTCCCGTCAGGGCTGCGGATTGTCGAAAGAGATCACAAGGGCGAAGAAGGAACATGGGTGGTTTTTAGTCAGTAGAAGAAGTCTGACACTCCCTTCCGCTCTGGAAGTATTTTTTTTTTAATTCTACGCGTTTCAATACCTATATCAAAATCTCTCTTATTAAAAAACTCATAAAATACAATATCCGAAATCGCTTAAAACATTTCAATATGAACTTTCTGCACCAATAATAAAGGTGACACTCGCATCCCGCGAATATTTGCAATCGAAAATCAAATAACCTTGATTTCGTATCGGAAATTCCTGTGAAATACCAAAACATATTCGCAGTATGCGTCAAAGACAACAATAGGTTACAATACACTAGTTCGACGAAGTTGGACTCAATGCAATACACTGCATACAGTCTACATGTTCGGCCCAATATTGGCCTCACGGTGTCGAACTAATAATTATAAAACCGGGTATAGAATATTTGCAACACGTAATGTAGCAATGGAGGTGTGAATTGCCACACTTTATTTATTTATAATGCTTGCCTAAGTTTATCTGTGGATGGGTGATTATTTATATATTACATACTGAGTTTCCTCTGCGCCTCAGAAAGCACGACCCAACATACATGACGATATTGTACAATATCTTTTGAAATGAAAATATTTTTATTCATCTTGCAAGTAACTAGTTGCGTTTGGACCAACATTGGGACCAACGACTGGTAAAGGAACGGATATAGGAAACGGGGCGCAAACGAACGTCGTCGTTGTTGACCGACCCGCGATGTTATTTTGTTTCTTTTTGTTTTAATTGAGTTGAGTCCTATCCATCGGGAGAATGGGAAAATTAAATTGTATTGTTTGTTATATTTTCTTTAAAATTCGCATATCTAGGATTTTTTTGTGAATGTCTTCATCACCTCTAACTTCACCGGCTGCTGGGTTAAGCTGCTCTTTTCTTGTGCCCATTTCCACATTCCAAGTCTCTTCTTCTTTATCGTGTGGTTATTGCCTAACCTGGTATCAAAGTTTTATGCCACCAATGGGCTTCTGACTTGGCTTGATATGCTGTCGAGAAATATTTTTTTTCTGGTATGCTGGTTTCGATCACCTAAGCAAGATATAAATTAAACAACACATGAATTATAAAAATTAGAGGTGCATTACTTAGGTTTGAACTCAAGACCTAATAAAAGCAATAGTTCATAGGCATTGATATAATAAAACCCTAGATGCACAGTCTCGAACAAAACAAACAGTCGAAGCTGTCGCCAAAAACTCACCAATACACGCACTACTACATGTAGTTATCGTCACTATAAACATATTTTTTTTGGCAAATTCAACCTTACGCAGATTTCTTTTACAATGCAGTTATAAAAAGCAATATAAAAAGTATTTTGTACGACCGTGCAGAGACGCGAGCGACGCGAGACTATTTGAAATGAGTTCATTGTGAACTCATTTTAAGCGGACTGTTTTGACTTTTGAGACGCGGAGTGTGTATCTTGGGTTTTATTATATCAATGGTCATAGGTCTCGAGCAAAGGGGCGATATGTAGGTCCTATTATAACGACCTCAAATCACAATTAATTCAGCAAAAAAAGAAGTATTTGATCAACCCACTCATTGGTCAGACTTATTTACCTAAATATCAAGTACCGAATAATACTTAGAGAAAATAAATAACTGTCCTTAACATACACAAGTACAACTTTTATTTACAAAGGCCCTGTAGGCATTCGTTTGAATTTTCCAAATTCGTTTGAAGCCCTATTTTCGAGTGTTTAAATACTGGTTGAACAATTCTGAGGGATATTATTTGTCTTTGCTCTTTTTTTTCTTATTTCGGGTTCATGAGGTACGGACTCTGTAAATATTTGGTATGGTAAATGTAATGTGCTGGACAACTGGGCTTATCCTGTTGGATACGCCCTTTTGTGCCTATTGGCTTTGTTTTGTTCTATCTCCTGCCGATATCGAGGAAAGTGGAAATTAAGTTTTTCTATTCTTCCGACATTCTTCGAGCAGTGGTGGCCCAGTGGTCGCGGCCCCAACTTACGAACAGTTGGTCGTGGGTTCGAACCCAGGCTGGCGCATTACTTTGTGTAATTAATTCATCACCACTGCTCTCAAAACAGTGAAGGGAAACATCGTGAGGAAACCGGCATATCTTAGAACCAAAAATTCGAAGATATGCGACATCTACCAATCCGCATTGGGCCCGCGTGGTGGATTATAAAAGCCCATCCCTCTCCTAGAGAGGAGGTCTGAGTCCCTGCAGTGGGAACAATATATGCTGATGATTCTTCCGATATTATTTTAAGCAGAAGACCTCGACTGTGTCCTCCAGCCGATCCTCGCAAGCCCACTGTGATCTGGGAATCGCACCCATGATCTCATATTCAGCAGTCGCACTTGCGACCACTAGGCCAACGAGGCAGTCCAATAATATCACCATCATCATCATCATTTCAGCCAAAAGACGTCCACTGCTGGACATAGGCCTGCCCCTGGTGTCGCCACATTGACCGGTTCCGTGCGTAACCTATCGCATTCAGCGGGTTCCGCAACTTTCACCAGGTCCAATAATAGAACACAATTCTTTTCTCATTGTACCCAAACAACAGTCAAAAACCTAACACACAATTTCTCCCACACATCGCCCTCATTTCTTCATAATCGGTCAGAAGCACTTACGGCCGTATTCTGAGACGTTTATTGACATGAAGAGTTTCTGAACGTGATCGCGTACCCTTATCAAAGTCTCGCCGATTCACGCACCTGCCAATCGATAGCTTTTGTTTACTGAACGCCTCTGTACAAGTGAATTGTGGATGGTGTTAGGATAGTACTAGGGGAACTCGAAAGTGAGTATTGTTGAATGGGGTAAAGGAGTGAGAAAGTCGGAGAAACAACGCGATAGGTTTTACATACTAATCTACATAAGATTGGTTCAGTGCGAATAAATGTTTTTCTTTTATCTATCGCCGCTTGTTTTCCCTCGAACTAAAGGTGGAAAAGTACACAAATATGTTGAAAGTTATTTTGAACATACAATATAAGGTCCCATTAAAATAGGTGGACAAAATTTTAGGAATCATTCAGACCACCAAAATAAGAACAATGGTAAAAAAAGAAAATAATAAAAATGCATTAGATTATACTTACAAGAAAATAAAACAACTAGCGAAAATACACTAAAAGTGTTAGTCACCCAACATTTTATGTCAAAAAAAATCACTTTAATCAGTGTTTTTTACTTGGATATGTTTGGTTAGACGCTATGTTAAAATTTGTCCACCTATTTTAAAGGGAACTTATATACACACGTAAGCAGAACTCACGCCTTGTCTTAGTGATATTGATGGGAAGAAGAAGTGGCGGAACCCCAGGAAATCAGTCATCTTTTCAGTCATCACCCACTGATTGGTATATGGGCCTTCCATCATCTGCCACTCTTCTCTGGGGATCTAACATGGCCACTTTACCAGATCATAAAATGGATTGCGTTAAAATCCGTAAATGGACTGTTCTGTGCGTCCCTTATCCATCCGTTTCCCTCGATTCTGACAATATCCTCAACCCAACGCGATTTCACCCTGGTTTCTAAGGCCTAACCGTATTAATATACACACATCAAAAGTGTCTAGGGATCAAGCATTTTTATGCGGATTTCTTGAGATTGAGATGTGGCTTTGTAATAAATTTATGATTTTATAAATTTATATGGATCCTTTTTGGTGCATTTCATAATTTGAATCAGGAACTGTGAATCAAATTCGAGTAAAAGATGAAAATCAGCTGTCAATATTTTCCCTATAAAAACATACAACGCATTGAAGACATTATTAGTGCTACTGTTTCCCTACTACTGATTAAAACCAACGTTATTATGGAGCGGCGACGTCATTTAAGCAGGGAAGAAATTAGTGCTCAGAGCCGTGGGAATGATAGAAGCTGGTTCCCGGCAACGTACTGTGGCTTTAGCTCTGAATACAAGTCAGAGTGTTATCAGTCGACTTTGGACACGTTACCGAAGCACTGGTACCGTGGCTGAGCGCCATGCAGGACGGTATCGCTGCACCACACGGAGACAAGACCGATACATTCAAATCTTAACTCGAAGAGCTCCAACAATAACCGCCATGATGTTAGCCGTGAGGCTTCATCACTCTTCAGGGAACTTAATTAGCGACCAAACAGTCAGAAACCGCTTGCATGAAGTGAACCTTCATTCCCGAAGACCGCTACGGGTACCACCTATAGCAATGCACAATCGTAGGATTCGATATCAATGGGCTCTTGAACACAGAAATTGGGCAGAAGAACAATGGCGTTTCGTGTGCTTTTCTGATGAGTCTCGTTTTGGTATGAGACCGGATACAAGACGTATACGACACTGGAGAACCCCTGGATGCCAACAGCGATTAAAATCATGCCAGGAAGTCCATCCTTATAGTGGTGGAACCATCATGGTATGGGCGGGTATTTGGATCGGCGGAAGAACTGAGTTGATTTGGATCAGAGGCAACCTCAACGCTCAAATTTATGCTGAGACGATTGTATCAGACGTCATCGTTCCTCTACAAGTGCAAATCGGTCCCTTATTTCAGTTAATGCATGATAATGCACGACCGCACACCGCAAGAGTTGTAAGACAGACTCTCGCCGCAGCTAACATCAATGTCCTGCCCTGGCCTGCTCAGTCGCCAGACTTGAACCCGATTGAGCATGCATGGGATATGCTACAGAGAAGAGCTCTGCCGAATATGGAGGGTATCCAGTCGCAAGAAGACCTTTTTTTGTTGTTGCAACGAACATTGGCGGCCATTCCACAGCGTGATTTGGATGAACTCATTTTGAGTATGCCAAACCGATGTTCTTGTGTTGTTAGTGTTCGCGGTAGAAACACGGATTATTAATTGTTTAAGTTACCCAATAAAATTTTAAAGAAAACTGTTATTTCAGTCTTTTTTTCGAACTTTAATGTTAGTGGTTCAAATGTCAAAAATCCCTTTATTAGGAAAATGGCAAATTTCTTTATTAATGCAAAGGTGACTTGGTTTATCGTTACTGTGACAAACGAAAACACTTTATTTGATGAATCCTTAAAGAAAATTTTAATTAATATCAATCAGGAGAAAAGTTATTGCAAAAATATATGTTGATCCCTAGACACTTTTGATGTGTGTATTTTTAAACAACATAAAAATATAACGGTTCGAGTTTCATCGCCCTACAGTGACAAATCAAAGAGATGTCAGTAACATTGCAAAGGCCGACGCCTGTCGGGGTTGCGTGTTGTTCGAAAGAGATACCGCGGCCTCGGACAAAAAGGGCTAACAAGGAACATGGGTGGTTTATAATCAGTAGAACTCTGACACTTCCTGCCGCTCTGCCCAGAGAGGGAGGAGTCATTTGATGATCTCCCACCCTCCGAAGCAAAAATGGCTTAACCTTATTAATATATTAATTTTTTCACAACATAAACATATAACAATTCGAGTTTCATCGCCACAGTGACAAAAAAGTGACTCCAAACATGTTACCACCACAATTTGCCAACTCACCATAGTAAGGTCCTCTGAAAGGTATTGTTACGGAATCAACGTCCATCGGTTCTGAACAAATACGATCGCCATAATATCAGTACCTACCTCAGCTTTTGGCCCATTGGATATTTAGAGAGACATTGTGGGGACCAACAGTATTGTTTTGCGGCCTATTGTGACCAACAGTGTTGGTATAGAACTTGAGTTGGTTGGTATTGGTACTTGTTATTATTTATTGAATATGTTGGGTTTTGCTGAAGTGGTGTAAGTAGTATTTAATTGAAAACTATATAATATCTATTTAATAATTAAAGTTAAATGTTAAAAAAAAGTACTAATTTGTTTAAAATAAATAAGATACCAAACTAAATTGTATAAACTAACTTAATATGCTGACAAAAGGTGCTAAGGCATTGACTTGGTCTGTTATCTGGAAACGTGCTCAGAAGACTGGTAGATAGAGATTGTCACGTTGAATGGCAATGTTAATTCTTTGAAGAAAGAACGAATCAGCCCTCTGGTCACAAGAAGTGACGAACAGTCGGCGAGAAAATCCATTAAAAAGCAGATGCGCACTCAAAGACCCCATGACCCAAGTCTTTCGATCCTAAACGGCTCAAAACTGTAACCAATTAGGTTACAGTATTTACGCCGTTTGTGGCTCAAAAGCGTGTTAAAAAGAGACCAAGGAAAATATGACAACTACGTAATATATTGCTACAATAACAACAACATCAAGTACCTACACCAAAACATGTCACCTATCCCAACATACACCTCCATGCTAATTATCTTTCCAAGTGACAACCCGACAATATAGTGACATATTTCCTATCTATCATACCATCCTTGTACTACTTATACGACAGATTTGCCTCGTAGGACGTTCGACAATGGCTCGAGCTCGACACTCCCGTTCGTCTCAAAAGCGGCTTTTAGTAATCCTTTGAAGTACACGCGAAAACACATCAACCTATTCATTTTCAGTATATCCTGACCTCGTTTTGAATGACCTTCTCGTACAACGAGAGGTTTGTATAAACTGTTTTGTATGGATGGATTGGTCGTCGTGTGTACGAGATGACTTGAATGGCGTGGACATAATGGTTTCAGCAGATATTCTGTGAATATTGATTTCGATTTTATTTCAATTGAAAGAAAAATTATTTCTTAATATAGGTGGTTAAATATTGAATGGTTTGTAGGTGTAGAGGGACGAGAATATTTTTTTGTTTTAATGTTTTTTACAGGTTTTTAAGTAGTCGGATTCTAGTTCTTAAACTCGTTACAAATGGATTTAAATGTTTGACTGGTATTCAAATTAAAATCACAAGTCATATATTCAAACTAGGCTGATAGTCAGCACTTTTAGAATGGCTAAGTTTACGTACAAGTCCCCCGAAACGCCCACACTGACACTTCCTAGTATTTTAGCTGGGAAGAAGAAATGGCGGAACCAACTCCGCAGCAACACATTAAAATTTGTCTGTTTGGTTATACGAACCAGGTTTTATTTGTAATCAATAGTTTCTGTTGAATGATATGGTAAGAAAGGGGGTGTTTTATGAGACTACGAAAAACAGAGAGGTATGGAAGAGGAAGTCATGCTGCGCCGACCCCAAATGAATTGGGATAAGAGCAAGAGAATGATCCTGTCAGGGCTGTGGATTGGTCACAAAGATACCGCGGCCTCGACATAAAGGGCTAAGAAGGAACACGGGTGGTTTTTAGTCAGAAGAAGTCTGACACTCCCTTTCGCTCTGCCCAAGAGCGGGACCCCGTTATTTGATGATTTTCCACCCACCAAAAATAAAAAAGGGCAAGAGAATGATTACTTTCAGTTGACAGGATGGCTGTTTTACCATTTCACCAACTAGGCTCTTAATTACTTGAGGAGTTAAGAAGGCATGTGTCTTCCGCAACTTCATTCCAAACCATTTATTCCCTTCTAAAAATTACCCAAATTCCGTCGTCGATAATTACCCCCAAAATTAGATGAATATTTTTCCCGTAATTAATCCGGTCATAAATGAATAGATTCCGTTCATCTAGTGTTTAATTAAAATGTTCCGGATCTCAGAATATCATTACTTAGGCAGGGAATCCATTTTAAATAATTGTCGAGTAGAAAATTTAGGCTGACACAAATCACCATGAATTTGTAAATGTTTCAGGATTCGTAGATTTTAGGCTCGAATTGTTTTATATTAGTTTAATTTTGAAGGATTCCTTTGGGTCCAAATTGTTCTAATTTGATTTAGGTATTAATTTTGTACTTATGCTGACTATTTTGTTGATCTGTTGGTCGTAAACGCTACTGCTGTGCATGAAGTTCTGGGTTCGATTCCCAGGCCGGGCAAAGTGTTATTGGGTTTTTCTATCAGGAATGTATCAGCAGCAGTCTGGCTATGTGTCTGGTGGATGGCAATAGGTTCACGCCCTACTACATGAGACATAGCTGGCGAAATGTGGGTGTGCTATTCGACATCTCTGTCGAACCCTTCTGAGATTACAGGCTTGATGTTTGGCGCTGTAAATGAAATTTAATACAGGTTTTATACAGATAGCCGGAGCAGTTACTAACCGTGTGGAACCGCAAAAACTACGGAGCGAAAGCATAACTGGCCTGTTGGTCTAGTGGTTAGTGACCCTAACTGCTATGCCGGAGGTCGTGGGTTCGATTCCCACCCAGGACAAATGTTTGTGTGATGAGCACGATCATTTGTTCTGTGTCTGGGTGTAATTTATCTATAATATGTATGTATTTAGAAATGAAGTATGTTTATCAGTTGTCTAGTACCCATAACACAAGCTCTGCTTAGCTTGGGACTAAATGGCGTTGTGTGATAGTTGTGGAATATTATTATTATTATTATAACAGAACTTTATTTATCATCATCATTTCAGCCAAAAGACGTCCACTGCTGGACATAGGCCTCTATATACACACAAAATACAAAGAAAGGATAAAAACATAGAAGAGCGCAAAGGTACTGCTTATTTCTTAAGAAATTTCTTCCAGCAGACCTGCGAGAGGAAAGTTATGACGTGTAGATACACTGTGTAGAAAAGACAAACATGAAAATTTTAATTCAAATTAATAACAAAAGGATATCCTGATAAAATAAACATATACTATACAAATATATACATGAATAAAAAGTTTCCCAGAATCATCTCCAGTTTACTAAAACCCCCTCTCTTTCACAGATAATCGGCCGCCACCTCAGAGAGCAGAAAGCGAGAAACAAAAACACAGCAGTATCACTGCTGGACTGCGCATTACGAGGAGTGTCAGTACTGTCCTCGGCATCAGTGTCAGAACTAGCTGGTGTGGGTCTACATGGCCTGGTGATATCCTCAGGGGATATACGGAGGGTACAGCAAGGAGCTTTTAGTACTGTGTCTGCTACGCTGTTTGCTTTGGGTAAGTGGTTCAATAGACGTAAACGGATTTTTCACGAAGCCGTCAACCAGAATTTTGTGTTTCAAACAAAGTAACTTTACGCAAAAAAAAATGCTGAAAAACGATATTATTTTATACGCAGTAAAAGCATTGTGATGAAGTATGCATTTGATACAGACTGTGACCTCAGTGAAATTAACAACGTTTATCATAAAATTACGCCTGTAATCTCGTAGGTGATCTATGGTGAAATTTAGTGATAAAGCTTGTTTTAATAATTAATATATTTTTTAATAACCTTAAAAACTTGTTTTAAAAAATACTTTTTTGTTTGACCCTCAATATTTTCGCACCCGGAAGGTTCCCAGTTATTAAGTAATCATCATCATCATCATCGACCAAGCCTTTTCCCAACTATTTTAAGGTCGGCTTCCAGTCTTATCGGATGCATCTGAATACCAGTATTTGGCATGGAGCGACTGCTTATCTGACCTCCACAACCTTGTTAATACCGGGTGATATGATACCAATTAGTCAGACTGGCTGTCAGACTTTCAAGTCACTGACTCCCACTGCATATTGTATTTTAATTACTTTTAACAGGAAATAAAAAAAATCCCGAAGTCCCCCAACAAATATCCCACACGTAGCAAGCAAGACTAGCAAGTTCACTCTCTGTTTGTTCAACACATTGAAGCTCGCAACACTAAGTCCACTGAGCCAGTGTGTTAACTACCGCCGTTTCGTGTACTGTTTCCTAATTCCATTTGCAATCAAGATACACTCCATAGAGTAGCGTAGAAGCGAATCCCTCTTTGTATAGAAGCTCATTGTGATATACAAGGTTTAAGAAAGAACGAAGCACAAAGCCGTCAACCAAGCAATGTATATCAAACTAAGTAACCTAACGCAAGAATTATTGCTAGAAAACCATTATTTTTGAGTGAAAAAAACATTATGAGTAAAACTCAATGTAACGCACGCAATACATTATGGTGATGGATAACTTGCATGGTAAACGGGGCACATGAGGGTATTTAAAATACAGTCATAACCTTAAAACTAGTAAAAAACCTCTTAAAAACTTTGACCTCCAATATTTGCGTATCTAGAAGGCTTCCAGGTACAGCCCAGAACAAAAAATCAATGTCTAAACAGAACAAAAAACAGTTATTTTTGAGTAACGACCGCAGCACTTCTGTAGGGTTCCACTAGCTAATTAATTGTCCTTGTATATTATTATGTCATTTTCACGTTCATGAGTTTCTCTTCTTCATGATTTTTTTAGTCTTTGCACAACGTTAGCTCAGCAGTATTCGTAGGAACAAGCTGGTGTTGTTGAAAATAGCTGTGCACCTGCGAAATGGTCATGAATACATCAAAACGTAATTTTGGGAGAGTTACAAAGGAAGGTGGCGTAATTAAACAGACTAAGGTTACCTAGGTTGGGGTGTATTTGGTGTCTAAAACACAAAATTCAGCAGTCCCATAATGTGTAATACCTTATATACAGGACCAACCAGTTTTGTATGTAGGTCATCAGACTTCTTAATCGAAAATCAAAATGTTTTTTGGTTGGTCGTTTTCTGTGGAGAAGAACCGGTATAAAACTCCATGGTTACTCTTTTAAAATGGTTTGGTTTTATAATATTTTATAGCATTAATACTTAGGTATTGGGGGACAACGTTCAAATTCATGTAAAGACAGTCATAGGCCAACAAAATAATGCCGGCCAGTACCTTAATGTGCTTTCCAAGCTACGAAGGGGTCGAGGGGTCGTCACGATCACCCATCCATGTAAGCTCCCCAGCAAGCTTCGCTTAACCTTGAAGAGCATTCCCTGTGGCTCTTGTTATTTAGCCACAAGGGCTTATATTATAACGAGTCCTAACTTAAATAATTAGGAATTTATTTATGTTAATAGATGCTGAAATAGGGACAGGAATGCGTAATGAGCTTGATTTTTGTGTTTTAATATTATTATTTTCGGTTTGAAGTTGTTTTAATAACGGTTTATATTTGTATTTACATAGATTCGAAGAGAAATGTTGGAATATTAAATCTTGGAATTTGGTCCTTATGATACGATATCTCATTTAAATCCGTTTACTTTTATGAATATAAAAACAAGAAATCACGAGCAAACTGATTACTATTATATTTCAAATGATTTTTTTATCAGGTAGAGTGATACAGTTTTAAAAAAATCTAAAAAACACACATCGCACGTTTATTTCTCGTGGAAATCCAAAAAAATTACTAGTCTGTCGAGGTAAGATAAAGCAGTCCCTCCATGTCAAAAAATAGTAATATTCAGCTTCATCAGATTAGGCTGGACGGTGACACCAATATAAACAGTTACTTAGCCTGTACTGTCCCACTGCTGGGCAAAAGCCTCCCCAAATCCCTCCAAGAGCTCTTTTCCTATGCTGCCTCAAGCCAGCCCTCATGGTACGCGTCCAGATCGTCACGCCACCTCTTTCTGGACCAGCCTTGGCGGCGCCATCCGTCTTCCTGCAACCATCGTGTGGAGGCTTTTGCCCAGTGGTCATCGTGCATGCGGCTGACGTGATCCACCCAAATCCATTTTAGCCCAGCAGTTTTCTTGCCATCATCGTCCATTATGCCCGTTTTGAGGCGCAGCGTGTTGCTTCTAATCCTGTCTTGCCTTTTGACACCCAAAATGCTGCACTCCATTGCCCTATGGCATACTCCAAGGCGGAACTTCTGTGTTCCTATTTGCCTAAACAATATAAACCCTACCACACAAATAATTAAAATTGTTTTTGAAAATATTATTAATCCAAGTTCTTTTGTTTCAGGTTTACCCAACAATCAATTGCCAATAGTACCGACGGAAGCATTAACTCGACTATCGAATTTGGATCGCTTGGATTTATCCAACAACAAAATTCATACTTTAGATTCTAACTCATTTAAGGTGAGTGAAATTCTTCTTTGAATGATTTTTATTGTTTAAACTTAGAATCGATGAAAACTGGCTGTCAGACATAGGATTGTCAAATATATTATATCTACACTAATATGCTGAGGAAAGATTTGTATTTTTGGATGTATATATACCTACATACTCGTATGTAGGTATATATACATTCAAACTATTGTAAGTATATAATTAGCAATATTGTAAAACAGTTGTGTTTCAATTTTGGCGCACGGACGTCAGCTGCAGTACATCAAGCTACCCGAACCTGTCTAATTTTCCCAATCAACCTTGAATCTAATAAAGCGATAAAGCGAGCGATAAAGTTGAAAATCTATTGAAGTATGATGTACTGTAGTATGTACATCAAAGTATTATTTTATATTGTATTTTAAGCGGCAGCCTCAATTTTATAATAAAAAAAAACGACAGACACAAAATAACCTAACTTTAATTAGTTTTATAAATTATCAATTACACAAACAGATTTATAACATAAAAATGGCACACAAAAATAACACAAGAAAATAAGTAAGCAAAATACAGGTTACGATAGGAGCGATGTGATCTCGGTGGAATCCTCGAACAAAATGGACGAGTGGAACGGAACGAGGAGTTCGCTGCGCCCCCGCCAGGGGGCGCGGCAGGCGGTCTCGGGGCATTTGCCCCCTGTCCGCGGAAGCCATACCTGGGCCCGTGACTACGGGACCCGTCATTTTGTTGCCTTAATGCGGCTAGGCTTGGTGGGCACGCGCCCGTGCGTGCCCATATGTGTGGTTGCGGTGCGAGTGACTGTAGGCGCGCCACAGCGCCGTTTGCTCGGCACTGCTGTCTTCACAGCACCCCGGCGGCCCATCCCCGCCAGGTGAGACCCCCGGTTACCCGGAGGAGGCCCAGCGGAGGACGACCAGCGACAGAGGTGCCAACTTACGACGCACCTACAGTAGATGTGTGGCTCCCGTCCGTCCCGTTTCCAGAGCTAGCCGGTTGCGGTCCGGACTAAGGGGCCGTCGTGTGTGTGTGGGCGGTATTGTACTGTGTAACACCGCCCAGTGTGGCGTGCCACCGCGAGCAGTCGCGGCCCACGCGTGAGTCTATGTGTGTATAGTGGCGTCTGTCTGTGTTAGTTGTGTGTCGTGCCTATATTAACTTAGAACACGACACACAACTGGGTGAGAGTTTTGTGTAGAGTCATATTGTGCAGGCAAGCTGTGTGTAGCCGGGGGCAGCTTGCCTGGAGTCACAGCCGGGGAGGGCTCACGGTCGACCACCAAGTCGATAGGGGCCCCGCGTCGGAGGTGAGGGGGCGCGCGTGCGCGTGTACCGGCACGCGCGACCGTTACCGACGCTAGGCGACGACTGGGGGACACGTGAGCCCTAGAAAAATCGAGAGAGGAGACGGCGGAGGGGGGCGACCTTACCTCTAAGGCCGCGGGTGACCAACAGTGCCGCTCCCGGCGGCCGAGCCGAAACACAGGGCGGTGAGCTCGGCCAGGCCGTCGAGTACGGTCAGTGCTGGGTCTTGGCCTTCCCTGATGGCCTTTATTAGGCCCATCAGCAGTTGGATGGCGCAGGCTGTGAGCATCTTATTGTCTGAGCCGGCGCCAGTCGGTCTGGCAGCGCCAGGCGTCGTCCCATGAGTAGGGGGCGGGGCCGGCGGCTGCGCTATGCCGGCGCCGGCTGCTGGTATCGTTCGGTGTGCGTGGGCGGGCTCGGTAGCCGCCACACGCGGTGCTGGGTCACTAGCCTGCGCCACGGAGGCTAGGTCGGCCCGTTTCTTTTCTTCTTGAGCGGAGGGGGGCGCGGGCTTGTTGCCCTTGCGCCCTCTCTTCTTCCTCCGCTTCCTCCGCCTAGAGGAGGGAGGAGGGGCTTCTTCCCTGTTTGTGGGCCCGTTAGCCGGCGCCATCAATGACCCGCCTTGGGACTCACTGACGTCCACATTATTTTTCTGCCCCTCGGTGACCAGAATCGGTCGGCGTGAGGCGGTCGTGGCGGCGACTGTACCCGCTCGCCTGTGCCGTAATTCCGTTTGGAATACGGGACACTTCACATTGTTCGCGGGGTGATCACCCCCGCAGTTGGCACATGTAGCCGGCTCCTCCCGTGGGCGGGGGCAATCACGCGCGGTGTGTCCCTCTCCACAGCGGACACAGGCGAGCGGCCGGTGACAGTGGTGCGATGAGTGCCTGAACTTCTGGCACCGGTGGCACTGGGCGGGCCCACGTTTTCCCCGCCAGGCCTCGATCACTACACCCTTCATGAGTAGGAACTCGGTGGTGCTGAAGAGTGATCGAGACTCCTGTGTCCTCTTCAGGACAGCGTGGAACACGCAGCCGGGTCTTCCTTGGCGCGCCCTGATGTGGCGCACGTACTCCGGCTCGTGCCCCAGCGCGCGGAGCTCCTCCGTGATCTCCTCTGGAGTGGTGTCTACAGGCAGCCCTCTGATGGCCACCTTCATGCTGCGCTCCGCTGGGGGTGAGTAGGCGAACCAGGATGTGCCATCCCTCTTCTCCAGATCCGTCAGGTACCTCTGGACCACCCTGTATTCGTCCCCGCTTTCGGGCAGGAAACGAACCCCAGCGCCGTAAGGTCGGGCGTTGGGGGGGTGCCCCAGTTTGTCCCTGAGGGCCCTAAAGTGGGTGGCCCACCCCGGCAGCTTCTCCACCACCAGTGGAGGATACCTAGACCGCTTGGGCGGCTTCGGCTTGGGCTGAGCGGTGGCCTCTCCGTTCCCGTTCAATGGGGGGGGGGCCGCCGGTTGGGGGGGGGAATCAACAATTGATGAGACACTCACCCTTTGTGTCTCCTCTCGTCTTTGTGGGGTTGGCGGTGATGGTGATGCGCGGGGCGCGCGCGCCATCTCCGCATAGGAGGGCGAAGCGCCTCCGTCCCGTCCCTGCGGCGGCGTGTACTCACGCCGCGGCCGCGTCGGGTCGAGGCAGTGCCGCTTGGCCTCCTCGTCGGACTCGTCCGTGCTTCGGCGCCGTCGCTGCGGACGTGGCTCCGGCTGGGAATCGTACCTGATTATTCCCAGCAACGGCGTCGGAGAAGCTGGTGTGTCGCGCCGGGTCCTCGGGTCGCCTGGCCTGGACTCAACCGAGCCGACCGATGCGATCGACATGCTCGAGCCGCTTCGCGACGAGCACGCCGAGAGTCCTGCCGGCGAGTCGCAGGCCGAGGCGCGAGGTGGCGCCGGTGAGTATGGCACCTGACCAGCGCGTGGAGTCCTGACGTGTTTGGCTGTGGGGGTCACGGACACAGCCCCGGGGGGCGCAGTCGACGCGACGGGTCCCGTTGCGCTCGCGCTGTTGTGCGCAGGCGGCGACGGTGATTGCGCTGTAGGCGCGGGGGTGCGGCCGGAGGCCGCAGGGGGGCGCCAGGTAGGCGCGGGTGTCGGTGCGGGTGTCCGCGGGGGGGGCACGGTTATCCGTGCAGCTGGCGCAGGTGGGCGGCCGGCCGGCGCGGGGGCACGCGGCGGTCCTCTCACCTTAGGCGCTACGTTGCGCGCTTGATGCGCGGGGGAGAAGGGTTTGCGGGAGCCGGACACACGACCACGGCTTGCGGGTGGCCCGGCGAAGGCGACGGCGCAACGCGCGCAGGCGCCGCTAGCGACGTCGACGGCCCACGCGCAGCCGCCGCCGTGCTAGGTCCCGCATCTCCTTTCTTCTTAGGTGGTGGCGGCTTCTTCTTCGTCACCTTACCTGGGCCCTTCCTCTCTTCAGGGTGAGGAGGGGGGGGTCCAGGCGGAGCCTCATCTGGCGACTCGGAGCCGATGTTGGGCATCGACGACGTCCGGAACCAGGGGTCTTGCCTGAAGCGGGCGTCGATGCGGTCAAACGGGTCGGGGGCGTCAGGTTTTGACATCTTCTCTTCTATTTAAAACTTTCTTACTCTGCATGCAGGTAACGCGACCACGACAGTGCACAGGGCACCGGGCAGCACGAGTTGCTCCCCCTGTGCTCGCGCCAGTGCTAAGCACCCGCGCGAACACAGGGAAAGGGGTTAAAAAGTGGTCCGAGCGAGCGGCGAAGTTCCGCGGCGCGCCGCCAGGGGGCAGCACGTACACGATAACTTCCCGGCGAAAGTAGGTCAAGCTCAGCGTGGCAGGCGACCTCTTCCGTGGACTGCTGGCGAATCCCATGGACGAGTGGTAGGGCGCGCTCGGTTTATATAGCCTCGCCCGACGGTTGGTCGTCAACCGTTTGAATGGAGAGAGTTTCTTCATAATACGGCCTCTCCTGACGTGTGGTCGTCCTCGACCTCACCCTGTGCGAGTAGCTCAGCGCCGTGGCGACGCTCGGCAAATGGACTCGGAATGACTTCAGACTCTGCATTCGGTGGAACCCCATGGCTGGCTTCAGCAGCTTCTTGGCAGGTACTTCTAGGCGTGCTAGTAGAGGCACCAGCTTCCATATCATCTTCATCTGAAAATTAGATAAAACACAATGTGAGTTTCATTCTTACAAGTTAACCAACAGGATATACACCATTCGTATATCCAAAGACAATCTCAGATTTGTCTTATTTAATCATCATCAGACAGAGGCACCCAGTTAGCATGTCCCGGCAGAGCTACGCTCCTCAATGCCACACACACATGGATAGAGGCACCCAGTTAGCATATCCCGGCAGAGACACATCTCAATGCCACACAACATTACATGGACAGAGGCACCCAGTTAGCATGTCCCGGCAGAGCTACGCTCCTCAATGCCACACACACACATGGATAGAGGCACCCAGTTAGCATATCCCGGCAGAGACACATCTCAATGCCACACAACATTACATGGACAGAGGCACCCAGTTAGCATGTCCCGGCAGAGCTACGCTCCTCAATGCCACACACACACATGGATAGAGGCACCCAGTTAGCATATCCCGGCAGAGACACATCTCAATGCCACACACAAGTAGATCAATACATAAAGCTTTAAGAGTTACATAAAGTCTACTTACCATCAAAAAACATAGCACATGACTCAGGGGTCCACTCTCCTCGCCATGCAACCATATGCTCGGCGGCAGCCTGAGTAACTTTACCATATGAGCCGCCTAACAACTGCAGCTCATACCGACCGTGGGGCAAGACCTTTGTCACACGATACGGTCCTCGCATTCCTGAGTCCAGTTTGCCTGTAACTTGAGAGGTTTTTATAACAAACACATAGTCGTCGTGTTTAAATACACGTACGACCTTACGATTTTTGTTTACGTAATCATCTTGTTTACGTCTATTTTGGTCTAGCAATTCGCTAGTGCGTTGCCTCTGCAATTCCCTCAAGCTCTCGCGATTATGGTGGGTATTATCTAATGCAACCTCGCGAACAAGTGATCTTATGACCGGGGTCATTGCCTCGATGCCAATCAACAACTGTAGCGGCGAGATTTGGGTACTTTTTTGTTTAGTGCAGTTGATTACAAGCTGCATTTTCCACAGTGATTCGGACCACTTATTGTCACGTTTATCGGCTTCAATTCGTAACATGTTAAGTAAAGTACGACAGTAGCGCTCCACCTGACCATTCTCACCGTGCATTTCAGGTGTTATAAAATGAATTTCACTACCCAAATCAGAAACCCAACCCTGAAAACTCGCACTCTCAAACATACGTCCTCTATCACACACAATAAGCTTAGGGGTACCAAAAAGAGAGATAGCATTAGATACTACTCGTTTCAGTTCCTCAGAATCTTGCCTTTTTATGGCGTAAAATAGGCAATACTTAGAGTAGGCATCCACAATAAGCAAAACATATTTATTATCGTTTGAGACAGGGAGAGGACCCAGTACGTCCATGTGCACAGTACTAAATGGAGTATCAGGCTTGTGCCATGAAGAAATCGGATAGTGAGGAGCCCTAGGGACTCTTTTGGATGATAGGCATACTAAACAGTGCCCAATATACTTTTTAACAAAAGTAGACAGACCAGGGAACCAAAAATGGCGCTGAATGAGATCAATGGTTTTATCGGCGCATATATGTTCATGCTGGTCGTGAAAAATACGTAGGAGGCTCAACCTGTGCCCCTTAGGGATATAGCACAGTAGCCTTGGCTCAGCCCCAGTAGGGGTATACTTGTAGTAAAGAAGTTCGTTACGAACAACATAACGAGATGAGTCTAATTCGTTATTATTTATTTTGTCAATCAACGTACGAGTTTCCTCGTCCGCTGATTGAGCAATCTGAGCCCAGTTTCTCGGTCTGGTGATTTGACGAACATCGATTTGACGAACATCGACAGGATTTCTACTCAGATAATCTGCGTGTTGCATCATTACGCCTTTTCTATACTCAATCGTAAAGTGGAAATCCTGCATGTAAATCCACCAACGCGCGACCCGTGGTAGAAGATCTTTCTTACGTTCTGTTAATTTGAGCGCGTTGCAATCAGTGACAATTTTGAACGTGATACCTAATAAATAATGCCTAAAATGTTGTAAGGCTTTAATGACTGCGAGCGTCTCGAGCTCGTATGAATGGTATCGCGGTTCGGCGCCTTGGGTGGTTTTACTAAAATAGGCCACGACCCGCCTCATACTATTTTCATGTACTTGAATGAGTACTGCGCCGTAACCGATCGAGCTCGCATCGGTATGCAACTCTGTTGGTAAGACTGGGTCAAAGATAGCAAGTACCGGTTCATTAGTTAAAGCGTCAATAAGGAACTTTCGAGCTTTTTCTTGTTCTGCACCCCAATGAAAGTTAACATTATTCCGCGTCAAGCTAGCTATTGGCGCAGTCTTAGAGGCATAACCTGGTATGTATCGACGGAAATATCCAGCCAGGCCAAGTAATTGTCGAACCTGTCTAACGTTTGTGGGCACAGGAGAGTCAATCAATACTTGAATTTTTTGTTGACTCGGCCTAACCTGACCTTCAGATATAGTGCGACCTAAATATTCAACTTCTGTCGCCACAAACGTACTTTTCTTTAGGTTAATAGAAAACCCTGCTGACGTTAGCGTACTTAAAACTTCGCGTAGGTTTTTTATAGCTTCGTCTATGGTTGACGCTAATACTAAAACGTCATCAACGTAAACTAATGTTTTACCGGACTCAATTAGCGATTTCAGAGTCTTAGTGATGATTCGTTGGTAAACTACTGGCGCGTTCGCAAGACCAAATGGCATCTTAAGGTATTCAAAGTGACCTTCCGGGGTCACAAAGGCAGTCATGTGAACAGAACCGCTATCAAGAATCACTTGGTGAAAACCTGAAGCCATGTCGATACAGCTGAAGTATTTACTTTTACCAAGCCGGTCGATATGGTCTTCTATTAAGGGCAATGGATAACGATCCTTAACAGTAATGGCATTTAACGCCCGATAGTCCACGCACATACGATCATTGCCGTCTTTTTTCTTTACAAGAATTATCGGACTTGCATATGGTGACTCAGATTCGCGAATAATACCTTTACTTAGCAAATCTTTAACAATCTCACGGACTTTTAATTTTTCCTCAATTGAAAGCCTATAGGGCCGATAACAGACAGGCGTGTCACTCGTTAACCGAATCTGCATACTACCGGTTGTAACCGTGGTTAAAGCAGTACCGACTATAAAAAATTGCTTAAACTCATTGACAACAGATAATAATTTATCACGATCAGTACCTAACAGCGGCGTGTTAATTAAAAACTGATCATTTGAGTTAACGAGGAATACATTTTTATCGCTATTACTGGGAATTCGCATAATCCGTTGTTGATTGTTACCACGTATATACGTCACACCCTCCCGGTTTAACACGTCAGTCCCTATTAGCACTGGCACATTTATACATGTTTGCGGAACAACAAACAAATCGACTTCCAACGAAATATCGCTGAATTCTATAATTAAAGTAACGCGGGTACTAGACTCAATGTTTTGACCGCCTATACCACGTAATACTTGATATGTGGGTACTTGTGCACATCGAAAATGTTTAAGTACAAGTTCGGATATTAACGACACGCGTGAGCCACTATCTATCAACACGTCTATAGGGATGCCCTGTATAACCGCGGTTGTGACATCACTGTCAGTTGAAACGCTTAGCTCGTGACAATAATTAACATTTTTCTTGTCCCCGTCGGAGCGTTGTTTAGCGAAACAAGCTGTTACGTCATGACCCGGTTTTTTACAAAACGAACACGGTTCACTCGACTTTGATTCGTTTGTTTTTGACTGCTTTGGACAATAACGCTGTATATGACCGGTCGACTGGCACGAATAACACTTAGTATCACTTTTACTATTATTGGCAGGTCGCTTTCGTGTGTTTTTGTCGAACGGTCTAGTGTTGCTTTGAGGTTTCACGGAACTAACACTCGATTTAGAGTTAGGTTTCGTATAAATAGAAAAGAAATCTACAAGATCTTTAGGCAAAAGCTTAGCGTTGGTTGCAGCGGCACGTACCTGCGCGTCTGTTATTCCCCGTATTACAATCGCGACTGTCAACTCCTCACTTAACCCCTTAACAATATTAAGACGCAAGATGGAGCGTCTGGCGTACTCAGCGTACGTAGAATAATTGTCGGAGTTGGTACTCATGACATCATAAAGAATGTTAGCTATGTCGATTCTTCGTGAACACAACGGTTTAAATTCAATTTTAAAATTGGTCCACGAACGGTCGTTAGTGACCCATTCGCTGAGCCAAGCGCGAGCATCCCCCTTTAAACAGTGAGAAATTCTAGCTAAACACTCATTGTCATCCCAATCATTAATACTACGCGCCCGTTCTACTTCCTCGCACCAAGAATCGATATCATGTAAACTAGGGTCGAAGTTGGAAATATAATAATGTTTAGATCTGACCTTAGACAACACACTCAAAGCTCCTATGAGGCGATCAGTGGCGTCCATAGATGAATTACTCGCAAGCGACTCCCCAGTTGTACTGAGGTGCGATGCGGGTTCCGCTAGCGGAGACTGCGGTGGTGGCATAGCAACAGTGCTAGGCACCACAATGGAATGCGCATCCGATGTTTCGGTACTCGTAGAGGGTATGTGGCTATTCTCTAACGCATTGAGACGCGTAAGGATAGCTCCCAGTGTTTGTTGGAGCCCTCCATCATCTACATTCTGATCGCGCCTATTCCTACCTCTACCGCGGGCTGAAGACCTCTCAGCCATTTTTAAATTATAAAACCAATCTGTCTGCTGATGACCAGAGCTAGGATAGACTATGGAGCCTATCCCACTTCTGATTTAAGCGGCAGCCTCAATTTTATAATAAAAAAAAACGACAGACACAAAATAACCTAACTTTAATTAGTTTTATAAATTATCAATTACACAAACAGATTTATAACATAAAAATGGCACACAAAAATAACACAAGAAAATAAGTAAGCAAAATACAGGTTACGATAGGAGCGATGTGATCTCGGTGGAATCCTCGAACAAAATGGACGAGTGGTAGGGCGCGCTCGGTTTATATAGCCTCGCCCGACGGTTGGTCGTCAACCGTTTGAATGGAGAGAGTTTCTTCATAATAGTATTTTATATAATTCTATGAAACGCAGATATGACAAGTGCGCTTTGTGAAAGATAGCACGAATCAAAGTTCTACCTGACATTATATTATACAATATAATAAGATTTTTAGAATTTTATTTATGTAACCAAATATTGTATCCACAGGGTATTACAAATCTAACATACTTGGACATAAGCGACAACCAACTGACCGATATATCGGAAGGAGCATTCCTGCCTTTGATAAAGCTAAGTGTCCTGAGGCTAAGAGGAAATCTGCTGAAAGTACCAGCTTTGGCGTCTTTGAAGGTAAGATTAATTCTAATTCTTTATTCATTGCTGCATATTGTGTGAAAAGTCGTTTAAGTGATAAAGTAAGACACGCAATGAATATGTATGAAGTCAAAAGGATTGTATCACAATGTGATACGCAATTATATCGTAGAGACTATAAATACAAAGCTTTCTACAAAAAATATGTGAATTGTAAAATTGAGTTTATTTAGAAATGTTGATAAGTTAAACATAAACGCTGAAAGTGACTTTAAACTTATTTCATAAACGCCTAGAAGTTCAATTCATCTGTCAGATTATAAAATAAGCAAATAAAATAAATAAAGCAAGGAATATTGAAATGTTAGCAATACACTTAATCAAGAAATAAAACTTTGAATTAGTTCTAGTAATCCAATTATTTTATTGATATGAAGATTGAATTTAATATATTTGCTGAAAACAGCGCTGATATTTGTATTCTAAATTTAAATGACTTGAAATATTTATGTCTGAGACAAGTTATATTTAGGACTATCCAACGTCGATTTGATAAAAACCAAAAAATAAATTTGAATCTCAAAATTTTACACTAAAAGAACTGAACGAGAAAGACTAATAGCTATAATTACATAGGTAATTGATTGAAAGGGTTTTTTTTGCTAAAACTACATTTGCTGTTTATTCTTAGTTCCAGACTTATTCTAATAAAAAGGCAGTTTTAATACAAAAGCAAATGAATTGCCGATACCAATACGAAATATTGAGTTGGAAAAGTAATTATGATTAGTACTAATCGAAAAATATATTAGGAAAGTACTGATTACCTTTTTGTTAACTTGGCCAAACGTGTACGTTGGGTCACAAAATAAATAGGTAAGAGAAGGCCAGCTTCATACAAAACCGAAAACGCACGCAGACATAGATAGGTACGCTTCGCCTACAAACGCAGTCGTCATCATCTATCTAACCTTTCCCCAAATAATAATGTTTATGTTGGTTTCTTCAAAGTCAAAGTCAAAGCATTTATTTCAAGTAGGCCGTTACAGGCACTTTTGAATAGTCGAATTAAACTAACTGCAGCACTCAGAGATATCCAACGATTACTCAAGCCGCCACCCAGCAAAGGCCTGACATACTTTTGTATGACAAAACTGCCAAAAACCTTTACCAAGCGACGTCCCAAGCAACCACTGAAGCTCTCCGAGTGCGGCAGTAAACTACTGAAGCTAAATAAACTAAGCTACAGTCCCAGTCACAAGGCATAATAACTCGTGATTGTACTGTAGTTGCCCATTCCAAAGCGTTGGTCTCATGAGAAGAATGGCAAGAAACTTCATGGACACTCTTTTAAAATCGTTTGGGTTTACAATATGTTCAAGGTACAGACATAATCTTGGTATAATACACACATGAAGACTATGCAAATTAGTGTCTGAGATGGTCTTTTGAAGAAAGCACCACACAGATTTGAGTGGACCCGTCCAGTCAGTGCAAGCATTTGTCAGTTATCGTGGAGCTCGACTTATAACTCAAGGAGCTCAACGTCACGACGAACAATACCAAAGAAAGGACATTTGGGTGGGTCGCTTATAGTACTCAAACTGCCAGACAATCGTTAAAATTACATAAAAACCCACACGGTCCTCACATTCACAATATAAAAATAATAAAATACATGAAGATTATGCAGATTAGTGTCTGGGATGGTCTTTTGAAGAAAGCACCACACAGATTTGAGTGGACCCGTCCAGTCAGTGCAAGCATTTGTCAGTTATCGTGGAGCTCAACTTATAACGCAAGGAGCTCAACGTCACGACGAACAGTACCAAAGAAAGGACATTTGGGTGGGTCGCTTATAGTACTCAAACTGCCAGACAATCGTTAAAATTAAAGAAAGACCCACATGATCCTCACATTCACAATATAAAATAATTAAATATTAAGCATATTAAATAATAATGTCAAACTATTTAAACATGTCAAAAATACGCAAAATTAATAAAAAAACAAAATAAAAATATTTAACAAGGTAAATATTCATCAAAAAAAAATAATAATATCATACTTGAAAAAGTAAATAATGTCAATTTGTATACAGAAAAATAAAATGTCAAATTGTAAAAGTAAAAATAAAATAGGTATTATGTCAACTCAGATTGGAGCAGTTCAATCCCAAGCTTTTTTGTCCTCTATATAATCTTTAACAGCATAAAAAGCTTTCTGGCAAAGTTTTCGTTTTATGAAGGATTTGAATTTATTTAGGCTTAAATTTTGAACGTGGCTTGGTAGTTTGTTATAAAAACGAATACATTGGCATTTAAATGATCCACCTATTTTCTTGAGCCTTGTTGTGGGTACAATAAATTTATGCTTATTTCTAGTATTTACATTGTGAATATCACTATATTTCTTAAACATCTTTATATTTTTGTGAGCATACATAAGATTTTCATAAATATACTGAGAAGGAACAGTCATTACATTAATTTCCTTAAATTTTTCTCTGAGTGAGTGTCGGGGGCTCAATTTATAAATTGATCTAACCGCCCGCTTCTGCAAAACAAAGATAGTCTGAATGTCGGCGGCATTCCACTTCTAGTCAACACATTTAAAATACTGGTATTGAGCCGATATAGGTAGCTGAATACCAGTATTTTAAATTTATCGATTTCTGATCTGACTTCCAAAACCTATGTTACTGTAATCCGATACGATACCCCATGGTTTTTACCATAAGGTATCATAGTATGGTTGGCAGAATTTTGAGGCCGCCACCTGTAAATGCTTTTGATTAAAACAGCTGATACCAACCGCTTAACGTGTTTTCTATGACATGAAGGACTTTCGATATAGAATAGAATAGAATAGAATAGAATAGAATAGAATAGAATAGAATAGAATAGAATAGAATAGAATAGAATAGAATAGAATAGAATAGAATAGAATAGAATAGAATAGAATAGAATAGAATAGAATAGAATAGAATAGAATAGAATAGAATAGAATAGAATAGAATAGAATAGAATAGAATATGTATTTATTCGCTAATGGACAGCAGCAACACAAAAGATATGTCATAAATGATCACCTATAGGGACCGACCCCGGTAAAAGTAGCATAACCCTTAATCAAACCTGTTGACTGTTACTCTATGTAAATCCAAGCATTTGCGGCTGTAATTTGTTTGAGATCACCGTACGTAAGCGTCTGTGTGCGTGCACCTGTTTGTTCTCATTGTATTGACCTGGCCTTCTGTACATTATCCATTCTGTGGATAAATCTTACTGGCGCCCAACGTGGGCTTCACACATGGACCTGTTAATCATAATTGAATTAGTTTTCTAATACCTTCTAATAAATCTCGTATTACTAATCGTATCTAATAGGTACCAGCCTTTGATTAAAAAAATGGATAAAATTAGTCTGATTTAATAATTATTTAGGAGTCGATAATGCATTTAAATTAATCAAATCAATAATAAAAAAGCCAATACAGTTTACGGCATTAGGCTGGCCCCCCATTAGATGGGACATAACTGGTGAAAAGTGTCTATTCTATTTGGTACACTTGAGCGAAACCCTTCGACGTATTACAGGCGTGATGTTATGTTTTTAATCAAAACATTTTTTTCTAGGAGGCCCACATGTTACGGGATCTAGACCTCTCCAGTAACGCACTAGAAGGACCTCTAGGCCCCACCACAGTGCCTTCACTGAGCTGTCTCACTACGCTTCAGTTGTCAGACAACACGTTTGCAAGCATACGACGTGGAGCCCTGTCAGGTGAGACCATCATTTTATTGTAATGCATTCGCACTGATCGACAGAATTTTAGTCCGATTGGAATCTTAAACTGCTTAAGAAATCAGAGCCGTTTAAAAGCACATTGGGTTGATGGTATCGTTAATATCGCGGGAAACTGATGGATAAGGGATGCACGGGGCAGAGAAGAGTCAGAAAAGTGGCAGAAGAAAGGGACGCCTATAAGCAACAGAGGGTGATTCCGGGTTGAAATTGTGAACTTTAACATGGTTTGTAGGTACTCTAAGAACACCCAAATGCTAGGCCTTTGATTTCAACATACATGCAGCTTGCCACGAAACGTTCATCGACAAGTTATGATTGTAAAAATAATTGAAGCTTTATCGCAAAGTCGTTGTGCAACATAAAATCTCACCATGATAATACGTCCCCATAATATTTTATTAAAGAATTATCGTCGAATTCCTAACCGTTGAGGAGTAATACCTTCCATCATCAGCTCTTCAACATGAGTTAATGACTACCAGATGTGAATATTTAAAATAGCTTTAGAAAAAACACTAAACACGTAATACATGCCTATAAAATTTGAGGATTGCCCTCGATGTCCATGAGATTCCATCATCAGATCCTGACATGGTGACAATTGACTGTTTCAAGGCTTAGTATTCAAATCGGTTGCATGCTCTACGCATTTGAAGCCATAGTCATAAACTAGTTTTATAATATTATCAAAGTTACAACATTTCTTCTTTACATACAGCATCTTTTACATTTTTCTAAATGTAGTTCTCAAAGGACTTTGGTTGGCATATTTCAACGTTGCTCGCTTGATTCGGTACAAGACATCTGCCAAAGCTTGAATACTGAATGCGTTTCGATTGATGCCTGCAGCATACATGCATGGATCAGTGATGAACTGGATCAAACGTCAAAAATTTCGCTCAGAATACAGAGAAGGTTTTGATGCAATGTTTTAAACTCAAGTTGTATATGATATAGTACCTAGTTTTTGCATGGAATTCTTTGTACAAACGCCAACACATCAAGCTACTAAAACCCGAAGAATTTGGCGGAGGTGTCCCTAATAATACCACCTCATTTCGAAAGCTATGTTTACGGTCTATGTAATGGGTGCAAGCCCATTGTTATTAACCGTACACAAATCCAGACTTCGTGACTGATAGAACTTAACTTAGAAATTCCTGATGTAAAAACCCAATAACACTTTGACCGACCCGGAAATCGAACCCAGGACCTTATGCTCAGCAGTCGCGTTTGAGAACCAACGAGGCAGTTTTATAAAGAGTTTCAACTTTATCGCTGAAGCGTTAGGCTCAAGGTTGATTGGGAAAATTTGCCTGTTTCGAGTAACTTGGTTTGCTGCTGTTTGTACATAGTAAACCATCGGCCATTCATTATGTGTTGGATACTTATGTATTACCGATATCAGTAACTGGTAATAGCAATTTCCATACATTTGTCAAGATTTCTCATTTGCCAAATGGGTGAATCTTGACAAATGTGTGTGTAAATTAGTGAAATCAGCAGCAACTAAGGCTGTAATTTTATTTTAATTCTGATGAAGTATCAAACATACGGTGAAGGAAAACATCGTGAGGAAAGCATGTCTTAGAACCAAAAAATTCGAAGACATGTGACATCTACCAATCCGCACTGGGCCCGCGTGGTAGATTATAGCCCATTCCCTCTCAAAGAGAGGAGGCCTGTGTCCCAGCAGTGGGAACATTAATAGGCTGTTGATGATGATGATGATGATCAAACATACTATAATAGGGGTGAATATTTCTAACGAAACTCAATGCTTCGAGATGACTGACTCCTTGGTCTAGTGGTCGCATTCACTAATGCTGAGCATGATATCTTGAGCTCGATTCCCGGGCCGGGCAAATTGTTATTGGTTTTTTTCGTTAGGAATTTCTCAGTAGCTGCTACGGGGTCTAGATTTGTTCCCGGATGACGGTAATAGGCTCGCTCCGTTTAACATAGGACTTAAAAACAACTAACGAAATGTAGCTCTACTATGTATTTTGTTGGCTGTTTAACTCTTCTGAGATAGTAAGCCTGATGTTATGCTGTTTTCTCTTACAAGCACCTATCTCCTACCTACCTTCTACTCCTTTAAAATATCAACTCCCCAACAGAAAACCAGTTAAAATCCTTCAAATTACCGCGGTCCATGTTCGCAGGGCTCACGAACTTAACTCATCTGAACTTGCACAACAACCAGATAGATGTTCTGGAGGACTACGCGTTCAAACACATCGCTAACCTGTCGCATCTGGATTTGTCTCACAATGAGATTGTTGCTGTATCAGGTGAGATATTTGCTTTTATTTTGCTAGATGACGAAAGACAAAAGCTGTGTACCTATTACAAAATACACCGTGGAAGGGACACCAATGTACAGTCACGAGCAACAATATGTATACACTTGACCAAGTTCAAACGCGAATTTCTAGTGAAATATCGATTGCAATTTTGAAATATCAACTACTTTATGATGATATGGGTTCCAAAATATTAGTTTCGTTACGTAACATGAAAATGAAATCATTACAGTGGGCGAAAATTGCTTCTAAAGTTTGCTAGGTGTATACATATTGGTGCTGCTGAGTGTACACCCCCATAGAAATTTTCGATCGGCAGTAAACACCCTGTATTATGGCCAGTTTCTGTGTTCGAGTATTTGACTATAAAACTATTTAAAGTCCAATTCATGTTTTCCTTGAGTTTAATGTAGAATTTAGAAATTGAAATCTTAAGGAGGTACTAAACTTGAATATACTCTATTCAAAAACTGAAAATCAATAACACAGACTTATTAGTTACATTATTACAAAACTTTGTTGACTGATTTGTTGGTCTAGTAGTCGCAAGCGTGACTGTTCAGCATGAGATTCTGGTTTCGATTCATAGGTTGGCCAACCTATTAAAGGAGACCATTAGAAATTTCTCAGGAGGAACCACGGAGTCTGGACTTGTGCCTGGTTGATGGCTCCCTCCCCCTTCTCCCTCGATTACATGGGACTTAAATATAACTGGCAAAATTAGGGTGTGCTGCTTCAGAAATAACAGGCGTGATGTTACGTTATTTATTATTATACAAATATTACCCTTTTCCCTCATATCATTCACTCAACATAGTAAACAACTTTGTCCAAAAACTTCAAACAAAAACCTTTTTCTCAATAACCGAAGCCAAAATCATTAGTATTATCCTGTTTCCTCTCGATTAGTTTACTTGAACAGAGATTATGTCCATTTAAAGCTTTTAGTCAATTCCTTGACGTTTTAATTTCCGGCAAAAAAATCTCGACAGTAGCCCGGGACCGACGGAAATAAGGAGGAAAGGTATTTTTTTAACATTTACATAAGATTTCGAGGGAACCATTGAGAGAGAAAATCAAAATAACATTTTGTGAGGCTGTTTTGGAAAAGGTTTTTATGAAATTCTGTCACAAAAATATATAGTAGATAACTATAGAGTATTTGTGGCTCGGATCAATTTTCATGTTGAGCCACCATTACATAGGTACCGAGTTTCCTCCAGGCCTCGGAAAGTACGATAAGCCTTTGGCCATTTGTAGATTCTTTGACAGTCGTAACAGCTAGTTAGTGGGCCAAAAGATTAACATTCAGCCTTGCCAGGGGTATCATATTACCCAGTTATGTTTATGAAATGTTTATGTTTATTTACGTAACATGACATCAGCTGTCATCCCCGAAGGGTACGGCAGAGGTTTAGGTACCTAACAAGTACACCCACATTTCATCAGTTATGTTTAAGTTCCATGTAATAGGGGGCGAGTCTATTGCCATCCAATGTTCACAAATATTGACGACACGGTTGGCGCAGTGGCTCAAGCAATGGACTGCTACGCTGCGTGTCACGGGTTCGATCCCCGCACGGAACAAATATTTGTATGATCTACAGATAGTTGTTTCGGGTCTGGGTATTTGTGTATGTGTTTGTGAACGCACCCACGATACAGGAGAAATTCCTAGTGTGGGGCAAAGTTTTACAAAAAAAAAAAAAAATGTTCACAAATCTAAACTCCGTGACTGCTACTGAGAAATTCTTGATGGAAAAACCCAATATCACTTTATCCGACCCGGGAATCCAACCCAGAACCTGATGCTTAGCAGTCGTAATTGCAACTAGAGCAACGAGGCAACAAGCAGTAGTTTTTTTAGTGTTTCTAATTTTAGAAAGGGTTCTGTAGTTTCTCTATTTTTAGACTAACAAAATATGAAACGATTTACGTACCTTTAAAGGTTATATAAATAAAAGTACTCGTAACTATGACCGACCCACTTTCAGTTCTGCTTCTGAACGAAGTATTGGTACGTTTTTGTTTTATTCTTCGCTTATGTTTAGTTTTCTATTGAACCCAAGTATTAGCGTGGGTTCAAAAGAAAACTTCGTATTCACACTATTTGTTCGATTTATGAAATTATTTACTTTCGCTCGCGGCTTTGTTCTTGTCCTGTACAGGTAATACCCAATAATGACGTATTTGATAATGAAGATATTGATAATAATGTAGCTTCGTGACAGTGAACGAATTTTAGAAATCGAATCAGAAGTTCCGAAGATTACGTCTTCCTTCATACAAACTTATAGACAAAAACCACAGACAAAAACCTAAAATTGTACCTCTCTTTATCATTGTATAGACCAACCTTTGTCCGTGACTTTACTCGCGTGGAACATCCTCGAGAGAATACGTTCGTATTTCTGAAATAATAATTATTATCGTATGATTTGCTCATGGCCTATTAGTTAGGCAAAAAAATAAAATCGTTCAACCGTTAAGACGGTACATCGCAATATACACTTTTATATTTTTTATATTAGTTTTGAATAAAGCCTTTAATCGCACTTAACCACTTGTTTGGGCCATTGTATAATTATTATAAGAATTCATTGAATCAGATTATCCAGAAATCCAAACTCCGGCCTACCACTAAAGAATTGTTTGTGATCAAGGAATCATATCTAGGAAAAGCAAAGACTAATGTCTAATGTATTTAATAAGTTATCTTATAATCTTAACAAAATGAATATCATAAACTTCATCTCGACCCACAGGTGCATCCTTAGCCCAGTTGACCAACCTAGTCCACCTGGATCTCTCACACAATTTCCTGCGATCCTTGTCAGCGGAGCCTTTGAAATCTCTGCGGCGGCTGACCGAGCTTCTACTTCACGATAACGACATCTCGATGATCGATGACGGAGCTTTGGCACTGCACAAGGACCTCGGCCGATTCACCATTGAAGGTAATGGAGGCGCGATGATACGCACTTTAGTGGGGTATACAGATGGGGAAAACGGATAGCGGGTTGAGTAAAATATTTGGAATTTGGTGATGGCTTTTGGTCGGATACACTGGTTCCTGGGATCTAACCCAGGCAGGTGTTACAGTTTGTGTAGTTATTTTCATTACCATTAATCTCTCTTAAGAAAAATCTAACTCAAAAACTACTGAATTTCGGGGAACATTTAATAGCTTAATTTGTTGCATTTTAACCCTATTATGGTGTCTTACAAGGAATCTGTCGAGTTACCAGTAACCCTGTATAAGGCTGTAATATTTCAATTAAATAGATTAGAATTAAACACACTTAAGATCGAACTAAAACTCTACTTTCGATTTTTTTTTTATATTACTCATAGATATACTAAAAAGATCCTACCAAATTCGCATTTGAATGATATAATAATGTTAAAAAAAATCTGTACGATCCAAAATTAATACATTGCCAAATAAAACAATCATGAAGACGTGTGAGTTTTTGTGCTCTGGTGGTAACCATTTCCTAAAATCCTCATTTATGCACATTTTAATTTTTGAATCGGAGTATGTTTTTTAATTGTTAGTCAAAAGTATTACGTTAATATAATCTAATCTACCCTCATGAATCGGACAGGTTTTTTTTTATCATATTGTGAATAACATTCTTGTTGGCCCAACATTTTGCCAGTATGTATCATACAGATATTTGTCGATACTCAACGTTTCAGTGAGGTGACGTCGAAGCCTCTTTGTTCAGCCATCGCCATTCGCCTGCTATATTGTTGCATGACTCTTAACTATTTCTGCCTTTATAACTCTATTTATGGGCCTTTTTTTTGTGAGGAATAATCTTCTCCGCCCGCTGACACTTTTGTTGTTGATGTTACTTCATTTTTCTCGCACGTTTTTTGGCATAGAGAAGGAAGGGAGGAAGGCCACAATGTGTGATATGAATATATTATGTCGGCTTTGTATAGAAAAAACTTTCAATTGATATTGTAACGTTGACACAAATTATCTCAATTCTTTCTTTCTCGTGAGGTTAGTGCATAATCTGGTGTTAGATTTTTTTATGCCACCTACGGGTCTCTGACCTAAGTCAGAGCACCAATAATACATCTAGCATCAGCCTCTAAAGACAACTTTACATGCCATTGTGATATATCTCCCAGTTATACGGTGGAGAAAAACATCGTACGTAAACCAAACCAGCATACCTGGGCGATATTTCACAATGCAATTTAAGATCCGGGAGTTCTACTCTCGCATTCAAAACAAAGCTTACTATCGATTAGAAGTATAAAAAAACCGTTTAAAAAAGTGATGTTCGATTTTCGTAGCTTTTATCTTACTTTGCAACGGCATGTAAAGCCATGTTAGCGGCCCATACGCAGCATAAAAACTCTGACACCTGGATAAGCACTTACACATACGATAAATAAGAAAAATTGAATTCGTAACCAAAACAAAAGCCAGTGCAAACCTGTTTCCAGAAAATATCAAAAAGTTAAATTGCATGAAATCAAATAAGCAATTACTCATACTTTAAACTTCCTCTGTAAACTTAACCCACATTTATTCGAGGTCGTAAAGATAAATTCTGCTCTCTTTTACAGATAATCCCCTTAATTGCGATTGCCTAATGGCCGGATTCGCAAGGTGGTTGAGGGAGGCAAAAAACCTACCCCAAACAGATAAATCTGTTGCCGTGTGTGCTACACCACCACATTTAGAGGGGGCACTCCTATCTAGATTATCCAAAAACAAACTCTGCGATGATTTCGAACATACAGACTTGAAACAAAAAGATACGAACTACGATTTTAATAAGGTGCTAGCGAATTCTATAGTGAATGATTATAAGATTAATGTTGATGATAATGAGGGGGAAGTTTATGTAGACAAGCAAGAAGGGATGGAAGATGATTTATATGATGAGGAGTTGGAAGTTCCTGCTGAAGAGGATTTGCCTATTTCTGAGGCAAAGGTAAGAAAAGTTTTTTCTTTTTTGATGAACTAAATTTTGACCTTCTATAGATTTACACAAATAACGTTATGATATTTATCAAAATCGTATGTCTAAAGATGTCTTAGATTATTATCTGTTTTCCCTAACACAAGGTCTTCATGAATATTTTAATAGAAGTGCCCAGATTGATTTCAATGCTCGTCTGTTCGTCTAGACTCCAGACAATGCAATTTAGGCTCTAGACTCTAGAGCCTAAATTGCACTGAAAGATGCCATTTTCTACTAGGGAAAACGGGCATATTCATGAATCTTCATCATCTACCTAGCCTTTTCCCAAATATATCGGGGTCGTCTTCCCGTCTAACCGGATGCAGCTGAATACCAGTATTTTACATGGAGCGACTGCCTATTTGACCTCCACAACCCAGTTTATAATACATACATGAATCAGACTAAAAATATATAAAACCTCTTTAATTCAATTAAGAAACATCCGATATTGAATTTAATATATTTGCTTATCTATAACATCCGTTTTAAGCAAGTTTTATTGAAATTCTCACACCTTAATCTGATATGAGTCACTTGGCATTATTGTTTGCAGGCGCTTAAATGTTACTGGATAAGAATTATGTATATCCGTTGAACAGTGTGTAGGATTTAAGACTAAGGCTTTGCGCGAATGGGCCACTATTCATAGCCACCGGTCAACCGGTGCCTGGCGAAAAACTTTTTAAATGATTTATAAAACGTTTTTTACGGAATCAACGTATACGTGTAGCTAGTGGTGTCCACTCGCGACTCAAAGTCTGCGACACGCCAACGGTGGCGGCCACTCACTACTACCCTTGTCGCCCGCTTACCTACTAGTGGCGGCCACCGATTACTAGTGGCGGTCACTGACTACTAGTGGCGGTCACTGACTACTAGAAAACTAGTGGCGGCCACTGACTACTAGTTACCGACAACTAGTGGCGCCCATCGACTACTAGTGGCGGCCATCGACTACTGGTGGCGCCCACCGATTACTAGTGGCGCTCACCTAGTACTACTAGTGGCGGCCACCGACTACTAGTGGCGCCCACCGATTACTAGTGGCGCTCACCTAGTACTACTAGTGGCGGCTACCGACAACTAGTAGTGCCCACCGATTACTAGTGGCACTCACCTAGTACTACTAGTGGCAACCACCGACTACTAGTGGCGCCCACCGACTACTAGTGGCACCCATCGACTACTAGTGGCATCCGTCGACTACTAGTGGCGCCCACCGACTACTAGTGGCGCCCACCGACTACTAGTGGCACCCATCGACTACTAGTGGCATCCGTCGACTACTAGTGGCGGCCACCGACTACTAGTGGCGCCCACCGATTACTAGTGGCGCTCACCTAGTACTACTAGTGGCGGCTACCGACAACTAGTAGCGCCCACCGATTACTAGTGGCGCTCACCTAGTACTACTAGTGGCGGCTACCGACAACTAGTAGTGCCCACCGATTACTAGTGGCACTCACCTAGTACTACTAGTGGCAACCACCGACTACTAGTGGCGCCCACCGACTACTAGTGGCACCCATCGACTACTAGTGGCATCCGTCGACTACTAGTGGCGCCCACCGACTACTAGTGGCGCCCACCGACTACTAGTGGCACCCATCGACTACTAGTGGCATCCGTCGACTACTAGTGGCGGCCACCGACTACTAGTGGCGCCCACCGATTACTAGTGGCGCTCACCTAGTACTACTAGTGGCGGCTACCGACAACTAGTAGCGCCCACCGATTACTAGTGGCGCTCACCTAGTACTACTAGTGGCGGCTACCGACAACTAGTAGTGCCCACCGATTACTAGTGGCACTCACCTAGTACTACTAGTGGCAACCACCGACTACTAGTGGCGCCCACCGATTACTAGTGGCGCTCACCTAGTACTACTAGTGGCGGCTACCGACAACTAGTAGCGCCCACCGATTACTAGTGGCACTCACCTAGTACTACTAGTGGCAACCACCGACTACTAGTGGCGCCCACCGACTACTAGTGGCACCCATCGACTACTAGTGGCCGCCACCGACTACTAGTGGCACCCATCGACTACTAGTGGCATCCTTCGCCTACTAGTGGCGCCCACCGACTACTAGTGGCACCCACCGACAACTAGTAGCGCCCACAGACTACTAGTGGCGCCCACCAACCACTCGTTGCAGCCACTGACCACCTTCGTTTGCACGGTACCAAAAAAAGTGGCACACGACAGCCACCGGTGCCAGTGGTCGGTGTTCCGTTTGTACGGAGCCTTAGCGTTAGTCATCTAATTTAATATGTATGTTTTTTTCTATACCTCGATTATGCTAGCATCCGTAGTAGGTAGTCACGTCAAATTCTATTGTTTGCATAAATTATGGGCGATTTAGAATTATCACTAGGCTTTTTGTTAGTCATGCTATTGTCATGGCAGTCTGGTGAACGTTTTTAAAATATGTGGGTGCTAGAATTGAGACATAAGATTGCTTATCAATGCATATTTTACATTTCTTGGGCTTTATTGCAACTGTCTCGTTGGTCATGGGTTCAATTCCCAAGTCAGGCAAAGTGTTTTTATGTTTTTCCTTAAGGAATGTCTTAGTATCTGTCACGAAATCTGGATTTGTGCCCAGTTGATGGCAATTGGCTTGCCCCTATTAAATGGGACTTAAACATAACTGGTGAAATAGGGGTGTACTAGGTAATAGATACCCCTATACCTAACCCTTCGGGGATAACAGGCGCAATGTTTTGTTATACCACAAAAAAAATTACTGCAGCATAGATATTTCATCCATGACCCACTAAAATCTTCTTTTACATCCACCAGGTTCGTCTAATAGACGCCTGGCACGACGATGAAGAGGTCCACCTATCCTGGGCAGTAGATCCTCCTTCGACCCGCCGGTATAGATGTACTGGAGTGACCGCGTCGAGAGCAGGTGGACTGCCGAAGCATGTGGCTTGTCATAGAGCTGCACCAGCCAATGTGGTGTTGAGGGGACTGAAGGTTGATGCTGTTGACCAGTATACGTGAGTATTTTTTTATAAGTTTACCTTGCAAAAGATTAGAGGCCCTAGCACAAGACCGGGGTGTTAACGTAACGTTACTAACGCATCGTGATTTTAAGAATTTATGAATGTTCTCTTTTGATGATTCTGCATATTGCAAAAATAACTAAAATGATATAGGCGTGTATTTTTGAAGTGATAACTTCTGATGGGAGGGTTAACCACTTCCCAGTAACGCGTTATGGCGCCGGGCTAAAATGGTGGTCGCCATTGTACGTCATGTTATAATAATATTTGTTTATGCTATCCCGTCTGTCGGGCGTACCGAGACGCACACGTTTTTTATTTCGTTGCTCATGAATCTGAATATCAGAGCCTTCAGAGCTTTCTTTTTCTTTTCTTTGACCTTCTAACCAGATTCTTTGACGTCCATGAAACTTAAAAACCCAAAACGTCGATTGTTTTTCGGTACTGAAATATAAAATGGCACCCATAACTGAAAGGTTTTTTTTTCATTCTTTCACTAATGGGCTACATTACCCCTCACTAGGGGTAATGTAGCCTTTGACACTTTAAAGGCTCATTTAAAACGTTTCCGTGAGTTAATTTCTGTGCATACCGGTAGCGAAGCTGTGTGGAAAAGTGTATAATCGAACGAATAATGTGCTGGAATCGCAACATTTTTCCAAGTAGAAAACCAGAAAAGAAGGCAAACCTTCAGCAAATACACAAATCACACTTCAAAGAAATCACAAACGTACTAATTACATCAACATTGAACAAGTTATAACCGCAAAGATAAATGAAAGAGTTAGACTAAACATTTAACCGTGCCAAAGTTTAATAGGAGTCGTCCTTGGCAGTCTAATAGAAATTAATTTTGTAGGAACTGGTTAATCCACTCAGCTGGTTTTGGATGATATTAAATGTTATTCCAATTCCTCATTTCCTCTGCTAGAGTAAACTAAACTAACGTATGCACACGGTTTTGTCAGCTTTGAGTTTGGTAACTGTCCTACGGGATAGTACTAGTGGGATATAAGTAATCTTGGTTATAAACTATCTGTGTGCTATTTTTATCCAAGTCCGTTCAGTAGTTTTTACGTGAAGGAGTAAAAAAACTACATTATCCTCACTTTTGCAATTGTGCAGTCGAACGAGCTATTTGGTTTGCAATCAGAAATCTTTATAATAAATTCTCTTCTCTAAATATGTAATGTACCTATCTGTGTAATCTTAAAAGTAAATGCAAGTTAGCTGGCATAATGCCTACTTAATACCTTGTTCGACTGCACTAGCTTAGTTAAGTAGGTAGTTTCCATGGAATTGTCCTATTGGGATAAAAGCCTGTGTGACTTTCCAGACTATACCTAATCTATTTATGTGCCAAATTTCATCCAAGGTAACAAACATCCAACCATACATCCAAAACTTTCGCATAGGTAATAGTAATGAGATGTTATTTCAATTCCTCGGTTTCTCTAACAGAATGATCATATTAAATGTAAAATATATTAGTATATTGGTCTTATTTGCGCATTAAAGTAATTAATTTTCGACTGTGAGTCTTGGGAAATGTAATATTAATATTTGGTATTCAAACAATATTTTTGAAAGCTATTTACTTAACGTGAAATATAGTACGTATTCGTATTCAGAACTGAACAAATATAACCTACTAAAGTTACACTATACAGGCAGTTTTAGTTTTTAGTTCAATTTCATATTGCGTACTCGAAAATTTGTGAGGGAATATGTACGTGAACCATTTTTTTTTTTTTTAGACTTTGTCCCACACTAGGAATTTCTCCTGTATCGTGGGTGCGTTCACAAACATTTAAACTCACATACACAAATACCATTTCAAGAAGCTACCATTGCTTCTTAGGTGATATAATTATGATTTTCATAGTCGAACAGAAATGCAGCAATGAATACCTGCCTATTATTGAAGTTTCAAAATTATTTTGGAATTGAGAGTATGTTGCACAATCGCTCCGATGATAGTTTTGAAAGGAAGAGATCTTCCAAAACACGTCCATTTCATAAAAGAATTTCAAAACTTTTGAAACCACTTCATACTGAATTGTTCAGAATTCTCGTCACAACACATAAAAGCTTGTTACTGTACGTGGATATTATATCTAACGTTGCCCACATTGTGTATGGCGGTATCGTCGATCGTTCAGACCTGTTTACGCCTGACCAAAATATAAGAGTGTGGTGCTGAAATAAAAATTGTTGCTATGACAGTTTTATCAGGCGCTCCATATTGACTTATCGATTAAATTAAATTGTTTTGTTCTTCCTCAGATTCTGCATAGCACTAGAAGAGATGGACAATGCTGATGTTCCTCTTTCCTTGGTGTTGGGATGTGGTGCACCAATACAAGTCAGACAACGAGCCACTTTCGCTACTGTAGTGCCTATAGTAGTAACACGAGCCCCAGAAAGTAATCCTTTGAGGTGAGATTCTTTACCAAAACAACTTTTAAGAACACTAACATAACATAGCATCACATCACGTTCTGTACTTTATTATACCAGAGAAGCATGATCATTGCTCGTTTTATGTTTATTTATTCAATTTTCTTATTTCAGAGTCTCAGAAGTTCGATCAAACGTCACAGGTGATGGTGTTCTGACAGTTCTCATATCAGTCTTGGGACTGCCACAGAGACCGCAGTATATACTACCTCGCTCCCAAAGACTCTCCAATGACGTCAGGCCAATCAACAACTGCTATATCGTCCTTTCTGTTTTATCGAGAGGCGCTCTAGTAGCACAGAAGGATACTCCGTGCCAATCGTCTTTAGAGATATCCATGGAAGGCTTTGTAAGAGGACCTTACGAGGTCTGTGCAGCCATTTCAAAGTATAAAGTCGATGAAAGACGAACAATTTGTGTCGTTCCACAGCTGATCGAGTCTCTTGGTACTTTAGAAATGAAGGCAGGCTTCAAAAGCCTTAATACGGCGCTGATCGGCGTGGCTCTAGGTTTGATGGTCATAGTGATTGGCTTGGTGTGGTTTGTGAGGAAGATGCTGAAGAAACCAGCAGAGTTTGAGCCTCATAGGTGCTTTAGGCAGGAACCAGTGCAGGAGGAAAATCCTAGGGCCAGCTATGTGATGTTGACAGCAACTTCGAAGGTGTAAATGAACTAATCAGAAGGGTTCGATGTACTAGTCGTGAAAATTATTATAATATATTTTTGATTGGTTATTAATGAAGTATTAAATTCGAAATGTAATGAATTAGGTGTTGTGAAAATATGGTTATTTGTTTTGTTTAATAATGTCGGAATTTCCAAATGGCTCACTAATTTGGACTTTTAAATTATTTAACAGATACGCTTAAGATTTATTTTTAATTGTATTTTTTCTGTTTTATTTGTTAATTTAACAGTCGTTTTAATTGCGTGCTTGTGCGCTTTTTTATTATCAATACCGTTGTTTCATTTTAATTCAGTGTCTAATTTAAAATACTTGTTCAAATTAAAGTCATTCAATTCGCTTCGTATGTTAAATAAGTTAAAACTACTTGAATTACTGTCAATATTTAGGCCCAAATATTATACAGACCTTGTGTTTTGATACTAACTGTATAAACACTGCTTAAATATTGAACTTCTACTCTACATCAAATATTAGACATATAGATATTATGTACAGTTAGTGCCCAGCTTTACCTGACCCCTCATATAAAGAAAAAGAGAGCGCGCGGTAGTGTTAGAAGAGGGCTCAGGTAACGCTGGTCACTGACTGTACGTTTGTGTAATGATATCTCAGAGATCAAAGTACAATAAAATAGACGGGGATAAAGTTATTTTAGTAGATAAGTATAAATAGAACTGTTTAACAGTAATAACTGAGTCTAAGTTTTGTTTAAAATCACCTCTTGCTTGTGATAAGAACGTCAATGTGAGAGATTATAATTAATTATTCTACTTAATAGTTAGCAATTATGTAAATTTTAATATAAATATTAATTGTTTATTACTAATGATTCTCGTTAGTCTTGAAATTGACTGATTTTGAAGCGCAATTTCGTGGAAAGGGTTAATAGGCCAAACGCAAATGACATGAACTGTTCTTTGTAAAATTGATTGTGGTCATGTGTGTCGAATGCTTGAGAAGAATCCACTACTAGCTATATCTATCAGCTAGTAAGTAATTTTGTAAAGCATTGACCAAACGGATGTCATAATATTGGACTAAGCAAAATTTACTTATTAAGAGAAAACGAGTAGCGATTTTATCAGGCGAAGGATCAGTAAAAAAAATATTTACACTATTTTGGATTTCTGCAGGGGTGTTTTTGAGGCCCTCTTGAAATTGATTGTGTAAAAACAAAAATATTATAAATAGGTATGATTTATTTCAAGTACGTAGGTACTGACTTCTAAGTGTATATTTTCTACATGGTTGATCTTCTGAAATATTTTTGTTTCGGGACATTGAAGCACCCATAAGATCCTACTATTTACCCTTTCCCGAAGTTGTAGCTTATTAACTAAACTTTGACGAGCTTCTAATAAATTACTAAAATATAAAACATACATCTTCTGTGAAGACGTATTTCTCAAACATTATTTAGTTTAGAACTAATATATTAACACGAGGCTCATACATTTCGTTATTAATTAAGATATAGTCAACGTAAAGTCTGTATGTAATTATGATTAAAGGTGCGATAAGTTTGTTGAAATTATTTTAACATTTTGAATCTTACAGATCAAATTGAGAATTTAATTCTGTAAACAAGGGTTGAAAATGGTTCGATAAATTGATTCAAAGAGTTAATTAAAACTTTTACAATGCAGTAACATAATGGTTAACCATGAATATTATTATCTTCTTTGTCTTTATAACTGATTCTGTATATAACAAACGCTCTTTATGAATAAGTCTAAAAGCGAACGAAAAACCCGTAGAACAAGAGCCTTATGTTACAAACTCCAGATTATTTGTGTCATATAAGACGGATTTTTTTCTCACTTCTTTATCGTGTGGTTAGTGCCTAACCTCATTAAAGAATAAATTGCTGTCAGTGGGCCTCTGACTTGGCTTAACATACCGTCGAGAAAACTCTCAGGTATGGTGGTTTCCTCACGATATTTTCCTTCACTGAAGCGAGTGATCATTAGATGGCAGTAGGTAAAATTCTACAACAAATATATTATGTGTGGTCACTGTGGCCACCACGATTCTAATCTAAATGTATTAATTAAAGACAATAGGCAACCTAAACACTTAGGTATTGAAACTGGAATTCATTTTCCTTATAATACAATAAGGAAATGAATTCCAGTTTCAATACCTAAGTGTTTAGGTTGCCTATTTTAATTTGTGAAGTGATTTAACCGTTTGTTTTTCAATAGAAAAACAAACGGTTAAATCACTTCACAAATTCTTTCCTTTTTGTATCATTGCATCATCATCATCTTCCGGCCCTTATTCCCATTGCGAGAAACCCATATTATTATGTCATTAATTCAAATAATGTCGATGCAATGATGCAATGCTATAATATGACTATATTGGAAATATGGAATCTGAGGATTTTTCAGTTACACGTTAAACACTCATAAAGGCTACTTGAGTCTGTGATAGATTTTACAGAGTCTGTGAAATATTTTACATTATCAGTAAATCAGGAATCTGAACGAAAGTATGACAACCAGTTTTACCAAGGTGTGTCCACATTACCTCGTACTTACTGGGTTGAGGAGGTCAGATAATCAGGCACTTCTTGTATAATACTGGTATCCAGCTGCATCCAGTAAGACTAGAAACCGACCCCAACTCAGTTGGGAAAAGGCTAGGCAGATCATGATTAAAATGAGATGGAGTAGATAAAGAAGAAAATAATTGTGGTTCACTTGAATTGCCTGCATAACTAGGAAATTATAATTCTGAAGTCTTTGTCAATTTAGTTGCATTTTTAACCGACTTAAAAAAAACACTAAAATAACCTTACTTTCGTAAGTCGGTGGCAAAACAGTCAATGAAATAAATAAAGTCATCGGCTTCCGAAAGTAATTTTAGTTTGTTTTGGGAAGTAATTTTTTGGTAAATAAAAATCAAAAAGCTCACTAATTTGTATAGATATTATTAATTGATAGGATTACATTCATTTTCGTCACTCGCAATTTCGTCGTACGACTAAAAAACTTGCTAGTGATAAAGTCTTCAAAATGTCATGTAATATCGTAAGAGCGTATATTGTTATTTGTAGTCACAATGGAAAGATAGAAGAAATAATATAAAATAGGATCAAGATCGTAGTAGAAGAAATGTTTATCCTTATTATAATAAGGATCAAAATCAGAGTAGAAGAAGTGCTTGATGATAATGCTCTCTTCAGTGGTGCTGTGTTTGAGTCCGTCCAATACACTAAGACTGTTTGATAGCCTGATTGGAACATTGGTTAGGTGTTGAGGTAGCACATGGTGGTTTTGATTCCCACAAGCGACAAATATTTAGATTGCCTGAATGGTAAGTGATTTGAAACTTGCGAACTGACAGAGAATCAATCACTGGTGTTTCTTGCACAAAATATCGTTAAATTTTTGTTGGACTAATAAATTAGTCCTAGCTTGTAACAATTCATGAACATGATCAAACATACAAGATCTTGAAAAGTTTGAGTTCAAACAAAGAATTCTTCAAAAGCACTATCCATTCGAGGCCTGGTTTCAACAAACAAAGTTCTCTATACTATCACGTATACGGATTGCCATGAGCATTGAGGCTCGGAACAAATATCTGTGGCTCATACAAATATTTGTCTGGAAGCGAGAATCGGCTCCAGTATGCCATTTCAGTTGTCAAAGCAAAACCTCACTCAATGAGGCGGCAAGGAATGCACTCTCTCACAAAACACTCCCAATTTCTAGCCTTCCGGGGACTACTACTTCATACTACTATTTCATATATCTGTCTGTCTTTTGATGTTCGCACACATACACAAGTTGTGTGTTGTGAGATGCAATGAAAATTGCGATTGTGTCCCCGCAATTCCCCGCTGAATGTTGTATCAAAGTGATTTGTGTATGTGTGTGTAAGTTGTTAGATTGATATGGGGACTTCAATGCTGTTTGCCAATAGTGTTTGTTCGTGGCAATATCTTGTATCTGCTGAGCCTTTTGTTTTAGATGTCGTTCACGTATCTGTTTGTTAGTTGTTATGGGTCGGTTAAAACTCCAAAAATCTGACAACCAGTCTACCCAATAATGTGGTGGTACTCAATAACTGGGTTGAGAAGGTGTCTTAATGTAAAATACTGGTATTCAGCTGCATCTGACTAGACTGAAAGCTGAGCCCAACAAAGGCCTGGGCAAAGGATGATGTCTATACAAGATACAGTGAACATTGCATAATTTATGTGTGTATTGTATCGTTCGATTGAGAAGTAGAGTAACGTACTGTATGTCACTGATATTAAGACTTGTTTTCGTAAGTGATGGTATTTCTTCTATCTTTCTATGATAAGTTTTTAAAATTCTATAACATGCGTTGTATGGTATTTGAGCTTTATTTGCAATGTAATTAACATATCGCGTCCGAACCGCATTTAAGTTTATGTTTTCAAAGAACCTTTACGTTCTGCTTTAATTAGTTTAAATTATGTAAATAAATAATTTATGTGATGCCATTTTCATTTTCTTAAATAAAATATTAACAAATGTCCGTGTTTTAGTTAATCATTTTCCATATTTATTTTCGTCAATTTGTCTATATTTTTTCCTTAGCGGGAGAAAAATATTTATCAAGAATTATGGAAGTTTGCCCAAGCCAACCACCTTATTAGCTCAACTTAAAGTCTTTGCTTAAGATTATTTTTTAAGTACTAAGATCAAGGTGATAAAGCCCAAAACTTGACAAACTTTAATACTAGCTTGTATGTACATATAGTGACACATTAAGATATACAAACTAGATGATATAATCCAGTATAACCTGACCTCACCGCCTTACCGAAAGGTAACACAAAATCAGATGCAATCGGTGCAAATCGGTACAATGTGAGATCAGTTTAATTTAGTTATACATAGCTTGAATGGTCGGTGTTCGGTAGTAAAGAGATTTTTTTTTGATCTTTGGTACAAGCTCGCAACACTACGACCACCAGAAAAGCGCTAAGACAAAGAAGCTCGACGAAGGCTCAGAGAAACAATTTAACTATCTTGGATGCCGCAACGAAATTAATCAGTAAACACTAGAAGAGTAGGAAAAACATACTTACTACTTCCTTCCATATCATAGGCACAAAGGGACGTGCACAACTGGGATGAGTCCAGTTGCCTAGTGCAGTCAGTGCCCAGCATTATCTGACCAAAGAAGAAGAGGACAAGTGGTTTAAGAAGAGGCGTCAGCTGGGCACTGACTTTTTTGTAGATTGGGAAATCATCAAATAAGTCCTCCCGTTGGGCAGAGCGGTAGGGAGTGTCAGACTTCTACTGACTAAAAACCACCCCCGTTCCTTCTTGGCTCTTTGTGTCGAGGCCACGGTATCTCTTTCGAACAATCCGCAGCACCGACGGGGAAAGAGGTCCCTTGAAGCCCGCTGTGCAAATGTACTCGGCAGCATGTACCCACTGCACCACCGTCATCCAAAGCAAATATTAACTCCTTCAATCCAGCTTACAGGCTGATTCATATAGTTGTTTATTTTCCTTCAATTAGTATTCAAAACCTCCTGCCCCATTAAAATATTAATATTCTTGTAAACATGTTTATCCCATTGGGTGTCTGGCCTTGATTTTCCTGTAAAACAATTGTTTTGTTTTTCGGGAATACCCACTGTTTCTTAATAAGTAGTCATTTCCACACTGAAAACATTTAAATTGGTACAGTGAAAAACCTGTTCTTTTGTTGTTATTGTTACGTTATATTATTTGGCTAACGTCATTGATATAAATTGTGTACCTAATATAACCCGACTACGACAAAAAAAACGACGCTGAAAAAGTATGAAACAAGATTTTCAGGATAGAACAAAAAGAAAAACCGTAGTCACACGGTATTAAAGTGTTTAGGTTGGTACCTATAACGTGTGACTACGGCTTTTCTTTTTTTTACTTTTTTTTATCAATTTTGGTTATTTTTTTTTTACTCTTGACTTTTTGTCCGCTAGATGGCGTGATTTTTAATTTGAGTAATATTTTGGAAATGTACAAGTGAGGCCCTTTCAAATGATACCAAACACGGCGTATTTATCTCCATTTTTATTTTTTAAGCCCTACTTTTTGTCCGCTAGAGGGCGCCAAATCGCTTTTTGTGACACGTCACATAGCCTATGTTCAGCGGAAAATTAAGACAGTTCTAACGATACCTCATATGTCGAGTTCCGATAAGTAGATTAGAAGCTATGAGGGAACAGATGAAGATACTCACATACATACATACATACATACAAACATACATACATACATAGCCAGTCAAAATCATAACCCTCCTTTGGCTTTGCCGTAGTCGGGTAAAAAGTACCCTTAACGAAGCCAAAAGGTATTTGTTTTCCGTGTTATTGCAATATTTTTTTGTTCTCGGCCATAAGAGTAACCCATAGATATGGAGATATTGGAGGTCAAAGATGTGAAGTAATTTTTTAAAGGAGAATGCCAGCGGCACTATGGGCAAATGTACTCAATTCAACATTGTTGTGTCTTCATCAAATCATCTTTAAAATACTGGTTGGCATGTCTAAATACTACCTCAGAAGATTGAACACAATAGACAATGGCATTTTCGAGATATTTACAAAAATGAAATGACTATTTTTAGGTTATGCTCAACCAAAAATTAGTTGAAAAAACTATTTGAAAGGGTCTGAATGGGATTACGAGTGAGCTTTGTGTCTTTAAAGCATATTTTTGTAAAATCTGTTACGGTTTAGCTATTTCAGGTGGCCCGTGTCTGGTGACCACCTGTGACTAACTCACCAAGTCTAACTGATTTAGATCTTGAGCATTTTAAAATCATATTCTCGTGTTTCATGAAATTGCAAAGCATGGAAGAAATCATTACTAAGATAATCAATCGCTCAGAGTTATTTGTAGATACTATTCAAATCTTAAGCTAGTGGAAATCATGAAATTGTCTTTGTAAGTAGGGTGGAAAGGGAAAACACACAATACTAAATACAATAAATGAAAGAATGATGATTTCTGGACTTTATTTATTTTATTCATCAAAAAACAGTGTATCCAAAAATGGAGCTGGAACACTAACATTGTTATTATAACGTCCCCAGCTTAAATAGGTGCCATACTATGCACATTAAATGCACACAGCAACCTTCAGTTCTTCTCCGTCCCAAAAGTTGTTATTCAAATGGATATTGCAGATCCGGGCACTCTAAGGAACATAATTATATTTTGTGGCGCCGCGCTGTATCAATAATCCTTTAACTATTGATGATACCAATAGACGCTCATTATTGTTGCGTTTGGTGTGGCAGCAACACGTTTATAATATGTTCTTGAATAACCTTATTAACAATCCATAATACTGATCGACCAGGGCTCTGGCAGGAGGGGTGGCATTGGAATGTTAAAATCTTGTTCAATATGTATCTGAGATCGGTTTTAGGTAGCACCGTAGCAGAATCTTCCACTCAGTCAGCATCGTGAGTTTGTCTGGATGCAGTTATCCAGCATGTTCGGCAAACGCTTTCCAGACGTGACACCTGTAGATCAATACAATGACTTGTTTATAATTTGACCAGCCTATATATATACAATCACTAGTAAGATAACAGTAAACAGTGTGGACTAGTGTGGTACGCAAGGGAATTCGTAGCTGATAGGCTAGAAAATATAACGTAATCAAAATAACGTATATAATCAGAATAACGTGAAAAAATAACGTCCTCAATCGTATGTGTATAAAAAAATATTATATATTACCTGATGAGATAGTACCCCTCGCAGTAATAATTAATTATTTGTGGGCAGTCTAATGGCACTCGGTGAGTTCTTGATCTCAGTACGGAAACCCCACAGCCGTAGCAGACGGCCGTTTGTCCTACTGCAGGTGTCAACTGTCCCTGGGATGTGAGTGTATTTTGCAACACACTCCTGACACAATATGCCTTCGGTTGACAGCTGAAAAAAAACATATTTAAATAATTATATTTCTGTACAACTAATCATAAATGATAGGTACCTACTACATACAATTAATATCCTCGAATACACACTGATTAAAATAAACCATCTTAGTTAATAAGTTGGTTATTAACAACACATCAGTATGAGGTTCCTACCTATATAAGTTATATTAAAATCCGGTAACTCAACTGGTGAGGTGAGAAACTAACACACACATGGATTTTACTTGTTATTTGGTACATAAACATAAAAGTACAGTTCCTAAATAAAAAACACCATTCTACATTAAAAGACAATGTTTACTCTTACCGGTGTTGGTGAGATCCAGACTCGTAAAATGTTCATGATGTTATTCGGAATCTCCGACAACATACGTCTGTGCATAAGTTGCGTTAATCTCAAAGAGCAGTTGAGACATCGTACCACAGTTGCATTCGCCATGATCACAACACAAAAAGTCCTGTATTTAGTTATAAACAACACACACGGTGCAGCGGCGTTAGAAGTGTGTTTATTGTCAATGGGTTGGCAGCATTAACGGAGTAACTAAAAGCTTCGACTCGAAGCACACACAATGTAACAAAACCAGCAAAAATAACATACCGTCGTAATGTATTGTAAAAATATGACAAACGCACAATAAATGTTAATGTACCCGCACTACGAGTAACATAATCCCTAGTATTGTCAGGTGATAGTAAAAAATGGCGTACTATGACGTCGGAAATATAAAAGTACTCATTTATTGTTTGAAAAACTATGCCATTGTAAATAATCGTTAATACTTATTTAAAAAATGTATTTTTATTTTAGATAATTAATGCCGTTTTAGGTTTTGATACACAAGTCTTTTATCAAGAGTACTGTACGCGGGCATTCTTCTTTCAGTTTTTAAGGTAAAATAATTACATATTTTAATTGCATATTTTAATCAATTAGTTGTGTGTGCACCCGCTGGATGAGAGACGCACGGGACCGGTCAATGTGGCGACGCCTGGGGGAGGCCTATGTCCAGCAGTGGACGTCTTTTGGCTGAAATGATGATGATGATGATGAGTTGTGTGTGTCGGTTAAGAGAAACTCGTGGCTTAACAATAACAGTCACTCGTTTCGATCTTTGGGTTAAGCCGCGCTTACCTTGGTTGGTCCGTGAATGGGCGACTATTACATAACAAGTTTTCTGTGTACCTCGAAAAGCACTCTAGGCCATTGTTGGTCCCAGCTGTCATTTGTAGATCTTTGACAGTCGTCGACAGGTGGCCTGAAAGTCTGACAGCCAGTCTTAAGAATGGCTATCATATTACCCAGTACTAATTGGGTTGTGGAGGTCAGAAAGGCAGTCGCTCTATGTTAGCTGCACCCGGTTCTTTTTTTTTTTTTTTTTTTTGTTTTTATTATTCATTAACACAAAGTTACAACAGTTTTTTTATAGACTTAAACATACCACACAAACCATCGTGGGTTTAACAGTAGTATGCCAGACATGGCAACTCGGTGCCACAACATTATTGATCAGTACATAATTATATAGAATAAGTTTAGGTAGGTACTAAAAAGACACTTCCTAGACTGCGACACAATCCAGGAAGTGCCTCTTCAGCACCTTTGAGCAATTGTTTACATTTATTTTTTTTCGTATATCCAACGGTAACTCGTTCATAATAGCGGGGAGCATGCATTCCCACGTCCTTGCTCCATAAACATTATTAGACCTAGGTATCCTAAATGTGGGCTGATATGCCAAACAACGCAAAGACTCAGGCCTCACGTATTTTATAATATTATCCAAGTTGTGATAATTTTCTTTTAAAGCGAGTATACGTACCTTGTCAAAGACATTTACAACTTGACAGTAATTAAATAGACCCGTATCATGATCGTGGAATTTTTGTTTTATTTTTGTGGGTACAATAGTTTTTAATATACGCAACTGTAACTTATAAATGTCCTCGACGTAAGTTTTGTATGTAAGTCCGTAGCTACTTAAGCCATAGTCAATCACTGAATCAGCCAGTGCCAAGTACAATGTTCTTAGTGTTTTATATGGAAACTTATACTTAAGAATTGATAACTTTGACAATACAGATCTAAGCTTATTACATACATGATCAATGTGCGGCCGCCAGTGGAAGTTGCTATCGATTATTAAACCAAGATACATGTGATGAGTCACTAACTCCAATGTTTGGCAACCGCACGATTGGGCCGGGCGATGTAAACACAGATGCTCATGGGCAACGACAGAAGGCGCGCTAGACACCGTTAGGTAAGGTGAGTGTATATGCAGAAGTTTGGTTTTTTTTGCATTAATAACAAGACCAACGTCGTGCGCCCACTTACATAATAAGTCGAAGTTACTCTGCATCACTCTCTGAGCCTCACATATGTCTTTGTGCGCAGCAACTAAACATGTGTCGTCAGCAAATTGGTACACGGAGCCTTCCGTGAAGATGTTACACATGTCGTTCACGTACAATAAGTATTCGGTCGGCCCGAGAATCGAACCTTGTGCTGTGCCCTTATCGGTAGGGAGTCTAGTACTTAACGAGCCTGCGACACTCACCGACGTGAAGCGGTTTTTGTGGTAATTTTTAAACCATTCTAAAAGTGGACCCCGTATACCATTTTGCTGTAGTTTATTAAAAAGCGTCTTATAATCCAAACAATCAAAAGCTTTGCTGAAATCAATGCGGACAACAAGTACGTGTTCACGATTGTTCAGGCACTTGTTGACCTCATTGCTAAACTTACATAATAATTGCGAGGTATTTTTGCTTTTTTGAAAACCGTACTGTTTATCGTTGATAACTTCATTTTTGGTCAAATATTTGTTAATTTGTAGTCCGAGATACCTCTCAATTATTTTATCAATACATGATAAAATAGTAATTGGCCTATAGTTATTTACATCTGTATATGAACCGTTCTTATAGATAGGTCTTACTATTCCAACTTTTAGTTGATCGGGGTACAAGGACGTGGCAATGCATGTGTTAATTAGATGCGTTATGACGGGGGTAATTTCTTTATATATGTATTTTAAGTCTTTGACTCGGATGCCATCGAACCCTGGACACTTCCTCTCGTTTAGGTGTTTTATTATAGAGGAAACCACATCATCTGTGGCTTTTTGTCATCTCATTGAGTAGCTACAATTATTTATATATGAATTAACATCAAGGATTGGTGTGTTACACTGAAATTTGCAAGTATTCTTCACATTGTCTCTAAATTCGGTAGCAAACTTATTCGATACAATATTTGGTAAAAGTTTAAAATATTTTGTAATTATGTCATCTATAGATTTATTTATTTTTCCACATAAGTTATTAATAGTTTCCCAGACTTTTTTAGAATTATGAAAATTGGCTTTTACTTCCTTCAGAAAATAGTTATTTTTTACATTATTAATATGTTTATTTGTTTTATTTCTATATTTATTGTACAATAGCCTATTTGCCAGATTGCTTTGATCTTTAAGCCAAATATCCAGTAGTTCATCTCTTTTTTTACACATTTTCTCTATTCTAACACTTTTCCATTTACATGATTGTCTTTTACCTAATTTAATTTTAACATCGTACTTACAGTTCTGATATACATAAGAAAACTTATCTAATAAAAAACATAATATATCTTTAGGGTTGTCGTATTCCAAAGCCAAGCTCCAGTTAATTTTATTCAATTCACTTTGCAACTTACTATTATCCAATTTACTAATGATTTTATATTGACTGGCTTTGTTTACATACGTATTGTCGACTAGCGCGCAACCGGTTATGAAGTGGTCGGCTAAGGCATTTTTAACAACAGCTGTTTGTGCGGCGCGGCAGTCGACACTACGTATAAATATATGATCAATGCATGATTTTGTTATGCACTCACCTCGCTTATCTATCCGAGTAAACTGGTTTATTCCGCATTCAAGACCTAATTCACACAGTGAGTTTAGGTAATGCTTAGTTAGCGAAGTATTTTGTTTTAGATCGATATTCATGTCACCTAACAGAACAAAATTATGTTTTTGTGGAAATTTAGTGATTAGATTACACAACTCCTCGACGAACAGGGCCTTGTTAGTATCAGGTGGTCTATACACAGCACACAAATCAATTGATAAACCATAGTCCGTTTTAAGCTCACCGGTTACGCACTCGAAGTATCGTGTACACGTAGATAGTCTAGTGAAGCAAACACTCTTATGCACATAAACAATGACTCCGCCTCCTTTCTTAGAAAAACGCAACTGGGTATTCATGTCGTAGTCCACGAGTTCGAACAATGATTTGTTCCTGTCGGAGATATTTGCCTCGGTGAATGGTTTGAGGGCAGCTCATGATGATGTATTCGAGTTGAGAGAAGTTCTTCAACATTGATCTGATATTTACGTGAAGCATAGTTATTGAGTTGTATATCTGTGGCAGATCATCTGTGTATTCATTCCAATGTTTGTATGTGTTTTCAATTATGTCTATTGGAAGCGAAGCCCAATAAAGTTGGGAAAAGGCTAGGCAGATGATGATGTGTGTCTGTTTAAGATCGTATAATATTATCATAAAGCGAAGGCATACGCAACGACTCTTAGGCCGTTTGCACATTACGACGTTAGCAGCGCGACAGTCGCGCGACAAAAGCACAGAATATTCCTTCACATTTTATAAGAACAGCCGTAACATCCCGTTAGTATTTGTTCATAGTCGCACGACTGTCGCGCTGCTAACGTCCTATTTCACAAGCGGTCTTAGGAGCTGAGAAAAAAGAAAAACGTCGGTTGAAATCGCGGGGCACAGCTAGTCGCTGAAAGATTATCAGTTTGTCTACACGTTGATACATTACGTAGGAAAAGGGGGCGTTTAGTATTAGGGGCGTAAATATAGGTGATATCAACCAGAATTTAAACAAATACTTATCAAACTAATATTCTCGGAATGCACAGATACTAGTATAATGGCTGTAAAGATAAATCTTTTATCATTTCGTAGAGGTAGAGTTAATTGCGCGGGTATTTCCAAAGGTTATAATACATAGCTGCAGTGATAGCAAAGTTCAGGGTATGTTGATACGCTAATGCGTATTATGTGTTTTTACATTATCAAAGTATTTGACGCAAATTTACTTAGAATGGGATGTTAAAAATAAACCCCCCAAAAATGAAAATATCGTTGAGCAGTCTGTAAATATGCATAGACATACTTAACATAACATAAAACTTCAAATCCTAGAAGGATTAAGCAGCTGTAGGTACTTGTAAGCGTAATAGAGGGCGACCCTAATGCCATCAGAAGGACATAAAATTGCAACTCCGTGACTGCTAAGTACTAAGAGATTTTTGATGGACAAACCTTATAACACAGCCCAACCTTGGAACTCTGAAACTACCTTCCACTCCACGCAGAGCGATAGGGTTCATTTGATGATTTCTCAGCCTACAAAAAAAAAAAGGATTCTTGCGTCCATTAGAACAACGAGACGGTCTGTCAAATGTTTAATATTCAGATCAAATAAATCATAACAAAGACCAAGGTCTCATGGGATGATGTCCAATATACAAACTTAGTGCCCTGCTCGTTGTTGAAGGACGTTACTGACACATAGATCGGAGTATAGAGCAGCGGTAGCCCACTGGGTGGCGGCCCCAACTTACGAACAGTAAGTCGTGGGTGAACCCAGACAGGCGTATCCTGCCTGATTTCGAATTGAATCTTTAGAATAATAAAAAAAATATTTTCTTTTCCTTTTAATAATGATACTAACTAATGAATGTTACTAAAAGAATGGAACGCTTTCTATGTTTGTTTAAATTTCTTGTTTATTTAATAAATGTTTTATGTTAAATAATTTTTGCATGCCGTAAGGCAAAATGTATTATCGGGACACTTACCAAAATACCATCATATCTGTATACCTACATTATTGGCAAATAAATTATTCTATTATATTCTATTCTATTACTTTGTGTAATTTGTTTCATCACCGCTGCTCTCAAAACGGTTAAGGAAAATATTGTGAGGAAACCGGCATGTCTAGAAACCAAAAAAATCGAAGACATGTAACATCTACCAACTCGCATTGCGCCCGCGTAGTTGATTTTAAGCCATCCTAGAGAGGAGGCCTGAGTCCTAGCAGTGGGAACATTATAGACTGATGATGATGATTATAGATCTAGAGACTTAGAAAAAATTACAATATATCAGCATGACAAAGGAAAGTGAAAGAAAAGGTTTATGAAGAATGTGAGGAATGATTTATGAAAGAAAAAGTTCTTAAATGAAGGCGTGACTGTTGGCAAAAAAAGCATTGTGGACCCCAAGTAATATTTATGTGAACTGATCTATCTGATACAAAACCACCGGTTTTAAGTAGTTAATGAAATCAGAACAAGTTTTCAAGGTAGCACATGTAGCGCTGAATAAATAGGTATACCGCTCTGCCTATTATAAATAACAATGGGGAAGACCCTCGTTCAGTTTCTACATGTTTTGATACTTGCGGTTTCCCCTGACCTAGGATTTTATATATGATATTCCTTTGGCACGCTGTTGAGGTGGTTCTTTGAAAGTAGCCAAGGTGGATAAGATCACCGTCAGATAAATGACTTAGTGGAAAGTGAAGATGTAGTAGGTCAAAAGAGTTTAGATAAAGATGAAGATAAAGATGCATTTATTTGTTTAAACAATATAAATACGAGTATAAAATAACATAAAATCACACCTGTAATTCCCGAAGGGTTAACGTCAGTTATGAGTTATGTTACAGTTCCATGTACGAGTAATAGGTAGGTAGCGGGTCAATTGCCGTCAACCGGGAAGAATACAGAATTTCCAGATGAAAAACGCCATAAAACTATGAACGAAATCAGAAACTCCCTTTCAGCATCGGAACCTGCAATACTGGTGCCGACCAGCAAGGTAGTCAGGGAAGAAAAACAGTAACACAACAGATAACCAGAAAATAAGCAACAGTACCAGTCGACTTATATATCTATCAATCTAATAATAGTAAAGTACGCATTAACGCCACTACCTACACACATTACCAGACAAACAATAAAATGACAAAGTCATTCAAAACCGTCACAAATAATGCACCGGTTCGCTACAATTTCCTCAAAGCATAAAATGAAATGTCAAAGGTGCGTAGACGCATTCATAATACATATTAGTAAACAGATTCTACTATCAGTACGAAGCCGGTCGTCATGGCGAGCGCACGTGTGGTTCAAATTGTTTTAGTTCTAACATTATGTTTAGGACTGCAGGCAAAAGTTTATACGAGATGCCAGTTGACCCGGGAGCTGCTGAAGAATAATTTTTCAAGGACTTTTCTCAGTAATTGTGAGTTGTTTGTTTTTTGTTTTACCGCGTTTTTCTATAGTGCAATTAATTAATGTATAACAATATTGCGAATTTGTGACATATTACATTTGTAGTGGCGTATATGCTCTGGTGTCATTACTATGTAGTATTTGTTTGGTTAAAAAGTGAGAACAGTTTTGGCCAACTAATATTCATTTGTTGAACATAAGCCAATAGTTGAGTCTTTGACAATGGACCTATATTTATCTTAGACCTATTTGCATTATGGTTATTAAATCTATTGTTTCCAACGGAGTGTCTCTAATACTAACATTTTGCTTGCTAATTTTTTCGGTAGTTAGTACTGTGGATACGCACAAAATTGACACTTTTCTCAAAAATTGCCGAATCATTAAACCGTGTCGGGTTAAGTACGAGTATGTCAAATTATCAGTTCCAGTAGTGATTCGAATACCGATGGTAGTTTGGGTAGTAGGAATCCAGAAAATCCATAAACAGGACATGCCTACAGAAGTGTTACTAGTGTTAGCACTTAAATGTACTTACAAAACCACTCGAAAGTTATCACTGCTATCAAGTACTACATTTAAAACACTCTATATAACACATAACACGCAATAAAACAATCTAGTGCAGTGTACACTGCTGTACACTACTGGACATAAACGTCTCCTGCTGTAAAACAACGCCATGAGTCCTACCGTCTGCTTCTAGACTGCTTCAGCCAGCCTTTTTTGAGCATATCTCATCTAGCCGAAGCGTCGTGCACTTGGCGATGCTCTGTGTTCGCTCTCTCACTAGTTTGCCTCATCAACCACCAGTTCTTCAACAATGTGTGTAGCCCAGTGCCACTTCAGTCTGCGTTCCTGGTAAAATCTTGGTTGCAAGTAGCCTATTCTCTGTATTTGTTAGGCCGAGACAAATATGCCAGCTGATTATTTATTGACAGCTTGTCTATAACAATACACAGTGTCCTTGAAGTTAAAAACAGATGCAGCGTTTGTATGCATCCATAAAGTCAAATTAATGATCGGTGACGAGTATAACAATTAGTTAGTTTGGTCAAAGACAAACTTGGCACGACTGTGGCATCTTTAGACTAATTAGTTTATCATTCTCCTGCCCTTATCTCAAATTTTAATGATTTGGGATCAGTGCATCATTTCTTTTTCTTCCATATCACTATCACTGTCTAGTATAAAACAAAGTCGCTTCCCGCTGTCTGTCCCTATGTATGCATAGATCTTTAAAACTATGCAACGGATTTAGATGCGGGTGTTTTTAATAGATAGAGTGATTCAAGAGGAAGGTTTATATGTAGCCTTTATGTAGCACATTCCAACTGTGCGAAGCGGGGGCGGGTCGCTAGTTTATCTACAACTTAAGTTTAAATATTATAATAATTTTAGCAATAATGTCCTTTCTAGCCATTTCATCCTACACACATTCTATCCATCATTATTGTCATAAATATAAAGCATCTCTAGGTCGTGTTCCCGATTCTCAGGTTTAAGATAATAGTTTGCTGGTTTTTGGGGATGCCCCTTTGTTTTTTTTTATTGGCCGGTGGAAAGTCATCAAATAACCCCCCCCCCCCTCCCGCTCTTGGGCAGAGCGAAAAGGAGGGTCAGACTTCTACTGACTAAAACCACCCATGTTCCTTCTTAGCCTTTTATGTCGAGGCCTCGTTTTCTCTTGTGAACAACCCGCAGCCTCCGAGGATATTAAAGACAATCTTGTTAAGATTTTTAAGCGTATTCGTTTCTTGTTTACTTGGACCAATGGTTCAACCGACTGAACTGAAAAGCAAACAAATTGAGCTGCGTGTTGCATACTTCACCATAAGAAATCATCAACTTCTATATTAGATCCCCCTGCGTGGTTAATTGATCGACAGAACTCTTATATGATCAGTGTTCCTAAACTAAAAAATATAATGTAAAAACTTCTTAGGAGATTACTGAACTAACTACGTCTACTGTCTACTGTTTCTTGTGTAATCCTTATATTGTTAGTGAAAACTTTTAATTGGCCATCTTTTACAAATTATCTCTGCATCCTAGCCAGTAAGTTTGCTTTAGAAAATATAATAGACTAGCGGACGTCCCGCGGTTTCACCCGCGTAGATCCCGTTCCCGTGGGAATACAGGGATAAAAAGTAGCCTATGTTACTCAGGGTGAATGTAGCTTTCCAAGGGTGAAAGAATTTTTGAAATCGGCCCAGTACTTTTTGAGCCTATTCATTACAAACATACAAACATACAAAAATAGGTACAAATCTTTCCTCTTTATAATATTAGTGTAGAATACTCGCAAAATTCTACGATTCCATCTTACACGGTACTAGGAATTCCTTCGAAGTCCTTAAACTCTTAACGCTAAGGCGTAACTCTTGTACAGGCAAAGAATACGTGCACATCAAACTAAAAACAATAGTCAGAACAGTCTGCTGTAGCCAGAACTGCTTTGTCTTGTCTTAGACTCTTAGAGCAATTTCTTCAGCAGATTCTTGTCATCTTCGACTATTTGAAGGTTTTCTCGCAATTCTCTAAGCACAAACTCACAGATTTAACAAGAGTTGGTTTATAAACTAGTTCTGCGAAGAGTCTAATAAACATTCTACATTTTCCATTTTTCCCAGATACGTGAGAAATAAATGAAGTTACAATTATCTACGGACATTTATATCTTTTACGTATGTGTGTGTGTGTGTAATAAATGTAACACACACATTCAACGTATATGCGTATTGTTAGTTGTACCATTGTATTCTCTCATTAATACTGATTGCTAGTCATGATTTTGTCAATGGATTTTCCTTATATGAACATGGTTTTTGGTGGCGATCAAATGATTGGTATTCAAGCGTGGGTTAGTGTTACGCATGGTTTTTTTTATCTGTGCTTTGGTTTAGATAATGATCGTAAAATGACGTCTTTTGATATTTAAAGTAGGTATAGGTTAGGCAAGCTGGTATTTTTACAATTGTGTACGCCAGGTCTGAAAGGGTTCTGACTAGTTGATGTCCTGACTCAGTTACTATTATAATAATAATTATTGTTAATCCACAAACGTCCTTTAAGCCCACAACGTTCTATGACAATTTTGCACTCAAAAAGACATTAAAATATATGTAAACTAAACGAATTCTAGTAGGCGATCGCTTGACTGGTGGTCATCAACTCTTGGTGATAAATATGAAGATGAAATTAAAAAGTACAACATAAGGCCCGGACCGGCTTTTCGGTAAATGCCATCACTAAATCTCGTTTTGCTACCGAGCAGCATTGTTGTTCTCTAGATTGAAGAGTATGATTGCTGGACTGAGGGTTGTTCGAAAGAGATACCGCGGCCTCGACACAAAGGGCTAAAAAAGCGAAGACGAGCCCAACATAAATGTTGGGAAAAGGCTGGGCAGCATCCTAGGATCTTTAAGGCCAAAACCTCATACTACAGAATCGAATGTGTTCACCTTGATCGATGGAGCAGTAAGTGCATCAATATGTACCATTATTGAGTATCTCCCATACTACATGCAAAAACTGGAGAGGAAAACTTTGGCGTTAAAACCTACGCACCAATTCGTACCTACTACAAATTGGTGTTACGCAAGAAACCATCATAATAATCACCATCTCAATTGTTAATTATGTTTGCGGGATTTCCAGTCGTCTACCGAGACCTCTACATTCACTCAAAATAATTTCAACCAATTTTTTTTCACACATATCGTTTGTAGTCCCAGAAAAGTTAGGTAGAAAGCAAGAAGTGTACCTAATAGTGCAGCAATATTTCGCCAGCTTTATGTTTAAGTCCTATGTTATAGGGGGCGAACATCATAAGCTTTTGTCATTAGGTGGACACAAATTCAGACTCCGAAAAACGATTAACTATTTGGTGGACCTGGGAATTTAACCCAGAAGCGATCCGCGTCCACTCAACAAACGAGGCAATCCAGAACCAGTCTAAAAGTGTCTTTAAAAACAAATATAATCACTCCACTTTAAACTATTCAACATTTACGGCACCTTGCCCGTAGGTTAATTTACCGTCTCGTCTCGTGTCAACAACAATGAAGTATTAGTCATCACTTCTGGTATCTGTAATTACGGCCCACCTGTAAAGTACTTGCTTCTTCTTTCTATATCGTGTCACTTTGTGTCAGAGTTTTTATGCCGCCTATAGGCCTCGCTCGCACTTGGCTTTACATACCGTCGAAAAATATCTCTCAGGCATCCAGGTTTTCGATGTTTTCCTTCACCGAAACAATTGATAATTATGAATCCAAAAAATCAGAGGCGCGTGCCTCGTGTTTCAACTGGAGACCTATGACTTGTTAGATAATTTTTTGTAGTAATAGGGGATCGGACTGACTCAAAAAAATATGATTCTGTTTAGTCCGTCAGTTAGATTATCGAAAAATATTGGATATGTGTTTTTTGTTTTATCAAATCAATAAAAATTGACGAAGATAAAGTGTGTTAAAGATCATGGAGTGGGGCTTGAAACGTCAATAGGGGATCGGACAAAAAAAAACTAATTAGTCCGTCAGATAGATTTCCAAAAATTATTGGACACGTATTTTTTCTTTTTTCACGTAAACTTAAAATGAAGACGATACAGTGCTTCGAAAACTCGTGTGACGTCATATGATAGTACATTTTGACGACACAAGTGACGTTTCAAGCCCCACTCCAAGATCTTTGACACGTTTTATCTTCATCATTTTTTATTGATTTGATAAAACAAAAAACACGTATTCAATATTTTTCGATAATCTAACTTACGGACTAAACAGAATCATATTATTTTGACCCTGTCCGATCCCCTATTGACGGTACAAAATGTAATATCATATATATGACGTCACACGAGTTTTCGAAGCACTGTATCGTCTTCATTTTACGTTTACGTGAAAAAAGAAAAAATACATGGTTAATATTTTTTGGAAATCTATCTGACGGACTAATTAACTTTTTTTTGTCCGATCCCCTATTGTTACTACCTCGTACAAAAAACATCAATACATTCTGAGAGCTTTAGGTTTTTTGAGAGCTGCTGAGTTCGATTTTTGGGTCAGGTAAAGTGTTACTTAGTTTTTCAACCAGGAATTTCTCGGTAGCAGCCACGGCATGTAAGCCGATGTCAGGTTGATGGAAATTATTCAGCTAGATATATATAGGTTTTTTGTAATACATATTTGTGTTAGAAATACGTAAACGCAGGTCATGTGGCAGATAACTAATTACATAATTAGTGTAAATAAATACTATGACGTTTGATAACAGGAAGTACCGTTTACTTTTGGATTTCGTATTCTGTTTGACCTGTCAACTGTTTCGAAGAAAAGGAATTAAAATGTCAAAAATATTTATTTTATGTATTTTATCAACTGTTCTTTGCTGATAACGAAATTCTTCGAACTTTAAATGTCATTGTGATTGGCTCAAGTATTTTTGTATTATGACGTAGTGATGCAATCAAATTAACTTAATTAATTCTATTTTTTTTATTTGGTCTATTTTTTTCGTGAAAATCTTTTGAGTTTCCATGACCATTATTGTCCTGCTCTTTTTCCAATTTATTTGGGGTTGAAGCGCAGCATGTTTCTTCATCCGTTCTTCTTTATTAATTGTAATCTCAGCTGGCACCTCCTTTTTAGCCATATCATCCTTCACACATTACATCCATCATTTCTTTCTTCTTTTCTTATAGCCATCCACATTCATATTCTAAACTGATCTCTGACTGGGCATTTGGGGTTTCTGTGATAGGGTGCAAACAAAGTTTTCAGTAGGCGATCTACGAATAGTAGGTTATTCCGCTATCACTGTGCTGACTGCCTTACCCTACCTATCGGTTTCATCGTAATCATCTACAGCCCTATTTCACCGTCTGCTGGACCTCTCTTTGCTTGTGCCAACTCCATGCTCCTGTACCAGCGTCATCCAGGATATTCACGACAACAATTTTACCTGTCCAGATATCGTTCTATCTCGCTCCAACTATATTTCTGTTAATTTCAGGGGTATGTCTGATTGAACAAGAAAGCGACAGAAACACATCAACTTTGGTTGTGAAGAGTCCTAGAAGAAAGTTTTATGGATTGTTTCAAGTAAGTACATCTCTATGTTTGGCTCTCTCTCATAATATGAACAAAACATCACGACTGTAATGGTTATGCAGAGGTATAACTAACTAATAATATACTCACATTTTGTTAGAAATGTTCAAGTTTAATGTAATAGGGCCGAGCTTATTGCCATCTACTGGTCACAAACCCAAGCTCCGTGGCTGCTACTAAAAAAATCCTGATGAAAAAAACCAATATCACTTTGCCCGACCCGAAAATCAAACTCAGGACCTCATGTTCAACAGTCGCACATGCGGCCACTAAACCAACGAGGCAGGTCACGTATGAATAATTATCTGGATCTTATAAATGATGCAATTTTGGAGTTCTAAAAAAACTAATCTAGATCAATTATCAAGAAATAGCGTGGGGGGCCAATACTCCAGACAGACCGATCGAGTGGGTTAAAAGGCCTCTAGAATAGACTCACCAAATTATTTGGCCTCTATTTAAAACTAAACTCATTATAATTTCAGATAGGAAGTGAATGGTGCAAAGAAGGCAAGAAAGGTGGGAAGTGTGACATTACTTGTGAAGGTGAGACCTCTGTCAAATAATTCTATTCTGTTCAAATATTCTGTATTTTGCTGGAACTGGTGCTGGAAATTATTATGTTTTTCCTACTCCTCCGCTATTCTTTTATGTTTAACTAGCTTTTGCCAGCGGCTTCGCCCGCGTGAAAATGTCGATTTTCCATACAAACTTTCATCCCCTATTTAACTCCCTTAGGGGTTGAATTTCGAAGAATCCTTCCTTATTCCTGGTCTACATTATAAAGGGAACCTCTGTGCAAAATTTCAGCTTTCTAGGTCCTAGGGTTTGGGCTGGGCGTTGATGAGTCAGTCAGTCAGTCAGGACTTCTCTTTTTATTTTATTTATATAGATTTGGTTGCGGTAACCAAGACAGTGTGGAAGACGGCTTCATTGTCTCGTTGCTTTTCAGGTGGTCGTCACTGTTAATTCTGGCTTTCAGGAGTTGCAGTGGTTTGGGAATAGTACGAGTATTGTTCCTTAAAAAATAACTTGAATTCTCTCAGGTAATAATAACCAGTTTCAAAAACTGCCACTTTTTATGACTAGATTGCCAAAACAGTAGAGAAAAAGGAAGACTTTGTAACGGAGGATTCAAAAAACTTTGTCATGTTCCAAATCCGATATTCTTTTTACTTTGTTCAATCTTGGAAAATACGATTTTAACGGATCATTCACTATACCAGAAATACTACAGAAAAACTATACTAATTTAATCTTAATGTATTTCATGTTAATGTGAAGTATTGTATTTTAAATTATGTACCAAGATTATAATATGAATTTTTTGTGTGCCTCAACGGCGGGTGATATCACTTACCTGTAACTAACACAATATCTTATGAACCTTTGATCCTCAATAAATTATTTGAATTAGAATTACAGATTACACACTAGATACTATTATAATATCGCACATACCAAATTCCTGAAATCCTAAAAAAAATATTACAAGACTCACGATAATGTTAATCTTTTTTTGTGATCACAGCACTACTAGACGAAGATATCAAAGACGATGGTGTGTGTGCCGTGAAGGTGTTCGAGGCAGAAGGCTTCAAGTACTGGTCGAAATGGGAGGCGAGGTGCAAGGGACATTCCCTACCTGATATCGAGAAGTAAGATTTGAACAAAATCTCTATTACTTTAGATTCGCCACAGTCGTGTAAAAAGTAGAGGTAGGGATAGGGTATATCTGATTGTCAGACTTTCGTCCCTGACTACTGTAACGACAGTTAATGATCGATAACAGGCGGTCGGTTATTACCCGACTGTGGCGAAGCCCAAAAGGAGGGTTATAATTAATTAGTATTCTGACGTCATTTCTTCTTCAATTACTTACTGGGGCTGTCTCAACTCATGCATATTATGTAACTTTTGAGACAATAAACATTTTATTATTATTTATTATTACTATTATTTCTTTTTTTTAAATTAGTTGTGTTGTATGAATATTACATTTTTAAATATAGCCTAAGTCTGTTTAAAGTTCTCATTTGATTGAAGGTACTTAGAAAGTAATTATTTAGTTTCCTTTGCCGTTTGGTTGTTCAAAACAAAACATGTCTGCACGAGTAAGAGAATATGTCGAGAGAAAATACATAACTACTGTTTGTGGACTAAAATAAATATAGTCCATGTATGGTAGTAACTAAGCCTTGTTACAAACGCTTTCAAAGAATTACGTACAAATTAGATAAAAATAGAAAAAATATAATATAGGCTTGTTGAATTTTCGTTCACCGTTATCGATCACTGGCAGAAAATTACTTCAGTATTATTTTCGGTTAATTTTATTTATTTTTTATTTTTATTAAGAGGAACAACAAACAGTTACATTATGAGAACTTATAAACTAGTTTAACAATACTTTCATTTTGCTAATAATGCAACCCACAACGCTGTCCACGGGTTGTCATAGTAGTTTAATACAAACAATAATCGCCAGGGGCGACAGAAAAAAAAAATAAAGACAGTAAAAAGTACACAATCAGGCTAGATAATTTCAATATGAGACAATAATGTGAAGAATTTATTTGATTAATAGGTTTTGGAGGTCCTTTCATGATTAAATTGAAATGATAATACTAAATAGAAATTAATTTTTTCGTCCACGTAATTGTAAACAAACTGAAAATTCCATTAAAGTTGAAAATCTCTGTTAACCGATTTTCAAAAGGCTTGGTTTCGTTAAGTATCAATAATTGTGTGTTTATGTCATGTAGGTAAATAAATAGTTTTACATGTAAATAACAAATATCTTTTTATCCATTTATAATTAAAAATTAAAATTTATTAATTATAAATTAATATTCAGGAAAGATATTAAAATAATAACGTAGAATTGGATCTTTATTGTATTGAGTACAGATAATGGTGAAATTTTAATTTATTTTCCAAAGTAACTTCCTAGAATCACGATACAATAATTTTCATTGTTTAATTATTTGTTGTAATGTATAATTGAAGCTGTTGCCGTTTCCAAAATAGGTGCTCTTTCATAATCCGACAGAAAGCCAGTCTGTGAGGTCTACTCTCAAAGTTCGTCAACAAAGAAACGAGTTCAACTTCGGAAATCTATCTAAGCTGAGTCAAATATCGTTTTCTCTCTTTCTATCTCAGCAGATTGAGACTGCCTCGGTGTTCGAGGGGTCGCAATCGTCAATGCTGAGCTTAAAGGCCAGGGCCTGCAGTCTCTACACTAATAACAGCGCTACGAATGTCGCTAAGTCGTAAAATCGTAAAATTTCTATAATAGGTTTTCAATCTTATGCTGTTGAAATAAGGTTGGAAATCTATTAAAGAAATTTGACATCGATACGACGTAGAGACATTCGTAGCGCTGTTATTAGTGTAGAGACTGCAGGCCCAGGGCCTGCAGTCTCTACACTAATAACGACGCTACGAATGTCGTTAAGTCGAGAAATCGTAAACTTTCTGTAATAGATTTTCAGCTTTATTTCAACAGCATAAGGTTGAAAATCTTTTAAAGAAAGTTTACGATTTTTCGACTTAGCGACATTCGTAGCGTCGTTGTTAGTGTAGAGACTGCAGGCCCAGGGCCTGCAGTCTCTACACTAAATAACGATAAAAATCTGTCGCTAAGTCGTAAAATCGTAAACTTTCTTTAATAGATTTTGAACCTTATGCTGTTGAAATAATGCTGAAAATCTATTACAGAAAGTTAACGATTTCTCGACTTAACGACATTCGTAGCGTCGTTATTAGTGTAGAGACTGCAGGGGCAGGGCCTGCAGTCTCTACGCTAATAACGACGCTACGAATGTCGCTAAGTCGTAAAATCGTAAACTTTCTCTAATAGATTTTCAACCTTATGTTGTTGAAATAAAGCTGAAAATCTATTAAAGAAAGTTTACGATGCAGGCCCTGGGGCTGCAGTCTCTACACTAACAACGACGCTACGAATGTCGCTAACTCGTAAAATCGTAAACTTTCTGTAATAGATTTTCAACCTTATGCTGTTGAAATAAAGCTGAAAATCTATTACAGAAAGTTTACGATTTCTCGACTTAACGACATTCGTAACGTCGTTATTAGTGTAGAGACTGCAGCCCCAGGGCCTGCAGTCTCTACACTAAATAACGATAAAAATCTGTCGCAAAGTCGTATCGATGTCAAATTTCATTAATAGATTTTCAGCTTTATTCCAAAAGCATAAGGTTGAAAATCTATTAAAGAAAGTTTACGATTTTACGACTTAGCGACAGATTGTTATCGTTACTTAGTGTAGAGACTGCAGCCCCTGGGACCTTTAAGCTCAGTATTGACGATTGCGTTTGATTCTCAGGTCGAGCAGATTGTTATTTGAGTTTATCTATCAGTAATTTGTGTCTGGATTTGTGCCAAATTGATTACAATAGACTCGCTCCTATTACTTGGAAATAAGCATAACCGGTGATAATAATATGTGGCACCTCTGCCTGTGCCGTGCCGTGATGTGATGTTATGTTTGAGCTAGATTTGTCGAGCCCTTTTTGAGGCCATATTTCATACATCGTTGTTTTATCTTGCCTATCTTGAGTAAGTGGTTTGTTGACTCTAATTATCTGTCGTGATAACATTATTTATATCTTCTAGTTTTCAAGAAACACATACTTATCGTCCTTCTTTATTCTAAAAATATACGTAATTTCAATGAAATTAGTATCATATTTTGTTTACGAGTTATCTTTACATAATATAAAACAAAGCGCTCCCGCTGTTTGTATCTTTTAAACTACGCAACAGATTTTAATGCAGTTTTCAGCAGATAGAGTGATTCAAGAGGAAGGTTAATGTAGTATACATGTTTTAGTGCAAATCCGAGGTGGGTCGCTAGTAAAGGATAATCATAAATGTGATTCATTCGTTATCCAAAAAGTTTGATATTACGTATCGAATAATGAAACTGTTTTTGTCCTACGTTTTGTATGCATTGTCTTAGTTAAATTTACTTACGCATTTGCAAAATTTAGTACTACAACAAATATAGATACACGGTTTAAATAAATATACACAGCGCGGACCGAAAGACAAATGTTTGCTTTTATTTGTGACTAGCTGATGCCCGCGGCTTCACCCGCGTGGATGTCGTTCAAATTATATACTAAAACCTTCCTCTTGAATCACTCTATCTATTAAAAAAAACCGCATCAAAATCCGTTACGTAGTTTTAAAGATTTAAGCATACAAACAAACAAACAGACAAAAATAGCGATTTTGTTTTATACTATGTAAGGATGACAATATTAATATTAGTATTACGGCAAAGATGACGTTGCCGTTGTGAAGATGTAATGCAAAGCAAACGTCAACAAAAGTATTTGGAATTGAATCCAACTGCCGCACTCAGAGGCGATTATTGATTACTTAAGCCTTAATCCCTGAGTGCGGCAGAAAGTCTTAGAACTCGTAAATCGAGGTCGTTTCCACTGGTCCTCCACAGCTTTGTAATATAACATTGATTTATTAAAATGAATGCAATTTCAAGTGATAAATACAAATAAACCTTAAAACTGGAGGGCGAATTTTATGGTGACAATGATCAGAAATGTCAGATGCATAGTACTTGCAACCGGTGTGCGTGTATGACCAGATCATAGGACCAGATGTATGAATGTGGACGAGCCAAAAGGAGTTCTGTGGTTTCTGTCCACCCCCGATGGAAAAAAGCCTGAGTTTATGTTTGTATGTATGTGTAAAAAATAAAGAATTACATAAGAAGCAGGTAGATAAATAAGATAATAACTGACACATATGTTTTACTGTGTTGTAGGTAAAGGGAAAAATTGAGTTAACTATTAATAATATAATATCGATTCTTGAACGCAATTACAAATTGAACTATTTATTATTGCATTGTAAGGTTTCGGACATACAGAGTAGGTATTGATACAATACCTAATCGTAATTTTATTTTATTCCTAGAAAATTAATAAATAATAATGACTGTAAATGTAAATTAATTGGTGCGAGATATTATATGATACTAGCAGTTGCCCGCGACTTCGTTCGCGTAGAAATTCTGACTCTCTTGTCTGGACTGCCTGTGGATGGTACTATGTCAAAACGAATGCCAAATGCCAATCAAAGCGATTATATTCCCTTAAACCAGCCCTGTCGTAAAATCTATTCCTACCTGAAATGTCTTAACTATATTCTATCTCTCTCCCAATTTTCAGGTACAAAAAGACAAGTATTTCATATGGACTTACGTGAGCCCTTAGTCCAGGTCTTCCTTACAAATTTCTTAGCTTAGATCTCCTACTCCTAAACTCTAGACTTGTTAAATTTCAGGTTGTTAGTACAAAAAAAAACAGTACATTTTTACAAACATGTGAAAGCCCTCAGACCTCCTTATTCTGGCCATGTTGCTAAACTCGCTAAATCTGTTCTTAGTCAACGTCTACTAACTATAAAGTACCTTCCTGCCAAAATTGTAGCACAAAAAAAGGAAGGACTGTCATACAATCTCGCGTGAGCCCTTAGACCTCCCTAGTCCGGCCCTGTCGCAAAATCGATTCTTAGCTAACTTCTACTCACCTACTACGTCCCTGCCAAAATTCAAGTTAGTAGCACACAAAATGATGGACTTTTAAACAAACTTGCGAGCGCCCTTAAACCTCTCTAATCCGGCCCTGCCACAAAACCTGTACTTAGCAGAGTTCTTCTAACTATAAACTACGTGCCTGCCAAAAATCAAGTTTGTAGCACAAAAAATTAAGGATTTTCTTCCGAACTTGCAAGAACCCTTAGACCTCCCTAATCCGGCCCTGTCACAAAATCTGTTCTTACCAGACGTCTACTAACTATAAACTAAGTCCGTCTCAAAAATCAAGTTTGCAGCTCAAAAAATGAAGGACTTTCATACAAACTGGCGAGAGCCCTTAGACCTCCCTAATCCGGCCCTGTCTCAAAATCGGTTCTAAGCAGACGTCTACTAACTTTAAACTACGTCCCTGCCAAAAATGAAGATTGTTGCACAAAAAATGAAAGACTTTCATACGAACTGGCGAGAGCCCTTAGACCTCCCTAATCCGGCCCTGTCACAAAATCGGTTCTAAGCAGACGTCTACTGCCTATAAACTACGTCTCTGCCAAAAATCAAGATTGTAGCACAAAAAATGAAGGACTTTCATACAAACTTGCGAGGGCCCTTAGACCACCCTAATCCGGCCTGTCGCAAAACTAATTCATAGCGGATGCCTACTGATTATAAACTACGTCTCTGCCAAAAATCAAGATTATAGCACGAACAATTAAGGACTTTCATACAAACTTGTGAGGGCCCTTAGACCACCCTAATCCGGCCCTGTCGCAAAATTAATTCATAGCAGACGCCCACTGACTATAAACTACGTCTCTGCCAAAAATCTAGATTGTGGCACAAAAAATGAAGGAGTTTCATGCAAACTTGCGAGGACCCTTAGACCACCCTAATCCGGCCCTGTCGCAAAACTAATTTATAGCGGATGCCTACTGACTATAAACTACGTCTCTGCCAAAAATCAAGATTATAGCACGAAAAATTAAGGACTTTCATACAAACTTGTGAGGGCCCTTAGACCACCCTAATCCGGCCCTGTCGCAAAATTAATTCATAGCAGACGCCCACTGACTATAAACTACGTCTCTGCCAAAAATCTAGATTGTGGCACAAAAAATGAAGGAGTTTCATACAAACTTGCGAGGGCCCTTAGACCACCCTAATCCGGCCCTGTCGCAAAATCCGTTCTTATTGGACGTCTACTAACCATAAAGTACCTCCCTACCAAAAATCATCTTTGTACGTCCAGCGGTTTTCGAGATTTCGTGATGAATCAGTGAGTGAGTGAGTGAGTGAGTGACCTTTCGCTTTTATAGATATAGATATGCTTATTAAAACTCATCATCATTTTCGTTTCCTTAATATCATTCATTTGGGGTCGTCACAGCATCTCTTCTCCTTCAATACTTCGGTATTACTCATAATCTCAATCTCCTTTCCTGCCATGTCATCTTTCATACAGTTCATCTATCGTGTCATTCATCTGTCTCTATTCATTATAAATGTCATATTCACATTCATACTCGAAAATTTCTTCACGATATTTTCCTCATTGCATAATGATACTCATAAAACCTAATACATTTGCGGTCAACATGGTAACTATTCACACGCGACGTGAATAGTTACCATAGTAAAAAAGGGTACACACACACACAACAAGTTATTTATTGGGGAGAGGCGATGTATTTAAAAAAAAAGTAAAAAACTAAAACCCGACTACGACAAAAAAAACGACGCTGAAAAAGTATGAAACAAGATTTTCAGGATAGAACAAAAAGAAAAGCCGTAGTCACACGGTATTGAAGTGTTTAGGTTGGTACCTATAACGTGTGACTACGGCTTTTCTTTTTGTTCTATCCTGAAAATCTTGTTTCATACTTTTTCAGCGTCGTTTTTTTTGTCGTAGTCGGGTTTTAGTTTTTTACTTTTTTTTTTTATTTAAACAATTTTGGTGCTAAATATTTATTTTTACTCTTGACTTTTTGTCCGCTAGCGGGCGTGATTTTAAATTTGAGCAATATTTTGGAAATGTACAAGTTAGGCCCTTTCAAATGATACCAAACACGGCGTATTTATCTCCATTTTTATTTTTTAAGCCTTACTTTTTGTCCGCTAGAGGGCGCCAAATCACTTTTTGTAACACGACACGTAGCCTATGTTCAGCGGAAAATTAAGACGGTTCTAACGATACCTCTTATGTTGAGTTCCGATAAGTAGATTAGAAGCTATGAGGGAACAGATGAAGATACACACATACATACATACATACATACATACATACAAACATACATACATACATACATACATAGCCAGTCAAAATCATAACCCTCCTTTGGCTTTGCCGTAGTCGGGTAAAAACAAAGTCACGCTTCGATACACCTGGGTACAGCGTAAAAACCACAACATTAGTGATGGTATCTCGTTGAGGAAAATGATTCTCATTCATAAATTCACTCGTTTACGTTGAATTTATTTATTATATTGATATTATGCAGTAACCAAGGTAGACCGATGACCTGGTGAAGGTCGCGGGAACCCGTTGGTTGGACAACAATACAAATCTTATGCCTAAATGATAATTTTAAGTGGGTTTAGCGATCATTGTACCGATAGTTGTAATTGCCAAGAGCCTCGACCAATATCTGTGGAAGCTCTCTTTAAGCAGCTGGATTAAAGTTTCGTCCAGATAGCGGTACTCAAGACATATGTCGAATTGTTAGGAAGTTTCTTTTTATGGAGCCCTGACCACCAGTAGTAGTTTGAACCCTGTGCCCCATACTGGTGCGCTACATTTTTTTTATTTATATTCATTTGTATTTTTTAATAAAACAGAAAAGTTTCCCCGCACTAAGAATTTCCCCTGTATCGTAGGTGCGTTTACAAACATTTAAACTCGCATACATAAACACCCAGACCCGAAACAACTAGGTATCTTCAGGTCATACAAATATTTATTCCGTGCGGAGATCGAACCCGCGACACGCAGTGCAGTAGTCCAATCGCTCAGCCACTGCGTCAACCGTGCCGTCATCGTTATTCGATGTTTTTACCTCTTAAATACTTAACACTTATCACATTCAATTTGTACTAGTATAAATATTTTAATTCCAGGTGTCCGGATTGGGTCCACCCACCAAACAGAGCGTCACCTCCACGCGACAAGAGAACAGTTGCTAGGGGCAAGAGAAACGTCAGAAGATTCAGCAGAAGAGCCGTATTCATGAACGACCCTTATTAGGCTATGGTTGTTTTCAGTAACAGATATACCTAGATAACGCAAGAGCACCTACGAGTCTTTGGACCTGCGTGCTACTGGACCCACATTAAAACTATGAGCGCGCGAGTAAATAGGCTTCTTCTGGGTAAGCTCGTTCCATCGTCGACCTCATCTCTGCCCTTAGGGCAAGATTGAGGTCAAGAGTCCACGTCAAATAATAATAATAATAAAAAAAAATGTGATTTGTTCGACTGATTGCACGGGTCCATTTCGAGTGGGTCCATTTGACCAAAGACTTCTACTTCGCGTTCTCAGCATAAGCATTTTATCTCTAACGTGTCACATCAAGCTAATTTGTTTTAAACAAAAACAACATATTATCATTATTTAGACATTTAAAAGAACAAGAACATAGTTTTTTTTGTATAGTTACTAAATAGTTATCTATTCAGTTACTATTCAAAATAGACTACGTATTAGTGAGAAGTCAAAACATTATACGCTTGATTTTCATACCGATCGTGATACTTGCGCTATTTAGGTATATTTATATCTGTGTTTCCAGTAGTGTTAGATTATTGTAAATTGTTATACGCTGTCAGGGGTGACAGTTTGATGTTTTTTTGTGTACTTAGGGGTGCTGTGCAATACGTCTATAAACATTGCTCATCATACGCCGCCGTAACAAACCAAAGCAATTAATTAATAGGTAGCGATTTAGCGACCGTACTGTTCATATGTGAAATCTTTGGTTTTTATTGTAAAAATGCTGGCGAAAAACAAAAATAACACAGTTTTTTTTAGATAAAACTGTTATTGAAGACTCCTAATAATGTTACGATGCGTTTATAAGTACTCAGATCTATGTATTTATGACGCACGATGTTTATATAATGGTCTCAAATTACAAAACAAATAATTGTTACTTTTAAAGATTGAACAAAAAATGGTTTGGATTTTGTCAAGCCAAGCTCATTGTTAAACAATGCATTTATGTTGCTGTGCTTAAATACAAGATGTTAATTTTATGTGAAGTTTGTTTTATTTTTGAATGTAGGAGGGGATTTCTGAAACAACTCATTACATTAAAGAGTAATAAACTACAGAAGAACTCGACGACAACTGTCGGAGAGCTGTAGCTCACAAGACACCACCCCCCGCATGGTCGGAGGAATTCATGCCTCCAAAACTCTAAAACTACCAGAAAACTATAATGTTAACTAATACTAATACACTCGCCTATACTTTTCCAATTATACTGTGGTCAGCCTCTATAACCAGATGCAGTTGAGTTTTTGCATTTAGCATGAAGTGACTGCCTGAACAGTTCACCTGAACAGTTTCTGGTAACATAATATCCTTAGGGGCCGCGGATTTTTGTACTAGATGACGTGGCCTCGACGCAAGGGCAAAGAAGGAACATGGGTTCGGTTTTTAGTCAGTAGAAGTCTGACACTCCCCTTCGCTCTGCCCAAGAGCGGAGGGGGTCATTTGATGATTTTTCAGACACCAAAAAAAAAAAAAAAAGTATGACTTGTGACATACTTATGGCCTGAGCCACTGCGCCAACCGTGTCGTCCTTGTATTAATTTTGTAATTGTAGAATTTACATAATCCATGGCATTATTTTTAACGCATTTTAACGACAAATAAAGAACACGTTTAATTCTACTTTCATATCTAACTCATTATACTTGGTACATACAGTAAGGTCAGGTGAACTAAGTGATTTAGCCGCGACGCGGGAATGTCTATATTAAACTCGTAAACTTCGTCCTTCGAGTCGCCGATTGAAAATGCTGTTCAATTTTGGGGAGTCAGGGATTTTAAAAGTATTGTAGCGGAAGAAGATTTATTCGTTTTTAGATTGAAGATCAAACGATTTTGTCTAAGAAGGTATCAAATTCATAAGTGATGAATCAGCAGTGTAAGCCTAGAGTAGTGTGACCTGTCTTATCATAGGTTCAGTTCGAACCCAAGACACACTCTTATTTTTCGGTTTGGAAGGAACACTGCGTGAGAAAACCAGTATGCCTGAGATAGTTCTCGATGGCATGTAAAGCCAAGTCAGAGGGTTAGGCACTAACCACACGATAAAACAAGAAGAAGGATTTAGAGCTATCTTTTGCCAGCGTCTAGTTTAAAACATACGCTGCCTCTCACTGGGATTTTTTCCTATATCGTGGATGCGTTTACAAACATAATATAGGTAACCTAACATATCCAAACAGTAAGACCCCGAACTACTTATAAAGATGGAAAGCTTCTTTTAATTGTAAATGTTCAGCTATATCTACCCCTTCAAAAGTCACATTACCCAGTTCAGCGGTTTAATTACCCTCCCACGCAACCAATACGCCTACCCTTATATAGCGTGAGTTCACAAAATTGCGTAACATACCGAAACCGAATCAATGTCAACTCGACATTCGGCAGGTAATTAAAACAGTTCCGTGTTCCTGTGATCACTGATTACGTAACATAACATCACGCATATAACTCAATCTCCAAAGGCTAAGGCCATATTATACAGAAAGAAAGCTGGTACCCGGCGCCGATCTATTAGAGCTTATCGGCGCTGTTAGAATTCATTCAACTTGTCGGCGACCTTCGGCGCTTATTCACGCTTGTTCATATAAATGCCTGCGCCGGTTACCTGCATGGACCGGTTCCTATAAGCGCTGGTAGACTGCCAGCTTTCTTTCTGTATACGGCCTTAGGCAGAGGTGTAGGTACCTATTAGTAGCTACATCCACATTTCACCAGTTTTATTTAAGTCCAGGCCAGTTGAAGTGGCTATGGGCAGGCCACATCGCTCGAAGAACCGATAACCGATGGGGTAGGAAGGTTCTCGAGTGGCGACCACGAACCGGAAGACGCAGCGTTGGCAGGCTTCCCACCAGGTGGACCGACGACATCGTGGGAGTCGCAGGCAACCGGTGGATGCAAACGGCAGGCTGCCGTTCGTTATGGCGTTCTATGGGGGAGGCCTTTGTCCAGCAGTGGACGTCTTATGGCTGATGATGATTTAAGTCCCATGTAATACGGCTTATTGCCATCAGCCAGGTATAAATCTAGACTCTCCCAATACCACTTTACCCGACCTGGGAATTGAACCCAGGATCTGATACACAGCAGTCGCGTTACGTTCCGAGTTACCTCCGTGCTTCGGAAAGCACGTTAAACCGTTAGTCCCGGCTGTCATTCGTAGATCTTTGACAGCCGTTACAGGTAGACAGTGACCTGGAAGTCTGACAACCAGTTTTGCCAAGGGACACTGTATTACCTAGAAAAAGGATGTGGAGATTAGATAGGCAGCCGATCCTTATGAAAGACTTCCAAAAAAACAAAAAAAGTCAATAAACAGACAAAAGTCAACAACTTCCAATAAAAAGTTTATTTTACAAGTTTTTTTGGAAGTCGAGTATTATTTTAGCAAAAAAGTTTTGTTACCTTTTAATAAAGACCAGATGCTACTCCACTTTTCTATACTACATATTAAGCTGTTAATAATCACAAACACTAACTTGTACTAATTATATAAGATATATAGGTCTCTGCAAACATCTAGATCTATTTTGTCCAATTCCAACCTTGCAGAAGAGGTCGAATCTTGGACAGAATAGATTCAATGCTTAAAAATGCATGCAACGTTCAGCAGTGAAGTGGCGAGCTGGAAAATGTTTGAAATTTGCATTGAGAAAACTTTGCACATTTTTAGTGTTTTAGAAATGTGAAATCGTATGAATGGAAAATGTATTGAGGATGATTTTCCTCTGCTATTAGATTTTTTTTATTTGGTACAAGTCCGTCATACTATTCTCATACCACTGTTACTACTGTCATCAATCAACTGTGGTGACCACCAGAAAAGCGCCGAGACAATGCATGTCGTCATACTTCTTCCATCAGGAGACCAAACGTACTGCAGGTTATCACCCATCACATACCTTGTCGATGTTCCACACATTAGCAAAACCCAATTCTGGGTTAAGCTCGCCTTTGTACTATAAGCTTTGTAATTTATGTTTATATTTGTTATTTTATGTGTGCAATAAAGAATAAGAATTAAAGTCAAAGTCAAAAATATGTATTTCAAGTAGGCCAGTAACAGGCACTTTTGAATAGTCGAATTAAATTAGCACCAAGTGTTTTGCTATAACTCTTATTTGGTGCACCAGCCAAGAAGTGGAATTCCCTGCAGGCGTCGATGTTCCTGAGTTCATAATAAAATCCGAATCTGTTTATGTCGCAAGTTAATAGGCTTCTTTTGGGTTAGCTGGTTCCATCGTAAACCTCATATCATTATTTAGGACAAGATTGAGGTCTAACGTGGTCCCATTAAAAACATTTTTTTTTAAATTATTATTTTTATTTTCTGACAGATAATGAGTTTTCTTTCGTATTGCGTGCTTGACATAATTTCGAAGGAAACTTAATTTCTACTACACCTAATATAAGAGACAAACTAATAGGTATGTGTGTTGTGAGCAATGTCAGACGATGCCGGTGCAGCGATATTTTGCCGAACGGTTATGTCACCCGTACTTTGTATGAAAACTGAATTTGGTACAGAGTAGTGTGCAGAATTTGGCAATCTTATTGTTTTCTTAACCAACTCAATGCCACCATCATTTTCATGCATACTTTAGCCAGGCCCCGAACATTGGACGAAGACGCGCCAGGCGTGACTTGGGCCTGCAGCAAGGGTGACGCACCTAAAGCGTGGCCCCTGTGATGTTTTTTGCTTATTTCGCCGTTATCTGCGTAGATTTACTTAAGGAAAAAAAACTGTTTTTAGGTAAATTCGATGTGACGCACCTGGGCCTCCCATGATATTTGCTTATGACGCGCCAGGCGCGTCATTGCAACCATCACAGTAACCCTGTTTGACTCTCTTGAATTTTAAATTTTAGACCAATCTTTTTTTTACAAAAACGTTGCCCCCCACTAGGAATTTTTCCTGTATCGTGGGTGTATTTACAAACACACAAACACACCCAGACCTGAAAAACTATCTGTAGGCCATACAAATAATTGTTCCGTGCGGGGATCGAACCCGCGACACGCAGCGCAGCAGTCAAATCGCTCAGCCACTGCGCCAACCGTGCCGACAATTTTCTGAATTATAGGCATTTCAGCTCCGAAAAAAAATGAATAATCATTCCCCAAAACAAACCCAAATCTGTTGCCTCTACATTTCACTACTCTGCAAGATCTAGTTACAGTCTGCAGAGACCAGCCACATACAATATCCACAGCCAACTCCTACAGGACCCAGCCATTGTAATATTTTGTTTTGTATACCACATGTTGCTGCATATTAAATTGAGTTACGTAATTGAAAGGATTTATGGTAGCTCGCCTTGAGATTTTGATTATCAAGTGAAGTTTCAAAATTTCGTTCCGTTAGCCAAACAAAGTTTGTAAGAAGTTTTGTTTGCTGCATTCGCCTTTAATTTTAAACTTGAACAACGTAAAACACAAGTTTTGAAACAGTAGGAAGAACTTGGGGCATACATGAACTCACGCCTTTTTCCCATGGGGGTAGAAACCACAGAACATTAGCTGCTACGATCCATTTTTGGGGGGTGGGAAATCATCAAATGACTGCTCCCACTCTAGGCAGAGCGGTAGGGAGTGTCAGACTTCTACTGATTAAAAAGTACACATGTTCCTTCTTAGGCCTTTGTGTCGAGGCCGTGGTATCTCTTTCGAATAACCTAAGCTGCAGCCCCGGCGGGACCTGCTACGATCTTTATACCTCCTTTTGTCTCGTCCATGTTCATATTTTGTTCATGACTGCCTCGTTAGTCTAGCTTATACATAGCAAACACGACTGGTGAGCATTGGATCCTGGGTTCAATTTCTGGCAGAGTGGTTTTTTTTAATTATAAATTGGCTTGCTCTTGACCTCAATCTTGCCCTAAGGGCAGAGATGATGTCGACGATGGAACGAGCTTACCCAGAAGAAGCCTGTTTACTCGCGACTTAAATAGATTAGGGTTATATGAACTCGGAAAAACCGACGCAGGCAGGGAATTCCAGTCCTTGGCTGTGCGCATAATAAAGGACTTGGCAAAGCGCTTCGTTCGAATGTGTGGAACGTCGACTAGGTATCAGTGATAACCTGCAGTACGTCTAGTCTCCCGATGGAAGAAGGGAGATGGTGGAATCAGCTCGTGGAGCTCCTGCTCACACTCTCCGAAGTACAGTCTGTAGAAGACCGACAGACATGCGACTTTGCGACGGTGGGCCAGGCTATGTAGCTTGACAACCAGCCCATCGGTTTATTTATTAGGAATTTCTCATTTGCAGCCTGGGAGTTTAGATTTGTGCCCGGTTGATCGCAAAAGACTCATTTTACATGGAACTTAAATGTAACTGGCGAAATGTGGCGTAGTATTAGGCGCACTTCTGCTTAATCCTTCTGGCATTCATACATCTAGTCATACACGCGAATACTACACACCTGTTCTTCCTGTTTCATAGGTCAAAGATTGTGAAATTGGTGTGCACGGTCACGGTATACCACTACCTAACAGACGTGACGTTTTATAAGTATTTTCAACCATTAATTCCCAAAATTTATTTTAATCTTCCCCGTCAGAAGTTCCACTGCTCTACCTCTGGTTTATCGAATCTTTCCCTTGATCTACAAACGCCGTATTCGTTTCAATTAGTGCCGTAATTCTATCGGAATCGAGGGTGAAAAAATATGGCGGTGAGTCCCTTATCTTCCGATTTCAGAGAAAAATGGTTGTTTATGATGTTGAAACGATGAACTGAGTTAAGAATTATGGTTTCGGCGCAGCTAGTGTGAATGGAATGTTTTGGGAGGACGGTTTTGTTATAGGGTGATGCACAGTCTGAGATCTTTAAATCAATAAATTAGGTTAAGCGTTATTCCTGTCACAGTTTAAAATGCAAGACGGATGCGGATCAGAATATTGGGCCACAAAAGGGATGAATTAAAATCAATTGCACGTGGCTGAGATGAGAATGCTAAGGGGGACGTGTGGTGTTACGCAAATGTATGGTTATATAAGGAATGAGTTCTTACATAAAAGAAAGTCTGAAAGTTTCGTCGGTGACTGAAAAGTGGTGTGGTAATCGATTATCATGGTATGGACATGTGATGCAGATGAATGAGCAAAATGTAGTAAGGTAAATGTTGAGTATGAATGTAAATGGCTATACGGAGTAGAGGAAGACCAAAGAAAAGAGACTCTAGACCAACGAGGAACTTCGAAATTACACTATTTACAAAACAGAACCAAAATATGAAACAATCTACCAAACAAATTAACTAAAAACTTATCCACAGCCGGCCAAAACAGACCAAAAGTTTACACCAACATCTTAAAAGATCAAACCATTGGCAAAAGAACAAGTAAACAAAACAAACCATAAGAAAGAAGAAGGAAACATTACAAATGCTAATTCTATAAAAACAAAACCGTTTTCCGTACCATCACCTTTGGCAAGCTCACCATAGGTTTTTCGCCCCTAGGTTAAACAATCTTTAGTTAAAACTTCTTGGACACTGGAACTTGTTTCCAAAGAACTGTTATTAGAAAAGTTTGGCGTTCTAGTTTTTGGTCTTTGAACTATCTTAGGAGTGAACTAATAATTGAGAGTCTATACCACAAGTGCGAATGAGGGAGGTAGGGTTCGGATGTTCAATTAGAAAGCGAATGAAGTTTTGGGTAGTATGGTAGGAGATGATTACTGTCTGGTACCAAATATAAATACTTTAAATAAGTTTGCTGTAGTGAGCGGTGGTCGTCTAGTGGATGTGGCGACTTACGAGCTAGTAGAATAAACATTCGAACCTTAGCAGGCACCTTATTCTGTGTCTGCCTAATCTGCTGCTCTGCTGAGACCACTGGGTGGCAGAATCACTTACAGGGTAAGTCGTTTAATTCTTTGATTAGTCATGGATAGTTTTCTTTTCAATACGAGTAGGTAATTAAAGTTAACCGAGAAATGAAATATCAAATTCATTGGTAGAATGGAACGTAAATTGAGTGAATGAGAGGTTAGAGGGGTTGTTCGAAAGAGATACCGTGGCCTTGACACAAAGGGCTAATAAGGAACATGGGTGGTTTTTAGTCAGTAGAAGTCTAACACTCCTTTTCGCTCTGCCCAGAGCAGGAATCTGTTTAAGTCGCGAGTAAACAGGCTTCTATTGGGTAAGCTCGTTCCATCGTCGACATCATCTCTGCCCTTTTTTTTTTTTTTTTTTTTTTGGTGGGTGGAAAATCATCGAATGACCCCCCCCCGCTCTTGGGCAGAGCGAAGGGGAGTGTCAGACTTCTACTGACTAAAAACCGAACCCATGTTCCTTCTTTGCCCTTGTGCCGAGGCCACGTCATCTAGTACTAAAATCCGCGGCCCCGACGGGATCCGCGGCCCCGACGGATCATCTCTGCCCTTAGGGCAAGATTGAAGTCAAGAGCAAGCCCATTTATAATAAAAAAAGGAGGGGTTATTTGATGATTTCCCACAACCCAACAAAAAAAAAGTTACAGCATGAATGACGTGAGAAAGTGAGAGTGAGAACGATTACAAAATGAAACGACGACGTTAGAAAGTAAAATATTGCATTTTTATGTTAACAAGCCAAAATAAACGAAGACATGAAATAAAAACTAAATGTGGCACTCGGAGACTGCCGCGGTAAAGCTATTGCATAGCATTTTTTAACAACAGCAAATAATTAATTATTTAATTTGACAACCTCAGTTGACAACCTTGTTATTTTCCGTAACCATAGCAAAAAGTACTGAATCCTGAATATTTTCGTTAGGGAATTTCTGGATTCGCTCTCCACGCTCAAGGCCCGCGATAGAAGCTATGCAATAGCTTAAAAGTATTCCTCTCATCACGCTTCTCTTCTACACATTTGATCATAGTAGTAGTTTACTGATTGTTAAGTGACAATTCATAAAAACTATATTTTTATGAATGCGAAAGAAACTGACGGTACACAGGTAGAACTCGGCCATTATCAAGTTCAGCTTATATAATTCATTAAATCCCACTAACTCCCGTGGGATAATATACTGATCCAATCACCACGCAAAGCCATCGGTAAAAGCTAGCGTCAGAATAAAAATACAAGTTGTAAAATGTTATGATGCAGCATGGAACAGGCAGGTATCTACTATAATAGGTAGTAATATTGATGTCCGCACTGACCATATAGAAGTAGCAGAATTCAATTTTCATATTTTAGAGGTTGCACCACTGTGGTAAGTGCGATGTTACTGCCAAACTTGTGATAAAACTGCAAAAGAAGAAACAGGGAAATCTGTAGAGTCGAACTTTGGTCTTATAGCTTTTTTTTTTTTGGTGGGTGGAAAATCATCAAATGACCCCCCCCGCTCTTGGGCAGAGCGAAGGGGAGTGTCAGACTTCTACTGACTTAAAACCGAACCCATGTTCCTTCTTTGCCCTTGCGCCGAGGCCACGTCATCTAGTACAAAAATCCGCGGCCCCGACGGGCGTCGGCCCTTGCGGGCCCCTCCTTGCTGACATCTCTTTGAGGCGCGCGTGGAACACGAACGCGCCGCCGACACGGTCTGTTGCCGTCATGACGACGGCCCGGCTAGCTCAGTCGGTAGAGCATGAGACTCTTGGTCTTATAGCTAACGATTTAATTTGTTTTTTAAAAGCAAAACTAACTTTTTGAGCACATGGTCGTTCGCTCGAATTCGATTGACTATGGAATTTGGGCAAACGAGTAAGTGCTAAATGAACGAAGTCGTGTACGCTCGTCTGCGGACAAACTCCTGTACTTCGGAGAGTGTGCGCAGGAGCTCCACGAGCTGATTCCACCATTTCCCTTCTTCCATCGGGAGACTAGTCGTAATGCAGGTTATCACCCATACCTAGTCGACGTTCCACACATTCGATCGAAGCGCTTTGCTAAGTCCTTTATTATGCACACAGCCAAGGAGTGGAACTCCCTGCCTGCGTCGGTTTTTCCGAGTTCATAATTATAACCCTAATTTTTTTAAGTCGCGAGTAAACAGGCTTCTTCTGGGTAATCTCGTTCCATCGTGGACCTCATCTCTGCCCTTAGGGCAAGATTGAAGTCAAGAGCAAGGCCATTTATGCATGGGGAACTGGGCGAAATAATCCACAACGAAAGGACTGATCGCCCGTCTGGTGTCTGCCGGCGTCCCCGAAGATAAATAGATAAATAGAAGGCAATTTATAAAAAAAAAAAACTCATCTGGTGTCATTAAATTTTGTTTGTTTTGCCTAATTGGCTACTTGACTACTGTTAAAAATTTAAGAAAATGTTATGTTATTTCAAAGAACTAACAGAATAACACGATATAAGATTGAATAATTGCAACTGCTGACTCTAAAATTAGTAATAGAATTTATTTATTTATTTAATTTATTTAATTTAATATGGGCTTACTCTTGACCTCAATCTTGCCCTAAGGGCAGAGATGAGGTCGACGATGGAACGAGCTTACCCAGAAGAAGCCTATTTACTCGCGACTTAAATAGATTGGGGTTATATGAACTCGGGAAAACCGACGCAGGCAGGGTGTTCCACTCCTTGGCTGTACGAATAATGAAAGTCTTAGCAAAACGCTTCGTACGAATGTGTGGAACATCGACAAGGTATGGGTGATAACCTGCAGTACGCCTAGTCTCTCGATGGAAGAAGGGAGATGGTGGAATAAGCTCGTGGAGATCTTGCGCGCACTTTTATTACTATTTGAATTATAATTAAAATAATAATAAAATAATTTCTTATTCTTGGTCCTATTCCCCTTAAAGAGCCATTAATAAATGTCCTGCAATTATATTTGCGGTTAATCGATCAGCTAATGTTCCTGGTTGAATAATATTTCTAATAGTGTTTGAGTGTCAAGCTCCAGTTGTGATGCTGGTGGTCTCGACTAAATAAAACTGCTTTTCGATATGAAGACTAATAATTTAGTAAAATAAATAACGACATTGATGATGAAAAACAACAGCTGTAGCTAATCTAGGTACCCTGGAAATTTCTGGCCATACTTTAAAAAAAAAACAATAAAACAATGGATCTGTTACTCACTCACTACAAAGAAAAAAAGAACAAAATTCAAAAAAAAATTATGTCAAGCCTCTCTTAGTTAGAAAAAAGTTTATGTATCAGATTATACAAAGAAATACAGTTGGGAAATCTAAACTCCTTTACATTACAAAACTGAAATGAACCGTTAACAAACTGACAAAGGATTAAATTTTTTCCTTTACCCATTCCACGCTTTTCACGAACCTTTTCGTCACCCAATATTCTTATAAGGTCATGCTCTCTGTTAAGCCATTATGGACTTTGTTTCTTGGTTCACAAGGTTCTTAAAAGTATCAATCGGAGTCCCAGCTTTTGTTCTAACACTGGAAATGCGTCGCCTTGGGCGCGCAAAATCTAAATTAAGGTGACCTCCCCCGTCGACGTCATTTCTTCGGCCGGAGAATTTTCAGAAGGACCCTGGAGTTAAGGTAGAGTTCTTTTTACGCTGGTCGACATACTTTCTATACGTTTCCCGACGGTACTTAAGCAAATACTAGCAGTTATCTTTTATGGAACTATTACATACATTCAGTCTAATAAAGTTATGTTTGCAGTTCTTAGGTCCCGAACTTTAGGATCTGTTTTGACTTCCAAAATAGCTGGTACGTTATTGAAGTTTTCTGTTATTGCAGTATTAATAAGAAGATTGTATTTCTCTTTGTTTTCCTTACTGTGGAAATGATTTGATATGAATTTGGGGACGGAGCGAAGGAAGCAGCGTAGGTTACAATTACAATATCGTATTTTTTGTTAGTATTGTGAAAATTATTAATATCTTTATTCTTTGCTAATGATCTTGTTTTGCTATGTTATTTGCGAAATCTTTGTTATTATTTATCATTGGCTAATGTTTGAGAAACAGCTACTGAATTTCTTATAAAAAAACTTATGTTATTCGGATTTATGTTGTATGTCCGGATCAAATATTGTTCCTTGTGGTACTCCACACTAATAACTACTATTATCTTTTACGACTACCGCAGATTCTCAAACTAAGCTAGGTATTCGTAGTTTTCTTTTACTTCTTGAGATAAACAAGCACATAAAGGTAGGATAATAGGTAGATTGTAGTAATAACCCATTACCTGTAACAATAAGAATGATAAAATGCTAAAGGCAAAACGTAAATAAGGAAAATGTTGAGATTGAAAGTACCTGGTTAAAGATAATAATCGAATCATAATTTCCAAGGCAAAAATGTAAATATTAAAGGCGAACCTACCGGAATCACGGCATAAAATCTCCCTAAGTATTCACACCAATCAAAACTTGTCGAACTCGTTTTAGAAAGTTCATTGAAAATTTATTCAAAAGACAGAGGTCTCCCGAAAAGTTGTGAATAACTTATCTCTTAGAAGTCTGTCAAACTGAATTATCCTTGTTATAATGATCAGTCGATAGCCCCTCGCTTTATTAGCATTATGCTCGCATTAAGCAGTTTGAGAAGGCAATGAAAATAATTGGTGATATTTAGAAAAGCCATTCGGATTCATTTGAGATAGAATTGGTAGTAAGATCTCCAATTATTGTCGAATTAATTTTTTCTACGAAAGATTTATTGTTGCCGTCTGAAGTGTATGCTATTCTTCGCTCGTTGTCGCGATAAGGAATCAGTTTGGCAAATTGTTTGCGCAACGTGTATTGAGAAAATTTCTTGGAAAAGGTGGTTCGTGGGGTCATGTATTGGTACAATTATTCAGAAATGAATTGTGAATTAATTGATGGAATAGAGATAGATTTAAATGATTGTCGAATGAATTTCGTACTTGCTAAAACATAAGAATAGAGGGGACATGATAAAGGTTGAACCATGTTTTCCATGTCTATCTCAATGGATTCTGAGACTGCTGAGCATGAGATCCATGAGGGTTCGATTCCCGATTTCCCGATTTTTCTACGGAGTCTACACTTGTGCCCAGTTGATAGAAATGACCCCGCACCTTAATTATATCTGGTAAAATAAGCGTCTACTATTAGGTACACCTCTGCCCTTCGTGGATTATATGGGATGAGTTTGTGTTATGTTAAGACAGAAAAGCTTTTCATCCTTAACTCCTGGAGATAATTTCCCAAATCTAAATGTTCCTACAAAAATTATACCACAGTTCCCTAAGTTAGCCTATTTGTCGTGCAAGTCATTAATTCGATAGTAACTATCATTATTTTTTGTTTCAGACGTGCTTGGCTCGAAGGATAGGCAATTTATTTTATCTAACTCAGAATCAATCAGTCTGATATGAAGGTACAAGAAAAATGTTACCACCTCCCTGAATGAGGTCTTAGGGGAATAACTAACGCATATAATACGTATTCAAATGTTGAACGTGATAAAGAAGAAGTAAAGAATTTGTGTTGTGATAGGGATATTGTTTGACTTGAATATTAAAATGGAATAGTGCTGAAACATAGTTACTTGAAGAAACTATTTGCCATCCGTTTTTCTTTACGAAAACTGAACCGATGCAATTATTTTTCACATTATTTCAAGATAGAGTATGTCTAGGTTGACTACCGTGTTAACTACCGCTATTAACTATTTACTTTATTTAATGGTAGACAGGAGAAAAAAAAATTAACATCTTCATTACGTTTATTTTGTAATCTCCATCTAGTTGTCCTTATAGGATTGCCTGTTAAGAATTATCCGAAAACTGTTTAGGTAGTGGGAATATTATATAATAGGTCTTTACCTATGTAATTGCAGATTCTACAACCGGCATTTTCAGATTTAATTATCTGTGGATTGGCGCGTAATTCGAAATTCAAGTAAATTTTATTCGAAAGACGTGTTAATTTAATTTCAAATTTAGTCATTTGTTTTTCGATAGTTTTTTGTTTTTGTGACTTTTTGGTAGTTTTTGGCGCCATGGATAAACTACAAATTCGTACAATTTTCGAATATCAGTTCATACGTGGAAATACCGCTGCGCAAACAACACGAAACATTAACGACGTGTACGGACTTAACACTGCTTGCATAAACACGGTCCATTAATGGTTCAATCGTTTTCAATCTGGAAATTTTGAGTCGAAGAACGAGCCTCGCGGTTGGCCGGTTAACATTGTCGACAACGACGAATTGAAGGCGATAGTGGAAGCGGATCCAACTCAATCTAAGGCTGAGCTTACTGCAGGCCTTGGAGTTAGTGTCAAAACAACATTGAGGCACTTGCGTCAAATTGGAAAGATAAAAAAGCTAGATAAGTGCGTGCCACGCGAACTAAGCGACCAACAGCGAGATTTACGCGTCCAAGCATGGATAGCACTACTGAATCGGCATAGAAACGATGAAATTCTTCTGTACGACAACCGTAAGCGTTCGTCTCAGTGGGTGGACCCGGGTACATCACATAATCAGTGCGCTACAAAAAAGTTTACTCATAGGAAGATGATGGTGACTGTCTGGTGGACCAGTCCAACAGACTTGTACACCACAGCTTCTTACCGAATGTCACAACAGTGATGGCAGATGTCTATTGCAAAGAATTGCAAACAATGATGGAGTAGCTCGCAATTCAACAACCAAGACTAGTCAATCGTTCTTCCCTATTGCTTCTCCACGACAACGCACGAGCTCACACTTCACGAAAGACCATCGCAAAGCTACAAGAGTTACAACTGGAAGCTCTCCGTCACCCACCGTACTTACCGTACCTTGCCCCAACAGATTTCCACTTTTTTCAAAATTTAGACATTTTTTAAGTGGTAAAAAATTCGACACCCGAGAGGCAGTACAAAACGCTTTCGCTGACTTCATCGCCTCCCGTCCGGCAGACTTCTACAGTAAAGGGATAAACAAACTGCCATCAAAATGGCAAAATTGTATAGATCATTTGGGCCAGTACTTTGATTCGCTGAAATAAAAAAAAATACCAAAATTTTTATATTTTAAAATTCTCATACAAATCGGCAATTTCATAGGTAAAGACCTAATATTTCTTTTCATTCTCATAGTTTTATTAGTCATTCATTCGCGTTCGATTTTCGCTGAGAGCAGTTGTGTTGCATGCGATCGCGCGCGTACCACAGTGTAAAGTGCTTACGAATCAAAACAACGCCGTCAAGTCGGCTGCATCGTAATGACCTAGTTATTGCGTAATGCTGACGGCTGACGGCAAATATTATTGTTAAGGCCAAGTTAATACTGGCTTAAACCTAACGATGGAATCGAAAAAGGATACCGTCGACCTAAAAACAGAGACTGAACATCTATTGTACAAATACTATTGTGAAGAAAAGAATGAGCGTTTAAAGCTCCAAAAGAACTTAGATGACTTAAAAAGTCAAATAGAAAACCTCCAGCAGCAGCTAAAACTTCAAGCGGAAAACGCAGCCAAACCAGCAACAACAGCCACCGAGACCTCATCACCGCCTGTTGAATATGCAACGGACGAAGAAGAACTCGCTCGAGAAACAGGGTGGATACGGCAGAAGAGCAGGAAGAAAAGAAAATTGAACACCTCTCCTGCCCAACCCACACCAAATGAACACGGAAGAGACGTGAATAGAGCTAATCTAAAAGTCACCAAAACTCCTCTGCCACCACCTATGGTTGTAGATGGTGTCCAGAATTACCAAAAATTCTTTGACTTTCTATGTGAGAGTCAATCAGCTGATGCGTTCAGTATCAAAATGATGAACGGAGATACCGTAAAAGTAAATGCCAAAAACGAAGAATCGTATAGAGCAATTTCAAAAGCCCTTTCAGACAACAACTGTCTTTGGCATTCATATGAAAACAAACAAGAAAGGCCAATAAGAGTTATGGCAAAAAAATTGCATTTCACCTGTATCCCGGAAAGAGTAGTCGAAGACTTACGCAGCAAAGGCTTCAAGATTCTAGAAGCAGTCAACAAATTGAGTTGGAAAACTAAAGAGCCACTCAATATGTTTATGCTGACATTCTCAAATGATGAGGAAACCAACAAAATATTCAACATTAAACACATTTTGGGATGTAACGTGGAGATACAACCTATAAAATCCACAAAACTGGTACCTCAATGCAAAAGGTGCCAGGCATACGGCCATACGCAAAAGTACTGCTCCAAAGAACCGAGGTGCGTAAAATGCACAGGTAAACATCTCACCAAGGATTGCAGAAAATCAAAAGAAGAGAAGCCAAAATGCGTCCACTGCGGAGCCCCACATCCGGCTAACTACAGGGGATGTATTGTAGCAAAAGAAATACAACAGCTAAGACTGAAAAAAACTAAAGGAAGTAATGTCAATGCTCAACAAAGTGTACCTGCCGGAAGAAGTGAAGACCCTGGCAAGCCCAAACTAATTCAAAGTGCGATGAATACAATAAGTAAAAACATCTCATACGCGCAAGTAACTACAAGAGGCACAGCGAAAGCGCCTTTGGCTGATATGAACAGCGATAAAAAGTTGGATGAAATATTAAAGCTAATGTCATCCTTCGACGAGAGATTAAAAAAAATTGAAAATGGCAACAAAACTGCTACTTCTAAAACCAAAAAATGAATACTACACTTAAACTTATGGCGTGGAACTCAAATGGGTTACAAAAACATCAGAATGAGTTGCAAGTTGTATTAGAAATTGAAAAAATTGATATTTGCCTTGTATCAGAAACGCACTTCACAAAGCAATGTCATATTAAATTCAAAGGATACAAAGTATATCATGCATTACACCCAGACAATACTGCAAGAGGCGGAAGTGCAGTTATCGTTAAAGATAATTTGCAGCACTATGAAGTGCTTAAATACGAAGAGAAAGATATCCAGGCCGTGGCAATTTGTTTACAAACAAAAAAATATCCCTTAACAGTATGTGCCATCTACTGTCCACCACGATACATGATAAGAAAAGATCAGTATATGAGTTTCCTAGCCCGCCTTGGTAATAGATTTATCTTAGGAGGTGACTTCAATGCTAAAAATACGTATTGGGGTTCCCGACTAACAACTACTAAAGGCAAAGAACTACTGAGTGCCATAAAAGAATTAAAATGCGAAGTTATATCTACTGGAAAGCCCACTTATTGGCCAACAGATCCAAATAAAACTCCAGATTTAATTGATTTTTTCATAACCAGGGATCTATCAACTAGTTATACCAGAACGGAACAAAGTTATGACTTAAACTCAGATCACTCAGCAATTTATTTAGAAATTGGCGAGAGTTCTTTGTATAAAGAAAACTGTATCACTCTAGTTAATAAATTTACGGACTGGGAGGGCTTTAAAAACAGATTCAATGATCAAATAGACCTTAAAGTTCCATTAAAAACCCACGAACAACTTAACATCGAAGTTGAAAAGTTTATTATGCACATCCAACAAGCAGCGTGGGAAAATACACCTGCCTTTAACAAAAGAACGAAGGGAAACATGTACCCTCTCAGAATCAAGCAGCTCATCATGGAAAAAAGAAGGCAAAGAAAAACGTGGCATCAATCTAGGTGTCCTGAGGACAAACAAAAGTTAAACAAACTTACAAAAAAAGTAAGAAGACTAATCCAGAACTACAAAGATGAATCAACCAGAACATACCTTCAGAAACTAAGTAACGACCAAAGGACAAACTACTCCCTTTGGAAGGCTACTAAGAATCTAAAGAGACCGATAGCCCAAATCCCTCCCATCAAGAGTGAAAACGGGCAATGGGCACGCACAAATGAGCAAAAAGCTATGAGGTTTGCAGAGTACCTAGAAAACATCTTTCAACCAAATGAGGGGGAAACTATTGAAGACCACACTCTCGTTAATACAGTGATCCCAGACCATATAGATGCCATAAAACTAGTTACACCGAGAGAAGTTGCACGAGAAATAAAGTACAAAATTAACCCAAGGAAATCACCAGGATACGATCTAATAACTGGGGAAATCTTTCATAACTTACCAAGAAAGGGTCTGGTTAAGTTAACAACCCTTATTAATGCCGCACTAAGGCTTAAATATGTACCGGACTTATGGAAAGTTGCTGAAGTAATTATGATCGCAAAGCCTGGGAAACCGGCTCACGAAACAACATCATACAGACCCATTTCCCTGCTACCAATAATGTCAAAACTGTTTGAAAAGCTGCTACTCAAACGCCTTAAACCCATCATAGATAATAGGAACATTATACCTGAGCACCAGTTTGGTTTTCGAGAAAAACACTCAACGATAGATCAAGTGCACAGAATTACAAACGTAATAGAAAACGCGTTGGAAAACAAGAAAGTTTGTTCTACTGTTTTTCTAGACGTAGCCCAAGCATTTGACAAAGTTTGGCATGAAGGCCTTATTTGTAAACTAAAAAGTCTGTTACCGAAACCGTTTGCGGATATATTAAAATCCTACGTTCTAAACAGAGTCTTTAGAATAAGACAAGAAGATACGTATTCAGAACTTAAACCCATAAAAGCTGGTGTACCGCAAGGAAGTGTGTTAGGTCCGGTCCTGTACCTACTATACACTTGCGATATTCCCGAATCCGAAAACAATACCATTGGGACCTTTGCTGATGATACAGCCATAATGGCCGTTGGAAACACCCACGAAGAAGCAGTAGAGAAGGTTCAAATGGCTGTTAATCAAGTTTATGACTGGACTAAAAAATGGAGGATTAAATTAAATGAATCCAAATCCGTACATATAGACTTTACCAACAAAAAACAACAGTATCATCCAGTTTTTATTAATAACAACCAAGTCCCTTATGAGAATACAGCTAAGTATCTCGGTATGACCCTTGATGCAAAGCTACGCTGGAAAGCTCACGTCAAGAAGAAAAAAGATGAACTCGACCTACGGTTCAAAAGAATGTATTGGCTGCTTGGAAGAAATTCCGAGCTGTCCGTGCAGAACAAACTGTTACTATACAGACAAGTCCTGATGCCAGTTTGGACTTATGGTATTCAGCTGTGGGGCTGCACCAAACAGACAAACGCATTAATCATTCAACGATTCCAGAACAAAGTACTACGGGAAATTGTTAATGCACCCTGGTACATACGAAACTATGACCTCCATCGGGACCTAAACGTTGAGTTCATCGATAAAGTGATTCAAAAATCTGCAGAAGCTCACGACAAGAGACTTCATCAGCATGTGAACGTCGAGGCGATCCAGCTGCTCGACCACACGGACATAGTGAGAAGACTTAAAAGAACAAAACCGTTCGAGTTAGTGTTTAGTGCTAGTGTTAGTGAATAGTGTAATGTAGCACAAGTGTTACTAAATAAACACAAGAAAAAGTGTATTCGCCTTAATAGAGACAATAAGAAAAGTGCCAATGGACACATTCTTAGTATGTAAAGACAATTTAGCATTTTAAGTTATAATTAAATTACTTATTAGTCTATATACAAGGCTAGATTGTAATAAAATTAGGGTCCATCAGTTTGATGAACACTAGGATAAGGGAAAAAAAAAAAAAAAAAAAATTCTCATAGTTTAATTAAAAAAATCGAATACAGCCAGGCTGGAGAAGTTCTTCAGAATCTTTGAATTCAATACCCTATCTTCCTAATTCTAATTCTTTTCAACGACAACTCTTCTTTTCAACTTGAAAGCTTTTACAATCTATTTTAATTCCACTATATCAATCCTATTTCAACGTCAAAATCATAAGTCTAATTACGCACTACTTGATTTAAATTAATAGCAGGCCCACTATAATAGCCTTATTAAGTCCATTAAACTCTAATAAATTTTCAATGTTCAAGAGAGTAAAAAAAGCAAACCAAACTGATTGTACACTAGAAATCACAATTAAAGCAGCATTAATCTAGATTTATCGCGAACATTCCCGACAATGTCTTAGTCTGTAGCCTGTAGAATCGTTTAATCGTAGTACAGAAGCTCGCCAATAGTTTCAATTAGAAAAATACTTTAAGTCCTTTTAGCTTCCTAGAGTAAGGTTCACTGCAGTTTACAAATAAGATACGAGCTTTTGGCTAAGACTTTTGTAGAAGTATATCTAAAGAAGAGAATGTTATGAGTTTTTCAATCCGTGTTAGGTGCATTCTAAGTGTAATTTAGAAAAAATGTTGAAGTGAATTATTGCAAGGAAACCACGAATGTTATAATGAGTAATATCAGTATAGAATAGAAACCGATGGATGGACTGTGTGAAGAATGATATGTCGAGGAACGAGGTGACTGTTGAGATAATGAGTCACAGAGAAGTGTGTAAGGAGAACACAGACTGTGCCAACCCCTAAATAGATATGGATAAGGGAAAGGCAATACGTACGTATAAGCCGGTGATCCCGGCCGTCAAATGGTGGTCGTCAAACCATGTCAAAGGCCCTTGAGGCGGTTTAGAAACTCTGACACTAGGGTGTGTGGGGTCGGTAGAGCTTACTGCCCACACGGTAAGAAAAGCAAGAAGAATGATGAAGATAAGCCAGACATCGCTTAAATTAATACTTATGCCTTCTCTGTATGCAAGCAAGGCTGTACTCTGCAGTAGGAAAGTAAGATGAAGAATAAATTTGTCTGTTTAAGGGTCCCATAATCCATGGTCCCATGTTTCTTTGCTATACAAAATTAGAGACTGAGAATGTGCATTCCAAACAGAGTAGGTACAAGATGTAAGTTTATTATAAATTCATTTAGACGTATGAAAGTAAATAAAATATTATACTAAGACAAACTAAATACCACACAAGATATCTTTAAAACTTTATCTCATCAGACAGCTAACAACGAATCTTCTCCTCTAATACTTCTTGAAATCCTTTACAGTGGTCCGAGTGACCACTCAAGTGTGATTGTTCCACTACGGATAGTGGAGACCAATAGTCAGTGCCAATATTTGCCCAAGCCAACAAACAGTACGCGGCAAATTAAAGCGATTTTCTTCTATAGACAGCCAGGTCGGCAACTGAATCGTAATGTATTGTTTTTGCTGAGTGAACCTTGATTCTAACGGTTGACGGTTGATTATTCCATGAATAATCTTTTTGTTATTTATTGATTATGAGGAAATATTATTACTTCGTAAGGTAAGGGTATCTATTTGCGGGTGAAAGGAAATTGGTGAGCAAGAGAATGGTGATGGCAAAGACAATGGTCTTGATTTTTCTGATATAAGTATTCTATGATACATATACTCTACTGAGTGATATGAGTAAAGATACATTTTATCCTTAAGTAATGTGTCCAGTTACACGATATCTGACAAATATGCTTGCACTGATTGGACAGGTACACTCAAATCAATGAGGTTCTTGCTCCAATCTACATGTTCTTTATATGACTTGACCAATGTCTGGATTTTAAAAGAGACAATGATCTTTGAGTTTCTTTTGTTAGTCTCAGAGTATTAGTCAGGTATGATACTCCAGCCTTATCAAATTTAAAATATAACGTGTAAAAGTGTTTTGTAAATTCAATTTAAAAAACTAAATTTGTTTTATTATTTACATGCGACAAATATGTTTTACAATGTCATAAATTGCAGAAAAACAATCCAGTTAGTCCAGCCCCTCTGGTATACCTACGATGTGCATTTTTTTCCCTAACCTACACAAACTCTGACCTCAATTTTCTCCTTTCACCCGGACCCCAGCAAAAGACCCCATTCGGAATTGTTAAGGACATTACGTACAATAAATCAATAACAGTCGTTTTGTCGATTCTGGCCTCTATATAAATAACCTACTTCTTTGTTTGGATTGTCGAAAAAATTGGGCCATTGGAATTTGAATTTTGCATTTAAAAATATACGAGCGAATTTTTAATGGAGCTGTGTCTAAGTGCTGTTAGCTCGCACGAAGTATAAGGATCAATTGGGGTAAGGGCCTCACTAACGAGGTTGTAAACGATAGAGAGCAATTAGTGAGATCATACGTGAGATTCGACTTGAACTGAGTCTGGTATAAGTCTGGGTTAAAACATACTTTTAGTGTTTTCCAATAAATTCTAATTTCTTAACTATATTTTAATTTAATTAATAGAATTTGGAGCTAGTGGGTAAATAATAACAGCAGCTTGGGTCGATCTTCAGCTAAAGCCTACTTCATTACATGTTTCCTCCATGCATCGGAAAGCATACAAAACCGTTGGTCCCGTCTGTCATTTTTGTACAGAGTCCGGTTAAGCAGTAGCCGTCCTCTCTAGGGTGAACTGCGAGATGCCGTTCACAAAAACAAAATGTCATTTATATAATAGTTCTTTGACAGTCGTTACAGGTAGTTCTCTAATATCCCGAAAGTCGGACAACCAGTCTTAGCAAAGGGTATCGTATTTCCTAATACTGTCTGGGTTTTCGAGATTAGATAGGTAGTTCCTCATCTCTGCACTTAGGGCAAGATTGAAGTCAAGAGCAAACCCAATTGTAATAAAAAAATCTTAATATACATTTACATTTTATCAGGATGCACAGGGTCTGCAATCCTCTAAGTATTCAACAAAGACAGCGATTGAAAAACAACGCGGACATAAATATACCCGCAGAACTATTATTATGTATTTCGGTATTTTAAGATACAGATTTTCCATTCACAGCCTTAAAAGAAGAATAATAATTAAAATTCTCGAACATGAAAAATCCATTGTAAGATTTCATTAAATCCAATCACGATTCTCTTTTGAACAAGTCAGAATATTCAAAATTCTATCAAATTCGATTAGAAAAAATCTCCGTTCATATCCACTCGTTACTATAAACGAATTAGTGAAGAATATAAGCTCACACCCAAATCCGTTTAGAAGTCGTCCAATAAAAAGATTTTGAGTCAGCAAACACTACCTAGACCTCTTTACCAACTAGTCTAAAAAAATAGCAAGGAATAAGTGTGAATTGAACACCGGGGTTTCGTATCTTCTCTGAAATTAATACTGACATTTTCATAGAAATATTTTAAAATAATAATTGTAGGATTGCATGGTTAAGTTTTTGTATTTTCTGAAAAACTGTGGTATAGTTCCGCTGTCTCGATTTTCATCATCCCATGGAATGAATCGTCACAAATGTAATTTGTTGAAGAATAAATAAATAATTTATTGAAAAATTGATAGTTGAACTAATTTTTCAACAAAACACATTCAAACTGCATAAATAGAAACAGTAGACATTTCACTCAGTTTTATCGACCACTGTCTCATTCTTGACCATAACTACCTTAGTACATTTCCCGGTAGCTGTCACTTACTACGAATTCGATTTTTTCTCAAATTACAAGACTTAAAAGAATCACTCTGTATAAAGGTGAATGAAATTTGTAGAAATTAAAAATGAAAACTATATTTTACCATTTCAATACGGAACCCTAAAGACTCTTTCACAGGTTCGAGCAAATAAGTGTTCTCGTTTTGCCAAGCGTTTTAATTTCTCAACGTATCGGGTGAATTTGTCCGAGGGTTGGCTAGTGATAATATTGAGTGGCAATGTCTTTCGGACTTACTGTTAAAAGGAATTCAGTAAATGGATAGTTTTTTTTAGATTTGTTGGAAAGAGTTTGGCTAGATTTTAGGTTACTGTGTATTTAGTTAAATGATTTATGTGACAAGTAATGTTCATAATTATTATGAAAAGAGATGAATATACAGTGACCGACCCATAGTCACACTAAACTACCACACCAGTGTGACTATGGTTAATTTTATTTATCCGTAGTCACACTGGTGTGACTACGGATAATTTAACCTGATCCGTAGTCACACTGGTGTGACTACGGCTGATCCGTGGTCACACTGGTGTGACTACGGATAATTTAACCTGATCCGTAGTCACACCCGGATGAAGAACCAAAATTATAGGCTGTTGCTAGTCGTCCGCTAAGTGGATGAATCACCGTCTCGCGACAGTATCCTTTATGGGCGGCATGGGCACCGGGCCGTAGGCCGACGAAGGAGGCCGGCGGAGGCCCGGCACTTCGGGGACAGAAGATATTAGTGTTATTTAATATGCGAGCGAAGCGAGCGCGCGTCATGGAGTACATGCGTTGCATGTATGAGTGACGTGACCAAAAGCTACGATACTGGTGTGACTACGGTTCAGCCGTAGTCACACCAGTGTGACTACGGATCAGGTTAAATTATCCATAGTCATACTAGTGTGACTACGGATCAGCCGTAGTCACACCAGTGTGACTACGGATAAATATAATTAACCATAGTCACACTGGTGTGGTAGTTTAGTGTGACTATGGGTCGGTCATGGAATATACTTGTTGATGGATGCAGAGAAAGATTAAGACCGAAGAAAAGATGGAGAGAGTGTGTGAGGAATGATATGAAGGAAAAATAAGTAAATGATAGCGTGACGACTGATGATGAACGATGATGAATTATATCAAAGGCAAGAATTTGCAGCATACTTTATTAAAAGCATTTATTTGTAACTTGATTCAGTACTCGAAATATTTTACTTAACTAGTCATGGGAATTAAAATCGCCAAATTTAATTTACTAAAAAAAAATATGATATTATTCAAAAACACCAACAGAAGATGGAACGACAAACTAAAAAAAAACCATATATATATATATAACTCCACACATCTCATCAAAAATATTGACAACAATTTGAACAGAACAGTAAGTAATATTTTAAAACGGGACACGTTCGACAATGTTCGGAGAGTTATTCTCTCTACTGACGGCATTACAAAATACATAGTTCAGTAAGTCTATTCCATACAGCAAGGGAAAACGCACGCACATAGATAATTCTTAACGTTCAGCAAGTGAGATGGTACGTACGCATCTATGTGGGAAGGAACAATTTTTTTGTTATATAAGTTTTTAAACTGACATGGTCACTGACACTACTATTAATATCTTAAACGGGATATTTACCATGTTTGATTTTCAAAAATCAAACATGGTAAATATCCCGTTTATGATATTAATAGTAATTTTTTTGTTGTTCCATTCTCCCCTGTTACTGTTCTCGACGGTTTCATTGGTCTAGTGGTTACAAGCGCGACTGCTGAGCATGAGGTCCTGGGCTCGATTCCCAGTTCGGGCGAAGTGTGATTGGGTGATTTCATCAGGAGTTTCTCAGTAGCACCCGGTTGATGGCAATAGGTTCGCTCCCTATTTGATGGGACCTCTACCTAATCCATCGGTGATTACAGGCGTGTTGCTATGTTATGTTATGTTCTCCACTCCACTGTTAACCGTCAGCCAATCATTGACTTCTTTTCCATCATAGCAATCCATACACAATCAATGCATGTTTTCGTTTGGTCATTCTCTGCCACCTCATCCATTTGACCTTCTGTATCTACTAGGCTCTGACAATACTACTCGAAACTGCAACGTAGCAGGCATTAAATCATTTTCGCGCATGCTGAATATTAATAATGCGGCTCGCAACTGGATGTGGGGTCTATGGTGTCCTCACAACTGGATTTGGGGTCTATGGTGTTCCATTATATGATATACACGATAGATAAATGTTGCTTAAGATTTTATTGCCCCTTTGTTTCGTGGTTATCTTGTTGTCGTTCTACCTTGAGTGTATTATGAGTTTCTATGTTTTAGATTATAAAGGTAGGTGTTGAATTATTATGAGATTAGCTTTTGTTGTTTGTTTCCTCATATAACTTGCTTGTGAATGAATCTAAAGATTCTAACTTGCGATTCGATTTTATCAACTGAGTCTTTTGCATTTCACTGGTGAACAGGACATAAACCTCTTCTAAACTCCGTTTAATTATCTTAGCCTTCGTATCCAGTCTGACCCAGTTCATTCTCATGTCCACCCCAGTCCCAAGCAGCAAGCCTTCTTCTTCAATAGTAATTGTCTGTCTTGTCATCTAATAGTCACACATTTTTACCATAATATTACTATCTTCCACACAGTTCATTCACCGTTTCTTTGGTCTTCCTATATTAATCAAAATACAAAGAAGAATTATATTTTTTTTTTTATGAATTATATTATTATATATATTTGAATTTTGTACTATAGTTCATAATTATTTACCGTAATCGGCGCGATAAATATAAACACAGGTTGTGTGCGAGACGATCCAATACAGCACTAATGCAAAAAAGTGTTTTCTGTATGGCACCACGTATATTTAACCATCTTCCACAGGTACTCAGAGATTTGACTGTTACTAATTTATTAAAAAAAAAAACTAAAAGAGTATTTGGTAACTAAATGTTTCTATAGTATTGCTGAGTTTTTAATGGAGAAAACAAACTAATTCTAATGTAAATTCTAATGTGGGACATAACTTGATTCTGTTGACTGCTGTTAGTTTTTTGAAATCTTACTTTGACATTTGAATTAATTTGACGATGATATTATGTTATTCTGCTAATCTTTAATTGATGTTTGAATTGCATATGCTGTGCCTATATTCTATTATGAAAATGTATTTTATTGTGATTGTTGACAAATGAATTTAAATTAATTGTTTTTTATATGTTTTAATAATTTTAATTGCTACAATGAATTGAATAATTTATCAAATGTATAATACATATTTGTACGCCGTAAAGGTAAAACATGATTGTGATCCTTTCTAATGTACTTAACATCTTACATGCCTTGTGTGTATACTCATGTTTCTGACAAATAAATGAACTTTGACTTTGACTTTTAGTGGTGCTAAATTTTAAAATTGTATACATTACGGTTTAGGTTATTATAAAGGTGTCTTGACCTTTTAAAAGTACCTTGTTTTTTGTTATAAAGATTAACAAAACAACTGTTTCCATTCTGAAAGATCAAGCACCTACAATAAAATGAAGTAGAAGAAAATAAAGAAAAAACAAACAATAGTTTATTTTCAAATAAGATTTAGTAGGTACAATGCAATGCCGAAGAATTGATTTCTGAAATACAAGAACAATTGTTACATAATTAATAGTACTTGAACTGACACGGGTACGATTACCGAAATATATGAATCGATTCTTCAAAGAAATTTTATTTATCGCCATTATTCCAAAATGGATCACGATGGATTCATACGTGATGGATTGCATGTTACGACTACTTTTGAATTTAAATGTCATGATAAACAAATCAACGAATGTTTACTATTCAATACACAACAGTCACGTCACCACTGATATTTGTTGAACGTTTTATCACTTTCACTTCTTGTAATGTACGTAACTGTTAGGATAACTGCTTCCAGAAGGGTATCCACTGTATCCAGTGTTATATGTTTGGGGGTACTGAACACCAGTTCCACTTAACCTTGCTTGTGGATATACTGATTGGTAGGGCATAACACTTGGAGCGTACCCTGGATGTATCGTCTGAGCGTAAACTTCAATAGAAAATTTGTATCCTCTCAAAATAGATGGACTTCTTAACGCTATTGTGACAGTTCTGGTTCCAAGTCCTCCAGCTTCTATATACGCTTCTCCTTCTTTGTCTGGTCTTAAGTCTGTGATGTAAACAGCGTTTATTAGTTCGTTGTTTGGAGCGCTAACTAAAACATCGTCTTCTCTCCGCCATATTGCAGGGTTCGCAATTTTGATAGCACTGTATATCTTCTTCGAGTATGGAGTTGCCAATCCAAGCGCAATGTCGTTCGATTTCACTGACGTTAAATATAGCAACGAAAGTAACAAAATTAAGGATTTAAAATACATTTTCGGCTTTTTTTTTTTTTTCAACTATAAAAATATTTAAAAGCTGTACGCTTTATTGTTAAACTGGAAAACGAATGAATGAATCAGGAAATGTGGAGGATTTATATAGAACGCAAATTAGCACAATTTGGTGTCGTATTGGAAAATACACGTATATATTTCACGCTAATTCACGAGTATCCTTAAAAGGTTTCTTATCTAAAAGATATTTCTAGGAAGTTACATAATCATCATTGTTATGGTGAATACTTAATTTGATGTATTGTACGTTTAATGAGTACAACAAATAATATTTACGTTGTGTTATTATTGTGTTAACTACGTAGCGTAAATACTGTTCTGAAAGACAATATTATTTTCATTCAAGCTGACGCAATCTTCATTAGACAATATTTCTATTACTACCTCTTCAGTCCTAATTTCATCGTCGTTAAGATCAAACATAAAATGACTGTCAAGATTATTATTTTAAATGTCATCTACATCGCCAGTGCCACTTCCAGTGATTTTTTTGTTGGGTACAGAGATTCGGGCGCGAAAAATATATATAGCAAACGTTTTGAACAGGGCCAAGAGGATTGGATGAAGTCCGATACTGTTCATGTGAATTATTCGGGAAAAGGAGTGATAAATGCTATACAAATTGCGGATTTACGTGTTGATAAATTGGGAGAAATTGATATAAGGGATGGTGGTATCGGTGCTCAGTTTGTGATTATAGAACTTTTAAGTCCTGGAACTTATGCGGGACTAACGTTTTGGGTGGAAGTGTTTGCGTTGCCAATTGACCATTTTCTGTACCATTTTCCAAGCGACTATTATACTAAATTATTTACTTAATTTAGAATAATAGTGTGTATAAACTTTATTAAAGTTTTTGTGAGTGTTTAAGTTTCGTGTCTTAGACTAAGTTATTTTATTATTTTTTAATGAGTTTGTCTGAGATAAAAAACAGTATATGTGTTAATTCAAACCATAATCTATCCCTAAGAATTAAATCTTCCAAACGTGCTGGCGTGATTGAGTTACAAATATTCTTCCAAACTTTCGCATGTTTAATAAATTATAGTATTAAGATTTTGTTTTATTTAATTTCTCTACCCCCGTAGACATTTTCGTTTGCACTTTGAAAACCGTCATGAAAACACTAAATAAAGATAGTATTTTAGCTTCAACAATAGCTATATCGAACAATGTTCAGAATACGCCTAACAAAACTACAGGATATGATTTATTATGTTTGCCTTCACTTGTCTCGCTGATATCGAGATTCTTCAGCAAAATAGGGATGTGTTATTCAGAAATTGTGACTCCATATAACCATGTAGCTTTTGTGTTTAGGCTCGTTACAATAAAATAAATGTATGCGGGATATAAGAATGCGATGTTTTTGGTTGCAATGGTTTTTTCTATAGCCACATTGGGAATGAAAGGGGTTCTTTTATGTTTTTGAAGTGTGTTAGTGTCTTAATAGTGTTATTTTTGGCTTTGTAAACGGAGTCTTGTTTGATATTTTTGGCTTGGTCTGTCTATCATTTTGATAAAGGATTATTGTGTAGGATTTGTATTCAAGGTTACTGAGACAAAAATCTGTTGTGTGTTCGCGAATAAATGTATGCTAATGTGTTGGAAATTATTCAAAAGAATTCCGGAGGGTCTAGACAAGTAGACAATCATTTCTAAAGCGTTTCGCAAGTCTACAATGGGTTTCAACAATCTTAACATAAACTTTTAGGTAGTTTATTGTATTATAGACTTGAGCAACACCATTATCGCTTATTGAATGTTACTTTGTCTAAGCTAGTTCAGTTATTGGATAAAAAATGGATATGCTAATCGTTTGTGACAGTTTCACCGGAGAAATCCGCGCCTGGAGAAAAATGGAAGGCTATGGTCTTTGCTCAGCAGTTGAACTTAATATTCACTAACACTGTGATACTGTTAACTTGAAAATAAACGATTTACTTAATGCTGTTCCAATAATAAATTTGTCTTTCATGATAATTTTATTATTGTTGACATTATGTAGATGTACGTTACTCTTTATTTCCGTCATGAAATATTTTATCACCTCTAAACGAAATGACTCATGCATCGTAATCACTGAAAATAGAATGACGTCACTGAATATAATATTATACTACTAGCTTGTAACTCGTTTTCTTAACAGCCAAGTTGGTTTGGTAGTCAATAGTATGGGATTTAGTTTCATATCCCAGTTGGCCAAAGTAGGTTTTTCCGACAGCAATTTCCCAGTCGGAGGAGCATAGGGCAAACACGACTATGAAGTAGATAGCAAAAAGCAGGAAACGACAACGCGGTAGACCCAGAAAGAGATGGTGGGATGAGCTGGACTATTTCTCAAAGGATTAGCGTACAATCGCACCAAATCGCGAAAAGTGGAAGGAGGCAAGAGAGGGTTTCGCATGCTATGGGACAATATAGACTTATTAGTATAAATAATAATAATTTCCCTTGTATAATAATTTAGCTTGGAGTTCCAATTGTTCCCGATTCACGGTATTAGGTTTAAAATTAATCATTATCTGCCTAGCCGTTTTCAATTTCACATGCAGCGACTGCTTATATGACCTGCACAACCAAGTTACTGCTGAGTAATACAGTACCCCTCGGTAAGACTGGGACTTAAACACACTGAATGAAAAATGTGGATGTATAAGTTTTCTGTTTTTTTTTTCTGTTTGTCTTCAGTTTATCCTTGATCATGATGCTTGTAACAGCGCCGAAATATCGGGAACTCGAAACAATAATCAAACATGGTAAATATCCCGTTTATGATATTAATAGTAAATGTGGATGTGTTGTAGTGGTATATACCTCCGTACAACCCTGCGGGTATTATACGCGTGATGTTGGACTATATCCTTTTTACAGTTATTGTGAGAACAAATAATTCCCAAAGAGATGTGCTGGAGTCAATACATTTGTGATATTAAATCGGTAAATCAAGGATACTCTAAGCACAACATTAACTTAGATAGAAACACAAATAGCATGTGTATAGAGTTGATGATACCGCTTCCAGCTATTTTTTGTGGAGAATAAAAATATATTTTAAAAATTGGCACCGATGGGACCAATAAAAATAATAAATATAATATAAAATAAATATTGAGCAGCGGTGGCCCAGCGGAGCAGCGGTGGCCCAGCGGAGCAGCGGTGGCCCAGTGGTGGCGGCCCCGACTTACGAACAGTAGGTCGTGGGTTCGAACCCAGGCAGGCACATTACTTTGTGTAATTTATTTCATCACCGTTGCTCTCAAAACGGTGAAGGAAAACATCGTGAGGAAACCGGCATGTCTTAGAACCAAAAAATTCGAAGACATGTGACATCTACCAATCCGCATTGGGCCCGCGTGGTAGATTATAGCCCATTCCCTCTCAAAGAGAGGAGGCCTGTGTCCCAGCAGTGGGAACATTGATAGGCTGTTGATGATGATGATGATGAAAATAAATATAATATAAAATAATAAAAAAATAGAATACTGTGTATATCATCATCTTCCTGTCCTCGTCCTATTCTACTTGGGGTTGGCGCAACACGTTTTCTTCTTCCATTCACCCCTGTCAGACGTCACGGTATCATTTACTGCTTTCTCTTTCATATTCCTCACACAACATGCCATCTATCGTTTCCTAGGTCTTCCTCTCTCTCTCCATCTGTCAACATTCATATCTATTACTATTTTAGTCACATGCGTTTCATGCCTGCTGTTGCAGGATTTGTCCATATCACTACAGGTGCCACATAGAAATCTTCTATAATAAACTCATTAGTTGCTTTATCCACTTTTGTCACTCCATACACATCGATCTCAACATTCTCACCGATTTTCTTGAAACCACTACTCTTGTTATCATCAAAATGCTATGCCATTCACACTCACACTGTAAATGTGTTCACCGCTAAACGCACACAAGATTCAATCAGGAACAGCAACGTAGCGAGTCTCATAATTGGCTCGCGTAACTCATCCGACGTGCAAACGCAAGGTAAGGCAACATCTAATATGTTCACACTAAGTCTTTAGCTGGATTCACAAAGGGAACGCCCGCGGCTATCCTGTACACTAGAAAACTAATAGACCCAGAAGGGCAGTGCCATACGGAGCATAGCAAAATTTGTACTAGGTTGCTGTAGTACTCTCTGTAGTGTCTGCTACAGATGCTCGTGGATCAGTAATAATGGTCACATGGATTGATAAAGCATCAGCCATATTATACACAGCAACCCCTACGTGACTTACATAGCATTAAGGCGACGTTTATAGATCTTTGACTGTCATTCCGTGGAAACTGAAGTTCGAAAGCCGGTCTATCGGTCTAATCAAGGAGGTTATTCACAAAAGGAGTTACATCGAGAGTTCATAAAAAAACTACGCGTATTCAGTTTTATCTAATTAGAAGAGTAATCTGACATAGATCTAGAGTTGTCGACATGACTCACAGGATAAGAAAGCTGAAGCGGCTCTGGGTCGGTCACATTTACCGAAGAAACAATGACCTGGTAGACTTGTTCTTGAGTGGAGACCGCGAATCGGCAAGGGTAAGGGCCGCCCTTCGGTTAGGTGGAACAACTATCTTTACAGGATAGCTGGTCCATGTCCAGTAGTGGATTGTAGTAGACTAATGATAACTAAGAAAGGAAGCCTGCCGCAAATGAGTTAGAATAACGCTAGGCAGCAGACAGAAACGCTGACGCAAATGCACGTACGGCAAATGCACGCGCACTCGCATCTGCCACTTGTTTCAGATCGCCATACCTACACGTCTATTAGATTTGTGTGCGTATGCCTATTTTCGTTAGTTGTGCAGACCTAATCTTCTTTATTCTGCGTCTAAGCTATGAAGAACTTGCTAAGTAAGTTATGCAGTTAGAGGAAATTGAGTGTGTGTGGAGATAAGCGTAGGAAACGACATTCATTATTATTTGTTTTTAGTTTTGTTCTTTGTGTTAAGGTGTAATGAGAAGTTTGTGGGATTTAAATAATATGTGTGTGGTTAAGCAAATAGACACAAAGGTTAAAACTAGGTAACTGTGCTAGCACACAATCATACAATTTACATAAGCTGTACAGTCTTGATATGTCATTAGCAAGTTTTCGAGTTATTCAAGTTTTTAGTCTGATTTTCGAGTTAAATTTCACTTAAAATAGGTACAATATAGCAGGCAATGTTGATCAATATTCAATATGTATCCCAATTTATTTAGGCCCAGCGCATTATATATAATATCTTCTTCTTCTTCCATGTTTCTCTATTTGTCGTCATCTAAGCAGTCACCTCGTTTCTAGCAGTATCATTCTTCACACAGTATCATTCATCGTTTATTGTTTTTTCCTATATTCATCTATCCATCTAAATTTCTAAAAATGTTGACCCGAAATTATCCTCGTTTCTCCACATCACATGTCCATACCACGATAACATAACTGATTACCACACAACTTTTGAGACATACGTGCCGACGTTAATATACTAAATTCTAAAATGCACTAAATACTTGCTACTTGATAAAACAGTTATTTTAATCACTAGATTCGGACGAGCAACTCTATAGAAGTCTCTAACCAATCCAAACAGTAGGAATAATATTTTTATTTTTAGTGTATTCAAGGGATTGCCAACCGGCATGTTATTGCAGCCCCACTGGGGGGCGAATCACAATGTAGAAAAATATAAAAATATTTCTCTACTATCCCACTGTTTTGTAAGTTAATTCGTTTTTAGCGTTCCGTAACCTTACAGTGACAACGGGACCCTATCATTAACACTGAAAATGTTTACTGTTTGTTTCGATTTTCCGATATTTCCCTCATAATATTTCCGAGTATTATATTCATGATAATTATGATGTCTGTTTTATTTAACTTCCCGTTAGTTCGTTAGTTTGCATTGGTTAAATCTTGCAACTGAATTTCAAACCAGTTTCCTCTTACCGATTGAGCTGATAATTTGCACACTTTTTTGGTTCTGATGATAACAAGTTTTCTTGGCAGACATGATATTATAATCCTGCAGCTAAGGATCAGTTCCTAAGAGAACTCCTCAACGGTTACCACGGACACGAATCTTTGCACACGTACAATGTTGATAGATAAACCTAATGTTTCTCTTTTCTTTTAGTAAAATCTTATTTTTTTTTTAAGTTTAAATTGTTTTAATATAAACTATTAAAATATCTGTAATATACGATGGTACAGAACCCTTCAAGTATGAGTCCGTCTTGCACTTTTCCGGTTTTTTCGAATCTATCTTCTTCTTATTTGTAGTTGGGTCGTTGCCAAATGTATGTGAACTCTAGTGTCGCTGCGTTGTGTATGAATAAATCTTGTTTACTTGTTAAGTTGTTCGTTCACGCCCTTTCTTCTGTAAGATGGAGTGGTTCACAGTTGTCTGTGAGTTATGTATGCACTGCTTTATTGACCTTCCTATTTTTCTAGGGTAGAAAGAGGGTAGTATTTTGTGTTTTTCTTGTTTGTGAAAGAATGACAATCAGCTTCAAATATTATACACTGTAAGTTGTAATTATGATATGACATGTTTTCGAATTGTTGGTCTTTACGGTAGTTGCTACCTTTACGGTGCTATAGCACAGAAATCTTTCTAGTTAAAGACCAGTTGCACAAGTTTTGTAGCCATTTTGTTGCCATTTATATTTCAGTTCGATTTTAAGGTAGAATTATTTATTAATAGTAAAATAGATGTAAGTCTTGAACAAATAAAAGTTATCTATTATATTTTTTAAATAAGCCCTTAATATTCACTTTTTGGCAAAATTCTTACCCCATTCCTTCCATCTCTCTCAATGGTGTTTCTTCGCCAATTGACAAGGAAGTCATACAAGGCGTTCCGCCTCTTCTTTTTTTTTAATTGGGACAAGCTCTTCACACTATTCCCAAACCTATGTGACTCCTGTAAGCCAGAATGAACAGTAGCGACCACAAGAAAAGCGCCGAGACAATGAAGCTCGACGAAGTCCCAGAGAAACGATTTAACTGTCTTGGATCCCGCAACGAAATTAATCAGAAAAGAATAGCGGAGGAGTAGAAAAAATATAATTTCCACTTCCCTTTAGATCAGCAGGAGACAGAACAGAACAAGGCCAATTGGCAGGGACAGGGACAGGGACGTATACAACGGGGAAAGCGTAGTTGCCTAGCACCACGGATGTTATTGTCATTAATATTACTGGGTGGGTTTTTGGTCTGTCACGATTCCGTCAAGCGATCTCAGGGCTCCAGTTTTGTGATGTTCGGGCTAACAACAGTGCCAGCAGACATGAAATACCCAATCCCATTTTAGTCTCCCAGGTTTATAAGCTATATCGTCACTTTGCACTTATTGTTTTGTTTATAATTATTATCGAAGCTGCTCACACCCTCTGGATAATTGAGACATTAACCAGATCCTCCAGAACCAGACCTTTAAACATAATTATTATAATAATCACACAACAACCAATAAATACCCTAACTCACTATCAATACTTCAATTACTTTTCAATGAAAAAAAATAAAAAATACATAAACCCAATGAGAACGATCGCTACTAAAATAGTAGCGAGTATATACCCCGAAGCGAAGCACCCATTTGTCATAGCGAATGTACATCGCCACTTCATTTGTATACCATTTATTGCTACCGAGAATTATATCAATGGAACCCTGTAATGGAAAGCTAAGTTATTTATAGCATCGGGAAACTCGCGATTATTTGCACTTGGAAAAGGAGTTTGCGGAACTGTTGAGTTGGTTATAAAGGGTAATAGATTTGCTATGTATTACGCTTTTACAAAAATAACATAACATCGTGGGTTCTTATCACTTAAGGGTTAAGTTGAGGTTTACTTATCAAGTACATCCTCACTTCACCAGTTATGTTTAAGTGCCTTGAAATAGGCGAGCTTATTGGCATTAACCGGGTACAAATTCAAACTTCCAGGTCGGAAACTACTGATGGAATAACCTAATAACAATTTGACTGCTTATTTAAACTCCAATCTGATCTAGATAGTATTGGCTACAATACCTATTGGTAAGATTGGCTGTCAGACTTTCAAGCCAAAGGTACCTGTAGCGGCTGTAAAATATGTAAACTTAACGCTAAACGTGCTTTACGAGGCACGGAAGAGCCTCGATAAGTAATGGATGGTCATACATCTACTTATCTGGGTATTCGCTGCAAATAGACATTTTCACACTAAATCCCCGACATATCACAACCCCATAAAAACTGTCTCAATCAAGCTAATAAGCCGAAGCCTCAATGGAGTGCCAACACATAAATCACTTCGGCACATAACGAATACACTCGCAGAATAGTCGCGCGGATGAAAAATAACAGTAGCAACACAAAGATATTAGATTTATGATATTTGTATACACGTCTGACGAATTGTGTCTGTGAGAGAGGAAAGTGAATAGAGGTGGGGACTTGGCAAGTCGAGAAATCAGGGTATTGTTGTTTTTGATGTAAGTACTGAAATGAAGTGTTATATTTTTGAAGCCTTCTAGGCGATGCTTCGCAAAAGATCGATAAGAAATGCAGAGAAAATAAGAAAAAAAAAATTGGGTAGCATCAACACACTTTTGAGGTGGTGTCGGGCAGAGTGGACAGCCAAATCCTGAGGCATTGGTCGCTGATGCATGAGCAAAATAATAATTATCTTAAATTTTACCAACATAGCCATAAGTATCTATTTAGTAACATAGTGTTTAGTAGTATGAATCTCTGTGTCTGAAATATATAATTTCATTAGGGAAATGATGTTCATCATAGCGACGGCTCCTAAGTTTACTGAGTCAACTGTACTTGTAATAACTTTAGAGGACGGCGTTATGAAGAGTGAATGGTTATATTTTGAAATGTTAATACAATTACGAAAAAAAAACTTACTATAGTGAATTCAATATAATAAGGCCTATCTACAGTTCAAAACAAACATATTATTTTATTAATCTATGAGATAATGTAGATACACTTGTATACATCGATTATTTGTATGTTAAAAATGGATCAACTACCACTTACAGGTTTATACGTCGTATTATTGAACCTACGTTTTGGGGAAATATTATTTAGTAAGTGTGGTAAAAAATATTTTTATATACTTAAGTAAGACTAGCCAGAGCAGAAGGGAAATAAATAATAAGCTTCTATTTGAACAGACAATCATGTTTTAATTCAAAGGGGTCAGACTGAGCACACATCAAAATAAGTACAGAATAAATAGCTACAGCACATCAAACACATCAAAATAAGTAGGTACAGAATAAATAGCTACAGCATAACATTACAAGTTTATTATAAAATTCTCAGTACTTACACAGGTATTTTAGAGCTCCTCTCACTTTCCAAGTTCAGAAAAGAATGTCCCGCTAAAATGGCGCCTTGGACCTTTTATAACCGTCTGTACTACAGACTGCAATAGTTAACTGTCATTCCAATAACCGTTGGCGCCATTTTAGCATTTCAACTCAATAAAATAACTTATTTACAAAAAAATTCTCTAATTTATAAAAAATACTGTAAATATCTTAAAACTATTTATAAATGTATTTAAATAGCTATCACTTATTAGATATCTGATTCTTATGTATTAAAATTTCTGGCCTGAATTTATATTGTGCAAAAGTATTATAAGTTGACTCACTATACATGGACATAATTCCAGAAGTGAACTATCCTTGTTGAGTCAAGTGTGCTACAAAATCGGTAAAATAATCAAAAACTCCTTTATTTGTTTAAAATTTTAATTTATGAGATCTCAAAAAGGTAATTGGTAACATTAACACAACTTTAAGATTTCCATAAAAGTAACAAAAATTAACAATACTAGACATCAATGACAAAGACTTAGTCTTAGAAAGTCATAAGTAACAAAAATAGAAACTAATTATTGTATCAATTACACGTAATATTAAATGCTTGAAATCACAATAATTTAGGAATCAGTTTCAGTCATCTTAATAATACTTATAAAATCACAGTCAGTATACAATTCTAAATACCTTTGATAATTAATAATTATTGCTGAGAATTAAATCAGTCCCAAAATTTAACTTATGAGGGAAGTACTTAATAATTACTTACGTAAAAAAATGGTCTAGTGGCAGTAGTTCGGTTTGTTGATATTTAGTCGATTTTATTATGCAAAAATTAATCTTTGATTTTCTTTATACTGGCAACACAGTCACTAACATCACGTAACGTCAAACTCAACGTTTCTTAAAAAAAGAACGGTTGCCTTTAGTCGTATGCTCACTTCTATCTAAACTGTGCTAGGAGGCAGTTACTATAACCTTCCTTGTGGGTATTTTTATATTTGAATAATAAACGAGTCCAAGTATTTAAATTCAAAATCAAATTGCTGCTGTTTTCTTGACACCCATTTCCTATAGGTTATGGGCCCAGGACTGCTTTGATATACTGTTGCGCTGTGTGCTGGTTTAATACGCGTGTATATTGAGTGCTTGTTAAAACACATGTGTATAGTGAGTGCTTGTAAAAAACACGTGTGTATAATTGAGTGTTTGTAAAAAAAAAAAAAACACGTGACACATCATAGACAATCTGAAGACCAAGTGAAATATTAAACCTTTCGATGGTGAGAGGTACAGTGTGTGGAAATTCCATATTCGAGCGTTGTTAGCCGAGACGATGTCATCAAAGTTATCGACGATGAACCCATAATACGGTCAAAGGCTTGGGTGAAAAATAAGCGGATTGCGAAGAATGTAAATAGTGTAATCGTCGAGTATTTGGCAGAATCTTTCCTTGGTTTTGCTAAAAGACGATCTCAGTGCAAGATTCTTCACGTCGAACCTAAAACTCAAAAGTTCAACTAAATAGACACAAGGACACAAAGCCTTAAACTAATAACCAACAAAAGTTTTAAGGCCAAGAAGAAATCCTTCAAGAAGTGTCACCATTATGGAGTCGCATCAAATACAAATGCAATTTTGATGCTTCAATCCAATCAAGAAAAAACCTGCAAACAGATTCCGCAGAGTTCAAGCTGTGGAAATAAGTCAGGGTGCTTCAAGTTCCAGTGAGGTTTCCGGCTTCGCATTTTTGTCCGGAAATTATGAAGGTGGCGCAGAAGAAAACCAAGTAACCTTCCTGCTAAATTCCAAGGCATCGGACCACATCATTAACAGGGAAGTCCTATCCTTTAACTTTAGAAATTTTATTAAACCGTTTAAAATGTTAGTTGCTAAACACGGTGATTTTTTACAGCTACTGAGGACATTACAAGTTGTCAGCAATCCATGGTACTCTCATACAAGCTGCTGTCAGTAACCAAGATGCAGCGTCCCGGATTGTCCTTCGACCAGCATGGAACCAATATCTGTAAGGACGGTAAAATACTGATGCGAGGTATGGCAATTAATTATTTAATTTGTGTGAATTTTGTTGTTAAAGTTAATCAACCTGTTTTTCAAACATGCAACAGTGATGGTGCTAATTACATTATTTATGGCATCAACGGTTAGGCCATAGTAAACAAAAGTTTTAGAGCTGAAAAATAACCGTATGATTCATAATCATAAGTTCAATTGAGGTCACGGAACACCCAATGATAAATTATGCGAAGCTTGCATAAACAGGCACGATTACCCATTAATCATCATTACCCATATTTCACACTTCTGAAGTGAAAAACAATAAAATACCTTTATTTGTTGTGTATGGGCCAATCGCTCCTTAGTCGATAATAGAAATTATTTTGTTTCATATAACGATCAATTCACTCATTATTGTGTTGTGTATTTATTGACATAGAAATCTCACGTGTTCAGTTTCACTGCTTTTACGGATTTTATGGCAAAAACTGGGACTAAATTTAATTTAAAACTAGTTACTTTGTACTGTGAAAATTGTCGAGAATATTTTGTCTAATGAAATGAAAGATTACTGTGTTTCTAAAGGAATGTCATACCATTTTACTATTCCAAGAACACCACAGAAAAATTACGTTTCCAAACGAATTAGTAAAAAGCCCGCGCTATGATAAGCGGTGCTAAATTACAAGAGTGTTTTTGGGGTGATGTAGTCTTAACTGCAGTATATTTAATAAACCTTGCCCATTAAAACAAAATCAAACACCAATTGAATGGTGGCAGAAAAAAAAAATAACCTGCAATTAAGTAGGTAGTAGAAGGTTTTGATTCTACCGCATAGTGCAAAAATAAAAATAAGTAACACTTTCGATGAAAAATCATGGAAAGGTATTCTCATTGGATATAATTATACCAAATGGCTATAAAGTATGAAATTAAATATGAAATGGTCAGGATGTCATAGTAATGAGGTTAATTTTTGTAATGAAGGGAATGAAATCGAACATTTCCGTGACAAAACTGATGATAGTTATGACGTGTTGTCAAGAAAAAAAATCAGTGTCAATAAAATATCCTCAAGACAGTGACAGTCCATAAATCTGATAATAATTCCAAAACTGATTGTTCAAAGTTGAACGGTTTAAAATCAGATGGATCAAAATCAGATAATATAATATAAATAAGACCATAATGACCCCAAGGTACTAAAGCCAAATGTTAATGACAAACCATGATGTCGCAGTTCTTGTGATACAAATATCCACGATTTTTGTCAATAATGGGAAGGAGTGTTAGGCTTACATAAGGGCCATCCCCCTGTTTCATGTTGTGAAATCGGGGATATTTTATTGTGTTGATTCAATTAGTTGCAAAGTACCTAGTTCATTTAACGAAATTAAAAATCAGGATGAAAGGAGTTTATGGGAAGGTGCAATTAAAGATGAATTAGATTTTTTTTGACTAATGATACCTGGACATTAGAACCGAAACCGATTTATAGAAATATAGTCGGGTTTTAGTGGATATTTCGGTTTAAGCACATTTATTTTCATAAAGAGAAACTTAACTAAATTAACAATAGGCAGGTTTACATTACAATAGATTTATCTATATGAAATAAAATACAAAACAGTTGACACAAAACTTATGTTAACAAAACTTAATGAAAAAATAAACCATAATTCTTGGTTTTTTTTTAATGTTTGTATCCGAGAAACTGAGCACCATAGATTTATCCAAATGTATAAAATAAAGTATTTTAAATGTAAGAATCATGAGATGATGACAATCCATTAAGATATAAGGCATGTCTTGTTGCCAAAGTTTATATAGTCAAAAGTATGTATCAGATTAAACTGAAACTTTTAGATGCTTAATTAGTTTTGCAAATCAATGTTATTTATGAATACATCATACGGATCTAAAAACCGTATCTTTAAATGGCATTTAAAAAAAAAAAACATGAAAGTGCCAGAGGGTGTAATCAGTAAAGACGAATAAAGCTCTGTACAGATTAAAACAAGCTGCTAGGTGTTGGTTCGAATTAACACATCAGTGTCTTAACAAACAGGGTTTGTAAATTCATCAGTTGATAAATAAATATTAAGTAAAGAGCAAAATTGAAAATGGTAGATCTAAATAATTGTTCCTAGGAATTAAAATTACTCGAAGTAATGATACAATAACTTTAGATCAAAGTTCTATAAAAATCCATTTTGTAATGTAAAAATTTGGTATGTCTGACTGTACTCCCAATAGGTACACCTATAAATAATAAACCAAATTTAATTACGAAGTTCTAAATGCAAATATTGAATATAATACACCTTGCCGCAACCTTATTGGGTGTTTAATGTACGTTATGTTATGTACACGCCCTGATTTAAGTGCTAGTATTGATATTTTGAGCAGACACACAAACAAAAGGAACAAAGAGAAGTAATTATTTGTCTCAAAAAAAGTGCTTAGGTATTTGAAGGGCACTATGGAATTAAAATTGAGTCACAAAATAAAATGTGATGATGTTAATCATAAATTATGTGGATAAGTAGATTCCGATTGGGGTGGTAATGATGTCAATAATAAAAAAAAATACCACAGGTTATTTATTTAAATTATTCAATAACTGTACAATAACTTTGAATACAAAGAGGCAAATGTCTGTTGCGGGTTTGCAAACTGAGGCTGAATACATGGCATTATTTAAAACTGTAAAATAATCATTATGGCTAAAGTCTCTAGTCACTAGTATTAAAATGAATATTGTCAATCCAGTTGCTATTTTAAAAGACCATAATGGTTGTATTAGTACCTACAGCAAAAAAATCCTTTTTAGTTATAAAATGTCAAAACATATTGACATCAAGTATCATTCCTCCAGGGAACAAGTTGAAAATATAATATGATAAAATTATTTTATGTAATCACAGGTAAACAAATAGCGGATGTGTTAACAAAGCAGCTCAAACTGTTGTATTTTAGCAGTTCAGAGATGAGATGGGCTTGCAATGAAGTAACATAAGAAATGTAAACAAATAGCGGATGTGCTAACAAAGCCGCTACAAGCTCAACTGCTTAAAAAGCAGATCAGTAAGAGATAAGTTTGCAAAAATGTTACTTATGTATGTGTATACTTTTTAAGTATTGATTTATTTGTGGTAATTTACTTATTGTAAATTAATTGATGTAATGAATTGTTCTATTATAACTAACTATTAATTATAAATTGTTGTAATTGATAATCATTTATGAATTATAAAATTAGATATAATTATTCATTTTGATGAGATGGTCTGGCTAGGTTTTCCTGGGTTTTCCTAGTCCTTGCAACAAATGTTGGGCCATAAATATTGTAGTTTCCCCAGAAATCACTTGGAAGGTTTATAGTATTCTGGTTATATAGGTGAATATGATTGTATAAAAATTAATTTGTATTTGGATAATTGATGATTAATTTTTGAGGGGGAATGTTGATATTTAGTCGATTTTATTATGCAAAAATTAATCTTTGATTTTCTTTATACTGGCAACACAGTCACTAACATCACGTAACGTCAAACTCAACGTTTCTTATAAAAAGAACGGTTGCCTTTAGTCGTATGCTCACTTCTATCTAAACTGTGCTAGGAGGCAGTTACTATAACCTTCCTTGTGGGTATTTTTATATTTGAATAATAAACGAGTCCAAGTATTTAAATTCAAAATCAAATTGCTGCTGTTTTCTTGACACCCATTTCCTATACGGTTGTTAGTCCAGTTGACCGAAAGTAGTTTTTTTGTTTCAGAAAATAAGTTCAACTTGCACCAAAATGACTGCATTCGCTTCCCGCGAATACTAGTATTGGTACACTTGACTCAATGTACTGTGTGCAAAATAAACAAATTGTAAAATTGATCCAGTATACGCTATTTTATTTTCGTTATTTATAGGGTTAGAATTTTTTTTTTTACACGGATAGATAGGCAATTATTTAATTAATGTTAATATACTAAAAAGTGCATTTGTCGAAATTTGTTAGTTGACTCAGTATACTTAGGAGCCGTCGATTAGGAGCAGTTAATAGTAGCTTAAGGTGCCAACAGCAGCGAAACCAGGTGCCACCCACATCTTATTTCTTTTACAATAAAATGAAATCAAATTTGAAAAATCGAAAACACTATCATGCTAGTAAAATAACCTGTAGTATTTCGAAAATCACTTTTCATCATTCTAGACTTTATAAATTAAGAAAATTACTGATTATAGATAAAAGTGGCCACTTTTGGCCGTAATAAGTAATTATCATCCCGGATTGTTTTTGTTCTTCTAGATAACTGATTAATGAAAGGTAAAAGAAAAAAACAATTAAACGTTGTAAAAACAAAGTTAAGCAGGATTTACAATGAAATAGCGGAAGTAGGAAGAATCATGCTAAAAATATGCCCTCGAATTTATTAATATAATAATATTATCCCGCACGAGCTTCCCAATTATAACTTAATAAGAATTTTATTAAATGAACAAAAGGAAGGAAGGTTTTACACAGATTGTTTCAGTTTCGCCTTGGGTCATAATTATAATTCTTAAAAACATGTTTAACGGTTAATTGAATTTTTAGTGGTAATAACAATGACTTTTTAGTTGAAGTTTCATCATCATCATCTTCATCTTCATGCAGTTCCTGCCATTGTTTCATGTTACTTGGGATCGGTGCAATACGTTTTTTTGCTTTTTTTTTTTACGCTGTCATTTGGATGACATGACCCTGCCCATGTCTCTGAAGCGAAAGCTAATGGACATGTGTATTCTCCCCATCTTGACCTACGGTGCACAAACTTGGTATTTGCTTAACATCCAAAAGTCCAAACTCAAGGTTTGCCAACATGCTGTGGAGCACAGTATCTTAGGTGTAAAATTAACCGATCGGGTTCGAAACACCACACTGCGCTCCAAAACGCAAATTGTTGACGTGGCTCAAAAGGCTGCCATACTTAAATGGGACTGGGCAGGACATGTCTGTCGCTTGCCGAATGGGCTGTGGACCCGTAAAGCTCAGGATTGGTGCCCTGAAACAGTTACACGAGGTCGTGGCAGACCACGAAGGAGATGGCGGGACGAACTGAATGTCTTCCTTGAGAATTGGAGAGACGTCGCACAGAGTCGTGACCGGTAGAAGGAATGGAGGGAGGCCTTTGCTTAGCAGTGGGACAACATAGGCTAGCTATAATAATAATAATAAAATTTGTATGAACGTTGAAGATCTGCAGACCTGTGCCTAACTATTAGAGAATTACAGGCGTGATGTTATGTTACAGTGGTAGTACTGAAGTATAGGAGAACAGCATAGGCCCGACAATAAGTCTTCGAAAACAAGATAGAAACCGAAAGAAGTATGAAGCATCTAGAAATCTACAAGCTTACAATGTTCACACATTCACAAATACCTAATCTGTATGAAAGAATAACCTAAAAAGAAAATCCAAGTAACACAATTAATGTTGTCATCAGTGCTTACACTACTCTGAACAACTCGTTTTCACGATCGATCCAGTAACCATAGCGAAACAAGAACTAAAAAATCTAAATCTACAATACTTTAAAACAAACCTCTTTAAAAAACAAAAATAAAACATTAACAAAAAGCATCATCAAATAAAGAAAAATACTTCCGATGTGTGTCAAAGACAAAATTATAGGCAAAAGAAACTCGGAGGTAACAAGAAATACTGGTAGACTGTCACTCAAGTCGCCATCAAAGAGAATTTCTTCTTAGCTTTACAAATCAAAATATCAAAGGGGTGTCACTCAAGCATTTATAACATATACTGCCACGTTCCTCGTATATCATTTTGTCATTTTTTTTAAGTATGTCCCTTAAAGATGATTGGAGCGACAGGTACTGTTGTCGACGGTGGTGTTAGTAAGGTTGTTTAAGTTCGTTTTGGAGGATTTTGGATTAATCTGAAGGTTGTTAAGTCAAAATGTAATAGGAGTGTGCAAAGGTTGCGGCAGCTGCTGTTCTGAAGAACCTGTTCGCAGCTTAAAAAAAAGTAGAGTCCATGTTAGTATGATAAAGTATGAATATAAAATTTATAAAGAGTTTGCATCCTTTTTTAATGCACGATGAAGGAAAAAGTACAGGCACATACTTTCGTTTTTCTATTGGTTCATATAAAAATACTAAAGGTTTAAAAATTGACACTGACACACCTATAACTGACGAAATATGGATACATCTAACCCTTCGTGAATGATAGACAATCCACACCCATCCAAAAATATGTTCTTAAAAACCGTTCTTGTACTCGACTGTACCAATTTAAGCTCCAATAAAAACGACTAGCTATTCTTTTCCAACACCATTTACCGATTCAAAATGGATGACACTTTCCTTACGTTCCACCGGGTCCTTTCCTTCGCCGGAATTCCCATTTTCGCCACAAAAAAATGGAACTCCAAACCATGGTTGCTTTTGCAAACCTTCAACTTCATTATTGGTGTTTTCTGCTTTATTTTCACCACCGGTTTTGTCGTTAACAACGTATCCGATTTCCTCCTCTGCATTCAAGGTGCGTGTATCTGGACTACTGGAGTAATCATGACCATTTCTTTGGGAGTCTGTCTCATTTTTCGCAGTCAGTTTCGCGTTTTTCTCGAAGAGATGGCATTTAAAGATGGCATGTCGGAAATGCCGTTGATCAGGCATATTTCAATAGTTCATCATGGAGGAGAAAAGATGGCAGAATTGAGGCATTTGGTGTTTGATTCACAAGAGAAGGTATTTAAGTACACTGGGGTGCTTCTGAAGACGTACGTGGCTAGCGTGTTCTTGGTTGCAACTTTGTATCTCTGCAGTCCTATCTATGGGATGATTGTTCGGGAGGATAAGTCTTTGCGTCTTTTGGGTAAGTTTGAGTTTTTAATATTAAGAACAGCTATGTTAATTATTTTTCCCTAGAATAATTGTCCCTGAGAAAAAAACCAGAGCCTGGGCAAAAGCCTTCTTCATAGCCTTCCACTCTTCTCTCTGACCAATCTCTCACAAACCTCACCTGATCCACCAGCGTTTGCTACTCACTCGGCGATGACGCCCGTCTTCAGGCAACCACTGCGGGACGTTACAAAGATTGATTGTTAACAAAGTTTAGGCAAAGGGTTTTATGACTTTCAATTTTATCGATCTAGGAAAAGTGGACCAGTATTAAGCTTTGATTTTGTTCAGCTCATCTTGCAAAGGCAAGCCGAGTCACCGTATGTGCGTATTGTATAATTATCACTTGCTTCGGAATATATGTAGGAAAATATCGTGAGGGAACTAGCATGCCTAATAGATATTTCTCAACAGCACGTAAAGCCTAGTCAGAGGTCCATGAAAAAGAAAGAATACGTGATAACTAACCTTCTTGTTCCAGCTTTCGATATGTGGTTCCCATGGAGTTTGGAAGACTACACCGTTTACATTATATCATTTATATTTCACGCTTATGCTGGTTACCTTTGCTGCATTGGTGAGTAAATCCTCAATTTCGTGAGCTATTCAATGCTTTTTCTCTGATACGACGAAATAGTAGGTACGAATGATACTACGAGTACGAATAGTAATTCAAAGTGTGTAACGCAATTCGGCTTAAGGGGTTAAGTTATTTTCAGGTATTTTTAAATAGGCATTATTTTAGTAGATTGGGTCACTTTCAGCAAATGATTTCAGTATTTTGTATTTCAAACTATTTTTTTAAATGAATTTCCAAACTTTTGATAATGATGACGTCATAAATATGGCCGACGAGGTTAATGTCTTTACCACGTATAGTTATAATAATAATCAGAATACGAATAAAAACGTAAAACATTCAATCAGCGTAACGTGTGACGTCATTTGGAGGTGAAATGAAACTCACCCAGGACCGTTTTTTTGCTTTATTTGACGGTGGGAAATCATCTGGGAGCCAAACGTCGGAAATGCTCCACGAAGTTCCACCTTCTTTCGAGGACGAGTTCTAGGTACTTCAAAGTCGACTCGACGCCGAATGAATCCTCTCCCACCGTTAGCTGGGATCCCGACGGTCACAGTCACGCCCATAGAAACACATGGCCTCGGACTTGTGAAGTGCCACCCTGAGACCCAGCCGTCGGATCCTCTCCACGATTATCGCAACCCCGCGTGTCATGTTATCGCACGCAGCCTCGTGCCAGGACCTCCTGCTCAGCAGTCGCGTTTGACAGTCTAAAAATAAATATTCAAAATCCATACAATAAATGTGTTTTGATCGTTCAGTATATTGAATCTCAAGACTAGCGCACGTCTGGAAGATCAGAGTAAATCTAAGCATTTATCAATGTCTTTACTGTCTTTGTTGAAAACGAGGTTCTGGGAAATTGCTTTCAGTTTATTTCGAGAAGGATTTCCACGATAATCGGTTTATATTTGTGTCATGAGGCTTGGGTTCTGTATCTATCCAATTAAGTAGACAATACACTGAAATAAGTTTGAAAACACCTGCTAATCTCTATAATATTGAAATATTAACACTTCACAATTAAATAATTTAGGTATTCATCATCGACATCATCATTATTTCAACTGAAAAATATAGGCCTCTCCCATGGCTTATCACATAAATGATTTTCTCAATCAGTGGATTCCTCTGGGCCTTATGGCGAGTTTACTAAAGGATAAAATATCATAATATGGTCTGCATAAATTAACACTGCTAAAACCAAAGCCTCCCACGTCTTCTTCCCAGCGAAGACACTAGGAAGAGTCGAAATCTGGGCGTTTTGGGGGACATCTCTTGTAAAATTTGATGCTCAAACATTGCTGATTATCGGAACAATTAGAATAAATGCTTTTGATTTCGAAAAGAGAAAAGCAAGAAAGAATAATCCACTGGGGTGAACTCCATTTATTTTAACTTCTTCTGTCTTAAAAGCAAGAGCTTTCTTCACACAGCCTATCCAGGTCTACAATCAACAATAATTCTGCTACTCGGACAAGTTATACGTCAAATTAGGATCCTGACATTCATTCTTCTTCATATGAATGAACTGGTACTAGAAGTCACTGGTGTCCAAGATGACAGATGGCAGAGATACTGTACCTTGGTGCTGTGCCAGTGTGTGGACCATTACGTGAAAATTAAAAGGTATGGCCAATATTTAGTGGTTTCTAAGTTTTTTTATGTGTTTTATCGAGTCGAAGCGATCGATCGCACGAATATGCAATCGTCGTTTTCGTATAACCTATACCTATAATGGAAACCTATACCTAGGTACTCTTAATATTATTATTCCAAACTTCTAACTTAATATCGAAAGTTGCTTATCGTTTAATTTTCAGTTACAATTATAATTATATTGAGGCCCACTTGTACCATACACAACTCACTAATGCCGTTACATGCTAACTAAATCTTTATTACAAATACAATTCTGTCTCTGCCTTCTTTAAACGGTTGTCAGAGACAGAACAGTGCTTAAAACACCATTTTATTATCTTTCACCTTCAAAATATTGATAGAAGCCGAACGGTTTAACGAACACCTTTTACCCTTAAACCGATCAAGTGCGAATTTGAAAGCAATCAACACATTTTAACAACGTTTAAGAGCTCATTCAGGGTCATCATTGCCATTGATTACTGACACTGAACCTCCAAAAAATAATTTACAAAAGTGGTCTAACAAAATAAAGAAATATTTTAATTGAATATTGACAGCTCTTGAACTCAATACAGATGTGCTGATCGGGTTCAGTTTAATTGCCGAAAAGCGCCCTTAGTAGATTGTGGTGCAAACGGGCGTTGATACAACAACATTACACTAGAATATTATTTAGACAAAATTATCTCCATAACCTTTTCAATAACTTACAAAATCGTGAATCTAAATATTTATTTTTATAGTTTCAGCAATCGGCTCAACGTTATCTGTCGGCCATTCTACCTAGCATTGATTTTAGTAGCTATAATGCTCGTATGTATGTGCTCTGTGAAAATCGCTATATCGGTAAGTAAAGCAAACTTTAGTAATTACGATAATTAAATTTTATTGCTCCGGTCCCTTTTGTATTAATAGCAGTTTGATTTTGGGATTAGGCTGGTTTTCCATTATTGATCTGGTAGCTATCCGAGCGATATAAAAGCTATGTTTAGTCACGTGCATGTGTGTCTACAGGGTTTAACAGAATAAGAGCAGCGGTGGCCCAGTCATGGTGGCCCCAACTTACGAACAGAAAATTGTGGGTTTGAACTGAGGCATTTTTTGTGTAATTCGCATTACTTTGTGTAATTATTTTATTCCATCACCGCTGCTCTCAAAACCGGTGAAAAAAGATAACCCGAGGGTCACCTCAAGGGTTTTTGAGAGATATCTACCAATCTGCACTGGGCCTGTGTGAATGATTATAGCCCATTCTCTCTCAAAGCGAGGAGGCCTGTGTCCCAGCAGTGGGGACATTTATAGGCTGATGAGTGTAGGGGGGGGGAGGATTCCGGATGAATACACTCAATACGTGGTAACCGTTTCTACGTTGATGTTCCTTCCACCTTTTATAGTACAGCTTTACAGCTTTTATGAGCAACATTCTATAAAACTAATTTTAATTGTCACAATAATATATCTCTCGCTACGCAGATTAGTACATCTTTGGTGGAAAAACATCCTAAAAGTTTCAAAGGCTCATTCTAACGATTTTATTTGAATAACTAAAATTAATTTTGTATAATTCTGTAACAAAACTTTGAAATCTACCTTCATTTTTGTGATGGATAAAAGTATAAATTATTATTTGGATTGATGTCAAGAATTTTGAAATGTATTTGTTATTTTTTTTTGTCTGCGGTATTATTAATAATTGGGATCGATTCGGAGGTCACCAAGAGTTTAATACTCACAAATCACAATATTTGTTAATGTATTAAAGTCTGGGTGACCTTTTATTCCAGACAGTAAAGTTAAATCTTTAAAGTAATATTCATAAATTAAATTACAACGCTAATGGCAGCATATATGTAATATATGTTCAGCAATTTACTGCAATAGACTATTTCAACGATATTGATAATAGACTTAAACATAATGAACCCATTACTGTTTCTAATCAGAAGGCTTGAACAAAGAGATATTCTATTATATATAACGGTAAGAATTTTAACTTATTATTAAAACTTCAACATGTAGACCATTAATTGGTACTGGATTAACATGAACTATCGAAAAGTTAACATAAATTTAATAAAAATTCTAATTATTCTATTCTATAATTTAAAATTCTAATGAGTGTCTTTGAGAAATAAATAAAGTCATCTCTACGTTGCCAAATCTCTTAGTTCCAAAATGCTGTAACAATAATCAGATTTAAAAGAGTGTCCATTTTTGCCCGTTCTTCTCCATACAGATCTACGCTTTGGAATGGGCAACTATAGTTCTTTCACAGTTATTATACCTTGTGACTGTAGCTTAGGCTTAGTATTGATAATTTAAAAGTGCCTGTAACTGGCATCGTTCAATTAAATGCTTTAATTTTTGAATAAAACCCACTTAAGCGATTGTCATTTGTGACAGTGGAGTGTTTAAGTGACCTTTAGGTGGTTCCATGGCTCCACGTCTTCTGCTGTAGTGCTGTAGTGTTTTAATCTTATTTTAGAGTGGAAAGTAGACGGCTATATACGTCCTCTTTACTTCCGTCTCTTTTCCACAATGGCGTGACATTAAAACAGGCAAAACAAAGCAACAAATTCATCAACTATTACAAAACAAACTTTACTAAAACAACAAGGTGAATCTGATACACTATAATATTTAGTATCCTCGCCTGCCAGTGCAAGTAGAACTAACTAGTTTTGTTTCATTTACGAAAAAGTTTCCGTTTCAGAATAAATTGTCTTTAGACACGATGAAGTATTACGTCCACGAGTTTTGCTTTATACTGGTAGTGCTAATGTTTTGTTTGATGGGACAGCAAGTTGAGAATGGGGTAAGTGGTTTGATAGTATCATCATTATCTTTCATCATCATCATCCGACAGGGCTGGGCAGCGTTCGGGAAGTTGTGCGGTATAGTTGTTCTGTCCAACTTACCACAGTGTCTCAAGATGAAAGTCTATGACCAATATTATGTGTTTTCAATGATTACATACGGGACCGAAACGTGGTCGCTCACAATGGGTCTCATCAGAAAGCTCAAAGTCACCCAAAGGGCAATGGAGAGGACTATGGTCGAAGTCTCCTTGCGGGATCGCATCAGAATAGGGGATCGGACAAAAAAAAACTAATTAGTCCGTCAGATAGATTTCCAAAATACATCGACCACATATTTTCTTTTTTCACGTAAACAAAAAATGAAGACGATACAGTGCTTCGAAAACTCGTGTGACGTCATATGATAGTACATTTTGTACCTTCAAGTGACGTTTCAAGCCCCACTCTGTGATCTTTGACGCACTTTATCTTCGTAATTTTTTATTGATTTGATAAAACAAAAAAGACGTATCCAATATTTTTCGATAATCTAACTGACGGACTAAACAGAATTCTATTTTTTTGAGTCTGTCCGATCCCCTATTGAACCAAGGCCACCGACATAGCCCGAAGAATTCTTGTTGATAGCATTTTAAAATCACTTCTTGGTAACTATTGCAGTGCGAAGCATTAGAGAAAGCAGTCACAGAGAAATGGTACATCTTCAACAGAAGTCACAAGACCAACGTGCGGATCTTCAACATGGCTCTCAGTCAACGAATGCCTATCTACATCTTTGGAACTATTACGCTGTCTTTGCCGACATTTACCTGGGTAAGCAGGTGACCTATTGGCATTTAGATACTTGTATATGAAATACGAGTCATTTTTTTTTATTGTGTGTGGAAAATCATCAAATAACCCAGTCTTGGGCAGAGTGAAAGGGAGTGTCAGATTTCTACTGACTAAAAACCACCCATGTTCCTTCTTCGCTCTTGTGCCGAGGCCGCGGTATCTCTTTCGACATTCCGCAGCCACTACGGGATCTTTCTGCCCTTATCTCATGTTATTTGGGGTCGGCCCAACACGTCATTTTCTTCTATTCTGCCCTGTCTGCCGTCACGCTATCATTTATTCCTTTTTCCTTCATACCATTCCTCAGTCACTCCATCCATCTTTTCTTTGGGCTTCCTCTCCATCCATTTATATTCATCACTCTTTTAGTCCCATGCGATTCATCCTTCCTCATCACATGCCCATACAGTTGATTCCCTTTTAACTTTTCTGTAACTTGCGCAACTTTTAAACTTCCTCTCATACACTCGTCCCTTACTTTATCCATTCTTGTCACACCACACATCCACCTCAACATACAAACATGAGTGATTTTGTTTTTATCATTAACGGTGAAAACGGGATAATTACCATGTTTACTGTTTGTTTCAAGTGCCCGATATTTCAACATTGATGCAACCATAATAATCACGGATAATCTGAACTGTTTTGTCGGTAAAAGTAAACACGTTAAATATCCTGTTTTCAGTGTTAATGATAAAGTCGGTGACCATGTCAGTTTAAAAATATATTTTTACTTTACTACATAACTACATTTTTTTTTGGGACAAGCCCGCCACAATATTCCCAAACCACTGTAACTTCTGTTATGGGCCTACTACACGCACGCACTTCCCCACAGTTTTCGTTCACACTTCACAGTACATCGCGCGTATGGTTGGTAAAACTGTATTACCATTACAAACCATACGCGCGATGTACTGTGAAGTGTGAACGAAAACTGTGGGGAAGTGCGTGCGTGTAGTAGGCCCATTAGCCAGAATCAACAGTGGCGACCACAAGAAAAGCGCCGATACAATGAAGCTCGACGAAGTCCCAGAGAAGCGATTTAACTGTCTTGGATCCCGCAACAAAATTAATCAGAAAAGAATAGCGGAGGAGTAGGAAAAAACATAATTTCCACTTCCCTCCATATCAGCAGGAGACAGAACAATCACTACATAATATAAAACGAAGTTCTCCACCGCGTCTGTCTGTCTTTTCGCGATAAACCCAATAACTACTGCACCGATTTTAATGCTGTTTACACCAATGAATAGAGTGGTTCTCGAGAAAGGTTTTAGTATATAATCTGACCGACATACACGTGGGCGAAGCTGCAGGCATCAGCTAGTATTCTATATAATATTCCAGTACAATCGATGTAGCATAATATAATTATGTAGTTAAACAACTTTTCAATTAATCGATGCACGTGTACCTTATTATTAAACTTCTCTCTTCCGCGAGATTATCCTCGTGTTTCAAATCACACAGCGGTCCTAATTCGTGGAAGCACTACGCAAAATTATCGTTTAATGATTATAACGGCTCGTGTATAGTGGCGGTGGATTTATGATTTTTTAATTCAAGGGTCCTCTATTTGATTACTTAGTATTTGATGATAAAATCGACTCAACAGGGCGCTTAAAATGGTGACTTTACTGTATTATAATGATAACCACTCAAACGTCCGGGTTTCTCCGGCGACCTTCCGGCGACATAAACAGTGGTGGGGGACCCATGCCGATACCGATTAAAAGTGTAATTGCAAACAATCTGCCTAAGTAATAAGAAATCAAAAAATACCTGTATAAAGCTAACTTAATAGGAAATCGATATATATAATAATCTAAATATCGACTCTTAATGTAAAATGCTCGCAAAAAAATGTTGAAGTTGACAATAACGGTTAATTTTGGGTTGAATTTGGGTAAAATATTTTGTATTTAACAAATTTTTACGTTATTTTTTGTAACATATCGCAATGTTACAGTATTATTAAAATAGATTATATAAGCTATTTTTTGATACCAAAACATCATTACTACCATTTACTACCATTACCAAAATAAACCCCATTCCCGCGTTCCGCCATACTACCAAAACGTGGAAAAAAAAGTAAACACGTGAAATAATAACTATTTTCATCTTATGAATTTCGTTAAAAATCGTACAAGGTTCATACCTTTCATAATAGTAACTGCGACTGTGACCATTTTACGAATTTTAACGCAATTCATGTAATTTTCCCATTACGAGCTATTTTCCTAAACGGTCACAGACGCATTTACTATTATGAAAAATCCATTTTACGCTTTTTAAAGCAATTCATGTTATGATCTGCTAAAGTTGCCATTTTAGATACCCTGAACACCATTCAGATTCTCTCTAATATCGTCCTTTGTTTCAGTTCATCAAAACCGGGATGTCTTTCTTCACACTGGTAATGTCAGTTTTAGAAGAAGAAAAGGATTAGTACTCTGTAACCTTCTGTTCTATTATTTCTGTAAGAAAAGTAGTACCAGTAGAAGAAAACCGTGAATAGGTAAATAGGTGTTTAGTAGAAGTCAATAAAAAATTATCACAAATATTATAGTCTTATTTTTGTATCAGCATTGCTACATTGGTTGGCAATGCTGATTTTGTACCCCAAAAAGGCTGTTACTCGAGGCTTCTAAAATGGCCACTTTAGCAGATCATAATATGAATTGCGTTAAAAAGCATAAAATGGATCTTTCATAACAGTAACTGCATCTGTGCCCATTTATGAAAAGTAAAAAGCTAAAACCCATCTACGACAAAAAAATCGACGCTGAAAACGTATGAAACAAGATTTTCAGGATGCTGTAAACAGAGTAAAAAGAAAAGCCGCAGTCACACGTTATTAAAGTGTTCAGGTTGGTACCTATAAACGTGTGACTGCGGCTTTTCTTTTTACTCTGTTTACAGCATCTCCATTTTAATTTTTAACACATTACTTTTTGTCCGCTAGAGGGCGCCATATCGATTTGTGTGTGACACGTCACCTAGCCTATGTTCAGCGGACAATTAAGACGGTTCTAATGATACCTCATATTATGTCGAGTTCCAATAAGTAGATTAGGAGCTATGAGGGAAGAGATGAAGATACTCACATACATACATACACACATACATAGCCAGTCAAAATCATAACCCTCCTTTGGCTTTGCCGTAGTCGGGTAAAAATAGATCATAACAGGAAAATAATATGAATTGCGTTAAAATTCGTAAAATGGTCACAGCCGCAATTCGTATTATGATCTGCTAAAGTAGCCATTTTAGACCGTGTAGAATCTACCAATCATCTAGTCGGTTTCACATGCAGTCGTTTTATGGCTGTAAATGATTTTCCTGGATAAATATGAACATTTATCGAAAATTAATAAATTGCTCAACTCAATCACCAAATTGTTCCTCTGAACCCAAAAAAACCGAGACTTAACGGTATTTAAACATGCAAGTAATGTAAATTAAAACGGGTTTTAAAATTGACGGTTTTCAATTCATTTCCACCGATTAATTAATTCGTATAGTTCGAAATATTCTGTGTTTTAATTTGTGCATACATTGTAAGATTTAATTTTAATGTTTATTTTTAAGTGGTTCGTGCTTGGAATTGGTTAATGAAACAGTTATCGAATCAGCGTAGTCGGATTGGTTTCCCCTTTTTTTGTCCCGAATTTTCATTGACGCAATGTTGTTAATAGGATGTGCAATAAAAACAGCTGTGAATTGGCAAAAGGGATTGAATAAAAGTCATTTGCATGTGGCTGAGATTTAAATGCTGTGGGGATGTGTGGTGTTACTCAAATTAAAAGAAATGCTTTCATAAAAGAAAGTGGCGAACGTGACTGAAAAATTGTGTGATAATCGGTTATCGTACTACGAACATGTGATGCGGAGGAATGAGGAAAATGTAGTGAGGAAAGTTTTGAGTATTAATGTAGGTGGATATGACAGTAGTGGAAGGAAGACTAAAGAACTGTGAAACTGTGTGAAGAAGGTCGCATAGGCCGCTGACCCCAAATAAAAATCGAATATCGAGTCTGGTCAACTGGACCCACTCGAATTGGACCCACGAGTTAAGTCGAACAAATCACATTTTAAAATGTTTTTTTTACATAGATTTATTGTGGGTTCAGTTACAGGTGGGTCCAGTTGACCAAAGACTCATCGTACAACCAAATATGAATGAATATTAAAGGACCTTAGGCTTACTTGAAATCTGGCCGTTAAACTAAAAGAGTTGAATTGTATGTCAAATGAGTAGCTTTTAATCAGGGTTTAATTTATGCTGAAACATCCAGTACTGTATTCGGTAAAGATTAAAAAAGAAGCTCTCAAAATAATAAACATACGTACATTCATGTCAAACATATCACCAGTTGAAGTTGCCATCAATCAGGTACCAAATTCCGTGGCTGCTACTGATAAATCTTGATGTAAAACCTCATTAACAATATGTTTAAACTGAAACCCTGAAATTGAACCCGGAGCTTCATTGTATTCAGGAACCACGCTTGCGACCTCTAGACCAACGGGCAAATAAATAATACCGGCTATTAAATAAACCACTAAAATGAACAAATTAACTTTAGTATGGAAATCAATTACCCCGACCGATGACCTGGTGAAGGTTGTGGGGATCCGCTGGATGCGAGACGCACGGGACCGGTCAATGTGGCAACACTTAGGGGAGGCCTATGTCCAGCAGTGGACGTCTTTCGGCTGAAATGATGATGATAGAAATCTATTTAAGCAAATAACTCATCAATCATCGTACGTTCATGCTAGGCCCAAAATCACAATATTTTGGGCCTACCATACCATACTCCTCATTCATACGAGCTCGATCCCACTTTCCGTAATTTTTTCGGTGAAATTTTAAAGCGATGTTCCCAGTGATGGTAATTTTTATGAATTATTAATTTTCCACTACCCGCCGGTGTATTACATGAGAATGGTTTACGAGGCGTACAGTGTATTATCGTGAATATTCCTGCAATAACCTAGTGGGGGATGAAAGGGGTAAAATGTTTTTTTAATTGGTTTATATAACAGTGTATATGGCAATAAAGGATGTGTTTGAAGAGATGATGAGTATTAGCAAGGTATGGAAGAAAAAGACATGCTACGCTAGGGTAGTTGACAAAAAAAATATAATTAGTGCGTCAGATAGATTTCAAAAAAATAATGGACACATATTTTTTTCTTTTTTCACGTAAACAAAAAATGAAGACGATACAGTGCTTCGAAAACTCGTGTGACGTCATATGATAGTACATTTTGTACCTACAAGTGACGTTTCAAGCCCCACTCCGTGATCTTTAACACTTTTTATCTTTGATAAAACAAAATACACGTATCCAATATTTTTTGATAATCTGACTGTCGAGAGAGAGAGAGTTTCCTTGCGTGATCGAATCAGAAACGAGGACATCCGCTTGAGAACCAAGGTTACCGACGTAGCCCGAAGAATCGCCAGACTTAAGTGGCAATGGGCAGGGCACATTGCTCGCAGAACGGATGGCCGATGGGGCCGAAAAGTTCTGGAATGGCGACCGCGAACCGGAAGACGTTGCGTTGGAACGCCTCCCACTAGGTGGACCGACGACCTGGTCAAGGTTGCGGGGACCCGCTGGATGAGAGACGCACGGGACCGGTCAATGTGGCGACACCTGGGGGAGGCCTATGTGCAGCAGTAGACGTCTTTTGGCTGAAATGATGATGATGAACTGACGCACTAAACAAAATCATATTTTTTTGAGTCAGTCCGATCCCTTATTGTGGAAGGAGATAAGGGCAAGGGAATGATGATGAGGTGAACGGCATGGTTAGCGCAGTGTCCGAGTGATTGGCTGCTGCTCTGCGTGTGGGGACTTCGATTCCCGCACTGATATTAAGCGGCTTACCATTCTTTATTTTATTATCCATGTTTATTTTATTTCTTACTGTTTGTTATGCTTTGTATTGTCTCCTTGTATGTTCTTGTTTCTGCGACGAATAAACATTTTTTCTTTCTTTCTTCTTTCTTTTATTCCGAGTCCATGTTACAGGGGAAATTCCTACCCGTCGGGGCTGTGGTTCCCGTCGGGGCTGTGGTTTGTCGAAAGGTTAACGCGGCTCCGACACAAGGGCGAAGAAGAAACATGGGTTTGGTTTTTAGTCAGTAGAAATCTGACACTCCCCTTCGCTCTGCCCAAGAGCGGGGGGGGGGGGGATATTCGATGATTTTCCACCCAACTTTCTTTCTTTTAACTCGACTACGGTAAAGCCAATGGAGGGTTATGATTTTTTATAGGTACTGTTTTTTTTTCAAGAAATTACTGCAGAGCGTTGTTGATTTTTGCCTCTGGTAATACAGATGTTTATAGCTGGAGTTGCCAGTGACCACTTACCACCAAGTAGTTTCACTTGCTTCATTTATTGCCAACGTACAGCATTGGTTAAGTTTCGATACAGTATCGAAATCACAAAAACAACCCCTAAAAAAATACACACAGTGATCTAATCTCTTTTATCTTTTTACCCAGATACTTTTTGACCCTCATAAAAGATAGCGAGTTCATAGTTTAATACTGGTTTGTTAAAAAGCTCCACGCTCATGCAAAGCTTTAAAATAATCTGATTTTCACATTGTCAGAAGCGGTATGCGTACAAGCCGAACTTTAACTCTTTTTAGTTTGAAATTCAATAGCTTGAAAATGAACTAGATTTTGGAATATGCTTTTCAAACTGTACCGTACCGTGATTTAATTTACCGTACGCTCGTTGTATGATTTTGTTTGACATTGCATTGTCATTATTTTCTGGATAGTTTTCATAGCTAATAGGGTGCTTTTGTTAAAGAACTATGACGTGTCATCATCATCATCATCATCATCAGCCTATAATGTTCCCACTGCAGGGACTCAGGCCTCCTCTCTAGGAGAGGGATGGGCTATAATCCACCACGCGGGCCCAGTGCGGATTGGCAGATGTCACATGTCTTCGAATTTTTTGGTTCTAAGACATGCCGGTTTCCTCACGATGTTTTCCTTCACCGTTTTGAGAGCAGCGGTGATGAAATAAATTACACAAAGTAATGCGCCTGCCTGGGTTCGAACCCAAGACCTACTGTTCGTCAGCCGGGGCCGACACCACTGGGCCACCGCTGCTCTCAACGCTCTATGACGTGTAGTTAGGGTAAACTGAATTTGACCCGTTTCAACCTAAGTTTCCTTCGAGTCTCGGAAAACACGTTATGCAGCCGTCATTAAATCTTTGACTGCCGTTACAGGTAGTCAGTGACAACAGTCTGATATTCAGTACCTAAATAATCATTCTTCCAAGAGGTATCATCCTTACTGACCGGGTTGTATAGGTAAGAAAAACATTCACTTGATGTAAAATACTAGTATTCAGTTGTTAGACTGTAAGCCGACCACAATAAAGTTCGGAAAACGCTGGGCAGATGATGTTCTTGAAAACGGCTCTAACGATTTTGATAAAAGTGGGGGGTTTATTGTCTAGCCACGTGGTCGTCGTGCCGTTTTCGAGAAAGTGATGACAAATATATTGCTCACTAGTAGACGTCACGCGGTTTCACCCGCGTAGTTCTCGTTCACGTGGGAATACAGGGATAAAAAGTAGCATAAATCACCCGGGAATACTGTAGCTTCCGATGAAAGAATTTTTCAAATCAGATTCAGTCCAGAAGTTTTTAAGTTTATTCGTTACATACAGAAATACAAATATTTCCTCTTTATAATATTAATTAAGGCGAGACCCAACGCACCCGTTCGACTATACTATAGGCGTAGTGCTACACTCCACCTTAGTCGGATTCAATAAGGTTGCTTTTTGGGCGTACAGTGTTAGGCTGGCTAGTCTTTGTTAGGCGCTTGGGTTTATTGATATTCAAGGGTTTTCCTTTAATTATGATAAATAACTTAACATAATTTGAAAAAATAACCGGTATTAAATTAAATAATTGTATTCTTTATTTATTTCTAGAAAAAAATACTTATGTTATCGCTTAAATTACGGAGATTTTCGACGATAAAGTTAAAAAAATGAGGCAATTGTATTTTTTTTTTAAAGAGTTAGTAACTTTATTCGGAGATTTGATTCGGTATAATGCAAGTTTAGTTCTTTCTCTTTGCAGGATATTTTTCCCACCTCAGTACTTCAAACCTATAGTTCACACTTGACGTTCAAAGACAGTACGTTTTTGGTAAATCCTGGTTGGGTGTCGCCTTAAAAGTATAGAACTATAGATTATTTATAGAATCGGATAATGTTCAAACCAGGCATTATTTTAGTCCCGTCGTGGCTGCGGATTGGTCACAAGATACAGGGCTAAGAAGGAACATAGGTGGTTTTTAGTCAGTAGAAGTCTGACACTCCCTTTCGCTCTGCCCAAGAGTGGGACCCCTTTGATGATTTCCCACCCTCCCAAAAAAGGCATTGTTTTAGTGGCAAGTCAAGGTTGATATTACGATTCATTTTAAAAAGTCACATGTAGCTTCACAATTACAGGTGAGTACTTCTACAAACTCTTTGTTTCTTTAAAATCGTAATTTTGGCACTGACTCACATCGCCTCCGTGGCGCAATTGGCTAGCGCGTTCGGCTGTTAACCGAAAGGTTGGTGGTTCGAGCCCACCCGGGGGCGAATACTTTTTGTAAATTAATGTTTAAAGCGGAACTAATCGCGCCAAATTGTTTTTTCAGTAGTTACTAAACAGTAGCCGCCTTATTAATAAAAATAGTTAAACCTGGTTTAACTCACGCTTGGTTTATTTCGCATGCCGTCTCACTTCAATAATATTCAAAAGAAAGTGACGGCATGCGAGATAAACCCAGCGTAAGTTAAACCAGGTTTAGCTATTTTTATTAATAAGGCGGTAGTAGTTTCTGATACAAATTATAGTTTCCTCACAGTTATATCACCTTCGACTGTGCATGGATAGGGTTCTTATTTCTCATATTTTTAAATGATTGACTTTGGGCTGCTACATTAACAAGTCTGTCAAAATTAGTAGTTTAGACGGTACAGTACAGTGGACAAGCGATGCTACTGCGCTGTGTTTCGCATGTTTGATCGCCGCAAGATCCCAGGGCCGCCAGACGTCACGTATTTTCTGACGAAGGAAATGTGGGCGATTGAGTAGTGTTAGTATGAACTAAGAACACACTACTATCAGCTAGCTTGCTTGGACGGCCAATTTTCAGGTATCAGGTCATCAAGGTACATACAAAAATTACTTACTTCAAGTATTTTCTCCAAGCTGATTTTTACGTATATTGTAGGCAATATCCTTAAAAATAAGTCGCAAATACTCCCAGACACTTTCCGTCAGCCGTATTGCTTAACAGACGCTTTAAAGAATACGTAAACTCCTAATGTTTTAATACTTAAAGCTAATTGATCGGGTTATTGCCATGCTATATTGGGCAGGCGCTCCAACATGCACCCGAGCGGTCAAAGCAACGTTTTCAACAAAATTCTGAAGACATCAGGCAATTGACAGATCCTGTTGAATGCCCACCGAATGAGTCCAGTGGAGGTCTGTATGTCAGCCACACGAGCGATGCCATGCGTTCTCGAGTAAACAGTCACAATACGTTTAAGTCTAAACTTTTTGGGAACTTTAAAGCGTCCGATAGGCAAAACGGCCGCTAGGAAGTGTCTGGGAGTATTGGCAACTTATTTTTAAGGATATTGCCTACAATATACGTAAAAATCAGCTGTCAGAAAATACGTGAAGTTAGTAATGTTTTTATGTACCTTGATAGCCTGATACCTGAAAATTGGCCGTCTAAGCAAGCTAGCTGGTAGTCGTGCGTTCTTAGTTCATACTAACACTACTCAATCGTCCACATTTCCTTCGTCAGAAAATACGTGACGTCTGGCGGCCCTGGGATCTTACTCTATTCGTTGTTACCAAGCAAATATTCCTTTCATTTGTTTTAAGTACAATTTTGATAAATCAAAAGCATTTTTATAGAACTCACGTATTTAATTTGATGTAAGCGGGTACTACAGCTAAAATGATTTCCAATAATTTGCCAAATCAGATGTTCTATTTGGAGAAGTAGGAAGGAAATTCACTGAGGTAAATAAAGCTTAAAACGTCAAAAATAGGACAAACCAAGTTTGTAAAATTTTCTACTATAAAAACAATTCTTTTAGTCGTTTTCAAAAAAGACGAAGCCCAATTCGGTTTTATTTTCTTAAGTAAGTGGCATAAAAAGGTCAATGATACAAACAAAGTCACCAACTTCAGTTCGTAATGCCTCAGTTCTGGGACGATACAATTTAAATTGCTACTAACATACTAACAAGAATTTTATAAAATTTAATGATTACTCGTTAATCATACATCCTAATACCGCAAAATAGTCATACAATTCACGTCCAAACTCAGTACCAATACACGCGCCCGGATCAGAATGGCAATGCAATCGCAATATGTAAATACCATTGGCCCTAGAGACGTATTAGACGAGCGTCTCAATACACGACATAGGTATACCTGGACACATATTACACCATACAAGTTAGACGGTACAAACGATTATTGAGACGAGCTTGGTTGTACGGACGAACAAGCCAGCTAGCTAACTTGCATTAACTTTTAAGATTACACACTGACTGATGTCAAACGATAGGTACAGCGTTTGACATCAGTCGCTTAATGCCAAACACTTTCATCATCATCTGCCTAGCCTTTTCCCAACTGTGTTAGGGTCGGCTTTTAGTCTAACCGGATGCAGCTGAATGCTAGTATTATATATGGAGCGACTGCCTATCTGACCTCCTCAACCCAGTTAATACTGGGTAATAAGATACCTTTTGGTAAGACTGGTTGTCAGACTTTCAGCTCACTGACTACCTGTAACGACTGCCAAGATCTATGCCAAACACTTTATAAAACAAAATTTGTAATCAGTTATGTGAGTGCACTATAATTATGCAGATTTCTGCGTGTATACTAATAGCTTGTTCGACTGTACTTGGTGTGTGAATGAGAGACCCAGTGTAGGTAAAGCTACAGAGGTTGGGGATAGTAATTTGGAACTTGATACTACTGAGACAGTGGTCGGGTTAGTTAAAAGCAAGTTTAGGGATGTTTGAACAGTTGTATAGGTGGTTGTTCTATCAGAACAGTCACTGTTAGTAGGATATTTGGTGATTATTCATATCCATACTTAATAAATTATAAATGTAAAATTAACTCCACGACTTGCGTATACCTGGACACATATAAAACGATACACATAAGACGGTACAATCGATGATTGAGTGTGTGGATGAGAGACCTAGTGTAGGTGAAGCTACAGAGGATGGGGATAGTAATTTGGAACTTGATACTAGTAAAACAGTGGTCGGGTTAGTTAGAAGCGAGTTTGCGGATGTTTAAACGGTTGTGTACGTTTGATTCTTAAGTCAAGGTTTCATATATGATGGTAAGTCCCCTCTTTGAGGAGTGGCTAGAGAGGAGCCACGGCGCCCTCACCTTCCGTCTGACGCAGGTCCTCACCGGACACGGATGTTTCGGGAGGTACATGCACCGAATCAGGCGGGAGGAAACGCCCGGATGCTTCCACTGCGAGGATCGACCGGAGGACACGGTGGAGCACACTGTGGAGGTGTGCCCTGCTTGGGCGGAGCCCCGCCGTGTTCTCGTAGCGGCGATCGGCGGCGGCGACCTCTCGCGTCCGGCCCTGGTGCAAGCCATGGTCCGGGGCGAGGAGGAATGGGACGCCGTCGCCTCCTTCTGCGAAGCAGTGATGCTAGCGAAGGAGGTGGCGGAACGAGAGAGGGAGCGAACCTCTGAACGTCCCAGCCGCCGCGGAAGGCGCGGAAGGCGCTCCGGGCGTCGGGGGCCACGTGATGGCTTCCGGCCACCGTAGACGCGGGCCTGTGGACGGTGAGTAATGGGCTAGCTCGCCGTCCGGCCGTCGTCATGACGGCAACAGACCGTGTCGGCGGCGCGTTCGTGATGTCAACAAGGAGGGGCCCGCAAGGGCCGACGCCCGTCGGGGCCGCGGATTTTAGTACTAGATGACGTGGCCTCGGCACAAGGGCAAAGAAGGAACATGGGTTCGGTTTTTAGTCAGTAAAAGTCTGACACTCCCCTTCGCTCTGCCCAAGAGCGGGGGGGGGGTCATTCGATGATTTTCCACAAACCAAAAAAAAAAAAAAAAAAAGGTTTCTTATATGATAAGAAGTCATTTTTCCACATTTACATTTTTAAGTATTAGTTACTCTATTTGTTTATTTGTCACCTTTTCACGACTAAACGGCGGATTTGGCCGTATTAATATTAGGTAAGACATGGACTATCCTTTTTACCCGAATGCGGCGAAGCCCCACTTTTACACATACGCATCAAAATTATCTCACGAAATAAGGTGGCGGCTGCTGCCCGCGATCTCGTCCGCGAGATAATTTACTAACTTTATAAAGTTATTTGCGATTGCTTGATTGTTAAGTTGCCTGAATAAAACAAATAGCAAAAAAATTTAGGAAAGGCAAACAAAAATTTAATGGGTATTTAGACAAACTGACGTTCTAACAATTATAATAACAATGATAAAAAGTGTAAATGTAATTATTGAGATGAGATAAACTACCAAACATAAATATCAACTCTACTGAAAGCTACGTCCTGTGGCAAACCGACTTAAACATAACTGTCAAACAGTCAGTTCACCTCTTCATAAATCTTTGAAGAACATTCATTCCTATACTAAATTAAAATAAAATGCAACAAATAAAGCCACCAAACGCCATTAAACAAAATTCAGTAGTTTTGAGTTTGTTACTTCTTTGTGAAAAATCTCAGGTAGGTATAATTAATAATTACCATACAGCTGTCGGTAGAAAATTTTGGTAGTTTAATTTGTAGCATTTTCAGTATTTTTTGTGGGCTGGTGAGAAATCATCAAATGACTCCTCACGCTCTGGGCGCGTGTCAGACTTCTACTGACTAAAAACCACCCATGTTCCTCCTTAGCCCTTGTATCTGCAGCGCCGAACGGGAGCATTTTTACCCTACATAACGTTCCGCAAGAAACACATCGAATTAACTAACCCAGCTGTATATGTCGCAGGTTTTTCATAAAATTAGGTTTTTGATCAAAAACCTAGGTTTTTGATCAAAAACCTAGGTTTTTCATCAAAAACCGGAAGATGACACATTTTAAACTCAATTTCATCATAAACCTGTAACAATCCAGATTTTTGATCAAAAACCTGAACTAGTTTGGGTTTATGATCAATCTGATATGTCGCAGGTTTTTCATAAAATTAGGTTTTTGATCAAAAACCTAGGTTTTTCATCAAAAACCGGAAGATGACACCCCAGTAACCTACAAGGGCGGCATGGGCACCGGGCCGTAGGCCGACGAAGGAGGCCGGCGGAGGCCCGGCACTTTGGGGACAGAAGATATTAGTGTTATATAATATGCGAGCGAAGCGAGCGCGCGTCACGGAGTACTACTGGGATTTGTTCAATTCACTAGATTAGTTTAGGGAAATGATAAAACCGTGTTGTTATTTTATCTTCCTCCGTGGTTTGATCAAATCCCTTAGGGAATTGACCAATTCCCTGTTTTCATCATATCACTGCGACATATAGATTAGCGGAACATGGTGATTAAGTAAATAATGACTATCAAAGACATTTCAGCAACAACTAAAAATGCTAATGATAAAATTTACTGTTTGCGATATTAAAATTAAAAAAAATCCAGTTGCTTCCAAAATTTGTAAAAGTGAGCAACAAATAAACATCCCATTACTTAAAAATAACACAGCTAACTAAGATCCAAGTATTGTTAAAGTGAGCTCCGAAGACGTTCGAGTTTAAGCCAATTTTATTTCAAGCTTCAATGCGTAGGATAACGACGTTGCTGCAGATTACTTGAGGAAATAACGATGGTATTGTTAAAAAGAGAGATTCTGCTATTTACATAGTAAATTGTTGGGCATTTATCCAGTTTTTTTTCGAACGATAGTTACGAAAGCGTCTTTTAAAATGAACTCAAAGCATTTATTTCAATTAGACCATTACTTAGGCACTTTTGAATGTCCGAAATACAAATAAAACGAACGATCTCAAGGTATAATAACATGGAACAATTATTATACTTCGGACACCGGAAAAAAATTACCTACGTGGTCTTCATATTCACAATAATCAAATAAAATTAATAATACTTTACAACATAAATAAATATTCATAAAACCCAATCAACCATTATTAACACAAACCGAAAATTAATTGTTTTATTCTTTTCTTTCTATCCATTCTTCTACCAGACTAAACCAACACAATGAATAACGTTTTCCCTATACCGTTATAAGAGAATTTCACCCGTAACATTAAGATTATTTTCTTAGCTGATACGGCCATTTGTGTTAATGGAACGACCTCGTAAATAAAGCCAGCCGTCTTGTAAATCCTGATTGACTTCTGTTTATTTATTAGCTATAATCTTGTTATATTTTTATGATGTACTAGCTTATGCCCGCGGTTTCGCCAGTGTGGAGCTTGATAATTGTCCCACGGGATCATACTACCTGGATAAGAAGTATCCTATGTGTTTATCCAGGATAAGCACCATCTATAAATGCTAAATTTTATTCAAATCCGTTGAGTAGTTTTCGCGTGAAAGAGTAACAAACATCCATCCATTCTCACAATCTTTCACATGTATAATATTAGGTAGTATTTAGGGTATTTGTTAAGGCTTTTGCTGACGTTTATAGACGTGTATGGCCGATGGCAGTACATCGTAATTGTTCATGTTCTTTGTAAGTATTATTGTAGTCCATAACAAAGGGGTATTAATGAAATGGATTGCCAAATTATGATTGCTGATAAGTGGTACCTACCATTGGATATACGTGAACATTGGTTTTACAAGGGTCTATACTCTGCCCACATTAGTTTTGAAATAAAAAACTTTAATAAATGGTCCCGGTATCACTGCAGTATAGTGTTTTCGATACAGATTTTTAAAATTTATTCAAAGATCAAGCCTGAAGGGTTAGGCAGAGTTGTACCTAATAGTACTCCTACATCTTGTAAGTTATTTTTAAGTTCCATGTAATAGAGGGCGAGTCCGTTGACTCCGTGGCTGCTAATGAGAAATTTTAAATGAAAAAAACCCAAAAACACTTTGCCTAACCCATAAATTAAACTTAGGTCCTCATGCTCAGCAAAAGGTTAGGCAGATAACGACTTGGACTAAAACATTATGCATATATACCGCACGGACTAACGTTATTACAGTAGAGATTTATATAGCAGATGTGTGTTGGCACTTCATATTGAAATGTTATATGTATAGAGCTGTTAACCCGGCAGTTGACTAGGCTTATTAGTTCGTATCGTTGATTGGTTTATCTGTTTGGTGTTTTATTAAAGGACAGCACAGCACATCAAGCTGCAGAAGCTAAGCAAGTTTAAGTGATAAAGTTTAAAAAATCGGCCAAGTGCGAGTCGGACGAAGGGTTCCGTACCTATAAAAATCGCGTTTGTTATATGGGAGTCCTTAAACGTTTATTTTCTTTTGTGTTTAGTATTTGTTGTTATAGCGGCATACATAAGGCGGGGTTGCAGTACTTTTTAAGATTTTTGAACCTTTGAAAATCGAACTAAATATGAGTTTTTTAATAAATAAAAATCATTACATAAAAATTGAACATACTCTCAAGTAAATCGTAAAGATAGAAACGCGATTTAGAATGATCGGCTTAATCATTTTTTTTATCAAAGATGACTAAATCACAATTTAAAACGTGTAGGTACTGCTAAGACATTTCATCGTGAATTTATATGAAAGTTATATCAGTAGACAGAACTTTTTATTCTGAAGTAAATGTTGGAAACATATTGTATAATTTCTTTATAATTTTTCTCCAAGAAGAAAAAACAGTCAAAATTGAGGCATTATATCGCTCGCGCGGCAGGGCGGGATGTAAGGTCGTGCGTTCATAAAAACAAAGTACTGCAACCTCGCCATAATTTGTGAAAATTTCAACTGTCTAACTATCGCCGTTCTTGAGATACTGCCTGATGACAGACACATGGACGGACAGACAGCGAAGTCTTAGTACTAGGGACCCGTTTTTACTCTTTTGGTACGGAACCCTAAAAACTCTAATAAAACAAAATACTTAACAAGGCATTAATAGATGCGATACAATTTGCTTTTAAGAAACTTTGTATTTGCAAAATGCCCTATCCTATGAAAAGTTTTGTTTACCATAAGTACAAACATAAGTACTTTATGAAGTTCTTGTACCGAGTGTGACTAAATCCTATTGAATGCATTGCACTAATCACAAAGTCAAACATAACAAACCGTTTGAAGCTTTTACGGTTTTTAACTAAAATTACATTGCCTTGGAATATCGTCCATGTCTGTCTATTAATATGAGCTCCCGATATTTCAATGCAAGTGCTATGATCGCGAAATGAGTCATTACGCAATAATAACCCTCCTCCATTCTGCGATCGTAATACTGGATATTCAAGGAAGTTATCTCATAAATGATGACAGTACAAGTACAAACATAAAAGTTCAATGATAATAAACATTTATACGTATACAGTGCCCTTTGGTAAGACTGTTTGTCAGACTTTCAGGTCCCTGACTACCTGTAACGACTATCAGAGTTACATATGGCAGCCGGAATCAACAGCTTAACGTAAAGGAGAAAATCAAACGTCCCATTGTCCATGAAACTTGCCCCCGCACCCACAACAATAAAAGAAAAGACTGTACAAAATGGGTTTCACAATTTAACACCTCGGCGTAAACAACGCTGAAGTAGAAAATATACCGGTTTCAACCACTCTATGTAACACAGCATCCCTCACGAAATGCAGTGGTCTGTACTTAGAAGTTTTTGTACATTTCTCTTTTAAAGAACGCAAAAATATTTCTTAGGCGGCAATTTATGTGTCCCTTTACGCGAAATAAGCCGTTACGTGAAGCTTAGTCGTGGCGGAAACAATACCGTTTTATTTATTGGGTAATGATTTAAAAGGGAGTTCTGAAATTGTCGCGATTTTTTTTTTGGGAGTCTCTTTTGTTTTTGTTTGTAGCTGAAATGTTGTCGTGAAAATGAAAGAATTGGTGTAGGGATCATGGATGTTTTGTACTAGATGCTAAGAATATGTATGGTTTCTTCAGTTAAAATTTTGGCATCAAAATAATAATAGCAAGCTTAGTAAAAGAGTGGTCGTAAGCGCGACTGTTGAATATGAGGTTATGGGTTCGATTCCAGGGTTGGTCAAATTGTTATTGGATTCTCCCATAAGGAATGTCTCAATAGCATCTACGGAGTCTGGATTGGTACCCATTTGATGGCAACAGGCTTGCCTCCTATTACATGGACTAAAATGTAAGACGAACAGTGCGATGGTGGTGGTACTTAAACACATAACTAGCGAAATGTAGGTATACACCCACAGAGGTGTATGTACACCCACATTTTGTCGATTACTTCCGAGGAGTACTGACGTCATGTAATAATGTTGCAAGTAAAACAACACGAAGGAAAAATGTGAAGAAATCCTTGATTGACATGACAACAGACATCAACAATCTGAAACTAACGAACAAAATGTAAACGTCGCAGATACTATAGACCAAATCCTTTACCCATCGAAGTTCAGAGACAGGATGTTTGCAAAGAGAACAATATCGTCAATCTCTGAAAACAATATTCGTAACAATTTGATATGATGTCTAGACAACGAAGGATTAAAGGAGGTCACACATCAAAGAAGGAAAGAGGATGTGCCAAAGAAATATGTCGATGTAACCTACATCAAATAAAGTCTTGTGTTTTCTGGTGTAGGAGTAAGTCGATTGCTGCCAGACAATAAATGGTTTGACAACAACAAAACAATATTGTGTAATACTGGAGAGATGATCGAAATTTTAATTTTTATGTGACTGTGGGGAGAATTGAAGAATGTCGTGTTGCGTCAACCCCAAATACAAAAGGATGATGATGATGATGAATGTGACATGACTTTGGTTCCTATCAGAACACCCGCAATGCGTATTTTTAAATATTGCAGCACCATTCAAAGATCTTTTGAACTCGTACAGGACGAATTAAGTTCGTATTATTTTTATATTGTTTGAAAAGTAGTGTTTCATTATCGAGATGGTCATATGAAAAACAAACAAAACTAAATGACATACATGATATAGAATGCTGGTCACATCTGGCTGAGACTCGTGCAAATCAGATAACCTTGCTTCCAAAGGAGGAAGCCAATAACTCATTATCTGCGTAGCCTTTTCCCAACTATGTTGGGGTCGGCTTCTAGCCTAACCGGATGCACCTTTTATATGGAGCGACTGCCTATCTGACCTCCACAGCCCAGTTAGTACTGGGTGATACGATACTTCCTGGTAAAACTTGTTGTCAGACTTTGGGACCACTACCTGTTACAACTGTCAAAGGTCTACAAATGGCAGCCGAATCAACAGTAGTCGGAAGCTAATAACTAAGCAAAAGAAAAAACTGTGTAGAACATTTCACGATAAACAATTTCTAGTAACCAGATCGTCTTCCCTTCCAAACTCCACGAAGCAGCACGTTTATGACGCAACGAATTTGTCTCAAATCCGTGCTGGTACCGTGGCCACAGTATAATCCTAGCGGAGTGCAATATGCAGTGTAAGACGGCGGCTTACATTGTTTTTGGCTGCGTCATGCCTTCGGCTTTATGGAGTATGGTTATTACGTGCTTCTATTTGTTTGTCTTGTCTTGCTCGTTTTTTCTTGTGGTGTAATTGAAATGTGGTACGGGTTTTCATAAATAGGTATCCGTTTGGATGTTTTTGTCTTATGAGTGAATTTAATAGTATTTTGTAATAATCATCATCATCCACAGCCTGTTGTTACCTGGTACGGTACATATGCCTCTCGTAAATTGTACCTATTACCAATGTTTGAGAGCATAATTTATTATTTTTTCAAAAAGAATTTAAATAGAAAAACTTCAGTGTTTATTAAAATAGTAGTTGCTCGCTCAATTTTTCTCTATAGGCACTAGCGCTTGAAACATGCAACTTCAATTTTCTGGCTGGCCCACAGTTGACGGACTTGACAGTTGCCTAGTGAATGGAAATAGTTAAATTTAAATAAAAAGTTATTTTTAGGTATGTTTGATACGGGGCAGGATGCTTTTAAGTGCAGTTTGACTGCCCGTAACTTATGATTGATTTTATCGACGGTTTTGAGGTTGAAATAAAATTCTCACACAGAACAAAAATTATATGTGCATGCATGACTCTTAATTATAATTTATAATAAGGCTGGGTGGGTCTGAACGTATGCGTACCATGGGTAAATGTAGTAAATGGGTATAAGAATAGAAGCAGACCAAATTAACTATGGATGAACTATGTAGGATATGGCAAGAATGAAGGTGTCTGTGGAGATTGCAAGTAATAGAGAAATATGAAAACAAAATGCAGCGCCGACCCAAAAGGAATTTTGATGAGGGCAAGAAAATGATGACCATGTGATGACGTCTTCATGAACATTGAGAGTCTAAACGTTTATGAAGATAATAATAAATAAATAATAATAATATTCCACAACTATCACACAACGCCATCTAGTCCCAAGCTAAGCAGAGCTTGTGTTATGGGTACTAGACAACTGATAAACATACTTATATATTTCTAAATACATACATATTATAGATAAATTACACCCAGACACAGAACAAATGATCGTGCTCATCACACAAACATTTGTCCTGGGTGGGAATCGAACCCACGACCTCCGGCATAGCAGTTAGGGTCACTAACCACTAGACCAACAGGCCAGTCATGATGTGATGTGATTGGTCTAAAAATATATCCCCGTAGGTATATAAGATTTTTCTTTATTTTGAAATAAAACGTAACTTTCTTAAATCTTTTCTCAAACGTTTGGTCATAATTCAAAGATTTGTTGAAGAAACAAACTCTAGTCAGCCTTCATAGAAATTAATACAACCAAAACATAACAATTTAAACAAACACAGAATATTAAAGCAACAGAGCTGAAATCTAGACTGATGCAGGGGACTGACGGAGCGTTTGACAAACATGCGGGCTTTCACACAGCTTAGTATTGGATGCCCATTTGTCATTTGCGTATTACCATAATTCAACTGAGGATGATGTATCTGACCGTGTTTATAAGCCGTTGTGAGCAGTGTCGAGCTTGCTGATTGGCTAATGTTGTGATATGGGATAAGCGTTTGACAATCTTGTCTTAAATGGCTTTGTTGGTTGGTGAGAAGAGTCGCTGTGATAATTATTGTTATTATTTTGAGTGTGTGTTTAGATTAGGTACAGGGTTTAACAAACTATATTTTTATTATGATAGTTAAGAGTTCTTCAAGGGTTTATATTAGGTCTTACCTGATTAACTGCTGAAACATTTATAAAAAATTCTGCTAAAACGGCCATTTAAGGTCCCTGTACGTTACTAATAATACTGGGAATTAGTGTATAAACAGAACCTACACCTCCTAAAAAATAACTAAAATAATCTCAAAAGTCAACTAGTTTTTCCTAACTTCAAGTTTGTGTTTCCACTTTGAAATCCAATCCTAAAGACAACGCCTAACTAATTAGCTTTAGTTTATCTTAATTTTAGGCTGAGACTTACCGCGTCTTAGAACTTCGGAGACTTCATTTGAGTTTATTTAAGAGTGTTTCTATGTTCAGGAGTGAAGGTTTTGGGGCATTTATGTAGGTGAATTTGAGTTGATATTATTTGAGGAGTGATAGTAAGTAAGTCTAGTGGCGTGACCGTCAGACTGACAAGTCATAGGTCTCGAATTCGAACCTAAGAGACGAGTCTTTGAGTTTTCGGATTCATGTTCGTAATGTCATGTCTACCTAATGTGTACCACTTGCGTACCTATAAACTTCTAGGGATTTTGTTATTACTTTACGAATTTCCGTTTTTTTACTTGTGCTGTAAGAAATTGTCTGTGCCAAATTTAATTATTCTAGGTCAACGGGAAATGCCCTATGGGATTCGATTCTTGTGAATTGTCATGACGTCATAATTATCATACTATTTTGATCGTGTTGACATGCAAGTTTATTTTTTTAGTGCTTCTAGGGGATAGCAGACCTGAGTATTAAAAAAAAAACAGCTTAATAAAAACCTGTCAAAAAAAAAGCTTAATAATGTCCTGAGAAAAAGGGTCGCAACTTGACAGACGGACAACAAAGTGATCATATAAGGGTTTCATTTTTGCAGACCGAGAAACGGTACTATTTTTTTAAGGTGAAAATCCTCATGGATACCCTCCATCAGTGGCAAGTGGGGGGTTATGTTGGACTCTAACCGACGACTAACGAATGGATCAAGGGCCCAATCCTAAAAATACTAAACCCTAACTAGAAATTCAAATCTAGACCATTAACCCGACCCAATTTCCAACTTCAAACGCAAATTATATTCGAATAGAAACTCCATAGTAATATAAGTGAAGGCTTCCATTTTTTGTTGTTAGCTGAAAGAGCGCAATATGCCAGTGAAGAGGCTCTTAGGTGCTCTCAGCTTTTTATGGCTCGACTCGGCCTGGGCAATGACGAACTCTAAACAACTAAGGCTGCTCGAGCAACTTATGAGCACGATGCTTGAACGTTATATTTTTGCCTGTCATTTAAGAGCAATTTTTATGTTTTATGAAGCTTTTCTTATGTTTTCATAAATAGGTTTAAATTGAGGTTGAAGAGTTGTCTGGATGTTATTTTGTGTTTTAACGCGTTTACCTGTTGGTGTAAACTTTTTATGTCATAATATTATTTTGCATAATAGCGAATCGCGTAACTGATGATGGATGGATGATGATGCCGTGACTGATAAATTATGTGCGTATTGTATAATTCTCACATTTAAAAACATTTTGAGGAAAACCAGCCTGAGTGTTATTTCTTGACAGCATGGAAAGCAAAGTCAGATGATCATGGGCACCATAAAAACTCTGACACCTTGTTAGGCAGGCACTAACCACACGGACATGATAATGATAAAGATTAAGTTAAGAAATTTTGCAGTATACATCTATTTTTGTTCCAATTATTTGTTAGATACTGTAACTTTTAACGATTCTTTGTTTTACCAAATGAACGGGCATGATACAGTAAATTAAATATCAAGTATTTCATGAGTAAAATGAATTCTAGCTTTCACAAAAGCAAACCCATTCAATTTGCACCCCTACTCAACCATTGAGAGAAATCATGCACAAACGAAATAAATGCAGAAACACTTCGCCAACCTGATTGCATCCAGACGGGGCATCAACCCTCATATCCTAAAATAAACGGCATCATCGAACACAAATATACTAAATTGAATTCAACCCTAAAATGCTACAATATCGGATCGTGTAAACAAGTTTATACCCTTTGTACAAACGATTGTATCCAGCTCTAAAACTTGTACGTCCTTTAGAATGATCTGATCCGATTTTCAGGACGTTTTAAAACGAGTTATAGTACGCGACCTGAAGGGTAGGGGTTGTAAGACAGCGGGGTTATCTTAACCCTTTACGGCTAAAGGGTTCATGCGGTTTAAAGGTCAATTTATTAGATCCTGTAGTGGTCAAAGACGGTTTAGATTACGAACAATAGGGTTGTTCGCGGAAGGAACGGGTATGATTGAAAATGCAGGAACTTTAGAACGTCAAAAATATTACCGGTTATTTCAAGGCCCGATAAAAAAAACAACCGGCAAGCTAAATATTTATTTTAATGAAAGGTGTTGTAACTCTATCGTGATACAAAGTAGTTTGTTAATTTAAACATGATACTGTGTATCAATTAGCCGTTTCGTCGAATTTATTAATAAAAACTATGTATTCAACATAGTTGTAAAACTCTGCCTGAAATTTTTCATTTACTGTTGAATCTGTACCTGAAATTCATTTATTGTTTATTTATGTCATAATAATTATCAGCTTTTAGGGTAAAATAATGGACAATACTCAATCAAATAGTTTGCTTAAATACATAAATTGATCACCATCTTTCTAGCTCTTCAAGACTATGTATGCGGGGATCGGTATCCAGTCTATCCAGATGTTGCTGGTTATCAGGTAGGTATATATCCAAGTTAATACTGGGTAACACTATAATCCTTTGCAAGTCTGTGTATCAACCGTCAAAGAATTAAGAATGACAGCTTCCCGCTACACGATTTAATATTAAAGTGATCTATTCGACTTGATGGCTCAGATTTTGTACGTAGCAAACTGGAAAGCTCTTTTTTTTACCCGACTACGGCGAAGCCAAAAGGAAGGGTAATGATTTTGGCAGTCTATGTATGTATGTATGTATGTTCCACCGTAGCGCCTAAACTACTGAACGGATTTTATTAAATTAGGTGTCAATAGATTCGTAAGAATAGCCCGGGTGACATAGGCTATATAAATTTTATAAATTCTTTTTATGACGGAATTTAAATGTTAACTTACCTCAAACAATATTAAATTGAGATAATCATAGCAAGTTTGGTATCAAATGAAAGGTCTTGGCGAACACATTACAAATATGTATTATATTATAGTTTAAGTACACACAATAATAAAATTCAAATAAAAAATTAAGTTCAAAAATCTAAAACCCGACTACTAACAAAATCGCGGTCTTAAAAGTAGAAAATAAGAAAATAATTCTTGTCTGATATTCTTCGTAGTCGCATGTCACCTTGCTAATGGCAATTAGCAGCTGACTTCTGTATCAATGAGAACGCCATGAAGAAGCATCAGGTATCAGTGGCATGCGACTACGAAGAATAGCAGACAAGAATTATTTTCTTGTTTTCTACTTTTAAGACCGCGATTTTGTTAGTAGTCGGGTTTTAAATTTTTGAACTTAATTTTTTGTTTTTGAAGGTTTGGAAATTATCAAATAACTCCTCGCTCTCTGGTCGGACCGGTAGGGAGTGTCAGTCTTCTACTGGCTAAAAACCACCCATGTTCCTTTTTAGTTAGCCCTTTGTGTCTTGGGCCGCGGTATCTCTTTCGACCAACCCGCAAACTGGACAGCTCTGTCGTTTGCTTCGTTTAAGTCTTTTTCCATCGTTGTGTTTATCCACTGCTTTTTTCCTTAAAACCAATGAAATGAAGTTTTATTGGTTCAAAAGAACACTCAAAAAACTAACTTCTCTACTTCCTTATATATCATTTAACTCCTCAATCTCAAGATTATAAAGATTTCCAAGCTCAAATACTGCAATGAAATTAGCGCTATGTTACTATGTGAATAGTGCCTATTTTAATTATTTAATTACACAGACGGAGAGATAAAGTCGACACAGACGTTACGTTCTGAATGAATCATTTGAATCTAGTATCACAAAGGAATCTTTGAGCAGTTTAGATGAAATCGGAATAGTTGAATTCAGTTTTTTCGTTTTTGATGGTATGACAGTTTTACTGACAGTGTTTTAGAACTCTGCAAGGGACTGCATGGTCTGCATAGCTTGGGGACATGTCACATTTGATCTCAATCCTCAGCCTTGGAGGAACAATTTATTTCATCACCGCTGCTCTCAAAACAGTGAAGGAAAATATCGTGAGGAAACTGGCAATTTTAAAACCAAAACTTTCGAAGACATTTGTGACATCTACCAACCCGCACTGGGTCCGCGTGCTGGATTATAACCCATCTCTCTCCTGGAGCGGAGGCTTGAGATCCTGCAGTGGGAACATTATAGGCTGATGATGATGAGGAATTCATTTTAGGTCCAGAAAAGCTAAAAAAAATCCATGACAAAACACGACCAACAACGTACCCACCCGAACATCCCTTTAATTAAATATTCTAAAAGAAAAACAGCTCTCGGCCTTTTTTTGTCACTTTTATGCAAATTCTAAGATCAACGTCGGAAAGCCATCAAGACTCAATCTCATTGAGAATGCAAATTCTCAGGTAAAATTGAAAATTCCTTCCTATAGTCCATTAGTGCTGTAAGAGGTCGCCACGGGACCAAACTCGGAGATTTTGGGTTTGTAATCTTTATTAAAGGATTTCCGAGAGCCAGTATTGATTAAGTTAACAACGCCTATTTGAATTTACATTTTGTTCCAGGATGGGCAATCAGTGAAGTAAAGGATCTAAAGTCTCTGGAGACACGGTACTTTCGTTGAGTGGTTGGTACACGGGAAGTCGGTCTTTCCTGGTATTTTATGCAGTGAAATAATAATAATAATAATATTCCACAACTATCACACAACGCCATCTAGTCCCAAGCTAAGCAGAGCTTGTGTTATGGGTACTAGACAACTGATAAACATACTTATATATTTCTAAATACATACATAATAATAGATAAAAAATAAAATAATAAAATAAAATAATTTGTAAATGACAAAGATGAACTACATAGAGACTAATAAAATTGATTCCTAGTATGTTCGAAGCTACAGGAATGGAGCATAGTGAATTATAGAAGCTTGCTCCAGAAGTATCAGGAATCCTATTAATATATTAAATGCAAAAGTTCGTGAGGATGTATGGATGTCTGGATGTTTGTTACGGTTTCATAGCAAAAATTACTGACCGGATTTGGATGAAATTTGACAAACAGATAGTTTATAACCTGTATAAATACATGGGATACTTTTTATCCCGGTAGCAGAATACTATGCACAATTACCGAACTCCGAATCATAATTGTAGTAAAGCCAAGTCAGTACCAATACCCATGGGTGGTATAAAACGCAGACACTTGGTAACGCAACAACCACACGATAAAGAAAGAAGTATTAACTTACCTGAACCAATCAAAAACCTAAAAATTGGCATCACAAAATTTCAGCAATAATTACGATCTATCTTTTATAATTTTCCTTGTAACACACAACCAGGAAAGAACCACGGAAATAAGCCCCATAAAAACAAACACATTTTGCCACTCTTTTGAAATAAACTAGAGGGTACAAAAATAGGAACTATGAATGCTGACAAGCTTGCATCTTTATTGGATATAGTGGCTGCGTTTGCAACGCGCTAAGAGTGGAAATTGCAGATGTAGAAACTTACAAAGAATGGACGCTTTTATGTAAGTAATAATGAATTCTCGACGTTCGTTCTTACTTGGTCTCTTGGTGGCAATCAATTTGATTAAATTGTAATGTACTACAATGTAAATGTTCTTTCGTTTCTAATATTGCAGTTGAATAGCCAAAGATGGATGAATTGTGTGAAGAATTATAAATGAAAGAGAAAGGAGTAAATGATACCGTGACGTCTGACAGAGGAGAACGGAGAAAGAGTTTGATTGTGTTGCTCCGACCTTTAGTAGAATGGGACAAGGGCAGGAAGACGATGAATAGTCTTCTATTTTTCCAGGTCTTCTTCGAGGTTCTGGGTTCAGCCAGTGTGAGAAAAAAAAATACTTTAATTCAGACCTAGATCCATAATTTATTATGATGTTAGTAATACACACTGCTTAAAAAAAAACACGAAAAAGTGAAAAATAAACTTTAGAAGAAAAAATCAGTTTCTGAAGTCGGTGACTTTTGTTTGTTTGATTTCATTTTTTTGCCATCGACTTCAGAAACAGATTTTTCTTCTAGTTTATTCTTCACTTTTTCGTGTTTTTTTTTTGAAGTCGGTTTTATTTTTTGTTAAAAAGTTTTTATTTTTCACTTTTTAGTGGTTCACATGTTCATGAGTCATAATGTGGACAATGTAGCTTTTTTTTGAGTTTTGTTGATTTTTCAAAAACCGCTTGTCCGATTTCAATAAAAAAAATATGGGACCATTTGGAAAGTACAACCTTTCCAACAAAAACAGATTTTTTTAAATCGTTTAGCAAGTGACGGAGTTACGCCCGAACAAACATAAAAAAAAAAATACAAACATTCGAATTGAGAACCTCCTTCTTTTTTTAGAAGTCGGTTAAAAACTATGTTAGTAACAAATGAAATAAAAGTTTTGAAAAATATTGCTCAATTCATATATCTGCTACATCCACCAGACGCACCGGGTATAGGTATGTGCATGGACACGTACCCAATGCGCCATAATGGTGCAGCACGGCATTTCACTAAATAACCTTCAAGATGTCATTGCCGCTCCCACGCACTCTGCGCATCATGGAAGCAATCTTTTTACGAATGATGGTACTGAAACTAACTAACGTGCATCTGCAAACATTCCGGATGCGCTACAGTAACGTGGGAGCCCCAACAACATCCTGAAGTGTTATTATACTGAACCCTGAGGGCGTTGTATGCCCATTGCGTATATCGAACCCACAGAGTACACGTGTACAACGATTGACAAAAAGCCTTAAAAAGAGTTATTTTTACTTCCGGTGTACAACGTGCAAACCTGCGGGCCAACATATTGCATTGGACAGCCAAAGCCCTCCGTTCCCTTTCCATATCAGCATCATCTTATAAGTCCTCCGTAACTATGTGCCCTAGTTATTTAAAATCTAGCACTCTTTCAAGGGCCACACCTTCCAACATAATCGGTGGAATTTGCTTTTCTGCACATTGTATACAAGTCCGTGCGTTTCTGGATAGGCCTCACAGACCGCCAACAACTTCAACCTACAATGTGGAGACCTCCTATTAGATAGTGGGAGGTGTGGGAGGTGGTGTGAGGAAGTGGTGCAGTACCTCAAAGTGAAGACCAACTGGACTCTGAGGGTCGAAAGGTTGGAATTGCGCCACAACATCAACTTCAAGTCATTTGTGGTACGTGTTCCAACCCAACATCTCCAGACCTGTTTGCAGGAAGACTTTTGGCCGAAAGGTGTCGTTTTCCGTCGTTTCCGAGGACGGCTACGCGACACCTCGCAGCGAAACACGACGCCGACGTTACGTGTTTAGTTAAAACTTTTAGTTATGGTTTTACTGTTTTATATGTATTAGTTTGTTATTATTGTTTTAAATCATTGTGTGTATTTTATGTATGGGCCTTATAAAATGCCTGAAATAAAATGATTATTATTATTATAAAGCAACAAATTTAGTGACCTGCATGGGCTCTGTAGCAATATAACTGGAACAGAGGGTTCTCAACAATAATTGTATCGTCAACATAGTAATCGACACTTTACCAGCCATACCTATCCTCATTTACACAGTCTATTCATCATTTCTTTATTATTTTATATTGAAAAATTCCATCTGGTATGATCGAGGTCAAGAATAGTCTTGACCTTGATCATACTTGATGGAAAGTGATGACTGAGGTCTATAGTAGAACGTGCGTGTCGTGAAGATGCCTTTTCACTCTTGCTGTAAAGGCACAACGGCTTGGGGTTAAATAGTATGACACACATCCCCCCTTACCCTTTTCCTTTTTGTAACTCCTTATAAATTCAATAATTAACCAAGTCTCTTCCAAATTTTCTATCCCCACATAAAACCATCAAGTGGAAATAATTAGGGGTTACCACAAAAACAATTTGTGGCCCGTGACTCGGAGACTCATCCGCTAGCCGTTTGTTTTCTACAGCGTCATTTGTGCCCCACTGTTGCTACTGAACTTTGTTTTTTAATGACCGACGAATTATGGAGGCGTTTGTTTTCAAAAGTGTGAGTTATATGGCTGGTTTTCGCATAATATTGCGACCTCTCATAGAGAGGCCTGCGTTCTAGTAGTGGGAATATTGTAGTTGATTACGCGTATGCAATTATGAATCATGTGGTGGAAACAGTGATGGAAACAAAGAGGAAGACCAAAGATAAGGTGGATGGATTGTGTGAAGAATAATATACGAATAAGAATGTACATACAGGGGTGGTAAGAAAACAGGTAATACAAAAAATGGCCCGGTTATCACAGAAAGATTTGTTTACAAATATGTTTTTTTTTAAATACTGTTCGAACTCAAATTTTTATTTTAAAACATAATTAATTAAAACAACGTTTTTATTCCATCGTTCAAGGCCGTATTTTCACATTCTTTGGACATATTACACGTCGAGAGAACACGTGTGTGGAGCGACTCGTGGTCCAGGGCAAAACCGTGGGCACGAGGGCGCGCGGTAGATCACCAATGCGCTGGACCGACCAAGTCAAAAATGCACTAAATGGTCCGCTCCACGAATGCACGAGGCAAGCAACAGTACGAGAGGAATGGCGTCGAATTGTTAAGCTTGCCACCACCCCTGTCATGACGACCACGACCACTCTGCCAAGAGTGTGACGACAGAGAAGAAGTTCGAATTCATACTTCGCTTTTTGAAGTCGTTTTAGAAAGGATAGGTCGATTACAGAAAAATACATTGTTAGAGCTGGGGTGCCAGTGACATATATGATGTTTGTTTGTTTGATTCTGATTAAATTGGGATAAGGACGGCTTAATGTAGGTAATTGAAATTTAAAAATTACACAACTCTAATGTCGTTTTGCTCTCTTGATCAATATTTTTAATTACTCATTAACTTTAATATGATTACTTGTAAGCTTTGCATTAGGTGTCGCTACACAAATATTATTTAAAGTGTTAAAGTTTTGTTGAAATCAAAACACATAAAAACTTTAGGTATATCGAGTAAAAACGTTCCGAAATCCTAAATTGTATCTCCTATCGCGAAGTTTGTCCAATTTACTGAATCCATGTGAGTATTCCTTAGAGCATTGTCCTTTTAAAAGCAAAGATGGCGACATGAAACGATGTACTAAAACGAAAACCGCTATGAAAACTGTTTGACAGCAAACTATTCGAGCAGGAAACACTTTTTGCAAATATTTCAACCATTTACAACCCAAAAGTTTCTTTATCCACGACTTAGTGAGGTTTGGCGTTACAGTGAAAAGGGTCCACTCAATTTCCGTTCGCATTCGTCGCCTGAATGTATCATCTGTCCCTGTTGCTCTAATTAGAATAGGGATATGTTAAAAAGGGAGGTGTGATGTGTAGTTTCAAACGAGAGATAGCGGTGTCAGAAACATTCCCCATTAAAATAGTTGTGTGGGAGTTACTTGTCGAAAATGTTCAAGTTAGGAGCAGCCAAATTATTTTACTTTGTGCTTTGGCGTTCTGTGTGGAGTCCTTTGTTTCTTTCTACCAAATGTTGTGCCACATTTGCTCGAAATTCTACGATGCGATTTGGAATTTTACCTTTCTATTTTTCCTGACTGCAATGCTTTTGCTCGCGCAAGGCACACACCTTGCACAATATAAAATTGTTGTCGCGATAGTAAATGTTTGAGAGACTTGTTTGTTACAAAATGTTGTTTACCAAGCAAGGAGAAGATAATGATATTTTTAATATTATTGCGTATAACCTATACCTATTGCAAAGGAGGAGCTTGTGGCTAAATAAAAACAGCCACTCGGGTCGACCGTTAGGTTAAACCAATTACATATCGAGTTGCCTCCGTGCCTCGGAAAGCACGTTATGATGACATTAAATTGGTACCATCTGTCATTTGAAGAACTTTGGCAGTCGTTATAGGTTTTCAGTAGCTAGTGGTTCAAAAGTCAGACAACCAGGGTTACCAAAGCGTATCGTATTACCCGATACTAACTGGGTTGGAAGGTCAATTACGTAGTCTCTTCATGTAAAATACTGGTTTTCAGCTGCATCCGGTTAGACTGGAAGTAGACCCCAATATAGTTGAGAAAAGGTTAGGCAGATGATGATGAGACCTTTCGTAAAATTATAACGGTCTTAGGTACTACCATGCTCACAGACTCTCTCTTTTCTATTAATTTTTGTTATGGATTATGTTTCAGGTCCTACCATCATAAGGTGCTCTTAAGGGTTAAAAATATCGGTCGATTTACTTATAGGAAATCAGACAAAGCCTAAAAGTAATTCCTTTGAATTAAAATCAATCAATTCTTGGAAGCTTTCAAAGGTTCCAGGTCCTACCTACTTAAAGTATTTAAATTATTTTTGGACTCATTTTTACGTTTTCTACGCCCACTTTGAAGTTAACCTTTGACTGTAACGCTAATTGGGCAAGATTTTTTATTGAAAATTCGTACCTATTGTAGTTTAATGAAGGTAAGAAATAAAGTTCTTTTCTCGTATAAAATTGTTTTGAACATAACGTAACATCAAGCTTGTAATCTCCGAAGAGTTAAGCAGAGTGTCTAGTAGTACAACCTACATTTTGCCAGTTATGTTTTTGATGTGATGACTTAAATGGTAAAAGAATATAATGAAGCAGAATGTTGAAGGGACTTTATTAAACACAAGTTACAAGAAAATACTAAAGACACACAACCATAATTATTTTGAAGAAAGAGTATTAATATACAACAGTTTTAAGTCCCATGACTACATGGCTGCTATTAAGAAATTCCTGATGGAAAAACCGAATAACACTTTGCCCGACCTGGGAATCGTATCAAGGATCTCATGCTCAACAGTGGTGCTTTCGACGACTTGACTAAAAACCTAGGGAGAAAAAAAAACAAATCATATAAAAAAACACTGTCATGTAAAAAAACACTATCAAACAAAAAAAAACACAATCAAACAACACTAGTTGTTTTAAATGAAGAACAAGTGACTTGCTTTGTTTTAAAATGAATAATTTTAAATGAAAGCAAATCAATCGTTCTTAATTTAAAACAACCAGTCACGTTACCTAAAATAACACTGAGAACTTTTATAACACGACTCCTTTTATCTCTCTATCCGTTCACGAAACGGCAAAACGACAGATTCTCGAGAAAAACAAACAAAATGTCGTAAAAGTCAGATGAAGTCTTCCCCAATTAAGTTAATTGCGTTTTGTCGACAATCGCCGAACGTCCTGATTGTGAATGTCCATTTTATAGCTCTATGAATTGTAATTAGGAATTAGCAGGACTTTGACCTTTTGGCGAAATAAGTCTTTGGTCAAATAGACCCGCGGCCGGCTGGACAAGTTAAAATGTGATTTGGTAGAAAGATACTGCGGGTCCAGTTAGAGTGGGTCCAGTTGATGAGAATCAATGAGGTAAGCTTGGCTAAAGAACGACAAAAAGTCATTATCATCATCATCATCAGCCTATAATGTCCCCACTGCAGGGACTCAGACCTCCTCTCTAGGAGAGGGATGACCTGTAATCCACCACGCGGACCCAGTGCGGCTTGGTAGATGTCACATGTCTTCAAATTTTTGGATCAGAATACGCCAGTTTTCTTAAGATGTTTTCCTTCACCGTTTTTGAGAGCAGTGCTGATGACTGAACTTCCACCTCCGGGGTTCGAACCAACGACTTACTGCTCGTAAGCCGGGACGGCCACCACTGGTCCATCGCTGCCCCCTAGTAAAAGGTCATAAGGTCAATATTCAACAGCTTGTGGCTAAATAATAACAATCATTCGAGGTCGATGTTCAAGTTCAGCTGCGCTTGCTTAGGTGGATCCGTGGATGGGTGACCGCTTTGTAGATCTTTGAGAGTCGTTGCAGGTTATTATCACGTTAAATGACTCCAGATTCGAGGGCTAGACTATTTCCACCGTAAACGTGGGCCTGTGATTTAGTCAGTAGAAGTCTGACCCTCCCTCCCTTGAGTAGTTTCTTGAATATTTAAGGCCAGCAGTAGTGACCAAAGGGTAACGTGATCTGTTAAGCCGCATGTAGCTGAATATCTGACCTTCACAACACAGTTATGGAGTAACAGGTAACATTACCTCTTGGTAAGTCTGGTTGTGGTAGTGGCGACTGCGAATCGGAAGACGTTGCGTTGGAAGGTCTCCCACTCGGTGGATCGATGATCTGGTGAATGTGGCGGGGACCCACTGGATGCGGACGCACGTGACCAGTCAATGTGGCGACATTTAGGGGAGGCCTATGTCCAGCAGTGGACTTCTTTCGGCTGAAATGATGATGATTATGAAGTCTGGTGGTCGCACTTTCATATTTCAGACTATCATAGACTTACACATGACAGACGAGACCAAAGATTTAACACTTTTTCCGAAGCCCGAAGTGGTTTATGTACTGCCAACCCATCCACGAATCAACCTCGACAAGCGTAACATAACCAACCAGTGTGGCTTACTTAATAATACCTTATTAAGTCATAAGCCCTTTTAAACATCGCACAAAGATGTTAATATCATACCCAAATCTTCCCTCTCCGCATCTAATTATGCAATGACCATACAAAACCTCCTTTGTACTCATTATGACGCCATAAAAGGAGGTTTTAAACGAGTTTTCAGAGTAAACGTCCTCAATTTTAAGGGGGAGACGACAACGCCTTGATAAATTACATTACGGTATGACAATTTGACTGAATGGGGCCAAGACAATGGGTACCCAGTTTGTAACACTGAATGAATGGGTGACCCGTTTTCTTCAAAGGTTTTTGCTTTCAATATGTCCGTGTTTGGTTGAGTATATTATTCAGGTTCGGTGTTAGGAAATTAAGCTCGTACATGATGGTTTAGAAGCTTTTAATGGAGTTTTTTGGAACGGGTTCGCAATATTGCTTGTTAATCATTTTTATTTTATTTTTTTAAAAACGTTGCCCCACACTAGGAATTTCTCCTGTATCGTGGGTGCGTTCACAAACATAGAAAATCACATACACAAATACCCAGACCCGAAACAACTACCTGCAGGCCATACAAATATTTGTTCCGTGCGGGGATCGAACCCGCGACACGCAGCGCAGCAGTCCAATCGCTTAGCCACTGCGCCAACCGTGCCGTCATAATCTATGTTCATCAGCCTATGTTGTTCCCACTGTATGGACTCAGGTCTCCTCTCTTAGGAGAGGGATGAGCTATAATCCACCACGCAGGCCCAGTGCGGGTTGGTAGATGTCACAATGTCATCGAATTTGGTTTGGTTCTAGGACATGGCGGTTTCCTCACGATGTTTTCCTCCACCGTTTTTGAGAGCAGCGGTGATGAAAAATATATTACACAAAGTAATGCGCCTGCCTGACTCACATAGCAAAATGCGTTTAAGAAAAACAGTTCTTATAGACTTCATTACTTCATCATCATCATCATCAGCCTTTAATGTCCCCAGAGCTGGGTCACAGGCCTTCTCTCTATGAGAAGGAATGGGCTATTATTTAGGTCATGCCGGTTTCCTCACGACGTACCTATATCTTCACTATTTTATGAGTAGTGATGATGAATTAATTATAAAAAGTAATGCGCGTGCCTGGTTGAACCCACGACTTATGATAAGTAAGCCGCCACCACTGCGCCCCTACAAATATCTCTACCCATTTCATATCCAATATTAATCGTATAACTCAGACTGCAGTACAATACACGCAATATTATGTATGTACATATATATGCAGCTCTGACAAAGGACACAGATGTGCCTCTGTGCTTATCTCAGGCTAGTTGTAAGGCGCAAACGGATTGCCACTAAACTAGTTATTGGTTCTGAGTGTAGAAATTGCAGTATGTACTCACACTAAAATGTATATACCCACGAAGCTGCTTGCAAAAGTGATTTTCCTGTCGTTTAGTGATTAATGTTGTACATTTTAGTTTTATTTTGGAAGTCATACACAAAATACACACTCCAGCGAATTAAGGTCTTAACCAATCAGAAACCGATAAGGCAATTGAAAATTCCATTTTAATTGGTGTGGGAGACCGCTTCGTAGATCTTTGAGAGTCGTTACAGGTTATTGCCACGTTATATGGCAATGCTAATTTCAGAGGACGGGACTATTTGCAGGCCAGAAGTGGTGACTAGAGGGTCGCATGATCTGTTAAGCTGGATGCAGCTGAATATCTGACCTACACAACACAGTTATGGAGAACATAACATCACGACTGTAATCCCCAAAGGGTTAGGCAGAGTTTCACCGCATAATACACCCATATTTCGCCAGTTACCTTTAAGCCCCATGTTAGAGGGAGCTGTAGTCTATAGCCGTGATTGATGCACCAGTGTGGTGTGAGCAAATTAACAGTGTGTCTCACGCAACGGTCACAACCGAACTACGGATGACGATGGCAATGTAGAAAATGTCGCGACTTATAGAAAAACAATAGTGCGTATCGTATTATGACACTAACGTAAGTTTCTTGGCACACACTTGGTGCTGTTTCGCTCAGTTACCCCTCTTGGTTTTCACAAGACTTAACTCTTTAATATTTTGAAGCTTGCGAGAAAGTTGCAGTTGCATAACATTCAACGCCTGCACAAGGATTTCCTTGATTATTTCAATCTGTGTTTTAATCAGTTTGAGTTAAATGAGGGAAATGTCATAAGGAAAGTTTGGAATATGAATGTGGATGACTTATAAGTAAAAAAAGACGAAAGAAACGAAGAGAAAGATGATGTGGCTAGGAAGGTGGTGACTGCTGAGACGACTAGTTATAGAGAAACACGGAAGAAAAATATCTGCTGCGCTGACGCATAAGTTGAGATTAGACTGGGATGGTTATGAATGATGAAACCAATTTTTGTGTAGTGGTCGTAAATTATCTTCTAAGTTCTTTACCTCTGTATATTCACACACATCGGAAAACATCGTGAGAACGTGCGTCAGAAGATCAAGAACGTAGCCAGAGTGCAGTTGCTCGCCACATAATCAACTTTAAGGCATTCGTGGTGCGAATACCAACGTGTTATCTGCACCTCGTGTTGTAGGTGGATTTTTGACGGGTATTCTATTCACTAACACAGTTATTATGTTATAATTATGTATGTTACTCTGTAAGGCCAAAGTTGCCTTAAAATAAATAAATGGTTTATTATGTTATAATAAAATATAGTTTATGCTACTGATTGAAATGTCAACTCAAACACAGATACCATAAGGTCTTTAAATCACAAGACTAATTAAATAGCAAAATAAAGATTAAGACCCTCTATGCAAATCAGCGAGTACAGGTGTACCTACCTTCTTCTTATAATTAAAACTTTTATCTAGCCGACTTTTGCTCTTTAACTTTCGTTCGTAATGTTAGGGATTTGCATTTAAAGATGGCGACGTTCAGGCTGGGTCTCGAATTAAACTGAGCAGGTTTTAATTTTCTTTTTAAAGTCTATGATTTGGATGTGACTGTGGTTTTGTTTTAATATACGGCTTGTTTGCGGCAATACCTAGTGGTGTATCTTGGAACTTTTATTTAAGTTAGTTTAAAATTATCGTCCTTATAAATTGTTTTTAGAAACCTTTCGTCAAAAGATGCTGAGGTGTTTTTTTTATATTCCATAACTCTAGGATATGCATAAATGAAACCATACTATAAAATTTTAATAATCAACTGGCACCATAAAGTATTTTAAATAATAATTATTTTTGGTTTTAATTTTTCCTATAAAATAATTCGACAAAATCACGATTTTTATCTATGTAATTTGTAAAACACAATTACTTGAAAAATGTCAACGTCGCATTTTCTTAGTTTTAGATAAAAAATATTAGTTTCAATGAAAATTAATAAAAAAACTGTGCATTCTGGGACCACATAATTATAATTATAGTTTCTAGGACTTTTCGTATTATTTTGACTTGAAGAAAATAATAATTCAAGAGGTAAGGAATATAAAATAAAACTCGTTGTACTCCAAAAAATATCAAAAATTGAGCTCGAATTACTCAATCAATACAGACTACATCGTAGTTACAAAAGCGAAAGTTCCTCAAAAAAGTTTCCCGATATAAAAGCGCTCTAACAAATTGTGGAAATAACTAGTTTAGCGTGAAAATGTATGGAGTTTTTAGCGCGATTCATAGTTTGCCCTGTCGGTTTTTGATATTGAAATGACTTTTGGAGGAAAATTCTAGTACATACCTAGTGGTGGATAAAACAGCTTGAATAATTAACAAGGAGGCGGAAAATTTTAACCTAGCATTGACACAGAGACTTTTTATCAATGAATACTATGATAGAGAATCAAAACATATTGGATTCCAATGAATCAAATGCCTCTACTCTGGGCAGAGCAGTAGGGAGCGTCGGACTTCTACTGACTAAAAACCACCCCTGTTCCTTCTTAGCCCTTTATGTTCGAGGTCGTGGTATCTCTTTCGAATAACTCGCAGCCCCGACAGGCATCCGATGTATGTCTTTATCTTCCTCCCCTTATCCCATGACAGGAGTAGGCGCAACACGTTTGTTCTTCCATTCTGCTATTTCAACCGTAACGCTATCATTTACACCGTTTTCTTTATCATTCCTTTCACGATTCATTCATCTTTTCGTTGGCCTTTTCTTACCTCTTCATACATCAAATATTTGTAAACAAAACTTAACATCTAAAAATTTTGCATATACTATGTGAATTTACGCTACTACCTACAAGTTGAAAAAAACTCAATGAACAACAATTTGAATGTTTGTTAAATTTACCCACAGTTTTGATTTGTAATTATCTAATTATTTTCTCTCAAATATGCTATTAGAATATTGGTAAAGTAGAACGAGGAAGCCTGTCCCACCGTAATACAGTTTATAACTACTACGGGGGTCAGCGTGAATCGGTATGTAACAACCAGAATTTATGTGTACTGAGTGATTGGGTATCTATTCTTTTTAGCATCATAGAAAATAAGTACCTAGTGTTAATTTTTTTTTTTGTAAGGTTGTTATTCTTTTGGCAAATAAAAATTATGATTATGATTATGATCAACATTTATATTCATCACTCTTTTAGTCACATGCGATTCGTCCCTCATCATCATAATGTCCATACCAAAACAGTCGATTCCTTTTCTCTTTCAAACATAAGTAAAAAAATAGAGTACAACCTTTTAAACGTAAATACATCAGTGATACTTGGCTTAAGAAATATACGCAACTTGTGGTAGAAGTACTTTTCTAGACAAACTGATTTACAAGTCCCCGATTTACAATCGCCGCTCTGTTCTTATTTTTCCTTTAATGCGTATAAAACACTCTTGTGTCTGTCTGACTGACAGCGCAAAGTCTGCGCACTTATGGTATAGGTGTTGTAGTAAGTCATTTGCGTAAAACCCTGGGGTGCAAAAAGCAATACAGAAACTGTTACTATGTAGTTACTATTAAATTAAAAATTAAAAAACCTTTTATTAAGCAAATGTTATTACAGTGTCAACGAATACCTAAATGATAAATCTTTGAAACATATAAAATAATCAAAATGTGTTGTATCAAATTGTTAACTATTTTTATAATTTCGTTTTTCCATTTTCTCCATAACTTTTGATTTTTATTTTTGTATTGAATATTGTTATTTTGGCACCTACTTAGGTCTGTAAAGGTAAATAATAATAATAATATTCCACAACTATCACACAACGCCATCTAGTCCCAAGCTAAGCAGAGCTTGTATAATAATATGTGATTTCATGTTTGTATTTAATTTTTGAATTTTATTATAAATTTTAATGTTCATACGTTAGTAAATGTTAAACCCTAAGCTTAACATAATATTTCTTTTGCTGTGCCCGACAGGGTCCATGATTGTTTCTTTTAAAAAATGTTTACCACCTATGCCTACATTGTGGAATGCAATAAAGAATTGAGTATTGAGTATAGTATTGAGTAAATAAAATACCCAAATACGGTCGTACCTATTAATACTACCAACATTTTAGAATGTCACAATACAAGAACAACGCACGATCGACGACACACGATTAGTTAGAGAAATAATATGAAATGCTGCGCAAATACCGAAATAAATTCAGATATTCAAGATGAATGATGATAACACGAAAGTTTGTAAGTATGTATGGATGTTTGTTACTCTTTCACGTAAAAGCTTCTGAATGGATTTGAATAAAATTTGGTACACAGATAGTTTATAGCCTGGATTAACACATAGAATAGTTTATCCCGATTTTATCTTCCTGTGGGATAATTTTCGAGCTGTAGCGGGCGAAGCCGCAAGAAACAGCTAGTAATGATAATAAAATTGATATGAACAGGTCATACGAACATCCGTTTGACCCGATCGAAGATGCACACAGTTGATATGTAAAGACGCGAGTAAGATAATTACTGTTAACAGAAAATATCAATCACCTTTGCACTAAACAGGAGTCTATTTACAATTAATATCTTGTTGAAAGATAGTGACTTATCTCTTAAGAGTTCAACACGTACCTAATGAAGTGCCACTTCATGTCAATCATTGATTTACTTTATGACACTAATTGTGATAACATAATATTGTAGCGACATAAAGAGTCCTTATAATACTTTCTTCACTGAATACCTATAATACTTGAAATTTTATTAAAAAAATACACTTACAACATAAAACCGACCAAATGAGATGCACACTCTCGTATGAATGGTTTCGTACTATCTTAGTAGGGAAGCCCCCTCAGTGCAGTGGTAAGTTAGTATACGAAAATACTAAATATTTGTAACTAGCTTTTGCCCGCGACTTCGTCCGCGTTTCCGTCGTTTTTCGTAAAAAAGTACCATATGTCCTTCCTTACGGTTCAGAGGCGTTTTTTAGGTGGCATTGTGTATTTTATTTTTAATCGACGGTAACGGAAAGGCTGTCAGTTACCTAGGTAACAAAATAACCTACGACAGAGGTCCTAACTATAGCTACCTTACACTTAAAATCTAAGTGCCTATTTAAACTAAAATATTCTAATAGAATTATACCCAGAAATATGTACAACTTACAACAAAAAAAGAAATGAAAATAAAGTTGAAACGCCTGTGCAATACCATCTACCTATACCTACTTCACTTACAAATAAATACTTATACCCCTATACCTACCTAACTACTACATAATATAACTAATAAAAGTATCTACGCTTTTACCTACTACAAAAATAAAATTGAACATAAATTAGCCAAAACTTACCTATCGGTATCTAAAAATCCATGCGTACTACTTCTACGTCTATTACTACTTCACCAAGGAAATAAAATGCAAACTATTAATACTTAATTTGCAATTTGAACGAATATTTAAACCCTACCTACCAAAACAACTAATACCTATTTTATAAAATAACAACAAAATAAATTCAAATAAACTATTTATTAAAGACTAAAAGTCGTGCTGATAAGCACTGTTTGTTAAAATCAATTATTGTCTGTCAATAAGGTCGAACGCTCTGAACGCATCAATAGCCACGACCCGCGTCGAGCGCGGCATCCGTTACACAAAAATAATCCTTTTTTTTTTTTTTTTTTTTTTTTTTTGGTGGGTGGAAAATCATCGAATAACCCCCCCCGCTCTTGGGCAGAGCGAAGGGGAGTGTCAGACTTCTACTGACTAAAAACCAAACCCATGTTCCTTCTTCTTCGCCCTTGTGTCGGAGCCGCGGTAACCTTTCGATATCCACAGCCCCGACAAAAATAATCCTTAAGGCATGATTCAGTATTCACGCGCAACGGCGCGACACGTGTTATTGTGAGTCAACCATAAAAGATAGACATATGCTGTTGTGAAATATTTTTTAGATAATTTTATGTAGAACATTTCCGTCATAAATGATTTCTATGTAGCTTTAACCATTAAGGCTGCACACGCGACGGAAGCTTAAAAAATGGAGCAACTTCTCCCGTTTTCCCAACATTTCCCTTCACTGCTCTGCTCCTATTGATTGTAGCGTGATGAAAAGTATACTATAACCTCCCCAGGAGTATGAAGAATAATCGTACCAAGTTTCGTTAAAATCCGTCGAGTAGTTTTTGTTTCTATAAGGAACATACAGACAGACAGACAGACAAAAATTTTACTGATTGCATTTTTGGCATCAGTATCGATCACTAATTACCCCCTGATAGTTATTTTGAAAATATATATCATGTACAGAATTGACCTCTCTACAGATTTATTATAAGTATAGAAGATATAGATGATGGCTTATTGCATATTTTCTTAATTATCTTAATTATGATGTTGCCCTTTTTTTTTGGTTGGTGGATAACGCTCTTGGGCAGAGCGAAAGGGAGTGTCAGACTTCTACTGACTAAAAACCACCCGTCCTTCTTAGCCCTTTATGTCAAGGCCCGTCAACCCGAAACCCCGACGGGATGATGTTGCCCTTGATCATGAAACAAAACTACAGCTACACAGTTTGATAGTAGAAATAGGTATGCAATGAAATCAGCGTGCAAGTTTTGTATAATAGATCCCAAATAGACACATTTTAGTGACGCCATTGATAATATGTTTGAATTTATTGTCAGCACAATCAGATACCTAGTCATGGTCTGGAATTTCATGCATTTTTATTCGTTTTTTTCCGGTGATGACTGACTCGTTGGTTGTTGTTGGCTCGATTCCTGGTCGGACATAGTGTCATGTGCATGTGTGTATAATTAATCTCCATGGGTTGCGGGAACGGAGTCAAAATCTCATCATTACTTTCGGTCGTGATAACCGACCACGCGGGTAAAGCCGCGGGCATCAGCAAGTAAATAATAGTATTATTAATAGGTAAGTATATAGGTACTCATAGTCCCCGACCATTACGTACAGGTAAATTATTTTTTTATGTAGAAAGGCTGGTTATTGCGTAAGTCTGACATGTGTATAAACGTTACTCAGCACATCATCATCATTTCAGCCGAAAGACGTCCACTGCTGGACATAGGCCTCCCCTAAGTGTCATTTTTGCTTACGGGGGGTTTGCCATAATCGCCACGCTTGGCAGGCGGGTTGGCGATCGCAGTACGGTCGATACAAAAAGCACAGAGAACGCTGCTGCCTATTCTCTGGTACATTCCTTAGTCGCCTCTTACGACACCCACGGGAAGATATGGGATGGTGCTATTCTTTGCGTCCGACACCATACGGAACAGCACATACAAAACCTAAATAAGTGGGCACATGTTTTCTCGCATTGTTCGATTTTTTCAGGTGTCAAAATAACTTTGCCCGAATCAGGAATCGATCCCAGGACCTCATGCACAGCAGTCGCGCTTACGACCACTAAACTAACGTAATATTATTGTAAACCGTAACCTACTTATTAACTTTTTACAACAAGTAGTTATATAAACTGAAATTTTAATATTATTTAGTCCATTTACCACCTTATTAGACGGTTTCCATCTAATAAGCCACTGACTACCTGTAACGACTGTCAAAGATGAATATATATGGCAGCCGGGACCAACAGCTTAACGTTCTTTCCCAAGCACGGAGCAAACTCGGTATGTAAAGGGAGGTCACCCATCCACGGACCAACCCAGGGAATCACGGTTTAACCTTTTTTTTTTTTGGTGGGTAGAAAATCATCAAATGGCCCCCCCCCCCGCTTTTGGGCAGAGCGAAGGGGAGTGTCAGACTTCTACTGACTAAAAACCGAACCCATGTTCCTTCTTTGCCCTTGTGCCGAGGCCACGTCATCTCGTACTAAAATCCGCGGCCCCATCACGGTTTAACCTGAAGATCCCCGAGTGGCAGTTATTATTAAGCCACGTGCTCCTCACGGAAGAGTTTAACAATAAAGATGAATTAATAGCACCTAAAGAAACTTCAAAGTTTTCCAAATTTAATACTAACGGTACCTACAATGTATATTCCCTACACTAACCATTCTTCAGTGTATTCCCAACAAAGTAATGTATTTAACTGGAAAACTACAGTTGCTGTAATTTCTTTACCTCTACAGTGTTTTATTTGCTAGTTACCTAAGTAAAGTAATCCTTTCTTTATAGCTACTTATCTTTAAGCATTTTGTTAGGTGGCTTTTACTCATCCTCTCTACATTACCAAACCATCTAAACATACTCCTTTTAATTTTTGTCACTATATCTTATTTTAAACCGTAACGTGTTCGTGTAACCTCATTCCTCGATGTATCTTTCAGAGTGTTACCCTATATGATTCGCCAGGAAAGCAATTCGGAAGCGTTAGCAGTTTGCCACAACCAACATTCTCTTTCATACAAGTGTAGGAACCAGCACACCATTGTGAACAGCCAGACAAGTCTTTTTGATATTGACGTGTGAGTTACAACTGCATCTATAGCACCATTCATTTTATGTCCCGCATTTATTCTCTTTTTTAAAACTGCGGCAATCATTCTCAATCTTTCAACATACTGCCCAAGTATACAAACTCTTTCTCTTGCTCCGCGCTCTTATATTTTTTGTTTTTCACATTACATACGATACATCCTCGTCTCTTTCCAACTTTCACATTCACAACTCTTAAATTCTTCATTCATTACAGTAACCATATCTTGCAACTGTTCAGCTGACAATGCAAGAAGAACTTGATCATCTGCGTACAGAAAGCACTTGACAGGCAACTCATTCATCCTCAATTCACATTCACCCTCTTTCAAATCTGTCACACAAATAATGTATAGGTTGAACAACATAGGAGACACTACGCAGCCCTGTCAAACACCCCTTAAGGGTAAACAAGCCAACGGCACGAACTAGTTGGTGGGCGGGGCTAAAATGCATGCTATTTCATCCGACATCACGAGCGAAATGCATAGAGCGAAAGAGACACAACTAAAACGGGCGCGCGAAATTTTCTATGCTGACCTTTGGTTTCATGAAAAATCTATTGAATGTATCTGTTCAAAATCAAATTATTTAAATTTTTTAATAACTAATCTATGTCCGTATGGTTTCACTTTTTTCTTTTTCATACTATATACGTTACTTATTTACGCCCAAAGATGAGTTAAAATCAGTGCTAAAATATGAAAGTTTTGACGTTCATAACTTCCAAATCAATATTTTTTTTCCAATTCTGCTTCCATACAGACCTAGATAATGATAAGACCAGTAGATACAATTTTTAATTTTGAACCTACACCGTCAAACAGAGGAGTAATCACCTTCATAAGTTTGTATTGAAGAATGACTGGCTTGTTCAACCTTAAGGTGCATAACCAATCAGTGTATGTCCCATTTATCTGTTTTATTAACATTATTAAAAATAATATTACATGAATAGTTTGACCTAAAAACTGAATCCCAATCTAACCTTATGACCTTATTTAGTTTTTCTAAGAATATTCAGAGATAAATGTTTACACATCGACGACATTAAACAATAACGACATCGTGTAACTTAACGTATCATCATGCCTGTAATCCCTGAAGGATTAGGCAGAGCCATTAGTATGTACTCACATTTTGCCACCTATGTTTAAATCCCATGTAATAGTGGGCGAGCCTATTACCAACAACTGGGCACAACTCGAAACTCCGTGGTTGCTCAACCTGGAAATCGAAACCAGGATCTTAAGCACGGCAATAGCGCTTGCCCATTACTAGACCAACGAGGTTATCTAACTCGTATAATATCTATGTCTAACTGCCCTACGCAGTGATGTTTTTGATTACTTACGACTTAAGACGTAATCTCCCTGTACGTCAAAACCTTTACTTAGTGGTGGCCTAAGTAATCATTACAGTTCTCTGAGTACGGCAGTAAGTTTCGGCTTAAGTAATCATTAAAATATATCTCCGAGTGCGGCAATAAATCGTCGAATCGAATTACCTATTCCAATTTCATACTCCTTTAATAGATCAGAAGACCGGTATATTATTATGCGAAAAAACTATACGGAAAATACGCTACACATTCAAGCAATCATCTGACATTTGACATTGAGACACCAGCCTCTCTAATCTGAACTTTGCTACGTTAGAATAAGAGTCACAATCATCTTAATTAAATAATGGCTTATGTGTTTACGTTCATAAATAAAGATACAGCTATGTGGAACGCACGTGTTTTTGTTTTGTGTTTAGTGATATGTGTAGTTAGCGGTAGAAGATTTCAAACAAGGTGTAAATTAGTGAGAGAATTAATGAAGATTGGAATGCCTAATGATATGTTTTTGGGACAATGTAAGTAGTACAAGTATATCTATATTTTTCTACTTGTTTTGTCAGTCTATGACTGTCTAAAAGAACTTTCCATCGCTTAGCCTTTTCCCAACTATGGTGAGATTTGGGGTCTAAATGACTTGAGCAGATCATAATAGGAAAATAATATGAACTGCGTTAAAATTCGTAAAATGGTCACAGACGCAGTTACTATTACGAATGGTCCATTTTAAGAATTTTAGCGCAATTCATATTTTAAATATGATTCTATTATGATCCAGCCTCCAGTCCAACCGAATGCGGCTGAATACCAGTGTTTTACATGGAGCGACTGCCTATCTGACCTCTACAACAATTACAGTTAGTACTGGGTTATACGATACTAGAACCCTTCGTGGCTTAATTTCTAGATTTTGATAGTCGTCAAGGGTAGTTAGAAGCCTAAAAGTGTGACAATCAGTCTCGCCAAAGGGTGGGGGTGTCGAGGGGATGTAACCCAGTAACTCGGTCGTGAAGGTTACATATCTATTTAAGTAACTGGTATTTAGCTGTACCGAAATAGTCTGGAAGTAGATCCTAATATCTGCTCGCAGAACGGATGGCCGATGGGGCCGAAAAGTTCTGGAATGGCGACCGCGAACCGGAAGAAGTTGCGTTGGAAGGCCTCCCACTAGGTGGACCGATGACCTGATCAAGGTTGCAGGAACCCGCTGGATGAGAGACGCACGGGACCGGTCAATGTGGCGACACGTGGGGGAGGCCTATGTCCTGCAGTGGACGTGTTTTGGCTGAAATGATGATGATGATGATGAGATCCTAAAATAGTTGGGGATAGGTTAGGCAGATGTGTTTATGTTTGTTTCTGTGTGCTCATGGCCAAATAATAACCGCCGGTCGGGTCGATCTTTGGGTAAAGCTGTGCTTGCCTGGGTTGATTCGTGGATGGAAGACGAGCCCATGCATAGCGAGTTTACTCAGCCTCGGAAAACATGTTAAGCTGTCGGTCCTGGCTATCATTTGTTGACCCTTGACAGTCGTTACAGGAAGTCAGTGACACGAAGGCCTGACAACCAGTATTACCAAGGGATCTCCCTTCTTCCATCGGGAGACTAGACGTACTGCAGGGTATCACCGATACCTAGTCGACATTCCACACATTCGAACGAAGCGCTTTGCTGGGTCCTTTATTATGCGCACAGCCAAGGAGTGGAATTCCCTGCCTGCGTCGGTTTTTCCGAGTTCATATAACCCTAATCTGTTTAAGTCGCGAGTAAACAGGCTTTTACTGGGTAAGCTCGTTCCATCGTCGACATCATCTCTACCCTTAGGGCAAGATTGAAGTCAAGAGCAAGCCCATTTATAATAAAAAAAGGGATACCGCGATACTCAATACTAACAGGGTTGTGGAGGTCAGAGAAGCAGTTGCACCATGTAAAATATGGTATTCAGCTGCATCCAGTAAAACTGTAAGCAAACCCAACCTAGTTGGGAATAGGCTAGGCAGATCATGATGACAGAAAAACTTTTTAACAAAAAATAAAACCAACTTCAAAAAAAAAACACAAAAAAGTGAAAAATAAACTTTAGAAGAAAGTCGGTTTTATTTTTTGTTAAAAAGTTTTTATTTTTCACCTTTTAGTGGTTCACATGTTCATGGGTCAATGTGGACATAGTAGTTTTTTTTTTGAGTTTGGTTTTTTCAAAACCCACTTGTCCTATTTCGATAAAAAAAATATGGGACCATTTCGAAAGTATACCCTTTCCAAACAAAAAAAGAATTTTTCAAATCGGTTAGCAAGTGACGGAGTTATGCCCGAACAAACATAAAAATATATATATATATATAAACATCCGAATTGAGAACCTCCTTATTTTTTTAGAAGTCGGTTAAAAAGTGGTTTCGAATAATATTATTTTGTTGGCTCTAAGTTACATGATTTAAACAAAAATAGAAGTCAGTTAGTACTCACAATCCCGGATCGTCTTGATAATACATATAATAGTACGTTAAGATAATTTATGTATTATTATGTAGTTATATGATCCATCGTTACGATAATGGTAGCAACGAGTTTATGTATGTTCATAAACTGGCGGCTTTTCTAAAACGGGGTGGGCTAGACATAGAACTTAATAGCATACTTACCTTTTTTTAATTTGGTGGGAATTCATCAAATGCCTCCTCCCTCGCTCGTTCCGGGCAGAGCGGCAGGGAGTGTCAGACTTCTACTGGCTAAAAACCACCCATATTCCTTCTTAGCCCTAATGCCAAGGTCGCAGTATCTCTTTCGAACAACCCGTAGCCCCGACGCGACGGGGTAGCATACACACCTCACGTCTGCTTTCCCTGAAGGGTTAGGCAGAGGTATACCTAATATTACACTCACATTTAGCCAGTTATGTTAAAGTCCCATGTAACAGGGGGCAAGCTTTATGCTTTCAACTGGGCACGGACCCCTACCTCTGCCTGTTACTAAAAATATCCTGACGGTAAAGCCTAATAACATTGTTTCCGATCTGGTACGCAGGAGTCAGGGGCTGCGGATTTTAGTACTAGATGACGTGGCCTCGGCACAAGGGCAAAGAAGGAACATGGGTTCGGTTTTTAGTCAGTAGAAGTCTGACACTCCCCTTCGCTCTGCCCAAGAGCGGTCATTTGATGATTTTCCACCCACCAAAAAAAAAAAAAAAGGAGTCAGGACCTCATTTGCAGCAGAGGCGGTTGCGACCACCATCATCGTCTTTCTGACCTCCCATTCTATTTGGGGACGGCGCAACACGTAGGTAATCCTTGCTCCAACAAAGTTGCCTTTGAAGAACATGACTTAATACTATAAAACCTGATTAAATGATGATGTATTCATGAATATTACCCTCTATTATCCTCTTGAGATAAATTCTTAGTCACATAAAAATCTCACGTCATTCAGGAAGCTCTTTGAAGATTTCTTTGTACCTGGCACTTACACAATATGTATCTGGTTTCATAGTTAGGATAACTGATGAAGAGGGACGAATCGCATATGTGATTATATGACTATTGAACATAATTTTTACTGATTCGTCTGCTCAATAAACTGTTGACCTGTAATAAAATCAGTTTATTCGTGATCTGTGAAATATCGAGAAAATGAAATAGACAGTAAACATGGTAAATATCCCGTTTTCAGTGATAACGATGATGAATATTAATGAAAAAATAGTAAATGATAGCGTGCGATTGACACGAGAAAATAGCACGTAGTGCGATTTAAAAAAAGGAAAGTACCTATTTCACCGATCCTAAATACCAAGATGATGGTTTATTAACACTCCAACCAAATAAAATACTCGTTTCCATTTTACACTAAGTAGCGCCACAATGGCTTTATTTTTACCCGACTACGGCGAAGCCAAAAGGAAGGGTAATGATTTTGGCAGTCTATGTATGTATGTATGTATGTTCCACCGTAGCGCCTAAACTACTGAACGGATTTTAATAAAATATGTGTCAATAGATTCGTAAGAATAGCCCGGGTGACATAGGCTATATAATTTATTTATTTTTATGACGGATTTAAATGTAAAAAACTTACCTCAAAAAATATTAAATTGAGATAATCATAGCAAGTTTGGTATCAAATGAAAGGTCTTGGCGAGCACATTACAAATATGTATTATATTATAGTTTAAGTACACACAAAAATAAAATTCAAATAAAAAAATTAAGCTCAAAAATCTAAAACCCGACTACTAACAAAATCGCGGTCTTAAAAGTAAAAAACAAGAAAATTATTCTTGTCTGATATTCTTCGTAGCCGCATGCCACCTTGCTAATGGCAATTAGCAGCTGACTTTTGTATCAATGAGAACGCCATGGAGGAGCATCAGGTATCAGTGGCATGCGGCTACGAAGAATATCAGACAAGAATAATTTTCTTGTTTTTTACTTTTAAGACCGCGATTTTGTTAATAGTCGGGTTTTAGATTTTTGAGCTTAATTTTTTTATTGCCCAATGGTTATTTCATCTGCCGAAATTGCAACAAGCGTTGTAAATGAAAACGTATGATTATGTCCCTAAATGTCTATTATATCGTTCGTGGATAATAATTAAATAGCTAACGTGATACCGTTACAGTAATTGTTGGGTTGAAGAACAAAGTAATAATTTGTGATGAATATAATACCTTGCATAACATTCGTAGCAAACTTGAGTGCATTACGTTTGCAGTATTTCTGGAAAGACTGATCATCTGCCTAGTTTTGGTTACCGACGTAGACCGAAGAATTGCCAAACTTCAGTGGCAGTGGGCCGGGCACATTGCTCGCAGAACAGATGGCCGGTGGGGCCGGAAAGTTCTGTAGTGGCGATCGCAATCCGGAAGACGTTTCGTTGGAAGGGCTCCCACTAAGTGGATCGATGACCTGATGAAGGATGCGGGCACCCGCTGGATGCGAGACGCACGGGACCGGTCAAACGGTCAACCTAGGGGAATAATGGGATGAAATGATGATGATTAAAACTGTTGTGATAATTTTATATGTAAAAGAATATAAAAGCAGCAGAATGATGAACAGACTTTAATAGAACAGCAAGTGACAAGTACCTATAGACTAGAGACACAATCATAAACATAACTTTTTGAACACAAAGAGTATTAAAATACAACAAAAACTGAAGTTAAATTGATGTAATTTTTAGTAGAACGTGAGGTAGCCAAACCAAACGATTTCATTCTTTGTCAAGTCAAATCAGTCTTAGTTTTTGGCAAGTGATATCAGTTTTACCCAGGTGAAATGAGAACGTTTCTTTAGTGTCCTATATTCACCTGGGTGTCATCACCCAGGTGAACATAGGACACTAAACCTACCTTTTACCTAATGATTAAGTTCGTGCCGTCAAGTGATTAGCGGGAAGAAATATTATAATTTCTTCACAAAAAAATCCTTTAAAAACATCGCATACTAAACAAGCCTACCAAAGTACCTACATCAAAAACAAGTTTTATCGGTCTGTCATACCTAATAATTTCAATAGGTACAAAGTGCTCATATCAGTTCAGAGCTCAAAAAAGTTAATTAAACTGTGGTGTTTAGCATAGAAGTGTGATTATGCACGAAAGTGCAATACTTGAGTCACGTACACTCGGCTATAAAAGTGCTTTGCATAATAAAATTATGATCTTTAACATGAACATTGACCATTTATTTCAGCTTTGAAGCAATAACTTTCAGTGCCAAGAAAATTATTTTATCAAGAAAATAATAATGCTTATGATAAACTAGCTTCTTTAACCGGGACACAAATAATCCTATGTTAATTCAGGTTATAAACTAGATCTGTGGTTTCCACAAAAATTCGATGATCAATAAGGTTGTTCTTTCGCTGGGTGACCACCCAATACATACCGAGTTTCCTCCGTGTATCGGAAAGCAAGTTAAGATGTTGGTTTTGGCTGTCATTTATAGATCTTTGAGAGTCAGTACCCCGAAAGACTGACAATCAATCTTCTCAAGCAGTATCGTATTACCCAATACTGACTGGATTGTGAAGGTCAGTGGCTGTCGCTCTATATAAAATGCTAGTATACAGCCGAATTCAGTGAGATAGGAAGCCGACCCCGACATAGTTCGGAAAAAGCTAGGTAAATGATGATGTATAGGTATATACTATTATCATTCTTCATTGTCTAATGTAAATGCTACCGAAAAAATGTAGTTTGGGAAACCCAAATAGATTTTAATCATAGTGCGGTTATTCGAAGAAGTGCAGTGCAGTGAAGTGAAGGGAAATATTTAATTGTTATTGTTGATAGTACCTACCTGTTTCCATTTTATAGCATGGGAAAAACACAAATCTTGTATGTTGTTGTTGTTTTGTTGAATCTATTTTTGTTTATGCAAAGAGATTTGCCTTTTTCAAGGTGATCAAGTTTCTAATCAAATAAAATTAAGTTAAGTTTTAAGGCTTCTACGTACTCGGTATTCTTTTTTAAATCTGGTAAGTTACTATGTGAGTCACATTGTTACTAAACTTGTTTAACGACTGACTTAAATGACTGATTAAAATACTTTTGTACTGGGAAACCTGAAATCCAGTTTTTCCATAATATTACCCCATGACTCGTCTTCTGAGTAGACAGACATTTCACGACGACATATTGGGCATGGTAGCCCCACAGTCGAACATTAATAATGATTTTAGGACTTCAACATAACTGGTGAAAATATGTGGGTGTACTAAAGAGTACATCTCTACGTAGCTCTTCGAGCAATTACAGGTTTACTAACCCACTCCCGTTTTTTTTTGCGTTGAAAATCATCAAATAGGGTCCCACTCTTGGGCAGAGCGGAAGGAAGTGTCAGATTTCTACTGACTAAAAACCACCCATGTTCCTTGTTCACCCTTGTGCCGAGGCCGCGGTATCTCTTTCGACAATCCGCAGCCCCGACGATTTTACTTTTAATTTTTTCTACCACTGACGCCATTAATCTCAATATTCTCATCTCCGCTACATATTATAATCTTTATGAACCAACTGAAAGTACTGAAACTTTTCGAAACTCCTATTTTACTCGTATATCCATAAATATCAAACCCAATTCATCCACTTTATAATACTGTCCACTCAGGCCATCGCCATTCACTAAACACAAAAGAAACTAACTTCGCGATGTACACAAACAATGACCTTGGAAATTGACCTTGAACGTAGTATACAAAGACCACTGACCTTGGAACTTCAGTTTTAAATAGAACCCCTTTAGGGTATAGACAGACTTGTATTTGAAAGTACTTTTGAAAGGGTTTTAGTGAAGATGTGTCGAAGATGTGTTGTGTTATTCGTTGTCTATTGATCATTTTGATTGTTGTTTTATCTTAAAGTAAAGTTAGTCTGAAAATAGAATGCCTTTTAAAATGTAAGGCTGATTAAATATTGGTTTGCATGTTTCAACTACATTCACAACGAATGTTAACAACTCATAACTCTCACAAATGGAAATAATCTACTTTTGCACACGTAAGCTCCCTAAGTATACACAAGTGTAGTTCCCTAAGTGTACACTCATAATTATTACTGTTGTATCACTGCCATAAAAAATCAGTACCTACCTAGAACTATTAAGTATTTAACTAATATTAATGCAATGCAATATCAGCCAAATGTCTACGAATCTCTCGGGATATTATCTTCCACTAATTATTGTTCCCCGGTATCTACTGTAACGTGACCTTGACCTTGGAGTTTGAATGTTAATGACCTTTACACTTTTGACTAAGCAGGCAGAATGGGCAGAAGGTCAGTTCAACCAAGCAGCAAAAACTAGCGTATTCGTACAGAAATGTCATCAATCCACAGCGTGAATTCGGACCCACTGCTTGGTATAGGACCAGTTTTCTAGTGCCAATCTCTACGTTCCAATGACCTCACACTCCGTTCTTATTTTCAGTTGCAACACTTGCAACTTCACCGCCCATAGACTATAGTTTATTCTTGTACAGTCAAAATATACAGGTATGTATGAACGTGTACAGACAGACAATAACGAAAACTCGAAATAGATTTTTTTCCGCTTACGCAGCAATACGCAGGTATAACCGAGCGTGTGTTGCAAGACGCAGGCACAGCTTTCATTTGACGGTTCTTGTCACTTTTTAAAACAAGTAATAAACCCACTAAAGCCACCGCCGCCGCGCCGGCGCCGTTGCAGTGATTGTGTTGTGGCTCTTGAATGAACGTACTAAAAAAACATTAACTTAACGCTTGGCGTTGTAACAATATTAAAAAAAAAAAAACGTTGCCCCACACTAGGAATTTCTCCTGTATCGTGGGTGCGTTTACAAACATTGAAACTCACATACACAAACACACCCAGACCCGAAACAATTATCTGTAGGCCATACAAATATTTGTTCCGTGCGGGGATCGAACCCGCGACACGCAGCGCAGCAGTCCAATCGCTCAGCCACTGCGTCAACCGTGTCGTCAAAAATAATGTCCAAAAACAAAATAAAACAACAGAAAACTAGCCAAATTATCGACGCGCGTATCGGTAACAAAGATGCTAACCGTACTGACATTTGCCGGGCGACTTATGGACGAAGCTGGTGGGGCCTCGCATTCCAGAGATCATCGTCAAGTTAATGTGACCGTGTTATACGTACAGTGATCTCAGCCGAAACCCAGTCATGACTGTGCTGTTCATGTATATGTGTTCGTGCATTCTCACTCTTTATTCGGAGTAGAACTTCTGTACTTTTCTGCGCTTTAGTGCAGCTGTTTCAATAATAATAATTATGAAATGTTCGAGTGTTTCAGTATCGTACCTTTGAAGGGTTTGTGGCAATGGCAATAATAGACCAATAATAATTGAGAGGGGAAACGTTGTCGGTCTGACCTTTGCGGTGAAGGATTGCGGAAATGTTCCTAATTATTATTGGACTTCCTCTTTATTACTGAACATAGAAATTAGAGGAAGGCGCAGCTGGTAATTAATTGAAAATAAAACGTATATTCTTAGGATTCTTAAAATTAGGGGATAATTAGATTATAGTATGATTACAGTAGAAATGTCCGGAATACTTGTAACGTACACGTGTGTCTTACCAAATGTACCTATTGAATGTGTTACTGTTACCACGTGTCATCCCACTGCTGGGCAAAGAATGGGGAGGCCTCTTTGAACGTGAATGAAACAAAATCCTACAATCACCTAAGAGCCCGACATATTAAGCATTACCGCATGCGGCAGGCTGGAGTTCTGATACTGTTTACCCTATGGGGAAAATACTCCAGTTTTATAGGTTTATTATTTATAAACTCAAGTTTTTTCCCATGGTAATTACAATACTAATTATGTTCTAGTCTCTTACAATGATATTTTTGTTTCAGGGGTCTGTTTAATTGAAAAAGTAAGCAAAAGGGATACCAGTGCGTTCATAGCAAAACCTAGTGGGAAGAAATTCTATGGATTGTACCAGGTAAGACTCACTTCATTCGTAACGAAGAAATGATTACGGAGGTCACTGTGAGTTATTGTTTTGTCTTACTTTTAATATGACGGCTTCGTGATTCACCATCAGCCTATAATATTCCCACTGCAAGGACTCAGGCCTCCTCTCTAGAAGAGAGATGGGCTATAATCCACCACGTGGGCCCAGGGCGGGTTGGCAGATGTAACATGTCTTTGAATATTTGGTTCTAAGTCACGCCGGTTTCCTCACGATGTTTTCCTTCACCGTTTTGAGAGCAGCGGTGATGAAATAAATTACACAAAGTAGTGTTCCTGCCTAGGTTCGAACCCACGAACTCTGTTCGTAAGTCGGGGCCGCCACCACCGGGCCACTGCTGCTCTCCCACCACTGGGCCACCGCGCTGCTCTCTGAAGTATTGTGTACATCAATCTAACTGTACGTAATAGTAGATTGTACACCAAGTGCATAAAACGCACCATTTTGCGCGTACATTGTCATCAACTGATGTAATTGGGGGCAAGCCTATTGCCATCAACTGATGTAATTGGGGGCAAGCCTATTACCATCAAGCGATTTAGGTAATTGGGGCAAGCCTATTCCCATCAACTTTCCTTGTATTCGTAATGAAAAGCAGTAATCCCTTGTTCTTAGAATACTAACGAAACGAATTAAAGAGGTTTTTGAAGTTGAAGTTGTTCGTGTGGCTGTTGGGCCGATTACCTGTGCCGATTACCTTGGTCTTCGACGAAGATTTTACTTTATGCTCTAGAGCATAAAACGCGACTTTATGTCGCCTACGCACGACATAAAGACGAATTTTAGAGCGAGAGAAGTGAAAAAAATATAACGACTTATTTGAAGTGAAAAACCTTTCGCCCTTATGCCTATTCATTTGGAGTCAGCGCAACATGTCTTCTTTTTCCATACTTTTACAGCTATATGTATATATGAATATAATTATTAATACGTAACATCTGCCTAATTTCCGGCTTGAATTTACAGATTCCAAATGAATGGTGTAAAGAAAAGAAACGTGGTGGACTTTGCAACATAGCTTGCGAAGGTGAGAAAAGTTATTTATTATGTCTTGTATAATTAGCTTGCTTTGTTAGCCGACTGCTGATCTTGAGGTCCTGGGTTCGACTCCCAGATTGGACAAAGTGCTGATGGAGTTTACCACTAGAAATATCTTAGTAAAAGCCACGCAGTCAGTGATGTTCTTCAGAAAGCTCAGGTGCGTAGTTCTTGCAACCGGAGTACGTGTATAACAAGATTTATGAACGTGGACGAGATAAAAGGAGTATGTTTGGATTGTAGCAGGTTGCGTTATGCTTAGCTCCATGGAGAAAAGACGTTAATTTATGAATGTATGTCATGGTCATTCTCTTATCCTTCATCATCATCATCATCTGCATAGCCTTTTCCCAACTATGTTGGGGTCGGCTTCCAGTCTAACCGGATGCAGCTGAATACCAGTATTTTACATGGAGCGACTGCCTATCTGACCTCCACAACCCAGTTAATACTAGGTAAAACAATACCCTTTGGTAAGACTGGATGTCAGAATTTCAGGTCACTGACTACCTGTAACGACTGCCAAAGATCTTTATATGGCAGCCGGGACCAACAGCTTAACGTGCTTACCGAGGCACGGAGGAAACTCGGTATGTCGGGCGGTCACCCATCCACAGACCGACCTAGGCAAGCACAGCTTTACCTAAAGATCGACCCGAGTGGCAGTTCTTATTAAGCCACGAGCTCCTCATCCATTCTCTTATCCTTATCGTAATTAATTTGAGGTCAGCGCAGCATGTCTTCTTTCTCCAACTCCTCATCTCATTAGACCTTTCTCACCACATAATCCTTTACACAGTTCATCCATCGTTTCTTTGGCCTTCCTCTACTCTTATACCTCTCCACATTCATCCCCAAAACTGTCCTCGGTTTTCTCTTTGATCATTACAATCATGCTTGTACAGTCTACAAACTAATAATTATACAGCCAGCTTACTTGTATTTACTTTTAAGATTATACAAATACATTAAGAGACTGTCAAAATCAAATGGTAGAGCGTTTGACATCAGTCGCTTAATGCGAAACACTTTATAAAACAAAATTGCAATCAATATTTTCAGTGTTCTTGAATTATAAAGATCTTTACCCGTATACTTTCTTATTAGCTTGTTCGACTGCACGCGTATGTATGTATGTGTATTCTGTAAATTACCCATGAAATTCTTAGCACCATAACATATTCAAATCTTTATGAAAGACATTCTTCTACTTCACAAGCTTAAGCTGCTTCATAATGTAACTGTCACAGTGTTTACAAAGTAAGTAATTGACAAAGACATCACTGTAGCAAACCGTGAACGACATTGCAAACAATTCGAAGCTCGAGGTTTTATAGTCGACGTTTTACATCAAAAATTTATGGGGTTTGGTCAAGGGTGTATTGTGTAGCGTTTTGGTTGTGTTACTGTTACTACCGTTTACTAAAACGCATGTGACTAAAAAAGTGATGGATATAAATATTGATGGATGGAGAGGGAGAGAAATGCCAAAGAAAAGATGGACGGATTGTGTGAGGCGGCCATTTTCCGATTGCCTAATTACCGTAACTTCCTTATTTTCATATATTTAAATTATTCTTTCATATTTTAATGTGTTTTCACTAATTTGACATAGAGACATTAAAATATGAAAGAATTCGTTCATATTTTTATGTGTTTAAATCAAATTAGAGAAAAATAAAAAAGGTTAGGATAAATAAGTAGGGACACCAAATCGGAGAATGACCGAAGGATCTGAATAAGAAAGGAGTAATTGCCACCGTGACGTCTAACAGGGAAGAAGAATAATAATAATAATATAAAGTTTATTTTTCTCCACACAAGTTGCTTAATGATAGGGTTACAATGGAGCATGTATGTGAGAGACTGGTGCTTGTCGTAGGTCTTTAAAAAACCTGTATTACAAGTCACCAGCAATGGAAGAAGACAATGTTGCGCTGACCCCAAATTAAATGGGAAAAGGGCATGGAGCGAAGTATACTGGGTGTCAAACTCACGGACCGCATCAGAAACACTATACTTCGCTCGAAAACCCAAATAGCCGATGCTGGCAATACAGCTGCAGGGTTAAAATGGAACTGGGCTGGTCACATCTGCCGCAAAAAAAAATTACCACTCAGTGGACACCAACCAGCAGGAAACGACAACGCGGCAGGCCCAGAAGGAGATGGCGGGATGAGCTGGATTCCGTCTCAAAGGATTGGCCTATCATCGCACTAGATCGCGAAAAGTGGAAGGAGGGAAGGGAGGCCTTTGCCCTGCAGCAGTACAGGCTAATAATAATATAAATAATAATAAGGGCATTCAATGAAGACGATGACTGTTACTACTGCTTATAGTACTGATGATCGCGTATTTTGTTGTTTTCTTCTCTCACACTTTCATTCGTCTTGTTTTTTTGCTGTTCTAGATCTATTGGTTTTGTTTAAAAACCATGTAGTTATTGTAGTAGGTACTTTAATCGTCCTTTGATCGAATTCTTTCTCATCCTAGTCATGCCTTTTTTCACTTTTTGATTCTGTTTCAAAGCTACTGTTTTTGGTATTCATTGTCAGTTTTTTCTATCTTATTCTTTTGTTATTTATGTAGAGCTTGACGGCACGGTTGGTGCAGTGGTTCAAGCAATGGACTGCCGCGCTGCGTGTCGCGGGTTCGATCCCCGCACGGAACAAATATTTGTAAGACCTACAGATAGTTGTTTCGGGTCTGGGTATTTGTGTATGTGAGTTTAAATGTTTGTGAACGCACCCACGATACAGGAGAAATTCCTAGTGTGGGGCAAAGTTTTTTTAAAAAAGAAAAAAAAGAGAGTTTATTTACTTCTTCATGCTCTTTATCACCAGATTGATTTATATTTGTATTGTTAAAATTGATGTAAGTGTTTTATTGAATTTGTTAAATCTCTGTTCGTTTGCTCTGATTACAACAAGATTACCTAAATCAAAGAATAACTACATACACTTAGCTTTAATGTTTTATTTATCATAAAAAAACACACAAAAGAGATTATCATCCTTAATTTGATCTTTATAAATTGAACCACACGAAGTATCTCATATTTTATTATTTCTTCTCTTCCTTATAAACCAACACGGTAACGAAGATTTTCTTTGTTCCCATAAAGGAGGATGGCAACAAAAGCTTTAAGTACCTATTTGTATTATGTAGGTAATTTCGCCAACATAACGGCGGAGTTACGACCTTATTTTTTTGAGGTTGGCACTTCTTCAAATAGAGCCACGGGTATTTTGCTTATCATGACATGGTAAATCAAAGATGTCGGTCGAAAAACAAGTTAGGTTACTTGAAAAGTTAGTATTTATCTAAGACTTATGATCTGCCCCTGTTTCGCATGTGGAAATATGACAAAAGAATGTTATGTCGTGATGGTGATTTTTTAAGCCTTTTAATCTAAGTTATATTTTAATCAATCAACCCTTGAAACGGGGGTTGAAAACCATCTTGCCACTGAAAAAATTCTGTGCCAACCAGGCAGTCAGAGGTTTGGAGAACGTAAGTCTCATGGCAATACAGTGTGAAACGAGCCCTTCACGAAGCCGTCATAATTATCTTCCTGCTTTTATCTCATTCTATTTAGGGTCGGCGCAACACACTTTCTTCTTCCCTGTTAGACGTCACGGTACAGCGGTGGCATTTACTCTTATCTCATTCTTAACATTCCTCACATAATCCATCCATACATTAATGAAATCCAAACATCAAACCAACCTAAAAATATTAATGTTATAACCTAAAAAACTTGTATATTTATATTTAAAAAAAAACTTAGCAAAAATTTGTAATTTTCACCCATCCATGTCTCCGTAACTTGAAGGTAGGCCAAGGTATGATCTAGGACCGTCCGGGCTGCGGGTTTTTTGAAAGAGTTACCACGTCCTCGACACAAAGATCTAAGAATAAACATGGGTGGTTTTTAGTCAGTAGAATTCTGACACTCCCCCTACCGCTCTGCCCAGAGCGGGAGGAGTCATTTAACGATTTTTCAGAGTAATCTTACAACCTTTACAGAAAATAGATATCGAGAAAATGAGTGAGTTATCGAAACCCCTTAGTAGGTCCCAGAGCGTTATCTTTGTACCAGTCGAGTGGAAATATTAAAGTAGGAAAGTATAAATCAGGATTCTGTAGTAGAGGAAGTTAAGCAACATTTTTACGAGCATTACTCCAGTTTATTTGATTTGGTAAGTTCTCTTCGTTTCTCTGTAATAAAGATTTCGTTACTAAATGTTTTGGTGACATTGTGTGGTTGAGTGATTGAGTGATTTTGGCTTATTACGTGATTTAGTGAGTGGTAGAATTTAAGGGTACGTTCCGAAAGCTTAAGTCTTTGTTCGTAATCTACATTAACAATAATTTGGTTTTTTATTTTGTATGGCTTTTACGTTTTGTCAAATCACATGGAACTAATACCTAGGTGGCCAAGCACCGTATTTTATGTCGGTTACATAACCGTGGTGCTGGCCCCAACTTACGAACAGCGAATCGTGGGTCCGAACCCATTCAGGTGCATTACTTTGTGTAATTTATTTCATCACCACTGGTCTCAAAACGGTGAAGGAAATCATCGTAAGGAAACCGGCATGTCTAAAAACCAAAAAATCGAAGACCTATACCAAATATAGCCGATTATAGCCCATCCCTCTCCTAGAGAGGAGGTCTGAGTCCCTGCAGTGGGAACATTATAGGCTGATGATGATGAACATAACATAATCACGTCTGTAATCCTGGAAGGGTTAGGTTAGCTAAACATTTCGCTAGTTATATTTATGTCCCATGTTTTAAGGGGCGAGCCAATTGCCATCAAAAGGCACAAATTCAGACTACGTGGTTACTAAGAAATTCTTGATGAAAAAACCTTATAACATTTTGCACGATCTGATAATCGAACTTAGGACTAACGTGGGAGTCTATTATTCTAATTTATCTGTTTACGAAGTAAATTAATGAATCTCATTAGTTAATCTCGTGTGGCACACGCACGTTGCATAGATTGATTGATTTATCAATTTTCCATAGTTATTCGATAATGATTATAGACAACAGCTTCTATTGTGTTGTTTAATTAATGGAATGCGTTAAAATATCGTCAGTAGGTTAAGCTGCGCTTGCCTTGTTGGGTCTATGGATGGGTGACCAGTGTGACCACTCATCTTAATAGGGTAGTTGACTAAAAAAAAATAATAAGTCCGTCAGCTAGATTTCCAAAACATAGACAAAAAATGAAGTATAATAATAATACAGTGCTTTGAAAAGTCGTGTGACGTCATAGTTTGATACGTTTTTTACCAGAAAGTGACGTCAAAACCAACCACTCATGATCTTTGACAAGTTTTATCTTCGAAAATTTTTATTAATTTGATGAAACAAAAAACACTTATCCAATATTTTTCGATAATCTTACTGACGGACTAAGCAGAATTATATTTTTTTAATTCAGTCAACTACCCTATTATACGCAGTTTCAGTTATCGATGTGTGCGGAACTGGTACCATCTATCTGGCAGAAACTTGATGCTCCGAAATTTATTTGGCATAACACACTTGGCATATTCTTCTTTGAACGAATGTGTATAATTATTTAATAGACTTATCGTTTCGCAGAATGTTTAAATGGCCGAATTGTCAATGGCATACTTTTAAGATGGCAGAATTTTACTTGGTAGATTTTTATAAGGCATACTGCCAATAATTCTATTACAATATTTTTGAACTAATTTAAAATTAGAAGTCAATACCTTTTGCTACAAAAGTTAGTGACAGAAACGAATCGCTGCAAAACCGACTCCACGTAGTCTCTTCTGCCCTACCCCGAGAGTGTAATCTAAGCCCGCGTAGGCGCGGAGGAGCGAGGCGGCCCGCAAGCTGAGGAGCAGGTGGCTTAAACGCGCGCCACCGCGGCGGCGGCGGTGTGTGTTAAAACCATCTGCGACGATAAGCTTGCGTGGGACCGCCGGAGTACCGCAGCGCCGCCGCGCCGGAGCCGTGACAGAAGTCATGCCTGCTGCATGTTACACGTATGTATGAAATGAAATGCGTGCCAAAAGACGATTCTGATTATGAATTTTCTGCGAAATGATGGTTCTGGAAATGAAGTTTATGCTCAAAGATGATTCTGACTTACAAAATTATGCGTTTTGAATTTATGGTAAATGAGTGTACGCCAAATGATTTTCGGCGAAATGAAGTTTCTGCCATCCACTGCTATGCAAAACAAAATTCGGAAATAAAAAATTCTACTATAAAAGGTAGACCCGTGCGGAACGATATAAAAGCAAAAGAAGCAAATCATAGCGTGTAGGTTGACAAAGGATATAGAAAAAAAAAAGTGGTGCGGCGACCCCAAGTAACATGGGACAAGTGCAAAAAGATAGCGATTTAACTTAAAGGCCCAAGGCCTTTAAAAAAAAAAAAGGCCCAAGGCCTAATCCCCCAATTGTTTTTTTTACTTATTTCCTGATAAGTAATATTTTCTCGCTTAGTGGGCTAACTTTATCTTCATCTTCCTCCCCTTCTACTTGACGTCGGCGCAAAACGTTTTATTCTTCCCTTCTCCCTTGTCAGACCACATGGCATCATTTACTCCTTTCTTATTCATATTATTATTCCTCACACAATCCATCCTTCTTTTCTTTGACCTTCCTCTCCCTCTCTTCATCACCCTTTTAGTCACATGCGTTAACTTGCAACCAACGTGCTTACTAGTATTATTTACTAGGAACCTGGTGTCCTAAAACTCAGGCTATGAGCCTAGCTTAGGCACCAGTCTCCTACAATATATGACTTAAACTATATAATTATAATGTTCTGTTTCGAAACTGTTGTTCTGAATACTGTATAATGTGGTGAGAAATAAACAATTTATTATTATTATTATTTGTTACACAGCACTACTAGATGATGACATTCGTGATGACACTGCGTGCGCGCTTGAGATCGCACACAGAAATGGCTTCCAGTACTGGTCGCTGTGGACTACGAGGTGCAAGAATGATAACTTTATCACCAATGAGATATACAAGTGAGTATAATAATAGACGTAACACAGTACAGAAGCAGCAGTGGCTTAGTGATGGCGGCCCTGACTTACGAGCAGTAAGTTGGAACGAAATGTTCTAGATCAAAAACCCGAAGACATGTGACATCTACCAACACGCACTGGACCCGCGTGTTGAATTATACCCATAGAGAGGAGGCTTGTATTCTAGCAATGGGGACATTATAGATTATGCTATGCATCCTAACCCAGTACACAGAAACGACATTTCGACACTATACATCTGAAATTAATCTAATTCCCTTGTGTTGTTTTAGGTTTATTATAATTTTTGTCTTAGGAAGTACTCTTCTCTACCGCACTTTAGATTAGTTATCACAACTTATGATAGTAACTTATGATCAAATAATCATTCAATGGGATTAAATATGGATTAAATGAACCCAAAAGTATATTGTATTTAAGATTTTAATGATTAATTATATATCACTATTAGCTGTTGCCAGCGGCTTCGCCCGCTACAACTCGAAAATTATCCCATGGGAAGATAAAATCGGGATAAAAACTGTCCTATGTGCTAATCCAGGTTAGAAGCTATCTGCACCAAATTTTATCCAAATCCCTTAAGTAGTTTTTGCGTGAAAGAGTAACAAACATACACACTCAAACACTCACCAACTTTCGCCTTTTTAATATTAGTGTGATAAAAGCATATGTGTTTCGTCCGCGAATCCTATTTTGTTTAACATACAACCTGACACGGACCGGTAAATTGCAAAAAACGTTAGAAACTTTGAATTACGCCGGCTACCCTAGCGCTTCCACCTTAATATCCAAAAAAAAAGGTTCCTAAACATTCTCCATTAAAAAGAAGTTTTAAATCTTCAACGAACGATAACATTATGTAGATTCACGATAAGGCCTTAAGACCCCATAAGAATATTATTAGTTCCTACTTTATTATTTCTACATGTTATTTTTAACCGTCAGGGTGGCGAGGCCAGTCCCTTCCTTATTTGTTCAGGCCACGATTTAAGGCCCAGTTTATTTCCATAAAGGTTAAGCGGTCCTTTTTTCTGAGCTTATGGAAATGTAATCTTAAAATCGGTTTCTGCCGATTTAGTTTCAATAATAAAATGTTATGGAAATTATTTTTTTGTGAAGTCTGAGGGTGGTGAAATTTAATTTGTTAATTCCATTTGCGGTTTTGCAGAGAGATCCCTGAAGTGCAAAAATTATTTTATTTGTTAAGGACAAAAAGCAGTTACATGCCAAGTAATTTATTAACATAACAATATAATATTGTACACCTGTAATACTTGAAGGGGTTAATAATTAATAGGCAGAGGTTTTTAATTCCTTACAATTCAAAGTAAATTTTGATTCTTCTTCTTTATCGTGTGGTGGCTCGGCGGCTTAAAAACTCGGACGCCGATTGGCCTTTGACTTGACTTACATCATCATCATCAGCCTAAAAATTTTCCTCTATGAGAGGGAATGGGCTATAATCCACTACGCGACCCCAGTGCAGGGTGGTAGATGTCACATGGCTTCGAATTTTTGGTTCTAGGAAATGTCGTTTTCCTCACGATGTTTTTCTTAACCATTTTTAAAAACAGTGGTTATGAAATAAATTACTCGAAGTAATGAGCCTGCCAGAGTTCAAAGTCACGACTTACGGCTCGTAAGTCCCTGCACTGGGTTACCGCTGCTTTACATGCCGTCGTGAAATTAAAGTTTGATGTAGCGATGTTTACTAGTAGTACTACAAAATCAAAGCTTAACGTTTTGTTTCTAGATGCCCAGACCTCATGCGGTTTCAGGACCTTCGTTTTCAAACAGCAGCCTCTACCAAAGACGTCCAACCCGACTAATGACGTAGACCAACACCAGACGCATCTCCGAAGTACCCAGGTTTAGACGGTCTAGAACACAGATATATACCTGGATAATACAGGAGCACCTACTTTGCCTGCCCAGCTAGTATTTTTTACTTAATGATGTTACTGTCGCAGCAAGCAACAACGTTAAACTTAAACACACAGACTTAATTGTAGACATTTCTAGAACAAAAACGTAGTCTAATTGTTTTGTTTAGGATTCACCCGCGTAGTTGCCGTTCCCGTGGGAATACAGGGATAAGATGTAGCCTATGTCATCCGGGGATAGTGTAGCTGCTTACCAGCGGTAGTTTTTTAAGTTTATTAGTTACATACAAAATACAATTATTTCCTCTTTAAATAATATTAGTGTATGAAATAGAAGAGTCCAAGACGTCATAGTAGATAGTCAAAAATGCCACGCTTAGTATTCATACATAGATTGTGATACTTGGGTTAACTAGTTTATCTATATCTGTGGTCTAGACATATTAATTAAATTCAAATGTTTGTCTTTGTTTTAAATAAATACGTGTCTCACTGTTTGTGGTTGTTTACTTGGCACTTTGTCACCTATGACTTACATAGAGGTTGAATGTTAAATCTGTACTGGTTGTGTTTGTTTGAGGAGTAAGATATAATATCATCGTTTGTTAGACCTACACCTAGTTGATGACTTACGCATACATCATATTAACTTTTGTCCGCGGCTTCGCCCTCGTGTATGTCGGTTAAACTACAATAATGGCGATTTTCCATACAAACTTTCATCCCCTCTATATTTCATGCTCTCTTAGGGGTTTCGAAAAATCCTTTCTTATTCCTAGTCTACATTATAAAGGAAACCTCTGTGCAAAATTTCAGCCTTCATAGTCAAAGGCTTTGGGCTGGGAGTTGATGAGTCAATCAGTCACTCAGGACTTTTCTTTTTATTAATATAAGTTTAGTAGATAGATCTAGATACGTGGCGGCCAATTATGCCGGAAAATAGTTATCAGCGCGGGAAATACTATAGTCCACAAAGTTGTGCGCAGGCACAGCTGCATCCTCTGTTCCTTTACTCTCATAGTTCATTGGGATGGCAATCCAACACGACGTATCATACCGCCAACTTTCAAACTCCAGGTTTTGAGACTTTTCTTATGGATAAAAATTACATAGTACTTTTGGCCCGTTCTAGGAACCAAACCAAGAACCAAGCAAAATAATAAAAGAAGTTTTTTTGAATTACCACTTACCAAAAGGTTTCGTATTGCCCTGTATTAACTGGGTTGTGGAGGTCAGATAGGCAGTTGCTGCATGTAAAGTACTGGTATTCAGCTGCATCTGCTTAGACTGGAAGCCGGCCCCAAAATAGTTGTGAAAAGGCTAAGCAGATGATGATGATGACAGGCAAATGCTCTCGTATGGTGTTTCGGGTCACATCGCCCGAGGTCGCGTGGACGGACCCTAAGGCTTTCGTTTTCCTGGAATGTATAATATAGGAATCACTGTTCGGTAAAATTGAGAATTGACCTTTCGTATTAGTAATCAAGATGTGGAATTATTCATTTAAGTATGTATATTATTTTATTTATAACTAGTGACCCGCCCCGGCTTTGCACGGGTGCAAAATTGGTATTAAAACCTTCCTCTTGAATCACTCTATCTATTAAAAAAAACCGCATCAAAATCCGTTGCGTAGTTTTAAAGATTTAAGCATACAAAGGGACATAGGGACAGAGAAAGCGACTTTGTTTTATACTATGTAGTGACATAAAATCACGCCAGTAATCCCCAAAGTATAAGGCAGAGGTGAACTTAATAGTACACTCACATCATCACATGTCGCCAGTTAAGTTTAAGTCCAATGTTAGAAGGGGTGAGCCCATTACCCATAACCGGGGTCAAATCAAGACTTCGTGGCTGATACTGAGAAATTCCTGATGGGAAACCAAATAACACTTTGCCCTACCTGGGAATCGAACCCAAAACCTGCCTGAGTTCCTGCCAGGACTGCTGAACCAGACCGAAGAGGCTGTTTTTTGATTAATTTTGCTAGATCACGCAAAAAAGGGGCAGCTTATACTCGCCAAAGTAAAGGAGAAACATTTGTTCCAAAAAAAACAAGCATGTTGCAATTTTCCAAAGAAACTTCCGTTTATCAAGAGGCTCGCTTAACTCCGAAATACGAGCCGTATTCCTAACTTAACTCCAGTCTTCAATGAAACCTAGGGTGCAGAATAAACAGGCTTACTTCCTAAACTATCTGTTTTATTTCACAAAGAAAATATCAAACAGTTTGTTCTGAGTAGTTCGCTTTTTGTTTCCAAGACTCTGAACATTGAAGCTACGCTAAAATCTAGGATGTTTACTAAAGAAATATGCTTTGTTGTAATAGGTTTTTGCTGTACTATTTTTTTAGTGCTTAACCTAGAGTCAGAGTTTTTGTATCGCCCATGGGGTTCTGACTTGGCTTAAAGGTACAAGTTGGTAGCGGGCGACACGAAGCCGCAGCAGACGACGTGTCGCGGCGACACGACTGGTTTCTACGTATTTCTATGAAATTCCCTCCGTAGTTAGCGACATGAAGCTAGCGACGTGTCGTCGAGCGGCAGACGCACGTGTCGTCCGACCGCAGATCAGTAGTGCCCACACACGCAGAGCAGTAAAAACAATTGATATACGCACTCGGAACCAACTGGATGACATCTGCAGTTGTCGTCTGCAGTCGGGTTCGAAATCATGACTGCAGCGACATGACGCGACGACGAGTGGTGACGACATGAAGCGACGACATGTCGTCTGCTGCTGCTGCGTGCAGTCGGCTACCAACTTGTACTCACTTCTTCTGATCACAAATCTTGGGAATGTATGCTGCATTGGGAGACGGTTGGTTATTGTTTTGTACGGAGTTGGGGCTATGTTACAATGAGAGTTCAGTGCTCAAATAAGTCTAATGTGTAGTATCACTCTCGTAGTCCTGTGAGACGGCTTTTCGACACGACCGGAGATAGATCAGAACTTTACGACGTACGAAGGTATCATCACTGCCAATTTCCTGCTACAGAGAAATTCCTTTTTTTACCTTTTTTTCCTTTTTCCTTTCCTTTTCCTTTCCTTCCATCATCACGTTTTGCCCAACCCGGGTATCGAACCAGGACGCACTTGCAACCGCGAGAGCAACGGAACAGTGTACGGTATTCGACGTCTTGGTCAACGGAACACAATCATAAAATATATTAGAGTAACTGTTTAATTTTGTGCCTCTATGTCCACAATTAGCACCGTGGGTTTATTTAACTAATGGGAACTTTAGAAGTATAAATTCGAATGAGATAAGAAAACCAAATGTATCATTACTGCCAGGAAAAAGTTCAGAAAATTAAAAAAAACTTAGATTAGTTTTATAGACAATATTCACAGCCATAACTAAAATATGGTTGGTTTTTCCATTGAAGTAGACATTGACTAATTTAAAATTGATTTTATCTCCTACTTTACTGTATCTGATGACACTACGATTTTGATAGAGGACCCAAATCATAAAACCTCGGATACATTACAATTATCGTTTATCGTTTCACCACAATCAAAATATGTCCCACATTTATTGCTATTCAATTTTGACCTTTACTAGAAGAGTTATAAGGCGTAAAACAGCACACGTAAAAAACTTAAATTTGTTGTTGTATCCGAACCTATTGTCTCCCAAGAGGCGAGTAAAAGGATTAACTCCCTTTATTTTACGTCTTTATCTTTAATAGGCTGTTAAAAAGAGAAGAAAGAACGCGGATAACAAAGACGTTCCCCTTTATAATCTCTGTAATTATCGCTATAAAACTTGAATGCAGGAGGTGCGGAACACACAGATGTGAATGTTAGTCGCTCCAGCGCTTTCAAGCGCCATCCAAAGGAAAATTCAGCGCTATTCTGGATAAGGCTTTTGAAACAGGTTATTTAAATAATGCTTATACGTTTATTCTAATTGTGCAGCTGTTAAAACGATCTGTTCGTGTCGCGTTTGTGTAGATTTTCAGTTTGAATTATTATTGTGAACGGGTTTTGAATTTATTTATGTGATTTTGAATTGGATTGGTTTATTCGTTATGAATTAGACTGGAAAGATAACCATTTTGGGAATGTGACTGTCTGTCACGTACTCCTAATTATTAAGGAATTTATATTCTGATTTTGATTCTGGTTTTAAAATCACCACGAGGTATCGGGCAATTTTCAAACACATTGCATTTATATTTTATGGCCCGACGGCCTGACCGTAATTAATAACAAAACGAACTTTCTAGTTTTGAATTCTAAAGTAATATTCGACTCCTTGGAAAGGCATAATAAATCCTTGGTTTAATGGGAAACGGACTAGACACTTGTATGGCTGACAAGCCAAATGTAGTTTCAAATAACTCTTATGAAACGATAAAAAACAATACGATTTCTAAGAGAGCACAAGAGCATACCCACATCTGTTTGCAATAAACGCCGGTCAGTCTACCTAAAGAGACCCTTAAAACAATTGAGAAGTTTGGGCAAAAACAGCGATAAAAGAAACCCGTGGGAGGTAGTCGATGCAAGCCGTGTGTGCAGCGTGGTGGTTTTGGAGATGACGGAAGGGGAGTCGGTTCGATATCGCGAGAGTGATCGGTCGATGGATGAGCGATAAAAGTCTAGTTAGGAGACTTGGTTAATATGGAGAGGCTATGTCCTAGCGTGTGATCGCGAGAGTGCGATAGTGATTGAATAAGTTAAATGTAGTTTGGTTCAAAGCCCTGTTTAGAGTAATTCACGATTATGATGTGTGTGTGTTTGTTGGTGAACGACTGGGTGAGTTCCTTATTACAATAATTATCCTAGGCTGATGGAGTAATTAAAGTTCTTCCAACTGAACAGACAGAAGCGTGTTGCTGGGGAGTTTGTTGCGCCACTTCTTCTCCTCAGTTCCAACACTAGGAAGTGGTGACGGGTGGGCGCGTTTGGGGCTGTCTGTAGGGTTCCAATAGAGTTGATCTCCAACTCTATTGCAAAATGATTCTGAGTTTTGATTATCAACTCTATTATCTGATAATTCTTGAATTATGTATTCATTAGCTCTAATCAACGATACAGCCAATTTGCCTTTTGAGTTTTGATTCTCAGCCCCAATATGACCAACCATATAGTGATTCTAAAATAAATGTTCCTATAACTTTGACAAATGATTCGGTCAGGCTTTGACAAACACGTGTCTTGCAGATGCGCTAGTTGTACGAAAAGTGCACACTATACATGGGGAGGGATGGGGATGGTTTGATACCATATCTATTTTATAACCAGTCTGATGACTGTTAGGGACCATGTCTACTGATAGCATGATGACCGACATTCTGCCGCTGAAAAGCCGCCCTGTCACGTTCACCAGTTCGAAAGGACTGCTAGGGACAATGTTCACTAGGAGCATGATGCCGACGCATTGCCGCTGAAAAGCTGCTTACGTCACTTATGGAAGTGTTGCTCTGAGTGCTTCAGGTGCAGATGTGAAGTATCGTGTGAGTCACGACTGATCAATTACCTATTACGCTAGCGTAAGGTTATTTACAAGAACTATTGGTTGCAATACTAATATATTTGGCATCTATCAATCATGAATTAACTGTTTGAAACCACTTTCAATATATTTCAATGACTATGAATTCCTTTGTCTGATAGACTATAATATCTTACGATCCTTTCCTTGATCTTATAATGATACGAGGCATTGGACCTACTTATGTTAAGGAATTCATTTCTATTAGTATGGTGGGGAGGTATCCATTCAGAAGGTCGAGCCTCACAGGGCTGAGCGGTGGAAAAGGAGCTCGCCCTTTCCCCATTGGGGAAACCGATTGAAAATACTAATATTACTATGATTTAGGAAAAATGAAAATTTTATCAGCCTGGGGTAATTTAGGAACAGTCACATGTGGTGCCGTGACCAGGATTCTCGTCATTAAATGTACTGATTCACTTCAGTGCAACGAGAAAGAACAATGTATGGGTTACTACGATAATAACACAACGTAATTATATGATTCCAGAAATTAAGATATGATTCTAGAAATTAAGAGAGATGGCTAGATTTACAACTACAATAAAATATTATTAACTAGAGATAACGGTTTGGTTATTGTGATTGAATTCTTTGATCACTGCTAGCGGGTTCAAATCCCGCGTGATTTATCAGTTGGTTTGCTTGTATAACATTGTTACTACAATAATAACACAACGTACTTTTATGATTCTACAAATTAAGAGTGACAGTTGGAGTTGCGGCGGCTACTTAACATGTTTTAATCAGATAACGGTTTGTTTATCACGATTCAAGCACTGGTACCGGGTTCAACTCCCGTAAGATTTATCTGTTGATGAGCTTGTATTACATTGTCATGAGTTTTGGGTTCGATTCCCGCCTGACGCAATGGTTGATAAATAATTATATTCCTGTGTCACGGTTTGTGGGTTCAATTCCCGCGTGTTTTGTTGGGTTAAAGGGCTTTGATTCCGAGTCTAGCAAAAGTGGGTCCGATCCCTCTATGCCATGAGTGGAGATACTGGTTGCAGCTTGTGTGATTATGATCTGTTTCAGTGCATCTTTAAAAGATGGGTTCGATTCCCTGTTGGTGAAAGTGTTGTGTCCGATAGTACACAGACAGATTTTGACGTGTTTGCGATTGCACGCTTTGTATTGTTACGAGTATGAGTGCCTGCGAGAGTGAAAGTTGGTATGCGACACACCCTTGACTATGGGTAAACTATTTATTATAGTTAGTGTTTAAATAGAACTACGAAAACACAATTAATTCACTAAGAATTGCAATTAACTATTATTATAAAAAGTTTACTAAAACTTTCGGACTCTGTGGCGTACGCGTTCTATGTCACATAATTGGACAAATTACTCGTGTGGACTTATTTCGAATTCCAGGATATTTCAATCTTCACTTGGCTGTCACTACACTTTGTCTAAACCTTTGGGTTGTGAGTTGCGCTTGGGTCGAAGTTTCATCAAATTCAGTTGACTTCGGCTGACTTCAACGTTGGCTGTAGCGTGGCTCCAGTAACGAAGCTAAGTTTCACTTTTATTAGATGCTATAAATTACTGTGATCATGATTGTGGTCTGACTTTGTTAACTCAACATAAGTTGTTTATTGTTCTAACAATGGGTCCTAATATGCTACCTAATTAATTTCAATGTTTGTACCGGCAAGATAACTTTCGTGCCAATATTTTAATAACCAAGTGGGGAGATTACAACACAGTCAATTGTTGTTTAGATTATTTAGGGTGTACACAAGTACATTTTAAATCTAAAGTCAAGATCAAGATTCTTATAATTTGCTCAATTAAGATGCATAAAATGTTTTGCGATTTTAATGTTAGGTTGATTCCTATTGCATAAATAAATGTGCAAATGATAGTTGTTTCTAATAATATTGACTTTCTGAAACAGCATTCCAACTCTAGTTGGATTTCAGAACTGCTGTCTGGTCCTTGGATCTGAGGGGGGTGACTAATTGGAATAAATTCTAATATACCTATGTGCGGACTATTTCAGCTACTCCTGGATACGACAGCTGGCAGCTGATTAAGCTGACTCAGCGTTGAGGTGTATTGGGAGAGGCCTCTGTCCAGTGGCAGCTGCGGTAGGCTGAGTTTAGAACGAGCCAGCACCGTAGGTAGCGTTGCTCGATAACACAAATACTCTTAAAAGAGACTCTGGTATGTACAATCAATTTATAAGCATGCACGCGTCTTCTGAAATAACCTTAAACAAGAGTATTTTGATACAGAATAAATTGAAATTGAGATATTATGTACTGCTTGAAGATACCTCTGCGAAACAAAGTAAAATTATAGCAGACGATGTATCTTATTAGATTACTGATCCAGTTGGAGCTCTTATAATAATCTGATTAGGTAAACATTGCAAATGAGTGTAGGTACTTTTATTAAACTATAGTGACTATAGAGGCACAGCTTATAATATTGTGAAAGCTCATCCGCTGTACTGCGTCTTGCGTCTGATTTTCAGAGGGGGGAATGTGACTGTCTGTCACGTACTCCTAATTATTAAGGAATTTATATTCTGATTTTGATTCTGGTTTTAAAATCACCACGAGGTATCGGGCAATTTTCAAACACATTGCATTTATATTTTATGGCCCGACGGCCTGACCGTAATTAATAACAAAACGAACTTTCTAGTTTTGAATTCTAAAGTAATATTCGACTCCTTGGAAAGGCATAATAAATCCTTGGTTTAATGGGAAACGGACTAGACACTTGTATGGCTGACAAGCCAAATGTAGTTTCAAATAACTCTTATGAAACGATAAAAAACAATACGATTTCTAAGAGAGCACAAGAGCATACCCACATCTGTTTGCAATAAACGCCGGTCAGTCTACCTAAAGAGACCCTTAAAACAATTGAGAAGTTTGGGCAAAAACAGCGATAAAAGAAACCCGTGGGAGGTAGTCGATGCAAGCCGTGTGTGCAGCGTGGTGGTTTTGGAGATGACGGAAGGGGAGTCGGTTCGATATCGCGAGAGTGATCGGTCGATGGATGAGCGATAAAAGTCTAGTTAGGAGACTTGGTTAATATGGAGAGGCTATGTCCTAGCGTGTGATCGCGAGAGTGCGATAGTGATTGAATAAGTTAAATGTAGTTTGGTTCAAAGCCCTGTTTAGAGTAATTCACGATTATGATGTGTGTGTGTTTGTTGGTGAACGACTGGGTGAGTTCCTTATTACAATAATTATCCTAGGCTGATGGAGTAATTAAAGTTCTTCCAACTGAACAGACAGAAGCGTGTTGCTGGGGAGTTTGTTGCGCCACTTCTTCTCCTCAGTTCCAACACTAGGAAGTGGTGACGGGTGGGCGCGTTTGGGGCTGTCTGTAGGGTTCCAATAGAGTTGATCTCCAACTCTATTGCAAAATGATTCTGAGTTTTGATTATCAACTCTATTATCTGATAATTCTTGAATTATGTATTCATTAGCTCTAATCAACGATACAGCCAATTTGCCTTTTGAGTTTTGATTCTCAGCCCCAATATGACCAACCATATAGTGATTCTAAAATAAATGTTCCTATAACTTTGACAAATGATTCGGTCAGGCTTTGACAAACACGTGTCTTGCAGATGCGCTAGTTGTACGAAAAGTGCACACTATACATGGGGAGGGATGGGGATGGTTTGATACCATATCTATTTTATAACCAGTCTGATGACTGTTAGGGACCATGTCTACTGATAGCATGATGACCGACATTCTGCCGCTGAAAAGCCGCCCTGTCACGTTCACCAGTTCGAAAGGACTGCTAGGGACAATGTTCACTAGGAGCATGATGCCGACGCATTGCCGCTGAAAAGCTGCTTACGTCACTTATGGAAGTGTTGCTCTGAGTGCTTCAGGTGCAGATGTGAAGTATCGTGTGAGTCACGACTGATCAATTACCTATTACGCTAGCGTAAGGTTATTTACAAGAACTATTGGTTGCAATACTAATATATTTGGCATCTATCAATCATGAATTAACTGTTTGAAACCACTTTCAATATATTTCAATGACTATGAATTCCTTTGTCTGATAGACTATAATATCTTTCGATCCTTTCCTTGATCTTATAATGATACGAGGCATTGGACCTACTTATGTTAAGGAATTCATTTCTATTAGTATGGTGGGGAGGTATCCATTCAGAAGGTCGAGCCTCACAGGGCTGAGCGGTGGAAAAGGAGCTCGCCCTTTCCCCATTGGGGAAACCGATTGAAAATACTAATATTACTATGATTTAGGAAAAATGAAAATTTTATCAGCCTGGGGTAATTTAGGAACAGTCACAGGAACAAAAGAGGCTATTTAAAATAAGAATTATACAAAATTGATCAAGCATACAAATATCCTTAGGTACATGCATACTAATATTATACGTGCGGAAGTATATCTGCCTATCCGTAACTTTTTCAGACCACACCACTGAATGAATTAAATCATGACTTGGGTTACAAGACTGCGGTATGAATTAATTTTTGTTTCGGTAGTGCGTTCTCGTGTGATGATTTCCTGCGACAAAAACTGTTTGTTACTAGTTAGTGTGGGGCCTAGTATACTACTTGAGGAACGCCAAACATACAATAGCTACTATAATATCAATATAATGGCATTCTATATAAAAAAAACATAAAACGAAATTATCTTTTCCGTAACATAAACCAACAAACATCTACTTAAACAAAAGGCTACCATCTTCGACGATTTATAAAGAAAAATAATGAGTAAAACCGTGTCGAATGCACTTTCAAAGACTAGCCGTAACTCCTTATACCTGCAGAAGCCACGCTTCTTTAAAAGATTCAGCCGTAATGGTGCGATTGATTTTCATTCCAGCTAGTATTAACGAATTCTTTGGAAAGATTTTAAAAGCCCGTTTAAAACGTAGAGGGTTCTGCACCATTATATATTTCTTAAAGAATAGTGTTTTCATTTTATACATAGGGAAATAACATAATAAGAAACAGGATAATAATGACGTTTCAAACGATACTTTGCATTGGTCAAAATCTGACTACATCTTAAAAAGTTGTGTTTAAACGTATGAACTTCACGTTGTATTTCGTAAGAATTCTTATTTGGCATTTTGGTTGTCAATAAAAAATGAATCAAACGAAACGAAATACAAACAAATGTAAGGTTCTCACGAATTGATACAGGTAAATATCGTATCGTATTTGTATCAGAATATTAAGCGATCTTTACAGTTAATCGGTGTGTGTGGGCGAAACACTTAGATTATATTTTTCTTTCGATCAACAACATTCTCAAAACCAATTCATACTAAACGGTTTATTCTATCTTCAAACGTATTATTTATTCCATGAATTTCTCTACGCTGAAAACAACCAAAACTATTGCAAAAAAATAAACTCCTGAATTCCTAAACGCGGTTCTTACAGAAATAAATGGGGTGTTCTAGAATGGAGTAAAAAAAAAGTATTTTGTACATGTAGAAACAAAGCCTTTTCACAATTTTATTGGTTATTTCGTTCGTGTTTCAATTCCAATAGCTAGCCAATTTCATGGTACATTACATAAACACATGTTGAAAGTACATGATAGACTTTCAACTTGCCTACACTTTACTGTTGATTTCTCGTTTTGTGATGTTCAATAGAAATTATACGGCACGTGTATTTTTCAGGCGTGAGGGCGATATATGTTTATTGTGCCCCAAACTTATTTAAACCGGTCAAGTGCGAATTGGATTGGCATACTGAGGGGTCCGAATAAACTTGTAGGTATTTGTTATTAAACTGACCTAGTCACTACTATTATAATAATTATGTTATTAAACTAAGTATTTACGGTTTTCAGGTGTTACATGTGCTGTAAGACATTGCTTCTTACCAAATTTATTATTTTCTAAAATCGTAAAATATACGACCTAAACGTTAATATGTTTCGATCGCGTTGAATTGCAAGTTTGATTTTCACTGAACCAAGAGGTAACAAACTTGAGTATTTGATATTTACTTGGTTGATACCTCCCCGTCTTTTTGAGAAAAAATTGTCTTGCAAGACGGACAGATGGTTTTTAAAGTGATCCTAGACGGGTTCCGTTTTGCAGACTGAGGTGCCGCACCTCAGTACACTAATAGATAAATATATAGAAATTACAGAGCTTTAATGTTTCTAGATTTTTTTGTATTTTCACTACAAATTACAAAAATTCTATTCTAATATCAATTTTATTGAGGTATTGATAATTTGAAAACTGATATTGATAATTGATATTGATTGATAATTTGAAAACACAAAACATTAAATCAGTTTCAAATCCATCGCGTGCTTCTAACCCGAGAAAAGCCTAAGCGTTTTCCTCTATCACTGCAACAATTTTTTTTTTTTAGAAAAAATCTATACCTCTTCCAAACTACACAGTTCCAAAAACACGCACTGGTTTCTAAAACGATATTCCCCTAACAAAATAAAATTATGCATCGAAACTCCGACAAAAAAATAGAGCGAACTTCATTGGGAAAACAAAAAGAAAATTCAGTTTTCAAAGTTTCCTAGTCGCCGGGACACATCTGGAACCAAATGCCGCTTCCACTACTATGTCTTTGCGAATGGTGACCGGATTATTTTAAAGCTTATTTTAATGGTAGCTATTCTGAGAACTTATGTCCGGAAATGCGACAGTGTGCAGTAGGTGTTATTCTAGCAGATAATAATAAAATTGTATGTTTGTGTTTGCTCTGTTATATTAATTGTATTTATATTATTTTGTCACAGATCGCGTAATGGAATGTCAAGCGTTTATCATAATTTTGATTTAGTTCAATTTAATTTAATTTTTGGTCTGGCAATGCTTAAGTGTGTTTAGTCGGATAAAGTTATCGTTGGTCATTGTTGATGTTAATAAAAAGGCGGTAGACTTGTGCAGTTGACACATTCAAATTGAAATCATGGTGACGAACGGTTGACTTGGCTAACCTCACTACATTCCATTTTATTTGATTTAAATCTTGAAAACAGATCTTCAATCCTTTGTAATTTTTTTATTGTAAAGTGTTTTGGATGGTAAAGTTTAGTGTACCGAACAGTGCCTGTGTGTTATTTCACGTTGGACTCCACATTCCATCATGACCGACCAACAATTCAACGAAGACAGGTCTCATCTGTCGTCATATTTATTAAAGTCTTTATATAATAACAGCCACTCGGATCAATGTTCAGCTTAAGGCGAGGTTACCCTACTTTGTTTTTATGTACGCACGACCTCACCCCCCGCCCTGCCGCGCGAGCGATATAATGCCTAAATTTTGACTGTTTTTTCTCTCTTGGAGAAAAATGATAAAGAAATTATACATTATGTGACCCGAGATAATACACATTTTTTACGACCTTTATTATGATATAAGTTTTATTTTTCAAAGCCTAATATAACTCAAGTAAAACGATTATTTAGCCATCATTTGGACATGTCTTTGCGATTTAATTGGATGCAGTGAAGTGTAAGTAATCGTGTATCGCATGCCCGACATATTATGATCGAAGAGTCAACTATGTAATACATTTTTTTCAAAATTTAAATCCGTTCCATGAACGAGTAAAACGCTATTGTTGACGACGTTTATCGGGGTAACCCCGCCTTAAACCATGCTTGTCTAGGTTGATAGTTGACCACCCATTACATGCCAAGTTGCCTCCAAGCCCGGAAAGCACGTTAAGCCGTATCGTTAATTTTTGTACAATTCTGACAGTCGTAACAGTCATTGGCCCGCAAGTCTGACAACCGGTATTACCAAGTCTCAAATGTGATGCTGTTCCTCAAACAATGTGGCACTTAATATCGTCTCCTGCGTGTCGTTCACTACAAGAACTGATAGACGCCAACGAAAGCGTCAAACTAGTAGCTCAGTTCTGGGCCGACACAATATTGGTGCCATGTGAGTTGAATGAAATATACTTTGTTGTATCCAATGACGTATTATATATAGACACGTTATCAACCAACATCACGGCGCTTAAAAACGGCGAAAATACTAGATAACTACATAAACACGTGAAGAAAGGGAAAGAAAATATGACACCGTACGGCGGGATGCCTGTTGCTAGAGGGAGATAAATATAGTGTCCCAACCTCCCCTAACGTCACGTGACTAATAACTTCATGCGTCGGCCGCCATTAGACGCAGCGTCGTACAAAATAAAATAAAATAATGTAGTTTTGTAAACTTACTTACTTAAAACGCAAGCTAATGGACATGTGTATTCTCCCCATTCTGACATATGGTGCACAGACTTGGTCTTTGACTAACGTCCAGAAGTCCAAACTCAAGGTTTGCCAACGAGCGATGGAGCTCAGCATTCTGAATGTAAAATTAACTGACCGCATAAAAAACACCACACTGCGCTCCAGAACTCAAATTGCCGACGTAGCTTATAAAGCTGCGAGACTGAAATGGGACTGGGCAGGCCATGTCAGCCGGATGCCACCGCAGCTGTGGGCCCGAATATCGCAGGACTGGAGCCCTGACACAGCTAGACGGGGTCGCGGTAGACCGAGGAGAAGATGGCGGGACGCTTTGGATGTCTTTCTGACCAACTGGCGAGAAGAAGCACACCATCGGAAGAAGTGGAAAGAATGGGGGGAGGCCTTTGCTCAGGAGTGGGACAATAACGGCTAAATAAAAAAAATAAAAAAGTTTTGTAAACTTACGCGTTAAATGGAAGTGAAATGACACATTTTTGTCTTTAACTTTTAAGGTATAATTCGTACATCCTCTGGAAACACACGACGGCATGTTTTTTTATGTTTTGCACAGGTTTTCACACACGATATAAATTAAAAACAAACATAGCGTCGCGCGACAGGCATCATTGGATGTATCCAACTGAGCAATTTGAGCAACTTTGAAACTAGTGTGTAATCCATACGATTTAATTTCGATCGTACCTTACAACCTGGCTTCCAGTTTAGTATTAAAAAGGCAAATTCTTCAAACGTGGCAGCTTGTCGGACAAAGGCATTTTACAAGTAAACTTCCCCTTTTTCATATAACCTTTGCGTTCCGTTCTCCGGCATCCAAAGCAGATTTGTTAAAATTGAAGAGGTACTGCAAACTATCCGGTTTAAACCGGAATTTTGACATAACTTGGATAGAAGCAGGACCTCTTTGCTTTCACTGACTATTATATAGTGGCAGACGCCGATTCTTGCATTTTAATAGATTCAAAAGCGCGTAAAACACGAGAGAACGCGCGTGTGAAGTAGATCAGCGTTTCGAGATTGCCCCGTGTGCTTATGTTACAAGGTAGCGTTCAAATCTCGTTTGAAGTGCGTATACACGCTTTATTTGCACATCGTCTGCGCTTTTAAAATACGCCGGTTGCTAGGAACTTTACATTGTTACAAAGTGAACGATGATAGTAGAAAGATTGGATAACTGGAAGTTGTTGGTCTACTGGTTGAAAGCTCTACGGTTGAACATCAGTATCTAAATCATTATCAAGGTCTGTCAGGTCGGGCAGTGCCATTGGGGTTTTCCATCAGGAATTTCCTAGTACTTAACTGACTGCGATTATGGCTTCGTTTTTTGTTCTTCTGACATTCAAAAGTAATGGTCTAGTGAAATAAAGGGTTTGAGTTTAGTATAAGTTGGTACATTATTGCTTCAACTTTGAATGATTTCATGCTATGTTAGCTCTGTTCGAAACTATGATACAATAAACTATGATACGGGTTACTATTCACACAACAATAATTTTTGGCCTGTCTTACAGGTAGGTTTACAATAGAATTTGATAGACAGTTGAATGAGATAAAAAAATAAATATTATAAGAGAACCAGTCATGCCCAAATGACGTCAGTTTACATGAAGAAACACAAATAATACTAACATCAAAAGTCAGCCTACTTATTAAAACTAAAACGGACCTCTTCATGCAAATAAATTTTGAATCGAGAATATGTTTTATTTTCTCTGTATTTTGATAAAAACCGCATAAATTTACCACACGGACTGTGTGTGATGGAGACGACGGGTAGCGTAGGTATATTTTCTATATTTATTTTTCCTGTTTACCTATTCCTCGGGCTTGTACAGATGGGGCGAGCATTCGAGCAACTATTTCTGAGAACTGAACTTTTAAGGAGATTCTTATACGGTGAAGCTGCGTTTGTTTAAAGACTGAGAAGGTACTGCATCAATTTAGTTCAGTCGCACTCTTTTGCTGAACAAAGATTCTCTGCTCTTTGTATCCAGAGGGCTTGTTGTGAAAAGGCACGCGTAACAATTTAGATCGAGCGTTACCTCACTGCACAACTCCACATAATCCAACAATTATAAATTACTAACATTTTTTAATAATTACATAGGTATATTAAATTCCATACTACATCAAATATTGCTAAGCAATGCAACTATGCGCTATGACCACAGATAAACTATTTGGATCATGGTGCTTACAACAGCGCCGAAATATCGGGAATTGAACAGTAAACTATGTAAATATCTCGTTTACAGTGTTAATGATAATGTAATAACCACGTCAGTTTATAAACTTATATGTTACATTACAGGCAAATAATGCCTTAAAATATCGCGAGAGCTCAAAATCAAATTGGATTGTTTCATTACAGGCGCATGCTCCGGTAAGGGACCGCTACGTAACACACTTATAATCATTTGCCATAAAGATAAATTTAAAATTATACATTAAACTGTTTACTCTGGCGAGCAAACAAATTTTACTATCTATGAAGCAATGGGCAGGAAGAATTTCAAAAACATTCCGACGGTGCTTCTAACGCCCTTTTTAAGGTCATCGGTTCATGCATCCAAAAGGCAATAGCCTTTTATGACAACATTACTATTAAAGTGCAAGCAAATACGTTCTTCATTCATAACATTGTCTTCAACAACTTTCAATATGAACCCTTACAATATTTCATTTGTCCCTTATTTGAATAAATTACTACATTTAACTTTATTACAATAAGATTTTTCAATGATAACTGAAAGGTAAAGCTAATGAAAAGTGAATACAATAGGAGTAACTCTTAATAGCCTATATACAGGTTGTTACAAAATCCTTACAGACTAAAAGTCTATTTGATGGACTAAAATTGCATAGAATACTTTTAAATTAGACTAAAACACGCTTTAAAGGCACGTTGTTGCAAGTTAGCTTGTAGAGTAGTAACTGTAAGCATAAAGAGAGTAAACCAGTGGCTCCGTTGCTACACCCGCAGTGGCGCTAAAAGTTCACAACGATTTAACAACTTGACCACGTTAGATAACAGATGACAAAAGATAAGATATAAATTGGGAGCATGCCACAAGTCAATGCGATGCAAATTGTCGAGCGAAGGTATTCACGAGACGGAATCAAGTGAAGCACGCGTGTGTGTCATTTAACACAAATCGCGTCGCTCCCAAGTTGCACCTCCTTTAGTCGCGAACTGGACCTTATTAAACAGCATTTTAGTAGTAATTTTTTTATTCGTTTCGTCTTTATACTAAGTTCATCATAAGGTTCGAAACTGCAGCAAGATTAGAACAGTCATCATCTGCCTAGCCTTTTCCCAACTATGTTGGGGTCGGCTCCCACTTTAACCGGATGCAGCTGAATACCAGTATTTTACATGGAGCGACTGCCTATCTGACCTCCACAACCCAGTTAATACTAAGTAATATGATACATTGGTAAGACTGGTGGTCAGACTTTCAGTTCACTGACTACCTAAGATCTTTTCAACAGGCGGGACCAACAGCTTTACGTGCTCTCCGAGGCACGGAGGAAACTCGGTATGTAATGGGCGGTCACCCATCCACAGATCATCCTATTCAAGCACGGCTTAACCTAGAGATCGACCCGAGTGGCAGTTATTATTAAGCCACGAGCTCCTTAGATTAGAACAGTATCAAAGTAATTTAAAGAATACCACACATTTTAGAACAACCTGTACAGCAAAATAACAAAATGGCTGACCGCATGATGTGATGGATTTAGTTTGAGCTGGCAGAAATAACATTAAGGCTTGGTAAGTCCATTAGCTTTAATATACTGAGACTTAAATAAAGCAATCGTATTAATTTTAATGGTGTAACAATGTTCTTACTCAGAAATTGGACTGAAATTAAGAGAGATGATGATTAAGTTTGAAGACAATGGTTGAGCACTGTGTTATTTTTGACTAGGACCCCTCCCCAGCTTCACACGTCTTCTAACGCCTTTTCCCCATGGGAGTAGGCAGAATTAACAGAGCGCTACCTGCAACGATCACGTGTAAAATCATCAAATGACTCCTCCCGCTCTGAGCAGAGAGGTAGGGAGTGTCAGATTTCTACTGACTAAAAACCACCCGTGTCTCTTCTTCGCCCTTTGTGACGATGCCGTGGTATCTCTTTTGAACAACCCGCAGCCCCGACGGGACACGCTAGTACAAAATATAATTTAAATTTCCGTTCAAATTATTCAGATTTTACTAACAAGCCTAAAGCTGTTGACCATCTCCACTGCGAGTACTACGCATTTGACCTCTCTCATTATCATTTTTCTGCCCTTATCCTGTGTTATTTGGGGTCGGCGCACCGCGCAACACGTTTTTCTCTTCAATTCTCCCCTGTCAATCGTCACGCTATCATTGAATATAGAAAATGGTACTTGAATTTTAAATAATCCATTGCGACCGACCGACAACCGAAAACCGACCTCACTACTATTAATCTTAAGGTATACATTGCCTAATCAACTGCTCTCCGATACAGCTCAGTATATTGACATAACACAAGGCTGCCAACTACCGCGTGATAATTGAGTAACGCATGAGGCGCCACCTCACTGCCTACTCCACAGGGCTCACTTGACTATAGAGTGCCTATTGAGTTATAGACGAAACAGTTTACTATGCGCTACGAAGGGAGTGTAAAATCGGGGACGATGAAAATTATCTTCTTATTATGATTTTTATTTTAATTTTATTTTTTATTAATAGGAACAGCAAACAGTTACAAAATAAGGACTAACAACTAATTTAACATAGTAACAATTTGGTCATGATGACATACAACAACTCGCTTGTAATCCGTTCGTTTTATGACGACGACAGACCTTGTCGACGGTGCGTTTGTGTTCCACGCGCGCCTCAAAGAGATGTCAGCAAGGGCCGACGCCCGTCAGAGCTGCGGGTTGTTGGAAAGAGATACCGCGGTCTCGACACAAAAGGGCTAAGAAAGAACATGGTTGGTTTTTAGTCAGTAGAAGTCTGATACTCCATACCGCTCTGCCCAGAGTGGGAGGAGTCATTTGATGATTTCACAAACTCCAAAAAAAAAAAATGGGTAGCGAGAAAGCCAGAGGGTTAGACATTAAAGTACAGTCACATTTATGTTTTTAGTCCCATGTCATAGGGGCCAACCTATTGCCACCAGCCGGCCACGAATCCAGACTGCTGCCGAGGAATTCCTGGTGGAAAATCACATTTTTTTTTGCATATTTTGGGAATCGAAGCGAATACCTCAGGCTCAGCAGTCACGCTTGCAACCACTAGACCAACAAGACAGTTATGTTTATTATATGTATATGTTTAGTTATGTTATGTATAATATTTGGTTGATTTACTTATAACTAGCTTTTGCCCGCGACTTCGTTCGCGTGGAATAGTGACTTCCGGCAGATTTTTGGTTTATTTCGCGAAAAAAAAAAAAAAAAAAATCTATCCTATGTCCTTTCTCAAGTTTCAAACTATGTCTGTACCAAATTTCACACAAATCGGTTCAGTAGTTTAGGCGTGAAGCAAAGACAGACAGACAGACAGACAGAGTTACTTTCGCATTTATAATATTATATAGTTATAATATATTTTTCTTAAAGCTAAAAAAAATTAACTTAATTTTAAAACCTTTTACTAGACTGATCTGAACCAACTTTCGTGATGTGGTATCTAATGAACCAAAGTCGAAGCCGTATTAAATAACAGTTTCACTTATGCTAAAACGTTTACTTACGACTAGATATATTATGCCCGCTACTATAATACGTTCGCGTGAATAATTATAATAAATTATTATAATTTTATATTATAATTATAACAGGGAAGAATCGAAAAGGAAAACGTGTTGCGCCGACCCCAGATAGAAAGAAATAAGGGCAGGAAGATGATGATACATCCGAGTTGTTCCGGTCTGATCCCCCAAACCGATCCACTGCCAATATTTTTCTTTTGTTTATTCCTCTCTGATCCCCTGTAATTTATCATTCCGTTCTATTTGAATTGGAATTTGTCAATAGTGTCGAGGCATTTTTGCAAGGAACAATAATGCTTTTAAAAATAAAAGTTACTATTTTAGGCCTTATAACATTTTTTGTTACAAATACTGTATTTACTTTCAAATGAATTCAGTAAAAAGCTGTTATTTTAATATTCCAAAAAGACACTTAAATTGTATTTTTATTCATATTTAACCCACAGATAAACTTCATTTATATTATTACGTTTTAACAGCAAAACTATTTCATCTGAGCATGCAACATCTTCGTAAAAAATAATGATCTGTAATTTTTTGCTTTCAACCTTTTTTACACGTAACAAGTATTAACTGAAAGATTACAACGGCACGTTCTTAAACCTTTGACGTATTGTTGCGAAGGACGTCTAGAGGTTAGTATTGAAAGGACACGTAAATACCTATAGGTACAGAAATATGAGATATTACACCTGTAATCTTGTTGAATGAGGACTTTAGACCTCAGGTATACCCAATAGGTAGAGGTGTAGCTAATAGTACCACCTTTCACCAGATCCCATCATCATCATTAGCCTATAATGTTCCCACTGCAGGGACTTAGGCCTCTTCTCTAGGATTTATTGGTAGTAGGTGAAGTGGATTATAGCCTTTAATCCACCACGCGGGTCCAGTGCGGGTGGGTAGATGTCACATGTCTTCGAATTTTTTGGATTTTACGATGTTTCCCTTCACCGTTTTGAGAGCAGTGGTGATGAAATAAATTACACAAAGTAATGCGCCTGCCTGCGAACCTACGACCTACTGTTCGTAAGTCGGGGCCACCAGTCCACCACCACACCTGATCTGTTTAAGTTCAAATTTAATATGTGGCGAACTTATTATCATTATCTGGGCACAAGGCCAGGTTCAGTGGCTATTACTGACTAATCCCTGATGGAAACTAACACTTTGCCCGACCTGGATATTGAATTCAGGACCTCATGCTAAGTAGTCACGCTTGCGACCACTACACCAGGTAATCTCAATGAGGACTGAAAATTAAGGAAAATAGTACTTACACGTTTCGTACTCATCACTGTCAACGAGGAAAGTGCCCAGAAGGCTAGCAGCATTACCAAAAACGTTGGATACTGATTCTTGGGCCAAGAAAAACAAGACTTCTGGTCACGAGAAGAGTCAACCGACCGTTTGTCGATATGCCAAAACAGTAAGGTGGACAATAATTAATTACCTACAAAAAAAGTCCTAACGACCAATCTTCAAAATTTTCAGTATAAGTTGTAACATTCAACACAGTAACTCATAAAGCGAACGCTAATTGGTTTCCGAAAAAAAAAAAACAACATAAAACAACTGTTTGCCCCAGAGAATTTTCCTATAAATGCCTTGTCACCCGCGGCAAAATTAATTAAAAGAGAAATGGGGAAAACAAAAAACGAGAATGGAAACTGTTTCCACTTCCTAACCATTTTGTTACGGTCAGGGTCAAGGTCGAAGGGCGACCGATAGTCATTTAGATGTTGTGTTTATTGCAGTGAGTGATATTCTGCTGAAATATGTGAATGTCGTTTTTCTGGCCATTCAAAAATTAATTTGTATTGTAAACGTTTAGGGTTGAGATAGAATAAAGAAAGAAAACATAATTTATTTAGCACACGCCACAAGTGCACACAACGTTCACAGATTGATTGGTCACTTTTGTGAGCATCGATTTTAATCAATTGTTTTAGTTGGCCCGTATTGTCCCTCTACTTGGCAAAGGTTTCCCTCAGTTCACTGCATTTCCTGAAAGTCAGAATCAACAAACAATAGTGGAGTCAACCAGAAAAGCGCTGCAACAATGAAGCTCAACGAAGTCTCAGAGAAACAATATAGGTAACTGTGTTTGATCCCGCAATGAAATTCTCAGAAATGAATAACAAAAATATAATTTCCACTTTCCTTCATTCGAAACATGTATTTCCTTCATAGTATCAGCAGGAGACGGAACAAAACAATACACAAAGGGACGTTTACAGGTGGGATTAGGCCTGTTACCTAGCATCAAGGATAAAATATATTATTATCTCATCTCATCTCAGTATCTTATCTCACTAACAATTATAAAGGCGAAAGTTTGTGAGTATGTGAGTGTGTATGTTTGTTGCTTCTTTACGCAAAAAATACTGAACGGATTTGGATAAAATTTGATACACAGGTAGGTGTTTTATAACCTGGATTAACACAGATTTATTTTTATCACGATTTTATCTACCCGTGGGATAATTCTCGAGTTGTAGCGGGTGAAGCCGCTGGCAGCAGCTAGTGATCCATATTAAGGGTCATTTTTAAATTTTCTGGTACCTAGCTTGATGATGTGCATCCGTACAAAAAGATGCTGCTTCCTCTCCAACTACGACCCGTCCATCAAACTCAGTGCACGTTGCCAATGAGCCTGCTGATCTCTGACAAAATTTTATAAGCTTTGCTTTATAATTATGATCCATATTATGATCCATATTCTGATTCAAAATACATTTTATGATACATATTATGATTCATATTATGATTCATATTATGATTCATATTATGATTCATATTATGATTCATATTATGATTCATATTATGATTCATATTATGATTCATATCATGATTCATAGATTAATATTATGATTCATATAATGTTTCATATTACGATTCATATTATTATGATTCATATTATGATTCATACTATGATTCATATTACGATTCATATTATTATGACTCATATTATGAGTCATATTATTCTGATTCATATTCTGATTCCTATGATTCAAATTCTGATTAATAATAAATAATAAAATAAATTCTTTATTTCACCAAAAGCCATCACAATAAAACAATCAGAAACAAGAGCTATAATAAGGCTTATAAACTAGGACACAATAATTTTAATTCCCTGACTCCTAAACTAGGTGTATGTGCCTGTGTCTTAGGAGTCAGTGATTCACCGCAAGAAACAAAACAAAGCCATAGCATAATGAAATCAGGACGTCTTAACAATTAGCAAATGGTATAAAAGAAAACAGAATATAATCTAATTACAGGAGAAACAAAATGAAAAACGTTTAACTGTGGTGAGGTGAATAAGTGTGTGTGTGTGCATGTGTGTGTAGTAAGTAAGTGTAGGAAGTGTGTGTGAGTGCGGTGGTGTGTAGGTGAAGGCCGCATGTAGAGAGAATGGGGTTACCATTGCACAACTGCTTAAGGTTAGATTTAGACTTTTATAATTATGTATGTATTGTATAGTATACTACTAGTAGTACATTATCACTACAATTTAAGTAGTACATTGTCATCATAACTTAGTGCTTGGAGGTAATCTCGAAGTAAGTTTTTACATTTGTATTTAGGACACGCATAAAGAACAATGGCCAAATTTCTGTAGGAGCTGGACCCGACTTTTATTTTTCATGTCCCAAAACAAGCTATAGTTTAATTAGTTTGTTTTTATGTTGTAAACACCATCCTGTTGAAAAATCGTATCTAAATAGCCACGATTTTTTATAATAACGTCAACAATACTTTTGAGGTTAGAATCAACAACTACCTTTAACCCGACTGCGAAGTAGCCTAAAAGTGTAGTTAGCGATAAGCGAAGAGGCTTATTAGCGATCTCGTTCCCATTTATTTCGATTTCTCTCAGATAATTACCCAAAAAATGGGACATATCTCAAAACGCACTTCTTGTCTGTCCATGAGTCTCCTAGAGTTCGATGTCACAAAAAGAGCCTTCTGTCAAGCCGTCTCGTGGAGTCTGGTCCGCTTCGACGGCAGATTTTGACCGACAATTCAATGAAAACTACACCTATTGCTCTAACTTTCACAGCGTATAGTGTAAAAAACAAGGATGGCATAATAATTATCATCACACGTGAAGTCATTCATGAACGACTTCAAAAAAGCCTAAGCGGATCGATGACCACAGATGTCAGATTATGTAACTTGTCGATCACTAATGACGTTCCGTTGTACGTGAACAAAACGCTAAGTGAAAAACGCTGCCGTTTGAGTCGCTAAGCTTACTATGAACCTACATAATTATTTTTATGACAAGAATCCAGTACATAATAAATAAGCATAGTTGTTGAAATTGATGCCTGCGTACTAATTGAATTGGATTAGGATGAACAACTATTCAGAAAAACGTGAATAATTAGTCTTTGAATACCAAATCCTTTCATCCGCGAAATGAATCGTAATTAGGTGCGTTCCAGTGCGTTCTGAAACTATTATTTTAATTATTTCGAAACAGTTACAAGAACACAAATAAATGGATAACTTTTTTTTGTGGCTACTTAGAGAGTTATTTCTTGCGTTTTTTAAGACCTTAAAAAATAAGGGTATTTTTCATATATATGCCATAATGGGACACCATCGTTTCATCGTCAGGTACGATTTGGCCGACCTTCTTTTGAACTTTTTATTTAGGAGGTTGTACATATGTATTAGTGCTACTAACGTAGAATTGGCGTTTGGCAAAAGCAGTTCTATGGCGTTCGTGGGGAAAAACGTTATGCTTAAGCCTGCCAGTTGGTTCCTTTGAAGGGCGGGCAGAGTGTTTGCGTAGGGTCGACAGGAGTATATAAAGTTGCCTGACTGTGAGTGCATTGCGATCGAAAGAGATTTGCATGGTAGGATACCTACGTGGAAGAGAGAGCATAACCTTAAGGACAGCTCTCTGGGCTCTCTCATCATTACAGCCAAAATAAGCTCTCTCAAGGCGGATAAAAACATTTTGGGTGGCACCACCCCAGACGGGTAAGCAGTACGTTAGGACAGACCGGCGAATAGGGCAAAATATACTAATTTTAATGTATCGATATCAGCAGAGTTGCGTAACTTCTTTTAATTAAGATTAATATTATGATTCATATTCTGATTCATATTCTGATTCATAGTATGATTCATATTCTGATTCATATTCTGATTCATATTCTGATTCATATTATGATTCATATTGTGATCCATATTCTGACTCATATTATGATTAATATTACAATTCATAATTATCATGATTCAATAATGATTCATATTATGTGTTGGTGAGCAATGTGGACTGTAGTTATTTAGGATGGGTTGGAGATGGTAGAAACACTGTTGGTACGTTATAATTGTTATTTAATACAAGAACAAACTATGTACAAAGCAATGGATCACTGACACTTGACAACTTAACAAATAAAAAATGGAACAATCATTCAAAATAATTATATACTTCATAAAGAAGGTGGCATCCCAGTCAGTCGCCAACATACCGGACCCCCAGTGGAACACTAACAACAGGTGGCTACTGGCTGGGAAGCAGCTTCCATTAAAATGAGCTTACGGGCCGGTCGGCGCAGTATGCCGCCGCCCTTAGTGCGGACGTCTGCCACGCGGACCGCTCCGTCCGGCTCTGAGTAGATCGACACTATTCTTCCTAACGGCCATAATAAGCCACGAGGAAGGGTAGGGTCGGCGATCAGCACCACGTCTCCCTCACTGAAACTAAATGTGTTGGTGGAACTCCCCTTGCTCGGAGCGTGGGCAGGTACTCGCGCAGCCATCGTTCCCAAAACTGATCTGCCAGACGTAAGCTTCGACGCCAGTCACACCTTCTCTCTAAGTCTGCGTCTGTGAGCGTGCTGGTCCAAGGTACGACGGAAGAGGAACCCAGGATGAAATGGAAAGGAGTGATCGCTTCTGGTGAGTCGGTTGAAGATGGCACATACGTGAGAGGTCTCGAATTTATTATGGCCTCTGCCTCAAGCGGTAATGTGGATAGTACGTCTTCTTTTAATACTTTTTCGGTGAGGCAGGCTCTCTGGGCTGTCTTTACGGTTCTTACCAATCTTTCCCATGCTCCGCCCATAAACGGAGATGCTGGTGGGATGAAACGCCATTCGATTTTGTGGTTTGTGGCGTATTCTTGCACTGCGTCGTCTTGTAATGAGCGTAGCTCTCGGGAGGCCCCTACAAAATTGGTGCCATTATCTGTAAATATTGTTGAAGGCGATCCTCGACGAGCAATAAAACGTCTTAGGCTCATAATGGCAGCATCGGGTGAAAGTGACGAGACAAGTTCTAAGTGGATGGCTCTCGTTACTAGGCATGTGTAAAGCGCGACGTAGCGTTTTTCGTGGCGTTGGAATATTGTGACCGTGATCGCACCGAAATAATCTAGGCCCACGTGCGTGAACGGCCTCTTGTGATGGTAGAGTCGCTCTTCCGCTAGATTGCCGATTTGAGGTCGAGCAGGTTGGCCCTTCCACCTTCTGCATTGGAGACAGGCTTTGGCGACGCTACGAATGCTGTCTCTTGCTTTGAGTATCCAAAACTTCTGCCTGAGCTCATTAAGTACAAGTTCGCTAAAACAATGTGCGGCGTGTTCATATGTTCGTGAAGGATGAGGCGTCGTGTGACATGATGGCGACCATCCAGAATTGCAGGTGATATGGCTCTCTCACTCACTCCTGGCGCATACTTTGTCCGTGAGTCCAGTCGCAGCAAGCCATCCTGGCCAAGAGTTGGCGCGAGTTTTGCTATTCGGTTGTTTTTGGGTACGGGCTGTGAAGATTCGACTGCTTTCAGCTCGTCGGGGAAGCTGTCTCTCTGGAGTGTCATCTTCTCTGTTGTTATGATGTCCGCCGCGTGAACTTGTGAAGGAGACGTGGTGCTGTCGATGTATATATAATATTTGAATTTTGATCTATTGACCGAGACAGTTTAAGCCGGAATAATCGCGCACCCTGGAGAACACGGGCGGTAGCGCGCAAAAGGCGCAGCCAAGAGCTAAAACGCGTCGCGTCAGGTACTGGACTCGAGAACGGAACGTCGAGGAGCAACCCCACCTGCTCCGATTTCAACTCGAGGTCTGTTAGAGTCTCCTCGATGTCACCAACTCGCTCGGTCGGCCAAGCGTATGGTGGCTGTAACAGAAATGGAGGACCCGTAAACCATCGATGAGACTGTGTGAGGTTTAATTTTTTAGGTTTTGTGGCATTGTCGGCGACGTTGAGAGAGTTAGGGATCCACCTCCAGTTGGACGGGTTGGTGGTGTTATATGAATTCTAATATGAATCGTAATATGAATTGTAATAAGAATTGTAATAAGAATTCGAATATGAATTGGAATATGAATCGTAATATGAATCGTAATGTGAATTGTAATATGAATTGTTATATGAATTCTAATATGAATCGTAATGTGAATTGTAATATGAATTCTAATATGAATCGTAATATAAATTAATAATTTATTTAATATATTTATTATTAATATATTTTTGTAAAATGAATTGTTATATAAATTCTAATATGAATCGTTATATGTATTGTAATATGAATTCTAATATGAATCGTAATATGAATTGTAATAAGTATTGTAATATAAATCGTAATATGAATCATAATATGAATCGTAATAGGAATCGTAATATGAATTGTAAAATTAATCGTAAAATGAATTGTAATTATGAATTCTAATATGAATTGTTATATGAATTCTAATATGAATTGAAATATATATTGTAAAATGTATTTTAATATGACTTGTAATATTAATTCTAATTAAGTATTTGAATCGTAAAATGAATCGTAATATGAATTGAAATATGAATTCTAATATGAGTCGTAAAATGAATCATAATATGAATTGTAATATGAATTCTAATATGAATTCTAATATGAATTCAAATATGAATCGTTATATGAATTGTAATATGGATTGTAATATGAATTCTAATATGAATTCGAATATGAATTGTAATATGAATCGTAATATAAATTGTAATATAAATCATAACAAGAATCGTAAAATGAATCGTTATACAGAAATAATTTTTATTCAGTGCGCAAATTTTTTTTGGTGGTTCAGTATCAGTAATAGAACATATTTCCATTATTAGTTCAAAACTTTTTTTTAAATTTTTATCCGACTTTAAAACAGCAAAATATGGGCACTATCTATTCGTAACAATATTGAATGAGCGCGCGTGCCTACCGGCAGCGGGGGTGAAACCCGGGCGGGCGGCAGAGAGCACTGGCGGGCTGAGGCGAGCGCCCCGCCCGCTGCCCCGCAGTCTGCTCGCGCATGCGCTATCGTGACGTCGCGTCCAATCGCTTTCCCGCGCAACCCCCGTGCCACGCATGTCATACTCGTACAGACCTACAACTGCCTCCAAGTCACAATGTCGGACTTCACTAACCGCGAGTCTTATGAGATGGTGCGGGCGGGTGTATTTAATAAGTGGTGAAAGTCTACGAGCAGCTCGCAGAATGTATGCATCGGAGAGCATTCCCCGAATACGAGCATCCTAAACCCCATAAGAAAGGACCATTCTAGCAGCCACTCAAAGGCTGCTTGATCACGGTCAGTTCATTACCTTTTACATTATCTTTTTATTTTACTTTACAAATCACTAGTTTGGAAGTTACTAAACCGACAAGTTCTAACGTGCCGTACCTATCAGCTGTTCTGTTCCCGCTGTACGCGTAACCTCGAGTCATTCGAGTTCAATGTATGAATGCGAGTCGCGGCTGGTAGGTACTCCGCAACGGCGGTCAGCTGATCGGTTGAGGAGGAACACTTTTTCATTTGTGCATTGAACAGTTTTTGATTTAAAATGTGTACAAATGTTTATTATGAATTTATGAGTTAAGTAGTTATTTACTCTGCGATATTACAAACATAAGATTGGTCTGCAGATTTTTTGATACCACTGATAGCTAGATTAGCTAGTTTGTTATGTGTAGTATCAAATAACACAGTCATAACAAACCATTTAAAACGAAAGTTCTAGCTTATTGCAGATTCAAGTTAAAATGTTTGGCAAATTATTTTTGCAATCATTGGGACATAACTTACGAAAGGTTGAGTACTATTCGGTGCACATCTACCTAACGCTTTGGAGATTACAGGTGTGATGTTATGTTATCGTTAAATCTTGCCAAAAGGACAATGTAGTCTCTTTTTACAACTTTAAAGATCCTCGCCACCCCGCTCGTACCCCAATGCACTACGAGTTTCCGACAAATTCATTTTGTTTTTTTAATTTTTATTCACTAAATTGCAATGATAAATAAATTAAGTACCTACCTACATCATTACACTCCACTACACACAGTAGGGAAGTCCCTGGTAAGTGGTAACTAAGTAAGTCATAGATCAACTAGGTAACTAAGCGGCGCACGCGTTTGTTTAGTTGTCGGCATACAACAAAGTGACTGTGGCTTTGATCCAGCCCGCCGCCGCCGCCCGCCGCGCCGCCCCACCGGCGCGCGGCGCGCGGTGCCTGCAAAGAAATTCTAAGTTTTAAGAATTTTTAGTTCGGATTTATGCGTTATCGAGTGTGCATGTCATTGTGCATTTTTATAGCGCAAGGTTTAAGTTATTAGGACATTTGCTAATAATTGCAATGCGTATTGTCAGACTCAGTACCTTATTCGGGCGTGTGTCGTGCGTGTTGTGTGTGTGAGTGTGATAGTGATTATGTAAGTAACATAGGTAGACTAGTGTTGCTACTGTGAGTAGGTACATTGTTTGTGTGCGAGCGTGTTTTAGCTGGTTGGTCTTGTTTTTGAACGATGCCAGTTATCAGTACTCACCGTGGGAATACGTAAGTACATTTTAACTGTTGCGGTATGGGCTATGGAAATACCATCGAGGTCATTCGAGGTCGTACGCTGACTAGAGCAGATCATGCGTCTGTTTTCACGTGCAGTGGTCACCGATACTAGATCAGCTAGATGACAACAAAGCGATCGAAAGTAAAATAAGTACTTTTCGTGCTAGTATCTAGTTGAATCGAATTTAATTTACCTAATACTTTTAGCTAGGTAAGTTTATACGCTGAGTAGCGTATGGGTTTGTTGCCATGCCTGTCTAGTCTACCTACAGCACAACACGCTGGAACGTGGGGCGTGGTGCGCGCCTCCGGCTGTGTGCCGTGTCCGTGTAAGCAAAACGCACACATAGGAATAGTCTGGCTGGCGGTAGTACGAAAAACTAATGAATGAGCGCTTCGATACGCGCGGGCGCGCGGGGCAGCGCGCGGCCGCGAGTTGCCATAAAATCAATTTCAAAGTAGACATTTCTCGATAACGATATCTTTATTTTTTTGTATTATGAGTTATTAAAATAAAAAATATTTGTTTTATGAAATTCATTTAAGTTTAATTTTACAAAGTTTGCGCACTGAATAAAAAGCATTCCTGTATGTATTGTAATATGAATCATAACATGAATCGTTATATGCAGGGTTGGCATGTTTAAAACAAGTTGTTTAAAACATGTGTTTTAAACAGTGTTTAAAACAGTTTCAAAGAAAACATAGTTTTTTATTAGGTGTTTGAAAACATTGTTTAATTGCAAAAATAAATGAATACTAAGTAGTTATTTTTTTTCCTTATTTCCTTTATTTAATCAACTCTAAACAATTTTTATAAAATAATTAAAGTGGCTTTTTAACTTGACATTTAAACAGTTTTTAATATTTAAAATCCCTAATCAAGAAATAGTTAACAATTTTTATTATAAAACGACCACGTACAATCATATTTGTTCGTTAGCAGATTAGACAACATTTATTATTTTTTATTTAGGTATTTAAAAACTGTGACAAGTTTTGCAGCTTTCTCGTTACCAAGTTTGATTCGTACATCGGTTTGAATAAATCCAAAGGTTTTTGTGTTATTTGTGAAATGAAAAATCAGAAAGAAAGTCCGCTCTATTCTCCATCGGTAAAGTCCCCCGGGGAATTCCCAGAACTTCCGTAATTCGTGAACGTGATTATTTAAAATATGTTTTGGGTATTCCCCTTATTTTAAGAAAAATTTAGGAGATTTCCCTACTAAAAATGAACGTAGGAACACACAGAATGTATTGAATTATGATAAATTTTTGTCATGCAGTTTTTAAAATAGTATATAAGTGAAATATATCAGGCTTAATCAATTAAAAATGGATGATAACTAACTTAGGAAAAAAAAACAAAAAAAACACCTGTTTAAAACATTTTAAACTGTTTGTTTTATAAAATGTAAAAAAAACTGTTTTTTTTCCAACCCTGGTTATATGTATTGTAATATGAATTCTAATATGAATCGTAATATGAATCGTAATATGAATTGTAATAAGTATTGTAATATAAATCGTAATATGAATCATAATATGAATCGTAATAGGAATCGTAAAATGAATTGTAATTATGAATTCTTATATGAATTCTAATATGAATTGTTAAATGAATCGTAATATGAATTAATAATATGAATTCGAATATGAATTCGAACATGAATTGGAATATGAATTCTAATATGAATCGTTAAATGAATCGTAATATGAATTGTAATAAGAATTCGAATATGAATTCGAACCAAAATATGAATTCAATCCATAATATGAATTGTTATATGAATTCGAATATGAATTCGAATATGAATTCGAATATGAATTCGAACATGAATTGGAATATGAATTGTTATATGAATTCTAATATGAATCGTAAAATGAATCGTAATATAAATCGTAATATGAATCGTAATATGAATTCTAATATGAATCGTAATATGAATTCTAATATGAATCGTAATATGAATTCTAATATGAATCGTAATATGAATTCTAATATGAATCGTAATATGAATTGTAATATGAATCATAACATGAATCGTTATAGGTATTGTAATATGAATTCTAATATGAATCGTAATATGAATTCTAATATGAATCGTAATATGAATCGTAATATGAATTGTAATAAGTATTGTAATATAAATCGTAATATAAATCATAATATGAATCGTAATAGGAATCGTAAAATGAATTGTAATTATGAATTCTTATATGAATTCTAATATGAATTGTTAAATGAATCGTAATATGAATTAATAATATGAATTCGAATATGAATTCGAACATGAATTGGAATATGAATTCTAATATGAATCGTTAAATGAATCGTAATATGAATTGTTATAAGAATTCGAATATGAATTCGAATATGAATTCGAACCATAATATGAATTCGAACCATAATATGAATTGTTATATGAATTCGAATATGAATTCGAACATGAATTGGAATATGAATTGTTATATGAATTCTAATATGAATCGTAAAATGAATCGTAATATAAATCGTAATATGAATCGTAATATGAATTGTAATATGAATCGTAATATGAATTCTAATATGAATCGTAATATGAATTGTGATATGAATCGTAATATGAATCGTAATATGAATTGTAATAAGTATTGTAATATAAATCGTAATATGAATCATAATATGAATCGTAATAGGAATCGTAAAATGAATTGTAATTATGAATTCTTATTTATTTATTTATTTATTTATTTATAATGAGGAGAACCAACAGCTAAAATATGTGAGTAACAATTGTGAAAACGACACAGAGCCAATTACAGGTTCTCACGAGTAGACACAGAGATGGTAGCAGAAATCTTAAGATCACTAAATAGCAAGCACGAAAATAATACTTACAATTAAAAAGAATTAAAATAAGCAATAAGCACAAAGTACACTCAGACACTAGGTTAGGCATTGCTGACATGGGAAAATAATAAAAATAGTAAAACAAAAATTACAGTACTACGCGCTTTTAAAAAAGTTTGCATTCAACCGAGTGCGTACAGAATAGGTTTTGGTGCAAAATGGGTCAAAAGAGAACTCCTTGCAAAGAATATTAAAGTCCTTACTCGCTCTCACTATGAATGAGTTTTGCCTATAGTTGGATGAGGAAAAAGGTATGGAGATAGGTGGATTAAATCTAACTGACCTCTGGGGGACATTGAAATACAATTTATGCAGGAGATCAGGACAGTCAATCTCATTATTTATAATTTTTAAAAGAAAAGTGCAATCAGCAAGCCGGCGGCGATCAAAAAGTGGCTGTAAATGGAATTTCTTGCAGAGATTTAAGTAATTATCAGAATGATAAGGTAAACGCAGCCGAAAACAAAGAAAACGAATAAATCTTTTTTGAATACTCTCAATACGATCTATGTATTTGCCATAACGCGGGTTCCAAATTTGTGACGCATAATCAAGGTGACTTCTGACAAAGGAGCAATAGAGAATCTTAAGGGTTTTGGCTTTCTTGAAACATCCAGCGAGTCTCATGACAAAACCCAGTGACTTCGAAGCTTTGGCTACTATTTGCTCAATGTGCACGTTAAATAAAAGTTTGGAATCGTGAAAAACACCTAGGTCGCGAACACCGTCACATCTCTGTAATAGCTGCCCTTTAAGTATATAAGTTGTAGGGAAAGGGACGCGTTTCCTGCTAAATGAGATCACTGAACATTTAGCAGGGTTCAAGTCTAGCTTATTAATCAGACAATACTCGTCCAATCGCGCTAGGTCACATTGAAGAGCATCCATGTCATCCTCCGACGATATTGCAGAGAAAATCTTCATATCATCAGCGAAACATAGTAGTTTTGAATTGTGGAAACATGAGTCGATGTCGCCCACATAAATAATAAAAAGTAATGGACCCATTAAGGAACCCTGAGGAACGCCACTGGGAGCTGAAACCCAACTCGACATGTAGTTACTGATAACGACAGCTTGAGATCTATTTTCAAGGTAAGAGGTAAACCAACGTAGTAGATCCCCTCTGATACCATTATTAAAAAGCTTGGTTATGAGGATATTGTGGTCGATTCTATCGAAGGCCTTACTGTAATCCGTGTAAATCACGTCGACCTGTGCCCCATTATCCATTCTGTCCGTTAAAAAGTCATTGAGCAAAGCCAGGTTTGATACAGTTGAACGACCCTTAAGAAAACCGTGCTGAGAAGGGCTAAAAGATTGACACAGTGCTGCATAAACTTGGTCGTAAATGACCCTTTCAAAAACTTTAGCTAATATGCACAGTTTGGAAATAGGTCTGTAATTAATTATTTCATTTTTGTTACCCTTTTTATGAACCGGAGTTATAAAGGCCGACTTCCAAATTTGGGGAACAGAACTTGAAGAGAGCGATTTTTTGAACAGAAGAGATACTGGCAAGGCGATGGTTTTAGCACATCCAATCAGCAATCTAGGTGATAAGTGGTCTGGACCAGCAGATTTAAACGGATCAATCTGACTAATTAACTTAATTATAACATTTAGGTCTATCTCAATTGAGTGAATATCCGAGGGTATTAAGGAATTTATAGCAGTTGGGGGAGGACAAAAATTACCTGACACATCATTGGTAGGATCTAGAAAAGTAGAATAAAAGTGAGAAGAGAATGCATTACAAATAGACTCAGGAGAGGAAACCGTCACGTCACCATATTTAAGGAAACTGGGTATAGCATTAGACTTCGACCGCTGCTTCACAAAGCTCCAGAAGCGTTTAGGATTTTTTTCGATTGAGTCTTCAGTTTCTCTTAAATAGTTGGCGTAGCAATCAGCTTCAAGTTTATTAGCCCGCTCACGTAAATGTTTAAAGGTTGCCTCATCAGAAAGTCTACCGTACGTCTTAAATTTTCGGAGATATTTAGCCTTTTCTTTAATTAACCGTTTAAGTGCCGGGCTGTACCAAATAGGGTAAGAGCTGTAAGAAACTGTCTTAGCAGGAACAAACTTATTTTGTAGATCCGCTATAGTAGCATAGAAGTAGTTTACGGCATCATTGAGCGACATGTCCATAAATACGTTCGTCCAGTCGATAGCTGCTATTTCTCTGTTCATGGCCGCAAAGTCAGCCTTACCATAAAGGTACCGAGTAAAGGGGGCGGGAGTTAAGTAGGTGTACTCAGCAAAGTTCACGTCGATACAGAGAGCCGGGTGATACTTATCGATAGGTGCTAAAGGTACCAAGCAATTACACACCGAGACCATTTCGTTACATAACACTAAATCAAGAATTTTACCAAATTCATTTAACACTCCATTATATTGATTCAACACTTGCGGAAATACACTTACGGACAGCTATCAAGACTCCACCTCCACGAGACTGACCTGTGAGATCGTAATCCCGGTCGCGACGCCACACAATGTATTGGTCACCAAATAACTCCGAGTTCGATATGCCGTCTACTAACCAAGTTTCCGTTAAAACAATCACATCATAAGAGCATAGACACAGTTGGCGAAAGAAGGATTCAGTTTTGGTACGGAGCCCACGAACATTCTGATAATAAACATGCAGTTTCCTATTATTATCGTTTAAAGCCATTGGTAAATAATACTAGTTGTAGCAGCATAATTAACACAACAATAATAACCATTATATGAATTCTAATATGAATTGTTAAATGAATCGTAATATGAATTGTAATAGGAATTCGAATATGAATTCGAATATGAATTCGAACATGAATTGGAATATGAATTCTAATATTAATCGTTAAATGAATCGTAATATGAATTGTAATAAGAATTCGAATATGAATTCGAACCATAATATAAATTCGAACCATAATATGAATTCGAACCATTATATGAATTGTTATATGAATTCGAATATGAATTCGAATATGAATTCGAATATGAATTCGAACATGAATTGGAATATGAATTATTATATGAATACTAATATGAACCGTAAAATGAATCGTAATATAAATCGTAATATGAATCGTAATATGAATTGTAATATGAATCGTAATAGGAATTCTAATATGAATCGTAATATGAATTCTAATATGAATCGTAATATGAATTGTAATAAGTATTGTAATATAAATCGTAATATGAATCATAATATGAATCGTAATAGGAATCGTAATGTATGTGAAATTAATTGTAAAATTGTAAAATTCTAATATGAATCGTAAAATGAATCATAATATGAATTGTTTTATGAATTCGAATATGAATTCGAAAATGAATTCGAACATGAATTGCAATATGAATTGTTATATGAATTCGAACATGAATTGCAATATGAATTGTTATATGAATTCTAATATGAATCGTAAAATAAATCGTAATATGAATTCTAATATGAATCGTTATATGAATTCTTATATGAATCGTAATATGAATTGTAATATGAATTGTAATAAGTATTGTAATATAAATCGTAATATGAATCATAATATGAATCGTAATAGGAATCGTAATGTATGTGAAATTAATTGTAAAATTCTAATATGAATCGTAAAATGAATCATAATATGAATTGTTTTATGAATTCGAATATGAATTCGAACCATAATATGAATTCGAACCATAATATGAATTGTTATATGAATTCGAATATGAATTCGAACATGAATTGGAATATGAATTGTTATATGAATTCGAATATGAATTCGAACATGAATTGGAATATGAATTGTTATATGAATTCTAATATGAATCGTAATATGAATCGTAATATGAATTGTAATAAGTATTGTAATATAAATCGTAATATGAATCATAATATGAATCGTAATAGGAAACGTAATGTTTGTGAAATTAATTGTAAAATTGAATGAATGAATGTAAAATGAATTGTAAAATTAATCGTAAAATGAATTGTTATATGAATTCTGATATGAATCGTAATATGAATCGTAATAAGAATTGTAATATGAATCGTAAAATGAATCGTAATATGAATTGTAATTATGAATTCTAATATGAATTGTAATATGAATTCTAATATGAATTGAAATATATATTGTAATATGAATTTTAATATGAATTCTAATATGAATTCGAATATGAATTGGAATATGAAATGTTATATGAATTCTAGTATGAATCGTAAAATGAATCGTAATATGAATTGTAATATGAATTGTTCTATGAATTCTAATATGAATTGTTAAATGAATCGTAATATGAATTCTAATATGAATCGTAATATGAATCGTAATATGAATTGTAATATGAATTGTAATATGAATTGTAATATGAATTGTAATATGAATTGTAATATGAATTGTTATATGAATTCCAATATGAATTCTAAGATGAATCGAAATATAACAATAATAATTTATTTCAGATAACAATGATCCATTATGGTTAACTAAAAAACAAACAAACAAAACTAACAAACAAACGGCAAACGGAACTTATACTTATACTTACTAGGCAATAATAATTTAGAAAACAAGACCGACAGCGTTAGTAACAATGTTCTTACAAACTATGTTAATACGTGACACTTACACTCGTGATTAGTCGTGATATCACTGCTGCAAGGTGACAGGCCCAGCTGACACCTTGCAGCAGTGGTTCACACACACACAATCTAGCCTGGTGGCTATCATAGAGAGGATGCTGTTGGGGCTGCTCCGCACCCTACGAATCAAGTACGAGCATCGCTTACGCATCACGGCGTAGAAACAATCTATTCTAATCTATAGTTGGTTAATAAGGTTGTCGTTCAGGCTTTTGGTGTGGCTGAGACCTGGGTGAGCCTGTGTGGCACCCGAAAGCCTGTGTGGCACCCGTAAGCTTGTGTGGCATCCGTGCGCCTGTGTGGCATCCGTGCGCCTGTGTGGCATCCGTGCGCCTGTGTGGCATTCGTGCGCCTGTATGGCATCCGTGCGCCTGTGTGGCACCCGTGCGCCTGTGTGGCATCCATGCGCCTGTGTGGCAACCATGCACCTGTGTGTCACCCATGAGCCTGTGTGGCAACCATGCGCCTGTGTGGCACCCGTGAGCCTGTGTGGCACCCGTAAGCCTGTGTGGCAACCATGCGCCTGTGAGGCACCCGTGAGCCTGTGTGGCAACCATGCGCCTGTGTGGCACCCGTGAGCCTGTGTGGCACCCGTGAGCCTGTGTGGCACCCGTGAGCCTGTGTGGCACCCGTGAGCCTGTGTGGCACCCATGAGCCTGTGTGGCAGCCGTAAGCCTGTGTGGCACGTGAAAGTCTGTGATACTATGTCGTGAATTGCGTAGCACTATCTTAGTAAACTTTCAGTTCTAGTAATGTTTTGGCTCTTAGTGATGATTAAGCCTGGATTTATTTCGATTAGACGTTTCAAGATTTGATAAAAATTCTTGAGAATTTAGTTATGGTCGTGCCAAAGTACACACGAGGACGTGTGATGATGTAGGACGGCCGTAACGGCGCGCGATAATTTAGTTGATTTGTTTTAACATTTTTTTTTGAGTTGTAATCGATTATTTTTACTCTGTGGCGTAAGAATTATTTCTTTATTGGTAATTTTAATTTAGAGCGGGTAATACCGAATGGAGTTGTCAATGTCATAGCGGTAGTGACGGTCACTTGTGATGCGACTGTCAGCCAAGGCACATGCACAAACCCATTGGCTCTCTAGTAAAGTTTAATTATTTTCCTTCCCTTATTTAAATCCGTAATTATTATTGTAATCATTAATTGTTTTGGTGAAGTTTTGTTAGAATGTTAAAAGTTAAATTAAGTGAGATATTTTGTGAGTATTATTTTACAACTACCTGCACATACACGTCCATAATGGAGGACCATCAGATGACGATAAACAGCGACATGGTGGTGTCTCAGCCGCTCGAGAATCCGTCATAATATACATATTCGGAATCAGAATTTTTTTTTCCTTCGTAAGAGTTAGGTTTCAAATTTTTTTGACAACTGTTTTGGCGCTTAGCACCCACTGCAAAACAGACCTCATTTCTATTCTCATAATATGAATCAGAATATGAATCACAATATGGATCATAATTTAAATCATATTATGGATCATAATATAGATCATAGTATGATTCATAAAATGGATCATAAAAAGTATCATAATATGAATTCATATTAGAATTCATTTTACAATTCGTATTACGATTCATTATAAGATTCATATTAGAATTTATTTATTTATTTATTTATTTTCTCCATTTTACGACTATCTTTACAGTTACCTAATTCGATAGTGTACACAATAACAATTCATATTACAATTCATATTACGATTCATTTTACAATTCATATTAGAATTAATATTACAATTCATATTACAATCCATATTACAATTCATATTACAATTCATATAACGATTCATTTTACGATTCATATTTGAATTCATATTAGAATTCATATTACAATTCATATTACGAGTTCAAGTTGTGATATTTCATTCCAATCTTTTTCTTTATCTGTTCTACATAATATAGAACAAAGGCACTCTCGCTGTTTATACGCTGAGCTTTTAACTACGCAAAGGATTATAATGCAGTTTTCAACGTTTTTTATGTAATAAACATGCATATTATATCATCCGCTCGTGATACAGTTTTATACTAGTACGAGGCAATAAAGCGAATCAGTCTAAAGGCAACCTAACCATCTTTACATTGTACTATTTCACATTCAACTTTACGTTTATTTTGTGTCTATATATACTATCAAGTTACTCTGTATGGTCTCTAATTTATGAATAAATAATTATGAATTAATCAAGAGGAAATACGAAAAATTCAGTGTCTACATTGCACCCGCGCGAAGCAGGGACTGGTCGCTAGTAATTTAGATGTGGCGAAAACACTTAAACGCAATTGAATTGTAGTGATCGATTCTCCAATATTTTTCTTTTTTTTCACGATACGTAAAAATGTGGCCGAAACCAACCAAATCACATTTACTTAAATTAAGCATTATTTAAATTAAGCATAGTAGCATTTACTTGAATTAAGCATTATTTCACGCACCTTGTTTTAGGGGTGGGAAATCATCAATTGAGTCCTTCCGCTCTGGGCAGAGCGGTAGGGAGTGTCAGACATCTACTAACTTAAACCCACCCATGTTCATTCTTAGCCCTTTGTGTCGAGGCCACGGTATCTCTTTCGAACAACCCGCAGCATAGCAAAAACCCTTGAAAGCACGTGAATTTGTAGTGATCTATTCTCCAATATTTTTCTTTTATTCCACTGTAATATGTAAAAATGCGAAAAACCATCCAGCTAAATCCAAGTAAACGCTACAAATGTGATTTCACCCTTAGATTGTGATTGATAAGTCAACAGCTCTTGGAAATGCCTCGTGGAACGGAAACACGTGTCAGCTATTGTTTTGAGATTACAATATGTTGCTTAGAAATAAATCTGTTTTCTTCATTGTTTCTTGGGGTTTGTTTTGTGCCCGATTGTTGGGAATAGGCACCCTATTAGATGGGACTTACAATATAACTGGCGAAATGTAGGTGTATTAATGGGTACACCTCGGCCGAGCCCTTTGGAGATTACAGGCATGATGGTTTGTTATGTTTCTTGACCTTTGGCATCACAGATTTGAATTTACCCAGATAACTTAAGTATTACAATCCGTATCAGAAATATTTGTCATTTTTTGACTATAGTGCGCGCGGAACTAGTTGGCCGCGCCTTAGGTGGCGACAGGGTTGAGGGGGCGGGTTGCCTACAGCTCGCAATACACAGGAGACTAAAATTAGACAGTGATGACCAACCTCGAGATATCGTGAACAATAATTGTTCAATTTATTGAAAAGAATACTTAAATAAAAAACAAAAACTTGCCTAAGGCGCGGCCAACTAGTTCCGCGCGCACTATACCAACTATGACGTCCTATGCATTATTTAGTTACGATACAAACAAGTTACTATACCGTAATTATAGACTACATTTTTTGTTCTTTTATTGTCAGGAGTAAAGTTCTTGAGTTGCTAAGCACGGCTTAACATGAAGATCAAACTATTGAGGAGCGAGTTAAGCAGTGATTCCACGTAAAAGTATTTTATTTAGGTAAACAAGAAACCGACTCCACATCAGGCAATATATAATCCTAATCAGATCATGATTATGTAAATCCAGTTTCAAATATATATTAAGTTAATCATAGAAATATGCTTAATTCCACAGTGGAAATTACTTAGAGTAAAGTTTTTATCAAAACCCGAATATCTTCCAAGATTACAAACCCAAGTTAAACCACCAAAAACTCAATAAAATATCTAAAATATGACGTAGACATCTGGCTAAATTACAAGGTCCCCATGGGATTGTTGGTTAACCCTACATCTATACAAATATTTAGAAAAGATAAAGTTTGTATGTTTGTATCAAGGGGTTCACAATTACCGATCCTATTCTGAAAATTCTTTTACTAATGAGAAGCTTAAAAGACTGCCCAATTCAAATAGGACCAGGGAGGACATGTCTGTCGCATGCCCGACATACTGCGGTGCGGCTCAATATAGCAAACGAAGGAAATGGCGGGAAGAACTAGACAGATTTCGTCAGAACTGGAAGGTGGACACGAGAAATGGAAGGAGAGAGAGCCTTTGTCCAGGAGTGATACAGAGTAGGATTGGAAAATAAAAACCACTTTCAGAGTTCAGTGACTTTAATTATTTAATTATATTTTTTGTCACCTTGTTTTTTGGGACTCGGTTAAGAAAAGGAAGCTACAACATTATCTCCGAGTGTCATGGAACACATTAACATCAATACACAAACGATTACCACGTATTTAATTCAGTACAAATCATACCACACTTAGAAAAATGGTTATTTTACAAGACTACCCAAAAAAATAGTGTTTTTACTGCTTTTGATGATTGCATTTTGACCGATTTCTGGCCGTTTTTGTAAGTTTTTTTTTAAATTACTGACTAAATAATTGTATGAAAACTAAAACGTTCCCGTACGATAATTTCCAACAATTACGCAAGCAAACCCATGCACAAAAGCTAGTTATGAATAAAACGAGGGTAGGGTTACTCATGATTAGATTCCGCTTGGATAAGCCCCACCAATTAGTGCTATAGTTAGTTGCCCAATTTAAACGCACCTTTGCTGTTTTGTGTTTGAAATTCAGTTTATGGGGAAGACGTTTTGGCCCCTTTGGCCCCAGTTTAAGGTTTCGGGTATTATAATTATGGTAGCACCTTAATTAGGTAAAATATTCATGATGTAACTATGTTTTGAGTAGGGAAAATGGTTTACACAATTCAAATACTATAACAAAGAAATATTTCTTGTACTATTAGCTCGTCAGCCATAATAGTCATCATCTGCCTAGCCTTTTTCCCAACCATGTTGGGGTCGGCTTCCAGTCTAATGTAGCTGAATACCAGTATTTAACATGAAATGACTGCTTACTTATCTGACCTCCACAACATAGTTTATACTGGGTAATATGATACCAAAGGGCAATGGAGAGGGCTATGCTCGGAGTTTCCTTGCGATCGAATCAGAAATGAGGACATCCGCATGAGAACCAAGGTTACCGACGTAGCCCGAAGAATCGCCAGACTTAAGTGGCAATGGGCAGGGCACATTGCTCGCAGAACGGATGGCCGATGGGGCCAAAAAGTTCTGGAATGGCGACCGCGAACCGGAAGACGTTGCGTTGGAAGGCCTCCCACTAGGTGGACCGATGACCTGGTCAAGGTTGCAGGAACCCGCTGGATGAGAGACGCACGGGACCGGTCAATGTGGCGACGCCTGGGGGAGGCCTATGTCCAGCAGTGGACGTCTTTTGGCTGAAGTGATGATGATGATGATGATGAATATGATACCTTTTCGTAAGACTGGTGCCATGCCGGTTTCCTCACGATGTTTTCCTTCACCGTTTTCGAGAGCGATAGGCTTTGCTCCATATAAAATATTGGTATTTATCTGCAGCCGGGTAGACTGGTAGCAGACCCCAATAAGGTTAGAGAAACAGGCAAATGATGAGATAAATTACTATTCATGCAAATATTATGTTAATCAAAAATATTGAACCTTCAATAACCTTCCCAGCCCAATCCGTCAACGACTCAACAAAACAAAGTGAATGCAAACATCTATTTAGTTACGACATTAACTAAATACTTCGTCTGCACCCTGGCGGTGACATTTCGATAAATTATCGTCAATGTCGATGAGGCCATCCATATTTCATAAAACAACAGAATCTGTACTAACTTCGTTTTGAAAGTGTGGCTTATTAAACTACGGACTTGATAGAATAGAATAGAATAGCATTTATTTGCAAATATGGGTTATACATAAGTAGGTAGTAGTAAGTTTTTATCACAGTTCTGCCATATTTCACCATTCGGCATGCAAACATTTTCATTACATAGAATTTTCAAAATTTAAATTCTAATTGGAGCATTAAATTATTTAGTCATGTATGTCACTGTCATTAAATAAAATTATTAAAATTCAAATACTCATCAAAAATGTCAAACTAAATTATTTCATTATACATAAAAAAAAAAAAAAAAAATGTTAAAAATTAAATAGTATGTCAGTAACAGTATATACAAGAACAAATACAAAATTCGTGGTCCAAAGATAAAACAATCATTAAAGTTCATTAAAGTTTGATAATATTATTTTATACTTACGACAAGTGTAACTGATACACTCCTTTGCAAAAAAAACGGGCACCTTAGGAAATTTGCGTTCTAAGGTCGATTTGAGTTAATTCAATGAAATTTAATTGTTTGACGTAGTCTGTATACTTATAATCGTGTAAATTAATACGCGTGAAGTGAACTGTGGCAATTTAAAAAAAAAAAATATGAATTCTTTAAAACCGATGTACACGGCCAAACAATAAGAAGTGGTCGGCAATAAAGACAATAAGATTTTTTTACTTTGTTTAATTAAATAAAGTTACAAATGTAATAACCTAATAACGAGTGTGACCTCCTCTTGCCAAAATCACAGCTTGAATCCTTCTGGGCATGCTTTCCACGATGTTTTTAATGACGTTTTGAGGAATACGTTCCCACTCTTCTGCAATGACTCTTTTTAGCTCCCTGATGTTTTGTGGAGCATGTTGCACTGATCTTACCCGTCTCTTTAGAACATCCCAGACATGCTCAATTGGATTGAGGTCAGGACTTCGAGCTGGCCAATCTAAACGACGGATCCCAACTTCTTGCATGTACGCTTCCACGTCGCCAGAACGGTGCGGGCGAGCATTGTCGTCCATAAAAATGGAATCTTCCCCAAGTGCAGTCAATGCGGGTTGTGCATATGGAATTAGGACTTCCATTATGTACCGGTGTGCATTTAATGTTCCATTTTCTATGAGAACTAACTCCGTACGCCCCGTCGAATTAATTGCTGCCCAAAACATAACGGAGCCTCCGCCATAAGGAGTGATTTCTTCGAAACACACTTCCGCATAGCGTTCCCGTGGTCTTCGTAGCACTCGCCGGCGTCGGTCCTCTCCACACAAAGAGATTCTAGCTTCATCAGAAAACAATACTTTATTCCAGTCCTCCAGAGTCCATGAAGCACAGTTTCGAGCAAACTGAAGTCGAGCAACGCGGTGCTCACGGAGTAATTTAGGTCCCCGAGCCGGGCGGTAACTCCTGATATTGGCAGCCAAAAGCCTCCTCCTGACGGTCCACAAGCTAACTTCTACTCCTCTTACTTCTTCAAGGCTCTTCTTCAGGTCCACACTTGACGCCTTACGATTCCGCAAGGCCTGACTCACCAAAAAGCGGTCATCTCTTGGTTCTGTGCGTCGTTTTCTTCCCGAACCGGGTCTTCTTTTGACCGAACCGGTCTCTTGATACCGTTGCCAAGTCCTCTGGACAGTTGAACGACTCACATTTAGCCGCTGAGACACGTAAGTTTGCGAACAACCTTCTTCAAGTAGGGCTATAATTTTACCGGCCCTTATCGCTTTATCACTCATGTCAAAAAGTGGTATTTAATGTAAAAAGAAAGACAAAATTGTTTAATTTGCAGAAAATATCCAAAAAGTTTTAGTAATTTTTCTAAAGTTTAGAAAATTTTAGTAATCAGTAATAAAATCGTTTCAGCAATTCGCGCCATTAGTAAAGCAATTTTACAATAATCTACAATAATCATTATTTTCCTTTTGTTAATTTCAAAATTTAAATTTGGGACGTACAGAATCATGCCAGGATTCTTCAAATAACATGCCAATACATCGTCAAATTAATAAAACCTCTTACTTGTCCTTCTTCATTGAAGTAGAGAAAAAAATATGAAGTGCCCGTTTTTTTTGCAAAAGAGTTTATAATTCTAACTCATATTCATCATCATTGTCCTGCTCTTTATGGCAATTTTTTTGGGGTCGGCGCAGGATGTCTTCTTCCATACTTTTGTATTATTCGATATCTCATGAAACGCTTCCGACGAAATTTCTGCTCAATCGGAAACCAGGAAGTGGGTCAAAAACTTCTAAGACTTTTTACATAGTTGGTGGAGCTAGTAAATACTATGGAAAGGAACCGTTTGAAATTCTGGACATAGTCATTTTCCTGCTTTAGTTCCATGTTATTTGGGATCAGAGAACGCGTATTTTTCTTCCTGTCTACCATCATCTATCTATACTTATAATAAATCTGTAGAGAGGTCAATTCTGTACATGATATATATTTTCAAAATAACTATCAGGGGGTAATTAGTGATCGATACTGATGCCAAAAATGCAATCAGTAAAATTTTTGTCTGTCTGTCTGTCTGTCTGTCTTTCTGTCTGTCTGTCTTCCTGTCTGTATGTTCCTTATAGAAACAAAAACTACTCGACGGATTTTAACGAAACTTGGTACAATTATTCTTCATACTTCTGGGGAGGTTATAGTATACTTTTCATTACGCTACTTATAATAAATCTGTAGAGAGGTCAATTCTGTACATGATATATATTTTCAAAATAACTATCAGGGGGTAATTAGTGATCGATACTGATGCCAAAAATGCAATCAGTAAAATTTTTGTCTGTCTGTCTGTCTGTCTGTCTTTCTGTCTGTCTGTCTTCCTGTCTGTATGTTCCTTATAGAAACAAAAACTACTCGACGGATTTTAACGAAACTTGGTACAATTATTCTTCATACTTCTGGGGAGGTTATAGTATACTTTTCATTACGCTACAATCAATAGGAGCAGAGCAGTGAAGGGAAATGTTGTGAAAACGGGAGAAGTTTCTCCATTTTTTAAGCTTCCGTCGCGTGTGCAGCCTTAATGGTTAAAGCTACATAAAAATCATTTATGACGGAAATGTTCTACATAAAATTATCTTAAAAATATCCCATAACAGCATATGTCTATCTTTTATGGTTGACTCACAATAACACGTGTAACTCCCGATAGCTTAGCAGTTCGGAGCTTTCTGATTATACAGTACAGGGTGGAATTTTGTAATGCCACCTGGAGGGAAAGTACTCTTAATACGGCAGATAGAAAATGTTACTCAAAGGAAACATTCCTTTATTTTTGAATAGAAAGCAAACTGCATTCAAAGATTTTCGAAAATTCTCTTCTCCCACACCCGGGAATCGAACCGGCTAAAATCTGAAAAAATTATACCCTGTATATTGCATCGATCGTTAGGGTCAACTATAAGGATGAAATCTCTCTCTTACAATCTTCTATACTTATAATAAATCTGTAGAGAGGTCAATTCTGTACATGATATATATTTTCAAAATAACTATCAGGGGGTAATTAGTGATCGATACTGATGCCAAAAATGCAATCAGTAAAATTTTTGTCTGTCTGTCTGTCTGTCTGTCTTTCTGTCTGTCTGTCTTCCTGTCTGTATGTTCCTTATAGAAACAAAAACTACTCGACGGATTTTAACGAAACTTGGTACAATTATTCTTCATACTTCTGGGGAGGTTATAGTATACTTTTCATTACGCTACTTATAATAAATCTGTAGAGAGGTCAATTCTGTACATGATATATATTTTCAAAATAACTATCAGGGGGTAATTAGTGATCGATACTGATGCCAAAAATGCAATCAGTAAAATTTTTGTCTGTCTGTCTGTCTGTCTTTCTGTCTGTCTGTCTTCCTGTCTGTATGTTCCTTATAGAAACAAAAACTACTCGACGGATTTTAACGAAACTTGGTACAATTATTCTTCATACTTCTGGGGAGGTTATAGTATACTTTTCATTACGCTACAATCAATAGAAGCAGAGCAGTGAAGGGAAATGTTGTGAAAACGGGAGAAGTTGCTCCATTTTTTAAGCTTCCGTCGCGTGTGCAGCCTTAATGGTTAAAGCTACATAAAAATCATTTATGACGGAAATGTTCTACATAAAATTATCTTAAAAATATCCCACAACAGCATATGTCTAACTTTTATGGTTGACTCACAATAACACGTGTAACTCCCGATAGCTTAGCAGTTCGGAGCTTTCTGATTATACAGTACAGGGTGGAATTTTGTAATGCCACCTGGAGGGAAAGTACTCTTAATACGGCAGATAGAAAATGTTACTCAAAGGAAACATTCCTTTATTTTTGAATAGAAAGCAAACTGCATTCAAAGATTTTCGAAAATTCTCTTCTCCCACACCCGGGAATCGAACCGGCTAAAATCTGAAAAAATTATACCCTGTATATTGCATCGATCGTTAGGGTCAATTATAAGGATGAAATCTCTCTCTTACAAACATGATAAATTAAATGAAAGGAAAACCTGCCTGCGAGATTTTTTTTGTGGGGATATGTAAAAATCAAATTTACATGAAATCTTATGCGAATGACAACGAGTTGAGAGTTGAAGTTCAGAATACGATTTATAATATTCACCACAACACTTTATTAAAGGTTACTAAAATGAATTCGTTAAAAGAATAAATTTGTGTAGGAATGGAGCCCATTTCGAGCAACTAATTACTTAGTTAGTTTACCATTTTTTGTAAATAATAAAATTAATTTAAGATTTCCTGGTAGAAAACCAGGAAATCTTAAATTAATTTAATTATTTACAAATTCGAAATGGATTTCATTTAATTTATCATGTTTGTTAGAGAGATTTCATACTTTTATTTGACCCTAACGATCGATGCAATAAAAGTACAGGGTATATTTTTTCAGATTTTAGCCGGTTCGATTCCCGGGTGTTCGAGAAAAGAATTTTCGAAAAATTTTGAATGCAGTTTGTTTTCTATTCAAAAATAAAGGAATGTTTCCTTTGAGTAAAACTTACGTACTCAAGACGCTTTTTGTTACGTAAGAAAATATGGACGTCCCGACTTAGTAACTACCAAGCCCAAGTGGGATGAAATCACTCGGGAGCTTCTTGAGGATCAAGCACCGCATGACCGCCATGATATTATCGCAAGAGTTATTCATTTAAAATTAAAATCAATGATGGATCTACTTACCAAAGATAACATTTTTAGTATAACGCGGACGAAGTCGCGGGCAAAAGCTAGTGCTATAATAAAATTTACTCTTTCAAATAATTCCTCACACAATCCATCCGTCGTTTTCTTGGTCTTCTTCTCCCTATCTATCCATACACATTTATATTGATCACTCTTTAGTTATATGTGATTCAAACTTAAAATTCTGGACATAGTAAGCTTCTCAAATTAAGTATACACACATTGTAAGGGCAATTGTTGACCCGACTAGTACACATAACCTATTAACGTCAGTATGGAAATACTGACGTTAATAGGTTATGTGTACTGGTTATGGTTATGTAAGGGTTAAGTAAAATTGTCAGAATACACACATTTTCACAACTAAAATTAAATCCTACGAGGTGAGCGAATTGTTATCATTTGGGTACTAGGACTGGGATCTAGGCTCTCAAGTTGTGCCTAAAGGATTCCTAGCCACTGAGGTAATTTACATTGACGAAGGTTTGTTTTATTTAAATATGTTTAAACAGATCTCAAACAAAATAGCTCTGATCGGTTTTTAGGTTGAGTCGTGTTAACCTTGATCCGTGGATGTGTGACCAGCAATTACATACCGAGTTGACTCCATGCATCGGAAAGTACGTGAAGCCGGCCAAATGACAGTTGGGCGCAACGCCTTTTTTTGGTGGTTGTAAAATTATCAAATAACCCCCCGCTCTTGGGCTGAGCGAAAGGGAGTGTTAGACTTCTACTGACTAAAAACCACCTTGTTCCTTCTTAGCCCTTTAATTCGAGGCCGCGGTATCTTTGTGACCAACCCGCAGCTGCGACGGGGGGCCCAACGTATGGTTGTCATTTTATGTAGATCGACCGGTTTGACAGTCGTTACAAGTAGGCATTGGCTTGATAGTCATACAATCAGTTTTGCCAAGGATATAGAGATTACCCAGTCGGCAGTCCTTACTGAGTTGAAGAGGGTATATGACTGGTACTCACCTGTATGCGGTAAGACTGGAAGCTGACCCCAACATAGTTGGGAAATGTCTAACCACCAGAATGTTTGCTTAAAAATAACACACCCTTATAATTTCGAACAAGAAAGGAACGCTTCTGAGTGAAATTCATCGAATTAATGAATTAAGTCTTCAATACAAAGTCCATCGTTTAACCAGTCACCCAATATAATACCGAGTATCATTCGAGTTCGTAGCCCCTATCCATCAAAGTCCGTGTTTTCACAAAGTTACTTTAAAGTCCTCCTCTAATGAGGTTATCCAACAAAAACTGGGATAATAACGTTGTCGTATTTTCATTGTGAGTGCGTACGACTTCCTAATTTTGCCGGATAATGCTTAGGTGTTGAGCGGGTATTGATTATAGATTACGGCTTTTATAGGCTTAACACTTAAGTATCTGATAAGCTGTAGAGCGCGTCTTTGGGAGTGAGTGTGACTTGTTAGCTTCAGTTTATGAAAACAATTAGTAGCTTTAAAGACGGGTAATGTGAAGAGAATAATAGAGATGTATGGAATAAGAAGACATGCTGTATTGACCCCAAATAAATTGGCTTAAGCACGAGATTGAATGATGGAAGACTGGCATAATGAAAGCTGACTGTTAATAACATGAAAAATTTGATGTGTTACTTGTGAGAAAAAAAGAGTGTATACTCAAGACTATAATTATAATCTATATCTGGGCCAGTTTCATACAGATCCGTTCTGGCATGATTGAGTAACAAACATTCATCTATTCATCCAATCTTTTCGCATTTAAAATATTACTACAAATCATCATCATCATTTCAGCCAAAAGACGTCCACTGCTGGACATAGGCCTCCGCCAGGTGTCGCCACATTGACCGGTCCCGTACGTTACTACAAATATAAATGAATAAAAAACATACCTTTTTTCCTTTTTATTCGTAATAAAACATAGTTCTACACTTAAAACCGACTACAAAATACTCTACAACGCGTCTGGCATTCCTACTCCAACGCGCGGCTATACTCATTGTGTGTGGCAATCAATCAAGCGACCCAATTGTTTCCGAAGAGCGTTTTATTTGTAAGATGCGAGGGAGGCTGACGCAGATAACAGACAATTCTCTAAGGTATTTTTGACGTTAACGGCAAGAGAGTTTAAAGGTTATTGAACTTGTTCAATAACCTTTTAGTTTGAGTTTTAGAGGAAAATTTGAGTACAAATTGCTAAAACAGCATTTGGTTTGTATTTTCTTCTTTTTCCTTTGGTTGTCATCATCATAATTTCAGTCGAAAGACGTCCACTGCTGTACATAGGTCTGTCCCAAGTATCATACCATTGACCAGTCTTGTGCGTCTTGCATCCAGCGGTTACCCGTAACCTTCACCAGGTCATCGGTCCATCTAGTATTCTAGTGGAAAACCTTCCAACCAACGTCTTCCGGCGTCGCGGCCGTTAATCCAGAACTTTTCGGCTATCTTTGGTTGTAATGGGTAAATTACAAAACATTACTTCTGTAGTTTGCGAAAGGTTAGGCAGAAGTGTACCTAATGCAATAGTTTACCTACATTTCGTCAATTATAATTAAGTCTGTTGCCACCAACTAGGCACGAAGGTGGTTTTCACACGTCGTCGCTCACCGTCGTGGCAGGCGGAGGTGTCGTAACCGATTGTGGCGGTGCAGGGAGATGCAATGTGCGTGCAGGTTTCGATCAAGGGTACTAAAATAGCTTAATCTTAATTTGATAATAGAATGAATTACGATACATTTCGTGAAACGGTCAGAAAGTGACAATTCATAATATTTTATTTTGTTTCATTTTAGATCCCTAGTTGTACAAAATGATTTATACTGAAAACGGGATATTTACTTATTGTTTCGAGTTTCCGATATTTCGGCGATGTTACAAGCACCATGATCACGGATAAACTGAAGTCATTGCGGGTGGATGTTTATGAGCATACAAATCGGTATACCCTCTTTCTTGTTCGTTTTTTGCGTTCGGTACCACTACCAGATTGTAACTCACTGCACGATTCTTTTCCCGACACACAAAACTCACTGTGTCCACTCGCGAACATTTTTCGGTTAAAATGATAAAAAAAAAAAAAAAAAAATTTAAATCTTTAAAATGAGTTTAAAATTTTATACCTAGTTGCACATTCCGATTACAGTAGGTACTAGTGAAAATCACCTTATCTACGACATTCCGGTTTCTTCACGATACTGCGATGTTTTTCTTTACCGTTTTGAGAGCAGTGGCGATGAAATAAGTAATTGCACAAAGCAATGCCTGGTTTCAGATTCACGACTTACCGCTCATAAATTGGGGCCGCCACCACTGGGCTACCGCTGTTCACATAGTGATATGGTATTGGACGACAAGTGCCTGGAAATTATTAAATTTATTTGATATCCACTATCATTTTCTGACTAACCAAATTTCGTGCGAATACATGACAGTTAAACTGTTTATGCATGTTACATGATATATAATATGTTGAAAATGTGTCGCCACTGTTGATTCAGGTTCTTACGAGTTAGAGTGGTTTGGGAATACTGTGGCAGACTTGTTCTTGTAACTGGCTCCAAGGTCAATAAACCGTGTTTGACAGTTTCAGATTCCAACCAGAAGTTAGTTCTAAAAGTCATGTTTCTGAAGGGATACAAGTCAAGCTTAATTTAAGAGAGAGAGAGAGGAAATGTATATTTCCACGTAATAGGGATCAAGGCCATTCTAATTAACTGAACATTAAGACAAACTTTGGGCTGTTTCTAAGAACATATCAAAGGGCCTCTTAATAGACAGATGGACCAGATCAATACTCGAACCTTGTCTGTGAGAGGCCTGCTCTTTAATTAAAAGGAATTACAGGACGATAAACACCTACAGGTATTACTTTACTGTTACTATGGAGTGTTTAATTGAAGCTCATGGCTATGAAGGCGAAACAACGTAGAGCTGGTACAAACAAAAACCCGCCAAGCTAAAGTGGGACTGGGCTGGCCATGTCTGCCGTATGCCCGACGAGCTGTGGGTCGAAATAACCACGTTGTGGAACATGGCGCGACGAGCTGGACAAAACTAACGACCAGTGGCCCACTTTGGCCCTGGGTCCAAATATTTGGAAGTCATGGGGGGAGGTCTTTGCTCAGCAGTGGGATGATACGGACTAACAGTAATAGTAGCAGTAAGAAAAAATGAGAGGTCCATGCCCAGCAGTGGGTCAAGTCGGGCAATGGATGATGATGATGATGATGGCGGAATAATGACAGCCACTCGGGTCGATCTTTGGATTACGTCGCGCCTATTTCGGTCCATGGATGTGTGACCACTCATTATATAATATACCGAGTTTCCTCCGTGCCTCGGAAAGCATGTTAAGGCGTTGATGCTGGCTATCATTTGTAGATTTTTGAAAGTCGGTATGTTGTCAGTGGCCCGGTAGTCTGAAAACCAGTCTTGCCAAGGGGTATCGTCTTACCCGGCCAGTATAAATTTAGTTAAACAGTCACTCCATAAAGGTTAGATTGGAACCCAGCTCCAACATAGTAAGGAAAAGGCTAGGCAGATGATGATGACAACCTGCCTTACCTAGGGGTCATAGGTAGTCACTCCATGTAAAATACTGGTATTCAGCTGCATACGGTTAAACTGTAAATCGACTCTGACATAATTGGGAAAAGGCTAGGAAAAGACATAATATAATATTTTGTCAACAATGTCACCTACAAAATCTATAATCAACTCCCCCAGCTTAATCTTATTTCAGCCCATCCCTAGCTGGGAATAATTCCCGTTTTGCGCAATTCGCCGCCGCCGAAACGCGGGACCATTAACCGATTTTGCCCATTTGCTATGTAAATACAGGTGGGAATGGAAATGCTCATTCTGGGCCAATTACTACTAATGATGACAAAAACTTCTACGTCCTAATTTGATGTTGGTTAATTGCTTCATTTTTTTGCGTTTTCATTACTGGGTTTTGTTGGAGTCGTTACAGGTAGTCAGTTGCCTGAAATTCTGAAAAGCAATCTTACCAAGGGGATCGTATTACTCAGTACTAACTAGGTTTTGAAAGTTGGATGGACAGTTGCTCCATGTAAAATACTAGTATTCAGCTGCATAGGGTAGGACTGGGAGCCGACTCCAACATAGTTGGGAACAAGGCTAAGCAGATGATGATGGTTGCTTGGGTTTAACTTTGTAGGGTTATGAAGAACAGGTTGTAAAGTTCTTTATCCCCCATAGAAAAGGAAGGATCTGATGAGGCGGGTCTTGTTGACGAGTTGTCGTCGCAAATAACTTTAACTGCACGATTAAGATTTCTGACGTTTGTTTTTCCTTTGTGTCATAGATGACTTTTGTACTATGTTACTAAAGCAATTGTTTCAAGTACTACATCACACCTGGGAACCTTCTAGTTACAAAGGTATTCAGGGTTAAAGATCGAACATTTTCATTTTTTGTCAGTACATTGCTTTGAGTGTTTGCATTGAGTCCTACCGGAAAATGTGATTTTGCATCCTTAAAAAAGAAGTCACAATAATTTTTGCAAAGAGTTACGTCAAACGGTTGGTGAAAAGTCCCTTTACACCTTGTATAGGTACTCATCTTACCAACAAGTTGAAACAGTCACCAGTTGCTACGAAATAAGCCTTCCCTCTAACCTCCGACTACCATAAACACAGTATATTCTAGCTAATGATAATTGAACCACCTGTCAGGTATAAGACTTTCAACCTTCTACATAAGAATACGGCACACTACGACACTTACAAATCCTACAATAGACCCAGTATAACCGTACACTCAACTAATCTAGGGTCATCCGTACATGACAGCTCCCTTATGTCATCTGTCAAAACTGACAGATACGGGCGCCATCTTGCATTGTGTCGTCCAGTAGTGCTTAGTCATTGAAACTGGGTTATTGTTCTAAGATGATGTTGCTATGTTTGATACCTGCAGATATTTTGGAGGACATTTTCTTAGTTAAGACGCACGTCTTGATCTTATCTTTATTTAACAACTTTTATTTCATCATACAGTGTCGTTTATAGGGTTACTATGGCGTCTTCATACATTATTGTTTTAAAGTCACTCCAGTTTAGGAAAGAGACATATCTTTAGGACATCTAGAGCATCTTTTCCCCACTTTAAAATAAGATCATAATAAAACTGCTTTGTTACGTCATGGATAAAGTACACAGGAGGAAGTCTGGGAAATGAGGAAAATGTAGCTAAGAATACTTTAAGTATGAATGTAGATGGCTGTAGAAGTAGAGGAAGACCAAAGAAACGGTGGTTTGGCTAGAAAGGAGGTTACTGCTGAGATGAAGAGTAATAGAGAAGTATGGAAGAGGCATATGCCCAGCAGTGGACGTCTTTTGGCTGAAATGATGATGGAAGAAAAGACATACTGACAAATTTATTTGTGGTCGACAACCACAAATAAATTTAGATAAGAGCTGTGGGTTGTTCGACTGTACCGTGACTTCGACACAAAGGGCTAAGAAGGAACATGGGTGGTTTTTAGTCAGTCGAAGTCTGACACTCCCTTTCACTCTGCCCAAGAGCGGGAAGGCTTATTTGAGAATTTCCCACCTTCCAAAAAAAAGGCCGGAGAATTATGAATTTGTATCAGTAAGTTGTAGTCATAATATGTTACCTAAGCACCATAAACATAAATAAATCTCAAAACAAACTAGCAATAAAAGCAAACCGATATAGAATTGAAAAACAAACTACGCAAAAAACCCTTCTGTAATGTAAATTGATTTGTCCTACAAAAGTTTTTCATTGAAACGTGTGTGTCGTGTGAGCGGACGTCCCGTCCTACTTTGGTTCTATATTTTTAGATAAACCGCTTTTTGTAAGGAATAGTATCGACAATGCCTTAGTTATTGTTGATATAGGTACTTTTTTAAGCGAGTTATACTCAGTTTATACTCAAATTACGTAACGATTTTGTTACCACGGGATTTAAAAACTGCCAAGGCTGCTGATTGTTCGCAAGAGATACCGCGGCCCTGGAGCTCTAAGGGCTGAGACAGAACGTGGGTGGTTTTTAGTCAGTAGAAGTCTGACACTCCCTTCCGCTCCACCCAGAGCGGGAGGTAATAATAATAATATTTTTTATTTATTGTTTTTACAAGGTATTCTTACAAACTAGTGACTGGAGTTTTCTTTTAGGCGTATAACGCCTGTATTAGGAAACCCCACTCTTCCATATCGTATTAATTAACTTTAACAAACTTGTTTTTACAATATTATTACACAGAAATGGAAAACAAATTGCAAAAAAATGAAATATACAAATTTAAGACATAAAAATAAATAAAAAAAAAAAAAAGTGAAAAAAGAAGTGAAAATGCTTGTCACTCAGATGGTATGTGTTTAAGTGTGAGTGAGTGTATTAGGTGGTGGAGGTGTCATTTGATGATTTCCCACCCACCAAAAAAAAAGAGGAGAGCCTATTTGTCATCAACCGGGTACACATCCAGACTCTGTGGTTGCTACTAAGAAATTTCTGATGTAAAACCTAATAACACTTTGCCCGACCCGGGAATCGATCCCAAGACCTCTGGCTCAGCACCACGCATACATTAAATAAAACATTAATTAAAGCAAAAATAAATCACAATGAAACCTTTTTAAACGTAACAATATCTCATTACGAACCGCGCACAAAGCGTAGTCTGACCTCATTCCGAAATTAAGAGTAAAATTTTGCAATTATTTTAGTAAGTACTGAAATTATTTCCAAGTGATTAAAAAAACGAAACTAACTAAAGTTATTTAATGAATAAACTTACTTTAGTCTTCAAACAAATTGTTAAGACTTAAGTCTGAGTTCGTAATTGATTTGATCACTTTAGAGTTTTTATTAAAATAGTTTGTATAAAATAAAATCTATTTTTCTTTTCTCGATTTGCAGATACTGTGAATCAAATAATTTATTATTGAGCATGTGTAAAATATGATGGCAATCAGTAGAAAACATGTTCATAATGAAAAAGGTGAAAAGTAATGAAAAGCAAAGAAACATTCTCTGCTACGCCAGCGTAGCACATAAGTGCTACGAGTCTACGAAGTTTCGTAGACCCTAAGACACTTCGTAGACGCGTAGCATTCTGCCCTTCTTTATTTACCCACGACGGAACGGAGACGGTATATGCGTTTGGGGTGAGAGGTTGTTTGTTTGTTTGTTTGTGTGTTTGTTTGTTTGTTTGTGTGTTTGTGCAAATACATGTTGCCATTTTCCTCCAAAACTACTAGTCCGATTTTGATGCAGTTTTCAGTTATCGGTTCGGGTTTGATCGGTGCATGTTCTTAGATAGGTGTTACGGTGACAACTCACCAGGGGGCGCTGCAGCAAATATTTTTTGTGCAAATCAAAGTTGCCATTTTTCTCCAAAACTACAAGTCCGATTTTGATTCAGTTTTCAGTTATGGGTTTAAGTTTGATTGGTGCATGTTCTTAGATAAAAAAATAAAAAAAAGTAAAAAGTTTTAAAAAAGTTTAATAAAAAGCAAAATTAAAAATTTTGAAAATAACGACTGTTAAAAATTAATTGAAAAAAGGATAAAATAACATAAAACACCCACCTTAAAAAAACCCAAGAATGTCCGTCGGGAGCTGAACATTGCAAAACTAGTTCATTTAATGGCAGCCCCCGACGGACATTCTTGGGTTTTTTTAAGGTGGGTGTTTTATGTTATTTTATCCTTTTTTCAATTAATTTTTATTCTATTCACTACGACTTAGCGACGCGCGACGTAAAAAATAGAATAGAGTATTTTATAAGAAATGTCAAAAAGTATTACAAATCAAGATGTTAAAAGCTACGGGGCTGCGGGTTGTTCGAAATAGATACCGCGGCCCCGGCCACAAATGGCACTCCCTTCCTCTCCGCCCAGAGCAAGAGGAGTCATTTGATGATTTCCCAGCCACCAAAAATAAAATTTGTTACATGCTATGAGAGAGCCCTTCTACATTCTGCCTTTTATTTTTAATTTTCTTGCATTAGTTTGTTCACACATCCTACCGTCTCGTGATGATAAAGATGTGTCTTTAATGTCTGGCAGACAACAAACAGTCAAAACAAATGAAACATCATAAGAAGATATTCTGTTCAAAGAACGTAGCCTGTTTTACTGAGAAAGCTTTCCGAAACACAACCCTTGAGAGGGTCAAACGGAAGGTTGAAGTTTGAACGCGAAGCAAAAGTTATGCTAAACAATACTAAACCTTATGTACTACTCACTACAACCACCAAAACACAGCCTAACTCGGATAAACGATAAAGTTTTTAATTGGTTACTAAATACTCTCCCACTTAACCTACTCAGAATAACAGTTGCGAACTTATGAATACAGATAACACACAAAAGTTTCCTCATGTTATTGTATGTAGCTCACACAACACAAACGAACTACTAATAAAAGGGATTGAAGCCCTATTTACTCAGTAAGGAAAAACGTGACGATACATACATAATATACATCCTCGTAAAGCGATGGAATAATCTTGTTATGTTCACAAAAATCCCTTTTGTCCGTAAACACTATGTCATCAAAAGAGTTTTGTATTAAAAGTGTCCTGGCACCAAAGACAAAAATTCTTTAGTGGTTCGAAATTCAAAAAATATGCAGCAGTGCACACGGCAGTGGTATGCAACGCTCAGCTTGAATCGTTGGAGAACGTCGAGAGAACGCATTTTCATTTTCAGTCTCCGCTCGGCCGCCGTACCGCGCGCACGTGCCGCCGGCGAACGAATGAACGTACCAATTTCGATAATTGACGTATAAACGTGAGCTTATTAATTGGATTTACTGCGTTGTGATTGAGAAACAGGACGATTTACATAGAAATTGTATCGGTAAACGTGTCTCAATTTACTTGACGTTTGTAATTATGAAATTTAAATTTTCGTATGTGATGTGGTTGACATAGTGAGTTTTTAATTTTTTTATTGTGTTTAGTGTTGTTCTTTAGACAATGGTAAGTTACGTTACTTTTATTTTATTAAAAAAATAAATACTAAAACTAGCTTTAGACTAAGGCGATAAATATTCAACTAATACTCAACTAATTCAACAATCGTCTTTTTAGCTTTTTTTGTGCATTACCGGAAACGTGCAAAAAATATTTTGCCATTTATGGAGTGTTGCCAAAGATGTATTTCGTATGAAACATGATAATTGACGTTCACAAGTTAAGTACCAACCAAATTTTTATAGCCATAAAAGTGTGATTGATTCCTACACCATTTTTCCTGAAAAGAAATCTTTGTAACACGATTCCTTTCAGCCTCCGAAAAGCGGCTGTTGGTTCTAAAATCTATAATTTTCCGCTAGGTACTCTCAAGGAAACTTAGACCCTTCGCCTCTGTTATTAATGTTCTAAACTTTATCTTAATAGTTGTCGGCACGACCTAAGAATAATAAAGTGTCATTTTTTGTATCACCCGCACGAAGGACCCGGGTTTTACTGGCGTTATATGAAGACACGGGTTCAAGTCTTTACAGCTCTTTTTTCAGCAGTTTTGTTTTGTTTTTTAGGTAGTCTTGACAGGTTGTGAAACATACATGTCGTCTCGGTTTTTAACTGAACGGGTAAGGCATAACTTGGAGATCGTTATATATATTATGTATAATTATTTTATTTTGTGTAAGTATATTTATCACCATAACATTTTATGCAGTATATACGGAATGTTATAAAAATGTTTTAGAGCAGATGCATTCTGCCATGCAAATTTAAAATAAAAAAAACGTTAAAATGAACAACTTAAGTAGGTAACTATTTACTATAGTTAACTACGTATACAATTATGTAAGTACTTTGGAATTATTAAAATAATACTAAGCAGAGCATTATTAAACAAAGCAATATTATTTAATACAAAAAAAGGAAAATAATACATTTTTAACTGTACATGCTAATGCTAAAGAAACGATGGATGGACTGTGTTAAGAATGATAATATGGTAAGAAAGGAGTTGTCTCATGAGATGACGAGAAACAGAGAAGTATGGAAGAGGAAGACATGCTGCGCCGACCCCAAATGAATTGGGATAAGGGCAAGAGAATGATGATGATGATGATGATGATGACATGCTAATGTCATCATCATCATCATTGAAAGTGATTCTGTTCTATACTTTGAACAGATTTTGCCTCAATAAGACATGCAGGTAGGACATTTCCTCTGTTAGGCCATAATATAGGATATTTTTTTTATCCCTAATACAAGGTGTATGGATGATGAGAGATAATTGTGAGATAATTTATATCCAGCTAGTAAGTTATAATTATCTGTAGCTCATACATAAATGAGATAGTAACAATATTGAATTATCAGAGAAACGTTCTCGGGAAAATTAATTGTTTTCTCACTAATATTGATAATGTAAGACTATATTATTAAATTAATTGTAAGATGTTCTTGGCTCAAATCTAAGCAAGCTTCGTTAAATACTGATTTGATTAGTTTTCGTTGAGTAGGAGAGCAATTATATCATAGTACGAAGCACATCAAGATAATAATATGTGTAGGTAGGGGTTAAATGATTAATAGGAGATTCGAATTTTTATTGAAGTACCAGTATCTAGGTTAAAAAAGAAGTAGATATAATAATAATGTATATTTCTTTAATACATAATTTATTAGCGTACGATAATCTAGTTTATTTTTATGTAATTCGGTACCTACAGTTTTTTTTCTATAATTAATAAATGATATAATTCATGATGATTATATTCATATATGATTTAATTCATGTTAACTGGTTTTCTAGGGTAATCTGTTAAAGAACAATAATTAACAAGTTAAAAAATATATCTGTTTTTATATAATTTGACACAGATTATTAGTATTAGTGTATGATATCTACTAGATTTATAGATGAACAGGGAGACAACAAATTACCTCCTGCAATCAACTTACCTCTAAGTTTTATTAAATGAAAGCATTCACAAAATAATAAAGTTAGTAAATAAATAATAATAGACTTCATTATTACATGAATAAATGCTAACCTCTTTTTTAAGAAATCTGTTTTCTTTATTTATCCTGTGGTCAGTGCTTAAATCTGGTGTCCGAGTTTTTATACCGCCCGTGACTCTGACTTGGCTTTACCATGCCTTCGAGAAATATCTCTCGGGCACGCTGGTTTTCTCACGATGTTGTCGTTTACTAAAACAAGGGATAATAATAAGGGGTTAGAGCTTCTGTCGCGGGTGACGATTTAAATCGCGAGCATAACGAAGGACTCGAGGTATGGCGAGGGTGCTAAAAACTTAAATCACGAGCGAAGCGAGGGATTTAAATCGAGTCCTGAGTGTAGGATTTAAGTTCACCCAAGACTAAGACAGCTTTATCACCGAGGAAAATACTCTACTTTTCGTACCATTTGCGAAAAAATTAACACAATAATAAAATGAGATAAGCATTTATTAAAAATAATGACAATTAAAAGTAAAAGTTAACATTCGAAACATAGGTCCAATTATTGATAGAAATCACATTCTCCCCCTAGAGGATGAATGAAATTCAGTACAACTTTCTTTCCCTGTTTTTAACAGATTAAAAATGACTATTGTTATGTTCGCTTTTTGTGGCATAGAATGTCATTTTTTTGAGCAAGTGGTACGAAAAACATAATAATACAATTTTTGAATGGGAATAAAATTATTTTCCTAATTAAAATTAAAATAAAAGTCATAATAACATCGGAGTTTGCATAACATGAGTAGACATTCAACTGCCTCGTTGGTCGAGTGGTCGCAAGCGCGACTGCTGAGTATGATGTCCTGGGTTCTATTGCCCGGTCGGGCAAAGCGTTATTGGGTTTTCCATCAGAAATTTCTCAGTAGCAGCTACGGAATTTGGATTAGTGCCCGTTTGATGGCAATAGGTTCGCACCCTATTACATGGGACTTAAACAAAACTGAACTGGCGAAATGTAGGTGTACTAGTGGGTACACCACTGCCTAACCCTTCGGGGATTACTGTCACATTCTCAGAGCTCAGTTATGATTTATAACATAACATATATTTATTTTCAGGCTACTTTGGCCCATAGAAAAATACCTTACAGACTAACATACATTAATATATTACATTTTGTGTTAGTGAATAGAACCTTACAACTAACACAAGCCCGATCTAGTTTTAAAACCTAACATTACGTGTTGTGTAAAAGTCTTTTCTTACACCAATTTAGTGATTGTACTAATGAGTCCACCTCTACCTAACCCTTCAGGGATTATAGACGTTATGTTATGTTTATTATTTTATATAATATATAACAAGCCAGTACGATACAACTTCTGGTCCTTTCGACCAAGTCACTCCTTTTTTTGGAGAGTAGGAAATCATCAAATGACTCCCGCTCTGGGCGGAGCGCAAGGGAGTTTCAGAATTCTACTGACTAATAACCACCCACTTTCCTTCTTAGCCCTTTGGGTCCGGGGCCAGTATCTCTTTCGAACAACCCACAGCCCCGGCAGGCGTATCAAGTCACACCTCAGGGACAATTTGTAACAATTATACCATGAATAGACATTCAATTAACGCTATTAGCTATACAGTTAATAATGCTATACTATTTCATGCATATTAATTGGATTACATGAATTATCATTAATTGATCAAACAGTTTCAATTAGTCGTTAAACAATACTTGGGACGTGGTTTCGAAGTTAGTGCTATAGGTAGGTTTGGGCAGAATTATATTTAGCAGGTACAAACAGTCATACAGATGGAGGAGCTCGTGGCTTAATAAGAACTGCCACTCGGGACGATCTTTAGGTAAAGCTGTGCTTGCCTAGGTCAGTCTGTGGATGGGTGACCGCCTGACATACCGAGTTTCCTCCGTGCCTCGGAAAGCACGTTAAGCTGTTGGTCCCGGCTGCCATTTATATAGATCTTTGGCAGTCGTTACAGGTAGTCAGTGACCTGAAATTCTGACATCCAGTCTTACCAAAGGGTATCGTATTACCTAGTATTAACTGGGTGGTGGGGGTCAGATAGGCAGTCGTTCCATGTAAAATACTGGTATTCAGCTGCATCCGGTAAGACTGGAAGCCGACCCCAACATAGTTGGGAAAAGGCTGGGCAGATGATGGAAACAGTCATACAGATTAGAGATTTTCATCATTCTCTTGCTCTTATCCCAATTCGAGGTCGATGCAGCATGTCTTTTTCTTCCATCATCATCATCAGCCTATATTGTTCCCACTGCAGGGACTCAGGCCTCCTCTCTAGGAGAGGGATGGGCTATAATCCACCACGCGGCCCCAGTGCGGGTTGGTAGATGTCACATGTCTTCAAATTTTTTGGTTCTAAGACATGCCGGTTTCCTCACGATGTTTTACTTCACCGTTTTGAGAGCAGCGGTGATGAAATAAATTACACAAAGTAATGCGCCTGCCTGGGTTTGAACCCACGACCTACTATTCGTAAGTTGGGACCGATACAACTGGGCCACCACTGCTCGTTTCTTCTTCTTCTCTTTTTCTTCCATACTCTTCTCTATTACTCGTCATTTAATTGTACACACGGCTACACATCAAGCTATATATTTCCAGTATAAGCTGGTCTCGCATTATATAGGATTTCCGTACAGTGCGAGATCAGCGTAAACTGGAAATGTATAGCTTGATGTGTAGCCGTGTGTACACCATTCTTAGCAAATCATCCTTCTTACAGTCCATCCATCGTTTCTTTGGTCTTCCTCTACTCTTATACCCCTCCAAATTCATGTTCAAAACTTTCCTCACGACATTTTCCTCATTTCTGCGCATCACATGCGCCCATACCACGATCCACGACCATAATTTTTCGGTCACCAGATAACGGTTATTCATAAATGATGATCATTTTGCTTAAAGGTTTTTACAAACACTTTAATACGTCGTTCTTTGTATAAACTAGATTGGGCTGATGTTTCGTACCTGTCAACTCGGAGAAGAAATAGCCATAACAAACTAAGATGCTATAGTCTCTTTTAAAGTTTAACTATAATCTTGAAGATCATGAAGACAATGCAGATTAGTATTTGTAAGTATTTTTAGAAAAGAACTTAATTTTTAGATCTTTGTAATTACCTAGAAATGCATCTCCATATCAGTTTCTGAAGTTTCGCAATGTAACCTATTTAACCTCGTTAGTAAATCCGCTAAATATTGAGCTTGATCAACTGTTATTACATTTCGAAAAGCCTTAACCTACACAGTTTTGAGTCATTAAAACTAATTTAACTAAAACAACATTAAAACGAGTATTTTGCGAAATCTATGGATGTCCTATCCTATTCTTCTCAATAAATCGATAGTCCCAAATAACTCAGCCATTCATACAAACATCACACAAATAACACTTATCATAAACCAGTACATTATAATTTTATAGCCCACTCAATTCTGATTATTGGCTTTATGAGTCGGAATGAAGGACCAATTCTAGATGAAATTATGGCATAAATATTCATTTATTTCACGGCTGCTTTGTTCTAGAAGTCGCTTGCGCTATTGCTTAGTATGAGGTTTAGGGTTCAAATCCCGATTCGGGATGAGTGTTGGTTTGTTTTTCCACCAGTGTCTGGTTTTATATGAACGGTTGACGGCAATAGGCTCTCTTTCTTTTATATAGAACTCAAACATAACGGGCAAAGTTTATATGATGTACTGTAGACTACACCTCTGCTAAGCTCTGCGTAAGCGGTACGTTATAATGGGTGTCATTTATAGCACCCATAACGAAGCCAAAAGGCACGGTTCATTGCGATAATTTATTTGATCTAGTCCATATTTGGGGGTCGAACTACCAACTCTAACAAAAGCTTAGCGTTATACAAGTTTTTAATGTTATAACTTTAAACGCCTCTACTATTTAAACCAACACGCACGCACAATGTTTTGAATGCGTTACATTGAGTATTTGAGTCCTACCGTTAAACATGATAATTCATCCCAAAAAGTCTTTTCCCAGCAATAATTTTTACGTAGACGTACTTAGTTTGTTGTACAGAATTCTTGTATTTCTGGTAATTCTAGAAAATACGATGAACTTCAATCAAAATGACATGTGCTTAATTAAAAGGAGTTCACATTCGATCCGAAAATGACTGAAGTACTCTTCGTAAGCTGTCATTGTGACGTCAATTATTTCTCGATGACAAAACGCCAGCTGCTGCTGTTCCAATAAATTGACGATTTAATAAAATGAGGACATACCAGTCCCATTCTGAATGCTTGCGATTTTCGACAAGGGGATAGAGAAATTAAATGTTATTAGGTCTGGAATTGCTTGCATACCTGCGAACTGTAATCGTAGGTTATAACCACAGATATAGATGTCTAGATAACGCAAGTAGGTATCACAATCTGTATGAAAAAATGCGTGTAATTTTTGAAGTGAAAACTTCTTTAGCGGCGCTGAGCACTTTTTTTTGTATGGGTAAAAACTTTCAAACTCACGTCAGGGTCACGTGATGCTGATCGAAAAAGCGTAAGATTTTTCGATCAGCATCACGTGACCCTGACGCGAGTTTGAAAGTTAATATTGAAGTTTTCACTTACACACTCCCGGAGTGTTTTGACTGCCTATTATGACGTCCTATGCACTATTAATAATAATAATAATAATAATTACTATAAGTTTTTAAATTGACATGGTCACTAACACTATTATTAATACTGAAAACGGAATATTTACCATAATATTTACTTTTTATTTCGATGTCCCGATGTTTCGGTGCTGTTACAAGCACCAAGATTTAATAGTCAAACGAACTTACCTGTAAGTGAAGTTCGATGGTAATTATACTTGTTGTTGTATTGTCCGAAGATGATTAGGAAGACTAGTGTAGTCTCGGCTTTTAAGTCACCGACGCCTACATAAGTTTAAAGAAAAAAGTTTCTTTCCGAACGCAAATGCCTCCTGTCATCCGCTTCTGAAAATAGGTTCATTAAGTTCATAGCAATTTATTGGTTTTACAACATAGGGTTCATGCTCATATGACTATATAGCATGAAGATTCTGGGTCGGGTGGGACTAATCATCTTCGGACAATACAACAACAAGTATAATTACCATCGAACTTCACTTACAGGTAAGTTCGTTTGACTATTAAATTATACTTGTTGTTGTATTGTCCTCGATGATTAGGAAGACTAGTGTAGATGTTTAAAGACTAGTTGTAAAATCAACAAACATTTATATAAAATCAATAATCATTTATATAAAAGCATTAAGCATTCATATAAAATCAATAAACATTTATATAAAAACATTAAACATTCATATAAAATAGGTAAACATTTATATAAAACCTATAAACATTTATACAAAATCAATAAACATTTAATTAATAAACATCTGTCTAAAGTCAATAAACATTCAGATGAATATAAAATAACTAATAAGTAATGTTTTACAGTTCAGGTTTAATCATTACCAGTGTTATTAAAAATTGCTTCAGAGAATTTTCTATTGTTCACTATTGGTAAATTTTTAAGTAATTCCTTCTATCATATCCACAGCTGTAGCTGGGCTTTCATACTCCATATTCCATTGCTAGAGAAAGGAACCGTTATAAAAGGTTGGCATTTGTTTGGCCCAGAAAAGTTAGCATATCAATCCTTAAAGTAATACGATTTTGTGTAATCACTACATAATAAATATATATTAGAGATATTGTTTGCACTTTTCCACTTGTGGTTATTTATTTATTTATTCAATAGTTGTACAATTACATTTATATAATAAGTTGGTGCAAACATAAACTCATTGGAGCAACAGTTATAACAGCAACAGTGGTAACAGTAGCAGTTAGTGGTTCTAACAGTAATATAGTTACCGCTTTCTTGATAACAATTTGTAAATCACTTTGTTGAATGTAATCTAGTAGAGAGAGAATAAAACACTGAAAACATCCCAATTCCCAAGAATTCTCTGGATCTTGGAGGACTTAACTTGAAAAAGTCTCTGAACAGTATTTTGATATTTCATCTGTACCTTTATGTGGTCTTATAGTTAGAGATAGAGCTGAACTAACAGAATATGAAAATAGAGGAAAAAACCTTTATTAATCCTCAAAACGAAAAGACTGAATAACTTCAGTGATGGTTTGCTAATGCATATAATATTTTAATTACTTACAGTATCTTGTCTTGTCTATACAATTGCAGGTAATGAGGCAAGCATTAATATTCTGTATTTTCAATTATTGAATTCCTAATAATATCAACAGCTTCATTACTAGTTCCAGAAAACCTAAAATATATTCCTGATAATACTCCTGCCATCAATCCCAGTTTTTTTTTTTTTTTTTTGTGAAAAAAGGGATGTAACTATTTGAAATTATGTAAAGTGCAGGTTCCTGTATCACAAAAGTATTAAATTAAATAATGGAAAAGACCATGGTTGAGTAAGGTATCTATTTCCTATAATACCAGTTGTTTGTCTGTAATTATCTTTTCTATAGGTTCCAGAGCCATAGAGAATTTGAACAAAGTATAGAATAAATGATATTGGTCTCAATACCATTCCTTCCATTGCCACCTTGTATTGGCAAGGAGCATCCACCACTTATCACAGCGCAACCCCTGGAGATCCCAGGGTCATGATGCATAAGTGTGATACTTTGTGTTAGTCCATGATACAATTATTAATCAATTGGAGGTTCACCCAATACGGATATAATATTTTGATAATTTAAAAACACCTAAGATTCCCTTCCACATTCAAAATCTGCTATCATAATATTACCTTTGGTATTTATGTAAGTAACTAGCAGTTGCCCGCGACTTCGTTCGCGAGGAAATTTTGACGTGTATGTATGTGTGGGACTGCCTCTGGATGTACTATGCTAAAGCGAATGACAATTAATGCCAATCGAAGCGATTATATTCCCTTAAACTGGCCCTGTCATAAAATCTGTTCCCACACATACAAATACATTGTCTTAACTATATTCTATCTCTCTACCAATTTTCAGCTCCAAAACGCCAAGGATTTCATTTATATACTTGCGGGAGCCCTTAGTCCAGATCGTCACAAAAAAAAAAGTTAGATAATACACTAGCTAAATTTCAGGCCGGTAGTACAAAAATCAAACTTACATACAAACTCGCGAGAGCCTTTAGAGCTCCCTAATCCGACCCTAATGCAAAATCTGTTCTTATCAAACCTCTACTCACCATCAACTCCGTCCCTGAAAAAAATCAAGATTGTTGCACAAAAAATGAAAGACTTTCAGACAAACTTGTGATATCCTTTAGACGTCCCTTATCCGACCCTGTCGCAAAATCCGTTCATAGCAGACGTCTACTAACTATAAACTACATGCCTGACAAAAATCAAGATTATAGCACAAAAAATGAAGGACTTTCATACAAACTTGCGAGGGCTCATAAACCACCCTAATCAGACCCTGTCGCAAAACTAATTCATAGAAGATGTCTACTGACTATAAACTCCGTCTCTGCCAAAAATCAAGATTGTAGCACAAAAAATGAAGGACTTTCATACAAATTTGCGAGGGCTCATAGACCACCCCAATCCGGCCCTGTCGCAAAATTAATTCATAACAGACGCTTACTGACAATAAACTACGTCTCTGCCAAAAATCAAGATTGTAGCACGAAAAATGAAGGTCTTTCATACAAACTTGTGAGGGCCCTTAGACCACCCTAATCCGGCCCTGTCGCAAAATCCGTTCATAGCAGACGTCTACTAACTACATACTACGTCCCTGCCAAAAATCAAGATTGTAGCACAAAAAATGAAGGACGTTCATACAAACTTGTGAGGGCTCATAGACCACCCTAATCCGGCCCTGTCGCAAAACTAATTTATAGCGGATGTCTACTGACTATAAACTACGTCTCTGCCAAAAATCTAGATTGTAGCACAAAAAAATCAGAACTTTCATACAAACTGGCGAGAGCCCTTAGACCTCCCTAATCCGGCCCTGCCACAAAATCTGTTCATACCAGGCGTCTACTAACTATAAACTACGTCCCTGCCAAAAATCAAGATTGTGGCACAAAAAATGAAGGACTTTCATACAAAATTGTGAGGGCCCTTAGACTACCCTAATCCGGCCCTGTCGCAAAATTAATTCATAGCAGACGCCCACTGACTATAAACTACGTCTCTGCCAAAAATCTAGATTGTAGCACAAAAAATGAAGGAGTTTCATACAAACTTGCGAGGGCCCTTAGACCACCCTAATCCGGCCCTTTCGCAAAATCCGTTCTTAGCGGACGTCTACTAACCATAAACTACCTCCCTGCCAAAAATCATCTTTGTACGTCCAGCGGTTTTCCAGATTTCGTGATAAGTCAGTGAGTGACCTTTCGCTTTTATAGATATAGAGTAAGTAACCATCTATTTAGATTCGCACCAATGCTTTTCAGAAATGTATGTAATAGCTCATCATAAAAAAGAGTATAATAATGTATCCATTATGTACCTACTATAACTATGTTTAATAAATAAAAATTTTGATTCTGTAGTTATATTTACAATTCTTGAAAAATTTCAATAACTAGTAAATGACTGACTGAACACTTAAGCCCAGAAAAAAGGGGCAGCACTCAATTTTGATATGAAAAAACTGAGCTGAATCTACAGTTCATAGTATAATAGCAATCTATGGGCCACACCATGCGGGAGAAGCATCTGTGAATATTTTTATTAACTCAAAAGAACTGGCTATGTTTATAGACCAAGCCAAATGATATGATATATTCATTGCAGTGTTTATATCATAATTATCATAAAAACAAACTGGCAAAAAAGAGGGTGTACTATTAGGTACCTCTCTGCCCAATCCTTCGGGGATTACAGGTGTGATGTTATTTTACCATAACTATCTCTTAGAACAAGGTATTTGTTCCATTCGAGTTTCTTAGTGAATAGAATCCTATAGTAATGGCTGGACAATATTAAAGTTTTAAAACCTTAAAAACAATTTTAATTCGACTTTTTATCAATAAATTCTAAATTATTTCTTTTCTCTTCAGTGATGTTAAGGCTTGTCTTGACTTGTTAAGCTATGTGAATAGTATTAAGAAGTAAACCTAGAAGTTTACAGTGTCGGATAGGTATGAAATGACATTTCTCTTTGGTTCTGATGATTGCATGTTTTCTAAACATTATACATCTCTTAAAAAATTAAAAGGCCTCTCTAAGGGTCCTTTGAAACTTGTAATGGGTTTCAATGTTTTTGTTATTTATGTATATGGGGCTGAACATAATATTGAAAACATAGCATTTGCCTTGTCTCATGCAATAAGCATCCAATCCAATGTGACAAGAAAAAACCATTATTCTGTAAAAATTGGTATACTGTTGTATACTAGGTCATCTCCAAGTAAACTAAACATATGTAACGCCTTTTACATAAAAAACGGAAAGCTATATTTTTGTGCCTTTGACAAGGAAAAAATGGTAAGCAAAATTGTTTTTGTAAACATGCCTTTGGGTAACAAAATTCCATTGCTATGAAAGCAATTCACTTCTCTATTTCAGATACTATCTGAATAAATTGAAGTAAAGAGATTTTATCATCTAGAGGAGTATCACTCCATCACCACCATCCAATTAAGAATAACTGGGTCGCTTGAGTGACTAGTTTCCAATTATAAATTATATTTTAGTCCACCAACCTGTGAATTTAGGGGGATGATTTCTCCTGGCCACCTGTCTGCTGCACTCGTACTCTTGATGACGCCCCCCCCCTCTTTTTTTTTTGCATATCTGCCAGAGGAGGGCCCCGCCAGTTTTAAAAATTTATTGGTAATTTTAGGAGCATTTGCTCTGGGCACCCATGTGCTCTCTCTAGGAGTGAATTTTATGTTACACTCATCTTTAATCCTCACCCAGATTTATTTATAGATTTTTCTGAGATTAGTTTCTCAGCGTCTTCACCCAAAATATATGTTTCCGTCTATGAATGCAACAAACTCTTGAATGTCTTTGTTGTTTACCAACAATAAGAGTGATCTGTGTCCCCTTGCTTGTATCTTAATGTATACACAAATAACAGAAGCATCATTCAGCTTCTTCATCATCATCATCATCGGTCTATAATGTTCCCACTGTAGGGACTCAGGCCTCCTCTCTAGGAGAGGGATGGGCTATATATAATCCACCACACCAGCCCAGTGCGGGTTGGTAGATTCAGCTTGTATGTAATGTATGTAAATCTTCTCTTCTTTCTCTGGGTGTATATCCACATAAAGTATTTCAAGAAACTTGATTAAATAATAATTCTTTCTATGGTACTTACTTCATTTAATTCTTGATCTGCATTTTCAACTTCTATTGTGGTTATCCATATACCAATTCCGGGCAATCATTCTCAACTGATAACGGGAGGATATTTTCTAATCACTGTGGAGGGACAATTGTACTGTCTTCACCCACATAAGGTGACCTCCTATGGTATTTCACCTTCTCGAAGAAAAACATAATGCATGTTGAAGAACAACTACACATAAATAACCTGTAAGTTCCCAAAAAACTTCCCGTGAAGGTTATTATATAACAGTCAACCACGGTACACCCACAGAGCACCCTGTGAAGGTTGCTGAGTTCTCGACATAGCCTTTTAGACCGCGTACGCCCCCACAAGACGTCCCAGGCCAGGCAAGTCGTCCATAATGTATCCATTTTAGACTTCATAGTCCGTTGCAAGTCGTTCACTTTCCTTGCAGGTTATAATAGAACAGTCAACCGCGTGTGTTCCTACCGAACACCCCCCAGGTTGCTTACGGCATTGGCGGTGTAGGCCATAAGGCCAGGCAAGTTGTTCAGAATGTTTCCATTTTGGGCTTCATAGTCGTTGCAAGTTCCAACGGAGCGGTCTCAGGTCATGTTAATAGCCAACAAGGGCAAACATTTTAAACTCTCTGTACTCCGATGTAGTGCCCACATGGCAATCATGCCGTTAGTTGCAAATAGGTACGTGCAAAGCGCAAGGCATAAAAAACATACAATATTTTAGATGTAGCGATTATTGCCACATAACAGAGCTTTAGGCTTTTGATTCCAATTCTTCAGCAGTAGGCAAAAAACAAATTAAGGTCACACAAGTGAAGCCATTTTGGTTTCTTACTTCCAGCACTCAAAACAGAGCTAATAGCATTTTATGCGCTTTCCGCAATATCTTTAATATCTTCAGTAGCTTCGACTTTGTTAACACCAACTTTATTTTCCCATTTAAACGTTAAAATAAGACTTATCAACCTAAAAAATAAATAAAAATAATTGGAAAGAATGGCGCCGGTATGACATAAAATCCGAATGAACCTATTTTCAGAAGCGGATGACAGGAGGCATTTGCGTTCGGAAAGAAACTTTTTTCTTTAAACTTATGTAGGCGTCGGTGACTTAAAAGCCGAGACTACACTAGTCTTCCTAATCATCGAGGACAATACAACAACAAGTATAATCACGGATAAACAAATAAAAAAGTATCAGTAGTGTTCAGTATCAATAATACTATTATACTATAGTTACTATACAAACAAGTTACTATACACATTAGACAACGTATGTTTTTTTCTAGGTATATTCCTTATTTATTTACAACATTTAAAAACTACTATTTACAGAACTAAGATAATAATAAAATATATACAAGTATCAAAAAGGGGAGTAATTACAGGGCGTCAAAAAATGCGTCCACACCGCTGTCAACAGGAAAAGTGCCCAGAAGGCTGGCAGCATTGCCACGTTGGATGGCAATGCTGATTGTATGTTTTAGATGTCATAATTATGTTCTTAACATGTCTAGAATTAAGTTTTTGAATTGTAACGGTATAACGTTGTTATTTTAAACAAATTAGCATGCTGCGAAATTACCTCATGTAGTTTATCATACCTACATAAGCCGGGCACGCGAAGTAGGTGGTCTCGGGTTATCTAGGTAAACCTATCTATATCTGTGGTTGAAACCCTAAGGACCAATTATTTTATAGGTCCGTTTGAGACTAAACTCATGAAAGTTCAAATAGTTTTATTGCTGAGATATTTTTAAATATTATATTATTCGGGTGAATCTGTTCGCTCAAATGCGTGGTTAGATAAATAAGTTTTAATCGTACTCAATTTAGATTATAATAGTCTTTCATCTGTTGTAAAAGTTGAAAACTTCAATTTACACACTAATATCTAGCAATTTTTGTACTAATCACTTTGTCTTAAAGTTTTGAATAGAAGTTTGTAGGAGTATTAGAAACATGCTAATATATCAAATCATTATTAAATGTTAATACATTAAAACACTCATTAAATCATCATCATCTCGTCATCGAATCGTGACTGCCTCGTTGGCCTAGTGGTTGCAAGCGCTACTGCTAACCATGACGCCTTGGGTTCGATCCCCAGGTCGCTTATAGTGATATTGGGGTTTTCAATCAGGAATTTGTCAATACTAGCCATGATGTATGCCTGATTTATGGCAATAGACTCGCCACCTTATTACATGGGACTTGAACATAATGTTGAACCTCTTACTAATACTCTGGGGATTAAAGGGGTTTTTTTATCCCCCCCTCCCACCCGTCGGGGCTGTGGATTATCGAAAGGATAACGCGGCTCCGACACAAGGGCGAAGAAGGAACATGGGTTTGGTTTTTAGTCAGTAGAAGTCTGATACTCCCCTTCGCTCTGCCCAAGAGCGGAGGGGGGAGTTATTCGATTATTTTACACCCACCAAAAAAAAATAGGCGTTTTGTTATGTGATACATCGATGTCACGACGAATGAAGTGGTAAGAAAGGAGGTATCTCATGAGATGACGAGAAACAGAGAGGTATGGGAGAGAAAGACATGTTGCACTGACTCCAAATGAATTGGGATAAGGTTATGAGAATGAAGATGATGATGATACATCGATGTGACGATCATGTCATCGAATTTTTGGTTTTGGGACATGTCAGTTCTCTCACAATTTTCGCTAATACCACAAATTCGTACACAAAATCACAATGACCAAAATGTATTAATCACAATGACCAAAATATAGTAATGTATGCTGACGATGCAACTATATTTATTTCAAATGAATATTCCAATAACCTCATTTACGAAACTGAAATAAATAGAACATTAGTAACTGTAACTGATTGGTTGCAGTCAATAAACTTAAAAGTAAATGTCTCAAAAACAAAATTGATTCAATTTAGAAATTATAAAAGTAAACCTATTGAATTGAATGTAACCATGTCGGATACAGCAGTTGAAGAAGTAAAAGACACAAATTTCTTAGGAGTTACAATAGATCAACATTTAAACTGGAAGGCACATATTGATAAAATTAATAAAAGAATATCCAGTGCTTGCTACGCATTGTCAGTTCTGGCAGAAACTACAAATCCAAGTGTTACGAGAAATGCTTATTTTGGAAATGTGTACCCACTACTAACTTATGGTGTCATATACTGGGGGAACTCGACAAATGTACAATCCACATTCATTCTCCAAAAGAAATGTCTTAGAACAATATATAACATGCATAGTACCGAATCATTGAGAGATGTCTTCAAAACGGAGGGTTTCCTGACACTGACTGCTATTTACATACTCGAATTATGTCTATTTGTTAAAAACAATATGCAATATTTTAATTTAAAATCAAATTCTAAAAGAATCATTCGAAAACAATATAAGTATGACATTAATTTACCAGTTATCAACAATATGATGTATTATAAAAGTACCTATGTTACGGCTATTCGTGTGTATAATCATTTACCGCCGGCAATTAAGCAATTAAATGGAACTATGTTTAAAAATAAATTGAAGAAAATGTTAATTAATAATGTATTTTATAATCTGCACGAGTTTTTTGATCAAAAAAATTATTTGTGAGAACCTAACTTTTAAAATCACTATTGCTTATCCGACTTGGGTAGACTGTTGAAACCAAAAATGTAATGTTTACTAATAAGAAGTTAATGTACACAGTTACGCAATAAAAATATCTTTATCTTTATCTTTATTGAACAATGGTGTCTTTTTATTTTTACTCTTTTTACGTACCTTTATGAGAAAATAACAAAATCGTCTTTGGTATACACTGTCATACCTGGTAGCTCAAAACCCAGACCGCACTATGTGAAATCGGTTTATACAGGGAGGTATTTAAGTTCACTTAGAGCGCAATCTGATACTATAGATAGAAAGAGGTTCAAAGAACATTATTTAGTTATTTAATATTTTCATGATTCCGTGCTTTGGAAGGCACGTATAAGCCGGTGGTCCCAGCCGCCAAATGGCGGTCGTCAAACCATGTCAGAGTCATGTTAAGGCGGCTTAGAAACTCAGACACTAGGGTGTATAGGGTCGTCAGACCTTACTGCCCACACGATAAGAAGAAGAATGATCTTGATTTTAGAGAAGAAACAACAGTTATCGTTTTTCGAAAAGGCTTTCGCCGAAGCAAACATTTTAAGCTACCAATTTTAGTCCTTTCCTTTTCTAGGACCATCACGAAAACGAAACCTATCTACGAAACCTGACTGCGATATAATTTCGTTTTCTCTCAGTTGGGTTACAACTTGCGTTGTGTGGCAGGTTGACATGACTAATGTGTTTTTGTATCACTTTTGGAACAAAAGGTAAAATAATATGAAGTCAGTGAAAATATAGGTTCTATATTTTGTAATACACGAAAGTCTGACAACTACACAGTTACAGTGCGATCAAATTATCTTGGCAGCTCTGAACATAGGCTTTGCGAAATTTTACGCATGTAAACTTGGGAATAAAACTGTTATTGCCAGATAAACCAATACTTAAACGATCAGAAAATATCTAATTTAAACAGCGAGAAATACAAATAAAATAATATCATAACACTTTTATACATTCGTTGTAACAAAATGACCTGCACGAAGTTCGGAGCTGCCAAGATAATTTGATCGCACTGTACTGGGTTGTGGAGTCCAGTACAGCAATTTCTCTATACAGGGTGTAAAGGATACTGAACGGGGTGAAAGTGAAATTTTCTATGTGGAGCCACCCGCCACATAGAAAGTTTTGAACGGACAAAAAACAGTTGTTTTTTTTTCGGTTCAAAAATTAAATTACATTATGTATTAAAAGCAGCGGTGGCCTAGTGGTGGCGGCCCCTAACTTACGAACAGTAGGTCGTGGGTTCGAACCCAGGCAGGCACATTACTTTGTGTAAATTATTTTCATCACCGCTGCTCTCAAAACGGTGAAGGAAAACATCGTGAGGAAACCGGCATGTCTTAGAACCAAAAAATTCGAAGACATGTGACATCTACCAATCCGCACTGGGCCCGCGTGGTAGATTATAGCCCATTCCCTCTCTAAAAGACGAGGCCTGTGTCCCAGCAGTGGGAACATTAATAGGCTGTTGATGATGTATTAGCATCTAATAATTATCAACTAACGTAAAGACTTCTAGGCACGTTCCGGAATGACAGTGATGCGCAGGAGTAATTTGACGCCTAAGTGTCGTTGTATTCAGTGTGACTGGATCTGGATCCGCCATAGCCAATTCGCATATAGAGCAGGTCATTTGCTAATTATTAGACCTTACTTTCAAAATGTATGTTTTATATTTTTTTAAGGTGCGGTTTACATGATATAAACCCACATTTGCAGAATATGAAACTATTCTATTCTTAATGCGTTTCTAAGTCTTAAATTATCATGAAATGTAAACTTCCTACCTCTCATAGTAGTACCAAAAGACCAATGTTCTAGTACCTACTACCCAAATCGAAAGACCAGTTTTAATTCTATCGAGGTCAAGGCCAAACAAAGTTGAGTTTGAGTAAGCTGTTATATCAAATGTCGTTCAGTAGGTAAACCTTTTTGTGGGTCGAATTTAATGGCCGCGAGGAACTTGCGTTTAATTGACAGCTTGATTGACTTCTACGGGACGTGCTGTTGGTTTGATTCCGGTTTGTTGCTGGATTGTTTTTTTTTTGTGGGTTATGTTTTTGTCTGTGACAGTGAGGGGAAATTCTACAGCACGATAAAATTTATGAAATAAATAAAACTGGCCAAGTGCAAGTCGAACTTGCACATATAGGGTTCCATATCATTGTAGTAGATATTGAGAGATTTTCCATGTTTTTTTGGAACATTGACTGATAGGTTTTCCTGTAATCAATAAGTGTTGAACTAATGAATAAATTATGGAGATAAGGGGGGGGGGGGGGTGGTAGGACATGGACAGACAGAAAGACAAGGCACACGAGTAATCCTATAAGAGTTCCGTTTTTTTCCTTTTGAGGTACGGAACCGTAAAAAATTTGTTACTATTATGAGAGAAGATGAATAAAAGATGATAATCATATTCAGCAAAGATAAGCAATTGCTGCGAAGTTGTTAACATGTGGGACGCGTGTACAGCAGTCATTATGTCGGTGGTCGTGTCGGCCAATGGCTTAATAGCTAATAGCCTCGACCAACATCTAAGAAGCCTCTCGCTTGGCAGATGGATCAAGGGCTTGATTCAGAAAGCCGTACTTCTAAATACGACGCATATTAAATTGTTTGGAGGTTCGGAGCCCTGACCACCGATAGTTTAGACCCTGTTCCCCATACTGGTGGACTGCAATTTTTATATTTTAACAAATTCAATATTTATTTTTTGCTTTTACCCTTGCATTTTGTGCTTGTACTCTTGTTTATTATCTTCAAAACCCATCATTATCACTCTATCTGTGATTAAGTTCTACTAAATAATAACCGAGCTACAGGTCAATCCTATATAAATCATTACAATTCCTATTAACAATACTTTACCCCAGAGACGTTACTTAAAATATCATTTCATTTTGATTAAGTCAAATAAATCATCGGATAAACGGAAGCTGATAAAGATATTATATCGGTTAATAATTCGCATTAATGGAAATAATAATGAGCCAATAACTGCTGGGTGGGCGTATCAAAGAATTGCTGACCTTTGTTATATAAATTATTTAGGGAGCACCCAATATTTATTATTATTAAAGGTGAATTATTTAACCTGTAAATGAATGGTTTAATAAAGGCTTCTCAATATTGGGTAATGACATATTTGACCTGTCTTAATAGAATATAAATCTTTATTTACGTGAAACATGGTACATTCAAGTGTTAAAGATTAATAGGTTCTACAAACTCTACTTTCTAAAATATTGTTTAAATATAAAACTAAGCCAACAATTACAGTTAAGATAAACAAGAGTTAAAAATTGAAATAAAAACAATATTCAAATTTAAATAACAACAATATTCATAAGTGCCTTTTGAAATATATATATTATGTAGTGATGAAGTTTGAATAACAATTAATTATGAAATATGTAGAAAATGCCAATTATTTATTTTTTATTTGTCCCAATTTCTAATTTCACCAAGTACGTATTAAGTACATTTCTCGGAACCAATCTACTTACATACTGCAATAAATCGTTTCGTATTTATTTTAGCCGTACATTTTTTATGCGACAAATAATACAGGGTGCTGTATAAAAACAGTTTTGTTCGCACAACCACAGAAAAGAGGTCAGAAGGACCAGTCCTGAAAACGAGTGAAACACGACTGTCGTGCCATCCGTTATAGCAAAGCCTTCAAATCAAGGCATTTTAGACGTTTTATTATAATTGTAGCTTTTCTATTGGTACAAGCTATGTAATATCATAAAGTACACAATCAAATGGTGTGACACATTCGTTTTTTTTTAAGTTTTAGGAAATCATCAAGTTACCTCTGGGCAGAGCGGTAGGGACTGTCAGACTTATACTGACTAAAAGCCACCCACTTTCCTTCTTAGCCCTATGTGCCGAGGCCGCGGTATCTCTTTCGAACAACCCACAGCCCCGACGGGAATGGTGTGACGCTTCAGTCAACAGCAGCATCTAACGTTAATTCTAATATTCGTGTACAACTTGAGTTTCAGTAACTTATAGCCCTCGACTCTGTGTTGATGTGATGCAAGACTATGCAATACTACTACGCAATAGGACTATGCAATAACTAACGATATGGCCAAAAGGAATTAGGCCGAACCAAAAAAAACCTGTTAATGTGGAGATTCATAGATGACTCGGCCCTGTAATGTCTATCCTAATCTCCATAATGTTTATGTTAAATAGGGGAAGAAGCGAGTTGGCCCCAACACAAGTATGTAAATAACTTAATGGGCTGCCTCACAATACTGTAATGTAATAATTTTGGAACAATAAACAATTTATTATTATATTATTTAATTATTATTTAATGTAAAAGTGGTGATGCCTCTCAAAGGATAGGCACATCACAAGAGCTAATGGACGCTACTGAAAATGCCAAGCTATTCACCACGTTTTGGTTTGGCTCAACTTGAATTAATAAATCATTTCCTACCATAAAGAAAACAAATATTACGTTTTTTTTTGCAAATCGCAGGTAAGTTGTATTAAACAAAATATTATTCACGACCGTAACACGTATGTATTTACAGAAATATTATAATCATTAAAACATCAAAACAACCCTCATAAATCATTCAATCGCATTGAATGGCTTTTCAACGAAAGAGTCATGGGCTACCCCGACACATCTAACTCAAGTATGACAGTTGAGAGTTTGAACCTTAGTCAAGTTGTAAAACGGTTTGTTGTCAAGTAACAGTGGTGGTCGAGGCCGAGTGTACTAAATAAATTATTAATTGTTTTCGGCACGTGTACGAGAATTGTTCGTGTTGTGGTCCGAAGTACTCCGAAGGTCGTCACCATCTTTGGTAAAAACAAAACTGTAGTCTGACTGCAAAGAGGAAAAATAGCCAAATCTCTCTCATAGAGAAGAATTCTCTCTACGTAGTACTAACTGGGTTGTGGAGGTCAAATAGGCAGTCGATCCATGTAAAATACTTGTATTCAACTGCATCCAGTTAGACTGGAAGCCGACCGGGCGACCCCAACATAGTTGGGAAAAGGCAGATGATGATGAGAATGAAAACCTGTGTCCCAACTGTGTGCGATGATAATTTTGATAGCAATTTTATAACGCTTTTTCGTCGTCTTCTTTCTATATCGTGTAGTTAGTGCCTAGCTTGGTGTCAGAGTTTCTATGCTGCCAGTGGACCTCTGACTTGGCTTCACATTATGCCGTTAAGAAATATCTCTTAGGCATTCTGGTTTCTTCAGCTTCAGCAAGTGATACGCAAATTAATCCGAAAAACCAGAGGTCTGTATCTTGGATCCGAACTTGACACCTATGACTTGGCAGTCCACCGGTAACACCAAGCCCGGTCCCTAAACGCTCACGCTGCTTCCGCTCTTTCGTAATGATGAGCAATAAGGTTCTACAACGATTTATGTCAAATCAGTTATTTATTCTTGTCAGTTCCTTCTTTTAAGCCTGACACATTTTGGTGATCAACGTAAAAATCCTCTTGGATTACTTGCGAACATCTTGTATCTCATCTTGCACACTATAGGGAGTTCACACCTCGTAACGATGCACTGCAGTTCGATGCGGCTGTAATGTGTAGGTACTTGGTTTTAAAATCGAAGAATTTTTCGGTATTCGAACAAAAGCAAAAGCATTCAAATATTTTTTCGTCTTTTTTCGAGCATGTTTATGGCTGGTCCTTCTACCTCAATTCTTCAGTGGCATAACGCCCCACCCTTTGTGCGGGAGTATCCCATAAATAATGGCGACTAGATGTCGAGTATTCGTACGTGTAGTGGGGCGTAGTTTTCTCTTTATATCGGGTAGTCCTGAACGGTCAGTTTACTTGTATTGTCTTTATTTTCCGTCTGCTTTTTTGGTTTGGTAAAAGTTTTGGTGCTTCGGGTAAAGTTGGGAGATAATATTGTTTAGGCGCTATATAAAAGGAGTTTATGGAACAGAATTTGAAAGAAGTCAAGATTAGGATCCACACCTGGCGGTAATATTAGGCAAAATAAAGAAAATAGCAGGAAATATTTAAAGACAACTATTAATTCTATTGTGATCAACTAAGAACTACTGACCTGGTAAAGGTTGCGGGGACCCGCTGAATGCGAGATGCAGGGGACCGGTCAATATGGCGACACCTGAGGGAGGCCTATGTCCAGCAGTGGACGTTTTTTGTCTGAAATGATGATGATGATGACGATCTTAGTGGAGGATTGGGAGAATCCATTATTTTTACATAGAATTTGAGGAGTTTCGGTAAGTTAAATAAATAAGTGAATAGTTCATTTTAAACACTTAGTAAAATTCAAAAGCGTTTTCTCGTGAAATACCTATCGATTTAAAGTTTGAGATACAGCTTATTTCGTAATCTTGTGAGTTCAAATGAATACTATATTCGTAACAGTACAACATTTCAAAAGTGTTCACGAATAAAATCGCTTTCAAACGAATAAAATTCTTATAAACATTATTTGACGTTTCGCAGAAACGAAATTTAATTAGTTTAAATCCAATTAAAATAACAGTTTTATCAAACGAGCTATATTGCCAGAGTTCCTGTACTCAATTTCAATCGCCTAGTATTTTTCTAGGAACCCCTTAGTACCAGTGTTAAAAGAAAAGATTAAACCTGAGCTATATAAATCCATTTTTTTGCGGACTCTCATTGTACGGGAAAACTCTATAAAGTAAGGTCATGTTATACTGGACATGTATAGCTTGATGTGTCGCCCTGTGTCCACCTATGACATCACGCCTGTATTTCCTCGAAGGATTAGTCAGACAAGTACGAGTATCATCATCATTATTATCCGCCTATAATGTTCCCACTGCAGGGACTCAGGCCTCCCCTCTAGGAGAGGGATGGGCTAATAATCCACTACGCAGGCCCTGTCTGAGTGCGGGGTGGTAGATGTCACATGTTTTCGAATTTCTGGGTTCTAAGACATGCCGGTTTCCTCACGATGTTTTTTTAGAGCAAAGGTGATGAAAGAAATTACACAAAGTGATTCAATTTCCTGGGTTTGAACCCACGATTTATTGTTTGTAAGTCAGGGCACCGCTGCTCACCGCGCACAAATTTTCCATTTCCAGTATAAGTTGACCTCGCATTTTATAGGCATTGACTACAGTTAGAGGTCAGCATATTATATAGGACAAGTATCGTTTTCATTGTCGTGCGCACAAAATTATTTAGAAAAAAACGATACGATCGAATCTTTACATTTCTTTTTAATGACGTGCGTGTCGTGGAAAATTTCGATTCCGGTTTATGTTACTTATTAAATGAAATAGCTATTATTTGCTTTCTGATAGGCTAACAATATAACAACCTGGAAGTTCAAAATAAACAATACTTTTCTTTACTAATAATTAAGGCTTTTTTTTGGAGGGTGGAAAATCATCAAATGACTCCTCCCGCTCTAGGCGGAGCGGTAGGGAGTGTCAGACTTTTAATGACTAAAAACCAGCCATGTTCCTTCTTAGCCCTTTGTGTCCGAGGCCGCGGTATCTCTTTCGAACAACCCGCAGTTCCGACAGGATATTAAGGTTTGACTTTTGGATGAAATAGTCATTCAATTGGTAACCCCTTGAACTTTATGAGGTTGTTGATGATTTTAATTATACAACTTGACTTTGACCTGCTAATTGCAAATAACGTAACAACGTTTGAATTTCGTGGGTCACCCTATGACTTCCAGCTTTTTTTTTGAGGGTGGTAAACCATCAAATTAATGACTGCTCCCGCTCTGGGCGAAGAACTCGCAACCTCAGCAGGCGTACCAAGTCACACCTCAGGGACAATAAAGGGGATAGAACCAATGTGGCATATCAACCTGTCCGCCGTTTTGTTATTTTTTAGCCCACCATGAAAGTGGTATGTCATGTATGGATAGAGGACATATTATAGACGAACAAAAAATGTCCAGTAACACTGTAGGTACCCCAAAGTGTCACGTTATGCCAGCGAGTGTCCTTCTTGAGTTGATATGCCAGCGTCCATACAAAAAAGTTTAAACTCCTTTGTAACAATTATACCATGAATAGACATTTAATTAACGCTATTAACTATACTGTTAAAAGTTTTCTTTTAAGCTAATTAAATCACAAGTTAAATGGTTGATTAGGGAACTATCGCTGAGCTAAACTCAGATTTAACGGAAGATTAACTGATCAAAGACTTGAATAGGGTTCTGCATCCGGGGATTCGTAGTGACGAATTAATAGTAGAGGTGCTTAATTCGTCGTGATGGATTTAGTTATAAGTAGCTTGCAGATGTTAGAAGCTTTGCAGGTATCTAAAGTCATGTAGGAAAATCGAGGATTATATTTTTGATTCATTTACTTATGTGTCAGAAATTTTAGTTTTGTGGCAAGGGAGAGTTGTTTGTTTAATACAGGTTATGTCTTATGGGTGTAACCCTTAACAAAGGTAAAAGGCACATTTCATTTGTCTCGGTAATTTTACTTAAATTACGTCCATGACCCGTTTACTATTCAAAACATTCATAAGTACAATGTTTTAAGAGTGCTACATTGAGTTCTAAAGTGTGATTTTGGACCCCAAAAAAAAGTCGTTTCCTAGCAATAATTTTAGCGTAGGGGTACTTAGTTTGATGTCCATAATTCTTGGTTGACAGCTTTATGAAGAGTCCGTTTACACCCTTTATAGATGTTTCACATCAAAAATCCTCAGTCTTCCCTTTAAATCATGGGCGTACCACAACAAAATATTACGTTTCTTTCCCATACGTCCAATTTCGCCAGGACGTTCAGAATTGTAAGCAATATTTTTTTACCCACTACTATACCGTTGAATGATTGCTTTTTTTAAAAGATACGCTACAGTTTTCTTTTGAAGATACCATGGGGATCTTTTAGTTTCTTTTGGCAGGTTAAATTTGTATCTACGTTTTGGGAAAGATAAACATGAATGATATTGTTGGTTTGTAGATTTTTTGGATATTTCTGCTATATGCAGCGTTTAAAACAACCACCAATAATTCAATGCCTAAGTATAAACAGTGGCTGTCAAGTCATAGATAGGTCTCAATTCGAATCCTAGTCACGCACATTTAGTTTTTTGGAGTCATGTGCGTATTGTATAACTACTAGTTACTTCGGTGATAGAAAACATCGTGACAAAATCAGCATGCCAGAATGATATTTCTCGACGGCACGCGGCATGTAAAGACAAATCAGAGGTTCATTAGCGGCATAAAAACTCCGACACTAATCTGGGGCTGCGGGTTGTTCGAAAGAGATACTGCGGCCTCGGACACAAGGGGCTAAGAAGGAACATGCGTTGCTTTTAGTCAGTAGAAGTCTGACAGTCCCTACCGCTCTGCCCAGAGGTTAGGCACTAATCACATGAAAAAGAAAAGAAGGATGGGTAAATAAGTAGTGAACTATTAACATGCACCACCTATTAGCTAATAACTAGATCCATAAAAACTTTTTATCAGCTCAACCCAAAAACTAATGTTATGCCAAAAATTATTAGCCACACAAACCGTATCAGTTGAAAACTTTTTGTGAACCACGTATATAAATAAACAGGATTGCCCGTTGGTTCGTAAACTAACATTTTATCTGGCATAGTATTTACGGGCAAGTTCTAAAAGCGTTTTAAATATTACAACGTTATTTAGGCATGTTTATTTGTTGATTTTATGCGTATATGTTTGCGGTGAACATTTTGTACGATTAATGAAATATTTCGTTGATGATAAAAAAAAAATATAAATAAATATATATCGAAAGTATAAGGTTAGATCTTAGTGGTCGTAAGCACAACTACTGAGCGTGAAGTCCTGGGTTCTATTCCCAGGTCAGGCAAAGTGTTATTGGGTTTTTCAGTACAGTCAGAATTTCTCAGTAGCTGCTCTGTCTGACCTTTCGTGAATTACATGCGTGATGTTATTATGGCTTAAAAATCCCTTTAATCGTATTTTTGAATCCCTAATGGACCTTTTATAAACGCTGCTTAGCGATTTAAGGGTCTGCTAACTAATACTTCAGACTGATATTTTTCTAACCCTACTTTATTACATAAGCCCCGAAAGTTTTCTAGAAAACATTACAAAAACATTACCATTACAAAAACATTATTTAAAATACGAACAATAAATCCACAAAACTTACAAACAAATACAATAACTAAAATACATTATTTTAATGAAAACGTGTTTTCCAAGCCTGGAAAATATTCTTCTCATGAATATTGTATCGAAACACATTCTTCATGATTTGAGAAATGGAATAAATTCAGCTTCAAACAGACGATAGATTTCGATAATGCACTGACTTCTTCATATTCATGAGGTACGGATGGTTAAAAGAATATGTGTGCGGGCAATTCTTCTCCATTTTGTTCTGGATTTTGATAATGCATTTTTATGAACGTTTGCGTGTTAACGTTAATATGATGGTCAAGTCAAATCAAACTAGGTAGATTCATTTTGATTTGACTATTTAATTGACCATCATAATTAATATTATCAAATCAATTATATATGTGACTGCCTCGTTAGTCTTGTGATTGCAAGCCCAACTGCCGAACATGAAGCCAGAGTTTCAATTCTCAGATCAGGTAAAACGGTCGCGATGTCATTTGGCTGTGTCAGGATACCACACAGTGGCTATTTTGGCCCAAACCTAAGTGGTCATCCAACAGACATCGGCTGCCTAGATCCAAGTGGATACTCAAAATACTGCTAAGTCTAAGTAGGCTTAGCAGTATTTTGAGTATGTTTCGTAATTTAGTGCAACAGTTATACAATTTTCATCAGTAAATTTTAGGTATTGTACTTTTGAAGGAAAAGCTGTTTTATTTAATAACCAATGAAAACGTGGTAACTGTTTTCGCGACGCGCGACGTTTTTACTTCCTACCTGTACACGCAATCTCTAGATGGCATTAGTTGTACTGCATACACCCGCATACTTCACAGTTTTGCGATGTGTACATGCTTTGCCTGCAAACTTTTGGAATACTTCAAAACTGTTGAACTGGCAATGTAAAACGGGAATATCTTTCCCTGTTAACTGATTCCGTTATCTTTGATTACCATATTTCAGTGTAAGAGTTTCTTCAGGCTTTTTAGATTTTTGCTGAATCAGAAATGAATTGTCAAGGCTTTTATTCTTTTGTTAGCTTCGCCATCGCACTTTGGTAGTCCTTTGTATTAAAATCAATGCGTGGGTAGAGGTACACATACAGTATTTTTAGGTCGTTCAATATTTTCGAGGAATATTCGGGTTTTGCTTAGATACTGAAATCATAGCGTTGGAGGTATTCCTAAGTGGATTGAAAATAAACGTAAAATAATATTCGAATATTTCGCTGAATCTAGTTTTACTGAGAAAATTGTTTAGCATTATCGGAATCAGACTGTTGATACGAGCTATCTGAGTTACATTTTATATATTTCTTGAATAAACAGACAGTGTCTGTGCGAGCGCAGCTCCGATCAGACGTCCAAGCGAGAACGCGGCGCGCGTCTGCAACTTGTCCTCAGTGGTCGCTCGCGATATAGATTAAAGTTGCTAATAACTAATACTAAATAACTAAAGTTATATTAAACATGGTTGTCTGTGGAAGGTGTGGTGAAGAGGTCGCAGAGGCGATTCAGTGTTCGGTGTGTTGCAAACACTTCGACTTCCCGTGCTCTGGGGTCACGGAGAAGGGCTATCGCAAGCTCGGGGAGCGTCAGGCAACATGGAGGTGTGCTAACTGCAAAAATCCAGGTCATCCAAGCTCCCAATCGCTCTCAGGCGCAGCCTCGCCGGTGGTTCCTGCTCCAGTTACACTGGACACAGTGATGCGGGAACTTTGCAGTATCCGCCAAGACCTAATTCCTCTCTCCAGTTTGGCATCTGAGGTTCATCTCCTACGTCAAGAGCTGACCAATCTCAAAGAACTCCCTGATAAGGTCCTAGCTTTGGACGAAAGACTTACTAAAGTAGAAGCGGTCCAGATGGAGGCCTCTCAATCAAGATCAGCTGTTGTGAAACTTGAAGACGACCATCGGGACATGGATCAGTGGCTCCGCAGCAACAATGTGGAGATTAAGGGGGTGCCAGTGAAGGACAAAGAGAACCTTTTCGATGTAGTGCAAAGAATCGGTGTTAAAATTTCCTATCCCATATTGAAAAATCAAATTAATTTTATACACAGAGTGCCGACTAATGTATCAAACAGTAAGAACATTATTGTGTCGTTTTTAAACAGGTATGTGAAAGAGGATTTCATTGCAGCTGCCCGTTCCTACAAGGATCCCTTACTTTCCGTAGATGTGGGAATCACTGGTTCGGGAAGGGTCTTTGTTAACGACCATCTAACTATTAAAAACAAAATGTTACTTTCACAAACTAAATCCCTTGCGAAGGAAAAAAACTTTCAATATGTGTGGGTGAAACATATGAAGATTTTTGTAAAACGGGATGCCACGTCCAAGACTTTTATTGTTGCAACGGAACGGGACCTACTGAAAATTCATTAGCCTATTTCTATGTATGCTTCTATTTAACGCCTAATTTCAACGCTACTTGTTTAGATCATAAGCTTAAATTCATTCCATATTTGCTATTTTTTACAACTGTTACGTTAAAACGTAAACATCTATTGAAAGTGTCACTAATTACCCGTGTGCGGTACACGGATTGCGCCTACTCGCTTACCTCAGTCCAAAGTCCATTTGACCATACTCGCTTTGTTTACGCACTGATTTATTTTGCGCCGAAATGTGTAATGTATTGCTGTTATAGATATGTTCATTGGCTTGCTAACAGATATGTTTTGATGGGTGTTGAGGTATTTTCGGTTCAATTGAGTGTTTTGAGTTTAGAGTTAAAAAATATTAACTGTCTTAGTATTAATATTATTGTGAATATACATGTAAAGTTTTATTCTGACCCGCCCGTAATAGCGAGCTATTATGCATGCACCAATAGTTGGTACAAATTAAAACGTGATTTATTCATAATGTTTGTAGTTCTGGCCAGTGGTTTGAGCTTTGATAGTTTATTTTTTATTGTAAAACGGAAGTCTAACGTCTTATTCGGGCTTTTTATGTGTTATTATGTGCTGTATTTTTTCGTTATATACTTATTCATAGGTATTAAGTACTAATGTATGAACTAAACATTTATCACCAGAATGTTCGAGGACTGCGGACGAAGTCCAACAATTTTTATAGGAATTTAGCTAAATGTAACTATGACGTAATCACGTTAACCGAGACCTGGCTTGTTGATGGGATATTGGATAGTGAACTTTTTGACGATAGGTACCTAGTGTGGCGACGCGACCGCGACTACGCGGCCACTGCACAGGCGCGTGGGGGCGGTGTGCTGGTGGCGGTACGTCGCGAGCTTGCTGTTGTTGAGAATGTTGATTGGCGATCCAGTGCGGAAGATATTTGGATTTCTATTCAACTCAGATCCCGCTGCGATAAACGTACCTACCGACTTAACATATGTACTCTCTATTTGTGTGAACAGAATTTAGGTAATAGCTTCGCTAGTCAGTTGCAAGCTTATTTGGACAATCTCTCGGACATAGTGAATAACCACCCCGCAGATAAGTTTATTATTCTCGGAGATTTTAATATGAGTTCCATAACTTGGACGACCTCTAGTGATGGAATTAGACCTACCGTGCCCCAAACCAGCTTGTTTACTCATTTTGTTGATACCATTAATTTTTGTAGTTTACAGCAATTTAATCTTATTAATAACAGACACGGTAAAATTCTAGACCTAGTTCTAGCAAATACTCCCGTCACCGTCTCGGCATGTCTAGAACCCCTTACTATCGAGGATTCATATCACCCTGCTCTGTTAATTCAGATTGTTACGGTGGATCCTCAGTCACTTACCGCCAGTGCGCGCATGACGTACCAATATAATAAAGGTAACTATGAACTGATTCGATCTGACTTGCGTAGCACTAACTGGGACGACATATTATTGAAAGGAACTGTTGATGAAGCGGTCGGTAACTTTTACTCAACGTTATTTATTATCAGAGATAAACACGTCCCTCAGCGTCTATGTAAACTCTTTAAATATCCACCTTGGTATAGCTCGGCGCTCGTTAAGATACTTAAAGAAAAATTTAAATACTATAAGAAACTTAAAGTCTACGGTAATGGTTCTGATCGGTTATCATATGAATTGCTTCGTGATAGAGCCAATGATATTGAACAACTTTGTTATAAGGCCTATATGACTAAAATCGAGTCCTCAATAGGTACTAGCCCGAAACTATTCTGGTCATATGTCAAAAATAAACGCATGAACAGCAACTTTCCGTCAAGTATGTCTTACGGTGCGAGTAGAAGTGACTCGGGTGAAGGAATTTGTGAACTTTTTGCCAACTACTTTCGTACCACCTTCTTAGACTCTTCCTCCGCGAATCGTGACTGTGGCTCGACAGGTTGTGCTTCCAACTGTCATTTGAGTTCAATTGAGATTGATACGGTGATCGTTCATAAATATTTAAAATCTCTCGATTTAACCAAATCCGCTGGCCCCGATGCCTTGCCTGCTATGTTCATAGTTAAGTGCGCCGATGAACTAGCCTTACCTGTGTCACTTTTATTTAAAAGGTCAATATCTGAAGGCATTGTACCTTCTGTTTGGAAATCGGCCTTTATATCACCGATCCATAAAAAGGGTGCTAAAGATAAAATCGAAAACTATAGGCCGATCTCGAAACTTTGTCTACTAGCTAAAATATTAGAGCGCATAGTCTATAATCAGCTGTACTGCAGTGTGGTTTCTAGTCTGAGTCCCCAACAACACGGGTTTTTGAAAGGGAGGTCCACAGTATCCAACTTGGTCCTGTTCACAGATTTTATAACTGAACATATGGATAATGGGTCACAGGTAGATGCAATCTACACCGACTATAGTAAGGCGTTCGATAGGATCGACCATGATATTTTGCTGAGAAAGCTTTTCGACTTGGGCATTAGAGGAGACTTATTCAGATGGTTTTCGTCTTATGTACAAAATAGGACACAAGCAGTGGTCCTCAGTGGCTTTATATCCTCCTGGACAACCATCCCCTCTGGTGTGCCCCAGGGTTCCCTATTGGGGCCGTTATTATTTGTTCTTTTTATTAATGACATCGGCGATTGCTTCAAATATTCTAAACACTTAATGTTTGCGGATGACATGAAAATCTTCACAGCAGTTAGGAGTTTAAATGATGCCAAGCTTTTGCAGGCTGACATATCCCGTTTAGTTAATTATTGCAAAATAAATAAATTAGATCTTAATATATCCAAATGTTTGGTAATGACTTTCACACGGAAGAACCTATCGGTCATATTCAATTACTCAATCGCAAATCAGCCTTTATCTCGAACTCATAGTACTAGAGATCTTGGTATTTTATTAGACAGTAAGCTCACCTTTGAGGGTCATATTGACCATATTGCCAAAAAAGCGTCCAAAGCCTTGGGATTCATTATCCGTAATGCCAGTTCGTTTAAGAGAATGAAAACCGTGAAAATTCTGTATTGTGCTTACGTCCGCAGTCACCTCGAATATGGTAGTCAAATTTGGAATCCGAATTATGCGGTGCATTCAGACAGATTGGAACGAATTCAAAGGAAATTCACGAGATACTTAGGTTACAAATTTAAAATCCCTCATTTGAGTTACAATGACCGATGTGACCGGTTTCACTTACTTCCACTTGTAACTCGGAGAAAAATATCTGATATACGGTTCCTAGTAAAAATAGCTCAATCTAGGATTGAATGTCCTGAACTTCTTTCTAAGCTGTCCTTGAATGTTCCACCTCGACATTCTCGCTTGAGAAATCTTCTTCGTGCCCCTTATGCTCGCACAGTTTACCGTAGCAACGCTTACATGCTTCGCTCAATCAAAGCTTTTAACCACATTGTATTGAACGAACATCCCTCAATCGATTTGTTTACAAGCAGCTTGGCGTCAATAAGTACTGCCTTAACTAAAAGATGCATCACTGCCGATGAATTTCAGTAGCGTGTGCGCCTGCTTTCCTGCCTAAGCAGGTGCCTAATTTTATATTCTTAGTTTTTATTATAATTATAAGTATACTAAGGTTAGCCGTTTAAATTAAGCTTAGTTAATTTATATTTTGTTTTTTTTTTAATTCTAAATGTATGTGTGTAATAGTTCTTGCAACATTACTTTACTGCCAACTGTGGAGGCTTGTAAATGGCTTGTCGTTGAACAATTCACTATTTATTTTTGTATTGTTAGCTGTAAGCCCCCCAAATAAAATAAAATAAAATAAAAATAAAATAAAATAAAGATCGGAAGACTTTTTGTTTTTTTTTTAAGTCTGTTTTACCGGTAAATAAGTTTTGTTTTTATTTAACCAGTTTTAGTAGACAATTCAATATCACTTCAATTCAAGTTATTATGGTATCATCATGTTCTCATCACAATAATTATGAGAAAAAATCACGCGCTTTTAAAAGCCATAATAGCTATTTATTCACCAAGGGGAGTAATATGTACTTACCCTCGAGTGATATATACTGCTTTATACTACACTTAAGCACAAAGAAGTTAAAGACAAAATAGCAAAAAAAGCATTTTATTAAAAAGTTTTATAATGACATTGTTACAATTTTATTGTTAAATGTTAATGTTATGTTTTTTTAATGTTATTATTTTAGTATTGTTAACCAACAATAAGTTTTTTTTTTCTTTAAATTTTAGCGCGTCAAACAATTTTCACTACCCTGATTTTCAGGGCAGTAATGAAATTCCATACAATAAAACTGCCTAGATTTTTGAGAAAGTTTAATGAACAGCTTTCAAGCCTTATAGAGGGGTAGTATTGATACACTTACCAAGCAAGTGTAGTATAAAAATATTATAGTGACAAATTGTAAACGCAACGTACCTAGTCGTAAAAGCTACTGCTGAGCATTAGATTTTGTGATTGATTTGGACAAAGCGTTATTGAGTTTTTCCACTAAGAATATCTCAGTGGCAGCTTGGAGTCTTGCATTGTAACCAGCTGATGGTAATGGGTTTTATAAGCTGTTTCCAGTTTGGCTAGGACATTGCAGGCTTGAATCATTTATAATAAAACGGAGCCGGGTATCAGTTTTAGGGGATCAGACCGGAATAACTCATCACCTGAATGACTGATAAAAAGATGATTCCATGCTTCGGAAGGCACGCAAAAGCCGGTGTTCCCGGCCACTAAATGGCGGTCGCCAAACCATGCCAGAGGCTCTTGAGGCGATTTAGAAACCCTGACATTAGGGTGTATGGGTTCGTTAAGAAGAAGAAGCAACTGAATTTCAAACCAGTTCCCCTCAACCACTTGAGCTGAAATGTCGTTCCAAAGCTAATTTAGACCACTAGTCGTTGGTTTTGTAAATGTAATGTTATGTTCAGTTATATTTACCAGTAAATAATTTCATGATATAAGAATCCAGCACGGTGCATTTACAAAATTTGTACAGCCAAACTAAATATTTTAGCTATAACCTTTTTCTATTGTTTACTATAAAAGCTGAATGCATGCAGCATGTAAACTCTGCATGAATGGTATTTCATGCACTGAAATAACAGCGTTATGGCTGTTTTCATGAACACTTTACCAACACCTAAGCAAAACCATGCTCTTGAATTTTCCACTTTCAGGGCCGAGTCATAACGTTGAAAATCCAGTGGCTCGATTTTAGGTAAGGCTTTTGGGTGTTCATTAGGATTCCTGTAATGAATTGAAGCACGTTGACCACATTTATTAACGAACCTAATTATAATGTGGTGGAAAACTTGCATGTTATTAAACCACGTTTTGTGATAACCGCTATAATTAATATAATTAATTGGAAGTGTTTGATTTAATTTAATTCGTGGAATAGTTTATTTTTTTAATTAGTTATTGTCCAGTTTTGACATAAAAGGTAAGCCTAGATTGGGGTTGCCTTTGGAATTTTCCGGCCATTTGAGGCCAGTGTCCAAAATGTAAGGGGATTACTAAAGCATCCGGATTAAAAAAAAAAAACTGGCCAAGTGCAAGTCGGACTTGCACATGAAGGGTTCCGTACCATGACTTCTTATAGGTTTTCCTGTAATCTATACGTGTTGAACGAGTATTTTTTTCAGAATTTTAGTTTCAGTAGTTTCGGAGATAACAGACTCACGAGTGATCTTATAAGGGTTCCGTTTTTTCCTTTTGAGGTACGGAACCTTAAAAACAATAAAATAAAGAAGAAAATACTAAAGTCATAAATAAACCAAAATAAAATATTCAGAAACACTTACATATTTTTGGTAAAATATTACAAAATGTAGAAGAACAATCTTTCAGTCTTTTTTTGAAATATTATGAACTTCAAAGAGCTCGTGGTTAATTAGAAAACGCCCACACGGGATCTATATTCCGGGTTAAGCGTCATTTGCCACGGTTGGTCCCAGTGTAAGGGCGACCATCTATTTCTCAGCGAGTTTTATACACAATCAAACCTGCGAACACGACAGAAAAAGTTGGTCGTGAGCCAAATAAATTTCCAGAAGACAACCTTGAATATTTGGTAAACCGTAAGACGAAAGTACATGCGAACGATATACCTTCTCCTTCAAAACATATAATGATCCGGCCACGGCTTCAAATGTTACGTCTACGAGCCAAGAGACGCGCGACCGTTATCTGTTGTCTTTGCGCGAGTACCGTCGCTCCGCAAGTCAATTTGCGTAAAACAAGTAAAATCTGTATAAAGGCGAATTTAATTCCTTTTGCATTTTCTACCAGCCTACTTTAGGGTAAAAACACAGTAGGTGTAATAATAAAAAAAACAATATATACTAGAATTAATATCGAACTAAAATACAAGAATAAATTCATTTAAAATAATGCGTACAGGATAAAAGAGATAAACAAGAAAAACCACCAAAATTAAATTCTGAGACTAATGTTTCTGTGTCTACTTATTATTGAACGTGACGCGACTGATTACCGTCCTGGCTTTCTGAAGAATCGCATTTCAAAGGAAAATTGGCTGATCTAAAAGATAAGTTTTGATAAAACTGTGAGAACATCGTAGAAGTACGATTATTCACGGAATAAAAATTCCAAGAATCTTTAGTCCGTTTAGTTTTTGACATTCCTTGCGACTTCGGTTATTTATTTTCTTCGCAGTCATCTCGCGTGTATCGTGTAATTCGTGGCCAACGGTTTAGTCACAGAGTTTGATGAGGCTCACGGTATATTTTTTCTTCTATATACTTGTATGTAACGAACCGCGAATTTTTCTGTTTGGTTTTCTGCTTCAATGAGTGTGTCACGTCTCCGAATATGTTGTATTGGACTGTCAGTATGATTTGAGGAGCATAGAGAACGTATTTGATATTGAACAAGGAAGGTTGGGGTGATTGGTTTTGATCCTTGATTTTCTTTGACCAAGGATTGTCAAGTATCAAGAATGGTGTTGACAATTGTGAAATTGTTGTGTATGTCTGTCGATGATTCTAAACTATGAGAAAATTCAATCAAAATGTAAAAATAGAAACAGCAAAGTAAATTAAAAGAAATATAACGAGGTAAAGTTTGTATGTTGTCAAGCAGGATCTCATTCTCCAAACCTATTTACCATATCACTTTGGCTGAAGTTACACATTATTTTCTTCCATTTTCTCTGGTCAATTGGTTCTTTATAACCATTCTTCTCACACAATCAATCTTTTATTTTGTATCCTCAATCCAAAAGAGCATACAACTATCATATCACTACTAACACCAATACCACAAGTATTATGTCCATTGATATTCGTCAACTAACCGATAAATCTGGAAGCATTAGATATTAAGCTTCTAATACTCGGATAAATATTGGAATCACGTGCCTGATATCATGTTGGCTCACTACAAATCTTAAATCCTTAGTATTATATCTAAGTACTATATCTAGAGTATCTGAATTGGAAGTGTGGCTTCGTATTGAAGTATTGGATTCAGTTTACTGCGAAATATCGTAGCTCTAGGTTCTAGATGTTCTAAGGTTTCAGACTTAAGATCTAAAGTTCAAATTTATTAATTTGTAGTTTAATTATAAGCAGCCTTTATGTTCCTATTGAGGAGCTCGAGGCTTAAATAATAACTTAGGTTAAACAGTGCTTGTCTGGGCCTATGGATGAGTGGCCACTCATCTCCAGACCCATTACACACCGATTTTCTTCCGTGCCTCTGAAAGCACTTACCTATAGTCGTTGGTCATTTGTAGATCTTTGACAGATGTTACAGGTAGTCAGTGTCCTGATAGTCTGACAACAATCTTACCAAGGGATATCGTATTTACCCACTACTAACTTGGTTGCTCCTTGTAAAATATTGGTATTCAACTGCATGCGGTTAGATTGGAAGCCGACCTCGACAAGGATAAAACATTTCCACTCATCATCTTCCCGCTCTTGTCCCACGTTTTTTTCTTCCTTTCTCCCCTGTCAATCGTCACGCAATTTACTTCTTTTACCACCATTATTGTTCCTCATACAATAGGGGATCGGACAGGGTCAAAATAATATGATTCTGTTTAGTCCGTAAGTTAGATTATCGAAAAATATTGAATACGTGTTTTTTGTTTTATCAAATCAATAAAAAATGACGAATATAAAACGTGTCAAAGATCTTGGAGTGGGGCTTGAAACGTCACTTGTGTCGTCAAAATGTACTATCATATGACATCACACGAGTTTTCGAAGCACTGTATCGTCTTCATTTTAAGTTTACGTGAAAAAAGAAAAAATACGTGTCCAATAATTTTTGGAAATCTATCTGACGGACTAATTAGTTTTTTTTTGTCCGATCCCCTATTCATCCATCTTTTATTTTGATATTTCCCGTCTGTAAGTCACGCGCAATTCGTCCCTCCTTATCACATGACCAAGACAGTCGATTCCTTTTCATATTTTCTACTGGCGCAACTTTCAAACTTCCTCTTATATACTCATTCTTTATTTTGTACGTTCTTGTCACCCCTAACATTCACCAATGATGTAATTGTATATTGTCTCCTTTAACTTGCGCATCCGTGGGTCGTAATTTGTTCCAGTGACCTGTGTTAAAATTACACATATTAAACTTTAAAGCCTTATAGTTAAAACCTTCTCGTACAAAATAATTATACTTAAGTATGTAAAAATATGGAAATTCATTTTATAGGCGAGTTGAAGTTTTCATGAATTTTAACACGAAAATTTTGCCTATCAATATTTTAATTATTGAAGAACGTACTTTGTTCTGGCAATTTCAAATTAATCGTATAAGATTTATTTTTAAATTATTTTGTTAAAACCAATTTTATTTTGGTATTACTCCTTGTACAACGTGTATCGTTTTTTTGGTATTAATCACTACAAATAATAAAACAAAGACCACCGACGTATCTGTCTGTCTGTTCGCGATAAACTCAAAAGTTCCTGCACCGATTTTCATGCTGTTTCCACCAATGGATAGAGTGGTTGTCGAGGAAGGTTTTAGTGTATTATAGTGCGGGATGCGGGCGACGCCGTGGGCATCGGTTAGTTTATAATAATAAACTCTTTCTCCTTCTTTTCCTTGTTGATATTTTTTGCTCCTCAGTTCTTACTAGGCTTATTATTTGTCTAGCATTTCTGAATTATGTTGCAGTCGGTATCCATTCTAAACGAACGTTCTTATATACCAGTATTTTAAATGGAGCTACCTACCAGATCTCCACCTAGTAAGTAACGTGATAATAATCTTTGAGGAAACTGGTTTTTAAATTAAACTACAAATTTTTGAGATCCTGATTTCAGCCGAAAGACGTTAACTGCTAGACTTAGGCCTCCCGGAAGTGTCACAATATTGACCGGACCCGTGCGTTTTTCATTCATCAGCCCACCCACTGGTAGTCCTTCCGATGCAACGATTGACTTGTGTGTTTGTTAATAATACATAGCCACGAATTCTTACTACACTGCTAACTACATCACATTTTTTTTGTACTGTTACTAATCAATCTATTTACTGTCTTTTTGTTTTTACTTTATTTAAATATTGTTTAACTACTTGTGAAAACCTTTAATTGTTTTATCAAACAAACTATTGTGTCTACGTAGCTGAAAGTGTTCCAAAAATTATAAAATAAAATACAAAAAGAACAATATCCTTTGAGATACCATCATCTCAAAACAGTTCTTCAACTACGTCACTAAAAACCTCTTCAAACTTTATATTTAAATTATCAACGAACCTATCATTAATAACGCCTCCTGATATAACAAATGTTTTGAACTTCCCTCCACTAAATGAGGGAAGGTTTCACCCTTGATCGTATAATTAATCATGATTACCTAACACTCTAGTAGGCATTTACTCTAAACTAAAATTTGGTTTGTGACAACTCGAAAATTATGGAGGATACAAAATTACAAAGTTTGATTATATTGATACTGTTTCTCGCCAGACGACAGGTGAGGTGATTGTGGCATTAATGAATGTATTTGCACTCAATCGGGATTTAAAAACTCACCATTGATTAGGTTAAACAAACTCATAAAACGATTCCCACAAATTCTGATTCCACAACCCTCCGCTTCGATGGTCTAGTGGTCGCAAGCGTTTCTCCTGGGCATGAGTTCCTGAGTTTTTTTCCCGGGTAAGGCAAAGTATTATTAGGTTTTTCCATCAGGAACTTCTTTGTAGCAGCCACGGAGTCTAGATTTGTGCCGATAACATTGGACTCAAACAAGAAACTGATGAAATGAGGGTGCACTATGGGGCTACTGGTTGGTCAGGGGCTGCGGATTGGTCACAAAGATACCGCGGCCTCGACTTATAGGGCTAAGAAGGAACACGGGTGGTTTTTAGTCAGTAGAAGTCTGACATTCTCTTTTGCTCTGTCCAAGAGAGGGTGTTATTTGATGATTTTGCACCCAAAAACACACTTCGTACACTATTAAGTGTACCTAATGGTGCACCCTAATTTCACCACTAACCAATCCTTTGGAGATTACAGGTGTGATATTACTTATGTTCTCATCATAGATGTCGCTATTGTCTTTTTAATCGACACCAGTACACTTCCGTATAATAATCACCTATTCGAGGCGGCAAACTCTCCTCATGTAAATGAGCCTCAACCCTCTCTTACTAAAACAGTATGTAAACGCAGTAATTGTCCGGGATCAAAACTTTGCGGTAACAGACCTTTAGTATTTTCCTAATGAAGAAAGTTTGAGAGCGGAAGATAAGGGATATAAGACTTAGATAGAATTTGAGAACTGCACGGATTTGAATAAAAATGAGCGCCTTTTGTGGTAACGTTGGGTGAGGAAAATTATGACTCAGCGCTTATCTTTGGTATCAGTTAAACTAATCGAGCAACAGCAGTATTGCCACGAGAATTTGCATGATTTGAGGCCAATAACATCAAAATATTCACACACGTAATTGATCTGATACAGAGGTTTTTCTGTACTGCTTTATAAGTTTTGAAACAGATGTGGTCTCTAACACTCATTTATTTTGAATTCGCAATTTTACTGGCAAAACATTTTAAAAGTTTTTCCGGATCATGATGTTCGAAGCAGTGTCCAAGTTCAAGTGTGTATGCTTACGACCTTCGATCAACTTACGACACTGTTAATTTTAAATGATAGTTAGTTCAATGCTATATTAAAACCCTATCACTAAGCCGTCTTCTTGACTCCTGTGTCAGTAACAACAAATACAGTTCAAAGACCGCATCCTGCATAAATAAACGTAAGTTCAACTGCATGGCCATTTATAAAATCATTTCATTATACATCCCTTTCACTATCACTTAACATAAATACTGCAATGAAGAATAAATTGGACGTAGACGGCCTTTGTGAGTTTAAAAAGCATTATCATTTAATCAACTTGCACATTATTGGCTTCATATTGCATAGACTTTGGTGTTTTTTTTTTAAATAATTTCGTTAGCTTCGTGCAAAGAAAAATTACCGTTAAAGTGACTATGCTAAAGTGCTTTTTTGTGCTAGATGTGAGTAAGGTTATAACAGTAGAGGAAGACCAACGAAACGATGGCTAAACTGTGTGTAGGATGATATTGCTAGAAAGGTGACAAGTAATAGAGAAGTATGGAAGTATACATGCTATGCCGGCCACAAATTTGAATGAGGATGTAAGCGTCCGTTTCATATTATAAGCATCTGTATGCAGAAACAAGTGTATGCGGTCATTATAATTTTTTTGTTTTCCTTCTGTCTGTTTCTTTGTTCCAACTTATTTCCAAAACGATTGGATTGATTTTGAAGGTATGTATTTATAAGTAGTAACTCAGGTTACTTTTATTCCAGAATAAAGATTACATTCCGTGCAAAAAAATATAAAATCTTGAAATTGTAAATAAATTCCGATTCAATTACGAATTAATTTTTCATAATAATTCTACGCGGACGAAGGCCGCAGGCAACAGCTAGTATTATAAGAGGAATCTTCTAAAACTTTGGTGTGACGGTAACTCAAAAGTTGATGAACGAGGAAAATGTCGTGAGGAAACGATGGATGAACTATGAGAAAGATGACACATGGCTAGAAGTGTGACAAGTGAAATGATGACGGTAGACACGTCGAACCATCGGAATGATATGAACTTAACTCAAAAATCTAAGAAATTGAGTAATGTCATAGAGGGTCACTAAAAATAAGTAGAATAAAGCCATAGGTACCATAAAAACGTCACTTCTTTAATATTCATCTAAAAGTGCGTACCTGTTCAGTATATTATTTCATTAAGTACTTGCAGCATTTCCTATTCTATCTATAAAACAGTTGTACTAGTTGTATCACTTTTTCTTCAAAGATTTGTGTTATATCATGACACTGCACTAAAAAGAATTTAAAAGTCATCAATCTTTCATTAACACCGTCGTAAAATACCACTTGAAAGAAATTGTCTTCAAAAGTCTCAATTCTTGCATTGCCATCAAATTGTTCATCATCATCAAGCCTCCTTGCACAAAAGTAATTGGGCGTATCGAACGCCCCATAAACTAAGTCTATAACATTTTTATTCCTATGAGATTGTTCTCCCACCTGGGTTTTTACTGCAACAGTATCAATCTAGCTGAAAATGAAGCTGTAACACAAACTTGGTTGTAGGTGGGTCGATGTGGAAAGTTTGTTGCGTTGGTCTAGGCTCTGTGGGGTTAAACTAATATTGACTTTGGAAAAATTCTGTGTTGCTGTTACTGGTTTTGATTAAACAAAGAATTTGTTGATTGACCTTTGTAAAGTTCTTACGTCCTACGTCGATTTTTTCTTCATCAGTTCGTTGATCGAAAACATTCAATTATACTTTTCTTGATCGAAATATTGTAATGTAAGCCCTTGCTCACGCGAATTTATCATTAGGAAATAATATTACAATCTCTTTTTCTACCCTATTTTATAGCTTAAAATACTTGGGACCAATATCTTCTTCCATGTCATCGCAACTTATCCCTTACTAATTTAATAAGACGATTTTTCATCCCCCTTAAATCTGCAAGAAAGCATATAAAATAAATTACGACCATGTAAGTATAATATTATTCCCCATTTTTCTCCCAAAGCATGCAAGATTACAATTTATGATAACGGATTTTTATGCATTTTAATAAAAAGCGGTGTTTTAGTGTCGATAGAAGTTATTACGGGCGCTTATCGATAATTGGGAACGTGGTCCCATCCTTATTCGTACTCTTAGTTGCTATACTCTGCAAGAAAAATGTGGTTTCATTATTAATTCTGAGCACATAAGCTCACGTTGGCTACATTTTAGCGTCTGCTCCATTAGTATACAAAAGGTTTATACTGTGGTTATGTCTTCACAGTCGATGTAACCAGCATGCACCATTGTATAACGAGAAATATGGTTTTGTAAGCAAACTTTTTCTGTAGTCAAGGCTTCGAGATTAACTAATGGGTTGGCAGTGTTGTGTGCTCACCTTTCTGGCATATCATAGCTGTTCCAGTTTACAATAGGTATCCGAAACAAGAGAAACGGTACCCATTCCCGCATTTGTATGTGAGACCACACGCCAAAACCCATTTAGCACAATTTCATAAGTTTAGCTGTTCGAATTTCACAGTAGCGCGCAGTAGTAATTTATGTACCTTTATCCAAATTCACCGACTAAAATCCCAAATATACAGCTGCGAAATTCAAATTTTACACTCTTGAACCCTCTAAACGGAGTGCATTTATTTTTATCTGTTTGGGCACACCGTCAAAATTTCCCTCACGGAAAAAAAATGCAATCTCATAATTGGTGCCGCAACCTGTCCAAAAAAAGTGTCTTAGCAAGCAAAACAGAAATACAATCAACGTAGGCAAATAAAAGCGCAAATTAATTAACCCTACTCACTTTCAGCATCAAAATAAGCTACAGTGGGTTCCCCTTTTTAAAATTCAACTCCCATTTTTTGCTCTGTGGAGTTCTTTTGCGCCAATTCGGAGTTCGATGGTGCCCCCGCTACGGTATTAGCATATTAATGAACGGCTGGTACGAACTAACATTTGTAATTACTTTTGTCCTGACTGTGCAAGTTACGCCTTAGTAACAAAGGCCTTTTATCTCTGTCAGGAAAAGCAGCGGTTGTATTACTAAAATTTTGAACTTGTTTCTTGTTGGTGTTGCACGTTTGATCTTTGTGATTGATCCTATCGGTAGCTTGATTGCCATCTTTATCGATGATTTTAAGGACAATCAATTGTTGTTTCTTTATAGGAGATTTTGTTTCATCTTTTGACACTTCTATATTGTCATTAAAAATGCAAACGGGATATTTACTATGTTTCGACACACAAAACAACTCGAAACAATAAGTGAACATGGTAATTATCCCGTTTATAGTATTAATAGTACCATGTTTACTGTTTATGTCGAGTTCTCGATATTTCGCCACTGTTACAAGCACCATAAATACGGATAATTATTTTATCCGAGGTCATGTTATTCCGGGTGGATGTCGATGGGTAGACAAATTGGTCTACCCACTTTCTTGTTCGTTTCTACTATATTGTTCCGAAGAATGTAATTAAATTGTCTTTCACCAAAGTTATTTGTTCCTAAAATAATACCATTGTTATTTAATCCACTCCGACAAACTTTTAAAACCTACATTTCGAAATCCAAAGATAATTTCTCCCGAAATGGTCATACAAAATCTACATCGCTTCGGGCTGAGCAAAAACGAATTTTCGCGGCGAGAAAAGCTCAGTTACAATTGTACGGTTGCTACCTATCAATGCGTTATTTAAACCTCGTCCACACGCGAACGGTAGAACGTGAGGAGGAACCTAATACTGACAGTTTTTGCCTGAATATTATGAAGGGAGAAGAGGGAAAAGACATACGAACAACCTTTTTTGTTGAGGTTGTGAAAGGTAAAAGGATTTTTTAGGGTTCGAAGGATATTTTATGACGCGTTTTTTATTGGTGTCACTTTTTCTTCGGGTGAAATCGTCCAAATCTATTTTTCATTTACTCGGAGTGTCATCAGTGAGTGAAGGGTTGGTCCCTCATAATCTTTTCTAATTTATTTTGTGAAACTTTCCGGAAAATTTACATCTTTAATGCTCGTTTAGAACTTATTGTGTATAATTTTTGGTGAAGTTTCAGAACGACGATTACTGGTTTTAATATCAAAATTCAAAGCTCAACGGTACTAAAAGGCAAAGTTGTCGCTGCTATATTTGCTTTGGGATTTCTAACCAAACAATTAACAGAATATTATTTGGATTCATTTCAAATTCTCTCACAATCGTATTAAAGCCATATGATACAGTATTTATGCCTTTTAGCCCTCAGCTTTTAATATAACGAACGTTGATGAGTTGCGTAACTCCATTTGTGAAAATGGGCCACATCTTTCACGGACTTTATTCAGCGTAATTAAATTTTTCATTAACATCGGTTATTATCCTTTATTTTGGGACAATATTATTATTGACAATACGATCTTATAAAAGCAACATATTTCAATGGATGATTAAGGAACGTTTTATGATTTGGATAATCAAAATTATCTTCTCGTCTCATCAATTAGTTTATTTATTATTTTAAAAGCAGTAACTAAAGGAGATATCAAATTAACTTCAATAGTTTTAATAGTTTTATAGGTTTCAATAGCCTTTATTTAAAATCAGCCTTGAGCCATTTCATGAGTTCAACCAAATGGTTTAATTAAAATGAACAATTATAGTGAAACCTATAACTATCAGTCGGTTAGTCGGAAAGTTGATGGAATGATAGATCATTATATTGTAATAAAAGTGTTGACTAAAAACATTATTATCAACGCGATTTGTTTTCATCGACCACATTTTCTCATCATCGTCATCTCAGTGCTTTCTTTCTTAATTGTCAAATCATCTCTAACACTATCCATGATCTATTATTTCTTTAGTCTGTCTCCTTTCTTATAGTATGTATTCTTATTGATCCTTACTACCAAAATCATCATAAATCTGCTTTTACTAATAACTACAATTTTACTAGCTTTGCTCAATTGTATTACATTCTTAACAATTTCCAATTTCCTCCTCATTGCATTCTGTCTTGTCTCAATAATCATACTTTCCATAATTGTTAATAACAATATCATCAACAAACACTCCTTCATCAACACAATCCTCACAATGTTTATTATCCTGCTCACCACATTCTCTCACAGTTAAACCCTTTATTATAGATACTGCTAACAAACGTTCCAAATTGTCACAATCTACGCCACTTTTACAACAAAGGACTCAAAGACAATTGCGTCCCGCTGCGGCTAACAACTGGGTGTTTATGAAGGGTAAATTGTAAAGAAAGACAAATTTTAAATTGTAGTTCAAAGTGAAAAGGGGTTTTTTGTGGACTGTGAATATTGTGTGCTGGGGTTTTCATGGTGGAGTTTGCGTGTGATGATCAAGGGGCTACAGGATTTCATTAAAGGTCTTATAAAAAAGGAGGAAGTTTTCAATTAGATTGTATTTTTACACGACAACATAATAACTTCTAGTAATTTAAGATAAAAAAGAAGTCTAAAACAACTTTACTTTCGGAAGTCGATGGGGAAAAATTCAAGGAAACAAACAAAGTCACCGACTTCAGAAAGTTAAGTTATTTCAGACTTGTTTAGTGTTCTTCACACAGTCCATCCATCGCTATCGTTTCATTGATATTCCTCAACTCATACTAAGAGTCAGTCTGTACGTCTACACTACACGTGTGCATGGTACAAAATGTATGATCCCTTGACAGCCCATTAACATCTTGTACCTTCATATTCGAGTGTCGACGTTAAACCTGTAGAATCTTACTGAATTATGAACATCATTCTTGGCAAGAAGAAACATGCTCTTAAACCATTCATCATATTAAATCGTTATTGCTTTCCATGCTTAGGCCCCCAGCCAACTACAAGTCCGGACCCGAGATAATTCAAAAAAGAAATATACGCTCTTTGATTTACTGATCTTTTTGCTACAACAGTTATGCAAAAAAATATGTCACACTCAAAATGATGAATGCTTGAGCTCCGGGCTAAAGGGATTACGTTAGTCCAGGTCCATTGACTGCATGATACCGTTGACTTTTCCCAATCTGACAATTTTAATCTCCATTTTATGGGATTAAATCAACAAATGGACTCAAATTACTGGCGTTTTTCCATTACGGAGGTGGGATTGCGATTGATGTACTCAAATTTGAACGAGGACTGATAAATGCGCCTCCTGGATTCGCTGATTGACTGCGCTATTTCTGGTTATAACTTCATTTCCCTGATGTTTTACGTTTTACTGTGTTGTTGGATGATGTCTCTTTGTTTGAGTTAATTGAAATGTTGGAGAAGAATAGAATTTAATGGGAATTAATTTTATAACATCATTGCGAGTAGAGTATTGTTTGTAAGATATTCCAGAGTGGGAAAGAAATGGTACTAGATGTCTTCCCATACTTCGTCTCTAGTCCACACTGGAGTAACATTAAAATTATACTGATTGAAACTGTTAAGGTAATTTCCAGATCCGTGCTATCCAGTAACTGTGTCAGTGACGTGAAAAACAGGTATAGAGCTGTATCTGGGTATATTGGAAGGAAGCCGACCCCAATGTAGCTAGGGAAAAGTTAATTCAATTCAATTCTATTCAATTTATTTATTGCATCAAATATGGTAGGTACATGAAGTTCTTATTACATAAAATATTTGGTAACACACATTTGGCCAATATATAGCATGCAATAGTATACAAGTTTTAACACTTATCATACAGTCAAATATGTCTGTGCTTTAGAGTATAAAATTTACAGGGACACTTTTGAAAAAACTCATCTACCGAATAAAAACACTCTTGCAACAACCACTTCCGCAACGTAACACAAAACTTATTATAGGGTAGTTTAGTTATTGACCTCGGCAAAGCATTGTAGACCAGGGGAGCCATATAAACGCAGCTCCGCCGAAAAAGTTCTAATTTTGGAACAGGCATTTCGAAATCTAAATGTGTAGGTTTCCTTTTATTTGTGTTATCTTTCCGTTATGCAGATGTTAGTGATAAAGTGTTAATCATCACCGTGGATACATGAATCAGACAATATAGGTGGGTAGGCTTAAAGGGAGCGGAAACTAAAGTAGGAATATAGTAGTTACGTAATGTTTCGAGTAATACTTTCACATTCAGGTTCAACTTAGCTTAACATAGCTTAACGAATTATGGATACCATATCGTGTAAATAGCACCATTACATAACTACTTATTGCGATATTTACATAAACATACAAACATATACGAGCTACATTGGTCCCAAAAACCCGATAGCAATAAAATTATTCCGTACGATTAAACTGTTTTCGTTAAAACCACGAACAAACATACTTTCGTTTATTGACGTTTTACAGCGACCAAATTATCCGCAAATACGTACCTAAGGTTGTCGAAATCGTGCGAATTTGTAATCTGAATTAAAACTTCGATTTTAAATTCATCCATATATAAAAAAAAGAGGGTGCTAATGAACCCCCAGCCTTTAAGTGACATAAATTAATGACTGTAATGGGAGAACCAAAAATGTGTGTACTATAATAACAATAAGTTCTATTGAACTTCGTAATAGAAATTCAAAATACCTTAAAAGCAACTAGTATATACCCGCAGGAATTAATACGATAGGGGGAGCAGTGACCAGAAATGACATCGCATAGGGGTGTATTAAAATAGCCTGCTGGAACCCATACTTGCTGAAAGGTGTGGTAGTTCTGATCAGCGGCATTCTAGTTAGCTCACTGCATAGTGAGCTTTTATTTTATTGAATGAATGATTCTTCTCAATAAATCACTTGCATTAATCCGCCTCAGTGAAACGTTAGCGGATCGACGAAATATTACTGTTACTTTCAACCCACTGCTGGGCAAAGGCCTCCCCCATAACTAACAAATCTATCTATCAAGGAATGACATGAAAGAAAAAGAAGTAAATGATAGCGTGACGAGTGACAGGGGAAAATAGTAGACAAAAAAAGAATCACGTAAATCGGGTCATAAATCGCATCGTAATCGGTGTACATACATAGACAAAAAAAAACATACCAATCGAATTGAGAACCTCCTCCTTTTTGGGAACTCAGTTAAAAACGTATTGCGCCGACCCCAAATAACATGAGCCAAGGGCAAAAAGATGATGACATTAATACATTATAACAAAACACAAAAAATTGTATCTAAATCAACATACCTTAACGAACTTAATCAGTAACAATTAAATATGAGAATATACAACATACTTTCTCTTTGCATAACTTCCATCCACGCAAGTAAAACCGCGACCAGAAGCAAAAAAAACAATATTCACACAAACAAACAAAACCCTGTCATTACTCAAACGCGTTATACTAAGCGACGAGCAATGTAGCGTGGCCCACAAGTATTGCTAAGCGACGAGCAATGTAGCGTGGCCCACAAGTATTGCCCATTTCCGTACATAAAACTTACATCTATTGCTTTGACGGGCGTGGTGGGGTGTTAAGTCAAACAGATAACTTGTTTGGGGGATCTGAGGTGTTGTCTTAGAGAAATTCATGGTGTTTGTCTTTTCTTTTGACGAATGAGTTTGTGAGGATGATATATCTTAAACAGGGACAAAGGCCTACCGACGTACAAAATAAAACGGTTGCCACTTATTTATTTAGTGCTTGCACCATTTATGTGCAAATAACTTTTTCAGCATCAAGTGCTTAGAGTAGTGCCTTTTATGTTGGGGTCGGCTTCAAGTCTAACCAGATATAGTTGAATACCAGTACCTATTGTACATGGAGTCACCGTCTATCGGACCTTCACAATCCACTTAGTTTCTTGTTGTCCTCATCAATGGTGTACGGTGATGGGGGCATGGGAAATAAAATTATCAACTTCTCGTTGTACCCATAAATGGTGCAGGGTAATATTATAGACGTCGGGAAAAATAAAAACCGTTGTCTCATGGTCCTCATCAGTGGATATACGACATTAGGGAGAACGGGAACCTAATAGTTCAAGTGACAGACTTGACCCAATCTGCACACAGCCTAACCTTTTCCTAGAACCTACACTGCCTACAAATATCTGTAACTCTTTTTTTACAACACAATCATTCTAAATCTAAAACAACTACCTTCCTTCATTTTGTAATAGGGAGCAAAAAGGTCGACCTATAAATTCCAGGGGTCCGATATTCAGTCCCTATTTACGTATATATTCCCTTTTAGTTGTAAATACGTGAGTTATGAACGGATATCGCTACTTATCAGCCTTTTAGGGCTTAGCGTAAATCTAGATTGGTATATCAATTTTGTTATTAGGTTCAACCATGGATCAACAGATTTTTTATAGGGTCATGCCCTGACACCAGACTGTACACTTGACGACCTTATGACTGCATCAGCGAGTGGAGTTCGTATAGCTGAATTTTGGGCCAAAACGATTTAATAGAAAATTTCCATCGACACGCTAAGAAGATAGGGTCAAACATGTCTTCATGCCTAGTAATCCCCGAAGGGTTAGCCAGAGGTCTACCTCTGAATAGTATACACCCACAATGCTTCAGTTATGTTTAAGTCCTGAGATGAGTTTATTGTCATCAACTGGGCCAGACTCAGTGGAATCTACTGGGAAATTCCTGATGGAAAACCCTAATAATAATAATTTAGTAAGACCTAGAAATCGAACCTAGGACCAACAACAGTCCAGAAAAATATTTGTACCATGCAGTGATTGAACCTGTGACACAGCGCACCAGTCAATAGGTTTCCCGTACTTTGCAAAAGCCATTAACAATTTTCATCACAATGCACAACCACTTAACACTAATACCTTCTCTTACAAAAGACTCTAAGCAGTCTCGCAACACATCGTGTCCCATCGCACCGAAATCCCCCGAACAGACTAGTTACAGAAACGCAAACTTCATTAGAGCAAGCGGTCGTGCGCAGAAAACGAAGGAGGACCAACATCGTGTGTGTGCCAGAAGTTCCGCACATCGGTGAAATATAAATTGTCCTTATTCAGCGGTTGGTGTTGGATAAATTACGGTTCTTTCGGTTTTTTTTTTGGTCCTTTGGCTTTATATTGGCAATATCCTGGTGAGTCCTGTTGGTAAGTTTGGAGTTCAATGTTCGCTGGTGTTTTGCTCGGCAAATATTACTGAACCTTGAAGATTGACCCGTGTCACGGTTATGATTTCACCACGAGCTCCTCCATTATCATTGGCTGCATCCAAGGTATCGATATCATAATAGTATAGAAACTATAGCATTCATAACAATAATGCCTGGATAGAAAGTTGGCAATTAATTTTAATGCAGCATTTCCAGCGTACTATTCAGTATAATATGCATCGGTAAGTATATGCATGGTGTGGTAAGATTAGGGAATTACATCATTTTGGTCAAGATATAATCATAGTGAATTCATCTTTATTCTTATTACTATTATTACTACCATTTATTAGACAATCCCTTCACACTTTTCCTTCCTATAACTGCAACTCCTGAAAACCACAATCAACAGTGACGACCTCCAGAAAAGAGCCGGGAAAATGAAGCACATCAAGTCCCGGAACAAATGATTCAACTGGCTTTGAATAAAAAGAACATTGGACGAGTACGGAAAAAAGAAGTCCCCCAACGATTAATAAAGACAAGTGAGACACAAGTGCACAACAACATAGAAAAACATAAATAGTCACGTTTTGCCATCCCCTTCACTACGCATTTCCCTTACAATAAAACTATTCAGGACGTTGCGTTGGAATCCTATTTCAATACCCATACCCTGTCCTCACAGAAAAGAAAAAAAAGTGTGTCAAGTGCGATTCGGAATTGCACACGATGGGTTCCGTACGATCGTACAATATTTGACTTTTTTTTTTAAATAGAGGATGTTTTCACCCTCTATTTCAATTGAATTCCTGTAAAGTTCCCAAAACAATTTTGTACCGGTCATCTTAGTATGAGTATATACACTGTCAGTCCGCGAAAGGCTGTCCCTTAGAGCTTAAATATAGTTTAATAACAAACACGTTTATTGTTTGAACCCTTTTATTTCTTTTCTTTATTTTGTAGCGGTCATTATTAGTATAATTATTATTATACTCTGTAAACATTTCAAGTGTCTGCCTATTACACTTCAAAGGATACAGTCCGGTGAAGGACGGACGGACGGACAGACATAGGACCCTTAATGAAACGGTCCCGTTAGCACCCTTTGAGTACGGAACCCTAAAACATTATCTAAAAGACCAGCTTCCGTTTATTGACTGGCCAGCCACAGAGAGTAATTAATTTAACTTTTATGAACTCTTTTATGAAATTTTAAGTGAATTTACGAACTTTGTGAATTGAGAATGGCATTTTGTTTTATGATGACCAGCCGGTTATAATTTACAATGAAATGAACAACATATTTGTGGTTCATTTGTATGAGTCTTGACTTATGAGTGGTTACGGGTTTAAACAAGTCACCAATCGTTCAACACCAAAGCGGTGAAGGAAAAAATGAAAAGCGTGAGGAAACCAGTTTGCCCTAGTACCAATATTCGAAGACATCTACTAATCTATCATCTGTCTAGCCTTTCCTCATCTTTGTTGGGGTTTGGTTTCCAGTCTAACCGGCAGCTGACAGGCCAATTTGATCCCGACAATTCAGTTAGTACTGGGTAATACAATAGCTTTTAGTAAGGCCCAGATTCAAAGACCACACTTTGACTTTACTTTGACTTTACTTTGATGGAAAGATCTACTTTCACGCAAAAATATATTTCTTAGGCCCAGATTCACAGACCACACTTTGACTTTACTTTGATAGGAAGATCTACTTTCACGCAAAAATATATTTCTTAGTCCTGTCAAGCTGTTATTTAGTTTCCAAAAATCATACTTTACTTAGTAAAGTCAAAGTGTGGTCTGTGAATCTGGGCCTTAGACTGGTTGTCAGACTTTCAGGACACTGTTTACCTGTAACGACTGCCAAACATCTATTTTCTTTAATATGGCAGCTGGAATAACGGCTTGGCTCGGAGGAAACTCGTTATGTACGGACGGTCAACCTTCCTTGCGGATCAACTGAGGCTAGCACGGCTTAACCTCAAGATCAACTCGAACGGCAGTTATTATTAAGCCTCGGGCTCCACACCAGACATCTACCAACTCCTACCAAATCCTGCTCACCTAACCCAAAAAACTTTTTTGCAAAAAAAACAACCGACTTCAAAAACACCAAAAAGAGAAAAATAAACTTAAGAAGAAAAATCTGCTTCTGAAGTCGGTGACTTTTGTTTGTTTGACTTCATGTTTTTGCCACCAACTTCAGAAGCTGATTTTTCTTCTTAAGTTTATTTTTCTCTTTTTGGTGTTTTTGAAGTCGGTTGTTTTTTTTGCAAAAAAGTTTTTTTATTTTTTCATTTTTAGTTGTACTAAGTATATATATCCTATACAAATATTTACTATGCATTTAACATTCAACCAAGAAACCTAACCCTTAATCTTCAAGATTCAACTATTTTTGCTTTCAACTCTTAACCGTTGAGGAGTGGTACTACTCCTCAACGGTTAAGAGCATGAAGACAAGTGATGACTGCTTGATGCAAATACTTGAATAGCGTCAGAAAAAGCACGAAACACGTCATACGTGTCTATGTAATTCATATGCATGTATCAACTAAAAAATGTGTATTGTACACATCTGCATACCCCCTCAGAGCATACAGGCGTGATGTTACGTCATGATAATGTATATTCAATAAACATCCAAGCGATTCCAGCAATTACGACAGATTTGCCGTCAATTTTTAACCGACTTCGAAAAAGGAGGAGGTTATATAAATTCGTGTGTACATGTATTTTATTTTTTATTTTTTTTTATGTATGTTACCTGATTTCTCCCCCATTTGTGGACCGATTCTCAAACTTCTTTGTTTATTTGAAAGAGTATACTCCTGAGGTGGTCCCATTTTAATTTGGTGAAGATCTGGTGCCGATCTTCGGAGATATACAATGGAACTCTTCAAAAATAGACGGCAAATCTGTCGTAATTGCTGGAATCGCTTGGATGTTTATTGAATATACATTATCATGACGTAACATCACGCCTGTATGCTCTGAGGGGGTATGCAGATGTGTACAATACACATTTTTTTAGTTGCTAAATATGAATTTCATAGACACGTATTACGTGTTTCGTGCTTTTTCTTACGCTATTCAAGTATTCGCATCTAGCAGTCATCACTTGTTTTCATGCTCTTAACCGTTAAGGAGTAGTACCACTCCTCAACGGTTAAGAGTTGAAAGCAAAAATAGTTGAATCTTGAAGGTTATGGGTTGGGTTTGTTGGTTGAATGTTAAATGCATAGTAAATATTTGTATAGGATATATAAATATCTATAGGTACTTATTATTATTTCAACTAAAAATGAAAAAATGAAAAAACTTTTTTGCAAAAAAAACAACCGACTTCAAAAACACCAAAAAGAGAAAAATAAACCTAAGAAGAAAAATCAGCTTCTGAAGTCGGTGGCAAAAACATGAAGTCAAACAAACAAAAGTCACCGACTTCAGAAGCAGATTTTTCTTCTTAAGTTTATTTTTCTCTTTTTGGTGTTTTTGAAGTCGGTTGTTTTTTGAAGAGTTACATTGTATATCTCCGAAGATCAGCACCAGATCTTCACCAAATTAAAATGGGACCACCTCAGGAGTATACTCTTTCAAATAAAAAAAGAATTTTGAGAATCGGTCCACAAATGGGGGAAAAATCAGGTAACATACCTACATAAAAAAAAAAAAAAACATACACACGAACATATAACCTCCTCCTTTTTCGAAGTCGGTTAAAAACATGCATCCGCAGTGATATTTGCGCTGCCACAGATGTCGCGGTGGTAGTGACAAAGTTCTGATCTAACAAAATATAAAAATTGTCGATCCAACGACACAAAGAAGGACGGGTACCGACGTACCTATTCTTACAGACAAATCGATTTCAAAAAGCGGAGCTTGATCCTGGTGTTCCGAGAAAGGAATGCCCGAATTGTTTCAAAATTGGTTCACGAAGGTATCAAGCTGGAATTTTCAGGAAACGGTTTTTTAATAAAGTGCCAACGGACACGGTCCTCCTGCTACGATAGATAAATCGGATACTTTTGAGTAACGAATATTTTTTACCGTTGAAGATTTTCGTATTTTTGATCTGAAAATATTACGTCCAAAATACTCGTAAATCAATTCAGTATTCTGAAAATGAATATGAATATTGTGACATCCAAATTCTTTTAGTAGTTTTAGCGTCAAAGATCGTCCATCGTTCAAGGTCGTATTCTCACTTTCTTTAGACATATTACACGTCGAGAGGACACGTCTGTGGAGCGACTCGTGGTCCAGGGCAAAACCGAGGGCACGAGGGCGCGCGGTAGATCACCAATGCGCTGGACCGACCAAATCGAAAATGCACTAAATGGTCCGCTCCACGAATGCACGAGGCAAGCAACAGTACGAGAGGAATGGCGTCGAATTGTTAAGCTTGCCACCAGCCCTGTCATGACGACCACGACCACTCTGCCAAGAGTGTGACGACAGAGAAGAGAGCGTCAAAAAGTAACAAACACCCATCCATCCTCACAAACTTTCGCATTTGTCATTTTAGTAGGATTAAAAATTATTTTTTTAAAGTGCGTACCATCGCGAATTCTTACTGAATATCAGTTATTAAAATGCAAAAGCGGTTTTTGCTTGGAATAAAGATTGTAACTGTGTATATTACTCTAGTGTTTACATACCAATATATTATATATATGTTCGAAATATGATGTTCATTTTACAACAAAAGTATAAATACAATCTGATGCGAAAATTGTATGTATTAAACAGGTTTACGCAGCATTCACCGTAGTTATCGTCAAAACTTATAATTATTTATAACTGTATAGTTGAAAATTTTAATGATAAAACATAGTATACAATTAGTGTAAATGTAAACTCTTCTTATTGCTAAACGAAATATTAATTTTATTATGACTTATTTGTGTAAAGTTTATAAGATTATTGTAATCGTATAAATAAAGCATCTCTCAAAAATGATTTTATCTTCATATTATTAACAACCACTACTAATTTGTCTCCACAAATAATACGTCACGAGATTTATTTAATAAAGTAGTCTATATAATGAAAGATCTAGAATTACCTGTCATGTCGTCTAGAAAAAATATCATCATCAACACACGCATGTGGAAAAGGGATGAGTGATCGCTGTAGCAGTGATGAAGATGCCTATTAATGTCTAGATGCCTAATACCATCCCTTTATCTTGATATAGCCAATTTATTTGAAGCTCCGTTCAATATTTACTAAAAATAATAGTTACTAGAGCTCTCGGCTACATAATACCTGCGGCTCAGGTGTGAATTCCGCCGCGACTGCAATAAAAAAGTTGCCCCGCTTGAAGCTAATTTACTATAAGATAGACTTTGAAATGATATTTTAGTAAATCAGGACATAAATCCAAATCCCACTGATATCCAAAAGTCCGTTACTCTTCCCCATTCACGAAAAAAGCCACGAAAGTTTAATTTATCAGATTTTATCGTCACATAGTGACTCCACCATATTGTTTTTCGCAGCGATCTAATCTACCTAGCCTGATCGACCATTAACACGGTATTTGTGTGGATCGTAACTTACTGCCCTTCTTTGGTTTTGATACAGTATATAATATATTACTGCAATTTTTGGCTCCATAACACCGTCGACTGCGACTCAGGTGTGAATTCCGCCTCGGCTGCAATAAAAAAGTTTCCCTACTTGTATCAAGTTTTACTATCTAAGGTATAATATGCTAGATGCTTAGACATTGGAATGATATTTAAGTAAATCAGGACATAAATCCATATCCCACTGAAATTGAAGAGTCCGTTACTCTTCCACATCCACGAAAAAGTCACCAAAATTTATCGTCACATAGTGACTTCACCATATTGTTTTTCGCAGCGAACTAATCTATCTAGCCTGATCGACCATTAACCCGGTATTTGTGTGGATCGTAACTTACTGCCCTTATTTGGGTTTGAAGTATAATTTATTGTCTTCAATTCTATCCGTAAAGGAGGAAAGGTTAAGCAATAAATTGGACACAGCTGTGTTACGGACATAAGCCTGGAATTAGGTAACAAAAGAGGCGATTTGTGAACGCTCACGGCTATTTGTTATTGCAGATGTTATTGTGAAGTATCGCTTGGCTGTTTGGAGCTGTAGTGTAGCGTGAGAGAGGAAAAGGTATTTTCATTTTGTCGATGCGTCATTCCAGAGATGCGTCAAGTTAATGTGACCGTGTAGTACAAGTGAGGCATTGTCCTTCTAAAATATTCTTCAGTCATCATTTGTTTTTAAACGTCATTTCATGAGTTTGTCCACCAACACACCTCATGGTTAATGCCACTAAAGTTAACGATGCTATCACAATGTTGATACTGTGTGACGGTCAGTGTAAGTAGTTCAGAACGACCCGACTCTTACTCAAACGGTTTTTATGGTTTGAAATATCGAAAGTTCTTTGTCATGTGGTTGACTACGATTGACATACAAATTCTGAAGTAATAAGTTGTAAGGATAACCAGAAATCATAAACAAAATTTGTACAAGAAACTTTTGACGCATTTCTCAGGCAGATAACTCTTCCTGAGCTCGATGTACGATGGTAGCTCAAACTCCTCCTAGTCCTCATCAAAATTGTTGATCAGTTTAGAAATACAACCCAAACAGACATAAAAATAGACCTTTTTTTTTGGTGGTTGGAAAATCATCAAATGACCCCCCCCCCCCCCGCTCTTGGGCAGAGCGAAGGGGAGTGTCAGACTTCTACTGACTAAAAACCGAACCCATATTCCTTCTTTGCCCTTGTGCCGAGGCCATGTCATCTCGTTCTTTAATCCGCGGCCATAAAAATAGACCTTAATTAATAATATAAATAGAGTATATATTCAAAGAGGGTGATTAACAAAGCCGCTCAAGTGAAACCTTCCAACCATATAGTAAAGCTTCTGGAGTCACTTACCAAAGGCAAGAAGTCTATTCTTAGATTCAAGTTTACCTAAACATGGCCCTGAGGTTAACCTAATCGAATCAAAGATCAAATATCAGACCGAAACAGTGTCGTTAATCATTTCGATTGAGGTTCAAAGACGCCTGAGATGGGTCTAGAAATTACCACGAAGGCTGTCAAGCGCGACCTTAGGGGTTTCTGGGTTGAAATATTTTATTTTTGATTCGTAATTGTTTTTAAATATCAGTGAAGAAGATGCATGAAATAGATTGCATGTAGCGAAGATGATAATGTTGAAGTGAATGTGTGGTGTGACAAGAATGGATAAAGTAATGATGAGGAATGAGTTGTTAAAAGGCTGACAACCAAACTAGTTTGAACTGGTTTGTGGAGGTTATATAGGCAGTCACACTATGTAAAATACTGGTATTCAGCTGCATCGGGTAAGACTGCAACCTATTTGTGAAAATGATAGGCAGATGATGATGCGGAATGAGTATATTAAAGGAACTTTAAAAGTGGCGTTAGTTACAAAAAAGTTAAAAAGAAATCGACTGTCATGGCTTGTAATGAAGAGGGACAAATCGCATGTGACCAAAAGAGTGATGAATATAAATTAGTCAAAATATTTACTGCATCATTGTTTACAAGTATAGAGTGTTATAGTATCTTTAACAGTAAGAGATACCTATAGTAATTCACACTTTAATATAATCTAAGCTAATCTAAACCATCTGAACTATTATAATAAAGAGGAAAGATAAGATTTTTTGTTTGTTACGATTTAGCTTAATTTATGTCGGATAGTCGATATCGAGAAAGGTTATAAGCTATATTTATGTGACGCAGACGAAGTTGCGTGGGTCAGCTAGTTTAATATAGTTTAAGTTGTTAATTTAAACTATTAGGATCAATAAATAATTTAACTTCGACTGAAGAACTAATGCAAATGTCCAAGCCAAGAATAATACAAAAACATTAAAATGGAACGCATAAAGACGGCTAAAGAAATACGATTTCCATTAGTTTCAAGGTAAACTAAATCGTTTCTATTTATGTAGGTACCCAATTCCAGCCTTTATCCACAAGTTGGTTCCTTTAATTTAGTTTATCAATCACGAAGAGTCCGGAGTTGAAGCCTTAATGAATGAATTTAGATTTCGAGAGAAAATTACGTAAATACATTGCGAGCCTGATTTTATCACTAATCTCTCTATTTGTGTTATTTACCAACTCGTTGGTTTTTCTCGGAAGCTTAAAGTTTTGATATGTACATAAACAACTCATCAAGCTATACATTTCCGGTTTAAAATAGCTTCGCTTTATTTAAGCTGCCCTCCGGATCCGAGATCCGCATAAACTAGTTTCTATAACGTGATTGTTCGTCAGGCGTACCCAGTTGTTGGTAATCATAATTACATGGAAATTAAACATAGCTGGAGTAATATGACTGTACTATACGAGGTGTAAACGAATCCTTCACGAAAACGTCAACCAAGCATTTTGTACATCAAACTAAGTAACTCTTCGCAAGAAATATTGCGGACAAACAATTTTTTTGATGTGAAAAATTACGTTTTACGGAAGGCAGAGTAGCAGAGAGCATGGAGGTATTATATATATATATATAAAAGAGTGTCCATAGAGTTTCCTACACATTTTTTCCATTTACACTTTGGATTAGGCAAATGTCACAAATTATTATGCGTTGTGGCTAGGAACTAGCTGTAGCTTCAGCCTAGCCTTCATCGTCATCGGCCTAGCGTTTGGCTTCCGGGCCTACCAGCTTAACGTGCTTTCCGAGGCGAAACTCAGTATGAAATGGCTGGTCACCATCCATGGATCAACCTAGGCAAGCGCAGCTTAATCTGAAGATGACTCGAGCGGCTGTCATTACTTAGCCGCGGGCTTCTCCATAACATCATAACAAAGTAATTAAAATCTTCTTCTTGAAGAATCGAGACGCAATGAAGATTGCGTCTCGATGAGCTCAAATCGTAATAGACCAGTACAAGGCCACCTGCACAGCTCTATCATTTGCTTCTAGTAAGTCCTGAAAGGTGCAAGTGGTTGTGCAGGATAGGCAGGATAGGAGGTGGCGCATATTGTTATAATAATATACGTATATAATATTGTATACGTAATTAAAATAATTCTTCACATAAACACTGGCAATTTCAGAAAATCACACACATTAGTACCGTGCATACTAAAATTCCCTATTCAAAACCAACCGGTAATGTTCCAGACTTTGCATACAAATCAGTGTCAGTACATTACGAATTCAGCCGTGTTTCAAGAGGTCATTACCCGGCCAATTACGTCACGTGGATCTAAACGAGGGGGCTTCAACGATAGTTGGACAGTCGTCAAGCAGATAACAGATTAGTACAGAAGGTCCGTTCCATACAACATTTTTTTTTCTTCCTTAGACTTGAATGTGTCCCGCTGCTGGGCACAGGCTCTCTTTCTCTTTCCCAACCTCTCTATTATGATTTTAAGACAAAATTGTCACACTACCTTCGCCGCGGTCTATCTCACGCGCAATATCCTCTGTCAGGCGTCTGTGAGTGAAGATCTTTGCCCATCTTTCCGTGTGCGTTCGCATGCATAAAAAATAACTAGTTTGCCACCTTTAGGAGTACATCATCATGGATTTAGAATGATGTCGTTTAGCTTATGCACTGTCATCTAACTGAACATAATTGTGTTCAAAATTTCGACTCTGTCGAAAATTGGGAAGAAATTCTAAGACTTTTTACAGAGTCGGTCAATAAAAGGTGAAACTAATAAAAGCTGATGTCGAGTCTCTAGTCACTCACGTACAGCATTTGTTTGTGTTCGCCGTACGTACGCGTCTGTGTGCGATGAGTCATCATAATTCTCTTGCCCTTATCCCAATTCATTTGGGGTGAGCGCAGCATGTCTTCCTCTTCCATATACATCCGGGGTTGCACGACTGTTTAAATGTAAAACGATTCGCGAATTAGCCAGATTGCTGTTAATGCGAAATTCAGGTGTAGGTCACCTCTTTATGTGCGATGAGTTTTGACACAAAATTATGAAGTTGGCCTTCTGTCTATATTTGTTTAGTGTTACAAGTGCCCACAGTTTAGTACTAGAGTACTAAAAAGAATTGGCAAAGTTTAATTTAGTCCAAGCTAGCAAGTTCGTAAGGTAAATTTCTTTTATTCCTTTTGATGAGACGAGTGTGTGGAATTTGTAATGAGGTTCTCGGTGGTAAAAGAAATAGGGCTTCGTATATAGGTTTTTGGTGTTAATCATCGTGCTGTACTGGCAATATGGAACCTTATGCTCTCTTTATTTAAAGTTTTATTGTCAACTATATTTTCGAGCCGGTTGACACTTTAGAAGTTTAGAGCCATGCGTGGGGTTCGAAATTTCAAAACGGTAAGTTGACAGTTCCCGTGATCCATAGGATGGGTTTATCCTTTGCCGGAGACTACGTGTTGTTATTGTTAAATTGGTAATTTTCGATAACAATGGTGAATCCCGACTAATATTATAAATGTGAATGTGAGTTTGTTTGTAACGCTTTTACGCTAAAACTACATAACCGATAATCATGAAAATTTGAACACATATTCGTGGAGGTATTAGAAGTAATATAGGATGACTGTATAATGTTATTCCGAATACTTTTTATGAAAAAAAATTAAAAAAGTGCACGCGAACGAAGTCGCGGGCAACAGATAGTAATCTATACTAATATTATAAAGCTGAAGAGTTTGTTTGTTTGTTTGTTTGAACGCGGTAAACTCAGAAACTGCTGGTTGGTATTGAAAAATTATTTTTGTGTTGGATAGTCCATTTATCGAGGAAGGCTATAGGCTATATAACATCACGCTACGGCTAATAGGAGCGGAGCATAAATGAAAAATGTTACAAAAGCGGGAAAAGGTATTTCCTTTTTGAGAGCTTCCGCTGCGTGCGCTGCGAAAACGGTTTAAGTTACGCTAATATCATTTATTAAGGAATTGTTTCTCTTTACAAGCTCTAAAAAAAAGTCGGCGGCAGCATATATCTATCTTTTAAGATTGACTCTCTGTAACCTTTTTTTACAGTTAAACTGTTAGGTTAAAAATAATTATTTTTTGCGAAGCTTATTTAACCCATATGGTATTAATCTATATCTAAATAAATGTGTTTGTTAGAAGGAAAATTTAATATAGAATATTTGTGCCCTTTACTCTATACAGTTTAAACAAATATCTTAGAAGATATCGCAATGTAAAAATATCCGCGCGGCAAAATAATTCGAGCGTCGCAATGTAGGTATTATAATAAAGAAGAAAGATAAGATTTTTTGTTTGTTACGATTTAGCTTAATTTATGTCGGATAGTCGATATATCGAGAAAGGTTATAAGCTATATTTATGTGACGCAGACGAAGTTGCGTGGGTCAGCTAGTAATATATAAAATGTATGTTTCGGTGACCTGTAACACAGGTTTTTCCCAAAGACCTACATCAGGCACTTGTCTTTCACAATGTTGGAATACAGCTGAGACTCTTTATTGTACAAATTAATTAATTTTGTGAAAGCAATGAATGATACAAAATAATAATGTTTTTATTTTAAGCGTTAGTTGGGACTTTGTATGTACAGAACCTTTAAAAACCTTTTGAAATTGTACCAGATGCTTGATAACTAGGGATCAAAATATTCGTCGGCGGATAGGCCGCGGGCATGCCATGTAGCTGACTTGTAGTGTGATCGATAATGTCGATGGATTCGGACACGGACGAAGAGTTATTGTTTCTACTTATTTTGAAAAGAAGAGCACAGAAACGAAAAAGAATCTGGGTTCATGAAATTAATAAAAAAAATACTACAATATGGAGAATATCATCGCCTGTGTAGAGAATTAGAAACGTACGAGGATCGCTTCTACAAATATTTTCACATGTCAAGGGCATTATTGTAGTTTTTATCAATTGGTTCGTACTAACAACTATGTTTACGAACACATTCAATAACTTTTTCATTGAGGTCCATAGTAAAATCGAACTATTTTTTGTAAATAATCACAAAACAAACTCACAACCCGCGCAGCACACGACCCGCACACGCACCAGTGTGAGTGCTTTACGTAGAGTACGTGTACCTATTACGAAGATTAAAACGACGTTATGCCCGCTCCCGACCCGCGCACCCGCGCGCTGTCTGTCACTACAGAGCGGGCGACGGGCACCGCTCCCGCGCACGACCCGCCCCGCGGCCAACCCGCACACGCGCACAGTGAGATGTCTTTCATATAAATACAAAGAACTAGACCCGCCGTACTCCCGTCCCGAAACGCGCCCGCTCTATCGTGCCCTTTAAAGCGAAAACCAACTAAAGTCACTTATGGGCAAAAATGAGTTAGAAATACCGTTAGAATCTCCTTTTCAAGATCTACATACTGGTAAAACCCGTTTTCCGAGATGACGCTCCGTTCTGGATTTAGCTTTTAGCTAAGGTCAGGATTCATTCAGGATATCAGGAGATTTTTTAAATAAAGAACAGACAAAACCCAGTAAGTGTCGGTTAAAGCAATGTTTTTGCACTGTAAGCAATTTTTCTCGCCAGGAAAAACATTCTATCTGCGTTTAAGTGGTTTTGTCATGATTCACGTTAAATTAACAATAACAATTTAATAACTGAATAATGAGACTAAATATTTCTACTTAGTATTAGCAATTACCCATTAGGTGAACATAAATATTTCGTTTAATTAAATTCATAAAAAAACTGCTGTCTAAACTCTATTCTTCAAAACATAAGAAAACATTGCGACTACAGGAAAAACCACTAATCTGTAGCATTTATCAAGCCAATCCTTCATTTTTCCTACTTGTTTTGAGAATTAAGCTATTTTTGGGTGCGCCAAAGTTCACCTAAAATTTCAACTCCGATAATTGGAAATCCGAAAATGTTCTTCCTAACATTTTTCATCCTAACAATCGCAATTCCTAACTTCTCTGTCTCTAATGTTTTAATTCCGAAGCATTCGACTTCATAATGTCTGTAGCAATAAACATCTATTACACTATTATTTGTTTTCCTATATTTTCTCAACATAACCATCTTTTACACTATTATTCAAAGTCATATTTTTTTTTGTTTATATTACTTTTTATTCATAATAATCAGTATTATAAAAGGTCCCATTAAAATAGGTGGACAAAATTTTAGAAATCATTCAGACCGCTAAAATAAGGACAATAGCAAAAACAAAAATAAGAATAAGAAATAAAATACCTACTTTTATAGGATGAGTTTGTTCTAGAGTGCCGGCAATTTATTATTTTAAGTCAAAATAAAATCACTTTATATATAGTGTTTTTTTTTTGTTTAGATGTCTTTAGTTAGGCTTACTAAACGCTGTGATAAAATTTGTCCACCTATTTTAATGGGACCTTATATACTATGCAAAGATATCCATAGGTTAGGTTAGATTAGAACTGTGACCAACTACGCGCGAGCCGAGCGAGCGAAGCGAGCGGTGCCGCGGCAGCGGCCGGCGAGCGCTACCTCGAAATTGGTCGCGAAATTTTTCTAAGTATTTTTTTCATAGTGCCCCCAAGACGACACTCTGACCTGAATTTCATTCATTTATTTTATTTCAAGACAAAAATCTGTGAAACTACCTTTAATCATTCTAAACAGTTGTATGAGTGAAAATATTATGGTAATTATGTTTAGGAATAAAAGCGTTAGGATAAAAAACAGTAGGAGATTAAATATATTTACACTAATGATATTATGAATTCCAATTTTCGGAAACATGAGTGTTATGAACATCGTCGGTAGGACTACAAATAGTATGAATGAAAACTTTAGGATGAAAAATTTTAGGAAGAGTGATCATTCGGATTACAAATCGTTAGGAAGAACAATTTCGGATAAAGAACTTTAGGTGAGCCAATATGGACCCGCTATTTTTCCTTTACCACCCGAATAACGAATACAATAAGAAATCAAAATACACGTACTCGCCTCTTTATCAAGTATTTTAATAGAATTTTTACGATTCGAACCTTTAAACACGATTTTCTCGAAACTACATTTTGTACAGTTAGTTGGGTTTTGAAGTAAGGGCACGCTATGTGTGAATTACGCTTAAGACATTCGTTCAGCCTGGGTGTCATCACCGGTCAGGCCCGCCGACGTTAACACTGAGGCAGGTTGGTTCCAGGAGGCCATGACCGAGGTATGTGACACGGCAATGCCTCGAGTCCGGCCAGGAAGCGCCCGGCGTCACGTGTACTGGTGGTCGCAAGAGCTGTCGCACCTGCGGCAGCAGTGTGTGGCGGCGCGGTTCCGGTACGCCAGGCATCGCAGGCGCCGCATTCGTCCTCCGAATGCGGAAGCCGTGGAGGCGGAGCTTTATGAAGGGTACAGAGCGGCGAAGAAAGCCCTCTCCGAGGCTCGTCTGCGGGCCAAAGATCAGGCCCGCGAGGAGATGCTGGAGGCTCTCAACAGAGATCCGTGGGGGCGCCCTTATAAGATGGTGCGGAATCAACTCCGCACCCGGGGCCCCCCGCTGACGCAGAGTCTCCGGCCCGAGCTCGTGGAGGACGTCGTGAGCGCTCTGTTCCCTTCGCGAGGGGAGCATCGTCCCCCGCCAATGGCTCCGCCACCTGCGGTGCCGGAAGCGGACGGTTCAGGAACCGATGACGACATTCCGGAGGTGACTGGGGTAGACCTGAGAGTGGCGGTACGGAGGCTTAAAGCCAAAAATACCGCCCCGGGGCCTGATGGCTTGCCTGGCAAAGCCTGGGCCCTGGCCTCAGACTCAGAGGCTCTTGGGCCCCGACTGGAGAGGCTCTTTAGCGCGTGCATGGAAAGAGGCCAGTTCCCGCTTCGTTGGAAGACGGGGAAGCTGGTCCTCATCCAGAAGCCGGGGCGCCCTGCGGACTCGCCGTCTGCATACCGGCCCATTGTGCTGCTCGACGAGGTGGGCAAGCTCTTTGAAAGAGTAATTGCAAACCGCCTCGCCGAGCACCTTGAGGGAATGGGTCCGGATCTTGCGGATCAGCAGTTCGGCTTCCGCAAGAGGCGCTCGACGGTGGACGCCATCATGCGCGTGAGAGCCCTCACGACGGGGGATGCGGTCTCTCGGGGCGGTGTGGTCTTGGCGGTGTCTCTCGACATCGCCAACGCCTTCAACACCATGCCCTGGAGCTGCATCAGGGAGGCACTCCGGTATCACCGGGTGCCGGCCTACCTTCGTCGTGTAGTCGGGGACTACCTGTCCGACAGGACGGTAATCTACCCCGGTCAAAACGGAGAATGGAACCGGCGAGAGATGTCGTGCGGTGTTCCACAGGGTTCGGTTCTGGGGCCGCCCCTGTGGAACATCGGTTACGACTGGGTGCTGCGTGCCGACCTCCCTGACGGCGTCAGCATCGTCTGCTACGCGGACGATACGCTGGTGCTGGCACGGGGGGAATCGCACGAGGCGGCGGCCGCGAATATGACACGCGGGGTTGAAACAGTCGTGGAGAGGATCCGGCAGCTGGGTCTTGAGGTGGCACTTCACAAGTCCGAGGCCATGTGCTTCTATGGGCGTGGGAATGTGCCACCGTCGGGATCCCAGCTATCGGTGGGAGGGGTTTCCATCGGCGTCGAGTGTACTTTAAAGTACCTCGGACTCGTCCTCGACAGCCGGTGGAACTTCGTGGAGCACTTCCGACGTTTGGCTCCCAGACTGGAGCGGGCCGCGGCTGCCTTTAGGTGGCTCTTGCCCAATCTGGGGGGGCCAAACGCCTCCTGCCGTAGGCTGTATGCGGGGATCGTGCGGTCCATGGCCCTTTACGGGGCCCCGGTGTGGGCGCGTGCCGTGAGGAAGCGGGCCGTCCACTACCTGAACGCGCCCCAAAAGGTCATGGCCGTAAGGCTTGTCCGCGGGTACCGCACGATCTCCCACGAGGCGGCGAATCTCCTTGCCGGATTGCCGCCGTGGGATCTGGAGGCGATAGTCCTCGCGCGCCTACGTGAGTGGCGCGCGGAGGCGCTACACCGGGGGGTCACTCTGCTGCCGCGGCACATTGCTGCGCGGCGGACAGACCTCCGGTGCGATCTCATGGCGGCATGGAGACAGCGACTGTTGCAACCCCGTGCAGGGCACGCCACGATAGTGGCGGTAAGTCCCCTCTTTGAGGAGTGGCTAGAGAGGAGCCACGGCGCCCTCACCTTCCGTCTGACGCAGGTCCTCACCGGACACGGATGTTTCGGGAGGTACCTGCACCGAATCAGGCGGGAGGAAACGCCCGGATGCTTCCACTGCGAGGATCGACCGGAGGACACGGTGGAGCACACTGTGGAGGTGTGCCCTGCTTGGGCGGAGCCCCGCCGTGTTCTCGTAGCGGCGATCGGCGGCGGCGACCTCTCGCGTCCGGCCCTGGTGCAAGCCATGGTCCGGGGCGAGGAGGAATGGGACGCCGTCGCCTCCTTCTGCGAAGCAGTGATGCTAGCGAAGGAGGTGGCGGAACGAGAGAGGGAGCGAACCTCTCAACGTCCCAGTCGCCGCGGAAGGCGCGGAAGGCGCTCCGGGCGTCGGGGGCCACGTGATGGCTTCCGGCCACCGTAGACGCGGGCCTGTGGACGGTGAGTAATGGGCTAGCTCGCCGTCCGGCCGTCGTCATGACGGCAACAGACCGTGTCGGCGGCGCGTTCGTGTTCCACGCGCGCCTCAAAGAGATGTCAGCAAGGAGGGGCCCGCAAGGGCCGACGCCCGTCGGGGCCGCGGATTTTAGTACTAGATGACGTGGCCTCGGCACAAGGGCACAGAAGGAACATGGGTTCGGTTTTTAGTCAGTAGAAGTCTGACACTCCCCTTCGCTCTGCCCAAGAGCGGGGGGGGTCATTCGATGATTTTCCACCCACCAAAAAAAAAAAAAAAAAAGACATTCGTTCAGCAATCAATTTAAAAAACCAGATTAGCATTAATTCATTCTTGTTAAAAGCTATTCTTCAAACAATTTTATTCTTAAACCTCAAATTCCAACATAAAATAACATAAAATCAAGACCATTACGGCAAAAAACTCTTAACACTGTAAATTCCGTCTCACAGCCTCTAACGGTACAGTTTCTAGATTGAGACAAGACAAATCAAATAAAAAGAAGGTCCCTTTTTTAGTACAGAAGTATTCGAAAAAAGTGGGACAAGAAATGTTGAAGAAAATCCCTCGATTAGATTTTCTTTCTCGTTTCACATCTTGTTAGAAAAAGGAGGCTGATATTTAGGTAGTCTTTATTAGGTACTGCACTTGATTAGAATGATTTACATGACTAGGTATATACGTTTCTAAGGTTTATTCTTATAAGGCAGTGGTTGGTTAATTAAAACTATTTTCGGTTTGAAGTTGACACAGTGTGCTTGCGGTTGTTGATTTGAATCCTGCCCGTATCACGATAATCATAATTCTTGGTGTAACAAAAAATTGATAGAACTAGATAAAATTTAAATATGTCTTTCAAATTAATAGTGAATTTGGTGAAATGATTTTGTTGTTTTTGAGTTGTCGAGCTTGTAATCAATTTAATTGTACATAAAAAACGTGACGTTTGCCCAGAGAGACAATTGGAAATGCCTTTCAAAGTGTATTCCGACAGCAGCCTATATCAGGGCTGATTTTGAAGAGGTTGTATGTTTTTTGGCTAAGAGGGCCGGATATGTGGTGCATAGTTTACCACACTGCTCCATAGCCACACCTCGCTGCTGTTTCATTGAGGTAGTCCCAATTAACAAGCATGGTGGTGAAATTTAAAAAAATAAGTGCTAAGAAGAGATCATTTAATATGGAGTAGTCCTCAGTAATCATATTTAAACATCCACAATAATTACTTAAACTTAGCCATCAGTTACACTAAAACCCCAAAAATATTACAGGCAGCACACAATTTTTAAAACCATCCACTCGAAACTATCCTACGATCCGAAGCCATATATCATAATGGCGACCACACAAAATGGAGATCGCGCGTGACTCTGAATTAAGCGGGTTGGCGGGCCTTTCTAATGCACTAACGACATTCGTTTGTTATTACAGTTATGGAACACTTCGAAAAATTGTGGTTTGGATTCGTGAGTAATTATATTACACCTCCTGGGTTCTCGTTGAAAGAAGTTTTGCTTTGGTTAGTGTGGTGTTAGGAAAATAGATTCTTGGTACCTAATTTCGGACAACTCTCGACTTTATTGTACTGGTCACTATGCTATGGTAATCACCTGTCTAACATTTTTGGGGTTGGGTTCCAGCCTAACCGGCTAAACACCAGTTTTTTACATGGAACGACTGCCTATGTCTAACCTCCGCAACCCAGGTAGTACTGGTTAATACGATACCCCTTGGTAAGACTAGCTGTTAAACTTTGTGACTATCAATTATCTATAAATGACAGCTAAGACCAATGGCTTAACGTGGTTTTCGAGGCATGCAGGAAACTTGGTAAGTTGTAGGTGGTCACCCATCCACAGACCAACCTAGTCAATCGTGGCTTCAGATGTTTTTAACCTGAAGATTGATCCAAGCGGCTTTTATTATCTAGCCACGAGCGCCTCCAATTTATCAAATGACCATGAGTGTAAATAATAATAATAATATATTTATTTACTCAAAAAAACAAGGCATTGTATTGTAGTACACTTTAAAAATACAGTTTTACAAAATAGGTAAGTATTTCTATCGTTTGGGTAAGCACTGCTCTCCTAGCTAGGTTATGAAAACCTGTGATATAAGGAGAAGCAGTCCGGTCCCCTAAATATTGTAAAAACCTTTTTCAAACAGAATAAAAAATATCGTAACTTTATAAATTAAGTTCTTTGGCAAACTACATAGCTATCTTCGATTATTATTAACCAAGAGATACCTTGATACCCACTAAAATAATTGACCATTAATCCAAGAAAACCAAGTTCATTTTCTCGAAAAGCCTCCGGCTTACTCAGCAATAATTATGTAACATCTACCAAAAGTACCAGGAGGCTATAAGAGTAAAGAGGTTTGGTCATTCACCGCGACTAGGTCCCAACATGATTGGAAACTTCATCGCCATTTATCGAACACGATTCTAATCCCGTAGTGAAACTGAAAATTTGCCAAACTAGAAAATCCAATTACAGACACACAATTTGTTGAAATCGAAGCGAAGCGTTGATAGGTAGGCTTTGTTGTGAAAATGTAATATTCTATTAACTGTTCGTCATTATGAAAATGTTATGTGTTGCGATGTTAGAAGAAAATATAATGAGGAAAATTTTGATGAATTTAGGTGGCTATAAGAGTAGAGAACCAAGAAACGAAGGATGGACTGTATAAAAGATGATAATAATATGGCTAGAAATTATATAGAAGAGTTAACATAATATTGATATGGTTTGAAGACTTTCATTTAGGGTGACATTTCGCATATAACAAAAACAAATATAAATTATACGATAGCTGATAAATTGTTCTTTTATTACTTCTAACTTACTTTTTGTTGTTTGTATACACCACTTATTTACCTATGCCAGTGTTAAAAGCCTACAGATTTCGTGATCAGTCGGTTACCTACCGGGGATTTTATAAATGGGTATTATCTCTAACACTCATAAGTATTTTTTTTTCTCTTTCCGTTATCATTTATTATCTTCTTGGCTACAAAAATTCTCTATAGTTACGTACGAAGAACTCTATTCTCTAAATTTACTGCTCATTACGTGATAAAATCACAACAATTCTATTCTTAGCATCTTCTAAAGTTAATTCACCATCACTGGCACTTATTTACATTTTCGTTCCTTCATTACAATGGAGTTCAACACGATTTTATAAATTGTCACAGCGACTGCAAAAGTATACTGATTGCATTTATTCGTAAAATGGGTCATAAGACTCAAATTAGGACATCGTACCTATTACCTACAGAACACTGGGTGGCTTTTATATTTTTACCTTTGACCTTTAGTGTTTTATGCTGAAAAGCGAGAGTTTAATGGGTAGGGTCATCATCATCATTTCAGCCAAAAGTCGTCCACTGCTGGACATAGGCCTCCCCCAGGCATTTTTGGGGGGGTTTGCCATAATCGCCACGCTTGGCAGGCGGGTTGGCGATCGCAGTATGGTTGTTACAAAGACACAGAGAACGCTGCTGCCCATTCTCTGGTAAGTCCCTTAGTCGCCTCTTACGACACCCACGGGAAGATATGGGATGGTGCTATTCTTTACGTCCGACACCACACGAAACAAGAACAACAATGGGTAGGGTAATTGAGAAGAAGTATTTTATTTTAACATTCAGAATTAAATAAGGCTAAGGCGTGAGCTCATTGGTTTTGCTCATCTGGACCAATAAATAAAATTGAAGTGTCTGTTTGTTACATCAAAACAACAGGTTTTTACTGAATGCGTATGAAATTATCATCATCCTCCTGCCCTTATCCCAATCCTATATACCTGGTGAAGGTTGCGGGGATCCACTGCGAGACGCATAGGGAAGGTCAATGTGGCGACACTCAGGGGAGGTCTATGTCCAGTAGTGGACGTCTTTCGGTTGAAATGATGATAATAATGATGAATATCCAAAACAGCTTGACTGATTTTAACAGATTTTTTACTAGCAGATATCAAGATATGGCAAGTTAGCTGATGATATAAGGATTAACTTAGCTTTTATTTTAATGACCGGTTTTGGGTTCCATAAGAAAAAGTAGACCCCTGAAATTGGTACCAAAGTGTAACAATATATCTGATTCAAATAAGGAAGTAATATTTAAAAGGTCACAAAGGCAATAGTTAGTCGGTATATAAATAGAACCACCTTAAAACTTTTGTTTCCTGTTTAATCGCTAAGGGAACGGATTTCCCAGAATCCTTTCTTCAAAGGGAGTACAAATATGACATGTTATGTTAAGAATTCTTTGACAACATGTCATGGTTGTGTGTTACCTGCGTCAGTGAGTGAACTGAAGGGTTTACCCTTGTTTGGTATAACAACGTTTCGTCGAAAATCACTCCGACTAATTTTAGTTACAATAAAGTCATTTGACCGAATAATTAATTGGTAGATTTTTATTTAGCATAATATATTTATTTATCTATATAAATAAAAAGAGAAGTCCTGACTGACTGACTGACTGACTGACTCATCAACGCCCAGCCCAAACCCTTGGACCTAGAAAGCTGAAATTTTGCACAGAGGTTCCCTATATAATGTAAACAAGGAATAAGGAAGGATTTTTCGAAATTCATCCCCTAAGGGAGTTAAATAGGGGATGAAAGTTTGTACGGAAAATCGTCATTTTCACGCGGGCGAAGCCGCTGGCAAAAGCTAGTTTGAAATAATATTATTAGACCGAATTTTCAAATGCACTAATTTTATTTAACCTAATGTTTCACTAGACTAATAATGATTTAGTCCATAGATCGTATCGAATATTCAGTTCATTAATCATTCGTTTCCTTTCATTCGTTTCCGTCAGCAGGTCGACGGAGCCCCGCCGCGCGGGGCTCCAATTTCTGTCTGCAGGGTTTAAAGGGACCTAACTAACCAAACGCGGGTGCCCCTGACGTCGACCGTCTAGGGTTAGGATTTCTGTCAGCATCTGTGTTTGTTTGGGGGAAAAATTGAAATATTAATATTAAAAAAAGTAAAAAACTAAAACCCGACTACAACAAAAAAAAACGACGCTGAAAAACTATGAAACAAGATTTTCAGGATAGAACAAAAAGAAAAGCCGTAGTCACACGGTATTAAAGTGTTTAGGTTGGTACCTATAACGTGTGACTACGGCTTTTCTTTTTGTTCTATCCTGAAAATCTTGTTTCATACTTTTTCAGCGTCGTTTTTTTTGTTGTAGTCGGGTTTTAGTTTTTTACTTTTTTTTATTTAAACAATTTTGGTGTTAAATATTTTTTTTTACTCTTGACTTTTTGTCCGCTAGAGGGCGTGATTTGAAATTTGAGCAATATTTTGGAAATGTACAATTGAGGCCCTTTTAAATGATACCAAACACGGCGTGTTTATCTCCATTTTTATTTTTTAAGCCTTACTTTTTGACCGCTAGAGGGCACCAAATCGCTTTTTGTGAAACGTCACGTAGCCTATGTTCAGCGGAAAATTAAGACGGTTCTAACGATACCTCTTATGTCGAGTTCCGATAAGTAGATTAGAAGCTATGAGGGAACAGATGAAGATACACACATACATACATACATACATACAAACATACAAACATACATACATACATACATACATATATACATACATACATACATACATACATACATAGCCAGTCAAAATCATAACCCTCCTTTGGCTTTGCCGTAGTCGGGTAAAAAACGGGATATTTACCATGGTAAATATCACGTTTTCAATATTAATAATAATGTTAGTGACCATGTCAGTTTAAAAACTTATATTGAAAAATTGAATATTCGATAAAACACAAATTATACCACCTGAACATTACATCAAGTTTCATTGTAGCTAGCGAATTTTTTTTGCAATTTTCATGTCATTGTCGGATTGTATGTTAAAGTTATCATCCAAAACAACCCTCTTAGTTCCTTAAAATGCAATGACTATTTAATGAAAAACAGATGACTTGAAAAACATTGTGTATTAGTACCCACAACGACCAATAAAGCGATACAAAACCAAATTAAGTTTATCTGTCAAATGGTGGTCAGGTAGTTTTGGATATGTATATTATGTACTATGTACTCGAAATCGGCAGGCGTGAATGACCAGCTAAAAACTTGGACGATTCGAATCCGAATTCGGTGGATAGTAGGATCATAGCAGATAGCGTAATGTCGTTTCTTCATACCCCCATGGAAAATACGTCAGTTTATGTATAAATGTGTATCAAACTATTTGCTTAAAACCACACAATTCAAGACCATTAATTAAACACTTTTCCCCCGAAGAAAGTTAACTAAACCACAATTTATTTCGGTAGCTAGTTCGTTAAAAAATTCGGTACGGTTCTGAAGCGGACTTTAAAATCTTGGACGGGAGAGTGGCGTGGGTTGCTTCCTGATAGCACTCGTGACTTGGATCTGGGATCTGAGGAGCGTTTAGACGTGGCGGTTGAGTAATGGGTACTAGAACGAGCTATATATTGTTGCTTGTGGGTAGTAAGGTGTTTGAGTTTCGAACGTTGTTGATGTGAACGGATTTTGGCATTGATCTTTGAATACGGCGACATGTTTGACAAATCATCTAGATATTTTAGGATTCTTAAGTTTTTTAAGTGCACTTTTAAATATTTTGGTTTCAATAACGCCGAGTCATACACACAAATACATTGTGGAGAAGTAAGTGGTTACAGACACAAAATGCGCTATTTCAGACAACATAAATATTATATCACACCTGTGATCCTCAAACGGTTAGGCAGTAGGCAGAGGTGTATCTAAGATAAATAGCTGATGGAAAACTTAATAACACTTGTCAGGTAGGTCTTTGCGCATGAACAGAGAGATAGATAAAGTATAAGCTGTAAAAGTTTTGAGATATGGCTCAGTGATCTCTAATTTCAGTGATGAATTGTTAACAGGAAAATATTATAATATAACAAGTGAGTACAAAGGTACTAAATATAGACCACCCTTTGAATAAGAAAAATAGTAAACATAGTATCTTATTAAACTAAAAGTTAAAATACCTACATTCTAGTTTAACAAAACTCACAAGAGATAATAACGTGAAATGTAGACGGTTCCAAAAAGTTTCAAGTTTAGGCAAGTTACTGGCGCAAGTTCACTGGCTAGAAGAGATACGTCTAAACAATCCTTAAGAGATTGTGAAATAGATACTTAGACATCGCATGAAGTGTTTTCAAATGGATTCTTATGTTATCAAGATGAGTCTGTTCAGTTTGTAAAAGAGATAGTAGTCCAAAAAGTGTTGTTTTATTTAAAAAAAGATTTCGGTATTCCGCTGTTAAGGAACAACCTCTTAGATAATAAGAGCTCGTGACTAAATAATAACAGATGCTCGTGTCGATCGATTTAGGTTAAGGTTGATGTTCCAGGGTAGCCCGCGAAATTCAAATTTTCTTACGTTTTTAGCGATTTGCAGGCCAGTGCTAGGTTGTATGTTAGTGAAAATATGATTCGCGGCTGTAAGACGTATGCAGTTACAGAATTATAATCATCAAAATCATCATTACAACCCTCCAAGTTCATGTAACTCTCAAGAATGATTATTTCATCAAAAGGTCATTCTTGGTCATTCTGTAACTGCATAAGTCTTACAGCCGCGAATCATATTTTCACTAACATACAACCTAGCACTGGCCTGCAAATCGCCAAAAACGTAAGAAAATTTGAATTTCGCGGGCTACCCTGGAACATCCACCTTAAGCCGTACTCGCCTAGGTTGTTCTGTGACACAAATTACATAACGAGTTAAGCTGTCGATCTCGGCTGTGTTTGACAGTCTTTGCAGGTAGTCAGTAGCCCAAAATATCTAACAACCTGTCTTACCATGGGATATCGAATTACCCAGTGCTAACTGAATAGGGGATCGGACAAAAAGAAACTAATTAGTCCGTCAGATAGATTTCCAAAAATTATTGGACACGTATTTTTTCTTTTTTCACGTAAACTTAAAATGAAGACGATACAGTGCTTCGAAAACTCGTGTGACGTCATATGATAGTACATTTTGACGACACAAGTGACGTTTCAAGCCCCACTCCAAGATCTTTGACGCGTTTTATCTTCGTTATTTTTTATTGATTTGATAAAACAAAAAACACGTATTCAATATTTTTCGATAATCTAACTTACGGACTAAACAGAATCATATTATTTTGACCCAGTCCGATCCCCTGACGGTCTGACGGTCTGACTCAGACCTATCTGATTTCCTACAGTCACTCCATGAAAAATCTGAATCTAGTGAAACTGGAAGCTGACCTCAACATAATTGGAAACAGGTTAGGTTAGGACAGGATAATGGTGACATTGTTACTACAGAACGCCATCTCTTAATCCTACTAATATAAGTTTTAAACGTGAAAGTTTGTTAGTATGTGATGTTTGTTACTTTTTCACGCAAAAACTACTGAACGGATTTGGATAAAATTCGGTACACAGATACTTTATAATCTGGATTAACACATAGAATATTATTATCCCGATTTCATTTTCCCGTGTGTAATTTTTGAGTTGTAGCGGGCGAAGCCGCTGGCAACACCTAGTAGTTACATACTCCTCTCGCCTCGTCCACAAGAGACCTTTTAGAGACCTTTAAATAAACAACATCACCAATCAGTTTAATATACGAACTACTCAATTTCCGTATCAAGGGTCAAAGTATCATACGCCCACTTGCTCACCACTTACAACTCATAGTACTAACAGTTAAGTAGACCGTATTATAACACCGTGCGACCACCTCGGTCTATAAGTACTGAAACTTCATAAGCTCCGTCTTATAACACCAGTCTTGCTTGCGTCATTTATTTACAACGGCTTTTACCGCTAAATATAGTGAAGGTTGTTCCTGCCTGTTCGAATTACGGGAGAAAACTAAATACCTACTACAGATAGGTCATACAACTTAGATAGGTACTGTAGGAGATATCGTTGTTTTGCGTTTTCTGTAGGGTCAAAGGTGGATGAACATTGTGGTTCATTGCTGGACATAATCAGTGATTTAGAAAGAATATTGGTCTACCTTTCTACCAATTAACTTAACCAAAATATAGTTCCAAACCATGAATCTACAAAAAAAAAATAACAAATCACAGTCATCAAAAGATATTTCCAAGGCAACAGTAAAATGTTATACTTATCATTGAAATTTCGTTATTAAGTTTCACTTAACAACAAAATATATCTGGACCTAGATCTAAAATGCACTTCTGAGAAGAACATTATACATCTAGGCCTTATCCCGCAAGAATATGAAAATGCAGATAGTGTGATCAAAACCTATACTAGAGGATTGATGGTTTTAGGTCTATGTAATAAATGCATGTGGCGGCGGCGGAGATATCAAACAAATGACAGTCCCAAGCACGCTTGCACTCGCTGTACGTGCAGTATGTTTGTGTGCGCGCGTTTTCGCTCGTCGTTTAAAACTAGTCTTCTGTATCTTTCTACTCTGTGTCAGCCTTCACCTGCGAATATGATACTGGCCCGTGAGAATATACGTCACACCTATGTTCTCAAGGGAGGTTTAGAAGACAAAGGTGTAATATCAGGCGCTTAGTGTCCCTGGTGACAGTGTGTGTCGTATTAGAGGATGTCATGTTTGGTATCAATTGCACGGTGAGAATTTTTTGTAGGAAGCATCGTCTATCACAGCTATAGTGAGTGTTGTAAAGTGAAATTGATTGAATTGTCTTAAGGTTGATGTTCCAGGGTAGCCCGCGAAATTCAAATTTTCTTAAGTTTTTTGCAATTTGCAGGCCAGTGATAGGTTGTATGTTGATGAACATTTGATTCGCGGCTGTAAGACATATGTAGTTACAGAATTATAATCACCAAAATCATTAATACAACCCACCGAGCTCATAAAGGTTCCGGAATGACTTTGGCTGGCTTCACCTTAAGTGGCGCCGTTGGCTGAAAAGTCTTGTGGTAATCGGTTGTCATGGTATGGGTTTAAATATGAGAGAAATGCCGAAATGATTCTTGGGACCAGTAGACCAACGTCAGTAATCTCAGTCCTCAGTCGTATGTTCTTATTAAAAGTAGTTTGTAGACAATGAATCTTGCATAATGTAATCCATCCATTCCGTGGTACGTAGAATCAGAAGCAAACTTTGATAGATTGACTTTATATTGCCTAGGATACCCGAGAACGCGAGGTTGCCCAAGTTTCAGGCAGCCAAGTTAACTAACTCATTCAAGACGGTAGAGGCTACAGAACCTTGATTAAAACAAAGTTGCCGATACGTTTGGCACATTTACAAAGTAAAAAAAAAATTGGGCTTACGCTGCTTGGCCTAGTTAATTCTAGACTTGGTAGAAACTAAATAAGTTAACACTAAGTCTAATCTTTGTTGAGAAGAAGATCATGATTTCAGCCAAAAGACGTCCACTACTAGGCCTCCCAGCAGGTGTTGACACATTGACCGGTCCTGTGCGTCTCGCACGATACGATGGATCGCCACAACCGTCACCGGGTCATCAGTCCACCTAGAACTAGTTAAAATAGGAATATTGTTTTTGAGGATAATAGGTTTTATTCACTTTGGTTTTACACTTTAAGTTCAATTTAATATCTTTCTCCTCTCCAAACAAAAATGCACTTTTTGAATAGGTTTTCGCATTTGTACTGCAAAATGCCATTCAAATAAACTGCATTTCAAGAAGGTTGTCGTCTGCTTATCCTGTAATGATTATTCAATGAATAGTTGGAATAGAGATAGTTGAAAAGATGCAAGGACCTTTGCCGTTCAGTGGGTCTCAAAAAAAAACAAATAATGAGACCATGACTGCGGCTAGAACATTATCTCCGAACATTACGTAGAAAATTACAATCCAACGCTCAGCAGACATGGAAGCGAGACAACAATCTGGATAAAACTTATTTTTAGCAGACAATTTCGTCTTTGTCACGTTCTGAATTTTAATATAAGAAGCCTTCTCACACCATCGCCCAAGAACTTGAGGGTTCGGCAAATATTTTCCATGTAGACAAACATGTTTTCGATCGAAGAGTTCGGAAAAATAGATTTAGTGTGTTGATAGTAATCATTTGGTGGTCGAGATTGATTTAGAGTAATACTTTCGTGAGTAATGTGTCCTTTTGATAGTTTATCTACGACAGAGTTAGGGGTCAGCGAATATCATTGTTGACCTTTGTCTGTTTTTGATACATTATTTTGTTAGTAGAAAATATTTAATACTCTGGATGATGGAATGTGGCCCACGGGGCCTAGACGACGTTATTGCTTTTAAAGTGTCCGTACTTCTACATCAACTTACTGTCAATTTGTTTTTCGGTAGCTTAATGTCAAATAAAATTATATTTTTGAACTGTCCAACATTGTTATCGTACATAGAATGTCTAAGACTCTAGATCTCATTTGTCTAAGCTTTTCCTTACTACGTTGAGGTCAGCTGCCAATCTAGCTGAATGCAGACATAAGGCATAGCGAATGCCTATCTGACCTCCATGACCCAGTTCCTGAATAATACCCCTTAGCTAGACTGAACTGAGGATAAAATATCTGAGACTTTCTCTACTGCAATATATTCAGCCAAAACTCCCAATACACAAAATATCCATATACATTCAAAAAAAATATATAATCCAGTTACAAAAGAGCAAGCGTATTTGTGAATCTAAAAAGTCAACCGCAAACATGGGAGTCGTAAAAATATGAATAGTATTAACCGAGAAAGCCAGATGGCTTTCATGCAACAAATTCACCTCGCTCCCTGCTGAATGAATGAGAAGTGGAGGTAGGCTCATTAATTTGGCTCTGTATTGCTTTCGCCTTAGTTTTTACAGTGCATAAAGTTGGAATGCTTTTATTTCATTTATTTTATTTTGAATGGAAGTAAGCTAATGAGTCATTAAGTTGTTGGATTGAAAAAAGTGTCAGGTTAAAGTTTTTGGAGAAGTTTTGGCGGTGTGTGGAAAGTAATTGAAGTTATTTTATTCAAAACTGTAATTAAAAACAAGGCCTATGGCAAGTTGCGAACAGGCTGTGCTATGGCTTAAACTTTTGGGGTTTTCCATCAGGAAGTTTCTTGGTAGCTACTCGGAGCCTACCCGCAGGCTACCTTTTATAAGACTCAACGATAATTTGGAATATGTGGAAACACTAAAGGTATATTTTTTCAATACCTTTGCACGGGCGACGGCGGTAGCCGATGCCATATCATGCTGACAAACTATCCTGCAGTTAGACAGAAGATTTGTGTAATACTCACTTAAGTAACTTTTGTTGAAATAAATTAATACAACTTACATACTTAATGTTACAAGGTTCTGTAAAATATAACTCAGTAACCTCGGATCTTCAAAACTACTTTTGAAGGACCAACGGGTATAGAAATTTTTCATTATTTGAAACACTTCAATTCGCGTTTTTAAACTTACCTATACAGTGTCTCCGGGCCTGGAGCGTGTAGCAAGTCAAGAGTTTAGTTGGCAATACGACTTCACCAGTTCACCTATCAAGAATCAAGTTCCGTGGAACTCATGTAACTAACAACTTTAACTTGTTGTATGGAGAGCATATATCGACATCTGTCAAACTTCGATTACTAGTACAAATGCCTTTAGATTACGGTAACAAGTTTGGCAGAATCTTACATACATTTCAACCGAAGCCATGTTTCCTTGTTCATCTAGTGGGTTGTAGTTGAGCTGCAAATCGATTGTACACGAATTGAAAGGTGGTTTGATGACTTTACAATAGAATGTAACTATCATTATTGTATAAATTTAGTCCGACGGCATCATCTATGTTGAAAAAATGTATTATGCACTATGTGAAAGAACGACTGGTATCTTTTGTCTATCATTCAATACGAATAATATTCAATCTAGTTAATTCAAACAAATAATAACAGTCTCCCGGGTCGATCCGTAGGTTAAACCACGCTTGCCTAAGTTAGTTCGTGAATAAGTGACTACCCATTTCATACCGAGTTTTCTTCATGTCTCTGAAAGCACGTTAATTTGTTGGTTATGTGATTACAGCTATTTCCTTTTCAACCTTTGATTATGCCCTTATTAATAACTCCATATTCAGTAATGGACTGTGATTATAACATTATCATAATTTGCATCAACCTTTAGCCTGATATTGCAAATTAGGCAAACATTATAATGTTTCCACTGTTTACATCTAGGTCTTCTTTTAGTAACACTGAGAAAGCAAATAATAATCCTAATGCCGTGTAAAAATACAATACAGTCAGTAAGACTTGTAGTGTGACTATAGGCGAATCCGCTAGGTTTTTATGTGAATAGAATAGAGACTCTTTTAGTACATGCTAGAATAGAAGACATTGAGTTTTAATAACACACAAGCTACATAACACTCCAATCCCCAATAGAGTTAGATCTCGGCTTCTACCAAATAACTACACAAACTTTATAGTAGCACTAAAACACTAGAAAATGTTCAATCGACCGCCACAAAATAGTTCTGTACCGTTTGGAGCAGGAGATGCTCCTTGAGACATCGGAACAACATAAACGACACCTGGTCGACGATTTGTTACAATAAACCCGACAGCCAAGCTTAGAGCTATTGTTCACTCGGTTTTAGTGTTTTTATTGCACCTACTAAGCTTTTTCGTTCCACTTCACACATGGTGCTGGTGAAGGGTTCTTTGTTAAGTTTACGGCTTTTACGGAGTTTGGTTTATGTTATGAGTTAAGGAAAAATTTATTCATAATGTTGGTGATAGCGCGTTGGGAAGGGTATATAATTTAAGTAAGCAGGATGCAGCTGAACACGGATATACATATGATACAAAAAAGGGTATCAAATAAAGGAGCTATAATAATATTATGTCCAGAAGCGAATAGAAGCTAGGCTAATGTGATGATGCCGTTGATGAGATAGTTTTAAGGACAAGTTTTTTACTAAGTCATTAACTAGTTAACGGAAGACTCAGCAAATTATCATAGGTAAATTAGCAATATGGATGATTGCAGGAACCAACGACTTAACGAAAGCACGGAGGAAACTCGTTATAATTGATGGGTCGTCACCCCATCCATCAACCAACCCAGGCAAGCGCCGCGTAACCTGACTTCAACAGAGCGATTGATATTATTTAGCCACAAGCTCCTCTCAGATAATTCTTGAATACGATCAACCGATAAGTACTTATGCTTACAATAATATACATATTTTTAACACCATTAGCAAAACTCCAAGGAATAAGATCACCAACTTCATCAAAATATTTTAGAATACTTATTCAAATTATTCTTGAAACACCAAACTTTAATAAAGGAAGTAAATTGAGTGTTGCCCAATACCGTGGAACTCCCAACTTTTTAACAAAAATGTTCTTTGTTTCCTGTCACTTTCAAATGCGATCTCTGTGAAGAGGACATTTTGGAAAGTTCATTTATTACTTTCTGTTTTAATTTGAGAGGTAGGAATTTGTAATAGGGTCATTATGTTAGGCCTGCCTGAAAAAGGACTTTTGCCGAAAGGTGTCGTATATTGAAGTCGGTTCCGTATGCCGAGGATGGTGACGTGACACCACGCAACGGAACACACCGCTGACAACGTTACGTGTAAAGGTACTTTAATAAGTTGATTAATATTATTTTGTGAATTTGATCTTTGTGCTTTAGTTGGAAAAATTATTTAGTAACAAATAGTCACAGAAATGGCAATCCAAATCATGTAGGCCGTCGCTCCATTAAAAATACTGGAATCCAGCTACTTCCGGTAAGACTGAAAGCCGGCCCGGTCTTAATAGTAGTAGCTGAATTTAGCAACTATTTAGAAAAAAAAAGATGATTTTGAATAAAGATTCCGAAGTCAAGGTTTTAACAGAAACTACAATAATTAGTATACGCATATTACAAGGTCATTTAAAATTAACAGGGTCTTGCAAGGAATATATTGTCTATAATAAGAAATTTACAAACCCGTTGTTTGTTAGAAAAGAGTTAAAAACCAAGAGCATTTATTTTCAACCTACCAGCAGTCCTTCTTTAAAACTGAGTTTTTTGTCAAGAGCTCTTATCCACCTACATGATGGTCTAAAATAAGTACATACACCAATCAAAAGAATATTAAAGTCTCACAAGTTCAAGGACCCTTAATTCAGTTTTCACATTTCACTCTTAACACAGCCATCATTAAGTCGTAACCCTATTTAAGTATACTCAGTGAAACACGTTCAATTTGTTTCGGTACCACAGAAAGATGTTCCCTTAGATAAACTCGGCGAATTCAATTTTGCCGGGTAAACAGTTTAAAAGCATTCCGAGTAACGAGTATCGAATGGTAATGGAATGAATTGGACCTAATGTTCACAGTAGTGCTGTTTGAAATCTAAAGGGCGTATGTTTGACTTCGTGATATTGAATTACAACTTTTATGGTCGTAGTAATTAAAATCAATATTTTATGGTGCTGGTAAAGTTTTATGATAAAGAAATTCAGGAGTTTTCTCTTATGTATCTAATTTTGTGCCGATCTAATTTTGTGATGTTATTAAAATATTTTTAAGTGTGTTTGTCTGTAATTTTCCGGGATTAATGTTGCCTTTATCCTAATTTATTTAGGGTCAACACGGCATGACTTTTCTCCCGTTTAACGTCTTTCACACAGTTCATCTACTGTTTCTTAAAAACAATACGCTTTAAAGTTAAATTCATATGGGTCTTTTGGCATTTAATTTTGACCTATTTAGAATGCTGCTTTAGCTTCGTGCTTTCACATTATTAAGAGACTTCAAAACTCTAACTATATCAAACGTCCATGCCAACATTCCCAACCACAAATTAGTCCACCGCATAATTCCCAAAAGCGCCAAACACCAAATACAGCAAAACGTGAACGACCAAATTTTGCACTTACGACCTTTCAATTTCGCACGAACGCAGTGGTAAATGGAATGTGTTAGGCGGATCGTTCTCTCAAACATGCAAACGATCCGAAACAAGTACTTACGAGACGTAAATGATCGCATATGATCGTACGTATCCTTTGCATTGGAGATAATAGCATAATGACGGATAGAACGCGGTGATGTCACCAATGTACCGGTCGTTTATGCAAGGTTTAACGAGAACACTTTGGGTATTTTTGAGGACATTTTAGAAGCAAAAACTTACTAATATTTTTAAAGCTGCCATTTGTAATTTCGAAGTCATTAGCATTTGACATTTTTGAGAATGATTGTGGATGGGTAAATAAGAGTAGAGAGAGATCAAAGAATCGATGGATGGACGATGAGATGACGAGTAAAATAAAAACATGGAACAATAACACATGCTGCACCAACCCAAATCTATTGGGATGAGAGCAGGAGAATGATTATGACAATTGGTGATTGACGGGTACTGGGCTTATCTTTCAGTATCAATATTTGTATAGAGTGGAGTGTAAATGTGGTGCTGTTCCTCAAACAATGGGGCATTTAATATCGTGCCCTGCGTGTCCTGCTGACTGTTCACTACAGGAACTGATGGACGCTACCGAAAGCGCCAAACTAGTAGCCCAATTCTGGGCCGACACAATTTAGATTGCCACCGACACGCTAAGAAGAAGAATATTTGTATAGTACAATTTTTATTTTTCGTAATAGGACAAATAATAAGCAAGGTAGCATCGCCTTCTAGGAGAGCCTGAAAGTAGAAAATACAATGTTGTTATAAGAATTTGAGAATCAATTAAAATGACCTCAATAAACTTTATGACAGGCTGTCACTTAGATTTCGTTAATGGTTTATACCAGACTTGTACGATGTTCGCTTTCCAGGTCAGGTTAACTGTTATTTTATTGTACCCACCCCATTAGTTCACCCACTAGGGCTAATCATCATCTACGTAACCTTTTCCCAACTATGTTGGGGTCGGCTTCTAGCCTAAAAATAAATAAAATCGTAGTGTTCGTAATAATTTCAAAATAACAGGATTTTACTGAAGGCATGTGAAAATAAAAATATAAGGTCCCATTAAAATAGATGGACAAATCTTAATACAACGTTCAGTACGTTTAGCCAAAAATATCCAAGGAAAAAAAAACACTGATTAATGTGATTTTCTTCTGACCTAAAATATTGGCTAATAAACATTTTTATTGTATTTTCGTTAGTCGATTTTTTTTCTTGTAATGCGTTTTATTAATATTTTTTTCAATTGTCCTTATTTTGTTGGTTTGAATGATTTCTAAACGTTTGTCCACCTATTTAAATGGGACAACGGACATACGGTACTTAAAACAATAAAAAAATTCTGTACTTTGTTTCGGCTAATCATTGAAACAGCTGGACTGACGGGACTTTTACTGGCAGATAGCTAATCTTGCAGGAAGTACCGTAAAATTATTTTATTTGAAAAGAAAGATTAGTATTAGTTTCGGACAAAATAGCCGATAGGGTCGAAAAGTTCTGGAGTGGCGACCGCAAACCGGAAGACGTTGCGTTGAAAGGCCTTCCACTGGGTGGACAGTTGACCTGGTGAAGGTTGCGGGGATCCGCTGGATGCGAGACGCTCGGGATCGGTCAATGTGGTGACACTTGGGGGAGGCCTTTGTCCAGCTGTGACCGTCTTTCGGCTGAAATGATGAATTTGAAAAAAAATTACACCCTTAAAATTGTTAACAAAATCCTATTCAAATACGTAAGTTACAGTTTATGCGGACGAAGGTCACGTGACACAGCTAATACATGATGCACCTTTTTCCCAATCTTCAAATTCACTGCACAACCTAACTCGCTCTTTGGATCGCAAAAAGATCTCTCAAAGTTCAAAGTTTAAAAGAGCATCATATACCAACAAAGATATTCCATTTGAAGAAAACGTACAAAGTCAGGAAGTAGTTGAATAAGAACTCGAAAGCCCCAACGAAGTCAGAACTGGGAATAACGAAGATATTTCACCACATTAAAATATGATTAAAAGGAATTCAAGCGAGGTTCTTTCAGTTGAATTATGTAGCGTTATTTTATGTAGATTTTATAGTGCTAGTGTAGCAAGTAATACGGATCTAAGGGAAATTATAATTATGAATGTAACAAGTTAATTAAACGATGGTACGTTTGAGGTCCGTTAAAATACTTTATGTACCCGTATTGTTTGATTAATGGCTTTACAAATTATACCTCGAACGGTTCCTGCACCTTTAAAACTTAAAAGGAAACAGAGGCTGCGATTTTCCATACAAATGTATTCCCCTTTTTTCTTCTTGTATACGGCTTCTAAAGCAATCATATTTTTTCATAAAGTCGGCTGTAGATATATCTTTATCATTTTCTTTTTTCAGCAACTAATAACTTAAGAAAATAAGACGCTCTAATTATAGCCTTGACCCCATAATATAAAAAATGTTAAATCCGCAGGAAACGACCAAAATCTACACAAAATACGGGAACAAAATAATTTCTAATCATACAGAACATTTGAAATGCAGAATTGGTATTTAATATCCATACCATATGAACAGCATTCGCTTTGAAGCCGTTCTGCCTCAAAGCAGGGCTCAAATTAGTCGTCTAGTATGAAACGACATGTATGATACTGTAAGCAGCTTATGCATGTTTATTATATAGGTAGAACTGCTGAAAATATCTAGCTGCAATTTTGCGTTCCACACAAAGTTTGCTGGGCGTACACACGGCTACACATCAAGCTATACAAAACCAGTATAATCTGATCGTTCATTGTGCGAAAAGATCTAGTAAAGCGAGGCCAAGATTAACTGGTTTTGTATAGCTTGATGTGTAGCCGTGTGTACCTGGAGTAAATAGTAATGGTCAAAAAGAACGTACCTACATAGTACATACTAAATAAATTTGGCAGCGATGTAGATATTAAAATTATCTAAATTCTCATTAATTATTTGATACGAACGAAGTCGGGGATATTACAGCTAGCTGTACATAACTATGTAGAGGTTTTGATGCCTTTTCATAGTTTATAGTCAATTTAAAATTAAAACATGACAATCATGCAGAATAAATCACGGCCAAAGAGGTTATTTAAATAAGACAAAACAATCACTGAACTCCGAAATAAAACTTCAAACCCAACTTTAATACACGTACAAGCTACCAAAGACGGAAGCGGGTTCCCCAATGCCGTCAAATTAACATTGCATTAAAGTTTGTTCCCAAATCTTGGGGGAATTATGCAGTCTTCTGAAATATTCATAAAATGGCTTCGTAACACAACTTCGAACAAGAAGGTTAGAGGTAATTATGCGTAGATTATATTACAAATTAGATGGACCTTTGTTCTAGTGAAGTTTGTTTAGGGAGTCTGTTTTTAAACTGATATTTTTTGTTCTTACATAATTTAGAATGTAACACTTAAAAAAAACTTTTTTGTTGATAAGTTTTGTAGAAACAGGATACGCTTAGAAGTCGAGTCTAGTTAGAAATACAAAAAAATATAGTCACTTAGACAACCTAAAACCTTTTTTGCACAACAAGAACAATAATTCTAGTAGACGAAATCTTAAGTACCTAGTTAACCAATGAACCCCAAATGAAGCCGGGATCTATATATTGTCTTATTAATTCTTTGACATAGACATTTTCTCTAAGAAAATGTCTCTACTACAATTATTATTCTCTCTGTGCAAAAAGAAGATAGAGACAGAAGCATCTGTCTCTATCTTTCACTAATAGTTATACATTAATAATTGTGCTACAATAACATGAACTACGTTTTGCCAAATTACCAATCAAGCTATGCAGAACCAAATAATTAAGCTATAATCTCTCATCGTACGGGAAGCTCATACAAAACGAAGTTAGGTTATACTGGTTATGTATAGTTTTATGCTTTTTTGTATCTACGTCATCTATCAGCTACAAATAAATATTTTTCCTTACTATAATGTGTCGCCGTGCGTACTACCTATGTAAAAGTAAAAAGTTCTTGACCTCAGCAAAATTTAAATTAGAAACGTAACTGACCAAATAAACGGTACAGAACGCAACCGTTAATCATTCTCAATTTGAATATTCCGAGACCAATTTCCTCATAAATAAAGACCTTCCGTTCGACCTGAGACCTAAAGGGTTCAGATTTTTGCAGAATGATTTACTTAGGGTCAGTACTGGTGCCCTATCTCGTTTATTTGATTAAAGATCAACAGAGTGAAGAAAAGGTAAGGTTGAATTTCCTTTATACGACCCTGCTTGGGAAATTTTATCTGTAGGATGTCTCTCCAGGTCGAGTAAGCAATGAGCGAGGGATTATGTACTTTTTTATTGGTAATGTTTAGTTGGATTATGTAGGATATGGGTCTAGACTCTAGGTGATTCGATGATTGCAGTTGCGTGAAATACAATTAATGAGAAATATCTATGTTGTTAAACTGACATAGTTACTAACACTTATTTACAGAAAACATTAAAAGGATCGACTGTCATGGTATGGGCACGTGATGAGACGGGACGAATCGCCATGTGAATAAAAAAGTGATGAATGTAAATGTTAATGGATGGATGGATAGGGGAAAGACGAAAAAAAAAGATGTATTGATTGACTGAAGAATAATATTATGAAGGAAAAAGGAGTAAATGAGAGAATGGACAGGGGAGAATGTAAGAAAAAACAAGTGTTGCACCGACCCCAAAAAACATGGCACACGTACAGTAACACTAACTTACCGACATACATACCAACTTGTAAAAAGTCCATGTTTTCTACTAACAAACTGGTAGAAGGAAGTTAGACATTTATGGAAAACCTCGGCGATTTTTATAAATAACAACAATCCAATTTTTGAGACATTTTTTTAAGTGCTGTTGTTGTTCCGCATTTTTCCACATTGCAGCTGACACAACATTAAGCTAATTAAACCATCAAAATTAGGTATTACTCTTACTTTCTGTCTAACTTCTGTCTAACTGGTTGCAGTTGAATACCAGTATTTTAGTTAGACCTAGTCATCATCATCATCATCATCATTTCAGCCAAAAGACGTCCACTGCTGGACATAGGCCTCCCTCAGGCGTCGCCACATTGACCGGTCCCGTGCGTCTCTCATCCAGCGGGTTCCTGCAACCTTGACCAGGTCATCGGTCCACCTAGTGGGAGGCCTTCCAACGCAACGTCTTCCGGTTCGCGGTCGCCATTCCAGAACTTTTCGGCCCCATCGGCCATCCGTTCTGCGAGCAATGTGCCCTGCCCATTGCCACTTAAGTCTGGCGATTCTTCGGGCTACGTCGGTAACCTTGGTTCTCATACGGATGTCCTCATTTCTGATTCGATCACGCAAGGAAACTCCGAGCATAGCCCTCTCCATTGCCCTTTGAGTGACTTTGAGCTTATACCTAGTACTGGGTCAAAATCCTCATTCTCCTGCCCTTGTCCTATCTTCATCCATACTTCTCTATTACTCGTTATCTCAGCAGTATCTTCTTCCATCATTTCTCTGGTCTTCCTCTTCTCTTATAGCCATCTACATACATTCATATTAGGTACTTAATGTTTTCCGCACTGTATAAGTATCTACTGGGTAATTTGAAAAATATCAATCAAATTAATCTCATAAATATTTCGGTACTTAACAGTGTAGCGTAGTTAGTAAACAAATATAAGACTGTCTTTGAAAATTACATTAGAATAAACAATATTACTGAGATAGTTCCAATTATGAACACGCACTCAAATATCCATGCACAACTACACAATGCAAGGCATAGCACGATTTCCGCACGACAGTAAACACCATGTCGTACAGATGTTTGTTTCAAGTCTGCATGTTTGCGCCCATGATTTGCGTGTATGTTCTAGAACACAGATGCCTAGTGTTGGACCGTGAATGTGAGATGTTTGTTTATTTATCCACGTCATAAATGTTACTGGTGTTTATGAGTTTGTGCGTAGAGGTGCGAATAACTTTTTTAATGGCGGTGGTATCAAGTTTATGGGGGTGAATTCTTTCTTGGAATTTGTTTTCGTCTGGTCTGTAAGTAGGTTATTTGGTAGCTCGAAAATGTCTCTACCTCTTTTTATTACAAACTTAAGTTCACTTACTGTCAGTGCGCAATCTTTGGCTGGATTTAGTAGCATACAATAATCACAGAAGTTTTCTTACCGAAAACTATGAGCAAATATGAATGATTATTAGATATTTCTAAGAATCATTCATATTTGCTCATATGAATGGGATTCAACCGATAAAAAATCTACGTATTTCTTGAAGCGACTGCCTATCTGACCGCAGAACAGTTTCTGGGTAATGCGAATCCCCTAAAGACCTTGAATGAGCAAACAGACTTGAAGGACTGAACTTTACAAAAACAATAACTTTTATAAAGGATCATAACCATTAAAACCGAATTAATCAGAATCCATTTAGCCACAAAATCCAATTCTTAAAACTAATCAATCTTACGAACTAACAAGTTTACCAAAACTTATAGTCGTTACTGAGTAACTTCCAGAATTTGTGGTCTTAGTTTTGGTCGAAACGAAACTGTACAAATGTACACTGATGATGAAAAATTACTTCTTTTACTTACCACACTCGTTTTTCTTGTAAAGCATGTTAATGTTCATATAATTTAATTATTTCTACTCATTCACTTGTAGAAACCGCTAGCTTTTTTCTAGCAAAAGAATAATTGAACTCTTTTTGCTAAGGTTGAATGTCGAATACTCCATTGTCTAAATGATTTTCTTTCTAGAATAATTTATCAGACAGATTGGCGTCCGGAAAATTCAACCTTTTAGATGGATATTTTTGAACTAATAGTGCATAGTATTCATTTCAAATATTGCATTTTTACTAAGTTGTAATACGGGTGAAAGTTCATTAACAGTGTTAAGTGTTATATTATTATGATTTCATTTACATAAAAGCCTTAAAATTCATGCTCTCACCACTGCTCTTACGACTCCATGTTTTTCTTTTATCACCGGATTAGCATGGGAATCCACGTAACATCTTTCGAGTACATCTTTGGCACACACCCAAGGTTTAGCGTGTAAGCATCCAATTTGGAAATCGTATTCAAATTCCTAGACTTGATCAAATTACTCCACTTTGTTACAGGATACTTGAAACGTGGCAGAACCCGCATCGGATATTTCGACCTCACCGTCTTACGAGAGATTATATCGAGGATCGAATCCCGATAATCAGACGGCGAGACTGATTCGATTGTTGAATGTGAAATCGATTTAACCCAACATGAAACTGTTACATAAAGACAAATAAGTGATAAAGGTGTTTGTGTTGTGGATAATATGGATGAAAATGAAATAAATGTGGATAATATAAAATAAAATGAATAGTGCATCGAACTGGACAGCGGAGAAGAAACAACAATGATCAAAATGACAACGCTACTACATTCAGTGTTCATTTGCATAGCACTGCATTTCATTGGTAAGTGAATATTTTTAAATTCTTGGAATAATTCCAAAAACTTGTAGAATTTTACCTGACACCGTTCCAAACTAAATGATATAGAAAAAATATTTTGATTCTGAATAATTGCATTTTTTTTTGTTGAAAACTTTAATTATTTCACTCTTCTGTGTTATTCATAACTGCATTTTAATTTTGAATTTCATATATTTTTTTAATAACAGGTGCTATCTAGTGCGTCTTTTCATACTGGAGTTTTATTAATCATGTATTTTCACAAGTTCTCAAAGTAACGCAAAAAAATACAATATATTATTATACGTAAGCTTGTATCACATTTAAAAGCAACTTAGCTTACGACCGCGGCTTCTCTTAAGTGGAGTTGGAGTTAAAAAGCTATAATATGAGCTATTCCAGACTATATTCTATCTTTGTGCCTCATTTAGATCTAGAAAAAAGAAAATTCGACGAAAATGTACCGTTCAAGATTTTGGGATTTAAAAATTTGAGGTTTAACTAAGAACTAAACTAGATTAAAAAAACTAAGAGCTTTTTAGTAACTAAGTTGAACCTCCTAAAGCTCTAACGATGGCACTACATCGGCGTGATAGACTGAATATGAGGTTTGCGATTAATAACATACTTTTAATTGAATAGAATAGAATAGAAGATGTTTATTTCCCTAGTTTATTTGTTACATTATGTCCATAGGTCGGTGGTGTATCCGGCCTGTGGGTGTGTCAGCTACTTACAGTCTACCTATGTTTGTCTATGAGAGATCTGTATAAGTGTCGTGTAGTGTGTGCTGTGTGCTTGTTAGTGTGTACAGAATAGATTTATATAAATTTATATTGTTGTTCTATTATTGTCCTATCCTATTTACAGCTAATTACAATTTATGGGGACGTGGAGCGGTTGTTCGCTTGCTGAGCAGCCGACTCCTGTCTTTTTTTGGTACATAATCGATTTCACCTAGTCTAGTATTAGTTAGGAGTGGGTTGTGCTGTCCGTATCCCAGGTAGACGTCGCCAGGGGTCTCTAGATCCTCGATGTGCAGGTCACGGAGTCGGTGCAACATGTCCTCGTTTAAGTCTTGTGCTCGGAGGTGCCATGGATCCCAATCGAGCATATCCCAGAGCAGTGAGGTTTCTAGGCGTCTTGGGAATTGTCCGCTGGTCTTAAGAGCCATTCGATATTGGCGTTCAATTTTTAATAAGTTGCTCCTACTGTAACGCGAGAGTAATTGTACCACGCCATAATCCAATATAGGAAGTAGGCAGGCCTGAACGACAGCTAATTTCACAGTCATATCCGTCTTAGCGTGCCAGCCTATGATAGGAGCTAGCGCGCCACGTGCTCGTCGCGCCTTCTGCACGACGTACTCCGTCTGTTTGCCCATGGTCATGGTCTTGTCCAAGTGGACGCCCAGATATTTTATGCTATTTTTATATTCGACTACCTCGTCTTTGATGCGAATGGTTCTGCGGTAGTTTCTTTTGTTTGTGAACATAGCACACTCCGTTTTGTCTACGTTGCATTTCAGCCCCCAGCGACGGTAGTAGTCGATTACGGTGTCAGCGGCCCAGCCTGCGCGGTGTGTCGCGCTGTTCGGGTTCGGAGACCTATTAAGGATGCACAGGTCATCAGCGTATTGGGAGAGCTTGAGTCCGCGGATATGGTCCCGTTGGTCCCAAACGTCGTGTACGTAGAGGTTAAAAATGACCGGGCCCAGGATAGAGCCCTGAGGGACCCCGTGTGGCACCGGTTTTTCGTCACCATTGGTGGTTCTGAAGCGTCCGTAAATTTTGCGACCGCTCAGGTAATTCTCTACTAGTTTGATGATGTTGTTCGGGACATCAGCTGTTTGAAGCTTCTTCGTCAGACCTTCATGATTTATTGAGTCGAAGGCCTTCGAAAGATCCGTCAATACCATGGCCACACTTTCCCTCGCTTCCAGCGCATCCGTGATGAACTTGCCGGTACGAAGGATCTGTGTGCCTGTTCCTCTCTTCTTAGTAAAGCCATGTTGAAATGGCGGTTGGAGTCTGTCGGCCGTCTGTCGCAGGCGCGATAGGAGCAGGCGTTCATGTAGTTTACCCATGATGTTTAGGAGTGTGATGGGTCGGTACGATTTGGCGTCCCGGTGATTCTTACCTGCTTTATGTAGGAAGATGCACTCCACGATCTTCCATCTCTTGGGATAAAAACCTGTCAGTAGCAGGTAGTCAGCTACCGCTTTGTACCTGGTGAGAAAGGGGTCCCCACCGAGCTTTAGGGCATCTGCTTTGATTTTGTCCGGGCCAGGTGCCTTCTTATTTTTAAAGCGTCTCAGCTCGAGTCTGATTTCCTCTATTGAGGTGGGGTCGAGAGGCTGGAACGGTGTGGTCTTCTCGGTGCTCTTATCTTCATTGTTTATCTCGGCTTCTGTGACGATCGCTGCGTCGACCAAGGCGTCGATGGTTTCTTTCTCACTGTTGCAACCCTCAATATAGGGGAGTCTCTGTACTGGAGCTTTCAGGTTACGTTGGATTCGCCACATCTGGGCTCTGTTGTTCTGTGGATCATTTATTATCCGCGTCCAATTTTCACTGTTATATTCCATGAGTGCTTGTTGGACCTGGCGTTTCAGACGATTGTGGGTTCTTCTTTGTTCCGTTATTCTGTCCTGGTTGAAGCGTAGTCGCCATGCTCTAAGTTTTGCTTGGTTTCTTTTCTCGATCAATTCATTAATTTCTCCTGGAAGTTGATCTCTTCTGTTGTTTTCATGTAGTGATGCGTACTCATCCAAGGTTTCTGTGATGGCTTTTTCTAGTTGTAATATATATTCCTCGCATTCTGCGTCGGTTGTGATTTCCTTTGGTAGGTGCTTGGTTTTATCCCATAAGGTCTGTTGGAATTGACGTCTGATTTTTTCGTTATTTGCAATGGCGCGGGTATTTCTTACCAGTGTTTTCTCTCTGTCCACTACTATGCTTAGGTCTAATAGCCATGGCATATGATCGGAGCCAACTGATGTTATTTGTCGGCACGTAATAGTGTTGAAAGCTTGCGCGTCATGCGAAAAGATGGCTGCATCGAGGATACCATATCCTGCACTGTTAGGTCGCGAGGGTTGGCCCGTGTGGTGTATGGTGCAGACGTCATAGCTACAGAGGTCGCGCACGAGTATACCCGCCCCTTCATCTCTAGTCTGGTTGAGTGCGGTCATCTTAAGGTTGAGGTCCCCGATGGTGATGTTTGGAGCTTCGGTTATGATGTCTTCTAGTTCATCATTAAGCGCTGCGGCGTTGAAGTGTTCTGATCTATGCGGTATGTATATTCCCTTAATTTTTAGTGAGTCTCCGGTTAGATGATCGTAATTGAGGTTGATAGCGACGCCTTCGATGAGGCGGTCTCTTTCTTCGGTACCTGGGGTTACGTCGGTCTGACTCCAGCGTATTCCTTGCATCACATACATAGCTGTGGTTAGATGTGACGCGATCGAGTGCGTGATCTTGTCGTAGTTTCGGAGATTCATACGGATTTTGGAAAAGTCTACCCGGCACTCGTTGACTACGATTATATGTGGTTTATACCGGTCGGCTAAGGATTTTAGCTCGAGAAATTTTCCTTTTAATCCTTGCGCATTGAGATGTAGTATGCGCAACTTATGAAATTGATTTCTCGGATTATTTGTTGAGAATTTTTATGAGAATTTCGTGTTGTAGCTGTAGCTGGTGTAATATTTGTTTCATAGTTATTTGTAACTCTTGCCCTAGAGGCTCCATGCTATTTTCTTTGTTTGGTTTGTGTACATTTGGTTGCATTGGTGGCTGGTGCTGTGGTTGTAATAGAGGCGCTTGTTTAAGCAGAGGTGGAAACTGTGAAGTAGAGGTTATGTTCGCGTACGATACGTTTTCCCGACGGTATGTTAGTGCTGCGTCTCTGCGTTCAGCTGCGTCTCTTTTTTTCCTATCTTTTTCTTCGTGTTGTGCCAATTGACGGCCCACTGCTTTCTGGAACTTCTCGCACTTGGCTTGGTTGGCCCCATGTCCCGGTTTTTTGCATGCTGTGCATATTTCGATATCCATGCCTTCTTCGTTTTGAATTGTGGAGGTGGGATGTTTTTTCTCACCGTGACACGCCGATGTCGAATGCGTGAAGAGGAAACATTTCTTACATTGTACTACTCTCCTGGGGTCATCTTTGTATTCCTGAGGCTTCATGCTGAAGGCCCCGAAGTACGCATGTTTTGTTGTTTTCATAAGCGTAGCGATTTCATCGTATGAGTGGGCACCATCAAAAATAAATAGTTGTAAGTTACCTTTGATTGTTCTCGTTTTGATCGGTCTCACACCGATACACCTCTCCATTTCCTCAAGGCATGCTTCATTCGTCTCATCGTAGATGTTCGTGTTGAGCACAACCTTCGTCTGATGGATCTGCTGGGCTTTAGGGACGCGTGCCACGAAGCGGAGCCCGTCGTCAAGTTTCTTCAACTCTTCTATAATGGTTTTCCTCATATCCGCAGTGTATACTCGGATCGTGATGGTTCTTTTGTTACGAGCCATGGCGTGTCTTGCTCCATGCTCTGTGGTTGTTTTTCTAATTTTGTTAAGGTATTCCGGATCGTTGATTTTCTTGACATCTGTTATAATTATGTCGGGGATGTGAGTAGATGATGTGATCACTGTCGTTTCGCGCTGGGTCACCGCTGAATTAGGGGTAACAGCACCTCTCTTTCTCTTCTTGGGTTTGGGTGAGGTAAAAGTCACTGGGACGTAGTCTTTTTCCTTTCTAATTCGTCTTTGTGCTCCTCTTCGGTGGGGAGCGAAGAGAAGCGGTTGCTTGTTGTTATGCTGCCGGTCTGTCGCTGCGAAGCGACAGTTGGATTGGCGGCGCGCGCTTGAGCAGTCGCGTGACCGAACTGAGTCACAGAGTCGGCGCACAGGCGCGCCGAGGTGGTCGTGTGTTCGCGCGCGCGCTCAGCTGACGCGTCATTGCTAGCTTGAATAATAGCAGTTGCTTCATTTGGTTTCGTTCGCTCGTCGCTAGCGGTCACGACGCCGGGTGCCGTCGAAGCAATCGCGCCATCAAAGGCGTGACGCGGCGTCCGGTGAGCGGGGCGGCCCAACCCGCGCAACAACGGCTCAGCCCTTGTACTTTGGGTCCTGAGTACCCCGCTATTTTTCGATAGTATTTTGTTCACTGTACCACATTCACAGGTTACGTTTTCTTCACTTTCTAGTCCTAAAATTGGAATGTACTTAACATTTAGCTGTCCGTTGCACTTGCGGCAGTCTACCTTATTTATTTTACAGAAATTTATACTACACGAATAAATATTAATTTCGTTTACACTGTTCACTAGGTGTCCGTTTGAAATGTTCACTTTTAATTGAGGTAACTTGATATTTTTGTAAAAAATATGTTTTTAAAGCTCTTTCCCCAAGCAAATCCCACGCATGTTCAATGGAATTGAAATCAGCGAATGGAGCTGTCCGGTCTAATACGGTGATATTGTTTGCAAAATATTTTTTTACTGGTCTTTCGATGTGAGTGAAAGCTCATTATTTCACATTTTCACAAAATCTACGCCAAACTGCTGTCAATGAGTAATAGCCATGGTATACGCATTCTCGTCACGGTATTACTTTGCATTTAAATTGCCTCGTATCAAAACGAGATCGGTTCTTCTACCCGGACTTCAGTTGACTAAAGAGCCTCCAGACCAGTGACCTTATTTACAAACTGTTCGATTCGATTTGGATTCAATAAGTCATATGTCTAGCTCTTTCTGGCATTACAACAGTGAGCGAGATAGAAATACGACTTTAATAATCGAAATCAAATCTAAGTGTTTGTGAATAAGGGCCAGGAGCGTTCTACGAGTACCTTGACAAGGATGAAGTTCCTGAGGAGACCAAAATCGGCTCTGGTTTCCAAAATCTCAGCAAACACGCAGTTTCTTTAATCAGAACGATTACCAAAGCAAAGCTCATTGGAAAACAGAACATGTGACCACTGAGTGTCGGTGTATAATAAATGAGCGTATAACTAAAATGCACGAAGCCCTTGATTATCACGTCGCATTGCTGGACTCATAACGGTTTGTGAGCGTATAGATTGTCAAAGTCAAAACGTTTGCCTTTCTGTTGTAAACTCACCAGGAGTTCACAAGACAACAGTTTGGACACTGATCACAACTTAATATTGCGACTGAAGTCTTCCAACCAGCTGGCGAACGGGTACTTCCTCGGCATATTCTGTAGAAAAGGGTGCAGTCTCTAGGCGGTAACGAAGCCAACATCTTTTTTAAGCTTATAAAGTGCTCACAATCTGCCAATTACTCTTGGTTCATCATCATCATCATTTCAGCCGAAAGACGTCCACTGCTGGACATAGGCCTCCCCTAAGTGTAATTTTTGCTTAGGGGGGGTTTGCCATAATCGCCACGCTTGGCAGGCGGGTTGGCGATCGCAGTACGGTCGATACAAAAAGCACAGAGAACGCTGCTGCCCATTCTCTGGTACATCCCTTAGTCGCCTCTTACGACACCCACGGGAAGATATGGGATGGTGCTATTCTTTGCGTCCGACACCATACGGATCAACTACACTTACTCTTGGTTACATGTTAACAATGTCAGCAATTTCGCGTTGACGGCGTTTACCTTCCAACATACCCACATCCCTAAGTATTCCTCCCCGCGTTAAATTACGACGATACATAACGCTCCGGCTCACAAACGTTGTATCAAAAAAGCAATCACTGCTTTTTAATACGAATTCAAAATTTCGATCTTGACCAAAAACCCTATCTGCATGTGGCGGCGATACGAATGTGGGTGGCAGTAGGAGTTTAATAAAAAAAAAAGTTGATGTGGCACTCGGAGACTGCCGCGGTAAAGCTATTGCATAGCATTTTTATCAACTTATGCAAATAATTATTATTTTTTTTTATGCAGTATTTTTTTAAAAGAATTTATCAAAAGTAACCTTCATAGACTAAGCTAGTAAGAAACTTTATGACAGAAAATTTAAAAGAAAAAGTATTGACAGCTTGTCAGCCTGACGTAAGTGTCATAACATTGAAAAATATGAAAATTATTTATTTTATTTAAGATATTTTATAAGAAAACGTTTTCTAAGACCGATTCGCAGAATAGTAATGCAAAACCAATAAAACGTATGATAGATGCGTAATAATAATAAAATGAATGTATATAGTGTACTCGAGGAGTACTCACTCATTATCTTTCACATTTTTTTCGTGACTTTCTTCATTAATAAATGCACTTTGTTTATTCATATTTAAAACACTTTGTACACAAATTATACGAGTAGGTAAGAATATTTTAGAAGGAGAAAGCAAAGAGACAAAACAGAAAAACTTTACACCTTTACACGTGAGGTTATAAATTATTTAATTTGACAACCTCAGTTGACAACCTTGTTATTTTCCGTAACCATAGCAACCTGGTTGAATACTGAATATTTTCGTTACGGAATTTCTGGATTCGCTCTCCACGCTCAAGGCCCGCGATAGAAGCTATGCAATAGCTTAAAAAATTCAAACGGTTCTAGTTGAAGCAATCTTTGATCTGATCCCATGAAATTGTGTAATGACTCTACACCTCATTATTTCGATTACAAAATCTAAATAACATAACAAAAATCACGTATGTAATCCCCGAATTGTTCAATAGAGGTGTACTTAAAATAGGATACCGACATTTCACAATGTGTCATCTTTTACAGGGGGCGACGCTATTGCCATCAATCCAGCCCAAATCCAGACTCCATGACTACCGCTGAAAATTTTCTAAACAAAAAAATCAAATCACTTTCGCAGATCTTGAAATCGAACCCGTCCTGTGTTCATGCTCAGCAGTCGCGCTTGCAGCCACTAGACCAACAAGGCAGTCATGATAATATGAAAAATTTTGTGTTGACGTGCTATCACTACATAATAAAACAAAGTCCTCCGCCGCGTCTGTCTGTCTGTCGGGTCTGTTCGCGATTAACCCAAAAACTACTGCACCAATTTTCATGTCATTTTCACTAATGGATAGAGTGGTTCTCGAGGAAGGTTTAAGTATATAATTAGACCAACATTCATGCAAGTGAAGCCGTGGGCATCAGTTAGTTTTGAACAAAATGTCAAAGCTTGATGAATTTCTAGATACTTCGTTACCTACCAGATGTTTCTTATGCAATATGTAGGTACTGCGTGTTTCCCAACTTTGGTGTCTTGGCTACTATTTAGTTAATGAATGTACAAGTCTGAGGAGGTATAAATGTGTAGGTACTGTTTCGTTATTTACATTCTAATTACAATATGGATAACATACTGCTACTTCATGTCACAATAGGTATCTAAATCAAAACTGATCATAATTACTTTTTCTCAAAAATGGTATGTAATGTTGCCATAACATCTCTAAAAAGTATCCAGAAAGTGAACTTTACCGGAGACTTATTCACAACTGTCCAGTAAGAAGCGAGATTTTAAACTTGGAATCTCCTACTGTCCAGTAAGTAAGTATGTAATTTACTTACTGGACACTAGGTCATCCTCTTTAGATCTGTTTAGAAAAAAAAACATAGTACCAGACACAGATTAGAGTTTAGCCATTATAACATGGTTATAGAAGGGAGGTTCCAAATATATATCTATCTCTCTTTTTGGTATGACATTTTATGAGATACATATATATTTTTGGAACCTTAAACAGCCATTTTATACGTTGCGTTTTGTACTTAGTAATGTTGTAGAAGTAAGTGTGGGATTTTATGATTGTATTTAGTAATTTCAGTTTATTAAAAAGTTTTTTCTAAAGTTGTTTCCTAAACGGCCTCGTTGGTCTAGTGGTCGCAAGCTCGACTGCAGAGCGTGAGGTCCTGGGTTCGATTCCCGGGTCGGCCAAAAAGTGCTATTGTGTTTTTCACATATGAATGTAACCTTCAATATTAATTAAACGAATTTGTTGTTGAATTGAATTTTTAAAATTAAATTTTTTTTTTTTTTTTTTTTTTTTTTTTAAATTGAATTTTTGAGAAAAGCATTATACAAACCTCAACCAGTAAGAAAGCCATCCTGGCCTCGTATATAACCAGACCTCACCTGCGGTTCGGTCCGGTTAACTCATACTTGGCCAGGAAGGCATACTTACTGGATTCTGCAGTAATGTACTATTTCTCAAAAATGGTATGTAATGTTGCCATAACATCTCTAAAAAGTATCCAGAAAGTGAACTTTACCGGAGACTTATTCACAACTGTCCAGTAAGAAGCGAGATTTTAAACTTGGAATCTCCTACTGTCCAGTAAGTAAGTATGTAATTTACTTACTGGACACTAGGTCATCCTCTTTAGATCTGTTTAGAAAAAAAAACATAGTACCAGACACAGATTAGAGTTTAGCCATTATGACATGGTTATAGAAGGGAGGTTCCAAGTATATATCTATCTCTCTTTTTGGTATGACATTTTATGAGATACATATATTTTTGGAACCTTAAACAGCCATTTTATACCTACGTTGCGTTTTGTACTTAGTAATGTTGTAGAAGTATAGTGTGGGATTTTATGATTGTATTTAGTAATTTCAGTTTATTAAAAAGTTTTTTCTAAAGTTGTTTCCTAAACTGCCTCGTTGGTCTAGTGGTCGCAAGCTTGACTGCAGAGCGTGAGGTCCTGGGTTCGATTCCCGGGTCGGCCAAAAAGTGCTATTGTGTTTTTCACATATGAATGTAACCTTCAATATTAGTTAAACGAATTTGTTGTTAAACTTTCTTTAATTTTTGAGAAAAGCATTATACAAACCACAACCAGTAAGAAAGCCATCCTGGCCTCGTATATAACCAGACCTCACCTGCGGTTCGGTCCGGTTAACTCATACTTGGCCAGGAAGGCTTACTTACTGGATTCTGCAGTAATGTACTATTACCAGAAGAATTACAAACTTTTCAGTAATGTTGGAAATGGGTATAAAAACTTTACGTACTATTTCGTTATACAATTAACTACACATTTAGCACGCCACACTATTTCCAAACTACTGCTACTCTTAAAAGCCGAACCACCAGAGACGCACCGAGACTATGAAGCTCGACGAAGTCCCAGATAAACAATTTTACTGTCCTGCATCCCGCGATGAAATTAATCAGAAAAAATAGCGGAGCAGGAAAACATAAAATCCCACTACTTAATTTTTACTTTTAGCTAGACAACTATCCTAATCCTTACATAGTATAAAACAAAGTCGCTATTTTTGTCTGTCTGTTTGTCTGTATGCTTAAATCTTTAAAACTACGCAACGGATTTTGATGCGGTTTTTTTTAATTGATAGAGTGATTCAAGAGGAAGGTTTTAGTATATAATTTGAACGACATCCACGCGGGTGAAGCCGCGGGTATCAGCTATAGAAAATAAACGAAGACCTTCTATAAATATCAAGATCAACCCATTATTCTCGCTTTTCGTTTTTTTACCCGACTGCGGCGAAGCCCAAAAGAAGGGTTAAAATAATCACACACTTTTTTATCGTCAAGATACTCCGAAAATTCCTTCGAAATTACACAAAAACCATTGAAGAGACAGATCAAAAGGCAAATAACGCACAAAATAAAACGCTAAAATGATCCTTCACGAAACTCAAATCCTTACATTTTAAATCTGAACGGGAAACGTGTTCAAGTGTCCGACGAAAATTCCATTACCACGAATGTGTTTTGAAGATTCCCCGACATCTGCGAAAGAATGTACAATATCTTTCTATATTGTTAGCATTCGCCACAAGATGTTGGTGTCTCATTATTGTATTCGTTTGTTCGTCCTTGTTTACGTTTTTCTCTTCAACATTTTCTTTTTTATGAACAACTCCCTCGGGCCTGTCTTAAATTAAGATCGTATCAGCTGAAGTATTTATATTTTCTTTATTTTCTTCTTTGGGATTTGGATGATTTAGATTAATAAGACCATAATTAGTTTTGTTTAGCTTTGCGTTTTTGTTAAGTGGTGCTAGATCTAATTATTTGATAGTTTCTGGTACGTGAGGGCTGGTTTGGTTTGATAAATTGCCGGTCTTAATCGGTTAGTAATAGCCTCGTGGATCATTAGTAAATAATACCTCCCAGTGAATGGAAAGACCAAAATAATTGTAGAATTAGACAGAAAGGATTATAATTACAAATTTTGAATTATTTATAGAATCATTTTGCAAGGACAGTACTAATTATTGTGAGAAGTAAATCCGTTTGCGTTTAATAAATGTTGCATAATAATAAACGTTAACTTTTATAAAAATCAAAGCTTGAAAAGGACAATGCTCAATGAAACCTACAAAGCCAATGCAGATCAATCATAATGAAAAAAAAGCTAGCCGATTACTTAAATTGAGCAATTGATTTGCTCAATTTAAGTATCATAAGTATCATCATATCAATTATAGTTCATGGTTGTCACTAGATATACGAAACCTACAGAGCAACCAATAACTTATTGATCATTTTGAAATCAACCATCGTTATTGATTTGCTTGATAGTGTTAACTGCATTTCCATCACAATTTGCAGTCACAGGGTCTGGACTTGTGCTTGGTTGATGGCAATGGGATCAATCTCTATTACATGGGATTCGAATATAACTGGGTACGAGCAACGTGTTGGTCAATAACGAAGCAGCGCGCTACGTGATGGAATAGTCAAACTTTGCAGTACAAAGATTTTTGGGATCCTTATCTATATCTATACTTCATATTATAAAGAAGAAAGATTTGTATTTTTGTATGTAACGAATAAACTTAAAACTACTAAACTGATTTGAAAAATTCTTTCACCTTTGGGAAATTACACTATCCCCGGATGACATGGGCAACTTTTTATTCCTGTATTCCTTATGGGACGGGAACTACGCGGATGTAACCACATGACGTCTGCTAGTAAGTTCATAAGGCTCTTTAGTCTACTGGTTCTCATTTGGGACCCGCGGGATGGGTTTACTTATTCATTATTTTCCTTTTGACGATTGTACACACTGCATGGTCAGGGTATGGTTCGGTGTCAAGGGCAGACTCCTGCGTTTTGTACAGTCAGTGCCCAGCATTACCCGATTCCTTTTCTCACAACATGTCTTGCCATCTTCTTCTTTATACGAAGGGTCAGGTAATACTGGGTACTGACTTTACGGTTCCTGTCAGTTTCTTATTTTAATATTTTTTATTAAAATGTTATAGTCGACGCTTATGAAAATGGATCACCGTCCTCTGTACCCACAGGTCAACAATCTATTATAATTTATGAACTATCTCGTTATTTTCCATCACTGATATATTATGGAGTTATTGAAGTAACTTTATAAAGTTCATTTTTTAGTGATATAAAACTTTTAAGCCTGGCTGATTTATTAGTCTAGCTGGCAAAAACAGTAAGGTGAATACTTTAGTAGGCTTTGTTGTAAAAAAATATCATTTTACGAAAAAAAAAAAACACAAAATAAAAGGTAAGAGTCACCACATAGACATAGTCGTCTGCAAGAGGAAGAACAATAATTACTAATGGATACAATATTATTGAACTAAACGAATTGAATATGTGGTACTGTTCAATAAACAACAAACCCATGGCGTTCGTCAGAAGTCCTAAAACGCCACCAGCTACGATCCTTACATACTCGTACAATATTACACACATTCATACATTTCATGTTGGAACTTTTACATAATGGTAACAACGAATGTACCTTCACATTCACATGGATGCAATAAAAAAATGGGTTTGAGCCCTTTCGCCTCGTCTAGGTTGGAACACTTAATATCATATCCTAAGTGTCCAGTTGTCCGCTCATTACAGGAACAGCTAATGAACGCTCTGAGCCAAAGTCGGAGCAAAGTCGTCGGTCGACTCAATTCAGATTATTATTATCATTGACATACTTAGAAGAAAATCGGAATTGGATCTTATGATGAGCTGTTAGAGTACCTGAAATAATACTACCACTGATAATCTCTAACAGTGTTAATAGGAGTATCGTATTAACCAGTAAGTACTGTAGTGGGTAATACGGTGTGTACTGGGTTGAGTAGTGGAGATCAGGTTAGTCAGTTGCTCCTTGTAAAATACTGGTATTCAACTGCATCCGGTTAGACTGGAAGTCTATCCCAACATTATAGAGAAAAGGCACGGTAGCTGATGATGATGATGACGAACAAAACCATAAAAGATGACAAAATTCAACCCAGCAAGCTAAAGCTCCTTTAGCAAATATCGAATAACAAATACCGCATTGCATAAGTTGCTGCAACTTACTCTTCCACACAAACTGAATTTCAAATCGGTCGATGTATCCGAGGAAAACTATCTATTATCTTTATCCCTACTTATAAAAAAAATTTGATTCAGGATTTGCAGCGGAAACTTTGTGAGGAAATCGGTATGTCCTAGAACAGAAAGAGCAGCGGTGGCCCAGTGGTGGCGACCCCGACTTACGAACAGTAAGTCGTGGGTTCGAACCCAGGCGAGCGCATCACTATGTGTAATTTATTTCATCACCGCTGCTCTCAAAACGGTGAAGGAAAACATCTTGAAGAAACCGGGATGTCTTAGAACCAAAAAATTCGAATAAATGTGATATCTGCCAACCCACACTGGGCCCGCATAGTGGATTATATAGCCCATCCCTCCCCTAGAAAGGAGGTCTGAGTCCCTGCAGTGAGAACATTATAGGCTGACTAGCTGATGCCCGCGGCTTCACCCGCGTGGATGTCGTTCAAATTATATACTAAAACCTTCCTCTTGAATCACTCTATCTACTAAAAAAAACCGCATCAAAATCCGTTGCGTAGTTTTAAAGATTTAAGCATACAGACAAACAGACAAAAATAGCGACTTTGTTTTATACTATGTAAGGATGATGAGGTTTCGCTATAGGCCATTAGTAAAATATAATTATCGAAAGTGTGATGCACTGCGCTAAAGCTAACGACACTTGACCAGTCTCTTATCTTCTTACCCTACCTTAGTCGGCAAAATCGGAGTTCTTACAGGATTACTTTGTTGTTCATCTGAAAAGACCCTTTTTCCCAGAAACGCGGAGCAGTGAAAATATCAAACTTATAATAATAATAATATTCCACAACTATCACACAACGCCATCTAGTCCCAAGCTAAGCAGAGCTTGTGTTATGGGTACTAGACAACTGATAAACATACTTATATATTTCTAAATACATACATATTATAGATAAATTACACCCAGACACAGAACAAATGATCGTGCTCATCACACAAACATTTGTCCTGGGTGGGAATCGAACCCACGACCTCCGGCATAGCAGTTAGGGTCACTAACCACTAGACCAACAGGCCAGTCATAAGTTAATGCGATCAAAAGATATGACCATTTATGTCGCATATTTTGCGATATCACAAGGGAACTTACACCTGTAGGGTACTTCCTGCTGACCTAGAATCATAAAATTGGGCATGAAGCAATATCTTACAGCACAAGTAAAGAATAAAATCTGAAAAAAAATTAACATGTTGTTTAAAAACAAAATAGGTACCTACAAGTTTATACGGAACCCTCGGTGCGCGTGTCAAACTCGTACCAGGCCGGTTTATTATACTATGTTTAGTTACACTTATAGAAGAGAAAATTATCCTATCTTTATTTATTTCACAAGTTTCCAATTACAGATGGTCTCTCATTGCTTAGACAGGTGCGTACCAAAAGATTAATCAGGCGGAATCCAGTTCATCCTTACCCTGTTTATTTTCTTTTAATCCTAGACCAAAAACAACAGCGTATTATTGTACGCACGGTGAAACATCTACCTATATATATCCAGTCTAACCTGACCTGGTTTTGTATCAACATCTCGTATAATTAGAGTTCATCTTATACTGGTTTGTGGTATCTTATTTGGTCGTCATGCGTACCTACTTCTCCATTTCTTATTTACTAGAAATAATTTCGTTTATTTCTTCCATTTCATCAAACAACATCGATAGATCTCTATAATGAGTACTGGTACACCGAATCAATTCTTATTTATTTGTTTGTGTGGATTACCAACGACATATATTATTACACTATACGTATTATTCTTCAATTACTTCATGCTTCATACATTTGTATTGTCTCTCAGCAATGTTTAAGACTTCGTCGGGTAATTATCAAGAAGGGTTCAGGGTATCATAATACTTATTATTAAGCCCTGGACCCGTAATAGGTATTAAGGTAACATAACTTGTGGAGCAAGTGGCTTGGAAAGCACGTCAAGCTGTTGTCTTACATTAAAATTTGTTGTTGTTTGTTGTCCCGGTTTACATTTCTAGATCTTTGACAGTCGTTACGAGTAGTCAGATGTCGAAAGTCTGACAACCAGTCTTACCAAAAGCATCTGGAGGGTTTGTGGTGGTCAGATCAGGTAGCCAGTCACTTCTTGTAAAATACAGGTATTCCATCCGGTTAGGCGCGGTTTCCACCAAAGTGGAGACGAGCGGACTATTTGAGTCAGCTTAGATAGATCTTCGAAGTTGAGCTGATTCTGTAAAGTTAGTATGTGAGTTTATGCCACTCGCCGCAAACGTGAACACTCGTCTGCGGCTGGTATCCCCCCCCGCTCTCGGGCAGAGCAAAAGAAAGTGCCAGACTTCTACTGACTAAAAACCACCTGTGTGCCTTCTTTGCCCTTTATGTCGAGGCCGCGGTATCTCTTGCGAACAACCCGCAGCCCCGACTAGACTCGAAATCGATCCCAACATAGTAAAGACTAGGCTGTTGAAGAACTGCTCCACCAAAGTTATGTAAAACACTAAAAACGACACGGTATAATATAGAGAGTAAGTAATCCATAGTTACGTTCATCCAAGCTTTCTACTTAATAGTAATAAGTCCGACAAAGGCATACGAATTGTTTATTGTGACATCGTAAACGGAGCGTTTATTTCGTAACATTTATATAAGCAGATAATTTCGGCCCTATGCTCACGGCACTGGAGAAATAAAAATGTTTAGGACGATATTTTGTTTGGGTGTTAAATGTTTTGCGGGTTATTAAGGATTTAGAAGCGGTTTTTTATGGAAAATTCTTGGAGTTTTTTGTTTTGTTTATTTTATTTATTTTATTTTATTTTATTTGGGGGGCTTACAGCTAACAATACAAAAATAAATAGTGAATTGTTCAACGACAAGCCATTTACAAGCCTCCACCCAGCCTTATTATTATTTATTTATTTTTTTATTATTATTTTAGGTGCTTGTTTTCATAATTTTTAGGTATAATTATGTTTCATTATTAATGCAAGACACAAGTACTTATAACATACTTGGGTTGCCTCAATGATTTGAGCTGAAATAAATATTTTAGGATGAGGCTAGCATAGGACCGTGGATATTAGCACAAGATAAAAAGCAGATCCAGCAGTAGGTGAATTCAGTCTGTGAATTATGATGACGCTCGAAGAACCAACAACTGATGGAAACGCAGCGTTGGTCGGCCTCCCACCAGGTGGACCGACGACATCGTGAGAGTCGCAGGGCAATCGGTGGATGCAAACGACAGGCTGCCGTTCTTTATGGCGGTCTATGGGGGAGACCTTTGTCCAGCAGTGGTCATCTTATGGCTGATGATGATTATGATGAGGAAATCCATAAAATACGCGGCTACGTTCCTGTTATGCAAGGAAATTAACACACGGGAATGTTTTAAATGTAGCCTTCGACACTCGGGAATATTATACCTTCTCGATGATGAATCGCCACCTTTATGATATGACAATTTGAGTAAGTCCTACCTTAGTAGGTAATAAAACCTAGCAGACAGTTCACAAACTTTGCAGACAAAATACCTTATCCAAAGAGATTAAAGTTTCTCTTAAAAATATAACTTAATAATATTTTCAAGTATTTTATTTTTTACATACCTCAAGATAATAAAGCACTTCATCTTGGAGGTCCCGACTCATAGCTATAAATCCTCCTTGCGGCTCAGAAAAGGTATTGTAGTAATCTACCTGCTAAATGTGATTATGTACGTATATTCTGTGTCTATGTATGGGTCAGAAAAATACGTAGAGCCGGAGAAAGAAAGAAGATATAAAGATATAAATGTCGGGTCCTTTCATATGAATTTTAAATATTTTGTAGATTTATTAAGAGAACTAGCTGAGTCCCGCGACTTTGTAATTTTTTTCGGAATTAAAGGTAATTTGATGCCGTTTCGGCACAGCTGACAACGTATAATATGCAAAATTTTAGGATGATTCGTTCTGTAGTTTAAGGCGTGAAAATCTAAGAAAAAAATAACATTTACATAACATCACTAGCTTTTGCCCACGGCTTTGCCCGCGTGGATGTCGAAAAGTATCCCGACAAAGGAGACCTTTGCCCAGTAATGGGACAACACGGGTTAACAAAAAAAAGAAGAGAAGATTTACGATTAATTATTTTTTTTATTATTGCAGTATCCAGTAAAAAATATTTGTTTTTAGATTAGTTAAGACTTTTTTCTTTTTAGTACCGTATGGTGTCGGACGCAAAGAATAGCACCATCCCATATCTTCCCGTGGGTGTCGTAAGAGGCGACTAAGGGATGTACCAGAGAATGGGCAGCAGCGTTCTCTGTGCTTTTTGTATCGACCGTACTGCGATCGCCAACCCGCCTGCCAAGCGTGGCGATTATGGCAAACCCCCTCTAAGCAAAAATTACACTTAGGGGAGGCCTATGTCCAGCAGTGGACGTCTTTCGGGTGAAATGATGATGATGATGAAGACTTTTTCTTTGCTTTTTAGAGTTGACTAATTTTATCATCCCCTAAAAGGGTGAAGCATGGGATAGGCTGCTTTGAATTTCGTAATTTTTGTCGACGGGAAATATAATCGAGAGCACGGTTCGTACCAAAATATTTTTTTTCCCTCATTGTAATTTAAAGTGTTATTTTATGGTCCTTACCATATCATCGTATAATTGCTACTATAAAAATAACCATTTACAATGCTGTACGGGATCGGGAATTACCTTAATAGTCCTTTTATCTTTAATTTACATTTCTGTTATTACGGGGTAAAAATTCGACACGTGTAAGTGTTGATTACTGTTACTGTTAGCCTGTGTCATCCCACTGCTGGGCACGAATTCCAAATTTTGCGATCCAGGGCCAATGTGGACCACTGGTCGTTGGTGTTGATAATCAAGGTTTTTTTGTTATATTGGAAAGCAAAGCAAAGCACAACCACAGATGCATTTTCGTAAAAACCCTTAACATGTTAATACTCTCTCTACTCTGGATTATGGAGGTCAGATAGGCAGTCGCTCCATGTAATGTACTGGTATTAAGTTGCATCCTGTTAGACGGAAAACCGACTACAACATCATTTGCCTAGCCTTTTCCCAACTATGTTGGAGTCGGCTAGACAGGCGGCAAGCAGGCGACTTCACAACCCAGTTAAAACTGGATAACACGATACCCTTTGGTAAGACTGGTTGTCAGACTTTCAGGTCACTGACTACCTGTAACGACTGCCAAAGATCTATATTATGGCAGTCGGGACCAACAGCTTAACGTGCTTTCCGAGGCACGGAGGAAACTCGGTATGTAACGGGTGGTCACCCATCCACAGACAAACCTAGGCAAACGTGGCTTAATCTACAGATCGAACTGAGTGGCAGTTATTATCAAGCCACGAGCTCCTCACCACTGACCGACTACAACATAGTTGTAGGCAGATGATGCGACCCTGTTGGACCCCAAAAACACGTGTAAATGTTACTACGCCTACAACAAAATTAATCTACAGACCTCAAACAAAAGCCTAATATAAATACAATATAAACCGACAAATCAGCATTTCTCTCTTTGTTAACGGTTCTTCTGAAAGGCCTTTGTTCACAATCATTTGAACAACCTTATATTTCTTTTTTTTGGTCTTCTTTTTTTCATTTCAAACGACTCGTGTATCTAAAACAGTGAATTACTGGACACAATATTGGTCTTTGTGTACCGCAATAGTGTTGAATTATTAATGGGCAGATGGACTGTTTTAAACGGTTTTGTATTTTAAGTGCTGGCAAAAATAATTGTTTTTTTATTATTTTTAATTACAGTAACGATGTTTGGAACATACTACCAAGATACTATGAAATGAATATTAGGGAGGCCTTTGCATAGGAGTGGGACAGAGCAGGCTAGGAAAAAAATTAAAAAATCATTAGAATCGCAATTTTAAACACATAATAAGTTATAAGCACTCTCAATGACGATCAATTCTACAGAATACTGGACTTTATCGGACTTTTATTTTTGAAAATACAAGCAGTAGTTTAGGGTAGACATAAAAAAATGACAATTGCTCTTCTTGCCAAGAGGTGTCGTGTTGCCGTGTCAACGGCGCATTTGTGTTCCACGTACGCCTCAAAGAGCCCGCAAGAGCTGACGCCTGCAGGGGCTGTGGGTAGTTCGAAAGAGTTACCGTGGCTTTGGACAATAAGGTGTTAAGAAGGAACAATTATATTATGACCTAGACCTATAACCCACTTCCAATGTTCATAAATGTTATACTACTTCATCTCATCATTTCCATTTACATTCCTCAATTACAAGCAAGCTAATGAACAAAAGAAACCAAACCAGGATGAAACACAAAACATAATTACAGTTACATCAAAAGATAATTTTAATTACATCACAAACATAATTATTGTAAAACCTTTTGGCAACCGCATTTAAATCTTATATGAAACAGAACACCCCTCACACGAAAGCACCCAATTTTAGCTAATAATAACATCCCAGAGTATTGCCACGGAGTAGACAAAAACAGAAGACCGGCTATAAACGAGCAAAAATTCACTCACACATCTACATGCCACGAGTGTAAGAGCAGTGGAGACAGCAACTGTCATAATTATTATGTTAGAGGTTGCCGTACGTGTACGCCTATAGACGCCTACGTTGTGAGGGTGTGTTCTTCGTTAGCTATAAATAATAACAGTTTTAAAATAACAAGTAAACCGACTAACAAAGGGCTTAGTTGTGTTGGTAGGTAGAGTTGTTAATTAAACTTTTTGTTTGGTTACACTAGAGCTAAACATAATAATTATAAACCATAACTATTTGGCTCGATGCGACAGCCCCGACTTACCTGCATGCTTAGAATTTGTGTACACGCTTTGCATGTGTGAGCTGATTTAAGGCCAAAGTCTTGGTTCTTTATTTAAATATTTTAAGCTCATAATCATAGGTCTACTATGAAGTAAATTTATACTCGCCTGGCTGTGTGCGGGAAATCTTCTCGTTCACTTTAATTTTATTATAAGACCGGCCTTCTGATAAATCTATTCTGTGGTACGATTCCAATACGAAACGTGCCCACTCCAAAGATAATTAACAGCATTAAATTCACCATCCTTCTTAAAATTAATGCAATTACATATTTATGTCTCCTTGCAAAGCATTCCCTTGTGCCAAAGGATATTGTTATTTCTCATCCCAAATTACCTCCCGGAGGTCCAAAAGGATTTTGGAAGCAAAATCGCGCGGCGATAAAGAAAGGAAAGTGTTGAATAAATAAAAAAGCTTTCATTTTTATTGCGTACCATTTTTTGGTACACCTACCATTTTTCTTTGGTGCTTAAAAATGGCTCGGAGCGTAAAGTTGTTCTGTAACAGTTACTCGGTGACTTATTATACCTATTTGTCTACTCGTATTTTTTATTTTATGGGAACTGCAGAACTATGGACATCGAGCAATCCTTGGTTGCTTTATTTCTTTTTTTGCTTGAGTACTGCAAAAAATCTCTGCTAGCCGCTCCACCGTTTTCTTTAAAGGCGTCACGAACAGATTTTTATTTTTCTTTTGTTCTTTCATGGTTCTTCCTGCCTGGTTCGTTTGTATCACGGTTTACTGTTAAAGTAGTAAAGATTTAGATAGGTCCCATGGTACTTACTTCAGTGATTATGAATTTAATCGATTTCGATTGTGGTTTGGTTGCAAACTAAAGTATCATAATATATACAGGTTGGAAGGTACACGGGAGTGTAGTGTAGTGTTTCGAACACGGTCTGTTAGTTTTACACCTAAGCCACTAGGCTCTATTCAGAATTCGTAATAGTAAGTATTATTCTTAGTGATTACGTGAATCTGACGCATATTTTTTTTTTGTTTTTTTTATGCGTCATGTTCCTTACAAAAAAAATATTTCCTTACTTTGAAAAGCACTCCACATAAAAATAACCTAAGTACCGAAACACCAGTACATCAATAGATATCTTTTAGCCTACTGATCCCGAAGGGAAGATAAAGATTAGGAGCAAGTCGATATATGCTTCCCGTACCTTCCGTATACATGCTTAAAGCTTTACCGTATAAAATAAATTGGAGCAATAATCGGAACGGAAAATCGACTCGCATGCTGCTATTTCTTTTCCTCATAAACAAAACGGGGAGTTATTAATATTGTATGATTTTTGTTGAAAGACGTTGTAGTGACATTCTAACATATGATAGATAACATCACGCCTTCCATCCCCGAAGTTTTACGCAGAGGTGAACTTAATCATCCAGATTTCGTCAGTTATGTTTAGGGCCCGGGTAACAAGGCGCGAGTCTTTAGATTTAGCCTATAAATTAAACCAGCCGCAAAGGTTGACGTGCGAGAAACTATGCCGAAAAAATAAAAAAAATCTATAAGTTAGACTTTGATGATGCCTGATACTCTAGAGATTGGCTGATGATGTGTGTGATTTATAATGGTGTGTAGTTTATCAATACAAGGCGTTTAAGACGTTTAAAACGAGATAATCATAATTATTATCTCGCTTATTTATATGTGAGATAATAATTATGATTATCTCGTTTAATAATAGAATGCTATTCTAATAATTATTATTAGAGTAGCATTATATTTTTTCATGTCATCTACACCTTGACGGACGCCTAGCTGATGCTAACCTTTCCTTATTCTCAATTATTTATATTTTTATCTTGTTTTCCATTTGCCTTAAGTACTCAAGACTAAAGTCAGATACAAAAGAGGAAGTTATTAAAGTACTGTAGTTGCTCGGTGCGTAGATGGAGAACAATAAATTGGCAAGAAATTCTATGGACACTCTTTAAATCATAATTCCTGGTTAGAGGTAAAAGATCACTTACAAACAGGTGAATCAGGTAATCTGCATGGTGCCTGTCGGGGCTGCGGGTTCTTCGAAAGTGGTACCGCGGCCTCGGACACAAAGGGCTAAAAAGGAACATGGGTGGTTTTTAGTCGGTACAAGTCTGACCCTCCCTACCACTCTGCCCAGAGCGGGAGGAGTCATTTGATGAATCCCCACCCTCCAAAAAAAAAAGTAATCCACAAGGTACCTAGTCCCACACCAAAATAGAAACATTTCCTACTAAAATAGAAACAACTTTTAGTCCTAAATATATTGTTATTTGCTTATATTGTGTTTTCTTTTATCTTTCGACGCCTCACCCATTTCGGGAGCCTTGTACGCTAACGGATCAATCAATCAAATCCTGACGTTATATACAGCCATAGCCGTTGTGTTACATTAGATAGTTTCTGTGGTATCATCCTAAAATGATTATGTTATGAAACCCTAAAGGGTGAGTCGTGAAATATACGAAAGAGGTCAAATAACTCATTTGTGAGAAGAATTTGTAATGACGCTTGTAAGGCGTGTTCGTTCAATAATATCGGTTTTGTAACAAGCTCTAAAGAAAGAAAGAGAAAGCAAATAACAAACAAACTTGGAAAGCCATGGGGGAGGCCTTTGCCCAGCAGTGGGACAGAGTGGGCTGATCAAAAAAAAAAACAAGCTCTCAGAGTGCGAAGAAATTCGTGATGAAAAAACCTTGTAACACGTTGCCCCACCTGGGAATTGAACCCAAGACGTTATACTCAGCTTGCAACTACAAGACCAACGAGGCAATTGTCAAGATTTGTAGCAAATCAAAGTCATTAATTTGACCCATACTCTTATATATTGTTGGAGTATTAAAGTCTGAGTCAGTGTTGCAGTAGTCTCTCTCTTACTGTGCTATTACACCCTTTCCTCCATCTTTCACATCCAATCTGTCCTACCTTTTCATTAATTCATCAATTTCTTAATTCACATAGAAATCATGGCGTATAGTCTTCCTTGAGAAACTTCTTGAAACTCGTTGCTTGTTGTATATTATGATCGTATGTATCCTCCACGTGTTCTGTACGTGAAAACCGTTTTATTGGTACATTTCCACGGATAAATCTCGATAAATCTCGATAAATCTCTTTCTTGCTGCCAAGTCATTTGTCAATCCTTTTAGAATTCCAAAAAGCTTTTCTTTTGTTTGGCTTTGAAGTGTCGTTAATTAATACAGTAGTGTATATTGCAGTTTTATTTATTTTAAGGGAGATAAAGATATGAAATATAATTTTTAATTTTCCGTACCTCAGACGGCAAGAAATGGAACATATGGGAGCACTTTATTTGTCCTTCTGTCAAGACGCTTTTTCTTAGGGTCGCTTATTTTGCGAATTCACAAGGGAATCAAAACCAGGGCACTTCTTCTTGTGTTGACCTAGATTCATGAAATTTGGTAAGAAGCAATGTTTTATAGCACATATAAAGAAAACAACCCGAAAACCGTAAATATTTTGATTAATAACAAACTACCAACAAGCTCTCGGTGCGCGAGTCCAACTCGCACTTGACCGGTTGTTTTTATCGGTCATGGTTATTCTGTTTATTAGTATACAATGTTTTTACGGTAGTTGCCATCTCGAGTATAAAAAGAGGGGAGAAAAATATAATATAATAGAAATGTTTTTCCCTATCTTTGGTAAGAAATGAAGTGTAATAAGAGTTTCAATATTAATTTCCTTTCTCGAACGTTTGATTTGTGCTTTAATTTATTACTCTTGATTTTTGCGATGGAAAATTAATGTCGGAGAATTCTTTATCGCTTGACAACGATTTCTGGTAAAGTAATGAAAAATGGGCATAATTTATGCATATTTTGCTGAAATGGTACTAGTAACTTTTACAAAAAAATCTACTGTTATTCCAGTGGTTATAAAAACTTGTGCCAAGCATGAAGTCCTAGGTTGAATCCTCAGGTCGGTCAGAGTTTTTCGATATTTTCACAAGGAACTTCTCAGAAGCAGCCCGGAATTGTGCTCGGTTGATGGCAATAGACTCGTCCTACATAACATTTTAAATATTATATAACTGTCAAAATGGTGTACTACTATATATAAGTACCTTTACCTCTGTCTTCGGCCTTTGGGCCTTATATTATTAGGAATTAAATAGTAGGTTCTGATATTTTTGTTCACGTGTATTCCAAGTTATTCAAGCACCATACATATACCTAATAATACTGTACATGTATGTACTTTAAGTAAAACCTATGCAATAAAACCAAACCAATAATATTTACAACCTCAAAAAGATCCATAACCGCACAACTACCCATAACATCACAAAAACACTGCTCAATCACTTTTCTAAATGACGACCATCATCGAAGACGAGGCCTAATATCATTATCATAAATATCGTAACCATGGTAACGCTCCGTATAATCCAAATAGCTCAGTTTAGCCCAACGATGACCAGAATATAGCTGACCAAGCACGCACATAAATTGCTCCTTCTTTTCATGAATCATTCCGACCAGAAAATGGAAGTGACACTAAGGTAGGCAAAGATATATTATTATATACCAAGGCTACTCATGTGTTTTTTGGTATAAAGATTTTTTTTTGCGGAAAAAATTCTGCTGATTTGATTGGATTTGGCGGAAAACATGTCTTTTTTTGTGAGATATTTTGGCTTACGCAAATTGTTTGGGAGGGAACTAATGGGATATAGAATGATATGGAACTGGTTCGGGAAAATTTCGATGAAAATATTGTCAATTGTTACGGACGGACGGTTAGAATTACAATGTAGGTATTTTTATTAGTGATCGACACGAACAAGCTACATGCCAGCTAGATTCCTTGTAATACAATGAATAATTCTGCTTGCGTTACAACTGCCAAATCATCAAAAACTTTCGACCTACAACTTTTAAATCAGCTTCAATCAACATCGTCTTCAGTACAAGACCAAGGTCTATCCAAATAATGCCATAACAGCTTGTCCTCCGCATTCCGCATTCAATCTGTGCCAGCTATATTTATTTTTTTGTTTGGATGAGCTTAGAAGAGCTCTTTGCTAAACCGGGCTTGCCCAAGCTAGTCCGTTGGGTAACCAACGTGCATGGAAAAGTACGTTAAGCCGTCAGTCCCGGCTGTCATTTGCATATCTTAGACCGTCTCGTTGCAATCAGTGGCCTAAAAGTCACAACACAGTTGGTAGCTCAAAGGAGTTATTCCGGTCTGATCCCCCAAACCGATCCACTGCCAATATTTTTCTTTTGTTTATGGAGTATCTTATTACCCAGTACTAACTGGGTTGTAGAGGTCAGATAGGCAGTTACTCCATGTAAAGTAGGTACTGGTAATCAGCTGCATCGGGTAAGACTGAAAGCCGTCCCCAATATAGTTCAGAAAACGATAAAACATTTGGTACAAAACGACTTCTATTTAACTAGCACTTCTTGGGCGCTATAACCCACATTTTATTTGTTTGCTCTAAAATCACATCAAATTTGAAAAATCCAAAACACTACGTTGCTAGTAAATAACCTGTAGTATTTTTAAAATCACTTTTCATGATTCTAGACTTGATAAATTAACAGAACTACTGATTAAAGATAAACGTGGCTATAATCAGTAACTCTCTTAATTTATCAAGTCTAGAATCATGAAAAGTGATTTTAAAAATATTACAGGTTATTTACTAGCAACATAGTGTTTTGGATTTTTCAAATTTGATGTGATTTTAGAGCAAACAAATAAAATGTGGGTTTCGCTTCGCTCAAGGTCGCTGGCATTTAATAGCGCCTTAATTGAATATTCTACAAGCCAAATCCTACAAAATCCCTGACTTCCAGGTCAAACATTGAACTCTCTTCAGACATTTTATGGTTTCCTACTCATCCTGCTTCGTTGAATAAGCGAAAAAACCTACAATATATCAGTCAATTTGTGGTGCCGTTAGTCCTGACTTGAAATAGGAAGTCGTCAATAAATAATATAGGGTTTATTGCTTTTTTATTATTATTGGATTGCGAGAAACTCGAGGGCTTTTCATGTCTCGCCCGCCATTCTCGTGGTGATAAAAAGGTGGTAATAGAAAATAGAGTTAAAAACAAGGAGATTGAAATGTTATTGTTTGTGTGGTTATGGAAAATGGGTTCTGATGGTAGGTAAACAAGGCACTTATTTTGGTGTAGGGGAATATGTCAGGGTAAACCGTGCAATTCAAATTATATAACAGAGAGTCCTTGGTCCTTAAAGTCAATGGCAAAAGGATTTTTTATACTTCAGTAACTATTCAAGAGCTGATAGTTTTCCTTGCATCAGTTCCAGTTTTTCAAGAACAGAATAAAAAACTTCCTCCGAGAAACTTAGTCCTATATTGTCTAAAGCTGGTCCTAGGAATTTATACAGTAAATTCTTAGTTTTCGCAATACCGACTGGACTTACTTTCGCAATACCGATTCTTTGAAACTCAGTCAAACTATCATTTTCACTGATATGAATAGGACTTCTGTGACCTTGTGAATATTATACGTGGTCAAGCACTTCTTCAGGTTATAAATTGACTATTTGCTCAAGTCAGAAAAAAACATAAAATCGACCATTACACTTTAACAACCAAACAAAATAGTACACTCAGACAACGCACTAAAAATAATATTGAGTGGTTATTACGAACCGGTTTTACGAGGACCTGTAACCGTAAATACGATACCAATATTAATACAAACGAAGCCTTAATACGTTGCTTACTTTATTACTATAGCCGTTTACCATAGAATAGAGACGTACAGAAGACTAGCCCAATACAACTCAAAGACGTCATCAAGATGTCAAACAAATGACAGAAACGTGAGAATTGTATCTGTGTGGGTAAGGACAGTCGCTTGTACACAAACTGTCCCGCAGTTTGGCAGAAAATTTGTATTTTATGCACTCATGTACCTTTGTTGAAATAAAAAAATAAAAATATAACATAGACACGTACGTACGGCAATCTCAGACAAATGACAGTTGCGAGTGCGTTTGCACTCGCTGTAAGTAAAGTGTGTCTATGTGTAGGTTAAAGCAGGCGTATGCACACATGGGGATCGTGGAAGGCGCAGTAATTCCCATGACACCCGGGAAAATGTGGGAAAAAAACACCAGGCTGATTTTTAGTCAGTTAGAGTCTGACAAACCCCTCCACTCACCCCAAGGGGGAGCCGTCCATGAGGATTTTCCACCCCGGAACAAAAAAAAAGTATGCACTCAAAGACGCGCACACGCAGGTACGGCTATCTCAAACAAATGACAATCGCGGCTCTGCGAGTGCATTCGTTGTACGTGTATACTGTTTATGTGTGCGTGCGTTTTCACTCATTGTATGAAGCTTCTGTACATTGTATACTCTATGTGTTTACTGCTTCTGATTATGTATGAGTATGCTGGACTAATGTATGGCTAACGTTTTGTATCTAATACGTTGGCTTTGGAAGCTTTTTATTTGATTAAAGTGTGGGTTCGGTGTACCGCATTTTGGCGATGAAGTGCCAAATCAAATTTTATCGCTGGTGTGATCTTACTGCTTATGTTATGTAGGACAATCTTCAATATTTTTCTTCTTTTTTATGTTATGCAGAATATTCTTAATAATCTTCGTACTACTAAAACTTAGTAGCCGACTTGGCCTAACAATACTTTTTTAACTGACTTCCCAAAAAAGGAGGTTTTCAATTCGGTTGTATTTATTCCATTGATATTCAGGATTATTTGTTAGTTTAAAAATGTTCCTATGAACTTGAACTACTAGTGGTTTCATTTATTGTCATATCATCGGCACCACCCTGTATGTGCCTTAATACCTCATCTGCCTAGCTTTTTCCCAACTATATCGGGGTCGGCTTCCAGTCTAACCGGATGTACCTGAGTACCAATATTTTATATGGAGCAACTAATCGGACCTCCAAAACCCACTTCGTACTGGGTTATTTCGCAGTGCGAAGTGGGTTTTAGGGTTCCGTACCTCAAAAGGAAAAAACGGAACCCTTATAGGATCACTCGTGTGTCTGTCCGACCATCCCCCCCCATATCTCTGACGCACAGAGCCTGAAATTTTGAAAAAAAAAAGAATTAGTTAACTAACACAACAACACTTATAGATTACAGTAAAACCTATAAGAAGTCTATGGTGCTAAAAAAACATGACTTGCACTTGGCCAGTTTATTCGTTTGGTTCGAAAGTGCCCTTGGTAAAACTGGTTGTCAAGTTGTCAGACTTTCATGCCGCTAACTACCAGTAACAACTGTCAAAGATCTACAAGTGACTGCTAGGACCAACACGGCTTAAGGGCTCGAAGGAAACTCGGTTTGTAATGGATGATGGTTACCCATCCACAGACTAACCTAGGCACTCACGGCTAAACCTAAAGATCTACTCAAGCTCCCACTGTATTTTGTTCTTGTGGTCGCCACTGTTGATTCTGGCTAGCAGCCCCCGTAGCATGGCAATTCTATCTCTATTCTACCAAGAATAGACAAAGATTTTTCCATACAATTTGACATGAAACCTTGCTACAATCTGTCATTTTGTCGATTCTTCCGTCGACAAAACCCGTTTCTTCGGTGGTCATGCTAAGCCGGCTGGAGTTACAGTGGTTTGGGAATAGTGTGGCAGGCTAGTCCCATTTAAAAAAAAAAAAAAAAAAGCTACCCACAAGCTCCTCTCATGCCATATTATACAAGTATCTTTAATCACAAGCCTAGATAAGACCACGCAATTTGCATTATTATAACTGTCAATAGGTTCACGACTACCCGCAACCCTAATAAGTTTTAACAGTTTACAAGGGACTTACCATCAATGTGGTTTCCACCTGTGGTTGCCATAACACAGGTGGTATTATGGCTATAGTTAGTGGAACCACACAAAGTTCTATGGGAGTGAGAGACTATTTGATTAGGTACATGTTGAGATCTCTTTGGTCTTTGTAATCTATTTTTATGGTTCCGTAGCCGAATGGCAAAAAACGGAACCCTTGTAGATTCGTCTTAACTGTCTGTCCGTCCGCATGTCACAGTCACTTTATTCCGATTACACAGTTGAAACTTGGTAGGTAGATGTATTCTGTAAATCGCTTTACGATTTCTAAACACAAATAAAAAAAATAAGATTAAGAGAGAATATTCAGAGCGTCCAGATAAAATAGACACAACGAAAATAAAACAAACCGTGGCAACTAAGAGATGACCAGATACGATCGACTCAATACGTTTACTCTCTTTTTTTTCTCGTCTTTCGACTTACATTGAAAGCGTGCGTATACTTCTTTAAAAGGTAGATCACACTCAACTTGTCAAAGGCAAAGAAAAAAATTACCACTACTAAAAACTACAATAATCTTAAAATGCCATAATTTTAGTAGTCCATCCCAAAAGTGTAAAACACATAGTCCAAAAGTTCCAAATACTTTGGAATAATGCCAAGATAATGATGACGGCAAGCATAAGACGGTCCCATTACTCCCTGTTACTGTCACAGCATCGTATGCAAGGACCAAACCATTTATACTGACAGTTTAATACGTGTTACTAACCGTTGACGTTTTCATGATGATTTCACTGTACGTTTTCATCAGGGTTCTCTCATTGTCGTCTTGTCTTGTTGAGCTAGATTTGAGTTGGCTTAGCCTCCGTTCACTTGAGTCAAGTGACACGTGCGTGATAAAATTGTTTCAGGTTGTCTGGGAGCCGTTATTATTTGTGAATTCACACTTTGTGACCTATTTTAAGATTTGTAATGTAATTCCTATTATTATTCTATAACAATTCGACTAAAACGGCTATTTTAGATGCTCTGGTCTATTGTTCTGAATCAATTATTACATTTGATTTTCCGCAATCGTAAGTGTGTAACTACGGCGAATAGAAAGTTCGTGGAAGGAATTAAAGGATGCATTTGACCAACAGTGGGACAGTACAGGCTCAATAAAAAATTGCAGCAAATCAGGATTGATATGGTCATTCAAGACAATGCATTTAATTTCATTGGCTCAGCAAAAGTTTAAGAAAACAAGGTGAACAAGCTAAGGATAAAAAAAGTCGATGTTGTTGAAAAAACGGCAACCCATTCAAGCGTGGCACAACTTTCCGAGAAAATCCCGAACGATAGCTATTAAGCCACGGGCACCTCTCATTTTTAACGAGGTTTTCTTCAATAAGAAGTACAGTTTGTTACAGAAAAGAGGCTACATAATTTAGAAAATTACGAATAATAAACTCCCAATTTTCTATAAAACATTGTATTCCGTCTAATAACGGTACTCGATGAAGAATGCCATCAGTGAATTCGGATGAAAGAGACCGGGCCTTATAACTTTGCATTTAAGCGTATAAAAAGCAAATAAACATTCCGGGGGCCCATTAACTGAAAGCCCGACATTCTACCGATAAATTGAATTCCATTCAATTTGAGGCTATGACTCTTCCTTATTCTGCCAGGAGACAAATCACCTCATTAATTCCGTGGCACGGGCCCACACCGTTTTGTCCTTACGCTGAAGTACTCCTAAAAAAATGACACCGCTTCACAGGGATATTGCGTTACCCACATTTACCTCAAAATTTGGTTCTGAATCGTTTTCCTGATTCTGTTTTAGCGTTTCGAAATGTGTTATAAAATTTCCGTTAAATTTTATGCGAGTTTTAATTTGGATTGAGATGAAAAATGTTTGGAGAAAGTGCTGATTCTGTTTCATTGTTTGTAAATAGAGTTTTATGACAAGAACAATATTTAGACATTTCAATTGCTTGTTACATAACAAGAAATAAAAATACCGTTCAGAAACCAATTATCAATTTATTTGGGGTCGTTGCAGCATATATTCTTCTTTCACACTTCTCTATTACTCATCATCTCAGAAGTCACCTCCTTTCTAGCCATAGGGGACTGTTTCACACCTCAAAGGACCAATAAATCAACAAACAATAATAAATAATTTAAATACAACATAATCATTATCATAATTTATATATCACAATATCAATCAATTTAACAACTAACCATAATTATAACATACCCATACTGCAGACAAAGCTGCTACACACCTTACCACAGAATATCAAAGTGAATGTATATACCATTTCCTCGAAATTGATACCGTACTACGCCTAATGTTATTGCAAACACCTCTAGGCAACTGAGACCGGGCACAGTTCACTTTAGATGACAGCTTCATGTGCGAAAGCCGGTTGACGAAATATATGCTTGTGTTACGTCAACGCTAGGCTATAATAATATGGAATAGTTTGCATAAAACGGTGTAAGTGCAGTTGTGGAACTTGGTTTAATTGAACATGGTGTAAGTGAAGTTACGAAACAAGATCGTTTAGGAGTTTTATTACGTGGTAGCTAAAAAGACAGAACCAGCGATCAGTGGTCCACCTTGGCTCTGGATGGAAGTGCTGGAAGTCACAGGGAGGGTCCTCTGCCTAGCAGTGCAGTGGGATGACGCAAACTGGCAAGCGTGAAGACGAGTTCGATGAACTCTGTGCCTAGGCAGGAAGAGACCACCTGATGTTTCGCAACGTTAGAGTTAGTTATAGTTTCAATATATTCATTGTTGTTTTTTTTTTATAATTTAAGTCGTATTATTTACATAAATGGAGTGCTGCGAACAGATAATGTAATTTAACATTGGAATTAAGGACTGGTAATGAAAAAGTGGAAAAATCCGGTGAAAATGATTTATTAAAAGTAAAAAACTAAAACCCGACTACGACAAAAAAAAACGACGCTGAAAAAGTATGAAACAAGATTTTCAGGATAGAACAAAAAGAAAAGCCGTAGTCACCCGGTATTTAAGTATTTAGGTTGGTACCTATAACGTGTGACTACGGCTTTTCTTTTTGTTCTATCCTGAAAATCTTGTTTCATACTTTTTCAGCGTCGTTTTTTTGTCGTAGTCGGGTTTTAGTTTTTTACTTTTTTTTATTTAAACAATTTTGGTGTTAATTTTTTTTTCACTCTTGACTTTTTGTCAGCTAGAGGGCGTGATTTTAAATTTGAGCAATATTTTGGAAATGTACAAGTGAGGCCCTTTCAAATGATACCAAACACGGCGTATTTATCTCTATTTTTATTTTTTAAGCCTTACTTTTTGTCCGCTAGGGGGCGCTAAATCGCTTTTTGTGACACGTCACATAGCCTATGTTCAGCGGAAAATTAAGACGGTTCTAACGATACCTCATATGTCGAGTTCCGATAAGTAGATTAGAAGCTATGAACAGATGAAGATTCACACATACATACATACAAACATACATACATACATAGCCAGTCAAAATCATAACCCTCCTTTGGCTTTGCCGTAGTCGGGTAAAAAGAAGCTGAATACACCCTGTCAATTTGCGAAAAGCCGTCCCTCACACCCTGCGTTATTATTCTTTACTCAGACCATTATTCCCATACCAAGTTAAAAAAAACTAAACTTCATATCTTTCAACATTTTATAACAAAATTGAAAGAAAACGACATTCCTTTACCAATAAATGCTTGTTATTCCAAGTCTCATCCCGGTGCCTGTATTATTTCTCTTCAATTCGACCCCGAGGCGACGCTTTTTAAATAAAAATTGCATCTTCCAAAGTAATACTTGGACTCCAATTTCGACCTAACAATGATTTTTATTCCTTTGTTAAGACCGCGGTCGCCGACGATGGTCTGATTGAAATTCTCAGTTTCATTTGCAAAAAAATTCGTTCTTGAAACCTGGTGTATTATGATTATATCGTTCGTTGGCTCTTGAGATGGAAATATTAATTGTTAGAGTAGAAATTTCTAGTGATTCTGCTGATACAATAAAAGTGGAAGGAGATATTTTTCAATGTTACCAAAGGGGTTCGTATTATCCAATACTAATTGGGTTGTGGAAGTCAGATAGGCAATCGCTGCATTTAAAATACTGGTATTCAACTGTATCTGGACATAGGTCCGGTTTGATTGGAAGGCGACCCAAACAAGAAAAGGCTAGGCAGATGATGATGAAGTGGAAACAAATTTGGAAAAATTTAAATTTATTCGTTAAGGGGTACTTACGTAATTAATGAGTAGCCCGCAATTCGGTTTATTATACCGGTTGGAAAGAACAAGGACGCTCAAACGGTTACCACACATTCAGTGCATCATTCTGCATCTGGACATACAAATATAATAATAATAATATTCCACAACTATCACACAACGCCATCTAGTCCCAAGCTAAGCAGAGCTTGTGTTATGGGTACTAGACAACTGATAAACATACTTATATATTTCTAAATACATACATATTATAGATAAATTACACCCAGACACAGAACAAATGATCGTGCTCATCACACAAACATTTGTCCTGGGTGGGAATCGAACCCACGACCTCCGGCATAGCAGTTAGGGTCACTAACCACTAGACCAATAGACCAGTCAATATTCCGTTGGTTGTTTAAAATAACACAGAATACACAATGTTGTATGTAAGTTGCATGTTACATGTATGTATGTCCAATTTTTAAGTGTTACTTATATGTTTACTTTGTTTACCTTTGATTTTTTGTCAATTTGTTTTTGTCCTGTGGAAAACCAATAAATATTTTTTTCTTTCTTTCTTTCATGTTAGCATTCACATCAAATAGTAAAACACTTAACTTGCCTCATTGAAAACATCTAATGGAGATACCGTTCTTGTCTACTTCTCCTTTAAAACTAACTTTGTCGTTTCAATTCAACAATCGTCGTCGGTGATACGATAACGACGATTCTATCTTGAGTTTAAATCTATATTAGTATTCAACTTGCTCTCGTACTTTTGTTACTTCGATTGATTTAAATCAATCACTTTATAGTTCGTATATCTAATACCTTGGAACGAGCAATTCTTGTTTATAAAAATATGTAATAATATAAAATTATAATTATAATAATCTGAATCTTGGAAACAGCTGCAACGATTTTCATGAAATTTAGTACGCAGGGGGTTTCGGGGGCGGGGACTTTTCTGGTTATTTTTAAGTAATTCATTTTTTTGTTAATCCAGTACAATAGCTTGGATTTATCTATCAAATTGTACATTCGATGTGACTGTATTTCGTTACTCCGAAGTTCGAAATACCGAAGTACGGTATACAGAAAGTTTGTGAGTCCGAATTACGTTAGTCAGAAGGTACGCTATGACGAAGTACGGTATTCAGAATGTTCGTTACTCCGATGTACGTTACTCCGAAAGTTTGCTACTTCGAAGTACTGTACTCAGAATGTTCGTCACTCCGATGTACGTTACTTCGAAAGTTTGCTACTACGAAGTACTGTATTCAGAATGTACACTATCGCGAAGTACGGAACTCCGAAAGTTTGCTATGACCAATTACTCAATAATAATTGAGAATTACTGACTTGTAAAACCTATTTGCACAATAATCATCATTTATAATACTTGACTAATTCGAAATACTCTCTAATGAGGAATATTCTCAATTATTATTGAGTAATTGGTCATAGCAAACTTTCGGAGTTCCGTACTTCGCCATAATGTACATTCTGCATACAGTACTTCGTAGTAGCAAACTTTCGAAGTAACGTACATTGGAGTGACGAACATTCTGAGTACAGTACTTCGAAGTAGCAAACTTTCGGAGTAACGTACATCGGAGTAACGAACATTCTGAATACCGTACTTCGTCATAGCGTACCTTCTGACTAACGTAATTCGGACTCACAAACTTTCTGTATACCGTACTTCGGTATTTCGAACTTCGGAGTAACGAAATACAGTCATTCGATGTACCTTGATCGTACTTACTAAGTTGGTCTACACTAAAATAAATGAACCCTCACATTAAAAATGGGACAATTATATGATCATCATCATTCTCTCGCCCTTATCCCAATTCATTTGGGGTCGGCGTAGCATGTCTTCTTCATCCATACATTTCTGTTTCTTGTCATCTCTTACTGGGTCGTTCGTCGTTTCGCACCACGAGCGGTTCGGACCGCGGTGTGAAACGCAGAAGAGCTCTGAAGAATGGGCTGTTTCGGACCGCGGTGTGAATCGACCATAGGAGAATTTGAATGGGTTAATTCGGACCGCGAATGAAACAATAAGTTTTCTTAGTAATAATGCGTAAAGTACAGTCAGGCACAAAATAAAATAGCGATATAAGTTCTACGATATAAGGGTATTACAAATTCGTAAAACCAGCGGGACTCAAGTTTCTCATTCGTTCTATCACACAGTTTAGGGAATAACTACAACACAAACTACCAGGAGAATAAAAATAGGCAGGAGGTATTGAAAACATTTATTTTGGAAATAAAAAAAAGGAAAAAACGATAAAAGCAAATAATGTTATATTAAGGAATAATTTAGATTTGATTTAAAGATTCCAATACCTCCTTCCTACTTCTGTTATCCTGGTAGTTTGTGGGACTTTACTACCTATCTTTTTTTTTTAAATCTCAAAAAAAAAATGTTTTCAATACCTCCTGCCTACTTCTATTCTCCTGGTAGTTTGTGCCGTAGTTGTACCCTAATCTGTGTGATAGAACGAATCAGAAACTTGAGTCCCGCTGGTTTGACGATTTTGTAACATCCTTTATCGTAGAACAAGTGGGATTTTTTTTTTTTTTAAAGTTCCCACTAGTTCTATCGTAGGCAAATCGTAGGATTGTGCAGTAGAACTAGCGGGAATGATCCGTTTTTTCTACTCGACTGTACATAGAAACTTTGAAATTAGCTCGAATCTAAACATAGTGGTTCGAATCGCCCCATTCCTAAGAGCTATTGGTCGATTCACACCACTCGGCGCTCCAAGAACCGCCGTGGTGCGAAACAGCCCATTCTTAAAAGCTCTTCTGCGTTTCACACCGCGGTCCGAACCGCTCGTGGTGCGAAACGACGAACGACCCCTCTTACTATTCTCATTCTTAACACAGTCCATCCATCGTTTCTTTGGTCTTCCTCTACTAAACAATTACATGATATGATTTTCAATATGAATGAGCGAGACAAAACTCTTCAACAAACCAAAACGTAACCGTCATCCCTTCTAACGATATAAATCTTCGTCGAGGACCATTTTTTTTTGTTATTCTATCCACAAATTATTATTTCTTCTGATGGAACGTAATAATATTGTAGGTATATTGAAAGGCAATCAGATAGAAATAAGAAAATAATTCGGTTGAACGAGTCACAAAATAGATTGGAGGACCATTCTGTTACTTGAAATACTGCTGTAAGTCGACGGACGTGGTGTACATTTTAAGTTACTAGAGCTACTGTTACAATTTATTAGACTTTATTTTAAAAGGCCAGGAGTTATCGGTAATTAATTGTTTTTGACAGGTTTAAATCGTGTCTTGATTTAGTAACAATTCACATGATTTTTCAAGTAGGTATTTTGGTTGTGAATTCGGCAAATTCCATCTGAAAGAGAGAAATGAAATTACAGTGTGTTCTTTGTTTTTCCATTATCTTCTTGCCCTACTCCTATTCGACTTTGAGTCGGGGACACTACACGTTTTCTTCTTCAATTTTACCCTGTTAGACGTCACAGCATCATTTACTCCTCTCTCTTTCATGTCATTCCTTCCACAAATCTTCTCTTTAGCGTCTTCTCACTTTCCATTCATCAGTCTTTTAGTCATATGCGGTTTATAACAGAAATTAAAACCCGAGACAAAATAAACTGTCTTCGTTAAGTGTAGGTAGAAATGACTAAAACCAACTGACCGACTGAAACTGATGATGAAATACAGCAGGTTGACAGACATTCAGATAAACCGATAGCAGAGGCTTAGTAATAGGGTTCCTTCGGTTACCCTTTGGGTAAGGAACCCTAAAGCTCAGTATAGTACAATAGAGCAACTAAAGCACTTAGTAATGATGTACTTTACAATCAGGGATGCAGGCTTCCTCTACATGAGAAAGGAAAGAGTGTAATCACCACGCAGTTGTCACATTGCGGGTTGATAAGTGTCAGATATTTACGAATTTTTAGTTCTCGGTTATGCCGGTTTCCTCAAAATGTATTCTTTTACCGTTTTGAGAGCAGTAGTGATGAAATAAATAAATAAATAAAAGTTTTTATTGATTCTCTTACAATTGTTTTACAGCACAAAATTGAGGCAAGCCCCGATAAGTTATAAACATACTTGTGATGGGGTTACCTCGCAACTTCCCATGGATTACTTTCTCTCTACATTGTTGAGACATACTTAAAAAGAAAAGAAAAATTTACAAACTAGGATTATAGGTACAATATTATTTTAACATGTTCAAGTATGTGTAGTGTTTGTGTGTGTGTGTGTGTTGGGTGGGGAGGTGGATATGTGATGTGTATCGGTGTGAGTATGTGTATGTGTATTACTGATTGCATGATTAATGTACGTTAGTATTGGGCACAGGTTGTTCTTTAACATATTCTGGTTAATAGAAGTTCGATTTCATCATACGTTTGTGATTTTAACCACTCTGTTAGATTATTTTTACAATTATACCGCAACATGGGATAAATATTCAATACCAGGTTCAATTTATTGTAAATGTAAGTAGATTGTGTGTTATATTGACGCCTAGCAAAAACCGTACGGATCCGAGAGGAGTGAGCCACAATATCTTTACGTCTTTTGTCGAGATTTGATGAATAAAATGTGAGGGACTTGTGCAGATCGATGGTAATATTCAGTACATATAATTTCCTAACAGTAAGCAGATTACTGACCCTGTAGAGGTTGTCTGTAGAATATCGAAAGGGTTTGAAGTACATGACTTTGATGAGAGACCTTTGAGCCCTTTCTAGGTCCAGAAACTTTGTCTTAGTGGCCCCTCCCCAGATTGGTATACAATATGTGATGACCGATTGTGCAAGAGCAGTATAAATTTTGTTTAGTAGCAGCGACGGCATCACATGTCGCAACGTTTTAAAAATTCATATGAGCTTTCTGACCCTGGCCATGGTATTTTCGATGTGGGTGTGCCAAGACAGTCTTTGGTCAACTGTTATACCAAGGTATTTCGTAAAACTAGCTTGCTGTATGCTTTTACAGTTGCATGAATAAAGAGAGTTGGTACACTCATGGATCACGATCCCAAAATCAGCACCAGGCTGTGTCCTCTGGTTCGGAGTAAAACAGATGAAGTTAGTCTTCGATACGTTGAGGGTTAAAAGATTAGCGTTTAACCAACTTGCTATTACCGCTAATCCGCGTTCAGCGATGTCACGTACGGTAGCCCAAGAGTCACCGGCGAAAACTACTGCTGTGTCATCTGCGTATGAAAAAATTCGTACGCCGCTGTTCCCGATATTACACAACTCATTTATGTAAATCAGAAACAGCGTCGGGGCGAGCACACTTCCCTGAGGCACTCCGAAACAGACAGTTTTTTCATCACTTATTACGTTTCCAACCCTAACCTGCTGTTTTCGATTTGATAGGTAACTAGCAAAAAGAGAGAGAGCTGTACCTCTTATACCGATTGCTTCAAGTCTGTGCAGAAGGATGGGGACAGAAACGGTGTCAAATGCCTTTTTTAGGTCTAAAAATACTGTGAGGCACTTTAGACCTTTATCTACATTGTTAACTATATCGCCCGTTAATGCTTTAATAGCGTCTTGTGTAGATAGACCCCTTCTGAACCCATATTGCGCTGGAGATAAAATGTTATACTTATTAAGGTAACTAATCAGTCTGTTATTCAGTAATTTTTCAAAAATTTTCGAGATGCATGATATAACCGATATAGGGCGATAGTTATTGACATCGTTCCGGTCTCCCCCCTTGTGCACAGGTGTAACCATAGATCGCTTAAAAGCTTCTGGAAAAATCCCGGTTTTAAAGCACAGGTTAACAAGTTGGCTTATTAAAGGGACAATGAAGTCCCTTGAAATTTTCAAGAATGTAGTTGGTATACCATCCCAGCCCGGTGAGCTTCCAGAATCGAGACCCATGAGTATGCCATCCACTTCCTGCGGGTCAGTGTCCAGCAGTACGAAAGATGTATTATGTTGTTCACTTCTTAGGTATGAAGGGCCAGAAGTAGAGAGGTTGGAATTTTTAATGATCTCTTCCGCCAATGTTTTACCAATTGTAACGAAGAAATGATTAATACGGTTTAATGAATCGAGCGGGTGTGATGTGATTTTAAGAAGATTAGAATTATCTGATTTAGGAGTTTTAAATTGTGTAATTTCGTTTATTTTTTTCCAGAGCTGTTTTGGTTTGTTTAATGATTTAGTTATTTGTTCTCTTTGTGATTTTCTTTTAAGTTTCTTTATTAAATTTGTACAAAAGTTACGATAACGTCGGTAAGTGATTTTTAGAATAATATTATAGGATTCTTTCTTGGTTTGCACTTGCATTTTATTACGGAGAATAATACATCGAAGTAGACCAGCAGTCATCCAAGGCTTGATTACCCGCATGCTGTTTGGGACTATCTTAGTTGTAGTATTAGATAGTAGTGAGGATTTTATTACCTCTATGAATTTATAAGCTATGACCTCAGGGTCATTGTACGTATTAAAAAATAAAATGTCAGTACTTATCAAATTAGCGTAGGCATTATCAAAATCAATCACAGTTTTGGTTTTAGCAGACTTTTTAATTTTAAGTGATCGGGTTGTTTGTTAAAACCATTGCATGATCTGTGATTGAGGTATTAATAACTCCAACGAATGCCGAGCTGAAAGTTTTGTCAATTTTTATAAGTGCGTGGTCTAAACAACTTTGTTCTCTGGTAGGTAGATAGTGTCCTGGTAATAGGCCATGTGCGGCTAGCATATTTAGATAGTTTAATCTGTTTCTGCGTTGTTGCGATGTTTCAGAGTTCTTTATTATTAAATTAATATTGATATCCCCTACAATTACAATATTTCTATGTGTCTTACTAGAGTCAAGGTAAATATTCAAAGAATTAATAAAATTATCAGCACAGTGCTTGGAGGGTGAACGGTAGATGCCTATGATGGTATAGTCAGAAATGGATACCTGGATAGCTGACGCATGCGATATATTGATTTCAGTTACATGGGCTAAGTGCCCATCTCGAACGTATGCTACTACACCATCATTTTGATTGAGCTGATTTTTTGTGTAGTACGAAGTGTAGTTTTCGAGCACTGGTAGTTGTCTGTGATAATTAAGCCTGCACTCCGTTAACAATAACACGTCAATGTTATGTTTTATTTGTGATAAGTTTATCTGTAAGTCTTCAAAGTTAGAATAGACACTCCTGATATTTTGGGTTAATATTGTCAGATTAAAGTTATCATGCTGTAAGTAATTATGCAACTCTTCAATATTCACAATAGCTGACTTCGAAATTTCGATATCATCTAGTTCCCGTATAGTACTGAGATTATTATCCATTAGCGCATTTATAAAACAACAGGTGCTTCGTGCAATTTACGTTAGTGAAGAAACACCGAAAGGCTACTTGTAAATAGTTTTTAAGTATAATCGAGAGTGTGTGTGACCTGTGTATATGTGTGTGAGTAATAAGAGTTATGTAGATTGTTAGTGTGAGTGTTGTGGAGTGTAATGTGTATGTTGTATGAGTTTTACATTTTATTACATTTTGATAGCATTGAACGTGCTTGAATGGGTACATTTTAGAGATTATCCTGATGCTTGATAGATTTAACGATATAGAAGGATTAAAAAATAAGTTACTAATACATAAGAAAAGAATAAATAGTGGCAAATTAGTACAGGCATTTACATCAATTAGTCACAGTTCCTGCATTAAGTTATGTACCTGAGTTTCACTCTTGATAATGGTGGAAATAAAGTGCACAAAGTATTGATCGGGTTTGAATTTACGACTACAACCAAGTCGGGGCCATTAACGGTTTTGGTGTGAATCTGTGAAGATTTCAATTGGGAGTGTCAGACTTCTACTGACTAAAAACCACTCATGTTCCTTATTAGCCTTTTGTGTCGAGGCCGCGGTAACTCTTCCGAACAACCTGCAACCCCGTAAATTTACGACTACAACTAAGTCGGGGCCGTTAACAGTTTTGGTATAAAATCAGATAGATTTCAATTACTCTTGTTTATTCCACCCACTCTTCGCTTCACCGTTGTGATACCACCTTAACAGTCAAAGCAACCTATGACGTACGTGAGATATTAATGACGTCACACCGCAATTTGCGGTACTAACAAGCGTTATTTTGTCGTGGTTTTAATCAGTATTAATTATTGTCGCATTGCGTATGTCGACGACTGTTTGATTTATTCAAGTTTTTTTGACTAATGGAGTATTTTTGGAAGGTCGTTATACACCTTTGCTAGTCTTATACGGAGGCTAAGTTCGAAGTTTACATTATCCTTCGATTAAAAAAAACCTTTAATTTATGGAAAGTTATATTATAACCAGACAAAGCTTTTTGTCACGCCGCGCGTCTTCGGCATCTAGTATCTTGATAAAATTGATTAAATCGAAATTAAAATTCATCAGTTAATAAAGTGTCCTTTTTAAGCACTTATCTTGTTACTATAATCTTAATTTCATGAAAACTTAAATCCTGGTACATTTAATAAGGAATGAGATACTTCAACTTTTTATTGCAAGTTTTTATTGTTAAGTTAGAATTAATTTAGTTAATAAGTTTCTTTACTTAATAACTATTAATTTATTTATTAATTTTAATTCTAACCTTATTAATCGTTCTAGTTCCAATTCTATAGCTATTACCTCTAGGTACAAGATATTTATCTTTTAGATCTACTAATAAGCAAAATACAAACTACAAACGCCATCCCTCTCTGACTATTTAGGACCATCAAGTATCTAGCTTTGTGTATCTACGAAAGAGCCATTTGCCATAAAGGTACGTTTATAAAAACCCCATAATTCCTTCAAAAGTGCCGCAAAGGCTCTCCAAGATATTATCCTTTTAAAATGTCCGACGCACGTACACATTTTACTCACAACCATATAATGTGGGTCGTTTTCTCAAGTGAGGTCCAGCCTTCATTATTTTTCGAGGATATCATTTGCAACACAGCGTTTTCATTGTTTGCACTGAGCCCTTTTTGGGCAGTTTTTTTGCGACCTGAGTGTGATAATGGGACAATTACGTACCTTAAAACTGTCTTTTAGTATACCCATTGATTTTGCGGTCTTTTTGTTCGCGTAAAGTAAAAGATTAATGTTTCACGAAATGGGTCAGGGGAAATTAGTCTTTCGAGCTCGGATCTTGTGAGATCATGTTGAACATAATTGTTTGAATGACGTAGATGGATTCTGTCTACAAGTTGCGAGGAAGGAAGTGGTTTATAGCTAAGCTTATAGGAATTTGCTCGCAAGTTTTCACTACCGATTCCTATCTTTGATTTATAGACTTAACGCTTACTTCGAGGTTTGGAGTTCGAGTTTCATATTTTATGGGAAGGCTTTGTTGAATTTACATGCTGAAACGTTTTATTCGGTTTGCAAATTGTTAACAAAAAAAATTAGACTTGTGCCTTACGTTTTGCTGCAAAAATACACTCTTAATTTAATTTAATTGGTAAGCTAAACACAAAAGCAACATCCATAGAAGGTTCGTAAAAGAAAACTTATGAACTATGTTAGTTACAACTAGTTATTTGTTTCGATACATGTAAGCTTGTTGTTCGAGATGCATCTATGAACAATAAATAATCAAATATCGGGTAGTCATACCACCCTTTTTTTGGGGGGTTGTGAATTCATCAAATGACTCCTCCCGCTCTGGGCAGACCGGTGGGGAGTGTCAGACTTCTACTGACTAAAAACTACCCATGTTCCTTCTTAGCCCTTTGTGTTGAGGCCGCGGTATCTCTTTCGAACAACTCGGATCCGCGACGGGGGTCCTACCTCCCTGCCATAGTCTTCTGGATGAAGTTGGAGCTGGCCCGTACTCTGCAAAGGAACTTTACCAAAGAGACTTTTTACCTAACGATCGCGTGAAAGACATCGACATGTATCTGCGAGAACATAATCAGATGCACTGCAGAAACGGGACAGTCCCATCAACATTACAAATCCATTATCATACTGGACCCGTAGGCTGCTGATGGTCCACTGAGTATAATTGGTCCACAGGCTGCACGTGTTAAAGACTTGGAAATAAGCTTTAAAAAACGTTATTTTAACTTGCGTACTACAACGCAAGCAAGCTCGTTGCGCAAGCTAAGTTTTGACTTTTATTAGCCCAGAAAAAAATGTTAAAAACAATTCTAAAATGTTAAGCATAGAGTTCTTAATGACCACTCCTTCTCTGTCCTCATTCATTAATTACTTACTTACATTCATACTAATTTAATTTTCTAATGAGAATGTAAATAAAACGACTCAATTTATTAGGCCGTTTTCAGCACCTTTTTATATGACCGTAATAAATTATGCTTAATCCTGACTTAAATACGTATCTTTGTCTCTGGGAGTAAACAACGTAGATTATATTATGTTAAATGGCCTAGAAATGACAGGAGTGGACTAAAGGCCTTAGAAATGTAACGGGAAAATATATGGGGTTATGATGAACTTGCACTGGATTTTATGGTCCTTTTTTGCGTATTATTTTTTGGTCTTTTTGGAGTTATACATTTGATGTTATGAACACAGTCTGATGAACTAGTCTTATCTAAGGATATCGTCCCGTCGGGGCCGCGGATTTTTATACTAGATGACGTGGCCTCGGCGCAAGGGCAAGGAAGGAACATGGGTTCGGTTTTTAGTCAGTAGAAGTCTGAGACTCCCCTTCGTTCTGCCCAAGAGCAGGGGGGGGGGGTCATTTGATGATTTTCCACCCACCAAAAAAAAAAAAAGATATCGTACTACCCAGTACCACTAACTAACAGGGTTGTAAACGTAGTAGAGGCAGCCAATCCATGTAAAATACTGGTATTCAACTGCATCTAGTTAGACTGGAAGCTGACCTCAACGTTGGCAAAACGGTTGGTAAATGACAGTCCATTCGGGGGTGCACTTGAAAGTACTTGTACCTCCCGGGCCCCCAACACATGATAGAAGTAGGAACAATGGATTTTTAGTCAGTTAGAGTCCAACATAACTCTCCGCTTTCCTCAGAAGGGTAGTATTCATGAGAACCTTCCCACTCAAAAAAAGGTAAGTAATAATCTGATGAATTTATAAAAATCCAAAGATAAACATAATTATTAATTAGTGTTCCTATAAACAATTTAAGTAATGTAATACTTTAATTTTGAAAGTGATTTAATAAAGCAAAACTTAACAAAGTTGGTAATCAAATTTGAGTGTTGGCTGTCGGAACTAATTTATCAAGATCCGCAACAACAAGGTCTTAATTCTCGGAAAAAACGTTCGTCTGAAATTTCTCAACTATTAAGGTAATGAATTGGCTATTATACTTCAGAAGTCTGTTTATTAACTGCTAGACTTTGCCCGGGGCTTCTCAAGACTTATAGGGATTCAAGTGAGTATCATGTGTCCCAATGGTGGGGGTCCCGACTTACGGACAGTAAGTTCGAACCCAGGCAGGCACATTGCTTTGTGTAATTTATTTCATGACCGTTGCTCTCAAAACGGTGAAGGGAAACATCGTGAGGAAACCCAGCATGCCTTAGAACCAAATAATCGAAGACATGTGACATCTACCAATCTGCACTGGGCCCGCGTGGTGGATTATAGCCTATCCCTCTCCTAGGGAGGAGACCTGAGTCCCTGCAGTGGGAACATTATAGGCTGATTATGACTGACCCACTTGTTGGCATTCCAGCAAATAGGCCAGGATAAAGTAATCAACTGTCTTGTAGCCAAAGATACCTGATTTTGCATATAGGACTCAAAACACGCAACTGACGCTTTTTGCTTTTCGAAAGGCGCCAGCAGTTTCTTATGACGTACCTATAGATATGAAAGAAAAAGAAGATGTCAGACGATGGATTAATCTGTTCCAAAACTTCCGAATCTGTCCAGCAGTTAATGTATGAGAAAGTAACATACTAACAGACAGACAGACCGACAGACATACAGTAAATTTCGCGTTTATAATATAAATACTGGATTTCAACAGGGTCATTCTGCGTAGAAGTAATGTGAGCCCCCGCAAATGATTTAGGATCGCTTGACCTGAATACTCCCGCTGAGTTATGAGTTAATTTATATGCGGAAAATATGGTGCGGACATATGACAGTCAGATTAGCGAGTTGGAACGTACGCCTATTTGTTTTGATTACGTCGTCGGGCTTTTAACCCAATTTTGTCTGCTGAAATATTATTTTGATGTAAGTGAAATGTCGTGCGCGGCCTTGGAAGCGTTGGTGAGATGACTTAGAGGCTAGACTTTGAGACTAAGGCTTAGAAGCTAGATTGGAAAACCCAGCCAAAAGAAATACCACGGCCTCGGAGTACAAAAGGCTAAGAAGGAACATGGGTGGGTTTTAGTAAGTAGAAGTCTGGCACTCCCTTCAGCTCTGTCCAGAGCAAAAATCATAAAGCACCGATTTTATCTTTAAGTGTCTTAGTCAATTATTATCTATTAGCGCATAAGACAAATTAAAACATTTCTTACAATAAAACTCAGTTCATTGAATCGATTATACGAAATTTATAAGCTGTACGTAACTCTAAACGCGTAGAAATCCGTCTACTGCCTAGCTAGGCACTCAAGTTACTGAGGTACCTACTAAAGCCAGAAACATCTTGGAAGGATTAGTTCAAGCGATAAACCTAATCTTGACTTCATCAAATGCCTGCTCTTTAGTACCCAAGACCAGAGGAGTGTCTCCTTTGATCAAACTAGTCGCAGAGGTTCTTTGATTTCTAGATAGACCATTGCTGACCCGTTATTATGGCTTTAAGTGAAAGGGTTACCAATATCGTTTTCTTCCTGCCCTTGTTCCTGGTCAAAAGTATCACGACTTATATCACTCATATTATTTCACAATCATTTTTCACACACAAACTATCTTGTTGCCGTATTTTCTCTCTGTCCTCTAAAAATAGCTCTAAAACCTGCTAATATTTTAGTTAAGCTTAACAACTTGTGAAATAATATTTCAAGCTCCACCATGATCGTCTATATCGTCAAACGTAATGCGTAGAAATATGGCAAGTCTTTTCAACTCTTTATTTTTTTTCGAGAGAGTCACGAGACAATATTGCCTAAATTATTATTTATTAATCGCTCCGCTCTCATCTCCGCTTACTACTAAGCTCTAACCCGACAATATCACAATACTATTACCGCAGAGATACGTACACAGTCACACAATAGGTTCTGATTCCGATTTGCATTTTAAAGCAGTTTGCGTCTGCCTAAACATTGTTTCATATAATTGATACCGGCTCTCTAATATTGTAAGCGTTTGATTCCACTTAACGCTGGCATTTGGGTTAAGTCGGTTTGGCGTTTAGTGTTTCATGGTTGTTATTGAATAGTCTGTGAATTTTTGTTTGCGGTTATTTTTTATTATTTGTCTGTCATCTTAGATTCTTTATTCCTCTCTCTTGTTTCAATGTTTTTGATACCGTAGTCATCTTATAATTATCGACTCTTAACGTTACTTTGTTGAAGGGAAGACGACTGACATTTTATTTGGTAAAATAATCAGCATTGCCATCAAATATGGCAATGCTACTGCCTCACCTGTGCACTTTTCCTGTCGACTTTGACACTTTTGTCATTATTTTTACTTCCCTCATTTTTATTGTTTTTGCTTTATTGTTTTTCATACTCTTTTCATCATTTATTCACAATACACTACTCAATTCACATAACGCTACAATGATTGACATTCCAATCAAAATCCAAAAACGTAAAACTAATTACAATTAGACCCTAAATAATAGCTTATACCGACAAACGAGCTACCATATCAACACAAACACTTAGTTCACTAATACTCACCTTTACTACTCCAGTTTTTTTCATTTCCAATCCCATTAGTTCGTTTGCAGATGATAGTTTATTTTTTAATCCAGAGGAAGCCATTACGGTAATATCTTGATCTGAAAGCCTTCAATTTATTGGCGGTCGGCAAATAAAATGCACTTTTGTGGTACGTACTGCTTTGATGAGACGGCGAAGCTAGAAAATTTTCAAAGATCTGAAGATATCTCTGCGGGTGGTTTAATTGATTCGGTTTGGGTGAGTGGTGTAATAAGTGGTCTGGGAGTTTTTAATGTATTTTGGGGGAACGATTTTGTATTTCATTCGTTAATTTTGTATAGTTGAAGTTTGAAGTGCTATTTCTTTAAGTATTTTTGTTTGTTTTTATTTGCAGGCTTTGCTGTTCTAGTGGTCGCAATCGCGATTGCTGTGGATGAGATCCTGGGTTCACTTTCCTGGTCGGACAAAATGTTATTAGGTATTTTCCATCAGGATTTTTTCTGTAGCAGCCACGGAGTCACCGCCTATTACAGGGTACATAAACATAGCTATAAAAATGTGGGTGAACTATTAGGTACACCTAAAACTAACCCTTCGGGGATTACAGTCATTCCACCGAGAAATTTGTTGGTAAAACCCAATAACACTTTACCCGACCTGGGAATCCAACCTAGAACTCCATGTACAGCAGTCACGCTTGCAACCACTAGACGAACGAAGTAAGCTCAACAAAGCAATTTTAAAGTAACTATGCGGTTAATAAACTTTGTCATTATTTATAACGACACAGTTTGGTGAACTTTATTTCGCTTTTAAAAACCATTTATAATATCAAAACACTTTGCATGTCTAACAGAATTATCGTTTGACATTATCCTACCATTTATCGCGTTTTAAGTACCAATATTAAACATATAAATGTCACGAATACCATTTTCTTGACTTGAACAAGTAAAGGCCAATTAAAATTTTATAATTTGTAACGTGCCTGTTACTCTTTGTGACAAGTATAAGAAAAATGTGAATTCCCTATTTACAGGGTAATTTGAACTTTATTAAAGGCAGGTTTGGAGTTATAGCGTAAATGTAGAGGGTTAAATGTAAAATTTAAATACTGGTACTATTAAGTTCACATAAAAACTATTAGGAGTAATAAATCAAGGTGACAAATCCTGGGAATGTTTTGCGTTATTCTTTAGGGGTGTGGTAGTTTTAAATTCATCTAGAAGTGGTTGATTTTCGTAATCGTATTTTATTTGGTTTATTAGAAAGCCCGTCTCTGTTTTGCACGGGTGGATAAATGTATTGAATGAAGTGGTGATATTATGTCTGAAAGTTTAGTTGTTATGTATATAAATTAATGCATCTGAATTTTGGGAATACTGTTCTGTTGGCGTAGCGGCTAAGCGATTGGGTGCCGCGCTGCGTCACAGGTTCGATCCCCGCACGGAACAAATATTTGTATGGCCCACAAATAGTAGTTCCCAAGTCTGACTATTTGTGTATGTCAGTTAACATTTTTGATGATGCACTTACGATGCCAGATATTTTCCTAATGAACGTCAATGTTTTAAATTTTTAAATTTCTGTAATTATACAAACGTTTTTCGGTCGCAAATCATATTATGTTCAACACACTGCCTGACACTGGCCTGCAAATTTTAAAAAAAACGTAAGAAACTTTGGCTACCCTGGTTTTTCCACCTTAAGTAATCCTTTAGTAGGAAATTATTTAAATTACAATCATAGAGGCCATTTTTCATGTCAGAAACATACATTAGTTGCTATTAAAATAACAGAAAGGAATTTAAGTGCCGCGCTATTAATTTAAATCATACTTCAAGGCATACTTGAAGAATTTATTAACGTTCTTTATGAGGACATTGTACGTGAAAGTTATTCTTATTGTACATTACCACATATTTTTCTACACGCCATAGAAATGGTTCAACAATTAAATAATGAACAAAAGCCACCCCCAAATCTATACACAATATACAATATTAAAGCAAACAGTAACACTACCATTTTTCGGCAGTTATGTATAAGTCCCATTTATATAGGAGCGAGCCTATTGCCAGAACCCGGGCACAAATCCGAACTCCGTGACTGTTACGAGTACTTTGAAATGATTGTCTCCTGATTATCGAACCCAGGGAATTACGAGTATTTGATGCACCTCTGCCTAAATCTTCGGGTATTACAGGCATCTCACCTGTTATGTAGTAATGCTACAAACTGTCGCACAAACGACCCCACTGTAGGGAATCCTGTAAGATGACGCAAAGATTTTAGACCTACCTACGACCAGAAGAAGAAAAATGTCCGCAAAACTATAAGCAAAATCAGATTAATAATGCTGTGAAATTGGTCTCCGCCTTGTTTGAACAAACCTAAAGCAAAGTTAGTTATAAAACAGAAACCAATCATAGACTTTAACAAAATAACTTATTTTAGCAAAATAATTATAACAATATTTAATTTTCTAGTTTATGTAATAAATCAACAAAACTTTCTTCTCGTAATGCTATGGATTTCCAAATTAAAATCATTGAGACTAGCTCAACAAAGTTTCCAAATGTTTTCAACATCGATTCGGGGTTAACATGCTGTTTACTAAGAATGTTAAATAAGTTAAGACTCGAATAAACGTAACAATTTGCTAACCTTATCTAACCAACTTCTTTGAGGCCAAAAAAAAAACAGAGTTTAAAAAAAAAACTTTAAAATAACAAGCAGTCTTTAAAAAAAGTAGGTTTATTCATCCAAACTAATCGAAGTTTCGTGTCCATACCATTAACCGTTGAGAAGGTTTCTCGTGAGGAGGCGATCCTGGCTGCAGGATAGTGTCATATCTGTCATAAACATGTACTGTCATATTCAGCTCAATTAATACCTACCTACAAGTGGTCAAAAAATGAGCTGCGAAAGACCGATAAATCCCACGGAGACACGTTATAGACAACTGTAACGTAACAAAAGATGCATATTATTATAAAAAGAATCCATCATAAACCGTAAAAAAATAACTATGTTAAGAAAAAAAACAATCTTCAACGTTTTGATAATAATGAATCAACAAAAGTTTCCACTCTAGCTCCAAATTAAAACCTTCAATCATTAAGACGAGCTCAACGAAGTTCCCCAAATGTTTTCCAACATCAAACCGGGGCTAACATGCGGTTTGCAGAGATTCTAAGATAAACTAAGACTCATTTAAACTTAACAATGTGCTAAACTTGGCTAAGTAGTCGAGATTGTTCGCGTGCTTGTTGAATTAATTCGTGATAATTCTGAGTTAGTTTTTGGTAATATTGCACCTAAACTTGAGGAGTGGTGAAATTTTAAATACACGTGTTCACAGAATAGTAAGTGATGATGAATTGGTGATGGTTGCAGTAGAAGAATTTATGACAGATAAAAAGATAAATAGAAAATAACGCTGAGTTCCAAAGTGAAATTCTAATAATACCGAAGAATAGTCCTGCAGACCGCTTTTGATAAAGGCGGCCAATCTCAAATAGAAGCAAGTTCAAAGTTTGAGAGCAAGATCAGTAAAAGGATACATGAAATTAGTTTCATGAGGTAATTTCCGGTATAGTTTAAAACCTGATAATATGGACGCTTTTGTTGAAACAGAAGAAAATGTACAAAACTGTTCAAGTAAAGGTACTTCAGTTTCATATTTTGATTATCATCAGATTCCCATGGAAAGTAATAAACCATTTCCTTTCGGCCCCGATTAAACTAACAACAGAAAACTGTACGATTAATATCAAGTGGCAGCCCAAACAACGCCTAACCAAGCTAAGCCGTATAAATTCCATTTTGTACCAACAAACTGACAAGCAATAATTAATATTCAACGAAACGCACACTCGCCTATCAGAAGCGGTTCCGTACTAGTAAATTGCACGAGTTGGTCCAAGTGTACCAATTCGCCCTACCGCGGGGCGTTTACTAAAACTTTGCTCATATTTAATTTGGCAACGTACTCGCTCGAGACTAGCCTGATTATTGTTACACGTTAAACACTATTAGTTCAAACTTGGGGCTGTATAGCATCAATATTGTCACGAAGTTTCGCTGTTGGAATTTGAATATTAATTTTGGGAACTTTATTTATGAATGCTTCCTTGTTTTGGAGTTAAAAATAGTTCAAGACTAGTTGGGTTCGTTTAAAGTTGTTCTTGTCTATGCTGTTACAAGATTTTTTTTTCTAAAAGTTTGGGACAGTTATTTTATAACTTTCTTTGGGATTGTGATGTTGGTCCTATGAAGTAAGTTTATTAGTTGTATGGTCTGTTATAATCTGCTTGGCTTTGTCCACACAAATATTACAATACCTTCTTGATACACTCTCGTTTTACAAAAATACACTGACAATAACGTGCCCAGTGGCCAACAATACGATAAGCCCATAAGGCGAGTGGACTGTTCAGATAACTTAATACCATGAAGAGTTTTTAGACAAGCAAGGGCAAGCCAAGCTTTGAGAATTTTATGAAAGAACTGCCACGAGACAATGCATTCAAACCCAAGATTCTAAGCTCGAGAACCAATCGCTGAGCAGGTTCACCATTAAAATCTTTAATAGTAGTAGTTATTGCGTACAGCTAATACACGTGCTCAACAAACAAAACACTTCAAAAGTCAAAACATCTGCAATGCTCAATTCTCTTGAACTTGCAATACACGTGTATACTAAGACAGCTTCAGAAACCCCTTAACTTTGTCCAGACAATTCTATCTTCAAGGTTAACACCTACAAAATTCTGCCAGAATCAATAAGCACCGATACCAAACTGCATTGAGCGCTTCGCAATTCTGCTACGAGTATGAGCCCTCCCTATGATACTAACGAGTCACCGTGTTAGTTAACCAAATTTTGTGGAATTTGGCACAAAGCCGTGTGCCCAAAGTTTCGGTTCAAGTCAGTGGAGAATCGAATTTGGTATTTTCTTCGTTGATATTGTAATGAACAAGAGGTCGGGAAGGTTCAAATGAGAATGGATGGTAGCGCATATTTTTGTTGAAATCTTTTTTATAATTTTGTGTTTTTCTTCTTGGAGTGTCAGTTTGTAATAATTTTAATATAACGACTTTATACTAAATGCTGATGAAAGTATATACGGTACTTTTAACAAAATAACTTTTATTTTATTATTGTTTGTCTGTCTGTACGTTTCGGCTAATCTCCGAAACAGCTCGATCGATGTTGACGCGCCTTTTACTGGAACAAAGCTGTGCTGGTATTACCTACTACTTTTATTTTTATTATAATTCTGAGCTAAAGATTCGATTACTTGAAATCATTAACAAAATTTGATTCAAATAGGGAAGTAATATTTGTATATAAATAATTTTACGCGAACGTAGGTCGTGGGGCACTGATAGTATGCAATACAAATATAAAATATAATTAAATTTATGACACCGCTACTTAAAAAAATAGGTAATACTAGATTTACTCCCTGTGACATCTTCATAATAGCACGCACTCTGCTCGCATAGTGAATTTGTTTTGTGGAGTAACACACTCTCTCCCCGTGTCAGTGTGTTACAGCAGTAATATTTTATAATAATACAAATACTATAAATAAAATAAGTTTAGATCCTCTTGTTTTCCGCCTTACAAAACCAAGTTTAAAGAAAATACGATGAAGGTTCAAATCGAATAAAATTACTAATCATAACAAAAGTTTTAATCCAGAACTTTTGAGAACTATAATTGCATCTGAAGAATCATATTGCTTCCGAACGTTATTGCCGAACGAATTGCTACCAATAAAAACTTTGGAGTTGCAAAAATTAAATCTGTTAATGCCCACAGCGCTTCGCTTCTCTGCCAAGTTTATTAGAACAAATACATTGAACTAGATTCTCTCTATTATCAGCTATCTAAACATACAGAGCTCTTTAGTGACCTACTAATAGCCACGTTCTAACGTATTGCAGGCTTCTGTATATTTTAAGCTTTGATTTTACTTGTTTTCATAGTCAGTATGTATTGGTCAAATCTTGACTACCTCGTTGATTTAATCAATTATGTCTTCTATAGGTTACTCGCTTAAATCTTTGGTCAATGGTCTATAAATTGTGTTAAGTTATTTGACTTGTCTCTTTTAGTTAATGTGTGCTGGCCAAATAGTGCAACTGAATTTGAAACGAGTTTCTCTATACCGATTGAGCTGAAATTAACCTTTGGTTCAATTTTGACAATACATTTCAAAATTTGGACAATACATTTCGTTGACTGACATGGTTTTGAGGGCAAAGCTCCAAGATGTTGGAGGTCCAACATCTTAATAAGTAGAAGTTTACCAAGTAAGGTCCTTAACAAAAAAATATCGCAATAACAGGAAAAACAAGTACGTTTTCGTTTAGTTAAGGGTCTGTTTTCACCGAATAGGTAGACCTAATTTGGAAATAAAATACTTTTGGAAATAAGACACTACTGTTACTTTATTGTAACAATTTTTACTACTGTTTCTTCATTGACTGGCAAAAATTCTGTACTTTGTACTTGAAGTGTTAGTTAAATACTTTGTAACTTGGTGGTACGATCTAGTGGGACAATTTTCAACGTTTACGCAACCGAAGCCTATAATTCCCAAAACCAACCATAAATGAGGAGTGCAGTGGGTATTAAAGTTTGCACAGGAAAATCAACGGGTAAGTTTATATCCGAATTTCACGCAAGTTGTGGGCAAAATCTATCCGTAGGTAATTTCGAAGTTACTTTGCTAACAATGGATTATGTTTTACGTAGTCATGTATGTATTCTACATGTGTATTACGGGGGTAAATTAATTAAACTTTGTTAAATAATGGATGTAAAAGTATCCTTAACGAAATCGTAAGATATTTCTTTTTATCCCCGCCATTGTGGTATTTTTTTTGCTGTAAACCTTTTAGTTACAAAAATTTGGGAAGTCAAAGTTCCAACTTGTATTTATCATAAGCATAACTTTTTCATTATTTTATATACACCACAAACCCCGCACTTCATTGCATCTAACAATACAATGTTTTGAATGTGTAACATTGAGTCCAAACATGATAATTAATCTATACTAAAAAAAAATTTCGAAAATCGGTCTACAATTTGACGGAGATATCGCTTTGCATACATACAAAAAGAACAATTGAATTAGAACCTCCTCCTTTTTGGAAGTCAGTTAGAAAATATCGTTTCCCAGCAATATTTATGCATAGAATTACTTAGTTTGTGTTTTTCTTTTTAAATTTTGTATTTTCCCTCTCTAAAATTCATCTTATTGTCTGCTCCATGTATTCTCGTTTATAATAACCATTACGAAATTATATTATAATAACTAGGTGGATTTTCTTCTTTACTGTAAGTAACCTGTAACATGGCCGCAATCCCGTAATTAGCCTCTCCGGCTTTCACAGAAGGTTTTCTTACATAATTGCGTTTGGGAAAAGATTTAGTCAGAGAAACTTGGGAAATTATAATCTTAGGAAATGTTAGCGTGTATTTACTTGGTCTTAATTTAAATTAGGGAACCTCTTTGGGATTGTGTTTTCTATTTAAATAATGTAACATAACATGGCTCCTGTTTTTTCTTGTTTTTGGCAAAAAAGAAAATGTTACAATCTGTCTTTTTAGCATTATTATATCATTACATGAAACATGACTAAAAGTGTTTTTTTTTTGTCTTTGTTAAAAATAAAACATAATTTTGTATGGTTCAAAACTCACAAATCAATCAGGACAGACTTAGAATCAAATTCTGTAAACATAAAGAAACATTAAAAAAAATGTGTTTGTTAGTTGATTTATGTGATGTGTTTATTTGCAGAATATAATCCTTACTTGGGATCGGCGCACCACGATTTTTTCTTCCAGTCTTCTCTGTCAACTGTCACGTTTTAAATTACTCCCTTTTCTTTCATATAATCATTCCTTACACAATTCATCCAATGTCGGGTCTTCCTACCCCCTTCCTCTATCAACATTTATATTCATCACTTTTACTTACATGCGATTCGTGCCATCTCCCTTGCCTTCTCAGTCATCATCTGCCTAGCCTTTTCCCAACTATATTGGGGTCGGCTTCCAGTCTAACCGGATGCAGCTGAATACCAATATTTTACATGGAGCGACTGCCTATCTGACCCCCACAACCCCGTTAATACTAGGTATTACGATACCCTTTGGTAAGACTGGATGTCAGAATTTCAGGTCACTGACTACCTGTAACGACTGCCAAAGATCTATATAATATATGGCAGCCGGGACCAACAGCTTAACGTGCTTTCCGAGGCACGGAGGTAACTCGGTATGTATCTATACTAATATTATAAAGAAGTAAAGTTTGTGTGTTTGTATATTTGTTACATTGTAAGGGGTAATCTCGGGTCTACTGAACCGATTTTAAAAATTCTTTCACCAATAGAAAGCCACATTATTGCTGAGTGTCATAGGTTATAAAAAACCGAAAAATAAAAAGGCTTTTACGTGGTAGTTCGTTTTGCAAAGTGAATCGGAGAAAAAACGGTCGAATGAAAGCGTTTCTTACGAACGCAGCCTTAACTATGAAAAAAAGGATTATAACATTATGCCCAACGAAGTGGGCACGGGTCAGCTAGTCTATTATAAATCTACATCAGTCAGCAAAATAACAAACTCGTTGGTCTTATAGTCGCAAGCGCGACTGAGGTCCTTGGCTTCGATTTCTGAGTCGTTCAAGGTTTTATTGCGGTTTTCCATCACGAATTCTTCATTAGCAACCACGGAGTCTGGATATGTGCCAGGTTGTTGGCAATAGACTTACCGCCTATAACATGGGACTAAAACATATCTGGTGAAATGTAAGTGATGTTATATGAGTCAGCAAAAAAACCTAACCATCTATGTCTAATACCTTAAGAATAAAACTGTGTCAGTCAATTTCCCTAATTTGACGTAGCCAACAAACAAAACAGTAGCGAAGTCAGTTATTACGGCAACTCAAGCTTCGTTGCCACATTGTGTAAGCAAATTGTAATCCAAACTAAAAGCGTCATCGAATCCCAAGTCACCGCTTACTTCTTGTTTTTTCCATTTGCCAATATCAAAACAAAATTCAAGCTTGGTTTCCCCGAAGTAACTATTTTGTTCTTTTATACTGTTTTCGTGTTTCACTTTATTGTTTCATTGGTTCGGAAGTGTGTTTTGTTTGGTTTATTTGGTTCGTGTTGTTAATTGGAATTTTATTTTGTGTAAGTCAGAGAGCTTATATTATTACTAACGGTGCTTTCTACGACCTACTTATAACATCTTAAATCTATACGACCTACTTGTAACTACTTATAACATCAGCTATATGCCAACAAAATCCTTTCAAAATTGGGCTAGCCGTTTTTGAGATTTGCGGGAACAAATAGAGAGTCAGACAAAAAAATAAAATATAATAATATGTATTTTTGTTATAAGTACCGTACCTATATACTTGCACATTTGTATTTATTTATAAGATGTATAGAAGAGCAGAGCAGATCAGGTCAACTCTGTTGTTTCTGTTATCTATGGGTCAACTCCAAATTGTCAGTATTTTTACAAGCTGCTATTTAACTTGCAATGTTTGTATGGTGGTTTGTTTGTTTAGTTCAAATCTTGCAACTGAATTTTAAAACTGTTCGGGAGACTACCTAGTTTTTTTTTAATGCACCGTTAAGTATAATATGGACATCAATTAAAATGGTTAGCTGAGAAGAAAACGAAAAAAAAAAATACCAAAACTGAAAGGGAGTGTCAGACTTCTACTGACTAAAAACCACCCATGTTCCTTCTTAGCCCTTTGTGTCCGGTGCCGCGGTATCTCTTTCGAACAACCCGCAGCCATAGTAGGAAAGCCTTACTTAGCACAAGTAATTATAATATTATAAATATACTTTCAACCCTGTCTCGTGCTTTCATCTAGTTCCTTGAATAACCGTGATTGCTTTTAATACGATTTAAAATAAATTATGGTTTCAAAGAAAACCATTTTACCTTTTAAGAAAAAAGTCTGTTTATGGAAGTGTGACCGCTAAAGCATATTTTGCATACAATAGGGATGATTCCTAAAAAAGAGAATTATTATGATTCTGTTAAGTCCTTAAGTTAGACTATCAAAATATATTGGATACTTACATGCTTTTTGATTTTAAATCAATAAAAACTTACGAAACCCGTCAAAGATCATGAGTGAGGGCTTGTGACGTCCCGTCGGGGCTACGGGTTGTTCGCAAGAGATACCGTGGCCTCGACATAAAAGGCTAAGAAGGAACATTGGTGGTTTTTTTTTCAGTAGAAGTCTGACACTCCCTTTCGCTCTGCCCAAGAGCGGGAGCAAATAACCCGCCAAAAAAAGGGCTTGTGACGTCACTTTCCGACAAAAAAAAAGTACTGAAATGTGACGTTAAAGAAAAGACAGAAATAAAAAATAATAGGAACTACAAAAATAATAATAACAAAAAAGAATATAAAACTAAATAATGAAAGAGAAGACCTGTGCGAGGCCAAAAAGGCTCCTATCTCAGCATGATGCATAAATGCATCGAAGCATTTGTATCGTCTTCATCTTTTGTTCCTTCTGTTATAACGGAACTAAAGCATAATTGGCGAAATGTTGGCGTACTATTAGGTTCACATATTTCTATCTCTTCAGGGATTACAGGCGGTGTGCAGTCGAACTCCACTCGCTGATGCAGTCATAGTTCATCTTGTGCACCGGTTTCAGAGCATGCAATTCAAGTCAAAAGTATTTATTGGTCTCACACAGGACAAAACAAATTGAAAAAAAAAATTAAGATTAAAAAAAATCATCATCTGCCTAGCCTTTTCCCAACTATATTGGGGTCGGCTTCCAGTATAACCGGATGCAGCTGAATACCAGTATTTTACATGGAGCGACTGCCTATCTGACCCCCACAACCCAGTTAATACTAGTTCATTAAAAAAATATTGATTAAATTAAAATTAGTCCCGTACGAGGCCAAAAGGTATCTCAGCATGGTGCTGTAACATGCATGCATGGTGGGCCGTTGTCTGTGAATCTTATAAATAAATATCTTTCCTTCCTATTTGGAATCCTTTTACCTTTTCCTTTTCCATATTTTCTGCCTAAATTTTAGAGTTCAATTTTATAATCAATTTATCTCTACGATTTTATGTGCCAATACTTCCAATCCATGCAATACTTAATAATTTTTTTTTCGCAATAGTACTCGACACGTAACACCCCTTATTTCTCCAATTTACAGGAAGAAATCGCAAAGCTTCGCTCGTTGAGTCTCTTGTGTGCAATCCTTACATATTCTAGCTGGCTTGATAGTACAATTTGTGAACGGAGGCGTTGTATTTTGTTTCAAATGTACATTTTAGCGGCATCAGTATGAATTTCTTGGAAATATTGAGTAGCGGTGCTGTGTCACGTTCCACTATCAGATTATTTCTTTTCACTTGTTTGTCTTTATTTTGGAGGAGCTCATGGCTCAATAATAACCACCACTCGAGACGATCTTTAGGTTAAACCGCACTTGCCTAGGTTGGTCTGTAGATGGGTGACCACCCGTTACATACCGAGTTTCCTCCGTGCCTCGGAAAGCACGTTAAGCGGTTGGTCCCGGTGCGGCTGCCATAATTAGATTTTTGGCAGTCGTTACAGGTTGTCAGTGACCTGTAAGTCTGACAGCCAGTCTCACCAAAGGGTATCATATTACCCGGTATTAATTGGGTTGTCAGTGGTGGTCAGATAGGTAGGCTCCTTGTAAATACTGATATTCAGCTGCATCCGGCTAGACTGGAAGCCCAACATAGTTGGGAAAAGGATAGGCAGATGGTGGATGGTTGAAAGTTCAGAATTATGTCCTAATTTCGTGGTTAACCACATAAACCATGTCCCTTCCAAACTGTACACTCCTTCTCTAAAACCTTCCTCACTATTTTAATCAGCTGCAGTTCGTAACTTGCATCGCGCATACAATCCCCAATCTCAACAACGGGTCTAGCACTCGAATCAACGTTTACAAATACTTCCGTTAATCACAAAACTGAAGGCACCAATGTATCTTATAGAAAAATAGCATTTATGTGTAGCATTATTAGGATTTAGTATAAGAATTTAAGAATCATTTAATGATGTAATGGTAGTCCCCTTGGTGTGCCCTTGGTCTGGGAATCTCAGCTCTATTTTTTATCAGTCGGGAACCTTCGGTGGATCAGTTCTTTGCAGGTTCCCCGACTACAACAAAAATTTTAGTTTTAATTTTCCGACGCCACAAAATACTTTAAATGTACCTATAACTTGATGTGTCTGTGTACTACCGGTATATAATATAAATAATCATAATCGAAATGCTACCGTTGAACCGTTGAGGTGTGAAAAGGTAACAGACTGACATACAGGATATTAAGAACTGTCAGTGCCTACAGCCTATTAAAGGAAATTTAGAAATGTCTAGTTGACGCTACTCTTGACCCAAAGGCTGGGTTTTATCTTGACCAGAGGCTAAGCGCTGTCATACAACGGAGCAATGCCACCAGTCTTTTGGGCACATTACCAGTTGACAACGTTAAGGAAGAGGTCTTTCATGTCATTTTCTTGTTTATTTTTAGTTTAGTTTATTTATTTTACCGTTTGTATTGGTAAATGCATACCTAACAGTTTTTTTTTATCAACAAAATAAAAACTATTTCATGTCATAGTTCTCAAAAAGGTGAAGGAACAAACATCGTGAATTTATTAACATGACCTAGAACAAAAACAAACGAAGATCTATTGTGACATCTACCAAAATTAAAACCCATTCTCACTCATAGAGAGGAGGCTTGGAGTCCCAGCTGTGGGAACATTATAGGCTGATTATGCTTTTGGTGATACATAGTTTGAATAAATATACATAACATAATGATGTACTTTGAACTTGTCCCAAAAATAGTAACAGCAAACCGCTCACCTCATTACGCATGTTATGAGCCATTTATTTTCACGCTCTTTACGATCAGAATGACGCCCATTGGTGCCATATGCGGTACATCGCGGTTGTTGTCGTAGGTAATCACCTGTATATTTGGGAGCTCATTTACCATAATTACGGAGACAGTTACTGTAATTACAGTAAACGATTACTCATTTACCATAAGTATGGAGACAGTTACAGTAAATGATTACTGGTTTGCGGAAATTTGTAAAGCCACGTGTGGTAAATAAAATAAAATGTAATCAAATAAATGTTTCTTTGTGGCAGAAGGATGATGCTTGTTGAATTAAAATTACGGAATTACGGAGAGCTTATTTGAACAGTATGGGTTAGGCAGATGTATACTTAACAGTACACCCACTTTTTTAGTTATGTTTAATTCATGTAATAAGGAGCAAGCCGATTGTCATCCGTTGTTATTTTTGCCCGTTGTATTGTTGTTGTCATATTGTAGGCTCAAATTCAGACTCTGTGACTGCAAGTAACACTTGAGTCTCACGAGAACTCGAGTCTAACGAGTCCTGTGTTAGCCCAGAACTTCGAGACACCACTAGACCTTAGAGACCTTAAGAAGCCGGGGTAAGAAGCTCGCAATTGCAATTCGAGGCGAGCATAAAAATCGAACGATACATTGCTATCCCTATCTGACTTGTCGCGGCGCAGCGCGCAGCTGTGTGCGTGCGTGTAGTACCTATGTTTGTAGCGAATCATTCATAATGACTGATAACCATTTCATTGTACTAATTTTGTTCAATATTTGGTTTATTTTTGTTAACTAATTTGGGGAATCGTTAGTGAACGCACAAACCCGCAATGCGTTTTTTGGAAATTACTCTACAATGGCTACATTAGAAGATTTTAGGACATTATCTAAAATCTAATAAAATGTCTATATTTAAATCTCTAGAAGAGATATTTTTTTTATATAGATATAAAAATAGACGTTTTATTACCACCACCGCAAAGCGAAACAACCTGAACCCTATTCCCAAAGACTCAGCGGCTTGTCAGTGTCGACTACGGTTTGTCTTTAGTAGATTTTCAACTTTACAAATAGGATAATGCAATACAGCATAATGAGCTACCTTGGTCATTACTCTCGAGGGTAAAATACCTACAGTCCGAGCCTAAGCCGGAAGTGTAATGGATAGGAATGCGAATGCCTATCTTAGGCTAAGTTCACATGACCGCGCGGCATCGTGCGTCTCCGTGCTGTGGAATCATTCACATGATAGCATTTATGTACGCGCGGCAGTCTAGCATCAAAATGGTCACGGTTTGACACCATACCTACCACACCAGATTGTCTCTCAACCGCATCAGTGATCGATGCTCAACCGTGATCATCTGAACGGGTCGATTTAAGTTTGTAAAACTTTTTTTTTCTTTCTTTTTAAATAGACGGTAAACACTGATTATTTTGATTTTGTCCCCGAGCGGTCATCTGAACTTAGCCTTACACGCGCTTAGTGGGTATTATTTGTTACCAGTAGCTAAACGTGTCCGCTTGTCACTATGTACCTAAGTATGTATGTAGTGTACAGACGATAGCACATCAATCTAACCTAATTTATTTTCTTACTTTTGCAATAAAGTCTAAATCCATTTTTGTAATGTGTACAGCACTGATTAAAGTCAACTAGATAAAAAGTAGATAGGTAAGTTGTAGATCAGATAGGTACTTACTGTGAGATACCTACTGTATCCCAACGTTCGTGGTCCATAACTAAAGTGACCATACGTCCCGATTTGAACGGGACTGTCCCTTTTCTCGATCATCTGTCCCGTTGTCCCCAAACAAAGCTCTGGGACACAAACAGTCCCGTTTTCCGAAACTGCGTGAAATTTTTAAAACTATAAAACTCGTCAGACGCAACTGTGGACCCGTGGTAGAACACGTCGCAAGGGCCGACGCCTGTCGGGACTGCGTGTTGTTCGAAAGAGATACCGCGGCCTCGCATACAAAGGGCTAGAGAACATTTGTGTGATTTTTTAGGGTTCCGTAGTCAACTAGGAAGTAGGAACCCATAGAGTTTCGCCATGTCTGTCTGTCCGTCCGTCCGTCCGTCTGTCCGTCCTCGCTTAATCTCTGTGACAGTTAGCATTAGAAAGCTGAAATTTGGTACGAATATGTGTATCAATCACGCCGACAAAGTGGTAAAATAAAATTTGGAAACAAAGTTTTATTAGGATAGCCCCAATATAAAAGTAAAGTGGGAAGTGATTTTTTTAAAATTTCAACCCTAACGTGTGATATATTATTGGAAAGGTATTTAAAAATGAATAGGGGGGTTTACTAAAATTATTTTTTGATAATTTCAATAATTTCGGAAATAATCGCTCCAAAAGTAAAAAACAAACCCCTCTAACTTTTTCATTTTTTTTATTTATATTTTTGAACCATAAGTTTAGAAAATATGAAAAAAATCTGAAAAGTAGAAATGTATAAGGACTTTCTAGGAAAATCATTTTGAACTTAGATGGAAACAACAGATGGAAAAAGCAGTTAACCAATATAATTTGGTCCCTGAATCGTATGAGCGCCTATACAATCCAGAGGTCAAGTTTCATTGGCCCGTTGAAGAAATTGTATAAATTACTAGCTGATGCCCGCGTGGATACTGTAAAAACAATCCTTGATGCGGATTATATATATATATTTTTTTATTTGCCCCACACTAGGAATTTCACCTGTATCGTGGGTGCGTTCACAAACATTTAAACTCACATACACAAATACCCAGACCCGGAACAACTATCTGTAGGTCTTACAAATATTTGTTCCGTGCGGGGATCGAACCCGCGACACGCAGCGCGGCATTCCATTGCTTGAGCCACTGCGCTAACCGTGCCGTCAAAGTAAATATCATTCTAAAACAGCTCGACCGGTGCAGAACTTTTTGAGTTTTTGAAGCGTACACAAACCAACATAAGATTTTTATATAAATAGATTAGCATACCGTTTTGGTACGGAACCCTTCATGTGCGAGTCCGACTTGCACTTGGCCAGTTTTTTTTCAGTAGAAGACTGACAGCGGGTGCCGATCCGCCTAGAGCGGGAGGAGTAATTTTATGATTTCTCACATTCCAAAAAAAACGACCTACCTAACTGGACCGTTTGTATAAGGTACCTAGACATTTATCGTCTACAACTTCGAGTGTAGAGTCCCTGATCTTGAGAGGAGAGGGTGTTACATAGGCATTTAACGTGGCCTTGGTTTTTGCTAAAGTAACTGTCAATATAGGTGTATAAATCCATGTCCCGTTCTGAGTTAAAAAAATAATGGTCAGTTTATCCATAACTTCACTCAAACCAAATCGTGAAAAAATCTAAGCCCGTAAACAAAGCAAAAGTCGTAATAATGTAGGTTCCACAATACCAAGTCACAAGGCAAATCATTATCCAAGTCCGTAGCAGAGGTCAATAGTGTCAGAATAATTTATTACAAAACAATTTCGCAAACAATAACGCACGCGCAAGTCAAGTCAAGTAATTATGTAACACTGACAACCCCTACTACCCCTAGGCGGAGGCCAGCGCGCGGGCGCCGGGCGGCGCGCGGCGGCGCGGCGTGGTCATTCATACGAAAACGGTACGCTAGTGTGAGTTTCTGCGATCACGCAACCACGACCAGTGCGTACACGCACACAAACGCAGCCCATGCTTGATGCGACAGCGCTACTGCCGTTCCAGATTTGTGATAAATTTGTTTGTGTTCCGTAATACCAAAAATTATGAATGAAAACTTGAAATTTTTCCAATTTTTTTTTGATAATCTGCTACTAGACAATATAAGCTATGTTCCTATTACAATAACATTACGAATATTAATGTTTTTAATACAGAATAATTAAGTTGAAAACATGCTATTAGCGGTGTTAAAATGTACGAAATGCAATTCGCTTGCATTTCGAAAATAGTGAATGTTTTAAAAAAAAAGTTTAATAGGAACCTAGATAAATATCGTCTGTATCCGAATAACATAATTTTAAGTTGGTAATATGTTCGTATCGCGAATGATTTTGGTATTACGTTTGTATGGAGAAATGTCCGTTCACCGTCCCCTTAAGTGAAGTCTTAAACCATAATTGCGAGAAGCCTAAAAACATAATTGATAGTGTTACGACGGTCATCTAGAATCTTCGAGAAACCGCGCTAATAACTGTGTAGTACCTAGAAAATACGAGTTCATTCTTTTAGGTACCTATTTCCGTAGTAGGTATAGAACTACATTGTATTCAAGGTCAGGCGCCGCCGGGAGTCGCCGGCAGTTGTCATTGTAATTTCGACCGTATGCCGACGACGTTAAGTAACTTCTTCCTTGTCGGTTCTTTTATCTTTAAGTTTATTTTTTTTCTCAAACATGCTTGGAAATTTGAGCATTATTTTGACAACCTTCTTCGAGATAAATCGAAATTGCTGTACTGGCCAGATACATGCGACCAGCGGCCGGCAAAAGTTGTATGAAAATCCATATCTGTCGTGTTTAGCGGCCAAATAAATATCATACTAAACTCATATCTGTCGTGTTATTTAAAAATGGAACGATCTTTTACTCTGAACCATAGCAACCAAGGAGGTGACTTATTATAGGTTTTATTTAAATTTCGAATTGGCTGAACTCTTCAACGCGTGAAAAATTATTGTTGTATGTGATTTTGAAAAGTAAATTGTATTTAATTTCCTCGCATTATTTGAGAAAAGTACTATACAAGCCTTGGCCACAACTAGGCATTGATGGACTTACGTATGTGTGCCTCGGCTTCGCCTCGGCCCACATTTACACGTTCGTCCATCAATGCCTCTGTTGCTGGCCGCTGCAGTAATGTACTATTGTTAATGTTTTTTTGTGGATGCTTTCTTGAATAATAGAGAATTATCTCGAATGTCTTTTGTTTGCTTGGGTATAAAAGGACCGATTGAGGACGAAGTGAGTCAGTTCACTTTTAAGCGAGACAACGAAAGCATCGAAGAGAATCTAGTGCTATTAAAGTGTTCAGTAGTGTATTGCGATTGTGAATAAGTGTATTGTGAGTAATAAAGTTAATTCGTGTGTTTATTTGGTATTGTTTTTATTTATCACATACCCAGCTCGTAACAATTTGGTGTCAGAAGCGGGGATAAATAATGCCGATTCTACCGAAGGACGACACGGATAATATCCGTACGAGGAGTCAGCGGCAACAAGGTATGGACCAAAGGCGATTTGGAGACTCCCCGACACAGACACCGGGTGGTGTCCAGCCTACGTCAGAGCCAGTCGCTGGCTCATCTGGCGTTTCTCCAGCACCAGCAGTACCAGACTTGTCTGCCTTAATGGCGCTGCTGCAAGACCAGGCTCGTCGTCAAGAGGAGCAGGCTCTCCAGTTGCAAGAACAGTTGCGACGAGACAAGGAGGAACAGGCTCGCCGCCAAGAGGAACAGATGCTCCTGATAAAGGATCTTCACGCATCAGTTGGGAAAGAGCTGAGCGTGATGAAGGAGCAGGTACAGCAGCACGACAACCGTATCGCAAAGGCCGAAATTCAGATCGCCGATGTGAAGAAGGCCTTAAGTGAAATTAAGGTTGGAGACGGGTCTATAACTTCAGTAATTGCTGCCCCTTCAGTTCGCGGATTTAAAGTGCCTCCATTCGACGGAACATCTTCGTGGTCGGCCTATAAAATCCAATTTGAGGCCGATATGAAAGTGAATGGGTGGACCAAAGCGCAAGCCATGACCGCGCTCACCTTGGGTCTCCGAGACCAGGCCCTTAACATTCTTGAGGCCCTCGGCAAGGATGTGACCTACGAACAGCTGCTGGAGGCATTAGAATCCAGATACGGTGACGCGCACCTGGAGCATGTTTTTCGTGCCAAGTTAAGAGATCGCGTTCAACGTAGTGCCGAGAACTTACAGCAGTGGGCCCTGGAAGTTGAAAAGCTGGTTCGGAAAGCATACCAGTCCGCCCCTGCACTTATTGATGGAAATCTGGTACAGGCGTTCATCGATGGAATACGCGACTTGGAGGTTAGAGCCGCTGTGAGACTTGGGCATCATGAGACGCTGAAAGATGCCTTGGCCCATGCCTTAGAAGTAGAGGCAGTGAGGCAGGACCACCGTACGCACCGGGTCAGGGAGGTTGTAGCGTCACCTGTACGTGATCGCCCGCAAGGATATAGCCCTAGGTGCTACACTTGTGGAGAAAGGGGTCATCTTCGATCAAGCTGTCCTAAGCGCAGCTCACCAAGAGAAGACCAACCCCAGCAAGGAAAGGTGGCTGAAGTGGCTGCCCAACCACAGCAGGGAAACGAGTAAATGCCAGGACTGGGGGGCGGGTGCTGGCTGGTTTTGAAAGAGCCCCGAGGATCTCGATCTCACAAGTACATGACGGGAACAGCCTGACCATCAACGGCGAAGTCAACGGAACTCCATGCAAACTGACGTTGGATACTGGAGCTTCTCACACGGTCGTCAATTCTCACCTGGCGAATCGGTTTCTTGGGGGCTACTTCAATAACCGCGACCGTCTTCAATTATTAACAGCTACCGGTCAGCACATAACCGTCCGAGGCAAGAAGGAGGTGGAGTTAAAATTGGGTGATAGAATTTACCGACACAATGTCATCGTGGCCGACATAGTCGACGATTGCATCTTGGGCTTGGACTTCATGCGGAAATATCGTTGTGAGATCGACATTGACCAAGGAGTGTTGAAATGTGGTTCAGAGGAAGTCTTCATGGAAGGTGCACCATCAGGGAAAGTGTACTGCCTGAAGGAAATTGTTCTTCCTCGCAGATCAGAAACGATCGTGCCAGTTAAGTTACCACAGAACTCTGGACACAAAGATCGAAGTGTTCTGATAGAAAGGGTGGACAGTGAGTTTTCATGGAAGATGGCACGAACTCTGGTAAAGGCCAACAACATTTCAGCTGTACGAATCCTGAATCCAAGTGACACGGAGCAAGTGATTAAGAAGGGCACCTTGATCGGCACTTGCGAGGAAGTAGCCTGGATGCGTCAATTGCAAGATCTACCTACCGGAAACAAAATTAGTAGTGCCAGATTCGACGTGTCAACGCTTCTAGAAAATTGTCATTTAACTGAAGGTGAAATGGACAAGGCTAAGAAGATGTTACTTCAGTACGCCGGTATTTTCTCTACGAGTGATGCTGACATAGGCAGAACCGGACTGGTTCAGCACAGGATTAATACAGGCAACGAGTTACCTATCCGTCAGCGACCAAGAAGACTGCCAGTTGCACGGGAAAAAGAAGTGGAAACCATGATTGAGGGAATGGTGAAGGACGGTGTTATAGAACCTTCATCCAGTCCATGGTGTTCTCCTGTGGTCCTGGTGAAGAAAAAGGACGGCAGTATGCGCTTCTGTGTGGATTATCGACGACTGAACGACGTCACGAAAAAGGACAGCTATCCACTGCCTAGGATCGATGACACACTGGATACGCTGGCGGGAATGAAGTGGTTTACGACACTGGACCTGAAAAGTGGTTACTGGCAGGTAGAAATAGACCCCAAGGATAAGGAGAAGACTGCATTCTCAACAGGAAAAGGATTGTGGCAGTTTAAAGTTATGCCTTTCGGTTTATGTAATGCTCCTGCAACATTTGAAAGGCTGATGGAGCAAGTACTTGCCGGGTTGATTGGTGACGCATGTCTTGTCTATCTAGACGACATAATCATTGTGGGGGGTGCGCCAAAGTTCACCTAAAATTTCAACTCCGATAATTGGAAATCCGAAAATGTTCTTCCTAACATTTTTCATACTAACAATCGCAATTCCTAACTTCTCTGTCTCTAATGTTTTAATTCCGAAGCATTCAACTTCATAATGTCTGTAGCAATAAACATCTATTACACTATTATTTGTTTTCCTATATTTTCTCAACATAACCATCTTTTACACTATTATTCAAAGTCATATCTTTTTTTTTATTCATAATAATCAGTATTATAAAAGGTCCCATTAAAATAGGTGGACAAAATTTTAGAAATCATTCAGACCGCTAAAATAAGGACAATAGCAAAAAAAAAAATAAGAATAAGAAATAAAAAAATACCTACTTTTATAGGATGAGTTTGTTCTAGAGTGCCGGCAATTTATTATTTTAAGTCAAAATAAAATCACTTTATTTATATATAGTGTTTTTTTTTTGTTTAGATGTCTTTAGTTAGGCTTACTAAACGCTGTGTTAAAATTTGTCCACCTATTTTAATGGGACCTTATATACTATGCAAAGATATCCATAGGTTAGGTTAGGTTAGAACTGTGACCAACTACGCGCGAGCCGAGCGAGCGAAGCGAGCGGTGCCGCGGCAGCGGCCGGCGAGCGCTACCTCGAAATTGGTCGCGAAATTTTTCTAAGTATTTTTTTCATAGTGCCCCCAAGACGACACTCTGACCTGAATTTCATTCATTTATTTTATTTCAAGACAAAAATCAGTGAAACGACCTTTAATCATTCTAAACAGTTGTATGAGTGAAAATATTATGGTAATTATGTTTAGGAATAAAAGCGTTAGGATAAAAAACAGTAGGAGTTTAAATATATTTACACTAATGATATTATGAATTCCAATTTTCGGAAACATGAGTGTTATGAACATCGTCGGTAGGACCACAAATAGTAGGAATGAAAACTTTAGGATGAAAAATTTTAGGAATAGTAATCATTCGGATTACAAATCGTTAGGAAGAACAATTTCGGATAAAGAACTTTAGGTGAGCCAATATGGACCCCATTGTGGGCCGTACGTTTGAAGATCACCTTAGAAACCTGAACCGAGTGCTGTCGAAGATCCAAACAGCAAATCTGAAGTTGAGTTCGAAAAAGTGCTCGTTTTTCAGAAAGCAAGTGAATTTTTTAGGACACATAGTTTCGGGAGAAGGTGTTCAAACAGACCCAGAGAAAGTAGTTGCCGTCAAGGATTGGCCAGTTCCGAAAGACAAGACACAGGTCAGATCATTTTTGGGTTTGTGCTCCTACTATCGCCGGTTTGTGAAGAATTTTGCCGACATTGCGAAACCTCTACACAGACTCACTGAGGAAAAGCAACAATTCTGTTGGGATGAGAACTGCGACGACGCATTTCAAGAATTAAAGGGACGTCTGTGCAACACTCCTATTTTGGGATATCCTGACACTGAAAATGACTTTATAGTCGACACAGACGCAAGTAATACTGGAATTGGGGGCGTGTTATCTCAACGGAAAGGAGATCAGGAGATTGTTATAGCTTACTTCAGCAAGTCTTTATCCAAACCAGAAAGGAATTACTGTGTAACGAGACGAGAGCTGCTCGCCGTAGTGAAGACATTGCAGCACTTCAGTAAGTATTTGTTGGGACGGAAATTCCAGCTACGAACCGATCATGCTGCATTGAAGTGGCTATTACAGTTCAAGAATCCAGAAGGGCAAGTGGCGAGATGGATTGAACTACTGCAAGAGTTTGACTTTGTAACCGAACATCGCAGTGGGAGAACTCACGGTAACGCAGACGCCTTGTCGAGAAGGCCTTGTCCTGAAGACTGCAAGCACTGTGCCAGGCAAGAGACTAAGGAAGTAGTGCCCGTGAGGATGCTTAGAACGGATCTCAGCGATGAATGGAAGGAGACTACAACAGGCTCAACAAAATGACTCGGACATCAAGCCAATCTTCGACTGGATCAAAGCTGATGCTCCGAAGCCCAAGTGGAGTGATGTGGCTGCGATGAGTTCCATCACGAAGAGTTATTGGGCACAATGGAACAGTTTGGAGATCCAGGATGGAGTCTTGTGCCGTAAATGGGAAAACGCTCGAGGGGACAGCTGTCATCTACAAATGGTTGTCCCTAAAGCTAAGGTACCGGATGTTTTACGGCTCTACCATGATGGATGCTCAGGAGGACATATGGGGGTGAAAAGGACTCTACTGAAGATCAGAGAGCGCTTTTACTGGATCCACTGTCGAGATGATGTGGAGGACTGGTGTCGCAAATGTACCAGCTGTGCGGCTGTGAAAGGACCTCACACGCGAAGCAGAGGTGCATTAAAAGTGTACAACGTGGGAGCCCCCTGGGAGCGGATAGCACTGGACGTTGCGGGACCATTTCCAGAAAGCGATAGCGGAAACAAGTACTTCATGGTTGTCATGGACTACTTCACAAAGTGGCCAGAAGTCTTCGCCATTCCTAACCAAGAAGCAACAACAGTCGCGGATAAATTGGTTCTGAAGTCTTCTGTCGTTTTGGAGTACCCTTAGAAATTCACAGCGATCAAGGAAGGAATTTTGAATCGCAAGTTTTTCAGGAGACTTGTCGATTGATGGGTACACACAAAACCAGGACCACCTCTTACCACCCACAATCTGATGGAATGGTGGAACGATTCAACCAGACATTGGAGAGATATCTGGCTAAAGTCGTGGAAAGCAGGCAAAGGGATTGGGACAAGCACATACAGCCGTTTCTTCTGTCCTATCGGAGTGCAGTTCACGAAAGTACGACTGTAACTCCAGCCTTAGCGAACTTTGGAAGGGAATTACGGTTGCCTGCAGATTTAATAACTGGAACTCCCCCTGATGTCTCACGCAGTGTAACGGATTACGCGAATGACCTGCGTAACAAGTTAAATGATGTGTATGAGCATATCAGGCAATCCGGGCAACAGATGTCTGAGAAGATGAAGACTCGTTATGACCGGAAGGCAAACAGTCGTGGTTTCGACGAAAGTTCGCTGGTGTGGTTGCATAACCCAGTGCGGAGCAAGGGAAAGTCTCCGAAATTGCAAGCAAAATGGGATGGACCATACAGAGTTGTGACCAGGATCAACGATGTCACCTACCGAATACAGAAGGGTCCGCGAGGTGCGCCTAAGGTTGTGCATGTGGACCGACTGGCGCGATATTACGGGACTAATGATGCTCGGGACGAGCATGTCTAAGGAGGGGGCAGTGTTACGACGGTCATCTAGAATCTTCGAGAAACCGCGCTAATAACTGTGTAGTACCTAGAAAATACGAGTTCATTCTTTTAGGTACCTATTTCCGTAGTAGGTATAGAACTACATTGTATTCAAGGTCAGGCGCCGCCGGGAGTCGCCGGCAGTTGTCATTGTAATTTCGACCGTATGCCGACGACGTTAAGTAACTTCTTCCTTGTCGGTTCTTTTATCTTTAAGTTTATTTTTTTGTTAATGTTTTTTTGTGGATGCTTTCTTGAATAATAGAGAATTATCTCGAATGTCTTTTGTTTGCTTGGGTATAAAAGGACCGATTGAGGACGAAGTGAGTCAGTTCACTTTTAAGCGAGACAACGAAAGCATCGAAGAGAATCTAGTGCGATTAAAGTGTTCAGTAGTGTATTGCGATTGTGAATAAGTGTATTGCGAGTAATAAAGTTAATTCGTGTGTTTATTTGGTAGTGTTTTTATTTATCCCATACCCAGCTCGTAACAATAGTACATAATTTAAAATTTTATCTCATATGAAAAATATCTTCTGCCTGTAGGGGGGAGTCCCTGGTGTCCTGAAATACAAGTCACGGCTTAGTTTAGGCACCAGTCTCCCACAAATACACATTGTAACTCTTATTATTCATTTTTTTCCATTTCTAAGTTTTTAGTTTTAAGTTGTGTTTGTGGAAGAAAATAAACATTTTTATTATTATTATTATTATAATACATAGATAAACAAAGTCGACGTGCACAAGATTATCACTATCTTTGCATTCGAAACACAAAAATTAAACATGTCTTCTTCCATGATACAAAACCTAATTTATTAACCTCAACAAAACACAAAACTTTAACAAAAATATAGGCTACCAAACGTGTCTATAACATACTCCAAATTCTGAAACACATTACAGTACAGTATCGCCATATCAAGCCACCTTAATGCAACTTGCTTTTAACCTACATTGGATGAAAGCGCGCACCGCGTTACGCTTGCTTAAAGGGCGTAATCGTGGCCATATGTTACACCGTACTCGTTATAAGTACGCTTTTAAGTGTATAGGGTATTTATTTTTAAGGTTATGTTCGTGTGAGAGGCGGTTTAGTGACAGCGAGATTATTAAGTTAGTGAAATTCTTCGGCTCTTGTTTCTTTATGCACTGTTTTTATGCTTTTACTTCTGTTTACTCCTGCTTATTTGCTTTGACCTCAATCACGCCTGATGGAGGAGGATGGTTAAGGTATATGACGGAATGAGCGTGCTTTTTGTTCACTCTTTCATGTGGGAGAGGACATATTATGATAGATTATCCGGACAGAGAGTTCCACTCTGGCTACAACATATAAAACCAATGTTTTCAGGCAAATTAGTTCTAATATTATAAAGAGGTATTTAATTTTGTAAGTGTGCATCTTCGGAACTACTGAGAAGATTTCCGATTTTTTTTACTAAAGGGAAGATAGATTGCTACATCCCCAAGTGTCATAGGAAACATTTAAAATGTTGCTGTGGTTTACTTTCGGTACTAAACGGGAGCAAAGCCGCAAGCAAAAGCTAGTATGATATTTATATCTAACTAGCTGATGCCCGCAGCGCTGCCCGTTTCAAATTATATACTAAAACCTTCCTCGAGAACGACTCTATCCATTAGTGAAAACAGCATGAATATCGGTGTAGTAGTTTTTGAGTTTATCGCGAACAGACAAACAGAGAGACGCGGCAGAGGACTTTGTTTTATAATAATAATAACTAGCTGATGCCCGCGGCTTCACCCGCGTGGATGTCGTTCAAATTATATACTAAAACCTTCCTCTTGAATCACTCTATCTATTAAAAAAAACCGCATCAAAATCCGTTGCGTAGTTTTTAAGATTTAAGCATACAGACAAACAGACAAAAATAGCGACTTTGTTTTATACTATGTAAGGATAAGGATATGTAGTGAGTCACCTTTCAGAAGCACCAAAAGCAATACTCATTCCAGCATTTAAGCGAAGCCCCGTTCCTGCATTCACAAAATTAATTGAATCGAAATAGTACTCATAATTTTCTCCATTTCGCAATCATCGCGCTCAGTACCTCTCATTTCTGTACCATTACAGTTAATCCCAGCACCACTATCCAACCCTATCCTATCTGGTTAACATTATGCGGTATCACGGAATCTGCCTAACTATTTCCTGCACTCGTTAATTTTAATCACTGCACTTACATTAGTACCTAATATTCATCCTCAATGGTCATACATGGCTATAGATGGGCTATTCACAGTGGCCGTTGTTCGATGTTTATTGAAAGCATAGAGGTGGGTTTTGTTTGGCAGATGTGAAAGGAAAATTATGGAGTTCATTATTAATTGAATGGAATAATAATTTTTGCTCCGATAGTGGTTTGAATTGAGATACGATGTAATTAAGTTCTACGGTCTTGTGAAAGTTTAATGTTATTGAAATTGGTTTTCAATAATTTGTACTTCAAAAGGGAAAAGGAACTCGTTTAGGATCACTTTGTTGACCTCATCCATCTCTTCTCATCTGGCGTGATCGGGGTCAAGAGCAGAGTATTTTATTTAAGAATAAAAAACCGTTTCGTGTGTAAACCATCAAAGACATCACAAACACACTCAGACTGACAAAAACTTATAAACAAAGCTAGTGAAATTCAAAACCTTTTCTAACTCTAGTTTCAAAAAATAATTATAAAAATAAAACGTAACACAGAAAATGTTACACCACGGTGTAACAAACTCCAAGTGAAATCATGTAACCGGCTTGTAGGTACAAAACGTCATACAGGGGTTATTTTGCATATTCATTAAGCAGTTCCTTTGAACGTGCACATATTTGACTAAACTCATTTGAAACGCCTTTCATCGATCAACTGCGAATATGTTAAAGTCTTGATTGTGGTTTTGGGAGAGGTTTTAAGAGCTTCATTTTCGGAGGAGCTCGTCGTAAAATAATAAAAGACTCTTGGATCAATCTTTACGTTAAGGCGCGCTTGCCTAGGTTGATCTGTGGATGGATAACCAACCATTACATACCGAGTTTCCTACGTGTCTCGGAAAGCAAGGTTCGATTGTAGATCTTTGGCAGTCGTAAAGTCTAACAACTAGTCTTACTAAAAGGTGTCGTAATACCTGGGTTGGTACTAACTGGGTTGTGACTAGTGGAGGTCAGATAGGTAGTCGCTTTATGTAAAATACTTGTACTCAGTCACAGCCGGTTAGACTAGAAGTCAACTCCAACATATTTGGGAGAAAAGGCGAGGCAGATGACGATAATCATGTTTTTGACAACCTTTGATCGACCCAAAGAGTATAAGCAAAGAAGTATGTGCCTTTGATATAAGCAAAAACTTTAATTAAATCGCTAGTTTCACAATATTTATACTACAATACGATGATAATGACCAAAATGGCGTTGTCTCAGTCCCTGATACCAAAACTCTCATTATGAACCCTTTTTCCCAAGACTCAGTTACAGTAAGGACACATCTAATGACCTAAATCATCGATTGTGGCTTTTAAACTACTACGCGCGTTACATTTTATTGCGTACGTGTCGCTTTCTCCGAACGTTTCCTTTCACGCCTGGGACTCGTGATAAATCGTGTATACGAGTAAATGTCTGATAAGCCTGGCGGGAAACGGATCGCATCTTGTAAGCATTTTGTCTCATAAACCAAATGACTGGGTAAAAAATTGCGTTCAATTTGTTTTGAGGATTTTCTCGATGAGAGAATTTGAAGACTGAAGTGAGTGATGGGGAATTAAATAGAGGTATGTCGAGGAAACATGATGTTGAAATGGGTATTCTGAGTACTTATTTTAATACCAGGAGGTTCAGCGTGACACACTCAGTGAATGATTTTTCACAGAAGGTTCATCTATAAACTATAATCATAGCAGGCAGACTTGTGGGGAAGATGATAATCCCAACAAAAACATTCTGTAAAAAACTAGCCAAGTCTCGATGGAGCTGCTTGTTTATCTCTAAAAAGTAATGAAATCTAGACAAAGTCGAGCCAAGTCTAAGGTTCCTTATTGCGATTTCTTTATTATTATAGTTATTGTTATGTGACTTGGCCGTTGAACATTCTTTGCACGTTAGTGAGTACAAATCAATTTTGCTTACACGTAATGTTATATCTGTTGTAACTACCGGCCAAGTCACACAACATTAACTATAATAATAAAGAAATCGCAATAAGGAACCTTAGACTTGGCTCGACTTTGTCTAGATTTCATTACTTTTTATAGATAAACAAGCAGCTCCATCGAGACTTGGCTAGTTTTTTACAGAATGTTTTTGTTGGCATTTCACTTCTTTTTGTAGAAACGTGGGCGGGCGGATATTGATTTATTTTATTAGATTTTCTTATTTAATTTTTGTTGTAGTAGTAGTATTTTTTTTTTCGATTATCCTACTTTTTATAGTTTTTCCTTTATGTGGCCATTAAACCCTCACTCTGTACCAAATTTCAGCTCCCTGAGTTTATAGGAAGTACTAGTTCTATTTTGATGATCATGAGTGAGTGAGTGAGTGTCATAAATGCGAAACTTTGCTTTCGCTTAACTTCGGAACTAAATGACCTACAGACTTGAAACTTTTTATTTTAAGTGTGATTTTATAGCTTACTGGATAACGAAAATTTCAGCCTTCTGGTCTTATCCAGAGGTTCTCAAATAGGGGCCTGAAAATGCGGCGAAATGGTTCCAGTAAAGGATGGTACGGCAGTGTTTGCTTCGCGCTCGACTCGGCGGGGGCACTGCCGTGCCCCCCGATAGCGTGATTTACTACTTGAAATCATACTGGTCAAAGATTATCTTGAAACAGTAAACTAAATAATAATTGTCAAATATTATGACAATATTAATTAAAAAAAAGAAGGATTAGTACCATTGAACTATTGAGGAGCTTCATCATCGTCTTCTTCATAGCCTTTCCCCAACTAACTTGGAGTCGACTTCTAGTTTAACTAGATACTTGGTTACAGTTACGCTGCATGGAGTAACTAACTATCTAACCTCTAGTTGCCTTACTGGGTAGCTAATATACTTGGAAAGACTTGCCAAACTTTAAGGAAACCGCAATGCACTAATAGAGGAAATAAAAACCATAGTAGTAAATCTCATTGACATAGGTAGAATACACAAAATACCAACCCCAACATAGGAAAAGGCTAGGCCGATGATGATGACACAAAATTACATAAAGAACAAAAAGAAAAACAAAAGCCACACGAAAATCCAGTACACCTCATTATTCATTTAGTTCCAGATCAATGAAGCCCAAACAAAATAAATAAACGACTTACACAACGCAAATGAACCATTAAAGAAACAAAAACGATAGTTGGTATTAACGTGTCGGCATTTGCTAAGCTGCTCTCGAATTCCCTGGCAATTTTATTTGCTACCGATGCACCTCTGGCAGCTAGCTTAAAGTTCTAGCTTTTACTTGGATTTATTACCCCGTCCGATATTTCGGCAACTTCCCTTACGCTCACTTGTTTTGCTTCTTCTTTGTTTCTTCCATTCTTACCAACTAAATTAAATAAACTTCTTAGTTCGCTAGCAAGTTCTTTAATGAATTTAAGTTTACATCCTTATAAAGCTAATTACTGTTTGGTAATATTAGAAGTTTTATAGTTTACAAGTTTCAAGGATTCGGTTTCTGCTTCTTGTTTTGTTGTTCAAGCTAATTTGTTCTCAGAATTTTGTTTATCCTTTTTATTAAAAAGGTTAAGTTTAGAAAATGTTTTGTTGAAGCCGAGAGCTAGTGAATATCAATTTTCTGGTTCATTGGATCTGATCAAAACTTAGGTTCGTGTTAAGTAACGAGAATTTTTGCGCAGTGCCTGTGAATAAACCTGTCGATATCATAACGTAGTTTTAAGAATTTAAGCTACACGTAGATGTACAACAGTAGAATCTTTTATCGTTAGATTTTGTTCAATAAAATTTTATTTTCTTGATTTTAGTTAAACTGTAGTGTGTCGTCTTTTTTTTTGGATGGTGGGAAATCATCAAATTAATGACTCCTCCCGCTCTAGGCAGAGCGGTAAGGAGTGTTAGACTTCTACTTACTAAGAACCACCCATGTTCCTTCTTAGCCCTTTGTGTCGACGCCGCGGTATCTCTTTCGAACAACTCGCAGCACCGATGGGCGTCGGCCCAAAAATGTCGGGCTTCAAAATGTGTGTCGTCTTCAGCCAGTATGCCAAATCATCACCGTTTTTATAAGAATAGGTTCCCAATGTTATTTATCATTATCGTTTTATTGTTCTTATCCCACTCTATGCTAGATTCATATTTTTATATTCATCATCATCACGGGGTGACAGGGGGCTAGCCCATTGCCGGGCAACCGGGCATAAATCCAGACACCGTGGTTGCTGCTGAGAAATTCCAAATCGAAAAACCCGAATAACACTGCCCGACCCGGAATCGAACTCAGGACCTCACCTTCATCAGTCGCGCTTGCGACCGTTACACCAACGAGGCAGTCACAAAATACCAAGTTCACATTCTTAATTCAAAACCAAATATATTTAATTTTCTTTCTAACATCTTGTATCTCTACCAAATTCAAACTAATTGATACAAATGGTCTAATCTAGAAGCCCTTAAGAAAACAGAACGTAACAATAGCCTTCTCCAATAATCACAAGTGTACACAAGAACTAAATACAAGACGGGGTAGCTATTCACAGCTTATTTTGACCCCTTTTTTGTCCTCTTTTTAACTCTTAAAGAATGGGAGTGAAAAGTTGGGAGTTCTGCTTGGAATACTTCAGCTCAACTGTTCTTTTCTCGCGTTCATTTTCAATGTGAATTAAAATCTTACGAATGTATCTGGCTCGTTGTTATGTGGGTGTATTAAGGCTTTGTAAGGTTTATGTACTTTAACAAGTTGTATTTCATGTTGTGTTCACGCATTGCTAAATCAATAACTTATTTACCATTACATAACACCATCACAATCTGAATAAGGATACGAATGATAGTAATTCAGAAAACATTGCTAAAATCATTACAAAAAGGAAAAAATAAATACCTTAAAATGTAAATTATACAATACATGTTCAACCAGAGCCATCGTGGCACGGTGACCAATCAAGCTATACAAATTCAGCTTTAGCGGATTTCTTTCTGTATTGAAAATTGGTGCAAAGAAAGGCCATGTTATACTGGAAATATTGGTTTCATAAGTCGCCGTGTGCAAGTTTGTTAAGCAAATAATCCCACAGGGGTGCGAAACCGGTGTTTCATTAGGTCTGACAAATTGGTCACTATTCTTTTAATGATTTCGTAAAATCGTTTCGATTTTTTGTGAAATTACACTATCGATTTGGCCAAATAATTTTACTAAAAGGTGACAATAACAAGATGATCGTTGACTGAGATATACAAATAAAGAAGACACGACACCAACCTTAATTAAATTTGAAAACGGAAGGCAGGACAATGATAAATAGCACAGACCAACATTCAGTTAAGAAACTGTCACCATCAAGGCTATTTGCAACGGTTGCATTCTAGGAAAGGAACGTTATAATATAACGTTATAACGTTTCTATCCCAAAGCTATCATTATTCATAAAAGACTCGGCAACTTGATTAATGTATTAAACAAAGTTGAAATTTTATATTTCAGTTGCAGAAATGGGATGCTGACTGTAACTACCATTTTTCAATCCGTGAGAGACAATTTTATGAAAACTGTTGAAATGTGTTTTCGACAATTTCGTATGGCACTGTTTGCTAATTACTGTTTGCTGTTTAATTGTGTCCTTAATCACTCGTTTTAATTTGTTCTCTTGATAGTTTGTGAAGAATGAATTGCCTTTGTAGTGGACACTGTTTTGATCGTTCTTATTGTGCGCTTTACCATTTATGTGTTAGCTCTCTCTTCTCTTTTCTTCATCAACCTTTGGCCACCTAATGCTAAGTGTAGGTTTCTTCCAAATATCTCCACTTTTGTTGGTTTTGTATCTTGATGATTTGCAACTTCAATGAAATCTGATGAACTGATATCTTCTAAGGCATTGCGTAACAGACCCTAGATATTTTTTAATTCTGATTAACGAAATTCAGGTAGAATCCAATAAATCGTATTACTAATAGTTTAGGCCATTTACAATTTTTTTTTTATATTCAATAAACAATTTCATTTGAATTCCGTCTAGCCTCGACTTTATATTTATTATTTGTTGCTATAAAAATAGAATGTTAAGCTACGCTTATTGTGAAAAATATCACAGTTATTGGAATTAATTTTTACAAGAACACCCAGACTAGAAATACTGCCTACGGTACCTTAAAATACACCATCGACCATCTACCAAATATCGCAAGACATGGCAAATTGATGACGTCATTAATCTTTGTACGATCATTAATCCGTCCGTCATCTGTCTATATGATCTAGCCAGTCTATACCATCCTTCTTGAGGAATCCCTCGAGACGGTGAGCGTCATTTGTCATATTAAGCATGAGCTAGTGCCATCTGTCGGTGCTTAGACCGAATCTTGGGATCGTCGTGACGTGTATGTCCGATTTCATGCGGTCTAAGTATGAACTAAGTATCTTGATAGGATTTTAATGTTAGATAGAGCGGGTTTGTTCAAGAATATATTGAAGTGTTGCTTCGCATTGGTAAATTGGGTTTCAGTTTTGGTTGGTTCCGTCGGGGCTGCGAGTGGTTCAAAAGAGATACAGGGCCTCGACATAAAGAGCTGAGAAGGAACATGGGTGGCTTTTAATCAGTAGAATTCTGACATTCCGGGCGGGAGGAGTCATTAATGATGATTTCCCACCATACAAAAAAATAAAAATTGTAGGTTTGGTCGATGTTTCCCGGTGTCCACTTAGGTTATGGGGGGGGGGGGGTTACTGTCCCGTAGTGACATAGTGTACAAGTGAATTGTATTTTATGTATGTTAGTCTGTAAGGTATTTAGGCTATGGGTTCTAATGGCCAGATAATAAAATCATATCATAATGAGTCGCCTTCCTTTCTCCTGAAAATACTTGACACAATAAACACACGATAATTAGTAACATAGTTTCCACATTGATTATCGAAAAATAAAAAGGAAATAACCAAATCTTAAAACGAAAACCAGGTTAAGAATAATCTCTTTAAAACACAACGACACCAACTTTACATTTCACAATGCCCCGCTAAGCTACTCAACGAGTGAATATGAAGATCTCATCGCGATAAGCCAAAAATACTAAAATACAAAAGCTTCCAGTCTTCAACGGCTATACAACGACAATAGGGTCCTTAACAGTCCTTACAGTCGCAATTAATAGAACAAAGGCGGGTAGGCAAAACCTCTAATGTTCGGCTCTCTCTCTACTACAATATGTTTTGGTAATTCATCTGGAAATACGCGGGAACATGCTCCAAAGAGGTTCTGGTCCAGAAGTTTGCAGTTGGTATGCAACTGGTTAGTTACAGTCGAGTGGGTTGGACACGTGTGGTCTATAATGTATCTTATGACGATAAAGATATAGATCGCTTTATAACAAACTCTAAAAGAAACGAACAAACGACGGTCGGTATTTTGGAATCCTTTAGTAGATTTTCCTAAATGAAAATGACGATGTTAAATATTTTGTTGTTCTTAGAGCTAAATCAGATCTCACATTATGTCTAGACATAGTTAAATGTAAATTTAATGGAAGTGTTCCTGTTTTCAATGCAACCAGTACATTAATTAAAGTCAAAAGCGATTTATGTCTTCATAAAATCACGAAACAACCTCTCAAAAAAATTAAAAAAGCCATTAAAACTGTCGTTTCTTAGCGTACAACAAACAGAATTATATTATTCACAGTCGAATCGTAAATTTTATAACTTCCATTCGTTTTAGCAAGAAATAAAATTTGAACTTCTTTACAACATTCATCAAGCCGTCACGGGCAAAGCTTTTGAATAATAAAAATCTTTGCTCCGAGCCACGCAACGAAGTTTCCATGGCTGAGACATGCTTCCCCTTCACGGTTTTTTATAACTTTATTATAAGAGACGAGAAGTAATTTCTTACATTTATTATTATTGCCGAAATCCCATTTATCATGTCAGGTATTCGTGATAAATATCAATAACGATGCTTGTAGAATTTGTTCCTGCGGTTTTTTGTTCAGCAAAGTGAAATATGTTGTCATATTTTATCGCCGTTTCGGTGTTGTGTTCGATATTAATGTAAAAACAATTTTGAGGGGTTTTTAAAGTGGAGTTTGCGTAGATTCAAGGCGAGGGAGGAAAAATATTGTGCCATTATTGGGCCATATATTTTGTCTTATTAATGCTAAGTGACAATGATTGCCTGAATTTCATTGCGTAGTCGTTTTCTGCAATTACAGCTCTCGGGGCTGATCCCAGAATTGAATATGAAAAAGAGCAATTTAATTTAGTCATTTAAAATGGCACGCTTGGTTTTCAAAAGGATTGCGATACTAACGTTATCTAGGTATATCTCTATATCTGTAATATAGACCTATGCTAGCGATAAGCCTACTTCTCAAATAATAACGATAATTAGAAACTTGTTCATTACCGTCGTTACTTGTCTTTGTAAAGTGTGAATATTTAGATATTTCACTTATAGAGAGAACATTGATAAAATATAGGTTGTTGTAGACGAGTTTAATTTCTTGCCAAATTATAATTTGAATTCAAGGAATTCTCGTTGTTGAGACTTTAATGAAAAGTTTTAGGTAGGCAACTGAGCTCAATGACAAAGTCTGATGTAATACTCCTTTCAATTCATTTTCATGAGTAATCACTTTTTTTTTAAGGTGTTACCAATTGTATTTAAGGATTTTAAGAAACAAAAGAATAATGACAAACTCCCACTTGCAGAACACGTTATGATTTTTGTTTCACTGCGTCTTAGATACCCAAAAATGTTAAAATCAAAGAGCGACATGTCTGTTTGTCATTAGTTATACGCCGGTACAACTTGATGATTCATCAACATAATCATCTGCATATATCATTTTCCCAAGTATGCATGTTGGGAGCCAACTCCAACTACAGTCTAACGGAATACAGGTAAGTGCTCGTTTTTAAATGGAGCGACTGCCAATCTGACCTTAAATACAGAGTTAGTACTGGGTAATTACGAAACCCCTTAGTAAACTGGTTGTCAAACTATCGAGCCACGAACCTGTAACGACTGTCAAAGGTCTACAAATGACGTCCGGTCAGCAGACCTTACAGACTAACATAAATATCATAGAAAATATGTAAAAAAAACTATGTTAGGACCACTTTACTGCACTGACACTGTGCGTTCATAAATATGACACTTGCCCGTGGCACCGTCGGTACACCACTCCTTTAAATCCTTTTCCAAACCGAGGTGCAGATAACCCGTTGGTATTTGCAGACAACACCAAAACTCTTACAAAAAAACCTCACACCTATCGAACTCATTACAACTCTTACACGCTACACCAGAAACACGAGACACGAAAACACAACTTCGTATAAGACATTATCGAAAACTTAAGTGATTAACTGTTTTCCAGAGTTGCCGCTACCAAGACGGAGGTACAATAGGCGAAAAGTTTGCCTATCCGCATATTTTAGAATGCTAATGTGATTTTGCACTTAGCTCATGTGACTTAACAAAGGAAGGGCTTTAAATATAGGAAGAAAGTTGTGAGTTAGAAGGTTGTTTTGGTATCTTTATATTATTTGGAAAAGGGGCAAGGAGGTTCGGAACCTTTTTGTGCTGAGGGCAAGTTTTTGAATAGCCGGAAAGGGATTGACAGTGTTTTATTTTGAGTGAGTGGTGTTTTTAAAGATGTTGTTAGTTAACACAACACATACGGTCGAATTCATTGTGACTACTACTTCTATCTTGTAATCAATAAAATTCTAAATGTCTTTATAACACTTTAACAAAACAATTTTAGCAAAATATAATAATCATGTCCTGAAAAGGCATAGTTTGATATCATATCCTCAAACGTACAGCACCACATTTGCCTAATATCTTAGCTTAAAGTAACACTACTGATTTTGCAAACAGGGCAACCTTCTTTCTTCATCATAATTATGCTGAATAACTCCGCAAATCAGTCACTACATTATTTCAAGTTGAAAACAGAAATAAATCTAAAAACAAAACAGACAGCGGAACATAATCCGTTACAGCAAAATCTAAACAGTTTGAAAATCAATGTTTCCAATATTGTCATATCTGGTTACTGATCTGGAGCTCCTTGAAGTATTCATTTTGTAATTTCTTCTTTCTTGTGTCTAAAGATTGCTATTTCCAGTCACTGAATCTGATCAGTATAGGATAAGCCTTCATCGATTTTATTGCCACTTAGTAATATAACTTTCTGAAGTAGATTGTTCTAATCTAGATTTACTGTTAACAGTAAATTTAGATTGAAAGAAGTGACTATTAAAGTGAATGCTGGCTTTGAATATAAAATACAATCCATTACAGCTTTCAGCAGTAAATTCTGTTTTTTTCTTTTTTCAGATAGTAGGTCCTAAGATTGAGCCTTGGGGTAATATTTGCTTCCACCTGGTAAAATCCAGACTACGAGGCTACTTCTGAGAGATTCTTGAAAACACCCAATAACACTTTGTTGGACCCGGGAATCGAACCCATGACACTAGAATAGCAGTCGCGCTAGCGATCACTAGACCAACGAGACAGTCTAATATTATTACAGACAATTTGCATTCCTAATCTTGTTATAGATTCATATCTATATTTTCTTCTAAAAATATTTCATTAGAATTTCTAAACGCGACCTTTCCAACATAATCGCTCACGAAGAAGAAAAGACGACCCAGAAACCGAAAATCTCAATAAACTGATATTAATCCATAATAAAATATTCACCTCGCGCCCTAAAATAAAATATCACTGCGTTCAAATGTAAGACAAGAACTTAATGGGGCGAATCATTCTGGTGCGCTTAAGTAATCGAAGTGGAAAGCTGATAAATTAGAAGGCGTTCGAGAGAGATCTCGAACATTCCTCGGATCAAAGTGTTCCCGTGTGAAATATCATGATTGAGGACTCGCTTACCTTTTGTTTATTGGAGGATTTGCAAATTTTAAGTGGGAACTTTGAAGTAGGCAAGTCTTTGGATAAGTTGCTCAGGGGAGTAGCTAATCTTTTAGATTGAACAAATTTTAGCTTTAAAGCTCTTTTATTTTAGATTTTAACTCTGAGTCTAAAAGTAGCTAAAGCTCCATCTACGAAGAACATGAAGCTTTTTACAGTCAACTTCAACACTGAAAATAAATATCGTGATGACACATACATAAACTCACGTCTTTTTTCTATGGGAGTAGGCAGAAACTACAGAACACCACCAGCTACGATCCTTACATACTCCTGTTGCCACGTTCATACACGCACGCCGATTGATAGTACATACTAAAAAGATCTTGAAGTATCAAAGATCTCGTAGAGATAATAATAATGTTTTTTTTTCGAGTATCATCGTGAATCATATCCAAATAGCTCGTTTTGTGGCAAAAAGACGTTCTGGCAATAGCGGGCTGTTTGTTGAAAAATACGATTACTTCCACACAATCATGTAAGCTATTTAAGTTTTTATATAACTTAGTTATGTGTAACGGTAGGAATAAAGTAATCCCGTGACGTCAGAGAGGGGAAGATGGAAAAAGAAAACGTGTTGTGCCGATCCGAAATAGAAGTAGTCTTGAGCATGAAGATTATGATGATGAGTTGTGTCAGGATATAATATTATGATACACACTCTCCCTGGAGTGTGAATCATAATATTATTTATTTATTATTTTTCACACGTCTATAGCACCATCCCATATCTTCCCGTGGGTGTCGTAAGAGGCGACTAAGGGATGTACCAGAGAATGGGCAGCAGCGTTCTCTGTGTCTTTGTAACAACCATACTGCGATCGCCAACCCGCCTGCCAAGCGTGGCGATTATGGCAAACCCCCCCAAAAATGCCTGGGGGAGGCCTATGTCCAGCAGTGGACGTCTTTTGGCTGAAATGATGATGATGATGATGATGACACGTCTATAATTATTGTGAATTTCACCTAATTAACGAGAGCAACCAACGTCAACCACTTTTACGGAATTTTAGCAAATATAAAATGAACAAGCGTGATCGTAAATATGTACATTTTCTCGTAATACTTTAATTAGAATAAATAATGATGTGAATAAAATATATCAAAACGCTGAATAATTAAATAAAAAAAAAAGTTGGTCCATCGAGCTGGATACATTGTTTTATAGACTAGTACGGACTGCTTGTGATTTTTACATCAAATCATTGACAACGATCAATAAATAAATGTATAATCCGCGCTTATGTTCAATAATTGCCACGATTCGAGGAATAAGGTTTTTATCCCCGTCCTCTTTAAATAATTTCTTGCACGTGGAAAAAGTCACGTGGATTATTAAAAAAATAAAGTCAAGGATAATGGCACCGCTTCCTGTGAAATATCCTTATCAATCATAAACATTTAGCTTCGAAAACTTTTCCTTTTAACTCTAAACTCACCAATTTCAATTTATAATACCGAGATAGAATACCTATAGGTACTAACTGATTATTTCATGCCAAAAGCAATTTACGCAAATGCTCGGCAAAAGATTACAATTAAAATCTTGTTATATAAATTCGTTTTGGGAATACGGATTTCAATTATTCGGTTTTTGGGAATAATAATAATAATTATGGTTGGAGGATTTGGGTCAGGTCGTTGCTTGAGTAAACTACTTTATGCAAAGTTGCCCACATAAAAGATTTCAAATCAAAACTACCTTTTTTTTTCGGCACTGCTTTACGATGTCGTCGGTCCACCTGGTGGGAGACCTAACAACGCGAGAGTCGCGGGCAACTGGTGGATGCAAACGGCAGGTTGCCGTTCTGTATGGCGTTGTATGGCCCTTGTCCAGCAGTGGATGTCTTATGGCTGATGATGATGATGAAAGTTCTTTAAGCATTTTTGGAAAATGTTAGCCAACCATTGCATTCAGAGATCAAAATATAGTCTCAATATTAGGTAACCGTAAAGGTACAAGTTGGTAACCGACTGCACGCAGCAGCAGCAGACGACATGTCGCAGCGACACTACTGGTTTCTACGTATTTCTATGAAATTCCCTCCGTAGTTAGCGACATGAAGCTAGCGACGCGTCGTCGAGCGGCAGACGGTAGTGCCGTCCGACCGCAGATCAGTAGTGCCCGTAGATAACAGAAACAACAGAAGATATGCCCTTTAGTAAAACGACATGACGCAACTACGTGTCGTGACGACATGAAGCGACGACATGTCGTCTGCTGCTGCTGCGTGCAGTCGGCTACCAACTTGTACCATTATTGTTTCGAAACTCGGCTAACTGAAAACAGCAATCAGTGTAGTGAAACACACGTATGGTTGGTTAAACACTGATTTATTTACAGACACCCTCACATACAATTTCTAATCTTAGTTGACCTACCGTCAACTACATAATATACTACATCTCTTTCCTTCCAATGAAAACAATCAAAGATTTTATTATGAATTAAAGAACTTATAACTAACATGTTGTTTACAAAACATACCAACTACTACTAACTTACACTACTACTACTTACTAATTATATAATATCTATTTCATTATACTTATACATACTATGTTAATTTCTATTTTATTGTTAACCCTTCCTAGTCATGACCCAAAAAAATGTTGGTCAGCATTCGTACTGTTCTTTCCTTTGACCTCTCAATAGGAACCGCTAGTGGCGACGGTGTAGACGAATGATCATGAATATCACCTGGACTTTCATATTCACCACTCTCATCGAGCAGTACCGACTGTTTGTTGCTAGCTGGACTTGTCTGCGCTTGGGTTGGGACTTCAGCCTGCGCTCTCTGTCTACGTCTACGGACACCTGTCGTCGTCACCACGCTTGGTGTCTTGCTACTACCTACACTGTTTGTTGCTTGTCTCGTTGACTCCCATACTCTTTCTGTTGTTGACCCTACCGTACGCCTAATCAACTGACTTCGAGTTCGTCGATAGCGGCCACCGCGTTCGTCTTCTACAATATACGAGCGTGGTTGTGATGTACGTTCCACTATTGTTACCGGTTTCCTGTCGCCGTTACTGATCAAAGTTGCCTTATCACCTGATGTTAGGCTTTTTAGTGTGTTCGCCGATTTGTCGTAATTTATTTTAATTTGTTTTCTGTTTGTCATTATTGTTTTATAGTTCTGTTTGTTATCTACTTTATCCGTTAGCAACTTAGCACTAATTGGTAACCTAGTTTTAAGTCGTCTACCCATTAACATCTGTGCGGGTGAGTCTATATTATGGCGTGGTGTTGCCCTAAAATTTAACAGTGCCAAGTTAAAATCTTGTCCCGAATCTACGCACTTCTTTAATAAATTTTTAACTGTTTGTACGGTTCTTTCGCTTTTACCGTTTGACTGTGGATAAAGTGGCGATGCCGTCTCATGCCGTATTTCCCAATCGCACATAAACTTTTTAAACTCTTGTGAGCTATAAGCCGGTCCATTGTCACTCACTAGCTCCGCTGGTATTCCATGCCGCGAGAATTGTTCTTTCATAAAAGTAATAACTTGTCTAGAGCTGACACTAAACAACTGCCCGACCTCAACATAGTTAGAAAAGTAATCGACTAGGACAATGTAATTCTTTTTTTTATATTCAAATGTATCTGAGGCTAGTTTGTGCCAGGGCAGTGCCGGTACACTGTGCTGTAGCAGCGGCTGGCGGCGAGGGCGGGGCGCGTGCAGAGCGCATGCTGCGCATGATCGCACCACACGCTCCACGTCCTCGCACATTCCTGGCCAAAACATTACTTCGCGCGCGCGCCGCTTGCATCTTTCTATACCTAAATGTCCTTCGTGGACTCGTGTCAGCATGTTTTCTCGTAATGCTCGCGGAATAAACACACATTCCTCCTTGAAAACTATACCGTCAACGCAATGTAGTTGCTCGCGATATGGCCAGAAAACATTAACTCTCTCGTTCACATCACGCCTATTTTTAGGCCATCCGTTCGTAATATACCTTATTAACCATCTGCTGTCATTTTCTAACTCTGTTTCTTTTTTAATCGCTTCCATATTTAATTGGCTGAAAGGCACATTCTCTAACATAAAGCAAGTTTGTACTTCAACTTCTGCTGACACTCGGTCATGCATAATTTCCGTTAAAGGAGCCCGCGACAGCGTGTCCGCTATATACATATATTTGCCAGGCGTGTATACCACCTTAAAGTCGTATCCTTGCACTCTCATCATCATTCGCTGTAACCGAGCTGGAACCGAAACTAATGGCTTGTTAAATAAAGCTTCCAGTGGCTTATGGTCAGTATGCACGGTGATATCAGACCTACCATAAATATACTGCCTGAACCGCTCGACCCCAAACACAATAGCCAGCATTTCTTTTTCTATATGTGCATACCTGGTCTGGGTATCGGAGAGCGTCTGCGAGGCGAACTCCACCGGGCGGCCGCTCTGCAGCAGCACGGCACCCAGTGCGACGCTGGACGCGTCCACAGACAGCACTATCGGCTCACTGTCGCTATACAGTGCCAGCACCGGCGCGCTGCTAAGCTTTGCTTTTAGCCTGTCTACAGCCTCTGAATGTTGGGATTCCCATGACCACTCCGATTCCTTTTTTAACAACGACCTAAGTACATTCACACTTTCCGAGTAGTTTTGTATGAATTTTGCTAAATAATTGACCATTCCTAAAAATCTCTCCAAAGCCTTCCTATCGGTCGGATACGGCATCTCCCTTATAGCTTTGACTTTTGAGTCGTCTGCCCGCATTCCGTTCGCGTCAAACTTGTGTCCTAAGTATGTTATTTCCGATACTCCAAATTTACATTTTTCTCGATTAAATTTTACACCAATATCCTTAGCACGTCGCAAAAGGCTTTTCAATCTCTGGTCGTGCTCATCCATAGTGCGCCCCCATACTATTACGTCATCAATAAAAGATTCTACTCCTTCTAAATCTTCTAAATGCTGCCTAAGCTTCGCATGAAATACCTCTGGCGCACAGTTTATACCGTATGGTAAACGTAGAAATTGGTACCGACCGAACGGTGTGCTGAACGTGCAAAGGTCGGCACTCGCGTCATCTAGCTGAACCATCCAGAACCCGCAGCGAGCGTCCAGCACGCTGAATACAGTAGCGCCGCGCAGGCGCGCTGCCAGCTCTGGCACTGTCGGCAACGAGTACTGCGCACGTCGCACCGCGCGATTAAGAGGTCGTGGATCTAAACAAACACGAATGCTGCCATCCTTTTTCGCGACCAAAACAATAGCATTAACCCAAGAGGTTGGATGTGTAACTTTTCTAACTACGCCCAACTGTTCCATTCTATGTATCTCATCTAACAATTTATCCTTAAGTCCTAAAGGGGTTTTTCTTGTTGGGCAAACAACTGGCTGTACATTTTTATCCACTACAATACTATATTTACCAGGTAATTTTCCCAGTCCTTGAAACAACTCATAATAGTGATCAATGTTTATTGCATTAATTTGACTTATTAATCCTAAAGCAATGCAACCCTCCAAACCTAGTACATTCTGACAGTTTAAATCAACAACAACAAATGACAACACGTAACGTGTTTTATTAAATACAAACGGCACATTACTAATCCCTACAACTGGTAATTGATTACCTGTAAAGGAATGTACACGTTTTGTGAATGGCATAAGGTCTGTTATCAATAATCCTAAGTCTAAATAGGTAACTTTAGAGATAACATTAATCATTGATCCTGTATCTATTTTTAATGAAATGTTTTTACCTTTGCATTTTACAACTTCTATCCATTCCATTGACGACTTACATTGTTGTTTGTCCTCTTCTAGTGTATTAACATAAAACAATTCGTCCCCGCTATGATCACTATTTACGGTTTCTACACTAAGATTTAACACTTTGCGTATTGCTTGCTTTTGCTCACACACTCGCGAGAAGTGACCTTTCTTTTCACAAACATAACACTTGGCGTTTTGCGCCGGGCAGCGCTCACCGCCGTGACACCACCCGCTGCCGCACAGCTCGCAGGCGCTGCGCTGCGTGCGCGCCGGCGCCGGCCGCGGCCCCGCGCCTCGCCTTCCTCTAGCGCGCCGTCCGCCTCGTGCACTGCTACCAGTTTGAACTGCATTCACTTGCACTCCCGCTGATACGCCATCGATGCATTGACTTTCCTCTTTGGACATCTCTGCCGCCTGGCAGATTTGTATCGCCTTTGATAACGATAAATCATCTGTGCGAAGAAGTCGATCCCTCACAGTGTTGTTGACAATACCACACACGATCTTATCTCGCAACAAACTCTCGTGCAATTCACTGAACTCGCACTGCTGACTCAGTACCCTCAATGATGTTACGTATTGGTCGATGTTTTCGCCGTCTTCTTGATTGCGTGTAAAAAATTTAAACCGCCTTACTGTGATATTTGGTTTTGTGCCGAAATACTTGTCAAACTTTTTCAATAAACAATTTATGTCGTCTTCACTTTCACTTTCATCGAACGTGAACGTTGTGTATGCCTCTTAACCAGCTGATCCAATGAGGTTAACCAACAAACTAGCCTGGACTTCCTTAGGCTCTTTGCTCACTCCAGATGCTTTAAGAAATACTTCGAACAGCTTCCGCCATTTGTGCCACGCGTCGGATCGCGCGGCCGGACCGCCGTCGAGCGATAATTCCACTGGAGGACGTGCGTGTTCCATTATAATTGATTTGTTTTATTCTCACTATATGTCACGAGACTAAAATATAATAGGTTCAAGTCCGTTTTAACAGTTTTAAGTATTAAAAAGGCCCACCGCTGTCACCATGTAGTGAAACACACGTATGGTTGGTTAAACACTGATTTATTTACAGACACCCTCACATACAATTTCTAATCTTAGTTGACCTACCGTCAACTACATAATATACTACAATCAGTATCTGTAAATACGTAAGTTACGTAACCTCCACCGTCAATTATTTTTTTATCAACTTATTTTTTACGGAGACAAACATAGTCAAATTACGAAGAATAATTTAGGTACCCCAACATAGTTGAGAAAAGGCTAGGCAGATTATGAGTTTAGGTTTCAAGTGTGACTTCCATAAACCTAAAGATGGAAAAATGTGAATTCAATTCACGCACAAAAATGTGTAGACTTCAGTACTGGAAACTTATAACAGTTACACGTGTTTCTATAATTCCCTATTACAAAATTCCCAGCTGGGAGTGATTCTATAAAGTGAAATATAAACAAGTTCTTGTAGACGGCTGCTCTGTTCCCTTTGACTTTTTACTCAGCAGTAAACAGTATAATATTATAGATCAAAATCAGGCACATTCTTTTTATGTCCCGTCAAAAACAGTCCAGCCATTGCAGAGATGAAAACAGTTTGTTTTGTTATTATATAAGTACCGTACATACTTTCATAAAATATGCATTCAGTAAGAGTCTGAATTTTGGAATGCCGATGACAAAACAAATTGAGTCAGCCCAAAATTTGGCCCGTTTGTCTTTTAGTAACGTTTGTCAGAACCTGTGTTGTGTAAATAATAGGACGGGCAGAACACGATATCAAGTGTCCCATCGTTTTTGGGGCAGTGTTGCGCATTAACACTCCAGGGAAGAGTAATATTATGAATCTCCACCTAAGCAGGTTTTCCATGCTTGGGTCAACCTCTGTCCGGTTGCACAATCCCAAGTCAAAACATAACATGAGAGTAAAGTAAGACCCGTCGGGGCTGCGGATTATCGAAAGAGATGACGTGGCCTCGGCACAAGGGCGAAGAAGGAACAGGGTTGGTTTTTAGTCAGTAGAAGTCTGAAACTCCCTTCCGCTCTGCCCAAGAATGGGGGGGGGGGTGGGTTAATTTGATGATTATCCACCCAACAAAAAAAAAGGGTAAAGTAAAAGGTCCCGTCGGGGTTGCGGGTTGTTGTTTATTTGTCATAAATGTCACAGCAACATGCTGAGATAGTGGCCTTTTGGCTTCGCACGGGACAAATTTAAACTTACATATTGTCTAGATGTCCTAATTTTAAGTGTTTGTACATAATGATAACGTCTAATTTTTTTTTGTCAATTTGTTTTGTCCTGTTGGGAAACCAATAAACACCTTTTCTTTCTTTCTTTCTTTCTTTTCTTTGTTCGAAAGAGATACCGCGGCCTCGACACAAAGGGCTAAGAAGGAACATGGGTGGTTTTTAGATAGAACTCTGACACTCCCTTCCGCTCTGCCCAGAGCGGGAGGAGTCATTTGATGATTTCTCTCCCTAAAATAACTTTACTTTTGGAAGTCGGTAGAAAAAAAAACGTCAAAGAAGCAAGCAAGGTCACCGACTTACGAATACAAAGTTATTTTCGTATTTCATACTCACATACGTCTTATAAACGAAACTTGAACTAAGCGTAGGTTTTATTGTGTTTCCCTTCCAAGGAAACGTTTTAGTATTATCTCGTTTTAGGGAACTCGTTGTTTTCCTGTGTCAACAATATTTTGTAGTGTCCCGTTTTTGGATGCTTTTATCTAGGTAGATAGGATAATATATTATTGTTTTGTGTAACAATCTCGTTGGTGTTATTGTCGCAAGCTCGACTACTGTTGGGTTCGAGTCCAGAGTCAGGCAAAGTATTATTATAATAATAATAATAATAATAATATTCCACAACTATCACACAACGCCATCTAGTCCCAAGCTAAGCAGAGCTTGTGTTATGGGTACTAGACAACTGATAAACATACTTATATATTTCTAAATACATACATATTATAGATAAATTACACCCAGACACAGAACAAATGATCGTGCTCATCACACAAACATTTGTCCTGGGTGGGAATCGAACCCACGACCTCCGGCATAGCAGTTAGGGTCACTAACCACTAGACCAACAGGCCAGTCAATTAGGTCAATTATTAGGTTATTCCACCAGGAGTTTTTCAGTAGCAGCCGCGGAGTCTAGATTTGTGTCCTGTTGATAACCATGGGGTCGCCCCCTACTACTTACATAGGACTTAAGAGCCTATACTACCTCAAATTAGCAACTCTATTTGTGGTGGTTCCAACTTCGTTTAAAATACTGTTAGAATAAAGTTCTAATCAGCAGCGAAAGACGTAACAACCGCTTTGTAGTGCACAAAGTGGTTGTTACGTCTTTCGCTGCGGCCGAATAGTGCGAAATTAATAATAATAATAATAATAATAATATTCCACAACTATCACACAACGCCATCTAGTCCCAAGCTAAGCAGAGCTTGTGTTATGGGTACTAGACAACTGATAAACATACTTATATATTTCTAAATACATACATATTATAGATAAATTACACCCAGACACAGAACAAATGATCGTGCTCATCACACAAACATTTGTCCTGGGTGGGAATCGAACCCACGACCTCCGGCATAGCAGTTAGGGTCACTAACCACTAGACCAACAGGCCAGTTAGTGGTATTTAATAATTTATTTTAGTTAATTAGTGGTATTTTGCGATTTACAAAAAAACTATTGATTGGACTATAAAAGTAAAACACTTTGGTTTTAGTATGTGGCTTGTAGAATTATTTGGCAAAAAATTAGAACGATGACATGTATTTTAGTATGGTTTTTACTCGTTGAATGAAATTTTTAGAGGTATCTTCGTGATTTTTTTCTTTCGAGCAAAGTTAGTTGTATTATGTTTTCACAACACTATGTTACTAGCATATATCCTGAAGAATATCATATATTTTTTTGATTTTGTTTACTCCAGTGAATCATACACTTTTACGCATTATAAAACTCGCGTTTAACCTCTGTTGGTCTCTTAAACATAACTAGCGAAATGTGAGTGTATATTAGGAACGCCTCTGCATAGCCCTTCGGGGATTACAGGGGTGATGTTATATATGTACGTATGATGACAAATTTATGAGGTAACAAACATACACACAACCAAATTGAGAACCTCCATCTTTTTTTTAAGTCGGTTAAAAATGTTTTCATGGAAAGAAAATACGATAAAACTTATCCTTACCTACCTAAAGGCCCGTATATAAAACGTATGTGTATTGTTATTCTGAAAGAAATTCCTGTTGTATTCATTATTTCTGGAACTCCACAATAATAAAAGGTTCAGTACAATGTTCCTTAACAATTTAGTAAGAAATGGTAATTGGTTTCAATCCACGTTACCTGGAAATACGGATATACGTACATAAAAAATAGCAAAACCAAGAAAAATAAAATTATTATATAAAAAATATTCTTCTTAGAACCAGTTTAAAAAGAGAAAACTTATTGAATTATTAAATCTGGGAGTTTCAATTCAATCTTTTAATCTGATTTTTATATAAGCCCGTAAGTCTTACAACTTTATAGTATTTGTTACTCATAAGCTAAGTTTCGGAGGTCAGAATAAATAGGCAGTCGCTCCATGGAATGTGAAAATTTCGCAGTAGCAGCCACTATATCTATTTGTTAAAACAGGCAAAATCGGTCTGATGACAGTAGATAAAGCGCATTCTACCTACTTATATCGAACACTAAAAACGCGAGAGAAAAACGCTATACACAGACATAAGCCGTCGCGTCGTACAAACAACATTACAGAAAATTCTTTTCTGCGCTAATCAGTAACGGAACTTCCTCTACCGAGGCAGTTTATCACAACTTCCCAACGAAATTTCTCTTTTGTGACATCGAAACGGTAGGGTTACCATGTGAGCGTAATATATTGGACAATAATGGACAACGTTCCGTTTTCCTGTAGCTATTTTGGAGGTACCACATTTTTGTGCTGAATTCGGAAAAGTGTATCCGTTTGTTATCTTTGAGATGTATTTTTAGTAGGAATTGTAGGTGGATAATAAGCTTACTGGGGCGTACGGCTTTTATTTTGGGGGCGATTTTCCTTAGCTTTGTTTGGAACAAAATTATTATTATTTTTTTTTATAAAAATAGCATCAAGTATTTAGAAGGAGTATCTTAATTGACTAGCTGTACTGAAGATTATTCTTTTCTTACAAGTTATCAAAAGAAAGTACCTATATTAATTTGATAATTACGTTAACAGTAATTCTATTTGTCTATGGCCATTAAGTATCACTTAAATAGCCCACGCGTTTCTTTGCGTGAACATTTAAGATCCTCCCACACAATTTTTAATAAAAATAACTGAGGTTTTTACACGACTGCCCCAAGAAAAAGAGTGTTTTATTATTTCGCAAGAATAAAATTAGAATTGTACAGGTATAAACTGTAGTTATGTACATTTAACAGTGATAAACTAACTTTCACTTAACCTAATTTACCAATAACCATTCTCTTGCCATTATTACAATTTATATTGGGGTCGGCGCATCATGTAGTTCACAATTACTTGTCATCTTTGCAGTCATATGTCTCAGCTGTCGTATAGCCTTCTATTTTCTTGTGCCATTGCATATATTGCCATTAAAAAGAGAAACCTATACCCATGACTATGGAGGATGCTCCACCGTTCTGTACCAGCTTCATCCAGGTTTCTACCCCGATGGCAACCATGTTATCTGCTCATTTCTCGCCGATGACAATCCACAATTTTTTTTGCCAGATTCACAGTCACACTATGCCAGTATGCTGTTATAAGCATTACAGAGAACAGACAAATATTGACAGTTGGGAATTGAATATAATTATAATTACGACTTGTTCTGAAAAACAATTAAACTTTCAGAATTTTCAAATCACACAATTCCCGAGCAGACTATAAACACCGACTCACAACTATCATCGTCGGGATTATCCTATTAATTTGTTCAGGGTGTTCACCCTAACACAGGCGGTATGAGGCGAGGTTACTAACAAATAAATTTCACAAACCGTCACACGTTTCCTGCGGGACCATAATTAACGTGACACAAAAATGCTGGGAGAACTTTACAGTGAAGATGTCACTGTCTAGATTATGTGTACCTATGAACTCTCATGTTTGCTCATCCTGTATGAGGGTTGGCCCGCTCAACGCTAGCCCAGTTTTTTTTTAAAGGTTATTTTTCCGCAGTCCGAATTTTTCCTTTTTTTTTATAATGTGAAACTTCTGTATTTTTTAACCGACTTCGAAAAAGGAGGAGGTTATATATGTTCGTGTGTATGTATTTTTTTTTTTTTTTTTATGTATGTTACCTGATTTCTCCCTCATTTGTTGACCGATTCTCAAAATTCTTTTTTTATTTGAAAGAGTATACTCCTGAGGTGGTCCCATTTTAATTTGGTGAAGATCTGGTGCTGATCTTCGGAGATATACAATGAAACTCTTCAAAAATAGACGGCAAATCTGTCGTAATTGCTGGAATCGCTTGGATGTTTATTGAATATACATTATCATGACGTAACATCACGCCTGTATGCTCTGAGGGGGTATGCAGATGTGTACAACACATTTTATTAATTGTTATATATGAATTCATAGACACGTATTACGTGTTTCGTACTTTTTCTGACGCTATTCAAGTATTCGCATCTAGCAGTCATCACTTGTCTTCATGCTCTTAACCGTTGAGGAGTAGTACCACTCCTCAACGGTTAAGAGTTGAAAGCAAAAATAGTTGAATCTTGAAGGTTAAGGGTTAGGTTTCTTGGTTGAATGTTAAATGCATAGTAAATATTTGTATAGGATATATATATATAATAATATGTACTTATTACAACTAAAAATTAAAAAAACTTTTTTGCAAAAAAAACAACCGACTTCAAAAACACCAAAAAGAGAAAAATAAACTTAAGAAGAAAATTCAGCTTGAAGTCGGTGGCAAAAACATGAAGTCAAACAAACAAAAGTCACCGACTTCAGAAGCTGATTTTTCTTCTTAAGTTTATTTTTCACTTTTTGGTGTTTTTGAAGTCGGTTATTTTTTTTTTGCTAGGTGTAAATAATACAAAAGTTAATTCGGCTGTAAAACCAACCGAATTGACGCTGCTATGGCGTGTAACCTCCTCTATGCTACGTAAAATCAACCATTTCCCATAAGAATAAAGTTTGTTTTGGAACGGTTGATGATCTTTACATTCCATTTAAAGTTCCACATTATTGGCGTATTTTTTGTTTTGTAATTATTAGTAAAAATATTTTTCATATTTTGTTAATTTCGTAAATGAAAAAATATTATTCATCTAGCTATCATTATGAGCCTATTAATATTAAACTACTAGCTATTCTTCCGTAACGTAACAATTGAACAGTTTTAACGAAAATGGAATTGGTTTTTATTCCCTCGCAGTGGGTATGATAAGTAGATACAATAATTATGCTCCTTCATCTTGGGTTAATTTTAATCTCTCACTTCTTTCCGGATTCTAGTCATCTCGCAGCATTTGGGAAACAAAATTGTGCCCGTGATGATACCGCTTTATCCCCTTAGTGTAAATTCTACTATTAGTATCCAAGAACCATTTAAAACTATACACAAATACACAATAATTATTCGCACAGAATAATAAAATATTTATAATATACATAAAAGAAAAATCCATTAACAAAATCTTAAAGCTCGTTTGAAATGAAACAAGCAAGAAACGAGGAGAAAAAGTGCAGCAGAGAAGCATCAGCTGCTCCACAATTATCGGTTCTTACCCCTTTTACCGCTAAAACGTTTCTGTTCGGTTTTTCTGTTTTTACTGAAAACAATATCGGGGTCGAGGAAACCATAGATGTTTTTAAAACTTCACATTTTATACGAGGAGAAAAATAATGAGGGAAATTATCAGGAAGTATTGAATAGTAGATTGTACACCAAGTGCATAAAACGCATCATTTTGCGCGAGACGTTTATCCATCCGATGCGAGCTTGCGAGCGAGGATGGATATAAAGTAGAGAGTAAAATGGGTTTTATGGACGAGTTTTACACTTTACTTTTCACTTCGATTGCGAGGAAATGCAACAGCAACTTGTAAATATTGTCAAAATAATTATGGTTCCCACCAATTAACTTCTTTTTTTCAGTAGGAGACTTGACATAACACCTGACTTATGTCGTTACTCATACTGCTCAGTTATAAAAACATTTTAGCAAGCCTATTGCTATCAACCAATGTAATTAGGAGCAAGCCTATTGCCATCAACCAATGTAATTAGGAGCAAGCCTATTGCCATCAACTGATGTAATTGGGACCAATCCTATTGCCATCAACCAATGTAATTAGGAGCAAGCCTATTGCCATCAACTGATGTAATTAGGGACAAGCCTATTGCCACCAACTGATGTAATTAGGAAAAGCCTATTGCCATCAACCAATCTTATTAGGAGCAAGCCTATTGCAATCCACTGATTTAGGTAATTGAGAGCAAGCCTATTGTCATCAATCAATGTAATTAAAAGTAAGCATATTCCCATCAAATGATGTAATTAGGAGCAAGCCTATTGCCATCAAGCGATTTAGGTAATTGGGGGAAGCCTATTCCCATCAACTTTCCTTGTATTCGTAATGAAAAGCAGTAATCCCTTGTTCTTAGAATACTAGCGAAACGAATTAAATTACAGAGGTTATTCTATGAAGTTGTTCCTGTGGCTGTTGGGCCGACTACCTGTGCCGATTACCTTGGTCTTCGACGAAGATTTTACTTTATGCTCTAGAGCATAAAACGCGACTTTATGTCGCCTACGCACGACATAAAGACGAATTTTAGAGCGAGAGAAGTGAAAAGACTATTTTGGAGTTGTCTATTTCGTACTTGTATTATAATTGTTTCTTTATTATATTTAATTTGCGACAATATGCGACTCCCGCATTCCCCTTAAACTCAAGGGGAAGATTTATAAGACCATGGTTAGACCTGCTGTCGTTTATGGATCAGAATGTTGGGCCACAAAAGGGATAAATGAAAGGCAATTGCACGTGGCTGAGATGAGAATGCTAAGAGGGATGTGTGGTGTGACGCGAAAGGATAAAATAAGGAATGAGTACATAAGAGGAAGTCTGAAAGTGGCGTCAGTGAATGAAAAGTTGATTGGTAATCGATTGTCGTGGTATGGACATGTGATGCGAAGGAATGAAGGAAATGTTGTGAGGAAAATGTTGAGTATGAATGTAGATGGCTATAAAAGGAGAGGAAGGCCAAAGAAACGATGGATGGACTGTGTGAAGGATGATATGGCTAGAAAGGAGGTGACTGCTGAGATGACGAGAAATAGAGAAGTATGGAAGAAGAAGACATGTTGCGCCGACCCCAAATAAATTGGGATAAGGGCAGGAGAATGATGATGATTATATTTAACTAGCTTTTGCCAGCGGCTTCGCCCGCGTGAAAATGACGATTTTCCATACAAACTTTCATCCCCTATTTAAATCCCTTAGGGGTTGAATTTCGAAAAATCCTTCCTTATTCCTTGTCTACACTATAAAAGGAACCTCTGTGCAAAATTTCAGCTTTCTAGGTCCAAGAGTTTGGGCTGGGCGTTGATGAGTCAGTCAGTCAGTCAGTCAGTCAGTCAGTCAGGACTTCTCTTTTTTTTTAATATAGATAGATAGATTTCTAGTACTTATTAGCCTCTTCCTCTAAGTAGTGGTTATTTCTTAACCTAGTGTCAGAGTTTTAATGCTGATCATGGGCCTCTAAATTAGCTTTTACATGCCAACATGAAATATAGAATCTGTCAGGCAGGTTGGTTTCCTCACGATGTTTTCCACCGCCGAAGCATATTATGATAATAGGGATGTGTCCTGGGTCAAAAAAATATGATTCCATTTCGTCCGTCAGTTAGATTATCGAAAAATATTGGATAAGTACGTCTTTTTTGTTTTATCAAATAAATAAAAATTGACGAAGATAAAACGCGTCAAAGATTATGAGATTTGATTGCACTACGTGGTAAAAAATGTAGTGCGATGTGACGTCATACGAGTTTTCGAAGCACTGTATCGTCTTCATTTTTGGTTCACGTGCAAAAAGAAAAAATACGTGTCCAATATTTTTTGGAAATCTATCTGACGGACTTATTAGATTTTTTTTGTCAACTACCCTATTATAACTAGGCTATCACTGCTTAACCTACTTGGCTTGCTAGTGGTAGAATCTCTACACTTTCTTGTTTTCAATCACTCTAAGCTAACCTCAATTTAGTGCAATAAACACGAGATAAAATTTTGGGACACAAAGAATTAAAATAACAAATCATTTAGCCCTTAAATGATTTGCAATTTGAATACATTTCGTCTAACCTCGGTATAATTTTTTGTTTTCAAAACTAAAAAAACAATAGGTTGAAACACATTGAAACAGAATTAACAAAAAACTCTTTTACAAACAATACTGTACAAACGGAAGTTGTATGAAGCAAATATAAAATCTGAACTCGCAAAAAATGGAATCGGAAACATCCTTTGAACAACACTTGTACCAATCAGACTTATAATACTAAAAATACAATTTCGCAACAAAAATAGGCTTAAAAAAGTAAATATTATGAACGATCCAATCTTCAAATTACCGGTAATTTAATTCCGCTGTACAAAATTTCCTCTCGAATTAGGCATGCTTGAACGGACTCACAGACAAACATCAATTCAAATCAGGCACCCCTCGTGTTGCTTCCGCGGTCGGTTAAATGGCTTGGAATTATATATTCAGCTATTTAAGGGAGTTTATTGCTTATAGCATTAATATACTTAAGTATTTACTTCCATATACGTAAATGTAGACGCGTGTGAAGGGAGGCTTAAAATTCTGAAGCACATTTTCGTACACATAAGACTGTAGACATTTTCAAAACATGTTTTTCAGTAAATTTCGATGAAACTGTTTCGCATCTTCACTACTATTGTTGTTTTCTCAGTTCTCATGTGTCAGATCAGTTACGAGTTAATATTATCAAAGGCAGGATAATAATATAGATCTAGTTGACAGTCGTTACGAGTAATGAAAATCCAAAAGCCAAAATATCCTTGCAGACTTTGCACGGATATTTTGGCTTTTCCATGACTTTGTCAGCAGGGTGCTATTTGCGAAACGGTTTAAAAAAAATAGATGACGGCTGCGTAAGTTCCGACTTAACAGGTATGTACTACTTTTCTTTTTTTTTCAAATATTTTGTTGCGTCAAACGACAAAAGCTTCTCCAAAAAAAAAAAACTACAAAACAAGAGTCCATCAAAATGCGACCATGATTCCATGCCCTTTGTCTAACATCCGAAATCGTGATTGAAAACGTATTCAAGCGTCGATAGTTTTTATTTTAAAACTTGTGTCAAACGAGTTTCGGTCGGTGGACGGCGAAACGAAATTGGTTTTCCATTTTTGAGCCCACGTTTCGTACGCTCGTGTTTTGTTTCCATTCGTTAAAACCCACGCCCGAGTGTGTGTCAGCACATTGTCGGGCCCAACGTGCTTCGTTAAAGAGACTTGGGAATTAAATTGTGCGGACTTTTTTTAATGATTGTGTGAGTAAGCGGATAGTACCAATTTGGGAGATGTTGATTGAGACGTCTGATGTGTTTGGGATATGTTTGCTGAGACGTCTTGTAGTGCATTGTTATTAGCAGATAAAAGAAGTTGCTGCATCGGTGACTTGAAGACAGTAATCTCCCTCGTTGGTCTGTACATATGCTCCTGGGCTAGATTTCCAGGTCGGCAAAGTGTTATTATATCTTTCTATCAGATTTTTTTCAGTAGCAGCCACGGAGCCCGGATTTAAGCCCGGTTGATGACAATAGGCTCGCCCCCTATTACATGGGACTTAAACTTTACTATCGAAATGTGGGTGCACAATTAGGTACACCTCTGTTTAACAATAACCCTTCGGGGATCACAGACGTAATTTTATGTTATTATCCACCAAGATTTAAAAACTCCTATAAGCCCGAAGCCACAGTTCACCAAAAAAATTTCCACCAATCGCAGCACAGAACAACTACCACTACTACCAGTATCCAATTGCAGCTCTTATCTAATCTGTGTCCGCTATTTATTTAACATTGTAACCGCGTAAATTTAAACGATAGTGGACCATGCTGAACAGTATCGAACCTTTACAGATCACTGAATGTGCTCCGGTTTCGATACGGTTTTATTTTGTTTTAATGGTTTCCTGTATTTGTTTTTTTTGTCTATACACGCATTCCGGTTGGCGTCAGTCGGCATAGTCGAGCGGTCAGAATGGATTTTTGTTCGGGGGTTCTGGTGCCAACATGACTTACTAAGGAGTTTCAACGGAATCTGCAGATCGGCGTGTAACATTACAAGTGTCAAGCACCACATAGCAATGTGAGTGCGGCGGTTATCGTGTTGTCATTATTGATGTTTTAATTCTGTTTTTTTTTTCCTTTTGTCTTGAAAATTATCAAACCCCAGTTCCAATTTCCACTTTATTTAGGGGATAATCTCCGGAACTAGTGAGTCAATTCTAAAAAAAAAAAAAGAAAAGCATTATTTTAATTTATAAAAAATTAATAAAATAAAAAATAAATGGTATAAGATAAAAAGGTGTGGAAAAGGGCATCGTTTACGCAATGTCATACAAATAAATTGCATAAAATTAAACCTTTTAGAACGCTCAGAAGCGCAAGGCACTTTGCAAGTGACAGCAAACTAGGCAATGGCGGCCTTCTAACCCGTCAGTGTCAACTGTCAAACGCAGTGCTTGGCGGCATGTCGAATCATGGCTGTATTTGCCTCGAAACAGGGGCAAATTCCTACCAAACGGCCCTCACTGTGAAATAGGGCAAGAAAAATAACTCGAATTTAGGCAGAAACTATAAAAAGTATTTATTTTTTAAACAATTTATGAGCACACTAAATATAGAAAATAAGAGAAGGAAGGGAAAATAGCACAATAGGTGAAAATGGTGTCTGTGATGAGTGTCTGGGTGTATGTGTGTGTGTGTATTTATTATGATAATTATAAATAATGGCGTCTTGTGTCCACCATTTTGAAATTCCATAACGCTATTTTGTACCAAAACGAATTCACCGGTGTATGTCATTTTGTTTTAACCAGTTCACTAGTTTCAGTTCGAAGGTACCAAACTACAATCTCTTTAGCTTACGTAACCTGTAAGATAAATAACCCTTCTATACAAAACACGACAGATACAAATTCGCACTGAACACAAATCATAGCACTAGAAAAATCTCATTCATCCACATTTTACAGACCAAAATTCGTGTGCAAAACTTTGCACAGTGATCAGACTCGTGATTTGGCATAAAATATGTGCCGTACCCTCCATATTAAAATAATATCGGTCCACAATCGCTAGGATTTACCAAATAGTATTCCGTTAGCGCAAACAAACCATAAATTCGGAGATTTAAAAAGCTTTTATCTCTTTGTTTGCCTGCTGTTTGGCGCAATACCATGTTGAATATAAAAGTCGTGCTTAAAATATCATGCCTCAATGTGGGCTACGCTTAACTGCGATTTCTGATATGAATATCTCAAACCTGAGCTAGAAATCGGAGAATGTATGGCTCGTACATCATATTGGTGGTAGCGATAAAATTTTGAGAAAAGGTTATTCTTTGTGGTTACCTTTATCTTTAAGCATGCCTTTGAAAGAAATCGCGCGTGATTTGGTTGATTGATTGTAATGCTACCGTCACGACACGAAATGTTACTAATCAACATACTCCATTTAAGGACTGCGGGCGTACTGTTCATTCCACTTTAGCCCTAAAAAGTGTGGCTAATTACCAAGTATTTTTAATAACTAGATTCTATCAAAACAATGTGGTATTAGTAAAGTAGTTAAGCGAAATACCTCCCTTTACATAACAGCCATGCATACATTTCAATACTAAACACAAACGAAACTACCAGGCAATAATAACTTGAAGAAGTATTAAGTGGCAGATTCGGAGAGCAAAAAGCCACGATAACAGCAGGGACGTCGTTTAGCGTTATGGTCTAACTTCTAACGAGCTGTCATAAAGTAGGTATTTACTTGACGCACCTCCAAGAGTGCTCAAGGTAAAAATGTACTGTACGAGCGCTATCGTAAAATCTTATGATGTTACCTCCTGACTTCGTCTAGTCTCCCGGTACCGACCAAGGAAGTGTTGGAATATTTTGAAAATTTTAAGCCACGTTAAAATGGTTTGGTTGGATAGATAACGGGTGTTTTCTGGGTTAATTCGTGTTTGTTGAATCTTGGTTGCGGAAGATTTTGGTTTAAGTGAATATTTGCTGTGGTATCTTTCGATTGGAAACGATGTTTAACTTTTTGTGTGTTCAGTTCAATTATCAATAATTTATTATTAAACCAAAACGGGTTTCCTTCCATTTCTGTTTACTTTTACCCGACTGCGGCGAAGGCTTTTTACTAATTTGGCATTTGGAACCACACGATTCATAATCTACTTAGCCTTTTCTGAAATATGTTGGGGTCAACTACCAGTCTATCCAGATGCAGCTGAATACCAGTATTAAGCTCGGTGACTGCTTATCTCAACCTCCAAGAAACTACACGATCACATGACATGTAATGTGTTAGAGTTAGAAAATGCGTATGTTAATTTAATCTATCCCTTAATTCCATCTTCAGAAAAGACCTCAAATAAGAAAATTAAGGCATCACAAAAACAAAATACAGTCAACATAAAAGACACTTCACAGTTTTCACCTAAAAAATTCGCACCTTTGAAATTTTTGTTACTTTTTAGTCTGTGACAAAAAAAAAGTAGCGAAGAAGCTGTTTTGTCAATGTCAGTACCCCGGGAGTAAGTTATTAACTTTTATACGTAGTGTCAGAGAAGTGACAATGAAAATAAATTGCCTATTACGACTGACTTTATTATTAAGTCCGACAATGTCTTTTTCCTTCATACATTTCATTTTTTTGGGAAGTTCTGGCTTTTTTCCCTTAAATGAGTTACTGTTAGGTAAAGTCCGGTGGCAAAGAGGCTTATTTTTTCGTGTCGGAACGAGTTATTATAATAACTGGGACAATCCGTTTAGAGTTTAAAAAGAACTGGATGGCAATTGTCCGTTTTATGATAAAACTAGCTGATGCCCGCGGCTTCATCCGCGTGGATGTCGTTCAAATTATATACTTAAACCTTCCTCTTGAATCACTATCTATTAAAAAAAACCGCATCAAAATCCGTTGCGTAGTTTTAAAGATTTAAGCATACAGACAAACAAACAGACAAAAATAGCGACTTTGTTTTATACTATGTAAGGATAAGGATATTTTATCCTTACATTTTAATTATTTAACTACCACATTTCCCCGCCACATTCTTATGTTGTGGGGAAATCTGGTGTGGAATCATATGTTGTTGATTTAAATAATATAATGTATAGCCCATAGCACTCTCGAATAATGTATCTTTCTATCAAATATTTATATATATTCTTGTATTAAAATGGGTTGGGGTGGAAGTTTTAAAGGCAGTCGCTGTGGCCATGCAAAATATTGATACTCAGCTGCACCTGGTAAGACAGGAAGCTGACCCCACTTTAAATGAAAAAAAGCGAGGCAGATGATGAATTGGATCATCATCACCGGAGAGTACCCCCTATAAAAAACACGTTTTATCACTTTATAATAATTAGTACAGACATATTGTGAAACATCGTGAAAACGATATCAACAATGCTTGCTACTTATTTCAGCTACTGTAGATTTAACGATCCCACAAAAAATGTTCGTAAAAGTAAATTCTAATAACTACCCTTTTATCATGCAAACAAGATAATACCTCTACCGTTTAGTTAATGACCACACCAATCGACACGGCCTCGCTTTGTGCCAATTACATTTTACCACATTCGTCACATTAAATTCGCTGTGGTGCTGAGTCGTTGTCCGAACCGAATCGAGGCGTGTGTCGTGTGTTTTGCATTTATTGCATGGACATAAAGCTTCTTCTGTACAGGTTACTTCGATTCCATGTCATACTGCCAAGCTATTAATTAGCACGATCGGTTTCCAAATAAGATTTATGCAAACAAGGTTTTATTGACTGTGGTAATGTCAACAGTTACTACTGATACTGTTGGGCTAGTATAACACTGCTGGGCAAAGACTTCTCCTCATGGCTCGAGTTGTTTCGATCCAGGACTAAATATGGACCACACGTCTATGATTTCGTCTAACTCGTCCCACTAGCGTAACTTTTGAAATGGTGAAAAAGTGAAAAAAAAAATATTTACCCACACTTCGGGCACACCTCGGACACTCCATACAACACCCGCAAAATAATAACCTATTACTACTACATAAACAAATAACGTTTGTGCACGACGTGCACGTGCAAATGTGTGCGTAAACTCTAATAGGGTTGTCGTCGTAGATTATAAAATGGCGCGGAAAGTGCAACGGTCTGCGTCGCGAAAACCGAACGACGACTAATACGAGCGCGAGCCATTGCTCAAGTGTCGGCGACGACTACATCGAAGTGCGGGGTGAGGTGCGGTATTTAATATGAGCGCGGGGAAGGGAGTGTCCCTTCTGTACGTAGTACTATTATGTATTCTGTGCTTCGGGTTCAAAACTATCACGTACGGTTGTGTGATTTATGAGATTGACGTGAAAGAATTTGACGTGACACTTAATTTTAATACCTACAAAAAAAAATGTATTATAACCGGACTACCTAGAGATCAAATCAAAGTAGAACCAAAGTGAACTCAAACTATCTCCCTGAAATATACCACGATCTATCCATAACAAAGATTTTACTAAGAACTTTATAAACACACTAACAATTCAAATCTTGTCCTCAGGTACAGTGAATTCACTCAAATCACTACAAATCCACGTGCCTAAAGCGGTGCTAACGGGCCACGACGCGGAACTAATGTGCTCCTATGAACTGGAAGGGGCACAGCTATACTCCATTCGATGGTACAGGAACATGATCGAATTCTACCGGTTCGTGCCTAAGGAATCACCGGCGACGAAAGTCTTCCCTGTAGCTGAGATTAAAGTTGACGTAAGTGGATCATAATTATTATTATATTTTGTCATCATCATCATCATTTCAGCCAAAAGACGTCCACTGCTGGACATAGGCCTCCCCCAGGTGTCGCCACATTGACCGGTCCCGTGCGTCTCTCATCCAGCGGGTCCCCGCAACCTTGACCAGGTCGTCGGTCCACTTAGTGGGAGGCCTTCCAACGCAACGTCTTCCGGTTCGCGGTCGCCATTCCAGTACTTTTCGGCCCTATCGGCCATCCGTTATGCGAGCAATGTGCACTGCCCATAACATATATCTTATTATTATTTGTATTAATATATTTTTCAATATAAAATTTCATTATAGCCTCATCATCATTATCTTACCCTTTTTTTTTTTTTTTGGTGGTTGTCAAAATCATCGAATAACCCCCCCCGCTCTTGGGCAGAGCGAAGGGGAATGTCAGACTTCTACTTACTAAACACCAAACCCATGTTTCTTCTTCGCCCTTGTGTCGGAGCCGCGTTATCCTTTCGATAATCCATAGCCCCGACGGGATCCACAGCCACGACGGGGTTTATCTTGCCCTTGTCAAAATTAATTTAGGGTCGATGCAGCATGTCTTCTTCTTCCATACTTCTCCATACGTCATATTCTCATCAGACACTTTATTTCTTGCCATAATAATAATCATCCTTTACACAGTGTATTCATCGTTCCTTTGGTTTTCCGTTTCTTTTTTATCCATCCACATTCATACGCAATTGTAATGTAAGCTTCAAGGGTAATAGTAGTTTATGCGACTGTGCATAATGAAGGGCATTACAACACAAGTGTAGTTTCTTAATAGCAGCACACGAGTGTTGTAATGCCTAATTATGTATAGTTTCATACACTATCTACCCAAATATCATAAGGGCTCTATGATGGGTTCAGGAACCATAGGGAAATGATCAGCATTGTTACCAGTGTAATGCAATAAAAAATACCAAACAAATGACAGCTCGAAATGGCGGCGTTTCGGATATCTGTCCTTTTTTTTTAAATCATAGGCAAACGAAGAAAGTCACTATTCTTGTGTCACTCGAAATCAAAATGTCGTGCGATTTATAATTAAAATCATACTGAATTGGGGTTTCGTATCGATAGGTATCTGTTTTAATGTAGATACTAGAATAGCACACTCACTTGAATTTGACACCTGTTCCAAAGGAGATGGCTAAATTCAGTTAGGACGACTGAATCAAGCATCTATAAACATGGCACCTAGCAAAATGCAACGCTGAATAGCTGAATAGTAGTATTTCATATAAAAAACACTTTCGGAAGTTGATCATATGTTGAAAATCCTGAAAATAAAATCGTTTAGCTCCTACGTCAATACGTATAAAACTGCAAACAAATGTCATTGCTATGAACTTTTACTTAGGCATTTGGATGTATCTGCATTGAAATTGATATAATTGTATTATAGACTAAACGAGCCACCCCGATTCCGCATCGTGGTACTTTAGTAAATATACACAAAGGGGTAATTGCACCTAAAAATGTAATACAACGGGCTTTCTGCAATCCGCGCAAAAATTACTCCCACCCGCGTGTTTACTCTTGTAAAACCTAACGGACTCATCCAAATGAGTAAAATAAAGACGGTTTTCACAGACAATGTTCATAGGTGGTGTTCTGTCTGTGTCGAGTAGCGAGAGGTCCGTAAGTAGGCGAGCGAGGGTCATTGAAAATCCAAAATAAAAAAATACAAACGAACATGCAAACGGCAAAGCGTTCAAACGACATCTGACATTATGACGTTTGACGTTTGATTTTTATAGAGATGGGATTGAAATTCAAGTGTAACAGAATCGATACAATAATAATCTAAAGTTTTTAACATAAAAAATATTGAAAATAAAACAGCAAAAATGTGAATGACTTTATTCTTTTCTGTTATTCTTACCTAAAAATGAAGCCGGAGCGGATGGCGTGTTCTGGTCTCTCGCCCATCCCAGATACCAGATCACTGTCATTCATTACACGACAGCAACAGCCCAGAGTTCTGTTCCCCACATTACAGCTGCAGTAATATGACAGTATGTCGTTCAGAGGATTATTTGTAGTTTGGCTTGTGTATAAAATATACACGTAGTATATTTTTTAATATACTGCAAGTCAAGTCCGCGTTGAGAAGCAAAAGGGTCAAAGCGAGGGTGGAAATTCAAAATATAAAAGCACAACGAACAAATAAACGGCAAAGCGTTAAAACGACGTCTGACATTATGACGTGTGCTTTTTTAGAGATGAAATAAAATAATCGAAACGATTAAAAGAAAAAAATAGAACTACTTTTTAATAATCATCAGTACATATTTTTCGCAAAATATGTAGCACGATTAAATGAATAACCATAATTCGAAGCTATTCCTTGTTTTATTTGATTAGGATTTAATTAAGTTGAATTGGGTAGAATCGACAGTCACTTTCAAACAACCCCATTTTCAAAACACAAGGAACTAAACAAGACACTGAATAGGGTATTTCACCAAAAAAATCTAATTAGTCCGTCAGATAGATTTTCAATAAATAATGGACACGTATTTTTTCTTTTTTCACGCAAACAAAATATGAAGACGATACAGTGCTTCGAAAAGTCGTGTCGAGTCGTGTGACGTCATAAGGATAGTACGTTTTTACCCACTAAGTGACGCCAAAAACCCCCACTCTTGATCTTTGACACATTTTATTTTCGTCAATTTTTATTATATTGATAAAACAAAAAACACGTATCCAATATTTTTCGATAATCTAACAGACGGACTAATTAGATTTTTTTGGTGAAATACCCTATTGCACGCCATAGATTCCCACCAAAAACTCTGATTACCACTTCTTAGTTTCAAGTAAATAAATCGTTTTGATAACTGTTATCAAGAATCGATATAAGTACTACTTCGATGGACCATCCTTAGCTTGCAGTTGCTATAGCAACTAGCAGCTGTATTACGAGTATTTCACCATTTTATGTCAATGAAAAGAGAGATTTAATTTTTGCTTTTTCTTTAGTTCATGCAACTTCTAGGAAATTATTAAACACTAAATAATTAATGTTTGATTGTTTAAATACTACGAGTCAGTGTGGGAATCCTATACTTGCTGGAGGCAGTCATTTAGCCATCTCCTTTAAACTCATAACCTACTGTTTTCAGTAGGTTATGGGTTCATTACAGTTCTGTTAATTTCTGTTGGTTGGTAATGCTGGTCATTCCCTATGGTTTTTGAACGCATTAGAGAGGGTTTATGATATTTGGGTAGATAAATATATTTACGTAATTAATTCAAAAATGAGCTCAGGTTCCTGAGTTCGATTTTTAGGTCGGTCAAAGTGTTATTTTGCTTATCCATCAGGAATTTCTAAGTAGCAGCCACCTCCCTGTTATTGGAATGTGGATGTACTTTTTAGGTACACGTTTGCCTATCTCTATGGGAATCACAAGTTCTAATAGTATATTAATTATGCTATCTTTTTGTAACAACGTAATTTTTTTTAACACACTGTATTATAATCGGGATAACACTTTCAAAGACAGTAACTAAAACTACATTACTATTACAGGTAGCAGCCTCAGACCAAAACCGGGTGGTGTTAACAGAAGTAGACCGCACACTGACTGGGGAGTACCAGTGTGAAGTGTCAGCGGACGCACCGCTGTTCCACACGGACATCAAGGCAGCTATGATGGTAGTAGTCGGTGAGTTGGTTATTCTCCTTAATGTACAGATAGAAGATGGTACTGCAATAGAAAACTGTGTTGGACTGTCAGCAAAAATCATCATCTGGAGTTCTATAAGCTGCGTCAGCGTCAGGAAGCAGTTTGGTGTTCTTGTCAGAGAATATGCTGAGCCTAGGCCTATGTAAGGAATGACGCCCGTCGGGGCTGCGGGTTTGTCACAAAGATACCACGGCCTCGACATAGGCTAAGAAGGAACACGGGTGGTTTTTAGTCAGTAGAAGTCTGACACTCCCTTTTGCTCTGTCCAAGAGCGGGAGGGTTTTGTTGATGATTTTCCACTCAAAAAAAATTAAAGCCTATATGAATAAGTGTTGTTATGCATGTGGCTTTACTTGTTTTTTTGACTTAGATGAAGGCATTATAAATCATCATCATCGTCATTTCAGCCAAAATACGTCCACTCATGGACATAGACTTCCCACAAGTTTCGCCACATTGACCGGCTTGATAAATGCGTCACCTAAATACAAAGTATATATTTACGAAGCACAATAGTAACAAAATTTTATGAGGTATTTTTAGTAAAATTATTGTTGTTACTAAAAGTTTTCAAAGTGCTAACATTTTTTTTTTTGCTTTCCTACTTTTTGTCCCACTGCTGAGCAAAGGCCTCTCCTTTCTCCTTTCATACCTTTCTGTCCAGGTGCGATCTCTGGCCATGTTAGCCCCGCAAACTATTATTATTCTTTAAAAATAATTAGTCATCAAGACTCGTTCAGCAACGAATGATTTGATTTGCGTTTCAATATTATTCTGGGTATCATCTTTAGCAGCCGTGTTTGTTAAACCAGACTGCATAGAATATTATTTCGCCTAAAACCTCATCAATTCTTCCTATTCAAAACCGCGAAGGCTTTATCCTCCCATCTCTTTCTTCTGTATAATCCTCAGATTTAACTTTGTCTCAAGGCACCAAACAACACATTTTTCAAGCCTACACCTAATCCGCGCAGCTGTTCACAAAAATCTCCAAATTTTAATTCATTTCGTTGAAAATTTTCGGGAACAAAAATATGCATAAGTCCTCTATCCGACATTTGCATAAATAAATTGCAGTGTTTCCTTCACCAGAGGCAAATGTAGGGTTAATGTCTTGTAAAACAAATTTTCTTTTAAATTTGTTCTTAGTTTCTCCGAATAATTTTGCCAGCTTTTTGGACAGTAATAAAAGGTAGGGTTATTTATTTAATAAGGCTTATTTCGTTTTACTTTTTGTTTAATTAGGTCCTCTGCTAATCTGGTTATTCCAGGCGCAAACTTTTTGATTTACGACTTATTGGACTATGCAAAGAGTAGCGTTATGAGTTGTGTGTCCTTACTTTTCATTTTGTTCATTTATTTGTTACAAACATGCTTTATGATCACAAAATCTGGCTCAAGTGACATAGAACTCATAAAAATTACGTTTTTATAATCAATTCTACCTATAAGTTGGTGTTCAATAGCATATACAAGCTGACATCCATATTTTACTAAATGACAATATGGATATCATCTATGAAGCAACATCAAAATCGTTTTACCAGCCTTTTAAACCAAATTCAATCAGAAAATTTCTGTTCTCGTCCGTCATTTGTTTTCTCCCATCATCATTTCCTCGACACTCAGTCGATCGCTAGTCATTTGTTAAAACGTAATCCGACATTCAATCAAAACTGAAAACAACTGCCAAACGAATAATCATTCACTTCCCCACTTTCCAAATTATATATAGTTTGGAACAAAAGCGTCCAGTTATCTGTCAGAAAGGGTGGTCCGATCACCATCTGCCACCAATACCCTTTTGCCGAATCTTTTATTAGGTTTGCTGAAATATTGCATATTCACAATACAGGCTGGCTTTTCGTCGGCAAAAATAACCGACCGGTTCGTTTTCAATGAGAGAGCACGGGGCTTTCAGTTTTCACCAATCAGTGAACGCAGGCTGGAGGCAGACGAACGCTTTTTGCCAGTAACAGTTTTTGATTTGGCAATGTGACTTTGGTTGGTGATAATCGTAGTCGGATTTCGCTTCAACTCAAAACCATCAAATGACTGTGCCTCAGGAAAATTTTATTAAACTCTTCATCTGTCATCTCATCGGACTATGCGTCACTTGTACGAATCGCTTTTTGTTACGTGTTTAATCTGTGCTCTTCACCTAGCGTGGCATCAAGCAAAGCTTCTACCTGTGTGCCGTTATTGTCTTACGTATTGGTCTGTCTCATGTCATCTGCATGATTCCCTACGAGTTTACTTAAATTTTCCATCCTAGTTTCTGATCATCTACTGACAAACAAAATAACCCACAGACGAGAATCAGTCATATTATTATTATCTCCTATTTCAGAAAGATCCGTTAAAGTATAGAATCTCATCAATTTTCTCTCTCACTGGCATTTGAAAATTGAACTGTCGATGGTCTGCCCTGCTTCTAATTTCAAATTGAATCCCTATTCACGCTCGGAGAGCGGAAAGGTAGGAAAAATATTTGATTAAAACCAGCGTGTATTGTTCAAACTGTTTTGTTTGAGTTGTAAAACGAACAATGTCTATGGACATTCACTTTTATTTCTGCAATGTAAGGTCTTTACTCAATAAATCAGGGTGTAAATAACAATCTGTCTTTCAGTATAATTGACAGATTGAATAAGGCGTATTTCATGGAAATCGACGTTTCTGTAAAGTTAGCAAGAGTTATAGTTAGTAGGTACTAAAACAGTTTTATATAATATGTTACATAATATCATTGTCGTTTTTACTTGAATAGTCGTTTTAAGAGGCAGTGGGCAGGGTACAGTGCTCGCAGAATGGATAACCGATGGGGTCGAAAAGTTGGAGTGGCGACCGCGAACTGGAAGACTCTGCGTTGGATTAAGTGAAGGTTGCGGGGATCCCCTGGATGTACGATCCCAGACGGGCGTCCGGAAGTAGACCATGTGGCTACTTTTGGGGGAGGCCTATGTCCAGCAGTGGGCTTATTTCAGCTGATCATGACTTTAACAGCAACTAAGTAAATACCCAATTATGAAGTATTAATTCATGCGAAATTCAACTTCGTCGGTAACAGGAGTGTTGAAAATCCAACAGTATGTAGTGCTTAGGCTTTTATTCCAATGTCGGTTAGTTTTATTAAAAACTAGCTTTTACCCGCGGCTTCGCCCGCGTGAAAATGTCGCGTTTCCATACAAACTTTGTCCCCTTTTTACCCTCTTGGGGGTTAAATTTTGAAAAATCCTTCCTTAGTGGATGCCTACGTCATAAGAGTAATACGTGTGCAAAATTTTAAGTTTCTAGCCCTAAGGATTTGGCCTATACGTTGATCCTCAGTCAGTCAGCTTTGTCCTTTATATTTATATAAACATAGATATTAAAATTGCCTTCAATACACCACTAATAAAGTCCCTTTCCTCCCACAGAACCACCACTTACAAGTCCAAACGTTACATCAGATCGTATCTCGTACATCGGCGGGGACCACATAAGGGTGAACTGTTCGTCCCCACCGTCGCTACCCGCTGCCAATGTCACGTGGTACGTCAACGAGCAAATGGTGAGTTATGACGCCGGCTAATCAGTGGGGGACCACGGAGTATTTAGTAGACAGAGGTTTTACTGACTTCATCAGTTGTAAAATTAATGAGTGACATTAAAGATTTGAGCGAGACTACATAGACAATTATTCAAAACAATTCTGCAAAGTTTTACATAGTGCATAAAAGCGATACAAGCAAGTTCACTTATTGACACAAGACGTCTTTTGCTGAATGTGATGTATCTTATTTAAGAGACTATCAACAATGGATAAACATTGAACTAGTTTGTGAGTCGTATCAGGAAAAGTTCTATGTTGTCTCAAGATTTTTCATCTGATTATAGATTTTGAGGTGTCAAAAATTTCTGAACTTTAGTTTCGAAATATTTTAGAGAATCACTAAAGTTATGTAGGTACCGAAATATTTAATAATTTCATAAATTCCTTACTAAATCTATCCTTTTGTAGCATTCCTCTTAGGACACCTTACAATTTCAATTCGGCATGGAATCGAATAGTTATGTGCAGGTCTAAATTCCCGGTTATTTATTTGTCTTATGTTTTTAGGTGCCCGGCTTTACCGCCAACCATGTGCTCAACTTCAGCAATGGCTACGCGTCCAGCTTAGCAACGCTGGAGTTGGAGGCAGCCGTGCATTCGCCAGTGCCTACACTCATGATAAGGTAAGAAACAACTACTTTTATGTACGAGTATAATAATTAATTTGATCTCAACAACGTCTTGACAAAACTCCTGTGGTCAAAGTCCTCACAAAACAAATACTTGAGATAGACATGACTTGTAAACCATTGTTTGCTATGACTACTTTTGGCTAACGGATTTTTTATCGTATTTAGTTAGTGTGATCTTGATGGATGGCAAAATTATGTCTTTCCCCTAATTATGGTCATCGCTTCAATCTAAACGATTACAGCTTACGTGGACTCGGCAGTCGCAATTGCGACCACTAGACAAACGAGACAGTCAAACATAAGAACAAATTCCTTGTCCAATCACGTGAACGAGCGGTATTAAAATATGATAATTATTTATATGGAGCAACTGCCTATGTGAACTACACAACCCAGATACTGAGTCACACGATACAAACCCGATGTATAAGCCTTGTTACTTGTAAAAGCTCCCGTGAGAAAACACTTATTTTGTTCTTTGTTGCAGATGTGAAGCATCGATTTTCGACATTTGGAGATCGACGAGTCACACAATAGTTTTACGGGAACGAAGCGCCAATCCCGCTTCTGCTTTAGGCAGAAGTCTAACGGGTAAATATTGAAGAAATATGCTAAGATTCGCAGTAAAATTACCAATAGTAGTATGTAAACCAATACCTGATATGATGGAAACCTCATACCAGCGTAGTGAAATAACAGATTAACCTTACCTTTACAAAGATTACCAAACAGCCAACCAACCCAATTTACCTTTAACAAAGTCGTGAGGTTTTATATTACTAGAGTAAATCTGGGAACATCACTCAGATTGATGTACTGAATTCTTGGTAGACGGTTATCTGATGTGATGGGTCCTTTTACACTCTATCTTTATGTTGTAATGGAAACATCACACAAAGAATTGGAAAAAGAGTTCCCGTGTTATTTTTATGCCAACGATATCCCAAAATAGAACAAGGTGAAAAATCAGAATATGGTTCACACCGGCCATAACAAAGGATTTTTGAACACCTTGTTTGGCAGTATCTCTGAGAATTTTGGTTAGCACACACAATGTTAGTTCACCACTGTGAAAGGAAAACTAAAAAGGTTGCAGTAGCGATGCTTCAATAGACCAAGCTACGAAATATAGTAAGTGGGGTCAATGTTCTGGATTCATAGACCATTATAGTTTCCATATTAAATAGGCCTTAGGTGTTTTAAATAACAAATGGAGTTTTAAAAAATCCTTTCTTCATCAGGTGCTGCGACAGAAACCTGCCTGCCAACCATAATGGTATTGCTTCTCCAATTCTTCCTACAACTTCTTCTCCAAAGGTACAGCGGGACGTCAATAAGATAGCTGTAATGCTTACATGTTTTAGAATAAATAATTTGTACGTAAAATACGATATTTAGAGATGTCAGGGTTTGAAACAATGCGATTGGAATATAAGTGTAAAATGTCTGTTTTTAAACTTTCATTTCATTTTCAAGATTGTGTAGTTTTTTGTTTGTAAAAAAAAACCAGATTCAAAAGAATATGAACATTGTTTTAGTTAACCTTTACCTGATTTTAAGGGTCGGTTTAACCGGTAAGGACAATTTTCGGACGCCACTCTGGACACGGACACTTTTATACAAATACAGTAGTTCAGTCAAACCGTGTGCGACGAACAAATTCTAGACACTATGTTACTGACAGACACTGTACCAAAGTGACCGGCGGTGTCTACAATATTATGTTCGTACCAATTTGACTAATCTTTTACAAACGAAAACATTAGATTCCATTTCAATGACCAGTCCAAGCCCTCACTACTTCTCAAAGGCGAAATAATTTACTCTCTACTGAACATGTGGCAAGCACTCCATTTACACATCCCTCTGTGTCTTTACCGTTTAGCGTCAATGAGTGTGTAAGGTGATTGACGCGGATAAGGGTGGGAGCATGATGAAGTGGGCCCAGTATATAGGCCAATCATGATCACTCACTACCCATTCTTACTGTCATTCATTAGTCCTGTACTCCAACAAAGTAGCCTGATGCCAGAATGGAAATAAATAACCGTAGAAAGGCTAAGGCTCGAGTACATATGTGTACAATAAGCTGCATTGATATGTAATTTTCTCCTTCTATATTAATTGTTATTTTATGTTGTGAAGAATATACCTAGTATTTTGAAAGAAAATATTATTCGCTTTGATTTCGTTGAATTCTGTGAATGTACAGACGCAAGCACATAAAGCTACCACAGCCTGTCAAATATTTTTAATAGATTTTCAACTATATCACTAAAGCGTTAGGTTGAATGTTGAACGGTAAAATTTGTCAGCTTCGGGTAGCTTGAAATGCTGGCGACTGTACCATTTTTTAGTTTATTATTTTCTGTAAAGGAATTGAAAGAAAAGATTACGTAACTGTTCCGATGTTTATAGTTAATGTGTAATTATTAATAACTGTTATATTTGAGCGTGCATTTTTAATCAATCCTTTTTATATTCTTAAAAATTGTTTCCCGTAATTTTATTTTAGACTATGCCAACACCTCGTATAGTGTGGAAAAAAGAAGGACATATTCAAGATGTATATAGACATCTCTTTCCATGCGGAATTAAAATAATAATAAGAGGTAGCGTATCCTCTTGAAATTAAATAATGTCGTAAAAAAATGCACGCTTAGAATATAACTAAATAATATTTAGGAAATATACTGTTAACATAGACTGATTATATAGAATAATTTGTGTAAATAATAATTCTAGTAATTGTTTGTAAATATTTACAAACTAAATTATTAATAATGTTCATTTTTAATCATAATAATGTTAATATTTCTTATAATAAGTGTTAGTCCAAAATAATTATTGTATGCGAAAGGAATGAGAATTTAATTAAACTGTTTTAATAGTTTAAGTTTTTAATTCCCAGATAAACATTTCTTTGCAAATGAAAGTTGATCATTCCAATAATGCATTCTGAATTGATTATTATGTATATCGTATATTTTTACTAATTAATTATGTAGATTTCTATGTTAAAAGATCAAATTATTTTAAGAATGTTATTCCCGTGAAGTAATTTGAATTTTATAAAATAATACGTATTAATTAAGTTTTAATTAAAACAATTAAAATAAATTGAAAAGTAGCTACGATACGAGGCTGTGTTTAAAATAAAAGAACGAGCTATTAAATGTTATCTGTTTATTTTATTTGCTACACTTTAAAATTGATGGTGCATTAAATAATTGTATAAATAAAATGTTACAGATTAATTGATTGTATATAATTATGAAGTTCGTTAAGAATTAAGTTTGTAAGAAAAGAAATTTGTGCATAAAATGTTTTATTTAATTCTAAAACTGTGTAATCCTAATACATTAAACTATGTGAACTATATTACCTGTAAGTATTCAAACTAAAAGTGTTAAAAAGACAAACTATTTTATGTTATGTACATTAAATTTTCTGCAAATGATTGTTTTAAGAGAAATAGTTACATCATTTTCATGTTACATTATTTCAAATCAAAATAATTACCGATTTCTATGAAAACAAAAAAAAAAACAAAGAAAAACGTTCAGTGGTTTGTCTTATTCATACGTCATGATCAGCCAATGTCCCAAATTATCTGTTTTATTAATGTGGCTGTAAATTGCCAAGAATACAGACGTCTCGTTTTACCTAACTATCCCTTCATTTCTATATTCTTGTCTTGGATGATTTTAGTTTTTAAAATCAACAAAGGTAGACCACTGGTGTTTTGTGTGTCTCTGCGTTAACTACCTACTCTGTGTTTTTCCATTAAAAATATATATACAATTAAACAAATAATAAAGTGTCTGTACGAATGAACTGATTTTGAACAGACTTTACTGATCGATAGCTGGTGTTAAAGGGTCTAACATAGGCTACTTTTATTTAAAAAAAATCTATTAGGGTTCAGTGCAATAAAATTAAAACCCTTAAACAACCTATTTTTTTTAATACTTACTGTAACCCAACTACCACATGTGTTTATTTGACTATTCATTTAATTCTCAAGATATATATACATCCCTTGTAAAAATAAACATTCCATATATTTTTTTGTATCTGAAGAAACTTTCTACATTCTTGTCTACAATATATTCACCTAATTGTGCATTAAATTGAACATAATTCTAGCTGATAATGTACTATCGAAATAACCGGGAAATAATAAAAAATAAAGAAGGTAATAATTGTATTCTTGTTATTTTATTTGAATTAACCCTTCACCCCGCCCCATGCAGCTACTTGTAGCTACTTTGTGATGTTAAATTATGCTATTAACTAACCTTTCAAAGCCATCTAAGGCCGAGATCTAATAAACGTTGAGTAGCATATATTTTTTGTCACTGTTCCATAATTGTCAAATTACAAGAGAGTGCATATGTTCATAGATCTCGCTCTAAGCATTATTCACAACATGTTATTACTAAAAAATATTACTATTAGAAATCATTTCTTTAAAAGAAGAGCATTAAATAGCATACTAATAGTCTACAATAAAATTAGGAATTGAGCAGCGTGGCCCAGTGGTGGCAGCCCGAACTACGAACGGTAATCGGTAAAACGTAAATTACTTTGTGTAATTTATATTATATCATCACCACTGCTCTCAAAACAGCGAAGGAAACCATAGTGAGGAAACCGACATGTCTTAGAACCAAAAAAATCGAAGACATGTGACATCTACCAACCCGCACTGAGCCGCTGGTGGATTATAGCCCATCCCACTCCTACTGAGGAGGCCAGAGTCCCTGCAGTGGGAACATTATAGGCTGATGATAATAAAATGAATAAAAGGACGCAATAAGTACACTAGAATAAAAACACACAGGGACGATTCTGCTGAATAAATATACTATTCTTAACAATACAAAAATATAAGACACAATACATAATATTGCCAACGTTTCTGAGAATGACAAGTTATTTTCAAATAATATTATATGATTCCACTTTATAGGCATACAAGCTTCTATTTTCAACATTTACGTCAACGTTTATAATGATTATACAAAACTTTTTAACAAAAAATAAAACCGACTTCAAAAAAATAAAACACAAAAAAGTGAAATATAAACTTTAGTAGAAAAATCAGTTTCTGAACTCGGTGGCAAAAATATTAAATCAAACAAACAAAAGTCACCGACTTCAGAAACTGATTTTTCTTCTAAAGTTTATTTTTCTCTTTTTTGTGTTTTTTTTTTTTTTTGATGTCGGTTTTATTTTTAACTTTTTAGTGGTTCACATGTAAGTTCACATGTTTATGGGTCATAATGTAGACAATGTAGTTTATTTTTGAGTTTTATTGATTTTTCAAAAACCGCTTCTCCGATTTCGATAAAAACCATTGGACCATTTGGAAAGTATACATATCCAACAAAAAAAGATGTTTTCAAATCGGTTAGTAATCGACGGAGTTATACCCGAACAAACATAAAAAAATATATTAACATACGAATTGAGAACCTCCTTCTTTTTTCAGAAGTCGGTTAAAAATACACACAAAATCACGTTTGTAATCCCGAAGAATTAAGCAGAGGTGTATCCATTAGTACACCCACTTCTCCATTCGTTATGTATAAGTCCCATAAAATGGGGCGAGCCAATTGCCATTAACCGGGCACAAGTCCAGACTCCATGGCTGCTTCTAAGAAATTTCTGATGGAAACATCCAATAAACTGCCTGACCTGAGAATTAAACCTAGGACCTCATGCACAACCGTCAAATAGGCATAAAAATGCGTCTGTAGAGTCATCAATACATCGTATTATCGACCTGCCCCCCTATTGCGTATCTTTTTAACGTCAGTGGCTATCAGAAATGTCCATAGATTAACTGTAAATTGGTTATGGTTTGGTACATTTTTTTCTTAAAAACTCACCATTTGACAGTTATTTGATAGACATTATAAGTTATCCACTGTCATAAAAAGATACGCAATAGCCCTGCTGATATAATATTACACAGATATCTGTGGTTCAAAACGTGTAGTAGCAGTGGCATTTATCGAAAACTGATCTCAAGTTGAAAATTATGATAATCTCTTAATCAGAACACATAATGGGTAAACCAGGATTGAGGTCAAGAGTAAGCCCATATAAAATAAAAAACTAAATGTGGCACTCGGAGACTGCCGCGGTAAAGCTATTGCATAGCATTTTTATCAACAGCAAATAATTAATTATTTAATTTGACAACCTCAGTTGACAACCTTGTTATTTTCCGTAACCATAGCAACCTGGTTGAATAGGTACTGAATCCTGAATATTTTCGTTAGGGAATTTGTGGATTCGCTCTCCACGCTCAAGGCCCGCGATAGAAGCTATGCAATAGCTTAAAAATAAAAACCAGGTGTTATCTTATGTCAGAACTATACCAGCTGCAGTACAGACCACTAACAAATCCCAAAATGCCTGTACTACGAACAATAAATCTACCATAGTATCGCACGTCCAGTTCGTTAACAAACCTTCGGCATACAGGAAAAAAACTCGCGTACTAAATTCCGATTTTTTTCTGAAGGAATAAAACCAGGGAAACAAATCACGAACGTTAGGTGCCTACCTTTTGAATAATTCATATTTTTCACCACAACAATAATAGCACAGGTGAATATTATTTTTTTTCTTTTATTGTATAGCCAGTGCGTCAGTGAATAGGAGCCTGCGAGAGACTGATAATAATTCATCGATTGTTTACTACTAACGGGGCGGTCGAAACGAAGCGTTCTTTTTTAAATGATGAATCACCCGTTATTGGAGGTTTTCTGAGGTAACAATACTGTATTGTAACGTGCCTGTGTTAATTTGTTGTAATATTTTTTCAGACGGAGGTTTTTATGGCTTTTTCCGGCCGTTTATTTTGCTTTTATTCAGGTTTTTCCCCTAATTTTAAAGCTTTTCGCCAGTCTACTGAGGGTTTCCTTTTTTCAGTTTTTACAAATGTTGTGCAATTTTGAAGATAATTTAGTTACAAATTTTGCCAACTGTATTGCTCGTGGACGTTTTTCGGCCTTACTGTAGTCAGTGTCTGGCTGTCTAATAGTAACTCAATGTTTTAAAGTTCCTATTCTTAATTTTCACCCATTTGAAGGTTTTGCAAAAAAATAGCAAATCCACAGAGTAGCTTTATCATCATACCTACTCTTATAAAATACTCACATTCCTCAACTTCAAAAAAAACTTACAAACTATTCAAAAAACAAAACACGGCTCAAAACGAAAACATTACACGCCATATCATGCGAAAACTTCACTCAGATCCCGAATAGTTGTGTGGGAAAAAGGAAACATTTTTATAACATGTCTATCTCTACGGCTGTCACTTGGTAGCACATCCGAATGCAATTCATACAAAAAGCCTCGTATATCGTTAAAAATACGAGGGATTCCCGGCTTTGTTTCAAGTTGTGAGTAGCGTTGGGACATACGAGACATTTTAAGTACCTATCGAGTTTGGAGTTTTAGTGGACTCGATTTTGGAAGAGTTAGTCATCAATTTTCAATTGTTTCTAGTCGTGATCCTACGCGCAATGAATGCAATTAAATGTAATTTTTTCTTGGTAGTCGAGTCCTGAAACTGTGATATATTATGACTTGCATTAGTATATTTTGTAGAACTGATAGTAAAATTTACTAAAAAAGCGTTATTGCTGAATTAAATGCTATTCAAAGAGAAAGACAGAAGGAACGTACATCTTCAGTTTTCAATGTGAGACAATGCGTTTTATATGTCGAAACTAAACCATCAAAAATTTTGACGCGGTATAACGAGATAAACAATGTAAATCTTTCCTGCTACTTAATTTTAGACAAAGATTTCTATTTGATTTCTGATCGATCGTAATGACTAATTGGTTACCACTTTAACATAAATCCTGATAACTGACTGACTGAGTTCTTACACTCAAACTCGACATAATTATTTATTAAGAGTAAAAATAATCACAACTTTCCCAAATCGAATGACAACTCGTATACTTCCATCACTATTTGTGACATAGTACATCGGGACGTTTACACTGAGATAGTAGTTCCGGTATAGTGCGCCTCAAATTTATGGCTGTTTGCTACCCCCGTCAAGTGGAAACGTTGGCCATTTAGCAATTTTGATCTGTGATTGTAAGTTTGTATGATTAGGTCATGGATTGTTTTGTTCCGGGGTAATGGATTGGATCGAATTTGCTTGTGGGGGAATTATTTTTGTTGCAGGATTTGTGTTTGACACTCTAACTGGTTAATCAGTCGCTCCATGTAAATAGTAGTATTCAGCTGCATCTAGATAAACTGGAAACCAACCCCAAAAATAGTTGGGACAAACGGATCCCGGGATTCATGGAGTCAACTCGCTGGGATATGTTAAGTCAAATCGGAGCCCGGGATCGGTGGAGACAATACCAGGCAATGAGTTACGGGTTAAGTCTTTGTTATTGTTTAATTATGACTTAGTACGATGAACTAAAACATCGTGAGGAAACCAAACCAGAGTCAGTCAATCAAGACAGTTAAACTCGCATATAAACTCGCATAAAAACTTTGACACCAGTTTGAGCACATGTATCCATACTTAAAAGAGTAGTCATGATTGTATGTAGTCCGTTTTTTTTTTGGGGCGTTGTAAATCGTCAAATGGCTCCTCCCGCTCTGGACAGAGCAGACGCGAGTGTCAGACTTCTACTGACTAAAACCACCTATGTTCCTTCTTAGCCCTTTATGTCGCGGCCGCGGTATCTCTTTCGAACAACCCGCAGCCCTGACGGGATTGTATGTAGTTTTTGTATGAACAGTAATCTTTTATCAAATATCAAGTCAAAGATGAGACTAATAGAGTGATGAATAGAAATGTTGATAGATGGAGAGGGAGAAGAAAACAGAAGAAGTGTATAGACACTTCTTCTTTTTTCTTCTCGCTAATAGTAGCGTAATGATTGACAAGCGAAAAAGGAAGAAGAACACTAGTTGTGTCGACCTCAATAATCCTGGGAAAAGAGCAGGAAGGGTAATGTAACTCCCGTCGGGGTTGCTGGTTGTTCGAAAGAGATACCGCGGCCTCGACACAAAGGGCTAAGAAGGAACATGGGTGGTTTTTAGTCAGTAGAAGTCTGACACTCCCTACCGCTCTGCCCAAAGCGGGAGGAGTCATTTAATGATCCCCACCCCCACAAAAAAAGGATAATAATGTAAACTTCAGCGAACACAATCGTGATATTTCACATTATGTTTATTGTAAAATTGCGATGGAATACATTTTATTTTATTAACGCATATCTACATTTCCTGAAACATTAATCAAAAACCGCAGTATTTCGGTACACTAAATACATACGTAATAATGCATACTAACATAATAATTTAATATATTCGCAGCAACTATTAAAACCTTTATTAGTATTGTATTATTAATAGATTCAGTTCCAAACAGCTGCGAACGCGAATGAAGATATATTTGCTGATTATTGTTAACTCTGCTATTGTAAATTGAATGAATAATTTAGATTTTAGCTTTGAGGTTCTAATGCTGGCTGTTATTAATTCACTCTAGTCAGACTGTGTATATGAAGCTGATTTAGGTCCACTCTTGAAAGTGTTGGTCTAGAGGTCACAAGAGCAGTTGCTCTTGTGAACTCAGGAAGGCAATAAGGCGGGGTTGCAGTACTTTTTAAGATTTTTGAACCTTTGAAAATCGAACTAAATATGAGTTTTTTAATAAATAAAAATCATTACATAAAAATTGAACATACTCTCAACTACTCTCAAGTAAATCGTAAAGATAGAAACGCGATTTAGAATGATCGGCTCGATCATTTTTTTTATCAAACATGACTCTAAATCACAATTTAAAACGTGTAGGTACTGCTAAGACATTTCATCATGAATTTATATGAAAGTTATATCAGTAGATAGAACTTTTTATTCTGAAGTAAATGTTGAAAACATATTGTTTAATTTCTTTATCTTTTTTCTCCAAGAAGAAAAAACAGTCAAAATTGAGGCATTATATCGCTCGCGCGGGTGAGGTCGTCCGTTCATAAAAACAAAGTACTGCAACCTCGCCTTAAACAAACCACATTTTGCCAGTTTTGTTTAACCGTTTAACAGTTTTGTTTTATTTTACCTAAGTACAGCTCTACCTAACCCGTCAGGGATTACAGACGTGATGTTATGTATTTTTTTTTAAATGAAGTTTGTGCTCAAAGATGATTCTGACTTACAAAATTATGCGTTTTGAATTTATGGTAAATGAGTGTATGCCAAATGATTTTCTGCGAAATGAAGTGTAGGAGCGCTGACACATCAGTTTTGTAGTCGTCGCACGGGCAGCGCTCGGCGACATTAGTTCGCCCGTAACCACCGTACATTATAGACGCGCTACCATCTGAATTAACCATCCCTTGTAATATCGTGACAAGTAATAAGTAAAGTGATTATAAAGTTCCGTAGTATTTCATTTTCTCTCCGTACACACACAACCTAAAAGACCTTATACACACGCACACAAAATTGGTGACCCCGACGTGATCTAAAAGTGTGTTGTGATTTAAAAACTAATAACGTGACTTTACATCAGTGATTTTTATAAACATTGTGTGTACGTGATCGAGAACGGGCAACTCACTTAACATCAGCGTCTATCGTGCGGAATCTTTTCTTTAAAAAAAAACTAATCGGCGAGAGTGGTTAACATGACTGAAGACAAAGTTGCAACCGACGAATATTCCCTCTCACCAGTCTCCATCACCGACAAGTTAGAAGATTTTTGGCCGAGAGCACCAGAATTATGGTTCACCAAGGCAGAGGCGATAATCAATTGTCAGAAAATGTCCGACGATTCTAAATATCGGATCATTTTATCGAAATTAAACCTCGAAGTCACGGAACAAGTCGCGGATATACTATTAGATCCGCCGAAGGAGAAGAAATATGATGCCTTGAAGCGAAAGTTAATTTCCGTGTACAAAGAGTCAGCGGAACGGCAGATCAAAAAGCTGATTGGTGAAATGGAGCTAGGCGATCTACAGCCATCGCACCTCCTACGAAAAATGCGGGACCTGGCCAGAGGAAAAGTAACCGATGAAACACTCAAGGTAATGTGGAAAAATCATTTACCACCATCAGTACGAGGAGTTTTGGCAGTCACAGATGAGGAAAACATGGAGAAATTGGCGTCAATCGCAGACAAGGTCGCAGAGACTATCACCCCAATTCAAAGCGTCGCCAGCGTAAAGGAAAAACCAGGACCTTCAGAAAAGGATAATTTGGTGATAGCGGAAATAAATAAATTAAGCGACAGATTAAGCAAGATCGAGAACGGTTCCAGAGGACGTTCGAGATATGGTAGATCCAGAAGATTTAGATCCAGGTCAAGATCAAGTTCCAGGTCTAAAAATGTAAAAACACCTGAAGACGACCCCAACTGGTTATGTTTTTATCACTTCAAATACCGCAACAAAGCGGATAAGTGCGTTCAGCCCTGCAATTGGAAGAAGAAGGACGCCAAGCCATCGGAAAACTAGAGTCGGTGCAGTCAGCGACGGGAGGCTGTGACCGCGTGCACGTCAATCACCGTCTATGTGTCAGAGACAAGAATTCAGGTTTGAACTTTTTAGTGGATAGTGGTGCAAATGTGTCTGTTCTACCTCGCAGAGTTGTTTTTAAGAAAGATAACGCACACAGTGCTTGTTATAAGTTGTATGCTGCGAACGGTACCGAGATCAATACGTACGGTACACATATTTTAGAACTAGACTTAAATCTAAGACGAGCGTTCCGTTGGTTATTTACGATTGCGGACGTACAGCAACCAATATTAGGTGCTGACTTCTTAGCTAATCATAAGTTGTTAATTGACTTGAACGGACGAAGGCTAGTGGATCAGGTTACTAATATAGGTACGAGAGGAAATCTCTCCAGTTCCACTGAGCCCACTTTAAAAACCATTACTGATAATTGCCACTATTATGAATTGTTGTGTAAGTTCCCAGAATTAACTAAGCCTGTTTCATATAAGGAGACACCTAGGCATGGCGTTTGCCATCACATAGAGACAACAGGTACTCCAGTGCACGCACGAGCGAGACAGTTACCCCCGGACAGGTACGTAAAAGCCAAAAATGAATTTAGGGTTATGCAAGAGCTTGGGATCTGTAGGCCGAGTCACAGCGCTTGGGCAAGTCCCCTGCACGTAGTACCCAAGAAGGACGGTAACATTAGGCCATGTGGAGATTATAGACGTTTGAACGCGATTACAATACCGGATCGCTACCCTGTGCCCCGTCTTCATGATTTTACATATATTTTGGCTAATAAGAAGATTTTTACAAAGTTAGATATTAACCGAGCATATAATTGTATACCTGTCGCGGAAAATGACATAGAAAAAACTGCTGTTATAACACCTTTTGGTTTATTTGAATTTATGCGTATGCCTTTTGGATTACGTAATGCCGCGCAAACTTTTCAGCGTTTCATGCATCATACTGTTTTGCAAGGTTTAGATTTTTTATTTAATTATGTTGATGACGTTATTATCGCATCAGAAAATGAGACGCAGCATAAACAGCACTTAGAAAAAGTTTTTGAACGATTTAATGAATTTGGCATAACTATTAATTTCTCAAAATGTAGTTTTGGCAAAGAAAAACTAGAATTTTTAGGATACGAAGTATCCGTAGAAGGAATTAGACCTCTAGAAGATAAGGTTAGCGCCATAGTAAATTTTCCCAAACCGAAAACTATTGAGGAACTTAGACGATTTTTGGGAATGTTAAATTTTTATAGAGCAAACATACCTCACTCAGCCGATCACCAGGCAGAGTTAAATAAGTACTTAGGAAATTCGAAACGTAAAGATAAAACTGAAATTAACTGGACAGAGTTAGCCGAACGCAATTTTGAGCAATGTAAGGAAGACTTAAAAAAGGCAGTCTTATTATCGTATCCAACGTCAGATACCCCTTTGGCATTGATGACCGATGCGTCAGACACTTGTGTGGGTGCCGTATTACAGCAAAATGTTGATAACAAGTGGAAACCTTTAGGATATTATTCAAAAAAGTTAACAGAGGCTCAAATGAAATACAGCACTTATGATAGAGAACTATTAGGAATTTATTTGGCCATAATTCATTTTCGCAATATGGTTGAAGGTCAAGAGTTAATAATTTTTACAGATCATAAGCCATTATCTTTTGCGTTCAGTAAAACAGGCACCAATAGGGAAACCTCACGAAGAGCTAGGCAAATTATATTCATTAGCGAATTCAGTACAGACATAAGGCATATTAGCGGGAACGATAACATAGTAGCAGATACTTTATCTAGAGTAGCAACAATATCGTGTCCCACGATGCTTGATTTCGCAGAACTAGCAGCTGCGCAGGAAACGGACGCCGAGCTAGCAAAATGGCAAGACGAATCAAATGACAATAACAACGTCGTGTTGAAACGTGTAACCTTATTCAATACAAAGAAATACGTTGTTTGCGAAGTTTCAACCGACTCAGCACGTCCATACTTGACTGGAAAGTTTCGACGTTTAGCTTTTGATTCTATACATAATTTGAGTCATCCAGGTATTAAGGCAAGTAGGAAATTAGTTTGTGAAAGATATTTTTGGCCTAACATGAATAAGGATATTGGAAACTGGGCTAAAACTTGCATTAAATGCCAAAAAGCGAAAATCCAAAAACATACTGTTTCGGATTTAGGAACTTTCGAAAGTAGTAAACGTTTTGAACATATTCACATAGATATAGTAGGACCCTTACCTACTTCACCAGAAGGATTTAGATATTGTTTAACAATCATTGATAGATTCACGCGTTGGCCAGAAGCGTTTCCGATAAAAGAGATAACTGCAGAGGTAGTAGCAAAAACATTATATGAAGGTTGGATTAGTCGTTATGGGTGCCCAGTTAAACTCACAAGTGATCAGGGAAGACAGTTTGAAAGTAATTTGTTTAAAGAATTAATGTCATTAATGGGAATTCAGAAAACGCGAACAACTCCATATCATCCTCAATGTAATGGAACGGTAGAACGATGGCATAGATCTTTAAAGGCCGCCTTAAAAGCACGTTTAGACACCAAATGCTGGGTAGATGAATTGGCAACGGCAATGTTAGGGTTACGCACAACAATTAGGTCTGATACAGGCGTAACCGCAGCACAAATGTTGTATGGTAGCAATATTAGGCTACCAGGTGACTTTTACGACAGTAGCAATGTGAAGTCGTACGATGATAAAAGTTTTGTAAACAAACTAAAGGACGTGATAGATGGATTTAAGCCGTCCAGTAGAGAAAACAAGTCACCCCACAAGATTTTTGTACACAAAGATTTATACACTAGTGATTACGTATTTATTAGGAATGACACAGTACGGAAACCATTACAACCTCCTTACGATGGACCATATCGTGTCATTAATAGAAATGATAAAGTATTTCGTGTACAATTGCAAGACAGACAAACAAATGTGTCTATAGATCGTTTGAAACCAGCATACCTATTGATAGATTGTGAAGTGCCATCAGAAAAATTAGATAAACAGATAGTAGTTAAAACCGATAGTAAAATAGGCCAGAAAACTCAGAAAAAGGTAACGTTCGAAACAAGCAAATCCAGTAACAATACATATACAACGAGAACTGGACGAATAAGCAAAAAACCGTTGAAATATCGTTAAATTAGCAGTATCAAAATCTAGGCCAAATACATTGAATACAAATGACATCGCGGAATAATGAGTCAATACATATCAGACATCAGTCAAGAAGCTACATATAATTATATAAAACAGTTTCATTATTCTTAAACCATGGGTTCCAATCAGACTAAGGAAAATGTCATTGTAAATGAAAATTTATCAAACGTAGCTCAAGTGGAGAATAAATTAAATCTTATTGGCATCGTTATGATAGTAACAATAGTACTATTTGCCATGTTGTTAATATATGCAGTTAAAAGAAGGTGTATAAAAGGCATTCGAAAATGGTTAAAGAAGGAAGTGGTGGCAAGTTCAATTGCATTACCGAGTATTAAGGTGGAAACTATGCAACCACCACAAACATCGCCTAATCCCAAAGTCATATACTAATGACAACCAGTACAGAAACCATCGTCCATCGCCCATTCAAGTCAAGTTAAGTGAAAAATGTGTAATAGTGTAAGAACAGTAAAAAAAGGACATGTAACTATGTATTTGTGTTTTCATTGGCGTCATCATGATGAATACTGTGGACTCCAAGGGGTGCAATAATTTTTTTTAATAGCAGAGTATGTCGTCATGGTGACTACCCTTAATTTTTTATGTTATAATTGAATTTAGCTTATATTTTTATCTATATAGATTTGTAGTTGTAAAAAATTTCAAGACGGTGCCTTAAAGAAATAGGCAACCGCACCATTGTATTATGTTACAGTAAATGTAAGCAAGTAGACAGTTGTATTAAGAAGTTGTTTTTGTAATATGTAGATTATTTCTTGGTTGTTTATATTTTGCTATTCAATCGTAGGACAATCAGCAGATTTTGTGTTGTTGGCAAAGCCACAATAAAGCCAAGAGAGGACAGCAAAATGTAAACCAAACGATAATTGTAAGGTCGTGTAATTGAAAATATGCATTCTCATTGTGTTATGTAGATTTATTACACCTAAAAATAAAGTACGAAAAATAAAAGAACCGATTGTAATGTTAAAAAATTAAACACTGCTTATACCCTTTGTAATAACAGCGTGATAATATAGATTAAAACTTTTAAATCATAACATTGTATAAAGCGAACATTGTAAGTAGCGCAATCGCACACCAGCAAGGGATCTGGTTACAACTTTGTTCATTGTAATGAAATGATGTCATAAGCAAATTCTTTGTGACTTGTAATTCTGATAAACATGTATTTAGTTAGCCATGTTATTGTTTAATTTAAGAAAAAATTTTGTAAAAAACCTTTTGTTTTTTAAAAAAAAAGGGGAGGAATAGTGTAGGAGCGCTGACACATCAGTTTTGTAGTCGTCGCACGGGCAGCGCTCGGCGACATTAGATCGCCCGTAACCACCGTACATTATAGACGCGCTACCATCTGAATTAACCATCCCTTGTAATATCGTGACAAGTAATAAGTAAAGTGATTATAAAGTTCCGTAGTATTTCATTTTCTCTCCGTACACACACAACCTAAAAGACCTTATACACACGCACACAAAATAAGTTTCTGCCATCCACTGTTATGCAAAACAAAATTCGGGTACCTATAAAAAAATCTGCTAAAAAAGGTAGACCCATTTTTTTTTACTTGAATTGAGATAAAAAAATCAAGAATCTACAAATCACACCAATGGCTGAACGTACTTTCCTAGGTGATGATGAAACTCCGTATGTAATGGATGGTCCCATTTACAGACCGACCTAGGCAAGCGCAGCTTAATCATTAAAAACAACCTGAAAGGCTGTTATAATGTCATCAAATGACTCCTTCCGCTCTGGGCGGAGTGGAAGGAATGTCAGACATCTACTGATTAAAAACCACCCATATTTCTTGTTCGCCCTGGTGCCGAGGCCGCGGTATCTCTTTCGACAATCCGCAGCCCCGAACAGGCATCGGCCCTTGCGCGCCCCTCCTTGCTGACATCTCTTTGAGGTGCGGCTGGAACACGAACGCGCCGTCCGTGTCGACACGGTCTATTGTCGTCATAAGATGGACGGACGGCGAGCTAGCCCATTACTCACCGTCCACAGGCCCGCGTCTACGGTGGCCGGAAGCCATCCCGTGGCCCCCGACGCCGGGAGCGCCTCCCGCGGTTGCTGGGACAAGAGGTTCTCTCCCTCTCACGTTTCGCCACCTTTGTGTATCTCTTTCGAACAACCCGCAGCGCTCTTCTCTTTAATATCAAAAGTTCAACAAGCTCAAGCTCGTCTAGCTACATTATTGTCCCAGGAAGTGTTACCAACCAGAATTTAATTTACAGCCGTATTCTAATTATGGTAGAGATGTTTATTACCGCAATTTGAAACATCAGTTTGCCAAAACAAATAGTGGAACTAAATATTTGGCGTTCACTGAGTTTAGATTCAAACTCGTTAGTGCAAGTCATATGAGATTAGCGATTGGTGCAAAATATAATAGTCTGTCTGCGCACATAGTTGTGCAATAAAAAGATCACAGCGTGGAAAGTTAGTCACCCCTGAGAATGGCTGCCATGGTCAAAATTCAGTAAGGAGAGATACTCTTTACCATCTGCCTATCTTTTTCCAAACTTAATTTTAGTCAGCTTCCAATCTAATAAGACGCAGCTGAATACTGGTATTGTACATGGACTGGCTACTTCACCTTCACAATCCTGTCAGTATTTAGTAATACGGTACCCTTGCGGCCTTGGTAAGACTGGTTGTCAGACTTTCAGGCCACTGACTAACCGTAACGACTCTCTAAGAACTACTGATGACTGCTAGATCCAACGAAATGCCGTAATTAATTGTCCATTCTGTACGAAGCACGGGGAAAACTCAGTCCCTATGTAGTGACGGTAGCCCATCCATAAAATGACCTTGATATCGACCCGTGTGGGTATTTTTACTAAGCCACGAGGTCATCTACGTATTTAACTAGATATTATTAGATTCCATATGTCAAGGAATCATCATCATCATTGTACGATTACATCGCACTTTAATTTAGGTCGCTAGCATAAGCATTTTTACCGTATTGTAACGCAACTATGGAAATATATTTGAGTACACTTTCGTCCGTTTTATTGTAAACACCTATTAAATATTTATCAAGAAATTAGCAAGAATATATTTTTCTTCCATCTTAACTTATCAAATCTATTAGCAGTCAAGTGCTCGTACAATCATCAGCCTATTAATGTTCCCATTACTGGAACGAAGGTCTCCGCTCTTTGAAAGAAAAGTCGAAAAAGAAGAGAAGGTGTCAAGGAATAGATTCTTTAAATGATTTTAAAATCGTTATCAGCTTTTCGCTTGGTCCACCCCCGGTTTTAGTCACTAACTCGTGAACTACAATTTTGCCACTAAAGCTATCAAGAACTTTAACTATGTACCCGTGCATAACACAAGCTATTAGCAATTTATCGAAATATAATACTAAACAAGATTGAACATTGTGGTGCACTTGCAAGGAGTTGTGTGCAGGATCGCAGTCTGTAGTGGTAAGACCCGACCACTTTTCGCCCTAATGTTCGGAGTAATAAGGTTGAAAAGTGGTCGATCGTCAGTAAATCCGCTGAAACATAGCATATTATGGGGCTTTCAAAAGGCTATTCTAAGAGGAGCGCAGACGGTTTTTGAGCTAGCATATTGTTTATAACATATAACGAAAAATCACGCTTGTTATCCCTGTGGGGTTAGGCAGAAGTGTAATAATAGTCATAATCATTTCAGCCGAAAGACGTCCACTGCTGGACATATTATGCCTCCTCCATGTGTCGCCACATTGACCGGTCCCGTGCGACTCGCATGCAGCGGGTCCCCGCAACCTGCACCAGGTCATCGGTCCACTTAGTGGGAGGCCTTAACTCCGAGTATAGCCCTCTCCATTGCTCTTTTGGGTGACTTTGGGCTTTCTGAGGATACCTAATAGTACACTCATTATTTTGCCTTATTTTAAGTCCATTGTAATAGTGCGAGCCTATGGATATCGAGAATTTCTGATTGAAAAACCCAATAATAATTGAAACCCTTTAAATTATTAACAAATTCCGATTCGATATTATATTAATTTTACACGAACGAATGTCGCGGGCATCAGCTAGTACAAATTTTAATCTTACTGCTAACTAAAATAAACTACCTATATAAACACCCATTAATTTACAAAGTTGGCAACGACAGGCTTTTAGCTCAATACTAAACAAATAAAAATAAACAACCGACAGTCTCATATAATCTATTTACTATATGGACGTTATTATGAAAACTTTTTATAGAATTGATAGCATATTTGGCATGGGGCTGGCAATCTGCGCCGTTTTCCGATACATTTGTTGTTCTTCAGACCTATTTCGTAGATTAATGTGGAAACTATCAAGACTGTTTGGTTGGTACCTAAGGTGAGGTAAACAAGGTATATTGGGTTATATATTGAGTTGGCCTTGTCTAGGATTGGGGTAATTCTTGTAGGATTTGTAACCTTTGCAATAGGGGATCGGACTGCCTCAAAAAAAAAGAGTTGTTCCGGTCTGATCCCCTAAACCGATCCACTGCCAATATTTTTCTTTTGTTTATTCCGTTCTGATCCCCTGTAATTTATCATTCCGTTCTGATCCCCTTTTTGACACAAGTACAAGTGAAGTACAGTCAACCGAAAAACAGTTGTTAATGAAAAAATAATCAGTTTTTATTTCTATATCATAAAATTGTACGATCATCCCACAAACTACCAGGAGAACAGAAGTCGGAAGGAGGTATTGGAATCTTTAAATCAAATCTATATTATTTCTTTCTAATACCTACCATGCACTTTTTTTTGGAGATAGGAAACCAGGATAGTAAAGTCCCACAAACTATTCCATTCCAATTTCCAATACCTCCTTCCTACTTCTGTTCTCCTGGTAGTTTGTGGGACTTTACTATAAATGCATAATATAGATTTGATTTGAAGATTCTAATTTCCAATACCTCCTTCCTACTTCTGTTCTCCTGGTAGTTTGTGGGACTTTACTTTAAAGGCATAACATAGATTTGATTTGAAGATTCCAATTTCCAATACCTCCTTCCTACTTCTGTTCTCCTGGTAGTTTGTGGGACTTTACTACCTATTATGTTTTTTTTTAATCTAATAGAACCTGTACAAATTGTTGTTGCTGACTGTCCTAAAAATGTGTCAGGGTATCCGATTCTTTTACGAGGGATCAGACCGGAATAGAAAATAATTTATAATAAAACGGATCCCCTAGGGTATCAGTTTTAGGGGATCAGACCGGAATAACTCAAAAAAAATATGATTCTATTTAGTCCGTCAGTTAGATTATCGAAAAATATTGGATACGTGTTTTTTGTTTTATCAAATCAATAAAAATTTATGAATATAAAGCGCGTTAAAGATCATGGAGTGGGGCTTGAAACGTCACATGAAGGTACAAAATGTACTATCAGATGACGTCACACGAGTTTTCGAAGCACTGTATCGTCTTCATTTTTGTTTACGTGAAAAAATAAAAAAAGTAAAAAACTAAAACCCGACTACGACAAAAAAAACGACGCAGAAAAAGTATGAAACAAGATTTTCAGGATAGAACAAAAAGAAAAGCCGTAGTCACACGGTATTATAGTGTTTAGGTTGTTACCTATAACGTGTGACAACGGCTTTTCTTTTTGTTCTATCCTGAAAATTTTGTTTCATACTTTTTCTGCGTCGTTTTTTTTGTCGTAGTCGGGTTTTAGTTTTTTACTTTTTTTTATTTAAACAATTTTGGTGTTCATTTTTTTTTTACTCTTGAATTTTTGTCCGCTAGAGGGCGTGATTTTAAATTTGAACAATATTTTGGAAATGTACAAGTGAGGCCCTTTCAAATGATACCAAACACGGCGTGTTTATCTCCATTTTTATTTTTTAAGCCTTACTTTTTGACCGCTAGAGGGCGCCGAATCGCTTTTTGTGACACGTCACGTAGCCTATGTTCAGCGGAAAATTAAGACGGTTCTAACGATACCTCTTAAGTCGAGTTCCGATAAGTAGATTAGAAGCTATGAGGGAACAGATGAAGATACACACATACACACATACAAATATACATACACTAGCAGTTGCCCGCGACTTCGTTCGCGAGGAAATTTTCACGTGTATGTATGTGTGGGACTGCCTCTGGATGTACTATGCCAAAGCGAATGACAATTAATGCCAATCGAAGCGATTATATTCCCTTAAACTGGCCCTGTTATAAAATCTGTTCCCACACATACAAATACATATTATGTCTTATCTATATTCTATCTCTATACCCATTTTCAGCTCCAAAACGCCAAGGATTTCATTTATATACTTGCGGTAGCCCTTAGTCCAGATCGTCACAAAAAATTTTGTTAGATAATACACTTGCTAAATTTCAGTACTAAATCAAACTTACATACAAACTCGCGAGAGCCTTTAGAGCTCCCTAATCTGACCCTAATGCAAAATCTGTTCTTAGCAAACTTCTACTCACCATGAACTCGGTCCCTGAAAAAAATCAGGAGAGTAAGGACTTTCATACAAACTTGCGAGGGCTCATAAACCACCCTAATCAGGCCCTGTCGCAAAACTAATTCATAGAAGATGTCTACTTACTATAAACTACGTCTCTTCCAAAAATCAAGATTGTAGCACGAAAAATGAAGGACTTTCATACAAACTTGCGAGGGCTCATAAACCACCCCAATCCGGCCCTGTCGCAAAATTAATTCATAACAGACGCTTACTGACAATAAACTACGTCTCTGCCAAAAATCAAGATTGTAGCACGAAAAATGAAGGACTTTCATACAAACTTGTGAGGGCCCTTAGACCACCCTAATCCGGCCCTGTCACAAAATTATTTCATAGCAGACGTCTACTGCCTATAAACTACGTCTCTGCCAAAAATCAAGAGTGTAGCACGAAAAATGAAGGACTTTCATACAAACTTGCGAGGGCCCTTAGACCACCCTGATCCGGCCCTGTCACAAAATCCGTTCATAGCAGACGTCTACTAACTACATACTACGTCCCTGCCAAAAATCAAGATTGTGGCCCAAAAAATGAAGGACGGTCATACAAACTTGTGAGGGCTCATAGACGACCCTAATCCGACCCTGTCGCAAAACTAATTTATAGCGGATGTCTACTGACTATAAACTACGTCTCTGCCAAAAATCTAGATTGCAGCACAAAAAAATCAGAACTTTCATACAAACTGGCGAGAGCCCTTAGACCTCCCTAATCCGGCCCTGCCACGAAATCTGTTCTTACCAGGCGTCTACTAACTGTAAACTACGTCCCTGCCAAAAATGAAGATTGTGGCACAAAAAATGAAGGACTTTCATACAAACTTGTGAGGGCCCTTAGACCACCCTAATCCGGCCCTGTCGCAAAATTAATTCATAGCAGACGCCCACTGACTATAAACTACGTCTCTGCCAAAAATCAAGATTGTAGCACGAAAAATTAAGGACTTTCATACAAACTTGTGAGGGCCCTTAGACCACCCTAATCCGACCCTGTCGCAAAATTAATTCATAGCAGACGCCCACTGACTATAAACTACGTCTCTGCCAAAAATCTAGATTGTAGCACAAAAAATGAAGGAGTTTCATACAAACTTGCGAGGGCCCTTAGACCACCCTAATCCGGCCCTTTCGCAAAATCCGTTCTTAGCGGACGTCTACTAACCATAAACTACCTCCCTGCCAAAAATCATCTTTGTACGTCCAGCGGTTTTCGAGATTTCGTGATGAATCAGTGAGTGACCTTTCGCTTTTATAGATATAGATACATACATACATACATACATAGCCAGTCAAAATCATAACCCTCCTTTGGCTTTGCCGTAGTCGGGTAAAAAATAACATGTGGTCAATATTTTTTGGAAATCTATCTGACGGACTAATTAGTTTTTTTTTGTCCGATTCCCTATTGTCGAGGTCGAACAACTTACTCGAACATTATTAAATACCATAAAAACAACCAATTAAAAAAAAACATGTTTTCCAGGATATTCCTCAGGTTTTTTTGCAGGTTTAAGAGTAGCAGTTACAATTTTTTTTTTTTTTCCCACACTTTGAATTTCTCCTATAACGTGGGTGCGTTTACAAATATTGAAACAGGCAGACACAAACAGACCTTGCAAACTAATGATTCTGTCTGGTAATCGAATCCGCGACACGTAGCCTAACAGTCCATCACTCAGCCACTGAGCCAACGTTGCTTGGTTTCTAACTCAATCTACAACACGTTAGTCTGTGCTGAAACTATAGTTTTCAGTGCCAGTAACATAACCACATTAAAAAAGTTAAAGTGCCACCTAAGTTCAAAAATGTTCTCCACCCCTGCAATAGGTTCACAGTACAGTAACCTAGTTGTTACATTTCGTGGAAGAAAAATATATGACGTAGCGCGGCATTCGCGGAATTTATTTCATTTCTTAGTACGGAGTTATTAAATGTTCGGCTTCCGTTCGGAGGTGCAAAATGTAGTCGTATATTTGTGCTGTTAGCAATAATTTGTTTCGAAACAATTTTTCGTCAGAGTTTATTTTTAGAGTAGACAAATGGAAGGATACTGTTATGTAATTAGACAGTTTGAATAGCTTGAGATGTCGTGGTTTTTATTCGTTATTTTTAATCGACGACAGAAAAGGAGGAGGTTCTCAATTATTCAACGTTTTATCTAATGACTCCTCCCGCTCTGGGCGGAGTGTAAGGGAGTGTGAGACTTCTACTGACTAACAACCACCCATGTTCCTTCTTAGCCCTTTGTGTCTGGGGCCGCGGATTCTCTTTCGAACAACCTGCAGCCCCGGGCTCACAGGCGTCGGCCCTTACGGGCTCCTGCAATGTTGCTGACATCTCTTTGAGGCGCGCGTGGAACACGTCATAAGGCGGATGGAAGGCGAGCTAGCCCATTACTCACCGTTCACAGGCCCGCGCCTACGGTTGCCGAAAGCCATCACGTAGCCCCCGACGAGCAATAGTTTGATCCTTGATCCATATTATTTTGTATCGGTATGCATATTTGTATAGAACACAAAGGTAAAGAGACATTTATATTTTTTTATTTATACACATGATCAAACGGAATGTTTTTGAACTTTTGCACTTCACTGCTCTCTTTATCTGTAAAACTTGCTGTAACAGCTCTTTGAAAAATATAATGTAACTTCGATACCTAGTTAAAATATCTTTCAGTACTAGTTAGTTTATGTTTGTTGAACATAGAGGCAAGTTGAATAGCATTGAGAGGTCAAAAACTGGCTTGTGACTGGCCCTTGTATAAGTTGAGTCGAAAATAATTAATTTATAAACAAAAAAAAAAACACATTAAAGTGAAAAATATATTATGATATTTAAAAAATATTAACACTATTTTTTTTTTATAAAATCGTTTCAACATTTAAAATAATAATTTTCCCTATCAGTGTATTCAGTGTGCACTGAAAACCCAGATTTGAAATACTAATTTTACAAATAAAGTATTGCATTGTGGCTGCGGGTTGTTCGAAAGAGATACCGCGGCACCAGACACATAATGCTAAGATGGAACATGGGTGGTTTTTAGTCAGTAGAAGTCTGACACTACTGCTACACCCAGAGCGGGATGAGCCATGCAATGACTTCCCAACCACAAAAAAAAAGTATTTCAGTTTATCATTGTAAAATAGTTTTGACTGGAACATTAGTATACTCTCTCGACTACTGTCCTAGTCTCCAACTTAGTTCAAACGCAACATCACCTGCCCGAACTATACCGAAACTTTGCTCAAGTTTATTTTAATTATCTCGCCTACTTGCACTATTGTTTCACTCCAATTAATCTACGGATCTTCTGTTATGTTTTTATTTAATAACTTAGCTCTTGAACTTTGTAGTGTTTAATTTATTTTAGCTTTTTGTTGATTTTTGCTTTTATTTTAGTTTGAGTAACTGTTTTGCCGCGTTGAGATAATTTAGTTGCGTGGAACTGAGTTTAGTTTCTGTTTGTATTACAGTGGGTGTCGTTATTTTTATAGAGGAGCTCGTGGGATATTTATAACTGTCACTAGGGTCAATCTTTTGGTTTTACCGTGCCTTGCAGTGGACTAAGTGCGCCTTTATAGAGAGCGTGCGGTCACTGGCCGCACTTGGTGATGTAGCCCGCTGGGCATGGCGGGCTGTTACCAATCGGGGGTGCGCGCGAATGTACTAGTATCTCCCGGGCCCCCGACATATGGTATTAGTATGAACAGTGAGTTTTTAGTCGATTAGAGTCCGATATAAACCCCGCTCGCCCCAGGTGAAGGGTATGCATGACGATTATTTAAAAAAAAAGGTTAAACCGTGCTTATTGTCTAGGTTGATCAGTTCATGAGTGACCCATTACATCTTACCAAGTTTCCTCCGTGCATCGAAAATCACGTTAAGCGGTTGGTCCCGGCTGTCGTTACAGGTAGTCAGTGGCTTGAAAGTCTGACAACTAGTCGAGAAATTTTATCCGAGGGTATATAGTAATCCGCCATTTTGTGGTGGCGGCCATCTTAGACCGATTTTCTTCAAACAAAGAAAAAGAAACAAAGAAAGAACAAGTGGTAGTAGATCGTATTACCCAGTCCTAACTGGATCTTGGAAGTCAGATAGGCAGACGCACCATGTAAAGTTCTGGTATTCAGCTGCATTCAGTAAGACTGAAAGCCGATTCCAAAATATAGTTGAGAAAAGCCTATGCAGATGATGATGGATGTCATTATTATTACATTGAATATAGGATGAGATGGTTATATTGATGAACTGGATCGTCAAACATCCAACCCTTAGGGTGTTTTTCCACCACAGATGTGCTATGCTACGTTGCTATGGATGCGTTTGATATCCACCAATCAAATTCATTGGTGCACATAGCTTAGCACTGGTGGAAACGGATTCAACTAAGACATGTTTTTTCATGTTTTTTATATGGAAGGATACTTGCTATGAATGTGCTATAGATGCGTGCTATGGATGAGGGCTATGGATGTGTTCTATGGATGCGTACCACACAATTTGTAGGACAATATGACTGTTAAATTATATTTAGAAAAAAAAACTTTATTCAACACACTTGCTCATAAAGTGGCTATAATTTCACCGCAATTTGGCACATAATGACACCTATAATCAAACTGTGACTTTTTCATTGCTATTATTCACTAGTGAGTTAGAGGGTTTTTTTTTAATTTTATTGGTTGAGTTGCTACGTTCATAAAAAAGTTTCGATACAAAAAAGATCGTGTTCAATAGTAAAAGTAAATTAATGTACTTAGTGCTTGCTCATTTCATGCAAATTTGAATTTAAATAGATAATTTCAACTTGTACGTTTTTATTAAATGAAACTTTCACTTAAATAATATAACTTTTATTTTCTCTGTACCTAATAAAGAAAACTTTTTCCTCATTTTATACTTGGCTAAAACTCTATCGCGCTCATTCATTTAGTCTATGGCCGATCGTCATTCTTAGTATGACCATTTTAAGTGTGACTTTCATGGTGGCGCCACTGGTCAAGAAAAAATGCATCGCTACGTCAAACCTAGTACATTTATTTTAGTTCCGTGTTTTCCCGCATGCACAGATAAGTTGGTCGAACTGTAGATGCGCGCGCATAGGAAAACCGACTAATTTTTCCGCCATTGTGAAAAAAAATCAGAACTCGTTTTAACTGTTGAAGATGACTTTTTAGCATCGAGATATAAGTACTAACGTACTAGAGAAGACACCGTAAATTCCTACTATGTCCCGTTCAACTGCGGCGATCGCGCCGCACCGTCGCCGAAGAAAACGCGTAAGTGCCGTGATTTGACCGGAAACTGAACTAATTTACTAATTTACTACTTTTATTTAACTTGTGGTAAATTAGTTACGGTTTAGACGAATTGTTATTATTTTAGCGCTGCAGCGAACTAAAGATTCAAATTACGAAATGGGACAATTCAGTTATTTGACGTAGCTTCTCTAGTACGTTAGTACTTATATCTCGATGCTTTTTAGTATTATTTTATTCACAAATGTGTTGAAAAACGTCGTATGATACACGTGTGTATTGATGATTACCGTCCTCGGCTTTCTTAAGACCCTCACCTGACGGCTCGGGTCTCAATGGCGCCTCAGCGGTAATCACCAACGTTACACACTTGTACCATTATGTACTATTATTTCCAAAAACACTTCATAAATTTTGAATAAACACACATCGCTTAATCTTAAATCTGAAAGATTATGTGCGAGTGAGGTGTCTCGCTTGTTTACATTAAAATATATTTTTACATTACATTACATTATTTGTTTATTTGTGAAAGATCTGGAGGAACTTTGTATTGATCCACTGTGAGGTAATATTATTATTCGTTTTATTTCGACTGGCCTGTTGGTCTAGTGGTTAGTGACCCTAACTGCTATGCCGGAGGTCGTGGGTTCGATTCCCACCCAGGACAAATGTTTGTGTGATGAGCACGATCATTTGTTCTGTGTCTGGGTGTAATTTATCTATAATATGTATGTATTTAGAAATATATAAGTATGTTTATCAGTTGTCTAGTACCCATAACACAAGCTCTGCTTAGCTTGGGACTAGATGGCGTTGTGTGATAGTTGTGGAATATATTATTATTATTATTTGCAAGGTTTTCTTTGATTTTAATTTATTAGTTGATTTAAGTAAATACATATTGCTTTATTTTTTCGGAATACATAATAATAATAATAATTTTATTCAGGTTCACAAGAAAATTGTGGTACATGAGGAATTTACAAAGTATGTATGCAATAACAATAATAATTATACATGTTTAGGTACAACCAACAGCTGAGTGAATCACTGCTCTCCTAGCTAGATTAATTAAAGATAGTTAATTGCTTAGGGAGTTTATTCAACATGTTAGGTAACAAGTACCTCCAGGTCCTTCTTCCATATTCATTGTTACATTTTGGCAGATTATATGGTAGGTACTCTAAACATCTTAAGTTGTTAGGTCTTATTTTTTTACTTATTTTATCAATTTCGTAAAATCACAAACAAAGTAATAAAAAAAAAATCTGCAGGTTAGTACTCATTTTTGATGACCTCGTTATCGATACATGTTACTAACCAGCTGATTTTTTTCAAAAATATTTAATCCTTGCTACCTCTGCTCTGCTCTGCCTCTACTAGCAGTGGAAACGGTCACATAGTTTCACAGCTTAGCTATCATCCTCGCAGCATAGCTGCATAGCACATCTCTGGTGGAAAAGTAGCCTTAAAGCTGTGGTCACATAATAGTAATTAATTGATCGCAAAGTTATTTTATACAACAATGAAATAACAGATTTAATTATATATTTGTTATTATAATATTCATTGAACTGACTATTGATACATTAACGGGAAATCATTAATTACATTACAAAACCAATGAATAAATGAATGGGGATTGGTTTACGTTCAAATAATCTAACATAATATTATACTTTTAAGCGCACTTGTATCATCACTACATATTATATAAAACAAAGACCTCCGCCGCGTCTGTCTGTCTGTCTGTTCGCTATAAATTCAAAAACGACTGCACCGATTTTTATGCTGTTTCCAACAATGGATAGAGTGGTTCTCGAGGAAGGCCGCGGGCATCAGCTAGTAAATATATAATCATCAAATTGATGCACTTATCGTTAAACTTAATTAGCGATTACAAGTGCAAACGGGTCCTAATAGTGTAATTAGTGTTGCTGATGTTATTTTATCAAAATGTTTACATTAAAGATAGAATGAAATACATTTCTGTAATGTGTGTGCCAAAAAAGGTTGATGTTTCAAAACTAATCGTGGTTGACAAAAGTCAAACAATAAACACAAAATATCCGATATATCTATGGATAAACTGACAAAAGATGTTCAACCAAGCCTGGACTTCTCCGAACTGGAGACGAAACAAGAGGAAAGGAGATGTTGTGTTGTGAACCTTCCTTAGAATTTCGTTGTTAATACTTCTTGTCTCCGCTTAGCTTTAGTGAAACCATTGAGCATGGGAGGAGACGAGATGTCTCGTAATTGTTTTGACCAGCTCTCACACACAGTGGTCAAGAGCACAGCGAAGCAGAAGCGACGTGCGGTGAGCAGTGCATATCTTCGCACAGCTTCGGTAGATACAACCTAACTCTTAGGGCGAGACTCCAAAGCGGAGATGTGTCAAACGGAGAGATGTGCCAAATTCGACCAATCACAGTTACATCTGGTCTTTCGCTCTTCCTGTGATTGGTCGAATTTGGCATATCTCCTCTCGGCTTTGCACATCTCCGCTTTGGTGGAGTCCTGCCCTTATGCATCTCTCCTCTTCGCTTCACACAATGTCCGTTCATCTTCGCTTTGGTATTATAGTTTAACAGACATAAGACGATTGCCTCACCTTTACCCATGTAACCCCTCTAGCCTCCAAAGTACATTTAGTATTACTTCATCAGTTAAAACATAACATTCCTGTGCGGTTGACCGCGTGAATAATTCAGGTGTCGTGGGCGCTTACTGACCTGAGACTCACAAAAAGAATTGTATAGTAGTTCAGTCCTTTCAAGTCTAAATTCTGTAGGTATTTTAGTGGTTAGTCGTGAGGTATTTTGGGCATTTCTTGGGATATATATATCTCTTGTGGTAGAACGGTTTTATATAAAATAAAAGGTGAAGAAATAGTGTTGTTTCATTCTTGAAGTGGTTCATAAATTCATAATTATTATTGATGAACCACGCATAGCCGAAATTGCTGGGTTAGTTATTATGATAAAAATGAGCGTTAAAGAAAAAATATCCAAAAGTGTATTGAGTATAGGAAAAGATGTTTTTTTTTAATTCTTTTTATACACATCAAAGTTGGTATAATTATTGTAGTCATTGTGTTTTTGGAAAAGCATAATCTAAAGGCTCCAGAGATTTTTGAATGGGTGATCCCAACGCAAACCTAGAAAATCAAAACAGTTACGTCATTAGTCATCATCATCATCATCATCATCAGCCTATAATGTTCCCACTGCAGGGACTCAGGCCTCCTCTCTAGGAGAGAGATGGGCTATAATCTACCACGCGGGCCCAGTGCGGATTGGTAGATGTCACATGTTTTCGAATTTTTTGGTTCTAAGACATGCCGGTTTCCTCACGATGTTTTCCTTCACCGTTTTGAGAGCAGCGGTGATGAAATAAATTACACAAAGTAATGTGCCTGCCTGGGTTCGAACCCACGACCTACTGTTCGTAAGTCGGGGCCGCCACCACTGGGCCACCGCCACCGCCATTAGTAGAGGAAAACAAAGGAAACGATGGATGGACTAGACTAGATGTATGAAGGACTAGCTTTTGCCAGCGGTTCGCCCGCGTGAAAATGTCGATTTTCCATACAAACTTTCATCCCCTATTTAAATCCCTTAGGGGTTGAATTTCGAAAAATCCTTCCTTATTCCTTGTCTACATTATAAAGGGAACCTCTGTGCAAAATTTCAGCTTTCAAGGTCCAAGGGTTTGGGCTGGGCGTTGATGAGTCAGTCAGTCAGTCAGGACTTCTCTTACCTATTACTATTAATATCATAAACGGGATATTTACCATGTTTGATTATTGATCACCATGTGTTCTTTACCATGTTTATCCGTGATCATGGTGCTTGTGACAGCGCCGAAACATCAGGAACTCGAAACAATAATCAAACATGGTAAATAATATCCCGTTTATGATATAGTGTCAGTGACCATGTCAGTTTAAAAACTTATTAGGACTTCTTTTTTTATTTATATAGATGACATGATGCGAAAGGGGGTGTCTAACGAGTAATGGAGAAGTATAGAAGAAAAATATGCTGCGCTGAACCCAGATTAATCAGAATAAAGGCAAGAGATTGATGATGATCAGTAGGTGCTTAGGTATTCCTTTATAATATACAGAGTAAAGTGTTGCCTCGTTTTTGTAGTGCATCAGAGATGTTTTCGCAAAGTCGAACTGACGGTTTTCACGCAGTCTTCTTCTTAGCGTGTCGATGGCAAATTTCTGTTGAATCGTTTTCGCCCAAAATTCAGCTATGCGAACTCCACTCGCTGATGCAGTCATAAGGTCGTCAAGGGTACAGGGTACAGGTACAGGTAAGGGTACAGTACACGCAGTAATACGAAAAAAGGTTGCTTCACTGGTGCATCGAACGCGGGTCAGTGGCAATAGTATCCTGAGAGTACTGGCGGAGTGTCCTTACTCCCCTGTTCTAAAGCATTTTGTGGAGAGGGTGGTCAACTAGATAGCTTCGATAGCTCGTCTTCTGCTTGATTACTCTCGGAGCAACTTGCCTCAGACAGATAAATCCTAATGTGTTGCTGGTGTTGATTGTGTTTTGTTGTGTATTACTAACATTAGTTATAAGGCACTGTTTACTAACAAAATGGATTGTATTGTTGTCCGATACTGAATAAATAATAATAATAATAATTGCAATTTTAAACAATGTCAGCTTTAGTTACACTCGCAAAAGTTTAGAAAAACAGGAAAGTTCTACTATCGCTCTATCAGTGTTTCCCGAGTTAAAAACTGCGGCCAGGAAATCAAGGCATCTAAATTGTAAAAAAAAAAACAATATCACAATGTTTCGCTTTACGGAAACAAAGAACAAATGCATTTTTACATTAGTAACAATCTAAACACCGCGCTACAGGGTGCCGTAATAGCTTAGCGGGACACACTGGCGAATAACTTGAATGGTATATTTAAATAATAACTATAACACGCCTGTAATCCCAGAAGAGTTAGGCAGAGGCGTAATTGATTGTACACCCACATTTCGTCAGATAGGTTTAAGTCCTATGTAATAGGGGGTGAGCTTATTGCCATCAACCGGGCACAAAGCCAGACTTCATGGCTACTTTAGAGGACTGTATAAATTTTAATAATAAGCATCACATGCCAATATCGATCCGTGGATGGGTAACCATTGACCATACCTACATTTCATTTTACAAAATAATTGAGTAAAACTATAGTATCTTCAAAAATAGCCCTAATAAATGCATAATGCAATTATGATGATGACGGTGATATAATTCGGATCACTCTATTTCGAGTCATAGCCTTTACTGGTGTCTATTGTAAAAAAAAAGTTTCCACAACTGACCAAAACATACACTGCTAATACAAACAAACAAAAAGGCTCCAAGACTCAAATGCGTCCAAGTTGATTACGCGAAACGTAAAGTCCAGATTGTCCGCTAGGGAGCCACAATTTTTACAATAAGAGACCATTTGCCATTCCTTCATTTGGGCCCAGAATAATCTAGGCCCGAATTATTAAGCCCATTTTTACAGTGGCTCTAAGAAAACCACTTCGGTGTCTTCTAATAATTCCTGGGAATTTAACAGGTGTGTTCGAAACTTTTGGTTTTTTGTTTAAAACCTTAATGGAACTAACCTCGTTTCAGTTTTGGGGTTTTGATTTTCTTTTTTTTTTTGTAGTTGACGGTGCTGTTTTATAGGTTAGGTTATGCTTGTACGTTTAGTTACTTTGGCTACGTAATCACTTCATAATGTGTCTAAGAGTTTCGATCTAGTTTCAGCTCTTTCGTTTCTTCTGCAAGTCTGTTAAAAGGAGAGTGTCGCATAACCATACCGGATCGAAAGGCGTACAAATAGTGCCTTTTTTTTTGGTGGGTGGAAAATCATCAAATAGCCCGCTCTTGGGCAGAGCGGAAGGGAGTGTCAGACGGCTACTGACTAAAAACCAACCCATGTTCCTTCTTCACCCTTGTGCCGGGGCCGCGTTATCCCTTTCGATAATCCGCAGCCCCGACAGGCGTCGGCTCTTTGCTGACATCTCCTTGAGGCGCGCGTGGAACACGAACGCGCCGTCGATACGGTCTGTTGTCGTCATAGGACAAGCGGACGGTGAGCTAGCCCATTACTCACCGTCTCCAGGCCACGTCTACGGTGGCCGGAAGCCAACACGTGGCCCACGACGCCCGGAGCGCCTCCCGCGGCGGCTGGGACGAGAGGTTCTCTCCCTCTCACGTTCCGCCACCTCCTTCTCTACAAATTGTGCCTGACTTTTATATTTCAGACAGACATTTTACAGTCAGAATTGACGACTTGATATTATCGACGCTGGGCTAATCTTATTCAACTGCTCGGGTATAGTATAGTCGGAGGATCTTACTAAATCTTACCTGATAGAGAAAGTCGACAAAAAGACTCGTAAAATTTAAAGTGTGACATTACTCTGTTACTTTTTGAAGTGACGCAACGTTTGAACTATACCTACAAGTCTCTTGTAAAACTACTACAGAAACAGAACAATTTCTACTCCATAAAGTTCAAGCGTTACAAAAACAACAAAATCGCACTTCAAACAAAAAATCTACTCGAACAAAAACTTAACCCGCAGAACACTACCGTCCGTGTGTCCGAAAGTAGCATTTCCCTCGCCACGTCTGCAGCTGCATCTAAAGGGTTATTTCTCAAACACGTCGCCCCGCCAACCTAATGGGTATCATTTATACCAGTGATCACTGCTCCCTGTTACGAGTAGAATTCTATATTTTATGATGGAAGAGGGTTAAGACGGGTGCTGTTGTTTGACTCTGTGACATTTCGTTTGTTTGGAGAGTGAAAATAATCTTCCTTTTCTCGAATTGTGAGTTTCAATGTTTGTAAACGCACCCACTATACAGGAGAAATTCCTAGTATGGGCAAAGTTTAAAAAAAGAAATAGAGACTTGATGACTCAGATTTTGTTCGGCCAGTAAGTACGTGGCAACCTGGACAGTTGGTCGTTTGCTTCATTCAAGTCCTGGAGGCTGACTGAAAATAAGGCAATTGAAAGTAAGTGTTTTGTGGTAATCGGTTGGCTTGGTATGGGTATGTAATGTGAAGGAATGAGGTAAGTATTGAGTATGAATGTAGATGGGTATAAGAGTAGAGGAAGACGAAATAAACTATGGATGGAAAGTGTGTAAAGGACAATATTTTAAGAGAAGAGATTTCTAATGAGATGACGACTAGAAGATAACTATGGATAAGAAGACATGCTCCGACGACTCCGAATAATTTGAGATAATTTAGGGACTAAACAATCATAAATAATTAGGTATGTATGTATCACAACGACCGTAACAACGTAAAGCTACTCATTACTGCAACTTAAACATAGAACCACAGCAGTACCATAAGAAACTTTTCTCAAAAAACAACGCTCAAAAATTTGACACTATTCAAAAATGACCCAAAACCATTTTATCATCTCCACATCACGTGATAAACTCGCAAAAGGAAGCTGCCATATTAAATCTATCTGGCAGCCTTCAAAGCGCTATAGATCGTTAAAATCCCGTCAGTTTTACGACAGAACATCGAATCCATATTTTGAAAAGATAATAACTCGAACAGATATGAAATCGCTTTGACGTTAACTTTATTACTAAGTTAAATGTATACTTGTGTTTAAGATATGGCTTGTCTGGCTTTTCTCTATCGGCTTTCCGGTCTATAAAGACGATAATATTAGCCCCACCGTCAACCGTTCTATCCCATGTCAGATTAAGATCCTATGTGAGCCTAGATTGCCTATTTAGTCTTATGATCTTAGTAACCACGGAGTCTGGACTTGTGCCCGTTTGATGGCAATATTGTGAAAGCCGATGAACTGATGGAGGTTGTGGGCACGCACGGGACGCACGGGACCGGTCAATGTGGCGACACTTGGGGGAGGCCTATGTCCAGCAGTAGACGTCTTTCGGCTGAAGTTGACGGTAATGGACTCGCCCAATATCACATGAGACTTAAACACGACAGGCGAAATGTGGGTCTACTATTATTCTGAGTGACGTCATAAAATGGTTCGGCAAAATTTTACGACTTTTATCACCCTTTGTTTTTGTACCGCGTCTAAGCTCGCTAAGCTAAGATACTCTTTCTGATTATATAAGTACCTTCTTAAGCCTTTACGTAGCAAGTTTGGTTTGTAATATGATCGCTCCATTAATCTGTACTCAATCCTTGTGATATTTGATGCGGTTAAAAGGAGATGGATTGGTTCCAAAAATGTTACGTATATCGTCATTGTTTATTTTATATTTTGTAAGATTTTTGTTAGTGTCTGATCTCATAAGAACGTGAGGACCAAAGTGGTAAATCGGATTGGACTTTCAACATAATGCTTACGAAAGAATGTTTATCTCATAAATAATAATTATGGTGATCTATTTCACGCATTTTCATTAAGTATTGTATGTCACTAACATGCTATACAGGTGCCAAAAGGTGCCTTGTGCCTGTCATTCTGCTCAATAATCAAATTCTGCTTTACCAGTGCTCTGAACAACGCCCCGTTTTTCAAATATGTAACAACAAAAAATGGCTAACAAACCACAACACACAACAGCAGTATACATAACACAAACATTGTACACTTAGTTCGAAACACTTAAAGGCTTTTACTTTGAATTTTATAACCGTTTTCTCTTTATATTTCGTTTCATTCGTTTTCCATATTATTGTATGACTAACTTCCTTTGGTACTTCAACACAAATGCAGGCCGCCATAACCCGAATCCAAAGCAAATATCTGTAGGCCATACACATATTTGTTCCGAGCCACCGGAACAAATATTGTGAGCGGCCTATCGAACCGCCTGTTAGCTATAACTCGTACTGTGCCAAACGAGTTGTCAAAAACTCTTCCTGGTATATATACGTGTATGTTTGGTTTATGGATGTGTGGTGGTCGAGTGCGTGGATGATTTTAGAATTTTTTAGACCTAGTTTAAACCCTTGGTAGTTTTTATTGTAATAGTGGTTTAGGTTTAGTTTTGTTAGGTTTTCGTATTGACTACTGTGACGAGAGCAGCGGTGGCCCAGTGGTGGCGGCCCCGACTTCCGAACAGTAGGTCGTGGGTTCGAACCCAGGCAGGCACATTACTTTGTGTAATTTATTTCATCACCGCTGCACTCAAAACGGTGAAGGAAAACATCGTGAGGAAACCGGCATGTCTTGGAACCAAAAAATTCGAAGACCTGTGACATCTACCAATCCGCACTGGGCCCGCGTGGTAGATTATAGCCCATTCCTTCTCAAAGAGAGGAGGCCTGTGTCCCAGCAGTGGGAACATTAACAGGCTGTTGATGATGATGATGACTGTGACGATGTTGGTTGCGTTGGTCTATTAGTCACAAGCGCGACTACTGAGCATCAGGTCCTGGGTTCGATTTCCAGGTCGAGTAGCGATATTAAGTTTTTCCATTAGGAATTGCCCAGTAGTGGTTGCGGAAAATGAACATTTGCCGGGTTGAGGGCAATAGCCTTTTTTTTTGTTTGATGTGTGGTAAATCATCAAATAACCCCTCCCGCTCTTGGGCAGAGCGAAAGGGAGTGTCAGACTTCTACTGACTAAAAGCCACCCATGTTCCTTCTTAGCCCTTTATGTCGAGGCCGCGGTATCTTTGTAACCAACCCGCAGCCCCGACGGGATGGTAATAGCCTCGCCCGCTCTTACGTAAAACTTACATTTATCCTGTTAGTACAGTATTAGTAACACGACTGCATAATCCTTCGGGGATTACAATGCTTCAATATTGCTAAATGACATTTGGCCATCTTCTATCTGTCAAACAAAATTAAAGATTTGATGTAACTGCCAGACCGACAGATATTAAAATAAAAAAAGTACCAGGGCACGTAATTTAGTACGTCATGCTTCTTTGGATCAAAAAAGGGTGTTATTATATCTTGTCGTATTTATCATAATTATTATGTTTAAATCTAAAACTATGTACATTTTAACTTTTAGCATAATTAAAAGTAAATAATATTTAGAAGAAAAGAGGACTAAAGCAATTAAATGTAGACTTCTATGCGAAAGCCTTCTTAATGTCGACGCTATAAAGAGTATTTTGAAACTACGGCGACTGTTTCAAAAGATATTTGACTCGATAAAGGATAGAATTTGAGAACTTGACTGTTGTAGGCATTCATAATTTCTAGGCATCTATTAATAAATCCGTACAGCCTGAAACAGTTTAACGACAAGAACTCAAGCATTTCAATTGGGCAGTTGGTAATTTCGTCCTTTCTCCAAGAATGTTTTAGTTAGTAATATGTAACATTGCAAACTTTTTTTATTGAATAAATTTATTATATTACTATTATTATTATTATAGTTATAAACTCAAGTTGAGTATAGTGGACACACAACAATTTTTAGGGTTCCGTAGTCAACTAGGAACCCTTATAGTTTCGCCATGTCTGTCTGTCCGTCCATCCGTCCGTCCTCGCTTAATCTCTGTGACCGTTAGCACTAGAAAGCTGAAATTTGGTCCCAATATGTGTATCAATCACGCCGACAAAGTGGTGAAATAAAAATTGGAAAAAAATGTTTTATTAGGGTAGCCCCCCTATATGTAAAGTGGGAAGTGATTTTTTTTTTAAAATTTTAACCCTAACGTGTGATATATTGTTGGAAAGGTATTTAAAAATGAATAGGGGTTTACAAAAATAATTTTTTGATAATGTCAATAATTTCGGAAATAATCGCTCCAAAAGTAAAAAACAATGTGTCCCCCCCCTCTAACTTTTGAACCATAAGTTTAGAAAATATGAAAAAAATCTGAAAAGTTGAACTTTATAAGGACTTTCTAGGAAAATCATTTTGAACTTGCCCGTTACACTTATATTAACGTTACGGTTACACTTATTGTGACGGATGGGAAACTACGGAACCCTACACTGAGCGTGGCCCGACACGCTCTTGGCCGGTTTTTTTCATGAATTCAGAACATAAATAACCTTAATCAGGAAAGTGTTATTTTTTTGAGCAGTATCGGATCTATTATAAATTAAGACAATGACATGTTTAGGAGTAGTGGTAATGAATAATTCTGCTCCATGGCCAAATCCTTCTCACAGTGAGATGATATGTGGCCCAGAAATGGGAACGTTATCTTAATATTGTGTTGTGTTGTCAAGTTTCTTTGTAGGGAGTAATCTTCACAACTACTGATCCGATTCTAAAAAATCTTTCACTAATATGAAGCTACACTAATCCCGTGTGTCAAAAACTACATTTAAACTATTCCGTGGATTAATTTCGGTTTAAGCAAATAGGCTAATAACAATACAATGCTTAGCCATGGTCATCATCCCGTCTAGCCTTTTCCCAACTATCTCCAGGTCAGCTTCCAGTCTTTAAGCAGATTAATACCAATTGTTTACCAGAACGAAATCTAAGATCCCATCCAAAGCTATCTGACTTCCACAACCCAGTTCCCCCAACACTGGATAACACTAAGCCATGTCTAAAAACCCAATCAAAATCTAACGACGTCTTACTCTCGCAAACAAGGCCCCCAGAAAACCTATTGTGGCTAACGTTTAAAAGTAAACACATAATTTGGAGATACCCTTCCCCCCTCGCCCCTCCGTTTTATAACTTCATTTTACGGTCGGAGTATTTCGGTAATGATCTGGCGTCCACAAACTTGGGCCGGGTTTTTTTTTCTCCTTCAGTGTTCTTGATATTCTTGCCAAGGTCTTGCAGTTTTATTAAGCATGTTTATCTAATGTAAATAAGATTGGATTTGAGGGAGTTTCTTGTTGTTTTTCGTAAGGGGATTTTTTAAGGGAGAGGTAATTGAAATGGTGTTTGGTTGAGTTTGAAAAAATTGGTGGGTAAAGTAGGGGGTGTCGACTTGTCAATTTCTGGTGCAAACTAGAACAGCTTTGCTTCTGATGTTTCCATTTATTGTCTTAATAATATGATGCCTAAGTCGCTCTAAAGTGAAGTTTCAACAAGATAGAGGTCCAAAAGAAAATATCGTCCTTAAACCTGGATTTTCTTTGGTATGATACTGAAAATAATAAGCCCAGCATTTAAATCAAGCGTCAATCGCGTTTGAAAACAAATGAAATATTTTGCTTAGGTCACGTTACGAGTAACCACGATGGGCCTAACGGGGTAACGGTATAAGCTCTTTAAATAAAGATTCAAATGAAAAGAAGTGTGTAAAGGTCAAAAATCCTAAAACTCACACACGGAAAGCATGAAAATGAAGAACGACCCTTACCCCTGTATCGGAAAACTTCCAAACTGTTATTATCTCAATTTAAAGTCCAAATACTAAACATAATGATATTAAGGGCCCCATAAAATCAGACTGTTAGTACATAAATTCTCATAAACAACTTAGAACCGGCCCTGCAAATGTTTATAGCACACACATGTAATAAAAATTGTATGAGCTATATAAAGTACGTTTACACTGGCATGAAATCGCTCACGGTAACGGAGGAAAATTTATTTTTGATTTCCTCGGTTTTATAAGCCGTTGCAATGGGAATTTTCCTGTTTCGTGAGTGTGTTTAGAGATAAAACAGACTTATTTCCCGGGACCCGGGACTTCAGATCCGGGACAATTATTTTCTGAATCATTCATTTTTGCTGCTTTAGGGATTTAATGACAAGCTTAAAAAAGAAAGAGCGAATCTAAAAATATATACTATGTTTTCTATTGCGTTCCAAAGAATATGACGCTTTGGGACCCCTGAAGGATTATGCAGAAGTTTACATAATAAGTACACCCACATTTTGGCAGTTATGTGTAAGTCCCATGAAAAGGGAAGCTAGCCTATTATGGACATATATCCTGACTGCTATTGAGAAATTCCTGGTGGAAAAACCTAATAACACTTTGCTTGACTGCTGATGCTCAGTAGTTTCACTCTTGTGACCACTATGTATAGAAATTAGGACTCCACATAATTATGAAAAGAAATGTTGATGAATCCAATAAAATTCCCATGCCGAAAAAAAAAAACCACTAAAAACTCAGCTACCTTTCTCATGAACAACCCATGTAACACACCCTTACAAATGAGACAGCCAATGTGGTTCAGTAGTAAACAGCACGCATATAGTTCACGCGAACGGAATAGCTCACTCACTCTAAATTATTCACTCACGACTTTCATTCACATATAAGTTTGTATAAAAATCGTAAAGCGGTTTACAGAATACATCTACCTACCAAGTTTCAACTGTGTAGTCATAATAGTTTCCGAATAAAGTGACTGTGACATACGGACAGACAGACAGACATGACGAATCTATAAGGGTTCCGTTTTTTGGCATTCGGCTACGGAACCCCAAAAAACCAAGCATAGTAGGTGCTTGGTTTTTTTTTGTAATAAAAAAACTAAGCCACCTTTCGAATGCACAACCCATGTAACACGGCCTTACAAATGAGACAGCCAATGTGGTTCAGTAGTAAACAGCACGCATATAGTTCACGCGAACGGAATAGCTCACTCACTCTAAATTATTCACTCACGACTTTCGATTCGGCGTCTTACAGCCGTCTTTCAAGTTTACGGTCAATAAACATGTGTATAGACAGCCTAATAAACTTTAGGTTGTAGCAGAAAATTTTAGGCTTCTGTTGTCGATATGTTTTCATAAAGTTTCTATTGGTTGTGGTTTTGTAGGTTTTTCTTACGATTTTGTTGGGGTAGCAATAGATAAAAGTTAAACAAATGAAGAGGAAAAAGAATGTTTGGTTTTGACGTAAGATGTTTTTATTAAACCAACTCTCAAGTCTGAATGACCTTGCAAAGAGAAATATTAGATTCATTTCACTATTTCTTTCTTGATCATGTGGTTAGTGCCTAACTTGGTATCAGAGTTTTTTATGGTTTAATCTGCCGTCGAGAAATAATTATGTCTCAAACATGGTGGTTTCCTCTCGATGGAACATCTAAAAACCTAAATTTTTAGTGCATATCACAGTTCCGTGAATCAGTTCTTTGCAGGTCCCCGACTGCAATAAAAAAATTGGTTTTCAGCTTTCCATTTTCGGTTACAATCGCTATGACGTGCTGCTTATCTTTTAGTAGATAACTACTCACAAAGATACCTTCAAATTAACACTACGGACTTCCAATCTTTCAATCCGCCCCCCTTTATATTTTAAATTTTAAAACCTATCTATTCCCCACACGTTCTTTATTACATAATATAATAATAGAACTAAGCTGAATCTTTGTTCGCCTCACAATGCGTTCAATTGCATTAGGAGTCTCTGGCAACACATAAATTGTATCACTCGATCTCGCGACCCTGATTTATCTCTGGCTCTTAGAACCAAGCAATTCTGTCTTGAATTGAAAATCGTTTAAAGTTTTATTATACTTCTGATTTCTATTGTGGTCTAATTTTATTGGAATTCGTCAGCGGGTTTCGGTATTTGATGGTTTATATGGTTTTAAGGGTGGCTTTACTGAAATTGGTTTTTGTATCTTTAATAAGATTACTTTTAGATGGTGGTAACGTTGTGGTCGAAGTTATATTCTTTCTTTTTTCGGATTTTATTTAAAAGAAGGTTGTACCAAGTTTCCGTGCCTCGCAAAGCACGTTAAGCCGTTGGGCACGGCTGTTCATTTCTAGATATTTGACAGCTAGTTAGGTAGTTGCCCAGAATTCTAACAAATGTTTTACCAAAGAATATTACCAGTACAGTAACAAACTGAATTTTGGAGGTCATATAATAAATATTTGTGTTCAGCTGCATCTGGCTAGACTGGAAGCCGACCCAAGCATATTACGTGGTGGGAAAGGCTAGGGAGATGTGGAATCTTCAATGTTATGATAAAATCGTTCAGAACAAAGAAAATTATGCGATAATACCGTATATAACTCAAGCAAAGTCTCAGCAAAAATACCTCAAAAATTATAAATAGCATCTTTAAAACCGACATCCTGCGACATAAACATCAAAATGATAAATATTAAAACGTTCCAAATTCCACACAAACTTCAGGGTACCACAGAAACCGTGACACGTAGCTCTAAAATGTTTTTAAAATGCCTTGTTTTACAGAATGCTTGAAGAAGACCGCAGGAACCATTAGCTAGGTCGACCTGCCCACAACTATTAGGCGATGTTGTGTTAAATATGTGGGAGGCGAAGTCAATGAGTAGAGAGGGAAAGAAGGTAAGTTTTGCAATATCAATACACCGCCAAGAGAACCAAGGTTACCGACATAGTACAAAGAATTGCCAAACTTAAGTGGAAGTGGGCAGGGTACATTGCTCGCAGAACGGATGACCGATGGGGCCAGGAAGTTCTGGAGTGGCGACCGCAAACCGGAAGACGTTGCGTTGGAAGGCCTCCCTAGGTGGACCGATGACTTGGTGAAGGTTGCGGGGACCCGCTGGATGCGAGACGCATGGGACCGGTCAATGTGGCGACACCTGGGGGAGGCCTATGTCCAGCAGTGGACGTCTTTTGGCTGAAATGATGATGATTATTTATTATTATTAATTTATTTTCAGGTATTACATCCATAGAAATTGTTAGTAACACAGGAATGCTTATGTTAGTAATGAAAAAACATGACACATTAAAAACTACTGATGACAAACATTGATCAATTATTTTTGGAAGCTGACACATACCGAACCAGTTTCAGAAATAACACTAGACCATCGTTTTGTATCTCCATGAAATGGGTTTACTGCGCTTTGTTTTCTTACGGTACTACGTTGATTTAAATTTCAAAATGATAGCTTGACGGTTGACAGTGGAAAATGGAAGAAAAACAATGCTGCGCCACTCTTATTTATTTATTGACACCAACGACTTATTCACTAAATCCTTACATTAAGTTATATTCTATTTAACAATTTTGCGGTGAATTCGTCACTTTGTGTGCACAGCACTTGTACAAAATCAATAAAATCAATAATAAAAACTGGAGCGGAAATTTATCAAAATTAAAATTTACATTGAATTTAAAATGTCAAGTACATAGTTAAATTAAATTAAAATACAGTAAATTAAAGATTATAAATAAACGTCAGTTAAATTGAGATAGAAAATAATTATAAATTAAGACTATAACAATGAGAAATACAGACACATTACATCAATTACAAATAAAATTAAAATTAAAAGAATAGAGAATAGAGAAAATGTAATCATCAATCTTAAGAAACATCGGACAGAAAAATAATGAAGGAGAAATCAACTTAAAAGAATTACCCTGTAACTTATGACAAACTAAAACTAAAGAAAGAAGAAGAACAGAAATGAAAATATTTATTTGTCGCTGGCACAACGACATACAGAGAAGGAGAGGATTTTTTTTTTCTATTTAAGGAGACTCAAATAGAAAAAAAAGCAATACAACGCATAACAAACAGTAAACAAACTAGTGTTTCAGGTTTCGTCATTGTCCAGCTGAAAAACTTCAGGTCATCATCATCCACAGTTTGAATTCACCCACTGCTGGGGCTCTCTTTTATTGGGCCAATCTGCACTGTCCTGTGCCAGCCTCATACAGGTACTTCTCACGGATGGGACGGCCTCTATGAAAGTTTAGGTAATGGGACTCAAATAAGCTAAACTGTAATTGCAGTTAAGAGATATAATTGTCGAGCGATAGTCACCATAACATCTTAAAGTACAAAAACAGCCCGTCGCCGTCGTCGTCGGCAAAAAATACTTCATCATTAATTTTAAACACCACATAACATAATAAATAATTAATTTACGCCCTCCCTTTGCGGTCATACAAACATCACACAAAACCAGATACATTTAATTAAACAATCATTGTAATATTTCTCTCTCCCGCAAAACAAAAAACGAACGTGACCAGAAATTCTTTCGTCACAATGCTTATGCTAATCTTTGGACGCTGTTAGCCCAACTGTGACCATGGGTGTGGGCCTGATATTGAATATTCAGGGAGCCAGAGTACATTTGCATTTAGGACAGTTTTTTATTTCTGTTTTTGACACTGACCGAAATAGAGAAACCCGTGGGTAAATAAAAACAGCCACTTGGGTCGTCTTTAGGTTAAACCGTGCTTGCCTAGATGGGTGACCACCTACTGTGGCCGATACAAGTAGTTAGTGGCTTGAAAGTAGGACAACCAGTCTTACCAAGGGGTATCGTTTTACCTCAGGTTGACCCCAACATATAAAGGCTTGGCAAATGATGGCACCGAACGAAATAAATGGAAAACGAAATCTCGTAAATAGATTTAACGGTGACTGCTGCTTGATTGGTCTTGTACTCGCAAACACTACAGCTACTGAGCACGAAGTTTTGGGTTCATCGTCGTCTGCCTAGCATTTTTCCCACTGTGTTGAGTTCGGCTTCGAGTCTAACCGGATGCAGCTGAAATACAATATTTTACATGGAGAGACTTCCTATCTGTCCTCCAAAACTCAATTAGTATGGGGTAATATATGGTAAGAAGACTGTTCGTCATACTTTCGTGCCACTAACTACGTGTAACGACTGTCAAAGATGATCTCAAATGACAGCTGGGACCAAAGGCTTAGCGCGCCTTCAGGCATGGAGGAAACTCGGTATGTAATGAGATGTCACTCATCTACGACCTCTATCTATCCTCTATCTGACCTCTTTTTTTTTTGGGGGGTTGGAAATCATCAAATCCCCGCCTCCTCCCGCTCTGGGCAGAGCGGTATGGAGTGTCTAGACTTCTACTGACTAAAAACCACCCATGTTCCTTCTTAGCCCTTTGTGTCGAGGCAGTGGTACCTCTTTCGAACAACCCGCAGCCCATCTGACCTCTATCTGCCTTATACAAGTACTGGGTAATATGATGCATTCCTTGAAAAATAAAAGTTAGACGAATACTAGTCTGAAACGAAGTCATGACTTGATTTATCGTATGCACACATAAAAGAATTCCGATAGTTGAGCAATGTACGAATAACATGAAACTCTTTCACTTCACGAAATTGAAACTGTAAAGCAGATTTCGCGCATTCCACTACCGATAACGTTGCGTTCAGACGAGCCATTTACATCACCATAGTGTCTGTCTCTACAAAATGTTATTTTGAGTGTTATGCTCTAAACACATTATTTTATTGTGTAGCTTTAACATAATTATTATCATCTTCATCGTTTCAGCCAAAAGACGTCCACTGCTGGACATAGGCCTCCCCCAGGTGTCGCCACATTGAACAGTCCCGTGCGTCTCGCATCCAGTCCCCGCAACCTTCATCAGGTCATCGGTTCACCTAGTGGGAGGTCTTCAAATGCAACGTCTTCCGGTTTGCTCCAAAACTTTCCGGCCCCATCGGCAATCCCTTCTGCGAGCAATGTGAACATAATATAGCTATTAATAATTATTATTATGCTCTTTCTGTTGTTGTTTTGATGGTCGTTGTTATTGTTCTTTTTGCTGTTGTTGCTTTTGTTTTGATTATTTCTATTTTCGTCGTTGTTGCTTTTGTTGTTATTTTTGCTCTTCTTGTTGTCTTTGAGCAGTGGTGGCCCAGTGGTGGCGGCCCCGACTTACGAACAGTGAGTCGTGGGTTCGAACCCCGTCAGGTGCATTACTTTGTGTAATTTATTTCATCACCACTGCTCTCAAAACGGTGAAGGAAAACATCGTGAGGAAACCGGCATGTCTTAGAACCAAAAAAATCGAAGACATGTGACATCTACCAATCCGCACTGGGCCCTCGTGGTAGATTTATAGCCCATCCCTCTCCTAGAGAGGAGGCCTGAGTCCCTGCAGTGGGAACATTATAGGCTGATAATGATTGTTGTCTTTACTCTTCTTGTTGGATTTGCTCTTCTCGTTCCTGTCATTTTGGACATTTTTTTTAAACTTGCATCACAAGAAACTCGAAAGTGGCTCTTCTAAACCAGTCCTTATATTAGAGTAAGGTAGGTACACACTCAACATAATTGAGCAAGCTTTTACGACATCGCCAACTATTAAAATTGTTGGTCAAATCTTTGAGTTCCGTGTTTTTGTTCAGGATTTTATGTTTGTATATCGTATTGAAGAAGTCGATCGAAGTCTGTGCAAACAAATGTGTCGGGTTACCGCGCACTCTTATTAATTGATTGAAAATAATAATAATAATAATATTCCACAACTATCACACAACGCCATCTAGTCCCAAGCTAAGCAGAGCTTGTGTTATGGGTACTAGACAACTGATAAACATACTTATATATTTCTAAATACATACATATTATAGATAAATTACACCCAGACACAGAACAAATGATCGTGCTCATCACACAAACATTTGTCCTGGGTGGGAATCGAACCCACGACCTCCGGCATAGCAGTTAGGGTCACTAACCACTAGACCAACAGGCCAGTCAAAAGATGAAGATGAAGATGTTTTTTATTTGATCTTTTAAGTAAGCTGTTCTTTATTACTGAGCTTTATAAATTAACCTTAAATTAGTTAACTTTTATGAAAACGTAATAAAAACTTTTTAACAAAAAATAAAACCGACTTCAAAAAAAAAACACGAAAAAGTGAAAAATAAACTTTAGAAGAAAAATCAGTTTCTGAAGTCGGTGACGTTTGTTTGTTTGATTTTCGAGAGTTTGAGATTCGGTTTTATTTTTTAACCGACTTCCCAAAAGTAGGAGGTTCTCAATTCGATTGGTATGTTTTTTTTTCGCTGCGATTTATGATCCGATTTACGTGATTCTTTTTTAGTTTGATGCGGAATAGTTGCGATTTGGTCCCATAAAAATTTTGTATAGTTTGGCCCAGTACTTTTCATTTTATGAAGATTTTTCTTAATTTATGAACATTTTTCGTTAATGTGTGTTCGCGAATAACTTCGTCGCTTATGAACCAATTTTGATGATTCTTTTTTTATTGTGAAGGAGATATTTTAAGAGTGGTACTATGATATGGAAACTAGGACCTGGTGATGGAATCCTAGAGAACTCGAGGGCAACCCTCAAATTTCATGGCACGTATTACGTGTTTCGTGTTTTTTTGTCGAATGTTAGGTTTCTTAGTCGAATGTTAAATGTATAGTAAATATTTCTATAGGATACTAAAACTAAAAATGAAAAAATAAAAAACTTTTTTGCAAAAAAAAAAAACAACCGACTTCAAAAACACCAAAAAGTGAAAAATAAACTTCAGAAGAAAAATCTGCTTCTGAAGTCGGTGGCAAAAAAAAACGAAATGTATAAACAATTAATGTCACCGACTTCAGAAACAGATTTTTCTTCTGAAGTTTATTTTTCACTTTTTGGTGTTTTTGAAGTCGGTTGTTGTTTTTTTGCAAAAAAGTTTTTTTTGTTAAAAAGTTTTTATTTTTCACTTTTTAGTGGTTCACATGACTGTAAGTTCACATGTTCATGAGTCATAATGTGTATGTACAATGTAGTTTTTTTTTAGTTTTGTTGATTTTTCAAAAACCGCTTGTCCGATTTTGATAAAAAAAATATGGGACCATTTGGAAAGTACACCCTTTCCAACAAAAAAAGAAAATTTCAAATCGGTTAGCAAGTGACGGAGTTATGCCCGAACTAATATAAAAAAAAAAATACAAACATTCCAATTGAGAACCTCCTTCTTTTTTTAGAAGTCGGTTAAAAATTAATAATGCCATCAAAATGGGATTAGGTTTTAGCATCTTCTAAATGGTCTGAAATTACCATTTCATTTTAAAATATAAAGTTATTGGCCAATTCAATTGATATAATTTAAATATTCATGAGGAAGATGTCGACTTCCATAAATCTATAAAGATTTGCAAAGTTGTAAAACTTTTATTTTCGGAGCAAAGTATTTATATCAATATCACCTGCTAACTTTTTTGCAACCAGGTTGAAGCCTGCTTGCAGTTCAAACGGATGCAGCTGAATACCACTATTTAATATAGATCACGTGCTCTCTGACCTCAACAACCCAGTAAGTATTTAGTAATAGCATCTTAAAACTGTCAAAGATCTTGAAATAATAACAGAGACCAATTAAGCTAAACTTAACGTGCTTTCCAAGGCACGGAAGCTTAACGTGATTTCCAAGGCACGGAAACTTATCGTGATTTCCAAGGCACGGAAGCTTAACGTGCTTTCCATAGCACGGAAGCTTAACGTGCATTCCAAGGCACGGAGGAAACTCAGTATATAATGGGTGATCACCCATCTACGGATAAGTCCGAAAAATTACAATTTTTACTCACATCAACCGCAATCATATTAAACAAAAATAACCACACCAAAACCACTAAAATAATAACACTCTAAAAATAACTCTCAGTATGTTTTATTTCATAAAAAAATACTTACCTACCAAACATAAACCCAGGTTTAAACGTTAGCAATAAGTGTAATGGAGTCGGCGGGAGCAACCGTGTCCGTCCTGATCCGAAAACGCTTAGGTAAATCATTTGTCTACCATCAGCTTTATTTTTAAGCCCCAATTTCAAAATGGTGAAATTTTCTCTTCACATGTGCATTTTTGCTGGGAAAATATTTTTGGGAGTGCATTAATAAATTAGGGGAGTAATTAAGACTATGTGTTGTGAATAGGGAAGTCATAGTTTATTAACTATGATGGTTAGGACTTGCGGTTGTGAAAAACAGGAATTCCTTTCATGGGTATACAGGGTGTAAAGTAACCCATCACACAGCCGTCAACCAAGCATTCTGTACATCAAACTAAGTACCCCTACGCAAAAACTTTTGCTGGGAAATTACTTTTTTTTTGGGGGTCAAAAATCACATTTTACGGTAAAACTCAATGTAGCACTCTTAAAACATTGTGCTAGTGGATGCTTTGAATAGTAAATGGATCATGGAGGTAATTTAAGTAAAGTTATAACCTGAAAAACTAGTATTTACAAAAACAGAAGAAAACTTTGGAACTTTAACCCCCAATATCTCTGAAACTAGGGGGTTCCCAGGTATGGTCTAGAACAAAAAAGTGATTGCAGTGGTGAGGAGAACAAGTAAACTTTGTTTGCGTTAAGGGTACTTTTACACCCTTTATAGACTTTGACTTGTTGTAGGAATGTGGAGTCTCTCTGTTACTTCACGCTTTTCAAAAGACTTTCATATTTTTGTCAATAAATTTGCAGCACCAGTAAATAGGCTTCTTCTGGATTCGCACGTTCCATCATTGACCTCATCTCTACCTTTTGGATAGATTGAGGTCAAGAGTAGGCCCATGTCATATAAAAACAACCAGCTACGCATGGTGCCAGAGAGTTAATTATTATTGATCTCACTTTTATTTTTTTTATCTTTTATTTGATTAAAAACTGTAAAACTAACATAATATTGTACACCAGATAATAAACCTAACACCATACAATGTAAATAAAATTCTAATTCTAATCAGAGAGAGATAATTCGTAATTTTCAAGTTGAAACTACTGAAGCTATTGTGTGTTTACGTAAAACAATTGAAGATGTCAATTTGAAAATTAACTATACGAAACAACAAAACAAAACGCAGCTACCGTTTTCTAAACACCGAAACTGCACGCGGTTGCTACGGCGTAGCTGACGTAGCCGCTACGCGAGCTACGCCGTAGCAAATAAGCAATTCGCTGTTCGCTGATTTATTTCAGTCTTTGTTGTTCGGACATATTGTATGTACTATGTGATAGTATAATGTATTGCAGAAAATTGCATAAAGCATAATATACGAGTTACTTTGAAAGCGAGCTGCTTCTCTCTTTTTTCCATTTTTTGATTGACGGGGGAAAATGGAAGAAATAAAACGTGGTTTTTGTTGTTTTTAACATCAATTACTCCATAACAGACCGGAGTTTGCCTCTCATGGACTATCTGAGGCTTAAGTATTTTATTTATTTATAACCGTTTTCAAAACAACCAAACTGTACACCGTTGCTACGGCGTAGCAGACGTAGCCGCTACGCGAGCTACGCCGTAGCAAATAAGCAATTCGCTGAGCGTTGATTTATTTCAGTCTTTGTTGTTCGGACATATTGTATGTATGTGGTAGTCCAATGTATTGTGAGGAAATTCATAAAGCATAATATACGAGTTAATTTGAAAGCGAGTGTCTTCTTTCTTCTTTGCATTTTTGGTTTTTTATTGACAGAGGAAAATGGAAGAAATAAAATTTGTTTTTTTGTTGTTTTTAACATCAACTACTCCAAAACAGATCGAAATTTGCCTCTCATGGCCTATCTCAGGCTTGAGTATTTTATTTATAATCGTTTTATAAACGACGAAAATTCACGCGGTTGCTACGACGTAGCAGACGTACCCGCTACGTAGCTACGTCGTAGCAGCAAATAAGAAATTCGATGCGCGTGATAGAATAGCCTTATGTATAAGAATATAGCATCAAATTAATAATCATCGTAAATAAATATCTTGAGAACTGAAAGGTTCTTATTTCGAATAAACCTACATTATCCTAATACTATTTTTTATCCCAAAGTATTTTATAGAAGTAGTTATTATTGTGGCTTAAAAGACTTGGTTTCCGAACCAAAGATAGTTGTGGTATTTAAATAGTTAAGTCAAATTAAATGTTTATTTACTTTATATTGCCAATGAATTAATTAGTAATTATTATATGATACTTACAATGTTTCCTAGATTTTATCTTGCATCAATTTCAATGTATCCAGTTGTTTCTATCTATTCCCGGAACTATCTATTGATGTTCATATTTTATCCGAATAAATGTAAAGATTACAAATAAATACATACTAAAATTACCTAATGGAGTTTTAAAATAGTTCCACTAATTAAGATTAGCTAATTATTGTGTGTGTTATTAGTTATTTGGCTATAATGTTTGACCATTGCCATTGGTTCATTATGGCGGGAATCGTTGATGTAATAAGTATGAATTCACGGTTATAAAAGCTAATGTAACCGCCAATTCAGGGTGGGGCTGTGGATATCGAAAGGTTACCGCGGCTCCGACACAAGGGCGAAGAAGAAGGAACATGGGTTTGGTTTTTAGTCAGTAGAAGTCTGACACTCCCCTTCGCTCTGCCCAAGAGCGGGGGGGGTTATTCGATGATTTTCCACCCACCAAAAAAAAAAAAAAAAAAAAAAAGGGTAGTTACGCTGCAACTGTTCTACGAGTTAACTAGATAATAATATCTGGATCTGTACCCAGAGTGTTATATTAATAATTACTGTATATTTCATGTGTATCCTTACATAGTATAAAACAAAGTCGCTATTTTTGTCTGTTTTTTTGTCTGTATGCTTAAATCTTTAAAACTACGCAACGGATTTTGATGCGGTTTTTTTTAGTAGATAGAGTGATTCAAGAGGAAGGTTTTAATATATAATTTGAACGACATCCACGCGGGTGAAGCCGCGGGCATCAGCTAGTAATTAATATAATAAAGTTTACATGTAACGTCCTACTAATGAAGTTACCAAGATTACCAAGTGTAGAAAGCTGTAACCTATTTGTATTGTCATAAGGATCTACAATGTTTATGTAAGTTATTTGATATTATGCTATGAATTTTACTGTTAACTATGTGTTAGAAATATGTACTATAATATGGTTTATATTGATTGTTGTTTATGTAAACTGAAAAATTGCTGTAACTTGAGACAATCCAAGACAATGTCAGGTTGTCTTTGCATAATACTTTAAAAGATGTTCCCGTGGAGTTTCTTGTCCATTTTTCTCCACGAAGACCTAGGGACCTAGCGAATGGAATCGAATTTGATGTAGTTGACAAGACCAAAAGAAATAAAATGAATAGTCTTGTCTTTTGCGGTTTTACTTCATAAAACCCCTGTTACCAACACACCTTTTAGAGAGACTTTCAAACACAGTAAATAACGAGTAATCATCCTGACACTCAACGTTTATTAATTGGTGGATATTAGTACATAATTATACATAATATAATCTTACATCCACTATCTAAGACGCGCTCAGTCTTTGTTGTTCGGACATATTGTATGTATGTGGTAGTCCAATGTATTGTGAGGAAACTCATAAAGCTTATTATACGAATTACTTTGAAGAAGAGGGTCTTCTTTACTTTGTTTTGGTTTTTGATTGACAGGGGAGAAAGAAAAAATAAATAAGATGACTGATTTTTGATTTTTTCACCAAAAATTACCCTTTAGCGGCCCTTACATTGCCCAATTACATGATATTTAAGCATACAAACCAAAACGACAGTAAAGGCACACTTCTGTCTGACACTTGATATATTTTTAATAAGCGTGCTGACATTTGATATATTTTTTAAGCTCGTGCCCTTTAAAAACAACACATACAAAAAACCTCAACCTAACCAATATCGAGTAACACAGAAACCTCAATTGATTTGTACAGCAGGGCGCAACACGAAGCGGTTTTTAACGCTAAGTGCGCCACACTCAGTAACAATGGCGACATTCTGTTTAAAGAACCTTGTTCTAGATTCTTTGAAGGTATTTGTTTTTTAGAAGACTGACTGTGGTACTCAGAGATATTTTATGATTTCTTAGGCCATCACTTAGTAAAGATTTGACATTCTTTTGTGTGACAAAACTGTCAAAACCTTTACTAAGTAATGGCCTAAGTAATCATTAAATATCTCAGTGCGGCAGTGAGTAGTTTTCAATTAATGTTACGAGTTTTTGTACGAAAATGTTTGCTTGAAAACTATGTTTGGTAACTAATAGGATTTTAGACTGTCAAATGGTCACGTGACCTAAAAAAAAAACATCGTTGAACTGTCCGTGACCCAGTGCGGGTCACTTTTTCCTTCCGTGACATTTTGTATATCTGAAGCATGAAACTTTATTCTATCTCGCTCAAACTTGCACAGAGTCTAGAAGAATAAACAAGAACGACATTTTGTCTTTGTTCAACCTCGATTAATGATTTTAAGTGCCAAAAACAAGCGATTCTTTTTTAAGAAATGACGTCACGGCACGACGGCGCGTTTTGTTTTGCTTGTGAGATAAAAACCATAAATTGCGACCTAATTATGTTGTTTGATTTATGTGACTTATTAAGTACTAGTGGATATAAAACAATAACATTTTGAAAAAATGGTTTACTTTTTTTATCATCGGCCAAACTGTCCACGACCCGAATCCAGTTTTATCCACTTGAACTGTCACGACCCGAACCGGGTCACTGTTAAAAACTATACTAAACCATACATAACCTGTTAGCTAATTTAATAACGATTCCAATGACATAACTGGAAGCGAGCTAACTAACGTAATATCGGAGATATCGTCGTTTTAATGAGCCGCGCCGTTTTTTTGTGCAAAAAGGGGCGTGTCACGTGACACGCTTGACATAAGCGGCCATATTAGCAAAGTGACCCGGTGCGGGTCGCGGATAGATGAGGGTCTCATTCATATACAATCATTATGCTCATATATATCATATTCTACCCACTGCTGACTCCTATTACTACTGCTGCTCTAGCTCTATAACATCACGCCTTTAATCTACAAATAGTTATACAGAGGTGTCTCTAATAGTACTCACACATTTTGCCAGTTACGTTTAGGTTCCATTTAGTAGGAAGCGAGCTTATTGCCATCATCCGTGCCCAAATATAAACTTCGTAGCTGCTACTAAGAAAGCCTTATGGAAAACTCATTTTCACCTTGCCCAACCTAGGAAAAAACCATAACCTCATGCTTGGAAGTAAGGTTAACGACCACTAAATCTACGAGGGGTCTCTTTTGTATAGGCAACTTTTTGGGATGAAGTTTTCTGTTATCAGATTACCCTAAAAACAAAGTGTGAATTTATAAGCGGGAGGTAACACTTCCCTTGTATGCATTTTTGATCAGTTTCATACTCGTGATCCATCGCCTGACAACACGACCCAATATAAAATAAAAACCTACAACAAAACGTATCGAGTTCACTAGCTTTTTTTATACTATTTTAAACCTATAACTTTGACAAAGTTTGAACATAATTATTTTCAGTTTCCTATGGAACAACTTTTTTTTATGATATGATATGATATGCTTTGGCAAAATTTTGTAATTTGACGCGTTGCCGTCTACGGGGTTGTAATGTGCGCTTTATACTTCTGAGTGTGCAGAATCAAACGCTGACAATCTCGTACTAGTGATGTGGTGTTCTTTGATGATGCCATCTACCCTACCACTATCTACTTACAGCATGGATGAGTGGATGATTCCGGGCTGATATATTGGATGTGACTGTGAATTTGCATCCATGACAGTATATTGGCAATGGCATTTGACTTTGAGAGATAGTGCTATTATTTGGCTCTGGGTTTAGTAAAACAAGGCAAGGCAAAACATTATATGGCAGATTATATGGCACATTAATAAGTGCATTATAAAGTTTTAATGTTTAAATTTTGCACCTACAGCTTCATGTTTAAAACTTTCCTTACGATCTTTTCCAAATAATGTTTCCTTCGCATTATATTCACATACCAAGCGAACCGAGTACGGTCAGCATCAGAAGTAGCTGAACATTTCGGAATTTTAATTCTTTTATGTACAGGACTCTAGCTATTATTTTTAATGTTTCAGAAGATTATTCGTTAAAATAGTCCTAACACGTCCTTACATGTAGTAACGAGTAATATCTAACAAGTTTTTATTAAAAAAACAGCTTCGAAACTTAGTGATGTTAATATACTTCTGATGCTGACCGTACCACAAAACTTTTCAGTCACCAACCCCACTTTTAGACATCTGAAAGGAAGGAGGAATCCTTCCTTTCACGTGTAGGTACTCATTTTTTTATGTCAAGAAATAAAACCCAACAAATACTATAGTTGCTGCCAGATCTTAGACAATAAGTGAATTGGTAATAGACGAACATAAAATCACAGACCCTCAACAAATCGCTGACTTGTTTAATGACTACTATGCAGATATGGTTAAGCCTCAGACTAGCACTGCGGTTAATAATAACCCAACATCATCTTCATGCACTTATAATTCACCGAAGTCGTTTTTTCTCAGTCCCACTAGTCCTTTGGAAATCGATATAATTATACAAAAATTAAATAACACTAAGAGCACTGGTTTTGATGACATATGTGTGTTGGTAATTAAATACGTATCTCGCATCATTTCGCCTGTACTGAGCTATGTTGTTAACATGTGCTTTGAACAGGGAATCTTTCCATCAGTGTTAAAGCATACTATAATTAAGCCGCTCCATAAAAAGGATGTTAAGACTGATTTAAGAAATTACAGGCCTATAGCCTTAACTCCAACGTTTTCCAAAATCATTGAAAAAGCCATATGCAATAACTTGTACGACTACTTCGAAAAAAATAATATCTTTACACCGGATCAGAAAGGTTTTCGTAAAAATATGTCCATAAACTTAGCTATATATGATTTTTTAAGTTTAATATACCCTAGAGTTGACAAAAGACAGTCTGTCTATGCTCTGTACATGGATATGTCAAAGGCCTTTGACTATGTGGATCATAACATACTACTGAGTAAGCTGGAAACCTACGGTGTTAGGGGCAACACTTTAGAGTTGCTAAGATCTTACATCAGTAATAGAACTCAGACTATAAGTATTGATAAAATTTCTCCTAAGACGAAACATGTTATAAATTATAAGTCAAAGAGTAGAAAAATGAAATATGGAGTTCCACAAGGTAGTGTTTTGGGCCCACCACTTTTTATTATCTATATCAACGACCTGCCAAAATGTACAACAGATAGTATGGTGCTATTTGCTGATGACTGCACGGTAGTATATAGTGATGAAAATGTTATAAATAGTAGTTTTAATTCAATAATTCAATGGCTACAGAATAATAATTTATCAATTAATATTAATAAAACTAAACTAATGCAATTCAAACAAAAAACAAGGAATACTTTACATACTCGAATTGAATTTAAAGGTGAAAAAGTTGGATTGACTACTACAACAAAATTTCTTGGCTTACATATAGATGACAATTTGAAATGGCAAAGTCATATAGAATTTGTTTGTAAAAAAGTATCACAGTCATCTTATGCTTTATACATGCTAGCGAAAAAGGTTAATCTTAACACATTGCTCGTAGCTTATCATAGTAATGTTGCCTCTAGACTCAGATATGCCATAATATTTTGGGGGAATACTACCAACTGGGAAAAAGTTTTTAAATGTCAAAAGAGGTGCGTGCGAGCAATGTGCGGTCTCAAAAGAACAGACAGCTGCAAGGAATTCTTTAAAACATTAAAAATTCTTACATTCCCATCTTTATATATTTTTGAAATGGCCTTGTTTATTAGAAATCATCCATCACTGTTTACATTACAGCTGGGATCGCGAAATAGGAGTCATTTGTATAACAACGTTACCAGTCAATATAAAACTACCCTCTTTGGTAAAAGTGCGTTTGCTATGGCCACAAAAATTTACAATAAGATTCCTAACGATATAAAAGAATGTAGCAATACTCATGTATTCAAAAATAAATTTTTCAAATTTCTAATAGAAAAATGTTATTATTCTGTTGCTGACTTTTTATCGACTAGAACTTTTTAAATGTTTCATGTATGCTTGACTTGTTATTGTGTTTGTGTAATTGTGTCTGTCTGACATATAATATTTAATATGTAATGTAATTTATGTCTAATCTTTGTAATTCAAGTATCTTATTTCTATTTCTATTGTATTATTTTATCATTTGTACGCCCAAGTGGCTGATCATGGAATGGACATTATAAGCTGTATGTAATGAACACCTGCATGTAACCCATGTATCACAAATAAACAATTTGATTTGATTTGATTTGATTTGTTAAGACGCCAATAGCGGTCATTGACCCCACCTACATTAAAATGAGTTAAAGTTCTTAACTTTGAAATCCAAAAATAAGCTTGTTCATGTCTTGAATCGTCATATAACGTGATCTTCAAAATTTTTTCTAATGATTTTACATTCATTATTAACCAAAATTTTTGGTTCATACGAAGAGATATTAAGGAAAGGGCAATGACCGCTATTGACATTTTAACTGGCGGCAACTATTATAGATCAAAACAACTATAGACCTAACTGCAAAACCACAAAATCAAAGTCAGATTTTTGCCCAATCGCGAAATCTATTGTTTCGGCTAGCCTCGTCAAAGACAGACAACATTTTTGGAATGAATCCAACACAGGAATTGATATTTCCTTATTTCTTACGTACAATGAATGGAAAAATATCAATATGGCTTTATTCGGGGTGCTTTTAGCGTGAACCAATAAGGTTTTACTGATATAATATTTCCTTGCTTGATTAACTAGTTTGAATTAAGATACGAAATAACATCTTGCGTGTATTCCCAAATGGGTTCGGCAGATATGTAACTGTAGTCAAGTTCTTTATGTTCTGTCAGTTATGATTAAGTCACATGTGATAGGAGTGAGCACTCAAATGTGGCGTTTGGCACAAGCAAATAATGGCATGTGCCTCGTATGGTTGTGACTGTGGATAATGATTATGATAGAGGCGAGTTTTGACTTTTAAATATTTGTCAAAAGATCAAGTTTTGGAGTCCATAGATCAAAACGGGATAAAAAGTATCCAATAACCTAATCCAGGTCATAGTGTATCCAAGTACCAACAATCTATCTATTAAACAATCAAAACGTGCAAAGTTAATAATTGGTTTCACACAATTTGTATTAATGCCTGACTGTCTCGATGATGTAGTGTAGTGTAGCGGGACTGCTGTCCATGAGGTCCTGGGTTTGACACCCAGTTTGAGCAAGGTGTTATTGAGTTTTTCCATCAAGTGTTTCTAAGTAGCAGCTACGGACTCTGGATCTGTGCCCAATTGATGGCAATAGGTTCGCCCCCGATTATATGGGATTACAACATAACTGGCGAAATGTGGGGAAAGCTAGGACAGACGAACAGAGTAACTATCCAATAATTAGTTTCGCATAAATATGGATTGAGAATAAAAATCCCAAGTGAAAACAAAACCGATATCGAATGATAAATATTCAGTTATTTTTCTGTTGACTAGCAATATCGTAAGTAATACCAGTGGCTCCTGAAAAACTCGTTACTGTAACAGTCAAATATCAAGAGCATTGGAGCAATCTCCGAAGAGGCCATCCAATTATTGTTGAGTAAAGATAAAGTAACGTATGCTGATGGTGGTATTTTTTGAGCTATACAGTGATTGTATTAAGGGTGCTTTTAGGTTGTACAATTAGCAGAGGACTTCTCTTCAGATGAAACCGCGCTTGCCTAAGTTGTTCTGTGGATGGGTGACCACCCATACATACCGAGTTTTTCTGTGACTCGAAAAGCACGTTAAGCCGATGGCCCCGGCTGTCAATTGCAGAACTACCCAATACCTGCTAAATCGGTTGTGAGGCAGTTTTCGGCAGGTTTCGGGGCCGCGGATCCCGTCGGGGCCGCGGATTTTAGTACTAGATGACGTGGCCTCGGCACAAGGGCAAAGAAGGAACATGGGTTTGGTTTTTAGTCAGTAGAAGTCTGACACTCCCCTTCGCTCTGCCCAAGAGCGGGGGGGGTCATTTGATGATTTTCCACCCACCAAAAAAAAAAAGGCAGTTTTTGAAAAAAAAAACATTGTATAGGTATATCATACACCTCTACGTATTGTATCAAAAACACTAGCGTAATATTTTATCGAATTCACATTCTAATCCAAAACAATTTTATTCAATATCTAAACCATTGGCTAACCTCAAAAACCCAGCTATCTGTAAATACCTGTATCAGAAAAACCACAACACTATTATCAACTAAACGTTCCAAACGAAATCACTGTCTCAGTACAAAATATTTATTATTAACATACAGTAATTCAACTACGTCACGTCAGCCACATGCACGATGACCGCTGGGCAATACAAACATAGCGTTTACACAAATTCTACGCATTCTTTCTTATGTGCGGTAAACCGATTAGACTTCAGATTCGCAGAACACCGAATTTTGACAGATATAAAGCACTTAAGCCGGACTATAGACTACCTCGGTCTAGTAGTCGGGCGTAAGAGCAACTGATAAGTTAGTATGTAGTTGGTGGTCCTGAATTAGATTTCCCGGGTCGAATAAAGTGTTGTTGAGTTTTTCGGTTAGGTACTTCTCGTTTTTCGAACAGTAGGTCGTGGGTTCGAACCCAGGCAGGCACATTACTTTGTGTAATTTATTTTCATTACCGCTGCTCTCAAAACGGTGAAGGAAAACATCGTGAGGAAACCGGCATGTCTTAGAACCAAACAATTCGAAGACATGTGACATCTACCAATCCGCACTGAGAGGAGGCCTGTGTTCCAGCAGTGGGAACATTAATAGCCTGTTGATGATGATTTCTCAGTCGAAGTTATAGAGTTTGGAATTGTGACTGGCTGATAGCAATAGGCTCTCACCCCAGACATGAGACTAAAACATAACCAGTTGTTTCATGTGACCAGTGTGTTCATTTCGAACAACAAAAGGTTATAATTATTAAAATATGGTCATTCCACTTGTGAGAAAACATAACCGAAAGGGTTATGTTTGTGTCTTGTGCTTGAAGTCGGGTAAAAATATAATTAATATGGATTTTTAGGGTTCCGTACCCAAAGAGTATAACTGGACCCTAGACCCGTTATAGCTAGACAGTTGAAGTTGTTACTGAATATGTATTTCTGTTGCGGTTAAAACAGCTAATATTAAAAATAATTAAAGGGGGCTCCGCTACAAATTGTACGAAACCCTTCATGCATTAGTCCGACTCGCACATGGGCGGATTTTTCTATGACTGTCATGTTTTTATTGCCACTCGCAAGAGAATCATCAAAATCTTCTATCCCTAGAGTGCCACAAAAAAAAACAAACATACATAAAATAGACTGATAAGTAAACAAATTACTCCTCATTCGGGTTATAAAAGTATTGACTAACTGGTTACCTCCATATTGTGTCACAGTTCAATTAAATGAATTCAAATACGATCAAAGCAAACAAAGTTATCTACGAATCCAGAACTCAATGCCCAGATAACATGTGTTATTATTAATAATAGGTCCTATTAATAATGGGTACTATTAATAGTGTTGGGTGTTTGTTTCAACACGTTGTTACCGGAATAATGTGGTTAGGTGTGAATTGTTTGATTAATGTGGTATTTGCATGTGGTAATACTGGGAAAGGATTAGTTGGGTTTACAATGATTTTTTTGTTGATCAGTTGAGGATTTATAGTGTTGTGCGGCTGGATTATGATTGGCTTATTTCGTGATTTTCAGTTGGGTTTCCAATTTTGTAACGGGTTTACCACTCTAGGATTTTATTCTGTGACGTGGGTACGTTTACAAACATTATTACAGTAACATACACAAATATCGATCCATTCATCGATCCTGAAGTTTTTTCCTCTAAATTTCAGTAGCGTTCTCAAGTCAGAATTTGTACCCGGTAACTAGCAGTTTCATCATCTACCTTGCCGTTTCTCATCTATGTTGGGATCGACTTCCAGTCTTACCGGATGCAGCTGAATTCCAGTATTTTATATGGACTGCCTACGTGACCTCTACAACAGTTCATCATCATCAACAGCCTATTAATGGTTCCACTGCGGAGACACAGGCCTCCTCTTTTTTGAGAGGGAATGGGCTATAATCTATCACGCGGGCCCAGTGCGAATTGGTAGATAATAATAATAATAATAATAATTTATTTGCAATAAAAAGGTGTACATTTGAACAACATTAGGTTACAAACAAACTGATGGAAACATTAAACACTATATGTTTGGAGACTCTAGCACCCTTGCTAAGTTGACAAGACAACTTGTATTAAAGGTGCTAGGCCCGGCCCTTTCATGGGGGCCTTGTAAAGGTTTGCCTAATACACGAGAACTTGTTTTCATTTTGCAGCAGGTAGATGGACAACAAATAAATCATTTAGTAAAACAAGGAAACAAAGATTAAATAAAAACTGAAAGATGTAGAGTGTTGGGGTGTGTGTGAGTGGGTGTTTGTGTGAGTGGGTGTGTGTGTGAGTGTGAGGGGTGTGTGAGTGTGTGTGTGTGTGTGTAGGTTTGTATGTGTTTATGTGTGATAGTGCACTGCGTAGATTTTACCTAGTTGATTAAGTCGACAATAAGAGCTCTGTGTTGTTATAGTTGAGAGTCTGAAGCCAAGTAGACAGTTTCTTTTTAAGGGATACATTTGGAAGTGAGTAGAAGTTTAATATTTTATTGATTTTATTATACAAATGGGGGCCTTGAAAACAGGGAAACCTTCTTGTAAAAGAGTAATGAGAACGGTAGGGTTGGCCTATTTTGTCTTTGCGTCTTGTGGTGATTACCTCGTAGGGAGTTATATGATGTTGAAGTAGTACAGTGTTAAGCACAAACAATTGCCTGACTGTGAGGACTTTACATTTCTTATATAATTCCTCAGTTGGAAAAAGGATAGGTCGAAAGGTACTGACTTTTAGCACGGCTCTCTGAGCTCTTTCCAGCTTTAAGAGTAGGGTTTTGGGAGCACCACCCCAGGCGCATACACAATAATTTAGGAGAGACTGACAGAGAGCGAAATAAGTACATCTCATAATTTGAGGTTCTGCAACGTGGCGAAGTGTTTTAGCGACAAAAATAAGTTTTCTGACTCTTTTTGTTAGAGTCTCTATATGAGCTGCAAAACTTAGACAGTTATCAACTGTCACTCCGAGATATTTTATAGTCCTACATCGCTCTAGTTTAGGGCAGGTACAAGCCAACATTTCCGGCAGTAAACATGAGTGTGCTGTTAAAGTATGCGTGTCAGAAGGTTGTGTGGAGTTTCGCATGGAGTAGGTAAGGATTTTGGTTTTGTCAGTGTTTAGAGTGAGGGCATGTGTTTTAAGCCACTGCAGAACAGTATTGAGTCCTTTTTGTGCTGAGTTGAAGGTGTCTTTCCAAGAATCACCGGAAAAAGTAAGGACGGTGTCGTCGGCGAACGCTATTATATTTCCGTCTCCCAGTTTTATGTTACAGAGCTGGTTAACGTAAATTAGAAATAAAGTTGGCCCAAGCACACTGCCTTGGGGCACACCAAAAGTGACAGGCGCATCTTTACTGTAGTGCTCTTGTATTTTTACGCACTGAGTTCGGTTTTGAAGATAATCGTTCATAAGTTCAAGAGGTTTACCCCGGATCCCCAGTTCTTCTAGCTTTAAGAGCAAGTTCGGAATCGAAACAGTGTCGAATGCCTTTTTCAGGTCCAAAGATGTCACATGTCTTCGAATTTTTTGGTTCTAAGACATGGTTTCCTCACGATGTTTTTCTTCACCGTTTTTGAGAGCAGCTGTGGTGAAATAAATTACACAAAGTATTGCCTGCCTGGGCTCGAACCGACGATCTACTGTTCGTAAGTTGGGGCCGCCACCACTGGGCCACCGCTACTCTAGACAAGTATGGCTTAACCTAAAGAGCAACCCGGCTGTTTAGTAATATTATGTAGCCACTAACTAAACCCGCTTAGCACTTAAACGGCTTACCAAAGTAAACAGTAGGCACAAATGTTACTAACAACCTGAAAGCTATTACCTATACTAATGATTTTAATAATAGAACATTGTAATAATAGTTTAATGTCCAACTTGAGTTCCGCGGGCGCGGATTTGGCTGTGGTCGCAGTGATAGCGACAATGTAATTACATTCATTTTGTTAGGGGCTTTAAGCTCATTTTTGAGTAAAGGCCTCTTTCTACCTCCCCTGACGTTGTCCTTTTTCTTATCAATTCATGAAAAAATTATTCAAAGCCATATTATTTTTGGTCTGCTGCGTTTTCGATTTGTAGCGATAGAAAATAGTTTAAATACCATAAAGCAATTCTCACTCAGCTATTGGGTTGTGGAGATCTACTGTTATCATCATTCGTTAGATTGGGCTTGCACAATTTAGTTATTTCTTAAAATTAATTGTGCTTCACCACACCCAAATCAGTTTCTGAGGACAGGGATAATAAACATACTTAGATAAAGTCTATGTTGCTAAGATGAATCTTAAAACGTTCAAAAAAGTCTTCAGAAAATCCTAACTTTCGAAGACGGCACGCAATAATTCCTAACCGGTTTGATGGAACAAGACAAAAATCTCATTGATATTGGTAGCATTAATTGCCTATGTTCCCCGGTAGCACTGGAACCACGCTTCCTCACACTCATTCACATAATCATTATGGGTTTTCGCAACTAAATCGCCCGGTATCACGTGAACGACACATTACGGATGAGTGGTGTGCTTTATTTCATATCTTATGTTATTATACGCGTTGGTTGGCTAGGAAATTGCTAAAATATGCTTGTTCTTTTGTATTCTTTTGACTGCCTTGTTAGTCGAGTGGTTGGAAATGTGACTGCTAAGGATAAGGTCGAGAGTTTGAATCCCGAATCTTGGGTTGTCCCATCATGAATTTCTCGGTAGCAGCCGCGAAACCTGGATTTATGCCTGTTGATGGCAATAAGCTCGCTCGTATTACATGGAAGTTGACAAGTTCTACAAAGTTTTTTTTGGCGATCGATTGTCTTGTGTTATTATTTATGAACAAGCACAAAGATCTATCTTGTTATAGATATTATAATCTATTTACTATAGTGATTTCCCAGTATGAAATGCACTTACGTAAAGATAAATTAATAGAGAATTCGACAACAGCATCCAACATCAAGCTGCAATCGTTAACTAATCCAGGATTGCAATTTACTGCTTTATCGCTTTGCTTTAATAGTTTAACAAAACCAACTCATAACGAATGAAGAATTATTCCATTTATTTAACCTTAATTAAATGTATAAAGATGCTACCCGCTCCCTTAAGTATCCAACAAAAAACAAGCATCCAAAATTTCGAGAAACGATAAAGAAAGCCTTGGAGAATCGGCAATTATCTCGAAAACTTCCCCTTAACTGCTAATCGGTAAGGGTTAACTCTCAACGCAGCAAAGTTTCCACATTTACAGAAATAATTACATGCCTACCCCTTGAAGGGGGGCTTGTTTAAATGCCAACCTTTCTATTTACCTTTCGAGAAGTCTTATTGATAAACTTTTTAGACACATTGCTTTTGAGACTGTTTAGGGAGGCTGTCCACTTGAAAGTAGCTTTAGTTTTCTTCACCCACGACTCCTAGTCTATTCCTATGCTAGGGACACTAGCAATAGTAGTACCAGTATTTTAAAAGAACTGAAGTAGTCGAGTCTATTTGGTGCCATCTGATCTTCTCGTCATCTCATCAGCCACCTTATTTCTTGACATATTATTATACCTTACACAGTACAATCATCGTTTATTTGGTCTCCCCCTACTCTTATACCATACTCATAACTGTTCACACAATGTTTTCCTCATTTCTCCGCATCACACGTCCACTCTGAACATCTTAAATATTGGCAAATGGCAGCCGTGACCAAGGTTTCACAGGGCTTACTAAGGCTCGGTGCGGTCCCGTATTGTTTTAACATCCAAGGACAGATTTTGGCAGGCTTAGCTTTTGCTTAACCTTGAATATCGACCCATGCGACTGTTACTGCTTTTCTTTTTTTAATGTCTTCTCGCATCTATGGCTTAGGCTTCTTCTTAATTGGACTATCCTGTGAGTGCATAGATGGTAAGACCTCCAGGCAGTTAATGCTTAGCCACGAGGTCTACCGTTAAATCATTTCGACATCATTACAAAATTAAAATAATAAGGGGAGCTCAACATCGTTTTTGTTCATGTAAATTAAAGAGGCCAAGAATTTCCACGAAAATTGCCGTGAGCGATTCGGAAAATCGTATTCGAAAACCAATTATTCGGAGATTAACTCGAACGTCGGGTTGTTAGGGAGGCGTGCAACAATCAAGTGAATTCATTCTACATTTTCAGTGCCTTTAAATTTGAGAAGTATTGGCAGTTCTACTTGACAGTTGTTTTTGCAGCTTACTAAGGTATCCCTAGATAAGACAGGTAGCCTCATCGGTCTAGAACTGGTAGGTCACTATGACATAGAATTTTAGCTTATTCTGGTTAGACTGACAAGCCCGCCACACTATTCCCAAACCACTGTAACTCCTGTAAGCCAGAATCAACAGTAAGCGACCACTACAAAAGCGCCGAAACAATGAAGCTCTACAAAGTCCCAGAGAAACGATTTAACTATCTTGGATCCCGCAACGAAATTAATCAGAAAAGAATACCGCAGGAATAGGAAGGAGGAGTAGGTGTAGGTTAGACTGACAGCCGGTTCCAAAATAGTTGACAAAATTAGGAGGACGAGGCACTTACGCACTCTCTGCTCCATTTCTCTCATAACCCTATGGGACGGCAATCCGACACGACCGGAGAGAGATTGAGCGCAGGACCAACGGCTTACCGTGATTCCGGGATGGAGGGGGTACACTACCGCCAACTTCCAAACTCCGAGCTACTACTGCGAACTTCTAATGGAAACACCCAATAGCACTTCTTGCCCGACCCGAGACAAACGGGGCATGTACCTATACAGTGTATGCGGATCTTATTCCAATGAATTTATGAGCTTAAACTTGTGTCTGGATTTAGCCAAACATGGAAACGAACATTTCCGAAAATTCCCGCAACTCGCCACTCTGCCCAACTTTGGGGGTGAAATTTTCCATTCCGATGGAGAAAGGATTAAGATGGGAAGTTAAGAGTTTTATCTATGTCATGTAACTGGAATATTTGGGTGAACTTCAGCGTGCGTAGTTAAAATGTTCTACGTTGATAAATATCGAGCCCAAACTTGGGTAATTACAATATATCTTATGTTCAGCGATTGGTGATTTTGTCGATAATTGAATTTTGTTGTTATTTATTGGGGTACCTTTTTCGGTTGCTGTTTTGAAGTGTGTTTGGTTTTTGGCACCAGTTTTAGTCAAAATGACATTATTTTGTCTTTTTGTCATATTTTATTATTTTATCTTCTAACAATATCTTTTTCAGAGTGACTGTCAGTATCTTATCGGATTTGAGTGATCTTTTTCAAAGTTTAAATTTCTCGCTGACTGGTCGACACTTCGTGTGACCAGAGGACTACTGATTTTTCTATCTAGAAATGACAGCCGGGACATTGGTCTAATTGGTTCCATTGGACAGCGAATGGAATCCAAATCCACGGATCAACCTAGGCAAGCGCACCTTAACCTAAAGATCGACTCAAGGGGGCTGTTATTCCCCACCGGAGTGTTCTCACGTTGCCGTCGTGGTGGGGCTTGCGTGTCTCAATGACCCTTGGGGCTCTGCCGGTAGATATACTCATGCCGGAAAGGTCCAAGGCGAGAGACCAGACAAAGAGGACACGCGGGGAGTGCGCCGCCCGGAGACGTGAACAGTGTTCGGGTCCTCGGGCGGCGCGCCTGTCGCAGGAGGAAACCCTACTCGCTGCTCTCTGGTTCGCGTCTGCTCATCAGACGTGACTGTGAGAGCAGGGAGTAGGCGGAGGGAGAGACGAGGGAGGGAGAAAGGGACCATACCCTCTAAAAGGAACAATATGAAAGGGACAAATGCAAAGATTTTACCCCAGGGCGGTACCAGCTGCTTAGCAGCTGGAGAATCCGCCACGTCTCCACAAGAGACGTCATGCCCCACGTATTCTGGGGGGGGCATCAAATGTTCTGATCCGATTGCCAGTGGCAACAAGAGCCGAGGAGGCTCCCGGTCTGGAAGTCCTGAGACCGGTAGTGAATTTGAAGATGTTGGTGTGCCTGACAAGGTGTCGGGCGAGTGCCGGGAGAAGTCTCCCGGCAAACTCTGGCGGGGGAGCTCGCTTGAGCGGCGACGAGATTCGGGGTCGGATTCTGACTCCGGGTCGGGCGCTAGCTTGGCGGGCTCCGGACGCGAGGATTCGGGGGCTGCTAAGGAAAACGCAGAGCGTTTCCTTAAGCGGCCCAGAGCCGGAGCCGGAGCCGAGGAGTCGTCGTCCGGCGGATCGGACCGACTGACCTCGGCCCGAAAAATCCCTCGGGGAAGGCGTGCCGCTTCCCTGGAGGCTGCCCGGCGAGCCAAGGGGGACGCCGGAGAGGGGCTCCATCTTGGCCGAGGGGTCATCTCGTCGTCATCTTCTGGCGGCGAGACGGAGACTGGTGGAGAGCGCGGTGAGCCTGGTGAGCCAGAGACCGGTGTTGAGGCAAACACTGGTGGAGACCAGGTCACCGGCGGCGGCTCCGTTGGTGAGCGCCTGGCCGGGTTTGCGGAGATCGTGGGGGCCGCAATACATGGCGTCTCTTTAAAGAGGACGCATGAGTCCAAGAAGGCCGCGATCGCCGCGGCCTCGGCCTCCATTGTGGCGGCAGCGGAGGCGCTGTGTGGCGGACCTCCGTCGGACGAGGTGTCCGTTCTGCGGGCGGAGGTCACGCGCCAGGCGGTCGCCATAGAGCGTCTCCAGAAGGAGAACGCGAGGCTCCAGGCGAACCTGGCCAAGCTCCGAGGAGCCTGCCCCGAGGAGGTGCCTCAAGACGGGCGCGTGCAAAGCCAGCCTCTGGCTGCCGGGGACCGGGACCTGAATCTGGTTCTGCAGAGGCTGGCTGACCTCGAGAGGGGGCACTCCCTCTTAGAGGGCATTGTTCTGCGCCCCTCTCTGGGGGCGAAGACCTACGCGGGCGCGGCAGCCGGTAACCCCAAGGCAGGGCCATCCGGCCAGCCTGAAGGCGGGGCTCAGCCAGGTGGGAAGCCGGCCCCAGCGCCACCGCGTAAGACGGCTGCCCCTCAGAAGGGCAAGGCGGGACCCCCCCCTCCGAAGGGCAAGGTGTCGGCCCAGGCGAAGGGTAAGGCGCCCGAACCGGAGAAGGGCAAGGCGCCTGCCCCTCCGAAGGACAAGGAGCCTACCCCTCCAAAGAGCAGGGCGCCTGCCCAGAAGGGGGGCAAGGCGCCTGCCCAGAAGAAGAAGGGCAAGGCACCCCCTCCACCCCCTGAGCCTTCCGAGGGCGAGTCAGGTTGGGAGGTGGCCGGGGAAAAGCGGCGGGAGCGAAAGGCGGCCCAAAAGACCAGGAGAACAGAGCGCAAGCGCCGGCAGAGGAAGCGGACCGCTGCGGCGAGGCTCCGTGCCCCGAAAAACGCGGCTGTAGTTGTAACGCTACAGCCAAACGCGGTTAATAAGGGCATGGGTTACAAAGGCGTTATCGACGGGCTGAAGGCGACGGTGAACCTCGAGGAGCTCGGGATCATCGGGGGCCTCCGAATTCGACCCACTGCTACAGGGGCTCGATTGTTGGAGATCCCCGAGGGTTCGAGCGCCTCGTCGGCGGACGCTCTAGCTGAAAAGTTCAGGGCGTCTCTAAATGCGGACGAGGTCCGGGTGTCCAGGCCCATCAAGTGCGCAAGCCTGCGCATCGTGGGTCTGGACGACTCGGTCTCCGAGGAGGAGGTGTTGGCCGCCGTCACCGCGGCTGGCGGGTGCTCTGCCGAGCAGGTCAAGGCGGGCACCCTACGCCCGGACCGCGAAGGCATGCTGACTGTAACGGTCAGCTGCCCTGTGACGGCGGCGAGGACGATTGCGGAGGGTCGCACCCTCAAGGTGGGCTGGTCGAGAGCACAGGTCAAGCTCCTGGAGCCCAGACCTCTGAGGTGCTTTCGCTGCCACGTCGGGCAGCACGTAGGGTGCCGATGCACCTTGGAGGTGGACCGCAGCGAACTATGCTTCCGCTGCGGTCAGCCCGGTCACTGGGCTGCGGCTTGCCTGGCCACGCCGCACTGCGACGCATGTGCGGCGGCTGGGAAGCCAGGCCTGCGCTCCACCCGCCAAGGCCAGGGGAAAAGGGAGGCCCTCCGCCACCAAACCCACCGTCGCCAACGCCGCGGCCGCTGCCACCGCCGCCGCCGCTGCCGCCGCCGCCGCTGCTGCCGCCGCCGCCGCTGCCGCCAAAGCCGCTGCTGCCAAAGCCGCTGCCGCTAAAGCCGCTGCTGCCAAAGCCGCTGCCGCCAAGCCTCAGGAGGCCCCGGAGGGGGCTGAAATGGACTGCCATTAATGGCCCCATTAAGCCTCCTCCAGGCGAATATCAACCACTGCGCCTGCGCTCAGGATCTGTTGCTCCAGAGCATGGCGCAGTGGTCGATCAACATCGCCGTGGTCGCTGAGCTCTATTTCGTCCCGCCCAGGCCAGACTGGGTGGAGGACCTCAGTGGCTCAGTGACCATCATTGCGTCGGCCGCCGCCGGCACCCCGGCCCTTGAGATGGTCAGGAAGGGTCAGGGGTGCGTAGCAGCACGGTTCGGGGAGATTGTAGTGGCGGGTGTCTACTTCTCCCCGAGCCGAACTCTCGCCGAGTTCCAAAACTCCCTCAGGGAGCTGAGTGTCGTCATCGGAGGCTATTCCCTTCCCGTACTTGTGCTCGGGGACTTCAATGCCAAGAACTTGGCTTGGGGTTCTCGTTACACGGATGTGCGGGGTAGGATGGTCGAGTGCTGGGCTCTGGAAACAGGCCTGGACATCCTGAACCGGGGTTCTGTGGCCACGTGTGTGCGGATGCGGGGTGAGTCGGTGGTGGACATCTCGTTCGCCAGCCCCGCTCTGTCGCAGCGTGTCGCTGACTGGCGCGTCATGGAGGAGGTGGAGACCTACTCCGACCACCGGTATATCCGGTTTGAGGTCTCTGCCCAGTCCTCAAGCGCGCCGGTCCCGCAGACCCCGAGTGGTCCGCGTTGGGCGCTGAAGCAGCTGGACCGGGAGCTCCTCCTGGAGGCCGCGATCGTGTGGTCCTGGGGGTCATCCCCAGCCAGGCCCGCCGACGTCAACACCGAGGCGGCTTGGTTCCAGGAGGCCATGTCCGAGATATGCGACATGGCAATGCCCCGAGTCCGGCCAGGAAGCGCCCGGCGTCATGTGTACTGGTGGTCGCAAGAGCTGTCGCACCTGCGTCAGCAGTGTGTGGTGGCGCGGCGCCGGTACACCAGGCATCGCAGGCGCCGCATTCGTCCTCCGAATGCGGAAGCCGTGGAGGCGGAGCTATATGAAGGGTACAGAGCGGCGAAGACCGCCCTCTCCGAAGCTCGTCGGCGGGCCAAGGATCAGGCCCGCGAGGAGATGCTGGAGACTCTCAACAGAGATCCGTGGGGGCGCCCTTATAAGGTGGTGCGAAATCAACTCCGCACCCGGGGCCCCCCGCTGACGCAGAGTCTCCGGCCTGAGCTCGTGGAGGACGTGGTGAGCGTTCTGTTCCCTTCGCGAGGGGAGCATCGTCCCCCGCCAATGGTTCCGCCACCTGCGGTGCCGGAAGCGGACCAATCAGGATCTGATGACGACATTCCGGAGGTGACTGGGGTAGACCTGAGAGTGGCGGTACGGAGGCTTAAGGCCAAAAATACCGCCCCGGGGCCCGATGGCTTGCCTGGCAAAGCCTGGGCCCTGGCCTCAGAGGCTCTTGGGCCCCGACTGGAGGGGTTCTTCAGCGCGTGCATGGAGAGAGGCCAGTTCCCGCGTCGTTGGAAGACGGGGAAGCTGGTCCTCATTCAGAAGCCCGGGCGCCCTGCGGACTCGCCGTCCGCATACCGGCCCATTGTGCTGCTCGACGAGGTGGGCAAGCTCTTTGAGAGAGTAATTGCAAACCGCCTCGCCGAGCACCTTGAGGGAATGGGTCCGGATCTTGCGGAACACCAGTTCGGTTTCCGCAAGAGGCGCTCGACGGTGGACGCCATCATGCGCGTGAGAGCCCTCACGACGGGGGATGCGGTCTCTCGGGGCGGTGTGGTCTTGGCGGTGTCTCTCGACATCGCCAACGCCTTCAACACCATGCCCTGGAGCTGCATCAGGGAGGCACTCCGGTATCACCGGGTGCCGGCCTACCTTCGTCGTGTAGTCGGGGACTACCTGACAGACAGGGCTGTCATCTACCCTGGTCAAGACGGACAATGGAACCGGCGAGAGATGTCGTGCGGTGTTCCGCAGGGTTCGGTTCTGGGGCCGCCCCTGTGGAACATCGGTTACGACTGGGTGCTGCGTGCCGACCTCCCTGACGGCGTCAGCGTCGTTTGCTACGCGGACGACACGCTGGTGCTGGCACGGGGGGAGTCGCACGAGGCGGCGGCCGCGAACATGACACGCGGGGTTGCGATAGTCGTTGAGAGGATCCGGCAGCTGGGTCTCGAGGTGGCACTTCACAAGTCCGAGGCCATGTGTTTCTATGGGCGTGGGAACGTGCCACCGTCGGGATCCCAGCTATCGGTGGGAGGGGTTTCCATCGGCGTCGAGTGTACTTTAAAGTACCTCGGACTCGTCCTCGACAGCCGGTGGAACTTCGTGGAGCACTTCCGACGTTTGGCTCCCAGACTGGAGCGGGCCGCGGCTGCCTTTAGGTGGCTCTTGCCCAATCTGGGGGGGCCAAACGCCTCCTGCCGTAGGCTGTATGCGGGGATCGTGCGGTCCATGGCCCTTTACGGGGCCCCGGTGTGGGCGCGTGCCGTGAAAAAGCGGGCCGTCCACTACCTGAACGCGCCCCAAAAGGTCATGGCCGTAAGGCTTGTCCGCGGGTACCGCACGATCTCCCGCGAGGCGGCGATTCTCCTTGCCGGATTGCCGCCGTGGGATCTGGAGGCGATAGTCCTCGCGCGCCTACGTGAGTGGCGCGCGGAGGCGCTTCACCGGGGGGTCACTCTGCTGCCGCGGCACATTGCTGCGCGGCGGACAGACCTCCGGTGCGATCTCATGGCGGCATGGAGACAGCGACTGTCGCAACCCAGCGCAGGGCACGCCACGATAGTGGCGGTAAGTCCCCTCTTTGAGGAGTGGCTGGAGAGGCGCCACGGCGCCCTCACCTACCGTCTGACGCAGGTCCTCACCGGACACGGGTGTTTCGGGAGGTACCTGTACCGAATCAGGCGGGAGGAAACGCCCGGATGCTTCCACTGCGAGGATCGACCGGAGGACACGGTGGAGCACACTGTGGAGGCGTGCCCTGCTTGGGCGGAGCCCCGCCGTGTTCTCGTAGCGGCGATCGGCGGCAGCGACCTCTCGCGCCCGGCCCTGGTGCAAGCCATGGTCCGGGGCGAGGAGGAATGGGACGCCGTCGCCTCCTTCTGCGAAGCAGTGATGCTAGCGAAGGAGGTGGCGGAACGAGAGAGGGAGAGAACCTCTCAACGTCCCAGCCGCCGCGGAAGGCGCTCCGGGCGTCGGGGGTCACGCGATGACCTCCGGCCACCGTAGACGCGGGCCTGTGGACGGTGAGTAACGGGCTAGCTCGCCGTCCGGCCGTCGTCATGACGGCAACAGACCGTGTCGGCGGCGCGTACGTGTTCCACGCGCGCCTCAAAGAGATGTCAGCAACGAGGGGCCCGCAAGGGCCGACGCCCGTCGGGGCTGTGGATATCGAAAGGTTACCGCGGCTCCGACACAAGGGCGAAGAAGAAGGAACATGGGTTTGGTTTTTAGTCAGTAGAAGTCTGACACTCCCCTTCGCTCTGCCCAAGAGCGGGGGGGGTTATTCGATGATTTTCCACCCACCAAAAAAAAAAAAAAAAAAAAAAAAAAAAAAAAAAAAAAAAAAAAAAAAAAAAAAAAAGGGGGCTGTTATTATTTAGCCACAAGCTCTTCAAAACAGTATTGTTTAGAAGATCTTGTTGGCTGACTACAAACATTTTTAACTTCTCAATATTAAAATCTTCAAATACATGATTTATGACAAACTTAGTTCGGAATTATTCAGAAACTTGAACAACACGCTGGCTCGGAATATTTATGCCTCACGTTCACTGTTGTTTTGCCAAAAATCTTGCGAACATTCATGCATGGATGTCCTTGAGTGCGTCAACCAAGGTGCATCTGATAAAGGATGGCGGGTAACTTTAGTAATAAAATTAAATTTGTTTTTGAACCAAAACGTGAAACGTTACGTTATACGTTTCCTAAAGACTATGTTTTCGGAGTTTCGGAATTTCGCAGACAGGTGTGTAGTGTAGTGGAAGAATATATCTTGGGTCGCTCTTTCTTTTGTTTTTATTTTATTTTTCCTTTCTTATACTACAAAGTTATTTCATCAAGCGTTATGACCTGTATGAATAGAATAGAATAGAATAGAATATCATTTATTTGCAAATATGGGTTATACATAAGTAGGTAGTAGGTTGTTAACACAGTTCTGCCATATTTCACCATTCGGCATGCAAACATTTTCATTAAATAACATTGTTAAAATTTAAAATTCATTGGAACTAAATTAGTTATGTCAATAAAATTATTATAATACAAATTCAAATATTCATTAAAAATGTCAACTTAATTATTACATTATACCGTAGAAGAAAAAATTTAAATTGTCAGTAACAAGAAATACAAAATCGCAGTCCAAAGATAAATAAACAAACGTACATTAAAATTTCAGGTCACAGACAATACACATAATACCTACAAAATAAACAAAAAATGTAAATAATTAAAAATTACGAGGTAGTTTGACAAAACTTGTCCGTTAAAAACTCAGTTACACTGTAATATGCTTTATCTATTAATAATTTACGGAGTGTACTTTTGAATTGCACCGTTTTCAAGTCTTTCCAAGCACTTGGCAATTTATTATAAACAACTGAGGCCATGCAATAAATACTTTTGCGCATCATAGTGGTTTGACACGGTACATTATTTAATTTTGAATTGTCACGTCTGTTTCTTGGGTATACGTCGGCCAAACGTTCAAAACGATTTGGATTGTTCTTCACAAACATCGCTACTTCAAGAATATAAATACAAGGAAGTGTCAATATGTTGTACTGTTTGAAATAAGGCTTGCAACTGTCGGTGGTTTTTAGCTTAAACATTGACCGGAGACATCTTTTTTGAGCCTTAAATGCTGTCTCTTTGTCGGTGGAGTTCGCCCAGAAAATGACACCGTAGCGTAAGTGAGATTCAGCTATACCGTAGTAAGCCGCAAGAAGTGTTTTTGTATCTACTATGGAGGATAATCTATGTAAAGCAAATGCAGACGAACTCAATTTTTTACACAACACGTCGATATGTGCTTTCCAGTTTAAACTGCAGTCAATTTGTAATCCTAAAAACTTAGTATCAGTTACTTCATCAATGTCGTAATTTTTGTAGTGTATGTGAAGGTTCGGTACACGAGGCATACGTTGTCTAAAGTGAATTATCTTAGTCTTACTTAAATTTATATTCAAATTATTTTTATCTAGCCATTTAATCAAATTGTCAAGAGAATTATTTATGTCCGTTTCATATGTATTTACGTTCTTACACGGGATCGTAATGGTACTATCATCAGCAAACATAGTTAAGGGATGTTCAATGGACGTGGGCATATCATTAACATATAATATAAATCCAAACGGGCCCACAACGCTTCCCTGTGGAACACCGAATGTAATTTTGCGTTCTCGTGACCGTGATATCTCTTCATGTTTATTAATTACATTGATGCGACTAATTTCGGTTATCTGTGTTCTGTTTTCTAGGTACGATTTCATTAGTTCGAGTATGTTGCCTCTTATGCCGTAGGCTTCTAACTTATTTAACAATGTATTATAATGGACATAATCGAACGCCTGCGTCATATCACAAAATATGGCACATATGGGTAATCGTTTATCCATATTTCTAATAACCGGTAACAAAAAGTCATAAATTGCCATATCGATGGTTCTATGCTGCCTAAATCCTTTTTGTTCTTCACATAATATGTTATTCTTTTCAATGAAATTAGCTAACTGTTTGTAAATGTACTTTTCGAATACCTTTGAGATGACTGGTATGAGTGAGATGGGTCTATAATGTTCCATCAATTCTTTATCTACTTTCTTAAATAGAGGTTTTATTATGGATATTTTTAATGCTTCTGGATATACACCCGCACATATACTGAGGTTGATTAAGTGACTCAGATGACTGCATATCTCGACTGATACTGACTTTAATATTTTAGTGGCGATCCCATCAAAACCTACACTACCAGTGTTTTTTAATGACATTATTATTTTATGTATGTCGTGCGGTGTGCTGGGTGCCATAAACATTGATTTAGCACTTCTTGATGTAATGGATGCTTTTGGTTTATATTCAGCATCTAATTTTGGATGAATTTTGTCAACAAAATAGTCATTAAAAGCATTAGCGATATCCAAAGGTTTGTCAATAGTTCGATTACCAATTCTTAGTTTTTCAATTTGCTGTTTAGGGATATTGTTATTTGTCCGATTAATTATTTGCCATGTAGTCTTTGATTTATTTTTTGATTGTTGTATTTTGTAATTATTCTGTGCTTTTTGTGTTAGATTAATAATTTTACTATACAATTTAGAGTAAGTAGCAAATTTCTTTTTATTTTCGTGGTTAGGATGTAATCTAAATTGCCATAAGAGTTTTGTTTTTCTCTTACTGCACAATTTAATACCATTTGATAGCCATTTGGGCTTATTAAATGTGTTGATTTTGATTTCCTTGAACGGGAAGCATAAATCGTAGAACAGTTTAAACGTGTTAATAAACTCATTATAAGCCACATTAGGATCTTCAGTTAGATATATCTCCGAAAATTTGACACTGTTTAAACAGTTTTTAAATTTCGCCATATTTTCGTCGCAGTAATCCCTTCTAGTTATATGCCAGTATTTTATTTTACATACAGTGGGTACTGGACATTGAAGCAGCTGGGCTGTATGGTCTGACAAAGCAAATTCAAAGACGTCTGTTTTCACAGATTTTTTAAAGTTATGCGCAAAATTATCTATACATGTCCTACTAGCCATTCGAGTCGGTTGTTTAAGAGCAAGTTTTAAGTTATAATTCAGTAACATACACTCCAGTGCAACTGAATTTCCATTCGGTTTTAAGATATCGATATTAAAATCGCCTGCAATAACAATGTTCTTATTACGCCGGTTGGATACATCTTTAAGTAACAATTCAAGTTTATTAAAACATTCAGTTATATTCTTAGTATTTGGTACTCTATAGATACATATGACTATCAATTTATAATTAATTAGCTCAACACCACAACACTCAAAAACCCCTGGTGATGACAATTTAGCTATTTGAGGCATTTCTTTCCATAGGTGACAGTTATTAACAATAATACACGCTCCCCCTCTCTTTTTATCCTGTCTACTATAGCATGCAGCCAAACTGTAGTTTGGTATGCATAGTTGTTTTTCGAGTCCCTTCATGATGAAATGCTCGGTAATACACACTACATCCACATTTATATTTTTATCACAAAGTTCATTTAAGCATACTGTAAGTGCATTTGATTTATTTAACAAACCTGCAATATTTTGATGTAAAATGCTAATAAATTTATTGGAGAAAAAACAATTCTTTTGGCTCATTAATTGTATTTAGCGTATTTTCCTCTAAAATTTCCAGTTGAAGCTTGTACAAGTCCTCAAAGATAGTTTTCATGGCGTAGTCTTTTAAAGCTCCCGATCTTGTATACGTAGAATGATGAAAGCTTAGGTTTAAATTAGAGTCTAAGATATATGCATATTCATGCGCAAAATTGTCTAAATATAGCATGTTATTGAAAATTTCTAGTCGTGAATTGTATAAAATATTGAAGTTATTGTTAAATTTAAAAGTTGGCAATGTAATAATTATATTTGTGTTCTTTATATCCAGCAATGTGTTTTTCATGTATGTTATTATATCTAAGTAACATTTTGTATTTTTAAACTCTTCCTCGCCGATCATAATTATACAGAAATCATTCTTAGTATAGTATCTGAGTTTGGACGGAATATCACGTAAAAGATACATTATACTTGCGCCCGGTGTAAGATAATGACATATTTGATATCTATCCTGAAAATAATCTTCTGCCAAACCCAATATATTCTTATTTGTTTTATTAGTACTAAAGACACATAGGTTATTTTTCAATTTATTATTGTTTGTTTGTGTATTCTGCTTCGTCTCTTGTACATTCGCAGCTTTCGGCGCCATCTGTGAACTGGAATCTGTACTAATATTTTGCTGTCCATCATCACCTTTAGTCACTTTTTCTGTCATTAAAAAGTCCGAATCAGTTTGCGTTTCTTTATTGTTACACCCCGCTTTTCTGGTTTGTTTTTTCATCATTTTTTTAGGTGTTGGAGATTTAGATGTACTTGTGCTAGCTATTTGTTTATAGAGGGAATTCTTCCGACTTAGATTTTCAATTTCCTTCTTTAAGTTTGCGTTTTCAAGGCTCAATGCGTCTATTTCTCCATTTGCACCACATAATTTCATTGTGAGCTCCTCAATTTGTTTTTTTTAATTGAATAACTAAATCGATTTCATCATCTGATAAGTCTGGCATACTGCATGCAGTGCCATCTAGAGTGAAATTTGCAACACTGTCATCTAAGTTCATATCGGAGGTCGAACGCGCGCGTGCGCGTCTCATGGTAACGTTTTTGGTTCCACTCATAGTTCAGCTATTTGGCGCTAGATGTCTCTTAACTGAAGTCGATAAAACAGTTCTAGGCTTTAGTTCAGCTACTGTCCGCTTGAAGCGCTGTCAAGAAGTTTAAATCGTAGAAAGAAAAAACCGTCATCCCTTATTGTTCACCATAGTTTTAACACAATAAAAAGTATGTATTGTCACTGCTTAACGATGAACCGATGAACTTAACTGATGCGACGTAGAATTTTTCGTGGTAATGTTTGTTAGAATTGTATTTAATACATATAACTGTTTATGCACTGTCACTTTGTTTATAACGTTTGTTTACAACTAAACTGAGATTGTTCTTCAAGATAACACTTGTACGATATAGTTATCGGTTAATGTTCACTTTAACTCACAGGACGTAATTAGTAACTTGGTATTTATAATTAAATCAATTTATTAAAAACTTTCGGTAAGGAACTCAGTGTTTACGCGACGGCAGCGCCATCTGTCTGTATGTGAATATCATTTATGCATGAATGGATGGGGTTTGTTCAACAACCCTTTTATTTTTGCGTAAGGATAAATTTTTCTCACATACTTTATTGAAGACATTATATAAAATCACTCATGTTGTCCCTCAGGGTTAGGTAGAGTTGTACCGATAAGTATACTCATATTTTTATTCATCAAGTCTTTGTTTAAGTCCCATGTACGAGTATTAAGTGGCAAGCCTAATTGCCATCGACCGGGCACAAAGACCTGTTCTATCGAAGTCATATAACTGTTTCCCATTAGTTTCCAAAATAACTGGATTTAAAACTCAAGGAATCAACTCCAATTTCGTGGAAAACAGTAATCCTTAATCCTCCGTTCCTGTATAAAATAACAAGACTTTAATCCCCGGTACCTTTACGTACGAGTACGCGTATGAAGGTATACATGACTCTAGTCATGTATACCTTCATGTTTTTTAGTGTTTTATGACTGCATTTTTTAATAAATTACGGCCAGAAAATTGAAGACAGTTTTATTTCGTTACGAAAAATTTATTTAATTTAATTTATTGACAGGAAAAGTTGTGGTAATCTGGTATGGGCATGTAATGCGGGGGAATGAGAAAAATATCGTGAGGAAAGTTTTGAGTATGAATGTCGAAGAATACTGAAAGCCTTCCACCTGGACATGCTTTGCCGTGGCCGACTTGGAAATCCCTAAATAGACTCCGAACCCAGGTTGGCCGTAGCAAAGACAATCTCTTCAGATGGGGGTTCATTGACGGCTCAGACCTCAAGTGTGTATGCGGCGTATCTCCGCAGATAATTTCCCACCTTCCATCTTGCGCTGCATGTCCTGACACCTGTACACTTGACGACCTTATGACTGCATCAGCGAGTGGAGTTCACATAGCTGAATATTGAGCCAAAACGATTTAACTGAAATTTGCCATCGACACGCTAAGAAGAAGTAGAAAAAGAACAAAGAAACAATGGTGGCCTGACTGAGGATGATATGGCTAGAATTGAGGTGACTGCTGAGATGAAAAATAATAGAGAAGTACGGAAGAAGAAGACATGATGCGCCAACTTCAAATAAATTGAGAAAAGGGTTGGAGAATGACAAAGTTCATAGTCAGTGTCCATTTGGTAATAAGTGATAATTATCCCTAATTTTACACTAATGTTAAATATCGATTGATCAGTAGTTTTTACCAGCAACAATCTGTAATTGGTTGGTTGAAAACATTACTCTTCGTGGCTTATCCTACCCTGTGCCGTAAGTCGAGGAATCAAGTCTCAGGATTGAATTACAGATAATTGGATTACCGAAAGAGGGATCAATAAGTGATGTATTGGCTGGTAATTTCATTTATTTGCGGTTTAGTCGGGCACGGAAACAAAGTTCAATTACTGTAGATGTCAAAGTGACCTTGGTGTGTACTATGTTCGTATTCTGAAGGGCAAGAATTCATGAGAGTATCTATCTATATAAATAAAAAGAGAAGTCCTGACTGACTGACTGACTCATCAACGCCCAGCCCAAACCCTTGGGCCTAGAAAGCTGAAATTTTGCACAGAGGTTTCCTTTATAATGTAGACAAGGAATAAGGAAGGATTTTTCGAAATTCAACCCCTAAGGGAATTAAATAGGGGATGAAAGTTTGTATGGAAAATCGTCATTTTTGTCGTTAACCGACATCCACGCGGGCGAAGCCGTGGACAAAAGCTAGTCTTGAATATATGCAAGCCTAGTACTTTTATTGTAAGTACCTACGTTAGCCATGTAGAACTTGTATAGATCACATGTGAAGCGAAGTGTGTCAAGTGTGTGTGTGCAATAAATGATTTTTTGAAATTGAATTGAACTTTTATTTTTATCCTTAGATACAATACAATAAAAATCATCGTTCGGAGGGGTTGTTGTAGATTCGCCACAACTGTAAATTCCTCACATTTTTTAAACTCTATACATTGAAAGTAAATTAGTCACATGCATAAAACATAATTATGTGTAACTTCGTCACAAGTCTTCATAAGTACATATTTTTTTGCATAAAGTACTGCTAGCAAACTAAGTTATATAGTTATAATAGGAAAGTTAGTAGTTATTAAGTTGGTAGTTATTATAAGTATTTCAGAATTTTCATGAAATAATGGTTTTACAATGGATGAATTGTTTTGCATTCACTGAGTTACGAATTGATTACCCAATTTTAATTAATTTGCCAATCAATCATTACTCAACTATATTTTATTTACTTACATTGAAATCTTCTATTCAATACCGAAACTAGACAAACAAAACGTGAAATATTATGCCTAACCACGAACTATCGAAAATACATTCCAAAAAATAAATAGTGATGTCCATTTCCATTAGAGGATTAGTTCCATCACCGACAATATCGATTCGATAAACTGTATTCATGGTAAACCGCGAACGAGTTCGCATCGTTCGTTTAGATTAGTGAAATTTTCGATCAATATTCATCGACAGGTTTTGCCGGGTTATAATATTATAACGTTGGCACTTCACTAGAAAAACTCGAGGAACTCGTGGCTTAATAATATCAGTCGCTCAGATCAAACTTAAGGGGGTCTCAAATCCCGTCGGGGCTGTGGATTATCCCGTCGGGGCTGTGAATTATCCCGTCGGGGCTGTGGATTATCCCGTCGGGGCTGTGGATTATCCCGTCGGGGCTGTGGATTATCGAAAAGATAACGCGGCTCCGACACAAGGGCGAAGAAGGAACATGGGTCTGGTTTTTAGTCAGTAGAAGTCTGACACTCCCCTTCGCTCTGCCCAAGAGTGGTTATTCGATGATTTTCCACCCACAAAAAAAAAAGAAAGGGGGTCTAAAATAGCAACTTTCGCAGATCTTAATATGAATTGCGTTAAAAAAAAAACGTTAAATGGACCTTTCATAATATTAACTGCGTCTGTGACCATTTTACGAATTTTAACGCAATTCATAGTATGATCTGCTAAAGAGGTCATTTAAGAATCCCGGTTAAGCTGCACCTGCTTACCCATTCCATACCGAGTTTCCTCCGTGCCTCGGAAAGCACGTGAAACTGCCATTTGTAGATCTTAGGTAGTCGTTACAGGTTAAAGGGGAAAATATACAAGTCCGTGATTAGACCTGTCGTACTGTATGGATCAGAGTGCTGGGTCAAAGCCCAGCACTCAAAAGATGGATGAAAAGCGATTGCATGTAGCGGAGATGAGAATGTTGAGATGGATGTGCGGAGTGACAAGAATGGATAAGGTAAGGAATGAGTATATTAGAGGAAGTTTGAAAGTGGCGCCTGTTACAGAAAAAATGAAAGGAAGTCGTTTATCTTGGTATGGTCATGTAATGAGGAGGGATGAAATGCATATGACTAAAAAAGTGATGGATATAAATAATGTTGATGGATGGAGAGGGAGAGGAAGGCCAAAGAAACGATGGATGGATTGTGTGAAGAATGATATGAATGAGAAAGGAGTAAATGCCACCGTGACGTCTAACAGGGAAGAACGGAAGAAGAAAACGTGTTGCGCCGACCCCAAATAGAATGGGATAAGGGCAGGAAGATGATGAGGTAGTCGTTACCCCTTTATAAGGCAATGGCAATATATTTGCCACCAAATTCAGCTCAAAAATTAAATAATTTGTTACAGGTAAGTACTCTATCGTTGTACAGAGAATATTCAAAAACTTATCAGACACTCATTAACTTATCAAAAAACACAAAAAAAGTAAAATAAAATGAAAAAATATTTTCTACCAATTATAACCTGTCTTTTTGGCATTATTTTCAAATTGCCAGATGCGTTATGCCTGTTAAAGGGTTACAGGACAACAAGTCTTAGGCCCGTAATCCACTAAAGCGGAGAGGAGCGGAGACGAGAGGAGATGTGCGGAAATCGGCCAATCACATTAGTTAAAATGTACATCTGGTCTTTCGTCCTTCCTGTGATTGGTCGAATTTGGCACATCTCCTCTCCGCTCTGCTCGTCTCCGCTTTGGTGGATTACGGGCCTTACCAAGGCGTATCCTATTACCCAGTAGTAACTGGATTGTGGAGGTTAGTTGACTCCATGTAAAATACTGGTATTATGCTGCATCTGGTAATAGTGGTAGCCGCCCGCTAATATTATTGGGAAATGGCTAGGCTGATGATGAATCAACCTCTAATGGTACCATAGCAATCGTGGATTTACGACGAACATAACCTAGGTGTAACTGCTAAGAGCTTTTAACCACATTGTATTGAACGAACATCCCTCAATCGATTTATTTACAAGCAGCTTGGCGTCAATAAGTACTGCCTTAACTAAAAGATGCATCACTGCCGATGAATTTCAGTAGCGTGTGCGCCTGCTTTCCTGCCTAAGCAGGTGCCTAATTTTATATTCTTAGTTTTTATTATAATTATAAGTATACTAAGGTTAGCCGTTTAAATTAAGCTTAGTTAATTTATATTTTGTTTGTTTTTTTTTTTTTTTTTAATTCTAAATGTATGTGTGTAATAGTTCTTGCAACATTACTTTACTGCCAACTGTGGAGGCTTGTAAATGGCTTGTCGTTGAACAATTCACTATTTATTTTTGTATTGTTAGCTGTAAGCCCCCCAAATAAAATAAAATAAAAATAAATAAAATAAGACTTACGATTGGTAACCCGTGAATTGAATCCGAGTTGCCTTTGAATCCAAGTTTACTGTATGTACATAATCTCCTCTGTTTCCAAAACGGTTGAAAAAACACGTTGTTAATACCAAATCCATATCCCAGAACCAATAACTGAAGACATGTTGTGACATCCACCTACCAGAACTTCAGCCCACTACCACTCACCGAACGGAGACCCGAGTCCCAACAGTGGGAAAATAACATGCTAATAGTGCTAAAATCCCATCAAGGTCTTCACACAAAATAAACCACACGAAAACCAAGCATTTCTTATTCCATTCTTCTTTACTTAAACAAAAAAATTCAATAGAAAAAGAAATTTAATTAGAGACAATTGTCCCTAGACGCTGCCTAAGCAGAAATCTCGGCGAGTAGCCTTATGTTTATTTAGGACCAGGGATATTTAATCGTCTTATTATTTCGTGTTTTTTCTGCTCGGTGTTCAAAGGAAAATAGGCTTTAATTGGATGTGGCGGTGAAGGGAAAGAGGGAAGAAAGGGTATGTTTTGATGACATAGATTTCTGGAACCTTTTTCATCATCGTTTTCGTTAGTTAGAAGGGTTCTAGGAGCATGTTTTAATTTTCAGTCTTATACAGTTTTTTGCACAGTTGCCACGTTATTCATAAAAGCTTAGTGTTTTTAAAGAGTATGACTAGACTATAACTATAACTGACACAATTAAGTAAATCAGAGCTGTACGCGGTGATTAGTAAAGAACAAAAAGTGCACACAATAAAGAAAAATTTTTTTGCTAGCCTATTGATTGTGTCTGCTAAGCAAAGTCCTCTCCTTTCTCCTTACAAATCTTAATATCCTGTGCGTCTCTGGTTATGTTCGCCTCGCAAACAAGATACGATCGTCACTCCAACGCAACGTTGCAGTGGTCTACCTCGACGGCGATTTCCCCCGACAGGCATCCATTGAGTGACAATCGTTGCCCATCGCTCCGGGCTCATTCGTATTACATGTACGGTTTTCTCTTAAACAGCTAGAACACAGCCCTGTGATGACGACCCCGAATTACGACCAGTAAGTTCTGGGTACTTTGTGTTATTTATTTCACCACCACTGCTGTCAAAACGGTGAAAGAAAACACTTTGAGGAAACTGGCATGTCCTGGAATAAAAAAATCGAAGACTGAATTATAGGCTATTCCCTCTCATAGGCCTGTGTATCAGCAGTGGGAATATTTTAGGCTGATTATTCAAATAGGCTAGGAAGATACCCATTACCAACCAACTACGATCTTAAATCTTCATATCTTCCAAGAGGATAGCGTGCTCTTAAAGCGAAAACCAACTAAAGTCACTTATAGGCAAAAATGAGTTACAGATACCGTTAGAATCTCCTTTTCAAGATCTATCAATGGAGCGTTATATCGGAAAACGGGTTTTACCAGTAGGTAAAACCCGTTTTCCGATATAACGCTTCATTCTGGATTTACCTTTTAGCTAAGGTAACTTATCAGGAGATTTTTTAACTAAAGAACAGACAAAACCCAATAAGTGTCGGTTATAGCAATGTTTTTGCACTGTAAGCAATGTTTCTCGCCAGGAAAAACATTCTATCGCCGTTTAATAGGTTTTGGCATGATTCAAGTTAAATTAATAAAATTAAATTAATAACAATTTGATAAATGAGTAAAAATACTAAATATTTCCACGTAGTATTAGCAATTACCCACTAGGTGAACATACAAATTCTGTTTAATTAAAATAATAAAAAAACTGTTGTCCAAACTATTTTCTTAAAAAGGTAAGAATATATTGCCGCTACAGGAAAAATCATTAATTTGCAGCACTTATTAAGCCAATCCTTATTTTTTCCTACTTGTTTAGAGAATTAAGTTCTTTTTTTTCTTCCACCCGAATAATGAATACAATAAGAAATCAAAAATACACATACTCTCCTCATTATCAGTTGTTTTAATAGAAATTTCACGATTCGAACCTTTAAACACGATTTTCTCGAAACTATAAAATGTGTAGTTAGTTGGGTTTCGCAGTAAGGGCACGAATAAAGTGTTCACAGCATGACACGCAGACAGAAACATTGAGAAAACTAGATTGTACAGCCACGGCAAAACAAAGGACAAAGCACAAACAAAGACGCTGGTGAAAAACATGAAGAAGAAAACAAACTTGCAAACACCCTTTATCCAAATGGAACAGCTAAATAGCGTATTATTCAAGCTTCAACTCCAAAGGAGATACTTCACCGTATCATTTCGTTTTAAAAAGAATTTAATACCTTCTGAGACTGTTAGCGAATTTGAATAATGTTTTTCTTGAAAATAATCACGAGTTGGCAGTTTCAGCCATTTGTGGCGCTGAACAAAAGCGTTTTATAGCGAGACGCGGGTTTAAAACAGTTTCTTCTTTTTTTTTTTGTTAAAAATTTAAAATGCAAACCTTTATTTAAGTTGTATTCTTTGGAGAAGTTTTATGCAAATGAGGGAGTATGTGATAACTGGATGGGATTTTGGAGACAGAAAATACCTAGGTGTTGAAGTTGCGAAAAAAATCTTTATTCAAAATTAAAGCTGCTTAATAAGGAGTTAATAGGATTCAAACTACCTTTAGTGGACGCTACAATTTTTGTTATAGGTAATATTTACTTTATTTCTGTTGTATTTTTATTTCTTGCCTCGTTGTTTAATTAGTTGTTTTCTTCACTTCTTTAAGTGATGGGCCACTTAAACGGAAGCTTGAAATGTTTCCATATTTAATGTTTAATAGTCCCTCTCCTAGAGAGGAGGCTTGCAGTGGGAACATTATAGGCTGATGATGATTACGAGTACACTCATTCTTGAAATAGCGAGCCAAATCAAATATTTAAAAAATATAGCAACAAATTTTCTTACAATGCACTTGACTGAGAACAGAATTCACTTAAAACTGATGTTATGACCTGTTATGCCCATGTCTATACTCAAAGCCAATACCAAAATAAACTTTAGTATTTGTAGATATTAAACACAATTTTCCAAAACATAGATCCAGAACATGCTATACGTCCTTACCTTGCAGTGAAAATAACATTTTTACTCTAAAATCACATCAAATTTGAAAAATCCAAAACAGTATCATGCTAGTAATAAATTTGAATTTGAAAATAACCTGTAGCATTTTTAAAATCACTTTTCATGATTCTAGACTTGATAAATTAAGAGAATTACTGCTTAAATAATATAAAGGTTTAGTTATCATAGGCCCTACAGTTTTCTTTCAAGACATTTGTGTCTTGTGTGTCTGTAATAATTATCCTGTGCCTACTATTATAAGAAGCCCTCAATCTTCTCCTACACCCAGAACTATGTCTTACTTACATTGTAATGTTGAAACGTAACAACCATCCCCTGTCTTCGCGGTCCTACGGCACAATTAATGAGCACCCCCTAAATTTGGACCCACAGGTCTATTTTACTGACACTAAAATTTAACCTAAATGTGTCACAAATCTTTGTAGACCTCAAATTGTGTGTTTTAGACATTTTGGTAAATAACATCTATCTTATATATATATATATCTATATAAATAAAAAGAGAAGTCCTGACTGACTGACTGACTGACTGACTGACTGACTGACTGACTCATCAACGCCCAGCCCAAACCCTTGGACCTAGAAAGCTGAAATTTTGCATAGCGGTTCCCTTTATAATGTAGACAAGGAATAAGGAAGGAATTTTCGAAATTGCACCCCTAAGGGAGTTAAATAGGGGATGAAAGTTTGTATGGAAAATCGTCATTTTCACGCGGGCGAAGCCGCTGGCAAAAGCTAGTCTAAAAGTACAAATACATTTCGACAGTTCTTGTAAGTAAAAGGAAGCGACCCTATTGCCATCAACTGGGCTCTAATCAGCATTCCGTAGCTACCACTGAGAAATTCCTGATGGAGAAATCCAAGTCGGGAATCAAACTCAGGAGTTCATGCTCAGTAGCCACACTTTTGACCACGACACCAACGTGCAACGAGGCAATTGGCTGGCTATGATTAATAATAATAACATATTTAAATGCCTACTGGTGGCCCACAGGAAAGGGCTAGTGTTCGTCATGAGTTTGAACTTAAATATACGAGTATTTTGAGTTAATCATCACGACTCTTAAATTTTGAAGAACATCGCTGCAAAAATGCACAATCAGTGCATAAATAGGAAGACTTTAACCAGAGCTATCATTATTGAAATTTCGTGTGCTGTTGACCGTTTAGGAGCTCGCTTATATGGAGGAAATCCTAAATAGAAGCAGGTCATCCTTATCACGAATAAAGCATTGTTATTAAAAAAAATTAAACGTTAACCAACATGTAAAAGTCAAAATCGAATTAAAGTAGAATGAGAGGAAGTCAAACAAACTAACACACAAACATTGCAAGTTAAATGAAAGTTATTATAAATGTATCATGTTTTTTAATAAAACTAGGAATGAACATATCAAAACATACCATTTATTATTTATTCTCAGGCCACTTACAGACTAACACAACATAATGATAAAATAAAACACAAAATTATATATATTAAATTCTTGCATAAACGCATGATTGGTCGAGCTATTTCCTAGCTCGCATCTGCCTTCACTTCTTTCAAAGAGAAAGAATAATTGCAAATTCTACACTCACTTATTCCATGTCCTTTAAATAAATACATTATTAAGCACTTTAATTAAGGAGCTCTTCAAAGCTAATATATCCAAGGAAATTAAAACTAAAATTCTGTGAAACACACTCAGGATTTTACTTTTAAAAGTCCTTGCTAAGTAAAGTAGGTGCAGAATTAATTCGGATTACGTAGCGCAGTAAATCCTAGTGTGGCGTGTTTTTCTCTTAGACTGTGAGCTTTTATATATTATGTATATTATTTTTCGTTTTATATGTATATATTTTATTGCAAGCAGTGGTGAGATTAGTACCTAGTTAATTTTTATGATTGATTTTAAGATTTTCAAGGTTGTTAGAGTTTTACTCCTATTGTAATGAATGATAGTTATATTACCGTTCATTTTGATCATTAAACTATTGTTAACATACCCACGTCACGCTTGTAATCCTGAAATGGTTAAACAGAGGTGTATCAAAAAGTACCTACACCCACATTTTGCTATTATGTTTTTAATTCCCATGTAATAGGAGGTAAGGCTGTTGTCATAAACCGGTCACAAATCCAGATTCTGTGACTGAGAAATTCCTGATGGACACCCGAATAACACTTAACGAGAACCGGAAATCGTACCCAGGATTTCTTGCTCAGTTACCTTATTGGTGGGTCTACTTTTCAGCGTACAACTCTGCCAAACCCTTCGGAGAACCAATTACGCGTGATGCTATGTTATTTTGATTACAGAATAATTATAATTTAAACCGGCTTTCACGAAGTGTTTCATTCAAAGCACATTACAGCTGCAGCAAGCAACGTTACAATGTCGCATAATGAAACAGCCAGCAATTGCAAGAATTCTTCACTACAGCACTCATGAAACTTACCTAGGACAACAAACAGACATTTTTCTTGACTCCAAGACGACTCCGGAAGAATTACACAATTAAATAAATCATCCTTTTCTTTTCTCAGAAACTTGACGTACAAAAGTGGAACCTAGTAGCGTTGCTATTATTTTAACTGCAAAACAGTGGGAAAAGTTGAGACATTCACAGAATTACGGTCGTTTTTATTTACCGTTTCCTTACAGCCTGGGGAAGTCTTAAGCGCTGTTTGTGGTTTGGGAAACTATTTAGTGGTGAGAACGCTATTGTTATTTACGCCCAGTTCACGGCGTCATTCGATGCGATTGTGACACGAGTGATGAGAGCTTCACTTATTTGCTAAGTATCATTTTTGTATATGGCCGGTAAAAAACGCCTGACACATACCGGAAAGTCCGGGGAGAGGTTTGATTATGTGGGGCTTGCACCCACTAAATAAAACCACCGGTAACCTACTGTCACCTTGGCGGGTGGGCCAAGAGAACTGCTACGCTACCTATCCAGCGCAGCCCACTTTCAGACTCCAAACGTTGACAAGTACCCTAGTCAAGTCGCAATAACGCGATGCTCTAAGCAATTTTGTTCACCCTTTTTCTTCTTACAGTGGTTTCAGACTAGCTTATTGTTTCGTGCGTATGCACGTTCCCATTTTAGGGTTACAAAAATTGCACGTACACTCACTTTTTCATGTTTGCGCGGGGTAAGATGTGCCCGAAAAGGTGTCTTTTCACTGCACGCGAGTGGCAATAAAACGCCTTCGCGCGACTTCTAAAAGTGAGCCAAAACCCCTGTCTTAGTCGTTGTCGCAACAAGCGTGTCGCTTAGGCGTTCAAAGAGAGAATGGTCGACGTTTTTGTAATGATGGCACATTACGTGAAAATTATGGACTTTTTTGGAGGTCTAAGTAAAGTGGTAGTAAAGGTAAGTATGTGATACTAAACAGTTGTATTTATGGTCTGTGAATCCTAGTTTTTGTTAGGTTGGTCTTAGCGGAAATTAGTGTTTCACATTACAGACCCAAGTAAATAATGATGTCAAAACTAAAAGAATGCCACAGAGCCAAAACTTTAACGATATTGGTTACCACTTAAGACGATAGACTGAAATGTCTATGACAGATAAAGACAAATCAAAGCCTGAAACATGGCTTTTGTTTTTAAACCTCTTCCTGTGTCCCACACTAGGGATTCCTTCTGCATCATGGGTGCGATACCAAACATCATACTCACATACATAAACAGTCAGACCTGGAACAACTATCTGGAGAGAATCGAATCCGCGACACGCAGCGCAGCAGTCAATCGCTCCGCTACTGCGTCAACCGAGCCTCGAAATTCAATGCTAATCGCAATTTTTTTTTACAAAATCGAATTTAAATAAAAAAGTAATACATTTATAATACTTTTGCACCGACTAAAGTCGCGGGTAACAGCTAGCATAGTACTATGCATGAAAAGGTCGAAACAAGATATATTTTGTACTTCCTCCCTCATAATATAAATAGAACAGCCTTTGTGTTTATAATGTGCTTGTAAGTAGACCTAAACCAGGCTTTGAAGGCTCCTAAAGAATTCACAACACGTCCGAAGTATGACTTGAAATGGTGCCAAAAAATCTCGTGGTCAGCATTTAGATTTTTATTCAACCATGAAGTACTTATGTATGTTGTTGTCTATTTGTACGGGTTTCTCGTATGCAATGACCTGAATTGCATTTGCCGTATACAGTGGCTTGCTACTTATAATTTTAATTAAATTTTGGACAATTCGGCTGGTTACAGTGGCATACTTTCATGTTTCATTTAATCTACAACTTCTAGATGGCCTGCAAGTAAGATTATGTGTATTATCGTCATTGTTATCATCATCCGCCTATAATTTTCTCACTGCAGATACTCAGGCCTCCTCTATAGGAGAGAGATGGGCTATAATCCACCAGGCGGGCCCAGTGCGGGTTGGTAGATGTCACAAGTCTTAGAATTTTTTGAAGACATGTCGATTTCCTCACGATGTTTTCCTTCACCGTTTTGAGAGTGTATTATGTTCCCAATTCTAGGATACAGGCGCCCTTGAAAGAGAAAAGGTTAATGAGTTGATTACCACTGGGGCCCAGTGCGGATTAGTATTGATTACCTCGTATTAGCTGATGTTATTCTTGCGATAACCTACACCTTTCCATCTGGCGCAACATAATTGGCAGGTAAAAACTTACAGCTGATTTAAAAAGAATATTCCTGGACTCCTGGAATATTGGATTATAACATAACCAGCATGTAGGTATAAAAATACCCTTAAGATACTTGTATTCTCCGTCATTGCGATCAAATTTTTGTTCTAGACCATATCTGGGAACTATGTAGTTACGGTGATAATTATCATGTATATTCAAATTCCTTTTTTTTTATTTTTTTTATGTTCTTTTATTCACGTTCCTTTAAATACATCCATGACCCCCTTGCTATTCGTTGAATGTAACAGCTTAATGTTTTGAGTGCTTTACGAATGCTTTATGCGGGCGCCACACACTCGACGAGTGGTATGGGAAGTAGCGAGGAAAGGAGGCAGAGACATAGTGTGGCAACGTTACTCGTCATGCCGCACGTCATGCTCCTCGTCCTGCCCACCGCTCCGCGATGTTCGCGCGATTAGTAGATGTAATCCGACATCTCCGTTGGCGAGGACGACGACGACGATGTATATTTTTTTTATGACATTGATATATTTATCTACACTAAAAATGCATAGCGCGCACGCTGCCACAGTTTCATCGTCCACCAAAGGCAAATGACAAGTGAGGAGCGTCGCGATTAATTGCGCGAGTAGAGCAGTGTGGCCAGAGCGGGCAACATCGCGGTAAATAGCGGCAGCGCGAGGAGCATGGCGATGAACAGCGCAAGGAGCATAGTGTGGTGGCCGCATTAGGTCCTACAGTATAACGTGATTTCTTCACCTTGATAAAAAAAAAAATCCCGGCCTTTTTTGAATAGATATTGTACTGTGCACTTAATTCGATCAACAAAATGCTTGGTTGACGGCTTTGTGGAGGGTCCGTTAACACTTTGTATAAATAGTAGTGGTGGGTATAGTGGGCACATATCACTACAAAGGCACTCCGTGGAGAACACAGGGTCTGTCTACTCTTCGGAGAAATCAATCCTGTACATACCTACATTTAGGTAAGAAACTCTAGCTTGTGTGTGTGAGCTTACTGTGTACAATCTCATAAAGGGCTGTACGATGCAAATCTTAGCTTGTCACCTAATGCTAGGCAAGTAGAAATGGATATTTAAAAAATGAAAAACTCTAAAATTTAAAATGTGCTCTGAAATCGTTTACAGTCATCGTCATGAACATCATTCGCCTACTCTTATTTATTTGAGGTCGTCGCAGCATGTCTTCTTCTTCCAAACTTTATTATTACTTGACTCCTCAGCAGTGACCTGCTTTCTAGCCATATCATCCCTTACACCAGTCCATCCATGATTTTTTAAATAATGATTGAAAATATCTTTACGAAGTCTTATAATTTATCTCAAAATCACACTATTATAAGCCTCTAATAATATGGGCGACAGACTTTTTTCCTGTGTAGATAAATGTAATCCAGCACACGGGCCCAGTGCGGGTTAGTAGACGTAACATAATAACGAGGTTTGGTTCTAAGAAATACCGCTTTCCTCACGATGTTTTCGTTTTGGTAAACCGAAGAAACTAGTACCTATATAATAAAAAATAACTTGTACACACATGTTTATGTGATTACTACGATGGGGCTTTAAAGGATATACTTATATTTAACGAGGAATCTTACACCCATATTTATAGTGCCGACATCAAGTCCATTTTTAAACTTGGGTCGACTGTCGTTGTCATAACAACAAGGAGATATCGCCCACCGAATCAATCCTGAATTTCTTGGTGGGAATTGGCTTCCTCTGTATATATGTATGTTGCCTCCTACATCAGCCATTCTTGTCAAACCCATTGTTGCATTCGGTTTTAATCAACGCTAAAGATGTCATAATGTCACTAAATCGTTGTTAAAGATGTCTGTAATGTCTTTCTGTTTTGAAAAGTGGGCGTTTATGTCAAATAATAAACAAACTATGGATTGTCAATATGTCTAATGTGTAAAGTCCGACTCAAATTCAGTCCACGACTGACAAAACAAGTGTTAATTACGACATAAATGGAATGTAAACAAACGATTTTTTAAGAAAAAGGAATTAGGTAATTACGTAATGCAGCAACAAAATTGACTGCTGAAAGCACTTCCGTATAGTCGAAAGAAACATAAATCATTTAATAAAAACTTCGTTAATATTCAATTCGCGTATTTTCACTGGAGTTTTTTGTTTAATGGTACACACAAAAAACTCGTTAGATTATAACTTTCTGCAATCTGGACCTTTACATGGAACTTAATTGAATTTATTTCAATTATACAAAAAACGAGAACTCTTCGCTGAATAGTCAGTTTGGGTCCACCTTCAGGTTATACGACGCTTGCCTAGGTTGGTCCGTGGATGGGTGACCACCTCATAACATACTGACTTTCTTTCATGCTTGGAAAAGCATGTTAAACCTGCCATTTGTAGATTTTCGACAGCTGTCGTCTCAGGTAGTCAAAGGCCTGACAGTCTAACAACGGGTCTTACCAAGGGGCATCATTTTACCCAGTAACAGGGTTTTAGAGGTCAGATTTTTTTGTAAAGCCAGTTTGTTCATATTGAAGACATCAACACCACGACCTTTAAGGTTTAAGACATATGCATATTCTTCTTCTTCTTATCGTGTAGGCAGTAAGGTCTAACGACCCCATACACCCTAGTAGTTTCTAAACCGCCTCAAGGGCCTCTGAAATGGTTTGACGATCACCATTTTGGCAGCCGGTACCACCGCGACCAGCTTATATTATGTGCTTTCCGAAGCACGGAATCATCTTTTTATCAGAGAATTAGGTGATTCAAGCCTGCAATAATAGCCAAACTGGAAACAACTTTTACAAAGTATGCTTCCCGTGGGAATCAGACCCACGACTGTCACGAGGCAAACGCCTAAACCACTCGATTACGAAGGTATACGTTATGATGAGTAAATTATTCAGAAGTGGTATGTATTGTATGCGTATAAACACTTCACACGGCTAATATATCACAATGTAAGCAGGCTGATGACGCAGTAAGTTAAGATATAGCGCGGTTTTTGTAAACGTACGGGTCTATATTTGTAGAAGTGCCGGAGTGAAAAGCATAATTCAGTGGCTGATAGTTGAAATCTGTTTGGCAAATTTTCTCACAAAATATTATGTACAGCTTTGAAAAGCATTTGATTGAAAATAAAAAGGTTTGAAAAGGAAAGGTTTCTTTTAAAAGTATTTCATATTTATAGTTCTTCCTTTAGTCGTAGGTGGCACTGCAGTACTTTGATTATATGTCTATGTAGTACATTTTACAGTGCCGCTACAAAACTAATAAAAATACACATGCGTTGGGCCTACCTCCCATCATGTGCTTCAGTGTGAAGATCATAAATTTATTTTGCTCAACTTCTCAACAAAAACGCATCGTTGCCACTCAAATTTCCCACCCCTATATCAAACCCACACTTGATCCAAATATCTCTAATCGCCGACGGCCATCAATGTAACTAATTGGGCATATAATTTATGCGGCGGTCACTCTGACTAATGACAACGGTTTACGCAAGCCTGCTTGAGGCCAATGCTGAGATCAGCAGATTATAGGCTGTATCTGCGAAATGAGCGGGCTTCAGTCAATGATTGGTCGATGTTTTGATGGGGCATTGCTAGTGTTTGGTATGTGTTTGCGAGTAATGATTGATCTCGGCTGTCAAATGGGTTTAATTTATTGTGATGTAGATATTCGTAGAACTTATAATTAAGTTCTAAGAAAATTGTTACTGCTAAAAAGATAAATTATTTGTGGGTGCTTTAGGGTAGAAATTATATTTACATCATCCGGGCGAAGTTTTAATGGAAAAATAATTATATTTTTGTAATTAAGCCATTTGCAAACTACTGTTTCTTATAAATAAATAATTAACAATGTCGAGTGAATGTTGATGTTGTGTGTTGTTGAATAATTTGATTACCTACATTGTTGAATGCCATTGTTTTAATTTAATTAATAATTATTCAGTTCCAGTTAAAACAGCATCTGAATTATTAAAGTAATTTATATTAATCAACACACAGCACCCAGCTATATTAGAATTTTATTAAAACTAAAATATTACAAATATTTAGGTTTATCAATATAATTTTTCATGCGTTTATACATATATTGTTTGCAAACTATAAAAATACTTACAATATCAAAATAATATCTATATCTATAAAAGGGAAAGGTCACTCACTCACTCACTCACTGACTCATCACGAAATCTCAAAAACCGCTGGACGTACAAAGATGATTTTTGGCAGGGAGATAGTTTATGGTTAGTAGACGTCCGCTAAGAACGGATTTTGCGACAGGGCCGGATTAGGGTGGTCTAAGGGCCCTCGCAAGTTTGTATGAAACTCCTTCATTTTTTGTGCTACAATCTAGATTTTTGGCAGAGACGTAGTTTATAGTCAGTGGGCGTCTGCTATGAATTAATTTTGCGACAGGGCCGGATTAGGGTGGTCTAAGGGCCCTCACAAGTTTGTATGAAAGTCCTTAATTTTTCGTGCTATAATCTTGATTTTTAGCAGAGACGTAGTTTATAGGCAGTAGACGTCTGCTTAGAACCGATTTTGTGACAGGGCCGGATTAGGGAGGTCTAAGGGCCCTCGCCAGTTTATATGAAAGTCTTTCATTTTTTGTAACACAATCTTCGTTTTTGGCAGGGACGTAGTTTAAAGTTAGTAGACGTCTGCTTAGAACCGATTTTGAGACAGGGCCGGATTAGGAAGGTCTAAGGGTTCTCGCCAGTTTGTATGAAAGTCCTTCATTTTTTGAGCTACAAACTTGATTTTTGAGACGGGCGTAGTTTATAGTTTGTAGACGTCTGGTAAGAACAGATTTTGTGACAGGGCCGGATTAGGGAGGTCTAAGGGTTCTTGCAAGTTCGTAAGAAAATCCTTAATTTTTTGTGCTACAAACTTGATTTTTGGCAGGCACATAGTTTATAGTTAGTAGAACTCTGCTAAGCACAGGTTTTGTGGCAGGGCCGGATTAGAGAGGTTTAAGGGCGCTCGCAAGTTTGTTTATTAAAAGTCCATCATTTTGTGTGCTACTAACTTGAATTTTGGCAGGGACGTAGTAGGTGAGTAGAAGTTTGCTAAGAACCGATTTTGCGACAGGGCCGGACTAGGGAGGTCTAAGGGCTCACGCGAGTTTGTATGACAGTCCTTCCTTCTTTGAGGTACAATTTTGGCAGGAAGGTACTTTATAGTTAGTAGACGTTGACTAAGAACAGATTTAGCGGGTTTAGCAACATGGCCAGATTAAGGAGGTCTGAGGGCTTTCACATGTTTGTAAAAATTTACTGTTTTTTTTTGTACTAACAACCTGAAATTTAACAGGTCTAGAGTTTAGGAGTAGGAGATCTAAGCTAAGAAATTTGTAAGGAAGACCTGGACTAAGGGCTCCCGTAAGTCCATATGAAATCCTTGGCTTTTTGTACCTCAAAAATTGGCACAGAGATAGAATATAGTTAAGACATTTCAGGTAGGAATAGATTTTACGACAGGGCTGGTTTAAGGGAATATAATCGCTTCGATTGGCATTTGGCATTCGATTTGACATAGTACCATCCACAGGCAGTCCAGACAAGAGAGTCAAAATTTCTACGCGAACGAAGTCGCGGGCAACTGCTAGTGTTTTAATAAAAATGTAAAAGATAAATGCTGAAGGAATGAATGTACAAGCTTTGAAGCCTAATGTTATACAGAAACATCTTGCCTTTGATTCACGAAGTACTTATAAGACAAGTACACCCACATTGTGCCAGTATGTTTAAGACCTACATAAAAGAAGACAAGCAATAATAAAACACTGAAAAAAACTATTAAAAAACAATAGAATTTCCGATTCACAAGAGAGAAACCAACCATCTTCTCAAACACGTCTAATTGTACGCAAACTCAGCATAAAAATACTTACTAGCAGCATTACTGGAAAACTAAAAGGATTGCCGGTCTAACAAGGCATACAACTTTGTACTGAGATTTTTTAACCAACGGTAAAGTTGAAAGGCATCCATTGCGGTTCAGATGTAAAAAGCTTCTAAGCTAATTAGTTGTATGTTTTAAACATAGTTTGAAAGTTCTAGGAAGCGTGGGTATCATGCATAATATTATATACTAGCTGACCCACGCAACTTCGTCTGCGTCACATAAATATAGCTATAACCTTTCTCGATATATCGACTATCCGACATAAATTAAGCTAAATCGTAACAACAAAAAATCTTATCTTTCCTCTTATTAAAATAGTTTGGATGGTTTAGATTAGCTTAGATTATAATTTTAAAGTGTGAATTACTATAGGTATCTCTTACTGTTAAATATACTATAACACTCTGTACATGTAAACATTATGATGCAGTAAATATTTTGAATTTGAATTTCCCGGAGGCCAGCCAGAATCCCCCGTACCTACAATGCGACGCGCGAATTATTTTGCCGCGCGGATATTTTTACATTGCGATATCTTCTAAGATATTTATTTAAACTGTATAGAGTAAACGGCACAAATATTCTATATTAAATTTCCGTTCTGACAAACACATTTATTTAGATATAGATTAATACCTTAAGGGTTAATAAGCTTCGCAAAAAATAATTATTTTTAACCTAAAAGTTTAACAGTAAAAAAAGGTTACAGTGAGTCAATCTTAAAAGATAGATATATGCTGTCGCGGACTTTTTTTTAGAACTTTTAAAGAGGAACAATTCTTTCATACATGATATTTGCGTAACTTAAACCGTTTTCGCAGCGCACGTAGCGGAAGCTCTCAAAAAGAAAATACCTTTTCCCGTTTTTGTAACATTTTTCATTTATGCTCCGCTCCTATTAGCCGTAGCGTGATGTTATATAGCCTATAGCCTTCCTCGATAAATGGACTATCCAACACAAAAATAATTTTTCAATTCCAACCAGCAGTTCCAGAGTTTACCGCGTTCAAACAAACAAACAAACAAACAAACAAACATACAAACAAACAAACAAACTCTTCAGCTTTATAATATTAGTATAGATTATATACATGCGTAGTATGTCCTGAGGACGGGCAGAGATACGGCAAAGCTCCGTTATTAGGTTGATGTCTTACTAATGCGAATAAAGTGCTCTTCTTTGCTGTGCTTTGGAATTCAATGCCGGCTTCTATGTTTCCTAACCATTTTAATCATGATCTCTTTTAGGTTCGAGTAAATCGGTCTTTTCTAGGCAAGCAAGTTTCAGGCCACTTTAATGCTTCACAGCAGGGGCTGCAGTCTCTACACAAATAACGACGCTACAAATGTCGCAAAGTCGTAAAATCGTAAACTTTCTTTAATAGATTTTCAATCTTATGTTGAACTATAGCTGAAAATCTATTAAAGAAAGTTTACGATTTTACGACTTAGCGACATTCGTAGCGTCCAGCTGAGTTGCAGCCCAACGCAAGCCAATTTAGTATAAAAAGGTATGATAATAAATTGGTAATTAAAATTACCTTTTTCTGCGAATGGGAAATCATCAAATGACCAATGAGTGTCAGACTTGCACTGACTAAAACCCACCCATGTTCGTTCTACTCATGTTCGATCTTTCTAGTTGTCTCTTTCAAACTGTCCCGTAGCCCTGGCAGGTGGTGGTCCTCGAATCACTTCCTTTTTGCTGGCTCTTTGAGGCTCGCATGGAAAACAAACGCGCCGTCGACACGGCCTCTCGTCATAAGATCGTCGGACGGCGAGCTAGCCTATTACTCACCGTTCACAGGATTCAGATTACCAACAATTCAAACGCTAAGCAAAGAAAGTCACTAAGAAACACATACAAAACTACTAAACCAGACAGATTAAAGACCAAACGAACCACGAACGACCTGCCAATAACAACAACATATACAAGTTAAACCAGCACTGAACCAAAGTTGGGTCTTGCATCAATGTAGCAACTGTAACTACTTTAGCAGTGCGTGACTGGAATCTATGAGTCTGTCAAATGTTTGTCCTAAGTATATTGGGACTTTGTATCGACTGATTTGTTAGTATGACAACAGCACGCATGTAGACCCTGAAGGGATAGGTAGAGGTTTTGTTTACACTAAATATGCTTGCGGTTGGCTAAACAAAACCGAATCACTCGAACTTTGAAGAGACCTAGATTATTGGGCAACATAGAAGATGGCAGCCAGCATCATCATCATCATCCATTGCTCGACTTCACTCACTACCTTGTGTGTACCCCGTTACCACTGATGACCTCCCTTACTTGGCTTGTACCAAGCTCCGCGTTCTTGAGACAGCTTTATCCTCGATACTCCTGCAATGGCAACAATGTCGTCTGCCGACAGCAACCGATATGCCTACCTTAATATATATTTTTTTTTTTAAGTTTTTTTGGTACCGTCACGCAATCATTTACTCCTTTTTACAGCTTTTAAATAAATTATCACACAATTCATCCGTCGTTTTTTTGGTCTTCCTCTTCGTCTCCATCTATCAACATAAATATTCATTATTTGCCACAATCATTCGCTCCAGAAAAAAGAAAAACAATATACCCACACTTCTAGTCCCACAAAACAGCACAGTCCGCCAACAAAGCTATTTCGTCCCCCAAAATAAATCCTTTCGTATCTAAACCATTGACCCCGCACTACTACCGCACTAGTTTTAAAAGTCAATAAGTCAATAACTTAAAAGAAGTCTGTTGGCTTCCCGTACGATGGGAAACTTTTAAAGTTACTAAACAAGATACATTACTGTTTGTTGTTGAAAATACTACTTCACTACTGTTTCACTATTGCTTCACTACTACTTACAGCGGTGGCTTAAATAAGCAATTACTCATTACGATCGTGCTCTTTTGTTTTGTCGTTCCAAGTTGAAGTTTATGCAGTTGTATTAAAGCTTCTTTATGGGTTTTAATGGGAGTTGTTAAACGCTGTATCGTGTTGTTATTGTTAAGAGTTATTTCTTGAAGGTATAGTGCATTAATACGTAATGAAGGCATCTTATACTTGGTGGCTTATCAGTATACTTAATCATTTGGTGTTCATAAAATTAAAGCCTACGTTGCCCTTATAAGGAGATCGTTCTTGTCTTCAGGTTAAGTCATGCTTGTGGAAGGATGAGCTCCCATTACGTAACGAGTTTCTTCCTTGTCTCGAAACTGTTATTAGTAGATCCTTGACTGTTGTTATAGTTAGTCAGCAGCTTGAAAGTCTGACATCCAGTCTTTCCAAAGAGTATCAGATTACCCAGCACTAACTGGGTTATGGAGATTAGATAAGCAGAAGCTCCAAGTATAAACCGAATTGAACCCAGAACCTCATTCTCAGCAATCGCGCTTGCGACCACTAGCCCAACAAGGCAGCCATTTTAGTAATTTCAGTACTGTCATGTCAAAATTCCCCTCAAGACCCAGTAAATTCCACATCGTTCTAAAACATTTCTGAAATGAAAAACGAATTCATAGCTGTCATCCTCTTGCCGTTGAACTCTGAGAGTCCCAAAACTTTACAGCTTGTAAAATTTCTCTAACCTCGATTTAAAATGAATTAAGTCCTGTCCCTACGGAGCTTGACTAATGAATCAGTAATGGCACCCGATTTGCTTAAATATTTTATAGCTAGCAACCCTACGTAGTGATGTGACTATTCGAATTATCCGATTGTACAAACTGGTTAATCGATTTAGAAATCGAAAGTGGGTCTAGTCAATTTCAAATAGGCATGACGAAAGATTTTGAAATCCCCTTCCGTAATGTGGGTACATCTTTTTTATTTACGAAAAAACATTTACTTCAGTAATAAAGTAAAGTTTAACGAAGATATAAGCCATTTTTGTAAAAAAAAAAATAGAGCGCGAAAACAGCTCGCAGTGTCATGGGACGCCATGACACTGCGAGCTGTTTTCGCGCTCTATTTTTTTTTTTTTCGGGTCTGACGTCACGCCTAAGTAAACATGAAATGTCTAAGCGCAGCTAGAGGAAACTAAAACAAACATTACCTTATTTCGTGTGATAAAAATGAATATCAAAGTTTATAAGTGGTGTGCGGTGCCTCAACACCCAACAAGGTGTTTGTATTTATGTCCCAAACAAGAAAATAATACGAGATTTATCTCGTATGATTTACGTTTTTTTTGTTTGCACGGCGAAACCCGAAGGACGTAGCCATGAATTCGCCAATTTATTTCTGTGAAGACCACTTTGATGTACCTAAGTATGTTAAGGTAATTGATAGATTGATAGGTTTTAAATATAAAATGTTCATTTGATGTGAAATAGTTGAAATATTTAAGTTACTATGGAATAACTAATTTATTGCGGTTATGTTTGTTTTGGTCTTTGTTAACACTTTTATAAGATAGTAGGTTGTTACTATGAGAAAAGATACTAGTACATGCTTTGTAGTTATAGAAATTTACTCCTTTTGTTGGTTATTTACTTAGTAGCAAACTTTTATTAAAAGTTGCGAAGGAGCTAACCTCAAAAATAAACTGACAAGTTTATTGTAAAAATAACCTATGAAAGTGAAAATAAACTAAACTCCTACAAGCTCAAAACGAGTTTGATTAGTTTGTTGTATTTTTATAGTGATAAATACAAAATTTACTTACAGGGAGGTTTTCACATAATTTCGGAACTCGGACGAACAAAATTCTTTATTTGACCCAAGGAAATCGCCCATCATCAGTAAATCTAACCTGGGCAAATTTGAACTGTTTGCTTTTACAAAGCCTGATTCCATTGCTAAAGATGTTCACAAAGTATGTAGTAACAAAAAAAAATATCCAAATGCGTAATCGGCAACAAAACAACACAGTGAGATAGTGATGTTTACATAGGCGTGACGTAGTGCGCTATGATTGGTGTTTCAAACAAAATGGCCGATTGCAGTATTTTAATCTTTTATTTTATTAAAAATCTTACTAATCTTAAATTTTTAAATAAAACTAAATCAGTGTTTTAAATCCTTCTCGTATGTAATTTCCCCTAATATCATTAAATCATTGATTATTTGACAATGTCGTCACGCCTATTCAACGTCAAAGTATTTTTGTAAGAGCTCTTTTGTAAAAAATCTGCATGTTTTATCATCAGCATACACATTAATTAAAACAATTTTTTTTTTTAAGTGATAGCATAGTATCGACTATTATTTCTGAATAATATTACTCTCTCGAAAATTATTTCATGTAAACTTTGTTACCTAAACAAGTACACTGATGCTACAATATCCAAAACTCATTATTCATTCACACATAGTATCACTGCATTTAGTCACAAAAAAAAATATTGTTTGAATTTTCAAATCGATTCTAAACAAATCGTACGCGACATGGCTAACTAAGCCAATTTAATCCGACAGTTCAGACCCAGTCAAATCGAATAATTCGAATAACATCCCGATTGTTTATTCGAATGGCATATTAGAGCGAGTGGAATCGAATGCTGTGCGCTCATCTCTGACCCGGATGGATAGATTCGTCCGGCGCGGGCATACATTAATTTCGGGCATGTATCTATTAGGACCCACTTACTGATTATCAACATTGCTTAATTATGGGATGTCCTTTAAGAGCGTTGAGTGATTGTACTTTTAAATGGAAGCAAAAATGTTTTTTTTCGGATGTTCTTTTATTTTTAAGTGCTGTTTTTACCCTTGTTCGTGGATGGATTTTGTGAGAGATGATTTGGCTAATAAAGAAGATGCATGCATGGATGAAGAAGACATAATTATTGCCGAACCTCAATGAATAAAGATAAAGGCAGGCTAATGCAGAACGGTAACGCCGCTGAATGCTACTACTTTTAAAAAGAGCGACTGCCTATCTGATCTCTACAACCCAGATTATACTGGGTAATGCAATATCCCTCGGTAAGACCGATTGTCACCTGTAACGACTGTCAAACATCTTCAAATGACAGGTATCGTGTGCACAGCCGAATGAGACTAAATCCCGTACCCGCAAAAATCACCCACTGGATTCCGTTCAAAGAAGTTAATCATATACAAAACCTATTCCAGATCACTAGGTCTCCACAATAAAAAACGTCAAAATGATACATTACCCCAAGAGTTAATATAGCCAACTTTTTATAAAAAATAACCATTAAAATGAACGTTAACCCGAAAATAAAGTTATTTCAACGGGCAAAGTTAAAAGTGCCGGGCGGTCGGATCCGCAGGAAATATGCAAAATATATTACATACACTAAATCAGTTTTGCAATGGTAAAAAAAGGAAGTTTTTCGTGCAGCCGGAATGAGTTTCTCATTGCATATGGAGGGATTTCCTCAAAATGTGTCTGAAAGCGGCGGAGCGACCTATCCTCGAGTTATTACTACAGGAGTGCTGTAGAACTACGAAGGTTGTAGATGGACTGGTAATATTTCAGTTTTATTTTTGCGTTTCGTGCTCATGTGTCTGTTTGAAAGAAGATCTTATATCTAAGGGCCAGTTGCACCACTTCTTCTTCTTTATCGTGTGGTTAGGCCTAACCTGGAGTCAGAGTTGTATGCCGCCTTAAAGGACCTCTAACTTGGTTTTACATGCTTTCGAAACATATCGCTCAGGCATGCTGGTTTTCTCATGAGGTCCCCTTTACCGAATCAAGTGATACTTAAAGTTAGTTGATATTTTTTTTCATATTACTATGTTCACAGCATGGCGTCTGATTGTCGCCGTATTGAATTTAATTGATGTCATGTCAGAAGATTGAAACATATCAATCGATGTACCTATTAATCATAAAAATCTTCTCACATGTTTGGCCTTTAGAGTACCACCAAGAGAAAGAAACCATAGGCTGATAAACACATGACTCTCCTTGGTGTTGCACAAGAGAAGACGGCCACGATCCGAAAAATCGTAATTGAATAGTAACCAAAATAAATGACACGTCTATGACTTTCTAAGCCTCATTGGCAATCTTCACATGAAGGAAACTGCTAGAGGACATTGAATTAAATAAAATAAATTAATTTTATTCTGGCTAACATTATTTAATTCGTATAACTTTAATACTGTCCTGTTTCGACTGGCGTAAACTCTGGAAATATTTAGACCACGATTAAAGTGGAATAGAAATTTTGTGAGATTTATTAGTCTCTCAGTGGAATTTAGACTTTGGATTTAGATACTATAGAGTTTATAATTAATTTATTAACTATTAATCGATTCACGTGGCGTGCGAGGAGTTGAAAGAGAAGTGTTGTTGGTCCGGTGGCGAGATGGGCAAACGACATTGTTGTCATCGTAGGAATATCTTGGATGTGGCTAGTATAAGAAGCTGCCAAAGAGAGGCCTCTCTTTGGCAGCTTATATAATGGGCTTTGTTAATGCAAGTTTCACGTTCAAGTCAGGCTATGGATGAAATATACAAGATACGGTGTATGTGTAGTATGTCTACCTATTTGTGTATATTTTGTTCCCATTACCTATTTGATCCAGATTAGGTCAGGATCTTTATAATAATTGTTCCGAGTCTACTTACTAAGGTTTTGAAGCATATTCTTCTCTGTTTTTTTGCAACATACGTCCACGCATTGTAACATGTTTGACGATACAAATTTTGCACACTTTGTTGTAAATTTAAAAGGATGTCCGGGATCACCTAGCGAGAGTTACGGGCAACCGGTGGATGCAAACGGCAGACTGCCGTTCGTTATGGCGTTCTCTGCGGGAGGCCTTGGTCCAGCAGTGGACGTCTGAATGGCTGACTATGATGATGATTGCCTAACGAGCAGTAAAGCTTCATCGGATGATGAGTCTCGTACCTAGATAATGACCCGGATTTACTTGTGGGATACTTATTGTCACGTTAGTACGATCCAGTCTTACTAAAGAGTTTCGTATTACCCATTAACCAGCCTTACCAAGGGGTATCGTATCAGTACCTACTAACTGGGTTGTGGATGTCAGTCGAAATACTAGTATTCAGTTACACCCAGTAAGGCTATAAGCTGACCTCAACATGGTTGGAATAACGCTAGGCAGGTGATGAGAGAGAGCGAAGCTATGGCCATAAACTAACATTCAAATTATTAACTATTTAAACTTAACTAAAATATTATAATATTATGATTTTCAACGTCTCTCGAGAGCGTCAATAATATGAGTAAGATGGAACTGGGACCAATTACCAAACAAAACTTGCCAATACAATTCTGTGTAGATTTTGACTTTGATAGCGGTTAGCGTTGAGTTTGAGTGATTAGTTTTACACTACGGATCGACAGTTCAATTCCTGGTACACATCAGTTACTCAGTTGACTTATGAAGCACTTCCTCCGTATATGTACGTACGACTCCTCCCACTCTGGGCAGAGCGGTATGGAGTGTCAGACTTCTACTGACTAAAAACCACCCATGTTCCTTCTTAACCCTTTGTGTCGAGGCCGCGGTATCTTTTTCGAACAACCCGCAGCCCCAACGGGCGTCGGCCCTTGCGGGCCCCTTCCATGTTGCTGACATCTCTTTGAGGCGTGCGTGGAACACGAACGCGCCGTCGACACGGTCTGTTGTCGTCGTAAGACGGACATAATTATTATTATTTAAACATTTTTGCCATCAACGACCACCAGGCATATTTTAGTCTACAACTTACGTCAAAACAAATCCCATACGCCATAACATTGTAACGTCGCGTGTTTTCAAAAATGGAACTAAATACGCTACAGTAATTACTGAAGTCTAACTTGTCAAGGTCTCGAGTTCCTCAAGTTTTGAGCGAGCTCGGCTAATGTTCCAACAGTTACCACGCGTCAAAGTTACTCACTTTAGCTGGGAAGTACTCTTGGTAAGGACAATAGGAACGCGGACGCGGGAGCGGGTATTCAAACTGTGAAAGAGGAACGTGGAGAGGAACCTTGCTTTGGATACTTTTTCTTCTTCTTCTTGAATCAAAGACTTAAATTTTATCCGACTAGTACATTGCAACTTGGATAGCTCTGTCGTTTGTTTCATTGAAGTCCTCCACGATGCAGTTAGTTATGCGCAAATACAGCCTCCATGGCTGCTGATATTTTTTAAAGAAAATACCAGAATAAAATACGAAAACTTTTCAGTGCAATTCCGTCTTACACTTGTTTTTCAAATAATTTTGTATGTCTTTAATTTCTTCCCAGGTTTGTTTTACCATGTTTAGCTGCTTGCACTATAAATCGCGCCTGCTTCCCGGTGCTCTCATGCGCTGTGCACTTTCCCTTATTTGGACAAGGGCTCAAGGTGCCGCGAATTTTACCTAACTCAGAACTTTGTCATATTTCAACGGAAACCGTTCAAAGAGCGATTTAAGCTATTCTTGGAGTTAAATATCGGTGACATTTTAGTGTGAAAGGAATTTCTAATTAACGGTTCATTATTCAGTGACAACTAATTAAATTAGCTGGTAATTTGAAATTCCTTAGAGACTAGAATGATTTTTTTTTTCAACAAGTTTGTCATCATGATGTGCCTAGCCTTTTCCCAACTATATGAGGGTCGGCTTTCAGTCTAACCGATGCAGCTGAATACCTGTATTTACATAGAGCTACAGTACTGCCTAACTGACCAACACAACACAGTAGCACTGGGTAACACGATACCCCTAGGTAAGACTTTCAAACCACTGACTACTTAACTACTGTCGAAGATCTATAATTGACAGCCGGGACCAAGGCCGCGACCGACTGCTTTCGTCCGAAGGCACGGATGCAACTCGGTTTGTAATGAGTGGTCACTTATCTACGGACCAACCTAGACAGGTATGGCTTAATCTGAAGTTCGACCCGAGTGGCTGTTATTATTCAGCTACAATTTCTTCTACAGTCAACGAGTTTGATACAGTAAAAAAGATTTACCTGAAACTCGCGGTCGTCAAACCATGTCAGAGGCCCTTGCCCGCCGCAAGGGCCTCTGACGTGATTTAGAAACTCTGACACTAGGGTGTGTGGGGTCGTTAGACCTTACTGCCCACACGATAAGAAGAAGAAGAAGACCTAAAACTAAATTATTTCGTACTGTATAAAACTGGTAGACCGAGTTCCAAACGTCGACATCCGAAGACGTAGGTACCTACAAAGGTTACCGATATTGGAAAGCGCGTTATGGAACTCAAATGGGGTTGGGCAGGACACCTGGCAAGGCGTAGAGATGGCAGGTGGAGTAAGGCTGTCACCGAATGGCGTCCAAGAACGGTAAAAAGAAATGTAGGTCGCCCGGCGGCGAGATGGGCAGACGATATAGTTGCCATCGAGGGAAAAACCTGGATGAGACAGGCACGTGGCGATTGGCACCAGAAAAGAGAGGCCAGCAGTGGGTGAATTCGAGCTGTGGATGATGATGTTGATGAAATTATTATTCCTTTATTATTTGACTATATTATTGTCCCACTGCAGAGCAAAGGCCTCCCTTCCTTCCTTTCACGACCTAGTGCGATTTGTAGGCCAATCCTTTGAGAGCAAAAGCAGTACAAAACTAAATTCATTCTTTAAATATTCGAACACGAATACCACATTAGTGAAATTCCGTTCCAGTATTCCGTCCACCTGATTAATCAAAGTATGCATTCCCATTTCTCGTTAAGCGATGTACCGTCCTTTTGTCAAGCAAGTAATAAACGTATATGCTTACTTGGAGAACAGTAATGTTACAAAGGGATTCTTGAAATTGTGTGGAAGAATGAGGTAAAGTCTTGGGAAAAATGGTTTGGTTTTGTTTTTTAAAATATGAAGGCTTAAGGACGTTCGGTAAAAGGTGGTTGTGTTTTTATGAGAATAAATATTGTAGTTAAAAATAAGACACTTGCTCTTTTTCTGCTCAGAATACCGTTTTATGTGGTCATGGCTGACACCATGGAAGACCTCAGTAGAGCTTTGGAAAGAGTGGGTCTTAAAATGAACATGGACAAAACCAAGGTTATGTTAAATGTTCATGTAACACCCACTCCTATCACGATCGGTCCAGTTGGGTAGATCTAACTTCGAGAAAGAGGTCAATCGTCGAATCCGACTCGGCTGGGCAGCGTTCGGGAAGCTGCGCGGTATCTTCTCATCCAACTTACCACAGTGTCTCAAGACGAAAGTCTATGACCAGTGTGTGTTGCCAGTGATTACATACGAGACCAAAACGTGACCGCTCACAATGGGCCTCATCAGAAAGCTCAAAGTCACCCAAAGGGCAATGGAGAGGCCTTTCTCGGAGTTTCCTTGCGTGATCGAATCAGAAATGAAGAATCGCCAGATTTAAGTGGCAATGGGCAGGGCACATTGCCATAAGTAAAAGAAACCCATCTATTTCCTTCACCATTATATTCCCACTAAACACAACACACGAACTCCCTGATTACAAACTACCCACATGTTGCTATTAAAGAGACACATACTTACATATTCCGCCGATGTACGCTACTACTTCGTGGCTTTATTGGCTTGCCGGAAGTTCCGGCCAGCGGAACTGACTGACGCGATGCATCACAAACACACGACGATTTGAACTTGGGACGTTGATTTGTTTGTTTCGTTCAGAAATATTATTCAGTAGGAAGTGTGATCAAAAGAGGAATTACTGGTTTGAACAATTTCTGGACGCGATTCCGGGCACGGGCTGGTTATTAACTGATCAATACGTCCCTTTGTGCTTGAGGCCGGGACCCCACCAAAGCGTAGACGAGCAAAGTGGAGAGGAGATGTGCCAAATTCGACCAATCACAGGAAGGGCAAAAGACCAGATGAAAATTTTAACTAATGTGATTGGTCGATGTCCGCACATCTCCTCTCCGCTCTGCTCGTCTTCTCTTTGGTGGTGTCCCGGCCTGAGGCTTGAGGAGCTCGTGGTTTAATAATAACTGCCACTCGGGTCGCCATATATAGATCTTTGGCAGTCGTTACAGGTAGTCAGTGATCTGAAAGTCTGACAACCAGTCTTACCAAAGGTTATTACTCAGTATTAAGTGGGTTATGGAGTTCAGATAGGCAGTCGCTCCATGTAAAATACTGGTACTCAGCTGCATCCGTTCAGACAGAAAGCCGACCCAAACATAGTTGGGAAAAAGCTAGGTAGATGATGACGTCTCTTTGTGCTTATTTCCCTTGATCTGTTCTGTCTTCTGCTTATATGGGGGGATGTGGAAATTTATGTTTTTCCTACTCCTCCGCTATTCTATTCTGATTAATTTCGATGCGGCAAACAAGACAGTTCAATTGTTTCTCTCGGACTTCGTCGAGTTTTATTGGGTTGGCCTTTTTCTGATGGTCGCCATTTGTGATTCTGGCTTTCAGGAGTTGTAGTGGTTTGGGAATAGTGTGGCGGGTTAGTCCAATAAATAAAATCTGTGGTGTGGAGGCGACCGTCATGTCCAGAGCGGTGTTGTAATTTGTCCGTGATGGTTTGATCGATCTTTAACTGGTTTATAATTATTTACAAGAGATTGCTCACGACCACGTAAAATAATTTTAAAAATATTACTTCATTATTTGAATCGGACTTTGTTATCAATTTCATGGGTTTAATTATAATAAAAAAAAATGTTATGCACGGATCCCTAATTGATTTCTAAAATAAAATAAGCGTTATAGCATCAGCTATCTGTCAGTGAAAGTTCCGTCAATATCGGTGCAGCCGTATTAGATAAGCTGGAAAAAAAAGACACATTAAATTTTAAAATCCCGGCTATCCTGGCTGTAGAATCAAGTCATGTCCGCTATAAAACACTATATTATTACCAGAACTAAAGTTTTATTCAAAATTTCAGGTCTATTGAATATCATCACGAAGTCGAAAATAGTTTTAATTTTTGAAGTATACAAACAGTGCAAAAGAACCTTCTTATTACAGCAAAAGAACTAACATCGCCACGTTTGCATTACTATTTTCACCAAGTAAAGTTTTTGTCGTCAAACCGAAGTGACGCATATTGGACAAGTTTCCATCTTGAGAAATACTGATGCATATTAGATTACTAGTTGCCATAACTTTATATGACTATCGCTCCAAGTTTTGGTCATCTTTGATGCATTACCATATCCTTACTGTGGTGGAGAAACCATTAGTTGTTTTATGGGTATAGATCTGACTGGCTTATTTGCCTTAGAGTGTGAATGAATGTAGATTGCAATAAGAGTAGAGGAAGACCAAAGAAACGATGGATAGACTGTGTAAATGATGATATGGCTAGAAAGGAGGTGACTGCAGAGATGGCTCGTAAGATAGAAGGATGCAAGGAGATATGGGGCAGGAGATTGATGATGATGAGCTAGCTAGCTTATTTATACAGGCTGCTGTATAAATAAGCTAGCTATTAGACATCCTCGTTAAATTCAGGGAGGCGTCTTTACTAATGATTTTTGACCCGAATTAATAACAAAATGGGGTACGTATCTTGATAATCGGTAAGTGTGAACCAGCTGTGTTAAAATGCGGCCTGTCTAATACATACCCTTTATAGGGCAATTATTCGTGCTATCACACGCACAAACTAATGCAAAATGTCAACGATATCTACCCATGACAGCCGAGAGACCAACGGTTTAACGTGCTTTCCGAGACACGAAGGAAACATAGTAGGAGGTAATGGGTGGTCATCATCTATATACAGACCAACCTACGCGCGAACCAGTAACAAAGATGCTAACCGTACTGCAATAATTTGGCTAGTTTTCTGTTGTTGTTATATTGGTTTTGGACATTATTGTTACAACGCCAAGCGTCTAGTTAATGTGACCGAGTAAGCACGACTTTACCTGGAGATCACGAGCTCTCAATCTCCTGGACTATACGTCTATAGACTTACTAGCAGTTGCCCGCGACTTCGTTCGCGTAGAAATTTTGACTCTCTTGTCTGGACTGCCTGTGGATGGTACTATGTCAAATCGAATGCCAAATGCCAATCGAAGCGATTATATTCCCTTAAACCAGCCCTGTCGTAAAATCTATTCCTACCTGAAATGTCTTAACTATATTCTATCTCTCTGCCAATTTTCAGGTACAAAAAGCCAAGGATTTCATATGGACTTACGGGAGCCCTTAGTCCAGGTCTTCTTTACAAACTTAGCTTAGATCTCCTACTCCTAAACTCTAGACTTGTTAAATTTCAGGTTGTTAGTACAAAAAAAAAAACAGTACATTTTTACAAACATGTGAAAGCCCTCAGACCTCCTTATTCTGACCATGTTGCTAAACTCGCTAAATCCGTTCTTAGTCAACGTCTACTAACTATAAAGTACCTTCCTGCCAAAATTGTAGCACAAAAAAAGGACTGTCATACAAACTCGCGTGAGCCATTAGACCTTCCTAGTCCGGCCCTGTCGCAAAATCGGTTCTAAGCAAACTTCTACTCACCTACTACGTCCCTGCCAAAATTCAAGTTAGTAGCACACAAAATGATGGACTTTTAAACAAACTTGCGAGCGCCCTTAAACCTCTCTAATCCGGCCCTGCCACAAAACCTGTACTTAGCAGAGTTCTTCTAACTATAAACTACGTGCCTGCCAAAAATCAAGTTTGTAGCACAAAAAATTAAGGATTTTCTTACGAACTTGCAAGAACCCTTAGACCTCCCTAATCCGGCCCTGTCACAAAATCTGTTCTTACCAGACGTCTACTAACTATAAACTACGTCCGTCTCAAAAATCAACTTTGTAGCTCAAAAAATGAAGGACTTTCATACAAACTGGCGAGAGCCCTTAGACCTCTCTAATCCGGCCCTGTCTCAAAATCTGTTCTAAGCAGATGTCTACTAACTTTAAACTACGTCCCTGCCAAAAATGAAGATTGTGGCACAAAAAATTAAAGACTTTCATACAAACTGGCGAGAGCCCTTAGACCTCCCTAATCCGGCCCTGTCACAAAATCGGTTCTAAGCAGACGTCTACTGCCTATTAACTACGTCTCTGCCAAAAATCAAGATTGTAGCACAAAAAATGAAGGACTTTCAAACAAACTTGCGAGGGCCCTTAGACCACCCTAATCCGGCCCTGTCGCAAAACTAATTTATAGCGGATGCCTACTGACTATAAACTACGTCTCTGCCAAAAATCAAGATTATAGCACGAAAAATTAAGGACTTTCATAAAAACTTGTGAGGGCCCTCAGACCACCCTAATCCGGCCTTGTCGCAAAATTAATTCATAGCAGACGCCCACTGACTATAAACGACGTATCTGCCAAAAATCTAGATTGTAGCACAAAAAATGAAGGAGTTTCATACAAACGTGCGAGGGCCCTTAGACCACCCTAATCCGGCCCTGTCGCAAAATCCGTTCTTAGCGGACGTCTACTAACCATAAACTACCTCCCTGCCAAAAATCATCTTTGTACGTCCAGCGGTTTTCGAGATTTCGTGATGAATCAGTGAGTGAGTGAGTGAGTGACCTTTCGCTTTTATAGATATAGATTTATTCACCTCTTAAGACAACGATACACCACTACACAATGTCCCGTGCAGAAGGAAACCACAACAATCCTCTTACACACACCTAACACCCTCACCGCACTAAGGTTGCAACTCACACCTCAAGCACCGAAAGATTACTCCAAGTCACCAAGAACACTCAAACTCACCCTATAAAGTCCCACCTTTTAACTCGAAACTTCAAACGCAACATGGCTGCAGTACAAAAGGTCGCACTTTTAACGACTTCAGCCACCATTTTTAGGGTTCCGTACCAAAAGGGGCCTATGAGATCGTATTACTAAGGGTCCACTGTATGTCTGACTGTTTGTCACTCTGTCCGTCCGGCTATCTGTACATCCGTCTGTCCAACAGTGTGGAAGTGGAAATTATGGCTTTCGTACTCCTCCGCCATTCTTTTCTGATTAATTTCGTTGCATAATCCAAGACAGTTAAATTTTTTCTCTGGGTCTATGTACGTCGAGCTCATTGTCTCCGCGTTTTTCTGGTGGTCTATCTATTTATTATTTTGTGTGTCCATCTATCTGTCCATCCGTCAGCCTGTTCATCTGTTACAGGCCTCTATCTTTTGTAGGATAATATTATTTTAAGTATTTTTACAGAGAGCGCCCACGACAGCTCTAAAAAAAAACATAAAGCATTATAATGGAACTTTTCGTGTTAGAGTCCGACTCGCACTTGGCCGGTTTCAGACGTATATAGGTCACGGCGAGAACTCCTTTAATGCGAAGAGAGGCGAGATTATTATTTTAATGCAATAAACCTACCATTCAAATGTAAAACAAGACTTGCAGCCCTTTGTCTGTCCAGATGAATTATGAGCCTTGACTTCTGCTATGTAAAAGCTGAATTTGAATGAGACATTGGAATTGAGATGGTTTTATGATTTAGCTAGATTCTTATCCCTGAACGATTAAGTGGTACTTTATAGTACGCCCACATCGCTAGTTACGTTTATAAGTTCCCTTGTCTTCTTCTTCTCATTATCGCTTGCACAAATTTAATGATATCGAATTTTGGGTTAAACCTATTGCCATGCATCAGGATAGATCCATATTACTGGCTTCACGGACCAACTTAGGCAAGCGTGACTTAACCTGAAGCTCGACTCGCGTGGCTGTAATTTTTTAACTATGAGCAGCTATCTTCCTAAGGATTTTTTTGTGTAGCTTGTTATGTGGTGGTTTTAGAGCACTTATTTTAACCCGCAGGTGCTCGCGCCTGGGTCGAAAAGACCCAGTACCCTAGTTTTTGTGGCATATCTGTTTTTGTATTAGTTCATTCGTGTCGTCGCACTATGTACCTGTAGCCTCACAGGCTATCTGCACACTCCGCCTCAGCCAGTCCCTGTGCGGCATTTGGAAATTACGGACGTGTAAAGTGAGTATGTGTCGTTTTGACCCTTGTGCGACGTAATGCGTTAGTGTATTTTTTATTACAAAAGTATTATTTTGATTTTTTTTTCTTTGTAGATATGTCGTCAAATCGTTTGAATGACAAGAGAATAGCAGATTTATTAGAAGACGAAGACACTGAATGTGAAATTTCGGCAGAAATTGAAGAAAATTTGGATGTTGATAAATTTTCAGGCTCAGAAACTTCATTGTCCTCAAAGAGTAATTGTTCTTCACCATTCTGACAGTCTGAAATGTTCCACTTTTTAGAAGATTGTTGATATTTATGATAATAAAAAAGATTTTTTTATGTTTATAGATGAAATAAAAAAAGTTAAAGTTTTTTTTTAGTTCCTATATCGTAAAAAGCAAGATTTAGCAGTGATCTCTTGAATTTTGTGATTTATATTACTTTTTTTCTCTGAATAATAAGCATTTACAATTTTTTAGTTTGTTTTGTTACCCTCTTTCTAAATAATTAACAAATAATCCCGAAATTTAATTGAGTTATTAAAAACAATACATTCAAATTCTGGGTCTTTTCGACCCTCGCGCGACTGTTCATAAAATAAAAGGAGACGCGAGTACACACGGCTACACATCAAGCTATACATTTCCAGTATAAGCTGGTCTCGCATTGTATAGGATTTCCGTACAGTGCGAGATCAGGGCAAACTGGAAATGTATAGCTTGATGTGTAGCCGTGTGTACATAGTTAAGCATAGGTATTTATTCGAATTCCCTTTAACCTATTTTTCGCTTCATCTTTAAGCAAAAGATTGTTATTTCACTTCAATTTATGCCTAACAGAATTTAGTAGATCCTCAATTCCCTCTTTCCTAAGTAAACCAACTATTTGAATAAGCATCCGTCTAAACTTTGAGGGTCTGAAAATAGTGAACAATTTAATTAATTTCGTCTTGTTTACATTTCACGTAGTTATACCGAGTTGTCCTACTACTCGCGAAAAAATTCTAGAATTCTCATTCATTATAAAAATTTCAGCTTAATTATGGTAATCTAATTGAGTCTTGCCGAAATTAAAGTAGACACTGGAATAAAAGCTTGTTAAGGGTTAGGGTTCCGTAGTAACGTTATAGTTATTCTTGAAATAGAGGGTAATCTTATTATCCTATTAACTAGGCACAAATCTAAACATCATGGTTGCTACTAAGAATTCCCTGAAGTAAAATCTTAAGTTCGAACTTGAAATCGAACGATTACTAGAACAACGAGGCCCCAACCTTCACCAGGTCATCAGTTCACCTAGTAGGAGGCTTTCCGATGCAACATCATCCAGTTCGCGGTCGTCACTCTAGAACTGTTTGGCTCTATTGGTCATGCGTTCTGCGAGCAATGTACCTTGACCATTAAGATTGTCAATTCTTCGGAAAAGCATTCAAAGCAATGAATGAGAAAGACTGAACTGCATTTTAATTATTCTGAAATGTTACTACTACTGAAATACTAAATACTACAACATCGTCGGACGTGACAAAACCGCAAACTCTCAACCGCATTTTACTACAGAACCCCAAAAAATGCTCTTTTCATTCGCCATGAATATTTTAATGTTATCATTATTTATCTGGCTCTGAATTTAATTTGGCAAGATAACCAACATTCGTGTTGAAAACTCTATTTTATTTTGCTTCATTTTCGTTTTGAAATAATACCAACGTTTGTTGAATCTAGCTGTTGCATTGCTGTGATTTTTCTTTTTTTTCATTGTGCGTCTAAATAATACTGTATTTCGGGATAATATTTTGTAGAGAGGTGACTATTATTGTTGTTTTAAATTTCATAATGCTATTAAATTCTGCTCTCAGAAAAACGGTAAAGGAAAACATCGTAAGGAACTGGCATGTCTTCGAACCAAAAATTCGAAGACATGCGGCATCTCCCAACCCGCACTGGCCCGCGTGGTAGATTACAGCCCATCCCTTTCCTACGGAGGAGCCTGATGATGACTCCCTCTCTCAGAAAGGATTTGCAGCATTTAAAACTTATGTTTGGTTTTAACTACTAAAAGGAATCCTATATCTCAAAGATCTTTTCAATAAACTCAAAAACGGCTAGGAAAATACTAAAAAGAACAAAAATGTAATATCAAATAATATCACTTACGGCCATAACTTCTACTTTCTTTGTAATACTAGCATTTCTACAATATTACTGCAGCTGCATGAACGTTAAGCATCCACATAAATATACTTGGGAATACTGTTTTAAAACTATGTGAGTTGGGTTTATGCACTTTTGAAGGTCATGTAGTACATCTTCTCTTATTTAGTTTAAACTAGCTGATGACCGTGACCTCGCCCGCGTCAAATTATACACTAAAACCTTCCTCGAGAAACACTCTATCCATTGGTGAAAACAGCATGAATGAAAAATGGTGCAGTAATTTTTGAGTTTATCGCAAACAAACAGACATACGCGGCGGAGGACTTTATTTTTGTTTGATATGATAATAATATGTAACAGTAGTGATAGTGATATCAACACTATTTATAATTATTCTATAGCAATTTATTGCTTACATCTAACTGTGCCAGAAGACATTCATTTTTATTAGGAGATTGTAATTTTGGTAGAAAAGTATCAATTGTTTCCTTAAAGAATTTACCAGATATACAGCTCCATATTTTTCCAGATTTCTTCAAGTCTGTTGTAATAAGGAGCGACTCTGTTGCCATCAACTGGGCACAGTTCCTGACTACGGGCAGCTACCCAGAAATTCCTGATCGAAAAACACAATAACAGTTTACCTGACCTTAGAACAGAAGTGAAGAGAGAGAATAGTTGCTTTCAGTTCGGGAGAAGTCATTAGACGATTTCTCACCCTCCAAAAAAAAAATGTCTCGGCAGAAACTACAGAGCCCTATATGCCACTATCCTTAAAAACTTATTTCACCTCGTCCACGTTATAAGTATCTGGTGCAAAATCATCTCCAATATAACAACCTTAACGCCTATCGTAATACTATCCATAACTACCTACGTAAACGATAAGCCTCCCCTAAATATTCGTCAGTCCATCTGCAATGTCTCGTTAGATTGTTTCACCCTCTCTTTTGAAATACAGTGCCCTACATTGCTCCGAGATTTCTTTTGATTTATGGCCCTTAAGGAGCGCCTTTAGGGACCCCTTTAAAAAGTCAAGCACTGCTTTCAATTTGAGGTCATGTACCCACCTTGGGAGATATATTGGTGCTTGACAACCTATTTTGCAAAACGTGAATTATTTATTTCTTGTACTTACCATTTTGTACACAAATTGTACGTTTTTCTTTCAACTTTGTAATAGATTTCCCCGAAGTAACTAATTCGTTGTAAGTCATAAGGGAGCTTTGAGAATCGGTGAGGAGGAATGTTGTGTCTGTTACGGAATAACATAATATGGCAGAAGGTGGATTCTAAAAACAAACGCACAGCTAGAACCACCAATAACGATTATCGACCCTAATCAATAAGGAAATGCGTAAGTCATTTAATTTGTTTCTAATAAACGGAAATTGGTAAAAGTGGACCTCCCGTAGTAAAACGCTGCCCGTCTGATTCTCGCCCTATAACCGCACTTTCACACACAAACAAAAACAAACGTTTATTTGATATTTTTTTTATTCCCTATACCAGTCGCTCCATGTAAAATACTGGTATTCAGCAGCATCCTGTTGAACTGAAAGCCGACCCCAACTTAAAAACTCTTTTGCAAAAAAAACGGGCACTTCATATTTTTTTCTCTACTTCAATGAAGAAGGACAAGTAAGAGGTTTTATTAATTTGACGATGTATTGGCATGTTATTTGAAGAATCCTGGCATGATTCTGTACGTTCCAAATTTAAATTATGAAATTAACAAAAGGAAAATAATGATTATTGTAGATTATTGTAAAATAGCTTTACTAATGGCAAGAATTGCTGAAACGATTTTATTACTGATTACTAAAATTTTAAAACTTTTTGGATATTTTCTGCAAATTAAACAATTTTATCTTTCTTTTTACATTAAATACCACTTTTTGACATGAGTGATAAAGCGATAAGGGCCGGTAAAATTATAGCCCTACTTGAAGAAGGTTGTTCGCAAACTTACGTGTCTCAGCGGCTAAATGTGAGTCGTTCAACTGTCCAGAGGACTTGGCAACGGTATCAAGAGACCGGTTCGGTCAAAAGAAGACCCGGTTCGGGAAGAAAACGACGCACAGAACCAAGAGATGACCGCTTTTTGGTGAGTCAGGCCTTGCGGAATCGTAAGGCGTCAAGTGTGGACCTGAAGAAGAGCCTTGAAGAAGTAAGAGGAGTAGAAGTTAGCTTGTGGACCGTCAGGAGGAGGCTTTTGGCTGCCAATATCAGGAGTTACCGCCCGGCTCGGGGACCTAAATTACTCCATGAGCACCGTGTTGCTCGACTTCAGTTTGCTCGAAACTGTGCTTCATGGACTCTGGAGGACTGGAATAAAGTATTGTTTTCTGATGAAGCTAGAATCTCTTTGTGTGGAGAGGACCGACGCCGGCGAGTGCTACGAAGACCACGGGAACGCTATGCGGAAGTGTGTTTCGAAGAAATCATTCCTTATGGCGGAGGCTCCGTTATGTTTTGGGCAGCAATTAATTTGACGGGGCGTACGGAGTTAGTTCTCATAGAAAATGGAACATTAAATGCACACCGGTACATAATGGAAGTCCTAATTCCATATGCACAACCCGCATTGAATGCACTTGGGGAAGATTCCATTTTTATGGACGACAATGCTCGCCCGCACCGTTCTGGCGACGTGGAAGCGTACATGCAAGAAGTTGGGATCCGTCGTTTAGATTGGCCAGCTCGAAGTCCTGACCTCAATCCAATTGAGCATATCTGGGATGTTCTAAAGAGACGGGTAAGATCAGTGCAACATGCTCCACAAAACATCAGGGAGCTAAAAAGAGTCATTGCAGAAAAGTGGGAACGTATTCCTCAAAACGTCATTAAAAACATCGTGGAAAGCATGCCCAGAACGCATGGGCCCTTGACTTGGTGTTACTGATTCCTTTAAGAAATATCTCTCAGGGGTGCTGTTTTCATTACAATGATTTTGTTCACCGAAGCAAGTGATTAAAAAATTATTAATTTGCCGTTTCGTTTATTCATTTTATTTCGTCTAGTGTACAAGTGTTTTTTGTTTGATTTTGTGCCAATAAACATACTTTGTTCCTTTTCGAATTGGCGATTCTTTTTCGCTTTCGAAAACCGTTACAATCGAAATTACTTTTGGGAAAGAATTCACACACAAATCGATTATATTTTTTACAATATTTAGTCTTTTAAAACAGTATGATTCTCTTCAACTCCATAACATGTCACACACTCTAATTAAACAAATTATTATGATTTAAACACTCAAAATGGCAGGTTATAATTTTCAATTTATTTCAACAATACAAAATAAAACTTTAATTTCTGTTCCATATGCTCGTAAAGGTGGGTATCAAAATTTTTACAAAATGATATGTATCAGGATAAATAAATAACACAGACAAAAAATGGGAGAGAATCGCGTTTCATGTTCGTTAATATTTTCATAGCAATCTGTTTTCGAATACACGGGAGAATTTTAGTTCCTTTTTGTGGTTCTAGGTTACGAGTTTAATTTGTTCAGTACATTATTGTAAAAAGGTAATAATTGCCAGATGTATTTTAATGCCTTTCAGCCCCCGTAGCATGGCGATTCTATCTCTATTTTTTCCAGGAATCGATAAAGCTCTTTTTATTCTACTCGACAAGTCTTCTACCTGAGTATTGACTTGACTTTTCTTCGCAATTTTCATAAACATTCAGATGCAGTTATAGTTTCAAATAACTCCTGCGCTAGCGAGGCTCGTCATCCCATATAATTATCCCATATATTTTTCTATTTACATAAAATGTGAAATATTACATAGTAATATAATAATTATTTCACATTTTATGTAAATAGAAAAAAATAATATCAGATTTTATTTGATTGAATGACAAAAATTGATGCTGTTGAAAAGATTAAAATTTATACTCCACCTAAATTTCACAATATATTTAACGCACGATAACAGGCGTTATGAATTCTAACAATAGTACTCACATCTCTAAAACTCAAAAATCCTACAAATAAAAAAAATTAATGTCAAAATTCTTTTTTCAAATCGCATATTAAAAAAAAAGAGATTCATAACGTTCATCACACACTTCACGCACAAAAACCAGATGAAAATAACACCAAAGTTCACACAATAAACTATTGAAAAAAATCAGGTGTAAATGTCAATCACCGTAAAAATATTTCGACAAAAATGCTTTGTGTCGAATAAAAAAACGGAACTTTTTTTAAAAGCGAAAAATCAATTCGTCAAAGCTTTCAAGCTTCAAAGGTAGGTATAGCTCCCGCAACGTAACTTGGCAAGGTTTCGAAATTCGAATTCAAAGTTCGCGCATCGTACACTTTGTGCCACAAAAAGTGGTCACTTTTATTGCTTGTCATTATTCTATGGTTATTGACATAATTTATTTTTAATAATAAAGTTAAAGAAAGGAGAAGACTTTGTGACCTTTATAGGTGTTATAAATAAAAAAATGCATATAAAAGTAAAACAAAATTTAAAACAACAAAAACTTAATTTTAAACAAAAACTAAATTTAAAACAATAACAAAAACAACAAAAACTAAAACAACTAACAAAAACTAAATTTAAAACAACGACAACTCAAATTCGTAACAAAAAGAAATAACAAAAACAATACAACTTTCTTGCACCGCAAGTGTAATCGGGAGCAAATGGAACTGGATGGATGGATGGATGCGTGTGATTGGTGCATTTGAATGCACCAATCACACGCGCGGATGACGCTACCTCATACCCCGCGCCCCGCTTGACTGCAAAAGAGACCTAAAAATGACTTCTGCGCATCTAACGACTATAGAGTCGTTAGATGGGCTCCCGCAACGTAACTTGGATAGCCAAGTTACGTTGCGGGAGCCATATCACAGATTACCAGATACTGCACTCCATACAAAATGTTCAATGCCTACCGCTATAATAGCCTACACTGTCAAGTCGATAGACGCTGCGAACGAAAATGTACCCTAACGTTACAAACGTAAAGTGAGTTTTGTTTTGTAGATGCGCGCCGCCGCGTGGATATTGTGAATTGCCAGGGCTGCCTCTGTCGACAAAGATGTTAGTAGGGATATTTGTAGTATACTTACTATATAAAATAAAACAAGTTTTTTAATGTACCAGAATAGTTAATTTTGCTTAGAGGTGTTTTATTTTGATGTACCTAATGAATTTTTTTAAATTCCATTTTAATAAGTAGTCTTGGTATATTTTTAAAAGTTCAAAAATCGAGTGCCTGGCTTCTGTCTCATGTTTTGCTCGAAATTTTTAATAAATGTGGCCTCGAGACATTTAACTAAGTACATAGTTACAAAAAGAATCTGAGGGCACTTTCAACTGTTCGTGGAACGACGACGTTTTGTTCAAAGTTTTAAAATGAATAAAAATTCTCGATTCATTGAAACCGGAAATATGATTTAATTCAGAAATGAATTCGGGACAGGTACGCTTCTTACTACATTTATAATAGATATCCGGATATATACACTCGAGAGCAATGAATCCGGGTCACTTAAAGAATGTTAAAAATCTCGGAAACTAAAAATGATAGGTTAATGCAATAAATTGTATTTAATAGACAATGTAATACTCCTTAAATGAAAGTAAAAAAAATACGAGTCACCATACATTTTATTAACACAAAATTACGTAAAGAAAAAAACTGCTGATCTCTCCTTAAAACAAAAATAGGAAACATGAAATTTTTGAACTTTATTACGATTTTCTTGAATTTTAATACTTCGTATTGCCTCCTCGTGCTTCCATTACTGCGTTTACGCGGTTTGGCATGCTGTACACCAAGTTCCTTATACGATTTTGGGGAATATTCTCCCATTCCTCTGTGAGAGCAATTTTGAGCTCACGAAGCGTGATTGGGGGAGAGTTTCGTTGTTTTACGCATCTGCCTAGCTCGTCCCAAGCATGCTCGATCGGGTTGATATCCGGGCTGCGCGCTGGCCACTCCATACGAGTAATGTTCATCTCTTGAAGGTAGTCATTCACAATCCTACCTGTATGAGGTCGGGCATTGTCATGCATAAATATAGCATCCTCACCTAAATTTACCATAAATGGACCAACGTGAACATTGAGGATTTCTTCCACATATCTTTCGCTAGTTAAAGAGCCGTTTTCTAGCCGATCACCAGCTCTGTGCGACTTTCAGAAGAAATTCCGGCCCACACAAGTACAGACCCACCACCGTAGGCTACTTTTTCTTCGATGCATGCTTGCTTGAATCTTTCCCCTGGTCTTCGATACACTCTGTGTCTTCCATCGTGCTTGTAGAGCATAAATTTTGATTCGTCGGAGAACATAACTTTTGACCAATCTTCAATACTCCAATTTACCTGGCTCTGGGCATATCTTAGTCTTGAAATACGATGCCCACGCTCCAGTTTAGGGCCGTTTGCAGGTCTAAAGGGTTTTAAGTTAGATTCAGCAAGCCGACGTCTTACTGTCCATGCACTTGGGTTACTTCCTCCGAGGCGTCGAAACTGATTTGTGAGTTCAGTTCCTGTGAGAAAGCGATTTCGAAGCATGGTGTTCACCAAGTATCGGTCTTCTCGTGCTGTGGTACACCTGGTTCTGCCCGTTCCTGGTCTGCGTAGGTTAGAACCAGTTTCTTCGTAACGTCGGAGAACTCTTTGTACTGTTGACAGCGACACACCGACAGTCCTGGCTGTATCGCGCTGACTCCGGCCGGTTTCCAGCATTGTAAGTATTCTGGTGCATTCTTCAGGCGTAAGCGACATAATTTCAGCTTGAATAATGAATATAGAGCACTATCAACATGGTTTATGTACCCACATAAATGACAGATTACAAACAAAAGCAAAACCAAATGCTGTAATTACGTAGTTCCATCTTCGAAAGTGGCCCTTTTTCAAATTGATTTTTTTATGATATAACTTTACAATAACTAAGAAGTTTTAATACCTTTATTTAAGGAGTATTACATTGTCTATTAAATACAATTTATTGCATTAACCTATAATTTTTAGTTTTCGAGATTTTTAACATTCTTTATGTGACCCGGATTCATTGCTCTCGAGTGTATAATACATCCACTGCACATAATACACCAGTTGTAGCCATTTCTTAGGATTTCAAAACTAACATCAAGTCGACCGAAATATAATATGCGTAAGTACGCGCCGTGCGGCTGTTGAAAACCCTGCTGCGCTATGGGCTACCGTAGACCGGCGCCCGGTAGGTAGTTAGCGCGCGTAAGTACATGGAGTGTAGTATCTGGTAATCTGTGGCTATATGAATGAAAAGCGACGTGTGTGGTACCGCCCGAATTACGCGAGTGAGTAGCCAAGTATTTTGTATGATACATAGTTACAATGCAAAAAAGCTTCTTGGAAAACGGTGATGAATGGTTAACATTGTTATTATTTTTTAACTATAGTCGGTATTTATTCTCAGTTATTTTTTCATGTTAAATACTAGTGCATTTTATTGGAAATTCGGGCCCCAAATAATATCTATTAATGAATAGTACCTAGTTATGTTGATTTATAGCCAACTTCAAAAATAGAAGGTTTTCAAATCGGTTGTATTTTTTGGTTACCTCATAGGTAAATCCGTCATTTATCAACCGATTTTTTGTAGATATATTTTTATCTGAAAGGATATTAGAGGCTATTGCCATCAACCGTGCACAAATTCAAACTTCTTGGATACTACTGAGTTTTCAATGGAAAAACCCGAAACCCCTTTTTCCCTACCCAGGAATCGAACCCAGTACCCCACGCTCCGAAGTCTCGCCAGTTACCAAGAGACCAACGGAGCAGTTTACCCAGATAATCAATGCTCAGTAGGACTTCCCCCACTTCATCTTATAAAGTACCATAATCCACATTTATTATTATATACGAAACTTATTAAGCCAACCGCCAACATATATTTTCATCTGGTATAATAAAATTTACATACCGAATGCAGCTCACACGAGTAACGGATTTCCACGTCACGTTTGCCTATATTTTGGTTAGGAACATTGCAAATTCGCTTGATTTATATATCAGGGAAAAACAAAAGTTTTGCCAACATTTGTGTTCTGAGGAAGCCATTAAATGCGCTTGTGTTAATTGGGACGGTTTTAAGTGAATCATGATTTTTATCCTTGTTATTCTATTCGTCACACACACATTTTGGGCACATTGCTCGCAAAACGGATGGCCGATGGGGCCGAAAAGTTCTGGAGTGTTCTGTTGCGTTGAAAGGCCTCCCACTAGGTGGACCGATGACCTGGTGAAGGTTGCGGGGACCCGCTGAATGCGAGAGGCACGAGACCGGTCAATGGGTTGACACCTGGGGGAGGCCTATGTCCAGCAGTGGACGTCTTTTGGCTGAAATGATGTTTCTATTCGTAGAAACTCACGGGTTCTTCAATAGATGGTATGGGGGAAGGGTAGTATTTTTACCTAGAAAACTACTGCCTCGTTTGTCGAGTAGTCGCCAATGTCACTGCTGATCATAAAGCACTGGAGTCAATTCCCGGGTCGAGGGTCGAGTAAAATGTTTGAACGTTTTCATCAGGAAATTCTGACGAGCAGCCACGGAGTTTTTAGTTGTGCTCGGTTGATAGAAATAGGCTCGCTCAAGGGACTTAAAAACATAACCGGTGAAACGTGGGTGTACTAATAGGTACGCCTCTGTCTAACCCTTTGGAATTACTGGAGTATAAAATCACGCCTTATCAGCCTAGTTTTAAGAAATGGCTTTTGATTTTGACTGCATTCGTCCCTTCACTCTTTCAAATCATCATTTCTTTCTTCTCTCTTTCTTTTCAAATCATCATCATTCTCTTCTCCTTATGCCAATTCATTTGGGGTCGGCGCAGCATGTCTTCTTCTTCCATACTTCTCTGTTTCTCATCATCTCATGAGACACCTCCTTTCTTACCATATCATTCTTAACACAGTCCATCCATCGTTTCTTTAGTCTTTCTCTACTCTTATACCCATCTATGTTCGTATTCAAAACCTTCCTCACGACATTTTCTAAATTCAAGACATTTCTCTCTATTTACCCTCTAACAAACATTAATATTACTTGCCAATAAATCCCTAAGTAACATATCATCCTTCAACTTTCAACAAAAGTTGACTACTTCATCAAATGGCTGCGCCCAAATAACTCATATCCCTTCGAACTAATAGTTTTACGTCAGAATCGAACATCCTGTAGATTGATGCCGCATCATACCAACATACATCACTGAGTATACGCCATTTGTTATAATTCCTTATACAGGGTGTTCGATAACTTGATATTTCCGAATTTCGAAATTTCTGAAGAAAATGTTCGGAAATTATATTCGGAATAGTGATTGATTGCTGCAGATTAATATGTGACAAGATAAGACCTAATATTTGTTAAGATAGAGCTCGTTTTTGAAGAGTCTACTTTTTAGAAGTCGTTTGTCTCCGAAGTATTTTTAGTGAAGGATGTGTTCTTGCGGCGTTGTATGCAAAATGAAATAAATCATTCAATATTGTCTTAAATAACCTGGTTAATATTATAACCTGGGTTATAACGACTATTTTTCAGCAATGGATAATTTCCGTCGACCACGTGAGCTAAACCGCATAAAGCAAACCGAAAAATACGCATTTAATCGTGCTTATTCAGCTCGATATTTATATTAAAAACACGGTTTTGCGATGACAAGGCATTTTCACACATCCACGGAAACCACGAGCTCAATAAAAAGAATTTCAATACTGACGCATAATACACGAACAGGAACACAATGGTTCGTCTTCCTTCGAACAATTCAATCTACACGTATTTACGATTCTGTTTACTTCACAAAGAATAACATGGTCGTGTCAATGACCTACGAAATATTCTATGCCGTGGCAGACTGCTTGAGTGGAGGTATGGGATTTCACGAGATACTATGACGCTTGTAATCTCCGAAGGGTTAGGCAGAGGTATGTCTTATAGAAGTCCCATATAATAGGGAGCATTGGCCTCAACTGGGCACAAATCTTAATTCCCTGGCTGCTAATAAGAAATTCCTGATAGAAAAACACAAGTTACAGTTTGCTGAACCCTGGAATCGAACCCAGGTCTGCTCATGGTCTCAGACTCTATCTGGACCCGTAACGCGAGGGCTGATTTGAGGTGGCAAGAGAAAAGAGCTCATGGAAAGAATTGGAAGAGGCCTTTGCTCAGGAATGGGACACTAAAGGCCAAAAAAAAAAAACATATTGTAAAATGATTACGATTAAATTACTTCTTAGGTGGAAAATACTGGCAAGTATTGCTTTGTTGTCAAGCGACAAGAAAGCGACAGCTTGACAAGAAAGAAATACATGCCAGTATTTTCCCAAAACCAAACGCCCTTAAAAAAATACCCACAAAAAAAAAACATCCCAAACAACCTGTACGTGGGCCTATAGTTAATACTGTATAGTGCTCGACAGGATAGCGTCAGCAATAATGCAATACATAAGTCTCCCTGCCGTAAACAAGCGCGGCCATCAATAATGCCATTACTACTTACTAACATTCACCGGGATGTTGCTAGCGAATGTGCGTAGTACCCGGTTAATGCGGAAAATGATTCATGGAACGGTTTTTTCAGGTTAAATGCAGCTTTATTTAGAGGTGTATTGAGTCGATTATCCAACTTGAGCTCCGGAAAATTGATCTTTGACTTTCATTACAGATAGTCAGTGGGCCACTGACTACATGTAATGAATGTATGATGTAAAGTCTGTAGGTTTGTCCGTATATGGATAACCACCGATTACATATCAAGTTTCCTCTGTGCCCTGGAAAGCACGTTAATCCGATGGTCTCGCATGTCATTTGTAGATCTTTGACTGTCATTACAGGTAGTCAGAGGCCCGAACGTCTGACACCCAGCTTTACCAACGGGTATCGTGTAACCCAGTACTTTGTTAGATAGGCAGTGGCTCCATGTAAAATACTGTCTCCATGCCGTAAACAAGCGCGATCATCAATAATGAAAATTGATCTTTGGGATGAGTCCCACAAGAGCAAACAGACAAGTTTCGATACCACCCTTGGTGAGCCAAAGAGAGGTGAAAAACATAATTCCGTTCCAGAAATAAATCTAAGTTAAATTAATCTATGTTCTATTTATATGTCTTCTATTAAATTAAAAGAGAAGTCCTGACCGACTGACTGACTCATCAACGCCCAGCCCAAACTCGTGGACCTAGTTTTGCTCAGAGGTTTATAATGTAGACAAGTAATTAAGACCAACCCATGAGGAAGTAAAACAGGGGATGACAGTTTGTATGGAAAATTGTCATTTATGATATTCACGAAATCCACGTGAGCGAAGCCGCGGACAAAAGCTAGTCCTAAATAAGAAGGTAACAAACTGTTCTCAGTAAATTATTATCAGACATCTGTTCTTAAGCCCTACTTGGAACTTTCAGAATACTTAAGCTTTCCTATTCATTTATTTGCTTCGAAACCTTAAGTATTTATTGTTGAAAAGAAAAGTAGACAATACTCTTTTATGATTTTTTGTATTACTATCAATATGAATAGTTGTGTGGGCGCCGCACAATATGGCTTCAACAAAGCCAGTACAAAAATAAAAACTCATACCACGAATCGGATAACATTTTTTATCGTTGAAAACGGCACCTTTGAAGCAAACGGTCGATAGTTCCAATAGTACCAATATGTCAGTAAGTTGGCTACAAAAGCGATTTCGTGCTCGACTGTACCGGTCGCGGCTTGTCACTTTTACGTGCGATTGTACGGCACTTGTCAGTCTTTGTTCGTGGGTATACTTTATATTGAAATTGTAAATGTTTGCCTGTCAATGTTTAGCGCTTGGTATTCTTTTATTTCGATAAACTCGAAGTCGTGTCTTCAGATTTCAAAAGTTAGTGATCAAGTTAGTTTAAAAAATTATATTGCAAAGAAATGTTTATTAGACATTGAATTATTCAATAAAACCACATTTTCGTTTGTCATGGTGTTGGCAGGTCAATAAAATTTTTAAAACAAAAAAAAATGGCCTCTGCGAGAGTGAGTGGGCTTTAATCCACGCGAGCGCAGTACGAGTTAATACGAGTAGTCACATGTATTCGAAAATCACTAAAAAACATCAAATTACAATAAATCCAATTAAACAACTCTACTAATTAACAACAATGGCCAAACGCTCTCTAAAATTAAACGGCGAACACAAGGCGAACACCGACAAAAACCGGTTCGTCTATTAGACTAACGTTTACAGAAACCGGATTGAACCGGTTCCGTCCTGTTTGCGAAAGTGGTAATTACCGGTTCAATTTACGTGAATACTTTACATGGTGCGGTCAGTCGGTTGGTTTTGGAAGTATGCTAGTACTTCGCAGGTAATTAGAAAATGACTCGCTGTTCGTCTATGGAATTTGAAGTAGAATAGTGGCCATTTTGTGCGCTTTGAAATGACTGAGTAGGTTTTAGTTGGGTAAGCTTTTGAGATACTTTAATGTTAATAGCAAAGAATTTTCTTTTCTGTTCAATTTTTAACCGACTTCTAAAAAAAGAAGGAGGTTCTCAATACGGATGTTTATATATATATTTTTTTTTTTATGTTTGTTCGGGCATATCTCCGTCACTTGCTAACCGATTTGAAAAAGTCTATTTTTGTTAGAAAGGGTACCTATACTTCCCAAATGGTCCCATAATTTTTTTATCGAAATCAGACAAGCGGTTTTTGAAAAATCAAAAAAAAATTGCATTGTCCACATTATGACTCATGAACATGTGAACTTACGTGTGAACCACTAAAAAGTGAAAAATAAAAACTTTTTAACAAAAAATAAAACCGACTTCAAAAAAAAATCACAAAAAAGTGAAAAATAAACTTTAGAAGAAAAATCAGTTTCTGAAGTCGGTGACTTTTGTTTGTTTTTAACCCTTATGTGAGTGACAAATAAAACACCTTTATCAGGGTGACGAGGTACCCGGGTACCTTCATACAGTTAAGACGTAATTTAAACAATCAAGGTATGTTTTAACGTTACCCACACTTTGAATATTATTATTTTAGTTAAGCTAAACAATTGATGATTTGTGGTGATTAAATCGGGGGGGAGGGGGGGGGAGGGGGGGGGTGGAGTGTGGTACATGTTTATTGGCGTGCAAGGAACACTGAATCCATACAATGCATCGTGATTGATATTGACTGTTTACTTTGGTCGTATAGATATTTTGTGAATCAATAATTATTTATTTACGAACCAACTGATACCTACGGCTTCGCCCGCGTGGATATCGGTTATGGCGACCAAAAGTAATCATGAATTTTTGATCCCGTTCCCGCAACCCATGGGAACCTATTCCAGGGATAAATTTTATACTAAAACTTTCCTCAAAAACCCCTATAGCCATTGGTGAATACAGCATGAAAATCGATGCAGAACTTTTTGAGTTTATGGCGAACAGACAGACACACAGACGCGGCGGAGAGGAATTGGTTTTATAATATGTAATGATAGTGATAAAACCAATAGTGGAAAAGCTGTTAGCAGAACATACAGTAAATCGCAGAACGAATCGGTGGCCTTTATCACTTTTTTACAATATCATTGACATTGCAGCTTTGGCAGCATAAATCATTTGCAGGGAACATATACCACAACTTGTGTCTAGTGACAACAAATTATTGAGTCTACAACTGTGTGGTAAAAATATAGAAGAACTAGCTTTTGCCAGCGGCTTCGCCCGCGTGAAAATTACGATTTTCCATACAAACTTTCATCCCCTATTTAACTCCCTTAGGGGTTGAATTTCGAAAAATCCTTCCTTATTCTTTGTCTACATTATAAAGGGAACCTCTGTGCAAAATTTCAGCTTTCTAGGTCCAAGGGTTTGGGCTGGGCGTTGATGAGTCAGTCAGTCAGTCAGTCAGTCAGTCAGGACTTCTCTCTTTATATAAATAGATAGAAGATCAAAAAATTGCATTGTGACATCCAAATTACATGTGGGATCTGCAATACAGAACGTGCATGGCCAAGAACTAAGGCTTTCGATTCCTTCTGGATCTATCTGCCCTGTGGATAAGTCAGACTAGACGAGATTCTACTGGGCGTGTTGCAGTCGTCGGAAGTTGCTTCATATGCAGAAAACTCAAACGCAAGCAAAGAAAAACACGAAAAGCTTGCACTAACTGAAGAAAACCAGTTTGTGATGAACATGCAGTAACTTGTCTAGCATGTAACACCAGCTTCTAATCTAATTCTGCGTAAACAAATAATTGTAATTTTTATAGAAATAAAAAGCAGCAAAATAAAGAGCAGCGGTAGCCCAGTGGTGGCAGCCCCGACTTACGAACAGTAAGTCGTCGGTTCGAACCCAGGCAGGAGTATTACTTTGTGTAATTTATTTCATCACCGCTGCTCTCAAAGCGGTGAAGGAAAACATCGTGAGGAAACCGTCATGTCTTACAACCAAAAAAATCGAGGACATGTGACATCTACCAACCCGCACTGGGTCTGCATGGTGGATTATAGCCCATACCTCTCGTAGAGAGGAGGCCTGAGTCCCTACAGTAGGAATATTATAGGCTGATGATGATGATGATGATGATGATGAAATAAAACATCATAACAAATGTTTATTATTTGATTTTTGGACGAAATTATAAATACTTTTTTCATTGTCATTCAAGACACAAATAGGTACCCGGGTACCTTGTCACTCTATTGTGAGTTTCAAATATGTTTTGGTTTCCACAAAACATTGTAAATAGTTGACTGGGACAAAACCTTAAAAAATACATAATTTGTAAATAGTTAGGAGCTCTCAGGAAGTCACAGCTACCTACAGAGCGTAAAACATACTTTTCGTTAGATTTGAAAATGCTAAAGGTACCCAGGTACCTCGTCACTCACATAAGGGTTTCATGTTTTTGCCACTGACTTCAGAAACTGATTTTTCTTCTAAAGTTTATTTTTCACTTTTTTGTGTTTTTTTTTGAAGTCGGTTTTATTTTTTGTTAAAAAGTTTTTATGTTATAAAGTATTTTAAAACAAAAGGAATTGATAATAATATGAACCTAGACATACTCAGTTTTTCAGTTTTCGAGTGGAAAAAGGGGATTACGAAACGTCGATCTCGTCAAATTGTTGTGATTTAATCGGTTTGAGCTGCAGCTATCCACAAAACACGACGGCAACAGTTTCTTCAAATACCTATGTTTACCCTGTTCCCCTCTTAATTCTGAAATCATTCCTAAACAAATCAGTCTAGGGTTTTCTCAGTGTGAATCGACGCAGATAAATTGTACGCATGCAGAAATATCTTTTTCTGGTATCGGGCTACGGCAAACAAAAATACAATGAACAGGTAATTTTTCCCTGAATATTTTGTCAACCCGTCAGGGAAAAATATCCTGACGTTGTGTTGGCATTAGAACAACATTCATCAGACGTCAAAAAATACGTCTAAAGGTGCGTACAGATTAAGTAACATGTTGTGTAATTTGTATTTTATAACTCGTCCACATTATCTTACATTGTTTTTCAACATTGCAACATACAACAATACTGTAGGTACACAAAAGTTATATAACATTTGTAAATACTCATAAAATGTAACACAATTTGTTATTATCACACATTTTATAACATTCAGTCTCCACATTACTGAAACATGTTATCTAACAACGTTTTATAACATGCGCAGCTATATAATATGTACGCACCTTTACACATTGTGTGTGTCACTTTATTACACCAATGTCGAACATTGTCGCCAATGTCAACAAAATAAACCTTACTGTTGCTGACGCGTCAACGCAATGACAGCAACCTTCCCATGACAAATTACTACCAACATTACGGACCCAAACAAACAATGCTACCAACTGATATGTCTGTAAGAAGTTTTTATTTTATTTATATTCCAAAGCGTACCGTATACTAACAGTCCCGAATAAATATGCGAGTACAAGAAGTTTTGCGCACCGTTTATCAAAGAAAACGCGGTTTTAAGCAAAATACTCATATTAATTCTACCTGAAGTTCGAGAAACTTCCTTACCCCTGGCTTTCTTCATTAAGAAACTTCGGCGAAATGTTTGTTTGCCTCATTGTTAAAATATAATTCATTTGGATGATTAAAATTTTGTTTCACTTTATTTATTTGCGAATGTGATGTTAACTTTGGTTTGGCTCGCCTGTTATTTTAATGAGTGTTCTGGTAACAATGTTACATCACAATTTACTTTTGACTCGCCATTGGTTTCCATGAAAGCAGTATTATAAGCCGGTTTGCTAGCTTTTGCATGTGAATTCATTTGTACATTCGTGAATTTTGAATGAATACCTACTTTTAACAGAATTTATGAGTTGATGAATGTCACTGTGAACTTAGCATCTCAAGTATTAGCATCTCAACAAATAACTTGAGTTCTGCTTGCATCCAGCATAGTTCCATAGTTCCTGATAGTTTATAACGATTGTTCAATTCATTTGCCCTGAAAAATCCAATTTTAAAAATGAGATGCCAACTTCACATATGACATCGCAGCATCTCATCATATTAAAGGTTTTTCAGGATCAAGGAGTTGTTTTAAACATAGTTCTATACCTCCTGATTGATTGTAACAATAGTTCTGTTCCTTAACCGTCAAAATAGCAATTTTGAAAATGAGATGCTAACTTCCTACATGACGTCATAGCATCTCACAGTATTTTCAGTGTTTTAACACCAAGGAGTTGTATTAAGCATAGTTCTATATACCCTGATTAATTTTAAGCAGTGATCCGCCAATTTGCCGCCAAAGTCGCGACGCGACGCGAGAAAAACCAAAAACCGTGTCAAGTTAGCTTTGGTTACAATTAACTGACAGTTCTGCCCAGCATCTCAGCCGTTTTCGTTACCTACGCTATAAATACGTCCAATGCTGCAGTACTCCGCTTTCAAAACACACCACACTACACATTTTAGCGAGAAAAACCAAAAACCGTGTCAGGTTGGCTTTAGTTACAATTAACTGACAGTTCTGCCCAGCATCTCAGCCTTTTTCATTACCAATGCAATAAATACGGCTTGTACTGCTGAATAACGCTTTCAGGACACACCACACTACAAGTTGTAGCGAAAAACAAAAAACCAAAAAAAAAGTTTTGACCTTTTACTGACAGTTCTGCCCAGCATCTCAGCCGTTTTCATTACCTACGCTATAAATACGTCCAATGCTGCAGTACTCCGCTTTCAAAACACACCACACTACACATTTTAGCGAGAAAAACCAAAAACCGTGTCAGGTTGGCTTAAGTTACAATTAACTGACAGTTCTGACCAGCATCTCAGCCTTTTTGATTACCAATGTTATAAATACGCCTACTACTGCTGTATAACGCTTTCAGGACACACCTCACTACAAGTTGTAGCGAAAAAAAAAAAAAAACAAATGAAAAATGTAGACCATTTACTGACAGTTCTGCCCAGCATCTCAGCCGTTTTCGTTACCTACGCTATAAATACGTCCAATACTGCAGTATTCCGCTTTCAAAACACACCACACTACACATTTTAGCGAGAAAAACCAAAAACCGTGTCAGGTTGGCTTAAGTAACAATTAACTGACAGTTCTGCCCAGCATCTCAGCCGTTTTCATTACCAATGCAATAAATACGGCTTGTACTGCTGTATAACGCTTTCAGGACACACCACACTACAAGTTGTAGCGAAAAACATAAAACCAAAAAAAAGTTTTGACCTTTTACTAACAGTTCTGCCCAGCATCTCAGCCGTTTTCATTACCTACGCTATAAATACGTCCAATGCTGCAGTACTCCGCTTTCAAAACACACCACACTACACATTTTAGCGAGAAAAATCAAAAACCGTGTCAGGTTGGCTTTAGTTACAATTAACTGACAGTTCTGCCCAGCATCTCAGCCTTTTTCATTACCAATGCAATAAATACGGCTTGTACTGCTGTATAACACTTTCAGGACACACCACACTACAAGTTGTAGCGAAAATAAAAAAAAAACAAATAAAAAATGTAGACCATTTACTGACAGTTCTGCCCAGCATCTCAGCCGTTTTCGTTACCTACGCTATAAATACGTCCAATACTGCAGTATTCCGCTTTCAAAACATACCACACTACACATTTTAGCGAGAAAAACCAAAAACCGTGTCAGGTTGGCTTTAGTTACAATTAACTGACAGTTCTGCCCAGCATCTCAGCCTTTTTGATTACCAATGTTATAAATACGCCGACTACTGCTATATAACGCTTTCAGGACACACCACACTACAAGTTGTAGCGAAAATAAATAAAAAAACAAATAAAAAATGTTGACCATTTACTGACAGTTCTGCCCAGCATCTCAGCCGTTTTCGTTACCTACGCTATAAATACCTCCAATACTGCAGTATTCCCCTTTCAAAACACACCACACTACACATTTTAGCGAGAAAAACCAAAAACCGTGTCAGGTTGGCTTTAGTTACAATTAACTGACAGTTCTGCCCAGCATCTCAGCCTTTTACATTACCAATGTTATAAATACGCCGACTACTGCTATATAACGCTTTCAGGACACACCACACTACAAGTTGTAGCGAAAAAAAAAAAAAAACAAATAAAAAATGTAGACCATTTACTGACAGTTCTGCCCAGCATCTCAGCCGTTTTCGTTACCTACGCTATAAATACGTCCAATACTGCAGTATTCCGCTTTCAAAACATACCACACTACACATTTTAGCGAGAAAAACCAAAAACCGTGTCAGGTTGGTTTTATTTACATTTAACTGATAGTTCTGCCCAGCATCTCAGCCTTTTTGATTACCAATGTTATAAATACGCCTACTACTGCTGGAAAACGCTTTCAGGACACACCACACTACAAGTTGTAGCGAAAATAAAAAAAAAACAAATAAAAAATGTTGACCATTTACTGACAGTTCTGCCCAGCATCTCAGCCGTTTTCGTTACCTACGCTATAAATACGTCCAATACTGCAGTATTCCGCTTTCAAAACACACCACATTACACATTTTAGCGAGAAAAACCAAAAACCGTGTCAGGTTGGCTTAAGTTACAATTAACTGACAGTTCTGCCCAGCATCTCAGCCGTTTTCATTACCAATGCAATAAATACGGCTACTACTGCTGTATAACGCTTTCAGGACACACCACACTACAAGTTGTAGCGAAAATAAAAAAAAAACAAATAAAAAATGTTGACCATTTACTGACAGTTCTGCCCAGCATCTCAGCCTTTTTCCGACGGTGGCCTCTTTCTTTTCTTTCTTTTTTTTTTTTATTTTCGCTACAACTTGTAGTGTGGTGTGTCCTGAAAGCGTTATACAGCAGTACAAGCCGTATTATTTGCATTGGTAATGAAAACGGCTGAGATGCTGGGCAGAACTGTCAGTTAATTGTAACTTAAGCCAACCTGACACGGTTTTTGGTTTTTCTGGCTAAAATGTGTAGTGTGGTGTGTTTTGAAAGCGGAATACTGCAGTATTGGACGTATTTATAGCGTAGGTAACGAAAACGGCTGAGATGCTGGGCAGAACTGTCAGTAAATGGTCTACATTTTTTATTTGTTTTTTTTTTTTTTTCGCTACAACTTGTAGTGTGGTGTGTCCTGAAAGCGTTATACAGCAGTAGTAGGCGTATTTATAACATTGGTAATCAAAAAGGCTGAGATGCTGGGCAGAACTGTCAGTTAATTGTAACTTAAGCCAACCTGACACGGTTTTTGGTTTTTCTCGCTAAAATGTGTAGTGTGGTGTGTTTTGAAAGCGGATTACTGCAGCATTGGACGTATTTATAGCGTAGGTAATGAAAACGGCTGAGATGCTGGGCAGAACTGTCAGTAAAAGGTCAAAACATTTTTTTTTGTTTTTTGTTTTTCGCTACAACTTGTAGTGTGGTGTGTCCTGAAAGCGTTATACAGCAGTAGTAGCCGTATTTATTGCATTGGTAATGAAAAAGGCTGAGATGCTGGGTAGAACTGTCAGTTAATTGTAACTAAAGCCAACCTGACACGGTTTTAGGTTTTACTCGCTAAAATGTGTAGTGTGGTGTGTTTTGAAAGCGGAGTACTGCAGCATTGGACGTATTTATAGCGTAGGTAACGAAAACGGCTGAGATGCTGGGCAGAACTGTCAGTTATTTGTAACCAAAGCTAACTTGACACGGTTTTTGGTTTTTCTCGCGTCGCGTCGCGACTTTGGCGGCAAATTGGCGGAACACTGCTTAAAATTAATCAGGGTATATAGAACTATGCTTAATACAACTCCTTGGTGTTAAAACACTGAAAATACTGTGAGATGCTATGACGTCATGTAGGAAGTTAGCATCTCATTTTCAAAATTGCTATTTTGACGGTTAAGGAACAGAACTATTGTTACAATCAATCAGGAGGTATAGAACTATGTTTAAAACAACTCCTTGATCCTGAAAAACCTTTAATATGATGAGATGCTGCGATGTCATATGTGAAGTTGGCATCTCATTTTTAAAATTGGATTTTTCAGGGCAAATGAATTGAACAATCGTTATAAACTATCAGGAACTATGGAACTATGCTGGATGCAAGCAGAACTCAAGTTATTTGTTGAGATGCTAATACTTGAGATGCTAAGTTCACAGTGACTTGATGAATGATACCCATGTTTCATTACAGCACTTCAGTAAATAATTAGGATAGTATTTATTTCTGTAAGTTGATCGTAAGACACTTTTCATTGTTAAATCTAGATGTCTGATGTGTTTGTCTTTTGGAATAATTATATTGTGTCTAAAGCTGGGTCATAAGAGAATGATGTTAAAGCATCATCATCATCATTTCAACCGAAAGACGTCCACTGCTGGACGAGGAGGCTTATGTCCAGCAGTGGCGCCACATTGACCAGTCTCATATTCAGCGGGGAACCTTCACCAGGTCATCGGTCCATCTAGTAGGACGCCTTCCAACGTCTACGTGGTCCGCGTAAAGCTTATACGCTTTACGCGGACCACGTAGACGTTGAACAAAAAAAAAATGTTAGTCTACAGCAAGAAAGAATACAACAAATATCGATATCGAAAAGTCAAAATTTATGAATACGGACACCATTACATTACAATAAACAGCACGTGTGTTGACATTAAATTAAAAATAGGTCAACAATGACATGATAATGATTTAATTGCAATTACTGATCCTGATGCAGCAATCATTTGGACATCAACATTCAGTCAAGGATTAAATCAAATTGATTGGGATTGGTACAATTAGCTTTATTAGCAATAGTTTTCAGCAATAATATTCCATGCTGAAGTTCAAAAGAACGATAGTCGCAGAGTGACTGATAGCAGCCGAATTATAGGTGCTGAAATTCGAATAGAACTGAGGGTCCGGAGCTCAATTTCCAGGTCAGGCAAAGTGTCCCCTGTTCCATGGGACTTGAACATAACTGTTGAACTGGCCTAACCCTTCGGGGATTATGGGTGTGTTGTTATGTTATGCGAGTAGAGAGCTTTATTTGTAGCACAAGACTGCTGTAGACTGATGATCAATGAACTCGGACCTAACTAAAAAGTGCACCATCTTCATCCTGCCTGACTTCACGCTCTGCTGGGTTTAGGCCTCTTACCAATCTTCACACTGCATTTTCTTATTAAGCGGTGAACATTTTCTGACGCATACAGTCCGTCCGGGGAGACGGCTTGGTTATGTGGAGCTTGTACCCACTGAATAAACATCATCTTGGGCCTGCTGTCGCTAGATCTGTGACGCATAACGTTCGCAACTCACCCAGTATCTCAACACTCCTGTGTCAACTTTGTACAGGCTTTACCTGTCATGGCAACATTGATGTCGTTTGCTGCAAATCTGCTCCTAATTCATACAAAATTGTTAACAATGCAATAATTGTAAAATCTAGTAAATAGCCTTATTTTATTGTGGGAAATCATCAAATGACTCCTTTCGCTCTGAGCAGAGCGGTAGGGAGTGTCAGACTTCTACTGACTAAAACTACCCATGTTCGTTCTTAGCCTTTTGTGTCGAGGCCGCAGTTTCTCTTCCGTACAACCTGCACAGCAGCTCTGACTGGTAAACAGCCTGGGCATTTAGTTCCCGTAATATTCACACTAGAAACCTCCTGCTACCTTAAAACAATATATAAGCCATCCCATTCGGCATTTTGAGCACTAAAGCTTCCCAAGACACCAAAACAATAATATATTGTCTGTATACTACACAACATATTATTTGTGTACGAGAATCAGCAAACACTCACTCAAGTATTTAGAAGGACTCTTAGCCTAGATCTTCAGACGAAAACGACCCTTGCTTGAAGGACAAACTTTGTCAATTGTCAAACAGTCATCATTGTTCCAAAATTGCGTAGAACAAGTCTTTAATTGTGAGTTTTGCCTCCACTTCGTCCTCTCACGTTAAAACTGTTTGAGCCGAGCCATTTTGTTAATGAAAAATGTTTTTTGGAGTTCTAAAAGTGAGATAAGGTTCGCTTCAGCTCCTAGTTTTACATATTCAGGAGATCAAGCCATTAATTAAGCATTTTAATTGTAGTTCGTCCGGACGAGACTTTTCTAACTTAAGTTAGGGTGCTCACTTCTGTTGTATTTTTGTGAAGGAAATGTTTTGTTGAAAATGTTTAGTCTTTTGAAATTCCTTGACACAGTTCTCATTGAGACGTGACAGCGGAAGAAGAAAACGCAGAAATTATAATGAGATTGACTATCGTCATGGAATGGGCATGTGATAAGGGGAATGAGGAAAATATCGTAAGGAAAGTTTTGAGTATGAATGTCTTATCGGCTGAACAGATTAATGTGGCACACAGGCACAAAAAAAAACATAAGCTTCTCCATACATGATTGGTCGTATAACTCGAAAACTAGACAGTAGCTGATTACTTAGTAAAAGCTGTTCAATTTTATAAGTACACGCCCTTAGAGTATAGTCAACGTTTCAAAAATCACCCACTATTCATTCATCTTCATCATCATTTGACTTTTAAGTCGCGAGTTATTAGGCTTCTTTTGGCTTAGCTCGTTCCATTGTCGGCCTCATCTCTGTCATTGGACAAAATTGAGGTCAAGATTAGGATCAGTTAATAACAAAAAACCCATAATCATCATCTTTTCCAAACCAATTGCTACCACTTTTCACCAAAATACTCCCGAATCTTCACAATAGCAAAAGTGAGTCCGATATTGTTACTTAACCATCCACATTCAGAGGCTCTAGAACATTATGAACAAGATTTGAATATTTTAATAGCATCAGATTTATCTAGCTTAAAATTTAATTTAAGAGGATTTGATGCGGCTTTCGGCTTACAATAACATACAGGACTTACTGTCTTCGTGATTATCCATCGAGAGACAATGTTGCTTCGGGTCGATCTTTAGGTTAAGCCGCGCTTGCTTAGGTTTGTCTGTAGATGTGTGAGCATCCATGACATTAGCATGTTTCCTCCGTGCCTCGGAAAGCACGTTAAGCTGTTGGTCCCGTCTGCCATAAATATTATAGATTCTTGGCAGTCGTTACAGGTCCGTCAGTGACCTGAAAGTCTCGTAACTCATAAATGGATAAACGAATTTGGATAAATAGTTTGTCTTCAGATTTGCTTTGGTGGCGCAAGTGTACCTGGCTGAGTGTAAGAGGGTTACGCCAAACATGGATCGCTCTATGCTCCTCTGTTTCACTCATACTCGGTGAACAGTCTCCTTTGTGCCCGTCCAATCGTCCATGTCTCAGGACTGTGGGTAATAAAATTGTTGGTAGGACACATTGGTTCACAAGGTGAGTTAATAGGCACTAAGAAATCCTATTGGACCGAAGTTGCGGCCAAACGCTTGCCTATCCAGAACAAAAGTCCTTGTATCACAGTAAGTACAATGTACGAAATAGTGTCAGCCCTACCATATTACTTTAACTAGCTACTTTTTAAGCTGTGTTCTAATATCGTTCAGAGATGTAGTTTTATCTTGCGATGAAACCTACTTTAGAATTAAGTTGCAAGTATGAGTTGACTACATTAACCTTAATATTTTCTGAAACTGTAAATCTTTTTTTACTTAGCTTTATCTCAATTAAGTGAAATAAAGCTAGGAAGAAGAAGATTCTTCATTTTTTTTTTCTCTCCTGGCTCTAGAACTCGATAGCCTTGGACAGATTTATCTGGGTTATCAGGTCGGGCAGTTCTTCCTCCAATAAGAGCTTCGTCATACTAGAAGGATCTGTGCCCAGCTGATTACAATTAGCTCGCCCTTTATTACATGGGACCTATAACATAACTGATGGAATGTGAACTGTTTGTCTCTCTTATATACATTGTGTAAATTTTTCATAGAATTAAAGACAATAATTAAAATCAGTATTTAATTTTCATTCTATCTTTAGCCTTTACCCTGCTGGACAAAAGCCTCCTGCATATCCTTTCGTCAGACCGCCCCTATTGACACATCACAGAACATAGAATCACACCGGAAATCTCGAAGAGTTAGGCTCTAACAGTGCACCCAAACGCCAGTGATCTTTGCTATTGTATCTTGACTATTGCCATCAATCGGTTCCAAAAATTAGACTCCGTGCTACTCGTGGGAAATATTTGATTAAAAAACCCAGTAGCAATTTGCCCGAATCGTAGTAGCAGTAGTAATAGTAAAGAACAAGAAGTTTATAATTTTCTTGTGCCCCTTTAATTGAACTGATAAGACAAATGTGAACAGAAGGAAAATGCAAGTCAATGACACATTTTAATACATGAACCCGAAACCGTTCGCAGTCAAGAAAAAAATTACCGAACGATAGTAATGATGATACACTGACAAACAAAAGCAAGAAATAAGAGAAATCATAACCTAGGAGTTTCGAACATGAACAAACGCGAAACCTTTACAAAAGATCCCACATAAATTGCAGTGTCCGAGATGAGGGACTTGGCACTCTCGTGAGTGTTAATGTATTAAACGCTGCAGATAAAGTTGAACAAGAAAAAACTAAAATAGAAGACTAGTTTGGACAGTACTGAGAAATAGCAGTCTATAATTAGCAACAATGTAACAATGTTGACTAAGTTGGCGCAGTGACTGTGAGATTGCCTGCTGCGTTCGATCCCGTACGGAAAAATATTTGTATCGCCTATAGGCAGTTGTTCCGGGTCTGAGTGTTTTAAAACGCTACAACGTTACGGGAGAAATGTGAGGAAACGTTATAAAAGACGAAATGTAATAAAATAATAATATCAATATCGTTCATTATCAACGATAATGATAATGATATACTCAAGTCCAAAATCACTGAATTGGAAGACCTACTTCTAACTAAAAGTCTGAAATTCTTTCAGTAAAGTGAAACTTTTCCTTTACTGAAAGAATTTTAAGAATAGGATCAGTGGTTCCGGAGATTAAACCCTACATTCAAACATACAAACAAATTCCTCTTCATAACAGTACTAGTAAATGAATTACAAAAGTCTAATTAAACTAACTAGAAAAACCTTAACCCAAAAATTACAAATACTTCCACAAAACGCTCAAGAGTTTCCCTAAATACTAAACCAACTCCAAAAAGCCCGGCCTCACAGCGAATGCCCCTCGACGTATAGTAGCGGACTCACAATTTGTCTTGCAATACAGCCTTTGCTGCACCCGAGTGGAATGCACAAGTTGGCTACAAAAGAAATCGTTCACTTACTCTTTTACCAGCAATTTGGCGATACTGAATGTTGATGCGAAATTGTGTCTATTAATTTGGCAGGTTTATGTGAAAAGGACTGGGTTTTGATTTAATGATTTATGATACTGCTGTTTTTACTTCGTGCTTTTCTATTTTGCTTTTCTTAGTCACCCGTTTCTTAATTTGAGTTAATCTTTAATTATGCTTAAATCTGAGGATGTTGAAAGCAACTTCTATGGTGGACTGTACTCATTAGATCTTTGATCTTAAGTAACTCTACAACGCTACTTAAACATATCATCATCATAATCCACAGCCTTAATCCACCCACTGTTGGGTCTAGGGCTCTTTTTTCTTATGCCTGTCTCTTTGGTCCCGTGTCAGCTTTATCCAGGTTTTCCACTGAACATACCAAGTGTCCGAAAAAAATTAAACTGATAATTTCTTCATAACTGTCCCCACAACTCAATTAGAGCTTCCGTTCCATTACTATGTGGATTTAGGATTCGATTGATAAGCAAAAGGTCAAAACTGACGGCAATAACTTCAAATAGAATCACAAAATACTGCGACAGTTCAGACAAAAGATTTTAAAACTCATCCGCAAAATTCACGAAGTCCGCACGATCCTTAAATCACTTCAATTCAAAACTACGAACACAGATACTTTAACTCCCGCTCAAATGTATTGACCTGCATCGAATACACTAAACTGAAACTTTGGAAATAAATTTATCGTACGTCCGTACCAAGAAAAGTCGAAGACTAATACTGCGCAGTTCGACTTGAATTGTTTCAAAAGTTTCCACCGAAAATATTTGATTATTTAAGTTCTGTAAACGTTTCTGTTAAATTAAATAAATTGATTCGATGAAATTCTGGGATGTAGGAAACCTTCAATGTCTGGTGTGTGTTTGCGAAAATTGTAGAAAAACATCGGAGTTCTTTTGAGGAAATAGCTGTTGGTCATAGCACTTTTATGCAATTGAATCGCCTACGAAGATTGGTGGAAAAGAAAGTAAAAAAAAACAGAAATTGCAAATAGAAACGATAGTCTCGAAGATTTTGTCAATGCGTGATTATCATTACACAAAATGATGCCACTGTTAGTCTATAATATTGTTCGCAAGCACACTGATGAGCTTGATGTCCTGGATTCGATTTCCTAGTCGTACAAAGTGCTATAGGGTTTATCCATCAGGAATTTATCTGCAGCGGCCACGTAGTCTAGGTTTGTTTCCAGTTCAAGGCTCATCCCCAATTACATCTGGCGAAATTTGGGTGTGCTTAACCCTTAATTACTCGCGTCCATAATAATCACACTTACGCTCGCGTGGGGAATATATAACCCCAATTTTAAAGGTACAATAAAACATATTTTTAATGACATACTTTTATTTTTATTATAAAAATTAGAAAAAGACAACATTGTTCTAAATTGTAATAGTATCCTTAATCAACATTGTTATAAAGTTTTAAAGATATGATAACTTTAAATTTAGGAACTTTTTAATCAATACATTTATCACATATCATAGTGGAATGGTCGTGACAAACTTGCTGGTGGCATTTGGCACACATAAATCTTATTTTTTTATCCTTCGACCTTGGACAGATATGGCACCTTATATAAGTTGTCGTTGGACCACATCAGTAAGTGGGGCCTTAGGACCTTGTACTGAGACACTCGTCCAAAAAAAGTTGCACGAATACTCGCGTGGGGCAATATATGACACGAAGCGGCGCTCGCGACTGATTCGCGGCGCACACTGGGGGCCCTCTCATACAAAGTAATGCCCAAAACTCCAATAATAAATAAAATGCTATAAAATGTTTATTTTTTAAATTATTTTTGTTTGTATTCGAAAGAGTATGCTTCCGAGGTGGTCCCATTGTCACCAAGTCAGGACCTGATGATGGGATCCCAGGGAAATCGAGGGCAACCCTCAAATTATATAGGCACTTGTTACGTGTTTCGTACTTTTTCTAAAACTATTCAAGTATTTGCATCTAGCAGCCAACACTTCATGTTGATGAGCTGATGATGGAAGGTACAACTCCTTAACGGTTAGGAGTTGGAGGATAATTCTTTAATAAAATATTATGGGGCCGTATATATCGCAGTATTCTTTCAGGTTATCTAGGTGAGCTGATTAATTATGGAAGGTAGTACTCCTCAACAGTTAGGAGTTGAAAGCAATAAGGAAATCTTGAAGGTTAGGGTTAGGTTTCTTGGTTGAATGTTAAAAGCATAGTAAATATTGTTATAAAACATAACAATTGAAAATGGAAAAATAAAAAAATAGTTTTTTTGCAAAAAAAAATATAAATAAACATCAGAAGAAAAAGAAAAATCAGATTAGTTGGTAGTTTTTTTGTTTGATTTGGCTGTTTTTGCCACCGACTTCAGAAGCAGATTTTTCTTCTGAAGTTTTTTTTTTTTTTGTGTTGTTGATTTTTTTCACTTTTTTGTTGCTACTTTGGAATATACTCTCACATGGGTTTGCATTTTTCAAGGCGAAGTATGATGGTGAACTTTCTTCTGAAATGTCCTACTAATATTATAAATGTGAAAGTTTGTGAGGATGTTTGTTACTCTTTCACGCAAAAACTACTGAACGGATTTAGATAAAATTTGGTACACAGATAGTCTATAACTTAGATTAACACATAATATAGTTTTTACACCGATTTTATCTTCCTTCTAGGAATAATTTTCGAGTTGTAGCGGATGAAGCCGCTGGTAACAACTAGTAATGAAATAAAGTTGTCCACAACAAAAACATATCAGAATTAGGTGCGACAGACAAGATTTATAACTGTTTTCTTCAAAATATAACTTATTTATTAAAATTAATTGCTAGGGACTAAATACTTTGGTTTTATAGTAACATCATAACGCCTAACGAAAATTTGTGCGCAAAAAAACATTAATTATCTCGAAAATGCGCAAAGTGCTATTGCTAATCTCTTCAGTTCCTTACTAATCAACACCTAGTAGATATTAAAAAAAATATTTCAAAAATAGCACTTTGCGCGAAAACGAAAAAATATAAAATTTATATAAGAAGCCATACTATCACATATAATTAGTCATAAATCCAAAAGTACTAATTGTTATGGTTCATAAAAACAATATTAGAATAACCATACCTTGCCTAGTTGCAGCCATAATGCACTTCAATAAAATATAACGATTACTTGCAGAAATAAATGTTTAAAGATTCAGTACAAACTCACGGATAATTGATGAAGTGGGTATAACGTAAACTTTGAGCTAATGTACTGGACAGCACATAGCAGTTACTGATTCCGTATTTTGCAGAAATGATGTGATACATTCTTAAGTCTACCCTGACATAGTTTATTTTTTGAAATACCCTCATTTTGAAAATCGAGTTTTGGGCATTACGTTGTATGAACGGGTCCCAGTGTGCGGCGGGGGGAGGTATTTAGGCAGCTACTAAGAACGGCATGGAGGTAACAGAACTTTAAAAATGGCGGAGATACGACGCATCAAATACGCCGTGGGGTTAAATATACCCCACGCGAGTAATTAATGGTTAATGAGTACACCTCTGCCTAGTCAAGTAGTTAAATTATGTGAACTTATTCAGACAAAATGATCCTAGTTTAACGAACACACAAGTTAGGATCTTCACCATCATCATCATCAGCCTATAATGTTCCCACTGCAGGGACTCAGGCCTCCTCTCTAGGAGAGGGATGGGCTATAATAATCCACCACACGGGCCCAGTGCGGATTGGCAGATGTCACATGTCTTCGAATTTTTTGGTTCTAAGACATGCCGGTTTCCTCACGATGTTTTCCTTCACCGTTTTGAGAGCAGCGGTGATGAAATAAATTACACAAAGTAATGCACCTGCCTGGTTCGAACCCACGACCTACTGTTCGTAAGTCGGGGCTGACACCACTGGGCCACCGCTGCTCTTTAATTAGAATCTAGTTAAAGATAAATCCACATAAATTACACCAGACAATGAAGGCCTGCAGAGACCATTTTATATTTCTATTCTTTTTTGCACAAAAATTGTGAATAAAAACCAAATTGAAATTCAACGTATCCCGCTAAAGATATAAACGAATATAAGAAGCCATACATCTAATTCAAAACTCCATAATAATATCTCTGGGGCCACGTATCAAAAGAAAGTTTTATTGCCCATAAAAATGGTCCACTTAATATCGTGAAATGAAATCAGAGGTCCAGTTTCTCGATAATACATTTTATGCGACAACCCCATTGGATGAATTTCTATCTCCTGTTTTTATGAGACAGGACGAAGAATCGAATAATTTAGAGAGATTTGCATTTGACGCAAGGATAAGCTAAAGGAGACTGTAGGTAGCCGTGGGTAGATAAAGATTTGAATGATGAGGCTGTTATTTCACTACTAAAGGTTTAAACAGAGACACCTGATAAGAATGTTAATTATGTGAAATGAATTTTGGGTAAAAGGGAACGTATGCAAAAGTGTAAATGAAATCTCACAGGTCATGGTCGTAAAAGTGGTTCAGCCGTCAGTGAGCGAAGACGTCGTGATAGACTCAAAGAAATCACTTTAATATTATTATTACGTATTACTTAGTTATAATTAAGTCAAAATATTAAATAGAATACCTCGGGTTTGCTTACGATTGCGTATTTGCGAATGTCAAAAATAATTAAAGTTAATGGTCTAGCTTTGTCATAATATGTGTCATCTAAGACACTAACTAAAAGTAACTGAGCAAATTGTTGAAAAGGAGAGAGTAATTTCCTCAACCATTCCACCTTAATTACTATATAAACAAAATTATATTTCCAGAAATGAGCCTCTAAACGGAATAACTGTTCTCAGACTATTGCTTTAATTTGAGGCTTTCAAGAATATTTCTCTCCGGGAGTAATTTTACGAGGCATGGAAGAAGTTATTTGGATGAATTAGACTCCTTCTGTTTATAAAGATACTAGCTTGTGCCAGCGGCTTCGCCCGCGTGGAGTTCGATATTTGTCCCACGGGATTATACTACCGGGATAAGAAATATTCCATGTGTTAATCTAGGTTATAAACTATCTGTGTTCTGAATTTCATCCACATTCGTTCAGTAGTTTTGTGTGAAACAGCAACAAACATTCATCCATCCATCCATCCATTCAAACATCCTCACAAACTTTCGCATTTATAATATAAGTAGGATATATTTTTTGGAGCAATATTGTTGCTTGGTGGCAAAGGTAGGTAGCGGCATGAGGAAATGTTTACGTACTGCTTTTCTTTATTCAAGTTTTAAAATGAGACTGAGAATGTTTTGGTGGATATATAGATGGAATGACAGGAATGGAAAAAGTAAGGAACGGGTATATTAGAGGAAGTAATAGAGTTTTACAGATAAACTGAAAGAAAATTGTTTATCTTGTCTAAAACGCATGTAAAAAACTTCTTTTATCACGGCATTAAACCACATGATCTGGCTTTGTCTTTTCGTGCTCTTTCTTGTCATACTCGGTCTATTCGCAACTATGTTGGGGCCGGCTTCCAGTCTAACTGAATGCAGCTGATTGTACATGGAGCGACTCCCTATCTGACTTCCACAACCCAGTTAGTTCTGGGTAATACGATATCCTCTGGCAAGACTGGCTGTCCGACTTTAAGGCACTGGCTACCTGTATGGACAGTCTAAGATCTATAAATTTCAGCAGGGACCAATGACTTAACTCGATATTCAATGCGTGGGCACTCATCCACAGACTAACCTAAGAAATCGTGGCTTAACCTGAAAATTAATCCTTTAAAACTCGTCATCATCATGTTCCTGCCCTTATCTCATTCTATTTGGGGTCGGCGCAACACGTTTTAATTTTCCATTCTTCCCTGTTAGTCGTCACGTTGGCATTTACTCCTTTCTCTTTCATAGCATTCCTCACACAATCCAACTTTTCTTTGGCCGTCTCCCTCTCCATTCATCAACATTTATATCCATCACCTTTTTAGTCACATGCGATTCGACCCTCCTCATAACATGTCCATACCACGACATACGATTCCCCTAAACTCGAACTACCCTAAATAAAACCCACAGTCACATGTATCCATAAATTCCAGCGCAAAGTTTACCGTCCGTGCCAGCACAATAACGCAAGATGCATTCCATGGTTATTTACAACATTATGGGCAGTGACGGTCCCTCGTAACATTTGCATTTGGACGCTCTTTTGTTACCCAACCATGGTGCCAAGTGGTTTTGGCGCGACCAACTTAATTGTCGAGTAATTTTGTTTTGAGTTATTGGTGTGCTACTGCTCCAAACGGGGCAGCGGTGAGAATTTTGTGGTTTATTTCTGTTTTGTGGCGATGTATTGGTGTGTACTAATAATGGGCAAGAGATGATAATGCTCTATGAATCATGTTCTTGCCTCTTTGGTCTAGTAGTCGCGACCACGACTGCTGGGCAGGAATTTTTCAGTAGCGCCCACTTATTTAGTTGTTTCTAGAACATAAAACGACTTAACACTTCTTAATAAAAACTTTTTAACAAAAAATAAAACCGACTTAAAAAAAAAAAACACGAAAAAGTGAAAAATAAACTTTAAAAGAAAAATCAGTTTCTGAAGTCGGTGACTTTTGTTTGTTTGATTTCATTTTTTTTTTTTTTAAGTTTTTATTTTTCACTTTTTAGTGGTTCACATTAAGTTCACATGTTCAAGAGTCATAATGTGGACAATGTAGTTTTTTTGGGTTTTGTTGATTTTTCAAAATTCGCTTGTCCGATTTCGGTAAAAAAAATATGGGACCATTTGGAAAGTACACCCTTTCCAACAAAAAAAGAATTTTTCAAATCGGTTAACAAGTGACGGAGTTATGCCCGAACAAACATAAAAAAAAACATTCGAATTGAGAACCTCCTTCTTTTTTTAGAAGTCGGTTAAAAACTGAACAGTGTTACGAAAGGGACACATTTATTGTACACACGGCTACACATCAAGCTATACAAAACCAGTATAATCTGATCGTTCATTGTGCGAAAAGATCTAGTAAAGTGAGGCCAAGATTAACTGGTTTTGTATAGCTTGATGTGTAGCCGTGTGTACCACCATAATCTGCAAATGGAGGACCTTCTATAGATTGGGGTAATATAATAGCCCTAAGTAGGATCCTAGGGCTACCTTATTGCCCAGTTACCAGATCGTAGATGACAGATAGCCGTTCCATATAAAATACTGGTACTTAGATTTTACTCGATCCAACCGGTGGAGTGTGGAGAAAAATCTTGTCAGATAAGTTGATAAAAACTCTACAAACATCACAGTCTAAGCCTACAACTAACTAATAGAATTCTATGATCAAAGAATCGCAATCTATGCCATTTACTAAAGACATGGAACCCCGTCATGTAGTAGGCATATCAGATGAAATCTATACGCACGTACCCATACTCCCCCAAAATAAAGTAAGTAATACCTTTGTCCTGACATCACAAATCCTCCCCTCTACCACATGATGGTGGAAGAGCAGAAAATCTACTTCTAACAAACTCTTAATTTTGCATGTAGGAAAAGCGGTTTGGTTTAGGGACCCTCTTGTATGTGACGTGGTTACTATTATTGTGCATATAATTGCAAATACGGCCAAGAGATGTTTAGCCTAATTATAGTGGAATAACCTATTGTCAACGAATCAAAACCACTCGTTGCAATATAAGTGTCTTTTGATGATAGACATTTATTTATGTGGACGAGAGCAGTACTGGATCTGGGGCAGACTTCCTGCTTGAAACAAAAAATAACGGTTAGACTAGATGCCGACCCTAGCATAGTTCATCATCATCATCAGCCTATAATGTTCCCACTGCAAGGACTCAGGCCTCGTCTCTAGGAGAAGGTTTTTCAATACATTAAATTGTAATTCACATCTCGTGATTCGGTTTTAGTTTCCTGATCGTGTTCAGTTTCTTTGTCAAAATTCGCTCCAAGTTCTGTGTGTGAGACCCGTCTTCTAAAAAACCATTATATATGTAGACCTTCTGTATTCTTCTTTTTGGTGTCATGACACCTAGTAGGGCTACCATACAACTGACAAATGAGGGATTTGACGGCATTACGTTTTTTTCGGCTGTTTCTAGCTGTATTTATTGTCTGTGTTGTTCTTTGTGAGAAATTGTTGTGTCTATTGTCACACTTGTGTGTTTGTAAAGAAGTGGGCTATTGGGCAGTAATAAGATAAGATGGATAGAATGGTTTTTGTGTGATCGAAGCAATAATTTTTTATGTAAGCTTTTTACTGGAAAATGTTTAATTTCTGTTAAAATCTTTTACTATTCACATTTCGTTTCTAAATCTTGTCTTAATTTATAAATATATAACAATACTGATTATATGATGTAATGACTCATTCCGTCATCTTTTTTCTCCTTAATCAGGAAGCTTTCTCTAAACAAAGAACCACGGTCCTTTCTGGTTTCAGAATTCTTAATTATTTCATGTTCAGAAGGATTTCACAGATGACAATCACTATTATAGAATCGTTTCATATTTCTACATCGTTTTGAAAAAAATCGACATAATTTATCGAAGAAAGAAATAATATTAATTTGCACTAAACGTGAGGTTAACAAAATATTATGCATTTGAAATTCAAAAATAACTGCGTCGGCGATCATTTCTGGGACACGTTCACGATAACCAGTTTTTGACTTTTTCATAGACGTTTTCACCTGCAGACTGTCACGTTTGTCTAGATTCTAGTTTCTTTATCCGGAATTGAGTGGTTTTCTCTTGTTCTTCCTCAATATTGATGATGTCCCAATATCTTTTATACTACACTTGCTTAGTAAGTGTACCAATACTACCCCACTAAAAGGCTTGAAAGCTGTTCATTACTGCCCTGAAAATCAGGGTAGTAATGCGTTCATTACTAACGCGTTTTGTTTTTTTTTTTTAAAGTCTTGATGACGTTGACAATCAAACAATTTAATTTGTGCAGTGGAAAAGTGAAACACAAGCTAAGTGTAATATAAAGCAGTATATTTCACTCGAGGGTAAGTACAGATTACTAAACTCGTGTGGTTCACGGCCCTCCGCTTCGCGTCGGGCCTCAAATGCACACTCGATTAGTAATCTGTGCCTTACTCCCCTTGGTGAATAAATAGCTATTAATTACAATTCATTGTGAGGATTAAGAGAGTAAAATAAAACGAACCACTACAATGTGGAAAATAACTTTACTGCAAGTCAGTGACTGGTTTGTTTCATGAATTTTCTTTGGTTGTCGCCGACTCCCGAAAGTAAAAATATATTCCACTTTTAGTGTTTAATTTTTGGAACAAGATTGAATTTTTTTCTAAAACGTTTTTGTTTATCTTTCGTTCTATAGCAACGCGAACGTAACAAAATCCCAAAACACACTTACACACGCACTTAGTAATAGTTACCCAGAGTTTGAAAGTTAGCAGTATAAGCAGTACTTGTGGTTCGGAAAGCTCACTATGCCGTTTCTCTGCTAAGATATGCCTCCGTAGTCGAAATTGGTCAAGAGACTATTTAATGTTTTAATGTACTAGCTGATGCCCGGCTTCGTTGGCCAAAAGTAATCTTTTTATCCCCCCCCCCCCCCCCCCCTTTCAACCTCTTACAATCTTTTTTCGCTTTAAAAAGTAGTTTATGTCCTTTCTAAAGTTCTAGACTAACTGTGCACTTATTTAAATCTGTTCGGTAATTTGGTGGCGTGAAAGCGCGACAGACAGATAGAGTAACTTTCGCATTTATAATATTATTATAAGTAAAGATTACAACTGAAAGAAAAACGACATCAATATTTTGCAACAGAACATTATAAATTATAAATCCAAGCATACTTCCTACTTAAACTAACGTCAACCGAAAACAATTTCCCACAGAAAAGTCGTTCCCATTTCCCAGCCACAACCCTAAGCCGTTCTGATATTACATCTGTTCTGAAATCCTTCACTATATTTCCTATCGACCGACAACTGTTCAGCAAATAGAATAAAACATCGCAATTTCCTTGGGACCGTGCGTGGTTCCGTACCTACTACCTTTCCTACCGAGTCATAGGTACCTGACAAACCAAATTTTCACTTGACTTGAACATCTCTCACGGAAAACTCAACCTTATCACTCCAAGTAAAGGTTGTTGAAAAATTTGGTGAACTGTAAGCTGTAAGTTTGTAAGAAAACACATGCTTGCTTCTAAATAAATAAGAGCAATATTGCAACTAGTGTGTCTTCGATGTTTTTCTATTTCATTACCTTGTTTCACAGTTGTTGAAGAGTTTGACATTTTGCTTTTTTCTTAAAATGGCGTCAGAAAAGTGTGTCTTACCAAAGGGCCAAATTACCCAGCACTTACTGGATTGTAGAGGTCAGATAGGCAGTCGCTCCATGAATGTAAAATACTGGTATTCAACTGCATTTGGTTAGACTGGAAAAAAGTAGTCATATTTCTGAAAAGGCTATTCTGGTGATAATGTTCGAATGGCTTCAGAATCTATCAAATACTGCTTTGTCAGATCTACTAATAAGGGAGAAAGTTCTTTAAAACGACAAGAACTCTTACGTGTGGTAAAGGATTCCTAGGGTTCGCTTTTTAGCATGAACTGGTGTACAAGGGTATTATTCTAAGTCCTTCAGAAAAGATTATTGACATAGTCTTGTATCGGAACAAATAAAATACTTGTACTATCTTCATGTCTTATCGGTCATAAATAACTTGTAATAGAATAATGAATAATTCTAACCATATTCATTGTACTTGTCAAAGGTATTGGTAATGAAAACAACTTGTTCAGATTACGACATTTTATTTTAAACTTAATAACATTGCAAGTAAGGTGGCTTGTTGTCCACCTGATGTTGACCGATAGCCTCATGAAATTGAATTGCGTCTTACATACTCTGAGACGGAGATTTTAAAAGACAATAGAAATAATGGTTGTACTCGTTTCCTGGACAAATTCTATTGCAGAGAGAAAATATATTATGATGTCTACTTAAGTATAGTTTTTTGCTACTTTTCAAATCCATTAGGATTTATTTATATGATACATAGAATTGACTCGGTTTCATCATCATTTCAGCCGAAAGGCGTCCACTGTTGGACATAGACCCCCAGGTGTCGCCACATTGACCGGTACCGTTCGTCTCGCATCCAGCGGTTTCCCGAAACCTTCACCAGGTCATTGGTCCACTTAGTGTGAGGCCTTCCAATGCAACGTCTTTCGTTTCACAGTCGCCACTCCAGGACTTTTCGGCCCCATCCTCCATCCATGACTGGGTCTATAACCTAACCTAACCCTTCGGTTATTACAAGCTTGAAATTATGTTATCAAAGTGTTGGACCCCGTCTCAGATAGAAGGATTGGTTTATTTAGTCCAGTCATAGTTAAAAGAATAACTTTGAGCACTTATGCAGATTTTTCAACTAAATAATATGTATGCTGTCTAGATATACCTACTGCTGGCTATATCCTCCATTTATTTCTGCAAAACTCCACAATTCTGTGTAGAACCACAATATTGTTAAAATTCCAGAAAGAAAATTTTAAAACTATCTTTGCGTCAAAGAACCGTAATCCAAACTACCTGAACTTTGTTTAAAGCTATACCGGTAACATTACTCACACTGTAGCGGGATACTCGAAAATTCTTACATTCCAGCTTTCGGGTTATTTCGACCAGAAACTTGCTAAAGCTTCGGTCTCACTGAGCGAATTCTTCCTCCGAGAGCAATCGTGAGCGAAAAGCCAATTTAATATAATTTTATTATACATAGAATACTAAATAATGCAATATTATAGGGAAAAAACTTACTTTAGACTGCCTTGTTGGTTGAGTGGTCGCAAGCGTGACTACGGAGCATGAGGCCGTGGGTTCAATTTTAGAGACGGGCAAGGTGTTATTAGGTTTTTCATTAGGAATAATATCAGTAGCAGCCACAGAGATAGCATTTAATTTTGTACCCGGTTATGTGGTATGGCAATGGGCTAGTTTTCTATTTCTATACTTAAACGTAACTGGTTCATTATGGGTGTATTATTATTTACACCTCTACGTGACCCTTCGGGGATAACAGGTGTGATTTTATGTTATTTATGTTCAAGTTCATTCACTTGGTATGTCCGTAGCCTTAGATAACGTCCAAGTTTGAGCACGGTGTTTCAACCCTTGGAGGTCGACCGGACATCGACAAAAAGGCAAAGGCATGCATTTAGTCGTCCTCTTTCATTGAATAGGGAGGGTTAAGAGGAATGATTAAAGGTTTCCCATGTATTACTTACTTACTTTAGTTTTGTAATGGGTAAGGGGAATTGTAAAGAATATTTTTTGGGGAATAATAATTAACTTAATATTACGGGTGCAGTTCCCGAAGAGTTGGGCAGAGCTGTAAGTCAGAACACCCACTGTTCGCCCGTTATATCTCAGTACTTCAGTAAGAGGCAAGGCTATTTACATTAACAAGATGAACATCCAGACTCCACCCAACCAACAACGGGTATGCAGCCAAATTTATAAACGGCCTTTCTTTATTATTTTGTAACCAAAATGACATCATACAATTCGTAGGTTACCTTAGCATCCATAATTATAGTATTTTCTGCAAAGCGACTGCCATCTGCTTAACGCAACCCAATTAGGTACTCAGTCAGTATAATTACTACTTACTTAGTGCCTAATCTTTTCGGTACGACCGCGTTTTCTCTTTTTGATGATAACCTTGTGGTAGGCGACAAAATAACTTAGTTAGATTATGGTTTATTTTCAGCCAAAAGACAGCCTCTGGACATAGAAATTTCTGGTGGGTATTATTTTTTTTTATCGGACAAGCCCGCCACACTATTCCCAAACCACTGTAACTCCTGTTAGCCAGAATCAACAGTGGCGACCACAAGAAAAGCGCCGAGACAATGAAGCTCGACGAAGTCCCAGAGAAGCGATTTAACTGTCTTGGATCCCGCAACGAAATTAATCAGAAAAGAATAGCGTTGGAGTAGGAAAAAGGGGGTATAGAACAAGTGGTCCCATCCAGTACCTCCTCAGTCTTTTCTCGTCACGTCATCATCCACCAGTTATCTCAGGACTTTTTAAAAAGCCCTCCAACGCTGCACCTTCCAGTACGTGGCCACCACTCCTGAACATTTTAACCCCACCAGACATCCAAGAAAGAGCAGCGGTGGCCCAATGACTTACGAACAGTAACTCGTGGGTTCGAACCCATGCAGGAGCATTACTGTGTGTAATTTATTTCATCACCGCTACTTTCAAAACGTTGAAGAAAAACATCGTGAGGAAACCGGCATGTCTTAGAACCGAAGACATGTGACATCTGCCAACCCGCACAGGGCCCGCGTGGTGGATTAGAGCCCGTACCTCTACTAGAGAGGAGGCCTGAGTACCTGCAGTGGGAACATTATAGGATGACTAGTATTTGCGTGGCTGCGCGAGCTGCGCGCAGCTCGCGGGGCGTGAAGTGGGGGAGCATTGCACCTCTCAATGAATCTGAAAAAAAAAAAATGTTCCAATGCAGCTCGCGGTACTAACTACCTACACCTACCTACTACCTACCTACACCTACCTACTACCTACCTACACCTACCTACCTACACCTACCTACCTACACCTACCTACTACCTACCTACACCTACCTACTACCTACCTACACCTACCTACTACCTACCTACACCTACCTACACCTACCTACACCTACCTACACCTACCTACACCTACCTACACCTACCTACACCTACCTACACCTACCTACACCTACCTACACCTACCTACACCTACCTACACCTACCTACACCTACCTACACCTACCTACACCTACCTACACCTACCTACACCTACCTACACCTACCTACACCTACCTACTACCTACCTACACCTACCTACTACCTACCTACTACCTACCTACACCTACCTACTACCTACCTACACCTACACCTACCTACACCTACCTACACCTACCTACACCTACCTACACCTACCTACACCTACCTACACCTACCTACACCTACACCTACCTACACCTACACCTACCTACACCTACACCTACCTACACCTACCTACACCTACCTACACCTACCTACACCTACCTACACCTACCTACACCTACCTACACATACCTACCACCTACCTACTACCTCCTACTACTACTAAAAAAACATTACCCTAAAGTTTGCTTGTCGTCGCCCCTGAGTTACGCTTCACCGACTCAACCTTCGTTACGATAAGGAGGTCGCCGGCTCGCTCCGCTCGCCACCTCCCCCCTTTGCTCCACTCGGTCTCGCAGGTTCGCTCCACTCAGGACCTACCGACATACCTACCACCGGAAAGCTATCATGACTTTATCCCTACGCTACGGGGGTCGCCGGCTCGCTTCGCTCGCCCGCTCCCCCCTTTGCTTTACCGCTGTAGCACCACCGGACAGGTTTCGACGCCTACTATAATATTTGTTCAAACACCTAATGGCTATCTCTAACCGTTATGAAGTTACAGCCCTTTTAATTTTAGGGGAGGTTGGGGAGGGGAGGGTATACAAATTTCAACGCCCCTCAAATAGATTTAGGTAAGAATCAAAAAAAAATTCAGGAGTAAAAAAAGAGGTAAAGAGGGGAGGGGTAAAGGGGGGGAGAGGGGGGAGTTTCTAAAAATGATTTCGACTAACGCAATGCCCCTCTATATGAATCTGAAAAAAAATTCGTTCCAAGTCTCTTAACTTCCGAGATCCGAAAGGGGGGGGTGAAGGGGGGCAAGGGGGTCAAATTTTAAAAATGGTGTTTACTTCCCCAAGCCTCGTCTATACGAATCCCTAAAAAAAAACGCGTAAAATCTCTTTATTTTCGAAATCCGCCTAAAGGGGGGGTGAAGGGGGGCAAGGGGGTCAAATTCAAAAAATGGTTTTTACTTTCCCGAGCCTCCTCTATACGAATCTGTAAAAACAAAAAAATACGGGTCTCTTAGTTTCCGAGATACGATGGGGAGGGGGAGAAGGGGGGGGAAAAGGGGGGTTTTGGCAATTTTCCCATACTCACGAGAGTTGCTTGTTTACGAATCTGTCAAAATATACCCACCTCCCCATCCACCATCTGGGAGAACAATTCTGTCAATCAGTGAGTGAGTCAGTCAGTGGTAATTTAGCTTTATATATTATAACTAGTATTTGCGTGGCTGCGCGAGCTGCGCGCAGCTCGCGGGGCGTGAAGAAGGGGAGAGGGGGAGCTTTGAAAAATGATTTCGACTTACGCATTGCACCTCTCAATGAATCTGAAAAAAAAAAGTTCCAATGCAGCTCGCGGCACTACCTACCTACACCTACCTACAGCTACCTACACCTACCTACACCTACCTACACCTACCTACACCTACCTACACCTACCTACACCTACCTACACCTACCTACACCTACCTACACCTACCTACTACCTACCTACACCTACCTACTACCTACCTACACCTACCTACACCTACCTACACCTACCTACTACCTACCTAAACCTACCTACTACCTACCTACACCTACCTACTATCTACCTACACCTACACCTACCTACACATACCTACTACCTACCACCTACCTACTACCTCCTACTACCACTAAAAAAACATTACCCTAAAGTTTGCTTGTCGTCGTCCCTGAGTTACGCTTCACCCACTCAACCTTCGTTACGCTAAGGAGGTCGCCGGCTCGCTTCGCTCGCCACCTCCCCCCTTCGCTCCACTCGGTCTCGCAGGTTCGCTCCACTCAGGACCTACCTACCACCGGAAAGCTATCATGACATTATCCCTACGCTACGGGGGTCGCCGGCTCGCTTCGCTCGCCCGCTCCCCCCTTCGCTTTACCGTTGTACCACCACCGGACAGGTTTCGACGCCTAGTATAATATTTGTTTAAACACCTAATGGCTAACTCTAACCGTTATGAAGTTACAGCCCTTTTTAATTTTAGGGGAGGTTGGGGAGGGGAGGGTATACAAATTTCAACGCCCCTCAAATAGATTTAGGTAAGAATCAAAAATTTTTTCAGGAGTAAAAAAAGAGATGAAGAGGGGGGGGTGAAGGGGGGGAGAGGGGGGAGATTCTAAAAATGATTTCGACTAACGCAATGCCCCTCTATATGAATCTGAAAAAAAATTCGTTCCAAGTCTCTTAACTTTCGAGATCCGCCTAAAGGGGGGGTGAAGGGGGGCAAGGGGGTCAAATTTAAAAAATGGGTTTTACTTCCCCGAGCCTCCTCTATATGAATCTGAAAAAAAAATCGTTCCAAGTCTCTTAACTTTCGAGATCCGCCTAAAAGGGGGGAGAAGGGGGGCAAGGGGGGCCACTTTGAAAAATGATTTTTATTATACCGAGCCTCCTCTATACGAATCTGTAAAAAAAAAAAAATACGGGTCTCTTAGTTTCCGAGACACGATGGGGAGGGGGGAGAAGGGGGGCAAAAAGGGGGGGTTTGGCACTTTTCCCATACTCACGAGAGTTATTTGTTTACGAATCTGTCAAAATATACCCACCTCCCCATCCACCATCTGGGAGAACAATTATGTCAATCAGTCAGTGAGTCAGTCAGTGGTAATTTAGCTTTATATAGTATAACTAGTATTTGCGTGTCTGCGCGAGCTGCGCGCAGCTCGCGGGTCGTGAAGAGGGGGAGAGGGGGAGCTTTCAAAAATGATTTCGACTAACGCATTGCCCCTTTCAATGAAGCTTAAAAAAATGTTCCAAGTCTCTTAACTTCCAAGATCCGCCTAAAGGGGGGGACCTACCTACTACTACCTACCTAAACCTACCTACTACCTACCTACTACCTATCTACACCTACCTACTACCTGCCACCTACCTACTACCTACCTACACCTACCTACTACCGACCTACTACCTACCTACTACCTACCTACACCTACCTACACCTACCTACACCTACCTACACCTACCTACACCTACCTACTACCTACCTACACCTACCTACTACCTACCTACCTACACCTACCTACTACCTACCTACTACCTACCTATCACCTACCCACCACCTACCTACTACCTCCTACTACCACTAAAAAAACATTACCCTAAAGTTTGCTTGTCGTCGCCCCTGAGTTACGCTTCACCCATTCAACCTTCGTTACGCTAAGGAGGTCGTCGGCTCGCTTCGCTCGCCACCTCCCCCCTTCGCTCCACTCATTACCTACCTGCCACCGGAAAGCTATCATGACATTATCCCTACGCCAAGGGGGTCGCCGGCTCGCTTCGCTCGCCCGCTCCCCCCTTCGCTTTACCGCTGTACCAGCACCGGACATGTTTCGACGCCTACTATAATATTTGTTCAAACACCTAATGGCTATCTCTAACCGTTATGAAGTTACAGCCCTTTTAATTTTAGGGGAGGTTGGGGAGGGGAGGGTATACAAATTTCAACGCCCCTCAAATAGATTTAGGTAAGAATCAAAAATTTTTTAAGGAGTAAAAAAAGACGGGAAGAGGGGGGGTGAAGGGGGGGAGAGGGGGGAGTTTCTAAAAATGATTTCGACTAACGCAATGCCCCTCTATATGAATCTGAAAAAAAATTCGTTCCAAGTCTCTTAACTTTCGAGATCCGCCTAAAAGGGGGGAGAAGGGGGAAAAGGGGGGCCACTTTGAAAAATGATTTTTACTTTACCGAGCCCCCTCTATACGAATCCCTAAAAAAACACACGTAATGTCTCTTTATTTCCGAGATCCGCCTAAAGGGGGGGTGAAGGGGGGCAAGGGGGTCAAATTTGAAAAATGATTTTTACTTCCCCGAGCCTCCTCTATACGATTCCCTAAAAAAAAACACGTAAAGTCTCTTTGTTTCCGAGATACGATAGGGAGGGGGGAGAAGGGGGGGGGGAAAGGGGGGGTTTGGGACTTTTCCCATACTCACGAGAGTTACCTGTTTACGAATCTGTCAAAATATACCCACCTCCCCATCCACCATCTGGGAGAACAATTCTGTCAGTCAGTCAGTGAGTGAGTCAGTGGTAATTTAGCTTTATATAGTATAACTAGTATTTGCGTGGGTGCGCGAGCTGCGCGCAGCTCGCGGGGCGTGAAGAGGGGGAGGGGGGGACGGGGGGGACGGGGGGGGGCGCTTTGAAAAATGATTTCGACTAACGCATTGCCCCTTTCAATGAATCTGATATACCTACCTATATACACCTACCTACTACCAACCTACTACCTACCTACTACCTACCTACACCCACCTACTACCTACCTACACCTACCTACCTACTACCTACCTACACCTACCTACCTACACCTACCTACCTACCTACACCTACCTACTACCTACCTACACCTACCTACTACCTACCTGCACCTACCTGCTACCTACCTACACCTACCTACTACCTACCTACACCTACCTACTACCTACCTACCTACTACCTCCTACTACCACTAAAAAAACATTACCCTAAAGTTTGCTTGTCGTCGCCCCTGAGTTACGCTTCACCCACTCAACCTTCGTTACGCTAAGAAGGTCGCCGGCTCGCTTCGCTCGCCACCTCCCCCCTTCGCTCAACTCGGTCTCGCAGGTTCGCTCCACTCAGGACCTACCTACCACCGGAAAGCTATCATGACTTTATCCCTACGCTACGGGGTTCGCCGGCTCGCTTCGCTCGCCCGCTCCCCCCTTCGCTTTACCGCTGTACCACCACCGGACAGGTTTCGACGCCTACTATAATATTTGTTCAAACACCTAATGGCTATCTCTAACCGTTATAAAGTTACAGCCCTTTTAATTTTAGGGGAGGTTGGGGAGGGGAGGGTATACAAATTTCAACGCCCCTCAAATAGATTTAGGTAAGAATCAAACATTTTTTCAGGAGTAAAAAAAGAGGGGAAGAGGGGGGGGTGAAGGGGAGGAGAAGGGGGAGTTTCTAAAAATAATTTCGACTAACGCAATGCCCCTCTATATGAATCTGAAAAAAAATTCGTTCCAAGTCTCTTAACTTTCGAGATTCGCCTAAAGGGGGGGTGAAGGGGGGCAAGGGGGTCAAATTTAAAAACTGGTTTTTACTTTACCGAGCCTCCTCTATACGAATCCGTAAAAAAAAAAAATACGGGTTTCTTACTTTCCGAGATACGATAGGGAGGAGGAGGAGGGGGGGCAAAAAGGGGAGGTTTGGCACTTTTCCCATACTCACGAGAGTTACTTGTTTACGAATCTGTCAAAATATACCCACCTCCCCATCCACCATCTGGGAGAACAATTCTGTCAGTGAGTGAGTCAGTGAGTCAGTGGTAATCGAGCTTTATATATTATACGCTCGCCACCTCCCCCCTTCGCTCCACTCGGTCTCGCAGGTTCGCTCCACTCAGGACCTACCTACCACCGGAAAGCTATCATGACATTATCCCTACGCTACGGGGGTCGCCGGCTCGCTTCGCTCGCACGCTCCCCCCTTCGCTTTACCGCCTAACCGTTATGAAGTTACAGCCCTTTTAATTTTAGGGGAGGTTGGGGAGGGGAGGGTTTACAAATTTCAATGCCCCTCAAATAGATTTAGGTAAGAATTAAAAATTTTTTCAGGAGTAAAAAAAGAGGTGAAGAGGGGGGGGGTGAAGGGGGGGAGAGGGGGGAGTTTCTAAAAATGATTTCGACTATCGCAATGCCCCTCTATATGAATCTGAAAAAAAATTCGTTCCAAGTCTCTTAACTTTCGAGATCCGCCTAAAAGGGGGGAGATGGGGGGCAAGGGGGTCAAATTTAAAAAATGGTTTTTACTTCTCCGAGCCTCCTCTATACGAATCCTTAAAAAAATACACGTAATGTCTCTTTATTTCCGAGATCCGCCTAAAAGGGGGGAGAAGGGGGGCAAGGGGGGCCACTTTGAAAAATGATTTTTATTTTACCCAGCCTCCTCTATATGAATCCGTAAAAACAAAAAAATACGGGTCTCTTAGTTTCCGAGATACGATGGGGAGGGGGGAGAAGTGGGGGGGAAAGGGGGAGTTTGGCACTTTTCCCATACTCACGAGAGTTACTTGTTTACGAATCTGTCAAAATATACCTACCTCCCCATCCACCATCTGGGAGAACAATTATGTCAATCAGTCAGTGAGTGAGTGGTAATTAAGCTTTATATAATATAACTAGTATTTGCGTGGCTGCGCGAGCTGCGCGCAGCTCGCGGGGCGTGAAGAGGGGGAGAGGGGGAGCTTTGAAAAGTGATTTCGACTAACGCATTGCACCTCTCAATGAATCTGAAAAAAAAAAATGTTCCAATGCAGCTCGCGGTACTACCTACCTACACCTACCTACTACCTACCTACACCTACCTACCTACACCTACCTACCTACACCTACCTATCTACACCTACCTACCTACACCTACCTACCTACACCTACCTACCTACACCTACCTACCTACACCTACCTACTACCTACCTACTACCTACCTACTACCTACCTACTACCTACCTACTACCTACCTACTACCTACCTACTACCTACCTACTACCTACCTACTACCTACCTACTACCTACCTACTACCTACCTACTACCTACCTACTACCTACCTACACCTACCTACCTACACCTACCTACCTACACCTACCTACCTACACCTACCTACCTACACCTACCTACCTACACCTACCTACCTACACCTACCTACCTACACCTACCTACCTACACCTACCTACTACCTACCTACTACCTACCTACTACCTACCTACTACCTACCTACTACCTACCTACACCTACCTACTACCTACCTACTACCTACCTACACCTACCTACCTACACCTACCTACCTACACCTACCTACCTACACCTACCTACCTACACCTACCTACCTACACCTACCTACCTACACCTACCTACCTACACCTACCTACCTACACCTACCTACCTACACCTACCTACCTACACCTACCTACCTACACCTACCTACTACCTACCTACTACCTACCTACACCTACCTACTACCTACCTACACCTACCTACTACCTACCTATACCTACCTACATACACCTACACCTACCTACACATACCTACTACCTACCACCTACCTACTAACTACCTACTACCTCCTACTACCACTAAAAAAACATTACCCTAAAGTTTGCTTGTCGTCGCCCCTGAGTTACGCTTCACCCACTCAACCTTCGTTACGCTAAAGAGGTCGCCGGCTCGCTTCGCTCGCCACCTCCCCCTTCGCTCCACTTGGTCTCGCAGGTTCGCTCCACTCAGGACCTACCTACCACCGGAAAGCTATCATGACATTATCCCTACGCTACGGGGGTCGCCGGCTCGCTTCGCTCGCCCGCTACGCCCTTCGCTTTGCCGCAGTACCACCACCGGACAGGTTTCGACGCCTACTATAATATTTGTTCAAACACCTAATGGCTATCTCCAACCGTTATGAAGTTACAGCCCTTTTAATTTTAGGGGAGGTTGGGGGGGGGAGGGTATACAAATTTCAACGCCCCTCAAATACATTTAGGTAAGAATCAAAAAATTTTCAGGAGTAAAAAAGAGGTGAAGAGGGGGGGGGGGTGAAGGGGGGAGAGGAAGAGTTTCTAAAAATGATTTCGACTAACGCAATGCCCCTCTATAGGAATCCCTAAAAAAAATCACGTAAATTCTCTTTATTTTCGAGATCCGCCTAAAAGGGGGGAGAAGGGGGGCAAGGGGGTCAAATTCAAAAAAAGGTTTTTACTTCCCCGGGCCTCCTCTATACGAATCCCTAAAAAAAATCACGTAAATTCTCTTAATTTCCGAGATCCGCCTAAAGGGGGGGAGAAGGGGGAAAAGGGGGGCCATTTTGAAACATGATTATTACTTTACCGAGCCCCCTCTATACGAATCCCAAAAAAAAAACACGTAAAATCTCTTTGTTTCCGAGATACGATAGGGAGGGGGGAGAAGGGGGGGGAAAAGGGGGGGTTTGGGACTTTTCCCATACTCACGAGAGTTAGTTGTTTACGAATCTGTCAAAATATACCCACCTCCCCATCCACCATCTGGGAGAACAATTCTGTCAGTCAGTCAGTGGTAATCGAGCTTTATATATTATAACTAGTATTTGCGTGGCTGCGCGAGCTGCGCGCAGCTCGCGGGGCGTGAAGTGGGGGAGAGGGAGAGCTTTGAAAAATGATTTCGACTAACGCATTGCACCTTTCAATGAAACTGAAAAAAAAAATGTTACAATGCAGCTCGCGGTACACCTACCTACTACCTACACCTACCTACTACCTACCTACTACCTACCTACTACCTACCTACTACCTACCTACTACCTACCTACTACCTACCTACTACCTACCTACTACCTACCTACTACCTACCTACTACCTACCTACTACCTACCTACTACCTACCTACTACCTACCTACTACCTACCTACTACCTACCTACTACCTACCTACTACCTACCTACTACCTACCTACTACCTACCTACTACCTACCTACTACCTACCTACTACCTACCTACTACCTACCTACTACCTACCTACTACCTACCTACTACCTACCTACTACCTACCTACTACCTACCTACTACCTACCTACTACCTACCTACCACCTACCTATCACCTACCTACTACCTCCTACTACCACTAAAAACACATTACCCTAAAGTTTGCTTGTCGTCGCCCCTGAGTAACGCTTCACCCACTCAACCTTCGTTACGCTAAGGAGGTCGCCGGCTCGCTTCGCTCGCCACCTCCCCCCTTCGCTTCACTCGGTCTCGCAGGTTCGCTCCACTCAGGACCTACCTACCACCGGAAAGCTATCATGACATTATCCCTACGCTACGGGGGTCGCCGGCTCGCTTCGCTCGCCCGCTCCCCCCTTCGCTTTACCGGTACCACCACACGATAGGCTCCTTTCCCCCCGAGGGGGGAGAAGAGTGGAAAGGGGGTCGATTTTGAAAAATGGTTTTCACTTTCCTGAGCCTCCTCTATACGAATCCGTAAACAAAACTGAAAAAAGGGGTAAAGGTGGGGGGGGGGGGTGAAGGGGGGAAGAGGGGGGGGAGCTTTTAAAAATGATTTCGACTAATTCTATGCCCCTTTTAAATGAATCTGAAAAAAAAAAAATTCCAAGTATCTTAACTACCGAGATCCGAAAGGGGGGGTGAAGGGGGGCAAGGGGGTCAAATTTGAATAATGGTTTTTACTTGCCCTAGCCTCCTCTATACGAATCCCTAAAAAAAAACACTTAAAATCTCTTTATTTTCGATATCCGCCTAAAGGGGGGCTGAAGGGGGGCAAGGGGGTCAAATTCAAAAAATGGTTTTTACTTCCCCGATCCTCCTCTATACGAATCCCTAAAAAAAAAAAAATACGGGTCTCTTACTTTCCGAGATACGATAGGGAGGGGGGAGAAGGGGGGGGGAAAGGGGGGGTTTGGGACTTTTCCCATAGTCATGAGAGTTGATTGTTTACGAATCTGTCAAAATATACCCACCTCCCCATCCACCATCTGGGAGAACAATTCTGTCAGTGAGTGAGTGAGTCAGTCAGTGGTAATTTAGCTTTATATAGTATAACTAGTATTTGCGTGGCTGCGCGAGCTGCGCGCAGCTCGCGGGGCGTGAAGGGGGGGAGAGGGGAAGCTTTGAAAAATGATTTCGACTAACGCATTGTCCCTTTCAATGAATCTGAAAAAAAATTGTTCCAAGTCTCTTAACTTCCGAGATCCGCCTAAAGGGGGGGTGAAGGGGGGCAAGGGGTTCAAATTTGAAAAACGGATTTTACTTCCCCGAGCCTCCTCTATATGAATCTCACGTATGACACCACCAACCTACACCTACTTACCACCTACCTACACCTACCTACTACCTACCTACACCTACCTACAACCTACCTACTACCCCTACCACCTACCTACTACTTACCTACTACCTACCTACTACCTACCTACACCTACCTACCTACTACCTACTTATCACCTACCTACTACCTCCTACTACCACTAAAAAAACATTACCCAAAAGTTTGCTTGTCGTCGCCCTACCTACCTACCTACCTACCTACCACCGGAAAGCTATCATGACATTATCCCTACGCTACGGGGGTCGCCGGCTCGCTTCGCTCGCCCGCTCCCCCCTTCGCTTTACCGGTACCACCACAGGATAGGCTCCTTTCAATGAATCTGAAAAAAAAAATGTTCCGAGATCCGCTTAAAGGGGGGAGAAGAGTGGAAAAGGGGTCAATTTTGAAAAATGGTTTTTACTTCCCCGAGCCTCCTCTATACGAATCCCTAAAAAAAACACGTAAAATCTCTTTATTTCTGAGATCCGCCTAAAGGGGGGGTGAAGGGGGGCAAGGGGGTCATATTCAAAAAATGGTTTTTACTTTCCCGAGCCTCCTCTATACGAATCCCTAAAAAAAAACACGTAAAATCTCTTTATTTTCGAGATCCGCCTAAAGGGGGGGTGAAGGGGGGCAAGGGGGTCAAATTCAAAAAATGGTTTTTACTTCTCCGAGCCTCCTCTATACGAATTCTTAAAAAAACACACGTAAAATTTCTTTATTTCCGAGATCCGCCTAAAGGGGGGGAGAAGGGGGAAAAGGGGGGCCACTTTGAAAAATGATTTTTACTTTACCGAGCCCCCTCTATACGAATCCCTAAAAAAAAACACGTAAAGTCTCTTTGTTTCCGAGATACGATAGGGAGGGGGAAGAAGGGGGGGGAAAAGGGGGGGTTTGGGACTTTTCCCATACTCACGAGAGTTAGTTGTTTACGAATCTGTCAAAATATACCCACCTCCCCATCCACCATCTGGGAGAACAATTCTGTCAGTGAGTCAGTCAGTCAGTGGTAATTTAGCTTTATATAGTATAACTAGTATTTGCGTGGCTGCGCGAGCTGCGCGCAGCTCGCGGGGCGTGAAGAGGGGCGGAGAGGGTGCTTTGAAAAATAATTTCGACTAACGCATTGCCCCTTTCAATGAATCTGATATACCTACCTATATACACCTACCACCTACCTACTACCTACCTACACCTACCTACTACCAAGCTACTACCAACCTACACCTACCTGCACCTACCTACACCTACCTACTACCTACCTACACCTACCTACCACCTACCTACCACCTACCTACTACCCCTACACCTACCTACTACCTACCTACTACCTCCTACTACCACTAAAAAAACATTACTCTAAAGTTTGCTTGTCGTCGCCCCTGAGTTACGCTTCACCCACTCAACCTTCGTTACGCTAAGGAGGTCGCCGGCTCGCTTCGCTCGCCACCTCCCCCCTTCGCTCCACTCGGTCTCGCAGGTTCGCTCCACTCAGGACCTACCTACCACCGGAAAGCTATCATGACATTATCCCTACGCTACGGGGGTCGCCGGCTCGCTTCGCTCGCCCGCTCCCCCCTTCGCTTTACCGTTGTACCACCACCGGACAGGTTTCGACGCCTACTATAATATTTGCTCAAACACCTAATGGCTATCTCTAACCGTTATGAAGGTACAGCCCTTTTAATTTTAGGGGAGGTTGGGGAGGGGAGGGTATACAAATTTCAACGCCCCTCAAATAGATTTAGGGAATCAAAAATTTTTTCAGGAGTAAAAAAAGAGGTGAAGAGGGGGGGGGGTGAAGGGGGGGAGAGGGTGGAGTTTCTAAAAATGATTTCGACTAACGCAATGCCCCTCTATATGAATCTGAAAAAAAATACGTTCCAAGTCTCTTAACTTTCGAGATCCGCCTAAAAGGGGGGAGAAGGGGGGCAAGGGGGTCAAATTTAAAAAATGGATTTTACTTCCCCGAGCCTCCTCTATACGAATCCCTAAACAAAACAGAACACAAGTTAAAAAAAAGGGGTGAAGAGGGGGGGGGGCGTTGAAGGGGGGAGAGGGGGGAACTTTGAAAAACGATTTCGACTCACGCATTGCCCCTTTTAATGAATCTGAAAAAAAAAATGTGCCAAGTCTCCTAACTTCCGAGATCCGCCTAAAGGGGGGGTGAAGGGGGGCAAGGGGGTCAATTTTGAAAAATGTTTTTTACTTCCCCGAGCCTCTTCTATACGAATCCCTAAAAAAAACACGTAAAATCTCTTTATTTCCGAGATCCGCCTAAAGGGGGGGTGAAGGGGGGCAAGGGGGTCAAATTTGAAAAATGGTTTTTACTTCCCCGAGCCTACTCTATACGAATCCCTAAAAAAAAACACGTAAAATCTCTTTATTTCCGAGATCCGCCTAAAGGGGGGGAGAAGGGGGAAAAGGGGGGCCACTTTGAAAAATTATTTTTACTTTACCGAGCCCCCTCTATACGAATCCCAAAAAAAAAACACGTATAGTCTCTTTGTTTCCGAGATACGATAGGGAGGGGGGAGAAGGGGGGGGGAAAGGGGGGGTTTGGGACTTTTCCCATACTCACGAGAGTTAGTTGTTTACGAATCTGTCAAAATATACCCACCTCCCCATCCACCATCTGGGAGATCAATTCTGTCAGTGAGTCAGTCAGTGGTAATTTAGCTTTATATAATATAATATAATAATTATGATACTGCCTCGTTGACTGTGAATATTAACAATTTGCAAATCACATTTTAAATATGGGAGTGTAGTCTCTTTGGTTTTGGTTTTGTTTTGAAACTTGACCTTTCCGTATGTTCAAGCGATTTCTCTTATACTTCTTTCCTCATTATCCTCAACGTAAAATTATAAATACGATACATCAAAATTTTCAGCCAAGCCTCTCAACCAACTACGATTCTATCCAACATCCATCAGTCACGTACGATACCATCAATCTCCGTGATTTACTCGGAGACGCATCATTGAGACGTCACACTCAGTGGTGTTTACGACTGCGGTCCGAGACGGACGCGTCATCATTCATGAAATAGATAGATATGTTACTTAAGGGCTGTTTATCTGTCGATGTGGAGGTTAGGGTCTGTTTATAGTGTGTGTCTTGGCGGAAATTGGAAATTTCGTCTTGTGATGGGTTAATCTACTCGAAGCAAGTTTTTTAAGGAATTGGGGGTTCCCAGTAGTGGGTCAGTACAGGCGCTAAAAAGTTAATTAATGTCAAAATAAATTAAAGAAGTGAATGACATTGAAGAAATGATTTACCATTAATTAATTGTCTCGATGGTCAAGTGGTCTCAATCGCGACTTTTGAGTATGAGGTCCTGAGTACGATTACCGGGTCGGGAAAAATATAATATTATTGAGTTTTTTCAACAGAAACTTCTCAGTAGCAGGCTACGGAGTTTAAATTTCTGCTCGATTGATGGCAATCGGCTCGTCCCTTCATGAACCTAAAAAACATAACTGGCGAAATGTTGGTATACTAGATACACCTTTGCCTCACTCTACGACGGTGATCTTATGTTATAAATTAAAGAAAATAACAAAATACACAATTTTTTTTTTTAGCTTATATTGTCCCACTGCTGGGCAAAAGCCTCCCCCATAGCCTTCCACTCATCCCTCTGTGCGGTTTTCTCCATCCAATTGGGCAAAAACGCTTCCAGGTCGGCGACGACGCCCGTCTTCTGGCATCCACTGCGTGACGACTCTGGCCCATCGGTCTTGATCCATCCTACAGACATGGCCCGCCCAATCCCACTTCAAGCCAGCAGTCTTTTTTCCCACATCAGCGATTCCAGTTTTTGAGCGTATTGTGGTATTGCGTATTCTATCGCTGAGCTTTATACCCAATACGCTTCGTTCCATCGCCCTTTGGCAAACCTTGAGTTTGGACTTTTGACTCGGTCAGGGACTAAGTTTGAGCACCGTAGGTTAGGATGGGCAGAATGCACATGTCGATGAGTTTGCGCTTCAGGGATAAAGGTAGGTCACCCTTCATCAGCGACTTCATGGACCAGTAGCTCTTCCAGGCGTTCTCGACACGGCGGTCGACTTCTGTGTCTTGCCTGTTTTCGAAGGAGACTAGCTGGCCCAAATAAATATACTCATCGACGTAGTGAATTTCTTGCCCATCTACCTCAACCCTACTCTTTGTGCTGTTGGTCATGACTTTAGTCTTTGACCGGTTTATCATTAATCCAACCTCAAGGCTTGCTGTGCTCAGATCTTGGAGCATCTTTCGTAACTCAGTAGCAGTCAGTGCAAATAATATGATATCATCAGCGAAACGGAGGTTGGTGACTTTTTTGCAACCGACTATTATACCGTTACTGGCCCATAGATCCAATAATACCCAATATACAATAATATAATACTTTTAGCAAAAAAATCGTCTGGCTCACTAACAAGGTGTCAAGTCAATATTTCTTTAGTTTCCAGATCGCCGGGAGAGTTAATAAATGCATTAAGGACTGACTAATTGATCGTCACGGGATCGAACCGACGAAGATCTTCTGGTTGCGGTCCCAATGTTTCGTCATGATGCGGGTCAGGGTTGCCTCTAGATTATGTAATTTCAAGAACTTCCGTAATGTCTTCTATATGTTTTTAAATGACTTAATACAAAGAAACATTCGAGATTTCGTTAATAAATAATCATTACGAATAAAATAGGAGTGATGACCTTTGACAGGATTTCATAATATAATTTGGTTGTTTCATGCTTCTACTTCTGCTGAAAAGTAGAACTATTCTACTGAGAAGTGCTCCATGGGTTGCGTCCAGAAGTTGCGTCCAGAAGCCTTTGTCACAGGGCGGGTATAATATGAGGCATATAATAATATGATGCCTGGACAGCCTCGTTGGTCGACAGGTCTTAAGTGCGAATGCTGGACAAGAGTTCCAGGGTTAGATTCCCGGTTCGGGCCAAGTGTTCGTGGAATTTTCCACCAGGAATTTATCAGTAGCAGCCACGGAGTCTAGATTTGTACCCGGTTGATGGCAATAAGCTAATAATAATAATAATAATATTCCACAACTATCACACAACGCCATCTAGTCCCAAGCTAAGCAGAGCTTGTGTTATGGGTACTAGACAACTGATAAACATACTTATATATTTCTAAATACATACATATTATAGATAAATTACACCCAGACACAGAACAAATGATCGTGCTCATCACACAAACATTTGTCCTGGGTGGGAATCGAACCCACGACCTCCGGCATAGCAGTTAGGGTCACTAACCACTAGACCAACAGGCCAGTCACGCTCGAGCGAGCGAGCGAGCGAGCGAGTCAAGCTCGCTCCCTATTACATGGGACTTAAAAACATAACTGAAGGAGTGTGAGTGTAGGTACTATAATAATTTTAAGGTATGATGAGCTTATGATTTCATAATTTATTTCCGACTAGTGACCCGTCCCCGCTTCGCACTTATAAACCTTCCTCTATCTATTAAAAAAACCCGCATCAAAATCCGTTGCGTAGTTTTAAAAATTAAAGCATACATAGGGACAGACTGCGGGAAGCGACTTTGTTTTATACTATGTAGTTACAGTGAAGTACACACGTTTCTTTGGAATAACTGCATGTATTTGTTTGTAGATCTCCACTGTTATATTTAAGCTATTTTTTTTTGTTAAATTATTTCAGTTAAGCCAAGAATTGCAAACATACCAAGCGATCCGTCAAACCATTCAATTTGAACGCTAAACTTCTTGTAGTAATAGTAAGAGGGTGTGTGTATTTTTCTTGGCACAATGCACTTACACCCGACTGCTTCTTTTGTTTCTTTTTCCAATTGGGTTCTATTGACGGGAACCGTTTTATTGGGCTGGTCGCTCGACGTATTAGGAACGAGGAAATGTTTTCGTGAAATGTTGATGTGAGGTGTATTTTTTTTTTTGTTTTGTTCTTGGAAGTCACAAAAGCAACGACAACATTTTGTAACAATCAACATCATAATTATTTTAATCAACGTTTTCTTTTTGTTTTTGTTTATTGGAATAGGTTTAGATTGCATAGGGCTGAGATTAGAATGCTAAGGGGGATGTTTGGTGTGACGCAAATGGATGACATAAAGAATGAGTACGTATATAAAGAAGTCTGAAAGTGGCGCCCGTGAATGAAAAGTTGCGTGTAAAATACTGGTATTCAGCTGCATCTGTTAGACTGGGACCGACTCCAACATAATTTGGGAATAGGCTAGGCAGATGGTGAAAACTAACACTAGCTAAGTACTATTTAAAAAACAATTAAATATCTTGAAATTTTTTTCTCAGTGCAAGCCCTAGAAATCAACACTCCCTGCATATTGAGGAGGTACAACCTCGCTCGCTCATCAATCGAGTGGATTGTAATTGTCGACTTTCGACCGTTGCATTTCACCTCACCGAACTGCAAGAATACGAGTGTTTTGTATAGCTAAATTGAACCCTAAGTGCGTGTTCACGTACGCGCGACGCGACGCGCGGCGCGACCTGCGACGCGACGAGCGGCGCGTCGCGCGATTTTTGTGTTCACGGACACGCGATGCGTGCAGCGGCAGATATCATCGCACGCGCAAACACAAACGTATGGCAATGTACTACGCTGTTCATACAGACGCGGGGCGGTGCCCGCGGCGGCGCCCGCGGCGACGGCCGCCGCGATTATCGCGGCGACTTTTCAAGCGGGTAGCAAAGCAAGCGGCGTTCTCAATCAAACCGACTAGTTTTAGGTATTGCTGATAAAGTAGTGTTTTTGGGGTCGCTGATTACAAAAATGAGAATGAAAATCCAAGATGGCGTCGACGAAAATTTTTGGTTTTTCCGTCATGGGTGTCGTCGTTTTAATGGTTTTCGGGGTCGCTGATTATGAAAATGAAAATCCAAGATGGCGCCGAAGAAAACTTTTAGTTTTATCATCAGGGGTGTGGTTTTCATGGTTTTTGGGGTCGCTGATTGCGAAAATGAGGTCAAAATGAACATCCAAGATGGCGGCCAGGAAATTTTTGGTTTTTCCGTCATGGGTGTGGTTTTCATGGTTTTTGGGGTTGCCGATTACGAAAATGAGCTCAAAATTAAAATCCAAGATGGCGGCAAATGAAATTTTTGGTTTTTCCGTCATGGGTGTCGTTTTCATGGTTTTTGGGGTCGCTGATTGCGAAAATGAGCTCAAAATTAAAATCCAAGATGGCGGCCAGGTAAATTTTAGGAAATTTGAGGTTTTTCCGTCATGGGTGTCGTTTTTATGGTTTTTGGGGTCGCTGATTACGAAAATTAGGTCAAAATGAAAATCCAAGATGGCGGCCATGGAAATTTTTGGTTTTTCCGTCATGGGTGTGGTTTTCATGGTTTTTGGGGTCGCTGATTGCGAAAATGAGCTCAAAATTAAAATCCAAGATGGCGGCCAGGAAAATTTTAGGAAATTTGAGGTTTTTCCGTCATGGGTGTCGTTTTCATGGGTTTTGGGGTCGCTGATTACGAAAATGAGGTCAAAATGAAAATCCAAGATGGCGGCCATGGAAATTTTTGGTTTTTCCGTCATGGGTGTGGTTTTCATGGTTTTTGGGGTCGCTGATTGCGAAAATGAGCTCAAAATTAAAATCCAAGATGGCGGCCAGGAAAATTTTAGGAAATTTGAGGTTTTTCCGTCATGGGTGTCGTTTTCATGGGTTTTGGGGTCGCTGATTACGAAAATGAGGTCAAAATGAAAATCCAAGATGGCTGCCATGGAAATTTTTGGTTTTTCCGTCATGGGTGTGGTTTCCATGGTTTTTGGGGTCGCTGATTACGAAAATGAGGTCAAAATGAACATCCAAGATGGCGGCCAGGAAATTTTTAGTTTTTCCGTCATGGGTGTGGTTTTCATGGTTTTTGGGGTCGCTGATTACGAAAATAAGCTCAAAATTAAAATCCAAGATGGCGGCGTAGGAAATTTTTGGTTTTTCCGTCATGGGTGTCGTTTTCATGGTTTTTGGGGTCGCTGATTGCGAAAATGAGGTCAAAATGAAAATCCATGATGGCGGCCAGGAAATTTTTTGTTTTTCCGTCATGGGTGTGGTTTTCATGGTTTTTGGGGTCGCTGATTACGAAAATGAGGTCAAAATGAAAATCCAAGATGGCGGCCATGGAAATTTTTGGTTTTTCCGTCATGGGTGTGGTTTTCATGGTTTTTGGGGTCGCTGATTGCGAAAATGAGCTCAAAATTAAAATCCAAGATCGCTGATTGCGAAAATGAGCTTAAAATGAAAATCCAAGATGGCGGCCAGGATTTTTTTTGGTTTTTCCGTCATGGGTGTGGTTTTCATGGTTTTTGGGGTCGCTGATTGCGAAAATGAGCTCAAAATTAAAATCCAAGATGGCGGCCAGGATTTTTTTTGGTTTTTCCGTCATGGGTGTGGTTTTCATGGTTTTTGGGGTCGCTGAATACGAAAATGAGGTCAAAATGAACATCCAAGATGGCGGCCAGGAAATTTTTGGTTTTTCCGTCATGGGTGTGGTTTTCATGGTTTTTGGGGTCGCTGATTACGAAAATGAGCTCAACATTAAAATCCAAGATGGCGGCCAGGAAAATTTTGAGTTTCTCCGTCATGGGTGTCGTTTTCATGGTTTTTGGGGTCGCTGAATACGAAAATGAGGTCAAAATGAACATCCAAGATGGCGGCCAGGAAATTTTTGGTTTTTCCGTCATGGGTGTGGTTTTCATGGTTTTTGGGGTCGCTGATTACGAAAATGAGCTCAACATTAAAATCCAAGATGGCGGCCAGGAAAATTTTGAGTTTCTCCGTCATGGGTGTCGTTTTCATGGTTTTTGGGGTCGCTGATTACGAAAATGAGGTCAAAATGAAAATCCAAGATGGCGGCCATGGAAATTTTTGGTTTTTCCGTCATGGGTGTGGTTTTCATCTTGGATTTTCATTTTGACCTCATTTTCGTAATCAGCGACCCCAAAAACCATGAAAACGACACCCATGACGGAAAAACCAAAAATTTCCTGGCCGCCATCTTGGATGTTCATTTTGACCTCATTTTCGTATTCAGCGACCCCAAAAACCATGAAAACCACACCCATGACGGAAAAACCAAAAAAAATCCTGGCCGCCATCTTGGATTTTATTTTGAGCTCATTTTCGCAATCAGCGACCCCAAAAACCATGAAAACCACACCCATGACGGAAAAACCAAAAAAAATCCTGGCCGCCATCTTGGATTTTCATTTTGAGCTCATTTTCGCAATCAGCGATCTTGGATTTTAATTTTGAGCTCATTTTCGCAATCAGCGACCCCAAAATCCATGAAAACCACACCCATGACGGAAAAACCAAAAATTTCCATGGCCGCCATCTTGAATTTTAATGTTGAGCTCATTTTCGTAATCAGCGACCCCAAAAACCATGAAAACGACACCCATGACGGAGAAACTCAAAATTTTCCTGGCCGCCATCTTGGATTTTAATGTTGAGCTCATTTTCGTATTCAGCGACCCCAAAAACCATGAAAACCACACCCATGACGGAAAAATCAAAAAAAAATCTGGCCGCCATCTTGGATTTTCATTTTGAGCTCATTTTCGCAATCAGCGACCCCAAAAACCATGAAAACGACACCCATGACGGAAAAACCAAAAATTTCCTTGGCCGCCATCTTGGATTTTAATTTTGAGCTCATTTTCGTAATCAGCGACCCCAAAAACCATGAAAACGACACCCATGACGGAAAAACCAAAAATTTCCTTGGCCGCCATCTTGGATTTTAATTTTGACCTCATTTTCGTAATCAGCGACCCCAAAAACCATGAAAACGACACCCATGACGGAAAAACCTAAAATTTTCCTGGCCGCCATCTTGGATTTTAATTTTGAGCTCATTTTCGTAATCAGCGACCCCAAAAACCATGAAAACTACACCCATGACGGAAAAACCTAAAATTTTCCTGGCCGCCATCTTGGATTTTAATTTTGAGCTCATTTTCGCAATCAGCGACCCCAAAAACCATGAAAACGACACCCATGACGGAAAAACCAAAAAATTTCCTGGCCGCCATCTTGGTCTTCATTTTGACCTCATTTTTGTAATCAGCGACCCTGAAAACCATTTATACGACTTACGACACCCATGATGGAAAAACTAAAAATTTTTTTCGGTGCCATCTTGGATTTTCATTTTGAACTCATTTTCATAATCAGCGACCCCAAAAACCATGAATCCGAAAAAAAGTTCCGTTGGTTATCACTTCATCGAGAATTGCCGCTGCGTGCGTCGCCGCGATAATCGCCGCGGGCGCCGCCGCGATAATCGCCGCGGGCGCCGCCGCGGGCACCGCCTCAAATTCAAACAATCGCGTATAAAATCGCTTCTCCGTGAACGCACTCATACACCGCCATATGTTTGAATTTAATCGCCAATCGCGTCGCGCGTCGCGTCGCGCGTACGTGAACACGCACTAATTGTACGTACCGCAATGACTGGCGTAGTTGAAGAACGAAGGTTTTTAAATAGAAGATTGAATTGGATTTTTATTATTATATTATATTTTTTTAAAGCATGCGTTTGTTAAAAAAAAAAGATATTAATAGTTGAGGAGTTCTCTTGTGATGAGGCAATCCTGGTAAATGCCCAAAAAAACATTGTATGTGTGTCATTAAAATGTATTACTCGTACTCGTACTAGCGTCAAAAAGCTTGTGCAATATTTCAGCTCAATAGGTTGGCAGTCTAAGCAACTTTCATCCAGTTGTTACAACCACCCTGCGAAGATCGATCGATGATCGATGATCTTCACCGAGCCTGAGGGCATCCCAAGGTTGTCGATTCGCGGTCACCACTCAAGAACACGTCTACCTCAACGATCACAGTTCTTCGGCTAATAACATTAGCCGTAGAATCGACTGGCCAAACTGGCAATAGGCGGGACATCCCAAAACACAGTAACTATCAGGGTAAGTTAAAAAATGCTTATACTAATAGAAAGACTAACCCAAGCTAAAAACGAAGACAAATTTCACTCTTCCAACCCAAAAGAAGCCCCAAAAAAGTCGAACACAAGAACAAATTTCTCTCAGAATATCATCTAAAGACAGAACACCTAGCACGTGAAGACGGCGTCCTTTATAAAATATTCAAGCGCAATTCCGGAATAAATAGAACAAGATAATTAATTCCGAACTAACCCCGTCACTGTGGAGAAAGGACAGCGGGCGCTTATCACTAAACTAGTGCTAAATTACGTCCCTTTCTGTAATCCGATTAGATACGTATAAAATTGTAATGAAAAGGGAAAGAATTTTCGAGTAAATGTTTTGTTGGTGTTATTTTATTACTTTACTAGCTGATGTTAAATTATGTAAGAATACTTTCCTTTCCTTTCTCAAGATTCACTGTATTCATTGGTGCAAACAGCACGAGAATCGGTGTAGTAGTTTTTGAGTTTATCGCAAACAGACATACAGACGCGGTAGAAGACTTTGTCTTATAATATGTACCTATTGATATTGATTATCGCTCCACCACGGAAAAAACTAGGTGTAGACTGGAGGAGCTTGTGGCTAGACCATATCACCCACACGGATTAATCTTCAAGTTAATTCGTCCTTGCCTAGGTTGGTCTGTGGATGGGTAACCATTCATTACATTGCGAGCTTTCTCTGTGGCTCGAAAAGCACGTTAAGCTGTTGGTCCTGGCTGCCTTTTGTAGATTTTTGACAGTGGTTACAGGTAGTCAGTGGCCCAAAAGACCAACATTAAGTTTTAACAAGGAGTATTACCTAGTACCAACTGGGATATGGATATCAGATAAGCAATCGCTCAATGTAATATACTTTTTTGGTTTGAATCCAGCTGCATTCAGTTTGACTAGAAGCCAAAGCCAACATAGTAGGTAAAAGATTAGGCAGATGATGACCATGGAAAAACCTAGTCGTGGTGGGTCGTGGCTAATTACTGAGGTCAATCTCCGAGGTCAAGCGAACACTTACTGGTATCTCCGAAATATAGACCCTTTCGGGACTCCGTGGATACATTGAGCAGTAATTCACCCCGGTGGACATACGTATATTTGACGGGTCCCCTACGTTTCTTCGAAACACTATTCTTCGAAAATTGTTTCTCCGAACACTATTCACCGAAGCCTTCATACTGCGACGTTTTGTTTGGTCTACGCCTTTTTTGTTCGATGTTACTTTACACTGACCACCTTACATCAACTTTTGTTTCACCAACGTTTGTTTGTTCTATGTAAAGTTACTTCGAAAATATTTAGCCAACACAATACCTTCCTTTCGGCTTGGCGTTTTTTTTTTTTTGATGCATTGGTAATAATAACTGCCACTCGGGTCGAGCTTTAGGTTAAGCCGCGCTTGCCTAGGTTGGTCTGTGAATGGGTGTACACCACATACCGAGTTTCCTCCGTGCCTCGGAAAGCACATTAAGCTGTTGGTCCTGGCTGTCATAGATTGATAGATAACGATAACGATCGATAATAACCAAAAACAAAGGTATAATTGTGTTGGCTAAATATTTTCGAAGTAACGTTACATAGAACAAACAAACATTGGTGAAACAAAAGTTGATGTGAGGTGGTCGGTGTAAAGTAACATCGAACAAAAAAGGCGTAGGCCAAACAAAACGTCGCAGTATGAAGGCTTCGGTGAATAGTGTTCGGAGAAACAATTTTCGAAGAATAGTGTTTCGAAGAAACGTAGGGGACCCATATTTGACAGTTAATACAAGAGGTCAGAAGCCAGAAAGTTTATTAGTTGCTTGTTGTATTTAGCCATTGTCAAGGCAAATGTGAAAGTTTATAATGATCAGTGGATGTTTGTTACTCTTTCACGCAAAAACGACTGAACGATTTAAATGAAATTTCATTCATAGATGGTTTATGACCTGGACTAACATATTGGATACAATTAATCCCTGAATTATGATCCTGTGGGACAACTATCGAACTCCACAAGGGCGAAACCGCTGGCATAAGCTAGTAGTAGATTACCTAGTTACTAGGATTTTCACGAATTTTACATGATGGTAATTCAAGATGGCTAAATATTAAATCATTAACTCACTAACACTTTTTTTATATCTTCAATTACATAAAGGAGAGTGGAGTCACAACCCAAAAACAAAAGTTAAAATATATCGAGACAAACTCCGTCAAAACAACATTAAGAAAGAGAGAGTATCCCATGTACGTTCGTAAATAATTCTCAACATTATCCACTCTGAGATATTTCGCCCACTCTCAATTGATTCCTACCAACAGAACTTTCCACTTACCTTTTAAAACTTTTCACTCTGAACTCGATTCATCACCAGCTCACGTCCTCGTCCTCAAGACACTAGCGACATCTATCAAAGTATAAAGAAACTAGCACTATTACCTTCGTAACACACAAAGAGGATTCCGTCGAGTAATAATTCAGGGGAACTACATATCTCGACAGGCTTCGGAAATAGAATATTAAAGTGGGTACCTCATACATCTTAGATCGGTACAGGCTATTCTCTTCATGACTTGGCGTTTCGTGGAGCCCTTTTGTCGTTTTTATGTTGACAAGGTTCGTAGCCAGATTCGTAGGTCTTTTTTAGGTTTATAGGGGACTTAAAATATTCAAAGTTTTTTTTTCTGTTAGAGGTTTTAGCTATCATTTGACAAATACTGGTATTCAGCTGCATCTGGGAAAGGGTTCGGCTGATGATGATGATAAAGTGATTACTTATGAAAGCAATAACATATTATCCATCAGTAGTAAGAAAACAAGAACTTTTCAATTGGAAAACAATTTAACAAATCCAACATCCTTGTCAGCGTTTTTTTTTCTAATAATCATCAATTGACTCCTCCCGCTCTAAGTGTAGCAGAAAGGAGTGTCAGACTTTTACTGAATAAAAACCACATATGTTCCTTCTTAGCCCTTTTTGCCCGGGTCAGGGTCAATTGAACACAAAAAATTGCAAAGCACCATTAAAATTAAATGACGTCATCACACGGAAAACATTCATCAAACCTAACAAATTATGCACCGTACACACATCCTCAAAAAACAAACTGCAGAGTTTCAAAAGCAAAATGTTGTACTCAACATGTTGTCAGCAACATTATTATTGTTTCATTACTTGTTGCGGTGCCGCGGTTTATGCTCGAAACGCTTGTAAATGACGTCATTATCAAGTGAATTTCATTCCTATTGGACTCGGAAGTATCTTCTTAGAGCCCAGAAATACATGTTTGGGAAGTTTGGTGGTACTATGTGAATAGAAAGCGGAAATTGAATAGAATATTTCGAATGGAAGAACATGTTTCCGAACGGTCTATTAAACAGGCTTTGGGTGAAGATGTTAATCGTTAGACGGGACTTGGTCGTGCAAAACAAACTTGTGTATTTTAATTTTTTTAAGTATTATTAACGAACATACAATTATATTTGTTTTTAACAGTTTACTCGCCAAAGTTTTTAATTTCATGACGAGAAGCGCTTGTTATAAAATGCAAATGTTATGATTATTTACTAAACGAATGACCATGAAGTAAAATCTTCGAATTCCTTTATCAACAATCGTCAGTCTTTTAACAACAGCAAACTTTGCCTTTGAAAAACATCTACTGTCATAAAAGTCTTCAAAATGCAACAGCAAGGATCTTGCTCCAACGCTGAGGAGTGTGCTATGTATGCGTGTAGTAAATAGCCTTGTATGGCCCATGACTTTTAGCAATTTCAATAAGGTAACTTGAAAGTTAGAGAGTGAGCGTGCTTAGTAAAGGCCATACGCCATAGAACACTGAGCCCGCACATCATGCATGAAACAGATACTTGCGACTTTCAGTACGACTGAGCGAGACAACACTATGCAAATACTAAGGAAGTAGAAATGTGAATCTAAAAGTTTAAATCTTTGGTAGGCGGACAATAACCTTTTTTTTTTTTTTTTTTTTTTTGGTGGGTGGAAAATCATCGAATGACCCCCCCCGCTCTTGGGCAGAGCGAAGGGGAGTGTCAGACTTCTACTGACTAAAAACCGAACCCATGTTCCTTCTTTGCCCTTGTGCCGAGGCCACGTCATCTAGTACTAAAATAATTTACACTCTGTATATTCCCACGTAGGGTGTGTACAAGTCTCTTCTTATAAATACCACCCCTGTTTATTGGTTTGGTACTTGTTATGTTAGAGGTATACAGAACTTTTAGATTTTCGTTTCGTATCATCAAATCCAAGGATTATTTTATTATTTACTAGCTTATGCCCGCGGCTTTGCCCGCGTAGAGGTCGTTTTTCCACGGGATCATACTACCCGGTATAAGTATATTATGTGTTTGTGCAGTTTATAAACTATCTGTGTGCAAAATTAACTCAGAAACGTGACAAATGTTAACCATTTTGTCTCAAGCAAAACTTATTTGTATTGATGACATAATTACATGACGATTGACTATCGACAAAAGTGTAATATTAAAATTTTATGAGTGGCCGCTATTTTTAAAATAATATAAAATGGTGGAAGTTAGGCTAGCCAAGTTTCATACAAAAAAATACCTAACCCTTTCTTGAACAACTTTCCGTCTGACTACATCTATCATCATCAGCCTATAATGTTCCTTCCTCTCAAGAAGAGGGATGGGATATTAATAATCCACCACGCGTGCCCAGTGTGGGTTGGTAGATGACTCATGTCTTCGAATTTTTTGGTTCGAAAGCATGTCGGTTTCCTCACGATGTTTACCTTCACCGTTTTGAGAGCGGTGGTGATGAAATAATAATACACAAAGTAATGCGTGGGTGGATAATAATACACAAAGTAATGCTGGGTTCGAACTCACTGGGCCACCTTCCTGTTTTCTATGTTGCTAAAACAGAATATATTTTTTCTTAAAAACAATGTTCTCATCAGATCCTCTTATATGTTCCTCTCTTACATACCGCCCATCTCCTGGCCCCAAAATAAGCAACATCGAGTAGCTACTCGCTCGCGGCAATCATAACTTAATACAAGACTTTTGCTTCGCGTCTACTTGAGAGAACTTTGTGGATAGCGCTAATTAACACATACACTGTCGGACGCTCTTTGAACTTTTGTGCACCCTGTATGACTTCTATGTAGTTCTTTGTGTTTTGTTTTCCTTCGTACCTTTCTAGATAAAAAAAAAACGTGTGGCACTCGGAGACTTATGACATTTTTTATCAACTTATGCAAATAATTAATTATTTAATTTGACAACCTCAGTTGACAACCTTGTTATTTTCCGTAACCATAGCAACCTGGTTGAAAATTTTCTTTACGGAATTTCTGGATTCGCTCTCCACGCTCAAGGCCCGCGATAGAAGCTACGCAATAGCTTAAAAAACTGGCCAAGTGCAAGTCGGACTTGCACATGAAGGGTTCCGTACCATTGTAATAGATATTGAGAGATTTTCCATGTTTTTTAACACTTCTTATAAATTTTCCTGTAATCCATATGTGTTGAACTAATTTTAATGAATATTCTTTCCTGGTTTCTTTCTTTACTATTGTATACTAACTGTGAAACTGTGGGAGGTCGTGGCTTAATTCCTAATAATTGCCGCTCGGGTCGGTTGAGGTGGCCACCGATCACATACCGAGTTTTTCGAAAAGGTAAGGCTTTGGTAGTCGTTACAGAGTGGTCGTGGCCTGAAAGTCTGTCAACCAATATTACCAATGGTTATCGTATTATCTAATAGGTACTATCTGGGTTGTGGAAGTCAGATAGGCAGTCGCTTCGTGTAAAATACTGGTATTCAACTGCATCTGGTTAGACCGGAAGCCGACCCAAATATAGTAGAGAATAGGTCAGGTTGATGAAGTATAAATATTATTAGAATTAATAATGATAAAGATATAACTAAACTAACAACAAACTATAAAAGGGCATCCAAAAACCTCAACACTTTTAACTGGTAATGTGCTCAAGAGACGACGGTCGCTGACACGTTCAAATCCTTCACAAATTTACCTCACAGCCTAAAATAGTTAAGCCACTACTCAGAAAACATAATAACCTACCTTTGTGTTACATAAATAAATGATGTATCTGAGCATCTCATTTATTAAGTGTCCCTTCGCAAGTTGTTTAAATATTCGATTACGACACTAATCCCTAGGTGCGAGGGTGAGATTAAAGTGCGGTTGCGTACCTGCAAAATGTTGCTGTTTACGTTCTATTTGGTGTTTCTAAAAGTAATGGATAAATTAGGAGGGGTTATTATTAATTTTGAATTAGAGACAGGTAGATAATTGTTGATTATAAAAATTAGCTTTTACTCCTAAATTCATCCCCGTGGTATAGTGTAAAGCTTCGATAAATGGACTAAATCAAAATTATTTTTTTCAATTCCAAACAGTCATTTCTGACATAAGCACGTTTAACCAAACTCTTCAGCTTCATAATATTAGTGTAGAAGTATTAAAGATCGCTATACGTCGTTGCTGTTTCGTTTGGAATCTCGACTTTATTTGAATGATTGCTAACATCCGGGTACAAATCAAGATCCCGAGTCATCATCATTAGTCAGTTAATATTCCCACTGGTGGGACACAGGCCTCCTCTCTTTAAGAGGAAATGGGCTATAATCTATCACGAAGGTCCAGTGCGGAATGGTAGATCTCACAACTCTTCGAATTTTTGGATCACGGACATGCCGGTTTCCTCACGATGTTTTCCTTCACCGTTTTTAAGAGCAGTGGTGATGAAATAAATTACACAAAGTAATGCGCTTGTCTGGGTTCAAACCCACGACTTACTGTTCGTAAGTCGGGGCCACCACCCTGCGCCACCGCTGCCTCTGAGAAAAGCCGTGTAAAGTTGAAAAAAAGACTATTATTACAGAGTAACTTTTATTAGCTACCACCCACAGCAAGTCAAAAACCTCCCTTCCTTCTTTCCCCATATCTCACTGTTGTTCACGCCAGTCTTTACGAAAATAATCAAACAAACAAAAAAGTCGAACAAACAAACATCTCTCTGCGTCGGTTTTTCCGAGTTCATATAACCCCAATCTCGAGTAAATAGGCTTCTTCTGGTTAAGCTCATTTCATCGTCGACCTCATCTCTGCCCTTAGGGCAAGATTGAGGTCAAGATTAAGCCCATATCAAGTAAAAAAAAAACAATGAACTACAAAATTCAAAACAAAACAGACATCAAAAAGCTATTATTGAAAGGTGTTTTACAAACATCAGAGAAACAGATATACAAGACTATTGAAATATCCTCCTGAGACGAACTCCACTTCAAACTTACGGGTTTGAGTTGCTACAAACTGTGAGCTCAAAACATTTGGTCACAGTACATAGTAGTTACAGTGTTTCAACCAAGCTCTAGTGTGGAGTATCAGGTCCTTGGTTCGATAAAAAATCGGAAAAAGTGTTAGATGTTGAATTTTTTCATCAGGAAGTTCTGAGTAGTAGCACTAGCAGCCACGGAGTCTGAATTTGTGCCCGGTTGATAGAAAACGGCTCGCTCCCCTTACTTAACTTAAAAGAACTGAACGAAATGCAGTTATAAGACAGTTATACCTCTGCCTCAACTTTCGTGTATTACATGTGTGATAATTATGTTCCGTAAAGTTTAATTTTATTCAATAAACCATGCAGTTTCGTTGACAACCCTTTTGATTTCATGAAAAGGGCCTAGTTGGTTTACTGTTTTTCTTTATACTGTGGTCTGGTAAACCAGAGTAACTTTGAATTGCGGTCAACGAGAAGAGAATTGTATACTATGTCATTACAGAATTATAGAACGCATGGTTCGGTGGAGTCTAAAGCTGTGAGCTGTTCCGCTTTACGTTTTCTGTTGAAAGGGAGTGGTTTTCTACTAAGCATTTTTCAAAAGAGCCATCATCTGCCTAGCCTTTTCCCAACTATGTTGGGGTTAGCTTCCAGTCTAACCGGATGCAGCTGAACACCAGTATTTTATATGCAGCGACTGCCTATCTGACCTCCACAACCCAGAAACTAGTTAATACTATACCATTTGGTAAGAATTTAGGTCACTGACTGAACAACAGCTTAACGTGCTTTCCAAGGCACGGAGGAAACTCGGTATGTAATGGGCGGTCACCCATCCAAAGACCAATCTAGGCAAGCGCGGCTTAACCTAAACCACAGATAATATAATACTAGCGTCCTAAACATACTCACGAGTCGCAGTTATTATTAATCCACGAGCTCCTCCATAACATATCAAAACAAACCCATGATAACATATTACATTAATTATCCGCATTAAAGCGATTCATAATGACGCTCACACATGCATATTAATAGAAGGATGGCATTAATAATTGAGAACCAAGATAAAACGTTCGCTGGCTCGAACCTATAACTTTCTCTTTGAACAGAGTGGCTATACTGTGGATGGTACAACTGCTAGTGATTTTGCAACCGATTGCTTTTAACGGTAAGAGAAATCTTTAAGGACTGGAAGTGGAATCTAGTGGAATCATTGAGGCTTATGGACATACATACATACACTTACGTCCTTTACCTATGGACCTCCACCACCACGGAAAAGAATTTAAAAAAAATTGTTCGTTTGGAAAATAACAATTTCTTGCAATTGTTTAAACAATATGGCACTGGGTTGTCTCCTGCCAACATTCATGTATATCATCAGTAGGGCTATTTAAAGAGGATTACATAAAAATTGGGGTGGAATAGTTTTCGGTATTCATTCATCCGCTATCCTTCGCAGACGATATCTCAGTATGCATCCCAATAATTAACAGAATACTCGGTAACTAAAATAAAAATTGAGCTAATGTAACCCAAGTGCATCTCTCAAAATGCATGCAGCCAAAGTTGCAATGTATTCTGTATCTACCCGTCCAAACTCAACGTAAAATTTATAACAATCTTCAGTTGGTGGAGAAAGAATCCCAAAGGTACGTCTACCGTAAATAAATAAGTTGCAATCTTGTGCAACGAACGAAGAAAGTATCGATTGTAGTGTTCATAGTACGTTTTCACAAAGTCGGACTGCATACAAAGCATTGTTGTTTGCTCAAAAGTTTTATTCTGTGCTCAAAAATACCGATCGTCACGATAATAGCGGTCGTCATACTTTTTATCGTATTTTATGGTCGTCATACGATTTTTTTTGTGGGTTGGGAAATCATTAAATGACTCCTCCTGCTCTAAGCGAATAAGCGCCGCCGTTCTGAAGAAGATTTCAAACTTATGTAGTTAAGGAGTAAATCTTTCATTTAAAATTGCTTATCAACAAAAACAAGTAAACATAACATAACATCACGCCTGTAATCCCCGAAGGATTAGACAGAGATGTACCCATTAGAACACCCACATTTTGCCAGTTATCACAAATTCAGAATCCGTAGCTGCTACTGAGAAATACCTGATGGAAAATCCCTACAACACTGTCTGACATGGGAATCAAACACAAGATCTCATGCACAGCTGTCACGCTTGCGACCACTAGACCAACGATAAAGTGCAACGAGAGAACATCATAGGAACCTTCTTCTTTTTCGTCTTGTCGATGATTCCCATTGATATTTTTATTTAAATTTGTTTCGACCCTCAAAGTGCAGGAGGAGTCGCACAAAGAGGAGGTCAGGAGGTGGACCATGGTTTGGGAAGAGGATCCACCTTTGCATACAGGTTGGTCGGAATACCCCCACTGGAACAAGTTGTACCTGCAGCGGCCCACCTGGATTCGAAGTCAGTTTGGGGTCTTCCAGGTGGGCCTTGGAAGTTAGTGACCCGCTGGGAGCTTTTCTGCAGCCTCAACATAGTGAACCGGAGGAGATGTCTAAGGACCCACAGCTTTTTACGAGCTTCACTTACTATAATGCTGAAAATACAAGCAACTCAAATCGCAACTGCCAGTTACATCCCAAGGTTCGTTACCAAACTTTTTATTAAATTCATCAGTTGAATTGAAGATACCTCCGTATAGCTCTTTCAGAGTTTAATTAATTTACCTACTAGCGCGAAATGAACTCCATATTGAACTAAAACATTTTATGGGCTGAACTTCAGCCTTTCTCGTGGAACTATTAATATATTAAATTGTAGAAATTTCATACACGAGTATGCGATGGAGATACTGGTGGTAGTGATCGTGGAACTTGAAGAATATTAATAAGATCCTACTGTTTTAATGGAAACTCATTATTAATAATCCGTAGTTAGGGTTCTTGCAGAGCAGGATCGTATTCATAATTTAAAATCGTTTGACTTAATACTATAAGGACTTACGTTCTTTGGTGAGGCGATTCTCACATGGTACGGACTAGTGGAATCGCTTGAAAGAAGATTTGCAAAATAACAGTTTCTCATGCAGGCCGATCAAAAGGTTAATACAAAAACTTAGTAGGGAAAAGTTAGATGACTAAGTATTTGTCCATACAAGTAGGAAGGGACTCAGTGTATCATTATCAGCCAGCGGTGATGATGAAAAAAATGTGAAAAAAGAAAAAAAAACTGTCTAATTAGCACGATTCATGAGATACAGCCTGGTGACAGACGGACACCAGAGTCTTAGCAATAGGGTCCCGTTTTACCCTTTGGGGACGAAACCTTAAAAACGCCATAAACTTTCAACAAATGAAAATAAGTAACACTTCAATCGTCTTCAAACTAAAGCTAAGAACAGACACAACAGACGAAGAATAAACAATCACAATTCAACAAACACAATTTGTGAAACTCAAACAGAGCACGTTAAATTACAGTTAGAAGTGTTGATTCATTACCGATTCACCTTCTATGTGCTCACGGCTTATCAATATTGATACTGAGTTATCAGCGGTAATCGGGAATGCTGCTGTGTTTGATTTGGGAGTTCATTGAAAGATATTTGAAGTGGAAGGATGTCTTGCTTTGATGGTGTTGTGTGTTTGTACAGACAGTGCCCAGCAATGCTTGAACCCTCGTATAAAGAAGAAAAGGGCAGGTGGTTTGAGAAAAGGGGGGGGTTGAGGGGGGGGGGGAAGGGGGGGGGTTGGGGGGGGGGCTTTTCTGTTTTTTTTTCTTGGGTGGCAAATCTTCGAGTGACTTCTCCCGCCAGAGCGGACTTCTACTGATTAAAAACCGACCATGTTCCTTCTTAGCCCTTTGTGTTCGGGCTGCGGTATCTCTTACGAACGTGGTAAAAAGGGAAAAAGGTGCCTTTCTCACCGGATCGAAATATTTTCGTTTCTATTCCGAATCTGGACAGTTTTCTTACCAAGTGCGTGTAATTAAAAGAGAGCTTCTTCACTAAATTGTTTCGGTACAGACTCTTTACCGAGCGCATACACACGTCTCTGTATTAAATATTACCGAACCTTTAAACTCGTCGTCAGACCCCACTCCGTAATGCATAATTTGTGTAATCATAAGGAATGAATATGATCATTCAACATTATCTTCATCAGCCTATATTGTTCCCACTGCAGGGACTCAGGCCTCCTCTCTACGAGAGGGATGGGATGGGATCCACGAAGCGGGCCCAGTGTGGATTGGTAGATGTCACATGTCTTCGATTTTTTTGGATCTAAGACATGCCATGGTAGATGTCACATGTCTTCGATTTTTTTTGATCAAACGGTGAAGAAAAACATCGTGAGGAAACCCCTCACGATGTTTTCCTTCACTGTTTTGAGAGCAGTGGTGATGAAATAAATTACACAAAGTAATGTGCCTGACTGAGTTCGAACCCACGACTCACTGTTCGTAAGTCGGGGCCACCACAGTCACTGCTCTCCAGTATGGCCATTAAGAACAGTTTATTATAAAGCATTACATATTAAATTCCACCACTTCACGAACCACATAAAACTATAACTGAAGGAAACTGAAGATTATTAAATACTCCTTCTTCATTCACAAATACGAGTACGGCCACCGTTTTGTGCTAGTGGCAAATAATAAGGCGTATAACATGACATTAGTATTTTGATTAACCGCATTTCATCTTATATTTGACGTACAATACTTCTGCATTATTTTATAAGGTTCTATGGAAGTGGCATCAGATCTCAAGAGTGACAGGCATAAAGGCTTTGGAAGGGGTACACAAAGGCCGACGGCGACGCCTGCCGGGACTGTTATGGGCCTACTACACGCTCAAGCTTCACCACACTTTTCGTTCACACTTCACAGTACATCGCGCGTATGGTTGGTAAAACTGTATTACCATTACAAACCACACGCGCGATGTACTGTGTGCATCGTGTAATCGCGCAGGCAAGACTGTGGGGAAGTGTGAGCGTGTGGTAGGCGCATTAGGAAGATACCACGGCCCCGGAAAACAGAATGCTAAGAAGAAACATGGGTGGTTTTAAGTCAGTAAAAGTGTGACACTCCCTTCCGTTCAGTAGTTAGGCCACTATGGTGGAACATACATACATACATCGAGCCTTTTCAGGAAGAAGATCGTAACCGCCATTTTGCGTAATTGTACAGGAGAAGTTTTTTTTATATTTCTTATTTACAGCATCAATTTGAAATTTTTACTGGGTGTTATATAGGCACCTCCCTATTAATTCAAATGTATGAACTCAAGTAAGTGAAAAAAGATTCAAAATCAGTTGATCTGGCGGTTAATAATAAAAACCGGTTTTTGGGAATTTTGGCGCTTACGATGTTCTTCCTGAAAAGGCTCGACATATACTGCCAAAATCATTACCCTTCCTTTTGGCTTCGCCGTAGGTAAAAATGGTCACAGACACAATTACTATGTTTTATGAAAGGTTCATTTTACGCTTTTTTACGCAATTCATGTAATGATCTGCTAAAGTAGCCATTTTAAAAGACACAGACATCTGTATAAAATTACGAGGTGTAAACGAACTTAAAAAAAATCAGCTTCTGAAGTCGGTGACTTTTGTTTGTTTGACTTCATGTTTTTGCCACCGACTTCAGAAGCTGATTTTTCTTCTTAAGTTTATTTTTCTCTTTTTGGTGTTTTTGAAGTCGGTTGTTTTTTTTGCAAAAAAGTTTTTTTTTATATTATATTATATAAAGCTAAATTACCACTGACTCACTCACTGACAGAATTGTTCTCCCAGATGGTGGATGGGGAGGTGGGTATATTTTGACAGATTCGTAAACAACAAACTCTCGTGAGTATGGGAAAAGTCCCAAACCCCCCCTTTTCCCCCCCCTTCTCCCCCCTCCCTATCGTATCTCGGAAACAAAGAGACTTTACGTGTTTTTTTTTAGGGATTCGTATAGAGGGGGCTCGGTAAAGTAAAAATCATTTTTCAAAGTGGCCCCCCTTTTCCCCCTTCTCCCCCCCTTTAGGCGGATCTCGGAAATAAAGAAATTTTACGTGTCTTTTTTTAGGGATTCGTATAGAGTAGGCTCGGGGAAGTAAAAACCATTTTTCAAATTTGACCCCCTTGCCCCCCTTCTCCCCCCTTTTAGGCGGATCTCGAAAGTAAAGAGACTTGGAACGAATTTTTTTCAGATTCATATAGAGGGGCATTGCGTTAGTCGAAATCATTTTTAGAAACTCCCCCCTCTCCCCCCCCCTTCACCCCCCCCCTCTTCACCTCTTTTTTACTCCTGAAAAAATTTTTGATTCTTACCTAAATCTATTTGAGGGGCGTTGAAATTTGTATACCCTCCCCTCCCCAACCTCCCCTAAAATTAAAAGGGCTGTAACTTCATAACGGTTACAGATAGCCATTAGGTGTTTGAACAAATATTATAGTAGGCGTCGAAACCTGTCCGGTGGTGGTACAGCGGTAAAGCGAAGGGGGGAGCGGGCGAGCGAAGCGAGCCGGCGACCCCCGTAGCGTAGGGATAATGTCATGATAGCTTTCCGGTGGTAGGTAGGTCCTGAGTGGAGCGAACCTGCGAGACCGAGTGGAGCGAAGGGGGGAGGTGGCGAGCGAAGCGAGCCGGCGACCTCCTTAGCGTAACGAAGGTTGAGTGGGTGAAGCCTAACTCAGGGGCGACGACAAGCAAACTTTAGGGTAATGTTTTTTTAGTGGTAGTAGGAGGTAGTAGGTAGGTGGTAGGTAGTAGGTATGTGTAGGTATGTGTAGGTAGGTGTAGGTAGGTGAAGGTAGGTGTAGGTAGGTGTAGGTAGGTGTAGGTAGGTGGTAGGAAGGTGTAGGTAGGTAGTAGGTAGGTGTAGGTTGGTAGTAGGTAGGTGTAGGTAGGTAGTAGGTAGGTGTAGGTAGGTAGTAGGTAGTAGGTAGGTGTAGGTAGGTAGGTAGTAGGTAGGTGTAGGTAGGTGTAGGTAGGTGTAGGTAGGTGTAGGTAGGTGAAGGTAGGTGTAGGTAGGTGTAGGTAGGTAGTAGGTAGGTGTAGGTAGGTAGTACCGCGAGCTGCATTGGAACATTTTTTTTTTCAGATTCATTGAGAGGTGCAATGCGTTAGTCGAAATCATTTTTCGAAGCTCCCCCTCTCCCCCTCTCCACGCCCCGCGAGCTGCGCGCAGCTCGCGCAGCCACGCAAATACTAGTTATACTATATAAAGCTAAATTACCACTCACTGACTGACTCACTGACATAATTGTTCTCCCAGATGGTGGATGGGGAGGTGGGTATATTTTGACAGATTCGTAAACAAGTCACTCTCGTGAGTATGGGAAAAGTCCCAAACCCCCCCTTTTCCCCCCCCTTCTCCCCCCTCCCTATCGTATCTCGGAAACAAAGAGACTTTACGTGTTTTTTTTTAGGGATTCGTATAGAGGAGGCTCGGTCAAGTAAAAATCATTTTTCAGAGTGCCCCCCCTTTCCCCCTTCTCCCCCCCTTTAGGCGGATCTTGGAAATAAAGAGAATTTACTATTTTCTTTTTAGGGATTCGTATAGAGGAGGCTTGGGGAAGTAAAAACCATTTTTAAAATTTGACCCCCTTGCCCCCCTTCACCCCCCCCTTTAGGCGGATCTCGGAAATAAAGAAACATTACGCGTGTTTTTTTAAGTATTCGTATAGAGGAGGTTTGGGGAAGTAAAACCCGTTTTTCAATGTTGACCCCCTTGCCCCCCTTAACCCCCCCTTTAGGCGGATCTCGGAAATAAAGAGAATTTACGTGTTTTTTTTTAGGGATTCGTATAGAGGCTTGGGGAAGTGTAAACGATTTTTCAAATTTGACCCCCTTGCCCCCCTTCACCCCCCCCCCCCCTTTCGGATCTCGGAAGTTAAGAGACTTGGAACGAATTTTTTTTCAGATTCATATAGAGGGGCATTGCGTTAGTCGAAATCATTTTTAGAAACTCCCCCCTCTCCCCCCCTTAACCCCCCCCCTCTTCACCTCTTTTTTTTATTCCTGAAAAAATTTTTGATTCTTACCTAAACCTATTTGAGGGGCGTTGAAATTTGTATACCATCCCCTCCCCAACCTCCCCTAAAATTAAAAGGGCTGTAACTTCATAACGGTTAGAGATAGCCATTAGGTGTTTGAACAAATATTATAGTAGGCGTCGAAACCTGTCCGGTGGTGGTACAGCGGTAAAGCGAAGGGGGGAGCGGGCGAGCGAAGCGAGCCGGCGACCCCCGTAGCGTAGGGATAATGTCATGATAGCTTTCCGGTGGTAGGTAGGTCCTGAGTGGAGCGAATCTGCGAGACCGAGTGGAGCGAAGGGGGGAGGTGGCGAGCGAAGCGAGCCGGCGACCTCCTTAGCGTAACGAAGGTTGAGTGGGTGAAGCGTAACTCAGGGACGACGACAAGCAAACTTTAGGGTAATGTTTTTTTAGTGGTAGTAGGAGGTAGCAGGTAGGTGGTAGGTAGTAGGTAGTAGGTAGGTAGTAGGTAGGTGTAGGTAGGTGTAGGTAGGTGTAGGTAGGTGTAGGTAGGTAGTACCGCGAGCTGCATTGGAACATTTTTTTTTAGATTCATTGAGAGGTGCAATGCGTTAGTCGAAATCATTTTTCAAAGCTCCCCCTCTCCCCGTCTTCACGCCCCGCGAGCTGCGCGCAGCTCGCGCAGCCACGCAAATACTAGTTATACTATATAAAGCTAAATTACCACTCACTCACTCACTGACTCACTGACATAATTGTTCTCCCAGATGGTGGATGGGGAGGTGGGTATATTTTGACAGATTCGTAAACAAGTAACTCTGGTGAGTATGGGAAAAGTGCCAAACCCCCCCTTTTTGCCCCCCCTCCTCCCCCTCCCTATCGTATCTCGGAAACTAAGAGAACCGTATTTTTTTTATTTTACGGATTCGTATAGAGGAGGCTCGGTAAAGTAAACATCATTTTTCAAAGTGACCCCCCTTGCCCCCCTTCTCCCCCCTTTTAGGCGGATCTCGGAAATAAAGAGACATTACGTGTGCTTTTTTAGAGATTCGTATAGAGGAGGCTCGGGGAAGTAAAAACCATTTTTTTAATTTGACCCCCTTGCCCCCCTTCACCCCCCCTTAAGGCGGATCTCGGAAGTTAAGAGACTTGGAACATTTTTTGTTCAGATTCATTGAAAGGGGCAATGCGTGAGTCGAAATAATTTTTCAAAGCTCCCCCCTCTACCCCCCTTCACACCCCCCCCCCCTATTCGCCCCTTTTTTTTAAACTTGTGTTCTGTTTTGTTTACGGATTCGTATAGAGGAGGCTCGGGAAAGTAAAAACCATTTTTCAAAATTGACCCCCTTGCCCCCCTTCTCGCCCATTTAGGCGGATCTCGGAAGTTAAGAGACTTGGAACATTTTTTTTTTTTAGATTCATATAGAGGGGCATTGCGTTAGTCGAAATCATTTTTAGAAACTCCCCCCTCTCCTCCCCTTCACCCCCCCCCCTCTTCCCCTCTTTTTTTACTCCTGAAAAAAATTTTGATTCTTACCTATATCTATTTGAGGGGCGTTGAAATTTGTATACCCTCCCCTCCCCAACCTCCCCTAAAATTAAAAGGGCTGTAACTTCATAACGGTTGGAGATAGCCATTAGGTGTTTGAACAAATATTATAGTAGGCGTCGAAACCTGTCCGCTGGTGGTACAGCGGTAAAGCGAAGGGGGGAGCGGGCGAGCGAAGCGAGCCGGCAACCCCCGTAGCGTAGGGATAATGTCATGATAGCTTTCCGGTGGTAGGTAGGTCCTGAGTGGAGCGAACCTGCGAGTGGAGCGAAGGTGGGAGGTGGCGAGCGAAGCGAGCCGCTGGCCTCCTTAGCGTTACGAAGGTTGAGTGGGTAAAGCGTTACTCAGGGGCGACGACAAGCAATCTTTAGGGTAATGTTTTTTTAGTGGTAGTAGGAGGTAGTTAGGTGATAGGAAGGTAGTAGGTAGGTAGGTGTAGGTAGGTAGGTAGGTGTTTTGACAGATTCGTAAACAAGTAACTCTCGTGAGTATGGGAAAAGTCCCAAACCCCCCCTTTTCCCCCTTCCCTATCGTATCTCGGAAACAAAGAGACTTTACTTGTTTTTTTTTAGAGAGTCGTATAGAGGAGGCTCGGTAAAGTGAAAATCATTTTTCAAAGTGGCCCCCCTTGCCCCCCTTCACCCCCCCCTTTAGGCGGATCTCGGAAATAAAGAGATTTTACGAGTTTTTTGTTTAGGGATTCGTATAGAGTAGGCTCGGGGAAGTAAAAACCATTTTTTAAATTTGACCCTCTTGCCCCCCTTCACCCCCCCTTTAGGCGGATCTCGGAAGTTAAGAGACTTAGAACATTTTTTTTTCCGATTCATTGAAAGGGGCAATGCGTTATTCGAAATCATTTTTCAAAGCGCCCCCTCTCCCCCTCTTCACGCCCCGCGAGCTGCGCGCAGCTCGCGCAGCCACGCAAATACTAGTTTTATTATACAAAGCTAAATTACCACTCACTCACTGACATAATTGTTCTCCCAAATGGTGGATGGGGAGGTGGGTATATTTTGACAGATTCGTAAACAAGTCACTCTCGTGAGTATGGGAAAAGTCCCAAACCCCCCCTTTTCCCCCCTCTTCTCCCCCCTCCCTATCGTATCTCGGAAACAAAGAGACTTTACTTGTTTTTTTTTAGGGATTCGTATAGAGGAGGCTCGGGGAAGTAAAAACCATTTTTCAAATTTGACCCCCTTGCCCCCCTTCACCCCCCCTTTAGGCGGATCTCGGAAATAAAGAGATTATACGTGTTTTTTTTTAGGGATTCGTATAGAGTAGGCTCGGGGAAGTAAAAACCATTTTTTGAATTTGACCCCCTTGCCCCCCTTCCCCCCCCTTTAGGCGGATCTCAAAAATAAAGAGATTTTACGTGTGTTTTTTTAGGGATTCGTATAGAGGAGGCTCGGGGAAGTAAAAACCATTTTTTAAATTTGACCCCCTTGCCCCCCTTCACCCCCCCTTTAGGCAGATCTCGAAAATAAAGAGATTTTACGTGTGTTTTTTTAGGGATTCGTATAGAGGAGGCTCGGGGAAATAAAATCCATTTTTAAAATTTGACCCCCTTGCCCCCCTTCTCCCCCCTTTTAGGCGGATCTCGAAAGTTAAGAGACTTGGAACGTATTTTTTTTCAGATTCATATAGAGGGGCATTGCGTTAGTCGAAATCATTTTTAGAAACTCCACCCTCTCCCCCCCTTCACCCCCCCCCCTCTTCACCTCTTTTTTTATTCCTGAAAAAATTTTTGATTCTTACCTAAATCTATTTGAGGGGCGTTGAAATTTGTATACCCTCCCCTCCCCAACCTCCCCTAAAATTAAAAGGGCTGTAACTTCATAACGGTTAGAGATAGCCATTAGGTGTTTGAACAAATATTATAGTAGGCGTCGAAACCTGTCCGGTGGTGGTACAGCGGCAAAGCGAAGGAGGGAGCGGGCGAGCGAAGCGAGCCGGCGACCCCCGTAGCGTAGGGATAATGTCATGATAGCTTTCCGGTGGTAGGTAGGTCCTGAGTGGAGCGAACCTGCGAGACCGAGTGGAGCGAAGGGGGGAGGTGGCGAGCGAAGCGAGCCGGCGACCTCCTTAGCGTAACGAAGGTTGAGTGGGTGAAGCGTTACTCAGGGGCGACGACAAGCAAACTTTAGAGTAATGTTTTTTTAGTGGTAGTAGGAGGTAGTAGGTATGTGTAGGTTGGTAGCAGGTAGGTGTAGGTAGGTAGTAGGTAGGTGTAGGTAGGTGTAGGTAGGTGTAGGTAGGTAGTAGGTAGGTGTAGGTAGGTGTAGGTAGTAGGTAGGTGTAGGTAGATAGTAGGTAGGTAGTAGGTAGGTGTAGGTAGGTAGTAGGTAGGTAGTAGGTAGGTAGTAGGTAGGTGTAGGTAGGTGTAGGTAGGTAGTAGGTAGGTGTAGGTAGGTAGTACCGCGAGCTGCATTGGAACATTTTTTTTTTCAGATTCATTGAGAGGTGCAATGCGTTAGTTGAAATCATTTTTCAAACCTCCCCCTCTCCCCACCTTCACGCCCCGCGAGCTGCGCGCAGCTCGCGCAGCCACGCAAATACTAGTAGTTATATAAAACTACAAGACCACTGACTGACTGACTCACTCATTGACATGTCGTTTCTCGGAATGGGTGAGAGTTGGGTTAGGGGTATGTTTTGCAAAAATGTGTCATCTGACCAATCGAGTAGAGGAAAATTATAGGGAAAGTTCAAATCCAAGATGGTGGGCGAGTCCATTTCCGGTTTCGGTGGGGGAAACACTTGGATGGATTTCGACTCAGAGGTCCTATACGAAATGTAAAAGCATTTAAAAAAAAAGTAAAAAAAAAAAAAAAACAAGATGGCGGCCGCGCTATGACGTTTTGAAATTGTCGACTTTTTTCACTCGACTTTGACGAATTGTTTTCTTCTACCAAATTCTAGAACCGCCAACAAAAAGTTTTCTAATTTGTTGGTGATTTTAATGGCAATTGGGAAAAATTATGACATTGTGAAAATCCAAGATGGAGGACGCTGCGGCGGCCATTTTGTAAAAAGATGGATTTTTCGATTTTTTTCAAATCCATTTTTCGGGTAGTTGGCAACATCGGACGGGTTCAAGTTGTACCGAGCGGTCGTGTGTTTTGTTGAGGAGTGTTGCCTGGTGCAAAAAAATTCCCCATTTTTAGGGTATTTTCCCAGATTTTCCCCGAAAACATGAAAAGTAGAAATAATGACATTTTAAATAGAGACTTTGACTAGCCGGCAACATTGGGGTCCCCCAAATGACATTTGACCATTTTGGTTCGTTTTAATTGGCCACCCCAAAAAATATTAAAACTTTTTATTTTTTGGGACTTTTTGACTTTGGCGAATTAGTTTGTTGTACCAAACTCGAAAGTTGGCAACACCAAGTACACCAATCGGTGGCCTATATTCTTGACATTTCAGGAAAATTATGACTTTTCAGAAAAACAAGATGGCGGATTCCATGGCGGCCATCTTGTAAAAAGGCTGAAAAATCCCAATTTTCGACACGATAATTGGGACAGCTGGCATCCCCCGACCGGATTGTGTTGTATGGACCGGTTATGTAATTCATCAAGGAGTGTGGCCTGGTGCAAAACTTTTCCCCATTTTTAGGGAAATTTCCCAGATTTTCCCCGAAAACATGAAAAGTAGAAATAACGACATTTTGAATGGAAATTTTACATAAACACCAAGAACGGGGTCTCCCAAATGACATTTGACCATTTTGGTTCGTTTTAATTGGCAACCCCAAAAAATATTGAACTTTTTAATTTTTGGGACTTTTTGACTTTGGCGAATTAGTTTGTTCTACCAAACTCAAAAGTTAGCAACACCAAGTACACCAATCGGTGGCCTATATTCTTGACATTTCAGGAAAATTATGACTTTTCAGAAAAACAAGATGGCGGATTCCATGGCGGCCATCTTGTAAAAAGGCCGAAAAATCCCAATTTTCGACACGATAATTGGGACAGCTGGCATCCCCCGACCGGATTGTGTTGTATAAACCGGTTATGTAATTCGTCAAGGAGTGTGGCCTGGTGCAAAAATTTTCCTCATTTTTAGGGAAATTTCCCAGATTTTCCCCGAAAACATGAAAAGTAGAAATAACGACATTTTGAATGGAAATTTTACATAAACACCAAGAATGGGGTTCCCCGAATGACATTTGACCATTTTCATCACTTTCAACTGGCAACCCCGAGAGCCATTGGTGCTTGAATTTTTGGGTCAGACCCGACTTTGGCGAATTAGTTTGTTCTACTAAACTCAAAAGTTGGCAACACCAAGTACACTAGTTGGTGGCCTATATCCCTGAGATTTCAGGAAAATTATGACTTTTTAGAAAAAAAGATGGCGGACAGTGTGGCGGCCATCTTGTAAAAATGATGAAAAATCCTATTTTTCGACACGATAAATGGGACAGCCGGCATCCCCCGACCGGACTGTGATGTATGAAGCGATTGTGTACTTTATTGTGGAGTGTTACCTTACGCAAAAAAATTCCCCATTTTTAAGGTATTTTCCCAGATTTTTTCCCAAAAACATGATTAATGGAATAGAACAACATTTTGAATGAAAATTTTAAATAAACACCAAGAATCGGGTGCTTCAAATGACATTTGACCATTTTCATTCTTTTCAGCTGGCAACCCCGAGAGTCATTGGTGCTTGAATTTTCGGATAAGAACCGACTTTGGCGAATTCTTTTGTTCTACCAAACATAAAACTTGGCAACACCAAGTACACCAGTCGGTAGCTTGTATCCTTGATATTTCAGAAAAATTAAGACTTTTCAGAAAAACAAGATGGCGGATAGTGTGGCGGCCATCTCGGAAAAATGATGAAAAGTCCCAATTTTCGACACGATATTTTTTTTTTTGGTACAGCCGGCACCTTCTGACCGGATTGTGTCGTCCCGGTTGTGTATTTCGTTAAGTAATGTTGCCTGTTGCAAATAAAATACAATTTTTAGGGTATTTTCCCAGATTTTGCCCAAAAACATGAAAGTAGAAGTTTTAGAATGAAGACTTTGACCAGCTGGCAAAATAGGGTGAAAATCGAGCCGGCGACCCCCGTAGCGTAGGGATAAGGTCACGATAGCTTTTCCTCGGTGGTAGGCAGGTCTTGAGTGGAGCGAAGAGGGGAGGTGGCGAGCGAAGCGAGCCGGCGACCTCCGTAGCGTAACGAAGGTTGAGTGGGTGAAGCGTATAAGTAACTCTCATGAGTACCTAGCTAAAAAGTGCAAAACCTCCGGTTTTTGCCCCATTTTCCCCTACTACCTTTTTCAAAGTTGCCCCATTTGCCCCCTTTCTTCCCCTCTTTCGGCGGATCTTGAAAGTTAAGAGACTTGTAACATTTTTTTTTCAGATTCATTTAAAGGGGCAATGCAGTAGTCGAAACCATTTTTAAAGCTCCCCCCTCTCCCGCCCTTCATCCTCCCCCCGTCTTCACCCCTTTTTTTTTAATTCGTGTTCTGTTTTGTTTACGGATTCGTATAGAGGAGGCTCGGGAAAGTAAAAACCATTTCTCAAAATTGACCCATTTGCCCCCCTTTTCCCCCCCTTTAGGCGGATCTCGGAAGTTAAAAGACTTGGAACATTTTTTTTTATGCTTCATTGAAAGGGGCAATGCGTTAGTCGAAATCAATTTTCGAAGGCTCTGCCCTGTTCACGACCCGCGAGCTGCGCGCAGCTCGCGCAGCCACGCAAATACTAGTTATAGTTATATAAAACTACAAAGCCACTCACTCACTCATTGACATGTCGTTTCTCGGAATGGGTGAGAGATGGGTTAGGGGTATGTTTTGCAAAAATGTGCTATCTGACCAATCGAGTAGAGGAAAATTATAGGGAAAGTTCAAATCCAAGATGGTGGGCGAGTCCATTTCCGGTTTCGGTGGGGGAAAGACTTGGATGAATTTCGACTAAGAGGTCCTATACGAAATCTAAAACCATTAAAAAAAAAAGAAAAAAAAAAAAAAAAAACAAGATGGCGGCCGCGCTATGACGTTTTGAAATTGTCGACTTTTTTCACTCGACTTTGACAAATTGTTTTCTTCTACCAAATTCTAAAACCGCCAACGAAAAGTCTGCCAATTTGTTGGTAATTTCAATGGCAATTGAGAAAAATTATGACATTTTGAAAATCCAAGATGGCGGACGCTGCGGCGGCCATTTTGTCATTTTTCGGGTAGTTGGCAACATCAGACGGGTTCGAGTTGTACCGAGCGGTTGTGTGTTTTGTTGACGAGTGTTGCCTGGTGCAAAAATTTTCCCCAGTTTTAGGGTATTTTCCCAGATTTTCCCCAAAAACATGAAAAGTAGAAATAATGACATTTTAAATAGAGACTTTGACTAGCCGGCAACATTGGGGTCCCCCAAATGACATTTGACCATTTTGGTTCGTTTTAATTGGCAACCCCAAAAAATATTGAACTTTTTAATTTTTGGGACTTTTTGACTTTGGCGAATTAGTTTGTTCTACCAAACTCAAAAGTTGGCAACACCAAGTACACCAATCGGTGGCCTATATTCTTGACATTTCAGGAAAATTATGACTTTTCAGAAAAACAAGATGGCGGATTCCATGGCGGCCATCTTGTAAAAAGGCCGAAAAATCCCAATTTTCGACACGATAATTGCGACAGCTGGCATCCCCCGACCGGATTGTGTTCTATGGACCGGTTATGTAATTCGTCAAGGAGTGTTGCCTGGTGCAAAATTTTTCCCCATTTTTAGAAAAAAATCCCAGATTTTCCCCGATAACATGAAAAGTAGAAATAACGACATTTTAAATAGAGACTTTGTCTAGACGGCAACATTGGGGTCCCTCAAATGACATTTGACCATTTTCATCACTTTCAGCTGGCAACCCCGAAAGCCATTGGCGCTTAAATTTTTGGGTCAGACCCGACTTTGGCGAATTAGTTTGTTCTACTAAACTCAAAAGTTGGCAACACCAAGTACACCAATCGGTGGCCTATATTCTTGACATTTCAGGAAAATTATGACTTTTCAGAAAAACAAGATGGCGGATTCCATGGCGGCCATCTTGTAAAAACGCTGAAAAATCTCAATTTTCGACACGATAATTGGGACAGCTGGCATCCCCCGACCGGATTGTGTTGTATGGACCGGTTATGTAATTCGTCAAGGAGTGTGGCCCGGTTTAAAAAAAATCCCCATTTTTAGGGAAATTTCCCAGATTTTCCCCGAAAACATGAAAAGTAGAAATAACGACATTTTGAATCGAAATTTTACATAAACACCAAGAATGGGGTCCCCCAAATGACATTTGACCATTTTCATCACTTTCAGCTGGCAACCCCGAGAGCCATTGGCGCTAGAATTTTTGGGTCAGACCCAACTTTGGCGAATTAGTTTGTTCTACTAATGTCAAAAGTTGGCAACACCAAGTACACCAGTTGGTGGCCTATATCCTTGAGATTTCAGAAAAATTATGACTTTTCAAAAAAAAAAGATGGCGGACAGTGTGGCGGCCATCTTGTAAGAATGATGAAAAATCCTAATTTTCGACACGATAAATGGGACAGCCGACATCCCCCGACCGGATTGTGTTGTAAAGAGCGATTGTGTACTTTGTTGTGGAGTGTTACCTTAAGCAAAAATTTTCCCCATTTTTAGGGTATTTTCATAGATTTTTCCCAAAAACATGAATAGTGGAAATAACGACATTTTGAATGGAATTTTTTTACAGGAACACTAAGAATGGGGTGCCACAAATGACATTTGACCATTTTCATTCTTTTCAGCTGGCAACCCCGAGAGTCATTGGGGCTTGAATTTTCGGATCAGAACCGACTTTGGCGAATTAATTTGTTCTACTAAACTTAAAACTTGGCAACACCAAGTACACCAGTCAGTAGCTTGTATCCTTGATATTTCAGGAAAATTGTGACTTTTCAGAAAAACAAGATGGCGGCCATCTTGGAAAAATGATGAAAAATCCCAATTATCGACACGATAAATGGGACAGCCGGCACCTTCTGACCGGACTGTGTTGTCGTGGTTGTGTATTTCTTTAAGTAATGTTGCCTGTTGCAACAAAAAACCCATTTATAGGGTATTTTCCCAGATTTTGCCCAAAAACATGAAAGTAGAAGTAAAGACTTTTAGAATGAAGACTTTGTCTAGCTGGCAACATAGGGGAGGTGGCGAGCAAAGCGAGCCGGCGACCTCCGTAGCGTATTACAGTACTCGTCGAAACCTATCCTATGGTGGTACCGGTAAAGCGAAGGGTGGAGGTGGCGAGCGAAGCGAGCCGGTGACCCCCGTAGCGAAGGGATAAGGTCACGATAGCTTTTCCTCGGTGGCAGGCAGGTCTTGAGTGGAGCGAAGAGGGGAGGTGGCGAGCGAAGCGAGCCGGCGACCTCCGTAGCGTAACGAAGGTCGAGTGAGAGAAGCGTATAAGTAACTCTCATGAGTAGATTAAAAGTGCAAAACCTCCCCTTTTTGCCCCATTTTCCCCTCCTACCTTTTTCAAAGTTGTCGAATTTGCGCCTTTGCTGCCATCCTTTAGGAGGATCTCGAAAGTTAAGATACTTGTAACATTTTTTTTCAGATTCATTGAAAGGGGCAATGCGTTAGTCGAAATCATCTTTCAAAGCTCCCGCCTCTCCCCCCCTTCATCCTACCCCCGTCTTCACCCCTTTTTTTTTAATTCGTGTTCTGTTTTGTTTACGGATTCGTATAGAGGAGGCTCGGGAAAGTAAAAACCATTTTTCAAAATTGACCCCCTTGCCCCCCTTTTCCCCCTCTCTAGGCAGATCTCGGAAGTAAAGAGACTTGGAACATTTCTTTTAAGCTTTATTTAAAGGGGCAATGCGTTAGTCGAAATCATTTTTCAAAGCTCCCCCTCTCCCCCACTTCACGACCCGCGAGCTGCGCGCAGCTCGCGCAGCCACGCAAATACTAGTTATACTATATAAAGCTAAATTACCACTCACTCACTGACAGAATTGTTCTCCCAGATGGTGGATGGGGAGGTGGGTATATTTTGACAGATTCGTAAACAAGTAACTCTCGTGAGTATGGAAAAAGTCCCAAACCCCCCCTTTTCCCCCCCTTCTCCCCCCTCCCTATCGTATCTCGGAAACAAAGAGACTTTACGTGTTTTTATTTAGGGATTCGTATAGAGGAAGCTCGGTAAAGTAAAAATCTTCTTTCAAAGTGGCCCCCCTTGCCCCCCTTTTCCCCCCCTTTCGGCGGATCTCGGAAATAAAGAGACTTTACGTGTTTTTTTTTAGGGATTCGTATAGAGGAGGCTCGGGGCAGTAAAAACCACTTTTCAAATTTGACCCCCTTGCCCCCCTTCTCCCCCCTTTTAGGCGGAACTCGGAAATAAAGAGAATGTAAGTGATTTTTTTTAGGAATTCGTATAGAGGAGGCTTGAGGAAGTAAAAACCATTTTTAAAATTTGACCCCCTTGCCCCCCTTCACCCCCCCCCCTTTCGGATCTCGGAAGTTAAGAGACTTGGAACGAATTTTTTTTCAGATTCATATAGAGGGGCATTGCGTTAGTCGAAATCATTTTTAGAAACTCCCCCCTCTCCCCCCCTTTACCCCCCCCCTCTTTACCTCTTTTTTTACTCCTGAATTTTTTTTTTATTCTTACCTAAATCTATTTGAGGGGCGTTGAAATTTGTATACCCTCCCCTCCCCAACCTCCCCTAAAATTAAAAGGGCTGTAACTTCATAACGGTTAGAGATAGCCATTAGGTGTTTGAACATTGGTGTATTATAGTAGGCGTCGAAACCTGTCCGGTGGTGGTACAGCGGTAAAGCGAAGGGGGGAGCGGGCGAGCGAAGCGAGCCGGCGACCCCCGTAGCGTAGGGATATATATTTATATATATATTATTATTATATATATTATACTATATAAAGCTAAATTACCACTCACTCACTGACAGAATTGTTCTCCCAGATGGTGGATGGGGAGGTGGGTATATTTTGACAGATTCGTAAACAACTAACTCTCGTGAGTATGGGAAAAGTCCCAAACCCTCCCTTTCCCCCCCCCTTCTTCCCCCTCCCTATCGTATCTCGGAAACAAAGAAACTTTACGTGGTATTTTTTAGGGATTCGTATAGAGGAGGCTTGGGGAAGTAAAAACCATTTTTCAAATTTGACCCCCTTGCCCCCCTTCACCCCCCCCTTTAGGCGGATCTTGAAAATAAAGAGATTTTCCGTGTTTCTTTGTAGGGATTCGTATAGAGGAGGCTTGGGGAAGTAAAAACCATTTTTAAAATTTGACCCCCTTGCCCCCCTTCACCCCCCCCCCCTTTAGGATCTCGGAAGTTAAGAGACTTGGAACATTTTTTTTTTCAAATTCATTGATTGAAAGGGGCAATGAGTTAATCGAAATCATTTTTCAAAGCTCCCCCCTCCCCCCCCCCCCCTTCAGCCCCCCCCCCCTCTCTTCACGCCTTTTTTCAGTTTTGTTTACGGATTCGTATAGAGGAGGCTCGGGAAAGTAAAATCCATTCTTAAAATTTGACCCCCTTGCCCCCCTTCACCCCCCCTTTGGCAGATCTCGGAAGTTAAGAGACTTGGAAGATTTTTTTTTTCGGATTCATCGAAAGGAGCCTATCCTGTGGTGGTACCGGTAAAGCGAAGGAGGGAGCGGGCGAGCGAAGCGAGCCGGCGACCCCCGTAGCGTAGGGATAATGTCATGATAGTTTTCCGGTGGTAGGTAGGTCCTGAGTGGAGCGAACCTGCGAGACCGAGTGGAGCGAAGGGGGGAGGTGGCGAGCGAAGCGAGCCGGCGACCTCCTTAGCGTAACGAAGCGATAGATTCGTATAGAGGAGGCTCGGTAAAGTAAAAATCATTTTTCAAAGTGGCCCCCCTTGCCCCCCTTTTCTCCCCTTTTAGGCGGATCTCGGAAGTTAACAGACTTGGAACGATTTTTTTTTCAGATTCATATAGAGGAGGCTCGGGGAAGTAAAAACCATTTTTTAAATTTGACCCCCTTGCCCCCTTCACCCCCCCTTTAGGCGGAACTCAAAAGTTAAGAGACTTGGAACGATTTTTTTTCAGATTCATATAGAGGGGCATTGCGTTAGTCGAGATCATTTTTAGAAACTCCCCCTTATCCCCCCTTTCACCCCCCCCCCTCTTCATCTCTTTTTTTACTCCTGAAAAAATTTTTGATTCTTACCTAAATCTATTTGAGGGGCGTTGAAATTTGTATACCCTCCCCTCCCCAACCTCCCCTAAAATTAAAAGGACTGTAACTTCATAACGGTTAGAGATAGCCATTAGGTGTTTGAACAAATATTATAGTAGGCGTCGAAACCTGTCCGGTGGTGGTACAGCGGTAAAGCGAAGGGGGGAGCGGGCGAGCGAAGCGAGCCGGCGACCCCCGTAGCGTAGGGATAAAGTCATGATAGCTTTCCGGTGGTAGGTATGTCGGTAGGTCCTGAGCGGAGCGAACCTGCGAGACCGAGTGGAGCAAAGGGGGGAGGTGGCGAGCGGAGCGAGCCGGCGACCTCCTTAGCGTAACGAAGGTTGAGTGGGTGAAGCGTAACTCAGGGGCGACGACAAGCAAACTTTAGGGTAATGTTTTTTTAGTGGTAGTAGGTAGTAGGTAGTAGGTATGTGTAGGTAGGTGTAGGTAGTAGGTGCAGGTAGGTGTAGGTGTAGGTGTAGGTAGGTGTAGGTAGGTAGTAGGTAGGTAGTAGGTAGGTAGGTAGGTAGTAGGTAGGTGTAGGTAGGTAGGTGTAGGTAGGTAGGTGTAGGTAGGTAGGTGTAGGTAGGTAGGTGTAGGTAGGTAGTAGGTAGGTGTAGGTAGGTAGGTGTAGGTAGGTGTAGGTAGGTGTAGGTAGGTGTAGGTAGGTGTAGGTAGGTGTAGGTAGGTGTAGGTAGGTGTAGGTAGGTGTAGGTAGGTGTAGGTAGGTGTAGGTAGGTGTAGGTAGGTGTAGGTAGGTGTAGGTAGGTGTAGGTAGGTGTAGGTAGGTGTAGGTAGGTGTAGGTAGGTGTAGGTAGGTGTAGGTAGGTGTAGGTAGGTGTAGGTAGGTGTAGGTAGGTGTAGGTAGGTGTAGGTAGGTGTAGGTAGGTGTAGGTAGGTGTAGGTAGGTGTAGGTAGGTGTAGGTAGGTGTAGGTAGGTGTAGGTAGGTGTAGGTAGGTGTAGGTAGGTGTAGGTAGGTGTAGGTAGGTGTAGGTAGGTGTAGGTAGGTGTAGGTAGGTGTAGGTAGGTGTAGGTAGGTGTAGGTAGGTGTAGGTAGGTGTAGGTAGGTGTAGGTAGGTGTAGGTAGGTGTAGGTAGGTGTAGGTAGGTGTAGGTAGGTGTAGGTAGGTAGTAGGTAGGTGTAGGTAGATGTAGGTAGGTGTAGGTAGGTAGTACCGCGAGCTGCATTGGAACATTTTTTTTTTCCGATTCATTGAGAGGTGCAATGCGTTAGTCGAAATCATTTTTCAAAGCTCCCCCTCTCCCCCACTTCACGCCCCGCGAGCTGCGCGCAGCTCGCGCAGCCACGCAAATACTAGTCTATATCTATAAAAGCGAAAGGTCACTCACTGATTCATCACGAAATCTCGAAAACCGCTGGACGTACAAAGATGATTTTTGGCAGGGAGGTAGTTTATGGTTAGTAGACGTCCGCTAAGAACGGATTTTGCGACAGGGCCGGATTAGGGTGGTCTAAGGGCCCTCGCAAGTTTGTATGAAACTCCTTCATTTTTTCTGCTATAATCTTGATTTTTGGCAGAGACGTAGTTTATAGTCAGTAGGCATCCGCTTAGAACCGATTTTGTGACAGGGCCGGATTAGGGAGGTCTAAGGGCTCTCGCCAGTTTGTATGAAAGTCTTTCATTTTTTTTGCCACAATCTTCATTTTTGGCAGGGACGTAGTTTAAAGTTAGTAGACGTCTGCTTAGAACAGATTTTGAGACAGGGCCGGATTAGGGAGGTCTAAGGGCTCTCGCCAGTTTGTATGAAAGTCCTTCATTTTTTGAGCTACAAAGTTGATTTTTGAGACGGACGTAGTTTATAGTTAGTAGACGTCTGGTAAGAACAGATTTTGTGACAGGGCCGGATTAGGGAGGTCTAAGGGTTCTTGCAAGTTCTTAAGAAAATCCTTAATTTTTTGTGCTACAAACTTGATTTTTAGCAGGCACGTAGTTTATAGTTAGAAGAACTCTGCTAAGTACAGGTTTTGTGGCAGGGCCGGATTAGAGAGGTTTAAGGGCGCTCGCAAGTTTGTTTAAAAGTCCATCATTTTGTGTGCTACTAACTTGAATTTTGGCAGGGACGTAGTAGGTGAGTAGAAGTTTGCTAAGAACCGATTTTGCGACAGGGCCGGACTAGGGAGGTCTAAGGGCTCACGCGAGTTTGTATGACAGTCCTTCCTTTTTTGTGCTACAATTTTGGCAGGAAGGTACTTTATAGTTAGTAGACGTTGACTAATAACGGATTTAGCGAGTTTAGCAACATGGCCAGAATAAGGAGGTCTGAGGGCTTTCACATGTTTGTAAAAATGTACTGTTTTTTTTTGTACTAACAACCTGAAATTTAACAAGTCTAGAGTTTAGGAGTAGGAGATCTAAGCTAAGTTTGTAAGGAAGACCTGGACCAAGGGCTCCCGTAAGTCCATATGAATTCCTTGGCTTTTTGTACCTGAAAATTGGCAGAGAGATAGAATATAGTTAAGACATTTCAGGTAGGAATATATTTTACGACAGGGCTGGTTTAAGGGAATATAATCGCTTCGATTGGCATTTGGCATTCGATTTGACATAGTACCATCCACAGGCAGTCCAGACAAGAGAGTTAAAATTTCTACGCGAACGAAATCGCGGGCAACTGCTAGTATAGGTATATATATATCTATATCCTATACAAATATTTACTATGCATTTAACATTCAACCAAGAAACCTAACCCTTAACCTTCAAGATTCCCCTATTTTTGCTTTCAACTCTTAACCGCTGAGGAGTGATACTACTCCTCAACGGTTAAGAGTTGAAAGCAAAAACTTGAAAGCAACAACGTCTTCATGTTGATGAGCTGATAATGCTCATCAACATGAAGACAAGTGATGACTGCTATATGCGAATACTTGAATAGCGTCAGAAAAAGCAGGAAACACGTCATACGTGTCTATGAAATTCATATAATATAACAACTAAAAAAATGTGTATTGTACACATCTGCATACGCCCTCAGAGCATACAGGCGTGACGTTACGTCATGATAATGTATCTATACTAATATTATAAAGCTGAAGAGTTTGTTTGTTTGTTTGTTTGTCTGAACGCGGTAAACTCAGGAACTGCTGGTTGAAATTTTAAAATTCTTTTTGTGTTGGATAGTCCATTTATCGAGGAAGGCTATAGGCTATATAACATCACGCTACGGCTAATAGGAGCTGAGCATAAATGAAAAATGTTACAAAAACGGGAAAAGGTATTTCCTTTTTGAGAGCTTCCGCTGCGTGCGCTGCGAAAACGGTCTAAGTTACGCAAATATCATGTATGAAGGAATTGTTCCTCTTTAAAATTTCTGAAAAAAAGTCCGCGACAGCATATATCTATCTTTTAAGATTGACTCTCTGTAACCTTTTTTTACTATTAAACTGTTAGGTTAAAAATAATATTTTTTTGCGAAGCTTATTTAACCCATATGGTATTAATCTATATCTAAATAAATATGTTTGTTAGAAGGAAAATTTAATAGAGAATATTTGTGCCCTTTACTCTAAACAGTTTATACAAATATCTTAGAATATATCGCAATGTAAATATATCCGCGCGGCAAAATAATTCGAGCGTCGCAATGTAGGGAGACTCTTTCCGGGAAATTCAAATTCAAAATATTTACTGCATCATAATGTTTACAAGTACAGAGTGTTATCGTATATGTATTTAACAGTAAGAGATACCTATAGTAATTCACACTTTAATATAATCTAAGCTAATCTAAACCATCTAAACTATTATAATAAAGAAGAAAGATAAGATTTTTTGTTTGTTACGATTTAGCTTAATTTATGTCGGATAGTCGCTATATCGAGAAAGGTTATAAGCTATATTTATGTGACGCAGACGAAGTTGCGTGGGTCAGCTAGTATTCAATAAACATTCAAGCGATTCCAGCAATTACGACAGATTTGCCGTCTATTTTTGAAGAGTTCCATTGTAGATCTCCGAAGATCAGCACCAGATCTTCACCAAATTAAAATGGGACCACCTCAGGAGTATACTCTTTCAAACAAAAAAATAATTTTGAGAATCGGTCCACAAATGGGGGAGAAATCAGGTAACATACATAAAAAAAAAAATACATACACACGAACATATAACCTCTTCCTTTTTTGAAGTCGGTTAAAAACGAAACTTCACGAATCTGTCAGCATCATCGTCTGCCTAGCCTTTTCCCTACAATGTTGATATCAGGTTCCAGTCTAAAAGGATGCAGCTTTATACCAGTATCTTACATGGATCGACTGCCGGTAATTAGATACCCTATGCCCTTTGCTTTTGACTGGTTGTCAGACTTTCAAGATGAGTAATGGGTTAATGTGCTTCCCGAGGTACGGATATAACTTGGTATGTAATGAGTAGTCACCCATCTACGAACCAAACTAGGCAAGTACGAGTTAACCTAAAGATTGACCCGAACGGCTGTTCTTTACACTATGGCTAAATAACTCTTCTTGGCATATTTACATATACAGTAACACAAGAATTGCGTAGGTCTTGCTAGATAAATTCATGTCTTCAACGAAAGTAATTCACAAGGCGACATTTTTTCATGTCCTTACATAATTTAACTACGTTTCAGAATTTCAGTTTCTGTGCAATGAAACAACGTATTTCTAGAAGAAAAGGTATATTGTTTTCTTTGAAAAAACAACCTCCAATTGAGCAGATTCTACTCAATAGAATATTTAATAATCAGCGCTCTGCTCCAGCAGTTGAGCATGAATCTCTCCCTTTTAACCTACGTCTTCTAAAGCAGGAAGTCATAATTATATTCCAGGAGAATCTTTTTTTTTCATGTTTGTTTTCTGATTTCTCCTTGATAACTGAACTGATTTATGTGTTCGTCTAAGATCCTTACCGCAGCAAATAAAAGAGCGGATAACCTTCAACCGATTTTGATAAATCATTCCTAAAAACTATCACCAGAAAATCAGACTTCTACTGGCGAAAAACCACCTATATTCCTTCTTAGCCCTTTGTGTCCGAGGCCGCGGTATCTCTTTCGTTCAACCAGCAGCCCCGACAGAAAAGTCTGAAGCCCTTTCCATTCTCCGAACATCAACGTCTATATACACGTTACACATACCACGTTCCAACTCATGCCTTATGAGACGAATATTAAGCACCCAAGAGATATTTACAAGGAAATAAAAATTCTGTGCCGTCATTCTATTGTGAACTGTGTGAATGTGAAAAGCTCGTGAGAAATTGTGGCAGCTGGTGTTTTCTGAGATATAATATAACTGAATGTACCGTCATGATGTTATAATATTTTGTCAAAAACTGCCCAAGTGCAAGTCGAACTTGCACATGAAGGGTTCCGTACCATGACTTCAAGGTTTTCCTGTAATCTATACGTGTTGAACTAATTTCTGTATTTTTTTTTTCAGAATTTTAGGCTCAGTAGGTTCGGGGATAAGGGGGTGGTCGGACAGACAGACAGACACAAGAGTGATCCTATAAGGGTTCCGTTTTTTCCTTATGAGGTACGGAACCCTAAAAACAATATTTTCCTTTACCAAGAGGGAGTTTGAAAGTAGCATTGGTGACTGAAAAAGTGGTATACGATACAGAGGAACGAGGAAAACGAGTGAGGAAAATTATGAATATCGATAGATCTATCTATCTATATCTATCTATCTATATAAATAAAAAGAGAAGTCCTGACTGACTGACTGACTGACTGATTGGCTGACTGACTCATCAACGCCCAGCCCAAACCCTTGGACCTAGAAAGCAGAAATTTTGCACAGAGGTTCCCTTTATAATGTAGACAAGGAATAAGGAAGGATTTTTCGAAATTCAACCCCTAAGGGAGTTAAATAGGGGATGAAAGTTTGTATGGAAAATCGTAATTTTCACGCGGGCGAAGCCGCTGGCAAAAGCTAGTATATTATAATCCTCTATCTATATAAATAAAAAGAGAAGTCCTGACTGACTGACTGACTGACTCATCAACGCCCAGCCCAAACCCTTGGACCTAGAAAGCTGAAATTTTGCACAGAGGTTCCCTTTATAATGTAGACAAGGAATAAGGAAGGATTTTTCGAAATTCAACCCCTAAGGGATTTAAATAGGGGATGAAAGTTTGTATGGAAAATCAACATTTTCACGCGGGCGAAGCCGCTGGCAAAAGCTAGTATATTTGAGAGTAGAAGAAGACCAAAGAAACGATGAACGGATTGTGTAAAAGATTATTAATTATAAGGCAAAATGGAGGTGTCTGATGAGATGACGAATAACAGGGAAATATAAAACGAATGGGGATAAGAGATAGAGAATGATGACAATGACCTGGGTTTACTGACTTGTTGTTATTTACGGGTATAGTTTTTGATCACTTAAATTAAGGAACTAATCTATACTTCTATACTATAATCTATATAGCTTTTGCCCGCGACTTCGTTCGCGTGGAATAGTGACTTCCGGCAGATTTTTGGTTTATCTCGCGAAAAAAAAAAAAAAAAAACTGTCCTATGTCCTTTCTCAAGTTCCAAACTATGTCTGTACCAAATTTCACACAAATCGGTTCAGTAGTTTAGGCGTGAAGCAAAGACAGACAGACAGACAGAGTTACTTTCGCATTTATAATATTAGTTAGGATATAGTTAGGATTAGGATAAAGAGGTAAAGTTTGTGTATTTGTTCAATTGTAAGGGGTAATCTCGGGATCTACTAAACCGATTTTAAAAATTCTTTCACCAATAGAAAGCCACATTATTGCTGAGTGTCATAGGCTACTTTTTATCCCTGTATTCCCACGGGAACGGGATCTACGCATGTGAAACCGCGGGACGTCCGCTAGTTTTGACTGTATTTCGTTACTCCGAAGTTCGAAATACCGAAGTACGGTATACAGAAAGTTTGTGAGTCCGAATTACGTTAGTCCGAATTACGTTAGTCAGAATGTACGCTATGACGAAGTACGGTATTCAGAATGTTCGTTACTCCGATGTACGTTACTCCGAAAGTTTGCTACTTCGAAGTACTGTACTCAGAATGTTCGTCACTCCGATGTACGGTACTTCGAAAGTTTGCTACTACGAAGTACTGTATTCAGAATGTACACTATCGCGAAGTACGGAACTCCGAAAGTTTGCTATGACCAATTACTCAATAATAATTGAGAATTACTGACTTGTAAAACCTATTTGCACAATAATCATCATTTATACTTGACTAATTCGAAATACTCTATATTGAGGAATATTCTCAATTATTATTGAGTAATTGGTCATAGCAAACTTTCGGAGTTCCGTACTTCGCGATAATGTACATTCTGCATACAGTACTTCGTAGTAGCAAACTTTCGAAGTAACGTACATTGGAGTGACGAACATTCTGAGTACAGTACTTCGTAGTAGCAAACTTTCGGAGTAACGTACATCGGAGTAACGAACATTCTGAATACAGTACTTCGTCATAGCGTACATTCTGACTAACGTAATTCGGACTCACGAACTTTCTGTATACCGTACTCCGGTATTTCGAACTTCGGAGTAACGAAATACAGTCGCTAGTTTTACATATAATCAACAAATGCTTCCTCTCTCCTAACTCACTTGTGTTTGCTGCGCCCGACACCATGTGATCTAATTTTAATTTTTACCACTTAAGTTTTTACATGTGGAATGCATTAAAGAATTGAGTATTGAGTATTGTACGAGTTACTTCTATACTAAAGGTGTAAACATACCGTTAACGAAGTTAAAAGGCAATTGTTCTCACAATCATTGCGATTTTTTTTTGGTTTAGGAACATACCTAGGGACCTTAACTAGATACGAAGATATTAGAGGTCAAAGTTAAAAAAAAAAGTCAGGTTTTTTTTTAATAATACTTTTTAAGGTCAAGCTTTACTTTAATTAACCCCATGACCTGTTTACCGTTCAAAGCAACCATACACAATAACTTTGACACCAGAGCCTCATATGCTACCTAGCCTTTTCCCAACTTTGTCCGGGTCAGCTTCCAGTACAGCCAGATGTTACTAAGTTCCAACATTTAACATAGAGTAACTGCCTATCTGGCCTCATTGACAAAACTGGTATTAATATAAGCCTAAAAAACCATATTTATTCGAACAAAAGTAATTGAAAACCCATCTCAACAAATATCCTTTTCCCTTTTACTCCATGAGCCACAGTGATTTACTGTGCATTAGGGTGTGGACGCCGGGAACCCTCCGACTGACTTATAGAAATGACCTTATCCAATCATCAATTCCAATAATAATATTTCATATGCATCGTTTGGTCGAAGAAAAGATTTATGGACTACTTATAACATAGTGGGAAGCCTTATAACTCGGACTTCCGGGAGGTTTTTTTCATTTTACATATTATGGAGCAAGGTATTGACTGAGTCCGGCCGTGCAGGTTATTCGAAAGAGATACCGCGGCCGCGGCACAAGGGTTTAGAAGGGACTGAATGGGTGGTTTTTAGTCAGTAGAAGTCTGACGCTCCCTACCTCTCTGCCCAGTGGGAGGAGTCATTCGATTTCCCACACCCAAAAAAATGGTATTGACTGGGTGGTGGCCAAGGTAAGGTCATAAAAACCAGGGCCATACTCCATGAAGCTTGTTGGGTTGACGACATCGTCAAAGTCGCGGGAAATACCTGGATAAGAGACACACAGGATCGAGACATGTGGCGGTGCGGGGCGATGGGTTATTCCGGGCTGATATGATGATAATTATGTTTTACATGTTATATACTTGGTGTTGATAAACCAGTAAGGCCCACATTTAATTACTTACTTGAGAAACTTGTGGCTAGATAATACTTAACAGTCGCTCAAATTGATCCCACCCCACTTTCCCCACTTGCCCCACTTTCCTAGGTTGGTTTGTGTATGACGACTCATTACACACCTAGTTTTCTTCATGCTTCAGAACGCCTTTGGTACAGAGAGTCTTTAAAAAAAAAAACTTGGTCTTATTTTCAATTAAAATACCTCACGTTTATCTGGCAAATGTTTTAACATTTCGAATCCAGACATTACAATTCGTAAACTGCGTTTCTTAGAACCGGGTACACGAGACCAAGCAAATAAGACACGTAACGTCATCAACTCAGACAAGCCATGTCTCACACCAGTCCTTCCCAGAAGTTCAGATAACACAAATTAGAATAAGGTCCTATATCAAATTAAGCTTCTCTAAGTCTTGTTGGCACTCCACAAACTAAGATATCCTATTTGCATCTTAGTGCCGTTAAATCGCCTTATCTTTTTCCCCCGTTTTAAGACGTAAATGGTGGAAGGACTTTAACAAAATGGATGCTACTATGATAAAATTGAAAGCAGTTTTGCATGCATTTTCTCGGATCTTCAATGCGATTCTTATCCTACGATGCACGATGGTTTAAAGTTGGAAGTGGTATGTTTGCAAAAACTTACAAATTTTGTTTGTTTGTGCATTTTCAGTGACATGATTACGGTATGCGATCCCGGTTTGGGTCCTATAGAAAATCATGTTTTGTCAGTCTGTCTGTCAGTCTGTCTGTCAGTCTGTCTGTCAGTCTGTCTGTCAGTCTGTCAGTCTCTCAGTCTGTCAGTCCGTCAGTCTGTCAGTCTGTCTGTCAGTCTGTCTCTCAGTCAGTCTGTCAGTCTGTCAGTCTGTCAGTCTGTCAGTCTGCCAGTCTGTCAGTCTGTCAGTCTGACAGTCTGTCAGTCAGTCAGTCTGCCAGTCTGTCAGTCTGTCAGTCTGTCAGTCTGTCAGTCTGTCAGTCTGTCAGTCTGTCAGTCTGTCAGTCTGTCAGTCTGTCAGTCTGTCAGTCTGTCAGTCTGTCAGTCTGTCAGTCTGTCAGTCTGTCAGTCTGTCAGTCTGTCAGTCTGTCAGTCTGTCAGTCTGTCTGTCAGTCTGTCTGTCAATCTGTCTGTCAGTCTGTCTGTCAGTCTGTCTGTCAGTCTGTCTGTCAGTCTGTCTGTCAGTCTGTCTGTCAGTCTGTCTGTCAGTCTGTCTGTCAGTCTGTCTGTCAGTCTGTCTGTCAGTCTGTCTGTCAGTCTGTCAGTCTCTCAGTCTGTCAGTCCGTCAGTCTGTCAGTCTGTCTGTCAGTCTGTCTCTCAGTCTGTCTGTCAGTCTGTCTGTCAGTCTGTTGGTTTAGTTTTCGACAACCACGCGAACGAAGTCGCGGGCACAGCAGCTAGTGTATAATATGATTCTTGTTTACTCGTACAAATATGACTGATGATCGTCCAAGATCCCAGGGCCGCCAGACGTCACGTATTTTCTGTCGAAGGAAATGTGGGCGATTGAGTAGTGTTAGTATGAACTAAGAACACACTACTACCAGCTAGCTTGCTTGGACGGCCAATTTTCAGGTTTAGGTTTATTTTAGGCACTATCCTTAAAAATAAGTCGCAAATACTCCCAGACACTTTCCGTCGGCCGTATTGCTTAACAGACGCTTTAAAGAATACTAAACGCCTTATTATTTAATACTTAAAGCTAATTGATCGGGATATTGCCATGCTATATTGGGCAGGCGCGGCGCTCCAAAATACATCCGAGCGTTGAAAGCAACGTTTTCAACAAAATTCTGAAGACACAGGCAATGGACAGATCCTGTTGAATGCCCACCGAATGAGTCCAGTGGAGGTCTGTATGTCAGCCACACGAGTGATGCCATGCGATCTCAGATAAACAGCCACAATACGTTTAAGTCTAAACTTTTTGGGAACTTTTAAAGCGTCTGTTAAGCAAAACGGCCGCTAGGAAGTGTCTGCGAGTATTGGCAACTTATTTTTAAGCCTACAATATACGTAAAAATCAGCTTGTACAAAATACGTGAAGTAAGTAATTTTTTTGTGTACCTTGATGACCTGATACCTGAAAATTGGCCGTCCAAGCAAGCTAGCTGGTAGTAGTGTGTTCTTAGTTCATACTAACACTACTCAATCGCCCACATTTCCTTCGTCAGAAAATACGTGACGTCTGGCGGCCCTGGGATCTTGGACTATGTAGGGATAACAACAACATAACAAGATTGGCGTTAGCAGAATTTTATTGGTATTTTGACTGTTCTGTCTATCTTATTTTCGATAATATTACTACTTTTATTTACCCCAAGGTTTTACTCTTATCCTGAAACATTTATTTCAAGTCAATATCTGTCAGTTGTACCTAAACTATCAGAAATTCTGAATATCCGCCGCAGCGAGCGAACTGAACAATTTATAGATGTTTGTTCCACGTCAATGTCGAACGCAAACCAATAAAGTTTGAACCTTTGATGAGTAGTTGGAACTTGTAACCGAACTGTTTGACAATACTAACTGTTATGAATTCGTAAATACAATTATTATCTAGGTACCTTAGTCTCTACTCTAAGTTTAAGGGAATCTCGGAATTTACGTACCAGGTGGTTTCAATGACGTCTTAAAGCAAGATTATTTTAGACTTATTCCAGTGTGGAACAGAGATAGCGCTGGATACGCTGTATAGCTCTATCACTTTCCCACACCAGCTGATAGAAAAGTAATTCCATTTTTAATAATGAGTATAACAAAGCATCAACGTCAACCGAGATCTAAATAAATTATATACCTTGTGGCCGAAGGTTTACGATTGTCAATGGAGTGAACGATTTATTGCAAAACTAACGTTCCACTAAGTTTTGGATCACCTCTATCGAACAAAAACTTTGTTCCGTTGTGAAGGACAAGCAGAGTTGTGTTCCTGATTTGTATTCCTGAAGGACGAAGTGAATTGTGTTCGTCTGGAGATTTGGATTGATTGATTGGCATTGGTTTAAACTTGTCGTTATACATACAGTGTTTTTTGTTGTTTAACAGTTTTATGTTCATCATCATCAACAGCCTATTAATGTTCCCACTGCTGGGACACAGGACTCCTCTCTTTGAAAGGGGAATGGGCTATTAGTCTTTCACTCGGGCCCAGTGCGGAATGGTAGTTGTCACATGTCTTCGAATTTTTCTATTTCTAAGACATGCCGGTTTCCTCACGATGTTTTCCTTCGCCATTATATAATAATATTACACAAAGCTATGCCTGTCTGGATACGAACCCACGACCTACTGTTCGTAAGTCGGGGCCGCCACCACTGGGCCACCGCTGCTTAGGTACAGTTATATGTATCTTGGTATAATTTAGTCAACACATCACAATACATTTTTGTTATCTATCTTCTATCTTCTTTCTATATATATTATATATATATATATATAAAAGGAGAACTGACTGACTGACATATCAACGTACAGCCGAAACTACTGGGGCTAGGAATGTGAAATTTTGCACACGGCTTCCTATTATAATGTAGGGGAGCACTAAGAAGGGGTTTTTGGAAATTTAACCTTTAAGGGGGTGAAAAGGGGGATGAAAGTTTGTATGGAAAATCTTATTACTTGTGTTTATTAATGTGAAAATTTGCACACGGCTTCCTATTATAATGTAGGGGAGCACTAAGAAGGGGTTTTTAGAAATTTAACCTTTAAGGGGGTAAAAAGGGGGATGAAAGTTTGTATGGAAAATCTTATTACTTGTGTTAATAAACATGAAACTTGGCAGTTCGTGCCAAGTTTCATCTATCTAAGTAAATTATGAAGTTTGTCATTTTTTGTTTTTCCAAATTACCTCCTGAGAGGGGTTGAGGGGGTGTGAAAATTTGTATAGAAGAATTTAGATACATGCAACGACATGACATCTATTGGGCCAGAATGGTACTAACGAATACATATCTACATAAAATTACAGTCATAATAAATAAATTTTATTCAATGTAAAACTATAGAGTAAAAATCTATAAATATAAAAGGAGAACTGACTGACTGACATATCAACGTACAGCCAAAACTACTGGGGCTAGGAATGTGAAATTTTGCACACGGCTTCCAATTATAATGTAGGGGAGCACTAAGAAGGGATTTTTGGAAATTTAACCTTTAAGGGGGTGAAAAGGGGGATGAAAGTTTGTATGGAAAATCGTCACTTTTGTAGTTGAACCGACATCCACGCGGGCGAAGCCGTGGGCAAAGTGCTAGTGAAATAATAAAATGACTCGAGGAACACGACAACTATAGCATCACAGGTGCACATGAATGTCAAAAAAACACAGTAAGCGAAGTTACAGTCACAATAACAAGGCATAATAACTTGTGACGGTACTGTAGTTGATATTCAAACGATCTATAAGGAGAAGAATGGAGAAGAAACTCCATGGACTCTATTTTATATGAAAATATTGTTACAGAATCTGGGTTGATGTAACCATGTTGAAATTATCCATATTGTGAGAACGACGTAGAAAGACGTAACGACTAGCAACATAATCTATTAAAAGAAGATACAATAATAAAACCACAATCAATGAATATATTTGTTGCACATAAATTACTACAACATGTTGTAAGATAATATTAGGCTAACCCCCTACACAACTTAACTGACAAAATGTGGATGTACTTTTATGTACACACCAATGCCCGACCCTTCACACTTACAAGCGTGTATTATGTATATTATGTAGTAAATTTTTATTAAACCTCTATTTGGCTTTAAAATTACATTTCTTACAACACAATTCATTTAACATTACATGCCTAACAGTATATTTTATTTATTATTTTATCATTTCATTAAACATTACATTTTTAGTACTCGCAACCGGCGTGGCGTGCGTGTATTACCAGATGAGTGAACGTGGACGAGGCAAACGGAGTATGTAAGAATCTTAGCAGGTGGCGTTCAGTGGTTTCTGCCTACCCCTAAGGGAAAATGGCGTAAGTTATGTTTATGTATTTTTACCTTGTTTGATAAGATAGCAATAATAATATTGATGACCTCTGACACTTGCCTTGTATCATTTATATCTTGGTCTCATACGTTATTCATAATTTACAACTAGCAACGCTGACACTAGCGGCTACCGTGGCCCCAGCGACGCCATACCGCACTGCCAATAGCACACCCAAACCATCCCACTACAGGGATATATACACCACCGACCAATAAGCAAGCACCAAACGCAGACAGTCCACCTTCGACTCCACCACCAACGCTAGCTAGTGGTGGATTACAATCAGAAGGTTTAGTTGTATGAACGATATCCAATTCATTACCATCGATGGCCAACATGATGCTTAACCAGCTTGCTCAAAACATTCAAACTGTTGATACAAAAGCGATCGTACTTGGGACCAGCTACGTCTTTAAGAATACATCCTTTATGAACACTTCGGCGACTGCGTTGTACCATTACGAATTCCGAAGGGTTGTACCGGTTGAAGGCCTCTTCAGCAGTTTCGCTGCAGTAATCGTCGGGTACAAGCTCGCGGTAGGATGAATCAGCAATTATAGCTGGAGTAGCAATGGCGTACCGATGCCTTGTCACGTGTATACGCCATTGGTTGATGTTGAACTCGTGCGGCTGTTGTGCGATCCTTATCAAGTCAATCATAGCATCTATAGACGTAGAGTCGCGCTGGGTACCTCTCACATATCGAGTAATATCTTCGTGCATTCTTCGTAATTGATCATATCGTTGTTGCCCCACGATTACACATATGCGCCTTCTTCCACAGAATTGCTTCGTGAATCGTCGCTTCTCGATTGAGGTCTCGGTCCTATCAGAATGTTGAACGGCAGCCATGCGTACACTTCTTGCGCTATTGTTATTTGATTCGAGGGTCTGAAATGATTTCGCAGTATTGACGGTAGATTTTCCAAGCGGTTTCGCCATAAATCTATATCATCCAACTCTTCTAGTTGCAATCCAACGTTACTTGCCGCGACTGTCAGAACTTGTTCGTATAGACGTCTGAAATGGCCCCTGTCGTTTAATAGTGTATTGTAGAAGTCTCTCATCTTAGCATACGGGATGATGTGATGGCGAGCCAACGGAGTATTTCCATAGCTGTACTGGTTTTCCAACAGAGACACTACCCGCTCCGAACGGGGCCTTGGTCGCGGTGCAATCTCGTACGATGCATAACAGTTAATAGTCGTACTGTTAACATTCAGAAGAGACACGGAAAAAACACCTTTAAATATCCCGAATCTGTTTAAGTCGCGAGTAAACAGGCTTCTTCTGGGTAAGCTCGTTCCATCGTCGACATCATCTCTGCCCTTAGGGCAAGATTGAAGTCAAGAGCAACCATTTAAAATAAAAAAAATAAAAAAAAATTATAGAAAACACAATTGAGTAAATCGTATCATGATTATAGAACTACCTAATTCCCGTACTGTAGAATTATGCGAATCAACCGCGTGTGTATAACAGTCTTAAATAGAACTCGAACGTATATTGGTCCCTTCTTTCCTCCACGCACATTACTTACCTACCGCATCAGCTCTAAAGCAAACAAATTAAGATCAAAGTAACGTGAAATAACCTGAGAACAAATTCCGCTAGACATTAAGATAACCTGATCACATTGACCTGCGATATGTACAAGGAAAAAATCATAAAAAAAAACCCAACGTCCGTTAAAAAATGATAAACAGAGCAATTGTTAGTCAATTCGGGATTTCCCCTTCTAAAGTCAAATCTTTTTAAAGTATTGCCATACAGGAAAATGTCCCAACTTGTACCAAAAAGTCAGAACCCACTAAAAACAAAACTTGTAAAAAGAGCCAAGTCGTACAACTGTTTTCTTCTACCGTAAAAAGTAGTGAGATCCATGTAATACCAAGTCAATTTATTTATTCAGTCTAATAAAAGATGGACTTGGCCATTTAAAATTTGAAATATACTGTGTTTATACAATGCCTAATTGGTTACTAAAAATTCAGGTTTCTAGTTTCATCGACAACGAAGTTATAGGGGGTCGAAAATGGCCTGAACTGGTTCGAGAAAAGGATGGTACGGCCGTGCCGCTTTATTGCTCAACTTGGCGGGGGCACTTCCGTGCCCCCAGATTTAGAAACGATTAGCGCAAGCGAAACTTATTGTCGCTTACTTCATGTCGCATACCTATTATAATGCATGCTCCTGCCACCTCTAAAAGAATATTCCCAAAAAGAGATTGGTCTGGCTCCGTTCTGACCAGGGTCCATCATTATCATTTCAGCCGAAAGACGTTAACTTCAGGACATAGGCCTCCCCCAAGTGTCATCACATTGAACAGTCCCGTGCATCTCGCATTCAGCATATCTTCACAACCTTTACCAGGTCATCAGCCTTCCAACGTAACGTCTTCTGATTCGCGATCACCACTCCAGAACTTTTCGGCTACATCGGCCATCCGTTCTGCGAGCAATATACCAGCGGCCATTTAAGTTTGACAATTCTTCGGGCAACCGTAACCTGTGTTCTTTTGTGGATGTCTCCGTCCATACCAGTTAGCAAAATCAATGTAAGCTTATTTAAACGTGAAAATATTAAAAATACTGTTTTCACTGAAAATTCATTGGAACCTTCACATGCGTACACACCCACCAAAGTATCATCACAATCGGATCAATGGTTAGGCAATACATAGAGGATAAACATGCATTTTTTGTTGTTGTTAGCCTTGATATAGGATGAGATGAGGAAGATAAAGGAAGAAAAAAAAATTCGCCTTATACAATGAAATCGAGCAGCTCCCATATATTTTATTTTATGTCACCTAACTAAGAACACTTGGACTAATGATACAAATCTAACGATACCATTAAAGAAATCCATCGAGTAGTTTGGAAGATATGATGGGAATAAAGCATATATAAATAACAAAGATAGGCGCCAAAAACGAGGATGATGATATTTTGTGTACGCCTGCTAGACAAAAGCCTGCATACAAATAGTATTTTTTATTAGGATACAGATTCTGAATCAAACGAACACTTCTTTAAACTTAATACAAAGCCTATAATACTCTTGAGAGACAATAATTACGCCCATTTATATGCTGTTTCAGGATAAAAATAAAAGTTAACAAAGTTGTGACCGCATTGTGACCGCTACATTTTGGGAATTAGTCGGAAACTTTTCACATTTACATGAATAATTACTGTGATAGCCTCTTTGGTTACTTTGAGATTCTTTTCGAAGAATTTTTGAGACAGGTAACACTGATAGTAGTTCTTTTTTAAACTTTTTAGTTTAATCTCTTTGTTGTTTAGATTTAGTTTAAAAACAAGAGAGTTTTTTTTCTAAGGTTTCGAACCCGGATTCGTGTGCCTATTTCATAATTATTATCATTTGTTTCGGTGATTGAAAACATCGCAAAGAAACCAGCATGCTTGAGAGATATATATTTTTTTTCTTCAAAATAATCATAACTATTATTCCTTATTTCTCGATGGCATGTAAAGCCAAGAGGCCCAGGGTGGCATAAAATCTCTGGCCACAGGATAGGCAATAACCACACGTTATAGAAGGACCTTTCACACAGTGTTCATGGAGTTTCTTGCCCGTTCTTCTCCATAAAGAACTACGCTTTGGAATGGGCAACTACAGAACTGTCCCAGTTTTTATGCCTTGTGACAGGGACTGTATCTACATTTAATTGTTTTATTTATTTCGACAATTCAAAAGTGCCTGTAACACTGTCCTACTTAAAATAAACGCTTTGATTTTAAGTCTATCCACGGTTTTTTTAGCCTTTCTCCCATAGGCATCCACATTAATGCTCAAAAATATTCCATAACATATTTTCCGCCTTCTTCTATTAAGTAAACCAAAATGTAAAATATCTACAACAACTCCTATATTTATGCACATTTGTTAGACACCAAATTCAAGGTGTTGATTCTGACAACTACCTTTGGCAACCTTTGGCGGGCGGGTGCAAATCAAATCAATCGGCACGGCAGGCAAACATTTTCCAATATTCGCCGCAGAAAATATTTCGAGAGGTGTTCGCTGTCGAACTCCTAGATTATAGAATATAGATGCCGTGGAGCGGCTGTTTGTTCACAAAGAAGTTTGGATCAGGGGAAAAGATAAAAAGTGAAAAACTTGACCTGTCTACTCATTTGGCTGATTTTTGTGTGTTCGTTACTGTTGTCTGTTCAATTTTTCATCACTAGTAAATTGTAGCCCTGGAAAGCCGGAGCGGATCGCTGGTATTAAATAGTAATACTGTCATATAGTGTCAAATTACCGATACCTGAGAAAATGGTATTAATGCAAAATAAATGTTGCGATAATAATCGAATTACATTAAGTTTCGGTGAAGTAAAACATCGTGAGGAAACCAAAACAATGCTGAGAATACCTTTTTTTTTCTTTTTTTTACTAGCTTGCTCTGTCCCACTCCAGAGCGAAGCCCTCCCTGGAGAAAAGGAATACCTGTTATTCAAGAAAATTTTATATTTCCTTTCTACAAACAATATTTTTTATCGTATCCTCACCACTTCTGTTCTCGCGACCATCATATGTACTAGTGTCACTGTGTGGTTATTTTTATTCTACGCCTTCCCGACTCCTGTTTATTTTGTAGCCGGGATCGCTACGGCTGATTTTGTCTTGAAGATTCTAGATACAATGTTCCTGAACTTTTATTTACACGTTTTTGGTTTTTTGTTTCCTACTTCCGGATTTTTTAAACGATTAAGTACTAAAACAAACATTTGTGATAAAAATATTGAACAGAGTTGGGAATCTCCTTCTTTTTTGAAGTCGGTTAAAAAGGAACCGCTTATCTCTGTCATTTATGAACGGATTTGAAAAGATATTTTATGCGATTAAAAGTCAAAATCAATGCAGTTGTTTGGTTTATTTTCTTCTTTACCTATTTTGACAGGTAATCGATAATAACTTCTAGTTAAAATGTAAATTGTTTAATGACAAAAAAATGTATGTTCTTCCATAACAACCGGCTTCCTGAAAGTCACAAAAAAATCTTAAATAACATTTACTTTACCTTCTGTAGGAAGCCGATTTAAAAAAAAAATGCAATTAGAGAAAATAATTCTTCAACTTTTGTACTAAGTTTATAAAACGATGACGGTTGGCATTGATATTATGTACAATACAACATTAAACTCGTTTTCGCATAAATCATAGATATTTTGGCGTACATCCAAGGATAGGACAGCAACACGAGAGGAAGACCAATCATCAATGTAATTATTTGTTTCAATGTTTGACCATCTGCCTAGCCTTTTCCCAAACTATGTATTATATATTTTTTTTTTTAAACGTTGCCCCACACTAGGAATTTCTCCTGTATTGTGGGTGCGTTTACAAACATTTAAACTCACATACACAAATACCCAGACCCGGAACGATACCTGTAGGTCATACAAATATTTTTGATCCGTGCGGGGATCGAACCCGCGACACGCAGCGTAGCAGTCCATTGCTTGAGCCACTGCGCTAACCGTGCCGTAATATTGGGAACGGCTTCCAGTCTAACCGGATACAGCTGAGTATTTTACATGAAGCGACTGCCTATCTGACCTCCACGACCGAGATAGGATAATACGATACACCTTTTTTTTTTAATTGGGACAAGCCCGCCACACTATTCCCAAACCACTGTAACTCCTGTTAGCCAGAATCAATAGTGGCGACCACAAGAAAAGCGCCGAGACAATGAAGCTCGACGAAGTCCCAGAGAAATGATTTAACTGTCTTGGATCCCGCAACGAAATTAATCAGAAAACAATAGGAGAAGTAGGAAAAAACATAGTTTCCACTTCCCTCCATATCAGCAGGAGACAGAACAGAACAAGGCCAATAGGCACACAGGGACGTATACAACTGAGATAAGCCCAGTTGCCTAGCACCACGGATATTATTGTCATTAAAACGATACACCTGTCTGATATTGAATTGAAAATGTAGAATGAAAAGTAGACAAAATCATAAAGTTTCTGATTAGCAATTTTTTTCAAGGTCATTATTCCCAGGTTTCTCACAGAGTCTGGAATTGTCCCCGATTGATGACAGTAGGCTCGCCCCCAATTTTATGGGACTTAAATGTAAATAGTGAAGTGTGGGTGTGCTAATTAATGGGTACAACTCTGCCTAACCGTTCAGGGATTACATGCGTGATGTTATTATTATGTTAGATCTCAATTTTTTCCAAAAATATTTAATTCTAAATAAAGAATATTAATCAAAACAACTGACTCAATAACTATTATAAATGCGTAAGCTCATTCATCATTAAGTATTTTGAATTTACATAATTATACAGAAACTTGTGAAAGTCATACGAATTGCGACGGAGTTCGACAGACAATTAAAATAATTGCTCGAGTGCTTAGAAGTCACGATTGTTTTATTTCTTTTCTTTTATAATTTATTGTTCAGCTTAATATTTCTCGTTATTATCGTGGTAGTCTGATATTTATTAAACTTCAAACGCTTTTCTTGAAGTTAAATAAGTACCCATGTAGGCCTATGTGATATAAAGTATATTTCTTATTTTGACAAAAATATTTATCCAAAACACCAGTTTCTAAAACGTGGTCTCCTAAATTCTTAAACTATATCGCCAACACCTAAAATACTATCAACTCTCAACTCTTAGGCAAAATTCAGACTTTTAGCAACTTGCTTTGTTTTTTTGCTCAAAAACCTCGTCGGGGTATTTGTCTGCATCAGTTTTAGCCAGTTACTAAACTCGCTGGCGATCACAGATTTAAATCACAGATTGCTATACCGCGCTAAAATTATGTATCTATTTCGTTGACAAAGAGTTATGAATATTATTGTCTCGATCGAGTGAGCGAGACAATAATATTGTGTGCCGTATGAGTATACGGCACATCAAATCTATCCATACTTCCATACTAATATTATAAATGCGAAAGTAACTCTGTCTGTCTGTCTGTTACTCAATCACGCCTAAACTACTGAACCAATTTGCATGAAATTTGGTATGGAGATATTTTGATACCCGAGAAAGGACATAGGCTACTTTTTAATAAACATAAAAAAAACTTTATTCAAGGGGTTAAAAGGGGGGTATGAAAATATTACTTTTGGTCGCGATAACCGGCATCGGTAGCGATAACTGACATCCGCGCGGTTGAAACCGCGGGCATCAGCTAGTCGCCCATAAGTGCGAGCTCGTGCGTCTATGTGTTAACACTTTTCGCGCAATCTAATCTTAGCGAGGGCACATCATCATCTGCCCAGATTTTTCCCAATTGTATTGAGTTTGGCTTCCAGTGTAACCAGACGCAGCTGAATACCAGTATTTTTCAAGGAGATACTACCAATCTGACCTCCACAGATACGCTTTACTATAAGACTGGTTGATTCCTGGTGGACATTCTTTAACGAGAGATTTAAAAATGACAGTCCAGATTTACAAAGGACCAACTGCTTAACGTGCTTTCCGAGGTACGGAACAAAATCAGTATCTAATGGGTGGTCCTATCTACGGACCGTTAAGTCAAGCGCATTTTAACCTCGAAGATCGACCCTTTCGACAATTATTTTGCCACGAGCCCGAGCATGAGGGCACATCTATGATTTAAATCTAAGCTCGCGGTCGCAACGCACGTCTGGGCACGTTACCTGCGCTGGTTTACAAATAGGACTCAACGCGTTGGCTAAAACACGGTGAAGTATAAAAGTAGGTTTTATCTAGTACGTACTTTCCAGTACGGCAGATTTGGAAGGGCGTTCCAGTTTTATCGAGGACTAACTTATGCTTGCCTCTTCGCCCGCGTGATATTTGACAATTTTTCCAAGGGATCGAATTATCGCAACAAAAGTATATTAATGTTAATCTAGGTTATAAACTAGAAATAAATAACTTACAACAAACACAATCAGTATTATCCATAGATATTAATAAATTCTTAAAATTCTGAAAATATTAAAGGTACGTGAATTTTTTCATTTCGTGTTTTTTTTTTGGTCGTTTTTTTTTGTCATAGTAAAAGTTGTTTGTTATTATGAGTACCAGCAATCATCGGTCACTAATACCAAGTCATACCGGCCTATATATTTTATATAGTACAAGCCCAAACTTCCATGTCCGATTTATTTTAATGGGCTTTCATCAGAAGGAGGTTATCAATTCATCTGTACCTAAGTTTTTTTTGTGCATATTCAGCGATACCTTAATCTGTGCTGAGGCCTTTCGAATCATCAACATACTCACGTACTCAAAAACCACTAGATTAACATTATCTGTCAAAGAACATCATACGTGTCACGAAAGCAAAACCTAATTTAAAACGCAGAATTAAAACCCCGCCGAACAACAAAATTTAAATAATTTTAGTACCAAACTCTTTGAAAAATAAACACGTACCGTCAAATTAGAATATCAAATCCTGAAAAAAAAGTTTAAAAAAAATAGGCAGGTATTGGATACTAATTGGATAGCATGGAGAAACAATGAATCAAGCGATAAACCTAAAACATGCAGTTTTGTTCACTTCTTGCATAACTTTAAAGCACATTCTACATTTTCACAAAACCGTCGCTTAATTTCTTTTGTTTTCAAAGCCATCACATTTTGAGTTCATCACGTTTGATATTTAAAAAAAAACTGTTCGAACTTTAAAAGTCCATAACAGGCTGCCTACAAAGTCCGGATAATCCTAATCCTAAAGATAAGCTTTAGAGTTTATCTGGAAATTTTGAATTTAGAAACTCGAGAACCCCACTTAAAGTTTTAAGTGAGATACGGCGGTGACCGTGAACGAATTGAAAAGGATTTGAATGAATGAATGATTGATGATCGTTTATGGCAATGCTAGAGTTATTTTATTAGTATAAGGATAGCAGTTTTAGTAAAAGGAACTCGTGGGTTAATAATAAGTGCTGCTCGGGTCGATATTTTGGTTAAACCGTGCTTGCATAGGTTGGTCTGTGGGTAGGTGACTACCCGTTACATACCAATATTTCTCCTTGCCTCGGAAAACATGATAAGCCGTTGGTATCGGCTGTCATTTGTCAATGTTAAATACTGGTATTCAGCTGCATCCGAATTGACTGGAAGCCGACCCCAACATAGTTTGGAAAAGGTTAGGCAGATAATGATGAAGGATAGCAGTCTTGTGTCCTTGTGTTTCTTGTGTCCTTGTGTTTCTTGTATCCTTGTGTTTCTTGTGTCCTTGTGTTTCTTGTGTCCTTGTGTTTCTTGTGTCAGTGTCCACATTAAGTGGACAGTGGCTGATCATTAGGTGGACAGTGAGCGGCTGACTGTTTGCTTACAGTCCACTTCCATCTATATATTGTTAAAATGGCAATTTAGTTACTTGCATCCTTCAAGAAGTTGACATATCCCGTCATATCAAACTACTTTCCCAAAAAAACTCACATACGATTTATGAAAAAAAAAACTTTTCGTACATGCATCAAAATAGGCATGTCATCTCGGATGAATCCCTAAACAAGCTAAAGGTCAATTTCAAAACGTCGTCACATAACCTCTCTCATACAAAAGTACACAAATGACGCATCCGGTCCGCTGCAACCAGGTCACGTGGAAATGGAAACTGCTACAGCAACTGAGACAATAGTGACGTCACTTCACTTAATGTATTGCTGTCTTTTTGATACTTTACACTGGTATCGTTAGTCTTGGGCTGAACTTGAGTCGGACTTGACACGCCTACATTCCGTTACATAGAGATATACCTACATATTAGAATACATTACTATTAAAGCTATTGACAGCTACAGTTTGTTTATAATTTGACTAAAACGCACACTTTTCAATACTGAATGACATTAAAGACATCTTTAACATTGATAACAGTGATATATGACATACTAGCTGTTGTCAGCGACTTCGTCCGCTACAACTCGAAAATTATCCCACGGAAAGATAAAATCGGAATGAAACTATCCTATGTGTTAATCCAGGGTATAAACTATCAGTGCACCAAATTTTATCCAAATCCGTTTAGTAGTTTTTGCGTGAAAGAGTAACAAACATCCAAACAAACTTTCACGTTTATAATATTAGTAAGATTTATCATTGGATTAAAGCAGAATGCAACTTTGTGTTTGACAAGGATGGCTGATGTAGGAGGCAACGTACCTTCACGGAGGAAGTATCTTATTGGAAGGCTCGGCAATTACTGCCAGGAAAGTCTAGGATAGATTTGGTGGGTGATGTCTCACTGTTGTCAAGACAACGACAGTCGACTCAAGTTCAAAAATGGACTTGAGTCGGCACTATAAATATGGTTCTGACACTACTAGTGGTGTAAGAAGTTGATAGCGTGCTTAACAAGTTACGAAGTTTTTATTCTACATACCTAGTTCTGGATGTTATAATGAGAAGCAAATACATTTTTATTCCATATTGAGGATGTAAAGGAGCCAAAAGACATGTAGTATAAACAACAGTCGTCTTTACTAGTGGTATTGTACCACGGGGTATACCTCAGATATTAAAAGCTTGAAGAATAGATGGAATGGGATGGGATCATGGGATACACATTCGGCGTACAACATAAAAAATATTTTTTGATCGAGAAAATGTAGTACAAGCTGGACAGTCTTGACGACTCAATTTGGGAATTAGCAGTTTTTGCCAATCTAGTTTTTAAGTGCTGTTTAAAGCATATATATTATATGCAAAAAACCGCTTACAGTAAGGTGGGATCCCAATAGTTCTTATATTGGAGGAGCTTGTGGTATAAATAAAAAAGCCGACCGGATCAATCTTCAGGTTAAGCCTCGTGTCTCTGCAATCCCGGCTGTCTTATGTAGATTTTTGGCACCCGTTACAGGTAGTCCAGTAGACCAAAGGTCTGACAGTCAGGCGAACGAAGGGGTGTCGTATTACCCGATACTAACTGAGTTGTAGAGGTCAGAATAGGCAGTCACTCCATGTAAAATACTATTAATAATTGTCACCTGCTTTATAAAGTTGCCCAAGTAACACCCAGTAATATATAAAACTCCGATTTAATAAAGTGGCTTAAGTTCACTTCAGGTCAAAACTTCCAGAAATGAATTCTACTCCTTAGCTCCACTCATAATAAATGAGCAGTGATACAACAAATGGTGAGTTTTTGGTTCCAGAAAGCACTGTCCTTAGGGAAATCAGGATTTTGCCGTATCGTGTTATCAATGTAAAGGTAGATGAGGTTATATTACGTAAGCACTCAGTGTGATCCCTCGGCTGGCTTTAGACTTAAAGACACCTACTGAATAAATTGGGGCACCTTATTTTTTTTTGCGAAATATTTAGATAAGTCCGGAAAAGTTTAGTATGAAACCAACATGAGCCTCTAGAGAGGGAACAGCTTAACCCAAAGTGCTAACCAAAGAGGTCGGTCGCAAGAATATACTGTCGTCGCGTTCTTTTGTCACGCATTTCTTAGAAACTAAGGGTGATGGTCCCGTCGGGGCTGCTGGTTGTTTGAAGAGATACTGCGGCCTCGGCACAAGGGCTATGGGCGCTGTAGTATGTAGACCAATAACTCAACGCAAGGTCACTACTGATGCGGTCCTGTGGACGATGAGTAATGGGCTAACTCACCATCCATCCGTCTTATGATAACGACAAGCCGTGTCGAAGGCGGGTTCGTGTTCTACACGCGCCTCCTTTGCCCACAAAGACCGACGCCTGCCAGGGCTACGGGGATTTTCGAAAGATACCGTGGGACGGGCACAAAGGCCTAAGAAGGAACATAGGTGGTTTTTAGTCAGTAGAAGTCTGACACTCTCTTCCGCTTCGCCCAGAGCGGGAGGAGTCATTTAATATATCACCACTGATCTTTCCAACGGGATCTGTCTGTCTATCCACAGAATTCCTCAACAAAAAATATAACTAAACAACGACATAACACCACTCCAAACTGAAAACGTGCCTAAAAATTCATTACGAGGAGTGACACGACACTTTTTGTTCAATAAGCCTGTCAATATCGAAAACGATGTAGTGGCACGTTTTTTCTGGAAAGTTCCTTCGCTCAATGTACATTATATTGGAGGCTTTTATTGTGACAAGCCTTCGAAGGAGAAGTGTGACAAGACGGAACCTCATTCACAGCGGTTATGCTTGCGACTACGAGACCAACGAGGTAGCCAAAGCCAGGATATATACAGGGTCTAAACGAACCCTTCGCGAAGCCCTTTTTTTTGGGTTTGTGGGAAATCATCAAATAACTCCTCCCGCTCTTGGCAAAGCGGAAGGGAGTGTCAGACTCCTACTGACTAAAAACCACCCATGTACCTTCTTCGCCCTTGTGCCGTGGCCGCGTTATGCCTTTAGATAATCCGCAGCCCCGACGGACGTCGGCCCTTGCCGGCCCCTTCCATGTTGCTGACATCTCTTTGAGGCGTGGAACATGAACGCGCCGTCGTCGACACGGTCTGTTGCCATCATAAGACGGCCGGACGGCGAGTGAACCCTTCGCGAAGCCCTCAACCAAGCTTTATGTACATCAAACTAAGTACTTAACCCTCAAAAATTATAGCTGGAAAACGACGTTTTTAGTGATGAAAATCACACGAACTCTTTTGCTACGATCATAATTTACAAATTAGATTTAACCATTCGTTGTAGATATTTGTATCGCATCTAGGAATAGTTCCGCGTTCCAGTATGTAATAAATTAGACTTTTCACCCCTAAGAAATTGAATGCTACGTGAGAAATAGCACCTATTCCCGAATGGGGTGAAATTGAAATGTCTGCTAAAGACCAATATGTCTCAGGGTTTACATGCAGAAGTATTACATCTTACTTGCAAGAGTGGTATCAGAAAATGTGCATCTTTGAAAATAAGGTACCTTAATTATATCCATATAAACAAATTAAAGAAAAAAAAGCAAGTTTTTGTCGTTAGTACAATAATCTAATTGAGCAGAGGTTTTCTGTAATTTTAATTTTCTTCCCAGAAAGAGGTGACGAGACGATCTGGACCCGTACTGCGAGGGTTGACTCGGGAAGACGCACGTAAAGAGCACATGGATGGAATTGGGAGAGGCCTATGCCCGGTACCACTACTCCCTCTGCCTTCCCCAATTCATGTATGTATATGTACATATTTTCAAAGGGACTATTTGTCAAGTTCAAGATCAAGTTAAAAATAATACCACACTTTTAAACCACACTATAAATTCGCCGAATTTCAAGATGAAATAAAAATCTTTTTTCTCTACACCTTTTAGTGTTCCGGTAAAAATAGCCCTATGAAAATCCAACCACTGGTAACTGGCATTACTATAAACTTCGCTCCCGCACTCTTTGAGTATTTTTTTTGTCTAATTGCATTCGTAAAACCTTAATTTTTTTCATTATTTTCGAAAACCAAAAAATATTGTCAACTCTTGATCCACAAATTCACCCGATACTCTCCGATCAATGCCGAAGTAACCCGACACGGTCAACTAAAGACGTATCAAGCAGGCAAGCAACTTCAAAATAAATATCTCTCTCAATTTAATAGAGGCGTCCCAAGTGATTTGAAGAGTTTTTCCAGGGTCCATATTGGCTCACCTAAAGTTCTTTATCCGAAATTGTTCTTCCTAACGATTTGTAATCCGAATGATCACTCTTCCTAAAATTTTTCATCCTAAAGTTTTCATTCATACTATTTGTAGTCCTACCGACGATGTTCATAACACTCATGTTTCCGAAAATTGGAACTCCTACTGTTTTTTATCCTAACGCTTTTATTCCTAAACATAATTACCATAATATTTTCAATCATACAACTGTTTAGAATGATTAAAGGTCGTTTCACTGATTTTTGTCTTGAAATAAAATAAATGAATGAAATTCAGGTCAGAGTGTCGTCTTGGGGGCAATATGAAAAAAATACTTAGAAAAATTTCGCGACCAATTTCGAGGTAGCGCTCGCCGGCCGCTGCCGCGGCACCGCTCGCTTCGCTCGCTCGGCTCGCGCGTAGTTGGTCACAGTTCTAACCTAACCTAACCTATGGATATCTTTGCATAGTATATAAGGTCCCATTAAAATAGGTGGACAAATTTTAACACAGCGTTTATTAAGCCTAACTAAAGACATCTAAACAAAAAAAAAAAAACACTATTTATAAAGTGATTTTATTTTGACTTAAAATAATAAATTGCCGGCACTCTAGAACAAACTCATCCTATAAAAGTAGGTATTTTATTTCTTATTCGTATATTTTTTTTGCTATTGTCCTTATTTTAGCGGTCTGAATGATTTCTAAAATTTTGTCCACCTATTTTAATGGGACCTTTTATAATACTGATTATTATGAAGAAAAAGTAATATAAACAAAAAAATAGATATGACTTTGAATAATAGTGTAAAAGATGGTTATGTTGAGAAAATATAGGAAAACAAATAATAGTGTAATAGATGTTTATTGCTACAGACATTATGAAGTTGAATGCTTCGGAATTAAAACATTAGAGACAGAGAAGTTAGGAATTGCGATCGTTAGGATGAAAAATGTTAGGAAGAACATTTTCGGATTTCCAATTATCGGAGTTGAAATTTTAGGTGAACTTTGGCGCACCCGTTTTTCCATCGTATTTTGAAGGTTCATTATTTGCTGTCTATTGAACGCACCCGAAATTTGGGTCCTTTAGCTGTCGAGACAGACTTCAATGGCACGATTTCTTTATTTCTTAAGTGCTGTATAAAGATTTTATTGGATAAGAAAGGTTTATTCTGAAGCAGCGCAAAGGAGCAGGTCTTATTCTTGTAACTGATAGTGAAAACATAGGTGCAGTGAATAAAAATAGGACGGTAGTCGTTAAGGGATTGTCCCATCCCATAGAAGTCTATTCATGATCATGGATCCTTCAATACTTGCTAAATTGAATCATGCTGACCCCAAATAAATTTGGGACAAGGACGCTATAACGGTGTTTATACTATATGGTAACTTTAGGAATGAAGTTATACGTTGCGGTTTATAAGAAGATGCAGTGACAAATCTTAAAAGGAGTATGTGTAGGTGGTTTGATCATGACGAAGAGGATGGTTGTAGAGGGGCATAAAGGCAATCCCCCCATGTAAAAACACTGATATTCAGCTGCATCCGGTAAGACTGGAAGCTTATATAGTTACATACATAGTTATTGGAATGTTAGGTACCTAGACGTAAAGAAAATAAAACAAATAACTCCTAGACACTTTTCCCGTTCATAATATTAGTATAGAACAGAATGGAAGACATGCCAGATCTTCAATATCGTTCCCGCGGTGTCAGCATGACATTTATTACGCGTCACAAGAAGAAACCTATGCATATGTAACAGGGATATTTTTTGTTCCATTTATCTTGACATTTTTTTCCTAAGTTACAAAACAATAGTGTCTTTGAAACTTGTTCCGTGTTTGTATTTTTCTGCATGTCAAAAGATTTTTGTAAAAAACCTTTTTATAAAGAATAGAAAAGTATTTATTAGTCTCGCACAGGACAAACAAAAAAATGCAAAGTTATAGGGAAAAAAAACAAGCAAAATTGGCCCTCCCCTACTTCGGCAATGTGGCAAGGTGCTCATACAAAAAAAACACCACAGCAACTTCTACAAAGATGTTAGTATTTTTCCTGGGTTTCAGATGAAGTTTCATTAATATTGCTATGAATATATTCCTATCTAAAGAATTTGTGAAGTTTAAATAATACTATTGTTTAAGCTACGACATTTTAAACAGACAAGCAACTCTTCCACTCTTACAACGTAGCTCTTTTTCGTCGTAAATAGAACAAAATGACCCTCAAACCACAACCCTTAGCTCGAACGGGCAGAAAGCTCTAACAAAGCCAATGAGGGAGTCAGATTGACAAATGGAGGACAACTGTCGGTATTATCTTGCTAACAATTGCAGTCGGTCACTTCGTAATTATTGCTGTATCAGGTCTTTTCATTGAGTTTCTTTGAAAGGCAAAAATTATCAAGCGACTCTTGGTAATTTTTCTTCGATTTCTTCGTGGTCTACCGTCTTTTAACACGACAGCCCAAAACAACAAACAAAGTGTCATGTTTTTAGAGTTCATGTATACATATTAATGTTTGTTTGTAAGTTTCTATATTCCACCATAACTTCTAAACGCCTAACCCAGTTGTGATGTATGTCATGTGGTATCGTTATTCTTTGCGTTGTTCCGGATTTTATAGGTGCTAGTGAAAAATTAAAAAAACTCAAAAAATGGCCACTTACCAATGGCTTAGGAATAAAAATATTATTTCTTTTTTGTCTGCCGTCTTGTTGAAGATTTTTGTTAAATTTTGTTTAGAAACAAGAACATACATAGCATCGAGCTTGTAATACCTGAAGGGTTCGGCAGAGGTGTACTTAATTCACCAACATTTCATCAGTTTGTTTTTTAAGGCCCAAGTAATAGTCGGCGAGCACAAATCTGAACTCCGTGGCCGCTCTTAAGATATTCCTGATCGAAAAACCCAATAACATTTTGCCTTTTTTTTTTGGTGGGTGGAAAATCATCAAATGACCCCCCCCCCCTCCCGCTCTTGGGCAGAGCGAAGGGGAGTGTCAGACTTCTACTGACTAAAAACCGAACCCATGTTCTTTCTTTGCCCTTGTGCCGAGGCCACGTCATCTAGTACTAAAATCCGCGGCCCCGACGGATAACATTTTGCCTGACCTGGGAATTGAACCCAAGACAACATGCTCAGCACGTTCGCGACCACAAGACCAACGAGGCTGGCCTGCATAACTGGGCCAATGGCTTAACGTACTTTCCAAGGCACTGAGGAAACTCAGTATGTCTTCTTGGCGTGTCGATGGCAATCTAAATTATGTTGGTCTAGAATTGGACTACTAGTTTGGCGTTTTCGGCAGCATCCATCAGTTCCTGTAGTGAACAACCAGCTGGACACACAGGGCAGGATATTAAATGCCCCCTTTTTTTTTTTGGTGGGTGGAAAACCATCGAATAACCCCCCCCCCCGCTCTTGGACAGAGCGAAGGGGAGTGTCAGACTTTTACTGACTAAAAACCAAACCCATGTTCCTTCTTCGCCCTTGTGTCGGAGCCACGTTATCCTTTCGATAATCCACAGCCCCAACGGGATTAAATGCCCCCTTGTTTGAGAAAAAGCATGTTTACATTCCAGTGCAGAGTCATTTATGTATGTACTTCACCAGCTTTTCCTTGGTGCGACCAACCTGGGCCCGGAGTCTGTTTAAAGACTACCAGGTCAGCAACGGCAACTCATTCAGGTGGTGTTTTCAGCAGGTGGAACAAATGAGTAGTAGATAGTCACCAAATCCACGATTCAAGTAAGTAACAAAACATTATTTCCTCAATTTTTCCTTCATCCATCTCAACTAAAAGTCATTCAACTATAACAAAATTGCTCTACAAATCTGAAAAAAAACGATACCATATTTGTACCTTTTTCATAAAACCACATGTGTTAGTAAATTTAGGCCACAGGACTCCCTGAAGCCTCGTTTACACTGTCCGAACGAGACAAAACTACTGGAGCGAGTAATGTCGCATTACAATGCATTGGGTGTCACGTTAGGATTACTCGAATGTGTGTAATGGGCCGAAGATGAGGAGAGGATATGGCGGATATGAACGAGATTATTTTTGTTTTTTTTTGTTTTATTTATTAACGGTCAGTAGAAGTACTGTCAGAAATTGTGTGTGAAAAAGATTTTTTTTTTTAATAAAAACTTTGCCCCACACTCCTCTCCTGTATCGTGGATGCGTTTACAAACATTCAAACTCACATACACAAACACCTAGACCTGCAACAACTATTTGTAGGTCATACAAAATAAATAGACAATTGTTCTGTGTGGGGATTGAACCCGCGATACGCAGTGCAGCAATCTAATCGCTCAACCACTGCACCAACTGTGCCATTAATAAAATTTAGTGACTTTTTTGCTATCCCCACCTGAAACATGCAATTCTGAAATCGTCGCCAACCGCAAACATTAAATAAATAAACATTCAACGCACCAAATATTTATAAATACATCAGGGCGGAACAAAACAAGTTGACGGGTTGAGCATGAAATTACTTTAACTTCCAACTGGTGATACACTGATCATCATCATCATCATATCAGCCCGGAATCACACACTGCTGGGTATAGGCCTCCCCTTTTTTCCGCCACATGTCCCGATCCTGTGCGTCTCTCATCCAGGTGTTTCCCGCGACTTTGACTATGTCGTCAACCCAACGAGCTTTAGGACGGCCCTGGTTTTTATGGCCTAACCTTGATACACTGATAGAAAATGAATAATCACAATTTTCAACTACGGGCTTATCCTCACTACTCTGTCCTCATGATTGGTCTGAGACTGAAATCTCCGTTGACCAATCACAGGGCAGCGCTCTAATTGGACGACTAATATATTCGTTCTTGCTTCCCTTGTCTGTGAGCAGAATTTATCGAATATCATGGTAAACCGAGTTTGTGTTTGACGCTATTGAAAAATAACATAACATAACATCACGCCTGTAATCCCTGCAAAGTTAGGCAGAAGTGTACACCCATTATATGTTTACCACCCAGTTATGTTTAAGTACTAAAATGTACCTAATGGGCGAGCCTTTTGCCACTAACCGAGCACAAATCCAGACTACTGAAAATTTCCTTAAGGTAAAACTCAATAACACTTAATCCGAACCGGGATTCAAACCCAGGACCTCGTACTCAGCAGTCACGCTTGCGACCACTAGACCAACATGGTAGTATAAAAGGCCCATTGAAAAATGTTGCGCGAAAACTGAAAATATGAAGAGTTAAAAACTCTATAGAGTGATATAATTATAGAAAACTAGCTTTTGCCAGCGGCTTCGCCCGCGTGAAAATGTCGATTTTCCATACAAACTTTCATCCCCTATTTAACTCCCTTAGGGGTTGAATTTCGAAAAATCCTTCCTTATTCCTTGTCTACATTATAAAGGGTACCCCTGTGCAAAATTTCAGCTTTCTAGGTCCAAGGGTTTGGGCTGGGCGTTGATGAGTCAGTCAGTCAGGACTTCTCTTTTTATTTATATAGATATATTATAATAGATGGAGACAATATAAGGTTATTTAACAAGGGGAATCGAGGTTTTGCCATAAAGCAGTTGATTTTAAAATAAAATTATTATGGAATATCAATAGTTCAATACACTCGTACTAGTAAATGCGCGCGGTTTTGACCGCATGGAGTTCGATAACTGTCCCGCGGGATCATGCTACTGGAATAAAAAATATCATTGTATTTTAATCCAGGTTATAAACTATCTGTGTGCTAAATTTCCTTCAAATTCCTTCAGTCGTTTTTGCGTAAAAGAGTAACAAACATCCATCCTCACAAACTTTCGCAATTATAATATTAGTAGGATAGGATTATCAATATTTAACACAATATGGCTTTAATCTTTCGTAATTTATAAATCACCAACACAAAGTCTATCAAAAGCTCGTTTCATCTCTCTATACACCGGCGCACCTTTATCCTGAAATGTGACAATGATCAGCAAACATTGCTTTACTAAAACACAATACCCATATCGTAACACTTGACAAAGAAGCAATGGACATCATCCCTATAGTTTATATATCGCGCATAAAACAAAAGTTGTCTATTCAACACGTTTATAGGTAAAACTAGCCTTTGCCCGTGGCTTTGCTCTAGTTGATTAGAAGTTAATTCAAGTCACAGTCTATTTTTGCAAAAAGGTAAAGTAAAAAAACGGTGATAGGTTTTAGAAAGAAGCCTAACCTACCTAACTGCAAACATTTTATTCTAACTGCCTCCGTGGCCGAGTGGTTTAGGCGTTTGCCTTGTGACCCGGTGGTCGTGGGTTTGATTCCCACGGGAAGCATACTTTGTAAAGTAGTTTCCAGTTTGGCTAGGACATTGTTGGATTGAATCACCTGATTGTCTGACAAAAAGATGATTTCATTCTTCAGAAGGTACGTAGCCACGACACTTTAGAAGATTTTGTCTCATAAAATACTTGTTTGTGTTGAATGCCAGCTATTACTTATTACAAGTTTCATGAGTACCCGCCATTTTGAAACTAAAATCAAATGACTGAAGACAGGCCAGATAATTCTCAGCCATTGCATCCAGATCCGTGAATGACTGACAAACATACACACACACATACAATCTTTAGCATTTATTATAGTGGTGTGATACGGCGCATAAGACAAAGGTTGTATAGTGATCTCATTTATAAGTTAAATAGCGATAGCAGCCATTGTATTTGTGAGGACATATCCTTAACGGTCGGTATAAAGGTAACATAACTATAAACTTGATTTAGATAGATAATGGAACGAATGGAATAACCAGCTTTTCGTGGATATTAGGATAGTCTTGAGTTAGATTAGATTTTTGTTCTCGGGAGACTGGTTACGTAAGTGAAAGGTTTTTTTTTGCTTAATGAATCATTCTTTCACTAAATCTTAAATACATATTTTTACTGTACTCCTAGATTATAGTACAACCCAAATTAAAATATTGAAAGCATTTAGTTCCCTAAACCATTGGCAGTTTTTAACAGACTGTTCTTCAAACAATGAGGCACTTAATATCGTGTCCTGCGTGTCCTGTTGGTTGATCACTCAAATACTGATGGACGCTACCGAAGCGCTAAAATAGTTGATAATTTCTGGGCTGACACAATTTAGATTGCCATCGACTCGCTAAGAAGAAGAAGAACTGTGAAAGAGACTTTTTTGGGAAATTACCCATTAAAATAAGATATATTATTATGTATGCAGAAACATGGGCAAGAACAAGAACATGATACCGTCTTATGAAGTGATGTACTGGATACAGTTTTCATAAACGTAAATTGATATACAGCATTACATTTGTAACCTTTAAATATAGTTCTCATTTTTTGTAGCCATGTACTATGCCCCAATTACATCCATGTTCTCTTTCTCGTGCCTCCTCAAATCACCCCTAAAAATACGTCACTCGAATAAAACCATACACCTCGAATGAAATAACAACAAAAACATAACCCTCAAAATGTAGCCTGAAGGATCCCCTAGCATCGTAGGACTATTGGCAATAACCCCTCTTGGGTAATTGAGAGGTACTCCCTTCGATCCTATTAAGGGATCTGTCAGGGAGCGTAGTCGATAATCGTCTTGGCGCGTCTCTATTTCTCGATGGTGAGAACTGTGGTGAGTCAGGTCTTGAAATGAGCGAAAATTTATGAGCTGATGATTTTGAGGAAGAAGTTGGTAACGGATCGACTTTCGAAAAGGATATGATAAAGATAAAATGGGTGGAAAAACGCATCTAAGTAACAACTATTTATTCATTAAAGCTAGCAAAATCTTGCTAGTATTTAATTTTTAAGTCACAATTGAATGCTCTACTGGCATGTGGCATCCACACCGGAATGTGATTTGTTTGCCTCGAAGTGGGTATATATGGGATGTATGTCGTATATGTTTTTGTGACAGGATGAACGACTGATGACTTTTCTTGTGTTTGTTTTGAGAGGTGATGCACGAAAAGTAACTTTTACTTGTTATCGGAATTAAATGGTAGTATAGTAGGTACTTATACATGTTATATTTAATTTTTTTTTTTAATTATTATTATAATTCCTATAGGTACAATACCTTGGAATTTCTTGAAATACCTAAATATAATATATTTATTTAAAGAAATTCCAATTCAATTTCAATTTAATTCAATTTAATTTCTTTAAATAAATATAATATATTTATTTAAAGAAATTCCAATTCTTAATATAATATTATTATATTATGGCAAAACATTATTTATTTTAAAGCAGCAAAGTCTTTTTCCGGAATATTCTTATAACACCGAGCAAAGATCACTTACACATCGGAAACGCGCCCGCTGCTCTCAAAGCCACACAAACTAGAATACAAAGACGCAATAACAACTAATTACACATTGAATTTAATTATAGGGTATACCAATAACAATGCAATAAGATCTGTATTTGTAAGTACCCTGTTTTGTGTGAAATGAACTTCAAGGAAGGAATGCTTTGGTATCGTTGTTGTACCTACAGATACAATATCAATTTAATTATAATTATGCTAATTGGTTATGACTCTGTTGATATTAATTTATTGTAACAAAGTCACGAGCACGTTGTGGTTTAAAAGAACATGTAGAGAGAAATATTGAAAGGAGCATGCTTAGGTGCTTAGGTCTGTGGTCATTTGGAGAGGAGGAATAAAAAGCTACTAACAAAAGGTATTTACAAGGCAGATGTGAGTGGCAGCGGCGGGAGAGGATGCCCTAGAAAGTCATACACTGACCTTATTGGTGAGGTTCTTAAACAGCTTATTTTGATAAATTTTCTCGGCTCTAGGCGTTTAAATCTGAGTTTTCTAATAGCTCATAAGCGAATGAAACCTTGAAACATCCATTCACGAATCTCGAACCAAAACACCAATAGAAAGGTATAGAGTTCCTTGTATTAAAACACACACCTCTGTATTTGCAAAAATAATAGATACATGATCAGTCAGGCCCTCCGAGTGTTTACCAATGCTGACGAAAGGAAAACCACGAAACGACCAATTAGAAAACAACAACTCCCTTTCAATATAGGGACCAAACAATAATGAAACCATTGAACTTGTACCCGAAAGTACTCGATCCCAAAACATTCCAGAGCAAAACCGATAATCAAAAACTCCCAAAACTCAAATAAATCATTTCTCGAAACATTCGCAATAAGCCGTCGATAAATAAAAACAAACAAAAAAAGCTATTTATCGGTACAGGTCAAATAAATTAAAGAACAAAAGGGCAGCTTTTAATTTGTTTGATCCGTTCGGTACAAAGTGGAAAACCCAAAATTGCTGACGACCGCTTTCGAATACCGACCGTTTTGCCGCAGAACAGATTAGGACAGAAGGTCGACCTGCACACATGAACACTGCTGACGTGTAAATGCAACGCTGCCACATGCGTTTAAATTATGAAAATTCTTCCAAAATTTAACCTCTTTATCTTCAGATTTTATTTTGGTTCTTTTGATACTTGTTACAAAATTTGTAATTAATTATACTGCTATGAGTTGCTGACATAAGTAGCATAACCGAATGAGTCAATCTCCTTCTCTTTCGTGCACTCAGATCTGCAGAGCTATTGCGTATCTTTTAATGACAGTGGCTAACCTAAAGTGTCCATAGATTAACTGTAAATTGGTTATGGTTTGGTACATTATTTTCTTAAAAACTCACCATTTGACAGTTATTTGATAAACACTATATGTTATCCACTGTCACTAAAAGATACGCAATAGCCCTGCTGATCTGCTATTGACGACGTCAAAGAATTATCCTTTTTGCACTCAGACCTTATCTGACTATATCAAAGAAGTTATTTCAGGGCTTTTAAATATTAAAACATAGTCGCATGGTAGGCCAGAAGGTATACGCCACGATTTCGTGTAAATACGTCTATCCTCAGTCTTTGTATGTAGTCGGCCCTCTGTTCCCATCTGTTCAGTGACTCTGCTCAATACAGTTTTTAATTAAAACTGTAAGATGCAAACGGATGGCCGTAAATAGGAATAAAACCTTTATTGCTATAGTTACATAGGTTCGATTGTTAATTAGGTCTATTAGTCTGATTGGTCAAAGGGATACTAAAATTAAATGATACAGTCTGTTGGTAGACAAATTACGTTCTTTTGAATATAAAATTGTGATATTGTTTTAAATTCCTATTGAATCGTGTTTCGTTAGTGTTAATTTAATATATTTCTTTATTTCATTTCGATTTTGAAAGCATTTGTTTATTATTGTATCTTCTTTTGGGTTTATTTATTAGTAGCGTTATCAGGGGAAAATATTTTATAATTAATTATCTAAAAGTAGGTTCCGACGGAAGATTTGATTTTGATTAGCAAGTTGGGCAGTGTGTTACGGTCCTTTCAGCAGTCCAGAGTTGAGATTTGTTGTGAGTTGACAACAGCTCACTCTTAAGGCACGTGATAGACACAATTGTTCAACAAAAAAATTTGGGTACCAAACTGACCTCTGCTAGACGTGCACGAGGTCCAGGAAAGATTTGGAGTCTTTGGTCAACTGAACCCGCTTGCTACTGGACCCGCTTGCTACAGGACCCGCTTGCTACTGGACCAATGTAAAACTGTTACCAAATCCACCAAACCAAAATGTTACATGTCTTGTTCGACTGATACCGTGATCGAGTGGGTCTAGTTGACCCAAAGACTTATTGCCACGTTCGTTGTGTGGTATGAGAGAACAGGGCCTGCAAGGTAGGTATTTGAAGAAACCAACCTTGCAGCGGTTTGCTAAATCTTTCATTATTCGTGCAGCCAAGGAGTGGAACTCTCTGCCTGCGTCGGTTTTTCCGAGTTCATATAACCCCAATCTATTTAAGTCGCGGGTAAATAAACTTCTTCTGGGTAAGCTCGTTCCATCGGCGACCTCATCTCTGCCCTTAGGGCATGAATGAGGTCAAGAGTAAGCCCATATCAAATAAAAAAAATCTATTGCCTTCACGCTGCGTCAAGCATGCCCTCGTAGAGTGGGATTAGGACAACTGCAGTTCAGACCGAAAATTTTAATGAGATCGACGTTTCGTCCCCTCTTTTCTTCTCGAAAACAGAGCTGACTCAATTATTTTTAGCAATAAAGTTTTAAGAAACAGGACGTCTAGGTATACATTTTGTTTAATTTATAAAATGTAGGTTTACATTTTCTTTACTTATTAGTTGCTAGTGTTGCTACAGTAGTAGTTCTTTTTTCTCCCTAGCTCGGAGCTCGTTGCCAAGCGATAGTAATTTGGTGTGTGTATATTAATAGAGGCGATAATTGTGTAACGTAAAGCGAAACATTAGGAAGTGCCATCAATCAACATCAGTACTTAGGAACAAGACCTCTTAACGGGTAGATCTTGTGACTCAGTGGTGAGCAGACCGTCTAGCTTGGATCCGAGCGTTATGAAATTTGGGCCATTCCTGGCCCCTTATTCACAACGCTTCGATTCGGCTTCGATTTCGACAATTCGTATGTCTATCTATCTTTGGCATTATGAATGTGAGCGAGATAGACATACAATATGTTCGATTCGGTTTCGACTCGATAAAGATGATTGCAGCAGTGGTTTTTTTTACCTTTTCTCCTCACTAGAACTTCTCCTTTTTTTTGGAGAGTGGGAAATCATCAAATGACTCCTCCTGCTCTGGGCAGAGCGGTAGGGAGTGTCATAGGTACTTCTACTGACTAAAAACCATGTTCCTTCTTAGCCCTTTGTGTCGAGGCCACGGTATCTCTTTCGAAAAACCCGCAGCCCCGACTGGACTAGAACTTCTCCTATATTTTGAGGGCGTTTACAAACATTTCAACTCATACACTTACGACCAGACCTAGAACCACCACCTGTTCCGTTGAGGAATCGAAACCACGACATGCAGCGCGACAACCGCTCAGCTACTGTGCGGACAATTAATCATAATAGGCCGTCATTATTGACTGATTATGCTATGCTAATGCCGTAGGGGTAATTACCCACTAACCAAATAACCGCACCATATCGATATAACCACACACAAAACCAATTCATCGAAGCACACACGAACACCTACGAACTGTCCCGAAGTTGGCCCGAACACAAGCCCTTATGTCACGCCAAAGTGTTTACAGCTTCCGAACGTCGCCACATTTATAACAATTCATACGATGATTAATTTTTACAAAATTGATATTTAATTGCTGGTAAACATCGTGTGTCGACGGTGGCGCGGCGCCGCGGTATGTTGCGGCGTTAAATGACATAATTTATGACAGGATACACTTGTATTAAAGCGGGTGAAGCAATTGAAGCGCTTTCAAGATGTTGAAGGATTATTTAGTTTGGTACGCTTGGTGTTGTCGTATTTTGATGTAGAATGCTAATAGGCCAAGATAATGTGCTGAGGAAAACATCGTGAAGATCAAACTCAAAGCATTTATTTCAAGTAGACCATTACAGGCACTTTTGAATGCCAAAAACCAAAAAAAATAGCGAAGCTACAGTCAAAAGGCATATTAATTTGTAGAAGTACAGTAGTTACCTATTCCAAAGCGTAGATCTCTATGAAGAAGAATGGGCATGATATTCTATGGACACTCAATAAGTGACGGATAGTCAAGTGACATCTGTCAACCAGCATTGTGTCAGCGTATTAGTTGACAGCCTTCTTACAGAGTTTTGTGTCCTGACTGTAACGTCATTATCGGCTCGTTATACATAATTAAGTTTCTTTATAGTCCATGTCACGAAAGAAGTCCCGCGGACAATAAATTGTGGAACTAAATTTGACAGATGGATAGATATGGCGAGAGAGAGAGAGATAGCAACATTATGTCGTGTGAATACAGCGCTACGTCTGCGGGACTTCTTTCGTGAAATGGACTTTACACTTGACTTAGCATTATTATTAATGTCAGATACCTATACGTATACAACTACCTAAACGAATGAACTTTCGCCAAAAAATTATCCTGACCACCGTAAGGACCTTAAAATGAGGTAAGGACCTTCTCCTTTTTGACCATCTTGCCAACGGCAACTAGCAGCTAAATTCTGTATCAATGAGATTGATGCCTTATAGGAGCATCAGGCAGGAGCTTGCGACTACGTTAAATTGAAATACACAAATTATCTACTTACTAGACGATAATCAATGAATTGCATAAAGCGTTCGTAGATGAGAATGCGAAGAACGCGGTTTTATTAGTCCGTGATTTTATTGGTAGTCCAGTTTTAGTATTTTTTCATTCCTATACGTAATGGTACATTGACAACATTAAATCAATACTCCTTGGCATACGTACAAGTATAAGAATACGTCCGAAAAAAGAGAACCAATTAATGCAGGCGTCCAAGCAAGAGAGACCCAATTTATAGGGGATCAAACGGATACAAACGATATTATCCCTTACGGTTACAAGTATGTTATAAACTTTGAGCATGTTATCTTTGATATACACCTGGGATTTGAAACAATATCAAGTTGTGCCCTGAAAGGGAAAAGGTTAAATATGGTAATATATATTTTGCTGAAATAAAAAAATTGAGTACTAGCTGTGTTTTGCAGATGTCTCAACTATCAACTCATTATTATTTTCAAGAACAAAATAAAAAAAATATAAAAGATTCTAGAAGCTCTCGAGTGATAAGCGTACTTTGGTCAGACATTTTTAGAGATTTTGCTTGAATCTTTTATGATAACTGAAACGAGAAAGATCTAACCTTTTAAGGTTAGATCTTTCCATATAAACTTTCGTCCCCTATTTAACTCCCTTAGGGGTTGAATTTCGAAAAATCCTTCCTTATTCCTTGTCTACATTATAAAGGGAGCCTCTGTGCAAAATTTCAACTTTCTAGGTCCAAGGGTATGGGCTGGGCGTTGATGAGTCAGTCAGTCAGTCAGGACTTCTCTTTTTATTTATATAGACAAAATGTGTGTCATGATCACCCATTATACTGCATACTTGAAATTATCTAAATGGCCTTGAACTCAAACTTGGTTTAAAACGTTTTTACTACCATTGCTAGACTTCACGGTACGGTACTAAATATAAATCGTTGAACCAATCCCAGCCACACCCTGACAGCACAAGATTGATCCCTACCCCACAATTAGGTGCAGTCCTAATTCACAAACCAAATCCAGCAAAGATTTTAAGCCAATGGCTGTACCGACCCTCATTAACGACTTGTTTGACACGTCACGGCTTAAAGCTTCGAGATTTTGAGATCTAAACACGTGGTGGACGTTTGTGTCGAGGATGTAAAGTGCGTGCGTGGGAGAATGTTGTATCCCGTCTGGGCTGCAGATTGATCCAAAGTGATACCGCGGCCTTGACACAAAGGGTTAAGAAGGAGCATGGGTGGTTTTTAGTCAGTAGAAGTCAGACACTCCCTACCGCGTTCTGCCCAGAGCGGGAGGAGTCATTTGATGATTTCTGAGACCCCAAAAAAAAAGGAATGTGGTACCTATTGTGCGGAGGAAAAACTCATGTCTAGCAGTGAATGTTTTTCAGCTGATATCTCTAGGTACTCTAAAAATCAGACCATCCATTGTGGACCGAAGACCTGGTAGAAAGTGGCGGGTACCCGCTGGATGCGATACGCAAGGGACCGGTTAATGTAGTGACACCTGGGGGAGGACTATGTCTAGCAGTGGACGTCTTTTGGCTGAAATGATGATGATGATGATGAGTCTCGCGGTATCCACGTCTGTTAATTGAAAGATTTTACTTAGCCCCCCTGCAAGTACTGTTAGGTGAGGACTCCATTGCAGTTTCGAGATTAGCGAAACCACCAGGTCATTTACAATAGTATTTTCGATGAGTCACAGTATTTTCCTGTTCAACACATTCGATAACGCGAATCCTATGCATCTAGTTTTCTTCTCATTTAACACTAGGTATGGGCTGGTTTACTGTTAATACATAAATATTAACTCCACACCAATGTTGAGTATAACCTAAGCCACGTAGATAAACTGGAAGAAACCCAAAATCTCCGGAAATCTCCGGAGTCCTTTATTATGCGTACAGCCAAGGAGTGGAATTCCCTGCCTGCGTCGGTTTTTCCGAGTTCATATAACCATAAATCTATTTAAGTCGCGAGTAAACAGGCTTCTTCTGGGTAAGCTCGTTCCATCGTCGACATCATCTCTGCCCTTAGGGCAAGATTGAGGTCAAGTGCAAGCCCATTCATGATAAAAAAAAATATATACATATATCTTTCGATTTGACCCTGAATCAAGCCTTATTTGGGTGGGACTGCGGGTTGTTCGAAAGAGATACCGTGGCCCCGGCACAATTGCTATGAAGGAACATGGGTGGTTTTTAGTCAGTAGAAGTTTGACACCCCCTTCCGCTCTGCCCAGAGCGGGAGGGGTTATAAATTGATGATTTCCCACCACCCAAAAATTATTATTATATTATATTTATTATTTGGGTCAGCACCAAATTAATAGTAAACAGTATGTCCAAATAAATAATTTAAAAAAATTCTTCAACACAAAAGTCACCAATTTTCCTTCACAACTCGACCTAAAATCGCTTTAAGCGCTTAACCTCAAGTAGTGACTGACGGCATAAATACTCGTCGCTCAAGACGGTACGCTTACCGCTTTATGATTGACGCTAATTGCAGCGCTGACTTAACGATGGATTTGCTGGAGTAGGAATGGGGAACTAAGAGTAGTTGGAAATTAAAGAGTGATTATGTGTGAAAGAAGGATGATATACTGGTGTGTGGACGTTTGTATTGATTACTAACTTAAATTTTTAATATGTATGCTCCCTTGTCCCTTGGCCTTGTGTTTTATCAGCCTATAACGTTCCAACTGCAGGGACTCAGGCCTCCACTCTAGGATAGGGATGGGCTATAATCCACCACGCGGCCCAATGTGGGTTGATAAATGTCACATGTCTTCGAATTTTGGCGTCTAAGACATGCCGGTATCCCCACGATTTTTTCCTTCACCGGTTTGAAAGGAATGACTGGGCCACCGCTGCTGTATGCTCGATTGTATTACTTAAACCTAAAGAACACGTACTACAAGAAGCTAGTAACTAAATAAGCCGCGCAGGTTGATCTTCAAGGTTAAGCTGTGCTTGCCTTGGTCGGTCTATAGATACTTGACCATCATCACATAATGAAGTTCCTCCGTGCTTCGGAAAGCACGTGAGGCCGTTGGTCTCGACTGTCAGTAGCCCGAAATTTTGAAAACCTGTATTTCTAAAGGGTACCGTATTACCTAGTACAAAGTAGGTTGTGGACGTTAAATGGGCAGTCAATTCATGCAAAATACTGATACTTAGATTTTTAGGTTAGACTGGAAGCCGAACCCAATATAGTTGGGAAAAGGCTACGCTAAATGACACTTGTGAAGAACAGTGCTTTTGAAAAGAGTATTTGTGATCAATTATTTAATAATCATGTACCTGTCATAATCCCAATTTATTTGTAACCGTCACAGCGTCTTCTTCTATACTTGTCTGTTACTCGTCATCTCAACAGCAGAGTAAAAGAAATATCATAATTAAGTTAAAATGATAGCTATTTTCAGTGCATTTTCGAACAACAAAAACAAAAAAAAGCATTCAGAAAATCTGAACTTTTTACATTCTAATTAAAAAAACGAATTCGTCGTAAACTTCACAGGTTTCCAAATATTTTTAATTCGCTAGTTACCACGAATTTTCAATAAAACCCCTGACTCTCTCCATTAAAAATAGAAAAATAAAGAAAAATATAACAACAAAATAGAAAAAGAACAGATTCCTTTTAATAAACCAACAGAATATTAATAGTGAAATAATGGAATAGCATTAATAAAACTGGTAGAAATTTACACAGTTTCAACGGAGCGTAGAAAGGGAGAAAAAGCTGATTGAATTCCAAATTGCAGTCTGGAGTCGCCTTTATAGCGTCGCCGAGGAAGATCAATCGAGGTTTTATAATAGTCTGAGGCGAAATCGTGCTATACATTTCAGTAATATAGGAATAAATTGATTTGCTGTTTTTTTGTTTAGATTTTCTAACTGGTTGGATGATTCATTTGCAAGAAAAGCTAGAACTAGAATATTAATTTTTACTTTTATTTACAAAAAACCGGCCAAGTGCGAGTCGGACTCGCGCACCGAGGGTTCCGTACAAACAAAGTTTAAAATTACTTAGAATATTTTTATTATGTGATGTAACTAAAAATTTATGGTTTTCGTAATTTTTCCTTTATCTATGCTATAAGACGTTGCTTCGTACCAAATTTCAAGATTCTGAGTTCACGGGAAGCACCCTGTAGGTTTTGATTCCCTTGCAAGTGTCGAAAATTTGCGGCATAAACGGCTGTATCTTTTGATTGCGTTGGCTTAGAAGTTTGATTTTTTCACAGCTTCAAGGGACAGTAGACCTGAGTAATTGATATAAATTTCAGCTTCATACCTCCACGCGTTCCTGAGAAAAAGGGTCTTGACAGACGGACGGACGGACAGACGGACAACAAAGTGATCCTATAAGGGTTCCGTTTTTTCCTTTTGAGGTACGGAACCCTAAAAAGGGACTAATTTAAGTTAAACAAGTACTCCGCCTCAACGCTAGCCGATTTAGTTTGATTGCCAAATTAAATAAATAAAAATTTACATGGTTACAGTAGGACCACTTTAAGTGTACCTACAGTTCAAGGTGGCTGCTTGATAAGAAAAAATGCATCAATATGTCAAACTTGATACATTTAATTTAATTTTAGACCTACCTGCGCAGATAAAATGGATGAGGTGTACTACAAAAAGTGTTTCGAAATAAATCCTGATGAAAAAAATCAATAATTAGGTACTTGCCTGATCAGTGAATCGAACTCAGGACTTCATTCGCAGCAGTTTCGCGATTGCGTACACAGGTTGAAGTATCAACCTGTGTACGCTATCGCGAAACTGCAAAAGTGCGAAAGGATATCGAAGTATCGATATCCTTTAGTTTAAAGCGTATAACCACACCTCGGACACTCCATACAACGCCCGCAAAATAATTACCTATTACTACTACATAAACAAAAAACGTTTGTGCACGACGTGCACGTGCAAATGTGTGCGTAAACTCTAGTAGGGTTGTCGTAGCCTAAAAAATGGCGCGGAAAGTGCAACGGTCTGCGTCGCGAAAACCGAACGACGACTAATACGAGCGCGAGCCATTGCTCAAGAGTCGGCGACGACTACCTCGAAGTGCGGGGTGAGGTGCGGTATTTAATTATGAGCGCGGGGAAGGGAGTGTCCCTTCTGTACGTAGTACTATTATGTATTCTGTGGTATAACGTAAGCAACCATTCATCTTCTGCCTAACCTTTTCCCAATTATTTTGATGTCGGCTTCCAGTCTAACCAGATGCAGCGGAATACCAGTATTTTACAATGACATGTCCTATCTGACCGCCACAATCCAGTTAGTACTGTTTTCTCCAGAATACGATACTTCTTTTTAAGACTGGTTGTCAGACTTTCAGGCCACTGACTACCTGTATTTATGTACCTAACCTAACCACTATCGAAGATTTTAAATTACAAATGCAATTATGCTATTTTAAACCAACGATAGAATGTTATAAAATATTTCCGCACTGATATTCTATTAAAATAATTTGAGTTTCAGGTAACAAATCCAACCAAAACTACAAACATTCGAAATACACAAAACGTGTAATAAAACATTAAACAAAGTTGAGCTGCTAACAAAGTATGGACATAGTAACAATAATACAGTATGACAACTAGGATCAAATAGTTAGTTTAATTAGTCATTTTTAAGCTATTGCATAGCTTCTATCGCGGGCCTTGAGCGTGGAGAGCGAATCCAACAATTCCGTAACGAAAATATTTTCAACCAGGTTGCTATGGTTACGGAAAATAACAAGGTTGTCAACTGAGGTTGTCAAATTAAATAATTAATTATTTGCATAAGTTGATAAAAAATGTTATGCAATAGCTTTACCGCGGCAGTCTCCGAGTGCCACACGTTTTTTTTTTTTTAACCTTCGAAATGACTCCTCCCGCTTTGGGCAGAGCAGGAGGGAGTGTCAGACTCTTACTGTATAAAACCCATCCATGTTCCTTCTTATAATATGACCTTTGCGTTCCAGGGTCGCGGTAACTCTTTTGAACAAATTTCACAACCCTGGAGTTTAGTTAGTCTTGCAGTCGTCAAAGTTGAACATTTAATAAAAATTGTGGTTCGATTTTTTTTTCTTCCTTTTCCATTGAGTAGGGTATCAAAATGAAGGGGTTTAAAGGAGATTAAAAAAATATATACATAAGTACAGCTTATATAATGTTTAAAAGAATTTTAGAGTGACAAATTGTATAAAAAAACATAAATCGTCTGCGAACTACTTTACGTGACTAACAAAAAAGCTAGAAATGAAAAATGTAGTTAAAAAACTAAAACACCCGATTGAACAAAATTTGAAAGCAAAAAACAAACAGATTTTATATTAAACAAAACAGCAGGCGGGGGGGTCCATTCTATATCTTCCAAATTTTGTTCAGTCCGGTTTTTTTGTTTTTTAAATACCTACTTTTTTAAATGTTTTATTGAAAATTATAACTTTTTTCTGAATACGGAAATATTTTGTTCAATGTTCATATGCATTCAGTAAAAAGCTAAAAAAATATTAATTTCACACGCCAAATAAATACAGACGCTTTATTAATATATTTATTTGTATAGAAAAGTAATGAAATAAAGGGAAGGTTGATTTACTGAATCATTTACACTGTGGGAAGGATAAGCCGTAATATAAATAATAACGGCATTTTAGTTGTAGTTGTGTTATTGCAGCTTTATCGCGTCCGGCTGATAAGAGACTGCCGTTTCCTCTGTGATCTGTTGGCTTTGATATAGAGTTCAACTTTTGCTTTGTTTTATGAATGCAGAACTGCAGATACTACTGCTACTGATTCTGATGGATATCATCCCACTCCTGGGCATAGGCCACACACAAATTACTAACGTTGCTCATAATTTGACATTGTTTGATTTTGTCATTATTTAATTTTGACATTTTCTGATTTTGACATTATTATTGCTGATTGTTTTGACATTATTAGTAATCATTAGCAAAATTTTCCAAATGTGTGTGCCTACTAACTTTAGTGTTTAAGTGGTGTACGTATTACTAACAAATTGGATTGTATGATCTGTTTAATAAATTATTATTATTATTATAAAGCCGCTAAGCTTAGTGGAACAGGACTGGGCTCGTCTGCTGCATGCCCAATGAGCCATGGGCCAAAAAAGCCACTTTCTGGAGCCCGGACACAGTCAGAAGGCGTCGTGGCAGACTTCGTAGAAGATGGCAATCTGTACAGTGACCAGTGGTCCATATTGGCCCTAGATTGAAACCACTGAAAGTCAGATATTTAATCAATTTTGTTTTGCTAGGTGACTTTCGAAAAGTTGATCTGCTTTATAGGGTCGATAAGGTCAGACATTGCTTTCCTTAAAAATGCTACTAAGTCGTTCTAAATCTACGCGACCAAAAGATATAAGTAGAATTCTTCCTGTTGACCTACAATCTTGAAGTGACATGTAAATAAAAAAACTATAACATAAAATAACCAAAATGATTTTGGGGCCTTTCCAAAATGATTTTGGGGTCGGCTTCCAGTCTAACCGGATGAAGCTGAATAGCAGTATTTATTTTACATGCAGCGACTGAACCACTTCCAAAAAAATTACCAAAAAGGGGAATAACATTGAAACAACAATTAATCTTTTAGCAGCTACTCTTTCATGAAGCCCACATAAGCGCAAACTTAGTTTAAATTGTATTATCTCACATTCAGGAAATAATAGATAAAATAATTACATTTCAACAATAAATTACTAAGTTACAGTAGTGGTTCTGCCATCATATCGCACACATTATCACCGAAGGACCGATGGTCCTACTCGAAATTGTTTTAAGCATTACATTTTGCTGTGTTTTTATTAAATTGTTCGTTTCTGGTTATTTTTATTAAGTGAAAATGTTTAAGACTTTCTTTTTTGTTGTTTTCTGTTTGTTATTAAAGTATGTGGGGGCTCAAAATCAAACTTATGTGTTTACGCACAAAAGTGAGTATTTTTCTAATAGTGTTTTTGCAAAATATAATTTTTGAAGTTACCAGAAATTATTTTTCCTTGTGTACAGAAAAAAAAAAGCATATTGCTGTATTTTTTTTTAAGCATTCGAAATAAAATGCTCCTGTCTTTTACAAATAAAAATATTTATTTTAGGCTATTGACTGTGAATAAAAATAAAAATTTCTTTCCCGTATCCAGTTTATTAAAATTATATTTCAAGTAAAATACATATAGTATATATTTATTGTATACTTTAGTTTTGAAAAATGTTACATAAAGTTACTATTCCACGCGGATGAAGTCGCGGGCACCGCTAGTAAAAAATAAATAACAACGCACATATTTATGCACTGGGCCCGCAAGTAAAATTTAACCTGTTCCTTAAATCCGTTACTAAAACAGTACCATTCATAATGGATGTAAAAAGTCCCATATCCTAGTCGAGACACACTTGTTGTGTTGCCCCCTTTTTTTGTCGACGTGTTACAAGTGCCCATGTAGGCCTGATGTGAAATAAAATATTTTGACTTTGACTTGATTTTGACTTTGTTCTTTCGATCATTGCGAAACTGTATTACTTCTATGATTACTCCATGACCAATGTACTATTTCATCAACACATTGATGACATTGAGAGCTGCTGTGTAAATCATGATTCTTCACACCAACAAATGTCGTATCCTAGTATTAATTTCTGCGCGGTGTTTCAAACTCTTTAGTGAGTAATTAATTAAGTTTACCACAGGGTAAACTTAAATAGGGCAGAGCGGAAGGAGCTATTTGATGATATCCAAGCTCCAAAAAAAAAAAAAGGGTAAACTATGCAACTGTGAAAGTCACTACACGTTTTGCCATTTATTTGTACGCCATAATTTCATTTAATTTTAGTAGACCTGGATATTGTTTAAGTTCATACTCGTGTTTTTTTCTAATTTCTGCTGCACAGCTGGGCAAAGGCCCCAATTCTTTTTCAACAGTTGTCTCGGTATTTTTCGTCCACATGCTCACTAATTTTATTTACAGAATATATATTTTTTTATCTTTCATTCCTTTTCTTTTCTGCCCCTAGTGGCCCAAAAATGCAAGGAGCACATCTGCCAGGATGGGTACAGCTACAAAACCTTCTATAGCGTGGACAGTGATAACCTGAAGGCGATCATAAAGGACTCTGACACTATGTTTGAGATGCATCTCGGAATACAGGCTACGAGTAATGGACATATTCTGCTGTCCCCTGTTTTGAGGCCGGGGTTCAGTGATCCTGTTTACGAGATTGGTAAGTCAAGTTTTTTCTTAATAATTAATTTAAAATCTAAATAACAATAACATATAAACACTCTGCCAAACTGCAAGACGGCAGTTGTTCTCGTTACACGATACTATTATTATAAATTTCGATTTAAATAATAAAATAAGTCAAAGTCAAAGTTCATTTATTTGTCAGAAACATGAGTATACACACAAAGCATGCAAGATGTTAAGTACATTAGAAACGATCACAGTCATGTTTTACCTTTACGGCGTACAAATATGTATTATACATTTGATAAAATAATTCAATTCATTGTAGCCATTAAAATTATTAAACACATAAAAAAGAAACAATTAATTTAAATTCATTCGTCAACAATCACAATAAAATACATTTTCATAATAGAATATAGGCACATCTTAAGCAATTCAAACATCAATAAAATTAGATTAGCAGAATAACATAATATATCATCGGCAAATTAATTCAAATGTCAAAGTAAGATTTCAAAAAACTAACAGCAGTCAACAGAATCAAGTTATGTCCCACATTAGAAATTACATTAGAATTAGTTTGTTTTCTCCATTAAAAACTCAGCAATACTATAGTTAGTATTTAGTATTAAGTTAAAACAAAAGTAAATAATGTTATTTAAAATCGACATTATTTATTTCAGGGGAGGCCAATGTCCAGCAGTGGACGTCTTTTGGCTGAAATGATTATTTATTTATCGATAATATGTTATTTTTAGGCACTCCTATTTTTGTTTAGTTCCGCGATACTCCTGCATTTCACCAGACATTTTAGGTTCTGTGTTAAGGCAAGTCTATCAATGAGTGCATTCTTAGAAATCTAGACTTTGCAAGAAATGTCTCAGGCAAGCTGGCTTCCTCGTGATGTTTTCCTTCACTGAAGCAAGTGTTAATTTATACAATACGCACATGTCACATGCGCTTTTGTGGTTTAAGTTTGAGGCCCTTGCTTGATTTCTATTTATACTTATAGATAAATATTCTATATTCTAATTTTCACACAAATATTTTTAATTCATTCAAAATCAGCAACAACCACCTAAACAACATTTAACCTCTCTATTCTCTAAAACAAGCGCTAATCACCGTCGTCCTCGACGTTAATGTTGACTAAATAACCAGTAACCTCATTCCACAGTGGTTGGTGGCGGCGGCAACCAGTTCACGGAGCTTCGCCGTAACTTGAAGAGAAACGCCCGGAGCTCGGCCAAAACACCAAGAATATTATCCAGTTTTGAACTCCGAGGATTCTATATAAGGATTTCGCAATGTAAGGATGAAATTGTTGGTCAAAGATGGTCTGAATTGTGTTTTAGATGACACAGTTATGACAACAATGTCTTAAATAGTTCTTGGATGGAATGAATGTTAGACGATTGTCGGAACGAATATATCGTCGCTGCGTCTGCCAATTTCCATAAGTGTATTTTTATATTTTTTGAACACATCACTAAAAATAGTTTCCATTTCATTCTCGATGACTGTGTTGACAAAATATTTTAAGAAGTCGTGACGGTGGCGCCCCGTTTGCGCCGTGTTTGCACCCCGTCCTCTTCTTACGTCTTTTCTGTGTGTCCTGCGCTTCACACGCACACCGCCCGATAGCATGGACGAGCAACGCTCACCACCCGTCACATTTGCATCGCCACCTCCGCAAGTCTTCGTAAAGGGTCCATTTACACCTTATGGGTACAATTATAATATACCTATAACGAACAGACTATGTATTCAAGTTGGCTGGTGCCAATCCAATTTGGCCAGATGGGGTATAATTGACCCATCTCGAACGCAATGCGAGTGTGGGGGCACCACACTCGCATTGCGTATGCACAACACAGGATATTTCACATCTCTCGTGCTCTTCTTACACAACTAACTGTACGCTCAAAGACTTTATAGCAAACGACAGAACTGTCAAAGTTGCCACGTACTAGTCGGACAAAATTTAGTCATCGACTCAAAAAAAAGAAGATACATATAGCATTGAAAACAAAAACGCAGTTAATGATAGCAAGAGACCTTGATAGAATGCGAAAAGCGGTCTTTTCAGTCTTGTGGTCGTAGCTGTATCCGTTCGCATTCAGCCTAACGTGTCAATACACGATAATGGCTTAACAGCGCCACCTGTCGCATTGAGTATGAACTTCTCGCACACGTGACAAGAATGCATCACCTTCGAATGTTCGCTTCAAATTAACAGGTTATTGAGAGGAGCTCATGGCTTAATAATAATTGCCACTCGGGTCGATTTTTAGGTTAAGCTACGCTTGCCTAGGTCGGTCTGTGGATAGGTAACTACTCTGTACATACTGAGTTTCCTCTGAGGTCCCGGCTGCCATTTACAGATCTTTGGCAGTCGTTACAGTGTCAGTCTTACCAAAGGGTATCGTAGTAGCGAGTTTTAACTGGGTTGTGGAGGTCAGGTAAGAAGTAGCTCCATATAAAATACTGATATTCAGCTGCATCCAGTTAGACTGGAAGCCAACCCCAACATAGGTAGTTGAGAAAAGGCTAGGCAGATCATGACGGTGAGTATAATAATAATAATAAAAACGTTTATTTCGAACGTAGGTAGTCCATATACTGTTAGTAACACAAAAACCTTACAAAACTATTGTTAGTACATACAAAAAAAAACCACAAAAATAAAATAAAAGTGGCATCGCACAGGAAATGTCAGTCTATGGCAAGCCCTGGACACGACCACAAAGGCGAGTCCCAGCGGCCCACGAACACGCTCAGAAGGCTGTTCGAGCTGGCCTGCATGCGCTTCATGAGCGACACACAACGCTTCCGCATAATGGCATGAAAACCGTCTACGCTTTTATCCGCAAACATAGCCGAAGCGCTGCAGTGGCGCGTCAGCCCGAACAGCACCCTGAACGCGTTATTATACTGTACACGCAGAGCACTGTATGTACGCTGCGCGTACTTAGTCCACAGGCTGCAGGTGTAAAAAGATTGACAGAAGGACTTAAATAATGTCACCTTGACTTGCTCTGTACACCGTGCAAACCTGCGGGCCAGTATAGAGATATAGTGGTATTTTCATGAGAATATAACACATAACGCCAATTTCATGTTCTTTTGGAACGAAAATTTTGTGTCAACTTTCAAAGTAAATAAGTAACTTTTCTTTCTGTAATACTTTAGCGGTTAGAACAAAATGCGACAGCCGGTTACAGTCTTTTAAAAAGTTTTAGGCACTTAAATTATTTTATGAGTTTTTGATCGACTTTAGTCTTCTCGTTTAATTCCCATTTTCCATCAGTTTTTTCTGCTGCTAAAAGTAAAAAAAAACTACGCAATATTGAAAGTCTTTTTTATCACGTGGTTAGTGCCTAATCTCAGGTGTCAGAGTTTTTAAGCCGCCCATGACTTGGCTTCACTTGCCGTCAAGAAATATCTCTCAGGCATGCTGGTCCCCCGTCGGGGCCGCGGATTTTAGTACTAGATGACGAGGCCTCGGCACAAGGGCAAAGAAGGAACATGGGTTTGGTTTTTAGTCAGTAGAAGTCTGACACAAAGGCATGCTGGTCTCCTCATGATGTTTTGTCTAAGTGATAATTATTATACAATCGCACATGATAACAAGAGATCAGAGGGGCGTGGTTCGAAATTGAGACCTATGACTTGACAGTCCGAGAATTATTATACCACTAGAATATTTTCGTATTAAAAGATGGAACCTAAATACAAAAGTTACAATCATTTGTCTGCTGATGAGAACCAACTGTCTGGGAGACGTTGTTCTTATGAAACAGGATAATTATAAGGTATATTGAAGAGACATTAATAATATAATTATGTATAATTACTATCTTTTGCTTGCGGTTTCGAACTTAGAAGTAGGTAAGTATACTTACCGGTTTTAAAATTAAGTATATATGGGCGCTAAACCATAATGTTGATTTTAAATGAGTTTATAATTTATGGGTAGTTATGATTTTATTTTGACTCATGTAGATTCGTTGAATCAATAGTTGTATTTGAAGGTAGTTAGTTCTTGTATTTGACATGTTTAGATTTACTGAACTAAAGTTCGTATTTCCGTCTATTTTAAAAGTAATTGTAATTTCCGTTTGCTTCAATAATAAGGATTTATGTTGTCACTCCTGTTTGATATTTGTAAAATATTGTTATATCTGTTAATTTGAATAGTAGGAATTATTTTGATATAACCGGTAGAATAATGATTATTAAGTATTTGTTTTGATCTTTCCCGCCTTGCAAAGCGAAATATTGTTATATGAACCATTCCGCCATTTCTAAGACATTGTATTTCGAAAGAAAGGTAATTCTTGATTCACCGATCGTGAAATAAACACCCTAATCTGGAGTAAGTTATTTTCTTTAAACTTGTGCTGATACTTCCTGCTGTTACCTATTTACTGTGTAATTGTGTGAGTGTGTAATATATTGGTGTATGCCAATATATTGTGAGACTCCGACGACGACGACGGCGATCACGCGCCGATAGCAGCGTTGGGATCCAACTCGCCCCTTCTGAAGCCTTCTGGATCCCGGGTCCTCAAACCTGTGCCGACCGCCCAGCCAGACCCAAGTTTCTCCATGGAACAAGTGTTGAGTCTGGTCACGCTAACCACGAAGCAAACTACAACAAGCGCCGTGACTGCAGAGCTGTCCGATGAACCGGCGCCATCTCGGGATCGTGGCAATCGCTACCAATGACCATTCGATCCCGATGTGCGTTCCTACAGCGTGAGGGACTGGTGTGCCAATGTCCATTAAACTGTTGCGATTATTGGCATCACCGCATGAAGATTGAATGAAAACAATACTGAAGCTGAAAGGAAGAGAGAGTGGATACGCGGTTTTTGCAATCCTCCACCACCACCTGGAAGCAAGCTAGACCTGATCCAGACATTCGGCGAAGAGATCTATGTTGACGACATCAGCGGTTGCGCGACTACACGTCGAAATAGGCGAGCAGCTACCCAGGCGAGCAGCTAAGCAGGCTACGCAACCACGGGATGGACGCTAACCAATACAGCCTGAAGCCACGGATGACGAGGTAATTGATTCTGTTGTCACTGCTGTATCAACCCTGATTGTGTGAACTTTGCCCAAACGTCTCAGTTCTTAAAACTTTTCGTGTTAATTTAGTAATACTTTTTGAAGTAATCGACCGAAATCCAATAATACATACAAAAATCATGGATTTCGGAAACGCTTGATTCTATAAGTTGGTCATAGCCAATTTGTTTTAAATGCCAGTGTTCACAACTGCGTAAGGAATATTCAATAATAACTTATGAAGCGGGTATTTCTGCAAAACCTGCCTCCCAAGTTTCGCCAGACTACCTTACCTTATAGCTAAAATTGTATGGAAAATATTGCCATCATTCGTACAAAACTTGTTTCCGTAACGAAAAATGTAGGTCAACCGATTAAAACTACGTAAATTGTAGTTGTATGTAAATCGTTGCATGACAACAGTTAACATTTAAAAGAATAAAAGCGTCCTGTCTATTCAAGACCGGCGCATATTTTTGTTTAGTGGTGTTTTACTGGTTAAAGGACTGTAAATACGGTTTTTTTTATGGGAATAGGCGGCGTAAATGTCATGTGTTCCGAGGGTATCTCGACCATTTTGTATTTTATTTGACTGCCTCGTTGACGCTGAGCATGAGGTATTGGGTTCGATTCCCGGGTCGGGCAAAGTGTTATTGGCTTTTTCTATCAGGAATTTGTCAGTAACAGCCACGGAGTCTGGATTTGTGTCCGGTTGATGGCAATAGGCTCGCCCCCTATTACATGGGACTTAAACATAACTGCGAAATGTGGGTGTACTAATTGGGTACACCTCTGCCTACCCCTTCGGGGATTACAAGCGTGATGTTATGTGTTGATTTACTTAATGGTAAAAAGCTGACTTATCCAGAAATATGACTATTGAAGTATTGATGTGTTCTCTAACCAAGACATTCACATATAAATTACGAGCAATAAACTGAGCTCGAGGCTTAATAATAACTGCCACTCGGGTGGATCTGTAGGTTAAGCCGCGTTTGCCTAGGTTGATCTGTGGATGGGTGACCACACATTACATGTGGAAATATGTTTTCACTACTCATCCGCTATTCTTTTCTGATTAATTTCGTTGTGTGATCCAAGACAGTTAAATCGTTTCTCTGGGACTTCGTCGACTTCATTATCTCGGCACTTTTCTGGTGGTCGCCACTGTTGATTCTGGCACTAACTCCTGTACAGTGGTTTGGGAATAATGTGACGGGCTTGTCACCCATTATATACCCGAGTTTTCTACGTGTCTCTGAAAGCACGTTAAGCTGTTGGTCCCGGTTGCCATATATAGATCTTTAGCAGTCGTTACATGTAGTCAGTGACCGAAAGTCTGACAACCATGGTCTTACCAAAGGTATTACCCAAAATTAACTGGGTTGTGAAGGTCAGATAGTCAGTCGCTAAATGTAAAACACTGGTATTCACCTGCGTCCAGTTTGTCAAAAGGCCGACCCCAACATAGTTGGAAAAGGCTAGGCGGATGATAAGAGGCAAGACGAAGAATCTTATTTAATACTTATTTGGTAACAAGTCGGTTTCAGTGTCCAGTGTCGTATGTCCGCTTGTCAGCTAGAAAATTGGGACCAAATATTAATAATGCCCGCCCAAGTTTTTAAAATCTTGTTGTCTTTGACGAAGTCGGGAATAAAATTAAATACCGACCTTGATGATCTTACTATTATTTGAACAATTAAATTAAATTTCATAATTAATACTTTTGTTTTTTTACCTCCGCTAAGGCCTCCGAGGTAAAAACTGGTCAGTTGAGTATTAGAACAAAGAATGTGTTATCACTACAGTACAGACTGTTACCGTTGGAACATTTCATATAAACGATCTTAAACAAAACTGTATATTCAGAGATAGTTTATTCCTGTGTTCCCATTTCGTGGTCATATTTTATGAGGACCGACTATGCGTCGACATAAATGTTGATGTCAAGAATTAAATTCCAACATTAAATTGCCTATTAAATTGGTAGATCAGGTCAGTAAGCGTGTTACTTTGCCTGCATAGATATGACTACACTTTCAGGAATACCAATTTCGTGCTTTTGCTTACTTATGATTGCTAATTGTTTTCATTTTGTTATTTTCATGACCAATGTTGGAGCTATTGATGTGATGCTGTGACGTCTGCAAGTCGCCTGCTCGATACAACAAGGGCTTTGACGGCGTGCTGATTCCGGTAGTGGAACTGAAAAGCTGCAGGGACAGCTTCGAAGCCATGCCGTGGATGAACTGAACTGAACAGTAGTACGAAATAGTTAATGTCGGTAAGGCCTTTAAAGGCTCTGTTTTAATGTTTCCGTGTCTGAAAAGTTGTAACTATTAATGGATACACCTCTGCCTCACCCTTCGGGTATTGCAGGCGTTATGTTATGTTCTGCAAAGTTTGATCTAACATAATTATAGTCTTTGAAAGTTGAACTACTTTATTCATTGCATAAAGTATTTGAATAAAAATATTTGAATTACACTAATGAGATGATGAAATTGAATTTGTTACATATTCCAAATGTGAATATTTTATTGAAGCTTGGCTTCTAGTTTCTTGCCAATATTAATATTTTAGATATTTGGTCATTTTAATTCTCACAAATTTAATATGAGAATGAGAATTGAATGGATAAGTGTTTATGTAGTATAGAGCTTGACTCAGATTTAAGTTCATTTAATTTATACGAATTAAAGATTAATACTATTAGATCATTATTAAAAATAAGGATGGACGAGCGATCATTTCGGTATAATTTAAGACTTGACAAAAGCAAAACTCAAATCAAATCTTTTGAAAAGTGGGACTTTGTCCTGATATAATGCATAAGAACGAAAAGACATACCTACAACTAAACTTGGTCCTAACCTAAACATGAAGGTCCTATGGAAGTTATTGAAGTGTTACCTATTAATTGCTACAAAGTAAGCATGATAATTTGAATGGTTGTTCCGAAAATCATGACAAGCAGTCATGATTTTTGAGACCAGCAGCTCTGGCTCAAAAAGATCCATTTATGAATGACAATGGAAATGAACCGACCGTATGGGCGGATGAATTATAATCATAAAATGTTTGTATTAACTGGTCCACCTTTCCCACCTATTACGCTGGCTGGCCACCATGCGTATCCTTTTTCCTGGTCGATACGGCTAAATCCAAGGCGGGTGATGCCATAAGGTATGGCTAGATCCAAGGCGGGTAATGCCGTGTTAGGGTGGCTATATCCCAGGCGGGTGATGCCATAAGTATGGCTAGATCCAAGGCGGGTGATGCCGTGTAAATGATTGTATGTTGTTTTTATTTTAAGTTAATGAAACAACTTGGTTAAAACTACCGGAAAAAAAATACTGTATTAGATGTTGTTGTTATTTTTAGTTAATGAAACAACTTGTTGAAATTATTGAAAAAATATTGTATTAGCTACTCCACCTTTCCCACCTATTGCGCTGACTGATCACCATGCGTATCCTTTTTCCTGGTCGAAACGGCTAAATCCAAGGCGGGTGATGCCATTATGTATGGCTAGATCCAAGGCGGGTAATGCCGTGTTAGGGGGCTATATCCAAGGCGGGTGATGCCATGAAGTATGGCTAGATCCAATGCGGGTGATGTCGTGTTGTAAGGCTAAACCCTAGGTGGTTGATGCCGTTGTTTTGTTAAAATATTTTTGCGCAGAGAGCGCGCTGAATCAGAATGGCCGTATGGGCGCTAAACCATAATGTTGATTTTAAATGAGTTTATAATTTATGGGTAGTTATGATTTTATTTTGACTCATGTAGATTCGTTGAATCAATAGTTGTATTTGAAGGTAGTTAGTTCTTGTATTTGACATGTTTAGATTTACTGAACTAAAGTTCGTATTTCCGTCTATTTTAAAAGTAATTGTAATTTCCGTTTGCTTCAATAATAAGGATTTATGTTGTCACTCCTGTTTGATATTTGTAAAATATTGTTATATCTGTTAATTTGAATAGTAGGAATTATTTTGATATAACCGGTAGAATAATGATTATTAAGTATTTGTTTTGATCTTTCCCGCCTTGCAAAGCGAAATATTGTTATATGAACCATTCCGCCATTTCTGTGTATAAAAGACATTGTATTTCGAAAGAAAGGTAATTCTTGATTCACCGATCGTGAAATAAACACCCTAATCTGGAGTAAGTTATTTTCTTTAAACTTGTGCTGATACTTCCTGCTGTTACCTATTTACTGTGTAATTGTGTGAGTGTGTAATATATTGGTGTATGCCAATATATTGTGAGACTCCGACGACGACGACGGCGATCACGCGCCGATATATACTTATGCCCTGGCTCATTGGATATAATAATATGTTTGTGTGCTACCTTTAATCGAAATTTATTCAGCCATTATGATGTGGAAGAAACGACTGACAGTCTGACAAAAGTACCTTGCGCTGAGTATCGAGGGTTCGATCACCGCACTTAGTGATGGCCTAAGAAATAATTAAAGCTCTCTGAGTGCGGCAGTAAGTTTGAGAGATGGTTTTGAGACTTAAGATGTATTTACATCTTAAGACACCGTGCACGTTACAAACCCTATTTGTAAACGCAAAACATACTCGAGCTAACTTGGAATACTCGACAACATTATTCCCTTTAAGCAAGTTGCTGTATAAGTTAATTAAAATGCGCATCTTGCATTTATAATAAGATACTCTGTGAAATATAAATGATTGGTCTAACAAACTACAAGCACGGTCGAACAAGGTAAGTAACAGCCAGTTAGCTTGCATTTACTTTTAAGATTACACAGATAAATTAAGAGACTATGTCAAACGACACAGCGATTGACATTGGTAGCTTGATGCCAAAAGTTTTTTAAAACAAAGTTGCAATCAATATTGACAGAGTGTACTAGAAATTATAAGGCTTTCTGCGTGTATACCAAATACCTTGTTCGACTGTGCATACTCTATCGAATGTTTAGGGTAATATTTTCTGACAGTAAGCATAGAATACATATAATTATACGCTACTAACAAAATAAACATTTTCCTTTGTCTGTCTGTCTGTTTGCTGCGGCTAATCTCCGAAGCAGCTGGATAAAGTTAAAAAATAAACTAAACTAACCACAGTCTAGTAAAAACTGACGCTCTCTAAAATTCAATTACAGCTGGTCTAATAGAATTTGGCAAGGAGAGCGAAGTTCTACCTTTGCTGACCTATTCGGATATCAGCCCTCTTGAAATTAAATACTTTAGTTTCGCCGCGTGGACCGGAGTGGAGGCTAAATTTCTGTACGACTGTCCACTACCGAATCTCAATGGAACTGAATGTAAGTGTTATGAGTTCTTATTTCTTTTAATATAAGATTTTTGTGCAAGGAATTTTTGGGTTTTGCAATTTTTTTTACCCGACTGAAAGGGGTTATGTTTTTTGCGTCTATCTTTGTTTGTATTATTCTTCATTCATGCATAATTATCTTCTAAATAATTCGATGGATATTTTTAATTAAGGTACGGCAGATTTGTGTTATTAGTCCAAACAAAAATAATAATATGAGGCTGCTAGATTTCATTGTTTGAGGTGTTGTTTTTATTTCTTTTTGACCTGTTAGAGCCTTTCGCTTGCTTAGTTAGTTTAACATATTGGTATTGGTTATAGTACTTCGATGGTCTAGTGGTCGCATGAGCGACTATTGAGCATGAGGGTTTGGGTTCGGTTTCCAGGTCGGTCAAACTGTTACTGTGATTTTCTGTAAGGAATTCTCAGTAGCAGCCACGGAGTCTGTGGCCAAATCCTGGCCACAGACTCCGTGACAAATCTTGGCCACAGACTCCGTGGCTGCTACTCACTCTACTACTTGGGCTGTTACTCAGAAATGGTTGGTGGAAAAATTAAATAACAGTTAGCCCGACCCGAGAATAGAACATTGCGACCTCTATAGCAACAAGTTAGTCAAGCAATTTTACATAGTTTCCAATAAATTAAGACAAATACACCTCACTATTTCTAAAAACCAGATATTCTACAAAATCTCGTCAAATATTTTATAACCCACAGCTGCACCAGACTCAAAAGAAATCGAACCGCCTCTCCCAATATCTGACCAACTGAAGAGGTCTCGCTTGTTATATCGGTTGCCATGGATACCGCCGAAGCCTACCATGGATGTAAGACTTGGCGTGAAGATCACCAATGTCAAGTATGACCCCTTCCAGTCCAAGCTTATTACTGCGATGTCGGTTGTTACTGTACGTATCATTATTATAATATATTATGTATACTAGCTTATGCCCACGGCTTTATCCGCGTGGAATTTGATAATTGTCCCACGGAATCATACTAGGGATCTTCTTCTTCTTATCGTGTGCCCAGTAAGGTCGAACGCCCCACCCACCCTATGTGTCAGTTTCCAAACCGTCTCAAGGGCCTCTGACAAGGTTTGATGACCGCCGTTTGGCGGCCGGGACCACCGGCTAATACGTGCCTTCCGACGCACGAAATCATCTTTTTATCGGACAATCAGGTGAATCAAGTCTGCAATGTCCTAGCCCAACTGGAAACAACTTATGTACAAAAACAAAGTATGCTTCCCGTCGAACCCAGGACCGGGTTATTACTACTGTGATAAAAAGTAACTTATGTATGTATGCTGTGGATGATGAAAGTGAACAATTCAATCAAGTAAAACATCTGATACTCGCTTCAGTATGTGATCTTGTGAAAGTTAATCTTACTGCGTAGTCAAATTAACACAAACCATTGAATCGATCAATTCATTCCAATCTACCTTGTAATTAATGTGTTAGAAAGTCCTGATACGAATAATAAAGATTCTTTGATTTAAATTATGTATCACACTCTTTATTCTTATGGTCATCATCATCTGTCTAGTCTTTTCCCAAAGACGTTGAGGTCAGCTTCCAGCAGCATACCAGTATCTTACATTGTGCGACTGCCTATCTGACCTCCACAACCCAGTTAATAATGGATAGTACGATATCCCTTGGTAATACTGGTTGCCAGAATTTCTGGCAACTGACTACCTGTAATGACTGTCAAAGATGTACAAATGATAGCCTGGACAAACGGTTTATCGTGGTTTCTAAGACACAGAGCAAACTCGGTACGTAATTATGGAGCGCCCGGCTGTCTGACCTTTTATTATTTAGACATGACCACTCCACTCTTTATTCTCACTTTCAGTACATCACACTCACTCATCATCAGCCATAAGACGTCCACTGCTGGACAAAGGCCTCCCCCATAGAAAGCCATAAAGAACGGCAGCCTGCCACTGCAGCTGCCACTTTCAGTTAATTTGTTTTATTTCAGAGTTGGACAGATGATAGCATGGCCTGGTATCCAGTCAAATTCAACGGAACAACTAGCCTGAAGTTCAGACAAGGACAGATTTGGAGGCCCAAGTTCTACGTCTTCAAGTAAGGAATAATCATGCATATTTTTTTTCTTTTTGTATCACAACCGCTGGCACGCTACTTTTAATTGAACTTGCCCAAAACTGCCCTAAATCCAAGGCGATGCATTGCATACATTGTTTAGCGTATCGATCGAGCGTCGGTCGTCTTATTAACCAAAACTACTATTAATGAGCTAAAATGGAACGCAGTTAAACGTACTTATCGTATAAAGAACTTTATACTTCTGCCAATCATAAATGGAACTCGGCTAGCCCCATCTGCTGCATGCCGGCGAAGCTATGGGCTAATGTAACCGCACAATGGGTCCTAAAACGTATCAAACGCAAACGCGACAGGAGTCGAAGAAGAAGGCAAGACAATTTCACCGCTGCTAGAACACAGTCCTCTCCTCTGTCTGTCTGTCTGTCAGCCGGTAATAACTGGCGGCATTGCCACGTCATACGGCTACACTTAGCCTCTGGCCAAAGTAAAACCAGCCCTTGGGTCACGGGAAGCGCGAATCAAGCTTTCTGATTATTTCTCTGTAATATGAATGATACAGAATAATATATCAGAACTTCCCATCATGTTTTCCGTAATTACCATGGTTAAAACTATTTAATTATTAGTGAAGCCAAAGCCAAAATTTAATTATTAACCTAACCCACCGCTCTCTCAAGACTTCGTCGATACAGTTACCGAACCAAAGTATCAACAAGACGATGCTAGGTTAAAGAATTATTTATTCATAGTATATTCATGAGCCAGTGATAGCTTTGAGCTTCAGGCTATCTCAGGCATACCGATGTGTTAATCAAATATAAGAAACTTCAAACGGCCAAGCAATATTGGTCTTAATTAACTTTGAGTTGAAGCTAGGATACAGGTATTTAGCTTGGCATGGATATTAAAGAATTTGCTAATGATTTTCTGATGAAGTCCAATTTTTTTGGGAATTTTATTTTAAATACCTTTCATCTTAAGGTCAAATGGCTTTCTTTTTTGTGATTAAGGACTAGTTTCGCATGACAAATAGTCTGATGTGCGTTAGAGCGCGCTTCACATAAATGTACCTAAATGGACTTATGTAGTTTGCAATGCGCGGTCATGACATTTGCCTCACGTTTTGTAGGAGCTCGTAAGGTTTTTTATCATGCTATCCGAGCCTAAAGGGTTAGAGAACGTTCATGATTAGTAATTAATAACATTATTTGACATTTGTGTCTCACTGCAGGGCAAATGCCTCCCTTCACTCCTCCCGCTTATCCTTAGCTGTTATTCGGAAGTCCTTGGAAAAAGAACCGAGTTTGTCCTGCCTTCATCTTCTACTCCTGCTGCGTTTCCGTCTGATGCTTTTTGGAACCCGTTTTGCAGTTACATTAGGTCAAAGTGTGAAAATCTTGAAAAGTTCAGAGGCTGATTATGCATTATTTTTATATATTTTTTTCTGTTATTTTTTTAACTTCTTTTTATTGATGTGCACTTGTGGCATGTGCTAAATAAATATGTTTTCTTTCTTTCTTTCATTAACAATTACCCGATAATTATCACAAAAAAAAACATTATCCATAAATTGAATCCTGCTTTTAATTATTTCAGTTCGGACAACTCCGCAGTATTTGACGCCAGAAACTCGGATCTAATATCAATGGTTTACAGTGGAGAAGCGACTTTCCATTTTCAGACCAAGGTTTACACTTGGTGCGTTGATTCCCCACCGGGCTTGAGCAAGTAAGTTTGCAATTCAATCTAGTTATACTTGTAGACTATGAGAAAATGGTACGGTACAAAGTGTTCTGTTTTACGGAGAATAATCGAGTCTGTTACTTCAGTAGCAGAGAAATAGTTTAGTAGTTACGAGGAAGGAGTTTGTGTTAACTGTTTTAAATTAATGCAATGAGCAAGAAACCGGTGGTCCCGGCCGGCTCGGTTTCGGCCACACGGAAGAATGTCACCTCATGTCAGAGGCCCTTTTTTTTAGGGTAGGAAATCATCAAGTGACTCCTCCCACTCCTCACACAGCCAATTTCAGAGGCCCTTGAGGCTGTTTAGAAACTCTGACACTAGGGTGTGTGTGGTCGTAAGATCTTATCTTATCTTAACTTAAAAAAAAAGACCTTACTGCCCACACGATAAGAAGAAGAATGCAATAAGTACTGTCACATGAAATAACGATTGCACCTAGACAAGCGCGGCTTAACCTAAAGATCGACCCGAAAGGCAGTTATTATTAAGCCACGAGCTACTTTTATAGCATAAACCATATTATCAAGGCGTGGACTCAGCCAACACCTCATCTTTCCGCTCGTTAAAACATATACTAAAAGTTTTATTTTACTACACACAGATGGCCCCATGATGAATACGTGTGTTCTATAGTAATCCAACCATGGGAGGCTCATGAGAAAATCAATGTTGAGATCATAGAACCTACGGACAGCAAAATGCATATCGTAAGTTACACATCCTCTGATTCATGCACGTTTTGCATAAATCGACACCCAATATGAATATCATTGTAACCCCAGTTACATGTTTGTACAACTTCATGCCATAATTGTTTGTAAAACAAAGTTGTACAAACGTATAACTAAAGTTACAATGATATTCATATTGGGTGTAGAAATATCGTTTACTTCGGTGAAGGAAAACATCGCAAGAATATAATACAATATCTAATAAATAATCTTTTCTAGTTTTCAGACATAGACGACGTAATTGATAATGAATGGGAAGTAGAAACGAAGCAGGTGATAATAAAGCCTACAATCTGGAACCAGGTGTATATCAGTGATGACAATCAAACGCATCAGAGTGACCGGCTGATCATCAATGTCAACCTGAAGAGGAAGGCTACCGCTTATAATATTGTCTTTTATACACCGTTGATAGGTAGTTTTAATTTATTGGCCATTATTCTTCTGCGCTTATACCAAATAGGAAGAAATGTTTCCTTCCATACTTCTCTGTTAGTCCTTTTCTAGCCGTATCTACTGGCATACAGTCCATCCATCGTTAATCTTATAAATATTTTTTGTACTTGTTGTATGATTTTTGTATGACCGTCAAAAATAAATTACGAGATTTTGTGTACAGATCGGTTAAATGGATATCTCTAAGAACAATTAATTGCATAAGGCTACAAATAGGTCATCATTATCGTTACATACATAAGTAGCATTAATAAAGTTGTTCATTTAACGTTGGTCCAAAGACAGTTCCTTGACAAACCCCAACAATAATTTTCACCTTATCTGTACATTATCATAATTTCTATCTCTCTCTTTTCACTCTCTCTCTCTCCCATTTCGATTGCCTTTAATATGGTATTAGTCAGATACTACAGTTATGAGTATTTTTCAGTGCTGCTGGTGTTCGTGCTGATGTCATTCTGGAGCGAACCCCTAACCATGAGTAGGATTTGGTTCTTCGCCGGTTGCACCATCGTTATATCTATGGGACTCTGTTATATTGACTACTTGGTACCTTCGCATACCTGTCCATCTGTTTGTAAGTATTTTTATTTATTTATCAGCCCTGACACATCCAAAAGGTGTCGGGGCAGACTCCATAAAATATAGCAAGAATAGCTAGATAAAACCAACGCCCGGTGCCCAATACGCATTAGTCCTAGATTTGGAATCAGGTAGTCATGGGGTGCACCCTATACCCAGCCATCGAATGCTGTAGGATAACAGATACTGAACATCTTAAACTTATGATTAGATTAGATTTCCAGAGTCCATGCAGTACAATTTATCCCAACAGTGGGGACACAGTGATGAGATGATGATTGATTTATGTAATCTGTTGTATGTTAAACATAATGTTTTCCGTTTTGTTTTCCAGTGGTACTCTACACTACCGTGCTGATGAGTGTGTTGCTAGCAATGTTAATCCAGGCGCTTCTGATGTCAGCTGCCGTGGACAAAATCCGAAACAATGCGACTATGCAGAAACTTATGACCGCATACATTTTCAGGACAATTCTCTGCTTGCCTGCTTATTTGGTAAAATATATTAATTTTCTCTAAGTAGTCTTGAAAATAACAACGTGGCTTCCACTGACCTGGTCAATGGTGGCCCACTCCTTCCCAACCCACAAATAGGTTTAGGTTCCTATCTTTTTTATGGTTTAAAAATACCATGAACGCCATCAGCTGATAGAACCCTTGGTTGTATTTCTTAGTTGATGATAAATGACTGAAATTATTTAGTTTAGACGGAGCATTTAGAAAAACGATACATTAAACAATAATCTACTTTTCAAGATTTTCACACTTTGACTTAATAACCTAACGCCATTGTTCTCGAAGGGTTATTCAGAGCATGTGCGATGTGTGTGTTGTGGAAGGTAATGGTATATCCATTACCATTCACATTTCGCCATTTATCTCATACGATACTGGTTAAACACACTGACCATTTTTACAGAAAGATTGAAACTAACTTCTACCTATATTACAAGTTCAGGACACAATCAAACCCACACTCCAGAATTCTTTGAATATCAATGAATCCTCCTTCTAGGGATCATCAAGCAGGAACGGAGGCTACTCTCGGCAAGAAGATGATGAGTCTCAGGCCACTCCAATAACGGGAGATGTAGAAGAGATGGAGAGTGAGAAGAACCAAAGGACGTTTGGTGATAAGAAAGATTTAGCAGAAGTTATTGACAGAATTATGTTTGTCATTTACTTTATTACTTTTGCCGTTATGTTGGCTCTTCATTTCTGATCGTACAAATGTTGTAATGAAAGAATTTTTAAATAAAGAGAATATTATTGATTATATTATTTAACCGTGCCTTTAGTTACGAGTATCCAATTAATTAGGTCCTTTAGTGGTATTAAGACCAAGGAGTAAAATTCTTCATGTTGCAAAGAAAGAGGAGTATCTTCCAAACACAACGATATCGTGAATACTCTACAATAATTACTCTCGGGTATTTCTATATAGTCTTGAATCGTGGACAATTTTATCTGCGCCTGCGCGATGTAGGATTTTGTTAATAGTTCATAATCTGTATCGTAGATGACGCTGTAGTTCTTTTTGTACTAAGTTGCTGCAGTACTCTTTGTAGGGACGCTACAGTCCTTTATTACGAGCAAAAACGTTGCTGAGATATTCTGAAAAATTGAATTTAAATAAGAACACCTTAACCATACTACACTCACAAAAAAAACATAATAAAATATGGATATCCAACTTCAAAATGAAATTCGTACATAAAATAAATTAAATAAATAGATACAAAAGGATATAAATATATGTATCATCACCTGCCTATTTTTACCAATGTGTTATTTACCAGTATCTTACATCGAGCGACTGCATATCCACAACCCAGTTGGTACTGATGGATATTACTATACCCCTTGGTAAGAATAGTTGTCACACCTTGAGGCCACTGACTACTTGTAAATACTTCTTAAATATCGACAAATAATATACAGAAACAACGGCTTAACATGCATTTCCGAGGCAGGGAGGAAACTCGGTTTGTAATGGCTAGTCATCCGTCCATAGACCAACCTAGGTAAGCATAATAAATTAAGATATAATTTATGTTTAACAAGTTTTATGGAAACAAAATTCTACATTCACGATATTGGTTTCAACATCACAAAATTGCACGAAAAAATTGTGTAAAACTCTTTGTACCCTCATCCAATTCCGAATGTGAAGTGAAAAGCCCAATTTCCATAGTTTAAGGAATCAATGGAATTTTTCCAACGTTGATGATTGCCAAGCGTTGGCATGCAAATTCCTTTTGGAGCAATTCATTGTTGTGAAGTTGAGTATACTTCATAATTCGTACGTTTCATTGATTGTATATAATTATGCGGGTTCAATATAATTGTTCATTTCGTGTTACTGTTTTCATGTTGCGGTATCACATGAGTTATAAGTCGAGCTCCACGATAACTGACAAATGCTTGCACTGACTGGACGGGTCCACTCAAATCTGTGTGGTGCTTTCTTCAAAAGACCATCTCAGACACTAATTTGCATAGTCTTCATGTGTGTATTATACCAAGATTATGTCTGTACCTTGAACATATTGTAAACCCAAACGATTTTAAAAGAGTGTCCATGAAGTTTCTTGCCATTCTTCTCATGAGACCAACGCTTTGGAATGGGCAACTACAGTACAATCACGAGTTATTATGCCTTGTGACTGGGACTGTAGCTTAGTTTATTTAGCTTCAGTAGTTTACTGCCGCACTCGGAGAGCTTCAGTGGTTGCTTGGGACGTCGCTTGGTAAAGGTTTTTGGCAGTTTTGTCATACAAAAGTATGTCAGGCCTTTGCTGGGTGGCGGCTTGAGTAATCGTTGGATATCTCTGAGTGCTGCAGTTAGTTTAATTCGACTATTCAAAAGTGCCTGTAACGGCCTACTTGAAATAAATGCTTTGACTTTGACTTTGACTTTGACTTTGACATAATATAATATCATGACTGTAATTCCTGAATTCAGTGAGGTGACTTACCTAATAGCAAGTTCATCCATATTTAGCCAGTTATGTTGAAGCCCTTGAAATAGGAGCCGAGACTATTTCCATCAATCGTGCATAAATCCTGACTCCACGTCTTCTTCTTGCGAACTTCTGATGAAAAATCTCAATAGCACTTTGACCGACGCGGAAGTCAAACCCAGGAAATTATGCAGTAAATCGATAAAAAAAGCATCATTAAAAATATTTATACCTACATGATAACATGACATACTAAATCGTAATAATAATATATCATCGAATACAAAAACAGAATTAAAAACAAATCTCTGAAATGTTTACGAATCGTTAACTTGTATACACATATTGAATCAAGCTATAATTATTTCAATATAACACATAAACACAATCATTATTGTTAGCAAAACAGGATAAAACAATGGCTAAAAATATACTTTAAATGCTTTTGTAGAACTGTTTCCAAGTAAAGGTTTTCATACAGAAGTCCTACAAATAAAATACAAAATCATGACCCTTCCATACGTCATTGTCACGTTTTTGCTTTGTTTTGTTCTGTCTCCTGCTTCTCTTCTTCTTATCGTGTGGGCAGTAAGGGCTAACGACCCCACACACCCTAGTGTCAGAGTTTCTAAACTGGCTCCGTGGTCGAGTGGTTCAGGCGTTTGCCTAGGCAAACACCTGAACCACTCGACCGAAAACCACATGACCCGATGGTCGTGGGTTCGATTCCCACGGGAAGCATACTTTATAAAGTTGTTTCCAGTTTGGATAGGACATTGCAGGCTTGAATCACCTGATTGTCTGATAAAAAGATGATTCCGTGCTTCGGAAGGCACGCATATGCCGGTGGTTTCGGCCGCTAAATGGCGGTTGCCAAACCATGTCTCCTGCTGATATGCAGTAAAGTGTTTTTTTCTACTCCTCCGCTAATAATTTCTGATTAATTTCTTTACGGGATTCAAGACAATAAAATTGTTTCTCTGGAACTTCGTCGAGCTTCACTATAGCGGCGCTTTTCAGGTGGTCGCCACTGATTGTGAATAGTGCGGAGAGCAGTTGTGCTAAAATAAATTATAAACGACAAAGAGTATTTAAGGTATTTTCCCTATCAAATTCCAACCCAGAATCTCCCTCCCAAATTGGTTAGGAAAATAAGTTTTTTTTTATGGGAAATGATCAAATGACTCCTCCCACTCTGGGCGGAGCGGAAGGGAGTGTCAAACTCCTTCTGACTAATCTTCTGACCAAAACCTACTAATGTTCCTAGCCCATTTGAGTCCGGGGCCGCGGTAACTCTTTCGATAAACCCGCAGCCAAAATGAGCCTTCTGAATTAACATTTCCTATGGAGATAAAGAACAAATATTTACGAACAAATTTATAAAATGAGTCTTATTATTCCTATAAATCTTTCACGACGAAACATTCACGCTGTTTTGAAATGCTCACGTACAAACGTCCTAAAAACAAACGTCGTTCTTGTTTTGCAAATACAAAAAGGCTTGCTGTAGTATTTGCGATTTTCATTTGCATATTTGCTGTTCGCAATCGAGAAAGTTAAACGGTTATTAAATTATTTCTATTTTAATTATGCTATATTGCTATGCTATTGTTTCAACTATTTTTAAGCGCAGAAAACTAAAAAAGTTGCTATTTCCAGTTCTCAAGGTTTTTTTTATTAGAAAAGAGTTAATTATTATGGACTATTTAATTGAAATTGTAGTCTGATTATTGATGAATAAAATCACGATGATTTTTTTTATTTATTTATTTAAACTTCATGCACAAACGTGGTACATAGGCGGACTTAATGCCACAAGGCATTCAAGGCATTTTTTATCTGTTTTATTTATTAACGCAGACGAAAGTACTTTTGGACATTCACCCATTTGTCCAACTGTAATATGAGATAACAACATGTTTTTCTTATTTTCCTAAGAGGCGATTTTTCAAAGATGGCGGCGGGAACGGCAAAGATACGAGGTGGCAAAGTTGAAATTCAAAAAGAACACAACAAAATCTATAAAATTGCCCGTTTTCAAAACTCCCGAAAACTTTCCAGGTAACCTCCATTTTTCGCCCCAAATGACTGTAGGTACTATTATTGTGATAACAATTTTGTTCAATCTGTGATATAGTTCTGTCGCAATTCTTAAACGCACACAGAATAGCCAGCTTTATAAAAGCTCCTTACGATTGTAAAGTAACAATGTGACGCCCTTTGTTTGTAGTAATGGATTAATAAATGTTTCATAAGTCAGCGATTGTTCCCATTCTAATAATATATTACTTTGATAGGCACCTGTTGGTAAAGTTGTGAGTGATGAGGCCATATGGATTAAGATTCCTATCAGATTTTGAAAGGTAAGTACACATTGCAGACTATTTAGTTATTAAGTCGTCATCATCATTTCAGCCAAACGACGTCCACTGCTGGACATAAGCTTCCCCCAGGTGTCGCCACATTGTCCGGTCCCGTGCGTTTCGCATTAGAGTTTCGTAGCGACAACCTTCACCAGGTCATGGGGTCTCAACTCGAACAAATTGGAATTAGTCTTGAAAAAAAAAACAATAGATGGCAGCATAGGTAGCAGTAATGAAATGAACAATCGCTTAAATGCGATAAACGGTAGATTTCGGCCGAAATAAGATGCAAAAATCAAAAGTTCCATGTTTAACGCTTATTTATCTATTTACACTCATATAGGTATATCACGTTATTTCAACAAAAAAGGTTAAAGGAGGACTTTTACTTCAATAGGGGATCGGACAAAAAAAAACTAATTAGTCTGTCAGATAGATTTCCAAAAAATATTGACCACATATTTTTTCTTGCTGCCATCTGTTGAAATAATGGAGGAAAGAATATAGCCCGAGCAATAACCTGACTTAGGGAGGTGTCATTTCTTTGTATGGGATTGGGTATCTGTACGAAGTATTATAATATCTGTGACGGTCATCGGTCCACCTAGTGGGAGGCCTTCCAACGCAACGTCTTCCGGTTCGCGGTCGCCACTCCAAAACTTTTCGGCCCCATCGGCCATCCGTTCAGCGAGCAATATGGGCTGCCGTTATTAAATGAGTCCATAAAATAAGGTTTTCCCGATGAGTTTTTGTTGGTAACGGTATTGTCCATTTACACAAATAAGTCGTACACACGGCGACACATTAGACTTTACATTTCCAGTATAACATGTTCTCACTTTGTAGAGATTTTCCATACGATGAGAGATCCGAATCCCGTCTGCGGGTTGTTAGAAAGAGATAACGCGGCCTCGGCACAAAGGGCTAAGAAGGAACATGGGTGGTTTTTAGTCAGTAGAAGTTTGACACTCCCTGTCCGCTCTGACCAGAGCGGGAGGAGTCATTTGATGATTGACAAGCCGCCAAAAAAAAAAAAAAAGAGGACCGCATAAACAGGTTTCGTATAGATTGATTGGTGGTTGTGCGTGCTTTCGGATTGAAGCATTCTTTAAAAATGGAATAAACGAAATCATGATCTACAAAAGGTTTTTATGTCCATTTTCATACCAGATAATTCAGGTTTTATTTATGACATACTAGCTGATGCCCGCGGCTTCGGCCGCGTAGATGACTCACGAAATTTTAATCCCGTTCCTGCAACCCATGGGAACCTATTCCAAATTATATACTAAAACCTTCCTAGAGAACCACTCTATCCGTTGGTGAAAACAGCACGAAAATCGGTGCAGTAGTTTTTGACTCTATCGCGAACAGACAGACAGACGCGGCATAGGATTTATAATAATACTAGCTTTTGCCAGCGGCTTCGCCCGCGTGAAAATGACGATTTTCCATACAAACTTTCATCCCCTATTTAAATCCCTTAGGGGTTGAATTTCGAAAAATCCTTCCTTATTCCTTGTCTACACTTTAAAGGGAACCTCTGTGCAAAATTTCAGCTTTCTAGGTCCAAGAGTTTGGGCTGGGCGTTGATGAGTCAGTCAGTCAGTCAGTCAGTCAGTCAGTCAGGACTTCTCTTTTTATTTATATAGATGTAGTGGTAGTGAGATGAGATGGGTGAGAGACGCACGGGACCGGTCAATGTGGCGACGTCTGGGGAGGCCTATGTCCAGCAGTGGACGTCTTTTGGCTGAAATGATGATGATGATGATGTAGTGATAGTGATTACACTTGAAAACCCAACAAATCAGACTACTAGCACGTATTTTAAAACGATTCAACGAGGATTAAAATAATTCCGAAAAACTATTCTAAACCCATTTTTTCACACCAATACGTCCGGTGTGCGTTTACATCACAAATGGCTGACATGACAGCATGAGTTATATTCTAACAAAAAAAGTCGTATCAAAATTCTAAACTAAATAAAAATTTACGGTTCAAATATATTTGAGAACTGGTCGTTAGTGCATTCGGTGCTCCAAACGTTTTCAATATTCGATGGTAAGAGGGTGTACTACGGTTTATATCCACCTAAAATTAATTACTATAGTTTAGGATTTGTGCATGTGAAAATATTATTTAACAACACCTGTATTTTGAGTTTTGAAGAGATTATGGAAAATCTATAATAATTTCAAAATGGCTGTAGCCAAAAATACAACAACACATTGCTCAACTAAGGAATCGAATCCAGAAAACCACCATCAGGCACCAATCCATAAGGCATTAAAAAAGTCGGTGACAAAAACTTTGTTCCATAAACCTTCTCTATTTTCAATCAACAATACCTAGCAATCGAGTTTGTTAGCATCGATTCAAATGCAGCGAGCATGAACATCTAACTGCTCTGCACAGATCAACGCATATTATTAGTGATGTTTTAAACTGTAGCCTCACAATATACGATGATTTTGATTATGGCATTGTTGCTGTAAAAAGACTAATAATACAATAAAATTTGCTTGTAATTTATTTTATTGCTAAAGGGTTGGTAACGGTAGTATTTTTTTGTAAACGTGGTTCAGGATACTGTTTTGTAATACCAAGGTAACTTATTGCCTGCGCCACTGAGTAGTGGCACCCAACATGGAATTATGTAATGTAATGGCGCCCAGCGTGGGACTATAATGGCGCCCAGCGTGGGACTGTAATGGCGCCCAGCGTGGGGCTGTAATGGCACTCAACTTGGGACCGGTATGGCGCCCAACATCGGACCAGTGTGGCTTCCAACGTGGGTTCACTCGGGCTCTACTTTCACACACTTTTCTACTTGTAGAAAAGTGTCTTGACCTTCACTGGTATTGAGTCCTTAATATGAGACGAGTAAATTGGAGCGAATACAGTCTCCTATTTTGGATCTGAGATGGGATCACTAGATCCTTGAACCTACATTTGCAAACAAACCGTTATCTACTCTCGACTCTATATTTCTATCAAAAACTCGGTCATTAATCATTATAGTTGACACACTTATTGATTGAGTCGTTATCATCAATCTGATTACACTGATTGGGACTAATATTGATAGGTATTATTGTTGGCTATAAGCAATTACATGCAACATCGCTCGAAGAACCGACAACCGATGGGGTAGGAAGGTTCTCGAGTGGCGACCACGAACCGGAAGACGCAGCGTTGGTAGGCCTCCCACCAGGTGGACTGACGACATCGTGAGAGTCGCGGGCAACCGGTGGATGCAAACGGCAGGCTGCCGTTCGTTATGGCGTTCTATGGGGGAGGCCTTAGTCCACTGCAGTGGACGTCTTATGGCTGATGATGATGATGATGAAATAGGTATATGAACAAACTATGCATAGATTGTACATTAACAAAATCACATTTAAGTTTGTCTGTGTGTCAACTTTATTCTACTAATCTTTAAAGTGTAATATGAGGTGATTTTTCGAACATTCGTGGTACAAGTGTTGGTTTATGTAGCCTAAAACAATAATAATTTATTAATCGTGGTCAAAGATTGTTTAGAGTCAAGTTTTTCTACACAAACAACTGTTAAAAGAATCTATTGTGTACGAAACAATTCTGAACGGTACAAAAATTACGATACAACTATAGGAGAATTGTTAAAAAACGTCGCAAAACACTTGAAAGTCAATATCGGGACAAAGAACTCTGAAACCCACGCGGAATCCATTTAGCCGTTGCCACAGCGGTCGTAGAGATAGCAAGTACATGGACATAGTTCCACATAGGCCGAAAAAGCACATGTGTGGCAGTAGAGACCTTTTTTTCGACTTTTATTTGAGCGGCTAGCCGTCGGCCTGCCTAAATTATTACTGCAATGTTTTTCGAAATAAAACTAGACCATACCCCGCATAAAAGCCTTGTATGGTTTTAAAAATTCAATTTTCTCTCGCGAGTTTTCGGCCAGTTTGGAGTTTTAGTAATCAATTTCATGCTGAAATGCTTGTAAACAATCATGTTTGGGTAGGAATGAAATTGTGATGCCCTTCAAGCAAACGAACTAATGAGAATTTAAAAATGTAGTTCTCTTGGACGTTTTTTCTTTTTTCTCACTGCAATGGAAATACGAGGCGTGCCGTTTGTTGTTTATTGCACTTTAACTTGGCATTTTGTTTCTATTTTTTATCAGGTTTAAGAAAATGTACTTTTTATATGCAAGCTGTTTAATGTTTAGAGAATACGTTCGTGCTCATAATTTAGAGTGATGATAATAAAGCCTCTTCTAGAAAGTATTTTCTTTTTACGGGCGTTGAATTGGCAATTTTAAATCTTTTGACGTCAACATAGCTTTTAGTTCATACTTAACGCATTATACTCGTATTAAACGTCTGCCTGTCTATCTATGCTAGTTACGGTTTTATACATTTACGACTGAAATTCACACTAATATACCTTAGTTGTAAGGACAGGATACTTCTCATCCCAATAATACATTCTCATGGATAAACGCGAGTGAAACCACAGGAAGAAGTTAGTATTCAACGAGTACACAAGCTACAAGGACTGACCCATAGTCAACACAAGTTTGTGGAATAGTTTGTCATCCTTAAGCATTTATTTATTTCGGCTAACGATATATTTCTAAGTATGTAACAGTAAGCAAGTACTTATATTATCTTTATTCCACTTGAAATCAACAATAAACCGTATTGTTTTGATTCATGAAATCATTAATTTGATAAGGAAAGTAGATAACATGAAACTTTTCCTACAATTTAAGTGACTGAGGAAAAACTGTTATTTTACGAAAAACAAAGTTCTGTTAACCCTAAAAGAGGAAAGTTTAAATAAGAATTTGGATAGCCACATGAGTAGGGATGTCTTAAGATATGATTTCAGCTGTGTTAAAGATGTATAGTATTAAAAAACTGTATAAAAAATCTTTTGAAAAAGTTAAAAATCTTCACGTCCAATATCTTCGTAATTAGAATTAAGGTTCCCAGATAATTTTGATTTGATCCAGGATCTGCTGGAGCTGTGGTTTGTTCAAAAGAGATACCGCGGCCCTGGACACAAAAGGCTAAGAAGGAACATGGGTGGTTTTTAGTCAGTAGAAGTTTAACACTCCCTTCCGCTCCGCCGAGTCATTTGAATATTTCTCACCACACAAAAACAATGTGTTATCCCGTATTATATTTGTAGCGATTTGCTTATCGCACAATACAGTCAAAGGTACAGTTTCTTGCATCTGTTTAGGTCACAATGCATGTAGACAAAGAGACATGTATTCAGTCTCGGTTGTAGGCACGGTACCGTCAGACGACGGCGGCGGCGTGAGTTCCATGTCTTGACGAACGAAAAAATTTCCGGTACAAATGATCTTCGATCGTTTACTGGCTTTATTTTCCTATTTATTACCTTGTTTTTATATTTCCTATGCGTTAATAATATATAACTCTGTGAACTTCAAATATCTAAATATTCTTTTCAACGCTATCCAATGCTGGATTTTTGGTTTAAATTAAATCGATTGTCTGTATTTACAGCACAGAATAGGTCAGGTCGTGTAACCCGTGATAAATACAAAAAACGACCAACAATTAATTTCTTAATATGAATGTTTAGCCGCAACTGAAACCCCATTCGCATCATTTCTGAACTTTGTCTTTAGGTCAAATGGTGTTATAACACTTTTACAATCGTAGATTCCATATTTACTCAGTTTATTCTGTATTTACTTTTTCTGAGACAAAAACAGTGGAATTTCACATGTAGACACATGTGAAATTCCACTGTTTTTGTCTCTTAGTGTAAATATCTCAGTTCACCTCAATCTTTGAAAAACAATTATTCTTTTTAAGGCGAGAACATGCACTACTTTGTTTTTATGTACGCACGACCTCACACCCCGCCCCGCCGCGCGAGCGATATAATGCCTAAATTTTGACTGCTTTTTCTCTCTGGTAGAAAAATGATAAAGAAATTATACATTATGTGACCCGAGATAATACACATTTTTTACGACCTTTATTATGATATAAGTTTTATTTTTCAAAGCCTAATATTACTCAAGTAAAACGATTATTTAGCCATCATTTGGACATGTCATTGCGATTTAATTGGATGCTGTGAAGTGTAAGTAATCGTGTATCGCATGCCCGACATATCATGATCGAAGAGTCAACTATGTAATACATTTTTTTCAAAATTTAAATCCGTTCCATGTACGAGTAAAACGCTATTGTTGACGACGTTTATCGGGGTAACCTCGCCTTAACAAGGCAGATATCAGTGGCAACGGAGGGGACGCCCTACAAAGACATACACTAACCTGATTGCTGAATTTCTTTAGAAAGGACAGATGCGTAGACACACACTGCAGGAGGGCAGATATGGCAACACTGACCTAGACTAGACTAGACTGGACTAGAGACCTATACTCAGCAATGGGTAGTACAAGGGTTCAGACATTGTCCCCATTAAGACCTTTTTTTTTTGTGGTGGGTGGATAATCATCAAAAATCCCCTCCTGCTCTTGGGCAGACCGAAAGGGAGTGTCAGACTTCTACTGACTAAAAACCACCCATGTTCCTTCTTCGCCCTTGTGCCGAGGCCGCGGTATCTCTTTTGACATCCCGCAGCCCCGACGGGTCCCCATTAAGACCTCTATTCGCATTTGACCATCCAAACCATCCTCTTGAATCACATTATATATTGCTGGAACCTGCATTTAAAAATCCGTTGCGTAGTTTAACAGATCTAAGCGTACGGGGACGACTTTGTTTAATACTATTTTTATTTTCTGACCCAATCCTTACTTAATATTATTAATGCGAAACTAACTCTGTCTGTCTGTCGCGCTTTCACGAAAAACTACTAAACCGAAGGAAATTAAATTTGGTACACAGATAGTCTTAAGCCATAGAAAGGACGTAAGCTACTTTTAAGTGCGAGAAAAGGGTTATAAGGGGTTGAAAAGGGGGGATGAAAGATTAATTTTGGTCGCGAAAACCAACATCAACGCGGGTGAAGCCGCGGGCATCAGCTATTGAGGAAATAAAACACCGAAACGTAGCCAGGACAACGTGCTACAAGAGTGGGGACGCTTTTCCCATTATTCTTTGTACGTAACTAATGTATTAATAGTAACCTAGGTCATGTATGTTTAAACAACAAATTGATTTTAGTCTATCGGATAAGATTGACATATTATCAGATAGATTGATATCAATTTATTTTGTTGTTTTGTTATGGGACACTGATTCAAATTATCTGAAGGAATTCTGGAATGATAAGTAATCTAAATTCCCTTGGACTTTTTAAATATTAAATTACAAGATAAAATTATGAATCTATCAAGCAAGTATGTATCAGTCAGATCTGTCTAAATTCAAGATGACAGAAAGGAAATAAAAAGTTGACTCATGAGGAAGTATTAGTATTTTCGCGAAGAAGAAATATTAAATCGTTTTTATTATTTACTACTTGTCAAATTCAAAATATGTTTTCAAATTAGGCTATTCAATTTGGACATCAAAACTGTAAAGATAGTATCGTACCTGGTCTATAGACCAGGTACGATACTATCTTTACAGTTTTAAAAAAAATTTTTTTTTTAAAAAAATCCTTCTCTATAGAGAAGGATTTTTTTTTAATTTAATATTTTTAAATACACACACATACATACATAAACCCACGCCTTTTTTCTATGAAGGTAGGCAGAACGCCACCTGACGATTCTTACATACCCCTTTTGCCTCGTCCATATTCATACATCTGGTCATACACGCACGCGGGTTGCGAGGACTAAGCACCAGTCCTTTATAAAGAACATCACCAATAAGGTCAGTGTATGTCTTTCTAGGGCGTCCCCTCCCGGCGTTGCCACTCACAGCTGCCTTGTAAATACCTTTTGTTAATCTACTTTCACTCATCCTCTCTACGTGACCAAACCACCTAAGCATACCCTTTTCAATCTTTGTAAAAATCTTTTTAAATGTTTTACAATATTTTGTATACTTACTAGAAACATAAAATCCGGAATAAAAACTTGCATAGGTACTACAATATTATTTATTCATAAACTATTTAAATGTAATATGATAGTAAATACATGGTGCTCGAATATTAAATAAAAAATATATCATTTAAAGAATATTTTTCACCTGGATGGACACAGGCTTACTTAGTTCAGGCCCAATTTTTGTCGTTAAAACTTATATTATTATAAACACATTTTATTATGATTATTTTTCAAAGATTTTAACAATGAATTAATCAGCGTAATTTAGAGTTACATACCAAAGACAACCATAGACGGATAATTACAACCCAACACAGTTTGATCCCATAACAGATTAGCAGGACATGTAAACTCCTTAGCTGCAAATCCACCAGCGCCATCTTTCATGCAATATAGATACTTCGAACTGTCTCCAGGCATGACTGTATAACCTTCCTTTTTACAAACATTGTTTACTACTGCTCCTGAAAAAAATAAATGATTTTGGCGTTAATTGAGCCATGTTATGTGAATAACCTGTTAACCCACAAAAATATGTTTTATTTTCAAGAGCTAGATGGCGTTAACTCAAAATTCATATTTTTGTGGGTTAACAGGTTATTGCATAACATGGCTCAATAGTTCACGGAGCCTTCTGTTGTTTGAGTAGGTACTGCACTTTAAATCTAAGAAAGGATACCACCAAAAACATTCAAATACAGTGTGTTAGGTTAAACGAGGGACGTATTGAAGTAGGGTATTCAGGACTATTCAGTGTTCGATTCTCGTCCCAAATATGTAAAAAAATTACAACCTTAATTTTTTTTTATTAGACGTTTCTTTTTCGCCTTTCTCCTACGCCAGTTTTAAAATATGAAGAGAAAATGGATTATACCTACCTAAAAGTCATTGAAAATGTGCGAGGGCACATTTTCTGTGATAAGCGAAATTGTGAAATTTTTGGTGTGGTTCTGTCTGTTATTTATATGTTGTATTTTTTTTCATATTTTTATTAATATCAGTAAGTATGCTCTATTGCGAGTTTCAATATGTCCCTCGTTTAAACTAACGTATTTACGACTGATCGGTTCAATCGATCCCGTGGTTAATTTATGTTCATAACAGGAACGAAAAACTAGAAATCCCCAAGTGGCATTATAGGCTATTTAAAACGATTCCGTGGGATAACTTCCGGCCATAGCAAGTGAAACCGCACACTAAAGCTGATACAGGTAAGAGTCAGTAAGTACATAATTAAGTATGTTTGTCCACGTAGTTCTCTGAAATATATTCTGTAAATCATTTTATTTCGGACAACTAAGAGATCCATAAATTGTTAGTAACAGGTTTGCACTTAAACACTATTATTAGTAACTTAAATAAGGACGAGTTAATGAGAGGACCACCCACAGTAGATACTGTAGAGATGACTGGCCTGTTGGTCTAGTGGTTAGTGACCCTAACTGCTATGCCGGAGGTTGTGGGTTCGATTCCCACCCAGGACAAATGTTTGTGTGATGAGCACGATCATTTGTTCTGTGTCTGGGTGTAATTTATCTATAATATGTATGTATTTAGAAATATATAAGTATGTTTATCAGTTGTCTAGTACCCATAACACAAGCTCTGCTTAGCTTGGGACTAGATGGCGTTGTGTGATAGTTGTGGAATATTATTATTATTATTATTATTATACCCACAACTACTACGACAATGAAATACTAGGGTATTAGTCTTCTCACAAATCGCCTTATTATGGTGGATGAAGAATCTGACGCTACAGCCTTCAGGATGCTATTGTGACTAACCCTTATTCTGCTTAGGAGCGAGGCCGTTTTTCTTGCGGATGATGGCATGATACCCATCGGTATGAAATAAAAATTGTTTTTTTTTTGACAAATATTTTTTTTTCACTTACTTTCGCTCTCCATAGTATGGCTTAAATTCACCAACATTAACAAACACAAATTTACAGCCAACATTTTGTGTGTTTATCGTAGACTGGTTATTTCACGAAAAAAATACTTCCTATATATAAGCTTTTTTATCAGGAGTATCTAAATATAATTGCACTTCTCTATCTTTGATCGTTTTTGATCGTTGTTATTTTTATCATGAATCATTTTTTACCCCCGACGCAAAAACGACGGGGTGTTATAAGTTTGACGTGTCTGTGTGTGTGTATCTGTCTGTGGCATTGTAGCACGCGAACGCAAGATCCGACTTTGATTTAGTTTTTGTTTGATAGGTGAATTAGTCGAGAGTGTTAGTTGAGCTAAGTTCGAAAAACATCGATCCAAGACGGCCGCACATTATTTGTTCACAACTCCTATCAATACGGGTGTCAAATGAAAGGGCTTGATTAGTAGAATACTATACATTATAAGAAAATTCAAATCCAAGATGGTCGCCATCACAAAATGGCGGATTACATATTTTTGCATAACACATCAACATGGGTATCAAATGAAAGGGCTTGATTAGTAGAATAGTAGGTATACACTAAAACAAATTTCAAATCCAAGATGGCCGCCATCACAAAATGACGAATTACGTTTGTTTTTACAACTCCCACAATAAGGGTAGCAAAAAGATGAAATGGATTGATTTGAATAATAATGTACAATATATTGAAAGGGAATGAGGAATATAAACTAAAATGAAATAAAACAAAAAAGCTTGAAAATTGTTTTTTGACTTTTACTCCTTTTAAATGAAACTTGGTCAAACTTTGATTTAAAGGGAGTAAAAGTGGAGTGGTTCCCTCTCAAAGAGTGGAGGCCTGAATCCCAACAGTGGGAACATTAATAGGCTTGATTGCATTGGGCATTGATGATGATGATGAAAAGTGGAGAACCAATGTTTTATCTTTATTGAGTCAGGGGTTTTTAAATTTTAAATTTAATTACTTGTTATTAAAGATTGAATTGGTAATATTGGCATTCCTTGAAATGGGTGATATTAAAAACCTCATTTCGGCCGAAAGACGCTCCCCCAAGTGTCGCCTCATTGACCGGCCCCGTGCGTCTCGCATCCAACGGACCCCGCAAGGAAAATGGGTGGTTTTTAGTCAGTAGAAGTCTGACACTTCCACCTACAGCGGGAGGAGTCATTTGATGATTTTTGTACCCACGTTGTACTTGTATGCTGCAGAGCACAACAGACTAGACTTTTTACAGCTGCAGCCTGATATTGATGAGTGATCAACATAATTAGCAAAATATGCTATTTTTGACATTAAGAATAATCATTGTAAAAATTTCTAATTATTAGGGAAATCCAAGCTTTTATGCCCTCATATATATATATAATCTTTAACAACATAGGAGGCTTTCTAGAGAAGTTGACGTCTCATAAAAGATTTGAATTTATTGAGGCTTAGTTCTGGAATTTTGCTTTGAAGTTTACAAGAAAGGTTTTTGTACATAATTTTACCGACATCCACGCGGGCGAATCAGTTGGCGAAAAAGTCCATCTTGTGAAACGGCCCTATAGCGGTTGCCCTACCTGGTACTCGAACCGAGGATCTCATGCACACCAGTTGCGCTTGCGACAACTAGATCATAAAGTGCATTTGTGACTACAGTGCCTTTGTGTCTAATCTTTGCGCTGAAAGAAAGAAAGAAAGAAAATGCATTTATTTGGCACATGCTACAACTACACACAATGTAAAACAAAAAAAAATAATGTAACGAAAAAAGGATGCACAGTTCGATATGTTTGACGTAAGTTATATAATACTTCTGACTAACAACTAATACGTTTTGTATTATTGTATGTATTCTTAAATGTTTTATCTAGTCATAGTCTGCACAAAACGCCCAAGACGGCATGGTTAGCGCAGTGGCTTAAGCAATGGACTGCTGCGCTGCGTGTCGCGGGTTCGATCCCCGCACGGATCAAATATTTGTATGACCTACAGGTAGTTGTTCCGGGTCTGGGTATTTGTGTATGTGAGTTTAAATGTTTGTAAACGCACCCACGATACAGGAGAAATTCCTAGTGTGGGGCAACGTTTTAATAAAGAAAAAAAAAAAAATTACCATGTTCAATGCATTGAAAATAAGACCTAAATGTCATTTATCTGTTTTGATTATACTAAAAAGAAATTTCTAAATTGAAAATTGAAATTGACTACTGACTAACAACGTCAGTCAGTCAGTCGTGAAATTGACTCCGAGTAAATATTATTTACTCGGAGTCAATTTCACGACTGCGTTGTTAGTCAGTAGTCAAACATTTAAACAGCACAATATTATTGTGCTCTTAAAAACTAATAACAAATTACAAGATAAAACTAACAACTATCAAACAATCACAATAAGTGATAGAGAAGCGTTATCAAATGTATTTATTTAGGTACTATGATAAGAGAGTATGTAGGTATATAGGAAGTATTTTATTCGTGAAATAAACAGTCCAAGATTAACACACAAAATGGTGGTTGTTTATTTGTGTTTGTTTGTGTTGATGGCTTTAAGCAGTTTAGTGGCGAGTGAAAGTGAGTGAAATAGAATGAGTGAATAGATTTAGAATAATTTTGAAGTGACAAAATTTTTAAACCCAAACATGTTTACATGATTTATAGAGTGGACATTAGGAATATTTACATAGTTCATTTTTAATCCCGAACATTTTCGTCTTTGACACCCGAATGGCTTTTGCTACCTGGAACAGGTCGTTAAAAAAAAAAAAATAAAAAAAAAAAAAAATACTTTATTTCAGACCTTGATCCATATGATGTTAGTAATACACACTACTTATAAACTATGTTAGTAACAATTGGGAATGGAATAACGGTACATAATTTAGTTCATATACCGGCCGCATTCACTTGACGCACTGGGTATATGTACATGGACACGTACCCAATGCGCCATAATGGTGCAGCACGGCTTATCACTAATGACCTTCAGGATGTCATTGCCGCTCCCACGCACTCTGCGCATCATGGAAGCAGTGCAGTGCAGTGGAAGCCGATGATGATTTTTTGACGTTCGAAAAGTGCTGTTTTTTTTTTATTTAAACCCAAACCCATTACTGAAAACTGTATCAAAATCGGACTAGTAGTTTTGGAGAAAAATGGCAACATGTATTTGCACAAACAAACAAACATCCTCTCACCCCAAACGCATATACAGTCTCCGTTCCGTCGTGGTTTTAACAAATGAGTTTTAATTTTTTGATTTTGATTTTGATGGTTCGGGTTGTTATTTGTACGAGTACAGTCGTGACAGGTGGTCGTTGGAACGAAAGTCTTACCAAAAGCTGTCGTATTAACCAGTATTAACTGGGTTATGGAAGTCAGATAGGCAGTCGATTTTATTTAGCTGCATCTGGCTACACTCGAAGTAGACCCCAATATAGTTGGGAAAAGGCTAGGCAAATAATAAAGATGATGAAGGCTACATGTCCACTACTATTAACGCCGCATTCATTTTTTTTTCAGAAGCCGTAGTATGTTACTACGGGACATGGGCTACTTACAGATATGGTCAGGGAAAGTACGACGTCACAGACATTAATCCTCAACTATGCACTCATCTGATCTACGCCTTTGTCGGACTGGATGCTGAGGGAAATGTCATCTCTTTGGACCCTTATTTAGATCTACCTGATAATAATGGGCGAGGTGAGATCTTCTTCTATATTCTGTCATCATCATCATCATTTCAGCCAAAAGATGTCCACTGCTGGACATAGGCCTCCCCCAGACGTCGCCACATTGACCGGTCCCGTGTGTCTCCCGTCGAGCGGGTTCCCACAACTTTCACTAGGTCATCGGTCCGCCTAGTGGGAGGTCTTCCAAAGCAACGTCTTCCGGTTCCCGGTCGCCACTCCCGAACTTTCTGGCCCCATCGGCCATCCGTTCTGCGAGCAATGTGCCCTGCCCACTGCCATTTAAGTTTGGCAATTCTTCGGGCTATGTCGGAAACATTGTTTAACCTATATCGTGTGGTATACCTTACCTGGTGTTCGAGGTGGCTTGACTTTACATCCCCTCGAGTCATATATCTGCATCTTCACGATGTTTTCCATTACTGAAGCAAGTGAGAGGTAAGTATACAAAACGCCTGACACATGAGAGGTGCGTATCTTGGGTTCGAATTCGGGACCTATAACTTGGCAGTCCAATGTTCACTTTACTAAGCCATCACTGTTTTGTCACTGCTGTGTTTCTGGGTGAGATGATTTTATTAAGTGTAGGAAGGTACGTGAGAATTAATCAATTTTTCTCTATGACAGCAACTCATTCGACTCTGGGATTCATTAATTTTAAGACACGAAATAGGTAAACAAGAAAAAGAACTAACTTTGGTAAACAACAGGGGCTTTGATATCACCAATTTTGTGCTACTGTCACTCAACGTGTGTGCTCCATACTCACGGGGCTTTACAGACAATCGATCATTAAGTATCGCTTCAAGAACTCTTGACATTCTGATTTTATTTATTAAATTAATGTATGTCAAAGATATGAGCTAATACTTAACTTCTTTATGTGACGATATCTATACCGCCGTCGTAATTCTCTTCCCCATTTTTTATTTTTGGTGGTTGAGAAATCATCAAAATAATGACTCCTCCCGCTCTGGGCAGAGCGGTAGGGAGTGTCAGACTTCTACTGACTAAAATCCACCCATGTTCCTTCTTAGCCTTTTGTGTCGAGGCCGCGGTATCTCTTCCGAACAACCCGCAGCCCCGACGGGACCATTCACTTCCCTTTACCCCAATTTACCAGGGGTTGGTGCAGTATGACACCTTCCATACTTCTCTATTACTCATTATCTCAGCACTCGCCTCCTTTCTAGTCATATCATTCTTTACACAGTCATATTATACTACCACATAATAACTTCGAAGACTTATGCTGCGATATCTGCCCTGAGTTTTAACAACAATCGATCAGGGCCCCGAGTCTGCTATTCAATAGTGTCAGAATGGTCTATCATTGATCTCATAATTGTTGATTTTGGCTTGTCATCAATCAACAATTATGAGATCAATGATAGACCATTCTGACACTATTGAATAGCAGACTCGGGGCCCAGGACAACTTCTTCTGATAGGAGGTTCCTCTTTTCTATGTAAAATTAAGAACTTTCCACCTCGTTCCTCATACGTCTTTTCTTTGGCTTACGCCTATATTATATTTACCTACTACATAATAACTAAAAAACTTTAAAACCAATAAAACTTTTTGTCAGACTCGGGAATCGAACCCCACGTTCAGCAGTCGCGGTTGTGACGAAGCCCATCATCATCATCGTCAATAGCCTATTAATGTTCCCACTGCTGGGACACAGGCCTTCACTCTTTGAGAGGGAATGGGCTATAATCTACCACATAGCCCAGTGCGGATTGGTAGATGTCACACGTCTTCGAAATTTTTGGTTCTAAGACATGCCGGTTTCCTCACGATGTTTTCCTTCACCGTTTTGAGAGCAGCGGTGATGAAATAAATCACACAAAGTAATGTGCCTGCCTGGGTTCGAACCCACGACCTACTGTTCGTAAGTCGGGGCCGCCACCACTGGGCCACCGCTGCTCACTGTGCCACCGCTGCTCAAAAAAACTATAATATTTCTCGCATCGATGACTAATCGCCGCTAAGATTGGTTGTCGTGTCCGAAAATGGTCAGGTGGACTAATACATAGTAACTAAAATACTTAAGCCCACATTCCTGAATCTTTCAGATAACTTCGGAAAATTCAACGGCTTGAAAAATCAAAATGAGAAATTAAAAACTCTTCTAGCGGTCGGTGGGTGGAATGAAGGATCTGCTAAGTTCTCTACTGTAAGTTTACTTCTCTGATTAAGTTTTTCTAACGTAGTTACAGCGATTTTTTTTTCATTTAGCTTTAACTTTTCAAAGAATGGAATAATACTATGGAACTTAGTTTCATTTTCGCTGTAAATGCCATATTTCATAGATCCTTTACAAAATCTGCTCTTACATGATTTCTAATGCGGCGTTATTGTATTTATTTGAATAATAAGCCAATAAAAACTCAATGCAAAATGCTGCAACAACAGTATTATGTCGTAATGCTGGACGTAGGCCTCCCCATTCCTTTCCAACTTTTAACTACTCAAATAATATCTAATTAAGAGCCTCATGCATATCTTACTAAGCCAATCAATTTACCTTACCCATTTAATTACCACTCGGTATTTTATCTAACCTTACCATCCTGCCATTTCCACAACTTAAAATATGAACTACGGCAAACTAATAAAACTATCAATACCAATTTATTTCAGATGGCAGCAAGCGCTTCTTTAAGACAGAACTTTATAAACAGTGCCCTAAAGATGATAACTGATCACGGCTTCGATGGTTTAGACATAGACTGGGAGTACCCTAACCGCAGAGATTCAGTCCACGGAATAGCAGACATTGAAAACTTTACTGCTCTGTTGAAAGAATTGAGAGCAGTATTTGATAAGAAAGGACTGTTGCTAACAGCTGCTGTCTCCGCGATAAAGGCTGGGGCTTCACAGTCTTATGATGTTAAGGGTATTTCGCAGTAAGTTGATTAAGAGGGCCAAAGAAAAGATGGATGGAAGTGTGAAGAATGATATGAAAAAGAAAGGAGTTCATGCCACCGTGACGTCTAAGTGCATGTTTACGTACAGGCGGGGAGTCGCGCGGCGCGTGCTGCGTTTTAATTCAAACACATGGCGATGTATAAAAAAAGTAGTTAAAAAACTAAAAAACCCGACTGAAAAAACTGAAAAGCAAAAAAACAAGCACATTTTAAATTAAACAAAACTTGGAACCAGGCGGGGTTCTATTTTTTTCATTTCATAATTTAATATTCAAATGAACCCCGCCTGGTTCCAAGTTTTGTTTAATTTAAAATGTGCTTGTTTTTTTGCTTTTCAGTTTTTTCAGTCGGGTTTTTTAGTTTTTTAACTACTTTTTTTATTTCCGACTTTTTAGTTCTTTTGTGTTTGTTCTTTCGTTGGTCGCGTAAAATTCTTCGTTTATAGGATTTGTCACTTTGAATTTCTTTTAAACATATAAGTGTTATATATTTTTGTAATCTCCATTTAAAACCCTTTATTTTGATACCCTACTCGATGGTATTGGTAAAAATTTTTTTTTTGAACTTCGCTATTTGGCCCCCAAAACCCGCAATTTTTCTTTGTTTTTTAATTTTAATGTAGCCTATAACACTCGCGCCATCAAGACGAATCTAACGACGTATATTTCATTCAAATCCGTTTATCCGTTTAGGAGTTATGAGGGAACAAAGAAACGGACATACATACATACATACATACATACATACATACACGTCAAACACATAACCCTCCTTTTGGGCTTCGCCGCAGTCGGGTAAAAAGTTAACGATTTCAAACGTTGATTTTACGAGAAGCGATTTTTCGCTCGTTAGTTTAAAATGCAGCGTTTGTTGCGGTGGACCCGTCTCTCAGTAAATTAATCAAAAAGCACGAGACGAGCCTTCAGCACGCGCCGCGCGACGCTCCGCATGTCCGTAAACGAGCCCTAACAGGGAAGAATGGAGGAAGAAAACGTGTTGAGTCGACCCCAAATAGAACGCGTTAATTATCTCATTCTATTTGGGGTTGACGCAACGTTTTCTTGCGTTATCGTCGCCCTTATGGTCAGAAAGATGATGATGAGTTCTTATTGTTTATAAATAGAGCTATTCTTTGTGCAGTGCTGATGAACGCATAACAATATCTGGAAACTTAGGATAATAATAATAATTAAAGTTACTTTAAATATAATAAAATAGTATAATTAATAATTTACGCAGTAAATAAAAATAATAATAACTAAATACCTTAAATAATTGATAAAACTAATAATAAATAAATTACTGACATAATTGGACATCTTCTATACATAAAATAAATCTGTAGAGAGGTCAATTCTGTACATGATATATATTTTCAAAATAACTATCAGGGGGTAATTAGTGATCGATACTGATGCCAAAAATGCAATCAGTAAAATTTTTGTCTGTCTGTCTGTCTGTCTGTCTGTCTGTCTGTCTGTCTGTCTGTCCTCCTGTCTGTATGTTCCTTATAGAAACAAAAACTACTCGACGGATTTTAACGAAACTTGGTACAATTATTCTTCATACTCCTGGGGAGGTTATAGTATACTTTTCATCACGCTACAATCAATAGGAGCAGAGCAGTGAAGGGAAATGTTGGGAAAACGGGAGAAGTTGCTCCATTTTTTAAGCTTCCGTCGCGTGTGTAGCCTTAATGGTTAAAGCTACATAGAAATCATTTATGACGGAAATGTTCTACATAAAATTATCTAAAAAATATCCCACAACAGCATATGTCTATCTTTTATGGTTGACTCACAATAACACGTGTAACTCCCGATAGCTTAGCAGTTCGGAGCTTTCTGATTATATTTGTTTACTCTTACGTTTATAATACTCTCACTCATCCCTAATTAAAAGAAGTTAATATTATTACCTATTCAATAAAAAAAAGAATCATAGTAATCGGTATAGAAACATCAAACTGAACCAAATATGAAATACGCTAATAAGCTGCGCGTGAATACTGAATCATGCCATAAGGATTATTTTTGTGTAACGGGAGCGAGCTTCATTCAATATTTGGCTGTTGATGCGTTCAGCGTTCGACCTTATTGACAGACAATAATAATAATTGATATTAACAAACCGTGCTTATCAGCGCGACTTTTAGTCTATAAATAGTTTATTTGAATTTCTTTTGTTGTTATTTTATAAAATAGGTATTAAGTAGTTATTTTGGTAGTGTTTAAATATTCGTTCAAATTACAAATTATTAATAGGTAGTTCGTATTTTATTTCTTTTTAGGGGAAGTAGTACGCATAGATTTTTAGATACCGATAGGTAAGTTTTGGCTAATTTATAATCAATTTTATTTTTGTATTAGGTAGGTAAAAGCGTAGATACTTTTATTAATTATAGTAGTTAGGTATTTATTTTAAGTGACTACTAAATTAATAGGGCTCAAGGGCAGAATTTTCGTGTTGCTGGAGTAGATCTCGGTGTCAGTTGTTTCTCGGATGGTCAGTTATATGTCGCTCTTACCCGGGTTAGCAGTTCTAGAAATCTTTATGTTCACGTGCCGGACGGGTCAACTTTCAACATAGTTTACCCGGAAGCTTTGGGCTGAAGTTTTACCTATAGAACGCTATAGGTACCTCATCATCAACAGCCTATTAATGTTCCCACTGCTGGGACACAGGCCTCCTCTCTTAGAGAGGGAATGGGCTATAATCTACCACGCGGGCCCAGTGCGGATTGGTAGATGTCACATGTCTTCGAATGTTTTGGTTCTAAGACATGCCGGTTTCCTCACGATGTTTTCCTTCACCGTTTTGAGAGCAGCGGTGATGAAATAAATTACACAAAGTAATGTGCCTGCCTGGGTTCGAACCCACGACCTACTGTTCGTAAGTCGGGGCCGCCACCACTGGGCCACCGCTGCTCCTATATAGGTACCTACTTAAGCCTCATGTGAAAGTGATCTAAACAATATTACCAATACATAATCTAAATAACATACAAGGAGTTACACGCTGACGGAGTCGCGGGCACAGCTATTAATAATAATATTCTGCGGTTCCTTTTTGTGATATTTTTCAACAGTATTGTGGATTGACATTATTGTATTTCCCTACTAAAATACGAAAATTAATCTGTCTGTTACATCAAAACCACTGAACCGTGAGGAAGGACATAATGGTATTTTTTTACGAAAAACGACGGAAACGCGGACGAAGTCGCGGGCAAAAGCTAGTATTTTTAATAAATACATGTATAACATGTTTAAATACATGTGTACTCATAGTTTGACTTATTAAACGCCAAGCGTTCTTCCTCCTCTCTCCTACTTTTATCTATGCTGTGCCCGACAGGGTCCATGATTGAGACTGATGAAACTGTTTTCCCACCAACTGTATACATTATGGTACGCAATAAAGAATTGAGAATTGAATTGAGAATTGAGAAACAAAATTGGACTTGAAATATGATCGATCGTAGAGTCCTTTCTAATCTTATAACATTATATCAAAGAGACATATAGATTTTGACATGAGTCGACTATGAGACTGTTCTATTGCGATTTGATCACATCATAATTGTTTCCGTAACTTAATAGTCTGACCTACACACACAGACTCTTTGAAGTCAGATATTCATGGATCTAACATGATGTAATATTGATTTTAGATACTTGGACATAGTAAACATAATGGCATATGACATGAACGGCGCTTGGGACCCTGTCACTGGTCATAACGCTCCTCTTCATAAAGGAGAAGGAGACGAAGGTGCAGTTACTGAGGATATGAACACTGTTGAACAATCTTTAAAGTATTGGATTGGTGCAGGTATGGTACTCGTAATAAACACACCGACGTGAGAACTGCGAACAGACTAAAGCGACTTTTCTCAAGAGCTCAGATTAGGTGCAAAGTTAGTTTAATATAAGTAGGTATCTGTAGAGTTGATTGGGATAGCTTAGTAGATAGTCTCTTTTTTGTGAATGATCGACCCTGCAAATTGGCAATAAAAGTTAGGTTAATGAAGAAGAAGCGTATCTGCAATGAAGCAGGTTTCACTAAAACTAGTTTGTTACTGTAAATATGCAGAAATTATATTAGTCACAAAGTCAGTTGCAAATCAAGTTACGGACACAAAATTAAATTTAGAAAACCACATCTTAGTAACTATTTTACAATTTAACCTTTCTCCATGTTTATATCCTCTTCATCTTCTTTTTTATTTCTCTTTTCAGGATGTCCTCCAGAAAAAATAGCACTAGGCATTCCGTTCTACGGCAGGACATTTACATTAACAAATGCTGCCAAAAACGGTGTGAGAGCCCCAACATCGGGCAGTGGTATAACAGGACCATATACTGCTACAGAAGGCTTCGTAGGTTATAACGAAGTAAGTAAATATTCAACCGTAAGGCACAATAATAATTATGAGTAAAGCATTTTTAGGCAACTTGGACCTAAGAACCTAGACAATCCCGTCGGGCTGCGGGTTGTGTGAAAGAGATACCGCGGGCTCGACACAAAGGAACGAAGAAGGAACATGGGTGGTTTTACCCTACCGCTCTGCCCAAAGCGGGAAGATTCATTTAATGATTTCACAACCTCCAAAATAAAAAAGGTCCTAGACAAAGTGACAATCTATCAGCGACAAAAATGATGGAAAGGTCCAAGAAAAAAAAATAAATGTAATAAAGAATTTGATTTTGAAGTCGAAATTGTACTGGACACATTCTAAAAACACATTCTGATTAAATAGTCAAAATGAAACAAAACGCTTGAAAATCGAACTACTTGCCCAAAGCCTCTTGTCGAACACGCTTTGACTTTGGATGCCTCTGATAGTTTTATATAGACAAACCGTACGGGTTAGCCAAAATCGGTTGTAATTTTAAGAAAATAGGCATTAATTAACAACCCAAAAAAATCCACAGAACAGAACTAAAACTTTTCAACAACAATCAAAATTAACTTCACAATCATAATATTAAGATGTCACTATTTCAACCAATGCTTATAGAGACTGGGAAATCCTGTAGTGGGAATGACAAAACAAACTCCACGTTACAAAGAGTAACTTTAAAAAGTTCACCATTATGGCCACGATTACAATCGAAGCAAAACTAGAAACAACACCTATAAAAAACTTTCCTTCAACTATTATACCGGGTGAAAGTATCTTTCTAAGTATGTGGTTGAACATGAAAACAATAAGCAAAAACATTCGCAGGTTCCAGAACTACAGTATGATGCGGTTCCACCATTAAACTAGTAAGAAAGCGAGGCAACATACCCTACTCACATCAAACTTATTCCTTTATAAGAACAACTGACACCCAAGTTTTCAAAACTTTGTCCGACTCAAAGCTGCAGATGGCATAAATTAAATTTTGGTGTTTCGTTTCACAAGGACGGCTAGAATTACCTTTGTCGAGCAATCGAGATTATTCAGTGTCTATTTTGCTTGGATTGTTTCTGTCTTAACTTACCTTAGAACTTGTCTCTTTATGTAATTTGCTATAATAATTATATACTTGCTAGGTAGATGTTTTAAGTAGGTTGTTATTGAAAAATATACGTGAACCTATTTAAGGCACCATCATCTGCCTCGCCTTTTCCGAGCAATGTTGGGGTTGACTGTATTTTAAATGGCGCAACTGCATATTTATTTATTTGGGACGCAATACTCATAACATAATAAAACGCCTTGGTTACGTATAAATAAGGCGCTTTGCACATGGAGCAACTATTGCAGCAATTTAACTGGCAACTGGCAACTATAGCTATTTACATATATTTGTATTGGACTGTGCACACATAGCAACTCGAGTTTCGAGTTCCGGTGATCGTCAACAGTTTTCAGTTGCTACAATCGATGACTAAGTTAGTAGCTAATTGCCGCAACTAGCAACTGTTAAATTTTAATATTACACCGATTTTTAAAGTTATCGTCGACGGCGACGACGTAATAAAATTAGAGCAATTGCTGCTTCTTCGATATTCATCGTCACACTGAACGCTGTCCGCTGCGTAGATTGAGCAACTAAGATAAGAAAGTTGCTCACATATTACAGATCACAACCGTAAACGTTGTAGCAACTATCAACTAGTTACAGGAAACTTTTAAAGCTGCTTAAGTTGCTCCATGTGCAAAGCGCCTAAGGTTCGTTTCCAACACCCGTTTTAGTTTTGCTTTGCCCACATGATCATCATCATCTGTCTCGCATTTTCTCAGTTACGGTTGAGCCGACTGTTTTCGCATTACTCACAATTGTTACAATCAAGTCTCATATGTGTGTTTTTAAAAGCTAATCCTTTAACTTCAACTCATTTCAGTTCTGCCAAAAACTTCAATCCGAATCATGGACCGAACACTTTGACTCCCTCGCTAAAGTACCATACGCCGTCAAGGGCAAAGACTGGGTTTCCTACGACGACGCCAAATCGATTGCTGCCAAAATAGAATACGCGAAACAGCTGAATATCAATAAGATAATGGTATGGAGTATCGAGACTGATGACTTCCTCGGAATGTGTGGGGATGGACCCAATCCTTTGCTTAACGCTATTAATATAGGCCTAGGTATTAATGCAACTGGTTCTAGTACAACTGAGTCAACAGGCAATGTGTTTTCTAGTACTATTGGGTCATCAGGTAATGATTCTCCTAGTACAACTGAGTCATCATATAATGTTTCTTCTAGTACATCTGGTTCCCCTACTGTTGCTCCAAACAATTATTGTAATAAAGAAGGTTATACATCAAAGCCTGGAGACTGTTCAAAGTTTCTATATTGCATGAAAGATGGCGCGGGTAGATTAACAGCTACGGAGTTCAAATGTCCTGCTAATTTGTTATGGGATCAAACTTTATTGAGTTGCAACTATCCGTCTATGGTTGATTGTAAATAATAAGGATGTGAAATTTTTTATTTGTAATAACTTACATTTTTGTCTGATTCTTTCTTAATCATAAGTTAGATTGTTTATTTTGTGTTAAGATTGGTTATTTTGGCAATGCGGTCGAATCCAGTTGAATTTATTTTGGGACATTAAATAGTGTGAAGTCCATTAAAACATGATCACAGTATTATATAGGTTCCTAGGTAGTTAATGTATGTGGATATATAAAGCTATGGTTTAATTTAATTTAACTTTTAATTTGTTTAAATGTTTTTTTTTTGTGTTTTATAGCATCGTATTGGATGATTCCGTAATGTTGCTATAATTAATATTAAATAAATAATATTACGCCTGTAATCTCCAAACGGTTCGGCAGAGATGTACGAATATTATTACGACACGCTCTTGGCCTGTTTTTTATTTTCTTTGAAAAAAGATACGCTCAGGATAATAAAATAATGTAAACGAAGTTTTTTTTATTCTTTATTTAAAGGGCTTTATCGCTGAGCGATAACGTCACCCTGTAAAATAAACAATAACACTATAACTAACAAAAATTATTTCAAAACAAAAAAACGAAGAACTAAAAAAAATGCTTGCATATACGATTATACTACAAACTTAGTCCAGAAATATTTTTTATAACTTTTTGTACAAAAACTGTTTCCATCCAAGTTCAAAATGATTTTCCTAGAAAGTCCTTATAAAGTTCTACTTTTCAGATTTTTCTCCTATTTTCTAAACTTATGGTTCAAAGTTAGAGGGAGGGGGGGGCACATTGTTTTTTACTTTTGGAGCGATTATTTCCAAAATCAAAAAATGATTTTAGTAAACCCCTATTCATTTTTAAATACCTTTCCAACAATATATCACACGTTAGGGTTGAAATTAAAAAAAAAATCACTTCCCACTTTACATATAGGGAGGAGCTACCCTAATATATTAAAACATTTATTTCCCATTTTTATTTTACCACTTTGTTGGCGTGATTGATACACATATTGGTACCAAACAGCTTTCTAGTGCTTACGGTCACAGAGATTAAGCGAGGACGGACAGACGGACAGACAGACATGGCGAAACTATAAGGGTTCCTAGTTGACTACGGAACCCTAAAAATGCTTCTATTGTTATGCAACTTAATATAATATTTTCTCCAAAATGTTGTCTCATAACCAGTAATAAAGTTGCTTTGAAATTCACCAGCGGTAGATTATTTGCTAGCGAATGCGTTCCAAGTTATAAAACTGTCATCTTCATAAGATGCTCGAGGTGTTCGCGAAATGCTCGAAAAAGGTGAAAATGTACTACATACTGCATAAGAAGTGTACGTATATCGTAGAAACGTTCTTATTATTTAATTTACCAGCAATTGCAGAAATAGATAATAATAATTGTAATCATCATCATCAGCCATAAGAGGTCCACTGCTGGACAAAGGCCTCCCCCATAGATAGCCATAACGAACGGCCATCTGCCTTTTGCATCCATCGGTTGCCCACAACTCTCACGATGTCGTCGGTCCACCTGGTGGGAGGCCTACCAACACTGCGTCTTCCAGTTCGTGGTCGCCACTCGAGAACCTTTCTTCCCCATCGGTTGTCGGTTCTTCGAGCGATGTGGCCTGCCCATTGCCACTTCAACTTGCATATTTTGAGAGCTATGTCGGTCTGAATAATAAAATTGTAATATGAATCTAAAATATTTTCACATTAGGAGTATAACAGACATGTCAAGAGCCACTCTTACATAATATATTTCATGAATGTAATATTTTAATTCTGTATGTAAACACAAATGTCTGAGCAAATAAAATTTCTTATTGTTATTCTTCTTAATCAAGCATAAATAAGAAATACAAAAATACTGATCAATTGAAAAAAGAAGTAAAGTCACTCCTAAGCGTTAACTACAGATGCTTATATCTTGCACAATAATCATTGATATAAAAACTAAAGATACGGTCGTCCGAACATTTTGCTCGATGCGTTCCCCATATAGAGAAACACTAACCTCATCTATAAGAACTAATCAGGCTGCTCGTAAACGTAACCTTGTATGAGCGGCGTGGCGTGGTATTATCGAGGTATAAAGAAACTAAATAAAGCTTTCATTAAAATGTTAATAAAAAAAAATGTTAAATTTTAATTTTTCATTTTCATTTTCTTTTAAACTTCGGTTTAGTCAAGACCTATTTGGGACCAAATTCGAGGCGTCATTTTATCATGCGGTCCGCCCAGTCCTTACGCAGTAGTATATAAGTCAATGACAATAATTCATACATATTTTATTTTTCAAACAAAAAAAAAATTAAATATTCATCATATTTCATTTTTTTGTTTTCAAATTACACACTAGGAATTTCTTCTGTATCGTGGGTGCGTTTACATACATTTAAAATCACATACCTACACAAATACCCAGAACCCGCGACACGCAGCGCAGCAGTCCAATTGCTCAGCCACTGCGCCAACCGTGCCGCCATAATATAAAAAAAAAAAAAAACAGTATGGGTCTAGAGAGAATGGAAACAATGCTTAAGGAGTAATCAAGAACCATACCTATCTAAGATTAGCTCATCATCATAATTATGCTAAGTCTTTTACCAACTATCATCATTCATTTTGCCAACTATCATGTTTTGAATGTAACCGAGTGCAGCTGAATACCAGTATTTTACATGGAACGACTGCTTATTTTTTTACCCGACTACGGCGAAGCCAAAAGGAAGGGTAATGATTTTGGCAGTCTATGTATGTATGTATGTATGTATGTTCCACCGTAGCGCCTCAACTACTGAACGGATTTTAATGAATTAGGTGTCAATAGATTCAAGAATAGCCCGGATGACATAGGTTATATAAATTTTATAAATTCTTTTTATGACGGAATTTAAATGTCAAAAACTTACCTCAAAAAATATTAAATTGAGATAATCATAGCAAGTTTGGTATCAAATGAAAGGTCTTGGCGAGCACATATACACACATACAAGTATGTAGGTATATCATAATTAGTTTTAGTCAATAATATACGTTTAGATTGCGGTCAACAGTTCTCGCGGTCTAGTCTGTGTTATTTACTCGTATCATGTAAAACAAAACAATATTTTATTCGTAGTCGGGTTTTAGATTTTTTTCCAAATTTAATTTTACATCTTCATCTCATCAGACAATTGTTTTTACCATATCATCCTTTACACAGACCTTCCATCGTTTCTTAGGTCTTCCTCTACTCTTATATCTATCCACATTTATACCCAAAACTATCCTAACGACATTTTCCTCATTCATTCATCACATGCCCGTACCACTACTACCGATTACCCCAGTGTTCAGTCTCCGGCTAAATATTCCTTAAAAACGAGTCTACTAAATATTTTCTACAATGTATGATCATTACCGGATCGTCTGACAACTCGGCGAATACAATCCATACTAATATTTTATATGCGAATGTAACTCTGTCTGCCTGTCTGTCTGTCTGTCTGTTACTCTTTCACGCCTAAACAGCTGAACGGATTTTGATGAAATTTGGTACAGACATAGTTTGGAACTTGAGAAAAGACATAGGATAGTTTTTTTTTTCGCGAGATAAACCAAAAATCTGCCGGAAGTCACTATTCCACGCGAACGAAGTCGCTGGCAAATGCTAGTTTTATATATGCGTCACTAACTCACCACATTGTAGACTCACCGTCTCTTTGGTAAACAAATAAGTTTTGTGTTTTCGTGCAGGTATTTGTTATGCTTTTCTTTTGTTAACTAGAGTAGGATACATAAGAAAGGGAGAGAGAAAACCGAACAGATTCGATTTCAACTATTTATAGGTCTTTTAATTACCGCTGAAACGGTCGATTTTGCGGTATTATAATAATAATAATATTCCACAACTATCACACAACGCCATCTAGTCCCAAGCTAAGCAGAGCTTGTGTTATGGGTACTAGACAACTGATAAACATACTTATATATTTCTAAATACATACATATTATAGATAACACCCAGACACAGAACAAATGATCGTGCTCATCACACAAACATTTGTCCTGGGTGGGAATCGAACCCACGACCTCCGGCATAGCAGTTAGGGTCACTAACCACTAGACCAACAGGCCAGTATTGTCATCATTATAGTCTAGTTTCGGTTTTAGTTGAATATTTTTTGAATGCCTACAAGAGACCACAAGGGCTACGATAGTCCGCAAGACCTACAATAGACCGCAACTCCTACAATAGTCCACAAGGCCAACAAAGTCTTATAACTAGTCCACTTTAGGTTGGTGCAAAAATAGATAATGGAAAGTGGAACAAATATTAAAAATATATAACGAAAATAATTACAGAAGACGAATCAAGAAAAACAACAAATCCGTGTACTGAATCAGTTAGTTATCCGACACATCGAGTAACCTAGATTGGTTCAAATCAACCAATACAATGTACGCAGGTAAATCTGTGTTACACAAAAGCGGCAATAAAATGATTCCCTGAAAGAACTCGCCAGCAAAGCTAGTAAGCTACAAATATCCAGTAATATGTTTTCCCGTTTCCCCTCGTCTTTCCCAGTCAGACATGAATATATTTTAGGAAAATTATGTACCTCATTCGTAGAGGTAATAGAACAAGGAATCATGGTAGCTTTTGGAGAAGGCAGTCATCGTCATCAACATCATTTCTGCCGGAAGACGTCCACTATGCGTCTACTGCTGGATATAAACCTCCCCCAAGTGTCGCCACATTGACCGGTCTCGGGTGTCTTGCATCCAGCGGATCCCCCCAGTATTCAGTAGGTCATCGGTCCACATAGTGGGACGACTTCCAATGCAACGGTTGGCAAGCAATGTGCCCTGCCCACTGCCATTTTTTCTTTTTTTACTCCTCTCGCTCTGGGCGGAGCGGAAGGGAGTGTCAGACATCTACTGACTAAAACCACCCATGTTCCTTCTTAGCCCTTTGTGTCCGGGGCCGTGGTATCTCTTTCGAAGAACTCCGCAGCCCCGTGCCACTTAAGTTTGAAGTTTCTTCGATGGCAGTACAAAAAAATGTTACGCCGAAAGTGAGCTCAAAAGAACTGTCACAAACCGCACTGACAGCTGTCAGTTTCCTATACTTCATTTGTTTTTGGGTAAACGGTGACATCCTTTGTTTGTATGAAAAGTGTTCCCAGAGTTCTGACAGTGACCCCCAAGGCATTTCCGTACTCTATGGTAATACCCATCGGCTTGGGTACCTATATATGCGAGATTTTTGTCACAGACAATTTGTTACAAACCTTTATGTAAGGGAGAATATGCGAGGGGCGACGGTATCAAATAACCCTTATTATTGCAGCTATAGAGCATAATTTATGTCTTTATTAGATTTTTTGAGACTAAGAATTTAGTCAAGGAGAGGCGTATGTTCCAGCAGTGGGAATGCTATAAGCTGATTATGCTTTGTCGAGAGTTTTGTCGGCTTGACTTTGATTTCAGTAACACTGAGCGCCAAGAAGTTATTGCACGTTGGATTTTCAGCGCTTGATTTAGCGTCCAGAGTTGAAATTCGAACGCGTTACTTTTAGAGAGTTAGTGAAATAGCCGACCTATACAAATCAATCAGCATGCAGTCATTCTTAGTATATTTTATTTATCTACAACGTTTTTCAACAGAAATAACGTAAGCTTTTGGATAGTCAACCCCATACATTTTTGGTAATTACGTGCCCCTAATACCCTAATCACTGGTAGTTTTCTTTCTAGGACTCCTCCAAAGAAAATAAGTTAAGCCCATTATGAAACTACCATACTACTATACACACTACTACTATTATGTACCTTCGAAATAAAAATAAAGATTGACAACTGTCCGCTTTAGCAGCGGTGGCCCAGTGGTGGCGGCTCGACTTACGAGCAATAAGTCGTGGATTCGGTAGATATCTGTCGAAGACATATTGTGACGTCTATCAACCCGCACTGGGCCCGCGTGCTGGTTTATAAGCCCATCCCCCTCCTAGAGAGGAGGCCTATTCCTGCAGTGAGAACATTATAGGCTGATGATGATGATGAGAGAGTGAAAGTTTAACAAAGGTTAAGGTTTGAAAGTTATCGAAATATTCTGAGCTCTCTCGTAGATTCTTCTGGCTACTACTATAAGAAGGTACTTATTTTTCACGAAGACTAAAGAAAACATTGCGCCACCAAAATTGGATATCACCCATCTACGATTTCAACCCAAAGGTTTTTCATTGAGTGTGACATCTTCTAAAAAAGAGACACTGTATCCTCACAGTCTTTAGTCTCATCATCATCAGCCTATAATGTTCCCACTGCAGGGACTCAGGCCTCCTCTCTAGGAGAGGGATGGACTATATAATCCACCACGCGGGCCCAGTGCGGGTTGGTAAATGTCACATGTCTTCGAATTTTTGGTTCTAAGACATGTCGGTTTCCTCACAATGTTTTCCTTCACCGTTTTGAGAGCAGCGGTGATGAAAAAAATACACAAAGTAATGCGCGTGCCTGGGTTTAAAACCACGACTTTTAACGACTAGTTTTTAGTCTTGCAGCACTTAATCCTGAAGCGTCACGCATAACAATACACAGTCTCCTTCATCACGGAACTCCTCAGAACTCACTCACCGCTTTATAAGTTGTCACAAACTCCGGGACACAGAACACCCCCTACTAAGATATTTTCAGGAAATCGTCTTTGACTTAATAATATGAGTAACATAACATAACATCAGACCGATAATTTCCGCTTGCAGCAACCAGTTCCTTTAGCATAACTTCCATCTGTTTTGATGTCTTAGCGAAGAGGACTATGTCGTCAGCGAATCATCGGTCTGCAATTAAACACCTCAAAGACAAAAATATCTACGAACGGCACTAAAACTCCTATAGTTATTAACCAAAACGCCATCGAATACGTAGAGAGCTACATTTACCTCGGAAAGCAATTATCCTTTTAAAACACAAGACACGCAGACGAACTAGATAGACGAATTAACATGACCTGGAAAAAGTACTGGAGTTGCAAAGAAATTTTCAAGTCGAAACTGTCAATAAGTCTGAAGAAAAAAGTAATGGACGCAAGTCTACTACCCTGTCTGACGTACGGCGCCCAGACCTGGATCTACACTAAGAACACTATGTCGAAAATACGGTCGTGCCAGCGAGCAATGGAGAGGAGCATCCTTGGCATCAAGCTCATGGATAAAATCAATTGTAATAAAATCAGATGCAAAACTAAAGTGATAGACGCAGTAACACACGCACGGCGATTGAAATGGAAATGGGCCGTGCACATTGCCCGCTATCCGCAAGCCAGGTGGTCTAAACGAGTAACCAAGTGGAAAGGCCCTGGAAATAAAAGAGCAAAAGGCAGACCACATGCTCGCTGGGTCGATGATATATTACAACTGGCTGGAAACGACTGGTTGGAAGTGGCAAACACCAGAAAACAATGGAGGCAATTAGAGGAGGCCTATACCCGTAAGGGGCCTTAACTTTTAGAATATTTTTTTTTGTATCCTAAGGCATGCTAAATCAAATGAAACGCTAAATTTAATTCAATCCATTGACTTTTTTAGTAAATGAATGAAATCATAAATGTACTGTAATACGATATGTTATGTAATAATTATGCAATGTGATATGGAATGTAATGTGATATGTAATGTAACATTCAAAACCTAAAAATTGTTATTTAATTATTAAGAAATGATATGTTAAATAAATGTTTTATGAAATTTACCGAAAATTAAATACTGCTAAAAGAGATCAAATGTTATATTATAAACTAATTAAATACGTTATGAATATGATCAATAAATATATAAATGTAATGTTTAATGAAATGAATTGATAAATTGAATTGAATCCAATCATTATTTTTTATTAATGTACTGATAAAATCATAAATTTCATAATATAATAATAATAATAGATAACGTAATATTATTATGCAATGAAATAGCTAATGTGATATAGAATGTAATATGAAATGTGATAGGTAATGTGATGATGTAATGAAATAATAAATGTTTTATGTTTTATGAAACGTAACAAAAATATATATATTGTTTAACGCATCGCGAAAAGAAATCAAATGTTTATAACTTTTATGTAAGCAATAATATAATATATGAATATGATCAATAAAGATATAGGTACATGTAATGTTTAATTTTATTAATGGTATTGTTAAATGTAAAGTTTAATGAATCGCTAATTGAAAATATAATCTAAGATAATTATGTAATGTTAAATTAATTAATGCATGACAAATAATGTAAAAAATCAAGTTGTTAAGGAAAATAAAAGGCTAAATAAATAAATAACATAACATCACGCCTGTAATCCCCGAAGGGTTAGACAGAGTTGCACCTAATAGTACACCCACAATCCCCCAGTTATGTTTAAGGCGAGGTTGCACTACTTTGTTTTTATGTACGCACGACCTAACCCCCCCGCCCCGCCGCGCGAGCGATATAATGCCTAAATTTTGACTGTTTTTTCTCTCTTGGAGAAAAATGATAAAGAAATTATACATTATGTGACCCGAAATAATACACATTTTTTACGACCTTTATTATGATATAAGTTTTATTTTTCAAAGCCTAATGTAACTCAAGTAAAACGATTTTAGCCATCATTTGGGCATGTCTTTGCGATTTAATTGGATGCAGTGAAGTGTGAGTAATCGTGTATCGCATGCCCGACATATCATGATCAAAGAGTCAACTATGTAATCAATTTTTTTCAAAATTTAAATCCGTTCCATGTACGAGTAAAACGCTATTGTTGACGACGTTTATCGGGGTAACCTCGCCTTAAGTCCCATGTATCATCTTGGCACAAATTCCAACTCCGTGACTGCTCCTGAGTAATTCTTCATGGAAAAACTCAATAACATGTTACAACAGCCCACTGACAGCACGCCACACTAGCCAGCCAAGCCACCATAGCCAAGCCACCATAGCCGGGCCACCATTGCCAAGCCACTCTAGCCAGCCCAATGACAGCCATGCCAATGACAGCCATGCCAATGACAGCCATGCCAATGACAGCCATGCCAATGACAGCCATGCCAATGACAGCCATGCCAATGACATCCGAGCCAAGCCACCGCCAGAACTACCGGACGACTCCGTTGGGGATAAAGCTATATAATGCCCTGCAAGCTCATTTTCGCGGTCTTGTCGCACTCGATTGTAATAGTTGTAAGGGGAAGCTCTGCCCGAATAAAGTTATAAATCAGTTCCTGTTTACTTTTACCACTGTCTTTACAAACACATTGCTCGACTCGGAAAACCAATCTCAGGACCTCATAGTCCCCGTCTACGGGTTGGTCACAAAGATACCGCGGTCTCGGCATAAAGGGCTAAGAAGGAACATGGGTGGTTTTTAGTCAGTAAAAGTCTGACACTCCCTTCCGCTCTGCCCAAGAGCGGGAGGGGTTATTTGATGATTTTCCACCCACCAAAAAAAAAGGCAGGTATAGGCAGGCAGTTATGAATATCAATATACTTGAATGAAACAATGTTAATTATTGATGTAATTAAAAAAAAAAAGTTTTATTAATGGGACAAGCCCACCACACTATTGCCAAGCCCAATCCCTACTTTAACTCCTGAAAACCAGAATCAACAGTGTCGACCACCAGAAAACCACCGAGACAATGAAGCTCGACGAAGTCTCAGAGAAACATTTAAGAGCTTATGGTACCTCAAACGCGAGTTTTATAATGCGTAAAAGTATATGATTCACTGCAGTAATCAACATCAGAAAAACATATGATACTAGCTTTTGCCCGCGACTTCGTTCGCGTGGAATAGTGACTTCCGGCAGATTTTTGGTTTAACTCGCGAAAAAAAAAAAAAAAAAACTATCCTATGTCCTTTCTCAAGTTCCAAACTATGTCTGTACCCACACAAATCGGTTCAGTAGTTTAGGCGTGAAGCAAAGACAGACAGACAGAAAGACAGACAGACAGAGTTACTTTCGCATTTATAATAATTAGTTAGGATTCTTCAGGATATATGCTAGTGCCATAGTGTTGTGAAAACATAATACAACTAACTTTGCTCGATAGAAAAAAATCGCGAAGATACCTCTAAAAATGTCTTTTAACGAGTAAAAACCGTACTAAAATACATGTCATCGTTCTGATTTTTTTGCCAAATAATTCTACAAGCAACATACTAAAGTCATAGTGTTTTACTTTTTTAGTCCAATCAATAGTTTTTTGTAAATCGCAAAATACCACTAATTTCACACTATTCGGCCGCAGCGAAAGACGTAACAACCGCTTTGTAGTGCAAGCTGATTAGAACTTTATTCTTACACTATTTCAAGCGAAGTTTGAACCACCACAAATAGGGTTGCTAATCTGAGGTAGCATACGCTCTGTCTTGGATCATCATCATTCGTGTGCCCTTATCCGAATCTATTTGGGTTCGGCGCAGCATCTCTTCTTATTCCATAATTCTCTGTTTTTAGCCCCAGTAATTGAAAATTATTTTAACATTGTAAGTTGAAACGGAATAATAATAAACAGTCAACCAGAAAAAAGTAAAAATAATAACTTTAGCTTCTGAAGTTGGTCACTTTTGTCGGTTTCATTTAGTTTTTTTATCACCGACTTCTGAAGCACTTTTTTATTGTTTCGTGTTTTTGAAGACTGATTTATTTTTCGAATAAAAGAACAATATTTCAAATCGGTTCAGTAATCACGAAGATATGTGGAAACAAACATACAAAAAAAAACGAATTGAGGACCTCCTCCGTTTTGGAAGTCGGTTAAAGATCAAAAACAATGAAGACGTTTCAATGTAAAGCACCTCTTACACAAATCATATAACCGTTTGATTACGAGCTTCTTAAGACATTAAAAGAATCCCACGTCTTACCCACTTTAATAAAATCTAATAGCGGACCATGCCTTTCGAGACGAGAATAGCTTCATCTTGAGAGAATTTCTAACGATTTCATTGTTGCTACGACGTAGCTAGTGCTACGAGACTGGCTACGTCAGCTACGCTTTCGTAGCAAGAAGACATTTCGGACTAGGCCATGAGCTGGTGCAAGTCAAATTATGCAATTCGGGTTTTTGTACTTTCTTGCGTATGTAGATATTTTTATTTAGCTTTTTTAGGTATTTCTTTTTTCTATCGTCGTGACAATTAACTGAATTTATTTATTTCAGAGAAAATCACATTTTTAAATACATCTTAAAAAAAACATGTGTAAATTATTTATTACTATTATTATTTATTCAGTTTCGGATAACAATACAATCCATTTATAATATCAACTATAATTTTAATCACCAGATCATTTCATATTGTGTTCTTAAAAGCGGAGAATAATTTCGATGTATGCCAAAGTTTAGTGACGTACTATCTGTCAGGCATTTAATTACAGTTTAACATAACATAATGCCAATCCCCGAAGGGTTACTCAAGGGTTTAATTTTGACAGTAAAATAAATGTTTAAGTCTTTCACCATCAAAAGGGGACAAAAAAATACAGCTGAAACTAAATAAAATATTATTATCAGCTTGTGAACCAACAGTAGGGCCTTCTTTAAGTGGATCACAGAATTCTAAAACTTCACTCCCACAATTCGTGAACTCTTACAAATGCTTGTTTTATTGCCATCGCTTTTTTACTGGTGGCAACACCGTCTAAAAAGTTGCCAGAAGACAAATTTGTGGGACGTGATGCCTTTCCGTTATGTCATACGGTTTGTTACAAATAAGAATGCAATGTGACAAGCATTTATAATGTTCCATTGTTATTATTGATGGTGGAATTTATTTGAAGAGAGGAATTATATTTTGAATTGTGGGTTTGAGAATGGAAGTTGAAGAAACTTTTGTTTATGGAAGAAAATTTGTTATCGTATGTCTTTCTGAGGGGGTTTCGAAAGTAGTACTAGCTCAACAAAAAGATTTTGTTATGATTTTTTTAAGTTTAGTTATTTAAACCTTTGTCTTCTGCCCTTTACCTTTGCCTTTTGCCCTTTGCCTTTGGTCTTTGCCCTGCAGTTGGACAATATTGGCTGGTTATAATAATAATACCTACATAATAATAATGTGACAACCAGTCTCACCAAAGTATATCTGTATCGAGTTACCTAGTACTTATTGAATTGTGTACCTACCTAGTACTTGTTGGTTGTACCAGTAAAAATCCCGTCAATAGATAGGTTACTCAATATTCAAAACAACCACAAATTACATCTTGTCTTTGCCCTTTGCCTTTGGTCTTGGCCCTGCAGTTGGACAATATTGGCTGGTTATAATAATAATACCTACATAATAATAATGTGACAACCAGTCTTACCAAAGTATATCTGTATCGAGTTACCTGTGTTGTGTACCTAGTACTTGTTGGTTGTACCAATAAAAATCCCGTCAATAGATAGGTTTTCCAATATTCAAAACAACCACAAATTACATCATGTGCTAAGCGTCCATTAAATTTCAACCAGCACCAAAATAATGGCTACACCGCAACCCATTGAAGTTCCCGATGTAATAGTCATCAGTAAATTGTATAGTACCTACTCGTAATTTTCATTATTAATTTATGGTACCTATATGCTCTCCCATTCATTAGTGAAATACAGTTTTGCAGGTCGCGGCTTATGTGTTGATAATAATGAGACAAGAATAGTGCGGTCAAATTCATCATCATCATCATCATGTCAGCCGAAAGACGTCCACTGCTGGACATAGGCCTCCCCTAAGTGTCGCCACATTGACCGGTCCCGTGCGTCTTGCATCCAGCGGATCCCGGGCGTCTTGCATCCAGCGGATCCCCACAACCTTCACCAGGTCATCGGTCCACCTAGTGGGAGGCCTTCCAACGCAACGTCTTCTGATTCGCGGTCGCCACTCCAGAACTTTCCGGCCCCATCGGCCATCCGTTCTGCGAGCAATCATGTGCGGTTAAATTAGATCAAAAAAATGTTGAAAGAGTTGTAATTGTCATAATATGTAAAAATATACTACGTTTGTATGCTAGTGCTTGAATAAGAATAAAATTAAAGACTTTTTTTTTTTTTTTTAATTGGTGTAGGTATCTCAAAAACTTAAAAATAAAAGTGTTAAGACATTTTTACCCGACTGCCGCGAAGCCCAAAAGGAGTATACTAAGTCCAAATTGGTTAAATTTCCTGTAGTCGGCGGTGTCATATTCAGAGCTTTAAATGGCGATACCTTAAAAAAACCTACATAAAACAAAATTACGGCTCTAAAACCCATCAGCTTCAAGCATAAAAATCAAGCTAAAATGCACCATAATAGTAATAATATATTATTAAATCTACCCTAAAAAATACAGCACAAAGTCTTCAAAGACCGTGGGTAGAAGTTTAGTAAAAATTTGATCAGTTTAAACAAAGCAATTCATATTCATGAATGGCAATAACTCTCTTGGAGGCCGAATAAATTAGATACCGGGAATTAAACAAGGAACATGGAAAAAATGTCAATGCGGTATGCGGTCGAAGTTCTAAGGTACCTACCTATGTTCTTTATTTAGAGTAGGTAGATTAACCAAAAATATGCTAAGGTGGTTTGATCATGTGGAGAGGATGAGTGAAAGTCGATTCATCATCATTAGCCTATTAATGTTCCCACTGCTGGGACACAGGCCCACCAGGCCAGGCTATTATCTACCACGCGTGCCTAGTGTGGATGGCTAGATGTCACATGACTTCGATTTTTTGGTTCTAGGACATGCCGGTTTCCTCGCGATGTTTTCTTTCATCGATTTTGGGAGCATTTGTGATGAAATTAATTTAAAGTAATACACCTGCCTGGGTTTGAATCCACGGCTCACTGCTTGTAATTTGGGGCCGCCACCACTGGGCCACCGCTGCTCTCGTCTCGAAGATACCTACCTCATCATCAATCATCAACAGCCTATTAATATTCCCACTGCTGGGACATAGGCCTCCTCTCTTTGAGAGGGAATGGACTAATAATCAACCTTGCGGTCCCAGTGCGGATTGGTAGATCTCACATGTCTTCGAATTTTTTGGTTCTAAGACATGCCGGTTTCCTCACGATCGATGTTTTCTTTCACCGTTTTTCTGAGCATTTGATGGAATAAATTACACAAAGTAATGCGCCTGCCTGGGTTTGAATCCTCCGCTCACTGATTGTAAGTCGGGGCCACCACCACTGGGTCACCGTTGCTCTCGTCTCTAAGATACCTACCTCTTAATTCCACTTCAATGACACATCTCTTTATTTCGACGCTCCAAGGATTGTCTCTAAAGAAAAAAGTTTCCTGCCCCAAATTTACTTGCATCTCACGTAGCTATTAGGGATGGAGGACAAATAAGACGTTTATTTAAACAAGGGTGCAGTGTAGAGCTTAATATAAAGCGAGACAACCCTGTTTAAGTAACAAATACGTATAGATAACGTTCAGGTATTTGTTGATTTGTTTTGGGGGAGAGCTTAACGTGATGTTCTTCTTCTTATCGTGTAGGCAGTAAGGTCTAACGACCCCACACACCCTAGTGTCAGAGTTTCTAAGCCGCCTCAAGGGCCTTTGACATGGTTTGACGTCCACTATTTGGCGGTCGGGACCACCAGCTTATAAGTGCCTTCCGAAACACGGAATCATCTTCCCACTGCTGGGACACAGATTTGAGGGACGGGCTGAAATCCACCATACAGGCCCAATGTGACGCCGCGGGAGACGCTCCGGGCGTCGGGGGCCACGTGATGGCTTCCGGCCACCGTAGACGCGGCCTGTGGACGGTGAGTGATGGCTAGTTCGCCGTCCGGCCGTCTTATGACGACGACAGGCCGTGTCGACGGCGCGTTCGTGTTCCACGCGCGCTACAAAGGGATGTCAGCAACATGGGAGGGGGGGGCCCCTCCCATGGGCTGCGAGTTGGTCACAAAGATACCGCGGCCTCGACATAAAGGGCTAAGAAGGAACATGGGTGGTTTTTAATCAGTAGAAGTGTGACACTCCCTTTGGCTCTGCCCAAGAGCGGGAGGGGTTAAATTATTTGATGATTTTCCACCAAACAAAAAAAAAATAGGCCCTATGTGACTCAGTTAATCCCATATAGCATTAATTTAATAAACTGCCTGTTTGGTCTCGTAGTCACAAGCGTGACTGCTGAGCAAGAGGTCCTCGGTTCGATTTCCGGGTCGACTGTCGAGCAAAATTGATACCTATTGAGTTTATTCATCAGGAAATTATCAGTAGCAGCCACGGAGTCGGGATTTGTTTGTGTTGATGGTAATGGTCGCCCCCAATTACATGTGGCTTAAACATAACTGGGGAAATATGGGGAGTACTATTAGGTACACCTCTGCCTAACCCTTCGGGGTAAACAGGCGTGATGTTATGTTATGTGTACTTAATCTATTCTAGCCAAACAATTCTCTAACGATGCATACTTCAGCCAATGACCCCGATTAAACGTTCAAGACTTCCTTCAATATTTCCTCACGGAACATTACCGAAGGATCGTTTATATGAGTAGGTAAGTACTCTCAGTTAGGACTAAGAGTGAGCAGTTATCAGCGTCTTCCGCATGGTCGGTCGTGAGGCATCGCTCGCTAGACCCTGTGTCCAATCGCCGACAATTTGTTACATTGTTCTGCTTGAATTCCTTTTTACATTTCTACTCGATGGTACTTTAGTTGGAGATAATGCGGATATTGGTTGTAATAACTGCGTGTTTGCTTGAAGCGAAACTCATACATTTTAAACAATGTGAATACTAAGAGATATAAATAGTCCGGTCAATATAGACATTTGAAACAACAATAATTCCCACAGAGCCAAATATTGTTGGAGAGCTGGGGTATACCATTACAAACAAAGCCTTAAAAACCCCCATCGATCCTATGTGTGCTACAAAAGTTATTCGGGGTCAAAGGTCAAAATTTGAGGATTTTTGAATTTTTCTCGAAAACGGTAAGTTTTATCAAAAAAAAAAACTCTACCCAAAGTTGTAGATCATAAAATTCTCTACAAAAATGTGCTACATTATTATTTTCTAAGAGTTACCATTCCTGAGATATCGCGATTCTAACAGTCACATTATTCTTAACTACTTATTATAAAATAAAGTCGCTTTCTCTGTCCCTATGTCCCTTTGTATGCTTAAATCTTTAAAACTACGCAACGGATTTTGATGCGGTTTTTTTAAATAGATAGAGTGATTCAAGAGGAAGGTTTATATGTATGATAACATCCATTTGCACACGTGCGAAGCCGGGGTTGGTCGCTAGTTATGTATAAAAGCGAAAGGTAACTCACTCCTCACGAGATCTCGAAAACCGCTGGACGCATAAAGATGATTTTTGGACAGGAGGTAGTTTATAGTTAGTAAACGTCCGCTAAGAACGGATTTTGCGACAGGGCCGTACTAGGGTGATCTTAGGGCCCTCGCAAGTTTGTATGAAAGTCCTTTATTTTTTGTGCTACAATCTTGATTTTTGGCAGAGACGTAGTTTATAGTCAGTAGACGTCTGCTATGCATTAATTTTCTGACAGGGCTGGATTAGGGTGGTCTATAATGAGCTCGCAGAACGGATGGCCGATGGGGCCGAAAAGTTCTGGAATGGCGACCGCGAACCGGAAGACGTTGCGTTGGAAGGCCTCCCACTAGGTGGACCGATGACCTGGTCAAGGTTGCAGGAACCCGCTGGATGAGAGACGCACGGGACCGGTCAATGTGGCGACGCCTGGGGGAGGCCTATGTCCAGCAGTGGACGTCTTTTGGCTGAAATGATGATGATGATGATGATAATGAGCTTTTGCAAGTTCTGATTCAAACAAACTTGCGTGGGCCCTTAGACCACCCTAATCCGGCCCTATCGCAAAATCCGTTCTTAGCGGACGTCTATTATCTATAAACTACCTCCTTGCCAAAAATCATATTTATATGTCGCAGATTCAACACCGAGGCACAATATTTAGAGTTGACAATTTAGAATAACGCCATCTATCATCGTTTGTCGGAAAACTCGGAAACGTCAAGCAGTGAGCTTGGGTGAGGTCGATACAGAGCGTGGCAGGTCTGGTTTGACAGCTGTCAGTTGTCATATGTCAAATGTCAGTTGTGATATGTCAGACGTCAGTGGTCAGTGGTCGGTTGACGTTGACATTAGACGCATTTGATTGGAGGGACGGGACTTTTTGGTGAGACACGAGCGCGAACGGTCGTTCTGCCCGCCTGTATCGAACTTACCGCGTTTCCGTACTTTAATCCATTTCCATCGGCTTGATCGTTTGAGATTTTGTTAATTTGTTATCGGAAGTAAATAAATAGGCGGTTGTAACCAGTGTTGAGACTATTATTTCGTACCTCCGCCATGCCGAACTTGGAATCTGACAACGATGAACCCGAAATAGTTGTGCTACCTTCGTCATCAGAAGTGGTATGTAACTTTAACGCCTACATAGTGTAAGTGACAGTACTAGGCCGGAAAAGTGTAAAGACAATGCGCGTGCGTCTGAAAGTGACATAGAAACGGAAATGTGGTGTTTTCTGTTCGAGCAAATAAACAAAAACTTTATGACTATTGTGCATGCAATGAAATCACCTTTTGCGGGTACGGCTATTCGCCTACCGCATTTTGACCCTGAAAAACGGAATATTGTCCCGCGTGCTTGGTTGGCAACAGCCGACATGTGTGTTATCGATCCGATTAGTCAAGGTGCATCGTTGATGATTGCTTTGAACCGCGCACTCATGGGAGAAACGGGACGAACGGGAGCCACACATCTACTGTAGGTGCGTCGTAAGTCGGCACCTCCGTCGCTGGTCATCCTCCGCTGGGCCTCCTCCGGGTAACCGTTGGTCTCACCTGGTGGGGATGGACCGCCGGGGTGCTGTGAAGACAGCTGCGCCGTGAAACCGGCGCTGTGGCGTGCCTACAGGGGACGCAGCGAATTCCACGAGACTCATGGGAGAAGTTTCGTCATGGCGGTCGTCCATATCATGTCCTGGGATGAAATGGAGCGATTTTAAGGAGCTGTTTATAGTCTGGAGTGCCCCGTATATGACGATCGCGAAGACCCTGATGCGACATCAGAACCGGGATTCACTCGAGCTGAAGAAAATACGAAGAATGGCGCGATGACGTCACGGTGCGCTGAGAATTTACTTCGGCAGCGGCGCCGGCGGCGCGGCGGCGGGACGCGGCTTGGCGGCGCGCGGTTGGCAGCGCGGCGGCGCGGCAGGCCTATCAAGCAGTGCCTGCAGCCTGCAGCAGAGGCAAATAGCGAGCGACGTGTTGAAGTTTGCTATGTGAGCAATCCCAGCAGTGTGCTGATGAATATCTGGTGAGTCGTATCCATTTTACTATGATTCTGGTGCCGAATGCTCTCTGATCAAAAATGTTTCGTTACAGTACAGTGGCAAGCGTGTAAATAACATTGTAAATTGACCCGGGATAGGTCATGATAGTTTGTACTTCACAATTATTTACCGAGGTTATGATTATCGATTTACTATTAGAGATTTTATTTTATGTTGTACCGGATAGTTGTTTTAAAAAAAAAAATGATCTTTAATTGGCGTTGAGATTTTACAACAAGGATTTAATGTTAGTTAGACGTGTGATAGTGTTGTTTTTGTGTCGTGAAAAGGTTGCTAGGTTATGTGATGTTTCAAATAAGCTCAAGAATGCTTCTAATATTCAAATTGATTTCAATACAGTTGATACAGATGTTCCGTTAGAATTTCGTTCCCAAGTAATTAATCTATTGACAGCATATTCATCTTTGTTTACTAGTGATTTCTAGATCCCATATTACAACAAGACTAGTTGAATACTAAGTGGTCAACTTAACATTTAAAGTACCTAGCATAGTAAGAGTTTTCTTATAACCTGTAACGATAAAGGAAAAATAAAGTAACATGTTGAACAACCCTACTTTAAAAAATATTTTGATAAAGGCTCGAAATGATTATCTTGATGGTGTTGTGCATGTAACCGGATGGAGGTTACATGTGGAGGTGACCGGATAGAGGTTGCCTGTTGTGTATGTAACCGGATGGAGGTTACATGTGGAGGTGACCGGATAGAGGTTGCCTGTTGTGTATGTAACCGGATGGAGGTTACATGTGTAGGTGACTGGATAGAGGTTGCCTGTTGTGTTAGTAACCGGATAGAGGTTACGTGTTGAAGACCGGATGGAGGTCGATTGTTTTGATGCTTATGGCCGGATGGAGGCTATAAGTGTGATGATGAAGACCGGATGGAGGTCGATTGTTTTGATGCTTATGGCCGGATGGAGGCTATAAGTGTGATGATGAAGACCGGATAGAGGTCAGAGTATGAGCACTGCAATATTTTAATGAGTTTCCTATTATTTGAATGAGTATGGGTGTTGTTCGACATGTCAGCTTTGAGAGAAAGATTTTGTTATGATTTTCATTAGAACCTGTAATGATTTTGATCAGAATACCTTTTATTCCCCACCCACTTGGGCCAGGAATGGCCGAACGACTGGTATTGGGCAGACTTCTGTAAGGTCAACTGTACAAATGACTTCTGTTGAGACCGATGGAATTGTTTTATTTAGAAATTCTATTTCACGTTTTACCCGACAATTATTTGCGATTAGTTTCGGTTCATAATGTCATCAAATGAGATACGATTTGAGAAAATACGGTTAATTGAGACATGTGACGCAATTGCTGACTGTAAATTTGACTTTGACACGGTAGACACTGAAGGGGTCAGACCTTAAGTGAGAGGTAAAAGATGCAAATGTAGTATGCAAGTGACTCGGATTGCATACATTGCAATGCTGTTCGTTGCTGCACGCGTGTAAGTGTTTACTTGAGGGCTCTGACCAACGTCCAGCATGGAATTGTAGCTAAAGGTGCTAAATACAGGCAATGTGTTGAGTTGAGTTGATGTTGGGTACCGGATGGAGGTCCCATGGTTGCCGGATGGAGGCAATGAGATGTGTTGAGGTTGGGTACCGAATGGAGGTCCCATGGTTGCCTGTTGGAAGCTGTGTGTGTTGTATGTGACGAAGCTGGGTACCGAGCAGAGCATTGCATACTGGATTTGATCGGATACTAGATTTGGTCGAAAGTTGATGATTCTTGAAGAATGTTGATTTCAATGTTGAGATTTTCTTTATGAGATTTGATGAGATTATGGATCAGAACAAAATTTTGTTTTCAATTGTGTGTGTGTGTGTTAATACTCCGACGTCTTGGTCAGGGAGGCCGAGTAAGGGACGATTTACTTTCCGTGAATTCTTGTTGCAGATACCTCACACGAGGACGTGTGAAATGTCAAGATGGCCGTGTCGCAGATTCAACACCGAGGCACAATATTTAGAGTTGACAATTTAGAATAACGCCATCTATCATCGTTTGTCGGAAAACTCGGAAACGTCAAGCAGTGAGCTTGGGTGAGGTCGATACAGAGCGTGGCAGGTCTGGTTTGACAGCTGTCAGTTGTCATATGTCAAATGTCAGTTGTGATATGTCAGACGTCAGTGGTCAGTGGTCGGTTGACGTTGACATTAGACGCATTTGATTGGAGGGACGGGACTTTTTGGTGAGACACGAGCGCGAACGGTCGTTCTGCCCGCCTGTATCGAACTTACCGCGTTTCCGTACTTTAATCCATTTCCATCGGCTTGATCGTTTGAGATTTTGTTAATTTGTTATCGGAAGTAAATAAATAGGCGGTTGTAACCAGTGTTGAGACTATTATTTCGTACCTCCGCCATGCCGAACTTGGAATCTGACAACGATGAACCCGAAATAGTTGTGCTACCTTCGTCATATACATCAATCGGTTTTCGAGATTTCGTGAGGAGTGAGTTACCTTTTGCTTTTATATAAAGGCTCTTAGAATCGCGATATCTCAGGAATGGTAACTCTTAGAAAATAATAATGTAAGGCATTTTTGTAGAGAATTTTAAGATCTACAACTTTGGGTTGAGGTTTTTTTTGATAAAACTTACCGTTTTCGAGAAAAAATCAAAAAATCTCAAATTTTAACCTTTGACCCCGAATAACTTTTAAATAACTTGTAAAATATTAGGGTCTACCTTAGCTTATAAAGTAGAATTTTTTATTTCCGAATTTTGTTTTGCGTAGCAGTGGATGGCAGAAACTTCATTTCGCCGAAAATCATTTGGCGTACACTCATTTACCATACATTCAAAACGCATAATTTTGTAAGTCAGAATCATCTTTGAACATAAACTTAATTTCCAGAACCAACATTTCGCCGAAAATTCATAATCAGAATCGTCTTTTGGCACGCATTTCTTAGACGTGTAACAAGCAGCAGGCATGACTTCTGTCACAGCTCCGGCGCTGCGGTGCTCTAGCGGTCTCACGCAAGCATATCGTCGCAGATGGTTTTAACACACACCGCCGCAGCTTCGGCTTGCTGGCCAGCCTCAGCCGCGGTTGCACGCGTTTAAGCCACCTGCTCCTCAGCTTGCGGGCCGCCTCGCCCCTCCGCGCCTACGCGGGCTTAGATTACACTCTCGGGGTAGGGCAGAAGAGACTACATGGAGTCGGTTTTGCAGCGATTCGTTACTGTCACTAACTTTTGTAGCAAAAGGTATTGAATTTTAAATTAGTTCAAAAATATTGTAGGTAATAGGGCATTATACCTTAGAAAATTCTGACATCTTTAAAGTAAGTATGACATTGAAAATTCGGCCATTTAAACATTCTGTGAAACGATAATTATATTAAATAATTGTTTTGCCTTACACACATTCGTTCAAAGAAGAATATGCCAAGTGTGTTAAGCCAAATAAACGCAACATCAAGTTTCTGCCAGATAGATGGTACCCAAAATATTATTGTCTATTTTTTATCTTTTAGTTAAAATAATGGTTAAAATAGTGCAACATTCAATGCTTGTGTCAGTGTCATTAAATTGTCATTCATAGAAATGTCACAGTCACAATGACAAGACACCCTATATTTCCGCGTTCCGTACCAGAAGAGGAAATCCTGAGCGTTAGAACGCGTTAACCGATCAATCAACTAACGTGTGTAAAAGAGACAACCAATGTCTAATCGTTTCATAGTAAGTTGAAAATGGAACACGAGTTAACTCTAACGTTATTGATGCCGTTTTGCAGTAGTAAAATATTTTATCATATTTATTAATTATTTACTATTGAAAATTAATTGTCATGGCTTCCACATCCAAAGATATTCCTACGGTCATCATTGAGGAGAACCCTCCAGATGATTTGGAACCCGGTGCGTGTTACGACAGCATCCTAAATCCTACAGATTCGTTCGAAGAGTTCGCCTCTGAGATGAGTTCTAGTCTTCAAGAGCGCAATATATCATTGAATGCAATAAACAGCACTATTATTGAGATTCAAAGTGAAATTGGGGAGAGTTCTGCTCCGATAAAAGCTACAAAGTCGACCGATGATTTACAGAATAAAGATGTAAGTTTTTTTTTATTTCTTTGTGATCAAGTTAACAATTTTCTTTGGCCTATCAGTAGGTACATTATTTCTAATCACTTTTATCGATTTCCTACTTCTTAGGAGTCAATATCAGCATCAACAAGCAACTCAAACCTGACAGAACAGAATGGTGATGACACAGACAATGAAAAGGATGATTATCTTCAAACACCAGAACTGGTGAACAAAGAGAAACATGTCTTTATACTGAGTTCTGCTGGTAAACCGATTTATTCTAGGTAAGTAAGTAATTTTTGAGCAATATTTAGAAGTCTTTTCTTTCAAGGCCAGAATGAGTAGTTGATTTATCTCGTAGTTATTATTCATCATTCTCCTGCTCTCATCCCAATCTACCTACGGTATATCTATGGTCGCGCACTATGTCTTCCTTTTTATGTTAAACTACGGTTTCGTCCGCATAGATGTTGGTTTAACTACAAAGATGACGATTTTCCATACAAACTTTCATCCCCTATTTAACTCCCTTAGGGGTTGAATTTCGGAAAATCCTTCCTTATGCCTTGTCTACATTATAAAGGGAACCTCTGTGCAAAATTTCAGCTTTCTAGGTCCAAAGGTTTGGGCTGGGCGTTGATGAGTCAGTCAGTCAGTCGGGACTTCTCTTTTTATATATATAGATGTGCCTACTCCTGACCTCAATCTAGTCCTGAGGACAGAGTTGAGGTTGATGATGAAACAAGCTCACCCTAAAGAAGCCTATTGACTCGCGATTTAAACACATTGGTGATAAATGAACTTGGGAACGCTATGGAGGCACGAAATTCCACTCCTCTTCTTCCATACCACTATTACTGATCATCTTGGTAGTTAACTCTTTTATAGCCATATTAGCATTCATACAGTCCATCCATTGTTTCTTGTTTTGGTATTCCTCGACTCTTATAGCCTACCAAATTAGAGCCTTTGGTCAACTGGACCTGCTTGCTATTGGACCCGCGGCCCATTAACCATTGGTTGAAAAATCCTGTGGGTCAGTTTATGTGTCCAGTTGACTAAAGACTCATTTTTATTATATTAGTCTTTTTTGAAAAAATAATTGATTTATTTTTCCTATTACTACCTACTCATTTTAAATATATTTTTTATTTCCTCATAATGTATTAAATCAGGAAAAATAAAATTAAGTAATAAAGTGATCAATTTTCCTAATTGTAAAAATTATATTGTTTTCAAATAATTTCAGGTATGGTAACGAAGATAAGTTAGCAGGTCTATGCGGTGTTATACAAGCTCTAGTAAGCGTTGTAGAGGAACAGAACCAGGATATATTGAGATCTATCACAACCAACGATTGTAAGGCAGTGTTCTTGGTGAAGGGACCTTTGATACTGGTTGCGGTGTCCAAGTCTAATGAGAGTGAAACACAACTTGTTTTACAGTTGACGTAAGTTGACATTTTTTTATGTTCACTGCAAATAAGATATACCTACCATTATGATAATTGATATCCATTTATCTGACCTCCACAACCGTTAATACCGGGTAATACAATACCCCTTGTTAAGACTGGTTGTCAACTTTCAGGTCACTGACTACCTGTAACAACTTCCAAAGTTATATGACAGGCGGGACTAAACGTGCTTTCTGCTTCAGCTCGACCCGAGTGGAAGTTATTATTAAGCCTCGAGGTATTAGTCATTATTTACTTTGTAGTAATATATGTTTTCTCAACTTTCAGGTATGCATTTAATCAAATAGTTTCAGTACTTACACTCACGCAGCTGAACAGAATATTCGAACAGAGAAGAAACTATGACTTGCGGAGGTTACTTTCAGGAGCAGAGCGACTTATTGACCATTTACTTATATTTATGGAGAAGGACCCTGCTTTTTTATTAGGTGAGTGGAGAAGGCATTTAAAAAGGTATAAACTTCATTAGAGCAGCGGTGGCTCAGTGGTGGCGGCCCCGACTTACGAACAGTAAGTCGCATTACTTTGTGTAATTTATTTCAACATCACTGCTCTCAAAACGGTAAAGGAAAACATCGTGAAGAAACCGGTATGTGTTAGAACCAAAAAATTCGAAGACGTGACATCTACCAACCCGCACTGGGCCCACATGGTGTATTATAGAGCCCATCCCTCTCCTAGAGAGGAATTCTGAGTCCCTGCAGTGGGAACATTATAGGATGATGATGATGATACACTTCACAATGCCAATGGCATGAAGTATAATTCATCTGCCTAGCCTTTTCCCAGCAATGTTGGGGCGGCTTCCAGTCCAACTGGATGCAGCTGAATAACAGTATTTTACATGGAGAACCTATCTGACCCCCACAACCCAGTTAATAGTGGATAACATAATACCCTTTGGTAAATGTGGTTCTGGTTGGCTGGACATTTCTTCAAAACTGCTCGCATTTAAGTAGGTCAATAGGGCACTTTATGTGACGGCTAAACACCCTTATTTCAGAATAGGTGACGCTACAGAATCTTAGATAATCGATCGAAAGCGTGTCCAGCCAGCTTGAAAAACCACTTTTCGCTGGTCTCTCAATCTCCGTAACGGAAGTGATTTTGACGACTTTTTGCATATCAACGGGCGTCACATAAATATGTGACAGGCATCAAGCTAAAAGTTTTGTGATACGTACAGTGGTTTAGTAGAAAAATGCAAAAAACTGTGTCCAGCCATCTTGAATTTACGTAGAAAACTTTTGGCTGGCACTTCCGAATCCCACATAACGGGAGCGTTTTCGAATATGGTTCCTTTACTAATACTTGGTGACGCAATGTGTGACAGTAATAACGTTTGATTTATGCCGTCACATGCAAGGGTTTACGAGATATCAATGAAAACTTAATGTATACTTGTGTCCAGCCATCTTGAACTCAGGCTGGCTGGACACCTGTATCTCCGCTGCCTGATGATCTACGACCTTCAGAATGGTATCAAAATGTTGTGACGGGGACGATAATGGTAACCTGAATTTGTGACGGAGAAACTTTGCGTAGTTTCAAAGATATTGATCTATTAAATTTTCCCATACAAACACTGTAGTAGGGTTACCAATATTGTAGGTTTTATGTAGGACTAAGTATTTAAGGTGTTTTCTTTAATGGACGAAAATTCGCGTATTGGTGATACTAATACGAACAACTGTAGATATTTTAATCAATAGAAGACAAAAGTGTAGAAGTGAGGAAGGGGGGGGGAGATTTTTTTTAATGTTATTGATTATTTACGTGCAGATACCTATCTACTCTTTTTAGTAGATAATTATTGGTGTTTTTATGGTAAGTACATAGGTAGATATTGTGTCAGGATAACAGACTAATGCTCTAAGGTATTTAAATGAAAAAATAATGTAGGTAAATAAAATCACATTTATTTATTTGCGCTAGAGCGTTTCAATGACGAAAATGACGACGATCAACTCCATTTGCACTTCAATAACCCCCGCCTTGTACCAAAGCGTTGTTTTTACCGACGCCCTAAGTGTTTGAAGCGCAAATGAAGCCGGTGGTCGTCATTTTAATCATATAAATAGCTGAATAAACTAAAATATTCTTCAATACCTATTTATGGAAAAGAATAAAATTATTACACAAAATAAATCACAGCATCAGTTTTCATTTGGTTTTATTACGTACTACCATTATTACGCTGTCACACTCACAGCCTGTGTACAATCTCAGTGTCAGTGCATCAGTGCTGCCAACAAGACCGATATAGAATCTGCTAAAATGGTGTTAAAATTATGCCAATTGCTTTATAGAAATGCTAAAAAATCTGCTAACATTTTTCAGTGTCAAATGAAACGTAAAATAGTTTTAACTTTTTTATTATTTAACAAAATATACATACTGTTTTAATCGACTATGATCTCAAATACTCTTTCCATTATGTTGGCACCAGAAGCGCCAACAATATAGTAAAGGGATTTTTTTTCTAAATGGAAATAATTGCGTACGCATTAATGTATTTTATTTTATAATTATTTTATATGCTAAAAATATGCTAAACAACTAATAAGTTTGCTAAACAACATGAAAAAATGCTAAATTGGCATCACTGAGTGCAATGCACTTTGTTCTTTTTTGTTAGTGTTTTTAATTATTATTTTGAATTAACACATACTTACGCTTTTTACTGCAGGAAAACCTTTTATTCCCACGGAGAAATCAAATACAAAGCAGGCGTGGCTGCTACCGGCCGATTAGTCGATTAAAAAGAAATCCGTTATTTATGTAAAAATTATGGTCACCTCACAATATTAATGGATGTTTGTATGGGAAAATTTAAATGATCAATATCTTTGAAACTACGCAAAGTTTCTCCGTCATAAATTCAGGTTATCATTATCGTCCCCGTCACAACATTTTGATACCATTCTGAAGGTCGTAGATCATCAGGCAGCGGAGATACAGGTGTCCAGCCAGCCTGAGTTCAAGATGGCTGGACACAAGTATACATTAAGTTTTCATTGATATCTCGTAAACCCTTGCATGTGACGGCATAAATCAAACGTTATTACTGTCACACATTGCGTCACCAAGTATTAGTAAAGGAACCATATTCGAAAACGCTCCCGTTATGTGGGATTCGGAAGTGCCAGCCAAAAGTTTTCTACGTAAATTCAAGATGGCTGGACACAGTTTTTTGCATTTTTCTACTAAACCACTGTACGTATCACAAAACTTTTAGCTTGATGCCTGTCACATATTTATGTGACGCCCGTTGATATGCAAAAAGTCGTCAAAATCACTTCCGTTACGGAGATTGAGAGACCAGCGAAAAGTGGTTTTTCAAGCTGGCTGGACACGCTTTCGATCGATTATCTAAGATTCTGTAGCGTCACCTATTCTGAAATAAGGGTGTTTAGCCGTCACATAAAGTGCCCTATTGACCTACTTAAATGCGAGCAGTTTTGAAGAAATGTCCAGCCAACCAGAGCCACATTTTGGTAAGACTAGTTGTCTGGCTTTCAGGTCACTGACTACCTGTGTGTGTGTGTACAACTGCCAAAGATCTATATATACCAGCAACCGGGACAAACCATATACTTAAAACACAAATATTATAAAAATACTAATAGATACCATTAATTTTTCAGGCGCCGTCCGTTGCCTCCCTCTCCCAGAGAAAGCACGAGAGAACATAACAAGTGCTATTCAGTCGACTTGCAACAAAATACGAGACTTGGTCTTCGCTATAATGCTGGCCGGAAACCAGTTAATCACACTAGTTCGAATGAAGAAGTATACCTTACATCCGTCCGATATACATCTGCTTTTCAACCTGGTCCGGAGCTCAGAGTCTTTTAAGACTGCTGAAAGCTGGACACCCATTTGTTTGCCGAAGTTTGATTCCACGTAAGTTTTACGGTAACCCTACTGTCCTACTACTATTATAGACGCGAAAGTTTGTAAGTATGTATGTATGGATGTTTGTTACTCTTTCACGCAAAAACTACTGAACGGATTTGGATAAAATTTGGCACACAGATAGTTTATAACCTGGATTAACACATAGGATAGTTTTTATCCCGATTTTATCTTCCCGTGAGATAATTTTTGATTTGTAGCGGGTAAAACCGCTGGCAACAGCTAGTCACACTAATATTATAAGGCGAAAGTTTGTGAGGATGGATGGATCAGATGGATGGATGGATGTTTGTTACTCTTTCACTCAAGAACTACTGAATGGACTTAGATGTTTGGCACACAGTTTTGGCCCAGAGTTTAGAACCTGGATTAACATAAATGATACTTTTTATCCCGATAGTATGATCCCGTGGGACAATTATCGAACACCACGCGGGTGAAGCCGAAGGCAAAAGCTAGTGTTACGTAAGCTAACTTGAGATCACATGCGCATTTGCGCAAAATGTTGGTCAATATCTAAAAATAATAATCTATACATATAATAAATCTGTAGAAAAAATATTTTTGTACATTGAAAATATTTAAAAAAGGAATTGTCAGGGTGTCATAGTATAACCAACAGAACTCATTTCCATCTTTTTAGAATTTTTGTCTGTTTGTCTGTTTATCTGTTTGTCTGTTTATCTGTTTCGATGACTAAGCATCACGTAAAATTTACGAAATTAATGTAGGTAACTTTTATACATAAATATTGTGCGTAACTTGGGGTATTACTTAGTTTTTGTTTCATCGTAATCGGTCCTTTCTATCAAAAGATATTTGAATTTATAGTTTACAAGAAGAACTCTAATTCTGATCAAGAATGAGACATGCAACGACATCTATTAAACGAATGTGGTACTAATTAATAAATGACTTCAAAAGATAACTTTAAAAAAGTTATGATAGCTAAAGGTACTCTGTAGGTATAGGTAGGTAGTCTAAATGACGCTGCTTTCAAAGTCTACATAGCCTAAACCCTGTAGTGTGATTGATCGCTTTCCATGAATTGAATTTTAGCAGTTTATCTTCGTCTTCGATAGATGGCGTTGTTCATTTGATGCCATTTTCTGAACCGCGGTGTTAATTAAAAATATGTTCGGTGAATAGTCATCAAATAAAAATTTACCAATTACCTACACAGTATAAAATTGGGTTCCGTAGTCAACAAGGAACCCTTATACTTTCGCCATGTCATGTTTTTTTTTTCTTGCGAAGTCCATAGTGTGGGGTGTCGTTAGATAGGTCTTTGAAAAAGATTGTTTGTTTGCTCAAACACTTTTAGATTAAGGAATTCGTTTGTGAAATATTAAGCTATAAAGTGCAAATTTTGTTAGACTCAAGTCAGGCTACCTGAAAAATACCCGTCAGGGCTGCGGGTCCCGTCGGGGCTGAGGGTCCCGTCGGGGCAGCGGGTTGTTCGAAAGAGATACCGCGCCCTCGGCACAAGGGCTAAGAAGGAACATGGGTGGTTTTTGGTCAGTAGAACCCCACCCGCTCTGGGCAGAGCGGAAGGGAGTGTCAGTCTTCTACTCTGTTTCCATCAAGATCCGTTCGGCCGTTCTGACGTGGTGAATTAACAAACATCCATCCATCTAAACTTTAGTAATAAACATAGTCAGTGCTTTGCATTACCCCTTTTCTTATTTTCTACAGCGTCAGTAAGTTAACGCAGGGCAATGATTTAATGTAATTTTGTCTAAACGACGCATTTTAGTTTTCGACAACCACGCGAACGAAGTCGCGGGCACAGCTAGTCGATACTAAATATGAACATGAATGGATTTTAGTTAGTACAAGTCTGACACTCAGTGGGAGAGGTACCCACAGTAAATTATCATTTTTAGGGTTCCGTACGCAAAAAAAAAACGGAACTCTTATAAGATCACTTTCTTGTCTGTCTGTCTGTTACCACCCTTTATCTCCGAAACGGGTAGAGATAGAAAGTTGAAATTGATACCACAGATTAAGTACCATGGTCCCTATTTGCTGTAAAAAAAATAAGATTTTAGGTCGACGCCATCAAAAGTTATGACCGTATAAAGGATTTTGGAAAAGATTGTTAGTGATCAAACTGACCTTCATTTTTAATTTTCATAATTTTTCCTTTATTCATGCTACAAGAGCTTGCTTTTTACCAAATTTTATAATTCTGGGACCACGAGAAGTACCCCGTAGATTTTTGAAATAACAAAAATCTAAACCTATAGGACATTGAGGCACTCCCGGTCATCCTAGAATTGTGAAATTTGGGGTGAAGCAAGCTCTTATAGCATAAATAAAGGAATAATTATGAAAAATAAAAAAGTTAAAAACTCCCATACCAAACATACCATCCCATACAATATAATGTGGTCCCTTTATCGTATGAGCGCCTATACAATCCAGAGGTCAAGTTTCATTGGCCCGTAGAAGAAAATTTTAAACTTTGTACGGAACGCACCTGTCCGATTTTTTAAAATAGGACCAGTTTTTAGCTTCCTAAAATATTTACAACAAACCCCAATATAGAAAGGAAATTGCTGGATCTTGGATCTTGAGTATTATTCTGGCATCGAGAATTGAGTTTTTGAGAGGATGTGGCTGATTGATGGACATAGGGCCTCTTTAACATGAGACCTGATGTACTATAGGTCCGGAGGAAACAGACAAAATGAATTATTCCTATTAATATTAAACTATTTCGAATTACAGAGGATTCCTCCACGGTCACGTTTCATACATTTCCGAAGACTGTCAAGCCTGCCTCTTACTACTCACAGTACAACGCGACGCATTTTTCCCTCTCTCTCAAGCTAAGCACACCATAGCCGAAAAACTACGCCGATCCAACTGCCTGGTCGCCATCAACGATGCTTTGAACAGGAACGAAGAATTACCGACAACAAACCCTTTGAAGCATATAGGAATACCCGAAATCCGACACTTTATGTATAAATGCAAGTCTACGGCGCAACTCTTCACTTCGGACCCTATAAGTCTGGATAAGTTACAGGATTATAGAATGAGGCACAAAGAAGGGGGGGATATCTCGGTGAAAAAGGTCGAAAAGCTCTCGGATATCGACTATGTGAGGAATTATAGAAGGTTTTGCAGTTCCATACATTGTACTTCGACGCCGGCGAAATTGATCTTTCGATCGAATTCTAGTGATACTATTTTAGCTTGGGTAAGTACCTTTATTTTGATTATGACTTGCAGAATTCTAATTTTGGAAAGTAGTCACAATATTTGACGGCACGGTTGGCGCAGTGGCTCATGCAATGGACTGCTGCGCTGAGTGTCGCGGGTTCGATCCCCGCACGGAACAAATATTTGTATGGCCTACAGATAGTTGTTTTGGGTCTGGGTGTGTTTGTGTATGTGAGTTTAAATGTTTTTAATGGCAGCCACGACACAGGAGAAATTCCTAAATTCCAACGTTGAAAAAAAAGAAAGAAAAATAAAATCTAAAATTAACATTACATCACGCCTTTAATCCGTAGACATAGACAGGGTGTACCCATTAGTACAACCACATTTCGCCAGTTATTAGTTTAAGTTAATTAGGGCGAGCCTATTACCATCAACCTGGCACAAATCCAGACTCCTCATCTGTTACTGATAAATCACACTAGGTAATATTATAAAGGCGAAAGTTTGTGAGTGTGTGCGTGTGTATGTTTGCTACTTCTTCACGCAAAAACTACTGAACGGATTTGGATAAAAATTGGTACACAGATAGTTTATAACCTGGATTAACTCATAGGATAGTTTTTATCCTCCCGTGGGATAATCTTCGAGATGTAGCGGGTGAAGCCGCTGGCAACAGCTAGTTCCTCATAAAAAAAACTCAGTAACACGGCCCGAAATCTTTCTAATATCAATTACAATTTCAGGTAACAAACGGTTTCGAGCTATATGTGACATTTGACCCTCTAATGGAAAAAGACCAAGCGATCAAAGCCGTGGACCGTCTCCTCAAATGGATCAAGAAAGAAGAACAGAGGATCTTTATAATGCACGCACCGACTTTCTAGCCAAAGTTTACCGTGCCCTCAATCAGTGGCATGATTAAAAACTCTTTGAGTCGGAACTCTAGTGCTGAGGAGTGTCTATGATTTATTATTTGTGTCCATGTTTTGCGTAAATGTGCATGTTGTTAATTAGTACTACTCAAATGTCGGCAATACAATTTTTTCTTAAAAGGGCTCTTAAGTGCGCTCTAACTTCCACATTATTTTAAATAATCTGTGTTAAAAAAAATAGTATCTCCCAAAAGTGCCACATTTCAAAAATTGTGCGTTCATAATTTGGTTTATAATATTACCTTATTCCGACTAGTTACGCATGTAACAATAACATAGCCTTTGGTTTAAGGATCTTACTTACTCGAATCTATTATAAAAACCCCGAGCTCGCTGCGCTCGATATCAACAAAAGGCTTGAGCTCGCTGCCTTCGACATCAAACAAAAGGTTTCCATCTCACGGATACTGCGACATTTTTACGCTTTCGAACGCGAATTTCGTATGTTGTGTAACTTATGTTTTATAACACGTCCACATTATGTTACAAGATGTTTTCCAACATTGCAACATATAGCGATACTGTACATATTAGAATAACAATGCAATATAACAATGTTATATGACCTTGTCGCATCTCGAGTACATGTGTAGGTACGCATAAGTTATATAACACAACTTATTATTATAACACGTTTTATAACATGTAATGTTATAATAAGTATGTACCTACACACTTTTACGATTAATGATTACGGGAACGTTCCGAAAGCTTCTTTAACTTTATAAAAGGTTGTTATTCTCAATTTCAAGGTTCTAATTGCTGCTTTCAAGTACAACATACCTAATATTTTGTTATACTTTAGTGCTAAACTTAATCAGTTACTTAGCTAGCTCTCATTACAAATATACTAAATTTAATAATACCTATTGTAATAACATGAACAATAAAATAACGTATTATTTATGAAATTAGTGTTATCAAATTATAATTAGATATAGTAAAATCGAATCCACTAATAGCGCTCTAAAACGCCTAACTCGGTACTACTCGCAGAAAGGATGGCCGATGCGGCCGAAAAGTTCTGGAGTGGCGACCGCGAAATGGAAGACGTTGCGTTAAAAGGCTTCCTACTAGGTGGACCGATGACCTGGTGAAGGATGCGGGGATCCGCTGGATGCAAGATGCACGGGACCGGTCAATGTGATGACACTTTGGGGAGGCCTATTCTGTTCAGCAGTGGACGTCTTTCGGTTGAAAGTATGATGATGATGATACAAGTCGGTACAACGCCAAATGGAATTAACTGAAAAAGCTTCACAGGCGTTATTTATGGGCATAATTTTAAGTAAATCAACTCAACTTATTTTGGGCTCGGCTTCCAGTTAGGAGCGTAGCTACAGCATCATTGTATAAAGAAAAAGTGGGCAAGTGGTGCCAAAAAAACGGTCAGATAATACTGGGCAAAAAAAACATAATCTCTTACTCACAGCCTCATATTCTAATTATCATTAAGAAGCTCGTAATGAGTTAAAATAAAACGAAGTGCGGGTCAGAAAGAAAGCTCACTACGCTCGCTCATCAATAATGATTAAGTTATCACGGTACAAAAACTGCATTTTTCGGTTACTTAAATTTGACGTTGTATTGCCAGTTTAAAAAAAAAACTAGTAAAAAAAATATAAATAGAAAAATTGTATAATACTTACTAATGAATTGCATTTTAGTCCTAACAAAGTTATAGAATTTTAGATAGATGTTCAAAGAAATTGATATTCTGTACATAATTAATTATGTAGATAGTCGAAATATTATGATATTACATAAATTATGCTCATGTATTAAGAATTTAAAGAGTTCTTCCTAATAGATATTGTAATTGGCGCTAATTTTGTAACATACGAAGTAGACGCCAGCAGACCAAGCTACCCAAAACTGTCAAATTTGAACCTAATACTTCAGCGATAAAGTTGAAAATCTATTACAGAAATGTGACAGATGGTAGTAGCTTGATGTACTAGCGTCTGTACCTATCAATCAAAAATATTGCTATCCTCTACCTCGCGGCTTATTTATTATGAAGATATAATAAAAAACAGTAGATATTTATTGCAAACTAAACTATGAGTTTCCGTTTTATACGAATGTGAACCTTATTCCGATACTGATTATGTACACATATGTGCAAATGACTGTGAACGAATATAAACATCAGAATTATGGGAGTAATGTTCATTATCCAAATGGTTAATTTACACATTTAGATCAAAGTGCATGTTTACGTACAGGCGGGGCATCGCGCGGCGCGTGCTGCGTTTTTAATTCAAACACATGGCGATGTATGAAAAAGTTAACGATTTCAATCGTCGATTTTACGAGAAGCTATTTTCGCTCGTTAGTTTAAAATGCAGCGTTTGTTGCGGTGGACCCATCTCTCAGTAAATCTATATAAATAAAGAGAGAAGTCCTGACTGACTGACTGACTGATTGACTGACTGACTCATCAACGCCCAGCCCAAACCCTTGGACCTAGAAAGCTGAAATTTTGCACAGAGGTTCCCTTTATAATGTAGACAAGGAATAAGGAAGGATTTTTCGAAATTCAACCCCTAAGGGAGTAAAATAGGGGATGAAAGTTTGTATGGAAAATCGACATTTTCACGCGGGCGAAGCCGCTGGCAAAAGCTAGTTATTAAAAAAAGCACAAGACGAGCCTTCTGCACGCACCGCGCGACGCCCCGCGCCTCCGTAAACGAGCACAAAGAGCAAATCTGTGAATCCTGCTCATAGGGCTCACTTCTCAACGAAAATGTGAATACAAAACCTTCTTGCAAAAATGTCTCTGGCTTGGGCCTAGTTTTCCACTTATCCTCCCGTGACCTTTTCAGGGCAATTCAGGGCTTCCTATTGCATACATAATTATGATCTGCCTAACCTTTTTGGTTATGCTGCCCACTAATATTTTAGTTTTCTAGTAGTTAAATTAAATACTTCACCTACTAATAAAATATTGTACATAATACAAATGAAATTGAATGTACTTGTAAATGAATTGTTCAAACAGAGAATTATTTTTATGACATTGTTATCATAGCAATAACTTTTTTTTTAAATATACACATCAATTAATTTGTCTGGTCTTTATTTTAAACAAAAATCCCTGCCAATAAGTTTGTTAAATTAAACCATTTCTTCTAGGAAATCAACTCTCTAAAGTAAAGTGCCTCGTTGGTACACCTAGTGGTAGCAAGTGCAACTGTTGAACATGAGGTCCTGGGTTCGACTCCCAGGTCAGGCAGTGTTATTGGGTTTTCCATCACGAACTTCGCAAAAGCAGCCACAATCCGGTGCCAAGTTGACAGCAATAGGCTCGCCTCCTATTACCTACACATAAGTGGCGAAATGTGGGTGTGCCTGTTAAGTCTCCGAATAGTGGTGTCACTGACTCTGGCAGAGCCACCATCAGGGATTTTCATTTTGAAAACACAAAAAAATTGTCGCTAATTAGTCGAAATTTGTCGCCAAATATCAGAATTTGTCGGTCACTGGTTCAAAAGATATAAGGGTTTATAGGTGGCCGATCTGGAGAGAGTCTCCCCAGCAGGGCCACATTTATATCTCAAAAACTAGGGCACCTAGCAAATATCTCTTTTCTCCCATAATTTGTCGCCAATTAGTCGGAATCAGTCGCCAAATATCAGAGTTTGTCGGTCACTGGTTCAAAAGATACAAGGGTTTATAGGTGGCCGATCTGGAGAGTCTCCCCAGCAGGGCCACATTTATATCTCAAAAACTAGGACACCTAGCGAAGATGTGTTTTCTCCCATATTTTGTCGCCAATTAGTCGCAATTTGTCGCCAAGTCACAGATTTAATCGGATCTTAGTTTAGGAGATATAATGAGTTCAATTAGTAAGGTATAGTCCAAGAGCTAGGTCGAAGAGTTCACGAAAAATACCAAGAAAAAAATATTTCTATTAATATGTGTAATATACTTCTAGTTTTATCGGTCTAAAGTCTTTAGAAATGTCCGAGAGAGATAAATTCTCAATTTAATTCATGTTTTTATGTTTTAAATTACTAGGTTAGAGTGGCTTAAACTTCTTTGAAAACATTAAACCTTGCTCTTGGTCTATTTGGTGAAAGATGTACAGTCGCATGCAACTGTTTTACCACTTTACAATGTTAAGCTCTAATTAACTTTAGAATAATAAATAAATGTCGTACCTTTAGTAAAATGTTTAAAATACTTAAACGTTGAAAAAGTATTGTCAATTGTAATCAAATTTTATTATATAAAAATGAATTTCCATAAAGTTCGTTTGATGTGTGTTGTGTTGGTGTGTATTTTGAGGTGATTGCGAGTGTTGTGTTGTGGGTACGGACGGGTTGAGTTTTTATTTTATCTTAATTGAGGTTAGAATAATAAAAACAGAGTAGCGCCTCGGTATTGGTATCTAAGGACGCACACACAAACACGCTAGTGACGTGAAAAATCAAGGTAACTTACATATTAATCTGCACTCATACGGTGTCCTCTTTTCAAAACACTCTCAAATTGTCCACTAACTTGTTCAATGCACTTAAACACCCGTATTCGTAATTGTTCTTTTAATTTTTCACACAAACAAACCTTCTCGCTGTACTTCCGGTGGATGACTAAAGAAAAAATCCTTTAGAGCAAGTTTGTTTGTTTACCTATTTTTTTTTAAGTAGCTACTTTGAGCGGCGGGCGCGAACGCCGACGCGCCGCACCCGTGACGTACAGCAGGTGACACCCTCGTTATATCTCGCTCGTTTCTCCGTTTTTGTATTTTCGGAATACCTAGAGATAACAACACTCGAGTTCGTAACTATTCATAATAAGTTCCACTTTAATTAAACTGGCTGACTTCAACTTACGTGACGGGCAACTCGTTCGAAGCAGCTCATCTGTACACGCGCATCTATCTCTTTCTTACTTACCGTAAATGAAACGGAGCGCAGCGATCTATCTGCCAGCGACTAAGTGGTAAGTGCACATTGTGTTAGATAAATAATTACATAATTATATGTATTGTAGATTTGTTTATAGGTAATGAATACAGCTTTCCTATGGTGGGTTGAAATTATAGAATAAGTTTACATTTATTTAATTCGAAACAAACATTCCTCCATAAGACGTCATAGATACTGTCTAGAAACTACATAAAGTATTTTGTACTCGCTTGTACCACTGTATGGGGAAATTGAATTCTTTAATATCTTTTTAATTACACACCGACTAAATCTGTAACTTTGCGACAAATTGCGACTAATTGGCGACAAAATATGGGAGAAAACACATCTTCGCTAGGTGTCCTAGTTTTTGAGATATAAATGTGGCCCTGCTGGGGAGACTCTCTCCAGATCGGCCACCTATAAACTCTTGTATCTTTTGAACCAGTGACCGACAAACTCTGATATTTGGCGACTGATTCCGACTAATTGGCGACAAATTATGGGAGAAAACACATCTTCGCTAGGTGTCCTAGTTTTTGAGATATAAATGTGGCCCTGCTGGGGAGACTCTCTCCAGATCGGCCACCTATAAACCCTTATATCTTTTGAACCAGTGACCGACAAATTCTGATATTTGGCGACAAATTTCGACTAATTAGCGACAATTTTTTTGTGTTTTCAAAATGAAAATCCCTGATGGTGGCTCTGCCAGAGTCAGTGACACCGAATAGTGGGATGATACAGGTTAACCCTAACTCAGTATTAACTCATCACCACCCTCAAGAAGTACATCTCGATTGTAATGCGGCCGCCGCACTATGCTCCTTGCGCTGCAGCTATTATTTGCCGCGATGTTGCCCGCTCTAGCTGCCCACACTGCTCTACTCACGCAATCGCGACGCTCCTCACTTGTCATTTGCCTTTGGTGGACGATGAAACTGTGGCAGTGTGCGCGCTATGCATTTTTAGCTATGCGTCAATGTCATAAAAAGAAATATACATCGTCGTCCTCGCCAACGGAGATTGTGGATCACATCTATCTATTCATCGCGGAGCGGTGGGCAGGACGAGGAGCATGACGAGTAAAGTTGCCACACTATGTCTCTGCTTCCTTACCTCGCTACTAATTCCCATGCCACTCGTCGAGTGTGTGGCGGCCGCATAAAGCAGAATTCCGATCATGTGAAAAAGCTCCGAGACAGTCTGGCGAAAGAGGAAAGTGTGGGGGAGGCGACCTACGCGAGTGTAGCGGCCGTCATAAATGCCACATGCCCTGGAGCGAACGACGCTGCACTCCGTAGTCGTCCCTTCAACACAGGAGATGGATACGGGGGACGAACATATATACATACATAAACTCACACCCTTTTCCCACGGGGGTTGGCAGAACCACAGATCGCCACCTGCTACGATCCTTACATACTCCTTTTGCCTCATCCACATTCATACATCTGATCATACACGCATGCCGGTTGCGAGAACTACGCACCTGTCCTTTCTGAAGAACATCACCAATAAGGTCACAAAAAATACGAAATCGAAATAAATACACAAAAAATAACTTCTTGTTTTTTATTTAATCCTCAATATACATTATATCATATATGTTATACAATTCTCTTAATGAAACAAACAGTGCGTGGAGAGCGAATACTTTAACGCTACGTAGCACCGACGAGCTTACGTTTTCAGGCTTTAGAAGACATCTTGTCGCCGCAGTCCTGTCGCAATGTATGGGTTAAAATATACCGAAACTATAAACTCTAAGGGTCACATTGATCGACGGATTGCATATAATATATATCCCTTGAGTCCTGATTACTGTCAAAAATAATGTCAGATAAGAAGTCTGCGAAATAGGGTAGTTGACAAAGAAATCAATTTAGTCCGTCAGATAGATTCCAAAAAATATTGGACCACCATACAGTGCTTTTTGAAAATTCGTGTGGCCTCCATATTGTTAGACATTCATCATCATCATCATCATCAGCCTATAATTGTTCCCACTGCAGGGACTCAGGCCTCCTCTCTAGGAGAGGGATGGGCTATAATCCACCACGCAGGCCCAGTGCGGATTGGTAGATGTCGCATATCTTCGAATTTTTGGTTCTAAGACATGCCGGTTTCCTCACGATGTTTTCCTTCACCGTTTTGAGAGCAGTGGTGATGAAATAAATTACACAAAGTAATGCGCCTGCCTGGGTTCGAACCCACGACCAACTGTTCGTAAGTCGGGGCCGCCACCACTGGGCCACCACTGCTCCCTGCTGTTAGACATTAGTATGAAATTTTTAACCGGCGAGTGACGTCACAAGCCCTCACTCAAATCTATGACGCGTTTTATCTTCGTAAATTTTATTGATTTTATAAAACAAAAAATACGAGTACGTATTCACAATTTTTCGAATCGATCTAACTGACGGACTAAACAGAATCATAGTTTTTTAGTCAGGAAACATCCCTATTAGAACATTAGTACTATTCTCATGACCACCACATTTCTTTCAAATCCAAGGGCTATCATCAATTGAAAATGTGGATATCCCAAAACTTTTTTAACTTACACTTACATGTCGAGAAGACCTTTTAAATTCGTAATTTTTCGAGCGTTTACAATGCTCTCATAATTTGCTTAGGGTTTGCGTCCATAAATTACGTCACACAATTTTGCAATATAGTTTTTTTTTTTTTTTTAAAAACGTTGCCCCACACTAGGAATTTCTCCTGTATCGTGGGTGCGTTCACAAATATTTAAACTCACATACACAAATACCCAGAACAACTATCTGTAGGTCTCACAAATATTTGTTCCGTGCGGGGATCGAACCCGCGACACGCAGCGCAACAGTCCATTGCTTGAGCCACTGCGCCAAACGTGCCGTTAGAAGTTCTAATTTTGTGTTTTACCCACATAACAAAACATCCCGTCTGTTATAGTTCCCGAAGGGTTAGGCAGGGGTGGGGACTCGTGTTTTGTTACTTTTATTTTGCAATCTTACGTCACGACATTTATAATTCCCTTCAGCCCCACCCCTTGTCACACTTTTTCGACCCCACTCCCCTTTCAACGAGTGAGGTAATTTACGGATGGCCCTTTACTAAAAACCTTCATGTTCCCCGATTTTCAAGTTAAGGGTGTTTTATTTTATTTGAAGATAAAAATATTTGACTGAATTTCTTACATATAAATGCAGGCTAGTGCGAAGAAGATGCAAGGAATGGGTGAGAGGAAATGCATAAGAATTTTAAGACTTTAAATGATGATGAGACAACAATTTTGGCCAATCAAATGCACTATGAAAGTCAATTTAATCATTTGCCACTAGTTTTTGGCTTCGCTTAGCTCTAAATGCAATGTTTAGTGCAATAATGTATTGAAAGGACACATTAAAAGTGAAAATCGATCTTAACACTTTCGGTGCAATGTACCCAGCATACGGGTCGAACAAAAATGAGTTATGTGTGTGTTATTAGTTTGTGTGCTCACAACCCGCCTTCGAGTCGTTACTAAACGTAGCTATAGATGACTTGTGCTCACACGACATACAAATAACTTTTCCCAACTATGTTTCGGTCGGCTTCCAGTGTAACCGGATGCAGCTAAATACTAGTATTTTACATGGAGCGACTGCTTATCTGACCTCCACAACCCAGTTAATATTGGGTATTGGGGCGTTGCCTTGTGACCCGGTGGTCGTGGGTTCGATTCCCACGGGAAGCATACTTTGTGAAGTTGTTTCCAGTTTGGTTAGGACATCGCAGGCTTGAATCACCTCATTGTCTGATAAAAAGATGGTTCCGTGCTTCGGAAGGCACGTATAAGCCGGTGGTCCCGGCCGCCAAATGGCGGTCGTCAAACCATGTCAGAGGCCCTTGCGGCGGTTTAGAAACTCTGACACTAGGGTGTGTGGGGTCGTTAGACCTTACTGCCCACACGATAAGAAGAATATTGGGTAATACTTTGGTAAGACTGGTTGTCAGACTTTCAGGTAAGTGACTACCTGTAACGACTGCCGAAGATTTATATAAGGCAGGGAAGAAACTCGGTAAGTAATGGGTGGTCAGGGTCACCCATCCACAGACCAACCTAAGAAAGCGTGGCTTAATCTTAAGGTCGACCCGAGTGCAGTTATTACTAAACCACTAGCTCTTAAAAATGGATAATTTGAACTTGGGAAGGTGTGTTAAATCTGTATGGAGTAAAGTTGAAATTCGATATCAATTCGTGTTGTTAATCTATCGAATTAATAATATGACGATATTTTTTACGATTAAAACTACAAGGTGAACGCCTAAATAAATATCTAAACATATTCCATAATTTAATACGTTTATTAAATAATTTCCATTACATACATGCTCGTACACTATGCAACTTTCAGTTCGGATATCACAAAATTTATCAGTTTTTCTTTTCAGGCTTTTTATAAGAATATGTCTGGATACAGTGTGACATACATCTATTTACATAATATACGCTGACTTTTGTTTTAAAAGACACGGGAGTGTAAACTTGTAAATTTTGCTAGATTTGCAACATTCGGTCAAATACATAAAGTTTAAAATTCAATGTCCGCGACATTTCAAAATCACGTGCTTTCCGAGGTACGGAGGAGACGGTATGTAATGGGTGGTAGCCCATCCACGAACCGACCTAGGCAAGTGCTGCTTAACCTTGAAGCTCGACCCTAGTCTATTAAAAGTCAGCGTATACATGTTGCTAAAATTCTTTAAGCCGCGTTTCCACTAAGCAACAATAGGGGATCGGACTGGGTCAAAATAATATGATTCTGTTTAGTCCGTAAGTTAGATTATCGAAAAATATTGAATACGTGTTTTTTGTTTTATCAAATCAATAAAAAATGACGAAGATAAAACGCGTCAAAGATCTTGGAGTGGGGCTTGAAACGTCACTTGTGTCGTCAAAATGTACTATCATGTGACGTCGCACGAGTTTTCGAAGCACTGTATCGTCTTCATTATAAGTTTATGTAAAAAAAGAAAAAATACGTGTCCAATAATTTTTGGAAATCTATCTGAAGGACTAATTAGTTTTTTTTTGTCCGATCCCCTATTGACGCGCAACATGTTGCCTAACATGTTGAAAGTCAGCGCGGAACTTTTGTTGAACAACGTTGTTTGTCTACGAATCTACTACTTTACAATGTTGCGCACCAACTGGCAACGTCGCGCGCTGTTGTGCAGCGTTGCCGTACATGTTGAACGTCACGTGTCGCGCGCCAAATGTTACCTAGTGGAAACGCGGCTTTAGTGCAACGCCCGTTATATGTGAATACTAGTGTGAGCCACTAACATCCCTGCTCACCCAACTATGCTAATGCTTGATCAATGGGTTCGCTACAATAGTTCCACGGCTTAGAGGACACGGAGTTATTAACAAATGAAGTGTTACTGATCAAACATATTAGCGTGTCGATAGTAAACAACCAAGGAGTGGAACTCCCTGCCTGAGTTCATATAACCCCAATCTATTTAAGTCGCGAGTAAATAGGGTTCTTCTGGGTAAGCTCGTTCCATCGTCGACCTCCTCTCTGCCCTTAAGGCAAGATTGAGGTTTAGAGTAAGCCCATATCAAATAAAAAATAAAATAAAAACAAGTCCGATTGTATTTAGCCCAAAACTCAGCTATGAGAACACAATGATCATTAAGGGTGCCCAATAGACTCTTAACGAAGCCGAAAGGCAATTGTTTTCCCCGTCATAGCGATCAATATTTTGTTTTGTTCTTGACGCATCTCTGGAATGCGAGAACCCACCCGCTTACGGTACAGTTAGCATCTTTGTTACCGATACGCGCGTCGATAATTTGGCTAGTTTTCTGTTGTTGTTATATTGTTTTTAGACATTATTGTTACAACACCAAGCGTCAAGTTAACGTGACCGAGTTAGTACCTGGGAACCTTGTAGTTACGGGAATATCAAAGTTCCAAATTTAGCACGTTCCTTGTTTTTTTTAAACTAGTTTTTAAGGTTATAACTTTCTTTACTTGAAAAACCTTCATGACCCGTTTACTATTAAATGCGTCCACCTGCACAATGTTTTGTTTGTGATACATTTAGTTTAACCCTAGAACATGATTTTCACCCCAAAAAGCTGTTTCATCGTTTTCGATGTACTGAATGCTTGGTTGACGGCTTCACGAAGGCTCCGGCTCTGAATTTTTTTGGCCAATGATTTATTTTACACCTTCATCTGTTAACTTCTCCTTGACTTTGAGTCAATACCTTAGCCACAGAACTACAGAAGTTCTAAAACATTGATTACTAAACAGTCAGTATAAGGGGTACTTAAAATAAATAATTCTTTGCGTACTATCAAGGCTCAGGTACAAAATGGCCCAAGTATAAGGGAGAGGGGATAGAACCGATGTGGCATATCAAACTGCATGCCATTTTGATTTTGTTTCGAAATTGCTGCCCACGATGGAAGTGGTATGTATGGATAGATGACATTTAGACGAACAAAAATTGTCCAGTAACACGGTACCCCAAGGTGTCACGTTACCGAGATATTTGAAGGTAAAGATCGACAAATGAGTACAACATAATTATGGTCGCGCCATGTACCATTAGTTTTTAACGATCTTCCTTATTACCGTTGGTCATCCATTTGCTTAACAACTATTTTTCCTTACCGTATATCAAGATTTCTCGCTAAAACAGATGTTAAAGAAAATATGGGACAAATATTAAATTTCAAGCTTGACGAAGATATTTCTTCATCTTACTAGGTGTGAGTACTCTATCATCATATCAATAAGGGCCATTTTGCACAAGAACCGTATATAACACCATCAATAATATACCTTACACTTCTTGCACCAAAACCATGACTTCTGGCTTCAAAAACACATCCTTATTAGGGCTATTATGAATTTGTTCCGCAACCGACGAGTGCCAAGCGAAAGTGAGTATCGTTGCCGGTACAAGTCGAAGGTCAATAAGGGTCTTATTGGCGTCTTCGTCGGGGATTAACTTATGACCTGTTGGTGTGTTCAGCACGAATGGAAGGTCGTGTTCTAAGTTTTCACGAACGAATTCGTGGATTTCATTGTAGCGTTCGTATACTGAGAACGTTCCCTGAAATGATGAAAATATATATTTTAGACAGATAAAGAGTGAAAATAGGTAAAAGAGATGTTGCAAATCAGGAGTGTCGATGGCAAAATTCTAAAATTCACTTATGCGAACTCAGTTCGCTGGTACAATCATAAGGTCTTCAAGTATGCAAATAGCTTAAATGCATACTTTTCTTGTAATTAAATGATTTTTATCAACATTCAGCATAGCACATTTTGTTGTGTGTTGCGATTTCAAGTGTATATTCTTGTGTTTAACCACCCAAATAGAACTGCCGAACTTAAAGTAATTGGGGTAGTTGGAAACTGTTTTAGTGTTTCCAATGTTTATTATAGTGTACAAAGACTTGGCCGGGGCTCCATATATTTTGACAGACCTCCTTTCAAATAAAAACTGGCCAAGTGCAAGTCGAGCTTGCACACGAAGGGTTCCGTACCATGACTTCTTACAGTTTTCCTGTAATCTATACGTGTTGAACTCATTTCTGTATTTTTTTCAGAATTTTAGGCCCAGTAGTTTCGGAGATAAGGGGGGGGGGGGGTGGCCGGACAGACAAACACACGAGTCGATCCTATAAGGGTTCCGTTTTTTCCTTTTGAGGTACGGAACCCTTAAAACTAGAGATATAGCAGCAATTTTTTAACAAAATAAAAGGAAAGAGTTGATTGAACAAAGTCTGTATTTTGGTGACGTAAGCTATTGCTAATTAGATTTAGAATTGGTAACAGAATAATTTAAACTAAGTAACATTTTGGTTGCTTGGACTTAACTACGTAAACATAAAATTTACCTGCAGTAAAATGCCGTCTGGGAAGCGTACTCGAATAATAGCAAACTTGTATTTGCGCATTTCTCTCAGTTCATCCTTTTCTCTCATAGCTTTAGTTCTCAGCATTTGACTCTTTTCTATAGCTTCTTGCCTGTAACATAATATTAATTAATAAAAAAAGAATCTAAAAGAAATAAACCAGCGAGATTTCTACCTTCTGGGAGGTTTTAAAAAAAATAACAGGAAGGGGAAGCCGTAGTCGGGTAAAAATTGATAAGAATTGGAAAAATCGTCTCTATCTTAATATTTAAGTTGCCTTTTCTGTATTTCTAGTCGCTCACTTGGTAATTTAGTGGCACGGCTAGAATTTTAATATCTGAAATGAATTAATCATAACCCAATTTTTGTATTTTTTTTTCTTTTTGGTGTTGGGAAATCGTCATATGACTCCTCCCGCTCAAAAACTAAAAACCACCCATGTTCCTTGTTAGCCCTTTGTGTCGAGGCCGCGGTATCTCTTTCAAACAACCCGCAGCCCCGATGGGATTGTCGAAATACTTAAAGTTCAAAATTATTAAATTATTTTTGTATTTTTTCAGCCCAAGTTCAGAGAGAAGTCAGAATGTGTTTTATAATGATCTGGTTTCTCAGAGCCAATTCTATCATCTGCATCTACACTAATATTATAAAGAGGAAAGATTTGTACCTATTTTTGTATGTTTGTATGTTTGTAATGAATAGGCTCAAAAAGTACTGGGCCGATTTCAAAAATTCTTTCACCCTTGGAAAGCTACATTCACCCTGAGTAACATAGGCTACTTTTTATCCCTGTATTCCCACGGGAACGGGATCTACGCGGGTGAAACCGCGGGACGTCCGCTAGTGTTATATAAAAGGCAAAGCTGAGTGACTGAGGATCAACGCATAGGCCAGACCCTTAGGGCTACAAATTTAAAATGTCGCACACGTATTCCTCATAAGACGTAGGCATCCACTAAGGAAGGATTTTTCAAAATTCAACCCCCAAGGTGAAAAAGGGGGTGTATGGAAAATCGTCAATTTCACGCGGGCGAAGCGAAGGGCAAAAGCTAGTTGGTTATTTATAAACTAGCTTATGCCCACGGCTTCGTTCGCGTGGAGTTCGATAATTATCCCACGGGATCATACTACCGGGATAAAAAGTATCTATGTGATAATCCAGGTTATAAACTATCTGTGTGCTACATTTTATCCAAATACATTCGGTCTTTTTGCGTGAAAGAGTAACAAACATCCATCCATCCTCACAAACTTCCGCATCACTATCACTACATAGTATAAAACAAAGTCACTTCCCGCTGTCTGTCCCTATGTGTGCTTAGATCTTTAAAACTACGCAACGGATTTTGATACGATTTTTTTAATAGATAGAGTGATTCCAGAGGAAGGTTTTAGTATCTTTTTTGCACCCGTGCGAAGCCGGGGCGGGTCACAAGTTTATAATATTAGTAGGATTACCTCAACTGCTGTTCCCTCTTGATCTCCTCAGGAGACATGGCATAGAACGAGGGTGGTAGCTGCACCTTGTGAGCTGCTTGTGAAGGCAGCAACACTTGCAGGTTCCTGTCCAGTTCTAGCTGAATGGGCTCCGCTGTTCTCAGACCTTCTATTAGACCCTGGAAACATAGAGAACTGTTGATAAGCTTTGTAATAAGGCTTGTTAAGGGTGCGTTTACAACTCGGACAAAATTATGCAGTTTTTTCATTTCTGACTAAACTGAACCAAATCAAATAAAACTTATAACTAACAAAAACTAGATTGGTTCTTTATCTTCAAATGAGAGAAACGTTTTTGTTGAAAATAATAGTTTTTGATACTGTAAAAACGATCTGCCGTTGCCATGTTTTCGATCCCGTGTCCACCTCGGACACTCCATACAACGCCCGCAAAATAATTACCTATTACTACTACATAAACAAATAACGTTTTCATCCCTTCAATTCGAAAAGTGTCGTTTTGTTCCTCTATAAGTGCGAGCAAAGTAGCTCTTTTCTCCATTAGACTTTTTAGCGGGCAGTAATGAGATTTGAATTTAGAACATGAATCGTTCATTGAAATCGAACGCAAATTGTATTGTGTTGGCTGTACGGTGCGAGGAGACGCGGTAACTAAATTTAAATAAAAAACAAAAGCGCGCGATTTACTTCCATGTTCTAATAATCGGTACGGACTTTATTGTATTTTGTGCAAAAAAAAAATGAGCTCTACGTCGAGTTCTGAAAGTGATAGTGCATTAACTCCTGAAACAATAAAAATAGAAGCTAATAACGTCATACAAAACTTAATCCCTACGAAATCCCGGGAGAAATATTTAAAGGCATACGACAATATCTTATTGTTTAGTAACGTGTTGTCTTAATAAGGACGTAAAACTGGACACATATTCGTAATTAATATGTCTGATGGATTTAAACGTGTCGTCACTCTATTTTTATTATATTAAATAATAATATTACAATAAAATATGAGGCGCCTTTTATTTTCTCATAGAGGGTGATGAAAAGTCGAGTGTATCACTCGGGTGCAAAATATATTTTGGGCTCGGGCGACGTACTTTGAATCCCTCGCTACGTTCAGGATTCTACTAAAGAATCCCTCACTACGTTCGGGATTCTACTCTAGAATCCCTCACTTCGCTCTGGATTCAAAAAAGCGCCCTCGCCGTAAAAATATTATTTTGCTCCCTTATGATACAATCTACTATTTCATCCCTTCAATTCGAAAAGTGTCGTTTTGTTCCTCTTTAAGTGCGAGCAAAGTAGCTCTTTTCTCCATTAGACTTTTTAGCGGGCAGTAATGAGATTTGAATTTAGAACATGAATCGTTCATTGAAATCGAACGCAAATTGTATTGTGTTGGCTGTACGGTGCGAGGAGACGCGGTAACTAAATTAAAAAAAAAACAAAAGCGCGCGATTTACTTCCCTGTTATAATAATCGGTACGGACTTTATTGTATTTTGTGCAAAAAAGATGAGTTCTACGTCGAGTTCTGAAAGTGATAGTGCATTAACTCCTGAAACAATAAAAATAGAAGCTAATAACGTCATACAAAACTTAATCCCTACGAAATCCCGGGAGAAATATTTAAAGGCATACGACAATTTCATAATAAGGAGTAGAAGGTTGTTTAGTAACGTGTTGTCTTACTGGACGTAAAACTGGACACATATTCGTAATTAATATGTCTGATGGATTTAAACGTGTCGTCACTCTATTTTTATTAAATAATAATATTACAATAAAATATGAGGCGCCTTTTATTTTCTCATAGAGGGTGATGAAAAGTCGAGTGTATCACTCGGGTGCAAAATATATTTTGGGCTCGGGCGACGTACTTTGAATCCCTCGCTACGTTCAGGATTCTACTCTAGAATCCCTCACTACGTTCGGGATTCTACTCTAGAATCCCTCACTTCGCTCTGGATTCAAAAAAGCGCCCTCGCCGTAAAAATATTATTTTGCTCCCTTATGATACAATCTACTATTTCATCCCTTCAATTCGAAAAGTGTCGTTTTGTTCCTCTATAAGTGCGAGCAAAGTAGCTCTTTTCTCCATTAGACTTTTTAGCGGGCAGTAATGAGATTTGAATTTAGAACATGAATCGTTCATTGAAATCAAACGCAAATTGTATTGTGTTGGCTGTACGGGGAGACGCGGTAACTAAATTAAAAAAAAAAACAAAAGCGCGCGATTTACTTCCCTGTTCTAATAATCGGTACGGACTTTATTGTATTTTGTGCAAAAAAAATGAGCTCTACGTCGAGTTCTGAAAGTGATAGTGCATTAACTCCTGAAACAATAAAAATAGAAGCTAATAACGTCATACAAAACTTAATCCCTACGAAATCCTGGGAGAAATATTTAAAGGCATGTCGACAATTTCTTAATATGTAGTAGAAGGTTGTTTAGTAACGTGTTGTCTTAATAAGGACGTAAAACTGGACACATATTCGTAATTAATATGTCTGATGGATTTAAACGTGTCGTCACTCTATTTTTATTAAATAATAACATTACAATAAAATATGAGGCGCCTTTTATTTTCTCATAGAGGGTGATGAAAAGTCGAGTGTATCACTCGGGTGCAAAATATATTTTGGGCTCGGGCGACGTACTTTGAATCCCTCGCTACGTTCAGGATTCTACTAAAGAATCCCTCACTACGTTCGGGATTCTACTCTAGAATCCCTCACTTCGCTCTGGATTCAAAAAAGCGCCCTCGCCGTAAAAATATTATTTTGCTCCCATATGATACAATCTACTATTGTGCACGACGTGCACGTGTAAATGTGTGCGTAAACTCTAGTAGGGTTGTCGTAGCCTAAAGTGCAACAGTTATGCCACACAAACACTGAGTAAAGCAAGCGAGCTCTGTCATTATTAGTGTGCGTGCGGCACATCAATAATACCATATACCAATATATAGTAATCATTCATTTGTCACTGAATTAGATATAATATTTCGCTAATGCAACTATAGCAATCTTGGCTCAATAGTTAACACCTTTGGTTAACGAACTAGGAGTCGTAAGATCAAACCACGGGTGCTGTTTTTCTTTTTGTATTCATTATTTTGTTAAAACGTTCTTTAAAGTAGAATCTTTAACGATTCAATCCCGTTCATTGATGAGTTATGAAGTTTGAACGTTTGAGAACTACGACACTCTCAGTCCATTTTATTTCGGCTGCTTATAAACTAACTACCGACAACTTAAAAATAAAATTGTTTTCAAACACCTTCATTTATAAAAAAAATGCAGTCTTAGTGGTCAATCTACGATTATTTGCATTACTTAGTTTATTGATAACACAGAATTAGTCTAGATATATTCCTTTGTAATTTATTTCTGTGAATCCAAACATGCATCATTAAACAACGTTAAAAAAGCAGAAATCGTTCTTTTGCATGAGCAAACCTTATCTATTAGTGAAATTGCAAGGCGCTTAATGATATATCGGTAAGTAACAGATACTACCAATAACTTTTATGTTTACCTAGGAATAAATAAAATTAACGTAACTTTAGTGCACATTGTTATAATAGCCCATTTTTGTTTGCTAATGTATATTTAAACCATATCTTAAAGTATTTTAACTTGTATTATACCTATGCATATGATTATTGAAAATAAATAATATTAATTTGGTGTATATAGAAGTATGTATGTATTATAGTTTATGATGATATATGGTATATATATATAGTCACATATAAACCAAATTAATATTATTTCATCATTTAATAGATAGGTATAGATTAAGTTAACTAAAGTGTATTAACCATTGTTAAAATAGGCCATTTTGTTTGCTAATAGGTATATATAGTATAAGGTATATAATAGGTATATATTTAAAAGTATTTTATATAATTATTGGATATAAATAACATTAATTATATATACCTAAGTATATGAAAGCATATTATAATTATATAATTTTATTTTTTAAGTATACATAAATATTACTATTTACTATAAAATAACTATTATCATAAGTATTTTAGTAGAAGTAGGTATTTTAAATAATGTTTTGTTTTATATTCACAGAGAAGAACCGAGCAATTATGGGTCCACCGATATGCGGATTCTGGAGACGTGCAAAATCTTCGACGTGGGCCAAAATCAAAAGCGAATTCATCAGCTCGACACCACGACATCGTGGCAAGGCACAAAGCTAGTTCATTCAGATTGCCAACACGCGTCACAGCTACAGCACACAATGTGTGCTTACAAACGGTGAGAAATCACCTGCGTTCTGCTGGTTCACGCTTTTACTGTCCACTGCGCATCGACGACGCCGACTACAGTTCGCTAGGTCATAATTATTTTAATTTTGATTGGAAGAACAATGTGGTGATTTTTAGCGACGAAAAAACTTTTAAGTTGAATAAGGTGAAAGATATAATGAATGTAAATAACTAAATTAGTAGAATTTATTTTAAATATTATCGATTGTGAACCTTATTGAATACATAATGTTCATGTTTGTGTGAACAAATGTAAAACTTAGCATTATTTTTATTTGGTATATACATCTTGCTGTATTCCTCTGATTTAAACAACAATTCGTATTGTTAAAAGTCTGGTGAAGTGATGTTATTGTTATGCAGATAGAAGTTGCCATAATTTCTTACTATCTAACATGTTGATTCACTTCCCAGCTAATTTTACTTTCGATTCAATTGAGATACCACCTACCTATTTCAACAAAATTATTTACGTCCATCCTTAACCAACAAAAAAATTATATAATTATGTAATAATAAAAATAAAACAAATAATTTTATTGTTTTTAATAAATTACCTTTCTACTTTTTTGTTTAAGTGATTTTATTGGTCACAAACTTAATTTTATAAAACAAAAAGTAAAAAACAGTAATGTTGACTTCCTCAGTGGGGATCGAACTCACGGCACCGAGCGTGGACAAATAACTATGTCAAGCGCTTACACTACTCAGCCACGGATGTTCTGATAAACTTGTTTAAAATGTTGGGTCATATTCCTTCACTGTGTTTCTTGGATTTTTACCCGTGTATGTTTAATACGTATACCCACACAATATTAATAAAAGTTACCGATGAGTGCGTGATGTAAAGTCGGCCGGCGGTAGGCCAGTTTTGACTTATTTTATACGCACATAACGCACACTAATAAAAACAGAGTTCACTCGTTTTACTTAAATAGTGTGTGTGCATATAACTATGACTTCACCCACACATGCAAAATGTATACTTATTAAGTGTTTCGAGTGTATGTAGTACTATTATGTATTCTGTGCCCGTGTTGTATTTAGGTACATTTTTTTATGACAAAATTATTAGGGCAAAAGGGTGTATCCTCTAAACAGACAGGTCTTGCGTCTGATGTGTTACTTGCTCAACAGTTGTTGTCAGGTTTTTTTACACAGTCAGTCGTTAAAAACTTTAAGAATAGGGATGTTTCCTGACAAAAAAATAAAAATTTTTTTAGCCCGTCAGTTAGAAAACCGAAAAATATTGGATGTTTTTTAAGATGTTTTTTGTTTTATCAAATTAATAAAAATTGACGAAGATCATGAGAGGGTTTTAGGGTTTTTGACGTCACTGGCCGGTAGAAATGTACTGCAATGTGACGTCACACGAGTTTTGGAAAGTCGTCCTAATTTTTTGTTTACGTGAAAAAAGAAAAAATATATGTCCAATTTTTTTTTTGGAAATCTATCTGACGGACTATTTAGTTTTTTTTTGTCAACTACCCTATTTTGAAGTAGTGCCGGTACACTATGACTTTTATAATCCATCCCACTTACCACCAAACTCTCGATAGAAGGCACATTATCCTTCTGAAACACCAGGTAATCTTCTTCCAGTCCATCTGCGTTGGTCACCTTCTGCTGAACAAACCCGGCTGCTAGCAGCAACTCCATCGAGCCCTCTAGTGGGACGACGCGTTCTTGAAATGCTCTGAAAAATATTGATGTAAGGGACATTTCATTTTCATTTTGACGGCACGTTTGGCGCAGTGGCTCAAGCAATGAACTGCTGCGCTGCGTGTCGCGGTTTCGATCCCCGCACGGAACAAATATTTGTAAGACCTACAGATAGTTGTTCCGGGTCTGGGTATTTGTGTATGTGACTTTATATGTTTGTGAACGCACCCACGATACAGGAGAAATTCCTAGTGTGGGGCAACGTTTAAAAAAAAAATATCATTTTCATCACCACTGCTCTCAAAACGGTGAAGGAAAACATCGTGAGGAAACCGGCGTCCGGCATGTCTTAGAACCAAAAATTCGAAGACATGTGACATCTACCAACCCGCACTGTGCCCGCGTGGTAGATTATAGCCCATCCCTCTCCTAGAGAGGAGGCCTGAGTCCCTGCAGTGGGAACATTATAGGCTGATGATGAAGGGACATTTACTGTCCCGTCGGGGCTGCGGATTGGTCACAAAGATACCGCGGCCTCGATATAAAGGGCGAAGAAGGAACACGGGTGGTTTTTAGTCAGTAGAAGTCTGACACTCTCGTTCGCTCTGCCCAAGAGCGGGAGGATATTTGTTGATTTTCCCACCCACCAAAAAAAAAATTACATTTACTGTTACTTTTAGCCCATATCATCCGACTGCTGGACAAGACCTCCCCCATGACTTTCAAATTTTTCGACCCAGGGCCAATGTCGACCACTGGGGCTGCAGTCTCTACACTAATAACGACGCTACGAATGTCGTTAAGTCGAAAAATCGTAAACTTTCTTTGGATAGATTTTCAGCTTTATTTTAACAGCATAAGGTTGAAAATCTATTATAGAAATTTTACGATTTTACGACTTAACGACAGATTTTTATCGATAATTAGTGTAACTGCAGGCCCTGGTCGTTTGTTCTGTTCAGCTCGTCGCCCCATCTCCTGCGAGGTCTACCGGGTTGCCTTCTGGCTTTGTCAGGGCTCTACAAAGTGGTTATTTTGGCCCACAGCTCGAGCATACGACAGACATAGCCAGCCCAGTCCCACTTTAGCTTAGCGGCAGGCTTTTTTAACTGTGACTATTTGATGAAGTAATATGAACTAAGAGGGTTGTATTGGTGATTTTAATCATTATTACTCAGTAAAGTCACATTTGTTACGGTCGCAAATCCTTTTTTATAGAAAGGGTTAAGAAGGAACCTGGGCCGGCAGTCTCTACAGAGATAACGACAAAATCGCTAACTTTCGATTGCTAATTACCAACGAATAAATTCGGTTGCAATAATGATGCTTGCGAGAAACGCATCTTGGATGTAGAGATTTGCTTTACTTGCAAGCATCATTATTGCAACCGAATTTATTCGTTAGTAATTAATGATTGAAAGTTAGCGATTTTGTCGTTATCTCTGTCGAGACTGCCGCCGTCCCTGGGTGTGTTTTAGTCAGTATAAGTCTGACACTCATTGATGATTTCCCAAAATTTGATGATTCGCAAAAAAAGGTAACATACCTGTTACTCATTCTTATTTTCTGAAACTTCTCTTCTTCAGGATTTGTAATGATGTTCTCTAAATACTTGCACAGTGTCTCAACACACGTGTCCACCTAGAAATAAAATAAATAAATTTATTTTCAATGAAATCATTTCAAGGTTTTATAACACGTTTTCACAGGATAATTTACACTTTAGAATTTTTATATTTGGTGTAAAAGTAGCCTTAGGCATCGTTCACACCAAACGTATTGTCCGCCGCTGACTGTGAGCACGCGTTACGCAGTTTATCGCTTTTCAATATATATTTAACTTCTTGTTCACACCGAACCGACTATACGCTATTACGTAGATCCATAGAGACAGTGACCACATTCACAGTCGGCGGCGGACAATAAGTTTACGTTACGTTGGTGTGAACGATGCCTTAATGTTGCCGGAAGGCATCTTCTTTGGTTCTCTCCGTCATTGCATTTTTTTTGTTCTAACATACCTGAGAATCTTCTGAAAAAAATGATGGCAATGGCGAGAACAAGTGCCTTTTGGTTTCGTCAATGGTACCTATACCTCGCGCCACGTAAAAAGAGCGCTGAGCGCAGTGGAGGGGATACTGTTGCGCACGTTATACAGTCGCGTTCTGAAGTACTAGGCTACTGTGACTGTGTTAAGTGTAATTGTAATATTGTTAGAATCCTAATTCAAATTTCACTAGCTCCTTAGTACTTTGGAATAAGCTGAAATTTGAAAAAAATAGTCATGTTTGACATAACTGTCAGCGTTCTTTTTACATGGCGCGACCTATAGTTTCACATCTTTTATAGTAAAGGTTTCAGTGGATCGAATAAGATTCCCACCCGTACGCAAAACACACGCTCCGGGCGTGGAGTTGTGGACACTAGCCCGATGCATCTATCTATCTATCTAGTAAAGGTTTTAAGTTCAACAATCCCAATAAGCACGGGGGCAAAGGTTTTAGGAGAAAAGGGGGAACCTTCAGATCTGTTGGATTTGCACATACCTTTTCCCTATTATTGTTACAAGACTGTATGATGAGACAAGCGGTGAGTCCTCTCTCCTCTTCGAGCTGTTCGTACAGAAATAACTTGATATTCCTCTTCCATTCATCCCGAGGGAGGATGTCGTTGCTTATCAATGGACATCTGCAAGCAAAATGGACAAAAATCCCATGAATGCCAAGGTCACTCACAATTGGCTACTTGACTACTGTTAAAAATTCACGAAAATGTTATGTTATTTCAAAGAACTAAGAGAAATAACACGATGTGTGAAAAAAGAAATAAAATCGATCAAAAAATGGAGTAGCTACATGCTTTAGAAGTTTTTGGTGGGGGCAGTTTCTCTTTCTATCCTTCTAGTACGCACTGTACGCAGTTGTCACTCCAGAACTTTTGAGCCTCATCGGCCATCCGTTCTGCGAGCAATGTACCCTGTCCACTGTCACTTAAATTTAGCAAACACAATACTGCACTAAAAAACAAATATATTTGACGCGGTACAAAAGGTTGCCCATCCCAAATAGGGTAGTTGACAAAAAAAATCTAATTAGTCCGATACCTTGCCATGTAGAGGAAAACTTTTGCACAGGAATGGGACAGAGTAGGCTAATAACATAAGAAGTTATAACAAGAGTAGTTGACTGACTAAAAAAAATATGATTCTGTTAAGTCCGCCAGTTAGATTATCGAAAAATATTGGATTTTTTGTTTTACCAAACAAATAAAAATTGACGAAAATAAAGCTTGTCAAAGATCATAGAGTGGGGGATTTTGACGTCATAATCTGGTAAAAATGGACCAAAGTGTGACGTCGCACGACTTTTCAAAGCACTGTATCGTCTTCATTTTTGTTAACGTGAAAAAAGAAAAACCGTGTTCAATATTTTTTGGAAATCTGTCTGACGGACTAATTAGTTTTTTTTCTGTCCGATCCCCTATTATAAAGTTTACTAAAACCTTACTTGAAATAAACGCCACTGGCTGCAAAGTTCCTCGGCAGATCCAGAGCCTCGCGCGACTGAGGATCCGACGGTGTTGCCTTGGGTGCCGACGATGATGCTGCGGCCACCTCGTTGGCTCTCTCATTCTCTAGCTCTTTCTTTACTTGCGCCTGAAATCATTAATATTTTTTTTATTGAACGTTATCATCAGCCTAATATTCCTATACTGTTCGCCACTGCAGGGACTCAGGCCTCCTCTCTAGGAGATGGGCTATAATCCACCACGCGGGCCCAGTGCGGGTTGGTAGATGTCACATGTCTTCGATTTTTTTTGGTTCTAAGAACAGTTTCCTCACGATGTTTTCCTTCACCGTTTTGAGAGCAGCGGTGTGGGGTTCGAACCCACGACTTACTGTTCGCAAGTCGGGGCCGCCACCACTGGGCCACCGCTGCTCACCTTATAGAAGACTGGTATTGATTAATTATTTGAGCTCTTTAGGTTATAAGTCGAGCTACACAATCACTGCCAAATGCTTGCAGTGACTGGACACTGGACAGGTCAGAACACCAGTGTGGTTCTTCCTACGAAATACCATCTCAGACCCTAAATTTGCATGGTTCTCTTACAACCTGATATTCTTCCACCCACTGCCCCAGTATATTTTTAAGATATTTCGTTCTGGAAGGTTACCGCGAGGGTCAGTTTGAGGAGGCACAGGAAAAGAGCTCTTGGAAGGAATTGGGGAAAGCCTTTACTCAGCAGAGGAAGAGTACTGGCTAAAAAAAGGTCTGAAATAAAAGCAACTAAAACCAACCTGTATAGCAGCCAAAGAAGTATTGAAAGACGGATTCTCTCTCTTCTGGGTCAACCTTGCCAAAGCTGCGTCAGCGGCCACCTTACTCTCCTCGGACAACCCAGACCTTTTTACAGGAACCTCTTTCCTCGACGATTGAGAACTGTTACTGCTCAGCGTTGATTCGCTCAACTTGTGGCCGGGACCAGCCATCTTGAATTTGGCATCAACCTTCTTCTTTTGAAAAAACTTCTTTATTCGATCTGTCATTTTTGTTAGATTCTTGGCGTATGTTCTTTAGGTAGTTTTAGTTTCGAAACGCTTTCCTTGAGTTCTTCTATTGTGGCTGAAGTTGCTGTGAAAATATTAAAAATAATTTTAATTTGGCAGTCAGATAATAATAATTATGTCTCCCAAGACCTCAATCTATGTTAAAATACAATATTTACGATTATGGCTTACTAGCTGTTGCCAGCGGCTTCGCCCACTACAACTCCAAAATTATCCCATGGGAAGATAAAATCGGGGTAAAAACTATCCTATCTATGTGTTAATCCAGAGTGTCGGCTAACTCCATACCAAATTTTATTAAAATCGCTCCAGCCATTTAGACTGACAAACAGTAACAAACATACACACTCACAAACTTTCGCCTTTATAATATTAGTGTGATAACTTCTGTGAATCAGTAGTGTTCGTTAAGATAACCTTGCAACAGGATAGTGGAAAATTATTACATCAAGTGTTGGATTTGATCAGAATGGTGGGTCATTCATAAAATACTGGGCTATAAGAAATGATGGCATTTAGGAACTCTAACTAAAGTATCAAAACATTAATAGAATAATTTAGGTACAAGGGTATGACAAATTAATAGTTAATACCTTAAGTTATGACAACAAAAGGTTAAGAACAAAATCTTTCCTATAAATATCTTATTTAGTTACACTTCAATCAAATGAGATCTTTTTCATTTTCTTTTGTGCAAAGTCCGCAAAAGTGCAAAGCGATGAAGTATCGGACAATTGTACACATTGAGCTACTAAAATCTGTCAATTTCTTTGATTTTCTACTGTATTACTAAACCATTAGGTTCAAGGTTGATTGATTACCTAACCCACAGCACTAGAATAGTCGATTAGCTAGTTTTAGTGGACCTGTTGTGTAACCTAGCTTAATTTATCATACCTTTGTGCTGGGAATTTCTAATATTATGTAGTTTCAGAGGAAACAATACCTGTTTACCAAGTTTCATTGTTACCCTATTCAGGTGTTCCTGAATGCACTTTGCGTTCTTATTTGTGGTCGAACGTACAACGTACCATATATTATTAATTTATTTAAGTATTTCAGATTATTAACATAAAAATAAAAACATAACATAAAAATTCAGATCAGATTGCACATATACAATGTATATGACTGCCGCGTTGGTTGAGTGGTTGCAAACTAACACAGTTATATTTCATCATCATCATAATATCAGCCTATAATGTTCCCACTGCAGGGACTCAAGCCTCCTTTCTAGGAGAGGGATGGGCTATAATCCACCATGCAGGTCCAGTGCAGGTTGGCAGTCACACGTTTTCGAATTTTTTAGTTTTAAGACATGCCGGTTTCCTCGCGATGTTTTCCTTCACTGTTTTGAGAGCAGTCGTGATGAAATAAATTACACAAAGAAAGGGATCTGCCTGGGTTCGAACCCATTACTTACTGTTCGTAAGTCGGGGCCGCCACCACTAGGCCACTGGGAATTATATTAGTATGGATTCAGTATTTTTATTACACTATCAACAAATTCAATATTTGATTTATTGTGATCTACAAAAGTTTTTCGTTAAGAAAAGACACTACCGACACTATGATCTCACAATAGTTCAGATATTTCTTAATCTTATCATGTGATTGCACAGCTGGTGGAATGACTAATATTGTTTTTGTTCAAAAGAGTTTGCATTACACAATTTTTATCTATAGTTTCTTTTGTGCAGCAATTTATTTTTGTTAAATTGTTTCATTTTTGTTTAGAACTGATGTGGTATATATCAACCTGTCCGCCATTTTGTTTTTTTTTTCGAAATCACAGCCCTGTATACACGTAAAAGGTCTATTTTTTATGTGGTCATTGTACTCATATGTCGATCTTTACCTTCAAAGATGGGTACCGTGTTACTTGACAATTTTTGTTTGTCTAGGTGTCCTCTACCCATACATACCAACTTCAACGAGGGCCGTGATTAAAAAAAAAACAAAATGGCAGTGGGTCAATATGCCAGCTTCCATAAAAAAAAGTTCATACCCCTTTGATTAGACAAATAAAGTAAGGGGTACACTGTTCACCCTGTTCCTGCTCCATTTTCTACAATTCTTCTAATAATCTTCAAAATTATTTATAACAAATTATTAAATCAAAAAAATTATAATCAATTATTTATTATTAGAAATTATTCTTTATGCCAACAGAACAAAGTTTATTTATTGGTCTAATCAAAGGGGTTTGAACTTTTTTCTATTCTATTGTATCTTGTATCTTATTCTATAGAATAGAATTTATTTATCTATCTCAAATACTGCTAATAATGCAGAACACTACAGGAAATATATTTACAAAAGGTTAGAAAAACCCCTAACGTATCGAAGAATAGATTCTATTTATGAATGGCCACTTATTAATCCGTAATTTCATAAGTCTTTTCCTTCTGCTCAACCTTATGGAACCTTTTTGTAAAACTTCATGTTTATAGACCCAGCGTCTTATGCTGTCATAGTCAATTAGTGAACTACCTACCTAATAGGAAAAAAGATTATTATACAATTTGGTAAGCTACACATAGGATAAACATAGAATGGGATAAGATGGGTGGCTTGAAATATTACCGAAGGGAACCCAGAGGTGTCGGTACAGTAAGATAAAACAAGTGCATGGGTACTTTTAATCTACACTGTACCTTATAGCTATGATATTATGTAAAACTAGCTTCTGCCAGCGGCTTCGCCCGCGTGAAAATGACGATTTTCCATACAAACTTTCATCCCCTATCTAACTCCCTTAGTGGTTGAATTTCGAAAAATCCTTCCTTATTCCTTGTTTACATAAAGGGAACCTATGTGCAAAATTTCAGCTTTCTAGGTCCAAGGGTTTGGGCTGGGCGTTGATGAGTCAGTGAGTCAGTCAGTCAGTCAGTCAGTCAGTCAGTCAGGACTTCTGTTTTTATTTTTATAGATAGATAGATCAATGCAACAGTTTCTAAAAAAAATTAACTGTGCATGGCACCAAATTAGTATGTCTGCATAGATTTACATTTCATGATGCAAATAAGTAAATAAAAGGATGTTAAGTCGAGAATATGAACACAAGAGAAGAATAACAGCTGAAAAACTCACGAACCAACAAAACAGACGTTAGTGGACGACGATGATGTTTTACAAAGAAAATAAGGTACTAATCGATACTGACACCCCTCTAGATTACGTAAACCGTACTGTGTACTCTAAATAACAAAAAGAACTGTAAAAAAGTGACTCACCCGGTTTCATAAACCGCTCTAAGATACGTTTGCCGTATACTCTCCACGAAATAAAAATCAATAACAATGTAAACAACAAAATCAAGAGAAACGTCTTCAGTAACAGAAATTGGAACTCGTTGAAGTATAAAACCTCTGCTAGCTCTTCGTAAAAGGATAACTCGGTGAAAACAATAGATTTAGGGAAACTTTCAATCGGTAACGATGATACGCACGAATCTAAGAAATCCCTTGCGAACGACAAAGTATCCCCGATTTGAAGATACAGAGCCTCGTAAAGGGTGGAATTGAAAACAGCGTTGTCGAATAACGACATCACACGTGAAATTTTAATGTTTAAACACAGATAATTTGAAAAATAAAGATCATACTGAATTACTGAAATCTATGAACCGCATGTCACTTCTCATTGACAGTTTAGATGTTTGTCCTTTGTCGACAGTTTTCACAGTGTTGCCAGTTTCTAAATAGTGGATGTGAATTCTGTTTTTTATCATACAGCTTACAACGAACGAATTAACCCTTAAATTGGCAAATGAAATTATTTCTAAAATTTAATGTTTTTTTGTTATTTCCTGGTTTATTATGATACCAGAAGACTGAAAAAAATTGTGAAAAAAATCTAAATATTACAGTTTTTGCGAAATTCGATGTACTACCGGGAGTACATTGCCAACAATAGTGTGAAATATGTTTTCTTGTATTTGTACTACATGGAGCAAAAAGTGAAGATTGAAAGCTACTTGCGTTTAGATCTAGAGATCGGCACAGGTGAAGATTCCAATGTGCTATGGAACTGGTGACAGTAAAAGTTCTACAGATGGAGTAGATAATGGTTGAATTTAATTCCATGTTGGCATGTCATTATAATATTGATGGATGAATACGGAAAAACCTCTTGAAGCATTGGTATAAGGAGTACGTTACAACGTTGTATGTATATTTGACTTTGAAAGTCTGAACATTCATAGTGGGTGAGAATTGAGCTTGGTGGAGGAAGTGTGATTCATCATCAAAACAAGAACTGTCATCGGATCATGCATTTTCTATCGGGATCAAAGCTTGAATTTATATGATTGTGTCATGTTCAAGTGCTGCAGGAAAAGAGAAAATAACATGCTATACGACATAAAATCGATATCATTATATTTCAAAAAAAAACAAAAAAACCCCTTTTGTATTTCTTTGTATACTTGGCAATGTACTTTGTGTATACCGAAGTCTATTTTGCGCGTACTTGGCAACGGTATTCAGGGAGTACACACAAAGTTTCAAACTCATAAAATTGCAATTACGTAATTTACACATAAAATTATGGACGATTGATGTTGTTTATAATGTCCCTGTGCAATGTAAAGCGTAATAACCACAAGTCCTAACCAAAAAAGCGCAGAAAAACTTAAAAAGGTTTCATGTGACACTGAGACGTCAGACCGCTTCGAAGATATTTTGAATTTGACGGATAATTATTGATTTTATCACATTCTAATATTTTATCTACTAAAATACACAATTATTGCAAGCTAAAAATGATAATAACAGGTATTTTTTTTAGATTACTACCACAATTGATGTTTTCAAAGTGTATGTCTTTGGTGGAGTACTCTGCCAATTTAAGGGTTAATAAGTTTTTTTTTTCGAGAAATAGTCGCTATTATTTATTAGATTACCATTAAATAATTTCTAGAAGTTTTTAAAAGGTCCTAAATCCAGGTTTTTAAATAATTGCTTATTTGTTGGTCTAGTGGTTAGTGACCCTAACTGCTATGCCGGAGGTCGTGGGTTCGATTCCCACCCAGGACAAATGTTAGTGTGATGAGCACGATCATTTGTTCTGTGTCTGGGTGTAATTTATCTATAATATGTATGTATTTAGAAATATTTATGTATGTTTATCAGTTGTCTAGTACCCATAACACAAGCTCTGCTTAGCTTGGGACAAGATGGCGTTGTGTGATAGTTGTGGAATATTATTATATTATTATTAACTCTCCCCCATAAAGTAGCAAAATATCACGGAACAGAAAAACAAACAAGATAGAATTTTTAAATTTTTAGCTGTAGGTACCTACTGTTAATTACTTTCACTTTTCTTTCTTGGCTTTCACCGCAAAAGGCGGCCCTTAGACCTGCTTACACCTAACAATACTCTTATTCTAAGTACAAACACTAAGATTACTAACAAATACCTAAGTACACAAAGGGGATCGGACTGACTCAAAAAAACATGATTCTGTTTAGTCCGTCAGTTAAGTAGATTATCGAAAAATATTGGATACGTGTTTTTTGTTTTAACAAATCAATAAAAAATGACGAAGATAAAGCGCGTCAAAGATCATGGAGTGGGGCTTGAAACGTCAATTTTATTGAAGATACAAAAATGTATTACCATAATAATAATATGACGTCACACGAGTTTTCGAAGCACTCGTCTTTATTTTTCGTTTACCTACGTGAAAAAACAAAAAATACGTGGTTAATATTTTTTGGAAATCTATCTGACGGACTAATTACTTTTTTTTTGTCCGATCCCCTATTATATATAACTAAATGTAAACTAAATAGGTTTATGGGATAAAATAAAGCTAAATAAATAAAACTGTTAATTTTATTAAACCATGACAATTAAATCGCAATCAAATGACGTTTCGTAATACCTACCCAGTCGGGGCTGCGGGTTGTTCGAAAGAGATACCGCGGCCTCGACACAAAGGGCTAGGGGAACATGTTTAGAATCAAAATCTTAAGTATTCATTACTTTATCTGCAAAACGTGATCCTCTATGGAAAAGTCCTTAGTTTTTAATTAAAATAAAATTTAATGAGGATGAGCATTGCATGCGTCAAAGTTAATCATGATAGACAATGTTCCGTCCCGTATTTAAAAGTTATTTATCATTATTTTATTGGACGCTTGCGCACCATGACTACAATAATGGATTTTAGCACGCAATGTCTGATTAAAAGTTTGAAACTTTTCCATTGTCTAGGTTCTGGGTCAATATTAACTATGTTGAAAGGTCTTGAACTGGTTTGTATAGATTGCTGCATCATCTTAACACCACGATGGTATTTCCTGAATGGGAAGGTAGACTGAAAAAAGGTCGCAATAAAAATACGAGCACAAATTGTAGGCTGTTACTGTGAAATTTCTGTTGGAAAAAAAAACTAAAGATACACACTTCTGAGAAATTCCTGATGGTGAAACCCGACTTCAACCCTGAACCTCAACAGTCGCGATTGCGATCACTTGGAGGCTGTAGGTAGATAATCATCATCATCGTCAGTCTTTAATGTTCCCACTACAGGCACTCATGCCTCCTAGGAGAGGGATGGGCCACCATACGAGGGATCCACAATACGAGCCCAGTGCCGGTTGATAGATATCACATGCCTTCGATTTTTTGGTTCTAAGACATGTCGGCGGTTTCCTCACGATGTTTTCCTTCACGGTTTTGAGAGCAGAGGTGATGAAATAAATTACACAAAGTAATGCGCTTGGGTTCAAACCCATGACGTACCTACTGTAGGATGATATTACAACTTTATTGAAATAATTAATAGGATACCAGCTGCTATAATATGCAATAAGAGTATGAATGTTTAATCAGAATCACGCTATCAGGGAGTGGAGCGGTTTGCATTGCTCTCTAAAATGGTTGCCATATCAATAACGGAAGACAGTAGGTCTCTATTACTCTCTAGGTAATCTACATTCATACATTTTGGATATAATAAAGAAGAAGTTAGTTTTAATCAGGCAGATTCACGGTTGGCAGCTAGATTCTATTAACAGTGTACTGACCACTTCTGTCGGAGTTCAGCCGTTGGAGCATGCATGTTGAATCGATCATGCGTCATGCGCCATCGGGCTAGTTGGAAAGCTAATTTTTGTATGGTGTAATGAATGGGAACACCTGATGAAGAAGTAGAAGAAAAAGAAGCCTTTATACAGATGTGAGCCGATGTTGAGCAACGCAGATAAACTAACTGCCGCACTCAGAGAGCTTATTACGCCATCACTTAGTAGGTAGGTAAAGCTTTTGACAGTTTTGTCATACAAAAGTATGTCAAATCTTTATTATGTGACGGCTTCAGTAATCTATCTATCTTCTATATCTATCTTCTATACTTATAATAAATCTGTAGAGAGGTCAATTCTGTACATGATATATATTTTCAAAATAACTATCAGGGGGTAATTAGTGATCGATACTGATGCCAAAAATGCAATCAGTAAAATTTTTGTCTGTCTGTCTGTCTGTCTGTCTGTCTGTCTGTCTGTCTGTCTGTATGTTCCTTATAGAAACAAAAACTACTCGACGGATTTTAACGAAACTTGGTACGATTATTCTTCATACTCCTGGGGAGGTTATAGTATACTTTTCATCACGCTACAATCAATAGGAGCAGAGCAGTGAAGGGAAATATTGAGAAAACGGGAGAAGTTGCTCCATTTTTTAAGCTTCCGTCGCGTGTGCAGCCTTAATGGTTAAAGCTACATAGAAATCATTTATGACGGAAATGTTCTACATAAAATTATCTAAAAAATATCACACAACAGCATATGTCTATCTTTTATGGTTGACTCACAATAACACGTGTCGCGCCGTTGCGCGTGAATACTGAATCATGCCTTAAGGATTATTTTTGTGTAACGGTTGCCGCGCTCGACGCGGGTCGTGGCTGTTGATGCGTTCAGAGCGTTCGACCTTATTGACAGACAATAATTGATTTTAACAAACAATGCTTATCAGCGCGACTTTTAGTCTTTAAATAGGTACTTAGTTTATTTGAATTTCTTTTGTTGTTATTTTATAAAATAGGTATTAGTTGTTTTGGTAGTGTTTAAATATTCGTTCAAATTACAAATTATTAATAGTTTGCATTTTATTTCCTTGGTGAAGTAGTAATAGAAGTAGAAGTAGTTCGCATAGTTTTTTAGATACCGATAGGTAAGTTTTGGCTAATTTATGTTCAATTAATTTTTGTAGTAGGTAAAAGCGTAGATACTTTTATTAGTTATAGTAGTTAGGTATAGGTATTTATTTGTAAGTGAAGTAGGTATAGGTAGATGGTATTGCACAGGCGTTTCAACTTTATTTTCATTTCATTTTTTGTTGTAAGTTGTACATATTTCTGGGTATAATTCTATTAGAATATTTTAGTTTAAATAGGCACTTAGATTTTAAGTGTAAGGTAGCTATAGTTAGGACCTCTATCGTAGGTTATTTTGTTACCTAGGTAACTGACAGCCTTTCCGTTACCGTCGATTAAAAATAAAATACACAATGCCACCTAAAAAACGCCACTGAACCGTAAGGAAGGACATATGGTACTTTTTTACGAAAAACGACGGAAACGCGGACGAAGTCGCGGGCAAAAGCTAGTCATTAAATATTTCTGAGTATCGCACAAGAAAGAGTCTAATTATGATATCAATGCATCCATGTTGTTGTTAGGGTATTTTGGTTGATTTCATGTTAAGATTCTGTCCCTACACAACAGCAAAATATTAGCTATTGAGCGATTTTCTTTCTGACCTCCTTATCCCAGTTAACACACTGGGTAATATGATACCCTTTGGTAAAACAGGTTATCTGACTTTCGGGACCAACAGCTTAACGTGCTTTCCGAGGCACGGAGGAAACTTAGTATGTGATGAGTGGTCACCCATCCACAGAACAACTTAGGCAAGTGCGGCTTAACCTAAAGATCGACTTGAGTGCCAGTTATTATTAAGCCACGAACTTGTAGCTAGATAGCCAGCCTAATTTAAAAAAAAAAAACACTCAAATGATAATATCTAAGAATGTCCAAGTGAGAGGGATTTTCTGATTATCATCCATTGCACAATGTAATCTGAAGTGTTCACGCCGCGGATTCTATATCGAGGATATTTCGATGACTTACGCACAAATTACAAATGGTCATTTAAATTATTTCCAGCCATACATAGTTACTTAATAACCTCATGCCATGGGAGTAGGCAGAAACTTCAGAATGCCTAGACATAATTCAGTTTCCTCTGTGCATCGGTAAGTACATTAATTCGTTGATCCCGGCTGTATTTAGATCTTTGACAATCGTAACGAGTGGCCCGAAAGTCACCACCAGTCTTTTCAAGGTGTAATTATACTAACTTGGTTGTAAAGGTTAGAACTGAGCCACTGTATGTAAAATACTGATATTCAGCTGCATCCAGTTAGACAGGACCGACCCCAATATAGTTTTGAAAAGCCTAGGCAGATGACGATAAAAACAATTGCCTCAACAACAAAGGTGCCTCAATAGATACATTACAGGAAAATAAATCCCTATCAGGAACCTAAAGAAGCTACCTCAAGTGTTATGCACACTCTAGATGTCACGATCATGATCGGAACTTATCGACGTTGTATGACTTGTATGACAAGATTCATCCTATCTTATCACAAACACACTCAACATAATCTTGGTATCTCTTCAGTTTTCCCTATGTTTCCATTCTATTATGTTAATGTAGTGAGTGACATTTAATTAAAAGTGAACGTTTAATTGTGCATTTGGAGTTTTCGGGTGAGTCCAATTTCAGATCTATTATATTATAATTATTAGCCATTTGTGTCCCACTGCAGGGCAAAGGCCGACCTTCCCTCTTTCCGCTTATCCCAATCCAATGATGTTAATTGAAAATCCCTGCGAAAAGAGTCGAGTTCGTCCCGCCATCTTCTTCTGGGCCTGACGCGTTGCCGTTGGCTGCTGTTTGAGACCCATAGTGTGGTTACTTTAGCCCACAGCTCCTCTGTCATGCGACAGATGTGGCCAGCCCAGTTCCATTTAAGCTTGGCGGCCGTGTGACCTACGATGGCAATTTGAGTTTTGGAATGCAGTATCGAGTTTCTTATTCTGTCAATAAGCTTAACTCCAAGGATACTTTCAGATCTAGGTCATTAAAAATAGATAATTGTTGTTCTTAGCGTGTCGATTGCAATATGTCTGCATGTCAGCCTAGAAATTAGCGATGAGTTTGGTACCCTCAATAGTATCAAACTCGTCGCCAAATTTTGAGCCGACTCAATTTAAATTGGCATCGTCACGCTATGAAGAAGTAGAGTCCACCAGTTTTTTTTGTAGCGTAGAGACATGGGAAGACTTTAAATGGCCGGTTTGGTCACAAAGTGAGTGTCTGTGAAAATTTACGAATTTTAACGTGATAATATGTTATTATAATTATATTATCCTAATGCTTCTGCTAAAGATTCTGAAAAAAATATGTTAGGGTCCCTGTAACTAGGTACACGCTTTATGCAATATTAAGTCGAGCATTGATTGGGCAAATAGGTATACCTGTACCCTAAATAATATATTATTAGGAGCCTGCGGTACGAGAACGTGAACCAAGACTTTTAAAAAGGTTTCCAGTTTTTATAACATCATCATCAACAACAGCCTATGCGGTGATGACATAAATTACACAAAATAATGTGCCTGCCTGGGTTCGAACCCACGACCTACTGTTCGTAAGTCGGAGCCGCCACCACTGGGCCACCGCTGCTCTCTGTTTTGATAATTATCGTCCCTACTTATCTAGTTTTGAGGGTGTAGAGACAAAAATTGCTTGAACTCGTCGTGTTCCAATAATTATCTTGAGTGCTTGACAAACCCCACTTGTTTTGGCATTCTATCTTTTCTATAAAGGAGAAATATTTCAGATGGTATTTAAACAATTTCGGGCATAAAACAAGCGCAATAAGTCATAATTTTAGTTGCAGTAGGAAACCTTTGAATAACAAAAGAATTTGGATGCGTTTTCTATAAAAACAAGCAGATAGAGGGAGAGCCGGCTGCAAAAATACCTACCTCATCAGGTACCCCAATAGGCTATCTTTAGATCGTTAACCGACACTTATACACGTAAAAAAATCAGGTCTGCCAGTGCCGATCCTGCCGGGTCATGGAAAAAAATCATATTTTTTGTCGTATTTTTTTGGTGAAAATTACGTCACAAGGTACCCGAATTAAAGTGCTGGCAACAGTTAACCATTGATTAATTACCTAAAAAAAAGTAGGTCTGCCATTGCGCACTCTGCCGGAAGTACTTGGCAGACCTCTAAAATATGGCCCCTCTAGCACCATGAACCTACCTCATCGAGTACCCTGATGGAACCTACGCCAAATAATAGCCAAGATGCCCTCGATAGAGGATCAAAAGGTCTGCCAGGTCTAATCTTGCCGGAACTTAGTGTTCAAAGCATTTGAAGTTGGTATGGTAGGTAGGCAGCATTATTTCATACAAAGAAGAAGGGGCGAAATGTCCCTTGTAACACTTTCTCCTATATATCAAATGAAAGAGCGTAAAAAATAGATCATTTTATTCCACAACAGTAAATGTGTGAATACTGGGGAAAAAAGTTATTCACCGATAAAGAGAGAAAATATTTTTTTTATTTTTTTTCATCGGACATACTTGGGTGAGGTGTCTATTGATAGGTCTTTTAAAATGACCGTGATGTTTCAAAGATCATTTTTTCTCAATGTCAATCGTTTGAAAGATAGACAGTTTCAAAGTGCTAAAATGTGTCCCCACCCCCTCTAACTTTTAAACTAAGAGAGTGAAAACTCTAAAAAAATATATGCTGTAGATCGCAATGAAAAATTACAACCAAGATTAGTTTGAACGAGATGAAGTTAGCCGTTTTTGAGATATAGCACATTTAAAAAACCGCAAATATAACTTTGTCATTCATACAGTTACTATGAAAAACAAACTTATCACAAAATGTGTATTTCTGTTGCCGCTTTAACAAAAAATAATAAAAAGTAAAGGTGGCTCCAACGATGGTACGGAACCCTTCATGTGCGAGTCCAACTCACACTTGGCCAGTTTTTTTTTAAATCCAATTTGTTTTTATCTCCAATTATTCACGTTTACTGTGTGAATAATTGGAGATAAAAATTATTCACCTATAAAGAAATGATTTTTTTATTTTATTTTTTAGTAGTGCTAGTGACCCGCCGCGGCTTTGCAAGGGTGCAATGTGCGGAATATAAAACTTCCCCTTGAATCACTTTTGTCTATTGCTGAAAACTGCATTAAAATCCGTTGCAGTAAAATCTATCTGACAGAAACTTGATGCTCCGAAATTTATTTGGCATACCACACTTGGCATATTCTTCTTTGAACGAATGTGTTTATGGCAGATCAATTATTTAGTAGAATACTCATTTCGCAGAATGTTTAAATAGCCGAATTTTCAAAGGCATACTTTTAAGATGGCAGAATTTTATTTGGTAGATTTTTATACGGTATAACGACCGTCTCGCGAAAGTATCCTTTATGGGCGGCATGGGCACCGGGCCTTAGGCCGACGAAGGAGGCCGGCGGAGGCCCGGCACTTCGGGGACAGAAGATATTAGTGTTATTTGACTGGCCTGTTGGTCTAGTGGTTAGTGACCCTAACTGCTATGCCGGAGGTCGTGGGTTCGATTCCCACCCAGGACAAATGTTTGTGTGATGAGCACGATCATTTGTTCTGTGTCTGGGTGTAATTTATCTATAATATGTATGTATTTAGAAATATATAAGTATGTTTATCAGTTGTCTAGTACCCATAACACAAGCTCTGCTTAGCTTGGGACTAGATGGCGTTGTGTGATAGTTGTGGAATATTATTATAATATGCGAGCGAAGCGAGCGCGCGTCATGGAGTACATGCGTTGCATGTATGAGTGACATCATTATTATTATTATTAATAATAATAATTTTTATTATTATTTTTGACATACATTTAATGTTCTCAGCTAGAAATTATAGCCGGGGTGAGCTGATAATAATAATTAATAATAAAAGTTATTATTATTATTGCATGTTACACGTATGTATGAAATGAAATGCGTGCCAAAAGACGATTCTGATTATGAATTTTCGGCGAAATGATGGTTCTGGAAATGAAGTTTATGCTCAAAGATGATTCTGACTTACAAAATTATGCGTTTTGAATTTATGGTAAATGAGTGTATGCCAAATGATTTTCTGTGAAATGAAGTTTCTGCCATCCACTGTTATGCAAAATAAAATTCGGGTATAAAAAAATCTGCTAAAAAAGGTAGACCCAAATCCGTTACGATGTTTGTGTGTTTATGAGCAATACACTCAAAAAGTATTCGTACTTTCTACGATGACATCGTCCCAAGCACGAGCAGGGCCAGCGAAGTTTTGAAAATGGCGGCGATGTGTTTCTGTGTGATTTCTAATCATCATTATTTCATCAGAGCTGTGGTGGCCCAGTGGCTGCCCCGACTTACGAACAGTATGTCGTGGGGCTCGAACCCAGGCAGGCACATTACTTTGTGTAATTTATTTCAACACCACTGCTCTCAAAACGGTGAAGGAAAATATCGCGAGGAAACCGGCATATCTTAGAACCAAAAAATTTGAAGATCTGTGACATCTACCATCCCGCACTGGGCACGCGTGGTGGATTATAGCCCATCCCTCTCCCAGAGAGGAGGCCTGAGTCCCTGCAGTGGGAACATAATAGGCTGAGGATGATGATTATTTTAGCCGAAAGACGTCCACTGCTGGACATAGGTCTCCCACAAATGTCGCCACATTGACCGGTCCCGTGCATCTCGCATCCAACGGATCCCCGCAACCTTCACCAGGTCATCGGTCCACCTATGTGGGAGGCCTTCCAACGTAACGTCTTCCAGTTCGCGGTCGCCACTCCAGAACTTTCGGCCCCATCCGTCATTCGTTCTGCGAGCAGTGTGTGGTTTTATAAATATCCTCATGCATGGTCTCCCCTTCATCGTCGGCGTGGTGTCCCGAGGTCGGCGCGTAGACCTGTATGACCTTCAGCACACATCTTGAGGATATTCTGAGTATAAGGTACACCACCCTGGTCGACACACTCTCGATCTTCACCACGTTATTCATGAGGGACTTGTGGACGATAATCCCAACACCACCCTGGGACTGACGGTAACCCTCTCGGAAGTAGAGTCGGATTTCAGGATTATCGTGTCCCATCTCTTCGGACCTCAAATAATTCCACAATACTCCATCGCAACCTGCTCAATTCCTCTTCGAGTTCCGTTACTTTTAGGTAGCCGGACCTTTTCCCTTGCCACGCCGCTGCCTCAACCGCTACCGTAGTCGAGGGGTACTAGGGGCCATTTTTGTGCGCTCATTTCCATTTGGGAAGGTTTGCCATAATCGCCACGCTTGGCAGACGGGTTGGCAAGCGCAGTAAGGTCATAACAAAGCACAGTAGAATGCTGCTGCCCATTCTCTGGTACGTCCCTTAGTCGCCTCTTGCGACACTCACGGGTAGATATGGGATGGTGCTATTCTTTACGCCCGACACCATATGGAACGCGTTTCTTCGTTTAGATCTTGTAAACTACGCAATGGATTTTAATGCAGTTTTTAGAAATAGACAGAGTAATTCAAGATGAAGGTTTATATTCAGCAATTTCACCCGTGCAAAGGGCGGGGCGGGTCGTCGTCTTTCGGCTGAAATAATGATGATGAGAAATTCGGACGATGTCATCGTAAAAAGTGCGAATACTATTTGAGTCTAAAAAATTAAAAAATCATTTCTTTAAAGGTGAATAACTTTTCTCTCCAATTATTCACACAGTAAACGTGTGAAAAATTGGAAAAAATAAAACAATTATTCACTCACACGTGTGATGGACGGTGTGAATAATTGGAAAAAAATAAATTGGATAAAAAAAAACTGGCCAAGTATGAGTCGGACTCGCACATGAAGGGTTCCGTACCATCGTAGGAGCCACCTTTAATTTGTATTATTTTTTGTTAAAGCGGCAACAGTAATACACATTTTGTGATAAGTTTGTTTTTCATAGTAACTGTATGCATGTATATTTGCGGTTTTTTAAATGTGCTATATCTCAAAAACGGCTAACTTCATCTCGTTCAAACTAATCTGGGTTGTAATTTTTCATTGCGATCTACAGCATATATTTTTTTAGAGTTTTCACTCTCTTAGTTTAAAAGTTAGAGGCGGTGGGGACACATTATAGCACTTTGAAACTGTCTATCTTTCAAACGATTGACATTGAGAAAAAATGATCTATGAAACATCACGGTCATTTTAAAAGACCTATCAATAGACACCTCACCCAAGTATGTCCGATGAAATAAAATAAAAAAAATATTTTCTCTCTTTATCGGTGAATAACTTTTTTCCCCCAGTATTCACACATTTACTGTTGTGGAATAAAATGATCTATTTTTTACGCTCTTTCATTTGATATATAGGAGAAAGTGTTACAAGGGACATTTCGCCCCTTCTTCTTTGTATGAAATAATGCTGCCTACCTACCATACCAACTTCAAATGCTTTGAACACTAAGTTCCGGCAAGATTAGACGTGGCAGACCTTTAGATCCTCTATCGAGGGCATCTTGGCTATTATTTGGCGTAGGTTCCATCAGGGTACTCGATGAGGTAGGTTCATGGGGCTGGAGGGGCCATATTTTAGAGGTCTGCCAAGTACTTCCGGCAGAGTGCGCAATGGCAGACCTACTTTTTTTTAGGTAATTAATCAATGGTTAACTGTTGCCAGCACTTTAATTCGGGTACCTTGTGACGTAATTTTCACCAAAAAAATACGACAAAAAATATGAATTTTTTCCATGACTCGGCAGGATCGGCACTGGCAGACCTGATTTTTTTTACGTGTTTAAGTGTCGGTTAACGATCTAAAGATAGCCTATTGGGGTACCTGATGAGGTAGGTATTTTTGCAGCCGGCTCTCCCACTAAGAGCACCTGATGGGGTTTCTCCATGCAAAGTTTTATGGAGAAACTTTTAAGAATCTTTCATGAGTTCTCGTTAAAAAAGTCTCTTTCGAAAGATGCCTCTAAATCCTGCGGGTCCCGATTTTCCGAATTTCGATGGATTGCTCAATTCTTACACTGAAGAATTCGTTCGTTACATTATTCATTCATCATTCTCTTGCCTTTATCCCAATTTATTTGGTGTCGGCACGCCATGTCTTCTTCTTCTATTCTTCGCCCTTTTAAAGCCAAACATCGACTCAACATTTCGGCACACGTGCGCTTCAACGCAGTAATCGTATATTAAAACCACCAATTACTCAAATAATTCTTCGCACCCCGTCAAAAGGAACGCGTAATTAACGACCGCATAAAACAGCGTCACCCTTCAAATTATCCCTATGATACAGCCATTTCAGTGTTGCCAGCCATAAAATGGCACTTTGAATGTCTTTAACAGCTTTCCCGCGTTCCCACAATAAAATTTCAGTTGGTAAACTGTTCTTAATGAGAATTATTTTTGTTCGGATTGTTTTCATGTCGAAAGGAAATGGACCGAATGACAGATCAATATTGTGATTTCTAGCCAAAGCTACGAGTAGTTTGGAGAAATTAATTGGGATGTTAAAGTGAGGTTTTGAATTTTGATTAGAGGAGAATCTTTTGAGAGTCAATCTGCTTTAAATTCAATAATTTTAGGCACTCATTAATTTTTGGTTAATCAAAATCCAATGACGTGTGGGTGAAGTTTTGTGGTAATCAGTTGTCGTGGCATGGAATGTAGATGAGTATAAGAGTAGAGAAAGACCAGAGAAACGATGGAAGGACTGTGTAAAGGATGATGAAGTTTTGGGGGGTATGAGGAACAGGGTGTAAAGCTCCTCATCCCCCACTGAAAAGGGAGGATCCTCCGAGTGTTGTGTCGGGAACTCCTCTAAAGGCTTAAAAAAAAAAAAAAATATTTATTTCAATTACAAAATTGGCATTTCGATACAAATAATTGGAGATCACCTTTTAAGCAAGGAATTGCTTGTATTAGGAGACTCCACACTTCCACTTATAATTTTTATGCAATTGAAAATATGTAGACAATGTAAACATGCAAAACTAAAAAAAAAAATTAAATAAAAGAAAGGGTAATTTAAAATTAATACAAATGGCTCTGCAAATTAATGAGCGTTAAGTAGAGAAAATAAAATAAAAAATAAAAATAGCCAGAAAAAGCCAAAACGCGCGTGTATGTGTGATAAGTGTGTCCCGAGTGAGTGTGTGGTGAGTGTGTGTGTGGTGAGTGAGTATGGGTTTGAGTGTGAGTAGTACTCACTACTCACACTGTGGTGTGTGAATCTTAATCAAAAAAATCAAAATCAAAAATCAAAATAGCCTTTATTACTGATAATAATATTACATTAAATTTCATTATAGTTCATTCATTGGTTTGTATTATATGATTTTTCAATATATTACAATAAAACTTATTTATATTTAATTACAACATTTCACGCACTTATATGACAACATTTCATGCATTTTTAATAATTAATTATACCCACTCAACTGCCAAGCAAATTTTTCGCAAAATTGGCATTATGTCACAGCTTATCTGGGTGACGTCACGTGACAGTCGCTGTCAGTCACGTGACGTCACGCGGCGCGTGTTTAAAACACCGATAACTCTTGTTTTGTAAGAGAACTCTGTTAAAACTATTGTTTATTTACAAATCAATTAAAATAACAATACAAATCAATTAAAATAACACAGCACTCCATTCATACTTGACATACTGCAAGCTAAACAAAAAGGTCGGCTCAGGTAGCCGACACTTGAGCCGAAAAAAAAAAAAGGGTATGTTTACGAATTAATTCTGAGAACTCCGTAAGTCAAGTGGCTGTTGAAAGTATCGTATTGCATAGTTTGGTACACAATCGTATCGCATAAAAAGTTTTAGCTGTGTGAACGTTTTGTTTATGAAACATGAGTCATAATGTAAACACTCCAAACAGAGCGATAAGAAAGACGCGCGCGCGTTTGGTTTTGACCTTGACAGGGGAATATTACTATTAATACTGAGTAACTAATTTTCATCCTTGTCTCTTCCACTACACGTTGGGCAAGTATGAGTTAGATAGGCATAGTTTTCACAGTCTTTTAACGGTTTTTAAAAACGCGGGAACAAGCATCATTATTAATGATGCTTGACAGATAGCCCTAAAGTATGTTTGACTTAGTCATTCTAGTCTTCGACATCGGTAACATTATTATCGGTTTGCCATTTGGCATAGGCCTCCCCTAGGCTTTTCCATCTATCTCTCTTTGTGGCTTCCCTTAGCCATGTTGTTCCCGCTACCTTCCTGATATCATCCTCCCATCTTGTTTTTTGCCTTCCTTTCTTTCTTTTCCCGTCCCGAGGGTACCATTCCGTAACATCTTTTGTCCATTTATCCTTATTGTTTCTTATCATATGGCCTGCCCAGTTCCATTTAAGTTTTTTCACTGTGTAAGTGACATCCATGACTTTTGTCTTGCTTCTTATATTCTCAAGTTTGACTTTGTCTCTTAGCTTGAGGTTAAGAATGCTCCTCTCCATTTTGTTTTGACACACTCTGAGTGTCCCGCTCTGTTTGCTAGTGAGTGCCCAGGTCTGTGCTCCATAGGTTAATACTGGTAGTATGCAAGAGTTGAACACTGTAGTCTTATTTTTAAGTGGCATATGTGGATTTTTTAATACTTCCTTTAGGGACCAAAATCTTTGCCAAGCTTTGCTTATTCTGGTGTTAATTTCTTTTTGCATTTGATTTGCCGGGGCGATGGTCTGTCCCAAATATGTATATTCATCCACATATTCTATTTGATTAGAGTCTAATAGAATAGGTGTTCTTGTGTTGTTTGTCATTAATTTTGTTTTATCTGGATTCATAGTCAGACCTACTTTTTTGCTTTCTCTGTCTAATTGCGTTAGCATTGTTTTTAAACCTTCTTGGTTTTCGTTTAGCAGAATCAGGTCGTCTGCGAACCTAAGGTGATTGAGCTTCTTGCCATTTATATTTATGCCATAATCGTCCCAGTTAGTTTTGCGAAATATATGTTCTAGTACTGACGAGAATAGTTTTGGTGAAAGGGGGTCACCTTGTCGTACTCCCTTTCTTATTTTGAAGGTCTCCCCTTTCCTTTCAGTTTGGATTTTTGCCGTTGATTCCTTGTATATGTTCTTTATTATCCTGATATATTTTTGATCTACTCCTTGTGAGTGTAGAGCTTCCCAAATGTGTGCATGTTTCAGAGAGTCGAATGCCTTACTGTAATCAACGAACGCCAAGTAGTATGTCTTTCCGTATTCATTACTCTTTTGGATAATTTGTTTGACGGCATGAATGTGATCCATCGTTGAAAAATCGCTTCGGAATCCAGCCTGTTCTCTCGGCTGGTTTTCTTCCAATTTTGAGCTTATTCTGTTCAGTATTATCTTTGCAAATATCTTATACAAATTGGAGATCAGGCTGATCGGTCTATAGTTGTTTATTTCTGTCCTGTCGCCTTTTTTATGGAGCAATATGATGGTTGATGATGTCCATTGTTGCGGTATTATTTCTTCAGTCAGAATGTCATTGTATATACTGGTGATAGCATTTATTATGTAGTCTAGGCATCCCTTCAGAATCTCATTTGTTATTCCGTCATCTCCTGGAGCATTGTAATTTTTCTGGGATAGTATTGCAGTTCTTACTTCGGATTCTAATATTGGGGGAGTAACTTCTTCGTCTTCTTTCGGTGAGTGTTTGGTATTAGTGTTTGTATAGTCTGGATCATCGTATAATTTGCTATAAAATATTGTTGCTATTTCCATGATTTCGGGACGTTTCGTCGCTTTTTTATTCATTGTATTGCTTTTGATGGATGGAATCCAGCAAGTATTCTCTCTCAATTCTTTCAGAGCTTTCTTTATGCCACCTGTTTTTTCAATGTGGTATTGGATGGTCCTGTTTCGAATTTGTTTCCTGTGGGTCCTAATTTTTTCATTTATTTGTTTACTTAGCTGTGTTATTTGTGTTCTATTGTTCTTTTTATTCTTTAATAAAGTTTTCCTGGTTTCAATAAGTTGTTTGGCTTCATCTCCTATTTTGTCTGTCTTGTTTTTTAGGGTGTATAGTTTTCTAGATATTTCCTGCAGTGCTTTTTCTATTATATTATATTTTTCTTGAATGTTTTCACTCTTGTTGTTATTCAGTACATTATCTTCCAAAGTTGTTAACAAGTTTTCTGGGATGATGAGTGGGATTTGACCTGATGTAATTCCTTCTTTAGGGTGCTGTCTCTTCTTTTTTATCTCTTTTAGATGGATGGCTCCTCTTACCATACGATGATTTGTGTTAAAGTTAAAGTTATTAATAGTGTTAATATCTTTAAAGAATTTAGGTTTATTTGACAGTATGAAATCGATCTCATTTTTCACATTCCCGTCTGGAGACATCCAGGTCCATTTTTTATTTTTGTTTTTCTTGTATAAACTATTTAATATCGTAAGGTTATGTGCCTGTGCCAGGTTTATTAGTCTTTGTCCGTTTTCATTTCTTTTTCCTGTGCTGAATTGACCTAGTACGTTATTTTCGGAACTTAATCTTTTACCAATCTGGCTGTTGAAATCTCCCAACAATACGACTGCCTTGTGTGCATCTGCCAGAGTTCTGTCCAGGTCTTCGTAGAAACTATCCTTTATATCTTTAGGTGCCATCTCTGTAGGTGCATATGCTTGAATTATTGACATAGTTGCATACCCAGGTAGTTTGATATTTAATTGTGCAACTCGTTCTGATATTCCAATGAAGGACTGTATGTATTTACTGTAGCATTTTTTAATAAGGAAACCGACACCGTGTAGGCCTGGTGTGGTTCCTATATGGTAAAGTATGTAGTTTTCATGTTGTTCAATGTTTTCTCCCATCCTCCTCACCTCGCTTAGGCCAATAATGTCCCACTTTATAAACCCTAATGCATATTCCAGTTCTTGTAGAGATTCGTCTGTTCTTAGGGTCCGGGTGTTAAGTGTTGCTATGTAAATACTATTTCTCTTCTCTTTTAGGGCATTTATTTCTTTTCCGTTGTTTTTGTGTATATTGTCTTGTTTCTGTATGTTGTTATCTATTTTAGGAGGGGGGAGTCCTAGGGGGTTTTGGTCTCTTGCCCCACGGTGACCAACCGGGTTGGGGCGTTTTTCCTTTTCTAGATTTCCTTTATTTGAGGTTGTTGTATTTGTCCGGTTACCGATGTCTCGAGATTCCTATGCTTTAGGTTTCGTAGTTTCAGTCAAAGAATGTGATCTAGACCTCATGTATGCGAATGGGTCAATTCTGTGTATTTTTGCAGGGGCTTCAATACTTTTGTTGTTGTTATTACCGCCTGGTACTTGTTGATGTTGTGTGGGTGATAGTGATGTCTCCCTTTTTCTTTTTTCAGTCCCATTTGGTTTTATTACAACTTTGTTGTTTTTAATGTACACATCATTTCCCTTTTCTTTTTCACGGTGTAGTTCTTCTTGCAATTCTTTGCGTTTCTGTAAAGTTTCTTTAGTAAAGTCTTCAGTAATGTATGTTGGTTGTGATATTTTCTTTTTATTTTTTAGAATCTCGATTTTTTTCATGTATGTTGTGAGGGTAATTAATACAGGCCTTGTTTTCCCATTCGTTCGTCTTCCAATTCTGTGTAATTTGTTTATGTCGTAATTATCAATTTTTATTCCCAAGTCTTCGAGTAATCCTGTGGTGTTGTTATATAATTCAGTGTTATTTTTTTCTGTCTCGTTAAATCCATGAATTATAATGTTGTTCCTTTTGGTTGCATTTTCTAGGGAATTCATTTTCTTATTAAGTGCTTCGATCTCTTGTTTTAGGATTTTATTTTCTTGAATTAATGGTTTTATTTTATCATCTATGCTCATCATAATTTTATCTGTAGTATCCTTAATCAATGTAGCTTGTTTTTCCATTTCTAGTTTCATCATATTGTAGAGAGTGGATATTGAGACTTCTTCAGTCATCGTTGTGTAGGTTATTTATACGGTGCAATAACAAAACGTTTTGTAGCTGCTTGAATCGGAACGCAATTTTTGTCGTGTTATTGGATGGCAGATAGTGTGATTTTTATTTTGCTATGGCAACACTGCGTTCTTCCGATATGTTGGTATTGTGTAAACTTGTCTATGACTTCTTGGTATTTGATACTTATTTGATAGGTTATGTTTACTATTTCACTATAACTTATTGTTATGATCGCAAGTAGTTCTTGTATTATCCTTACAAATTTATAACTTATCTTGCCTGCGGTGAGTTCTTGGTTGGGATATTTCACTTTTTGGTTGTTTTTGTTCGTTTTGCACTGAGTTTATAATTATTTCTTATGAGAGCACTGAGCAACGTCGTAACTGTCCGAACACCGGAACCGGAAAAAAGGAATTGCTTGTATTAGGAGACTCCACACTTCCACTTATAATTTTTATGCAATTGAAAATATGTAGACAATGTAAACATGCAAAACTAAAAAAAAAATTAAATAAAAGAAAGGGTAATTTAAAATTAATACAAATGGCTCTGCAAATTAATGAGCGATAAGTAGAGAAAATAAAATAAAAAATAAAAATAGCCAGAAAAAGCCAAAACGCGCGTGTATGTGTGATAAGTGTGTCCCGAGTGAGTGTGTGGTGAGTGTGTGTGTGGTGAGTGAGTATGGGTTTGAGTGTGAGTAGTACTCACTACTCACACTGTGGTGTGTGAATCTTAATAATGATCGCTAAGTAAACTTCAAGTGAACCAAATTGAATTTACTGATACTACTAATTTAATCGGATTTAATCGGATTAGCCCTGCGACAATGTCTTGGGATCGAAAGAAAGAATAAGTCTTCTTTCACTAACCATGCGCACAACAATATAAATGTAACCAATTTGGCTATTGCAATGTAGATACAATAGTCTCAACATCATCGTAAGTTTTGGTTTTAAGCCAATCTGTAACAACTTTTTTACAGTCCCGTAGCTTCATGGAATGTATATATAATTCTTTATTCAGCATGTTGTATAGATGAGCTGATTGTCTTGAGTATTGCCTTTTAGCGAAAGCAGACCTAACCCTGACAGTTGGAGCGACTAGGTAACTCCTTCTGCTTTTAGGCTTAGAGGGCTCTTAAGGGAGCGACGAGTGTTTTTTTAGAATAAGTTGAAGCAAATAAAGCTTTCTTACGGACAAAAGGTCAGACAGAAGGTAGAGACTGCGGGTGGGATACCTATAGGGCTTAAAGAACATGACCTTAAGTAAGGTTCTCTGCGCCCTCTCAAGTTTCAAAAATTTTATTTTAGTTGTCCCTCCCCAGCAAGATAGACAGTATCTAAGGATAGATTGGAATTGGTAATAGAGAAGTATGGAAGGAGACATGTTGCACCAACCGCAACTTAATTGGGATAATTCAGTTATCCATTATGGCAATTATTGTTTGGTTTCTCGTTTTGTGAACTATTTGTATGATATATAATATAATTATATTAGTTTATTAATTCCATCTTTATATAATGTAGGTACTAGCTGTTGCCCGCGACTTCGTTCGCGTTGAAATTTTAACGAGTATGTAAGTATGTATGTCTGTAATTGCCTCTGGATGTACTATGCCAAATCGAATGCCAAATGCCAATCGAAGCGATTATTCCCTTAAACTGACCTTGTCATAAAATCTGTTCCACTTCTTCCACACCTACCTATATATTATGTCTTAACTATATTCTATCTCTCTACCAATTTTCGGCTCGAAAAAAGCCAAGGATTTCAAATATACTTGCGACGACCTTGACTAAGGGCTCCCCCCTTAGTCAAGGTCGTCACAAAAAAATTGTTAGCTAATGTCTCCTACTCATAAACCCTAAACTTAATACATTTCAGGCCAGTAGTACAAAAATCAAACTTACATACAAACTCGCGAGAGGCTATTAGACCTCCCTAATCCGACCCTGTCGCAAAATCTGTTCTTAGCAAACTTCTACTCACCATAAACTACGTCGCCGCCGAAATGAAAGATTATTGCACAAAAAATTAAGGATTTTCAGACAAACTTGCGAGGGCCCTTAGACCACCCTAATCCGGCCCTGTCGCAAAATTAATTCATAGCAGACGTTTACTGACTATAAACTTCGTCTCTGCCAAAAATCAAGTTTGTTGCACAAAAAATTAAGGATTTTCATACAAACTTGCGAGGGCCCTTAGACCACCCTAATCCGGCCCTGTCGCAAAATCCGTTCTTAGCGGACGTCTACTAAATAAACTACCTCTCTGCCGAAAATCATCTTTATACGTCCAGCGGTTTTCGAGATTTCGTGATGAGTGACCTTTCGCTTTTATAGATACAGATATGTATAAGTATGTACAATTTATTTTGTAGATATATTAATTTATGTCAACAAAATCTCCTAATTTATTTATTTTTGTACTCTACCACAATGATGTCCTATTTGACCCTAAGGTTGACTAGTAGAAAATGCCTTGTGGCATTAAGTCCGCCTATGTACCACGTTTGTGCATGAAGTTTAAATAAATAAATAAGGGCAAGCGAATTAAGTTGATGTGTACTGTGAGAGGTTGTTAGTATCTTAAGACATTGCATCTGCGTGACGGATTTCGGTGTCGGACCAAAGCATCTCTCAGAGAGGAGGCATAAGTCCGAGAAACAAGAATCTATAGTTTTCTCTTAGATGCTCTTCTCAAGATGAAAGTGAGCTTAGAATATTTTCACACCAGATTTTTTTACTCAGCGAATGCCCTCAATAACTAGATTCATCTCTGGTTACATCAGTAAATACACACGACAAAATGGTGTTTTATATATGACTGCCTCGTTGTTTGGTCGCAAGCGCGACTGCGAGCATGACATCCAAGGCTCGATTCCTGGGTTGGACAAAGACGTACGTGTTACGGGGTTTTGCCATCAGGAATTTCTCAGCAGCGCCCGGTTGGTTGCAATAAGCTCGCCCCTATTACGTGGGAATTAAACTTTAAACGTAACTAGCGAAATTTAGGTGTACCTAACTACAATATTAAGTACACCTCTGCCTTACCATTCTGGGATTAAAGCTGTGATGTTATGTGTTTATATCCAAAATCACTTTGAAAACCCAGTCTTAATATATAAGGTGCAAAGATCCGGCACTATCGTGAAATAGTCATAAACAGTTTGCATATTATGGCTCCGTAAAAAGCTGGGGGGTGATCGTGATAACGTATTAATACACCCCTTAGGGGGTGGAGCGACGGGTAGATAGTGGTTTAATGGTAAAGATAGCATAGTGGTAATGTTGTGTAACTTTACGAGGTCTTGAAAGGGACCGAGGTTTAGTGCAAAGAGACAGGGAATTTTATTTTGAGGGAAAGCGAGACTTTGTGAAACGCGAAACTGCTTTGTTGGTTGGTATCGTCTAGGCGTACTAGCGTGGCTTGTGCTCCCAAAGTGGATTCCTATGGTTGGAGAAAGTATCAATTCACACCACTGTCAGATATTTACAAATGACAACCGGGGCGTGCTTTCTGACCACTGACGTATGAAGGAAACTCGGTATGTAATAGGCAGTCAACCATGTATGGACAAACTTTGGTAAGCACAGCTAAATCTAAAAATCAACCCGAGCGGCTGTTACCTACTATTAAGCCACGAGCTCCTCATGGGAACTGGAATACAGACATAATGGACTAATGAATCAATTAAATAAGCCGTCGGGGCTGCGGATTATCGAAATGGCATAACGCGGCCTCGGCACAAGGGCGAAGAAGGAACATGGGTTGGTTTTTAGTCAGTAGAAGTCTGACACTCCCTTCCGCTCTGCCCAAGAGCGGGGGGGGGGGAGGGTTATTTGATGATTTTCCATCCACCAAAATATCAAATATCTCTTAAAAGCTGCGCCTCAACACTTTATAAACTTTTGTATCCAGCCTAATTCAGCTTCCCTTGTAAGGTCGTTGGTAGACTAGTTAATAAATATACGATCTTTTGACAGTTATTATAAGTCAATCAGCAGCAAGCCCAAAACAACCCCTGTTTAATGAGAATAAAGATCTCTATTATTTGATAGACTTATCACACCAAACAGAAACCTTATTGAAACGAACATTTTCATTGTCATTTTGGCTATGATGCCTCATCAGAAGCGAGCTATCTGGGAATGAAAACACAAATGCAATCTGTCAAATTTCTTTATTGATTTATTTAAACTTCATGTACAAGAGTGGTACATAGGCGGATTTCATGCCACAACTGGCCACAAGGCATTCTCTACCAGTCAACCTTAGGGTCAAATAGGACAGTACTTTGGTAGAGTACAAAAAAATAAATAATAAGGACAATACCATTTTGCAAACATATTATTTATCGGTGCATACTAATACTCATATATTATATAGATATAATTAAATAAACTAATAGATATTTATAATACATACAAACAGACTAAGATACGAAAACCTCATAATAATTACCAACGAATACCTACTGTGTAAGACAAGTGACTTGATTGAGAATTGTGTGACTTTTCTTTTCAAAGCCATCTTGCTCTCTGCTTTTTTAATGCACGGGGGTAACGCATTCCAGAGCTTTATGGTTGAGACAGCGTAGGAAGAGGACATAAAACCAGTACGGTGTGAGGGAATTTCGAGCAGAAGGTTCTTGTAAGCTCGAAGGTTACGATTGTGTGAACTGCCCAACACTTTGAAGTATTTTTTTAAATAATCGGGAGTACATGGATCCTATAATAGATTTTTTACGTTATCGTTAATTCGCTAAAGCATTACGTTCAAAGTTGATTGTAAAAAAAAACACTTTCGGGTACCTTGATGTGCTGTACAGTCGAACAAGCTAATGAGTATACAGCCAGCTAACTTGCAATTTTACTTTTAAGTTTATAATGATACATTTAGAGACTGATGCCAAACGATACAGCGTTTGACATCAGTCGCTTAATACAAAACACTTTATAAAATAAAATTATAATCAATATTTTCAGTGTACTAGAATTATAAAAAACTCTACCTGTTTACTTATTAGCTTGTACGACTGTACATGAAATGCGACGCATTGAACCACTTTAGTAATATATATACGCATTCACGGATGCATTATGAAGAGAGCATCGACAGTGCCAATCATGTTGCGTACGCGTTCATTTGAATGACCTACAAGTGACGGTCACATTAAGTGTGCATTCCCCTTGCGTTCAAATTAGGAATGGAGTTCAGTTCTGCTGCACAATATTCTTTTACATCAACTTTGCCAGATGATGATCGGAGTTCAGTCTGACCTTGAGACTCCTCTATGAGACCTCTGAAACTTTTAATATGGTAGAAAGATTTTTCATTGCAGTTATTATACGATAGGCTAGAAAACATCGGATTCTTTGGCCACCTTTTGATTTATCGGCAGATAGCAAAAAACTAACACACGTATTCTTTCGTCCACCCTTCGTCATTTCTAGCTTACTGGTGGTACTTTAACCATGGCAATGACTTTAATTCCATCGGCCATACATCATCATTCATCACCATTCTCCTGCCCTTATCCCAATTTATTTGGGGTTGCGTACCCGGGTAGTCACAGAGTGCTGCCGGGTAGTCGCAGAGTGCTGCCGGGTAGTCGCAGAGTGCTGCCGGGTAGTCGCAGAGTGCTGCCGGGTAGTCGCAGAGTGCTGCCGGGTAGTCGCAGAGTGCTACCGGGTAGTCGCAGAGTGCTGCCGGGTAGTCGCAGAGTGCTGCCGGGTAGTCGCAGAGTGCTGCCGGGTAGTCGCAGAGTGCTGCCGGGTAGTCGCACCAGAAAAGATCGGGGTACTCCGAGCACGGATCGTTACACCAAAAGGTCATGTAGTCCCACCTTTTCTTCGAAACAATTAATACCAATAATACAGACATGTCATCTTCTATCATACTTCTCTATTTCTCGTCATCTCAGCAGTCATCTCCTTTCTAGCCATATCATTGCACCAGCCATACAATAGTCGAGTAAAAAATCCAAATCCCCTATAACAGGATCAATGCAACGCGCAAATTCCTAACCAAGAACAAACGCACACAAAGATTCACATGCAAATCAGTGTAAAAATACACTTATTGTGAGTGACAAGCATCCAATGTCCCTGTAAGACCCATGTCCCACTGCTGAAGAATGGCGATTACCTAAAGATATCTTACGGAGCCAGCACGTCAAACTACTACAATATGTAAAATTTATTTAAGCACATTATAACCTTATCGCAAAACCATTAGGTTCAAGGTTGATTGGGAAAATTTGACGAGCTTGATGTGCAAGCGTGAAAAAGATTCTGTGCCAGAAAGAGAGCTACATGTACTAATCGTTGATCGCTGACTGTTCACCAAGATTTTGACTAAAAATTATTAAAAGACGCATGGGTCGATCTTAAAGGTTAGACAGTGCTTGTCGAGATTTGTCCTTGGATGATTGACCATCCATTACATAACAAGTTTCCTCCGTGCCTCGAAAGGTACCGTACACGGCTGTCAAAGTCAAAGTCAAAATATTTTATTTCACATAGGCCTACTGCATGGGCACTTATAAAACGTCTACAAAAAAAAGGTGCAAGGCTGTGTCATTTGTAGATCTTTGACAGTCGTTACAGATAATCAGTGTCAGTCGATTAGGTTCATAAAAGATTTATGAACCTAACCGAAACCGTATTTAGTCGTTAGCTCTACTCGGTTTACGCTAGTCGCGGGACGTGCGACAGGCGCCTTACACAGCGTCCGCTGGCGACATTGAGACGATGACGTCATTAGCTCATAACCCTTGCTACAATCAGTTGTGACGTCATTCATTGTGCATGTGTAAGTGGGGCGTTTGGCTTGTAATGAGTTATAATGTACAATTTCCACTAAGGTGCGAAATTCACCCGGTCACAGAGGAGACGATAGACACGATGAAAATTTCCACCAATCATATTGGTCTATTGACTGAAAAGTTTTCTCGTAATCGGTTGGCTTAGTACGGACGTGGGGTACGAAAACATGAGGAAACTGTCGAGTTTTGACAAAAAAAACGATGGATGGTGTGTGAAGGATGATATTATAATAAAATAAATAAATTGGAGAAGAATAATGATGAGTATGTCTTTCCTCTAGTTTTCTAGTCCCAGCTTCGAATTACCTTTTTGACCTGTTTTCTATTCAAAGCTTCTTTATATCAGCACAATTTTTCAAGAGTGATACGATGAGTTTTACCGTAAAATATGATTTTTTCACGCTAAAATTTTTTTTTTTTAGTGGTACTTAAGTTTCATGTACATAATGCTTGGTTGACGGCTTCGTGCAGGGTTCGTTTACACTGAACTTAGCACGTATTTCGACTCATAAACAAGTTAACCATCTTTCTCTTGAACTTCGTCAGTTTTGCATCATTGACAGTACATTTCATCAATTTATTAGGGTAACTCTCCCCATAAAGCCTATTCTGCAAACGGTACCTAACCATCTGGCATCGCAACGTTTACATTATTTCTGCATTTTATTCCACCCTAAATTTTAATTCCTACCTTTTTCTGCCAGCTGTACATTTCGTAATTACTCCTCTTTACGTTCGCGGTGTTTAATTGTCTGTTTATTCTCGCCTGTTTTGTTGACGGTACACATCTGTGTTGCTGACGGTACATTCTAAGGCGTACCTCGTAGGCGGCGTTCTGTCTAAGTACAATAAAATTATTGAAACAAGGCTCTTGTGTTTGAATATGAGTATAGAGTTGTTGTTACCACTTTAGTTTAAAATTATATTTTTTGCGGTTTGGTTTACTGTCATAGTAACCCCTATAACTTCAAGTGACAGGTAAAAGTCGAAGAACCACATGACGGGATACGCTTCACCCAGTCCAAGTTTTCTTTCTGTATCGCTGTCATCATCTTTCTGCCCTTTTCTCGTTCTACTTGGGGCATTACGTTTTCTTTTGGCATCTCCTCTGTCAGACGTCTCATTTACTCCTATCTCTTTCATCACACAACCCATTCATCTTTTCTATGGCCTTTTTTTTTTTTTTTTTGTTGGGTGGAAAATCATCGAATAACCCCCCCCGCTCTTGGGCAGAGCGAAGGGGAGTGTCAGACTTCTACTGACTAAAAACCAAACCCATGTTCCTTCTTCGCCCTTGTGTTGGAGCCGCGTTAACCTTTCGACAAACCACAGCCCCGACGGGCGTCGGCCCTTGCGGCAAGGAGGGGCTTGCTGACACGGTCTGTTGCCGTCATGACGACGGCCGGACGGCGAGCTAGCCCGTTACTCACCGTCCACAGGTGACACGGTGGCCGGAGGTCATCGCGCGACCCCCGACGCCCGGAGCGCCTTCCGCGGCATCTTTTCTATGGCCTTCCTCTCCCTCTCCATCCATCAATATGTCCATATCAAGATGGATGACTTCCTTCTCCATCGTTTCATGGTCAGCTAAAGTGGTTGTCATTAAATAACCCTGAAAGAGTAACATTGATTAATGGCAAACAGAATTTTAGCAACCTACCCCTTTTATTTAGTTAGGTCATTATCATTATAATCATGATCTTTTCCTTTACTGCTTTACATAGACTTCCTCTAAGTCTATTGCCAAGACTATTTTGTGATCAGTCAACATCAAAGCAGTGCAACTCATCCCACCTTAAATTCGTATCTTTGCCTTGGCCTTCAGTAATGACGCCTCGAAAGACCGGGTTATCCGTTTCCCATTAATTTGTCGTCTGGCGTTCATCATTCAAAAATTTGAGCATTTGTTAGTATTGTATCATGTAACTCATCTTTCCATCAGATATTTAATATAGCCACATCAACAGCTTGACAATTATTGGTCGGGGGGTGATCGATAAGATAAATATCGTGCAAGTCGGAATGCGTTTCTTGAATGTCAAACGTTATGCATGCCGTTTAGTTACTATCTCCAGTCATTTGACACAGCAGCTATCGGGCCGTATCACAATAAAATGTGTATTATATTTATAAGATTAGATGGATGAAAGTTTATTGATATGCTTTTTTGGCGGTTAGCGAGAATAAGGCTGGCTAAGAAGCGAAACTGGCTGTGCTGCATAGATTGGACAGCTGTGACGTCCAAAATTAAGTTGGGCAATAAGTGTGTTGAGAAAACTGTATGTGAATGTACTGAATCTTAGAGGGTAGCAGAAAATAAGACAAGCTATCAATGATTATGTGAATGCAAATGCAGGCTGTATTATAGTGCAATTCCAACTATTTTTGTGCTACTGTAATGAGCAAAGCATTTCTGCATTTAAGAGAAAAGGGATGAATGTGAATGTAAGTGTAACTAAGACAGAAGCTATGGGTTTCGAAAATGCTAGAAGTACAAATGATTGACCGCCAAAGGTCGGTATTTTAGTTGTTCACTGGAGTTACTACTGTCAAATCATCATCAGCCTATAATGTTCCCACTGCAGGGACTCAGGCCTCCTCTCTAGGAGAGGGATGGGCTATAATCTACCACGCGGGCCCAGTGCGGATTGGTAGATGTCACATGTCTTCGAATTTTTTGGTTCTAAGACTGTCAAAAAAAAACTGTCAAATAAACTCACAGAATTACTTTCCTATTGATAACTATTGTCAGACATACGAGAGAGAGCAGCGGTAGCCTAGTGGTGGCGGCTCCGACAAGACTTACGAACAGTAGGTCGTGGATTCGAACCCAGGCAGGCACATTACTTTGTGTAATTTATTTCATCACCGCTGCTCTCAAAACGGTGAAGGAAAACATCGTGAGGAAACCGGAATGTCTTCGAACCAAAAAAATCGAAGACATGTGACATCAACCAATCCGCACTCGGCCCGCCAGGTAGATTATAGCCCATTCCCTCTTAAAAAGAGAGGAGGCCTGTGTCCCAAAAGAGGGAACATTAATAGGTTGATGATGATGATGATGATGTCAGACAAACTAGTTTTATCTAAACATCCAAACGTAGTTTTCTCTGTGTTCTTACGCAATATTTAGGAAGTCTGTATAACATTGAATTCTGGATAAGATGTTGTCTTTTATCTTTAGATAATGTATCTCAAATGATTTACATTCAGTACAGATACAGACTATGATGTAAATATGATAAAATATTACTCAATAAGGTTTGTAAAGGTTACCGCAGTCAGTGAGGGATCAAAGTATTTCTGAAATAAGACTACCGCTTTGTATTGATTACTTTTTTGCTACATCAACAGTATCGTGCTAATACTAATACTGAACTGCTAGATCATCGTTATGTCAGATGGTGATACAGACTGAAGATGATTATTTTGGTTGGAAAAAACAAATGATGACCGTAGAGCATCCATTATTTATCTTTAGTTATGGTTAGTTTGGTTGTTAGACTGATATGAATAATTTCAAGGTTTTTGGGTTATTTGTTCCTGTCAAAAGTAGCCAGATATCCTACCTTGCTAAGTAGATAGTTCTGTCTTTTAAATACTCGTCAAATGTTGTTTTTAAACTGTGTCATTAGTGTCTGATAGCATGGCAAGCGCGTACCGAGACCGGGTCCTAGGTTCGACTTGGTTCGAGCAAACTGTTATGGTGCATGAGACTTTAACAGAACTAGCGAAATGTGGGTGTACTATAAAGTGCACTTCTGCGTAACCTTTTCGCGAATTAGAAGTCCCATGTTTATGCTACATTTCAGTCAGACAGCCGTGTTCCCATTTTAGTCTAGGGATCGAAATGGGAGCTGTACCGACCGAAATAGAGCAATAGGCTAACATCACATGAGGCGAAATTATATAATATCCGCAGTCATTGAACTATGTGTGTACAATAGGGACATTTGACATAGAGCCCGCCTGACATGCATGATTTAAAGTTGTATGTACTGGAGAAGCCGTGTGGTAATCGGTTGTCTTAGTATGGGCACGTGTTGCGGAGGAATGAGAAAGTGTTGAGTATGAATGTAGATAATATAAGAGTAGAGGAAGAACAAAGAAACGATGGATGGATCGTGTAAAGGATGATAGGGTAAGAAATGAGGTGTCATATGAAATGATTAGTAAAAGAGAAATGTGAAAGAAGAAGACATGTATATATAAATTTGAATAAGGGCATGAAAATGATGGGGTACCGGAATAGGCACACGAGTGGCATGAGACATAAAATGTAGACGAAGATAAAGCAGAGAAAGATTAAACAATGGAAGGTTCTGTAGATAATGTGGATGAAGAGAAAGAAATACGAGGAGATCCTATAATGGTGTAGGTATCTGGGAAGAATTTTAGTCTTTTAGGAGAACAGAAAGCAAGAAGTGAAAGAGTCTTGGGTTAACGTCTGACGATATCGTCAAGATCGCAGGACATGGATAGTTATGGGACGTAAAGAACAGAAAATAATGTCAGAAGAAAGTCGCTTTTACCTAACAGTTGGTGATTCGAAACTGAAATGATGAGGTGAACAGAACAAAAGAGGGTTTACGTGATATTATGGACCTTATTTTAAGAACGCGATGGTCATATATGCCACTAATCTCAAAACCTGGACAATTCCATAGAAATTCCTTCTGTAATATCTGTCAGTGTCCGTGTCCGGAACTCAAGCCGGAGCGTCTGCATTTTGTCCATAGTGGTTAGATAGATGAGTAGATTCAACGAAAAATATTTGTAATAACGCTTCACATTTTCACAAAAAAGATTTAATTTATTTCAAGTACGTTTCATCCCCTCAATGTCATTCCCATTGCGTCACACATGTACCCGAGTGTCATATGAGAACACGATATACAGAATCTTAGACTATACACACTGGTCTTAAATTATTAAACTGAATATTTGTCGACTCAGACGAATGGGCCTCAGTGCCTCAGTCGTACACGAATACCGCGTGGGCACAGATGTTCTACGATATGCTACGCACCAATCACACCATTTAAGGCTAATTTTCCAATAGAAATAAATAATGCACAGCAGAGGAACGGTCAAAATAGCTTCCACTTAACTATTTCCGTACGGCAGTCGTCGCCATTTTTGTTAAATGACGCGTGTTCGGTACTATTTTTGAATTTTGCCGCTAAAGTTCAATCTAATGGCTTCATCGATTGATGTGGGTCGCGAGTATTGCAGCCAGTGATATTTTTTTTTGGTAAACAGTGAACTTTTTTTCATAATTTGTTTGAACATTTTCGATATTGGCACAGTGGATCCGTTTGTGAAGAGAAAAATGAAAATTTTCAAAAAGAAACTACGTTTTTCTATAGCTTCGAGTATCGTTTAGACTTTTTTGAAATTGTATAGACTAGTTTCAAGTTTTAACTAAGTGATTTCACATATCAGCAACGACGAATTTCCTGGCGTGTTAATTGAAGGTATGTTTTAATATCAATTAGTTTATATATTTTTTTATTTTTTTTATATTTTTTTTTATTATTATTATTTTTTTAACACTTTTATTGTTCTTATTTATTTTAAGTAACTAGGTATATCCTTTAAAAAATGTTTAAACTACCTACACTAAATTTAATAATGTGTAGACATTATTTGTATGCCTTGCAAGGCAGCACATAGTGATACTATAATATATTCTTTTGAAAACACCTGATAACTCTTTTACCTATTTGTCACAAGTAGAGATTTTTGAATTTGAATTTATTTAGTGCATGAATTTATTGGGTAGCTGTGTAGATTTTTTTGAGGTTTTGCGAGATCATAAGTTCTGAAGTTTCCCAATAAAAGATGATCGGTATGAAAATTATTATCCTATTCTATTAAACGATTTTTAGTAGTATCCTCTCATTATCATCAACCTGCTTTTGTCCCATGTTACTTGGGGTCGGTCGACTCAACGTTTCTTTCTTTCATTTTCCTCTGTCAACCATCACGCTATCATATGCAATTTTTTTTATTAATCACGTAAGTTTATAGGTATGATTCTTCATTCATTTTTCACATGATTGAAATGGAAAATCATTATTATGTGCGCGTTAATAATTATACTGATTAGCTGAAGGAGGCCTGAAAGTGATTTTCCCCTTTCTCTGGAATATAATAGAAGAGGTAGCTATTGAATGACTCTTGTATTAAAGTATTCTGTTATGTTAATTATTATGTAGTTAATGGCAGCACATGTGAGATCTGATAAGAACCTTATCAATTGTTACAGACATTTGTATGTTTTAGAAGTCTCGTGGTTCCTTATCAATCTATTGTTTGTTATCATCTCTTGAAACAGTGTAGGCAAATAAAAAATATATATTCGGGAAATCATTTCTAACATTGTAAAGTAAGAGATTGTGACTAATTATGGTAAATCTAAGTCCACGTTTCGGCTTTGTTTTAGTTACCAATGTTATTATTGTCTGCGAAATAGAATAGGAAAATAAAATTTAAATAACAAGAGCTTAGGTACAGTTACCTGCAAAATTGCATGGACGATTCAGAAATAAAATCGTTTGAAGAGAGAAATGACGCTACATAACTTAAACTAGTTATCGACTAAAAATGTTCACAGGAAAATATACACTAAAGTATTCATGGAATTTTGCATGTGACTGTACATAATTTAGCTCTGTGATAAGCGTACAAAATTTTCAATACTTAGCATATTTAACACTTATGGTCAAAGAAGTCTTTGGCATTATAAAACTATGACTACTTAAGTACTTTGTACATTTTATTTGACAATAATTTCATTAAATCCTAATTAAGATAACATAAAACATTATTAACAAACGGTGTTTATTAGGTCCGGGGCTGTGTGTTTATCGAAATAGATACCGCGGCTCCGGTCACAAAGGGCAAAAAAAACTGAAAAGCTAAAAAACAAGCACATTTTAAATTAAACAAAACTTGGAAGCAGGCGGGGTTCATTCTATTTTATTTTTTTCTTTTCATAATTTAATATTCAAATGAACCCCGCCTGCTTGCAAGTTTTGTTTAATTTAAAATGTGCTTGTTTTTTAGCTTTTCAGTTTTTTCAGTCGGGTTTTTTAGTATTCTACTTTTTTTATTTCCAACTTTTTAGTTCTTTTGTTTGTTCTTTCGTTGGTCGCGTAAAATTCTTTGCAGATGATTTATTTAACTTTTGTGCTTGTTTATAGGATTTCTCACTTTGAATTTCTTTTAAACATATAAGTGTTTTATATTTTTGTAATCTCTGTCTGTGACTGTGACTGACGTGTATGTATGTATGTATGTATGTATGTATGTCCGTTTCTTTGTTCCCTCATAACTCCTGAACGGATGAAGGGATTTGAATGAAATATATGTCGTTAGATTCGTCTTGATGGCGCGAGTGTAATAAGCTACATTAAAATTAAAAAAACAACGAAAAATTGCTTATTTTGGGGGCCAAATCGTGGAGTTCAAAAAAAAAAAAATTCTAATGCCATCGAGTAGGGTATCAAAATAAAGGGTTTTAAAAGGAGATTACAAAAATATAAAACACTTATATGTTTAAAAATAATTCAAAGTGACAAATCCTATAAACAAGCACAACAGTTAAATCATCTGCGAAGAATTTTACGCGACCAACGAAATAACAAACACAAAAGAACTAAAAAGTTGGAAAGAAAAAAAGTAGTTAAAAAACCAAAAAACCCGACTGCAAAAAACTGAAAAGCAAAAAAGCAAGGACATTTTAAATTAAACAAAACTTGGAAGCAGGCGGGGTTCATTTGAATATTAAATTATGAAATGAAAAAAATGGAACTAAATAAAATAGAACCCCGCCTGCTTCCAAGTTTTGTTTAATTTAAAATGTCCTTGCTTTTTTGCTTTTCAGTTTTTTGCAGTCGGGTTTTTTGGTTTTTTAGTCAGTAGAATTCTGACACTTCCTCTCGCGCCGCCCAGAGAGAGAGGAGTAATTTGATAATTTCCCACCCTCCAAAAAAAGGTTATTTATAAGGTAAGCGCACTTCTCCACTTATAGGAGAACACATCATGCAAAAAAAAGTTAACAACCAATATACCAAATTAAACCTAAGAGACGATAAAAAGACTGTGTAAAGGCTGATATGGCAAGAAAGGAGGTGTTTCATGAGATGACGAGAAACAGAGAAGTATGGAAGAAGAAGACATGCTGCGCCGACCCCAAATGAATTGGGATAAGGGCAAAAGAATGACGAAGAACACACATTAAATAAAAATATAAATAACTAGGTGTTGCCAGCGGCTTCGCCCGCTACTACTTGAAAATTATTCCATGGGAAGATAAAATCGGGATAAAACTATCCTATGTGTTAATCCAGGTTATATACTATCTATGTACCAAATTTTATCCAAATCCGTTCAGTAGTTTTTGCGTGAAAGAGTAACAAAAATCTATACATAGTCACAAACTTTCGCATTTATAATTTACTAGCTTTTGCCCGCGACTTCGTTCGCGTGGAATAGTGACTTCCGGCAGATTTTTGGATTATCTCGCGAAAAAAAAAAAAAAAAAAAAACTATCCTATGTCCTTTCTCAAGTTCCAAACTATATCTGTACCAAATTTCACACAAATCGGTTCAGTAGTTTAGGCGTGAAGCAAAGACAGACAGACAGGCAGACAGACAGAGTTACTTTCGCATTTATAATATTAGTTAGTATTATAGTAGGATAATAATTATATAGAGTCTTGAGATTACTTGGTACCTTTGATTGTCCTTTTGATTGTTGGTAGTTCCTATAGGATAGACTAATCGTAACCTCATTCTAGTTGCGGATGCTCCTAACGGATGTGAGGGTCTTACGAGACTGTCTTACGCTTTATTAAATGGTAATAAAAGTCATAGTCGTTAACACAACAATCGCTGAGCAATAACTTTGTTGTAACGCTTTATTTGATAAGTGAATGAATAAAGTCAAATTTTAAGTATACTAAAAATAAGGTTTTTAACTCTGGAGCCCCAAACAAACGGTAGCTTGGACCCTGCTCCCGACATCGGTGGACCACTGTTTTTTTTAAATATTTGAAATATAAAATTATGATTATTGTTCGGTAATTGTCCCACGGGTTCATACTTTTTTTACTTGGCCTATATTCTCCCACTGCTGGGCAAAGGCCTCCCCTATGGCCTTCCACTCTTCTATCTGTGCGGTTTTCTCCATCCAATCCTACTTCCTACTAATACGAGTATTATGTTATAGTGTGTGAGTGTGTATGTTTGTTACTTCTTTACGCAAAAACTAATGCACGAATTTGGATAAAATTTGGTACACAGATAGTTTATTAGCTGGATTAACACATAGGATAGTTTCTATCCCGATTTTATCTTCCCGTGGGATAATTTTCGAGTTGTAGCGGGTGAAGCCGCAGGCAACAGCTAGTCTGTCATAAACGCTTCCAAGTCGTCACGCCAAAGTTTTCGAGGCCTCCCTGGGCGACGTTGCTCGTCTTCTGGCGTGATGACTCTGGCCCATCGGTCTTGGTGCATCCTGCAGACATGTCCCGCCCAATTCCACTTCAACGTGATAAAAAGTATCCTATGTAAGTCCTACCTTTTATCCAAGGTTGAGTGTGCCAAATGTCATTCAAATTCCATCTGGATTTTTTGCGTGACAGAGAGACTACGACGTAAGCTTTTAAAAATCACTTAACTTATGTTTTTCTCTTTTATAGGCTTCGGAATTTTGTTGTAAATTCTCGCCTTTTAAAAACTGGATAAAAAAAAATCGTAAAGCGGTTCACAGAATACATTTACGTACCAAGTTCCATACGTCTATGCCTATGTCCAGCAGTGGACGTCTTTTAGCTGAAATGATGATGATGATGACCAAGTTCCAACTGTGTAGTCCACTAGATTTTTTTTTAAATAAATTGGCTGTTATATAGGTACGGACGGACGGACCGATAGACAGCTTTAAGACGAATCTTTAAGGGTTCCGTTTTTTGCCATTCGGCTACGGAACCCTAAAAACTACAGAAGTCCACGTGCTGCATTACTTGCGTCTTACTCCTTTTGTTTAGTGCGCGTTCATTCATCTGGGAACACACGCGCGCCGTTTGCATGCATCTGTACTGTGTCCTGACCTTTTTGACGGACTCGCCTTCAGTTTTATGACCTTTGACCTTTTATGTTTAAATGATATCAATGATTCCTGGGAACAGGTCCAGCGATTTATAATTTTTCGGAGCTCAGGCTTTTCTTAATGATTTCGTCACCATTACTATCGAAATGATGATCGTAAAGAAAAAAAGCGAGAAGGTATCCTTAATCACCTAAATTCCACTCTTTTCCATAGGGAGGCCTGTGTCCCACCAGTGGGAACATTAAAGACATGTATTCAATAAAGTAGCTGTTGAGTCCTTAGGTTTTATATCAGGAATTTTTCAGCATTAGCCATGGAGTCTGGATTTGTCCCTGATTAAACATAACTAGCAAAATGTTGGGTGTTCTTAGGTACCTACACATCTGTCTGACCCTTCGGGAATTATAGGCGTTAATCTTATCCTTTTCTTTTTTTTTTTTGATGGGTGGAAAGTCATCGAATAACCCCCCCCGCTCTTGGGCAGAGCGAAGGGGAGTGTCAGACTTCTACTGACTAAAAACCAAACCCATGTTCCTTCTTCGCCCATGTGTCGGAGCCGCGTTAACCTTTCGACAAACCACAGCCCCGACGGGGTAGGTACCTCACGTAGATATCTATCGCACGAATTGCAATCGTTCGATCTACACTGCTCTACGGGGAGTCGTAAAATTCTACAACGAATTGTTGTTACGGTTGTTAGTTAATGCAATAAACACCACTTTTGGTAGCAATCGCCTTCAGAGTTTTCAATCGTATAGATTTATTCGTTTTACGAGCTAGTATTATTGGTTATTGTGAGAGGTTAATAGGACTAATTCTAGAGTACGTACTGGCGATATGTAAGTTTCAATGAACCTGAATATCAGAGTTTTATATTCACCACAGTTTTTTGGTTTAAATGATAAGGTAAAACGATTTCACTGTAACGTTTTGTTAAACGCCTTATGAAATAATAATGTTTTAAACATTTTCTCATGTGTGCAAATTGATATAACAAAACTATCAGGCGTCTACAAAATAATATGCCAAATGAAAATTATACAAACTAAGCATTGTAGGTACCACTTTTGTTTTACTTACTGTTTGTCGTGATACTAGATTATCGATAGCATAGAGGCCGCAGCATTCTTCACATCCAGACGAGTTGCGGGCCGGCCAAATCTGCCGTCCTATCACTAGAAAGCAGTTAACCGACAAATGGTCAATTTTTACTTTTTGATACAACGTGATAGAGTTCAAAATTCTCTATCTTTCTATCTAAGAAACATTTTTATAATATGAATAGTTTCAGAGATACAAAAACTTTTCAGGCAGTTAAGTAACATAATTTATGATGATTCCTTCACTTGAAAGCGGCTAACCCGCACTTCTTCGCTAAATATACGTTAAAATACCTTAACTGCCGGATTTGTCTATAATTGTCTGGTCTTTTACTTAACTACAAATACGTTATCTCACTTTTCTTGACTATAAAGAAGCAAAAGGACTATAACTACTTTGTAGTTTAGTTTTTTCTTATGCATATGTTTTAAAAAGCTAGCTTAAATGCAGTTATCCGCCTTTAACGGCTGTTTAGCTAAGTATTTAATATTTTACTTGAAAATATTTCGGAGTCGTTTGATGAAAACGGTGGAAAAAAATAAATTATGCTTAGCTACAAAGCAGTTAAGCCCCATTACTTAGCTAAAAGGCAGTTTGCCGACTCTCGCTTTTGATTCACTACGGGGTATTTCAAGTCCTATTCCAGGTCATGGTCTACCAATGTGTCACATTTCTATTAAATCGGATCAGATTTAGAGGCGTGACGGAAGAATAAATGCCCTCAATCAAAAATATCAAAGTTAAAGACAAATCCAAACAAGCTATTCAGTTGATTTCACCCACAACGACTGCATTTTATGTTTTTTGTAGGAGTTTAGGTGTACTACTTTTTCATAATTATGCTCTCATATTAGTAGCATTTCCAACTTTGGACTAAAAACTTTGTTACAAAGTGGTCATGTCAGGGCACCTTTGAAGATTCATAGTTAGGTTTTCTAAGTTTAAGGTCATCGCGTTTTAATCTACAGGTGAAAGAGAGCTGGACTCAAAAAGTTACAAATGACAAAGTCGTAAGACGAATATTATAGGCTAAGACCTCAAGTGCATGCAGACCATCAAACAAAGAAAGGTTGCTTAGCTCGGACCCGTTATAAATAGTAGTGGCAGTTGAGATTTAATGCAACAAATTATAATGGCAAAGCACCTAGTGGAAAAACGCCATCGGTCGGAGGAAAACGTCTTGGCTGACAAACATTTTCGAATGAACCGTAATCAGGAGCGTTGCTGAGCTGGTCCATCTCGCAAAAGAAAAGTGGAGTTATTCCTGGCTAACTTTGAGTAAAGGCAGCAAAATAAGTAGAATTCTGACCATCTTTGAAATGTAGAAACTGGCGACACAGTCCCATTCAGAGTCAAAGATACGCTTAGTCTCTCATCGTGATTTGAGATTTGAGACGTCACACAATAACTTGAGATCATGAGAACGAAAAACTTTGGGTTATAGTTTTACAAATGCTACTGCTGAACCTCAACTCTCTGATTTATTGCGTCGAGATTCCCTTTGAATGTGATGCTGCTGCCTATTTCTGTACTGTTGTTGTTACTTTTAACTGGAGCTGATTAGAATATTAAGAGCTGGTTGTCTACGTTCATTGCCTTTACATGACGTCTAATAAAAGGTCAAACGTTTCCCTAGTTCATAGTGACCCGAACCTATTTAAGTCACGAGTTAATACCTAAGCTTGTTCTGGGTTAGCACGTTGCAGCGTCAACCTCGTCTCAGTCCTCAGAGCAAGAGTAGGCCCATTTTTAACATTAGTGACATAACAAAAATGACGTGCATCTTAAAACAAATCGTCTTCCATTAGACGTTTCATGAATACCGATATTTGGCTAGTTGGCCAACAGAGAAGATCACTTCAAAAGTTCCACTCTCAGAACGACAACCTAATTATTTTGGGTTTCTGGAACCATTGATTCTGCAACAATTTTTGCAAATACTTTTTAGGGGTCAAGAGCAGCGACTTGCCACGATAAATAAGAGTTGCAGTCTGATCGGTCATATTTTGTTCTTATTATTTATAGTGCGTTCATTCAAGTACTTTAGAAGTATCCACCCACTCTTCATTCATCACAAAGTGATTCTTGATGACTTCATGAATTCTCACACCCTGGTATATCAATAAACACTACCCAATTTAAAAAAAGTAGAGTTTAATGTTAAGGATCGTCTAGCCCAGTGGCTTCGGGTAGTGTAGGCAATGTGGGTATAAATGTAACTTTATATCATAATATTTTATTTAAAATATTGAAATATGTTTTAAGATTTTACAAGAACATGCCATTAAATCTCACATTTGCCTGATTATTGCTTAACTAAAAAGCAGTTAACCCACAAGTGAAATACTTTTAGCCACCTTTTAGTTAAGTAAGGTAGTTAACATTTTACAAAGTTTCCAATTATTATTGGCATAATTAGCTTAAAAGCATCTAAAACCCCATAACTGCTCCTAAGGAAAGGTATTGTTACTTTAATCTTAGCGAATACCATGTCCATACCAATTCGACTGGCCTGTTGGTCTAGTGGTTAGTGACCCTAACTGCTATGCCGGAGGTCGTGGGTTCGATTCCCACCCAGGACAAATGTTTGTGTGATGAGCACGATCATTTGTTCTGTGTCTGGGTGTAATTTATCTATAATATGTATGTATTTAGAAATATATAAGTATGTTTATCAGTTGTCTAGTACCCATAACACAAGCTCTGCTTAGCTTGGGACTAGACGGCGTTGTGTGATAGTTGTGGAATATTGTGGAATATTATTATTATTATTATGTCTATAAAGCAGTTACGTCACTTAACGACTTTTTAGTTAAGTATTTCTGCATAACTATCAACCAACATACTGAATGTCATAATTTTAAATAAATAACTTAACTAAAAAGCCGCTAAGGTATGGTTAACGGCCTTTTAGTAGAGTAATTAGATGAAAAATGTTAATTAAATGCTTAATTATAGTATAAAAATCAATTTTTAAAATAATTGGTAAGAGTTTCAGAACAGAAAGAATTCTTGAAACAAGGCAGAATACCATACCAATTGATACGTTCAAGAATGATAATCCTAAGTGTCATAGTTTTTTAGAGACAACGATTCGCACCTTTTTTGCCATTATCTCGAAAACAACTTTTGTCACTTAACTGCTTTTTAGTGATAGGACGGCAGAAATGCTAGCCTATCTAGTAGACCGTATTAAAAGATTAGTGTATTATGATAATTTTGACGAGCATGACTTGTGAGAAAACGGTAGCCCATCTCCTTTCTCAAGGATATAGTCTATCTCCTTGCCTTCATAACGATCCGATAAGTCTTTTAGTCGTGAAAAGGAAACAGAGTTACTTTCGCATAAATTATAATATATCATGATCATAATTATATGACAAAATCCAAAATGAGAAACCACGCACCATATTATATTTTGTCACCGAGTCAGATTAGAATTAACCCGGGAATAATATATATCACCTAGTTTACCTGTTAATTAGCTCGTAATACGATCGGATTATGCTAATTACTTTAAGATTTGATCTCGTGATAGTTAGGTACGTGTAATTACAGACGGACGGTAATTACTTAATGGGAGGCATATTTGCTTTTGATTAACATAATACATCTGTAACTTCATGCCTTGTATTCCCTGATGGGATATGCAGAATTCGAGGCTGTGTATATTCCGCCATTTTGATTTAAAGTTCTTTTAGTTATGTTATAAAGTGCCCTAAACCTAATTGGGGTGGAGCATGTTGATCCAATTTACAGTTAGATAGTTAAGGTAAAGTAATTTAGATTTTATTTTAGGTAGTAACAAAGTCACATGTTATTTAACCAAAATTGACTCATATATTATTTATCATCATCATCATCAGCCTGTAATGTTCCCACTCTAGAGACTCAGGCCTCCTCTCTAGGAGAGGGACGGGCTATAATTCACCACGCGTGCCCAGTGCGGGTTGGTAGATGTCAAATTTTTTAGATTTTTTTTGGTTCTAGGACATGCTGGTTTCCTTGCGATGTTTTCCTTCACCGTTTTGGGAGCAGTAGTGATGAAATAAATTAGACAAAGTAATGCTCCTGCCTGTTTTCTAATCCACGACTTTCTGTTCGGAAGCGGGGCCGCAACTACTGGGCCACCACTGCTCTCTATATAAATTATCCATAAATCTAAATATAATCATTAACAACCGAGGTCTTGCGTGATCCCAGTCCGGAACATGACGCGTGAGTCCTTTTTTCTAAGAACTGCGAATTGAGATGGTAGCAATAGATTGGTATCATTGAAACATAACTCGGAAGGTAAAGCCACTAGGCAACATTTGGCGCGCGACATGTTGAAATTCTACTTAAACTTTTGTTTAGCAACGTTCTCCGTCAACGCATAATCAGACGTCAGCCACATGTCGCCAGAAGAACTGACGACTGGTCAGGCCTATAATAGACAGACAATGTTGTCAAATGTTGCCTAGTGGATACGAGGAGAGCTTCAGTGGTTGCTTGGGCCGTTGCTTGGTAAGGGTTTTTGGCAGTTTTGTCATACAAAGCTATGTCAGGCCTCTGCTGGGTGGCGGCTTGAGCAATCGTTGGATATCTCTGAGTGCCGCAGTTAGTTTAATTCGACTATTCAAAAGCCTGTTACTGGCCTACTTGAAATAAATATTTTTGACTTTGACTTTGAGGCTTAAAGCTTCTCTGGCGACTTTGTTTGGTATCCGGCAATCGCTATAGTGATATTAATCACAACGTAACTCGATTAATTTAAACGAAATTGATTAATTACCTACATTATCTTAGTAGATACCTGACATCCATAGGCCATAAAATAAAATGTTATGCAGAGGTGTACCTACCTAATTATAGTATCCACGTTTCGCCTCGTTTCTGTAAGTCCCTATTGCCTTCAACCGGATACAAATCTACACTTCGTGGCTGCTATTGAGAAATTCCTGATGGAAAAATTCAACAATACTTTGCCCGACGTGGGAATCGAACCCTAGACCGAACACTAGACCAATGAGGCAGGTTTAAATTTTCTAATAATATAGGTACGTAAAAAACTCATCATAATAAAATTATCGTTCTAATATAATTTAGAACAGTAACAAAATACCATCTATTGTGTGATTAATAAACAATTTTATATTTCTGTAGTTTTTCCTCAAACACTAATTATGATGAAACAAGGACTTTTTGTTCGCATATTTTTCTTAGCTTTTGCTTTTATTTCTATGTTATGCTTTGTAGTTTTAATTATTGTAATATTTTGTGGTTATCAGAGATTTCAAGTCCCGGTATTGCAAATGCGATACTACCTCGTTGTGTTAGTGGTCACAAACGCGACTACTCATGAGCATGTGGGGTTCGATTCCTGAGTCGGGTACAGTGTTATTGAGCGTTTCCAACAGGAATTTCTCAGTAGCAGCCACGGAGTCTGGATTTGCGCCCGGTTGATGGCAATAGGCTCGCCCCCTATTACATGGCACTTAAACATAACTGGCGAAACGTGGTTGTACTATTAGGTGCACCTCTGCCTAGCCCTAAGTGGATTACAGGCGTGATGTTATGATGATGTTATGATCATCATCATCATAATTTCAGCCAAAAGACGTCCACTGCTGGACATAGGCCTCCCCCAGGCGTCGCCACATTGACCGGTCCCGTGTGTCTCTCATCCAGCGGGTTCCTGCAACCTTGACCAGGTCATCGGTCCACCTAGTGGGAGGCCTTCCAACGCAACGTCTTCCAGAACTTTACTTTACTTTCTTTCTTTTTTTTACTATTTTTTTGATGTTACTATAGAACAATTCAATTGAAATTGTTATTGTGGTCACACGTTGGTCCCGGCTATCTTTTGAGGATCTTTCACAGTCGTTAAAGGTAGTCAGTGGTCTGAAAGTCTGACAACGAGACTGGCCAAGGGGTATCGTGTAACCCACTATTAACTGGGTTGTGGAGGTCGGATAGGCAGTCATCATCATCATCATCATTTCAGCCGAAAGACGTCCACTGCTGGACATAGGCCTCCCCTAAGTGTAATTTTTGCTTAGGGGGGTTTGCCATAATCGCCACGCTTGGCAGGCGGGTTGGCGATCGCAGTACGGTCGATACAAAAAGCACAGAGAACGCTGCTGCCCATTCTCTGGTACATCCCTTAGTCGCCTCTTACGACACCCACGGGAAGATATGGGATGGTGCTATTCTTTGCGTCCGACACCATACGGATAGGCAGTCGCTCCATGTAAAATACTGGTATTTGGTTAGACTGGAAGCCGAGCCCAACAGATGAGGACAAGATTTCATACAAGTACTTTTTTTTTTAATCGATTCTGTCGGCTCTTTTGCGTCTGCTCTGATAATTGTGCGTTTACCTTTATTCTACAAAACTCATCCCGCCTTATTACAAAAGGTAGTTAAACCTGGTTTAACTTAGACTTGGTTTATCTCGCATGCTGTCACTTTCTTTTGAATATTATTGAAGTGAGACGTCATGCGAGATAAACCAAGTCTAAGTTAAACCAGGTTTAACTACGTTTTGTAATAAGGCGGATGTAGTCTAATTACGTTATTATTGCTACATATAACCAGTTCAAAGAGGAATTAACTACAAAAATCAAACAAGTACAAGTAATAAATTAAAATGAAAAAAATGAGGTGGCTCACAGCAGCTGCCCGTCGGGGCTGTGGATATCGAAAGGTTACCGCGGCTCCGACACAAGGGCGAAGAAGAAGGAACATGGGTTTGGTTTTTAGTCAGTAGAAGTCTGACACTCCCCTTCGCTCTGCCCAAGAGCGGGGGGGGGGTTATTCGATGATTTTCCACCCACCAAAAAAAAAAAAAGGTGGCTCACAGCTTTAAATAGGTTAAGGACCAATCAAATGGGTTAACGTGCTTTCCGAGGCACGGAGGAAACTCGGTATTTATTGGATGGTCACCCATCTACAGACCAACTTAGATAAGCGTGGGTTTACCCTAAATATCGACCCAACTGGCAGTTATTATTAAGCCACGAGCTGCGAGGCAGTCTGCCAATCATCAGGGCGGGACTCCACCAAAGCGGAGCGTGCCAAGCGGAGAGGACACATTCGACCAATCACAGGAAGGACGAAAGACCAGAAGTAACTGTGATTAGTCTGGTCTAACTGTTTGGGTGAGCGGTTGCCCCTCATGGGAATATATCAAAAGCTTATGCATGTATGTCAAAATGCTAAACTGACATATAACAAGCCATAACTTGTCACAATTGTCAAGCATTTATTCACAATTCCCAGTGTAGGTGAACTACCAAAGTGGGACAAACAAAAAGCAGGAGTATTTACGTGCAAACAAGTGACAAGCGTATGTTGTGAGTTGTTTGCGGAATAAGTGTCAATGAAAACAAAAACAAAATAGAGTATGGACGTCCGGTCTCGGTACGAATGTGGCTTAGTTCGGTATTGTACAATAAAAATACAAAAAATGCTTTTATGTGAAGAGCATCTAAGGGGCAGGTGAAGCAACCTTTTTGCTTTTGTCTGTTTCTATTTTTATCTTTGTATGAAGTATACGTCATATGAATTTACGAAGCAATATCCTTACAAGTGACGGTTGAGCATGAGGTACTGGGTTCGATTCCCGGGTCGGGCAAAGGGTTTTATGGTTTTTCTATCAGGAATTTCTCAGTAGCATCCGCGGAGTCTGGATTTGACCCCGGTCGATGGCAATAAACTCGCCCCTTATTACTATTACATAACTGGCGAAATGTGTACTATTAGGTACTTAGCGGCTCTCCCTAAGCTTTTCTTTTGGAGGGTGGAAAATCATCAAATGAGGATTCATTTGATGATTTCGGGGCATTTCATTTTCGGGGCAGAGCGGTAAGGAGTTTCAGATTTCTACTGACTAAAAACCACGTATGTTCCTTCTTAGCACTTATGTGTCCGAGGCCGCGGTATCCTGTGAACATCCCGCAGCCGACGGGCGTCGGCCGTACGAACGCGCCGTCGACACGGCCTGTTGTCGTCATAAGACGAACGGACGGCGAGCTAGCCCATTACTCACCTTCCACAGGCCCGCGTCTACGGTGGCCGGAAGCCATCATGTGGCCCCCGACGCCCGAAGCGCCTCCTGCGGCGGTTTCCTTTTTTTTTTTGGTAGGTGGAAAGTCATCAAATAAACCCCCCGCTCTTGGGCAGAGCGGAAGGAGTGTCAGACTTCTATTGACTAAAAACCATCCCATGTTCCTTCTTCGCCCTTTTGCCGAGGTCACGTCATCTCTTTCGATAATCCGCAGCCCCGCTCTCCCTACCCTTCGGGAATTATAGGTGTGATGTGTGATGAAAATCCTTACAAATACCGAATGTCTCGAACTCCAGCAATTTACTTACCTTCCAAGAAATCTTCGACTAAGAATCTGAACCACCTGAAACATTATCCGCCATGCAAAACTCAACCTTATCAACTTTGGAATTTGAAAACTTACATAAAGCAACTCGCTTAAGCCGCAAAACTCTCACCTGGGATCATAAAGGTGTCTTCCTGTTAGCTAGACGTTTAAATTTGCCCGAGTACGTCTGGCGACAATAAGGCAAATTGCCTGGCACTTTGATTGGGACACAATGCTAGCGAGGTGAGTTGTTAGGGATTATTATTTATGTATCAGTATGGCTGTATGTTTGATAATCTAGTTTGAATGTCAATGACAGTTATTGTGGTCTTGAACTCCGGCTTTTCTTACTTGTGGTTGAGAATTTGGTTCATCTTGGTTACAACTTCTGAAATATTTTTGATTTTATAGAAATTAATAAGTAATTGTTGGATAAGACTCCTCCTTAAAGATTTTACTGCTGGCTTCGAAAAGTTTTGAACTTTTCAAAGAACCGATTAGGAAGTCTGTGACCTCCAACATCTCCGTACTAACTAGAAATTGCTAGGTATGGTCGAGCACAATAAAAATTATCGCAATGACGAGGAAAACAAGTGCCTTTTAGCTTCGTTTAAGATGTTTTTACACCGGTTACTCCATTGACCATGTGAAATATAGAAGAGATGATGAGGTAGTCAGACCTTACCCCACACGATTAGAAGAAGAAGCCTTTTCTATGCCGTACTTACCTGTATCTGTGCGTAGAAACACTTGTAACAAATTAGTAAATAATGGTTTGTTAGTGAGCTATTCTAATGAGCGTGGTGGATTTTCAGTGTTTTAGAGACACGGTATTTTGACACGCATTAAAGGGTAGTAAGTATGTTTTGTCTGAACATTTTTTGTTCGTCATTTTTGGGGTAGGAGTTTCGTCATTCGTAAACATACGCTTGGAAGGCCAACTGATCCACTTAGATTCAGGCTGTCTTCTCGGTGTCAGGCCCCAGCGATATTCTAAGCCGAGGCTCGTATCCCACAGGGGTGCCCTTAGCATGGCATGCAGTCGCGTTAAAGTCTTTGCCTGGTTGGAGACCCTACACCCAAGGCACCCACAGGATAGTCCAGCAGGGCTATTGCGTATCTTTTTAAATGTCAGTGGCTATCCTAGTATCCATCAATTATCTGTCAAATGTTTAGTATACAAAACCATAACCATTTGACAGTTAATCGGTGGACACTATGATAGCCACTGACATTTAAAAGATACGCAATAGCCCTGCAGTTAAGCTGACGACAACTTCCTAGGTAGAACTGAGAGATGGCATTCACAAAAAAAGCATCTGATGCTTTATTTTTACCCGACTACGGCAAAGCAAAATGGACGGATATCATTTTTAACCTACTACTAACTTCGGGTCCATATTGGCTCACCTAAAGTTCTTTATCCGAAAATGTTCTTCCTAACGATTTGTAATCCGAATGATCACTCTTCCTAAAATTTTTCATCCTAAAGTTTTCATTCAATCTATTTGTAGTCCTACCGACGATGTTCATAACACTCATGTTTCCGAAAATTGGAATTCATAATATCATTAGTGTAAATATATTTAAACTCCTACTGTTTTTTATCCTAACGCTTTTATTCCTAAACATAATTACCATAATATTTTCACTCATACAACTGTTTAGAATGATTAAAGGTCGTTTCACTGATTTTTGTCTTGAAATAAAATAAATGAATGAAATTCAGGTCAGAGTGTCGTCTTGGGGGCACTATGAAAAAAATACTTAGAAAAATTTCGCGACCAATTTCGAGGTAGCGCTCGCCGGCCGCTGCCGCGGCACCGCTCGCTTCGCTCGCTCGGCTCGCGCGTAGTTGGTCACAGTTCTAACCTAACCTAACCTATGGATATCTTTGCATAGTATATAAGGTCCCATTAAAATAGGTGGACAAATTTTAACACAGCGTTTAGTAAGCCTAACTAAAGACATCTAAACAAAAAAAAAACACTATGTATAAAGTGATTTTATTTTGACTTAAAATAATAAATTGCCGGCACTCTAGAACAAACTCATCCTATAAAAGTAGGTATTTTATTTCTTATTCTTATTTTTTTTTTGCTATTGTCCTTATTTTAGCGGTCTGAATGATTTCTAAAATTTTGTTCACCTATTTTAATGGGACCTTTTATAATACTGATTATTATGAATAAAAAGTAATATAAACAAAAAAAAAGATATGACTTTGAATAATAGTGTAAAAGATGGTTATGTTGAGAAAATATAGGAAAACAAATAATAGTGTAATAGATGTTTATTGCTACAGACATTATGAAGTCGAATGCTTCGGAATTAAAACATTAGAGACAGAGAAGTTAGGAATTGCGATTGTTAGGATGAAAAATGTTAGGAAGAACATTTTCGGATTTCCAATTATCGGAGTTGAAATTTTAGGTGAACTTTGGCGCACCCACTAACTTCAAAAGAATGATGACGTATGCTCACAATCTTATATAAGCTACTTATCCCAATGTTGACTGCTCGCACCAATTTGAGTTACATAAAATCATAAATACAAAAAACCCAAGCAACGATGACGCAGAGAATCAAAATTTCGATTATTATTTTGGACTTTCCTTATGCTGTAACAAAATTGTTATAAAATATTATTTTATCCTCGTGCCGAAAGTACAACATTGCATGATTTATTAACAACTTTTTTTAACCGACTTCAAAAAAAGGAGGAGGTTATCAATTCGACTGTTCGCTCATAACTTGCGACTGGGTGAACTGATTTTCATGATTCTTTTTTCATTTGAAAGCTGGTGCTTCCCGTGTGGTCCCATTGTCACCATTTCAATATCTGATGATGGGATCTTGTAGAAATCGCGGGAACTCTTCAATAAATAACAGCAGATTAACCGCGATTGTTGCTATAGCATATCTAAGCATTGTTTACGCCATCACACAACATAATATCACGCCTGTACTCACTACAAAGGTTATAAAAACTATTTTGTAAAGATCTGATGAAGAACTTCGGAGATAGGCAACGGAACCACAGATTACCTCAATAAATGATAGCAAATGGACTGGGATTGCTGAAATCTCATATTGTCTGTCTATTGTTTACACCAGTTCATAACATAACATCACGCCGGTACGTTGTGAAGGGGTAAGCACATGTGAACCACTAAAAAGTGAAAAATAAAAACGTTTTTACAAAAAATAAAACCGACTTCAAAAAAAAAACACTCAAAAGTGAAAAATAAACTTGAGAAGAAAAATCAGTTTCTGAAGTCGGTGACAAAAAAATGAAATCAAAGAAACAAAAGTCACCGACTTCAGAAACTGATTTTTCTTCTCAAGTTTATTTTTCACTTTTGAGTGTTTTTTTTTACCATCTGATAGGAAAGTTGAAAGTATTAATTATACGAAGATTTTTTTGCACTAAATATTATGCTTTCGTTTATCCACCACTCGCCTGATGTGAAAAGATGACCACATTCTAGCAGAACGTTTACATAGAAGGCACTGATTGTCTTATCACAACATATTATAAAACAAAGTCCTCCACCGCTTCTGTCTGGCTGTTCGCGATTAACCCAAAAACTGCTTTACCGGGTTTTATGTTGTTTTCACCAATGGATCGAGTGGTTCTCGAGAAAGGATTTCTCAGAATGAAACTCTGAAAATATCTTGAATTTTGTGGTTCATTCTGTAGGGCTATTGCGTATCTTTTAAATGCCAGTGGCTATCATAGTGTCCACCAATTAACTGTCAAATGGTTATGGTTTTGTATATTAGGTCTTTACCTATGAAATTGGAGATTTGTATGAGAATTTAAAAATATAAAAATTTTGGTAATTTTTTTATTTCAGCTAATCAAAGTACTGGCCCAAATGATCTATACAATTTTGCCATTTTGATGGCAGTTTGTTTATCCCTTTACTGTAGAAGTCTGCCGGACGGGAGGCGATGAAGTCAGCGAAAGCGTTTTGTACTGCCTCTCGGGTGTTGAATTTTTTACCACTTGTAGCGCACTGATTAGGTGATGTACCCGGGTCCAACCACTGAGACGAACGCTTACGGTTGACGTACAGGATCCACTTTTCATCGCAGGTAACAATTTGATTAAGAATTTCATCGTTTCTATGCCGATTCAGTAGTGCTATCCATGCTTCGACGTGTAAATCTCGCTGTTGGTCGCTTAGTTCGCATGGCACGCACTTATCTAGCTTTTTTATCTTTCCATTTTAACGCAAGTGCCTCAATGTTGTTTTGACACTAACTCCAAGGCCTGCAGTAAGCTCAGCCTTAGATTGAGTTGGATCCGCTTCCACTATCGCCTTCAATTCGTCGTTGTCGACAATGTTTACCGGCCAACCGCGAGGCTCGTTCTTCGACTCAAAATTTCCAGTTTGAAAACGATTGAACCAGTAATGGACCGTGTTTATGCAAGCAGTGTTAAGCCCGTAACCGTCGTTAATGTTTCGTGTTGTTTGCGCAGCGGTATTTCTACGTATGAACTCATATTCAAAAATTGTACGATTTTGCAGTTTATCCATGGCGCCAAAAACGACCACAATGTCACAAAAACAAAAAACTATCAAAAAACAAATGACTGAATTTGACATTAAATTAACACGTCTTTCGAATAGAATTTACTTGAATTTCGAGTTACGCGCCAATCCACAGATAATTAAATATGAAAATGCCGGTTAAAGAATCTCCAATTACATAGGTAAAGACCTATTATTAAACTTACCATTTGACAGTTATTTGATGGATACTATGATAGCCACTGACATTTAAAAAGATACGCAATAGCCCTGCTGTACACGGAAAGAGAGTCATCTGTCATTGAATACTGTTATCTAGTTACTGAACGTAAAAACATTTTCAGTAACATTACTTACATCTCAATGAGATACTCATGAGGAGAACTAGGTACCTACCAAAACAACCAAAACTTTTACATATTCTAACCAAACTTACCCTTAAACAACCTACGTCTACTTTAAATATTTAAAACTCTCATGATGTGAGATACAGTTCATTTGTGAACGCGAGTCCTTACTGTGACAATGCCCTGGTCAATGTCGTGAACCTGTGTTTGATTTCCACTTCCTTGAAGCTCAAATTCTGCTGATAAAAAGGTAAGTTATTCTTGACTGATTGAACTTCTTAAGCAAGGCCTACATACTGTGGCTGCCGGTTGTTGGGACTGTGGGTTGTTCGAAAGAGATACCGCGGCTTCGGACGCAAAGGGCTAAGAAGGAACATGGGTGGTTTTTAGTCAATAGAAGTCTGACACTCCATACCGCTCTGCCCAGAGCGGGAGGAGTCATTTAATTTTGATGAAGCTCACACAAAAAAAAACGAAAAGGTACGTTCATACTGCCTTGTCATAGTGATAGCCTAGTTAGTGGTGTGACAGTCAGACTACTGAGTGTCTGAGTCAGAGGTTTCATGTTCGAATCAAAGATAGGCGTCTATTATTATCACTTGCTTTCGGTAAAGAAAAACAACGTAGGGAAACCAGCACATCTGAGAAATATCTCTCGACGGCGCATGTAATGTCTAGTCAGAGGCCCGTCACGTGGTGGGTAGCATAAAACTCTGATATACCAGGTTACACTAGCCTAGGCAATAACCACATGATAAGGAAAACTGCCTCGTGGGCTAATAAGAACCTTCTAAAGCCTGCTGTAAAACCTCATGGCTTTACACCAGAATAAAGTGCTACTAGTTTTCAGCATCAGGTTTTTTAGTAGCAACCAGGAGTTTATATTTGTGCCCAGTTGATGGCAATAGGCTCACTCCCCATTGCTATTACTAGCCACTCAGGTAGGTACTAAACAACATCGATCAATGTATGTATGTAGGGCCAGAAATTAACGCAGTGATGAACGTTCATGGTAACATAAATATAATTACAGAGCTTTCAAAGTATCCGTTTTAGTTCGAATCCTCTGAGCTCATACTCATTTATCAAATCAGCAGTAAAATATGCAAAAAAAGATTGGTTTGGGTCCGTTTTTGCCCGTTGATCAACCACCGGATTTATATGCCATAAAGATGAGCATATTATCATACTTTTTGTTCAATCATCTTTTTGCATGACTACTATGCTATAATGTTAATATGATGTAAATAACTTCACATTAGATTCTTACACGTATGCATCAGCTTTTCTGTTTTTTTTTTTTTCATTTAGTTGGGTATAATAATAATAATAATATTCCACAACTATCACACAACGCCATCTAGTCCCAAGCTAAGCAGAGCTTGTGTTATGGGTACTAGACAACTGATAAACATACTTATATATTTCTAAATACATTCATAATTAATATAGATAAATTACACCCAGACACAGAACAAATGATCGTGCTCATCACACAAACATTTGTCCTGGGTGGGAATCGAACCATATATATACCATATCGTATGAAGGCATCTAGTTTTTCTAGTAATTAAAATCTTTATTACAAATTCTGCTAATGGTTGGGTTAGTTTAGTTTTGTTTGCAGTTCTGTATCCTGTTGCTCAAAAAATAATTATTAAGCAATAAAATAAAGTTATTGTTCATATTTTTCTAACCACCGAATCTGTGGTAACTAATCTTTTCAGAATTTTAACCTTCCGCAATCTAAGGTCATCTATGTTCTATCTTATTTATAAAGAACTAGCTTTTGCCCGCGACTTCGTTCGCGTGGAATAGTGACTTCCGGCAGATTTTTGGTTTATCTCGCGAAAAAATAAAATAAAAAAAACTATCCTATGTCCTTTCTCAAGTTCCAAACTATGTCTGTACCAAATTTCACACAAATCGGTTCAGTAGTTTAGGCGTGAAGCAAAGACAGACAGACCGAGTTACTTTCGCATTTATAATATTAGTTAGGATTAGTTAGGATTAGTTAGGATTAGTTAGGATTAGTTAGGATTAGTTAGGATTAGTTAGGATTAGTTAGGATTAGTTAGGATTAGTTAGGATTAGTTAGGATTAGTTAGGATTAGTTAGGATTAGTTAGGATTAGTTAGGATTAGTTAGGATTAGTTAGGATTAGTTAGGATTAGTTAGGATTAGTTAGGATTTTAACTCAATGCATTATGCGTCGATACATAACATCGCGCTTATAATTCCCGAAGGGTTAGGCATAGGTGCATCTAATAGCACTCCCACATTTTCCCAGTTATTCTTAAGTCCCATGTAACATGGAGCGAGTTTATTTCAGACTCCGTGGCTGCTACTGAGAGCTTCCTTTTTTTTTTTTTTTTTTTTTAAGATGGGTCAGCTCTTGACCTCGAGGCTTGCCTGAGCAAGGATGAGGTCTACGATGGAGCGAGCCTTCCCAGTAGCACTGGCTCTCCCGCGCACCAAAGGAACACAGCGAACTGTTTGGCGCCGGACTTCAGCGGGAGGGTGGTAACTAGCCAGGCGGACCTTTGCAGGCCCTTCCACCAGTGTTGGGATCATTCAGCCGTAACCGCTAACAAAAGTCAGCGATTCCGTTGCCCGGGGTAGACCACTAGGAGGTAGATCCCACCAACCCCAAACTGATGAAATAATCTAATAACAGTTTGCCCGACCAGGGCACCCAAAATTTCATTCCCAGCAGTCGCGCTTGCGACCACTGGGCTATACCGAAGCAGTCATCAGTGAACAAACAAACATAAGTATTTTATTTTGATCTTTCGTGACGAATAGGAAAATTACTTTTCCTTATAAACAAATAACGGTTCTTAACACATGTAAGATGATTTAATATATTCGTAAACGTATAAGTAAAGAAAAAACCATGACTGATTCAGACCATAACTATTTCTTAGAATTAAATCGAAGGTATTTTATGTTATTTCGAAGGATTAAAACGGGTAGATCCTGGGATAAAGCAAGGATTTAATTATTTTAGTGCCGAAGAGGCAATTCGATTCGATTTGCTTTTGGATTAGCGGGACTGAGTATTGATTCGAATCGGAAACAATTTGGGTTGGTAATTCTGGTCCATCGTCTATAATTACGTTTATTGTTTGCGCTTTTGCAAATATTACTGCTGTTTTCAGTAGTAAAAACTATAAGCTAATTGTTGATTTTACGAAAAATGTTAAATTTTTTAAATAAGTAAACTAACGCCTTTTGCACATGGGGGTAGGCAGACACCACAGAACGCCAACTGCTACGATCCTTTTTTTTTTGAAGGGTGGGAAAAAATCAAATAACCCGAGAGCGAAAGAAAGTGTCAGACTTCTACTGACTAAAAACCACCCATATTCCTTCTTAGCCCTTTATGTCGAGGCCGCGGTATCTCTTGCGAACTACCCGCAGCCCCGATGGGAACTGCTACGATACTTATATACTTCTTTTGCCTCCTCCACGTTTATTAATTTGGTCATACACGCACGCTAGTAATGCAGCAACATAACATAACATCAACAGCCTGTAATTCCCGAAGGCTTAGGCAGAGGTGTACCTAAAAGCACACCCACATTTCGCCAGTTATGTTTATATGTCCCATAGAGGGCAAGCCTAGTGCGATCAACCGGATACAAATGCAGTATTTACATACCAACAAATAAAAATACTGGTTGAATATAAAATACTGGTTTTTACATTTTTTGGCTAAAATCGCGAACGCCAATAACAAAAAGGTTCTTAATAAAAATACGGGGATTGCCCCTCTGTCTAATTTCATAATTACATCTATTGTTTTATGATTCTCAGTCATGACCTTTGTCTTGCATCGATTTTTTATGAGATACACCGTCATTTAAGATGGTAAAGGTGTATAAAAATCTTTCTGGGGGTTACCCCGCAGTGGTGATGTACCTACAAGTACTTACCTATGACGATTGTTTTAAGAGCTTATGGTACCTCAAACGCGAGTTTTATAATGCGTAAAAGTATATGATTCACTGCAGTAATCAACATCAGAAAAATATATGATATTCTTCAGGATATATGCTAGTGCCATAGTGTTGTGAAAACATAATACAACTTACTTTGCTCGATAGAAAAAAATCGCGAAGATACCTCTAAAAATTTCTTTTAACGAGTAAAACCACACTAAAATACATGTCATCGTTCTGATTTTTTTGCCAAATAATTCTAAGCAACATACTAAAGTCATAGTGTTTTACTTTTTTAGTCCATATCAATAGTTTTTTTGTAAATCGCAAAATACCACTAATTTCGCACTATTCGGCCACAGCGAAAGACGTAACAACCGCTTTGTAGTGCAAGCTGATTAGAACTTTATTCTTACAGTATTTCAAGCGAAGTTTGAACCACCACAAATAAGGTTGCTAATCTGAGGTAGCATACGCTCTTAAGTAGGTTCTTCTTCTTCTTTTCGAGTCGACAAATCAAATTTTGTCCATCCAGTACGTAGCAACCTGGAAAGCTCTTTCGTTGGCTTCGTTCAAGTCCTTGAACGTGCAATTTGTGTGTTGTTTGTGTTTGAGTCATCATGGTCAAAGGATTAGTCAGCTAGACTCTGCGTTACCGAGTGCTAGCTGTCCAGGGTGCGCCGGGCGTTTGGAATCGTAGTTCGATTAAGATTAACGCCACTCTGGGAGGCTCCTTTCTTGCACCCAAGTAGGTTCTACCGACTTCAGTGACGGTGTACCACTTTTAACCCTTATTGAGCAGCTCTTGGCTAAATAATAAGAGCCATTCGGATACATCTTCAGGTTAAGTCGCGCTTGCCTAGTATGGTCTTTTGATAGGTGACCACCCCGGAAACCTATGGAGGTTTCCTCCATGTCTTGGAAAGCACGTACAGCCGTTGGTCTCGGCTGTGATTTGTACATCTTTGATCTGCGCGAGCTGCGTTACAGATCAGATCAGTCAGTGGCCCCAATGTCTGACAGTCTTACCAAGAGGTATCGTATTACCCAGTACTAACTGGGTTGTGGAGGTCAGATAGGCAGTCGCTCCATGTAAAATACTGGTATTCAGGTGCATCCGGTTAGACTGGAAGCCGACTCCAACATAGTTGGGAAAAGGTTAGGCAGATAATGATGTAATCAGTACCTAATAAGGTTGAATTGTACATTTATTATTTGCAATTTCGTTGGCTCATCTATGAGTTATTTATTTACTGCAATAATAATTGGTTTTCCGGATGACTTAATAGTTCTAGGTTTTACCTGAAACCTCATATATTTATTATTAATTTGTCTTACCTATAATCGAGATTCATCTTTAGAAATCTATGCATGAGTGACGTGATCAAGACGTGATGTTCTATTGTTTTCCTGTAGTTTTGTGGTGGATATCATTTCATAAAATGAAATATTTTATGTGTATTATAGATGTTTTAAATGTTTTATGGTTATGAACTTATGAATATTCTTACGGCGGAGAATTTGATGACAAATTCATTTGATTAGTTAAGAGGATGGTCCAGTTTAAAAAAATGTGTCAATTACAAAACCATTTCGAGTAATAATTTTATTGGACTCGGGTCCCGGTGGGTCGACCTATTACCAGGTCCACGGGTAATTTTAATTACCCGTGATCCCATTAGGGGTATTCATAGATTTCTGACTATACCAATAGAAAATGAAAACCATCAGTTACCTACATACGATATAGTTTACGATTTCTTAAGCAAATGAAATAATTAATTCAATCATTGGGAACAAAAACGTAATACCAGAATACTGAAATTTATGATGAATTCATAACTGATAGGTTTCGGAACTCATAATTTTATTGAAATGGCAAGAACAAGTTTAGTAGGAGATGGGAAACAATTATAATTAAGTGTCACAAACTGCCAGGAGGCCTGAAGCAAGAAGGAGGTATTCTATATTGTTTATAGGAATTGCATTATCAAATCTATTACCATGCAGTATGTACTGATGATACTACTGCTTCACCATTCTGGCCTCCTAGTAGTTTGTAGTCATTTATTGTGGTCTTTAATCATTAAATTTTAATACTCTACTATAAAAAAAAAATGTCATTTTTCAAATTACCTAGAATGTTTTTGTAGAGACGATTTATTGTGGTGTTATCGTTAATACCTCTCGCCTTATTTTCCGGTAGCAGCATACTTCCTAATTTTCTGAAATTATTAATCTTGTGGGTATCAAGATCAAGAACTGACCTAATTATTAAAGTGATTAATTTTATTAGTAACATTTTTAAAACGCTTTAAATACTGATTCAAATAATCATTAGATTATTTTACCTTTAAAAAACCTTGATGTTCATTACAACATCATTAATACGATGATTTACAATCAACATAAGACAGTGACTAATATTAGGGAAAATCATTAAATAATTTGTCTATTAATCATTATAAACTGGTAGGTATCCGTTTCGTAGGTTAACGCATTAGGAAAAATCCTTCTAAAATACTTGTACCTATAAATTAACTCATTTCATGTCTATGAATAAATTAAAATTAACCTAATTGCTTATAAAGGGCCGCATTATTTTCTAGTCGCCTCGAAGGACCGATAAAAATGGCAAGTTGTATACCTATTAATATTTGTGTGGCTACCGTTTTTAGATTACCTTGCTCAGTGTTATTGGGTTTTTCCATCAGGTGTTTCTCTGTAGCGGCCACGAAGTCTGGGTTTGTGCCCGGTTAGTGGCAAGAGTCGCGTCCCATAACCTCCCGTCCGCTAATAAATCTCCAGGAGATTTATAACAATGGCTTTTTAATTGAGTCTATAATAAGGCGTATGAGCTCATATTATCCACTAGTTTTTGCCAGCGGCTTTGCCCGCGTGAAAATTACGATTTTCCATACAAACTTTCATCCCCTATTTAACTCCCTTAGTGGTTGAATTTCAAAAAATCCTTCCTTATTCCTTGTCTACATTATAAAGGGAACCTCTGTGCAACATTTCAGCTTTCTAGGTCCAAAGGTTTGGGCTGGGCGTTGATGAGTCAGTCAGTCAGTCAGTCAGTCAGGACTTCTCTTATTATTTATATAGATAGATAGATCATAATATCGGTGTACATAAAAAAAAAAACCATTTTAATTGATTACCTCCTCCTTTTTGGAAGTCGGTTAAAAACTGAAGAGCTGTAAGTGTTAAAGGTACACGTCAACCTATCTCTTCAAAAATTATAGGCATTTTGTTATGTTACCTACTTATGTAAAACTCGCTCATCATCTCCCAAGCCTTTTCATAACTATGTTTTCGTCGGCTTCCAGGCTACCTGGATGCTGAGCTGAATATCAGTATTTTCACATGGAGAGTCTGCCTATTTACCCTCAACAACCCATTTAGTATTGGGTAGTACGGTACCTCTTGGTAAAACTTTTTGCCAGACTATCGTGCCACTACTTGCAACGAACAACGTCTTAACGTGCTTTCCGAGGCACGAAGTAAGCACGATATAAAACGGTGGTCACCCATCCCTGAATTAATCCCTGGATAAGCAAATGCGGCTTAACCGGTCGAACTTTAGATCGATTCGTTCGGTTATTATTATTTAGGACTTTCAGTATGAAATAAATATGAGAGAAATTCCTGAAAAATCAGCACTTGACTTGCAAAGTGCCCAACACTAACACCCGTATCTATAAACAAGTCATAGTGATTACTTGAGTAAATGTCATTATAAAATAAGATACGATTTTTTCTGTGTATTAGTTTAGTAATTCCTTGATGTTAGAACTAACAAATGTTACAATTCTTAGGTTTGCTTTCATTGACGGTTCTAACTTCGTTTAAATTCTTATCCATTGCATAAAAATGTTTGCCTAAATAATTACTTAAGTCCAAGTAATTACTTTGACTTGACTATAGATACGGCTGTAAGTGATGCCCGCGACTTCGCCTGCGTGGATGTCGATTATATCGCAACCGATGTCGGTTATCGCAATCAAAAGTAATCTTTTCATACCCCCCTTTCAACCCTATATCCTTTCTCAGGTTCTAGAAATCTAGACTATCTGTGTACCGAATTCTATTTAAATCAGTTCAGTAGTTTTGGCGTGAAAGTGCGACAGACAGACGATTCTTTGGCCAATTACTGGACCTACTTGCAATTGGACCCACAATAAAACTATAAAAAAAAGCAATTAAAAATGTGAATGTGTCTAGTAGACCAAAGACTCGACAGACAGAGTTACTTTCGCATTTATAATATTATTAAGTAAGGATTTTGTCGAGCCCTAGTTAAAAGGACAATACTCAAGTAAAATATTTTCATGTAAGTGATACGGCGTGTAATAAATACTTCAAGAATGTGACCTGTTTCGTAAACCCAGGTAGGTAAGAGGTAGGTAAAAACGTGTTCTTAATTAAATCCGGCGGCGAGACGTTGGGATTTCGTAACTGATACTGTTTTGTTAGAGTTTCAGTTTGAGCACAGTTTTGCGTGTAGCTAGGAACATTATTATAGTCATTACTAATATTATAAAGAGGTAGTTTGTATATAGGTGGTAGGTGTTTAGGTAATCTCCGGAACTAATGATAAAATTCTAAAAAAATTTCACTGATAGAAAGATATATTTATTTATTTATTTATGTACACACAAAATACAAAAAAGGATAAAAACATAAAAAAAATAGAAGAGCACAAAGGTACTGCTTATTTCATGTGAAATTTCTTCCAGCAGACCTGCGAGAGGAAAGTTGGATTAGACACGTAGACACAGTGTGTAGAAAAGACAAACAGGAACATTTTAATCAGAATTACAAACAAAGCATATAATAATAAACATACATACAAATATATACACAAATAAAAATAAACACTAATAATATAAATATGAATATATACCTACCTATACTATATAAACATACATATATACAGAATATCACGGTATAGAGGAGAGGTAATGCTCTTTGACTTGTTTTTTGAACATGTGTAAAGATTTAGAGTCAAGAATTTTAGGCGGAAGTGAGTTCCACAAACGTACTGCGTGAACAGAGAAGGAGTAAGAAAAGAATTCGGTTTTATGGGATGGGAAATTAAGATGATGCTTAAGGTGGGATCTACACAGAGTATCAGAGGGACGGGTAAAGGAAAAACGATCGCGAAGGTAGCTGGGATATGCAGGGTTATGAAGGATGTTGTAAAGAAGACATAATATCCGAGTGTTCCGGCGAAGGCGGATAGGGAGCCACTTGAGTTCTTTACGGAAGTGAGAAACATGGTCATATTTCCTCAGACCAAACACAAAACGGATGCAAAGGTTTTGCAGGCGCTCAAGTTTATTTAAGAGCTCCTCGGTGGCATCCAAATAGCAGGCATCAGCGTAATCAATGATCGGCTGGATCAGAGTTTATTATATTATTTGTGTGTGCGAAGTTAAATCATGCCATATTAGCCGAACTTCCTAATATTATGCGTCCCTAATCCAGAAGGCCTCAGGCCTAATGATTTTCTAATTATAAGCCTTTTGCACCGAAGTGACCTGAAAGTCTGACAACCAGTCTTACCAAACTACTGGGTATTACTGGGAATTACCCAGTATTAACTGGGTTGTGGAGGTCATTTAAGTAGTCGCTCCACGTAAAATACTGATATTCAGCTGCATCCGGTTGGACTGGAAGCCGACCCCGACATAGATGGGAAAAGGCTAGGCAGATGATAATGACATAAGTAATAAGGTTGACCCAAATGTTAATTTTTTAGGTTCCTCCATTCATGTTTATAAACACATGGCAAGTCACGTTTACAATCTTCTTCTTATCGTGTGGGCGGTAAGGTCTAACGACCCTACACACCCTAGTGTCAGAGTTTCTAAACCGCCGCAAGGGCCTCTGGCATGGTTTGACGACCGCCATTTGGCGGCCGGGACCACCGGCTTATACGTGCCTCCGAAGCACGGAACCATCTTTTTATCAGATAATCAGGTGATTCAAGCCTGCAGTGTCCTAACCAAACTGGAAACAACTTTACAAAGTATGCTTCCCGTGGGAATCGAACCCACGACCACCGGGTCACAAGGCAAACGCATAAACCACTCGACCACGGAGGCAGTTACGTTTACAATTATTCAGGTTTACTACAACTCGATGATATCTACGAGAGGTTCCTTTAAAAACTAGTACCTATAACAGCCCGTAATTAACATAATCTTAACAATAATACTAGGAGTAATTAACTGTATGCACGGCCATCAATCGTGCCATTCATCATCATCATCAGCCTATAATGTTCCCACTGCAGGGACTCAGGCCTTCTCTTTAAGAAAGGGATAGACCACAACGCGGGCCCAGTGAGGGTTGGTAGATGTCACATGTGTTTTTTTTTTTGGTTCTTAGACTGGTCGGTTTCCTCACGATGTTTTCCTTCACCTTTTTGAGAGCTATTTGCATACTATACAATACTAGTTTATGTGGATCTTCATTGTATGGGAAATCAATACAAAGTGAGACCATTTTAAACTGGAAGTGTAGCTTGATGTGAGGATCCATCTATTTTAGTGCATCTTTTGAGTTCATTCACACTCATTTTCAAAGAATTTTCCTCTTAGATTTAAGAAGCATGTTAGAGGAAAATTCTTATCAATATTATAAATGCGTTGACGTAAATCGAAAAGGTAAACCTAAAGAATTTCGTAATTATGTAGGTACTAGTAATAGTACCTAATGCATGTGGGTTTAAAAGCGTAAATCGATTAATGACGTGTTTGTTCACCTTTCTTGGTATATTAAATGAATATGGCGGTTTTATCCTTTTTGCTAATTTTATTCTCACCATTCTTGCAACCGAAGGTAGATATCGTGTCGTCGGTAAGAAATCCTCAAGGCTTAGAACCAGGAATTGTGTAAAATTTTACACCAACACGCCATTTTTATTTTTTTTAGTTGGTGAAAAATCATCAAATAACCCCACTCGCTCTTGGGCAGAGCGAAAGGGAGTGTCAGACTTCTACTGACTGAAAACCACTCGTGTTCCTTCTTAGCCCTATATATCGAGGCCGCGGTAACTTGTGAACAACCCGCAGCCCCGACGGGCGTCGGCCATTGCGGGCCCCTCCCATGTTGCTGACATCTCTTTGAGGCACGCGTGGAACACGAATGCGCCGTCGACACGGCCTGTCGTCGTCATAAGACGGACGGACGGCGAGCTAACCCATCACTCACCGTCCACGGGCCCGCACACCAACACGCCCTGGATATAAGTGTCATGGATTTTGTCACAATATGCATTTTCTGAAAATGGTGCTGGTGACTGAAAAGTCGTGTTGTAATCGGTTATGTTCATAGATATAATAAACTAGCGGACGTCCCGCGGTTTCACCCGCGTAGATCCCGTTCCCGTGGGGGGATAGTAGTAGAAGTAGAAGTAGCCTATGACACTCGGCAATAATGTGGCTTACTATTGGTGAAAGAATTTTTAAAATCGGTTCAGTAGATCCCGAGATTACCCCTTACAATTTAACAAATAAACAAACACACAAACTTTACTTCTTTATAATATTAGTATTAGTATAGAAGTATAGATATAGATAAGGTTTTCGTGGTATGGCCATGTGATGCGAAGGAATGAGGAAATTTGAGTATGAATGTGGAATGTATATGAATAGAGGAAGATCAAAGAAACGATAGATGCTCTGTGTAAAGGATGATATACAAGAAATAAATTGATGACGACTAATACGGTGACCCCAAATTAATTGGGATAAAGACAAAGGAATGATGTTATTGATGATGCATTTTCGAATGCAAAAAACGTACTAGGCCAAACTCTATTAAATATGGGTTACGGGAAGTCCCTTAATCTAATCTATACGTTTTGCAGTTTGATGCGGGCTTCAATTTATTTCTCGATTGATTATCAAAAACAATCATCATTAAAAGTAAGTTGTACTTTTGTAAAATCACATTACATGGGACTTAAATTTAACTGGCAAAATGTAAGTGTTCTAATGGGTTTACCTTTGCCTAACCTTTTAGGGATTACAGGCGTGATGTTATGTTATTAATTATATATTAATACCTACTCTAAATTTTTAACACCTTAATTATTTATTAATTTTTAACCTCTGAGGGAAAATATTTCACAGTTCTTCTATGGTAACATACTCCCGTGTCAAAACCTAATATCATTATTCTCTTGTCCTAATCCCAATTTATTTGGGTTTGGCGCAACATGTCTTCTTCTTCTGTTCTGCTTTATTACTAACATCTCATCAGACACTTACATCATCTGCCTAGCCTTTCCCCAACTATATTGGGGTCGGCTTCCAGTCTAACCGGATGCAGTTGAATACCAGTATTTTACATTGAGCGACTGCCTATCTGACCCCCACAACCCAGTTAATACTAGGTAACACGATACCCTTTGGTAGGACTGGATGTCAGAATTTCAGGTCACTGACTACCTGTAACGACTGCCAAAGATCTATATAAATGGCAGCCGGGACCAACAGCTTAACGTGCTTTCCGAGGCACGGAGGAAACTCGGTATGTCGGGCGATCACCTATCCACAGACCGACCTAGGCAAGCACAGCTTTTACCTAAAGATCGACCCGAGTGGCAGTTCTTATTAAGCCATGAGCTCCTACAGACACTTACGTTTTTGCCATATCATTCTTTACAAAGTCCATCAATCGTGTCTTTAGTCTTCCTTTACACTTATACGGTTATACCCCTCAACATTCTTACGACATTTTCCCCATTCCTCTGCATCACATGGTTACTATTTTTACTGAAATATTACTTTCATAAATCTTTACATTGTCAATAATTAATATTATAAAGAGTCATTGTTTGTAAGTTTGTGTATAAGGGGTCATCTCCGAGGGGTCAAATCCAATTCTAAAAATTCTTTCACTGGCAAATAACTACATTATTTATGGGTGGTTTATGCTATAAATTATTTTTAAATGATGCATATTATGCACCTGCATAATATGGACCTGTATCATGTGTCTGAAATAAATAATTTCATTTCATTTTCATTTCATTAGCCGAGCCATCACATCTTTTGCGGAAGAAGTTGCGGGCGAACTGCTATAGTTTCGCTACCAGTTAAGATGTCAATAGCGGTCTTTGCTCTTTCTAATATTTCTTCTGACGAACCGAAACAAATAAACCATGTATCGTTTTTCATTGAAAAAAATCTTGAAGAACACAATAGATGAGGATTCAAGACATGAACACTGTAGAGGCTTATTTTTAAATTCCAAAGTTAAGAACTTTATTAAACGTAGGTGGGTCAATGACCGCTATTGACATCATAACTGACAGCATCTATAGTAATCATCATCATCATCATCATCAGCCTATTAATGTTCCCACTGCAGGGACTCAGGCCTCCTCTCTTTGAGGGGATGGGCTATAATCTACCACGCGGGCCCAGTGCGGATTGGTAGATGTCACATGTCTTCGAATTTTTTGGTTCTAAGACATGCCGGTTTCCTCACGATGTTTTCCTTCACCGTTTTGAGAGCAACGGTGATGAAATAAATTACACAAAGTAATGCGCCTGCCTGGGTTCGAACCCACGACCTACTGTTCGTAAGTCGGGACCGCCACCACTGGGCGTGCTACTATAGTATTAGATACAGTCTTTTGTTTCAGTAAACTATAAATATCGCAAGAATGATTCCAATGAACGGTACATGTTTCAGGTGGTTGCACGAAAATTAACTAAAACATTATTCTTTTACTAGTTTTTGCCCGCGACTTCGTCCGCGTTATACTAAAAATGTTATCTTTGGTAAGTAGATCTATCATTGATTTTAGTTTTAAATGAAAAACTCTTGCGATAATATCATGGCGGTCATGCGGTGCTTGACCCTCAAGAAGCTCCCGAGTGATTTCATCCCACTTGGGCTTGGTAGTTACAGTAATAAATAAGTCGGGACGTCCATATTTTCTTATGTAACAAAAAGCGTCTTGAGTACGTAAATTTTACTCAAAGGAAACATTCCTTTATTTTTGAATAGAAAGCAAACTGCATTTAAAATTTTTCGAAAATTCTCTTCTCCCACACCCGGGAATCGAACCGGCTAAAATCTGGAAAAAATATACACTGTACTTTTATTGCATCGATCGTTAGGGTCAATTATAAGGATGAAATCTCTCTAACAAACATGATAAATTAAATGAAAAGAAAACCAGGAAATCTTAAATTAATTTAATTATTTACAAAAAATGGTAAACTAACTAATTAGTTGCTCGAAATGAGCTCCATTCTCTTGGATACACAAATTTTTCTATTAACCTTTAATAAAGTGTTGTGGTGAATATTATAAATCGTATTCTGAACTTCAACTCTCAACTCGTTGTCATTCGCATAAGATTTCATGTAAATTTGATTTTTTACATATCCCCACAAAAAAAAATCTAATGGGGTGATATCTGGCGATCTCGCAGGCAGGTTTTCCTTTCATTTAATTTATCATGTTTGTTAGAGAGATTACATCCTTATAATTGACCCTAACGTTCGATGCAATAAAAGTACAGGGTATAATTTTTTCAGATTTTAGCCGGTTCGATTCCCGGGTGTGGAAGAGAATTTTCGAATATCATTGAATGCAGTTTGCTTTCTATTCAAAAATAAAGGAATGTTTCCTTTGAGTAAAATTTTCTATCTGCAGTAGTAAGAGTACTTTCCCTCCAGGTGGCATTACAAAATTCCACCCTGTATCAGAAAGCTCCGAACTGCTAAGCTATCGGGAGTTACACGTGTTATTGTGAGTCCACCATAAAAGATAGACATATGCTGTTGTGGGATATTTTTTAGATAATTTTATGTGGAACATTTCCGTCATAAATGATTTCTATTTAGCTTTAACCATTATGGCTGCACACGCGACGAAAGCTTAAAAAATGGAGCAACTTCTCCCGTTTTCCCAACATTTCCCTTCACTGCTCTGCTCCTATTGATTGTAGCGTGATGAAAAGTATACTATAACCTCCCCAGGAGTATGAAGAATAATTGTACCAAGTTTCGTTAAAATCCGTCGAGTAGTTTTTGTTTCTATAAGGAACATACAGACAGACAGACAGACAGACAGACAAAAATTTTACTGATTGCATTTTTGGCATCAGTATCGATCACTAATTACCCCCTGATAGTTATTTTGAAAATATATATCATGTACAGAATTGACCTCTCTACAGATTTATTATAAGTATAGAAGATTTCATGTAAAGAAGAATGGGTATTTTTGTATAGACCCCGTCCCTTTCCTTGTAACACTTTCTTCTATATATCAAATGAAAGAGCGTTAAAAATACATCATTTTATTGTATCACAGTAAATGTGTGAATAATGGGGGAAAAAAGTTATTCACCGATAAAGAAAGAAAATATATTTTTTTTTTTTCGTAGAACCTGCTTGAGTGTGGTGTCTATTGATAGGTCTTTCAAAATGACACTGAGGTTACTAAAACCATTTCTTCTCAAAGTCAATCGTTTGAAAGATAGACACTTCCAAAGTGCAAAAATGTGCCCCCACCCCCTCTAACTTTTAAACTAACTAGGTGAAAAATCTAATAAAAATATATGCTGTAGATCGCAATGAAAACTCACAACCGAAATTAGTTTGAACGAGATATAGTCAGCAGTTTTTGAGATATAGCTCATTTAAAAAACCGCAAATATAACTTTGTCATTCATACTAACACTATGAAAAACAAACTTATCACAAAATATGAATTTATGTTGCCGCTTTAACAACAAATAATACAAATTAAAGGGGACTTCCCTACTACGATGATGCAGAACCTTTCATGTGCGAGTCCGACTCACACTTGGCAAGTTTTTTTTACCCAATTCTTTTTTTTTCAATTATTCACACGGTTACTGAACCGTGTGAATAATTGAAGAATTGAATTGAAGAATTGAATTGATTGAAAGGTATGTCTAAATTAAAGTCCAAGAATGACTGACTAAGAAATCAGAATCGACGGATCCGTGTTGCTGAGAGGCCGCATTTTATCGTGGCCATATAAAAAAAAAAAAATATTTTGTTCAATCCTAACACAGAGTGTAGTTAGCTTGGGGCAGTTTTCAGCAATAGACAGAGTGATTCAAGAGGAAGGTTTATATGTAGCACATTGCACCCGTGCGTAGCCGGGGCGGGTCGTTAACTAGTAAAAAAATAAAGAATAAATTCAATTCTTTATCGGTGAATAACTTTTTTCCCCAATTATTCACACAGTAACCTTGTGAATAATTGGAAAAAAATGAATTGGATTAAAACTTTGCCTAGTCGGACTCGTACATGAAAGGTTCCGTACCATAGGGCACGCCACGATAGCGGCGGTAAGTCCGCTCATTGAGGAGTGGCTGAAGAGGCACCACGGGCGCCCTCTTCAGCGGACACGGTTGTTTCGGGAGGTACCTGCACCGAATCAGGTGGGTGGAAACACCTGAATGCTACTATTGCGAGGATCAGCTGGAGGATACGGTGGAGCACAACGTGGAGGTCTGCCCCGCTTGGGCGGAGCCCCGCCGTGATCGGCGATTGGCGGCGGTGACCTCTCGCGTCCAAGCTCTGGTGCAAGCCATGGTCCGGGGCGAGAGGGAATGGGAAGCCGTCGCCTACTTCTGCGAAGCAGTGATACTAGCGAAGGAGGTGGTAGAACGTGAGAGGAAGAGAACCTCTCGTCGCAGCCGCCGCGGGAGACGCTCCGGGCGTCGGGGGCCACGTGATGGCTTCCAACAACCATAGACGCGGTCCTGAGGACGCTGAGTAATGGGCTAGCTCGCCGCCGCGCCGTCCGTCTTAGGAGGACGACAGGCGTGTCGACGTCGAGTTCGTGTTCCACGCGCGCCTCAAAGAGATGTCAGCAATATGGAAGGGGCCCGCAAGGGTCGACGCCCGTCGGGGCTGCGGGTTGTTCGAAAGAGATAGAGCGGCCTTGACATAAAGGGCTAAGAAGGAACATGGGTGGTTTTTAGTCAGTACAAGTCTGACTAAAATCTGGGTTTTAAAAAAAATGTTCCGTACCATCGTCGTAGGGTCTGCCCTTTAATTTGTATTATTTATTGTTAAAGCGGCAACAGATATACACACTTTGTGATAAGTTTGTTTTTCATAGTGTTTGTATGAATGACAAAGTTATATTTTCGGTTTTTTGAATGTTCTCTTTCTCAAAAACTGCTAACTATATCTCGTTCAAACTAATTTTAGTTGCAAGTTTTTATTGCGATCTAGAGCATATATTTTTATTAGATTTTTCACTCCCTCATTTTAAAAGTTAGAGGGGTTGGGGGACACCTTTTAGCACTTTGGAAGTGTCTATCTTTCAAACGATTGACTTTGAGAAAAAATGGTTTTAGAAACCTCAGTTTCATTTTAAAATACCTATCAATAGACACCCCACTCAAGTAAGTTCGATGAAAAAAAAAAAAATTTTTTTTCTATCTTTGTCGGTGAATAACTTTTTTCTCCCATTATTCACACATTTACTGTCATACAATAAAATGATGTACTTTTAACGCTCTTTCATTTGATATATAGTAGAAAGTGTTACAAGGGTAGGGACGTTTTGCCCCTTCTTCTTTGATTTTTTACATATCCCCACAAAAAAAAATCTAATGGGGTGATATCTGGCGATCTCGCAGGCAGGTTTTCCTTTCATTTAATTTATCATGTTTGTTAGAGAGATTACATCCTTATAATTGACCCTAACGATCGATGCAATAAAAGTACAGGGTATAATTTTTTCAGATTTTAGCCGGTTCGATTCCCGGGTGTGGAAGAGAATTTTCGAAAATCTTTGAATGCAGTTTGCTTTCTATTCAAAAATAAAGGAATGTTTCCTTTGAGTAAAATTTTCTATCTGCAGTAATAAGAGTACTTTCCCTCCAGGTGGCATTACAAAATTCCACCCTGTATCAGAAAGCTCCGAACTGCTAAGCTATCGGGAGTTACACGTGTTTTTGTGAGTCCACAATAAAAGATAGACATATGCTGTTGTGGGATATTTTTTAGATAATTTTATGTGGAACATTTCCGTCATAAATGATTTCTATGTAGCTTTAACCATTATGGCTGCACACGCGACGAAAGCTTAAAAAATGGAGCAACTTCTCCCGTTTTCGCAACATTTCCCTTCACTGCTCTGCTCCTATTGATTGTAGCGTGATGAAAAGTATACTATAACCTCCCCAGGAGTATGAAGAATAATTGTACCAAGTTTCGTTAAAATCCGTCGAGTAGTTTTTGTTTCTATAAGGAACATACAGACAGGAGGACAGACAGACAGACAGACAGACAAAAAATTTTACTGATTGCATTTTTGGCATCAGTATCGATCACTAATTACCCCCTGATAGTTATTTTGAAAATATATATCATGTACAGAATTGACCTCTCTACAGATTTATTATATAAGATTTCATGTAAATTTGATTTTTTACATATCCCCACAAAAAAAAATCTAATGGGGTGATATCTGGCGATCTCGCAGGCAGGTTTTCCTTTCATTTAATTTATCATGTTTGTTAGAGAGATTACATCCTTATAATTGACCCTAACGATAGATGCAATAAAAGTACAGGGTATAATTTTTTCAGATTTTAGCCGGTTCGATTCCCGGGTGTGGAAGAGAATTTTCGAAAATCTTTGAATGCAGTTTGCTTTCTATTCAAAAATAAAGGAATGTTTCCTTTGAGTAAAATTTTCTATCTGCAGTAATAAGAGTACTTTCCCTCCAGGTGGCATTACAAAATTCCACCCTGTATCAGAAAGCTCCGAACTGCTAAGCTATCGGGAGTTACACGTGTTATTGTGAGTCCACAATAAAAGATAGACATATGCTGTTGTGGGATATTTTTTAGATAATTTTATGTGGAACATTTCCGTCATAAATGATTTCTATGTAGCTTTAACCATTATGGCTGCACACGCGACGAAAGCTTAAAAAATGGAGCAACTTCTCCCGTTTTCGCAACATTTCCCTTCACTGCTCTGCTCCTATTGATTGTAGCGTGATGAAAAGTATACTATAACCTCCCCAGGAGTATGAAGAATAATTGTACCAAGTTTCGTTAAAATCCGTCGAGTAGTTTTTGTTTCTATAAGGAACATACAGACAGGAGGACAGACAGACAGACAGACAGACAAAAAATTTTACTGATTGCATTTTTGGCATCAGTATCGATCACTAATTACCCCCTGATAGTTATTTTGAAAATATATATCATGTACAGAATTGACCTCTCTACAGATTTATTATAAGTATAGGAAATTGCCAAGCGGTTGGTCGACTCTTCACGTGACCAGAGGGCTGGAATATTTTGTGGGCAAAGAATCAGCATTGCCATCCAACGTGGCAATGCTGCCAGCCTTCTGGGCACTTTTCCTGTTGACAGCGGTGTGGACGAATTTTTTGACGCCCTGTAATTACTCCCCTTTTTGATACTTGTATATATTTTATTATTATCTTAGTTCTGTAAATAGTAGCTTTTAAATGTTGTAAATAAAAGTCTAGTATAGATATAGATAGATTAGAATTAGAACTATGATTCGGTACGCTTCTAAGTATTTTGAACTTCAAATCATCATCATCATCATTTCAGCCGAAAGACGTCCACTGCTGGACATAGGCCTCCCCCAAGTATAATTTTTGCTTAGGGGGGGGTTTGCCATAATCGCCACGCTTGGCAGGCAACTTCAAATATATAGATAATATGTTTGCTATGTAAATATAGTTTTAGAGGGCAATAGCTAAATATGATTTATTCATAATTCTGTGAATAAAATTAAATGTTTCAATACTCCCATTAAGTAAATCTGAAAATTCATTGAAACGAAGATTATTTTAAAAGCTTTTATTTAACTTGTTAACATAAAATCTGATTTCTATGGCAGAGATCTTTTTAACCGCCTTAAAAAAATGAGGAGGTTATCAATTCGACTGTATTTTTTTTTTATGTTTGGTACCTCATAACTTGCGACTGGGTTAACCGATTTTCTTGATTCTTTTTTTATTTGAAAGCTGGTGCTTCCCGTGTGGTCCCATTGTCACCATTTCAATATCTGATGATGGGAGCTTGTAGAAATCGGGGGAACTCTTCAATAAATAACAGCAGATTATCCGCGATTGTTGCTATAGCATATCTAAGCATTGTTTACGCCATCACACAACATAATATCACGCATATACTCACTACAAAGGTTATAAAAACTATTTGGTAAAGATCTGATGAAGAACTTCGGAGATAGGCAACGGAACTCCTCAATAAATGATAGCAAATGGACTGGGATTGCTGAAATCTCATGTCTGTCTATTGTTTACACCAGTTCATAACATAACATCACGCCGGTACGTTGTGAAGGGGTAAGCACATGTGAACCACTAAAAATAAAAAATCAGCTTCTGAAGTCGGTGACTTTTGTTTGTTTGATTTCATGTTTTTTCCACCGAAGAAGATTTTTTATTTTTCACTTTCTTGTGTTTTATTTTTGTCGAAGTCGGTTTTATTTTTTGTAGGTAAAAAAGTTTTTTTTTTGTTTTTCTATCAGAGTACCGTAGAAAAATTGAAACGGCATGAACTAAACTGGCATGACTGGCAAAATGATGATGTATTTAGTGATCGATTAAAACACAAAAAGTTTGACGAAATCGACGTGTCGTACACTCGTAGGTACCCTTGTTATTCTCGAAAACTAAGCCGATTCTTTTTTCTCAGTCATGATTCCTATTATATACTTTTATGTTAAAAACTTTAGAATAGTCTGGTTGTCTTCTAATTATAACCATTAAAAAAATGCGAGTTTTTTGTCGTCTTTCGAGGGTCATATTTTATTTACCTACTTATAAGTTGCTCAAATCAAGGAAAAGAAAGGGACGTGTCTGGAGTAGCCTCGATTTGATGAAACAAAAAATGATTACTGCTCTGGAGGCTCTTCAGGAAGAAATTCAAGGAATACGTCATTTGTTTGGAGAATTGCAGCACGTGCCATGAGACTTTTCCCATACAAGAGGACTTCCAAGTTTCCACGAAATTAAAATGCGTTAGCAATTCAATCTTAGCATAGGAATGAGCAAATTACGCAAATTAATCGCCAATAAGAGATGCTTTCCGACTATTTTTGGAGTGTTTAGCATCTTTCGACAAACAATATATCAATCGGTACCTTGTTATGTAAATTAGATTAAATGCTATTAGTAAGAAAGTGTTATTTATTAGGCTTTAACCTATTACATCAATTTGGAGATGCCTTCTGCGTGACTTTGATGTAGTAATTAATATTATGACGGAAAATTTTGTTGTTGTTGTTTTCATCTCAAATCTATGACTCAGATTTCGTCCGACCCGTACGTATCAGCCAGGATAGCTCTGTCGTTTGCTTTATTCGAGTTCTGGAGCTTGCAGTTAGTTGTGCATGACAGGCAATTGGAGAGGTGAGGCGTATCCTGTATTGGGGGTCCACACATTGGTTGTCCACACTTGCTATGCCTTAAAACCCTAGTACACTATCGTAAACTGTACTACATAATACGAAGTTTTTGTTGAATTGTTAATAATTTAATTAATTTAAAATAATGCCCATGTAGGTTCTCTAACCGTACTTATTTCGTTTAAAAGAAAATTGCCAATAGGTACATCATAATACCAGCCAGAATATTTTGACATTCCCTGACAGCGCTGCTGTCAAAATTACGTCAAACTCCGTACATTAGTTTCCTAACCTGCGCATACCAAAATACGCGGTCCTTCGAGCCTACAGGCGGCCTACTCGCTACTCTTTAAAACCCGTTAGTACACTATCGTAAACGGTAAAGCTAAGTTAGCACGTGATAGATGCAAGCTATGCTGGGTGGTTGGCGCCAAAAAATCGCCTCTCACGCGGCAAGGTCGCGAGTGTACGCGCGGCTTAAGCGGAGATGCACTAGTTAGGGTTGTCAATGTTTGTTAACTTAAAGGAGACCGATGAATGATTACGATACCAGACTATAAATAGTACAAAAGCTCTACGATTACTGAACAAAAAACCGACTTCGACAAAAAAAAACACTCAAAAGTGAAAAATAAACTTGAGAAGAAAAATCAGTTTCTGAAGTCGGTGACTTTTGTTTCTTTGATTTCATTTTTTTGTCACCGACTTCAGAAACTGATTTTTCTTCTCAAGTTTATTTTTCACTTTTGAGTGTTTTTTTTGTCGAAGTCGGTTTTATTTTTTGTAAAAAAGTTTTTATTTTTCACTTTTTAGTGTTTCACATGTGCTTACCTCTTCACAACGTACCGGCGTGATGTTATGTTAGGACTGGTGTAAACAATAGACAGACAATATGAGATTTCAGCAATCCCAGTCCATTTGCTATCATTTATTGAGGAGTTCCGTTGCCTATCTCCGAAGTTCTTCATCAGATTTTCACAAAATAGTTTTTATAAACTTTGTAGTGAGTACAGGCGTGATATTATATTGTTGTGTGATGGCGTAAACAATGCTTAGATATGCTATAGCAACAATCGCGGTTAATCTGCTGTTATTTATTGAAGAGTTCCCCCGATTTCTACAAGATCCCATCATCAGATATTGAAATGGTGACAATGGGACCACACGGGAAGCACCAGCTTTCAAATGAAAAAATAATCATGAAAATCAGTTCACCCAGTCGCAAGTTATGAGCGAACAAACATAAAAAAAAAAAAAAAAAAATACAGTCGAATTGATAACCTCCTCCTTTTTTTGGAAGTCGGTTAAAAATAGCTGTAAGCGAACAATATCAAAACTAGGACTGTTTTAAGCGTTTACGATTTAAAACTAAACTAAAAATAAATAAAGAATACCTAATCTTTATTTTAAAAAAATAGAATTATTGTTATGTCAATTCATTTGACAGATTTGTCTGCACGTAACAATTGTATGACTAATCACCCTCATTCTCCAGTCATCCCGCGATCATGGCACTTGCAACAGTATTAAATTGAAATATCGGGAGCTAACATTTATGAATAATCACGGAAGATATATTCCGTAAGCGACAGCTATTATTAGTTGAAAACGAATAAAGTCATCTTTTGCATGGCTATATGCTTACCTTTCAGATCAGCAATGCAGTAATTACTTTCATCATCCTATTCTTATTCTTTATTGCACACATAAAAAGACAAAACATAAACACAAATTACGATAATAAAGCTTTATAATTATGTACAAAGGCGAGCTTAACCCAGAATAGGGGATCGGACAAAAAAAAACTAATTAGTCCGTCAGATAGATTTCCAAAAAATATTGACCACATATTTTTTCTTTTTTCATGTAAACAAAAAATGAAGACGATACAGTACTTCGAAAACTCGTGTGACGTCATATTCTGATAGTACATTTTGTACCTTCATGTGACGTTTCAAGCCCCACTCCTTGATCTTTAACGCGCTTTATCTTCGTCAATTTTTATTGATTTGATAAAACAAAAAACACGTCTCCAATATTTTTCGATAATCTAACTGACGGACTAAATAGAATCATATTGTTTTGAGTCAGTCCGATCCCCTATTGGGTTTTCTTACAGCAAACCTAATTTCGAGAACGAGATTCATCATTACCATTTCAGTCAAAAGACGCGTCCACTGCTAGACATAGGCCTCCCCCAGGTTTCGCCACATTGACCGGTCCCGTACGTCTCGCATCCAGCGGTATCATCAGTCTACCTAGTGTGAGGCCTTCCAACGCAACGTATTAGGCAATTGCTTTACCGTTAAATAATCATCCCACAAGCAATACTTAATAATCCTTTCAGAGGAGGGTTAGGGGGAAACTGGCCTCTGGGCCGCGGCCCAGAATTTATACTTTCTATTTCAAAACACAAGCAATTTAGACGAGTGCGTATCGAAACACCAATAAACAAATGACAGCAGATGTCAATGACTGTGCGTGTGTGTGTGTCTGTGTGTTGATATAGAAAGCTAGATAAAATATAAATTAATTAAACATGCAAGATCAAGATCCCGTCCCTTGTTTGGTGTGAATGACACGACTAAGGGTGCTTTTCCACCAGATACGTGCTATGCTACGTTGCTATGGATGCGTTTGTTATCCACCAATCATATTCACTGATGCACATAGCTTAGCACTGTTGGAAATGGACTCAGCTAAGCTATGTTTTTTATATGGAAAGATGCGTACTATGGATGTGTGCTATGGATACGTGCTATGGATGTGTGCTATGGATGCGTGCTATGATCGTCTCCCTACTATCGAAACATAGCATAGCTCGAGCTGCGCATCTTCCTCGCACAGATACATAGCTTAGCATCAGTGGAAACGGTCACATTGTTAGACAGCTTAGCTATTACATCTTCGCAGCATAGCTGTATAGCACATCTCTGGTGGAAAAGCACCCTAAGTCGACCATCACCTGTTAGATGAACAAATAGGTGTAACTACATATTGTATAATTATTATCAGTGACCTTTTATTTCACTTAAGTGCATGCCCGTAACGGGATTTCCATATGAATAATTGTGTAAGGAGTACGGGGTGTAACACGGTCTTATTAATGAAAAAAATAACAACGGATTGCACTCCGGGAGTGCCGGCAGAAGTCAAAGCTTGACATTAAGGTTGTGTTTTTGAATATTTTGGAATGGTTAGGGAATAATTTCGCATAAATTGCTGATAAACAGCATAAAAGTACTATCATTTATGTGGCATTTTTTTTTAAATTGACGCACTTTCACATTTTCGATCAGGTCACTTGTCCTGATGCGAGTTAACATTTTTTACCAATCCCAAAAAAAGTGTCACTTCAAATAGAAGGTTCTGGGAATTTATACAACGTATACCGGACATCGAAGAACAAACTTTTACAAAATGATTTAGTACCTATTTGATTCTAACCAGCTATGAATTTTTCGTGGGAAAAAATAAAGAAAAGCCACTGTACCATCCACAAGTGCAATTATATCATACACGGGGTAGGCGACAGTGAAGTATTTCAACGCACCCAGCAAAAAAATATTCGTAAAAATACCAACCACCCGTATTTACGACACAATAAACCTTAACCTCTAGGACCAAACGTCACTAAATACGTCACCCATACATCTCCCAACATGATGATACATAAATGATCTATGATCAAAACCAACACGTAAACACGTTTGTTGGGCAGTCCCCCTATTACTCGCGGTTAGCTGTCACTGACTAGTCTATCAAAATTATAGTGAACTTTATTCTCGGTACAATAAGACTGCTTTTACGGTTGCTCCTGTCAGGTGTAAAGTATCTCAAAAGACTGAGTCAAAAGTGACAGCCCTAGCTTCAACAGGTGATATAGAACGGCTCAATGGTCATTTACCGACTACCAACCATATGTAGCGTTCGCGAGCGCGGTTTGAAATTCAAAGTGTTAAGAGTGGTTGTGAAAATAAATAAATAAACATTTGAATTTTGGAATTTTAGAATTGAAGTGACAGATATTGTTTTTTATTTGAATTATGTGTGAGTGTGTGGGTGATTTTTAGTTTGTTTTTTTTTTGTTGGAGATATTTGTAAGTTGTTTTTTTTTATTATTTTGTCACGTTTCGTTTGTTTGTTTTAGTGTTAGTTATTTTTCGAAGGTTTTTGTTGTAGTATATACTCTATAATAGTGTAATGAGCCCTAAACCGGTGATTTTAAAACTATAAAACCTTTTAGAGTTACGTATCAGTATTAGTGTTTTACTTAACTAATATTTATTATATCAAAAGTAATACATGTATGCTACAGATATTTAGGTAACTGATTAAATAATATGGTATAATTTGTATAATTATTATGAATTCGAATCGATCCTTATTACGACAAAAATATGTAATTATGCAGAGAATGTTTTTGTGATAACATAAACCAGTAAAAATAGTTATATCTTATTGTTATGTATGTGTATATGGTTTTATATTGAAATATTTAGTTTTAAAATGCTATTAGTATGTTCAGGGATCAATAAAATAATTATAACACGAAACTTAAAAATTTGATGTACAGTCTTTTGGAACTTAACGGTATTCAAACAAAACAAAAACAACATAATTTTCACAAAACAGATCACACAAAAACGTAATTACTCTCACTTTTATAATCTACATAATACATCCTAGTAACTGCCCAGTATATTTTGACATATCATAATAGCGATGCTGTCAAACCCAACTGTCAAAAAATACGTCAAACTCCGTACATTAAAATTAAGTTCCCTAATCTGCCGCATACCAAAATACGCTGGTCCTTCTAGCCGCGTATTCTAAACAGTTTACTATCTTGCTCAACACATATTGCCTTGACCGTATACGAACCAGGTTAGGTTGCACAGAGAAATCATAACCAGTATGTTTAGTTAGAGTCAAGACAATAAATAGGTGATTATAGAACCTACGCAAAACTGGGACTTCCTTTTGATTCATCGCTCTTTATAAAGATTGTCTGCTCTTTATTAGTCTTGATTGAGATTTGCGAATTTTATGAGCTGTGGTACTCGCTGTGTAAAGGGAGGCCTGTTTTCGCATAATATTCGTAATATTCTTCATTCCCTCATATCTTCCAAATCACTCGATTGATTTCTTCAATTAAGGTATCATTATATTTGTCTCATTAGTCCAAGTGTTCTTATAGATGATAAAAAAAGATATTGGTACTGCTAGATTTTATTGTATAAAGCGAAAATAAAATTTTCTTTCATTAGCATCGAGTAGGGTCTCAAAATGAAGGGTTTTAAAAGGATACGACAAAATATAAACAACGATGTTCAAACGAAGTTCATTTATTACTTCTTCTTTTTTGTGTGCGCTAAAATGACATAAATACTAATTTAATGATCTTTAATGGAAGGGTAACTAATATACTGTATTATGGTTAGTGCTTAACATGATGTTAGAGTTCCTATGCCATGGGCCTCTGACTTGCCTTTGAATACCGTCAAGAAATAACTCTCAGGCTTGCTGACTTCTTCACGATGTTCTACAGCCTGTCTTGTCCCTCTACTGAGTAAAGGTTTCCAGTTTCTTGTGCCAGCCTCATACAGTTCCTATTCGCGTAGACAACACTGTCGTGTCGTCCGCCTATCTTTTCTGCAAAAATACCATGACATTAATTTACATACTTAATACATCATTTACATTGTGATACAAATATGTAATTATAGCCATAAACTTGTTAGCTTATCTTTAGGAGTATTTTAACGGTAGAGTGAATCAGCTTGAAGATCATCATCGAGAATTCAAATACCTATGTATCCGAATTATAACTGTGTGATTTGAAAGGTTATTTTAAAGTTCGACGTAACCATTTTGCCTTAAATTCCTTTTGTTTGTAACCTTGAATAAGGTGAATCTTCGTTTGCCCTTTATTAAAGTTGTTATAAAAATCTTGTATACGCAATTATTTCGCGATGTTACTGCATTCTCCTTTTCATTGCTTGTTTCTATACATTCATTTCCTGTCAGTTTGTATCTAAACTTTATCCAGCTAGTACGAATCTTACAGAATAACAAATGCCAGAGCTTAGGCAAAATATGACAATCACTGTTGAAGTATTTCTTATTTCTACAAGCGTTTCGATAAAATGATACGAGCTTTTCGGTCGCATTTTCAAAGCAGTTAAGACTTTCCTTATTAAAAATATGTCACTTTAAGGATAAGGTTCTAAAATCGAAACTAGCTCGTCAATATTGTTAAAAATCTCAAAAAACCACTGAATAGGTATACATTTCCATAATATAGGTTGAATAAGTTTCCTTCTAGATATTCTTGACTGACTTGACTGGCCTGTTGGTCTAGTGGTTAGTGACCCTAACTGCTATGCCGGAGGTCGTGGGTTCGATTCCCCCCCAGGACAAATGTTTGTGTGATGAGCACGATCATTTGTTCTGTGTCTGGGTGTAATTTATCTATAAAATGTATGTATTTAGAAATATATAAGTATGTTTATCAGTTGTCTAATACCCATAACACAAGCTCTGCTTAGCTTGGGACTAGATGGCGTTGTGTGATAGTTGTGGAATATTATTATATTATTATTATTCTATATTGGATACCTACACTAATTTTGTTTCGATACATAAAAACACAGTAAGTACTTACTGACCAACACTGGCTTATCACCGCATCTATCTTAACAATTGGAATGCGTTATGTATTTATAATATGACGTGAATTACCGTATACGATGATAACACATAACTACTATATACTAATTTAATTATCTTTAATGACAGGGTAAGGTTCTAAAATCGAAACTAGCTCGTCAATATTGTTAAAAATCTCAAAAACCACTGAATAGGTATACATTTCCATAATAAAGGTTGAATAAGTTTCCTTCTAGGTATTCTATATTGGATACCTACACTAATTTTGTTTCGATACATAAAAACACAGTAAGTACTTACTGACCAACACTGGCTTATCACCGCATCTATCTTAACAATTGGAATGCATTATGTATTTATAATATGACGTGAATTACCGTATACGATGATAGCACATAACTACTATATACTAATTTAATTATCTTTAATGACAGGGTAGCTAAGATAATATATAAATTATAAAACATAACAGAATGTGCGAAATATATACGCACGGCTAACAATTAAACTATACAAAACTAGTTCATGCGGATCTGTGTATTGAAAATATATCTTTATATAAATAATGTACGTGTGTATGTCACTGAACTCCTCATAAACAGCTGGATTGATTTAGATGATTTTTTTGTGTGTATTCGAGAATGGTTTAGATTAAAAATGTTTGTGTGTAATAATTAAAAAGGTGTATTTATTAATATTATAGAATCACTTAACCACTAAAATATTAATTAATTTTATTGTCATTTGTATACCAGTGTTAATTCTAATTATTGGTCCTAAAATCCACGTTACCAGGAGATCACAAAATATAGGATCAAACACAATCCCTAGATCCGCGTACAAATTAAAACACCATAGCAACCTACATTCGATTGTCGACATAAATGCATAGTATCCTGGTGTCAATATATCGTGTTTTCCCAGGATCCGCTTGGGTCTATTAGTATGCAGAAATAAAATGTTGGTTACGTGATAATTGTATCGGTCCGGTATGTTATTAATGATATCATTTATCATCGAATTGTAGTCTTTATTATGGTTGTAGAAATCGTTGCGGAATGAAGGTTCTCTGTTATGTCATTAAGCTGCCTTGTAGCGTGGCATGACGTAGAAGTTCATGTTGTGAGGACGAATAAAAGTACGCAAAATAAATAAAGAAAAAATAAATTATTAAAAAGTATTTAGTTATTAGTACAAGGCAGATGTTAGTGGCACTGACCTTATTGGTGATGTTCTTCAAAAAGGTCAGGTGCGTAGTACTTGCATCCAGCGTGCTTAAATATTTGAACGTAGGCGACCCGCTACAACTCGAAAATTATCCCACGGGCAGATAAAATCGAGATAAAAACTATCCTGTGTGTTAATCCAGGATGTCAGCTAACTCCATACCAAATTTAATTAAAATCGCTCCAGCCGTTTAGACGTGACGAAGTAACAAACATACAAAGTAATAAACATACGGCTTTTAAAATATTAGTGTGATTCATTTTAAATCGGAGATCTTTAACGTCCCTATAACATTAGTATACTCAGCTACATAGTTAGTCCAAGGTCTAAAGTAACAAAGACATAACTGAAGAGTTAAATCGGTAACCACAGTTCTGAATTATGCATGAATTTATCATCGAAATGCGGGCTTTATCTAGCAAAAAGATGTATTCGTATATTTGGTACTAACTTTTGCACACGACTTCACTTGATACATCAGCCTATCCTTTTCCCAATTATGTTGGGGTCAAATGCCAGTCAAGCCGATTGCAGTTGAATACCAGTATTTTTCATAGAGCGGCTGCCTATCTGACCTCCACAACCCTGCTAATACTGGGTAATACGACAGCCCTTGGTATGACTGGTTGTCAGACTTTCGGGCCTCTAAATACATGTTAGGACTGTCAAAGATCTACGATTGATAGTCGGGACCACCTGCACGGTTTCATCTGGGCGTCAGATAATATTCCATGACATCACACTACTAAGATAAAAAGTACTTTTGTCATTTCAACCGACTTTTAAAAAAAGAAGGAGGTTCTCAATTCGGATGTTTGTATTATTTTTTTTATTATGTTTTTATGTTTGTTCGGGCATAATTCCGTCACTTGCAAACGGATTTGAAAAATTCTATTTTTGTTGGAAAGGGTATACTTCCCAAATGGTCCCAATATACATATATAAAAAAAGATTTTTTTTTATCGAAATCGGACAAGCGGTTTTTGAAAAATCAACAAAACTAAAAAAAAAACTACATTGTCCACATTATGACCCATGAACATGTGAACCACTAAAAAGTGAAAAATAAAAACTTTTAAACAAAAAATAAAACCGACTTCAAAAAAAAAAGTCAAAAATAAATAAGTTTCTGAAGTCGGAGGCAAAAAAATGAAATCAAACAAACAAAAGTCTCCGACTTCAGAAACTGATTTATTTTTGACTTTTTTGTGGTTTTTTTTGAAGTCGGTTCTTGACCTAACCTAACCCAAGCCATAGACTGTTTGTGTGAGAAGTTACCTAATTTAAATCCTGTTTTTTTCTTGATGTGGGAATCCTCAATGGATGTCCTCCGCCCTGAATGAGGAATAATCCAGTCGCCTATGTCCTAGCCCAGTTTATGGGCTACTTATGCGAAAAGTATACTATGTTCACACCGGTTTGGCCTATCAGTCAGGTCATGAAGTTGTTAAAAGGTAACAGACAGACAGATTTAATTTCTCATTTAGAACATTAATATATATTTAGCTATTATCTACCTACATCCTAGTTCCATTTAAGTAGTTTTATAGTTTCCTAGTATTGAGAATATTAGTAAATTTATCATCAGAAGTAGGAAATCACCTGAGGGTATTCATTTGGTACTGGTTTTTAGAGTACCTAATAGGTTTTACCAACACTAAAATAGTATTAAGATGATTCATTATTTTGTCAGAAATACTTATGTTGTTTACGGAAACTTTTGAGTCGTTGGTCCCAGCTCTCATTAATGAAGACCTTTGACAGTCGTTACGAATAGGACGAAAGTCTGAGAACCAACTCTAAACAAGCGGTATGGTGTTGCCCAGGAACATGGTCGTTGAGGTCAGATAGCCATGTGAAAGTCGATAATGGTGTGACCATTATCGACATTAGTTCGACAGAGGTCAAGAATGGATATAGTATAGAACAAGTATATTAGAAGAAGTTTAGAAGTTGAGCCAGTTACAAGATGTTGATGGATGGTAAGAAAGAAGAAGACCAAGGACAAGGTGGATGGATTGATAGGAATTATATGAAAGAAAAAGAAGTCAATGAAAGCGTTACGATCGATATAGGATTTCGAAAGAAATTCAATTGTAGCGCGAACCCACAAGTAACATAGGTCAAGTTCATGGAATTGATGATGGAGGTCAGATAGACTATAAACTGATATCGAGTTGCATCCGGTGTCATTGGAGTCTACTTCCAAATTAATTTGGTGTAGCTCTCAAAATGGAAAACATCGTAAGGAAACCGGCGTGGCTTAGTACCAAAAAATTCGAAGACATGTGACTTCTACCAACGCGCGTTGCGCCCGCGTTGTGGACTATAGCCCATCCCTCTCCAAGAGAGGAGACCTGAGTCCCAGGTGAACATTATAGGCTGATGATGATGAAGACTACAACAACACAAAAAAAAAACACAGATGATGATGATCTATGTATTGACTTCTCGTCTAGGCGATGACTCCTTTTTTTTTTTTTTGGTGGGTGGAAAATCATCAAATGAACCCCCCCCGCTCTTGGGCAGAGCGAAGGGGAGTGTCAGACTTCTACTGACTAAAAACCGAACCCATGTTCCTTCTTTGCCCTTGCGCCGAGGCCACGTCATCTAGTACAAAAATATCGCGCCCCCGACGGGCAGGCGATGACTCCTAACGTTGCAATATAACAAAAGATCACAATCTTGTTCTTGTTTATTACGCAACTACATTTGCATTTTTAACAGGCACAACTAGGTGGTACTTCCTTAGCACGTCAGACGCATCCTAGCCAATCTGTCGACATATGAGAAGAGAATTTATTATGCAATACTGTTGTCGTGGATAACTAAAAGTAAAATATTTGTAGCTCTTTTTGGATGAACTTTAGTAACACACCCAGACATATTCGGTGCAGTTTTATTTATGTCAAATTGTAAACTATTGGTTGACAGACTTTTGGGCTACTGACAACCAGTAATAATCATAAAAGATCTGTCATCTGGCAGCCGCAGCTTAACGTGCTTTCCGAGGCACGAGGAAAAAAACTTACAAACAATAGGGGATCGGACAAAAAAAAACTAATTAGTCCGTCAGATAGATTTCTAAAAATTATTAGACACGTATTTTTTCTTTTTTCACGTAAACTTAAAATGAAGACGATACAGTGCTTCGAAAACTCGTGTGACGTCATATGATAGTACATTTTGACGACACAAGTGACGTTTCAAGCCCCACTCCAAGATCTTTGACGCGTTTAATCTTCGTCATTTTTTATTGATTTGATAAAACAGAAAACACGTATTCAATATTTTTCGATAATCTAACTTACGGACTAAACAGAATCATATTATTTTGACCCAGTCCGATCCCCTATTCCCTCTTTATAATATTAGTATAGAAGATCAATAAACGAATCGACCTTGACTTTGAATTCCAAACTAGCTCTCAAGCAATAAAATAAATAACAATCCTATCACTCACTATAAAACGATTCCGTGAGTTTTTTGCTTCACCTGTAATTGACGTTTAGCGAGAAAAATACTTGATTATCTCACCGACAGTAATCGTAATCGTTTGTTATGTAGAATCGATACGACACGCAAACCAGTGTTGGAAGCTATGGATTTGATTTTCAAGTGTAACCGAAAATAGACACAAACCAATCTCAAAGACTTTCTTTTAGCACAAAGTTATTTTTCACTTTTTTTGTGTAAATAAATTGCCATTTTTAGTTGCCCTTATTTGCTATACATTTATTTTACACTAGCTGTGCCCGCGACTTCGTTCGCGTGGTTGTCGAAAACCAAAATGCGTCGCTTAGACAAAAGTACATTAAATCATTGCCCTGCGTTAACTTACAGACGCTGTAGCAAATAAGAAGTGGTAGCCTGACTTGAGTCTAACAAAATTTGCACTTTATAGCTTAATATTTCACTAACGAATCCCTTAATCGAAAAAGTGTTTATGCAAACTCGCAATCTTTTTCAAAGACCTATCTAATGACACCCCACACCATAGGCTACGCAAGAAATAAAAACAACGCCATCTATCGAAGACGAAAATAAACTGCTAAAATTTAATGCATGGAAAGCGATCAATCACACTATAGGGTTTAGGCTATGTAGACTAAAGTAGACTTTGAAAGCAGTGTCATTTAGACTACTTACCTACAGAGTAGTACCTTAAGCTATCATAACTTTAAAGTTATCTTTTGAAGGCATTATTAATAAGTACCATATTCGTTTAATAGATGTCACTGCATGTCTCATTCATGATCATAGTGATAAAGTTCTTCTTGAAAACTATAAATTCAAATACCTTTTGATAGAGAGCACCGATTACGATGAAACAAAGACTAAGTAATACCCCAAGTTACGCACAATATTTATGTATAAAAGTTAACTACATTAGTTTCGTAATTTAGTCATCGAAACAGACAAACAGACAAAAATTCCAAAAATGCTGGAAATGAGTTCTGTTGGTTATACTATAACACCCTTAAAATTCCTTTTTTAAATATTTTCAATGTACAAAAATATTTTTTCTACAGATTTATTATATGTATAGATTGTACCGAATACATGTCATGGTAATAGTCTTATCCTCAAATGTATTTGTTGATTTTTCAAAAACCGTTCGATCGATTTAAAATCTTAAAAATCAAAAATACTAGAAACATAATTATTATTATAGCTTTATTTGTCACTGTGTGTGTGTACTTAGCTACATAAAACCCTAACCGAATAAAAACGAGCACCGTTTATTTAACTGTGCTCTCTCAACCACGTTTACGTCTCAAAAACCAGAAAAAAGGGGGAAAAAACACGACATTCGTAAAAAAACATAAATTTTTCCTTGTATTTTGCATTCCACTCGGGTAAGGAAACTCCCAGAGGTGAGAGCATCTTAATTGAAGACAAAACGAATTTTAGAACCGGTCTAAGTGGACGCAGCATGCATTTTTAGTAGTTAGGCTAGTTTTTTATATGATTGCGGAAAAATGAGGTCCTAATTGTGCGGTCGAAATTTTTTAGTCCTTTGTTCCGAAATGTTTTGCTTGTTTTTTGGGTTTTATGTGTGAGATGACAAGCCACTTAAAGAGTTTTAAGCAGGTTTTTGAGTTTATATCTGGGCTATAAATCTTAATACTAAACTACATCTGTGAATATTTGCGTAACGTCAAAAATATTAGTAAGAATTTTATGTAAGTAACCAGAATCACTTTTGTTATTAACTTATCCTATGCTAGAAATTCGTAGTATTTAAGTCAAACTCAAAACTATAATTTAATTGTTAGACAATAATTATGTATATTAAAGAATACTTTAAAAGCTCTAAGAAACAGTAATTGTTTTATATTTTAAATGAAATAACTATAATTATCCTGTCATTGTCTATCGTATACTCCTATTGTTTTATTACGCGAATTATATATTTTTTGCCTTAATTTTTTATTGTTCTGCGAACATACATGATCAGTGGTTTATCTAATTTGCGATCTTGAGATTGAGAAAAAAAAAACATAATTAAGATAATTATAATTTGAATTTTAATATAATTATGGCGTGAAAAGTAAATCTTGATCATAACACCTCATAATTATATTTATTTTGATGATTTTCCGCTCGCTTTTTGTAAGAGCCAATTTTTTGCAAATAGCGTGAGATTGTAAGGACCAGTTTTTTTTTTCAATTATGTATGCTTATCCGGCAAAATCTTCCTAATGTTTATAAACGCTTTTGTTTAATCTAGAGGATATAAATATCGGTCGGTATTTTTTTACCTGCGACATCCCCTTTAATCCATATTATATTATGATATTATTATATTATGATATTTAATCTGCTTATATATATACACTCAAAACACTTAGTAATATTGAAAAATACATAAAGATAGATAAATGCAGGTATAGCACAACGGTACTGCTTATTAGTATTATTAATAATATATTTTATGTCTAATGCACCAGTAACAATAAGCACTTAACATTTTATGATGACCATAGTTTTCCGGTATTGTCTTCCTGTCCTTTTAAGTCATATCAAAATCAAATGTTAGTTTATAAGATTTTTTATAATTAGAAAGATTGGGGATTTAGTTAAAAAAACGCAATATTGGCGAAATAAGCAGCGTTGAAACAAAGATTAATACGGCGACTCTGTCACTCATCATCATATAAGCCCGGAATCACCCACTGCTGGGTATAGGCCTCCCCTTTTTTCCGCCACGCGTCCCGATCCTGTGCGTCTCTCATCCAGGTGTTTCCCGCAACCTTAACGATGTCGTCAACCCAACGAGCTTTAGGACGGCCCTGGTTTCTATGGCCTAACCTTGGCCACCACTCAGTCAATGCCTTGCTCCATCGGCCATCTCCGCGTCTAGCAAGATGTCCTGCCCAGGTCCACTTGAGGCGCACCGCCCGGTCCCCGACATCGTAGACTTTCGTCCGACGGCGGATTTCGGTGTTACGCACTCGATCCAATAGGGTTATGCCGAGCATGGCTCGCTCCATGGCCCTTTGTGCCACTCGTACTCGGTGGACAGTCTCCTTTGTGAGCGTCCATGTCTCGGCACTGTAGGTAATCGTAGGTAGGACACACTGGTTAAAAAGGTGGGTTTTTAGGCACTGAGGGATCCTTTTGGACCGAAATATTTGTTCCAGTTTACCAAAGGTCACTAGTGTCACTAGTGAACTCAAATTAAAAACGCATTAATTGTAAAAGCTCTTTGTCAAAAACCAAAAAAAAAGTTAACTTTAAATCCTCCATTAGCCTAAGTAGCTTGACACCAAAATACTTCAACATGATTAGTTACTCACAAAGTCATCTATTCCAATTGATGACTCTGTGGCTACCCAAGATCATCAAAATACCCATACCAATTAGCACAGTCATCGCTCTAGACAAAAAACCACAGAGAACTAAAAAAAACATTAGCCTTCAACTTGATTAAGTAAAACCGCTAGACGTCAGCAGACTGTGCAGTGCAAAGCTGTGTAATTTTTTTCTATATATTTTTTTCTGCGTATAAGTGCGTTCAGCCCACTGGGCACAGTTAGGTTCGGTCTTGGGTGAGGGAGCTGCATAGCAAGTGATAGATGCATCTTGTTACATAATTAATGTAGCTTCACTAGGTTTTTAGAAATCAACGGTGTATTTATTTATGTGATTGACTTGGTTAATTAATTTTAAAACTATTTATTTTTTTCTTAATTTTAACTAGCTTTTGCCTGCGGCTTCGCCCGCGTGAAAATGAAGATTTTCATCCCCTATTTAACTCCCTTAGGAGTTTAATTTCGAAAAATCCTTCCTTGTTCCTTGTCTACATTATAAAGGGAACCTCTGTGCAAAATTTCAGCTTTCTAGGTCTAAGGGTATGGGCTGGGCGTTGATGAGTCAGTCAGTCAGTCAGTCAGGATTTCTCTTTTTATTTATATAGATAGATATAAAATAAATATAAATAGATAGAAGATGATTTTCGTGGTGCACTTTTCTTTGTATAAACACTAATGTATTGGACTTGGTCTTTGACTGAAGTTCAGAAGCCCATACGTAACGTTTGCCAAAGAGCGATGGAACGTAGCATTGTCAATATAAGGCTCTCCGATTGAATGCGCAATACCTTATACGGTCTAACTGCCGCACTCAGAGAGCCTTAATGATGCCATCACTTAGTAAAGGTTTTGACAGTTTTTGTATGACAATACTGTCAAAACCTTTATAAGTGACGGCTTAAGTAATCATTAAATATCTCTGAGTACCGCAATAAGTCAGGCATCACCGAAGTTAGCGTTAAATCGCGTTTTGCGTACAGTTACTTAGTTTGATGGTCCAGAATGCTTGGTTGATGACTTCGTGAAGAGTTCGTTTACACCCTGTATCAGTTTAAATATTAAAAAAAGAAAAAAGCAAAAGCATTTTAAACCACGTAGGTATTTCTGTTTTATGTTTACATTGTTTAAAGTACTGTTTACGTCTTTAGTGTAATCTTAATTGCCTGTAGCTATAAAAAGGGTAATTATGTTTATTTTTATGTTACAACAATACTAAAAATTATTAGTTGGACTTGGCTTACCGTACATTGTAAAAGAAGAGCAAATGTCAATACGATGTTCTAGGTACCAGTAGGGTCACTAATTTTACTAAATCATTACGATGCGTTTAAGTACGTAACTAATATCTTAGAAGGCCTAGATGGAGATGGGTGAAAGAACCAAAAAGGATAAACTGAAAAACTATTTTGATCCTTTGCAAAGGTTCTCAGAAGAGTCTATCTCTTCTCAGAATGGAAAGAAGGTCTTTATCTAGTCTATTAGGTAAAGCAGGCGTATATAAATACTTCTTAGTTGAAACTAAATTAATTGAACTGACATCATCTCCGAATTGGAACGAGATTCCTATTTCAAATATAGGCCAAGGCTTTTGTTTTATCAGGCTTCTTTCCGAGATTGTCTTTTACTGATTGTCTAGACAGTTACTTATAACACGGGTTTACGTAAAACAATAACAATGTTTTTATCAAACTAAACTTCAATTTCTATCATGATTGGACTTTTTCCGAATTTTGAAAGAGTAACCCTAACATTAAATCCATCATAATCAGCATATAATGTTCTCACTACACAGGACAGGACTCTGTATGAGAAGGAATGGGCTATAATTCAACACGCGGGCCCAGTGTATTTTGGTAGATATCACATGTCTTCGAATTTTTGGTTCTAGAACATGCCAGTTTCCTCACGATGTTTTTCACCACGATCAATCCACGTGAATCAATTCCTAACTCACTCCTTCAAACGGGAAGTATTAGGAAGAGGTCCTTAGGTCCTAATCTCATCCGGTGGGTAATCACGGTATTATTGTACTAACAACAAATGGTACCAATATACAGCTCAACCTTGACCTCGCGTCGGTTCGATTGAAGCGGTCTATCATCATCGGTATCTGCTCCACCGTCAGCGATTAGCGAAACGCGGTAAAGAGCTACATCGAAATGAGTTGACGATATAGCGAGTGTGTTATTCAGATAGTGTTGTCGATAGTATACGAGTGAATATGCCAGTTTGATGGGCATTTACTCGCTTCTAGTCACTTGCTAAGTATCATGTATGTACCAACAAAGAGCCTCTTAGAGAGTGTTCTACCTGCCAAGCGAGTGTCTTCTTTGATAGCTGTTGTCGATGCCATAAATTAGTAAAGAAAGCTACGCCAGCAGTGTGAACCATTAGTTATCAACAACTTTAACGTATCTCTTACTAGCAACGGACCTGTATTATAACATGCTGTACGTTTTTGAGCGAGAAATAGTCGATAGTCAGTCACTCGCTGGCAGTTAGGACAGATACCTTAGGAATTGAAACCTAAGTGTTAAACAAATAGGTAAGGTTATGCATTTGCTTCATGTGTTTACAAAATGACTGCGGTTGCTAGCACTAGACCTTCAGTACTATTAACAAGTGTTACTTTAGTGAGAAACTATTGAATTTGTTCTTTGTTTTATCAATCTTGATGCAAAAATTGATTGGTCCTTCGTAAAAAGTGCTCCTTTGAACCCGGATACCAATAAGTTGCACAATGTTTTTCTGTTCGTCATATAAAATTGGCGATAAATTAAAATTGAAGACCGCACGTGTCGGGGGTAAAACAGTCAAGTGGCCCTCTGTTGTTCTGATGGAACATTGTTCTATGCTAGGCCATCTCAAGGTTGCGTTACCCCCAACGTATGTTCCACTGTACTGTCATCATTATTTACAAGTCCTATTGTGCAATATGGCCCTCTTCTTGAACTATCAAGTACGTTTTAGAATGAATCGAAAGTGTGGTTGTTCTTATTTTCTTAGTATTAAGGTAAGGACGATTTAATTAAAGACTTTCTTGACTAAATTATTTTATAAACCTTTCGAAAATGTTTGAGAAGTGACAAAAACTGCTGCTCAATTTTCTTAATAATTAAATTTTTAAGTCTATATTTATCAATAAAATTAAGTCGGGCATATAATTATTGTTAACATCTATCGGTCCCTGTAACGTACAGATAACGGGATACGCAGAACGTTGTTAAAACCATATCACTCAACCGGATTCAGCTGAATACTTGTATTTTACATGGAGTGACTGTCTGTCTGGTCAGTTGGTACTGGAAAATTTGAAATTCCATGATTGTGAGACTTTCAGGCCATGGACGACCTGTAACGACTGTCAAATTAATATCTATAAATAACAGCCGGGCTTAGCGTGCTTTCAGAGGCACGGAGGAAACTCAGTATGTAATGGGTGGTCACCCATTCACGGACCAACCTACGCAAGTGCTGCTTAACCTAAAGATTTAGCCACGAGTTCATCATTAGTAAAAACTTTATGTATTTATTTATATTTTAATTTTACGACTTCTTTCATTCCTCCAAAAAGTCCACACGTGACCTGTTGAGCTGAATAGGTCTGGCCATTACTATTGACATACAGCCCTATTATACTCTCGTTGCGGCCATTGACTGATAGTCGGAGTCGGCCGATGTTCAACCGTGTTCGTTTTCCACATTTTTGTTCACGCGACCAATCAAAAGTTAACCTTTGACCAATTTTAGATTTTAAGAAGGCCTTCGACACGTTCATTCACAATTTTTAAACAATGTTTGTCACGCGCTATCGCTCTTTCCTTTTACCAATGTCTATGACAAGGCTCTTGTAACCTTGTAAGCAGGGTTTTCCTCAACCATCACTTACGAAAAGATAATGTAATAGGAAAGATAGCTAAGAAACCGACGAAATAAATAATTCTGTTTTCTTACAAGGAGTTTCTTTAAGACACATTTTGATTATTTTGAAGGTTTCTTTCTAGGAGCTGTTATAGTTCCCTTGAGCTAATTACTAGTTCTCTGATAACAGTTGTAATATCTGTATCCGTCATTATTTATGCAAAGATGGGATCTGAAAACCTAAGGTTATTAATGGTGTGTTTGGCATTGAGTTGCGCAAAAATATGTAGGTTCTTATTTCCTGTGAGATCGGAGGTTTCTATAAGACGTACTTGTAGACTTGTTGATTAGATAGATATTTACTTTTTACATTTTTAATCCACTGATGCTACGTCTTGACTTTCTACTCTTTTGTCATTTAATTATTGTTTATTATCATATATCTATTATACCGTCGTGTATTAGTAGTATTGTAGTACATTATTCATTAAAGTTGACAAACCCATCCAGCCAAATTTCTTCAGAATATATCCGTCTGCCATAAGAGTTATTGAGTCCTCTGCCTTGCAAATTCAGTCCAGTCAATAGGAGTCTGGTTCATTTCTCAATCTTCGTCGTGAACTTAACAGTGATTATTAAAGGCCACAGATAATCCCAATTTCCACCACAGAATTCGAATTTTCTTCGGAAATCAACTGGTAATTTCCATTTAAAAGGCAAACTTTATAATGAAACACTCAGTCAGTCTCTTTAGTACCAATTAAAAGGATTTTTAACAAAAGGAAAAGAGACACTAATTGCCCAGACGTGGCTAATTTTATGTATGCACAATGACTAATAATTCGAAGCGCGTAAATCTTTAAGGACTAAGTTGATGAGCGTGACTAAAGTAAAGGCAGATAATATGTTAAGCCATAATCGTAAACAGGGTGTTTTTTAACGAAGTAATTGTGTGTGTCTTATTTGTATATCTAATAGAAGCCCGTGGTTAAATCGCGTTGCACGGGTTGACCTTCAAGGTTATGCTAAGGTAGGCCTGTGAACGGGTGGACTGCACATCCAGGTTTCCTCCGTGTTAAGTAAGTTAGACACCCAGTCTTACAAAGAGGAATCCTATTATCTAGTTACTGGGTTGTGTAGGTCAGGATAGGCAGTCGCTTCATGTAATACTGGTATTCAGCTGCATCCGGCTACAGTGGAAGTCGACAAAGCATGGGCAGATAACGCACTGTGTATCCTAATTAAAAATTATTTCTAAATTTTAACTTTGTGTAAGAGCACATGCTAAATTAACATGTATTGTTAATAGGGTAACGAGCTCGCTAAAGAAATATAATTAACGACTCTTCAAGATTATGAATAGGTGTTAAAGAAGTTGAGCTACTTAAAAGAATAACTCGGACAATACAGTTATGGTCTTTTATTGAACACGTGAAGATATTAAGTACTAAAGTGCTTGGGAATACGTGACCAAATCTCTGAAATATGTCAGCTATCGTTTTAAAGTAATTGTGTTGAGAACACCATTTAAAGTTTGCAATGATAGAATGGAAATGTTTGCAAAGTTTTCTGTTATGAATTCTTTGTTGCATTTGTTTTGTTGTTTTGGATAGAAAAGAGAAGGTTTGTAAAAACTTTGAATAAATAAATGTTGGTCCTTCGAGTCGGATTTATTAATTTATCTTTGAAATAATTATATTAAATTCAAGATAACCAGAAGGATAATTACAGTATATATACATTTCCGCATTTAATTTTGTAAGTAAGTTCCAAGTAAAAGGAGCGAGATTATTGCCATCAAACCGAGACACATCCAGACACTGGGTGGTACTTTAAACTATTTGTCTCGCGAATCAAATGGCTTCACTATCACTATCACTTCACTACATAGTGTAAATCGAAGTCGCTTCCCGCTGTCTGTCCTATGTTTGCTTAGATCTTTAAAACTACGCAACGGATTTTGATGCGGGTTTTTTATTACCTAATCTAGTATTTATTTTTATATGTGTATATATATGTGTATGTATGTATATTTTATATGGATATGCTTAGTTCTTAATTTTTATTAAAATCTTGTTAGTCTTGTCCACACACTGTGTCTACATTTCTAATCAAACTTTCCTCTCGCAGGTCTGCTGGAAGAAATTTCTTTTATCTACCCAAATATTATAAACCCTCTATAATGCGTTCAAAAACCATAGGCAATGACCAGCATTACCAACCAGCAGAAATAAATAGAACTGTAATGAACTCATAACCTACTGAAAACAGTAGGTTATGAGTTTAAATTTGTAACAGGTGTCAAATTCAAGTGAGTGTGCTATTCTAGTATCTACATTAAAACAAATACCTATCGATACGAAACCCCAATTCGGTATGATTTTAATTATAAATCGCACGACATTTTGATCTCGAGTGACACAAGAATAGTGACTTTGTTCGTTAGCCTATGATTTAAAAAAAAATTACAGATATCCGAAACGCCGCCATTTCGAGCTGTCATTTGTTCATTAGCTTTTTATTTCGTTTAGCTACGAGTAGACAAATTTTCTGATAAGTTCTTTATTTCTGTCGAAAATGAGTGATAGTGACTCAGAAATTGACATGAACACTCCGCCAGATATCGTAAATGCAGCGACGAATGCAACTAATAACCTGTTTATTTTTTATTGCATTACACTAGTAACAATGCTGGTCATTTCCCTATGGTTCCTGAACCCATCATAGAGCCCTTATGATATTTGGGTAGATAAACTAGTGTATGCAACTATACATAATTAGGCATTACAACACTCGTGTGATGCTATTAAATTAAGAAACTCACCTTCGGCTCGTTTTTAAACCCACACTTGTGTTGTAATGCCCTTCATTATGCACAGTCGCATAAACTACTATTGAAATAAGCAGTATTCCTTTGTGCTCTTCTATTTGTTGATTTTTATCCTTTTTTTTGTATTTTGTGTGTGCATAAATAAATAAATAAAATAAATAAGTCATATTATCATCACTCATGTAATTCCTGAAGAGGTGTACCTAATAGTACACAGTTATGTTTAAGTCCCATGTAATAGGCTCCGGCCGGTTAATAGGTATTGGCTTTAAATCTTTGCATAAAACGAGATTTACAGTGAGTATCGTTTTATATTAATGACGAGCTTAAGAAAATCATCGGTGGACCTATTATTTCAAAATCCTTGCCCATTTACCGCTGCAACGGAAGATACGGGATATTAAACAACTGATATAGTATAATGATTTGTTTTTCAATTCCAGCATCACGGAATCGTAACGATATTTATTTCTTTGTTTTCTGGTTTTATTGTTCCATTAATTTTCTTTAAGATTTATTTTGATATTTACAGATTATGGATAAGCGCTTCGTCCACCATTTATTTTACCCGCTTTTGTTTATCGTATCAATTATGTACTTAGATGAGCTTTTAATATTAAAAATAATGATTACATTTTGATATAGTTTACTAAAAAAATAAAAATAATTGTTATATTTTAATATTGCCTACTTAGACAATGAAGTTATAAGGCGGTTTGTGATCTACCCTAGTAGTGGTTCTGATGTAGGTAATTTAAATCAACTTCTAAATTACGAAACTAAAAGGTTAAAATAAAAAAAAATAAAAAATAAACCATTATTTTCGGAAGTCGGTGGTACAAAATTCAACGAACACAAACAAAGGACGTCGCCGTCACAGTTTTTTGTGTTTTTATGGACCTCAGTTTTTTTTCTCGAAACAATTTTTCTAGCATAGTTTTACGTGCTCATCGAAAGCCATCTTATTATTAAAATCAAGGATACAGCTATATTTCTAGCAGCATCTTATTATCCTTAACTTAGTCACATCTAGGCAATAAATCTTTGTTCTAAAAATAAACCACGTATTATTTAAAATCTCGTCACGTACATCGTTAAAAGCGAGCAGGCTTTTATCGAACTTTATGTCTACCGCGCATCAGTTCAATGTCAAAACGAATCACTTTCTATTGTATAACAGAGCAGCGTACTTTACACACATAATAATGTGCGTACCGAAGGTCTACTACAAATGTTCTGCGGTTATAGTAATGGCTTGTTTACGGAGATCTTGGTTAAGTTAAAAATTTTAGTGGGAACTGGGTCTAAAAGAAATAAAAAAAATAGAAATTTGAAGAAACTTACGTCTCGTATTCCTTCTTTTTTAAAAGTTACAAATTAATTAATAATAATAATAATAATATAATATTCCACAACTATCACACAACGCCATCTAGTCCCAAGCTAAGCAGAGCTTGTGTTATGGGTACTAATGAAATGTTCATAAACTCTTTTTTAAATCATTCAGAACGCCAATGGAATACTCCGAAATAAAACGACTTATCCTGTAGCAGAATCATCATCATCCTCTGCTCTTGTCCCATTCTATTTACAATCCCTCTTCTGATTCAATTATTTTTGATATTCAAATTTTAAGAAAGACATACTGGGTTTCTATTAATTTCTTCAATGTTAAAACTTCTCAAATTAGTCTAGTAGTCCTATAGTCACGGTCTTACTGTCTTGGGGGTCCCCATATACACACTGTTATTGTTTTAATAACCGATGATTTTCTATATTGGCGGGCTCACGCCCAAATACTCAAACGTCACTCAATTATACGTAACCTTCAAAACTCCTGCTATCTCTGTCACTCTGCGTTAAAGTAACAAAGACAGCACGAGATTTAAGTGCAACTTAAAATTGAGTGACGTTTGAGTATTTGGGCGTTAGAATTATGTTTTGAGTACGTGGTAACCGTTTCCGCTTCGGTGTCCCTTATACCTTGTTGTATTTTCTTTATTATTTTGTATGGTTTCGTTTTTTTGTCCAAAGATTTTTGACTTTACAAACCTTAGCTCCTTCTACAAATATTTTTGATGACATCTTCAAAATATGTCTTTTATCTCTCAAATTCGCATCTATTGTTACGACAAATATAGGTTGTTCAAGTATACCTTCTGCCCCACATTCTGCGTTAGTATTCTCGAAACAGTAATCGTTGTAAACGTCATTGACACACATTGCGTTTGACGTAATATCGATGGTGTTCGCGTATTCTGGTGTTTGGTGACTATTCTAAAGCGATACAGTATGTTTGGTGACTATTTTAAAGCGATGACATTCCTGTTTAATATGTTTTCTTTTGTAAAGTATTGAGTGAAGATTTCGAACAGCTAGAACAGCTAGAGTTGTACAGTCGAACAAGCTAATAAGTATACAGGGTAGAGATATTTATAATTCTATAACACTGAAAATATTGATTGTAATTTTGTTTTATCAAGTGTTTTTCAATAAACTACTGATGTCGAACGCTGTATCGTTTGACATCAGACTCTAAATGTATCTGTATAATCTTAAAAGTAAATATAAGTTAGCTGGCTGTATACTTATTAGCTTGTTCGACTATACAAAAAATATTAATTGGAGTATTTAAGCTCGCAGTAAATTTTTAGCAAACAGCTATCTTTTGTCCCCGACTTCGTCTGCGTGGAATAGTTACTTGCGTGATATATATAGCCTTCTTCGATAAATGGACTATCCAGCACTATGACAATTTTTCAATTCCAACCAGTAGTTCATAAGATTAGCACGTTCAACCAAACAAACTCTTCAGTTTTATAATATTATAGTATAGATAAATTTTCTGACCGTGCAATATACTTTTATTTTAATTATTATAATGATGTTGTCTAGCTTCTAATCTAGAATATATTTATGTAATTGACCTTAAAAAAAATGTTTTATTTGATGTCAAAATTTTGGGTCCATATTGGCTCACCTAAAGTTCTTTATCCGAAATTGTTCTTCCTAACGATTTGTAATCCGAATGATCACTCTTCCTAAAATTTTTCATCCTAAAGTTTTCATTCCTACTATTTGTGGTCCTACCGACGATGTTCATAACACTCATGTTTCCGAAAATTGGAATTCATAATATCATTAGTGTAAATATATTTAAACTCCTACTGTTTTTTATCCTAACGCTTTTATTCATAAACATAATTACCATAATATTTTCACTCATACAACTGTTTAGAATGATTAAAGGTCGTTTCACTGATTTTTGTCTTGAAATAAAATAAATGAATGAAATTCAGGTCAGAGTGTCGTCTTGGGGGCACTATGAAAAAAATACTTAGAAAAATTTCGCGACCAATTTCGAGGTAGCGCTCGCCGGCCGCTGCCGCGGCACCGCTCGCTTCGCTCGCTCGGCTCGCGCGTAGTTGGTCACAGTTCTAACCTAACCTAACCTATGGATATCTTTGCATAGTATATAAGGTCCCATTAAAATAGGTGGACAAATTTTAACACAGCGTTTAGTAAGCCTAACTAAAGACATCTAAACAAAAAAAAAACACTATATATAAATAAAGTGATTTTATTTTGACTTAAAATAATAAATTGCCGGCACTCTAGAACAAACTCATCCTATAAAAGTAGGTATTTTTTTATTTCTTATTCTTATTTTTTTTTTTGCTATTGTCCTTATTTTAGCTGTCTGAATGATTTCTAAAATTTTGTCCACCTATTTTAATGGGACCTTTTATAATACTGATTATTATGAATAAAAAAAAAGATATGACTTTGAATAATAGTGTAAAAGATGGTTATGTTGAGAAAATATAGGAAAACAAATAATAGTGTAATAGATGTTTATTGCTACAGACATTATGAAGTTGAATGCTTCGGAATTAAAACATTAGAGACAGAGAAGTTAGGAATTGCGATTGTTAGTATGAAAAATGTTAGGAAGAACATTTTCGGATTTCCAATTATCGGAGTTGAAATTTTAGGTGAACTTTGGCGCACCCCAAAATTTTACTTTGAGACGAATATTTTGTATTAAAAGCTTTTATATTAATTTTTTAAACGTATTTTTAAAATCTTCATTGACTTACGTGATATTTTAAAGAATTAAAACATCGTTTGACGAAACAAATTAATATTAACGTGTCCTAGAAACATCGAAGAAGATTTAAATGTAAATTTAAACTCAAGTTTTTATATTTTAATTAAAATAAATTGCCAATGCATTTCTCAATGCAATAGCGATGAAGATTATTTTTGTTGTCAATAATTTTGTATGCAATTATGATAATTATTGTTTTTATTGATGATGATGATGTCAGGGTATTTAGGCAAGGACTCAAGTCCGTGCTCAAGTGTCATTAGCGGGCAAAAGGACGTTTGAATGATTGCTGGTCCTAACTATTGATTAATGATGATTCTTTGACCTTTTATAATAATCTTTGATAGATTTATGGTAGAAGATTTCATTGAACTACCTATTTCATCTTTTGCGTGAAATAAATGACGTGTTGAAAATACAGTGGATCTTGAAGAAGACATTTCTAGTTTTGCTACTTTCTAAGTTTACCGCTGCATTTTACTTGCCATATAGCTTTTTTTATATATCTCCTAAAATAAAAAGCATGATGCATCAACATTGCTTCATTCAAACTATTCTTATTCATTACAACAAATAATACTACTACGAGAATCAAAAAAGTTATTTTAGTGGAAGTCGAGAGGAAAGTTTTCACTATGAATATGGATATATGGCAGTGAAATACCAATAAGAAACGATGGACAGACTGTATACGAAAGACGATCTCACTAGAAAGGATATGACTGCTGAACTACAAACCCAGGTATCGACCCGCACTGGGCCCGCGTGGTGAATTATAGTACATTCCCTCTCCTAGAGAAGAGGCCTGAGTCCCTGCAGTGGGAACATTATAGACTAATGATGATGAGTTATTGCTGAGTTTGTTAATAATAGAATATTATGGAAGAAAAAGAAATACTGCATCGTACTAAAATAAACTACTCCACAATCCGCAACTACAACATACATTTGAACAATCCTATCCATCCTTTTTTATGACCCCTTAGTCATCGCTTACGATGTACACAGGAAGAGTATAGTTACCCATTCATCATACTCCGCATACCTCCTATATTTTAATTAATTGCTTTTAAATCGTACCACAGGGGTCTAAAATGGCCGCTTCAGCAGATCATAATTCAAAATTTATAGTTAAAATGCATAAAATGGACCTTTCATAGTAGTAACTGCGTCAGTGACTATTTTAGGAATTTTCACGCAATTCACATTATTTTCCTATTATGATCTACTAGCTGTTGCCAGCGGCTTCACCCCCTACAGCTCGAAAATTATCCCACGGGAAGATAAAAATCGGGATAAAAACTACTATTTGTGTTAATCCAGGGTGTCAGCTAATTCCATACCAAATTTTATTAAAATCGCTCCAGCCGTTAAGACGTGAAGAAGTGCCAAACATACACACTTACACACACAAACTTTCGGCTTTATAATATTAGTGTGATTTTCCTAAATGGCCACAGACGCAGTTACTATTAGCGCTAGTATTATATTATCTGTGCTATTAGGAACGGTTCATTTTACGCTTAATAACGCAATTCATATATCATATTATGATCTGCTAAAGAGCTCATTTTAGACGCCCAGTTCAGAATACGCGCCAAAGGTCATTCAACGGAACCCACGATCAAATAATATGTCGTTATGCAGTTGTATTTAGATTTAATGGCGGATGAATCTATGTAATGAGTTTGCTCTTTTGTTAGTATTTATTAACTGTCATCCGTGACGTTTTGGGCTGTCATTTGGGTGAAGGCTGTCATGGTATGAGCATGTTTCCGTGATGTGAAGCGAAGGAATGTCATTAAATGAAATGTAAATGAGATCTTCTTTAGTGCATGGTTAGAGCCTCTGGTGTTAGAGTTTTCATGCCAGCCATGGGTTCTGACTTGGCTCGATATGCCCTCAAAAAAATCTTTCAGGAATGCCGATGTGGTTTCAGGAGTATGGATCTGTGCTCAGTTGATGTCGATAGGCTCGCACCCTATTACATGGGGATTAACATAACTGATGAAATTAAGTTGTACTACTTATTGGGTTCACATGTGCCTAAATTTTTGGGGATTTCAGGCGTGATGATGATCATCATCTGCCCAGCCTTTTCCCAACTATATTGGGGTCGGCTTCCAGTCTAACCAGATGCAGTTGAATACCAGTATTTTACATGGAGTGACTGCCTATCTGACCTCCACAACCCAGTTAATACTAAGTAAGACAATACCCTTTGGTAAGACTGGATGTCAGAATTTCAGGTCACTGACTACCTGTAACGACTGCCAAAGATCTATATATATGGCAGCCGGGACCAACAGCTTAACGTGCTTTCCGAGGCACGGAGGAAACTCGGTATGTCGGGCGGTCACCCATCCACAGACCGACCTAGGCAAGCACAGCTTTACCTAAAGATCGAGCTGAGTGGCAGTTCTTATTAAGCCACGAGCTCCTCTATGTGTGTCTCCTGTATGTCTATGTTATGTTATATTATGATACAGAGATTAATAATCAACATACTGAAAAGTTTTTAAACTGACATGGTCACTAAAAAACGACTTTAGCTTATCCGTGATCATGATGCTTGTAACAGCGCCGAAATATCGGGAACTCGGAAATAAAAGTAAACATGGTATATATCCCGTTTTCAATATTAATAATACTGGAAAGTAACATGCTATCGTAGAACCTAGGACCAATTTGACCAAAAGTTAGATGTTTTGAATACGTAAACAGGAAAAATAACCGACTTTGCAAACACTATAAAGAGCAAATACTATCAATAAGCAAATTCTTTACGTCAAATATCTAACATTTAATGATCGAAGGTTATTCTACATAAATCATCGATAAAGCCACGGCCTTCTCCTCATTTAAAATAGTATTTATTCATAGTTTGGCAAAGGTAAATGATTGTCATATCATTTGTTAATGTGGTGCAATGTTTGCAAAGAAACAAAAGGAGAGATTTTATAGGCACATGTTAAAAGTTCTGAACTGCCTAGACTTTTCTAAACGATATGATTATGTTGGGGTCGACTTTTTGTCTAATCGGATGCAGCTATACCAATGCTTTACATAGAGCGACTGGCTTGGTGGAAATGTATTATTATGGTCGCATTCAAATTAAATTGATATTGGCATCCATGAACTGGGAAAAAGAAATATGGGTCGTCCGGCAGCGAGATAGGCAGACAACATAATTGCCATCGGGGGAAAAACCTGTATGAGACTGGCACAGGAACGTGGAGATCAGCATAAGATAAGAGAGGCTTATACTCAGTATAGTGGGTGAAATCGGGCTGTTGATCTGATAGTGACTGAGCAGCTGATATTTTCTCGATTTCGATAGTGGTCCCACGGTGAAAGTTGTTCAGTTGTGTGATCTGAACCACACCCTGAAATATGCCACCTTTCTGGCGCATAGGGAACAAAGAAACAACATTGCGTTTATTTGGCAAAAATACCTTAAAACACTACAAATGTTGTTGTTGTTTTATGCACGTTGTATACGGTCCCATGCAGATGTTGAGCGGTTTCCTCCACGTATAACAAATGCAATAGTTAGTAAACCACGTCAACGGGACGTGTCCTACGTGTCTGCATTGCAACTGACACGGTGTCAAGTGCGGCGACTTGGCTTCAAAGAAGGATACGTCTGGAATGCAATTTGTTTTGATACGGTGATTTTGGCGGAAGTAGTAATGCTACCAGAATAGAAAAAAATATTTTTAGGGAGTTTTTGTAGGGGAACAAAGGGCAGAAGCAAAGATTTATTTCTTGTCGTCACTAGTGTTTGCCCGCGGCTTCGTTCAAGATACACATACATTTTAATCGAACAAAATGGCGCTCTGGCGTATCATCTTCTGCCCAGCCATTTCCCAACAATATTGGGGCTGGCTTCCAGACTTTCCAGATGCAGCTGAATACCAGTATATTACACGGAGCTGGATATGTATTTACATGGAGCGACTGCCTATCTCTACCTCCACAACCCATTTAGAAATGGCTAATGCAGCCAAAACTCCTTGAAAAGACTGGTTGTCAGACTTTCGGGACTAACGGTTTAACGTACTATCCGAGGCACAGATGGGATTTGGTATGTAATGAATGGTCACCCATCCACAGATCAACCGGAGCAAGCGCGGGTGAACCAAAAGATCCACAAGCTTCTTCTAGCTAAAATTCATAATTACCAAACAATAAAAAAACTAAACCAGTTCAAAGAGTACATTTCAAATGACATAACTCATTAAGCAAGCTAATTGCGGTCAGAGACTTTATTTGAAGTATGCTCTCAAATCATTTGCTCAACAGATTATGTCAAAATGTAACAGATTTTTTAGCACCTTATGCAAGGTGATATGAATATTTTAAGTTTTTACTGCTGATTTGTGAGGTGTAAAGCTTTAATTAGGTGACTTATGTATGTAATTAATTATGTGTAAATAGATTCAGAATATGAAGTGGCACTCTGATAAATGTTCAGAAATATATATGTGTCATTTTTTTCACGCTGTAGGATTACAAATTTTTGTCATAAATTATTTTTATTTTGTGAATTGCTCTTTTTTTGGATGTACGGAAATCATCAAATGACTTCACATTTGATTTAACCTCCTTCACTAGCATCACTGCGTCGCAGAAGGAGGCGACGTCGTCCCATTCCCTGTCACCCCGGACCATGGCTTAAAACATGACTGGCGAAATGTGGGTGCATTTGTTGCTCCCTCTGCCTTATCCTTCGAAGATTACTGGCGACCATTGCAGATGCATTTGTTGCTCCTAGAGCAACGAGTAGTAGTCACGCAAATCACGTGTTTTCCTCCCAAAACTATTACCAAAAAGAACCTTAAACCCCACCTCACCTTTTTTTTTTGGGTTGTGGGGAAAACATCAAATAATCCCGCTCTGGGCAGACCGGAAAGGAGTGTCAGACTTCTACTAACTAAAAACCACCCATGTTCCTTCTTAGCCATCTGTGTCGAGGCCACGGTATCTCACTCCCCCTTGAACCTGAAATACCTGAAAAAGATTCTTAAATAAAGCAGATTAAAACAATTTTTAGCACAACAAAAATACCAGCTAAGAGAAAATCTATCATTTGTGTGTAGTCAAGACAAAGTGACGGTTATATCCGGTTACCCGGGGCTCATTTTGCTAATTCTTTAAATTATAATGCTAATGATGATTAAACGTGTTGATGGAAAACCGCAAACTTTTAAAGGTCAGAATAGGATTCGGTTGTTGACTTTTTACGTCCGAAACCAGTTTTCGTAAATCAAACCAAACTTCTATGGAAAACTACCGTTTTGCATAAAAATGCTATTCAATTATTATTATTTTATGTTCAAACATCTGTTGATGGGCAAAATTATATCGAATAGGTATTTTAAATTAATCACGTTTATGGTCTTTTATACAGGGTCTAACATAATAAAAGGATGAACTATTTTAGTTGACTAAGGCTATGTAACTGATCAACTTTTGTTCAAAAACTTTTGGCTATTAATTCCTTTTTTGAATGACACTGAAGCAAGGCTACAGTAGTCCCCGAAGGGCAGGAATGTGTGTCTTCACATTCTTGATGGAAAAACCCAATAAAACTGTGCCCGACCTATAAATCGAACCCAGGACCTCCCGTTCATAATTTGCGTTTGCAGCGACTGCCAGAACAACGAGGCAGTACTTTTATTAGTTTTACCTTAATACATTCTGATGGCGTCAGTTCCTACAAACAAAGCCCAATTTCTTTTGCAAATCAAAATCACAATCAAAACATTTATTTCAAGAAGGCAAGTTAGAGGCAGTTTTGAATAGTCGAAAAACCTAGTTGCGTGTTTTGTCGTTTCGTTGCCCATTCCATAACGTAGATCTCTATGGACAGGCAAGAACTCCTAGCGTAATTAAGTTGTTCAGTTTCGTGGTCCGAAAGACCACACCGAGAGGTCATGCTATTATGTTACACCTTGTATAAATACGAAAACAAAAACGTGATCGGATGTAAGGATCCATAAATTAAGGTGTTTAAGCAGTTTTGTCAAATTAAATGTTTTATTTTAATCTTCTTCTTCTTAGCGTGTCGATGACAATTTAAATTGAGTCGGCCCAAAATTTGGCGACGAGTTTGGCACTTTCAGTAGCCTCCATCAGCTCCTGTGGAGTGCAAGTAACGGGACAGGCTGGACACGATATCAGGTGCCCCATAGTTTGTAGGGCAAGACCACATTTACACTCCATATTTTAATTAAATATATTAAACCGGTTTTCTTATTTATCAACGAATTTTCTTGGAGATTTCAAACAGCCAGTTATAATTTTTGAAGGCGACTTTTCAGTTGACTATAAAAGCCTCTTTGGTGAGGAATTTGGTTGTGGTTTCTTATAAACAAATTTTCTTGGAGATTTCACTGGTGATTTTGAACCGGTTTTCTTATTTAAATTTTGATCCTTTAGATAGTTCGTGGCTAAACAATGATAGCTCGGGTTGATCTTCAGGTTAAGCCGCGATTGCCTAGGTTAGTCCGTGGATGGGTGACCACATAGTGATGACCCGGCTGTCATTTGTGGATCTTTGACAGTCGTAAATGGTATAGTCAGTCTGACAACCAGTCTTACCAAACGGTATCGTATTACTCAGTACTAACTGGGTTGTGGAGGACAGATTGGCGGTCGCTCCGGGTCTGTCGACATAAGACGGACGGATGGTGAGCTAGCCCATTACTCACCGTCTACAGGCCCGCATGATGAATGGCCTGAAAACTATACATTTGGTTTTAGTAGAATCTTAAACTTGAACACAGATAAATACTGTGTAGGACTAAGTCATAAAGATCATGTGCCTTCGTTGATAATGAGATCACAACCAGTTTTTTCGACAAAACGGACACAATAAACGACTGAGGAAAACACAGGGTTCTCTCAAATCCGGGTCCGTAGGGGAAACCCTGACATAAAGGAGATTTTTTTGGACTCCAAATGCAATGACATCATTAATATAGGGTTTTCTTATGCCAGGTTCAGCTGTCCTACCATGGTTTATGTTGAGGATGGTGACCGTTTTTCAAAATCGATAAAATTGTTTTGTGTTTGAGAACGTTTTATCTTTACTTCTAAACTAATATTATAAAGAGGTAAAGTGAGTTCGGATGTAGGGAATGATTCTGTGCAAATTTTAACTTTCTACCTATTACGGATCGTGTTATACAGCCTGGTGATAGACAGATGGACGGGGTTGCTCGTGGCTTAATAATAACTGCCACTCTGGTTGATCTGTAGGTTAAGCCGCGCTTGCCTAGGTTGGTCTGCGGATGGGTGACCTCCCATTACATACCAAGTCCGTTTCCACAGTGACTCGGAAAGCACATTAAGCTGTTGATCCCGGCTGCCATATATAGATCTTTGACCTGAAAGTCTAGGTAAGGGTAGGTAATAGGTACCTAGTATAAACTGGGTTGTGGAGGTCAGATAGGCGGTTGCTCCATGTAAAATACTAGTAATCATCTGTAACTGGTTAGATTGGAAGCCGACCCCAACAAGGTTGGAAATGGCTTGGCAGATGGTGATGATGATGATAAACAGACGGACGGGCGGACGAACAGCAGAGGCTTAAATAATAATAGGGCCCGTAACCCTTTCGGGTACGAAACCCAAAACTAGACACACGAGTCATGCGAAATTACATACGATGAGTAACAATGAACTTTAATGGAAGTCACACAAAAAATAAAAACAATTTCAAACTCATTACCCTTCATTCGTTTCACACAATCGGGTGAGAGCGAATTCTTGGAATTGTTTCAATAATTACCAAAAGCGTACATTCTTAGGGATCACGGAGTTTTTCCTGCTTCGATTCGGAATGTGAAACACCTTGGAATCTACGTGGACAGGACTGCGTTTTATGGGGTTCTTGAACCACGTTTTGTTAAAACCCGTGGCTTGTATTACCATTTTTGGAAACTGCTTTAAACTGTTTTTTTTTCGAGACAACACGTAATTAAGTAAGGTGTAGGGAAGAGCTTCGATAAACTCATTTTATGTGATCAATATATTAATTATGTAGGTTTTCTAAAGAAGTTATTAGGATAGGGCCCAATTAGTAGGTAACTATCGACGTAACTTCCACATCTCAAACATTTTCAACAATTTAACTAGTTATAATCCGATTAAAATATCAATTAATTTGATGTATTTTATGTCAAAAAACAATCAATCATTAAAACATACCCTAGTAACATAGCCTGTATGTATTTATTTATACAAAATCAATTTCCACACAATTTAGTCGATTTAAATGGGAACAATTTTGTCGATATATACCTAGATCGACGTGTGTTGCCTGCGTCGTCGTATTGACGGCATGTAAATACTCTAAATACACGCCGTCATTACAATAAGATTGTTTTCTTTTGCCAAAAAAAAATCTAAATCAGTAAATCGACGAAAGATTCATCATTTATTATTAATTTCTTTTAACAGTAAACCTTGTCTTACCATCACTATCCAACCACTATTATCCTTCATCTTTACAAAAGATACTATAAATACTATACAGTTTATATATTACCTCCACACATTTCTTTCTTACCCCACATAATCCCTGGAGCTTAGTCACGACACACATTAGCAGGTATACGTGTATTTTTGTTACAGATACGTAAAGATGTATCACAGGAGCTATGGCCAGGTCGCCTCAGCGGTTTTCTTAGTTTTTCTTATAAGTAAGTGGAAAGTTTATTTATTACTTAGTTTATATTTTGGTCATGACACCTTAAGGGTATTGTAAAATGTTGCGGGTTGTTCGAAAGAGATGACGCGGCCTCGACACAAAGGGCTAAGAAAGACCATGGTTGGTTTTTAGTCAGTACAAGTCTGACACTCCCTACAGCTGCCCAGAGCGGGAGGATTCATTTGATGATTCCACCCATTTCATTATTTATTATTAGTATTTTATTATTAGCAGTTTCTTCGGTGAATGGAAATATCCTGAGGAAACCGCCACGTCTGAGAAATATATTATTAATTCTTGACGACATGTAAAGCCAAGTCAATGGCTGGGCGGCATAAAAACTTTGACACCAGGTTCAAGCTCTAATCACACAATAAAGAAGAGACCAAGGGCTTTTGCAATCCCGTCGGTTCTATGGGTTGTTCGAAATAAATACCGCGGCCTCGACACAAAGGGCTTAGAAGGAACATGGGTGATTTTTAATAAGTAGAAGTCTGACACTCCCCCCTACCGCTCTGTCCAGAGCAGGAGGAGTCATTTGATGATTTCCAAAATTAAAAAAAAGATCCTATTTGTTTTGGTAATCGTTTTGGCGCAACAAAAATCTACTAATGCATAATACGAGAATGTGTCTTTGTTTGAACGAAAACACAAGGCCATTACGGTTCTCAATGACCTTAAATTTTACAAATCACAATAATTAAAGATGATTATATTTATTCTAATGTATCATTAAAATTATTACGGGTAATATAAAACTAAAAGTACAAATAGCAAAAGAGTTAAGTTTGCGGGCAAACTACTAATAGGATTGTCTGCATGCAACAAGCTTTGGCAACGATTTTGCCATTTAAACACACATAGAAGTCTTGTTTACATTTGTTTACAGTTTAACTTACGTGTATGTGTCTTTTCCAGTTGCTTTTAAGGATTTTGATATATCTTCATAACTTTTCCAATATTCATAAATAGATAACAAGACTTCATCATCTTGCAAACGAATAGCTGGTAGATAAATATAATATTCTATACTAGCTTTTGCCAGCGGCTTCGCCCTCGTGAAAATGATGATTTTCCATACAAACTTTCATCCCCTATTTAACTCCCTTAGGGGTCGAATTTCGAAAAATCCTTCCTTATTCCTTGTCTACATTGTAAAGGGAACGTCTGTGCAAAATTTCAGCTTTCTAGGTCCAAGGGTTTGGGCTGGGCGTTGATGAGTCAGCCAGTCAGTCAGGACTTCTCTTTTTATTTATATAGATTGATCAGCAAATTTCCAAACAAACTCAACCGCATCACCGTAATGGGTTTTTTTTTAATGGTGAAAGAAAAACTAAACACAGTACTTCCCATACTTCTAAAAAAAATTACGTGTTCACATAATTATCTCTTTAGCCAACAGTACTTTGACAGTCAATATTGCACAATAACTTTAACGTAATGCGAAGTGGTCGAGTAAACTGATGCAAGAACGTGATAATCTTCATCTAAATATACAACCTTGTTGCCACAGAATAGAGTTCATGTTTGTAGAGGTCATTGAATGTTTTTGAGTCAGTGAATCATATTCTTTTGCCTTGATTTGGTTAATAAAGCATCAGACGATGTTAAACATTGGTAGTCTTTTGATACAAATAAAATAGAACTAGCTGATGCCTAAGGCTTCACCCGCGTGGATGTCGGTCCTTCTTCAAGAACCACTCTATTCATTGGTGAAAACAGCAATGAAAATGAAAATTGGTGCAGTAGTTTTTGAGTTTATCGCGAACAAACAGACAGACAGCTGTGGCAGAGTACTTTGTTTTATAATATGTAGTGATAGTGATATACTGTGTGATTACACCTCGACAGCATGTAAAGTCAAGTCACAGATCCATGGGTGGCTCAAAAACTCTGACGCCTGGTTACGGACTAATGTCTGATGGGACTGCGGGGCTGATAATGTTGCTAATTTTATGGTAACAATGACGGATCTTATCGCTTATAGCGATATCTTACAGTAAATCTTTGGATGAACTGTAGAACATAAAATAAAAAGAGGATTGTCAGTGGTTTACAGCTAGTTCTACACATAAAAAAAATACAAGTAAAGTTAGACCTCGACCAAGTTGACACCTCATGCCCAGAACTCGCGATTGCGACTAGTATATTAGAACAACGAGGCATTCAAGTAAATATAGAGACCCTGTTTTCAGTGTAACACGCAAATACCTAAAACAAATACAGAACTACACACAATAATGTAAGCACCAGGCATTTACAAATTGAACTAACAAAATTGTTCATTCCCAATTTCTCAAACACATTAGGCGCAGGCCACACATAAATGGCGTCGGGCACGGACATGGCGCGGGCGGCTTCCTATTCCATTAAATTTTTATACCAAGTACATAGAAATAAAGCGCATTTTAGGATACACGGAATGTCGTGACTCGGGTGTGGATATGACGCGCCATTTCGGCACCCGCGTATCTTAAATTGGAATGGAATAGGAAGCCGCCCGCGCCAAGTCCGCGCCCGACGCCATTTATGTGTGGCCTGCGCCTTATTTTGCTCCCGAAAACAGTTCGTCTATTCCAAATTGTTTTAACTCCCAGCAGAGTTTATGCAAAGTACTGTGAATAATTATCATATTCATGAAAACTCACGCCTAATGAGCAGGTGTGTGAAAACAGCTAAATTAAATATTACAGTTATACGCTAGTCTGAATTATTGAAATCAAATATGGCTGAACGGCTGAACGCTCCATTGACAGATGATGTTGTATGCAGTACCTATTTATTTAGGTTATAAAGCGTGCTAAAGCACAAAAAGTTTTATGTAGTGATATCCGCAGTCACAAAACAAATACGTAGAGTTAAATGATAAAATTTGATATTTATTTTGCAATTAGGTTTGTACCGACACTTTTACTAGTCATTTTGTTTTAAATCTATGATGAGTCAGGTACGAAACACTGGCCAGTGTTTCGTACCTGACTACTTGGAGAAGTTCTTTTAACGTCCAGATATAATCATGGTATATTCACATAAAGACTAAGCAGATTAGTGCCTGAGATGGTTTTTGTAGAAAGCACCACGCACCTATTTGAGTGGACCCATCCAATCACGGGTCCACTCAAACATGTGAGGTTTTATTTAACACTCAATCTTATTTTACTTCGTTAATCTCTTCTTCTATAACGTGAATTTTTAATGCCACCCATGCACGAGCCTCTGACTTAGTGCATGTTTATGTACAGGCGTGGCGTCGCGCGGCGCGTGCTGCGTTTTTATTTGAAACACATCGCACATCCTCTAAAAAACTGTCGTAACACGCCAAAACCAAGTTTTGAGAAAAAGGCGGTTTTAATTATTTTCCAATAAACTAATGTTAATGTGATTTTCAGGTTACAGATTTATAGCTTTTTACTGTTTTAATCAATAGAGGATTTAACAAGCTCTTTGCAGAATGTAAAAATATATTTTTGAAATGAAAGGAATTTTTTAAATTAAAAAAAAACTGAAAAAATACCCAAAATGTGACACTTTTTTACATTATATTGTAAAATATTTTATGAAATGAAACACATTGTAACTCAATAATATTGTATATTAATATATTTTTTTTAATATTAAATTAACTTTAGGAACTTTTTGAACCTAATTTAGGAACTTTCACAATAATGTAATCAGTCTTAAGGCAAAGTTAAAAAAAATACACTTAGAATCACAGCTATTATTAAATCAACAGACTTAATTAGGAGTCCTCAATTACATTTTTAAAATTTAAACATCACAAATTTGTGTAAAAGTTGTCATAGAAATTCGGTATAATAATGATTACTCTATACCAAACTTAATAGGTCTCTCTTTTTATTTTCTTTTACTTTAGGTTTGCTTCTATAAGCTTTTTTTAGTGAGACATTTTGAGGGATTAACTGTTTTCTTGTGATTTCCGCTTCTTTAAAATCAATATCTTTTTAAGAATATTTTCTTAAATTCACCCTGAATCACTTTTAAAACTTTTATTCCAGAAGTTTTAAAAGTGATTCAGGATTGCAGATTTGCGGACACCAGGCGGGCGATCAGTCCTTTCGTTGTGGATTATTTCGCCCAGTTCCCCATTTTGGTGGATCCCCTTCATGGGTTACTGATGGTTGGCATCGCGAATCTTCCTGTTGCCTTTCAGAAGCTCACCAGTTGTTCGGTAGAGATTTCTGCAAGCCTGTTTTTGTAAACATTCGTCAGATTTTTTTTTGCAAAAATAATGTAGAAAAGTGCCACAACACAGATTACAATGATTGAAATAGTGTTATAACCTATGATATGACACTTTTTTACAGTTTCTAAATATCATCTTTTCAAATTAGGATCGAAAAAACAGTATCATATTGTAATACTATAGTTTTCACTACTAAATTAGCAAGTAATGCGAAGAAACTTACCTAAAATATTGTCACAAGACAGTATAGGGCGATTTTTTAGAGCACTGGCACACGTTCACACGACACAAGCTCTGATACGTCACTTTTATGGAGGAGGGAGCGCGCGTTCTCGCTCCGTAAAAAACTGACACTAGCTCCATCTAGTAGCTTGTTTTCACACTACAATTATGGCGGTTTTTATGATTGGTAGAAAATGAAAAACGTAATAAGACTGTGTTTTTATCTGTGTTCATCATTTTGTTTGTGTTATGACAGTTTTTTAGAGGATGTGCGACATGATAATGTATGAAAAAGTTAACGATTTCAAACGTCGATTTTACAAGAAGCATTTATCGCTCGTTACTTTAAAATGCAGCTCTCTCAGTAAATTAATAAAAAAGCACGAGACGAGCCTTCTGCACGTGCCGCGCGACGCGTCTCCTTAAACGAGCCCTTAGCTTTACATGCCATCGAGAAATATGGCTTAGACATGCTTATTGAAATTGGTTTTCGTCACGATGTTTTTCTTCACCAAAACAAGTGTTTATGATAAAATACGCAAATTAATCCGTAAAATCAGAGGTTCGTGCCTTGGGCTCGAACTCGAATCCTATGACTTGGCCATCCGATGGTCCCACTACTACTACAAGGCTATCACAGTCTAGTGTGTCATATTTTACTAATAGTATAACATTAGTAACGACTAGCAAAAGGTATTTACAAGGCAGATGTGAGTGGCAAGGCCGGGAGGGGACGCCAAGAAGGACATACACTGACCTTATTGGTGTAGTACTTCAGAAAGGTCATGTACGTAGTACTCGCAACCGGCAACGTGCGTGTATGACCAGATGAGTAGTTATGAGACCAAGTTCAAGTCCTTATCGATTTTATTACCCCCAACTGCGCACAAATCCAGACTGCAAGCTACTGAATTGATGAAAAAAAAAACCCAATAGGTACTGTTTTTCTCGACTCCAGACTAAAACCTCATGCCCAACAGCAACGCTTGCGTTCAACTAGACCAACGAGGCATTCGTATCACTTACTCAAACAAACCTACTTTCGCATTTATTATATAAGGTCCCATTAAAATAGGTGAATAAATTTTAACACAGCGTTCAGTAGGTCTAACCAAAGATATCTAAACAAAAAAAAACATTAATTAAAGTGATTTTTTTTTACTCAAAGTAATAAATAGCCGGCACTCTAGAACAAACTCATCCTTTGAGTAGGTACTTAAATGCGTTTTTCTTATTATTATTTTTACCATCGTCCTTATTTTGGTGGTCTGAATGATTTCTGAAATTTTGTCCACCTATTTTAATGGGACCTTATATTAGAGGATGGATAGTATAACACATGAAAAGCCTTAAACATTCGGTTTACCACGTTATCGTTAGGCTCAGTGCAGAACGAATGTTAGCCCAAGAATGAACACTACTTTTTTCGTTCAATATTTTTTTGTGAAATCATAATTTATTGCAGCTTTTGCTGTTGAGTGAGTTATGTTATGAAGTATTTTCCATAAATTGGATTTTTTTACCGTCTAGACTTGATTATTAAAGTAGTAAGTTTGATAAAAGTTTGGATTAAAGTGATAAATGTAGGTATGTTATCAATAATATTATTGGGATATATTTCAAAATTGGTTAACTCTAGTTTATTTAAACTTCATGTACAAGAGTAGTAGGTATATAGGCAGACTTAATGCCACAAGGCATTCTCTACCAGTCAACTATTGGGTCAATTTATAGGATAGCACTCTACTCGTAGCAGAGTACAAAAAAATAAATAAGGAGAATACCATTGAACTACTCTAAAACAACAAACATCTGAATAACTCCTCAACTTAAATTACTTTTAACATTGCTATGTAAAAACCTTTTATTAAAACCTCAGCCCACACAAATTCCGAACCGCACAGAAAAAACATTGTTGACCCATTAAATAAAGCGGAAACAACGATAACCAATTTGAGAACAACTTACCTAAAAAAATTCTTCAACAGAAAAGGTAAAAATGTGTACAGTATCGGCCCTCTTAAATTATTATGGAAATCCCCTCGAAACTCGGGTTAAGCATCGACCCCACTTGTGTTGAGAATTCTCCTTTCAAACGCTTCGATGAGTGCTCAACGAAAAATTAGCTCTAAAACGACTGTGTACGCTAAGCCTAAGATTATTTGGTCGAGTAATTTTAGCTGGATTATTGTTCGTTATTTTTTTTACAATATTTTTCGTTCTGATTTTTTTTCAATGTGATTTTTCTGGAGTACCAATTTTTGAGAGAGCTTGTGGCTAAATAATTTCAGTCGCACAGGTCGACCTTCAAGTATAAACTAGGCTTGCTGAGGTTGGTCAGTAGATGGTTACCGAGTTTCCTCCGTGCTTCGGAAAGCACGTAAAGCCATTCGTAGTTTATCTTTGACAGTCGTTACTAGGAGTCAGAAGCCGAAAGTCTGACATGCATTCTTACTAAGAATTATCCCATTAACCAGATACTGGGTTGTGGAGATTAGATAGGTAGTCGCTTCATGTAAAATAGTGGTACTCAACTGCATTCGGTAAGAGTAGAAGCCAACCCAAACATAGTTTATGAATAGGCTAGGGTGATGAAGCAGATGATGACCAATTTTACTTTAGGACTGAGATAGGCTAATTAAGTTTCGACAATATTAGCTTTCACAACCGCCATTTATATTTTAGCAGCTCAAGTATCAAAACCAGAACATGTTATAAACTACACACACCACGGAAAATTATCTCCTATTACAATTCGAACTAAGTCTCAAATTCACTTAGCCACACCCTTCCTCGAAGTTGCACGTCTACGATTAGGTGGCACCTCTGAAATAGTGTCGAATTCAAGGAACGCATAGAATCTCCGACGCTCCTTAGATTGCAGTACCAATGTATTCACACCGATTGATCTTCGCAATTGTATCTGTGCCAAGATTAAGGTAGTCATGGCAATCTACACAATTGACAAAGTATCAAGTTGGTTGGGACGTAGTATGTGTGAGGATAGAAGTGCAAAAATGACAGGTGTGGAAAATATTTGAACTGTTTACTCTTTTATTTTTTAACGTATAGTTAGTGCATATCCTGTTGTCAGAGTTTTTATGTCGCTCATGGGCCTATAACTTAGCTTTATATGCCGTTGAGAATTATATCTAAAGCATACTGGTTTCTTTATGATATTTTTTTCCTCAACAATTATTTGATACCCACATGAATCCGATAATTCACAGGGGCATCTCTTGGCGTAATCTATGTATGTCAACATAATTATTATATCTATGGTAAATCTTGCTGGAGATTATTCTATAAATAGGTATGATTTGGCATGGTATAAAGGACCTCATAACTTAAATAAGTTTCTACGCGTAGTCCTGTTTTGCTACTGCATACACATGGCCTATGCCAATAACTGGACACGTGAGCCATCCCGTGTAGCGTTTGGGACACCACGGTACTCTCGCCTCGCAATGGATTGCGAGATCTATACCTATGCGGGGATCAAAAAGTTTTGATACTTTCGAGTTTTCTTTAGATTTTTTTCTTGATATTTTAATTTCAAAGATTCAGAGATTTTGTTGAATATTGAATAAAATTTAAACACACTCATAAAGTAGTAATGGTCATCTCATCATCTTCCTGCCCTTACCTCATTCTATTTGGGGTCGGCGCAACACGTTTTCTTCTTCCATCCTTCCCTGTTAGACAGTCATCATCAGTCAAGGTGGCATTTACTCCTTTCTCATTCGTATCATTCCTCATACTCTCCCTTTCCATCCATCAATATTTATATCCATCACTTTTTTAGTCACATGCGTTTCATCCCTCCTCATTAGGTACGGTCAGCATCAGAAGTAGCTGAACATTTCGGAATTTTAATTCTTTTATGTACAGGACTCTAGCTATTATTTTTAATTTTTCAGAAGATTATTCGTAAAAATAGTCCTTATACTCTAATAACATGACTGTAGTAACGATCTCGAGTAATATCTAACAAGTTTTTATTAAAAAAACAGCTTTGAAACTTTGAGTAGTGATAATAGACTTCTGATGCTGACCGTACATGACCATACCAAGATAAACGACTTCGAATTATTTCTCTTATTAAGATGAAACTAAATATACCTATTTCTCTACATAGTCAATCATAGTAGATTAATTGAGTGATAACAAATCTATTATCACTCAATTAATCTATGAGCAAAAAGATAAAAAAAATTAGCACTAGCATCACTAAGTACAGAACAAAAACTATTTTGACACACGGATGTTCAGTCAGCAGCACCATTAAATAATTCAATTCCCGCCTACTGTATTGATTTCATTTTCATGTTATGTAACGAAACGAATGTTTTGGGACATATACATATTATCTTAAAGTAGGCCCATAATCTCAAAGATCCAATAATTATTTTATGAGAAATTTGCGTTTGAACGCTGCCAATTAGTGTACTCATACATGATCTCACGTCTTTAGTATGTCCATGTTTCTAACATATTGACTTGGCACTCACAAATTACGATAGAATAATTAAGTCATTAGCCATTTTACGAGGTGTTGCAAACAATTGTGTATTCTAACCATACAAACTAAATATTTTTACGATGCATTGTTTGAAAAGTACTTGCTTGCTTTTATTGCAAATTTGTCGCTCAAGTAAATGAACCATATGTGGAGAGCACTCATAATGTCACGTAAGTATCACATAGTTATGTGAGTAACAATTATTAAATTATTCAGAAGAAAAAAACGTTACTTTAATTCCAATGACGCAATTCTTCGAAATATCACGAAAAAAAAATTGTGCTATCTGTAAAAAACTTAATAAATTGTTTAAAAAAAATATACTGCACGAAATCTCTATAACTTTATTTATTTGTCAGCATTTAACCTATCTGTTGATTGGATGACATCATTTTAACATAATTATAGAAAAAAAAAAATCCTATTGCCTTCTAACTAAACTTTTATTGTAGTGTAAATGCAATTTATAAATTTAATATTTAAATGTTCATCTCAACATACATCACTAATAACTTAAATAATGTGTTGTTGTAGATATTTTTATCCTATCATATATTTTATTTTATTTTTCCTGGAGCTTGTTCGAACAGAAAAGCTATTATTATTATTATTATTATAATAATTAACGTGACATTTACCATGATTAATATTTATTTATATACATAAAAAGTTATTAAATTATATTATTATATTATATTATTATTAAATTATTTAATTTATATACATAAAAAGCAAAGAACAAGAAAAAAAAGCAAAAGCTGGTGTTCAAAAATTTGTTGGCTGTGTTAACAAGATTTTTCCGAAAAATAAAACATATTATTATTATTATCTTGATGCACGGAATTTATATTAAACATGTAAATAAGCAAACATCCATAAACTAAACAAATATTATTATACCTGTTGACGTAACCCTTTCAATAACAAACCATTTGTTATAATTTGAAATTAATGAAATAATTGACTCATCCGATATGACCTTTTATTGCGCAAGAAAAAAATTACCTGACACCATAATAATGACGAAAGAAAAAAAATTCTATCCTTCACATTTAACTATAAGATAAGGTCGAGATTGATTTAAGTTAAAGGCACGTGTTTTGGATTAGATTATTACGATTCCCGTTTCTCTCTTACATTTGTAGTTTTACAGTTGTAAGACAGTGTTAGAAATAATGCGGAACTTGAATACTTTCTCAATACTGAACTTAGACGTATCTCAAGGCCATATCGAAGGGAACCCTTCCCTTGTAGGTCGAGACCCTTTTTCGCAGAAACGCGTAGAGGTATCAAGTTCAAAGTTACACTAAGGACTCGGGTCTACGATCTCCTTTTGCTGTAAAAATCGAAGTTGTAAGTCAATGCTACCAAAATAATTGATCATTTTTACCATTGTTATATTTTGCATATTTCGCGGATTCAGAAGAATCATGAAGTTTGGCAAGAAGTAATATCTTACAGCACATGTAAATGGATAATATGTAAACGAAAATAAAAGAATAATAAAAAAAAACATAGTTAAATAATCCAATTCTCACTTGGCCAGTTTCTCATTTGGTACTTTTTACTTGAAGTGAAAATTAATCAAAAGTGAACGGGGAATGAAATGAAAGTGAACATTCATTCGAGTGAATTAATCACTCGAGTGCAGCGTCTCATTTTGACATAGCTTAAAACCTAAATTAATTTCGGTTCTAGTATCAAAACTGTTGGTCGTAGTATCGGATCTGAGATGAATGGAGCGATTAACTCGAGAGTCGGTACAACCTTGATTGGTGGGGGACGATAGTCGCGCGACTGTCGTGCGATTGAGTGGCGACTAAACGCAGTAAATAGTGGCCTTTGTTGTTGGTTACTTATGAGTGTGGGAAATATCCTTTTGGTTGGACAAGTGTTTCGAACCAGACAAAAATACCCAATGTGTTAGACAATTTTATTAGATCGACTTAGATAATTTTATCCCGGTTGCAAACTATCTGGGTTAAATAATTGTCTGTGAGCCACGTCCAAATCCGTTTTGCTGTGTAATTAAGTGGAAAAGCAACTAAAAAACGTTCACATACACTTTCGCATTTATTATTTGTAATTGTAACCTATGAACGTGTTATAAACTTCAAAAAAGTATTTTGTTCGTAAATAAAACATGCGGTTCAAATGACCGTAGAAGGAAAATAAGGAAAAAAATATTAATTTAGAGCACTTATTCGTCTTTTTAGGAAGGTGGTAAAAATATTATGTTTTCCTGTTATTTTTCAGGCACGAAAGCTCGCACATACACCGGTTATTTAATTATTTTAGGAAAACAAGTAATGTTTATTTTTGAGGATAGACGACCCAGATTTTTATCAACATAATATGTTTGAATTGTTTGTATATACATGTGCATATCATTTATACTAAGTACATGTTCCAGCTGTCATTTGATTTAATCTACAAATTTTTGTTTATTGGGAACACGTGTAGTTAAAAATCCACGATGAAGGAAAATAAAAGTTACATTTATATATTACTAGTTGATGCCCGCGGCTTCACCCGCGTTGATGTCGTTCAAATTATATACTAAAACCTTCCTCTTGAATCACTCTATCTATAAAAAAACCGCATCAAAATCCGTTGCGTAGTTTTAAAGATTTAAGCATACAGACAAACAAACAGACAAAAATAGCGACTTTGTTTTATACTATGTAAGGATTGTTTATTTTATAGAATCCAGTACGTAGACAAATACCTAGTTTAACTTTCAATATTCGTCATAAAATCATACATTCGTCAAAAATTCAAGGTGGAATAGACGCTATAAAATATTTAGGCTACTAGGCTACCACATAAGGCCCTGGGTTCGATTTCTGACTCGGAGAAAAAGTTATTGGTTTTTTCTATCAGGAGTTTGTCAGTGATCACACAGTCTAGATTTTTTATGGCCCCCTATTACATGAGACTTCAACATAACTGACAAAATGTGGGTGTACTATTAGGTACATCTCTGCTTAACCCTTAGGCATGTTGTAATGTAGAATAAGTAGAATAACACTTCTAGTCTACGTGATAAAAACCACCATAGTTTATGCTCTCCCTACGTCACAGCAAAAGTCAATATCAGACACTTCAAACAATACAATATTGACTCAATATTAATAAGTTAAAACTAAAGAATTCCCCGTGCCGTATATGGCTTGAAGTGGCATACCTGGCCACTCGTGACGTTAGTTAATGACGTCATGAAAAAACGGACTTTTTATGATGAGCCGACGGAGGCTTTGTGTAATACCTACGTTTCTAGGACCAGTGCTGTGCGTTGATATATCTTTCAGTCAGGACTTTGAATTTTGATATGTATGAAGCTCAGAAGCCCATACTTAACGTTTGCCAAAGAGCCATGGAACGTAGCATTCTCTATTAGACTAAATTTTTAAAAAACACATCAGCTGTCTATAGAACTGTAATTTCTACATGGGTAAAAGAAAAAAATACCCCATAATTTTCAGGTTTAGAATGATTTACTGAATGCGGTGGCCCAGTGGTGGCGGCCCCGATTTACGAATAGTAAGTCGTGGGTTCGAACCCAGGCAGGCGCATTACTTTGCGTAATTTATTTTAATCTTTTCTCTCAAAAACGGTGAAGGAGAACATCGTGAGGAACCGGAAATGTCTTAGAAACAAAACAATTCGAAGACATGTGACACCTACCAACCCGCACTGGGCCCGCGTGGTGAATTATAGTCCGTCCCTCTCCTAGAGAGGAGGCCAGAGTCCCTGCAGTGAAAACATTATGGGCCAAAGATGATGACCGATGAAAAAACTTCATGTGCCCCACATAGAGTTTTCAGGTTTACAATGATTTCCTGAATACGTGGTTTCCTTTTGTGCGTAGGTGTCATTTCCTGTCTGTATATTTTTAGAAACCAAGCTTAAATTAACTTTGACCCGACAAAAAATAATTAATGAAAGGGCATTTACCTGAGTGTCTAATTATAGCACATTCTATTCATAGAGTTCAATTTCATTAAGCAAATAGAATTAAAAAAGCCTCTGGTTCTTTCAGCGAGGATTTATTTTGATCCTCCAAATTCCAACTCTCTTGCGTCAAGAGAGTAAAAACTCTTTGATTACACTTATTTAAATGAAAAAAAAGTATATTTCCTGAAATGTATAAGGGATCAAATACAGTAAAGGTTTGAATAAAACGGCAAGTGGGACTGGAATATCTACAAGATCATTCATCTCATCATGATCTTCATCATATATTTTATACAAGTGACCCGCCCCGGCTTATTCGCACGGGTGCAAAAAAGGTATAAAACCTTCCTCTTGAATCACACGATCTATTAAAAAACCCGCATCAAAATCCGTTGCGTAGTTTTAGAGATTTAAGAATAAATAGAGATAGACAGCGGGAAGTGACTTTGTTTTATACTATGTAGTGATAGTGATAGTGATATCGATAGTGATAGTGATACAAATATCACCATTATTTGTTAACGGTACTGTCTCGTTGGTCAAGTGGTTGTAAGCGCGACTGCTAAGAATGAGGTCCTGAATTCGATGTCCGAGTCGGGAAAAGTGTTATTGGGTATTTCTATCAGGAATTTCTCAATAGCAGTCACGGAGCCTGGATTTGTGCCCTGTTGTTGGCAATAGGCTTGTCCCGTATTATTGCGTTTAATCGCCTCTTATCTTTAAGTATAAACTAGGTGTTACTTAGCGCCTACAAGATTGACCATCGGCCTTCAGTAGCGCCTATACAAAATATCATACTAATTTGCACGTTAGCGTATTGCTCATTTAAATACATGCACGCAAATACGAGTATTTCGTAATAATTCCTCACCATTTCATATTATGTCAAATGCATAGTCACAGTTTAAAATCAGTGGGTATCTAACAAAAAACAAAATCAATTGTTTTTTTTTTGTGTGTGAGGAATTCATGAAATGTCTCCTCCCACTCTGGGTGGAGCGGAAGGGAGTGTCAGACTTCTACTGACTAACAACCACCTATGTTCCTTGTTAGCCCTTTGTGTCCGGGTGCGCGGGATCTCTTTCAAACAACCCATAGCAACACTATCTTACCTCTACCCAAGTCACGCAAACCAATCGTAGCCGAGTTCAGGAATTAAACTACCACAGATATAAATATACCTAGATAACGCAAGAACACCTCCTTTTTGTGTCTGGTTTATCTGAGCATTTTTTTGTTTATATCATGGGTACCTACTGTCCCAGCAAGCTTATTTGCTTAAAATAACAAACTTACAAGTTGTTACCAACCCAGTGCGGGCACGCGTGGTGGATATAATAGCCCATCCTTCTCCTAGAGAAGTGGCCTAAGTCCCTGTAGTAGGACTTAACAATAAAGGCTGATGATGATGATGATGATTCGATGTAGTCATGATGATGAACGCAAAACTTTTCTTGTTTGTCTACTAACTAAATAGTGCATATCGTCATAGTAGATAGTGGTCTAATAATAACTGCCACTCGGGTCGATCTTTAGGATAAGCCGCGCTTGCCTAAGTTGGCCTGTGGATGGTGACCGCCCGTTACATACCGAGTTTCCTCCGTTTCTCGGAAAGCACGTTAAGCTGTTGGTCCCGGCTGCCATAAAGATAGATCTTTGACAGTCGTTACAGGTAGTCAGTGACCTGAAAGTCTGTCAACCAGTCTTACCAAAGGGTATCGTATTACCTATTATTGTTGTTGGGGTTTTCATACAGATCGTGAAACTTGCATTATCCAGGTATGTCTGAATCTTCGAAAGCCACAGTTAATACCAGGAGTTGAGCATTTGAAGCCAGTCTCAAGTGCCGATCAACAAACTCGCGTAAAAGATGTTTAGCCAAGTTTTAAAACTTAATCAGCGGTTGAGAGGAAATTATTTAATTAAAAATTAAAATCTTCGAAACATTTACGGGTTAAGTATGAAAGAAGTTTTCAGTGTTACGTTATATTTTGTTGAGTCAAACCATTTTCGGGTTGGTAGAGAAAAGCAGTGTAACAAGTTAGAGGAGGCCCATGCCAAGAGGCCTATCACACTGAACTGAGAGATATTCTTTGACATATAACATCACGCCTGTAATCCCCAAAGGTTAAGGCAGAAGGTGTACCTAATAGTGCACTCACACAGTATTCCGTGGGGGCTGCGGGTTGTTGGCAAGAGATGTCGCGGCCTCGGAACAAAGGGCTAAGAAGGAACATAGGTGGTTTTTAGTCAGTAGAAGTCTAACACTCACTCACTACTGCTCTGCCCAGAGCGGGAGGAGTCTTGATGATTTTCCACCCTCAAAAAAAAAGGGACGAGCCTTTTGCCATCAATCGGGCACAAATCCAGACTCCAAGACTGCGAATTGAGTAATTCGTAAAGGTTAAATTCCGAAGACATTGTCTTCGGAATTTAACCTTTACGAATTACTTACGAATTACCTATACCTACAAGTCGACATGTCATGTCGACTTGTAGGTATAGAAAGAACTTTGCCTATTTTCTGTAGAATAGAGATAGAATTGGTCATGCTACGCGTGCGGTACTAGCAAGGATTCTCTGAAAATCATTTAAAGTTGTCGAAGTAAACACAGTGAAAATGTATAAATTCTGAATAAGTTTTTCGTTCATACGTTTCATTTCCTAAATGTCTGGCCTGTCAATAAATAATGTTGTTTACAACGTGCCTAATAAATAAGGATTCTATGTAGATTCGACGAAACTCGTTTAATATGGAAAATGGTACTCGTTTATACCTAGTTATATTCTTGTCTGTATTGTATGGTGTACATGTAAATAGTAGTAAACATAGTAGCTACGTTAGTCTAGTGGTCGATTCCTGGGTCGAGCAAAGTTTTATTGGGTTTTTCAATCAGGATTTTCTGAGTGATAGCCACGGAGTCAAGATTTGTGCAAAGTTGATGGCAATAGGCTCGCCCTCTGTCACTTGATTGGCGAAATATCGGTTTAATATAGAAACCACCTCTGCCATATCTTCGGGATGCCTGTATTCCCCGACGCTATGATTCAGCTTACAAATATTTTGTTTTAATGGTTTTTGCGCTTTTAATAAATAAAGCATTCAGTTTCTTGATAAATAATAAAATTGTTGATAATTTCTGTAGTAGGTATTTTATCACAAATCCTTTTGCCAAGCGCAGCAACTATGTCAAAAATACAAACCATTGTCCAAAACAAATTGAAGCATGTGCCCAAAAACATCGATGTGACCCGTCCACTCCAAAACCCCTAACTACAAAATTATCATAATCCTCTCTTTTGTCGGGTTAAAACAAAATCGGTTCCTAAAGACCTGTTAAATGTTTAATGGAGTAACCGAAAGCTTAACCACAAAAGAGTTACGTTGAGAAGGTCAGTTTCATACAAGTACTGAAAAGTGAAAACACACGAGCACATATACCGCTTCACGTACAGCGAGCGCAAGTGCACTCGCGCCTGTCATTTGTTTTTGATTGCCATGTGCGTACGCGTATATGCGTGCGTGCGATTGCTCGTACGCACACATACAGCCTAAATTATAGGTCCGACTGAAGTATATTTTCGAACTTAGGTCTGACAACATGGAGACATCGCCCTCCAAATCAATCTTAGAATTTGGCCGCAATTGACGGATCTATTTTTCGAATAAGGGACAAGACTGCCTTTAAAATTGCACGTTGCCTCGTAAATCAGCCATCCTTGTCATACCTATAGTTGCATCTGCTTTAATCAATACTAAAGATGTTATCAATGTTAAAGATGTCCATAATGTCATTCTCTATTAAAAAGTGGGCGTTTATGTCAAATTATAAACAAACTGTAGTTGTCAATATGTCTAATGGGGCACAATGTAGGCGTGCCAAGTCCAACTAAACTTCAGTACAGATACCGGCACGGTTCTTGAGCGCTCGGCGGAAGAGTGGGGATCGCTGTGCGCATCGTACACTTTATGACAAATAAAACGCACATCCGTTTATTATTTATTGGTCGTGAGGTAAGTGCAGCAGGAGTAAAGAACAAATCCCGAGTGACGGCCATGACGCGATGCGCTACGGGCCAATCACTGCACTTTCCCCGCCCCGCGTCTCACTTCATACCACCAAAGGGACCCAATAACTCACTTTTGCGTCAGCGCTCAAGAATCGTGCCGATGATAATACAGGACTAACGATAACAGTGATAGGTTACACGCTTCATGTACAGCGAGTCCAAGCGCACACGCGATTGTCATTTGTTTGTGATCGCCGTACGTACACACGGCTACACATCAAGCTATACATTTCCAGTTTACGCTGATCTCGCATTGTATGGAAATCCTATACAATGCGAGATCAGCTTATACTGGAAATGTATAGCTTGATGTGTAGCCGTGTGTACGTGCGTGCGTCTAATTTTCCCGTTGTATAGAGTAGGCCTTTTGTTACTATCTATTTTGTGAGGTAATTCACCCGGCTGATGACCAGATTTACAATTCAAATGTTCTTGTAATGATCGGTGATCGGGTTAGGGATTTTCCCGATGTTACTGACAAGTGATTTTAGGGATCATTGATAGATTATTGAGCTGTCAGGATTTGGTATTAATGGTCTGGATTTAGTTGAGAAAGGTTGTATTTGAATGTTAGGAAATTGTTGTCTTTTGATGGTAACAATGACATGACTGCCTCGTTGGTAAGTCTCTAGTGTCTCATGAGATCCCGGGTTTAATGTCAAGGTCGGACAAAGTGTTATTGGGCTTTTCCCTTCATAGTTTCATAGTAGCTGGCCAGATTCTGGATTTGGATCCAATTAAAGACTACAAGGGACTACAAGGCCTCTTAACACATATAGTTGGTACAGTGAACTATAAATACACTTCTCCCTAACACGTCGAAGGAAGAGGCATGTCAACATGTTATAGTTCATTAACATGCCTTGTAATCCCCGAAGGGTTAGGCAGAAGAGTACCTAATAGTACACCCGCATTTAGCTAGTTGACTCCGTGCCTGCTACTGAGAATTTCCCGAAACCCAATAACATATTGCCCAACTCGGCAATCGAATCCAGGAACTCATGTTTAGCAGTCGCACTTGCGACCACAAGACCAACATTATGAGATAATATTTATTATTATGTTATACTTGCTAATAAAATATAGTTTTGTTACAGACATAAACGGAATAAACACGCAGACGGAAACAGCACAAACATATGAAACAACAACATTCGACGACACCACACAAAACACAGACTTCAGACAAGGCAGACAAGAGTCCAACGGCACCTATGTCTTCGACATAAATGATAACGAACAAAACACAACAATCTCCGAAGATTTCCATCACAATGCACCAGAAAGTGCTTCCAGAGTACTAGTTGCAACCAAACCGAACAGTACTAACGTATTGAAAATTGGACCTAAAAGTCCACCAGCTAAGCATCCGATGAGAATGATACAGGATGAAAAGGAGACAGTCATTAGCAAAAATGTTAAGAATGCAAAGATAAGGGCTCATGTTAGGTATGACGAAGTGACAGGGGAATTGATGAATGGTGATCATCCTTGTCATAGAGAATGTCGGGAAGGAGAAGAACCTATGATCTGTTACTACCATTTTGTGCTAGAATGGTATCAGACGATGAGCAAGGCTTGCTACGACTGTCCTTACAATGTAACGGATTGTTCTAGGCCTGATTGTATACCAGCTGATGGGATGAATCGACCCTTGAATGTGATTAATAGAAAAATGCCTGGACCAGCTGTTGAGGTGAGCCTACTCATAATTCCATTGCCCTTATCTCAATTCATTTAGGGTTGGCGAAGCATGTCTTCTTTTTCCATACTTCTGTCATCTCATCAGACACCTCCTTGCTTGCCATATCATGCTTTTTATTACAGCCATTCATCGCTTCATTAGACTTCTTCTACTCTTATACCACTCCACAGTTATACTTAAATCTTTCCTCGCAATGTTTACCGTTCCTCCGCATCACATGTCCATACCACGATAATAGATTACCACACAACTTTTCAGTCACCGGCGCCAGTTTCAGATTTCCTCTTATAAGTAGTCATGTCTTATTTTATCCATCTCCTTTAGCATACGCATCTCAGGCACTTGCAAAGTGTCTTTCATTCATTCATCCTTTTTGTAGTCCAACAAGACTGCAGGTCTAACTATTGTCTTATAAATCGTAATTTTTTGTTAATTTAATGTATTTCTATTGCAATATTAGCTTCCTACACTCCTTTTCCATATAAATGTACTTTAATTGTGACCAATTTCATACTGCTCCAACCGAGACTAATTTTCGTAAAAAGGGGTACAAAGTTTTTGCTTCACGTATAAATATAATTATTATTATTGTAACTGTTATAGTGATTGTTCTTTCGAGAAAAATGTGTAGCATAAAAAATTGCTCCCATTTTTTGTTTCCCAGAAAAAATGTAGGAAGACTTTTAGACTGGAACGGCAATATTGTCACAATTAGCGCTGTAATTTAAATTTTGGGTGAAATTGCGAACTAGTTTTAATTGGGTCTCGTTAACAAAAGTATGGCAACGCTATTGTTTGTCAACATTTTTGAAATTTTGAAAGGATTTAATGCTTACGTTTTTGAACTGAAAAAGCTTTGTTTGATAATTTTACAGTGTGGTAAAAAAATGTCAAACTCAAACCATTTTTTCAACTAGACTAATACATGCATATTTGAATGTCAAAAAACAAACTGATAAAGCTACAGTCCCAGTCTTAAGGCATAATGCCTTGTGAAATAATTGAAGTTGCCTATTCCAAAGCGGAAAAGAATGAGACCTCACAAGCTAAGTCCAAAATACTGACGTTTAGTGCAAAATTTAGTTAACTAAAAGTAATTGTATTTAATCATTGAATTTTAGTTAATATAGCTTTTGACGAAAATCCATTTCGTGGAAATCCACTGATGAGAATTTGATTTAATACACTAAAGAAATAACTTCCGTCTTTTGTTGTTATTCCAATAATTATATACCGGCAGAGATGGGTATTCTTCACGGAAATCTCAAAATAACATTAGTAATCTAACTTTGGTTACGAAGTAATAAGGGAGGCTCACGATATTAAACGAATAAACTCAAATTAAATAACCAAATATAATGGTAGTGAGCATAGTTGTAACGCGATCGCGACCAACCGTTAGGTCCGTCCAGCTTCTCCAAATCGACGAACTATCAATCCGCCGAGATCTTCTGTCAGCTGCCAGTTGTCACCTATCAACTGACACCTGTCACCTATCAGCCGTCAGCTGTCATCTGTAGTCAGTAATCACGTCACAATCATTCACACTCAAATGTATTACGCTAAATATTAATAGTTACTTGACATCCCATCATCGTCTACCCTCAGAAACAGCGCACTGCGACATAATATGCATTGCTCATTTAATATCAAACCTTGACCGTACAAATACAAGGATCATTTTCACACAGTTTTTCATATTTTTTCAGGTGTGCCAACATGATCGTGTTATCGTAGACGTCGAGAATGACCTGATGACTGAAGGAACTACTGTACATTGGCATGGACAACATCAGAAGGGGACTCCTTATATGGATGGGACGCCGTATGTGACACAGTGCCCTATACTACCTGAGACCACATTCAGGTAACCATTGAGTTTGGTTTTGATTGTCTTTGCTTTTCCATTTTGAGCTTTAAATACTGGGTAAAAAGCCCGTTTAACCTTGATCGGTCGAGTTCTGCAGCTCTCTTCATAAGTAAAATAGGTATATTGCAAAAATGTTCGATCTACCCTTATATTTTATTAGATCTACTCTTTATTGGAGTATAATAATAAAGCCTATATATAACCCCCTTTTCTTTGAGTGCGACGTGATGAAAGTAAAATCTATAGCTCTCTCTTTAATTACAGTACTGAGGATTTCTACATTTCAAAATATATTACTATAATTAAATGATTTTACGATGAATCTTGAGTAGTCAATTTCCTTTAGTATTAGAGGGAAAGAGGTCAAATCGCAGTCGTTTTTAATCTGTAATTCAGTTGAATCTGTTGTCAATTATATTATATTGAACTTAGTTTATGATGAAAGCAATACTCGATCAGTGTGATTGGCAAACTTAAACATATTGATACAAATAGTAAACAGTTTTCGGTCACAGCTCTCAGCGTGGGAGATTGTTATACTGGGTGAAAACTTTCAGCGGGGTTTTTTGTAATTTCTGACTCTTTATGAGGAAATGCAGGCGGAGAGACTTTTGAAAATTAGGTATTTGAAGAAACTATCACTGTCTCTCTTGCGTCCCCCTGCCCTCAAATTCGTGCGATAAGGACAACTGTAGATCCGACTCAATAGCTTAAATAAAAAGTCATATGTCTAGGTTTGGCTCTCGCCTATTTCCTCCTCCAATATAGTACCAATTTAAAAGATATTTTAGACACTAAATAAGAAGGATAATTATGTATTTTGTGCCCCTTTGTTTTTTTTTTTCGTTAATATTTGTCAAATTTGTACACTAGGCCTCTGTTGACAGCGATCTAAATATGCAATTTTGAGCATTTCTTGAGGGTTCTAGTGCTTAGAAAAATAATGTATCATCAAAAAGAAAAACATAGGGGCGTACAAGTAGTTAATATTTATTATTCTGTAAAAAATCATAGCTGCAAGAATGAAAACAGGCGAGAGCGTTTCTATGGAGAAAATACCTCATTTTCCTCTTTAGTACTGCAACCTGAAATGGTCCCATAATACTTTTGATCAGTATATTCGAAACAGGATCGATTGGAATTAATAAAAAAAATCGCAAATTCGGACCAAAACACGTAACATTAAAGATAGTCTCCTAAAATATTTTTTGTGGTTGGTTAAGGTTATTCTCAGAAAATTTCTACGCTGTATGTAGAAACAGACAGACATAGTGTACAAACTTCTTTGTACACTCTCTCTTTACTGACTGTCATAGCCACGACTTCTGGACTACTATTGAAAAAATCTTAACAAAAAAAATAACTCATAAAATTATTTTACTCGGACGAAGGTCGCAAGTAACCGCTAGTATCTTCTCATGATAACCTTTCTACTTCTAGGTACCAGTTCAACGCCACTCACGCGGGGACCCACTTCTGGCACTCCCACTCTGGCATGCAACGAGCTGACGGTGCCGCTGGCGTGTTTGTTGTGAGAAAACCCAAGTCCCAGGATGCCCACGGCAGATTATATGACTATGATAGGTAAGTTTTGATTGGTAACTGTATTTAAAATTTTTAGGTGGCTGTTTTGTAATTATAATAAATACATGGCACATTTGTGTGAGTACTATCCTAACTATCCTAACTAATATTATAAATGCGAAAGTAACTCTGTCTGTCTGTCTGTCTTTGCTTCACGCCTAAACTACTGAACCGATTTGTGTGATATTTGGTACAGACATAGTTTGGAACTTGAGAAAGGACATAGGATAGTTTTTTTTTTTTTCGCGAGATAAACCAAAAATCTGCCGGAAGTCACTATTCCACGCGAACGAAGTCGCGGGCAAAAGCTAGTGTACTATAAAGCCAGCTTTTACATTTAGTTGTATTTTAGTGACGTTGACCTGGTGGCTGAGAGAATGTCATGCTCACTCAAATGTCTCGCTGATGGTGGCGGGTGTGTCGGAATGGTTGAGTTGAATGGTGCTGATCCATGCGTCATGTTCGTGAACGGGCGCTGTCAGTGGAGACTGGTCATCTCTTAGCTGCCATGGTTTATATATTTTTCTTTGATTTGTTTTTTACATCTTTTTACTCTGAACGCTCTTAACTTGCACGTCTTGCTACATAGTTCTCACATAATATACCATCTCAGCGACTAGTTCTCACATAATATACGAGCAGCGGTGGCCCAGTGGTGGCGGCCCCGACTTACGAACAGTAGGTCGTGGGTTCGAACCCAGGCAGGCACATTACTTTGTGTAATTTATTTCATCACCGCTGCTCTCAAATCAGTGAAGGAAAACATCGTGAGGAAACCGGCATGTCTTAGAACCAAAAAATTCGAAGACATGTGACATCTACCAATCCGCACTGGGCCCGCGTGGTAGATTATAACCCATTCCCTCTCAAACAGAGAGGAGGCCTGTGTCCCAGCAGTGGGAACATTAATAGACTGTTGATGATGATGATACCATCTCAACATGAATTAATAATTATAACATGTACATGCCTAAAGAATAATTTCATGTGTAATGCTATTGCCAATGGCTATTGCTAACTGACCCAGCATCGATTAACCTATTTAAAGCCCCCTGCAACATCTAAAGGTTTTCTGTAATAAAATCAAGTAGGTATCAACTAGTTTAACGAAAAGGTCGTATTTTCTACCGGGCAAATCGTATTATCCACTGCATAGAAGAGAAGTCGCGTAGACGCGATACTCTCATACTTTATTTTGAGTGTGTGGCCTATTCTACCGAAACAGAGCCATCGTTGCCAGCCAGCTGTTTACCCCACCATTTTGCGGTCAAAAAATTTCTGTCAGGTGTGCTGGTTTCCACACGACACATGAATCACAAGTACCATGACCACGGATAACTAGTAAGCATGATAAATATCTCGTTTTCGTAAGTTTCACTGCCACCTAACATAATTAGCCTGGGTAGTGGAATTAGTTTGGCGAATTCCATTTCTTTCTGATTTTTTTGGATGCAAGCAATGTCCGTTTCAAGAGCGGTAGTGAAGTAATTAATATGGTCTGTCTTCTATCATCTGCCTAGCCATTCCCAACAATGTTGCGGTCGTCTTTCAACCGCTTGATGTGAATTCCGTTTCGCCAGTTTTGCTTCTATATTTTTTTCTTATTCTATGCCCACTGCTACCTGACTAGCTTCGTCCCGAGGTCTCGTAGTGTCAATATTAGAAGTACATACAAGGAAAGGTGTGGACAAGCAAACATCTGGTGAATGCTCTGTAAAAGCCAAAGTGTTGGTTTTGTTTGTTTATTTCGCTATTTAGTTTGTCAATACGCTGATTTAGAGGGTCAGTTAGTTGATTACGGTAAGCGGTCTGATATTTTATCTGCTTAGCCTTTTCCTAAGTTTATTAGGGTCGGCTTCCAGTTAAACCGGCTGACTACCAGTATTTTACAAAGAGCGACTGAATAACTGATCTCCACTACTTAGTTAGTACTGCGTAATTTAATACGAAACCCCTTAGTAAGACTGGTTGTCAGACGTTACGATTGTCAAAGATCTACTTAATATAACAGCCGTGCCGTGATCAACCGCGGCTTAACGTGCTTTCCGAGACACAGAGGAATCTTAGTACCTATGTAATAAGTGGTGTGCCATCTACAAACAACCTAGGCAGGGATGGTGGTTTAGGGGCATGCCTGTGTCTTCTCAACAATAACGTACAATTTTTGACGACTGACTAGACAATGTGGCTCCGGTATCCAGCCAATGTCTTGGAATGCCCTGTTTGGCACGATTTATATTTTGTCACCGAAAAATCAGGATAGCTTATTAGACTTTAAAATTCACAAAATACTAACAATTTTCTTTTCCACAGATCCGAACACGTAATGCTGGTAACAGACTGGATCCACGACCTAGCTATGGGCATGTTCACTGATCACCATCACTCAAAGGGTGATAACAAGCCACCGACGCTTCTCGTCAATGGAGTAGGCAGATTCAAGGTCTTCAATGAGACTGCTAAGCCGGTGTATATGCCGGCTGCGAGGTTTAATGTTGAACAGGTGAGGGACTACTATAATTTTGATGAAGGATAATATGGTGACTGCGTCGTTGGTCTAGCGAACGTAAGAGAGACTGTAGAGCATGAGGTACAGGGTTCGATTCCCGAGCCAGTTAAAGTGTTATTGGGGTTTTCTATAAGGAATTCTATTCAGTACTAGCCTGGATTTATGCTCGGTTGATGGGAATAAGCTCGCCCCCGTTACAACATAACGTACGAAACATGAATGTACCATTGGGTACACCTCTACCTACTCCTTCGGAGATTATATTCGTGATGTAATGTTATGTATCATAACTGAAAACGAACATGACTCTTAAAACTAATATTTACGTGGCCTAGATATACTAGATTGTCTACGTATACCGGAGAAAGACACAAAAAACTACAAAAAAAATTCTCAATAAAAACACAATTTTCCTTATTGCTTTTTCGTATATTGAAAACTAGCTAAACCCGGATTTGCACGGATGGCAGGTAGGTATAAACCTTTCTCGTAAATCACTCTATCTAATGCTGAAAACTGCATTATAATCCGTTGCGTAGTTCAAAAGATCTGAGCGTTCAAACAGCGGGAGTGACTTTGTTCAATACTACGTAATGAAATCTTCTTTTCTATGTTTTAAAATCTTTCTAAACATCGAAATCTGAATGTATGTGATTGTCCATTTAAAAGTGGCACCGTGGGTCCAAAACACGCCTGCCAGGGTTGTAAAATTTGTTTGAAAGAGTAACCGCGGCCGGCCCTAGAACACAAAGGGCTTAGGAAATAACACGAATGAGTTTTAGTCAGTAAGAGTCTGACATTCTCTTCTGCTCCACCCAGAGTGGGAGGAGTCACTTAATGATTTCCCATTGTTAAAAAAAAAATTATAACACGCAGTGGCCGTTGTGCAGAAGACAGTCAGTCAATCAACCTTTACCAAGAATATCATTGTAATGTTAAATTGATCCGCCTTCCGCTTCAACACCCGAATCTCTACCACTTAAACTCAAAGGCTTTGACTACCTTCAAAGACAGTCCTACCAAACACCCCACTAAAACCCAACCTTATTTCCAGGGCTACAAGTACCGTTTCCGTGTAATCAACGCCGAGTTCCTGAACTGTCCCATTGAGCTGTCTGTCGATGGTCATAACATTACAGTGATTGCTTCAGACGGCTACGACCTGGAGCCTATTACAAGTAAGTGATCATTGTAATAGGTACTGTAATGCTTAGATGGTAAGACTGGCTTTGCATAGAAATTTCAGTGAATGGGAATTGATTTTATGCACTGCAGCCATTGATATAGCCACTGCAGTAGTCATAATGTTGAGGAAATGGTAAGAATTGGGTTACTGAATGACTTCCCATTGGTATTGAATAGATGATTTTTGGTTTTAATGACCTAACTAAATGATACTGACTAATGACGTTTACTTTGCAAATACAAACACTTCAACACGTGATTTTTTTAAACTTGATGGCGACGACGACACGACGTCCCCATCAAGTTCCTGACTACTCTGAAAAGAAACAGCTGAATCAAACTCAGAGGTGGTCTCTTTGTAGTATGTATTTATTTAATAGATCCGGACATAATCTTGGTACTCAAATGAGGACTATGTAGGTAGAGGTAAAACTGAGTCCATGTTAAAAGTATGCGACACGTTTTTCTTTGTACAGGTTAGGATACTAATTAAGATAAACTACATTGCGATCAAATTATCTTGGCAGCTCCGAACTTCGTGCAGGTCATTTTGTTACAACGAATGTATAAAAGTGTTATGATATTTATTTTATTTGTATTTCTCACTGTTTAAATTAGATATTTCTGATCGTTTAAGTATTGGTTTATCTGGCAATAACAGTTTTATTCCCAAGTTTACATGCGTAAAATTTCGCAAAGCCTATGTTCAGAGCTGCCAAGATAATTTGATCGCACTGTAGTTCTAAAAGTAACAATAGTGAAGAGAGACGTTTGAAATTGGAATAGTGGCAGTGTTTGTTTATTTCTCAAAGAGCATTTTTACTACCAAATAAAGATACCCAATAAAAGGGGATCGGACAAAAAAAAAATAATTAGTTCGTCAGATAGATTTCCAAAAATTATTGGACAAGTATTTTTTCTTTTTTCACGTAAACTTAAAATGAAGACGATACAGTGCTTCGAAAACTCGTGTGACGTCATATCTTCTGATCTTTGACTCGTTTTATCTTCGTCATTTTTTATTGATTTGATAAAATAAAAAACACGTATTCAATATTTTTCGATAATCTAACTTACGGAGTAAACAGAATCATATTATTTTGACCCAGTCCGATCCCCTATTGTACCATCTTGAACGTATGCTTCCCTAGTACTTTTGCTAGGTTACTTTTTAATCAACAAAACAATTTTAGACTTTACGAGCTGGGTAGGAATCACACACAGTTTAACAGTGTGACTAATAGTGTATTTTTTTCGAAAACATTCGTCTTGGTCCATTAGACATTAACTTCATACTCAGAGACAAAATCTACAATCAGCAATAAATAACAAAATACGTGCTTATCAAACATAAAAGATCAAACAAACAAAATCTCTAAAGTCAAAACCGAAACATACATAAAAGTGAAAACATTAAGATGTACCAGGGACACAGACATATCAAACATAATGAATTGAGACGTCCATTAGAAGAAGAAAAATATAACCTCCAGGACTCTTTCCTTTGATATTTTTCATTTTTGTGTTCATTTACATTCAAATCTGCGGTTTCCTTTGTCGCTTGGCCCGGGGTCGTCCCTGCTATTTTTTCCTCATTACCCGCCTATCTTTCCATTCTTGGTTTTGCCATGTTATGGAAATGTTCAGAAGCATCATATTCTTCATAAATCTTGAGATTTTTGAAATCGTACTTTTAAATCTGTATAACTTATACTGTTAGTTGGATCATCCCACTTCCGGGAAAAGGCCTTTTCCCATGACTTAAAGTTGTTTCGATCTAAGGCTAACGCCCGTCGGGGCCGCGGATTTTAGTACTAGATGACGTGGCCTCGGCACAAGGGCACAGAAGGAACATGGGTTCGGTTTTTAGTCAGTAGAAGTCTGACACTCCCCTTCGCTCTGCCCAAGAGCCATAGGGGTCATTCGATGATTTTCCACCCACCAAAAAAAAAAAAAAAAGGCTAATACGGACCACTGGTCGCTAGCCTCGTCTGAAAAACAAGCTCTAAATCAGCAGTTTCTACAAAACCATTTTTTCAGCAATAATTATCATCACCGAACAAGCATTATTGAGCCAGTACCTAGCTTGAATATAAGATGGCGGGACGCCTTGCATGGTTTTCTCGCGCCACACCGAAAAAAGTGGAAAGAACGGGAGCAGCCTTTGCCGAGGAGTAGGAAAGTTCAGGCTGACAAAAATTAATTTTAAAAATCCAAAAAACTTTCATTAAAATATGCCTTCTGTATTCCGCTTCATCGCGCCACATCACCGTGGCTCCAATAGCCCTAGGCTTTGTTCGAGCCAATGTGGTGGTATTACTGCTTTTTAATCGTTTGTGCAAATTTACTGGATTTAACAACGTTTTGCTTTTGATAGCAGCAGCTTAGATTCGTACTGGAGTAGATTTAGGTGGCTGGAATGACTGTATTTCGTTACTCCGAAGTTCGAAATACCGAAGTACGGTATACAGAAAGTTCGTGAGTCCGAATTACGTTAGTCAGAATGTACGCTATGACGAAGTACGGTATTCAGAATGTTCGTTACTCCGATGTACGTTACTCCGAAAGTTTGCTACTACGAAGTACTGTACTCAGAATGTTCGTCACTCCGATGTACGTTACTTCGAAAGTTTGCTACTACGAAGTACTGTATTCAGAATGTACACTATCGCGAAGTACGGAACTCCGAAAGTTTGCTATCACCAATTACTCAATAATAATTGAGAATATTCCTCATTAGAGAGTATTTCGAATTAGTCAAGTATTATAAATGATGATTATTGTGCAAATAGGTTTTACAAGTCAGTAATTCTTCAGTAACTCAGAATGTTCGTCACTCCGATGTACGGAGTGACGAACATTCTGAGTACAGTACTTCGTAGTAGCAAACTTTCGGAGTAACGTACATCGGAGTAACGAACATTCTGAATACCGTACTTCGTCATAGCGTACATTCTGACTAACGTAATTCGGACTCACGAACTTTCGGAATGTTGAATCGTCTGAGGCAATCCGTCTTATTGAGGTAAATTACTTTTAAACTGTAGTGTGATGTTACAAAAAAAGAATTGAAGGAAGTTGTGTATCTTATCGTAGGTATAGACATTTTATGAGGAGTGATGAAATGCATAATGACTAAAAAAGTGATGGATGAAGAGGGAGAGGAAAGCCAAGGTTTGTGTGAAGATATGAACGAGAAAGGAGTTAATAATGTTGTGACGTCTGACAGGAGAATCGAAGATAAAAACGTACTTTGCCGACCCCAAGTAGAAAGGAACAACGGAAAGCTGATGAAGAGTGTGAATATTGATCATTACCGTTTCACCCCTGGAGGTTTTTTCGCTTTTCTGATATATTTCATTATTTTGTGAGTCGCCAGCCCAGAATTCTTATCAAGGGCTTAAAATTGACCAAATACTATACTAATAACGATGACGACAAAAAAATAATAAAACCTCCCATTGCAGCAGTACTAAGACTTAGTCCTCCATTGAACGCCGTGTTATCCGGTCCTGCTGTATTATTTTTTTGTAGCCTATTCTGTCCCATTCCTGGGCAAAGGCCTCTCCCATTTCTATCCAACTTAATCCTACACACACATCAACGGCATCCTTCATATGCTTACCTAGGTAAGTATGCACATTCACATAGCTAGCAAAACTCCGAGAGATAGGATAATTTGCGCTCGCATTAGTGCAGTCGCAGCGGATGCGTCGTTATCGCAACGCTTCCAAACATACTAGGAACTAGCTTCCTCCAGGATGCAAACACACTAGAGATTGTTGGTCAAATATTGGATGAAATGTTGGCTTGGATTAGTATGAACTTGACTTACTTCCTCGAGGTTTCGAACTGTAGATTGTTGGACAAACGTTGGATAAAATGTTTGCACGAATTGGTGTTGACGCATTGCGCACTGTGAGATGCAAACTGGAAATGAAAAAAAATGGCTGAGGAAGTGTTGTAGATAAATTTGAGAAAAGGTTATTCTACAGAAACGGAGATAGCCGGTTATGGTGACCAATTAAATGAAGCTTTAATTATCACTTGCCTCTATGAAAGGAAACACCGTGACTGTACTTTACATGCCTGAGAGATATTTCTCGACGGCATGTAAAGTCAAGATGCCCGTGGGCGACCTAAAGTCTCTGACACTAGGATATCACTCAAGCGGTTAAGCACTAAGTAACCATACGATAAATTCATAAATCAGTCATGAAATAATAGGTCTGCGTTTAACGCTATATAACTATTTCAGTCGTTGTTTACATACTATTATGAATATAATACCATGTAATACCATTCATGTAATTCACATCCCAATAACGATAAAACAGCATAAACGATAATAATTTCGTCGAAAGCTAAAAATATACGCCAATAATCCATTCATAGCACAATCAAAAATTTAAAATAATACAATCAACAAACTACCCAATCTGTTAATAGGGAAACAGCGAATCGAAAACTGGAAACTGAAATTCAAGTTGGAATAAGGGTGGCGCGAAACAAATTGTCGGGAATACGGAACAGTGAAATTGCATACATCAAGTTAACAAAGCAAAAGTTGAAAAAAATACGTAAAAAAAGTTTAATTGAAACTCTTGCCGGCTCGTTATTAAAATGCTAAATAGATTCATTCGTTGACTTTTCTACGCTAAATTTGCGTGGTAGGGCTGCTCGCTTTTGTGAAGTTTTCGATAGTTTTCAAATTTGGCAAAGGTTCTAGAATACTGGTGTTTTAGTCGTGTGATGATCGGTAAAAACGTTACCAGTTTTAACTCTGTGTTCGGTGAGAATTTATGTTAATGGGCTCGGCATATTCTTCTCAATATATCTTTCTACCGGAGAGTTCAAAACGATAGATTTCCTGTATCATTAAGGATCTGAACAACTCCTCTGATGCCACAGTAAACGTGGCCACCTACTGTGCCCATATATGAAAAGAAGAATGCATGATCCGTTTGTCTATCTTCCATAAAGAATTAATAATAATTAGCCAATAATATTTCTACTGCTGGGACACGGACTACCTTCTTGTTAATAACACTAATTCGCGCTACATTATAATACCTTTTCTTATCATTTTTGTCTAATCCTCCACTTACATCAGGGTCCAAATTAATCCCAACATCTTTTTTGATATTACCCAAACCTCTAAAGATATTTTCGCCCAATACCCAAACTTCAAGCTACTGCAATATCTATTACATTCGCCATTTGCATTTAGCGAGCCTCAACCCTACTCCTATTGAAGAACGGTCCACTTTTGCTTTATTACATTGTCTTCACACCTCGTCCTGGATTTACTGATCAAACATTCATTGATTATTCACTACCAAAGTCTCGTTTGCTTAGCTTTTACTTCAACTTACATTAACGTTTTCTTCATTTTCTATTTTTATCCCGCATGAGAATTTAATGATAAATTAGACTGCAGATTTATCTCAGTTGTAAGTTTAACGAGACTGCAGTCTCAATTATTGTAGCGTTTTACGTTTGGCAGTGAACATGTTTAATTACTTACAAGATAAAGTTTTAGTATCTTTTGCCATAAAAATAATTGAAGCACTTGCTTTAAAATGTTCAACGACTGCAATTAAACGATGAGCGTCTATTGTAGAAACTGAACATAAACTTTTCCCAAATGACCTAACTGCACTTAGATTCAACTCTTAGCCTATTGCCGGACAAAATCTTCTCTCTAATATTGTTAGATCACACTGTCGTTTCGGATCGCTTTACTACTTTATCAATCCAGTATTAGCTTCGGTAGCTGCAATCCAGCAAAATCTGTTGGGTTTGCAAGATTTTAAGTAAGATTTGGCTCACTCTGCGTCTTAGTAAGACACCAACTCATCATCTATGTATGCAAGCGTAATACCATTTTTCTAGATTTTCTCACATATACGGAAAAATTGTGTGTAATATTTCAAATGTTTCCCTCGTTCACAGCCGTATTTCTACAGAACAATACAAAACTATAATTTGTTTGTGTAAACAACGAAAATTTCGTGTATATTTCCATAAAGTTAGAGAGGATTTTTAAAATAACGATTGTTGTTGATGGCGCTTACCACTAGAACGGTTTGTGTTATGCGACGAATTTCATGACGCGGTCTTTATTTTATTATTATTGCACTCGGAAATATGTGGCTGGCCCTACAGTTTTTGAGGGCCATGTTATGTAATTGTGTATTGTTTTATGAAAGTCGCAAAGTGGCACTGGTGACTGAAAAGTTGAGTGGTAATTGGTTGTTATGGTTTGGGCTTATGGTATGATGATTTAAGCAAGGTATCGTAATATAAGTAAGCAAGATGATCATTATGCCTGGAAAACTGATAAATGATAATATAATTAAAAGAAAGTATGAAAAAAGTAGGAAATATCTCGATGATGGAGGCACAAGAACGCGAAGCTTGGTAAGCAAAGAGAGGCAGTGGGTGAAGTCGGACTGTGGATGATGATGATGGAAAAGGTAGATACGTTGCACCGACCCTAACAAATAAAGGAAAGGGCACGAGAATTATGATAATACAATGGAATTTTGTATATAATTGGTGTATATAATTATGCTCAATTTTGAAATTGTGGCAAGTGGGCGTACAGCCGTACATTATACAATAGTTCGTATAAACATGATTAGAGGCGCTATTTTAGGATTCATCAACAAACAACGGGATCGCAATTTCAGGTTCATTTGATTTGCATGTGAGCTTGGTCTTTTAATAGCTAGTGAGTCCATTTGCGATTGAAATTATTGTGGAAATATTCATCATTCAGATTGTTCGTGGACTATTAATTTTAGAATAGCAGTTATTGTCATGTCACTTTACGCCAATCACATTGTAAATCACATCGACGTAGATTATGTACATGGTATTCAATTTATTTTGATTGACTAGCTCTTTGCCTGCGACTTCGTCCATAAAAATTGCACGGCTAATATGCAGGATATAAATTTTACTTATACTCTATAGCATCTACAAATAATGTAGGTTTCTGGTAGTGAAAGAATAATCAGAATTGGGTTATTCCTTCTGGAGATTACCCCCTAAATAAAAAGCTACAAACTTTTACCTCTTTATGATATGTATTAGTATAGAGAACTGAAATAACCACTCCAGATTCAGATTGGTCTTCATTTTCTTCCTATTCTACTGTCTAAGTTTGTTTCTATCACAAAAGCACAATGAAACAAATTGCATCATCAGCCATAGTTTTTACAAAACCGACCCATATTTCCTCCGTCTTTAACACCTCACCCTAAATTATTCTCTTCTTAATTACGTTCCCGAGTATTAAACCCAGAGGCCGCCATTAAAACAGTTTCCACAACATTGAAAAACATACTACCCAAAATAACATTAGCGGTCCTACCATTAGTGAAAATTTTTGCGTCCATATTCCCGGGACACACCTGTCCTTGGGTTAAGTTGTCTAGGTCAGAAGGTAGCGGACCATCCCAAGGGTACATGGACAGGCTAACGAAAGTAATCAGGGGTCAAACACGAAAAGGTTTGAATATTTTTTGGTCGAATCCTTCTGTTTGGCATGTGTTCGTTGGGTTTCAGAGGATTTTGAGGATTGTTGTCTGATCTTGGTAAGTGCGGGAACAATATTTAGTTTGTAAAAAAGAACTACGTTATTGTAACTTTTTTATTTTTTATTGTATGGTTAACCCGGTGTCATAGTTTGTATGCTGCCCATGGACCTTTGACAGCTTCACAAGCCGCCGAGAAATATCTCTCAGGCATGCTGGTTTCCTCATGATGTTTTCCTTCACCCGAGCTTGTCTTGGGTTCGAAATCGAACTATCACTGTTACAATTTACTGAAATTATAATAAAGAAGTATTGGGGAAGAAGCGGCCAGAACGATGTTATCCAAGCACTTTGGCATTAGTCAATCTATCATCATTAATCATCTAGGTACATTTAGTGTTTTAGAACAGAAATTATCCTGGTAAACGCCAGAAGCAACCAAGAAACGAATTTACAACATTTTAATATTCGTATGAAAACATGTAATATTCTCACGATATCAAACCAAGTTATATTCACTTCAAAAGACAACACGTGCCTCAAAACACAAATTGAAGCAAGCAACAGACTAAATAGCCGTAGCAGCGAATCTATCAAACATTTTTACTTTACTTGCCAAATTTTGTCGGACCAAAACGCCGGTTTCATTCTCCTAACATATCCACCAAGCGTCTATGTAACAGATCTGGCTCTTTGATCCTTCGTGCACATTTGAATATATGTAAATTTCAAAAGGGGATGAGCACGAAAGCTTGGAAACTAAACGGCAACCGTGCCCCACTAGAATTTAATGTTGATTTTAATTCAAATATTGGTTCAGGATATTCGACTACAGTAAGTGTTGTCGGTGCAAATAGGATTTTAATTTCCTTTCAATTGTTTGCCGATGAAGTTTGCCCAGTTTTTAGTGGATTCAGTAAGTAATGAGTAAGTGAAGAGATTAATTTTGTGGAATAGGTACGTTTGTATGCAAATGTGGGTATGTAGAGGATATATTATGGGAACGGAGTGCATTATTAGCTTATCGTCGAGTGCAAGATCGCTATTATAGAAGAGGAATAGGACGAGGCGGTGCTATTAAACTGAACTTGGAATATTATGCTAACTAATATTATAAGTGCTAAAGAAGTTTGTTAATTTTTTAACGCCTGAACCACTGAAACGGTCATCCTGAATTTTTTGAATATACGTTATCAGGTGTACAGAAACGGACATAGGGTAATCTTTCATCTCGAAAAACGATAATTTACCGAGGAAAACAACACTAACAATATTATGATAAGAGATGGTGTCACGTTTCTTTCGAATCAAGATTAAATCGTAGAAACTATAGTGTATCACTACATTTATAAAATAAAGTCCTCCGCCTCGGCTGTCTGTCTCGCGATGAACTCAAAAACTACTGCACCGATTTCAAGCTGTTTTCACCAATAGATGGAGTGATTCTCGAGGAAGGTTTTAGTATAACTAACTAATTTGACGCGGGCGAAGCAGCGGGCATGAGCTAGTAATTACTAAGCCTTTAGCCACGAGCTTTTCAAATCTTAAATAGAGAAAATATTAATATTTGATACAATTCAATAAATCCTTTGTAAGAGGGTGATGGAAATATTAAAATTATTCATCTACTTAATGCGATTCAATTATTGCCTAACTAATGGTTCCAAAATGTAACGCGCCTGCAGATTTGTAGTGACAGTTGTAATAATTTGAATCATTCAATTAAACTGACGATTTTTCAATTTTTCCTGTTCAAATATTGTTTGTATAGTTACGTACCCCTCAGCCGATAACAATGACACCTTTATATTCACATACTCTACACACAATCCACATACGCCAGTACTCTGGAGGAGTAGGAAAAGAAAATAAAGAAAAAACAGTTAAGTAAATTGTTTCTCTGGGACTTTGTCGTGTTTTGTTGTCGCGGCGCTTTTCTGGTGGTGGCCACTGTTGATTCTGGTTTTTAGGAAATGTAGTGGTTTGGGAACAATACGTCAGGCTTGTCTCGAATTAAACCGAAGCCTATTAAGTGCTATCAATAGTCTGGGGTATTACCTACATTAAAATTGGATTCAAATTAGATTTTAGCATTCGTTTTGGACCAACTCACAAATCAACTTCCACAAAACCGTAATTGGCAGACTATTCTACTTGTGCTAAAAACCACATTTCCAAAACTAGAAGAAGTAAACAAACAGACTAGATTGAATAAATTCAAACCACATTTAGTTCGAATTCCCCTGGCTTCGTACCTAACATCTACATATGTATGTACTTTCCCGTTCCGTCCGTCGACCAACTTTTTCCAATCTCGTAGATAGGAAAATTTAAAATGCTTATTGGAAAATTCAACTTATCTGGACATTAGTGGATGTGAATGAAGTTTGCTTGAAAAACTGGGAGTTTGGAATAACATTTTTTGTCTAATAAGCAGTGATTGGCTAGCTTGTTTCTGTGAAAGATTTTCTTTTTCAATTTTTTGTGATTGGTCTGCAGTTTGAATTGGAAATGTGTTTATGATATAGCTTTTTATGTATAAAGCGGTTTCTCTGCTATTCACATTTAAAATGTGAATAGCAGAGAAACCGCTTTTAATATAAAACTTTTCATCCGTTTAGAAGTTGTGACTAAAATTCTCTAGGTTCAGAGTTTGGATTTTACTATTGACTGCCTCGTTGGTCTAGTAGTCGCAAGTGTGACTACCGAGCATGAGGTTCGCGGTTCGATTCTCTGTGAGGGCATAGTGCCTGCCGCCCGCTTGATGGCAATGGGCTCGCCCCCTATTACATGAGACTTAAATATAACTGGTGAAATGTGGGATATTATATTATGTTTTGTGTAATATGCAGACAACAGCAAACACAGAACACGATGTTAAGTATCCTATCGTTTCATCTGCTACAATAACTTAATCCATCTAAATGGTTTAACAAAGCATAAGTTCAACACATACTCAAACAAGGAAATAAACCCATAATAAAAGCTACTTCAGCACTTCACACAATAAAAACAAAACAGCATCTCGAAACTAAACCAACATTGGGTCTCTGGAGATCCGACGATTGTCTTTGGAGTTCATACTTTCCTAGTAGCAAGAACTTTTCTTCGTACAAGCATAGATAGTAGATTGTAGCTTATCACAAAGAAAAATAATCAAATCACTGCTAAAAGAAAGTCGTGCACAAAGAACGAGGTATCTTCAAAAGATAATCACAGCACTAGTGGTGTCGACCTTTTGCCGAAACCGAATTTCGAGGACGTGACGTTTCGGTTATTTTTCGGCTAAAAGGATTTTGTTATGGGGTTACGTGTAAACAGCTTATCCAACTGATGTATAAGCTATGGTATTGTATGGTTTTATTTTTCCTTTATATTTCATAATGGAGTTTATTTACGTAAGTGGGTTAAGCGAATGGAGCAATAGACTACAAAGAAAAATACATCATCATCATTTTCTTGCTTTTATCCCAATTCAGTTGGGGTCGGTGCTGCATGTTCTTCTATATTTCTCAATAGACTCTTCAATGAATTACATACCCTGAGTGTGATCTGTGTATTTTTGTGTCTGTGTCTGTTTGTAATTTATTTATTACACTATCATAGACGACACGGTTGGCGCAGTGGCTCAAGCAATGGCCTGCTGCGCTGCGTGTCGCGGGTTCGATCCCCGGACGGAACAAATATTTGTATGATCTACAGATAGTTGTTTCGGGTCTGGGTATTGTGTATGTGAGTTTAAATGTTTGTGAACGCACCCACGATACAGGAGAAATTCCTAGTGTGGGGCAACGTTTTCAAAAAAAAAAAAAAATAATAATAATAATAGTCTCTAACTGAATACATAATTATGAAAGTAGTGTTATAAGTACCTTATTTTTCTGTCTATCTAAACAGATAAATAGGAAAATAAGGTACTTATAAATACCCATGCCAGAGAGGCTTATTCCACAAATCCCCCCTGAAAATTAGCATGAACATTAAACCTGAAGTTTTCTTAAATAATAATAATTTCACGTGTAGTTAGTTTATAAAATAAATAGAATAAACAATATGGCGTGTTCGTTTCTCTTTCCGGGAAGAAATACAATACAAAAATTGCTTATGACCAATTCGTAGAAAATTACTTACCGAATAATGTAGTTTCGGTTTTCGGCCTCCCAAAAACGTAATCCATCACTATTAATTTGTAAACTGAATAAAGCAATATACGTATAGAATTTATTTTCTTAACACAAATTGTGGAAATAGTATTAAGAATTAATTCGTTTTAAGTCTCTTCTATTTAGAGGCAACAATTACTGTCTGTGGTGACGTATTAGACTAGTCTAGTGAAATAATTACCTACGTTGTTAGAGTAAATGGCACTTTATTGTGGTACTTTTACGAGTTAGAAGAGAAAAGATGATTTGTTTAAGCACCAGTCTCACCTTTACTAACTACTAGCGATCGACTATTTTTCTTGCTCTACAAACTACTATACAAGATTGTATTAAAAAACACGCGGATGACACCACCTTATTTGCAACCACTTCGTAACACTTGGAAGAGTTACTGTCAAAGATGACTGTATTTCGTTACTCCGAAGTTCGAAATACCGAAGTACGGTATACAGAAAGTTCGTGAGTCCGAATTACGTATTAAAGAATATTCCTCATTAGAGAGTATTTCGAATTAGTCAAGTATTTTATATAATGATTATTGTGCAAATAGGTTTTACAAGTCAGTAATTCTCAATTATTATTGAGTAATTGGTCATAGCAAACTTTCGGAGTTCCGTACTTCGCGATAGTGTACATTCTGAATACAGTACTTCGTAGTAGCAAACTTTCGAAGTAACGTACATCGTAGTGACGAACATTCTGAGTACAGTACTTCGTAGTAGCAAACTTTCGGAGTAACGTACATCGGAGTAACGAACATTCTGAATACCGTACTTCGTCATAGCGTACATTCTGACTAACGTAATTCGGACTCCCAAACTTTCTGTATACCGTACTTCGGTATTTCGAACTTCGGAGTAACGAAATACAGTCGTCAAAGGATGGAACGCGTGAGCCATGAGTTTGGGCTAAAAATTAATCGCAGCAAGACCCAGGTGATGATTGTGGACCGTGCCAGGAATAATTCGCCAGAAGTGACCCAAATGGCGAATTGCAACGTGGTCCAAACTTACATCTATCTTGGGGCTCTAATTTCGAACAATGGCGGGTGCATCGATGAGATCAAACGACGTATGGGCATCACAAGAACAGCGATGGACAGGATGCGGAAAATATGGAGGAATAGAAACATAACTAAAGCCACGAAGACCAGGCTGGTTAGGACGCTTATATTCCCCATATTTCTTTATGCAGCTGAAACCTGGACCTTACGAGATGTGGAAAGGCAGAAAATAGATGCTCTGGAAATGTGGTGCTGGAGAAGAATGCTTGGGGTGTCGTGGACCGAGTTTCGCACGAACGTCTCGATACTTCAAGAACTCGGTATCAGGCAGCGTCTGTTTTCAACAGTACAATCTCGCATCCTGACATTCTTCGGACATATTTCCCGGCGTGGCAATCCAAGGGAAAGTAGAAGGCACTATACCGCGCGGAAGGTCACCCACGCGTTGGACTGACCAGATCAAGTCTGCCATTGGAGGTTCAGTTAACGAATGCAGCAGGATGACCTCTAGCAGGCAGCGGTGGCGAAATGTCGTGAAGTGCATCATATCTGCCCCTTCCAATACTGCTACTTAACGATCACGACCGCTCTGTCAAGAGCGTACCGGATAAGAAGAAGAAGATTAAAAAACAACACACTTTATCATCACCTACCTTGCCTTTTACCAACTACATTGGATCGGCATCCAGTCTAAAGAGATGCAGCTGAATACTAGTATTTTACATAGAGCGATTACCTATCTGGACTCCACAATTCAGTAGTGGGTAATATCATATGATACACCTTGTAAGACTAGTTGTCAGACTTTCGGCCACTAATGTCAGCCGCGACCAACGGTTTATCGTGTTTTCTGTGACACGGAGGCAATTCGGTATGAAATGAATGGTCACCCTTTCCTGGCGGCTTAACTTTAAAGATCAAGCCGTGTGTCTGTAACTGTATAGCTACGAGTTTTATGTAAAAGAGATAGGTACTTATTATAATATTAATGGTTGAAAAATTCGAAGACACCTACCAATCCGCATTGGGCCCGCGTGGTAGCCCATTCCCTATCAAAGAGAGGAGGCCTGTGTCCCAGCAGCAGTGGGAACATTAATAGGCTGTTGATGATGATGAATGGTTGATCACTGTCTCTGTTTACGTTGTTTGCGAGACCTCCGACAAACAAACCACTCGCTTTTAGGTGCATGCTCTTTTCATTTATCGCTTCTCGCTATAGGACAAGTTCCGTACTGTGTTTTCGATTGGAAATTCAGTGAGAAAACCTGGTTTATTTTGTACGGGAGAGTAGTCATTATTGCTTATCAAAGACTTAAGTAGCTGTGTGTTTACAACTTGGAGGAGCTTTCTAGAAGATGATTTTCAGTAGTGCATTCTCATTAGTATGAATGGAAGTAACTTTGTCTGTCTGTATGTTATCTGTTCACGTATTAACGGTTAAACAGATTTAGATTATGAAAGTTCTAAAGTAGAGTAGAGTTCTAGAGTAGAGCTTGGCCTGAGTTAGGACAACGGACGATTTCTATTTCGGTATTTTCAAATTATACTAGTCCCTCATCGTATGAGAAGCTCATTCAAAGTGAGGTCAGATAATACTGGTTATGAATAACAGGATGTGTTGCTGTGTGTACGTCTACGATGGATATTTTCCGACCACGACGCGGCACTAACTGCGCGCGGCGCAGTGTGTAGCGGCGGGATACTTTCAAAAAATAATACAGGGAATCTTCCTTGGGGATTCAATTCTGTTTTCCATCCAAACAATATCCAGCATTTCGAAAATACACAGAATAGTTTTCAGACTAAACATTTTCTTTTACTGGTACAACCGCTACACTTCTTAAGCAAATTATTTCATCAGTGCCCAGAATTGTAGCACTCATTCGTTTCATTGCATTAAAGGTTCCTTCCCCCATTACGGGATTAGCTGTTCGTATATTTACTTCGCGTTTAACAACAGAACCTCCTTTACCTAAATAACTCAATACAAAGTTTATGTACAGAGTAGTGAATACAGAAGGTTCATACTACGAGTGATTCACTTCAGACACCCAAAGTGCACTCTTGACTGTCAGTCGATCGATATTGTCGTTCGTTAGGCAAAAATATGACAGCCTTCCCACCGATGATGAGGGAACGATTACCTATTGGCAACTTTCACTCATCAGTGTCCTACACTTATCCCAATTTATTTAGGGTCGGCACCATGGATTCTTCTTGTCTGTCTTCATATTTTCAGTCACTAGCACTACTTCCAGTCTTGCTCGTATGTACTCATTCCCTACTTCATTCAGTCGCATAAATCCCTCTAAGCATTCTCATAATTATCAGCCACATGCAAGTGACTTTCACTCTCCTTATAAGATAGGTTCACTATCAAGTTAATCAAGAAGCAAAAGTAATCGCTCAGTGGACTCTGGCTACACATTTTTCTTACTCGTTGCTCGCGAATTCTTTTCTTGTCTCTAACATTACTCATCATCGGCTAGACTTCTGTGTCGCATTGTAAGGATATGTCTTCCTGTACTATAATCATCAACTTATAATCTATCTACTGCCAGACCGCGACTGTTCCTAAATTACCCTAGATTTATAAATAGAATTTACGTTTTTCCTAAATCATATTAACATTAGTGTTACGGTCAAATCAAATCAAATTATTTCTTTGCAAACATGGGTAATGTACATAGATGTTATTTTTTATAATAAAGTTCTCCATATTTTACCTTCACATAGGCATGCAAATATTAGGTTTACAAGTTATATAATATTGGAAATAAGTGGCATAGTAATGGAATTCATACAATAAAAATATAAAAATGTCAATTTGGCCAAAGTAAAACAGAATTAAAATATTATCAATAATGTCACGGAAACGGATATAAAATATGCCAATGAAACAATAAGTAATTCAATGAGTCAGTAGTCAGTTAAATACAAAAAAAAATAAAAAAACAATAATTAGACAATGTCAATCTGGTCAAAGTAATAAAAATTCCGGTTTCTTCTTCAAAGTTAGGACACAATCCACAAGACAAGACTGTACTTCTGTACAATTCTGTGATTCGTTCGCGGTTCTCTACGAGATCATGACGTTACCGCAATTCAATTTGCTCTGGGGAGCGTATGAGGAAATGAAATACACGCGGATGTCAAAGCTTTTAGAACTGAGTTCAACATTTTATAAAGATGGATGTTGACGTTCGCTTTATTATTTTGTGGTTTGAATAAGAATTGATTTAGAAAATAGTAGCTTTACTACTATTTTTTTTTATTCTTGTTAAAAATGATAACAGACTCGTGAAAGTTCTGTTTAAGAATTTAATTCTTCGTCTTTTCGTATCAATGTAAAATCTGTACAGTTTGGGTCCATATAGTGGCTACGTTTAGGTTGAAAATCTCTCAACCATTTGCGGGCCCAGGTTGGTCACTATAGAAATAATCTTAGGTTTCATCGACACGATGAGCACGATGGTGGATGATGCTGCTGATGATCGTTCAAAGTGCTAATGAGAAAAACATATTGAAAGGAAACCTCCAAGAATAAAATTTTAAAAGTTAATAAAACTGAAAGTGCAAAAAACCTAAAGCTAAACTCCTAACAAAGAAATAAGACAACACAAAAGGAAATGCTGTTTGATAAAATAACTTGACTCTAGCCAGCGAAACTTACAGACCCTAGTTCCAATTTCGTTAACAATCATTTCCTATGGACTGTTTTCTAGAAGTTAGTAGAAATCCACCATGTTCCACGAATAGTTAAGCGCGATTCGAAATTCGAACTTTACGTCAAAACAAAATTAAATGGCAAAAGGTATATAAGGACAGAGGCCCTAGCATGAACTCGCGACGTGAATGTTGCATTTTGAGCCAAGTCTTTTTCTGTTTAAGTAGTTTTATTAGGGTTAGAATTTTATCCCATAGAACACTTTGGGGAGTTGTAGCTTCCAAGTGCAGAATTCTTATTAACCGACTTCTAAAAAAAGAAGGAGGTTCTCAATTCGGATATTTATATATATATATTTTTTTATGTTTCTTCGGGCATAACTCCGTCACTTGCTAACCGATTTGAAAAAATATTTTTTTGTTGGAAAGGGTATACTTCCCAAATGGTCCCATAATTATTTTATAATTTTTTTATCGAAATCGGACAAGCGGTTTTTAAAAAATCGACAAAGCTCAAAAAAAAAACTACATTGTCCACATTATGACCCATGAACATGTGAACCACTAAAAAGTGCAAAATAAAAACTTTTTAACAAAAAATAAAAACCGACTTCAAAAAAAAAACACAAAAAGTCAAAAATAAATTAGTTTCTGAAGTCGGTGGCAAAAAAATGAAATCAAACAAACAAAAGTCACCGACTTCAGAAACTGATTTATTTTTGACTTTTTGTGTTTTTTTTTGAAGTCGGTTTTATTTTTTGTTAAAAGTTTTTTGGAATCAGTTCAGTTATTCTGAAGATTACCACCTTTATGCAAACTCTAGGTACCTCTTACAGTACTTTCTGTGGCAAAAATGTAAACAAAACTCATCATCATTCTTGTGCCCGTATCTCAATTTTTTTCTGGCCGGTGCAACATGTCTTCCATACTTCTTCTTCTTCTCTTCTTCTTAGCGTGTCGATGACAATTTAAATTGAGTCTGCCCAAAATTTAGCGACGAGTTTGGCATTTTCAGTTCCAATCATTCAACACCTACTGTTATAATTTCTATGCCATTCTCGTTTCAGCATTTGGTGGAAAGAATGCTTACGCCGGGAGCAGCAAACACTGCGTTACCGTGTTTTGGGTGACAGATCTCGGCGATAAGCGTGAGTCCATCGATGTGTGGCCGGCTTTGGGTTTCATCTCGATGGGTCTCTTGCACGCAAAGAATGTCGCAGTATGTTTTGCGGCATAAATCGGAAAGAATTTCTGATTTATCTTGAGAGAACCCTTCGATGTTAATCGAAACTACGCACAAAGCCGGTTTTGTAGGAGGACTTGGGATTGTCATCGTGGTGAAAGGATTAGCCAGTCAGCGTGGGGACTCGCTGACTGCCCAGGGTGCGCCGGACGTATAGTAGTTCAGTAAATACGTCACTCGGGGAGGCTCCTTTCATGCACCCCATATGAACATTATATCTTCCAGACTTCTCTACAACTCGTCATGTCAGCAGTCACCTCCTTTCTAGCCATATCATCCTTCACACAGTCCATCCATCGTTTCTTTAGTCTTCCTCTATTTTTGCAGCCATCCACATTCATACTCAATATTTTCCTCATTCCTTCGCATCACATATTAACCAAACTGATATAGCTTATGAATTTGTATTTTTGATTCACAGTCGTCCGATTATCCGAAATCAATTGCGCGTTTGTGTTAGACCTACACTTTAGTTAAAACTTTTAACCCTTATTTACACGAAAAATCCTTAATTTCATCCTGGCTTTTGATTAGTTTTCCAGTCAATAGGTTTTAATTAAAAATCTCGGAACATACGAGATTGTTTGTTCTGTTCAATGAATATTTAGAATTTGGATAACTACCTAACGGGAGTAAAGTTCAATTTGATTGTACTGTTTTTAGACCGTAATTTTTGTTTAACTAATATAAACTTTATGTAAGTGTGTTTAAATATGTACTCAGTTTGAATCTAAGTTCATGTGCAAAACACCCGATTTGAATTTATTATTATTGACAGATTTTGAGTGGGCCTCAAAATTTTACCTTGTCACTATTGCTGGAATATATCATGTTTCCCAATTCAGTTTGCATAATTCTTCCATTTTTATTGATACACCACAGACCAAGTAGTCTCTACCTGTAAACTATACAAAGATTGTCTCTAGCGATAACACAGCCCATTGTTTTAAAATGTTTTCTTCTATGAATGTTACTTTTATGTACAAAATAATAAAGAATATTCTATTAACTTGAACATAACATAAAATCTCGCCTGTAATCCCCGCCGGGTTAGGCAGAGGTGTACCTAATGGTACACCCATATTATTTGACCAGTAATGTTTAAGTCCCTTGTAATAGAGAGCGAGCCTAATGCCCTCAACCGGGCACAAATCCAGACTTCATGGCTGCTACTGAGAAATTCCTGATTGAAAAACCCAATATCTTAGTCTTGAAATCTTCCTCATTTTCAATTTGAACAATTTTAGCCAGTGTTTTTTTTTGAGTGCATCCCTTTTTCAAGGCTTGGGTTTAAGAAATGGTTTTTCGCTACAATGGGTCTGACAAACGTTTTTTACTTTACACACCAAATAAATCTACAAAAAATTACAAGAAGAACTGTGTTTTTATTTTTTTCATTTCTTAAAAAATGACTGAGATATTTACGATCAAAGTGCGTATTTCCGCCCGAAGGTTTTTAAAAACGCGGGCGGGCGCTCACTACCCATGACGTCACAACTCCCACAACCACGCTCTCGTTTGCACGCCCGTGCGCAGTAAAAATTAAAATTATAAAGTTCTCTGTGGTAAAAATGGAAAAAAATACTGTATTGTGCCTCGGTGCTTCAATTCAACTGTTTAAACACCTGATAAACTCTTTTTTTATGTGCTTGAGGACCCAAAAAATGAAGAAAAAGTGGATGACACCCAAAAAAAGAGTTGATTCAATAGGTCCTAAAACTAAAGCGCACTGCTGTGAAGACCATTTCGATTTTATTTTCTTTTCATTTAAAAATAAAATTAATCAAAAATATATGGTTTAGTACCTTTAAAACTATAATAATGGTAGGTATTTGCCTACTTACAAAACTGGTAACTACGTAAATACCTATTAAGACTTACTACATTCTGTTTAAGGGTAAATAGTGACGTTTTCTTTTAGTTTATACCTACTAATAAAACACATAAAATAATCATCGACAACCTCGAGATTCGAGATGTTGATTTTGTACCTATAGGTACTAACCAAATGAAAGACACACTTTCAGTTAGGTTTAAGTTTGAACAAATACCTACCCAGGAGTAGGTAATGCTTACTTACTTAGAACATTCCTATATACCTTTTCATCGTTATTCCACGATTTTCAGCTGCCATAAAATCCTGATTTTTCATGAAATATTGTGTCACCAAGTCACCATCAAACTATTCACTCTTGGCAGATTGTTCGACTGACATATTGTTAGAAAACCTTCCATTCTAAACAATACACGTTTCACTTTAGTGTAATCGGATATAAAGGATAATATTATTATTACTTTGAAATACAAGGACACTATAAGTACGACGACAACGACCAGGCAAAAGGAGAACCTATGTATTAAGGATCGAAGCAAGTGGCGATCTGTGATTTCTGCCTATCCCCATGGGAAAAGGGCGTGAGTTTATGTATGTATGTGTATGTATAAAGACCATAATAGGAAAACGAAGACGATCGAAACAAAATAAAACGAGACGCGCCTAATTTATTATGGTCAACGCACCGGAATAAGTGCCGCGCAGTGACGCGGTCGCGGGCTGAACAGGGTTGTGACGTATTAGTACGAGCGCGCGTAATCTCGGAAATTCAAAAAATTACTTAAACTTCTCGGCGTTATAACTTCGGAAATACTGCAAGTATCGAAGTAAAACAAAAACTAATGTAATGTACACGTTTTACACTTCGATTTTAGGTGTATTTGATACGAATATTCTGACCCTTTTGTGTTCCCCATTCCGGAACGCACCGTCAATTCTGTCCGATATTTGTTGGTTTCGCCACGTGAACGCCAAATCTTATTTGCCAAGAGGAAAGCCGAATAGAATCCGAGTACAGGATTATTTTTAAGAAAAGCATGTGTAGATATTTTTGAATCATTCCATCGGGAAATCGTATGTATTCACTAACTATGTATTCAAGGGCAAAACAAGTTTTACCCTTGTTTCCTTTATCAGGTTTTCGGAGTTAATAACCAGAAGTCCAATATTTGATGTAATAAGCTGTTGGGATCCTTTTATCTAAATTCTAACAACAAAAGCTATTCCAAATGTTATAATTTCATCATCTGAATAGACCAGATGAATACCAATATTTTACATGGAGTGACTGTCTAATTATTTACTCAATTAAAATCTTCAACTAATTAGTTTACTCATGGACCATCCATCACTTTTGAGCCATATGCGTTTCATCCTTTCTCATAACATACCAAGAAAAGCGACTTTTAATATTTCTCTGTACCACTTTTAAACTTCCGCTAATATAATCATTCCTTTATCCTTTCTTGTCACTCCGCACATCCATCTCAACATTCTCATCTCCGCTACACGCAATCATTTTTCATCCATCTTTTCTATAGCAACGAAAATATAAGCACAAATAAAATTATATCTAACAATACTGTCCAACAATATCCGTCCCTCGTCTTTCACATCTAAACCGTGCAAAACATAAGACGACCCAACAAAGCCGTCCCTATTATATCAGATTTGAGATAAGCGCGGCATTCAATTGAAACCCAGGACAAACCTGCTTAATTCCGAGCGTTGTAGCCACCTGTAATCCAGGACAGTTCCTGGACAGATGTAATAGCTAGACCAGTGGTTCCTAACCTTTGTTGGACTTTGGACCACTTATTTTTGTTAGCATTTATTTTTTGTTATAAATACCGTTACTTTCATACCCAAGCAATAAAAACCTATTATTTTGAAATTACAAACAGACTTTATTCATTGGTATAGTCAGCCATATTTTAGCTCTAAGAGAGACCACTGTCTGTGATTTGCCGACCAATGAGTCAGACACTGGACTAAGGGAAATCGTGGCTATTGCGGTAGGTCTGTTGCTTTGTCTAGTCCAATTACTGCGGGGAACTGTGACGGGAGGTAACGGATGGTCTTATTGTAAATGCCTCAGAAATTATGGTTTTAGGGCGTGCCGTTCTTGAAATACTGTAGATTTGACTCGTAGCAGGAAATTAATATAATTCTAGAGAATGAATTTACGTCACTCGAGTTTTATTAGTTGACATAACTTACTGATTTTCTTTTTGTGTTTTAGTTTATTGAGAATGTTTTGTCACATGCACATTTTTCTGACATGACTAACGGTAATATTTAATTTGGAACTTTGACAATATCTCCGTAACTATAAAGTTTCCAGGTATGTCCCGATCAAAAAATTGGTCGCAATGACGAGGACAACACGAGGTTTTCGGCTTAGTTATGAGTATTTTAACACCCTTTATTTTAAACAATCTTTTTGTTACAGCAACATCACTAGTAACGTATGCAGGAGAGCGGTACGATTTCATTCTGGAAGCCAACAATGAAATAGACAACTATTGGATCAGATACCGAGGCCTGATGGATTGTGACGAAATGTGAGTATCCTTCTAGTCAGTCTGCATGACAGTAGGCATGTACTTTTGTGCCCGTATCTAGATGAGATGAGAACCCCAACAACCACAAACAACAACAACACAACAAAAATAAAAGGCTTGACAGATAATGGTGATGATAAAGTCTCTGCTTATCGCATTCGTCGGACACGGACGTGTTTCCACTGTGCACGGCACGAATTTTATTCGCGTTTTGCGCGGCCATAGCCGCTGCCCGTTTGCACTATGAGTTCTAAACCACTCATAGTGAATGAGTTGCTGGCTTTCCTTGTCCATGCTATTGACTACATGGACGAGGTGAGCATTCTGCAGATATGCCGGTCCAATTTCAAAGAGGACGACATCAGCAGCGGAAAGCTGTTACTGTTCCAGTCACTGGGAAAACTGGACGAGATGCCCTCCCGCCGCAGAGATGGGACCGAGAAGAGTATTCAAGATATCGTAGATATGTTGAAGAAGACTGACCCGGACGACGTGCCAGACTTCGTGGCGAAGGAGCTGAGTAAGCTGCCCCCCGTCACATTCGATCACGTCGACGTTACACGGCTGCTTAAGGACATCACTTCTTTGAAAGCGGAGATGACCAAGATGCAGTCCAGAATGGAGGTATCGGAAAATACCAATACTGAGCTACGTGCACAAATAGCGTTGTTGCGCAATGTAGGTTCAGTAATTGGGTCACCTGAGGCCTCTAAGGTGAGCACACATCGAGGGGCGCTAAATGCATCCATCGGCAGTTTTGAGTCGGCGAACACAAGTGCGTCACTAGCTGCCGATAACGCTGAGCAAGCGCCGCCCGATGCCGCCGACGCCCGCGCCACAACACCGGCTGCGGAATCGACACGCGTAGGCACGTCGACCCCTGAACGTGCCTATGCTGAAATTGCCGCCACTGGCAAATCTGATGCGTTGCAGCCCAAGCAACAAACCAGAAAAGGGAAGAAACCGAATAAGGGTGCTCAACCAGCCCTGCCTGTGGTACGGAGCTCCTTGCCGAACCAAGTTGATGAGGAGGGTTTCACGAAGGTGGAAAGGAAGAAGAGGAGGCCCTGTTCTCGTAACTTGTGCGGAACCGCACCGAGTGGACCCAACATGTTGTTGCGTTCAGCTGTGCCTACGACGCAGCTGTACCTCTCTCGTCTGCATCACTCCACGACGGTTGAAGAAGTCGTGCAGTACTTGAAGGTGAAGACCAACTGGACTCTGAGGGTTGAAAGGTTGGAATCACGCCACAACATCAACTTTAAGTCGTTCGTGGTACGGGTTCCAACCCAGCATCTACAGACCTGCATGAAAGAGGACTTTTGGCCGAAAGGTGTCTTATATCGACGTTTCCGGGGACGATTACGTGACACCTCGCAGCGTAACACGACGCCGTCAACCTTACGTGTGTAGTTATAGTTTATAAGGTTATTTCATATGTATTAGTTTGTTGTTATTGTTTTATGTTATTTGTGTATTTTACCTATGGGCCTTAGAAGCCTGAAATAAATGTTTATTATTATTATTATTATTATTATTATGATTAGAGATCTAGCTAGTAGCTATGGCAATTATTTCACAAAACTTTCTGTGTAAATCGATGAACTTGATACATCTTTTCATTGTTTCACTGAATTTGAAAGTAATGATGAAGAACCTATTGCGAAAACGTACTAATAAATATTTTTTTTACATACAGATTCACGAAGGCAAAGCAAGTTGGTGTACTACACTACGAAGGAGCGATGGATTTGGAACCTCCCGGCGACCCTACATGGGAAGAGCTGCATAATGACGGATTGGTAAGTTTATACAAAAAATAAACTGCGCTCTACTACAAATTTTAGGAGTGAAAAAGAAGAAGAAGAGCTACCTAGAGTTTTAATGCGACCCATGGACTTCTGACATGCCGTTGAGAAATATGTGTAGCTTGTGATAGATGTTGGGTAGCTGGTGAGGCGCTGGTTCGTTGGTGCCGGGGAAGATTCAATAAAATACGAGAATAATAGAATGTACGTCTGTATTGGACCAGTATCGCAGATGGAAGGGAATAGTGTTGCCACTATTTACAAGAGGATTTATATTTAATGTTGGTGTTGCAAAATAATAATTAAAATCTCCAACAAAATATCTCTCAGGCATGCTGGTTTCCTCACAATGTTTTCCGTTGTCGTGTCTTGGGTCCGATCTTAAGGCCTATGACTTGGCACTTGGCAGTCTGACGACCATACCATAAGGCTATCGTTGCTTAAAGAAAGACTGAAAACACGACATGTAAACGTAACGTAAATTTAATCGATTTTTGTACCGAAAGTTAGTCAAAACGACCCTTCGGTAACAGAAACGATCTGATACATTAATCGGGACCAAGAAGTCATCTAGATTCCTGTCACATCCTGCTTCACCATACAACAACATCTACCCAAAGCAACTCTTACCGAACAGGGCTGCACACAACATAACCATTATTTTTTCGCTACCTTCCATTCAACACCTCGCAAACGACCGCCCCATGCAAATATTGAAATAATAAATTCAGTAAAAGCGCCATATCATTGCATATTCAACACAACTAGCGCACAAGGTCACATTTTTAACGCTATAAAAGTGTATTGGGATCAGTTTCTATACATCGATGTACGATATAGCACCCTTGTGTGTCATAAAAACTTAAGGATAGTAGTTTGCCTTTATCTTGATATGACAGCTTCCCTTTTCGCATAGATTAGGAAGTTATAGAAGTGACTTTGGTTTCGAATGCATTTTATATGCTTATTCACTATCACTGCTTCTGGGTAAGAAACGATGGATATAGTTAGAGTCAGAGAGATAGGTCCTCTGACTTGGCTTTACATGCCGTTGAGAAATTTATCTAAGGAACCAGAAAATCAAAGACGATTCATCCATTTCGCTCTGAATCCACACGTTAGATTTACAGACAACTTTCATGGAAAGGAAGTTTGTGTCCCAGCGGAGAGGTTATGGCTAATTATTATGCATTTGCATCGGTATCAACATCAAGTTTCGCTTCTATACTATCTTCTTAATCAACGTCTATGGTTATCATAGATACGCATAATAAAGTGATATTTATGGCCGTCTGTTTTGCGGTTCGGCCAGTTGTTGAAGAGGGGACGGAAGCCTTTATAGCGAATGATGGTATTATGAAAATATGATATTTAGTAGCAACTACCCATGGTTTTCGGCTCAAGGCTTTGGGCACCTATACCTATGATAACAGTATACGTTGGTTTTTCTAGTGAAAAGCTCTGTGTTTAAAATGTAATAGTTTGAATTAAGTACAACGATTAATATAAGCAACTGCACCTGAGCTAGGCTGAGCCGGTATTTCAGGTCACAGTTAGAAATACGGTCAATTGTAATAACAAGCGTGTCTAGGTGAATCCTGTTCATCTTTACTTTACAGGTAAATGGGCACCCTTTTTATTTTCGTTGTTTGGGGAATCATCAAATGACGGCTCTGGGCGGAGTGGTACGTAGTGACAGACTTCTACTGACTGAAAACCACCCATGTCCCTTCTTAGCCCTTGTGCCGAGGCCGCGGTATCTCCTTCGAACAACCCACAGTGGTTGGGCTATCCTTTGGCATAATTACTTTGAAGTAAAAATCTTATCAATTCAGAAAAAGTGTCACAGAAACATTTATTAGCACGAATCTGATCCTCGAGACTTTGGGCACGTTTTAATCGGATCATGCGACATTAATAAATTCCATCATTTTAAAACTTCTCTACAATAGAATTACGAAAGATCGGACCCTAAATTACGTGCCCTGTTAACAAGATCTTAGGACTTTGTCATTCATTAACCCCTTTTGGGGGCCTAAGTTTTTGCCCACTTTTATACTAAGTTCGTAAAGAAATAGGACCAGCTGATTCTGTTGAGAAACTTTGTAATTTAGTGCTGTAACTTGTCACGTTGCCTCTTTGCGGTTTTAGAACTAACTAGAATTAATTATAAAGGTTCTTAATACAATAAAATTATCATACTTGCTTTTATTTTGCTGATATATTTTTATAAACACTTGTTCACGTCTCATTTTAAAAGCAAGATTGGACCGGTGTTTCGTACCTGACTACTATGAGAAGAAACAGTCAAAAAATACTCAAACAGACCACTAGACATAATCCTGGTCTACTCACATGAGGACTAAACAGATTAGTGTCCGAGATAGTCTATAGTCGATTAGTCTTTTGAAGAAAGAACCACACAGATTTGAGTGAACTGGTGTGGTTTTTTCACGAATGTCCGAAAGTATCATAATAATGCGAACATAATAATATGGCCGTGATACAAAATATCTTTTGTTAGTAGAGTTAAATACTTTGGCATTTAAAGTTGTTGTGGTTACAACAGAATAGACAAAGGGGCTCTAAAAACTGTTAAACACATCCGTATTAAACTCAATTATGTATTAGTAAGTATAAACATAGACTACATGATATTAAATAGTAGGTTAGCATTTGAAATGGAAATGTATAACTTTTTTCTTGTGTCAATAAAAATATTTATTATTATTATTATTAAATGGTTGAGGTTCGTAAGTTTCGTAACATTGGTAGACGTATTATTTTTATTAGTTATGGATCCGAAAAGAGCGGGTTATTGCTTTTTGACGATATTTTCCTTAGTCATCACACTAATATTATAAAGGCGAAAGTTTGTGAGGATGAATGGATGTTTGTTACTCTTTCACCCAAAATCTACTGATCGGATTTGGATGAAATTTGGCACACAGATAGTTTATAATCTGGAATAACACATAGGATACTTTTTATCCCGGTAGTGTAATCCCGTGGGACAATACCGAAAATCACGCGGGCGAAGCCGCAGGCATAAGCTAGACCAAAATATTGCAAATCATTTACTCACATTATTAGTGTCTGCCTCGTTAGTCTAGTTGTGGTGGTTTTTTTTTGGAGGTTCGAAAATCATCAAATGACTCCTCCCGCTCTGGACAGAGTGGTAGGAAGTGTCAGACTTCTACTGACTAATAATAATAATAGGCTAATAGGCTTTAATAGGCTCTCGTTAGGCAGCTGGATCAGGGGCTTGATACAGAGAGCGGTACTCCTGGACACGGCTCGTATTGTTAGGAGGTTCCTTTCTCTGGAGCCCTGACTACCGGTAGCTTGGACCCTGTTCCCGATACCGGTGGGCTACTATTTTTTATATTTTTAAATGTTTTTTATATTTTTTTGTATAGGAATATTTAAAAATATAATTTATATGTATTAAGTTAAATAAAGGAAATAATAATAATAAACCACTCCTGTTCCTTTGTGTCGAGGCCGCGGTATCTCTTTCGAACAACCCCGACGCACATAAAGCAAAGTCCTACTAAATACATTGTGATCGAAAAGTATTTTGCATTTTATCGTAATGAACATCTTCATTACGATAAAATGCAAAATACTTTGTTAAAATATTAATATTAATGTGTATGTTATGGTAAGTTACCACTACTTTAGAGGCCCACACCGTAAAGGAATAGAATGTAGATCAAGATGGAATCTGATATCGATTGTAAGACGAATATTCCGATAGTCTTGCGATTTCAGCATTCAAAGCTTGGATATTCTCTAACTTCCTCTAACGTATACAGTAGGGTTCGCAAAACGTAGTCTGATATTATTGTATCAGTTACTTTAACTTTGCAGTTGCAAACCTTACGTCAAACCGCTCAAACAATCCACTGAGTTTTTTAGACTGCTTCATTGGTAGAGTGGTAGCAAGAGTAACTGTTGAGGTTTGATTTCCGGGTCGGGCATAGTGGAATTGGTCAGTAGTAGCCACAGAGTCTGAATTTGGACCCATAAATGACAATAGGCTCGCCCCCTATTACGTGGGATTTAAAAAACTTGACTGACAAAATGTGTGTGTCCTATTAGGTACACCTTTGCCTTACCTTAACAGGCATTATGTTATGTTATAGTACATTACTGCAGAATCCAGTAAGTAAGCCTTCCTGGCCAAGTATGAGTTAACCGGACCGAGCCGCAGGTGAGGTCTGGTTATATACGAGGCCAGGATGGCTTTCTTACTGGTTGAGGTTTGTATAATGCTTTTCTCAAAAATTAAAGAAAGTTTAACAACAAATTCGTTTAATTAATATTGAAGGTTACATTCATATGTGAAAAACACAATAGCACTTTTTGGCCGACCCGGGAATCGAACCCAGGACCTCACGCTCTGCAGTCGAGCTTGCGACCACTAGGAAGGCCTCCCACCAGGTGGACCGGTGACCTGGTCAAGGTTGCGGGGACCCGCTGAATGAGAGACGCACGGGACCGGTCTATGTCCAGCAGTGGACGTCTTTTGGCTGAAATGATGATGATGATAAAGTTAATTTATATTTTCTTACTTTTTAGTAAGAACATTATCCCGTATCGCCATGTCCATGATGGATTGTGCTAGGACATCCCATCCAGCACATTGTGCCTCAGTAGAAATCACAGCACACCACACTCAATTCTCTAACTAATATCATTCAAATTAAAGACCACATTCTCATGCCAGGAAGCCTCGTTTAAACCGACACACCAGTGTGCTCATTAGTACCGTGTGCATATCCATGATATTTTGAGATTCCGGCCGGATTTCTCGTTTGCACGGCACGAATACCGTCTGTCAACCACAACGGTTTGCTAAAGCTCCAGATTTTCACAGAATTGTTGAGGAGACGACGTGTCGTAATCTTTTTGTTTTACGAACACGCTTTTTGGTTTAGATATATATTTTATTTCAACATAGGTCAACAGCCTATTAATGTTCCCATTGCTGGGACACAGGCCTCCTCTCTTTGAGAGAGAATGGGCTATAATATACCACGCGCCCAGTGCGGATCAGTAGATGTCACATGTCTGCGAATTTTTTGGTTCTAAGACGGTTTCCTCACGATGTTTTTCTTCACCGTTTTGAGAGCAGCGGTGCTGAAATAAATTACACACAGTAATGTTCCTGCCTGGGTTCGAACCCACGACCTACTCGTTCGAAAGTCAGGGCCGCCACCACTGGGCCACCACTGGGCCACCGCTGCTCGTCGTTATGTTTTATAATGAAATAATTATTATTTAGAATAGGTAGGAGGCGGTGGGAGGAACTCGACTCTTTTCAAATGGATTGACAAATAACAGCACTATAGGGACAAGTGGAAGGAGTAAAGTTAGGCCTTTGCCCTGCAGTGGGACATAAATAATTGATAATAATAATAGACTATTCTGATGTTTTTACTGGATTCGAACAATTGCCACATATTTGAATAATAATCCAAATGAAATAACCAATTGAAATTACGACAGAAACAACCTATAAAAGAATAGACAAAAGGGTTTAAAAAAACTCTTACAGTGTCTTCATTTCTCTAGCGTTTTCCCAGTTATGTTGAGGTCGGGTAAATCTGACCTCCACAACTCTTTGGCAATACAGCTTTGAAAAAAAGTTACACAGAAACTCTTTGAAATTTTTGTTAGAAATTGGCGTACAAGAAAGTATTTCTACTTATTTAATCTAGGTCCCTTTGCTAAAAATCGACTTTTAGTTCCCAAAAAAAAATCGCTGACCAAATTCCCCCAAAATTGACTTACCAAGTAACACCCGATTCTACCATCAATTCCTCAGCACACTGTCGCAAGAACTACCGCAGTGTAATGTAGGAAAAAACTATAAGATAAGCCTTATCGGCACAACGAGCATATTAGGCAGGTCACAAAATCAAATCGCCTGCAGAAGCGGTAAAATTATCCCTTTGGCATAACGACTTGGTAGTGAGCTGGCGGAATGCCAGACACTATCAACTGAGGCTTTGCATGCAGCGATTAGTATAATGTACTGGCGGCTCCAAGTAAAATATTCTGGAGTTACAATCTTAGAATGAGTTTTGGAGATCGATTCGTAATTAATGGGATTGTGAATAAAATTATTGGTATCAAAATGATGGAGGGTTATTATTTTTTGTACATACACTGACCTTATTGGAAAGGTTCTTCACACGTCATCGTATGGAGTACGGTAGTTTCTATACTAAGAGACGGTAACTTTAATTTTCTCAGACAGCATTGATTTACAAATGGCAGTAAGCATCGTGTCTTTTGGAAATGAATATTATAGAACGTAATTTAATTACAAACATACTAAAATGTAAGATACATTTCAGAAATGTAGATAATTATGTGGTTTTAGTAGTTATTTCAAGATAAGATTTTCCTGGTTATTGGAAAATTTCAATTTTCGAACATGAATTTCTACCTAACAATCAGTTAATAGTCGTTACAAGCAGTCAGTGGTCTGAAAATCTGACAACCAGTCTTTAATAAGATGATGATGATGATCGTATTATTTAGTACTGACTGGGTTATGGAGGTCAGATAGGCAGTCGGTCCATGTAAAATACTGGTATTCAGATGCGTCTGGTTAGACTGGAAGTCGACCCCAACATAGTTGTAAAGGTTAGGCAGATACAGTTATCAAAGATGTTGTTACTCGGAACAAGTAATGACATGCCGGCCACATTTTTCCGATAAAATATTTGAAGTGTCTAAATCGTTTACCATTATAAATAACTAGCACTTCGCCCGCTATTTCGTCCGCAGAAATTGTTTGATAAATGGTTGATAACTCGGCTAATGTGCATGATATAAATATTAATATTAATAGACGAATAATGAAGCTTTCTAACAATTAATGGGTCATTAGTTCCGGAAATTACATATAAACTTTTACTTCTGTATAGTTATTAGTATATGTAACGTATTAAACGGCTTAAACACTGCTGTACCTATTAAACTAAAGCATATCGTTTTCAAGCTCTACATTATTAGCCTGTATCGATGTCGGTTGAAGATAAGCTGCTTAGTAGGTAGTATGATATGGGTAGGATAATTTTATGAGAATTTGATACTTAGTGCTTTCTGGCTTTTGAAATGTTTAAAGGTGTAGCAGTCGATCGTTGACCAATGGTATTTCGGTTATTAACCAATCATAACTTTTCGGAAATCGGAAATGATACTAAAGTCTAGTGTTAACTGATAATAAGAAGTCCTATCTAAATAAGACTCGTTCGTAGTCGAACGACGATCCGTAGAACTTCTAACATTACGTAAGTCAGAAATAGCAATGATGTCCAATGACGAGGCTCTTACCCAGCGGGAGTGACCTCAACGCGTTGTCACTTAGTTGTTAAGATTGTATCCCCTGACTCCAGCCCTTACACTCAAAGCACTCACAGCATCGTCGACTTAAGCAAAAGCCAATCTCATGGGTTCCTGCCGTGACTGCGGGTTGTTGGAAAGATCGCGGCCTCGGACACAAAAGGGCTAAGAAGGAACATGGGTGGTTTTAAGTCAGTAGAAGTCTGACAGGGAGTACCGCTCTGCCCAGAGCGGGAGGAGAGAATTTGATGTTTTCCCACAATCCAAAAAAAATCTCAAGCCATAAAAAAAAGATTTAGTTAGAAAACTTAACCAAATAACCAATAACTAACCAATTATTTTTTTACAGCAACTCAACGCACTGAACAAGGGAGAAGAAGACGAAGGCACTATAAGCGTAGCTGAGATGAGGTCACTTGAAGGTCACGACGACAGCCTCAAGGAAGTAGCTGACTACCAGTTCTACATAGCCTACGATTTCTACGCTAAGAATAACTCGCACTTCCATAGATCGCCTTACTACGGGTATTACCAGGGTGAGTTTATTAACTTTTTCTGTTTGAGTTGTGTCTAACCTGGTAACAGAAGTTTCTAATGGGCCACTGACTTGGTTTTAAATGCCATCGAGAAATAATTCTCGCTTGTGTGGTTCCCTCGCGATGTTTTCTTTCAAGTGATAATAGGGAATATGCATAAAATTTGAAATGGCCTAAAATATTTTTGTCTCGAATACTTATTATCGTAATATTATAATGAAAAGGATTTTTTTTATTTACTAATTATTTAAACCCCTAAAATAATATTCAAAAAGTGCAAAATAAGGGAGCGAAATTCAAACTTCCAAAACGCGCCACCATTGCTCGAACGAAATGTGACGTCATCTGACACGACATTGTATCCCGTTAGGGTATGTAGATGTTCTGTGAAACACCCACTGGACGTGTCATGTGACGTCACGCAAAGCGTGCGCGAAATGGCGGCGTTTGAACTGCTTAAATTTTTTAAAAGTTTTAAATTTCATTTTTAAAAATATCTAGAGTATTTTGAAGCCCAGTAATATTTTTTTCTACGTTATAAAATAGTAAACTATTAATTTAAGACAAAAAAGAAAAACATGAATATTCCCTATTATGCAATACGCACATGAATTAAAAAAACAGAGGTTTTAGGTTTGAATATGAATGTTTAGTAATTTATCAACTTCTTCTTCTTATCGTGTGGGCAGTAAGGTCTAACGACCCCACACACCCTAGTGTCAGAGTTTCTAAACCACCTCGAGGGCCTCTGACATGGTTTTATCAACTGAAATGTTTCCAATTGATCCTTGCTAGACTGTCTGTGAAAATGTTTATTACTCAATCAATAATTTAATCATCTCTGTCCATTGAAGTCTACTGCTAAACATAGAATCTCTCTAAGCTGTGACATGTATTTGGCTTTCCGACTCCAGGCTGTACCAGCCACCTTTTTATGGTCGTAATTTTTCCCGCTTAAAGTAGCTGATTGACATTATACATTTTGTAGATGTGATAAGATTTAGACTTACATTTTAATGTTCATTGTGCTTGCTACCTTGTTATAGTAGTGGGCGGGTACTAGTTCAACAGCTTTGTTAAATTATCCCCAAGAGAAAATGAGTGTTGAAATCGCAAAAATCTAACTTAAAAAAGATACGTTAGTAATGTGTCTGCAGAATTGAAATTGCTTTTGAAAAATATTCTAGTCTACTCTAAAATCCTAGTGAACTTTCCTGCAGCCGTATCGAGAGATACTTAAAATAGAATCAATCATGTTGGAAGGTGCTTAACATTTTGATGTATTAGCCTCTTAGTCCATAAGATAGATAGTGGATTATCACTATATTATTATATTGTAAAACAAATATAAAATAAAAACCTTACTTATTCAAGTAAAAAAACTTGTTATTACTGGTTCAATGAAAATTAACCTCAACGAAACCTAAAAGGTAGGATTGACGTAATTATGAAATTAATGAGAAAGTCCCAATTAAAGGAATAATGATCCTCTAGTAATTTTGCCATTCATCAAATAAATAGGTGTTTCTAATTAAAGCGTTCATTTCACGTTGTCCGAGGTTCTTGACGTTATTTTTTGCACGAATGGAGAAAAGAAAATTGAAGAGTAATTTCTAATTTTGTTTTGGATGTTTTTGATTTTGATTGAGTGGGTTACATCAAGGAGAAATGATTGGATAGACATGTAAAAGGTTAAAGGGTTCATGTATTTATGATTATGTATAGTTGAACACAAGACATACATGTCTAAGTAAATATATATTTTTCATCGAAGAAAACAATTTCAATGAACATGTTATGTCATTTTCTATTTATGAAAAGGTTGTTTCTTGTCTGCAGCTGATCCAGGTTACGATGCAAATTGATCACAGTTTTTGTAACATTCATATTTTTCTTTCGCAGTCCCCCACAAGAAGAATCGTCTGTACACACCTCAGCTGAACCATATCAGTATGAAGCTACCTTCAAGCCCGCTCCTCACCGCCAGACCTTCCGTGGACAACTTCTGCAACGCTTCGAGCATCGATGAGTCCTGCGCCGAAGACTACTGCGAATGTTCCCACGTCCTTGCAGTCAAACTCAACTCTGTAGTAGAAGTGATCATCGTTGATGAAGGAGTCACCTTTGATGCCAACCATCCTTTCCATCTACACGGACATAGTTTCAGAGTAGTCGGACTCAGAAGACTTGCTAAGGATACCACAATAGAAGAAATCAAGGCATATGACAAAGCAGGTCTACTGAAAAGGAATTTAAAGAACGCTCCTATTAAGGATACAGTTACTGTTCCTGATGGTGGGTACACAGTCATCAGATTCAAGGCAGACAACCCTGGATACTGGCTCTTCCATTGCCACATTGAATTCCATGTTGAAATTGGTATGGCTTTGGTTTTCAAAGTTGGTGAACACAAAGATATGGCCCCAGTACCTAGAGATTTTCCGTCATGTGGCAGCTATTTGCCTGATAACATGTTAGAACATGCAACTACAGAAAGAGCAAGGAGTGAAGGTGATGTCATTAATATATCGCATTGGTGGCCTGTTGTTTTTGTGAACAACAGTACATCAGCAAGTTCTGTATTGTACGCCTCAGGATTAGCAATTGTTTGTAGTTTATTAATGTTAGCATTGAATTCAAAATCATAGTTTATCTTTTACAATTTAAATACTAGATTGTTGATGTCAATAGTCCAACTACAATTTCCTAAGAATATTGTGTGTTGTAATTTGTACTTACTTGAATTTATATTTATTTCTATTATAGTGTTAGTTTGTAAAAGATTTTCTTTGACACGAAAACGAAAAATAGCTGTTTATGGTTAATATTAATTACCGAATGTTGTCAAGGAGTAAATTTAATGGCTTTAATGTGTTTTTTAAATATTGCTAATCGTGAGGTGTATTGTTTTAGCAGCAATCATAGTATTTAGTGGATTATCTACATTTTCTATGCCGTCGTTTCTGTCTTGCCTTGTTCAAAACTAATAAGAATGAATCAAAACGTCTTTAGTTAGAGATACTTATTCGAAATATGTTACAGGAAAACAATAGGGCAAAATATTATTCTACTCAGTATTCAAAAGAAGATATTTTTCAGCGAATTTTATTTAGGATTTTTTAGAGTTATAGGTAACATTGCTTCGATTTTATACGTAGCCAATACAAAATCTTTCTGTATAAAATTTGAAGTTCCTTTCAATGCAAAGTCGTCTGTGTTATCTTTGCTATAAGCTGTTTCTGTTTATTGAATAGTACTTACTTATGTTTCGTCATTATAATCGTCTGCTTCATCGCAAATACAGTGATATCGTATATTCTTTTATGGTTGTTTTAGTGGCCCACCTTGCATCACTGTCGAAATCAAAATGATCTTTAGAATTATGAACAAAAGGTTGCTGTTGGTTTGTGACCACTGCAAGTCTGTCTAAACTACAGTGATCTTCGTTTTGATTGCGATAAGATTTCTGGTTTCTACTGTGAAAGCTTGAAAAAAATACTGTAAAAGGTTTGTACAAGGATCTTTTGGCACTCCAATGACAGTTGGCAAACAGTCACTGTTGGTGATCATTTGTGAAATACATATATTGAAAAACTATTAATGACTATTTTAGTTTCAATTTTAGCCACGCGCCAATAGACCCTTGTACAGCTATATTATCACTTACAACAGGAGATTATTATTTAAGTCTGTGATTGGTTAAAAACGAATCGACCAAAAAAAGTAGTATTGAACATTTTGTAAAAATGATTCTGATTTGTTAGACGTTGTTGATGATATGTGATATTATTTAGTTTCATAACGTTAATGTAATATAGTTTTTAAGTATTTTATAATAATGGAAAATTAAGTACATTTACCAACAGCATTTATGGTTGTTTTATTTTTTTACCCAATAATATTAATGATAATTTATATTGATAATATAATAATAATATGTTAATGATATTTTATACATGGAGACTTATCCCAGATGTATCCATCCCTTTGTGCCTATAATTGCCCTTGTTCTGTTCTATTCCTTGCTGTTATGAAGGGACGTGAAAATTGTGATTTTCCTAACCCTCCGCTAAATAATTCTATTCTAAATAATTTTGTTGAGGGATTCAAGACAGTTAAATTATTTCTCTGGGATTTTGTCGAGCATCATTTTTACCCACGACGGAACGGAGACGGTATATGCGTTCGGGGTGAGAGGTTAATTTTGTTTGTTTGTTTGTTTGTGTGTTTGTGCAAATACATGTTGCCATTTTTCTCCAAAACTACTAGTCCGATTTTGATGCAGTTTTCAGTTATGGGTTCGGGTTTGATTGATGCATGTTCTTAGATAGATGTTACGGTGACAACTCAACAGGGGGCGCTGCAGCAAACATTTTTTGTGCAAATCAAAGTTGCCATTTTTCTCCAAAACTACAAGTCCAATTTTGATTCAATTTTCAGTTATGGGTTTAGGTTTGAATGGTGCATGCTCTTAGATAAAAAAATAAAAGTAAAAAGTTTAAAAAAAAGTTTAAAATAAAAAGCAAAATGAAAAATTTTGAAAAAACCCACGACTGTTAAAAATTAATTGAAAGAATGTTCGTCGGGAGCTGAACATTGCAAAACTAGTTCATTTAATGGCAGCCCCCGACGGACATTCTTGGGTTTTTTTAAGGTGGGTGTTTAAGTGTTTTATGTTATTTTATCCTTTTTTCAATTAATTTTTGTCTCGGCGCTTTTCTGTTGGAGTTGCAGTAGTTTGAGAACAGTGAGGCGGGTTTGTTCCAAGAAAATAAACTCCCAGACATAATTATACTGACAAATACACTTTTTTTCTGTACAATAAATATTAATTTCATCAAAATATTATTCACTGCTACAAAATAATAGTAACCTTTCATAATTTCAATTTGAATCTAAAAGTAGCACATAAACTGTTTCCATCCATCAATCAGAACTTTATGAACATGAGTGCAAAGTTAATGAACATCAATATTCATTACGTTTGGAAATCTATGCAAATAAATAAAATTGAAGTATTTTTAATTTTCAAAATAACAGCTTTTTACTGAATATATAATAATAATATGAAAGTAAAGTACCTACCTACATATAAAAAAAAATATTTTGTTAGTTATTGTCTGTATGTCTGGGTGTTTGTTTCGGGTAATAATCCGCAACGGCCAAGCGGTCAATTTCAACGTCACTTTTACTGGTAGATGGCTGATGTTATAATTAGAAGTATAACTTAGATTACTTTTACCAACCATAACACTTCAAGCACGAAGTACAGAGGTGGACTTAATACTGTAAAGATTATTTTGTGCGGGTTATAAAGTACACAAACGTGTACTTTGTTCCCAATCCCTGAACTTCGAACACGATGGCCACCGCTCTTCTCCCTAATTCTCTAGGGCACTTAGAAAGCGGCCGACCGTTTACCAGAACAAAACTACGACAAGGATTATCAAGGTATCAATAAATAATTACCAACTCTATCGATTAGTCGACCAAACATAACCGACCACCAAACGCAACACCGTCAAGCCCAAAATCCTCCAACAGTTTATTAAATTAGTAGGCCCGCTAATAAAGCGACATGTAATTATTTAATATGTAATTAGCGACCAGCCGAATGATTAAGTCAGCCTCGATGCGGGCACATCAGATTAACAGATTGAAGCGGATGTCCGGGATGTGGACATGGTATAGAAAGGTGCAGAAGGTTCAGGTCTAGTCCGTGCTTCGTATGCCTAAAACCTTTTCCAAATTATGTTTTGGTCTCGCAGACATGCACAGTCATGTTTCGTTAATTTTTTTTGATTGTTATAGTATTTTATTACCCGGCCGATATCTATGTCCATGTCTTTTTACACGACCGCGACTGCCCAAGAACAAGAGTGTTATGTTTTTAGGCTTCAGGTGTGTATGTTTGTTTGTGAGTTTCCTTATTGCGTTTGCTTCTACAGAACAGAAGAAACAACAGTGTTTTCAGTCGAAATTCATTTTGTTACTGCCTATCTGCCTATCGTGGGCAGCAGTCAGCGTGTCAAATACTGCAGCAGTTGATTTTGTCGACAATAGCATTTGCTTAAGTCGACAATAGCAGTTGCTTTCATCGCCAGTAGCAGTTGACTCTGTCGACAACAGTAACTGAAGTTAGCTTTCTTCATTTTTATTTTCGCAGCTCTCGGCCAAGTGGTCAAACAAAGGCTCCGTAAGTGCTATGGCAATCGCTGTACCTACGTGAAGCGTGTCTGTGTGGGTGTGTGTATTTTGGCTTATTGTATGGAATGTATCTTCTGTATCCACTTATGATGTGGTGTGAATCTGAAATTATGCCGTTGCAAGGATTAATCTTGTGCGCAAATAATCTCATGTGTTTCAGTTAATATGAGCTTTAATGTTTGTGCGTTGTGTTTTGGGTTTGTATTTCTTTATGGGATTAATTTTAGGTTCGTTATTCGGATTAAAATTGTGATATGACATGAAAGCAAGGGATAAAAACACATAACCCTTCTTTTGGGCTTCGCCGCAGTCGGGTAAAAAACAATGAACATAAACGTGTGGGTATCGTTGAATTCCGTAATGAAGGAAAATTACCATTAATTAAAAATATATTATAATAATATAGCACACATACCTAAGTTACACAAACTAAATGTTAATAATTATCTTGAAAAAGGTCTTGCGTTAGTTTGTGTAATAGTACACATAATTATTTCGATTGAAATCTTCTAATTCATTTTATTAGCTATACAGAATATTTTCTCCTCAGAAATAATATTTTTAGTAGGTACTGTTACGTACTCTTTGGTTCTTTTATACTTTTTTTATTATTTCAAATTTAAATTGTTTTTCTTTACATTCTGTTTTCTGGTTTGCTGTCAAAAGGTGTGATTTTCGCTAGATCAATTTAAATAATAAATTATATTGATTTACAAGGTAAGCATTTCATTTTCAGGATAACAGCCCACATCCTCATCTTTTTCATTGGTCCTTCGTTTTAATTTTCAGTGCCTATTTTTCATCACAACTTAATCACCCACTTACTTTCATTTCGTTCCATTAGCTTTCATCCAAGTAGTTAGGTATGATCACCCGTTGCAAAAGCAAAATTATGTCGGCCAATCCCGGCCCCGGCACAGTTATTCCTCAGCCTCATAGCTCCGGTTTGCCGACCAAAAGCGTACGCAGTGAACACACCGCGCAAAGCCGCTCATCACATTCGTCGGCAACTGTGAGAGCACAAAAAGCAGCGGCAGAAGCGCTCGTCCTACGTCGCCGCCTGGAGCGCGAGCAGGAGCTCGCCGCCCATGAGCGCGACCGCGAGCAGGAGCTCGCCGCCCATGAGCGCGACCGCGAGCAGGTACTCGCCGAACGTGAGCGCGACCGCGAGCAGGTACTCGCAGATCGTGAGCGCGAACGCGAACGTGAACTCGCCGCGTTACAGCACCAGGTCGACGAGTGCGAGCTGCAAGCCGAGCTGGCGGCTATCGATGCCGACGCTACAAGCGCAGGAAGCCGAGCGAGCCATCGGAGCTCTACACGGGTGAGCGTAGATAGAACTAAAAAGTGGATAGAAAATCACAATCTTGACAGCTGTGTTGATAGAGACGTCACTGCAGTAGGATGTGATCAAGGTTCTCCTGGCACACCCCCCGGTCACTCGGTACACCCACCGATGACCACGCGGACAACTGCACTCCCTATTAACCCTCTCACTAAACAAACACGACTCTTACGAAATGTCACTAAAGCATCCGAGGCGGTTGGCCGTACGGCCCCGCTCATTTCCACGGAGCTTGACCAACCTGTCACACTGTTACAAGCTGTAGCTGATACCGCGGCAGCCGCAAAGGCTCTCGCCTCTGCCGTCGGTGTTAAGAAACTGGAATTGCCTCAGTTCCACGGCAATACTTTGCATTGGCTACAGTTCAAACGTACCTACAATGTTACAAAAGCTAATTTTTCTCCACTAGATAACATAAACCGACTTGACATTGCGCTGCGTGGGCCCGCACGTGAGGCCGTGGCGGCGCTGTTGATGTCGACGAGTGACCCGGAGGAAGTCATGCGCGCCCTCGAAGATAACTTCGCGCGCCCCGAGCTCATCGTTTACAAGGAGGTTAATTCGTTGAAAAACCTTCCACGCCTAGGCAACGATCTCAAAGAACTCGGAATACTTTCTAATCGGGTACGTAATTCGATATCCACAATAAAGTTATTGAACCACTTAGAATATCTGAGTTCACCTGAGTTGTTCCACGCTGTTCTTGGAAAACTTAACCCCACTATGAAAATTCGGTGGACAGATTTTGCGGCACAGGACACTACAGGACGCCCGAAACTAGAAATTCTGTCCGACTTTTTAAAGCGTGAGTTAGATCAACACATTCGTTTTGGTATGTCACCCGAGTTTAGTGCGACACAACAGCAACTAAATATTTCTTTTGACAAACCATTAAAGCGTGAAAATGTTCATAATGCTGTTATGAAGTCAAAACATACTCCTAAAGCCGGGTCTACAACAAAACGAGAGTGTGTATTTTGCAAAAAAGATCACAATATTAAGGAGTGTACACAATTTAAATCTTTGTCCATCGACGATAGATGGCAGTGGTTGCGTGAAGCAAAGGTTTGCTATAGGTGCTTAAAGGCTAGTTCACACCTGTGGAAAACGTGCAAAGTGAATCCGTGTGGCGTTGATGGCTGCCCTTTCCGGCATAACGCGCTTCTTCACCGGCAGCCATCACCACCGCTCGTCAATACACTTAACGAGCAAGCCACAGATACCGTTACACACCCGTTATCTGTTGAACATAATACACACCCTACGTCAAATGCTTCTGAACCGACCGGTGAAAAAGTGATAGTGTCTACAACATTGACAGGTGCAAAAAAACCGAATACTATTTTAGCTCTTCGCCCTCGTGCTTATTTAAAAATAATACCAGTTACAGTCTCGGGCCCTGCTGGAACCTGCGACGTGTACGGGCTCCTTGACGACGGAAGCACCGCGACTATCATAGATTCCAGCATCGCCACACTGATAGGAGCGACCGGGCCACAACAGATCATAACGGTAAATGGCATAGGTGGTCTCGAGCGAAATACCACAATATCATATGTAGACTTTTTCATTAAAGGTAGGCACACACAGGAAACATTTTTAGTAAAAAATGCTCGATCTATGGAGTCTTTGTGTTTGCGTCCGCAGTCGGTCAAGCGTGAAACGATTGAGTCTTTTTCACATTTGTCCGATCTGGTTGACTTTCTGACATACGACGACGCAGCTCCAACTATCCTCATTGGAGCTGAACATTGGCATTTGTCAATCAACCGCGAAGTTCGAGTTGGTAGAAGGAACGAACCCGTTGCCTGTTTGACAGCTTTGGGCTGGACTTTATACGGCGTTGCTTCTAGCAAAACGAAGTTAATTGAGTTTGTTAACCATTCGCACATGGATACAAACAATGATGACAATTTAGAATCGTTGATTAAGGAACAGTATAAACTCGACTCTATAGGCATAACTAAAACGGAAACTCTGCATAGTAAACAAGACCAGCGCGCAGTCAACTTTTTGGAAGCGACTTCCAAACGTTTGCCTACTGGTCGGTTTGAAGTAGGCATGCCGTGGCGCGACAATATACAGCGTGTTCCAGACAGCTACCCACAGGCGATGTCACGTTTTTTAAGTTTAGAACGACGTATGGCTAAAGAGTCCGAGTTTGCTAAAGCATACAATGCGTTCATGAACAACATGATCACGAAGGGTTATGCAGAGGAATGTGCTCCAGATACATACTACACACACTGTGGTACCAAACCTGACGGCTTACGTGACAGCAAATCTGGCGGCTTTCGTCTTTATTTACCACATTTTGGTGTGTACCACCCTCAAAAACAAAAAGTCAGGGCGGTTCATGATGCAGCAGCCAGGAATGAAGGTGTCAGCCTGAATTCTTTACTGCTCTCCGGTCCTGACCTACTCCAGCCGCTACTTAAGGTTCTATTTCGTTTCCGGGAGGGTCGCATCGGAATAACCGCGGATATCAAAGAGATGTTTCCTCAGATTAGGGTTAGAGAGCAGGACAGAGACGCTCTTCGGTATCTGTGGAGACCTGATAAATCACATGTCATAAAGGAGTTTAGGATGACATCTGTCATTTTCGGTGCTTGTTGTAGCCCCTTTATAGCACAGTTTATAAAAAACAAAAATGCTCAAGAGCACGCACATACACATCCAAGAGCCGTGGACGCTATTTTGTTCAGTCATTATATGGACGACTACATCGACTCACAAAATAGCGTTGACGAAGCGGCCCACTTAGCGGCAGATATTGTGACCGTGCACAATGCAGCTTGCTTTGAGATGCGAGGATGGATTTCCAATGAGCCAGGGGCACTAAACCTTGTAGCGGAGGAGCTCAGGGCCACTCAACCGTTGGAAATTGATCTTGGCGAATCTAATAACAGCATCCGAGCCCTAGGTATTGCATGGAACCCCACCGCCGATGTTTTGGGTTTTCGAACAGGCTTAATTGAAACAGTCTCTAGTTCACTGACAAAACGTAAGGTGCTGTCACACGTTATGCGCGTTTACGATCCTTTAGGTTTATTAGGACCCATAGTCGTCAAAGGACGGATACTGTTTCAACAAACCTGGAGATCTAATATCGACTGGGACACGGAGCTCCCACAAACAGAAGCATCCAAGTGGTTCGAATGGTTTCAAGACCTGAAAAAAGTCTCTTTACTGAAGATACCGCGTTGGTATGCAAATGCGAAAGGCTACGAGCCTTCCCACAGAGAACTTCACGTCTTCGCAGATGCGAGTGAGCTTGCTTACGCCTGCGTTGCCTATTGGCGTTTGATATACCCTGACGGCAGCATCAAGCTCACTCTCGTCGCAAGCAAAGCCAGAGTCTCGCCCTTGAAACCAACGTCGATCCCACGTTTGGAACTTCAAGCTGCTTTGATAGCTTCTCGATTGGCACTTGTCATTAAGGAGAGCCATCGAAAAAAGTCAGTTCGTACATTCTTCTGGACTGATTCGATGACTGTCCTCCAATGGTTGCGCAGTGATGCGCGAGCGTTTAGACCTTTCGTTGCCCATCGGCTAGGTGAAATTTTAGAAAATTCTTCGGTCAAAGATTGGCGATGGGTACCGACGGATCTGAATGTCGCAGATGATGCAACCAGATTGCGCCCAATTCATTTGGAACCTTCACACAGATGGTTTTGCGGCGCATCGTTTCTTTTAAAATCCCCAGAGGACTGGCCCACGGAGCCACTTAGCGTCGCACCAGTTCGGGAAGAGCTTAAGTGTCAGCGGAACGAGCTGGTGGGACTGACTTCACTAAGCACAGCCTTATCTACTCCTGTCACGGCGCATTTAGCTCGCTTCAGTGACTGGCTACGATTGTTGCGTGCCACAGCCCGGGTTCACCAAGCTGCGGCTGTTTTTGGAAATATTTTGGCAACCATTCGAAATTTTAAATCAAACAGTGGAATAGCTCACCCTCGCTCCCACTTTTCACCAACGTCGACCACTCTAACACCCTTGAATGCCGACCTAATAAAAGCCGCTGAAAGGCACATATTGCAGCGGGTTCAACAAGACAGCTTTTTGCAAGAAATTCTCTACATTTTGAACAAGAAACCAATTTCTCCAAGCAGCCGCCTCATCAAACTATCGCCCTCTCTGGGAGAAGATAATCTTTTGCGTTTGGCTGGAAGGATAAAGGCCGTAGAAGGCATCGATCCCGACTCCCGTTTCCCGATCCTACTTGACGGTCGCCACCCAGTCGCACGGTTATTGGTAGAATATTACCATCGCAAAGCAGGTCACGCAAATCATGAGTCCGTGATAAATGAGATAAGGCAAAGATTCTGGTTGTTGAGACTTCGCGACACGGTCAGAGCTGTAGCAAACCAATGCCTCTTCTGCAGAATTCGTAAATCACAGCCGCTTAATCCAACCACTGGAGATCTTCCACCACAAAGACTAGCTCATCACCAGCGAGCGTTTACCTTCACTGGTGTAGATTATTTCGGTCCTGTCAACATAACCATTGGACGCCGCCATGAAAAGCGATATGTGGCCCTTTTTACGTGCCTCACGACCAGGGCCCTCCACTTGGAACTGGTACACAGCCTATCAGCGGACTCTACAATCATGGGTCTCAGGCGTTTCTTTGCCAGACGCGGGATTCCGCAGACTATATATTCGGATAATGGAACCGCATTCGTTGGCGCAAACAGGATTCTACGCGAATTTTACACAAATGATGTGCAAGATTTTGCCGCCACAAAGGGCATTAAGTGGAGTTTTATCCCAGCTGCGGCGCCTACTTTCGGAGGATGCTGGGAACGCCTCGTCAGGACGGTGAAAGTAGCGCTGAACGCTACATTGAACGAAAGATATCCCAAAGAGGAAACATTTTTAACTTTGTTAGCAGAAGCCGAGGCGATCGTAAATTCACGCCCACTCTCGCATGTGTCCACAGATCCAGATGACCCAACCACGTTGACACCGTTCCACTTTCTCATCGGGTCTTCATCAAACCAAACCCTGCCAAAGACATTGGAAGACCGTGACCTGATCGGACGCTCTGAATGGAAGAAAGCATTAAAGCTATCGGATCACTTTTGGAACCGCTGGGTGCGCGAAGTGCTGCCGACTATGCAAACACGAACCCAGGTTAAGGGAGATCGTGGTCAAGACCTTCTGATAGGAGACGTGGTTATAATCGTCGACGAATCGCTACCACGAGGGACATGGCCACGAGGCGGTGTGGATAGGGTGGTGGACGTTGCGACGGCCGGAGGTACGTTACGCCGGCCCCTCAAAAAACTTGTGAAGCTTGCCACATAAGGCTTCTTTAACCCTTCACTGTTGGTGCAGTGCTGCACGAGGGGCAGGATGTTACGTACTCTTTGGTTCTTTTATACTTTTTTTATTATTTCAAATTTAAATTGTTTTTCTTTACATTCTGTTTTCTGGTTTGCTGTCAAAAGGTGTGATTTTCGCTAGATCAATTTAAATAATAAATTATATTGATTTACAAGGTAAGCATTTCATTTTCAGGATAACAGCCCACATCCTCATCTTTTTCAGGTACTTAGGGACATTTAAATTACATTAGCTTTTACATTTCAATTTGTCAATTCCACGAATTCATTTTAAGGAATTCTAAATGAGTATGACCCAATTTCGAATCCATTTTCAATTACTAAAATGTGTCTAGATTCAATAAATGGATATTCTGCTAGAATTAATAATATATTATTTCCCATTAATCGTAAAAGTATTTCTAAGAACACGGCTCTCAGACTCTTCGTAACCGATAACATTTAGGAGGAGAAACTATTGAAACAGGTTGTGGCACTGCGGGCTTTTATAGCGTTGCTTTAATCGGTGACAATAGCCTATGCCACTACGGTCGGCCGACCACCGTTGAAGAGCACTTAAATAACACAGCACGGTTCTAACAATGGCTAAGCAATCGGTTGCTGCTCTGCGTATCACGTGTTCCATTCCCGCACGGACCTAATATTTTGTTTGGCCTACGGGAATATGGTTGTAAACTAACCCACGATATTTGACAAATTCTCAGTATAATTACAATTAAAATTGAAAAAAACATGTTGACAACATGTTTTTAATTTTTTTGCAGTATACTCACGATGTTTTTCTTCACCGTTCATCGAGACAATGCGGTGATAAACACACACACAGTAATGAAGTGCTGGAATGCAAACTGACGACGTCAGACACTAAAGTTACGGGCATTACCACTACATTAGGATTATCTTAACATTCATTTACTTTTCCCTTTCTTTTACATTTTCAATTCACTACAAAAAAGTGCGTGCGAAAACAGATCACAGAAGAATCACAGTATCTCTAGGGAACTTTCCCAATTAAGATAACAGGGAAGGGCCTAAATCAAGTCGCAGAAAGAAAGGTTGCTCCAATAAATATAGGAGAAAGATGGGTGGTCGCTCCTTTGGGTGGATGCGAGAAAAATGGGCCTATGTTGTCGGCTATCTGAAATCTTTGCTTGCGTATATTACGGCTTAGGGTTGCTGCTACACCGAAGATTTAGTCGTGAATAATTTTTAGTATTAGGTATTATTTATTTTTTGTATGTGTTAAATCGTAAAAAGTTCGTCCATGTCTCTTTATTACAATGGGACTCTACTATCTGGAAATTGCTTATCCGATTCCAGGCACAGATTGATGGCAGATGTAGAAACAATCAAATCAAAAGTTCATGGTGTTAGCAAATTATCATCAGGTTCACCGTCTAAAAGGCCAAAGGCAAAGGCCTTCCTCCAATATTCAAGAAAAACATCCACATCTGCCGCGATTCCGTATCACTGTATCACCAACCCTGAGGGAAACTAGGTTAACCAGCCGTTTGGCATGCGACAGACATGACTTGCCGTGTCCCATTTAAGTTGGGCAGGTTTTGAAAACAATTTGCTTTTTAGGGTGAAGTGTAGTCTTGAACACGACTTGCTACCAACAGAAAGAAAATTACACTCCGGTGTAACAACAGCCCTAACGCCCCACATTTTTTTTTGGCCCGGTAAATAGATATTTAGCTTTGATAGAACCGAAAGATATTGATCATTTGCCACTATTAGAGGCAGAGAGAGTGTGTGAGTAAATTATTTATGATGCTACGTTTACTGATGAAGATGTAATAGGAGAATTAATAGGTGTGATTGTGAATGAAGGAATTTAAGATAATAATATAGGGAAGTTTTCAGAAGAAATGGAAGTACATAATGGGATATCTTTATAATGTGTGAAGCATAAGTAACTGTTGGCTTTTTCCCAACTAACCCATTAGAGGTCACTGTACTTGATTGAGTACAGCCATATCCCTAAGTTCAAATTACAAATATCGTAAAGTTAATGAAGATATTTTTGTTATTTAACTTCATTATAACACTGTCCAATTATATTGATAAATAATACGCGGGTAGTGTAACTTTTTTTGATAAAAAGTGTCAGTTGAAGTTTTGTTACCGAAACACTGTGGAGGTAAGTAAATGATTTTTGTTTTTATAAAACAATTATTGTTTAGAAGTTGTTCTTTTCATCTTGTTTGTATAAAATACATATCAGAGTAAGTTATAAAGAACAATATATTTAATTATTTACTACTACAATAAAACTAAGGTAATTTAAATGATACTGTACTCGGTTGAGTACAGTGACAACATACGTAAGTAAAATAACTGATTTTTTCTTTCAGATTCCTTGCAATGAAGAAGCAGCAATTAACACCGCAAAGGGGCTTTGAGAAGCTAATGAAGCCGTTTTACAAGATAGCGATATGATGAATGTGACATGGCTTTTTTTTTTGGTTTGTGGGAAATTTTCAAATAACCCCTCCCGCTCTGGGCAAAGCAAAAAGGAGTGTCGGCACCCGTGTTCCTTTTTAGCCCTTTGTGTCGAGGCCGCGGTATCTCTTTCGAACAACCCGCAGCCCCGACGAGCGTCGGCCCTTGCATGTTGGGCCCCCTTCTATGTTGCTGACATTTCTTTGAGGCGCGCGTGGAACACGAACGTTCCGTTGACACGACCTGTCGTCGACATAAGACGGACGGACGGGAGCCAGCCCATTACACGCCGTCGACAGGCCCTCGTCTACGGTGGCCGGAAGCCATCACGTGGCCCCCGACCGCCACCTCCCACCTCCTTCGCTAGCATCACTGCTTCGCTGAAGAAGGTGACGGCGTCCCATTCCTCCTCGCCCCGGACCATGGCTTGCACCAATGCCGGACGTGAGAGGTCGCCGCCGCCGATCGCCGCTACGAGGACACGGCGAGGGTCCGCCCAAGCGGGGCAGACCTCCCCGGCGTGCTCCACCGTGTCCTCCGGCTGATCCTCATAATGGTTGTCACCATCCGGGCGTTTCCTTCCGCCTGATTCGGTGCAGGTACCTTCCGAAACAACCGTGTCCGGTGAGGACCTGCGTCAGACGGATGGTGAGGGCGCCGTGGCGCCTCTTAAGCCACTCCCCCCCTGGAGCCCTGGAGCCCTGGAACCCCAGAAGTCAAAAAGAAGGCGACTAGATTGTACCCGCTAATTCACTTCAGATTCGAGCCCAATCTGGCGTCAGGCAGTACCAATAGTCGAAGTCCCGCCTCAAGATGGAGTTGGACACTATCCTATAAAAATTTAAAAACAGCTGCGATGTGTCCTTTGTCATTCAAGAGTGCGCTGGCAATATAAAAAATGCTTAAAACCCTTTGTGTCGAAAAAGCTTGTTTTGAAAATTTTCATACTTAGGCGGTCAGTGTACTCAATTAAGTACACCCCTGTAACTTCATGAAAACTGTAATTTCGTTTTTTTTTCTTGTATTTTGTGTTTTTTTATTCTTATTTAAATACGAAAATAAAGAAAATTTAAAAAATATTTTGGTACTTTTTGTTTGACCTCTAATGGGCTAATAATAGTCCTCCTGACCGTTTTTCGGCCACGGCGGCCAATCTCAGCGGAGATTAGCCATCTGCGCGGGAGATATTAGAGTGCACAAGTGTGTGCGCAGGCACAGGTGCACTCTCTGTTCCTTTTCTCTCATAGTCCGATGGGACGGCAATCCGACACGACCGGAGAGAGATCAGGCGCAGGACCAACGGCTTAACGTGCTTTCCGAGGCACGGGGGTACTATACCGCCAACTTCCAAACTCCGGGCTACTACTGGGAAATTTCTAATGAAAATTCCTAATAGCACTTTTTGTCCGACCCGGGAATCGAACCCAGGACCTCGTGCACAGCAGTCGCGCTTGCGACCACTAGACCAACGAGGCAGTTTTTCCCAACTACTTTGAGGTCGGATACCAGTCTAATTGCAGCTGAATGTAAGTATTTAACATGGAGCGTCTGCCTATCTGACCTCCACAACCTAGTTAGCACACACGGGTAACACGGTACCCATTGGTAAAACTGGTTGTCAGACTTCCAGGTCACCTGTTACGACTGTCAAAGATCTACAAATGGTAGTCGGGACCTACGGCTTAACATGCTTTCTGTTGAGGATCCTGCCTCATTCTTTAAGGATAGACGTACATACGCTCCAGGCGTTAGGGTCCACATGATGGCTACCGGCCACCGTAGGCGCGGGCCTGTGGACGATGAGTAATGGGCTTGCTCACCGTCTGTTCGTCCTATGACGATGACAGGCCATGTCGACGGCGCGTTCGTGTTCCACGCGCGCCTCAAACCGACGCCGACGCCGTCGCCTATCGGGGCTACAGGTTGTTCGGGTTGTTTTTAGTCAGTAGATGTCTGACACTGGATGATTTACCACCCCCCGATAAAAAGGGATAAACCTATGTAATATTAACGTATGTTATTATATCTGCTTTGAGAAACAGATATTATTTATTGTGGTCTTATCTACTCTATCAGACGAGCTGGTTTACAAGAAGTTCTACAAAAACTATAAAGTATGTCTAAGTACAGAAACATCCAGAGAAACCTTAAACAAAGAAACGAGCTCAATAACCTTTTCTATACTTTTCATTTCATAAACATTTCTTTCAAAAGCTCCCTTTACAAGTATTTCCAGTACTAAAGCTAAGTCCGTTTTCTTGCCAATCTGTTTTTGTAAGTACAACTTGTAAACTTGGTCTGTTAGCGTTATTTTTGTAAATAAATATTTTATTATTATTGTTGAAGTTCGTAAAGAAATTATAGAAGTTGGCTGGAATTTTTTATTTGTTTGCTTTTTATTAAGTGTCAGGGTAAGAACCGATACTTAGAACTTCGTCATTGGGAAAAAGGATTATCAAATATTTGAAAATTCTGAATCGCACCTGTGTTGACTTGATAACATAAAAGTTTATAGGAACCTTAAGATTTTTTTTTAAACTTTAATGTCAAAAATAATTGAAGCTAGTCAGCTCTTTCCGATAAGAAAAGGGGATATACGAAAGACGATCTCATCAATTTTGATGTTATATAATCGGTGTTTCGGGGCCAGTATAGAGGCAGTGTGATGGCAATAATTTCATCAATCAAATACCTACCTTGCAGGCCCTGTTCCTTCTTTAATCTCATGTAAGCGAGCGAACCCATTGCTATGACTCAGTCACAAATTCAGACCATACTGAAAAAAATCTGTTAGAAAAACCTAACAACACTTTTCCTGGCTTGGGAATCGAAGCCAATACCTCATGCCCAGCTCCACACCTACCACTACTTAAACGAAACACTCACTAATAAGTTCATCGAGGTAACAAACCCTTAATAAGGCAAAGGGCATATATTTACCACCATTTTTTTTCACCTCAAAAATTAAATAATTTGTTCCTGTTAGGTATTCTATGATTGTACAGAGCTTATTTAAAGACTTATCAATCACTCATTAAATATTCAAAAAACAAAAAAAAGGAAAAAAACTTAAAATTTATTTCCTACCAATTATACCTATGCCAATTTGCCCTTATTTTCCGATTGCCAGATCGTTCTGCCCTATTAAGGGTTAATCAATATGTTCTTACACTACTTTTCCAGTATCCTTTTTTCCAAGATTTTTCTTTTCTTTAAAGACAAAGAAAGAGCCTGTAATAAAGCAAGTGTAATTTAATGTTTACAAAATAAAAGACATCGCAACAACACAATTATGTCTCATAAACTCATAGTTAAACCGCAAAGATCCGTTTTCTTAAAAAATAAAATTAAAAATGAACTAAGTAATAACAAATTCTCGCCATAAAGCTTACCACGAGACCATAGAGTAACAAATAGACATACATAGAAGCGACACAGCATGATGATTATGAAAAGAATTCAGGGGATCTAAAATTTTAACGCAATTCATATTATGGTCCTATTGTGATCTGCTAAAGAGGCCATTTTAAACCCCCAGATTCTATGCATTCGAAACGACACCGGAGGGGTTAGTAAATCCCGTCGGGGCTGTGGATTATCGAAAGGATAACGCGGCTCCGACACAAGGGCGAAGAAGGAACATGGGTTTGGTTTTTAGTCAGTAGAAGTCTGACACCCCCCCTTCGCTCTGCCCAAGAGCGGGGGGGGGGGGGGTTATTCGATGATTTTCCATCCAAAAAAAAAAAATTGTTAGTAAATTTTCTTCCCAAAGTTGTGATATTTTCTGGTCTGGGCCATACCTGAAAACCTTCTTGTTACGGAAATATTGAAAGTTAAAGTAAATACCTCTACTACTCAAGGCGCGCCTTGATTTAACAGTAACTTTTCACACCGATTAAATTTTATTTACCAGCAGTCATTTTGAGCAGTGCTAGTTAGTTTGATGTCTGGTTAGGAGGACCATATGATTATGTCCATAACTTAGCAAGGTTTAGAAGAAATTTTCACCTACTGTATTGATTTCATTTTCATATAACACAACGGAACTAATATTTTGAAACCCATAATATTATTATCATAAAGTAGTTCATATCTCTCAAAATTGCAATTGTTATTTCACAAGGAATTCGCGTTTGAACTTTCTCCAATGTATACATAATATCGTAACTATGCACGGACCTTTGGCGTTACCTAAATCGGAACGAATGCTTCTTATATTTTTCAATCCAATTTTCACAGACAATTTCACAAAAAGGTTTACTAACAGCGCTCTCTTGTCAATGTCATAGCTCTACAAGAACTGTGCGGTACTAAGTAATGAATGACGTACCGACTTTTTGAAAAACAAAATAGTTTTGGTTGATAAGCGTTTTCTTTGTCATACATACAGACCTGTCTGGCAGATCTGTTTGTGGTTTGTGGGACACTTAAATATCGTGTCCTGTTATTTGTTAATTACGGGATCTGATGGGCGACGCGCTTGTTATCCAATACAGGGCAGGCACGATTCATTTTGCCATCGAGACGCTTTGAAGAAGAAGACTGTCTCTTCCAGTGAATGAGTTAACGTTTTTCCGTACCTGCTTTAATTTGTACGTTCTCTGGTGCGGCGACCTCTCGCATCCCGCGCGCCTCACTGCGTTTGCGACTATTGCACGAACGAGACTGTCGGATCTATGATGTTTTAGTCTATGGTGGAGCTCAGCTTGGAGCAATAAATAAGATGGTAATTAATTGTCGTCGTTAGCAGACAGGATATTGAAAATAAAATATAATGAACGAAATTAAAACGGGTGACACTCAGCCGTAAAATGAGATGGTTGAAAAAAGTTTTTAAGGAGTCGGATTAAGGGCTTGTTTGCGTTCGGGAGAAAATATAATTTACGTTCAAAAAATTAAATACAAAAATTGACATTTTCAAAGGAGCAAAAATTTTTGCGTAACATGTTGTTACATATTGGAGTACCAGTGGTGGTGCCGACATGGTTTTGACTAAAGTGTTGAAGGTCACTGATGTGTGGGTAGCGTAGAAATTGTAGATCATTGGTTCGTACCAGCTGTAGGATCGCTATAGACTTCAGTTACTCAGCTAAGAGAAATAAATGGCTTATAGAGCGAAAATTGGGAATATTTTCATAAACATTTTTTATGCGCATTCTCCATACCCTAACAGTCATAGTATACATCATTTTATCAATATGCTCTAACGAATCTAGAGAGTGTTGTCTTCCTAATTGCAGAATCAATAGATTTATTTTGATACTATTGAAAAATATCGCCATTGACCCCTAGATCATGTTCAAATTCAATATTTCATGTTCGGAGATTTGTGATTTTGACTGAAAATATTTGAATGTTCTTGCTGACAATAATACAATTACTGATTTGCTGATCACTGTACTACGTTTTTGTAAGTAAACCAAATCGATTGTAATCAAATTAGGTAGAGAACTAACGCAGGACCTACTCAGAAAAGGATAAAGGGTACTTTCCGGACCCGAAATAAAATGTTAGTTCCTTCCACTTGGATAGATAAAAGGAATGTTGAAGCTAAACCATTTAGGTTTATACATTATCTATTTAAGGAAGAGTTAGTAAATGCGGTACCCTTTTTCATGACGAATTAGGTATTTTCATGAAGAAGTATTTCGAAACTAAGACTCAGTCAGAAGTCCGCACTTGGGGTCTGCCAACGAGCTATGGAGCGAAGTATACTGGGTGTCAAACTTACGGACCGCATCAAAAACACTATAATTCGCTCTAAAACCCAAATAGCTGATGTTGGTCTTACAGCTGCGAGTTTAAAATGGAACTGGGCTGGTCACATCTGTCGCATGTCGGAGGAGCAATGGGCAAAAATTACCACTCAGTGGATAACAAAAGGCAGGAAACGACAACGCGGCAGGCCCAGAAGGAGATGGCGGGATGAGCTGGACTCTTTCTCAAGGGATTGGTCTAACATCGCACTGGATCGCGAAAAGTGGAAGGAGGGAAGGGAAGCCTTTGCCCTGCAGTGGGACAACATGGGCTCATAATAATAAATAATAAGACTCATATCTATACATAAATATAAAATCACGCATGTAATCCCTGAAGAGTAAGACAGGTGGGATATCTAAGAGTTCACCCACATTTTGACTGTTATGTTTAAGTCAGATGGGGCCAACCGGGCATCAATTCAGACTTTTGTGATTACAAACGTGGCATTAACATGTTACGGATGTATGAGGTTCCACGGCATTCCTCACTAAAAGTTTGTAGTAAGTTTTATAAAAGTTTTCATTGAAAAACATAAAATTCCTCACACACGTACTTACACACACATTCCTTTTGATTTTTATCTAGGCCAATATTTTTTCCGAAAATTCACCTTACATTTTTTCCTATTTTTCTTTTCTCTTACATTACCCACGGCCAGGGCTAAGTTCCAGAATTCATAATGGCCCTACGACAAAGGGATGAACTTATAAGAAAAAGGACCGACAATACGCACAATGAAGTGCAACCTTCCTTTGTATTTTACCAACTGAATTTTCCAAGGAATGGCAGGAATCTATGGGATTTTTTGATCGCATTCCGGAGTCATTTGGGCGTTAGGCTGTGCGCAGACTGAGTGCTCACAGATATGATACACCTAGATAACGCAAGAACACCTTCTTTGCGTGCCCAAGTCAAGAATTTTATGCTTAATACGGGGTTGTGGAGGTCAAACAGGCAGTCACTCCATGTAAAATACTGGTATTCATGGTTAGTCATCGTATAGTCGCCGCCATCTTCACAACATTGTGCAATGACGCCTCTTACACTCACTTACAGCCTAATTTTAAGTGAGCAATCATTAAGATCTAACGTAGTTACTTTTGTAGCAAACTCATTTGTTTAAAACAGTTACAGTAAGTATATATAATAGTACTTAGGTGGTTTGTTTTTGTCAATGATCGGGGATTTGATCCTTGGGTCGGTCAAAGTGTTTTAAAATACCTACTCAGGATGTCAGCGATATGTTTTTTTTTTATTTGTTTATTTATTTATTTGTTTATTTATTTCAACATCGTCATCATATTCCTGCCCTTGTCCCATGTTGCTTGCGATCAGTACAACCTTTTTTTCTCGCGCGGGATTCGCCCGTTAGACAAGACGCCGCCGTTAGGACGGCCTCGTATGCGCAACGGAATCGTCTGCGCAGCTACCCCGATCAGTTTTATATTTCGTAGTTTTCTTTCACAACCAACCCAGCAATGATCCGCTACAAAAGATCTCCCCTGTCAAACATCACGCTGTCATGTAACCTTAAACCCAATAACATGACACTAAAATGTGGATATTATAAAACAACTATAGGTGATGCCAGCGGCTTCGCTCGCTACAACTCGAAAATTATCCCACTTGAAGATAAAATCGGAATATAAACTATCCTCCGTGTTAATCCAAGTTATAAACTATCTGTGTACCAAATTGTATTCAAATCCGTTCAATAGTTTTTGCGTGAAAGAGTAACGAACATCCATTCATCCATCCATCCATACATACATACTCACAAACTTTCGCATTTTTAATATTAGTAGGATTGACCAAAAATATGGGTATTCTAAACACCTCTGCTTACCGCTCGACGTAGTACAGTCGTGATGTTATCTGTGGCACTAGAATACCGTGTTAGAGCCACTGCGGATCGAACGTTACTGCATATATTCATGAATCAACGCTTATAGTCTTTGATCACTGGAATAACTTGCGAAGGTGTGTTTTCAAAACACGGGCTAAAAATTCAGGGAAGATGGTAGCATTATTTAAAAGCACTATTTCTTTCTAAATACTGTGTACCTATACTGAAAATAATTGAATCGTTGATTAAAAGATGATACCTACCTACATAAAAAAAAACACTTTTAAAAGTGCTAACAAGATTTTAGAATGAAAATAAACATTTAATTAAATCGAACCTTTCAGTTTATTACATTCGTTATAAAATATAATTTGTCTTATAACTTCATAACTCGTAAAATACTATATAAATAATACTTTTAATTTATAACAATACATTATTGTCTATTTAAAGACTGAGAAGCCTCTCTCACTCAGGTTAGATTAGAATAACCTTTGATTTTCTGATTCATTTGCATATTTGTATAATATCGAATCACTTACTTTGATGAAGAAAATATTGTGAGGAAGCCAATATGCGTTTTGGGGAGGGGGGGAATAATCAAATCATCAAACCCTTCCCGCTCGAGCAGAGCGGCAGACTTCTACTGACTAAAACCCACCCATGTTCCTTCTTAGCCCTTTGTGTCCAGGCGCGGCTTCTCTTGTGAAGAACAACCCGTAGCACCGACGGGGTCAATATTATGCCTGAGAGATAGTTCTCGACGGCATGTAAACCCAAATCAAAGGAAGGAACAGCGTGTTTAAAAACTTCTGCAATAGCAAGAATACAACAATTAAACTATCATAACAACTAAATAAACATGTTCAATTAATAAAAAAAGTAGTTTGAGTATGGTGCACCATGCCGTATAACATAAATTGAATTAGTTCAAACATGTTTTTAATTAAAATTTCCCTGGCGGAACATACTACATAGTTAGAAACTGTTTTCATAACACTGTACACACAGGGAAACATCAAGCTACACTTGTAGTATATCATGGCTGTGCTGAATCTAAACAAAAATATACAAGTATTACATTCTTACCAAGGGGTATCATATTATCTAACTAGCTGATGCTTGCAGTTTCGCCTGCGTGGATGTCGGTTATCGTGGAAGCAATCATGAAATTTTGATTCTGTTCCCGCAAAACTTGACAAGTTATTTACTAAAAAAAACCTGTCTCAAGAACCACTCTATCCATTGGTGAAACTAGCATGAAAATCAATGCATCAGTTTTTGAGTTTATCGCGAACTTACAGACGCGGCTGAGGACTCTGTGTAGTGATAGTGATACTAACTGGATTATAGAGGTAGTCACTCCCCGCCGGGGCTGTGGATTATCGAAAGGATAACGCGGCTCCGACACAAGGGCGAAGAAGGAACATGGTTTCAGTTTTTAGTCAGTAGAAGTCTGACACTCCCCTTCGCTCTGCCCAAGAGGGAGGGGGGGTTATTCGATGATTTTCCACACCCCAAAAAAAAAAAAAAGAGGTAGTCACTTTATGACTTTTTTTGACTGTTTGACTGGCCTGTTGGTCTAGTGGTTAGTGACCCTAACTGCTATGCCGGAGGTCGTGGGTTCGATTCCCACCCAGGACAAATGTTTGTGTGATGAGCACGATCATTTGTTCTGTGTTTGGGTGTAATTTATCTATAATATGTATGTATTTAGAAATATATAAGTATGTTTATCAGTTGTCTAGTACCCATAACACAAGCTCTGCTTAGCTTGGGACTAGATGGCGTTGTGTGATAGTTGTGGAATATTATTATTATTATTTCCTTTATTTATCTTTACACAAATTTAGTACATTTTTAAATATTTCTTACAAAAAACAATACAAAAAACATTTAAAAATATAAAAAATTGTAGCCCACCGGTATCGGGAACAGGGTCCAAGCTACCGGCGGTCAGGGCTCCAGAGAATGGAACCTCCTAACAATGCGAGCCGTGTCCAGGAGTACCGCTTTCTGCATCAAGCCCTTGATCCAGCCGCCTAACGAGAGCCTCCTCAGGTGTTGGTCGAGGCTCTTGGCAATTAAGCCATTGGCTGTAACGACTATCGGCACAATGATCGCTGAGTCCACATCCCACATGTCGACAACCTCGCGAGCCAAGTCAAGATACTTGATTTGTTTATCTTTCTCGGCTTTCACGAGGTTCCCGTCATGCGGGACGGTTATGTCAACAATCATTGCGCGCCGCTCTGATCGATCCACCACCACTATATCAGGTTTATTAGCCATAATAGTCCTGTCAGTGATGATGGATTGATCCCAGTACAGTGTGATACTGCCATTATCGAGAACTGGGTCGGGCACATACCTGTAGTACGGCACTTCCGATTCCACAAGGTTGTATTTCAGAGCAAGTTGCTGATGGATAATCCTGGCTACAAGGTTGTGTCTATGCAAGTATTCTCCGTAAGCCAGACGAGAACACCCGGAGATAATGTGACGAATTGATTCGCCCGGACGGTGGCATGCCCGACAAATGTCAACCGTACCGTCCTTCACAATAAATCTCCGGTAGTTATTCGTCATCATAACTTCGTCCATAATTGCACAGACAAAACCTTCGGTTTCCCCATTATTATTATTATTATTATTATTATATGTAAAATACTGGTATCTAGCTGCATCCGGTTGAACTACTGGAAGCCATGTATGTGAATGCCATTATGTTTTTCCTACTCCCCCGCTATTCTTTTCTGATTAAAATTGTTGCGGGATCCAAGACAGTTAAATCGTTTCTCTGGGACTTCGTCGAGCTTCATTGTCTCGGTGCTTTTCTGTTGGTCGCCACTGTTGATTCTGGCTTTCAGGAGTTACAGTGGTTTGGGAATAGTGTGGCGGACTTGTCCCAAAAAGAAAGACTCTCCCCACATTTTATTGAATTTTAACAGACCTGGCGAAATGAGGTAGCATTGTAAGTATAAGAGTGATATGTTATGTTATGAATTCATAAATTTTACCACGACATGGCTTTTTAACCGACTTCCAAAAAGGGATGAGATTCTCAATTCGATTGGTATATTTTTTTATGTTACCCTTAAATTTGATAGGCACTTAGGTATTATATTTCCATATATTCTGATGATATTAAAACATAACTGGAAAAAAAAAAAAGTTTTTAAGAAAAAATAAAACTGACCTCAAAAATACAAAAAAGTGAAAAATAAACTTTCATTCATTCACTTTTTTCCTCTAAGTCGGTTTTTTCCTCTACGAGTGTCAAAACCTTAGACCAGTGCAGTGTAACTACAAAACAAAAAATATTCAGGTGTTAGTATTTTATAAGAGTTTATTTTTAACCACGTGACTCCTTTGCGCAATGCACACCCGCAATGCATGAATATTTGATCCTGACGACCGACCGTCGACACTAGGTTAAGGTCCTTTCTCCACTTGAACCATAGCTAAGGAAAAGCGTCAAAAGCCTTCAAAAACTTCTTAAAATAGAAAATAGTTTGAAGAAAAGGAATGAAAACGTTTCGTCGCTTGGTTTGAGAACTTTAGTGTGGGTCTGACCTTACAGAAGTTGATGTTTTATTTGCAAATGGCTACCTTTGATGGTTGCTAGAATTTGGGTGTCAAAAATGTGTGTTAGGTTTGCTTGCATGTCAAGTTTACATGAAATACGAGTGAAAGGCGTAGGCGGTGTTGCTTTTTGTTTATTTTTGGAGTCGGCTCAGGTATATTAAAAGAGCCGCAACTGGTACTATGGTACTGGTACAGTCGAACAAGTTAATAAGTATACAGCCAGCTAACTTGACTTTACTTTTAAGATTATACAGATACATTTAGAGACTGATGCCAAATGATACAGCGTTTGACATCAGTCGCTTAATTCGAAACGCTTTATAAAACAAAATTTCAATCAATATTTTCAGTGTACTAGAATTATATACCTGTATACTTATTAGCTTGTTCGACTGTACTATGGTACTGGTACTATGTGGAAATAGCTACAGTCGCCAGCACATCAAATTACTTCAAACTGGCGATTTTCTCGTTGGCCTAGTGGTGGCAAGAGCGACTGCTGTACATACATGAGGTCCTGGGTTCGATTCTCAGTCGGGCAAACTGTGATTGGGTTTTTCCGTTAGGAGTTTCTCAATAGTAGCGGCGGAGTCTAGATTTGTGCAAGGCTCGCTCCTTATTCTATGGGACCTAAAACATAACAGGCGAAATGTGGGTGTACTATTAGGTACACCTCTGCCTAGGCCTTCGAGAATTGCGGCGTGATGTCATGTGATTTTAAACTAAAAAGGTTCACGATAAGATCAAAATCGAATGAAAAAATTGGATAGTTTGTGGTAACTTGCTATGCTGGTAACTGTAAAGTCCATTTCACGAAAGAAGTCCCGCGGACAATTGTGGAACTAAATTTGACAGATGGGGAGATATGGCGAGAGAGAGAGAGATAGCAACATTATGTCGCGCAAATACAGCGCTGCGTCTGCGGGACTTCTTTCGTGAAATGGACTTTCAAGTACATATCCGTCACAATAACTTAGACAGTCACACCCTTTGTTTTTTTTTTTTGGTGGGTGGAAAATCATCAAATGACCCCCCCCCCCGCTCTTGGGCAGAGCGAAAGGGAGTGTTAGACTTCTACTGACTAAAAACCGAACCCATGTTCCTTCTTTGCCCTTGCGCCGAGGCCACGTCATCTAGTACAAAAATCCGCGGCCCCGACGGGCGTCGGCCCTTGCGGGCCCCTCCTTGCTGACATCTCTTTGAGGCGCGCGTGGAACACGAACGCGCCGCCGACACGGTCTGTTGCCGTCATGACGACGGCCGGACGGCTAGCTAGCCCATTACTCACCGTCCACAAGCCCGCGTCTACGGTGGCCGGAAGCTATCACGTGGCCCCCGACGCCCGGAGCGCCTTCCGCGCCTTCCGCGGCGGCTGGGACGTTGAGAGGTTCTCTCCCTCTCTCGTACCGCCACCTCCTTCGCTAGCATCACTGGAGGAAGGAGGGGACGGCGTCCCATTCCTCCTCGCCCCGGACCATGGCTTGCACCAGGGCCGGACGCGAGAGGTCGCCGCCACCGAGACAGTCACACCCTTGTCCAGAAACAAGTTAAAATGATTTCTTGCGTAAAGGAATTACCCAAAATACGATTTTTATTCTGTAGTTTTGTTTTTCCTGAAGTTAGAACTGTCAAAAGTTAAACTGCTTAGCTTTGCTTTCTTTGATGGTTCTTATGTTCAAATTCTTGGCATAAAAATATTTGCAGAAGTACCTAATTACTTGCATGTTTATGCATATTATTTCTCACTATTATATTTTCTTAGCTCCTTGTACAGACATATCTTAGTAAAACACATCTGTCAGATGACACATCTTTATATGCGAACCGCGGTGGACCTCGCTTTGACGGAATATTCTACAAGTCTGTTTATGTAAAGTTAGGTGTTTGCATTTTAAATTTAAAAAAATGTCTTGTGAAGCTATAGAGGTAGTTTTGTAGTCCCTTCACAAACCATGGCCCACTTCCTGGAATGGAAATGGGCTGGCCATATCTGTCGCTTGTCGGAGGAGCTATGGGCTAAAGTAACCCACATAATAGGTTTCAAACACCAGCAAACTAATCTGTGGCGATAGGCCCAGAAGGAGATGGCGGGACAAACTGGACTCTTTCCATAAGGGTTGCCGAATAATAGCCATGGATGGGGGGTAAGTGGAATGAGGTAAGGAAGACCTTTACGCCCGAATAATAAAAAAGGTTTTTACCCAACAAAAAAACAATAGGGTAGTTGACAAAAAAATCAAATTAGTCCAAAAAAAAGTCAGATGTCCAAAAAATATTGGACACGTATTTTTTCTTTTTTTCACGTAATCAATAAATGAAGACGATATAGTGCTTCGAAAAGTCGCGCGACGTCACAGCTTGGTACATTTTTTACTAGAAAGTGACGTCACCAGCTTCCCACTCAAGATCATAAATACACGTTTTATTTTCGTAAATTTTCATTAATTTGATAAAACAAAAAACACTTATCCAATATTTTAAGCAGAATCATATTTTTTTTTAGTCAGTCAACTACCCTATTCCGAAACCCATCACACAAAAATATTTTCTAAGCAATGCAGAATTCAACCTAACCGAAGTTCTACAGGCTAACAAAACAGTTGAAAAGCTAGAAACTTCCGCTCAAACCGTACGAGGTCTGAATTCGGTGTAACTTCATGAATTCTTCACAAATGCTTGTGAAACCGTCTGTTCTCAAAGCATATTTTTCTATTGTTGTCTGCTGAAGGTACTGTGTGTTTCCGTCAACTGCTAGCAAGATGGTCTGTAACTTTGTACCTATTCATGTAAAGTGCAGCGTTTACCTACGGTAAAAAATTATGCTGTGTTGTTATAATAGAACTAGCTTTTGCCCGCGTTTCAATGACGATTTTCAATTCAAACTTTCATATCCTATTTAACTCCCATAAGGTTAGAATTTCGAAATATTCTTCTTTATTCTTTGTCTACATTATAAAGGGAACCTATGTGCAACAACTTTGTAGATCCAAGGGTTTGAGCTGGGCGTCGTTGATGAGTCAGTCATTCAGGACTTTGTTTTTTAATTTTTAAGAGAATAGATAGAAGTATAGATAACTAGAATAACATTATGGGTGCTTTTTCCATGTAGATCGTTAAGCAAGTTAAGTGCTTCATTCAGTTTGGTAATCTTTTATCAAAGACAAAGCAAATCTGAAGCAATAAGTATTGCCCAGTTTTCAAAAAATTTGCTACTTGCGAAACCATTGCGGTTAATAAGGTCTCTAAGCATTTATTTATCGTTAAAATTAAAAATACTTAGTATTCATTATTATTTTAAGAAAAATGTTTACCTTTGTGTGACTTTCAATAACGCTATCAAGAAGGAATATCGTGAAATACGCTGAAGCCTTTTTTTTGTAGTGGTGGGAAATCAGTGAATGACTCCTTCCGCTCTGACTAAAAACCACCCATGTTCCTTCTTAGCCCTTTGTGTCGAGGTCGCGGTATCCTTTCGAATAACTCGCAGCTCCTACAACAATCTGCAGACCAGACCGGTTGGAGACTTTCGTTTGATCTTTAACCATCGCTGAATCATGTTCGGGTCAGCTCGGCACAAATCGAGCTAAGCCGAACGGCTCTATCTAAATACTCATATATCCGATTTTGCCGCCCTCTTGTGAACATGTGGTCATCGTTAAGGCGAGACCCAACCAGGATTTACCAAAAACGTACTGTCTTTGAACGTCAAGTGTGAACTATAGGTTTGAAGTACCGAGGTGGGAAAAATATCCTGTAAAGAGAAAGACCTAAACTTGCGTTATACCGAATCAAATCTCCGAATAAAGTTACTAACTCTATAAAAAAAAAATATACAATTGCCTCTTTTTTTTAACTTTATCGTCGAAAATCTGCGTAATTTAAGCGATAACATAAGTATTTTTTTCTAGAAATAAATAAAGAATACAATTATTTAATTTAATACCGGTTATTTTTTCAAATTATGTTAAGTTATTTATCATAATTAAAGGAAAACCCTTGAATATCAATAAACCCAAGCGCCTAACAAAGACTAGCCAGCCTAACACTGTACGCCCAAAAAGCAACCTTATTGAATCCGACTAAGGTGGAGTGTAGCACTACGCCTATAGTATAGTCGAACGGGTGCGTTGGGTCTCGCCTTAAGGTTATTTTCACAAAAATACAGAAGAGATAATTATGTAAATGACATCGTCGGTGCAATGGTTGCTTGGACTCCATGTTTCGTGGTTTTTATTCTTACACAAAATGAACAACTTTTAATATGGCTTGCAATTGGCCTGACTGTTTGTGTTTGTAAAATCTTTGTTTTGTAAAGCTGGGAAATGTGTGCCGCATATGAAAGTGGTTTAATTGAGTTAGTGACCGCATAGAAACCAGTAGTGTCGGTTTGGTCTGTCATAGCTTTTTTGTGGCTACGCTTTTGACTGTCGCCTTTCAAATTGCGAAATATTTTTGAAATAACAAGACAAAAAAATTTACAAAGCGCAGTTTAGAGGAGATTGTCATAAAATACATCGATATTCAATTTTAATTACGGAAACCGGTCAATAAGTATTAATATACGATATTTTTTTAGTTGTTAATTTTTTCTAGTATTTCAGATTATAAGAAAAAAAAATCCCTTCCCATTTTATTGTTGATTTAGATCGAGAATCATTAGTACAGTTATCTCCATGATTGAGAATTTGACGACGATGCAAAAATACATCGTATATTTGTGAGAATTTTACTAAAAAATATTAATAAAATTCATTACACCGACGCGACGCTTTGCTAATATAACAATAATTAAGTTTTTAAACTGACATGGTCACTGACACTACTATTAATATCATAAACGGGATATTTACCATGTTTGATTTGAAAATCAAACATGGTAAATATCCCGTTTATGATATTAATAGTAATAACAATAATTTCCTGCTTCCGCCCTCCTTAATTTTATTAAAACATTATTAGGAGCATTTAGGTACTTTTGAATATAATTTTATAAGGTACATTAATATTATCAGAACATGTAATAATGAACAAGGAAGTCAGGGAGCTCGGATCGATGACACTTTCTTATGTAAATTGGATTTTTGATTACCTTCCCGTTTACTTAATTTTGATAAATGGGTGAATTATGTTTAAAGACAAATGATTGGCTTGTTACGGGGTATTTTTGAGTAATCTTCTTTGATTTATATTAATACTTTCAATGACAATTTATAGGTTTTACTAATATTCTAATCAATCACCACCTTTCTAGCCTTTGCCCAAATATGCTGGGGGCGGATTCCAGTTAGTGTTGCCCAAATGCAAGACCAAGACGAGACTTAGCCAGTCTTGGTCTTGGTCTTGCGTCAATACACCTGGTCTTGGTCTTGGTCTTGGTATTGCGCTCTCAAGTCTTGGTCTTGGTCTTGCAGCAAGAGTCTCGCAAGTCTTGCAAATACCTATTAGCCTATCGCTATTTACTAAACACGTTAGTTTAGATCTAAGAAAAACGTAACAGAGTAGGTACATGATTACATTGACAGTTTAAATTGACATAGGCATAGTAAACCACCAAATTAATTAAATTAACTTTATAATAATTATAAAAAAATATGCAATTTAGTCCCTAAGCGTAATTACTGACTTTAGGTAGGTACCTATTATGATTTACTGAGCGTGTTTAGTGGCTATCCTAAACTCTTCACAAACAGCTAGCGGTTAAAATAATTATCACTTACATATTTTTCATCATCGCCTCGACTTGATAATTCTAACTATTAAAATTTGTCGTCGTCGAAACAAAATACCTATTTAATTTAATTCAATTAATTAATTTGTTCAGACATACAAATATCCATACAGTTGTACACAAATTCGCCAAAACATAGAAAGAAAATAATAACGCCCAGATCTCAGTTTGACTAAACTGCGAGACGCAAGAGTCCTCAAATCTTGCAGGGTTCAGTCTTGGTATTGGTCTTGCTACATTAGGTCGGTCTTGGTCTTGGTTTTGGTCTTGCGAAAATGCAAGAACAAGACCAAGACTGATTTTGGGCAACACTAATTCCAGTCAATCCGGATGCAGCTGAATACCAGTATTTTACATGGAGCGGCTGCCTATCTGACTCCACAACCTAGTTAGTACTGAGTATTACGATACCCCTTGGTAAGACTGGTTGTCAGACTTGCGGGCACGACTACCTGTTACGACTGTCAAATATCTATAAATAACAGCCACGAGCAATGGCTTAACGTGTTTTCCGAGGCACAAAGGAAACTCGGTTACATACAATGGGTCTCCATCCACGGATCAACCTTGTTCAGCGGCTTAACTTGAAGATTAATCCGAGCTGTAATTATTGTCTAGCTACGAGATCTTAGGCCCGATAGTTGTGCTGGTTTTAATAATGATCCAAAGCCAGCTATATGACTGCATTAATGAATCGATTTGCGACATCCTGAAATTGCCTGTCCCAAGATTGGGGACTATGTTAAAGAACAAAGGAACTTCAACTTTACACCGTTCATTGTCCAGCAGTTTGGGTTCAGCATACTGGAAAAGGTCTCCTAAAAGTTCAACATACGTGTAAATAATATTATCTTAGTCACCACACTGAAGGTTGGTGACCTAAGTGAGGTCGGTGACTATCTCTAAGCACAAGGTTTTATTATAAAATAACTAAGAGATATTCCACACTAGGCAACAAGCACGATTTAGCATTACAGTAAACATAAAACCATAGGCGCATTTGTGTATTTTCATGCAACGCCAGAATAAATAGGAACTTCAATATCCATGCTACGTTACGGAAGATCTTGCGGCTGAATAGTATCTAGGAGTCAAGCTAGAAGATTGTCGGCTGATTAACCAGGTTATCCTGTGGCAGTCTTAAAGGTAAGGTCTCCTTTCAACTCCTCTACCTCAAAAATAAGACCACTGTATCGTCGATCATTACAGTAAGCCTGAGTATTTGGCAATGACAATGCCTTCACAGTATGAAGGCATTGTTCGCCAAATACTTTAGAAGCCACTGCTTCATTTTAACGTGTCGATGGCATGATGGCAGTCTAAATTTAGTCGGCCCGTGGTTGTATTATGAGTTTCGCACCTTCAGTAGCGTCCATCAGTTCCTGTAACGATAAACGAATAAACGACAGGATATTCACGACACGATATTAAGTGCCCATCGTTTGTGGAACACTGCCACATTAAATTTAATTAAATACTAGGTGTTGCCAGCGGCTTCGCCCACTACAACTCGAAAATTATCCCACGAGAAGATACAATGGGGATAAAAACTATCCTATGTGTTAATCCAGGTTATAAACTATCTGTGTACCAAATTTAATCCAAATCCGTTCAGTAGTTTTTGCGTGAAAGAGTAACAAACATCCATCCATCCATCCATCCATACATACATACTTACAAACTTTTACGTTTATAATATTAGCAGGATTTCTAGTTAAAATAATGTCTGATTTTTTAGATTTTCTTATCTTTATATTTATTTCTTTATTTGTTGTTAGTTTTTATCCTTTCGATTTGAGACTTACTTATAAATACTTTTTCTTTCTATTTACTTTTTCTCAGGTCATCAATATACCTATTTATTTCCACTTTAAAAGCAACTATTGGCCACAATTAGTTGCCACTAACAATCGCTTGGTTTGCAGCAACGCTTAAATATGAAAATATTCATAGTTCTATTATGTTATAGGGATGTGTTAGCATTTTTATATAAAAAAAATGATTAATGTGCAAATTTTTCGACGGTCGGGGACCAAATTGGTTTTAATGAGATTTTTTCATATTACCTATTCTTAAAATATGATATTGCTTTATTAGTCCGTTATGATAATGTTTCAACTTTCAAAGAAAGGAGAAATAGCTATTTAATGATTTTGTTTGATTAATTTAACAGAGTAGACAAGCTCGATTTTTGATAAAATGATTAAGTTTTATGAGAATGTTATTTGTTTTCTTTTTATGTTATGTTAAGTTTACTTTAAAGTGGATAGTTACAAATATAATGGAGAATGAAATAAAAACATTGCAAGAAAACTAACCGACTTTTTTTTTCATTGACTTTTTGCCGCCGACTTTAACTACGTTTATTTTACACTTTTTAGGGTTATTTTTGTAAGTTGGTAATGTTTTAAGCTGAGCATAGTCCTGGGTTCGATTTCCGGGTCGGGCAAGTTGTAATTGGGTTTTTCCATAATCTGGAATTTCTCAGTAGGAGCCCCTGGTTTTGTGTCTGGTTAATGGCAATAGGCTTACCCCCATTTAGACGGGACCCAAACATAACTGGCGAAATGTGGGTACCTATACAATAAGGTACATCTCTACCTAACCCTTCGGGGATTACAGGTGATATGTCATGTTTTGGCATAAAAACGTTTAGGTTGTTCTAAGTTTAGGTTATTAATTTTTATCTTCTATAATATAAATTAAAAAATGAATCGCAAAATGTGTTGGTAAGCGCATAAACTCAACAACGCCTGGATCGATTTGGCTAATTTTGGTTTTGAATTATTTGTGGAAGTCCAGAGAAGGTTTAAACGGTGAGAAAGTGGTTGGTAGGTAGGCAGGGTAGTAGGTAGGTAGGGTAGTAAGTAGGTTGGGTAGTAAGTAGGGTAGTGGGAAAGTAGGTAGGTAGGGTAGTAGGTAGGAAAAAAAGCATTGCAAGGCATGCGCGGGTTCAGCTAGTTATTTATAGAAATAAATAGTCTTTTACCTATGTTTATGTCAAGACGACCTTTAAGGCTTGATATTTCAACTTCACTGAATTCAATCCGCGTCGCATATCATAGTAGCATATCAATAGTCAGATACATTCTCATTTCTATTTCTGTATACCCAAAACTTATTTTCGATAAATTTAATCAAATAAATTAACAAAACTAAAACATAATTTAATTAAACTATTCATGAAACAAAATACCAAAATAGAACTTTGAATTATGGAAACTACACGTGGAAATCTGAAACACGACTTTGTATTTTATGGATGTTTGTTTATTACTCAATCATGCTTGAATGACTAAAATAGTTTAGATTAAACTTTGCAATAGATCTATTCATCATCAGCCTATAATGTTCCCACTATAAGGACTCAAGTTTCCTCTCTAGGAAAGGGATGGGCTATAATCCACCATGCACGCGGGCCCAGTGCGGATTGGTAGATGTCACATAATTATCTTCAAATTTATTGGTTCTGATACATGCCGGTTTCCTCACGATGTTTTTCTTCACCGTTTTGAGAGCAGTGCAATTCATGTCGTCACGACACGTCGTTGCGTCATGTCGCTGCAGTCATGATTTCGAACCCGACTGCAAATAGCTATTAGTCAATAACTCTAAACACGCTCGACGCTAGCTTCATGTCGCTAACTACGGAGGGAATTTCATAGAAATACGTAGAAACCAGTAGTGTCGTTGCGACACGGATCGTCTGCTGCTGCTGCGTGCAGTCGGCTACCAACTTGTACCTTTATTGTGGCGCTCTCATGCCCCACACAGGTGAACGAGTTTCGGTAAAATTTGGTGTATAGCATACACCGTAACCTGGATTATTTATTTATTTATTTATTCATTGATTAGCACATACATTTGTTGTAACAGGTAAGACTAAGCTAACAAAAGTAGTCATACATTGTTAATAGTTCAGTCCCAAGTAAACGGGTCTGGGTTAGAAGTACAAGTTACACAGTGGATAACACACTTAGTGTCACCCTCTGGAATTCCGCCAAAGAACAAGTAAATATGTCCAAACGCCGAGACACACTATTTAGTGTTCTCATTGCACGAATCACAGGCGCAAACTTTAATAAGTTTGTACGCGTTGCCGGAACTCTAAACAGCCCCTCCCTCGGCCCCAACCGTAGCCTCCTGTCTGGAACGAGTAATGCCAACTATTAGGATTGTGACCTGGCTAATTGCGGTATTGCGTTCTCGTGGGTCAGTTTCCGACGTCGAAGCGGACGAAGCCGTGAAAAAAAGCTAGCATTGAAATTGAAAGCGCCAGGGTAGCCCGTGAAATACACTGTTTCTTCTTTTTTCGTTTTTTGCAATTTTCCGGACCGGGTCAGGCTGTATTTTATGTAACACATGTCATTTTAATTCGTGCCCGCAATGTTATGTTTGTATTCACAGAATAATAATTATAATCATAACAATGAATTCAATAATAATTTCATGATAAATCATTCAATGGAATTAACGACACGGTTGGCGTAGTGGCTAAGCAATTGGACTGATGCGCTGCGTGTCGCGGGTTCGACCCCCGCACAGAACAAATATTTGTATGACCTATATTATAATTATAGTTGTTCCGGGTCTGGGTATTTGTGTATATTTGTAAACGCGTCCACGATACATGAGAAATTCCTAGTGTGGGGTAACGTTTAAAAAAAAAGGAATGTTTACAATATAAAATAATTATAATTCAGTAAAGCCATATTTCTTACGGCCACTAATTCTATTTTAATCAATTTAAAACCTGAGACTGACCTGCCAGTTAAAAAAAACCTTGGTAAGAAAATTTTAATTCCAAAGGCCTGGCGCAAAATACAGAATCAACATTACGTACGGGTATTTGAAACACAAAGGTATTGGGTACATAAAATCGACAATCATCACTTGAATAAATTTCGAAATAACACCGGTTGCCGACGGGTTGCCCTGAAAATGGACGCTCCACTCTTCTAATGTCCAACCTTTTCTGATAGGTGCTGAGTTATGAGCTTTAGCGGGGAGGCTTAAAACAAAAATAAGAAAATATCTTCATGTTGACAGATACTCAAGTATTAACCCCCGTATTTATAGTCAAGTCAAAGTAATTACTTGGACTTAAGTAATTACTTGGACTTAAGTTATTACTTTGACTTGACTATGCAAATATTTTTATGCAATGGGCAAGAATTTAAACGAAGTTAGAACCGTCAACGAAAGTAAAACTAAGAATTCTAACGTTTGATAGTTCTAACATTTAAGGAATTACTAAACTACAGAGAAAAAATCGTATCTTAAACAATGACATTTACTCAAGTAATAGTAATGACTTGTTTATAAATACGGATGTTAGAGCTTTAGTCGTAGAGAAAAGTTTATTCTTCTGCTGAAAACAGCAAGACTTGTCCTGAAAAATACACACACACAACCATGCATATGATACATGACTGGCAAAATTTGGGTGTACTAGTCACACCCCCATTTTGCCAGTTATGTTTGAGACCCATGGTATAGGGCGCGAGTCTATTGCCATCAATCGGGCACAAATCCACTTCTAGGCTGCTACTGAGAAATTCCTGATGGAATAACAAGGGGCCCAACCCAGAAATTGATGCCAAGACCTCGTGGTCAGCAGTCGCGACTACTAGACCAACGAGGTAGTCTTGAAAGATGTACTCTGCAAAAACCTTTAATAAATAAAAGACATCCGGTTTTCGTCTCTGTTCTCTGTGACTTAACTTGTACTCATATAGCCTATTCCACTATCATAATTATCAACCTATAATGTTCCCACTGCAGGGACTGAGGCCTCCTCTCTAGGAGAGCGATGGGTTATAATCCAACACGCTCGCCCAGTGCGGGTTAATGGATGTCACATGTCTACGATTTTTTTTTATTCTAAGATATGTCGGTTTCCTCACGATGTTTCCCTTCACCGTTTTGAGAGCAGTGGTTATGAAATAAATTACACAAAGTAATGCGCCTGTCTGGGTTCGAAACCACGACTTCTTGATCTTAAGTCGGGGTCAGAGGTTGTGTGGCTTGGTGATAATGTCGATGCAGTGATTCCCTTTCTAATACGTTTATATTTAGCTCATAAGGTACGATGGGATTGGCATATCCGTGTGGATAAAAACCCCTTTTAGTTAAATATAGAATAAAAAAATAAAAATAAAAAGTCGGGGTCGCTACCACTGGGCCACCACTGTTCTGTTATGCCTGTACACACGGCTACACATCAAGCTGTACAAAACCAGTATAATCTGATCGTTCATTGTGCGAAAAGATCTAGTAAAGTGAGGCCAAGATTAACTGGTTTTGTATAGCTTGATGTGTAGCCGTGTGTACTAACAGAGTAGGAGAATGGACGATCCTAAAATACATTGGCGTTTGGCGTAAACAAAAGACAGCCTGTCCAACTGGGGTGATTCGGGGCTAAGAAGATAATGAAATAATATAACGATAAAAAATATTTCGTGTGGGTTAGATATTATTTGGAGTCAATAAAGAAATAATTTACTGGATGAAAATTATTTTTTGTAGAACTTTAAAGTCGGCTTCATCGCTCATCGCCTCTGCCTTGCATCATCGGCCGAACAATCTAGCAAGTCATGTGGCGCGACCCTTGCGGTGGCTTTTACTTAAAACCTCTTTACATTAGGAGGACGACTGACTGTCCTGATGGTAGACCGTTGTCCTAGGTGAGGGACAAATGCGATACGGTGCGAAATCTAGCTGTCATTAAAAGTATTAAAGTAAGTAGTATTTATTTAGGGAATTTATTGTCAAAAACTACAACTTTGAGGAGCTCAGTGCTAAATAATAACAGTGACCGTGCGGTCGATCTTCAAGGTTAAGCAGTGCTTGACAAGGCTGATCTGTGGATGCGTTATCATCATTACATACTGAGTTTCCTCCATACCTCAGAAAGCTCGTTGAGCCGTTGGTCGCGACTGTTTTACACACCTCTGCCTAACTCTTTGGGGATAACAAGGCGTGAAGTTATGTAATGGGTTTTATATTCGTAAATATCGTTTGGCATTGTCTCAGATAACGAACAGAATAGAACCCATACAGTACCAGTAAACCAACCCTTTGATGTATCGATACAAGTATTCAACCTTTAAAATTTACTTCGCAATACACATCCAATTTTCGATGATTCAACTTAGTGTGGGTTTTTATTATTTGTTTGACCTTTAAATGCCATTTAGAGATCAAAATGTCTAAAGATCAAATAAATTCCCATAGCATTTTGTATAAGTCTAGGAAATATAATCCGTCCTCTCATGAGACACTACAAACGATTGAGATATAATTTGATGACATCAAATTCGAAAATAACTTTTCAATCAGAATGAATAAATAATAGAAAATATTCTATTAATATGTCGCTGCAGGAGACAAATCAACAAAATAATGTATCTTTCAAAAATAAATTTACTAGAGAAAAACTTCATTACATACATTCTCCTTTCAAAAGCAACTTTTAATTTTGTTAACATGTTGTCAACTAGCCGTGACATCAAAGGCGCTACGATGCAAGATACCTCCATTTTCAATATAGCGGAGTCACTCTACCACTTTAAGTAATTGAAAAATTCTTCACACCTAGACTTCGCTTATTTATTTTGTGACTAGATTTTTTGTAGACGACATGTGGTCAATGAACATTGGACGTTGTTACGTTGACGTGGGGTGCTGTTTCGCGGAAGACTTGTAGTTTTGGTGCGGACGATCCGCGAAAGTTGCGTGGAGGTTTCGTGTAATTTTGTAGATGGTATAAAGTGGACAATGAACATTGGACGTTGTCGAGTTGACGTAGGGTGCTGTTTCGCGGATGACCTGCGGATTAGATGCGGATGATCCGCGAATGTTTTGTGGATGTTTCGAGTATTTTTTTCGTGACACTCTTTTCATGATGTTTTTATTCTGCTGTGTTACTATGTGCTGTAAGAACGGAGTTTCCTGTCTTAAAAAAAAGTATTTCAAATTGTTTGCGTAATCATAAATCATATTATTTTCATAAATCAAAAATCTAAAGCAACAAGATGATATACGTACGGTTATACCAAAAACTAAAAGTGCTATACTGTTTTACCCATGTACTATGCAAACGTAGCTAGAATTTGTACCACGCACCATGTTTGTATACCACAAGAGGCGGACGGAACGGACACAAATCCGATGACAGATCTTGCCACGTCCGTCCGCGTCATGTTCATGTCTCCGCTGTCCCACGTAGGGTTTCCATCTGTCCGGATTTGTGTGTCCGGGTGTTGACCCTTACCTTAAATTTGACGAGCCTAATCATTTGTCCAGATTTGTTTTTGTCACAAGAAAAAGGTAAATGGCCTACTGAAAACAAAATACATCATCATTCTCTTGCCCGTGTCTCAATCCATTTGGGGTCGTCGCAGCATTTCTCCTTCGTCCCCAGTTCTCTGTTACTCGTTATCTTATGAGACACCTTCTGTCTTGCCATAACATACTTTAAACAGTTCATTTATCGTGGATTTAATTTTGGTCTTCCTCTAATCACTTCATCCACATTCATACTGAAAAAAAATCAAAATAAATTTAATTAAAAATCTGGATTTCCTTGCAAGTGGAGTCTTTGGTTAACTGGACCCACTCGAACTGGACCCACACGGTAAGTCGATCAAATCACATTTTAAATTGTTTTTTTTTTTTCATAGTTTTATTGTGGGTCCAGTTGCAAGAGGGTCCAATTGACCAAAGACTCGCAAATGTACGGCTTTTTGAAAGGCTCTATTTTTTTAAATTGATGACCTATGTTAAGCAATAAAAAGGTAAATATTGGTTGCAATTTGTTATTTACCCGGCAGCATTTTGAATGAAAATATAGTTCGAAAATATGTCAATCATCCGCTATGTGGAAAAGGACTTTGTTTCATAAATAATTGTCTAACATAACCGCTTCTTGACCGCGCCATGTATGTGCTGTGCACGTCACAAGTAACAAAACCAGTATAAGCTGACCTCCTATTCCACCAAAATCTGTACTACACAAGACCAGTTTAAATTAGTAATCACTCGACGACCGAGTATCATAAACTAATTATATTTATTTGGTTCTTCGAGTGCTGCATTAAATTTCTTACCTATAAGTTTATTGATGAGAATGATAGTTATTTAATTAACCATATATGACTGAAAGCTATAAACTTTTAATAAAAGTTATAGTTCTCCGTTTATAGTTTAATCCTAGTTTATAGTTTTACGGACCACTTTTATAGATCTATCAAAAACTAAATACTACGGAAGTTTTAGTAAAAGCAATTTTAATTATACAGTGTTAACTACTACTGAAAAAGAGATTGCAGATTCATTAATTAGGACAGTATAAGAACTTGAGCTAGTTAGAACTCCAGCTGGTAATAAGAATTTTAATCACTAAAATTACTCCCTGAAGTCGACTGTATCCTATATGATTTTAGCTAAGTTCTTAGGAATATTAATTACCATTTTGTTTTTGTTTAAAAATAACCTAAGCCACTTTCAAAACCTTTATTTTTAGGTAGTTAAGGGCCAATTCATAACCTAGGGTGATGCGACATGCGACGCTACTGGTGTCGAAAGACGCGCTTGTTGGACTTTATGCAATGATACGACCCGTCAGTGGTGGCGACAACTTAACACCACACTAACACTGAAGTCGTGGTGGCCTTGGATTTAGCTAGTCTAGTATCATTTTTGTTTGCGATTTTCTTACACGTCAAATTGCTCGTCAGTTTTTCTGTTGCGCTATCTACACTCTAGTCATTTTCCATTCAGTTTCGTCGTTAGTGTTAGGTCGTGGCCAAGGAGTTAAAATCGAAATAGTCACTTTTTGTGGAGAATACGGGGCTACCTTAATTGAAGGTATCTCTAAATTAATCTTTCAGAAGATAATAGCGTCTGATCTACTGATATTTATGACTGAAAATATATTTTTCGTCTTCTAAAAGACTAGGTAATGAAATAGCCCATAAATTAGTTTTTAGGCTTTGATAATGTTTAATATTTTTTATTTATCGTTGGTAAGATTTTGCTAAGGACATCCATTTATTTTAAACTAAAAAGGCAAATTCTTTGACGATCACGTTTTAAATTTTATTAAAATTGAATTTTCAGGAATGAAAATACGTGACTTATATTTAAATTAGTTGTTATTGCTGTGCTTAAAACATCACGCCTATAATTTCCAAAGGGTTAAGCGGAGGTGTACCTAATTTAGTAGGTACACCAATATTTGCGTCAATTCTGTTTAAGTTCCAGGTAATAGGGGCGATCCTATTGCCATCCCATAACCCTTCGGGGATTACAGGCGTGATATTATATAATACTAGCAGTTGCCCGCGACTTCGTTCGCGAGGAAATTTTGACGTGTATGTATGTGTGGGACTGCCTCTGGATGTACTATGCCAAAGCGAATGACAATTAATGCCAATCGAAGCGATTATATTCCCTTAAACTGGCCCTGTTATAAAATCTGCTCCCACACATACAAATACATATGTCTTAACTATTACCAATTTTCAGCTCCAAAACGCCAAGGATTTCATTTATATACTTGCGGTAGCCCTTAGTCCAGATCGTCACAAAAAAAATTGTTAGATAATACACTTGCTAAATTTCAGGCCGGTAGTACAAAAATCAAACTTACATACAAACTCGCGAGAGCCTTTAAAGCTCCCTAATCCGACCCTAATGCAAAATCTGTTCTTATCAAACCTCTACTCACCATGAACTCCGTCCCGGAAAAAAATCAGGAGAGTAAGGACTTTCATACAAACTTGCGAGGGCTCATAAACCACCCTAATCAGGCCCTGTCTCATGTGCATAAAACTAATTCATAGAAGATGTCTACTGACTATAAACTACGTCTCTGCCAAAAATCAAGATCGTAGCACGAAAAATGAAGGACTTTCATACAAACTTGTGAGGGCCCTTAGACCACCCTAATCCGGCCCTGTCACAAAATTATTTCATAGCAGACGTCTACTGCCTATAAACTACGTCTCTGCCAAAAATCAAGAGTGTAGCACGAAAAATGAAGGACTTTCATACAAACTTGCGAGGGCTCTTATACCACCCTAATCCGGCCCTGTCGCAAAATCCGTTCATAGCAGACGTCTACTAACTACATACTACGTCCCTGCCAAAAATCAAGATTGTAGCCCAAAAAATGAAGGACGGTCATACAAACTTGTGAGGGCTCATAGACCACCCTAATCCGGCCCTGTCGCAAAACTAATTTATAGCGGATGTCTACTGACTATAAACTACGTCTCTGCCAAAAATCTAGATTGCAGCACAAAAAAATCAGAACTTTCATACAAACTGGCGAGAGCCCTTAGACCTCCCTAATCCGGCCCTGCCACAAAATCTGTTCTTACCAGGCGTCTACTAACTATAAACTACGTCCCTGCCAAAAATGAAGATTGTGGCACAAAAAATGAAGGACTTTCATACAAACTTGTGAGGGCCCTTAGACCACCCTAATCCGGCCCTGTCGCAAAATTAATTCATAACAGACGCCCACTGACTATAAACTACGTCTCTGCCAAAAATCAAGATTGTAGCACGAAAAATTAAGGACTTTCATACAAACTTGTGAGGGCCCTTAGACCACCCTAATCCGGCCCTGTCGCAAAATTAATTCATAGCAGACGCCCACTGACTATAAACTACGTCTCTGCCAAAAATCTAGATTGTAGCACAAAAAATGAAGGAGTTTCATACAAACTTGCGAGGGCCCTTAGACCACCCTAATCCGGCCCTTTCGCAAAATCCGTTCTTAGCGGACGTCTACTAACCATAAACTACCTCCCTGCCAAAAATCATCTTTGTACGTCCAGCGGTTTTCGAGATTTCGTGATGAATCAGTGAGTGAGTGAGTGACCTTTCGCTTTTATAGATATAGATTATGTATGTAATTTTTTTTTGTTTTTTTTTAAAACGTTGCCCCACACTAGAAATTTCTCCTGTATCGTGGGTGCGTTTACAAACATATAAACTCACATACAAAAATACCCAGACCCGAAACAACTATCTGTAGGCCTTACAAATATTTGTTCCGTGCGGCGATCGAACCCGCGACACGAAGCGCAGCAGTCCAATCGCTCAGCCACTGCGCCAACTGTGTCGTCTTACAACAAATTACAACTTCCTTGTTACAAACTCTTCAAAACGTAAGTATTTAACACTAGAGTATTGCTCATCTTGATCAATCTTTAAATTGTCTTAAATGGCTGATGGAAGATAACCTGCATTTCCTACAAACATAAAAACGCCTAAATTAATATTTCGTGTGGAGCCGCTCAGCCCATGCAAAGTCAGTGGATACAGCTCTCAACGAAACGTGCCGGATCATCACTGGTTGCCTTAAACCGACCCCAGTACAGATGTTGTACCCACTGGCAGGGATAGCGCCGCCTGAAGTTCGCAGAACAGTGGCAAGCTCTAGAGAAAGAGCCAAAATGGCTTCAGACACACGACACCCATTACACCTAAACAGCCTTGTATTGCAAAGGCTGAAAAGCCGAAACAGCTTTCTGAAGTGTGTCACCCCACTCACTGGCGAGATGTCTACGGAAAGATTAAAGCTGTGGCAAGGTAGTGCATCTTTACCTAACCCATTTGTTCCACCTGCTGAACATCTCCCACCCGGACAAGAGTTGCCGTGGCTGACCTGGAAGTCTTTAAACAGACTCCGGACCCAGGTTGGTCGCAGCAAAGAAAACCTGCTGAGGTGGAGGTACATAGATGACTCTGCACTGGAGTGTAAATGTGGTGCTGTTCCTCAAACAATGGGGCATTTAATATCGTGCCCTGCGTGTCCTGCTGACTGTTCACTACAGGAACTGATGAACGCTACCGAAAGCGCCAAACTAGTAGCCCAATTCTGGGCCGACATAATTTAGATTGCCATCGACACGCTAAGAAGAAGAAGAAGAATATTTCCCGCATTTCCTTACAAATATTTTAAATAAATCATTTACAATTTCCAAGCTTAATTTTTTCGTTATAATGATTACAAGGACGGGCAATTTTATCGTTTTTACCATTGGCTCTCTCAAGGGTAGCGGGATTAACAGATTTTAATCTTAATATTGCTCTTAGCGACAATTTTAATAACAAAGTTGGAAAGACTCGTAAAATGCTAGGTCCCAAAAGATTTTAATTTCAGGTATGTATTGGGCCCTTTTTGGTTTGAGTTAGTTACGGTAAAAGTTTATGATGCATATTACAATCTAACATATCAATTTTTTTTTGTAGTATAGGACATCATCAAATGACTCCTTCTGCTCTAAGTGGAGCGATAGGGAGTGTGAGACTTCTACTGACTAAAAACCACCCATGTTCCTTCTTAGCCCTTAGTGTCCAAGGCCGCGGTATCTCTTTCGAACAACCCGCAGCCCCGACAGACATTACTTAACCTTACGTCGCCAAATACATTATGTTATCATGACGTCATCATGCATTTGGCAAAAGTGCACCTAAAAGTACACGCACATTTCGGCAGGTATGATTTATTTCACATTTATTTATAGCATACAATTTAAGACGGCAAGCCTATTACCATTAATCGGGAACTGCCTCCGTGGTCGAGTGGTTTAGACGTTGCCTTGTGACCCGGTGGTCGTGGGTTCGATTCCCACGGGAAGCATACTTTGTGAAGTTGTTTCCAGTTTGGTTAGGACATTGCAGGCTTGAATCACCTGATTGTCTGATAAAAAGATGGTTCCGTGCTTCGGAAGGCACGTATAAGCCGGTGGTCCCGGCCGCCAAATGGCGGTCGTCAAACCATGTCAGAGGCCCTTGCAGCGGTTTAGAAACTCTGACACAGGGTGTGTGGGGTCGTTAGACCTTACTGTCCACACGATAAGAAGAAGAACATCAATCGGGCACAAATCAAGACTCCGTCACTGCTACTGAGAAGCTCCTACCTGATAATTCCAATAACACTTTCATTCAACGACTTAAATTCAACATCGAACCCAGAATATGATGATGACTGATAACGGTTAAGGGTAAACAAGCCAACGGCACGAACTAGTTGGTGGGCGGGGCTAAAATGCATGCTATTTCATCCGACATCACGAGCGAAATGCATAGAGCGAAAGAGACATAACTAAAACGGGCGCGCGAAATTTTCTATGCAGACCTTTGGTATATTTGGTTTCATGAAAAATCTATTGAATGTATCTGTTCAAAATCAATTTATTTAAATTTTTTAATAACTAATCTATGTCCGTATGGTTTCACTTTTTTCTTTTTCATACTATATACGTTACTTATTTACGCCCAAAGATGAGTTAAAATCAGTGCTAAAATATGAAAGTTTTGACGTTCATAACTTCCAAATCAATATTTTTTTTCCAATTCTGCTTCCATACAGACCTAGATAATGATAAGACCAGTAGATACAATTTTTAATTTTGAACCTACACCGTCAAACAGAGGAGTAATCACCTTCATAAGTTTGTATGGAAGAATGACTGGCTTGTTCAACCTTAACTGAAGAAAGTAAACTCGGTACGTAATGGGTACCCATACACACCCGGCGACCTCCGTTAGCGTAACGAAGGTTGAGTGGGTGAAGCGTATAAGTAACTCTCATGAGTAGCTAAAAAGTGCAAAACCTCCCCTTTTTGCGTCCAGTATAACAACATCTTCAGGATGATGTTGGGGCTGCCTCGCTTCTGTAGTGCATCGGGGATGTTCGCACTGTATCGAACTACGGCTTTCATGCCGTCATTCGCAAGAAAACTGTTTCCCTGATCTGCAGAATGCGTGGCAGCTGTAACAGAATCCTGATGACTGTAGCAGATAGGATCACTTCTCCGACGTGGGTGTCATTTATTAGGCGCATAATTTGAATGTTTTAGTTTTAATTTATTTTAATTTGTATGTTTTATTTTAATTTTATCTAATTTTATTTTGAATGATTTAAATTTAATTTTTATTTTATCTAATTTTATATTGAATGTTTTAATTTTTTTTAATGAATGCGTATTTTAATCTTATTTTGACTCGTTGTACCTAGTATTTTGATTTTAATTGTAATTTATTTTTATTTTTAAACCTGTTTTCTATATTAATTTTCTTCTACCTGTATGGATCAAGTTATCTGAATTAAATGAATTTTATTTTATTTATTTATTTATTTTGCCCCCTTTTCCCCTACTACCTTTTTCAAAGTTGCCCCATTTGCCCCCTTTCTCCCCCATTTAGGCGGATCTCGGAAGTTAAGAGACTTGGAACATTTTTTTTCAGATTCATTGAAAAGGGCAATGCATTAGTCGAAATCATTTTTCAAAGCTCCCCCATCTCCCCCCCTTCACCCCCCCCCCACTTCACCCCTTTTTTTAAACTCGTGTTCTGTTTTGTTTACGGATTCGTATAGAGGAGGCTCAGGGAAGTAAAATCCATTTTTCAAATTTGACCCCCTTGCCCCCTTCACCCCCCCTTTAGGCGGATATCGGAAGTTAAGAGACTTGGAACATTGTTTTTTAGATTCATTGAAAGGGGTACATACACAGTCCAACCTAGGCAAGCACGACTTAACCTAAAGATCGACACATGCGACTCATCTGCCTAGCCTTTTCCCAACTTTGTTGGGGTCGGCTTCTAGTCTAACTGGATGCAGCTGAGTACCAGTATTTTACATGGAACGACTGTCTATCTGACCTCCACAACTCAGTTAATACTGGATAGTCTGACTTTCAGGTCACTGACTACCTGTAACGACTGTCAAAGATCTATAATATGGTAGCCGGGACCAACAGCTTAACGTGTTTTCTGAGGCACTGAGGAAACTCGGTATGTAATATGTGGTCACCCATCCACAGACCAACCTAGGAAAGCACAGCTTAACCTAAAGATCGACACAAGCAACTGTTATTACATATTATGCCACGGCTCTTCAATATACTTAAATGAAATCAATAATTATTTATTATGATTGAGGTTGAAAAAGTAAGATTGTTCCTAATTAGCATTTAAATTAGGAGTCATTATGTACTCAAGCGAAAGACGAAGGTAGAGAGAATAAAATTGTTCAATGATTTGATTTTCATTTAGAGGATTTTTTAAAGAATAATTACGTTTCCATTTTTAATAAGGTTCATAATTATTATAGTCTTACACTAATTTAGCGATTTGGCTGGAAATATGGTTTATGCTGACAACGAAAAATGGCCGTTTATAAAACAATATTACCACTTCTATCTTTTAACTATATTATTATATAAATACTACCTACTAAAACTAACCTGTAAACGATACAGCTAAAGAGAATCCTAAAGAAATGTTAATAGGGTACCCAATTTGTATTCAGTGATTCAGTACTACTAAAATAAGCAAATTTAAACCTTAAACACTACCAAAAGTTTTGCATAAACACGAAAGTCCCTCAACTGCCCATAGTTTTAGACAAGCAGGAACAATTAATACACGGTACATTATACTTGTACAAATTGACGGTGGAGCGGCTAAGTAACTGAGATTAGGAGTAGGCGTAAGTTGGATGCGGGTTGTTCACGGAGGGGATAGGACGTGGAGTACTAATGCTGTTTTTAGTATTAAACTTAATACATTTTAAATAGTACTGAGTGTCTGTGAAATTTACCGCCGACTTACTTCTCTGCTTTCCGATCATTAAAACCGTACATCTCTTCAAAGTTCGAGCTTCAGTATAGGTCACGTCATCGCTTCACTTATGGCGAGTTGTGGCCAAATGCAAGCCTATTTAACAAATAAACAACAGATTTTACAATAGTAAACCATATTATATTAAGTCAACAGCTGTTAAAAACGACGTGAAAACAAGTAGGATAGGCCCAAGTTGCTTCAAACATAGATACCGTATACTGCAGATTTGGAATTTATGAACGTTATAATGCCCAATCGATGACTCTTATCAAAATCAGTTCGAGAATATTATTTTTATCCTTGAAAGTCACAAGTTACTGATAAATTGACATACTTTTTTATGAAAACTCTCTTTTTGCTGTTAGCATTTGATTCTATTAAATCGTATTGTTCGTCTTATCACTCCATTTCCTTACCCCTCAGCGACGCGCCTCTTGTCCCACAATTTGTTTTCAACCCACAGACTTCGCGATGTAAATATATTGTCGCTAGTTTCGGGCACAATTTGCCTAAATTTGCGACGTGGATGGATTAAACGGTCATTAATAAAATTGTTGTGGAATTTAGGTTTAATTATCTGTAGATTTTAGTCGTTTCCGTGTTAAGTTGTAGGGAAGTAATGCGTTTGTTTATCTTGCTTTTGCTGTTAAGGGTTTTCTTGTTTGCTTAATTGTTTATTTTCAGCCTAATGTTTAGTTTAGTTTACCTGTCACAGTCCACAGCTGGACTTATAGGGGCGTGTGCAAGGTCATTTCCAAAGTTTTTATCTCTGAGAATGACGATACAATTTTTGGGATTAAAAAGTTATTCCAATTTTTATTATATCGCTTCGGATCGCTTCGCTTCCAATCAGGAAACAAAAATGGATGAGTAGGAAAAATACAATTTCCATTTTCATCCATATGAACAGCAGATAGAACAAAACGAGTACAGTACCTACCCACTAACTCCTAATAAAGATGGAATAGCCGAATCGAAACATGTTGCATACATTTTCAATCTGTTTTGAAGGACGAGTGTGCCGTATTCCTTTTCCCGATTTAATTATCATCATCCATGGTTATTGCTATCTTAAAAATGACATATATTTTGATTTGTTATAACACACGTTGACGTTGACGGTGCTTTGGAAGGCCTCCCATTACGTGGACCGATGACCCGGTGAAGGTTGCGGGAATCCGCTGGATACGAGACGCACGAGACCGGTCAATGTAGCGACACTTGGGGGAAGCCTATGTCCAGCAGTGGACGTCTTTCGGCTGAAATGATGATGATGACAATAATTATGTTTCTGTACAATGTGTCGGTACAATGACAACAATCAACTTGTTAAATTTAGGAAGTTTAGACTTAATTGCTTGGATATTATGTAGTGATTTTCGAAACAAGACGCATGATAGCCCAGAAGTTAAAGCCTCGACTCTACTCTGAGAAGAAGCGGCCGAAACAAAATCAGTGGTCACAGTATCGTTTATACTTCTGCTGAACCCTTCCAGAACTACAGGCGTAATATCATCCCGTCAGGGCTGCGGGTTGTTCGAAAGAGATACCGTGGCCTCGACACAAAGGGCTAAGAAGGAACATGGGTGGTTTTTAGTCAGTAGTCTGACACTCCCTTCCGCTCTGCCCAGAGCAGGAGGGGTTATTTGATGAAGGTGTAATATCATATTAAGTGAGGTCAAGTAACCAGACCACTTCCCATCACAAATAATGTTACAGCTCAATATAAAAACAAATGATGTTCAATAAAACCCATTTTCCTGAACATTTTATTAGCCGTAACAGCAAATCCTATCCCACGAGTACTAATCACACTAATAATAATAAAAAGGCGAAAGTTTGTGAGTATGTGAGTCTGTATGTTTGTTACTTCTTCACGCAAAAACTACTGAACGTATGTGGATGAAATTTTGAACACAGATAGTTTATAACCTGGATTAACACATAGGATACTTTTTATCCCGGTAGTATGATCCGTGGGACAAATTTAGAACTTCACGCGGGCGAAACCGCTGGCACAAGCTAGTGTTCAATAAGACCCATTTTCCTGAACATTTTATTAGCCGTTACAGTACAAATGTCACATAAATTCTTCTTTGAATACCGCAGTGCGGGAGTTGGGCTTGTCTTCGCATTTCTGTAAGAATTAAAAGTGGTTAAAACTAACTGTTCGTTAAAACCACATTTAAGTTAGTGCTGTGGTTCTGTTCAACTGACTGCGAAAAGGTTTGGAATTAACTGTTTTATTTTTCTGTGTGCATTACCGCGAACAACTGCCGTTTTGTAGCTAATTTGAGGAAAACTTTTAGAAAATAACTAAAAGAAGTTCAGAGATTAGGAAAGTATTACTTTGAATATTAAATTAAAACGAATCATGTTCAATAGTACCAAAACTGTTTCTCACTTCACTGTTCTTATGAATGGATAAATCATCATTTGCCTAGATTTTTCCTAAGTGTGTTGGGGTTGGCTTTCAGTCAAACCAGATGCGGTTGTATACCAATATTTTACACTAGCTTTTGCCAGCGGCTTCGCCCGCGTGAAATAAAACGACATTCCATACAAACTTTCATCCCCTATTTAACTCCCTTAGGGGTTGAATTTCAAAAAATCCTTCCTTATTCCTTGTCTACATTATAAAGGGAACATCTGTGCAAAATTTCAGCTTTCTAGGTTCAAGGGTTTGGGCTGGGCGTTGATAAGTCAGTCAGTCAGTCAGGGCTTGTCTTTTTATATAGATAGATGGAGCCATTGCCTATCAGTCGGGCCTCCACAACTCAATCAGTTTCTACTGGGAAATACTGTACTCCTTGGTAAGACTGATTTCCAGACGCTCCAGAACGGACTAATGTCCTTTCCGAGGCATGGAGGAAACTTTGGTATTTGTAATGGGTCGTGAGCCATGAGCTTCATAAATGAATTGATAATCACTATAGTTATATTCACAATATTGTATAAACAACTCATCTTCATCCTTATTTTAAACCAAAGATCAATCTCAATTAATTTTTTGCCGTATTTTTCGAAGCTTCAATTCCGATACCCTGTAAACGCCACATAGTCCTCATCCGTATTCCGTTTCGTCCCCAAAATACTCAGTACTACGGAATGATGTTTGATTAATTTCACCCCCAACTTAGAGGAATTAATAAAATTTCAGCGCTTTTGTGTCAGCTGACAACCCCAAAGGATTGCTTTTATTATCTGATGCTCAAGCGACGCCAGAAGTAATTACGCAACTATTGTTGCTTTTAGGGGTGTAAAAATGTATGAGCAACGTAAATTAAAAATACATTGTGGTTCTTTTGTTTTTGGAGTGATGTTTTTGTTAGTTTATTGTGGTCGTTGTGGGCGATACGGGATTGTGTTTTCATTGAAATGTAAGAAAATATAAATTAACTTGACATAACATAATGACGTATTCACCGAAGGATTCGACAGAGGCGTGCCCTAATAGTGCACCCAAAATTCGCCAGTTATCCTTATCTCAACCCGTCTTCTAGACTACGTGGCTGCTACCGAGAAATACCTGATGGAAAAACTCAATAACTCTTTGGCAGTCGCGCTTGCCAACCCGTACTGGGCCCGCGTAGTGGATTATAGCCCATCCCTCTCCTAGAGAGGTCTGAGTCCCTGCAGTGGGAACATTATAGGCTGATGATGATGATGAGTTGCGCTTGCAACCACTAGACCAACGAGGCCGTCAAATAAAATTAATGTTTCTCATTCTATGTTTCTAGTCTTGCTGTAGAAATCAGGTTGTTACCTGACTCAGTATACTGAGTCAGGTCATTGTCATGCTGAAATCTAATTCTAATATTAGTTCTAATCTTTTGTTAAAAAAGTTTAGAAAAAGTCAACGACGTATCAAAAAAAAAAACACATCGTAGGAAAACGTTGATCAGACCGTCTGACGCAGTATTTTTTTTTTATTTCAATGATGCAATAAAAAAAATGCCATTTTTCGAGATACCGACAAAATTGCTTTCCAGCGTCGAATATCTTTAAGTATAAAGATATAAAAATACTGATCTAATACCTCAAGCCGACTTTGACAACCATTCCTAAAAGAAGATTACCAAACCGTTGCGAAAGCCACAGATGTCAATACTGGCCATGATTCTGTTATAATACCTTGTAAAAGAAATAAAAATACTGGTTGGAACTGATATTGTTGGAAGGCTTTTTCTTTTTGCTGGACGTTCTACAACTTTTAATTGCTGTTATAGCAACATTTTGTTTGAAAAAATATTACTTGCACTGCAGAGGAACATAAAGTTTATATCGAACTAACTGCCGCACTCATAGAGATATTTAATGATACCTTTTTTTTTTTTGGTGGGTGGAAAATCGTCAAATGACCCCCCCCCCCCGCTCTTGGGCAGAGCGAAGGGGAGTGTCAGACTTTTACTGACTAAAAACCGAACCCATGTTCCTTCTTTGCCCTTGTGCCGAGGCCACGTCATCTAGTACTAAAATCCGCGGCCCGATATTTAATGATCCATAAGCCGTCTTTTCGTGAAGTTTTGACATACGAAACCGTTACTACGTGACGGCTTATTAAAAGTCTCTGGCAGTTAGAGTTGAAAGAAGTCTTGTTTTGGTTTGAACAAAAACACGTAAACTAAACATTATTCTCTTGCCCTTATCCCAATTCATTTGGGGTCGGCAGCATGTCTTTTGCGTCCATACTTCTCTATTACTCGCCTCATCAGACACCTCCTTTTTTGCCATATCAACCTAGTACATCCATGCACCGTTTCTTTGGTATGTTAAGTGAGCGTTTTAATAAATACTTCACCGCCATTTAATCACGCGATCAAAATGATTCGCCGAAAAAAGACTAAAATTTTCTTTAAATATAATAGCACCATTTGGACAGGAGTTAAAGGAAAATGTACCCGTAATGAGATGCTCAAAGTAAGTATTTCTAAAGGCTTTTTAAGAATATTTTTGGTTGTTAATTGTACGATTTGTTGATTAAATGCCTCTGAGGAGATCAAGAATAAGGATTTTTTGTGGTGTAATCTTTGGAAAATTGTAAAGGATAATTATTTATTGTGTGAATAATAGTAATAAGGATTCGATATTAAACAAACGTGAACAGTAAGCTTGTGCTTGCTTGTATGTGTCTCCATCAATGGTATAAAAAAGTATTATTTCACACCCACACTAGGAATTTATTTTCTCCTGTTTTGTGGGTGCATTTACAAACATTGCAAGTATTGCAACTTATGTACAGTCACCTGCAAAATTACTTATATACTACTTATACTTGGATACTTTAGTGTAAATTTTCCTGTGAACGTTTATAGTCGATAACTCGTTTACGTTAGGTAGCGTCGTTTCTCGCTTCACACGATTTTATTTCTGAAATGTCCATGCATTTTTGCAGGTGACTGTACATAACAATGTACAAACAGCCAGACCCGGAACAACGATCTTTAAATCATCAAATATTTATTTTATGAGGAAATCGAACCTAAACGGAGCTCTATCAACCGCTCAGCCCCTGCACTAAAAGCATTGCATGATGTTGTATGTGTCTCCATCAATAGTATAAAAAAAGTATTATTTCACACACACACTAGGAATTTCTCCTGTTTTGTGTGTGCATTTACAAACATTGCAAGTATTGCAACTTATGTACAGTCACCTGCAAAATTACTTATATACTACTACTATACCTTAGTGTCAATTTTCCTGTGAACGTTTATAGTCGATAACTCGTTTACGTTAGGTCGCGTCGTTTCTCGCTTCACACGATTTTATTTCTGAAATGTCCATGCATTTTTGCAGGTGACTGTACATAACAATGTACAAATCTTTAAATCATCAAATATTTATTTTATGAGGAAATCGAACCTAAGCGGAGCTCTATCAACCGCTCAGCCCCTGCAGTAAAAGTACGTGTTTAAAAGTCGGGTGTAGAAACTTGAACCTAAGCGATTATCACTTAGGAGTATGTATGTATGCCTTCTGACATTATCCACAAAGGTATTCTAAGAATCATTTTAGTGTTAACACAAAGGTATTCGTAGAATGGCTTTAGGTAAACGACAGGATTTCGCCTTGATTAAATTCAGTAATAGGTACACACGGCTACACATCAACCTATACATTTCCAGTATAAGCTGGTCTCGCATTGTATAGGATTTCCGTACAATGCGAGATCAGCGTAAACTGGAAATGTATAGCTTGATGTGTAGCCGTGTGTACGTGTTTGATTCTTCTTAAATTGTGGACTGGCTGTAGTTCGAATTACCTATAAATTAGATTTTAGTGTTTGTTTATAACAAAGTAAACTAACCCTTCACGAAGCCGTCGAACAAGCATTAAGTACATCAAACTAAATACATCAAAACTAAGTATATCAAGGAAAAAAATATTGCTCAAAAATAACAGTTTTTTTAGGGCTGAAAAATTTAGTTTCGCTTTAGGAATCAAACTACCTACTGCACTCAAAACGCTGTGCTAATGAATGCATTGAATCGTACGCGGCGTCAAAAAAGCTAGTGAAGAAGGTGGAATTTCTACCTCTAATAATTATATTTGTAACTAGAAGCATCCCAAGCATTGTCTTATACATTACTGCATAAGGACTGGGCGGACCGCATGATAAAATGACGCCTCGAATTTGGTCCCAAATAGGTCTTGACTAAACCGAAGTTTAAAAGAAAATGAAAATGTTAATTTTTTTTATTAACATTTTAATGAAAGCTTTATTTAATTTCTTTATACCTCGATAATACCACGCCACGCCGCTCATACAAGGTTACGTTTACGAGCAGCCTGATTAGTTCCTAAAGATGACGTTAGTGTTTCTCTTTAAGGGGAACGCATCGAGCAAAATGTTCGGACGACCGTATCTTTAGTTTTTATATCAATGATCCCAAGTATGATGTTTGATTATTGTTTCGAGTTCCCGATATTTCGGCGCTGTTACAAGCACCATGATCACGGATAAACTGAAGTCATTGCGGGTGGATGTTTATGAGCAGACAAAACGGTCTACCCTCTTTCTAGTTCGTTTTTTGCGTTCGGCACCACTACCATTGTCACTCACTACACGATTCTGTTCCCGACACACGAAACTCACTGTGTCCACTCGCGAACTTTTTTCGACACTTTTTCGGTTTTTACACAGTTGAACCACTGGATTCCAGGCTCTCGACAGTTGAAACCCGTCCTCCCGGTTAAAGTTTTTGTATTTGGTGATTTCAATTGCCTCTCTAACCAGACGAGGTATATAGTGGCGTTCTCTCGAGATGACCTGAGGGTTATGCAACTCCTCGCGCGCCTACGTGAGTGGCGCGCGGAGGCGCTTCACCGGGGGGTCACTCTGCTGCCGCGGCACATTGCTGCGCGGCGGACAGACCTCCGGTGCGATCTCATGGCGGCATGGAGACAGCGACTGTCGCAACCCAGCGCAGGGCACGCCACGATAGTGGCGGTAAGTCCCCTCTTTGAGGAGTGGCTGGAGAGGCGCCACGGCGCCCTCACCTACCGTCTGACGCAGGTCCTCACCGGACACGGGTGTTTCGGGAGGTACCTGTACCGAATCAGGCGGGAGGAAACGCCCGGATGCTTCCACTGCGAGGATCGACCGGAGGACACGGTGGAGCACACTGTGGAGGCGTACCCTGCTTGGGCGGAGCCCCGCCGTGTTCTCGTAGCGGCGATCGGCGGCAGCGACCTCTCGCGCCCGGCCCTGGTGCAAGCCATGGTCCGGGGCGAGGAGGAATGGGACGCCGTCGCCTCCTTCTGCGAAGCAGTGATGCTAGCGAAGGAGGTGGCGGAACGAGAGAGGGAGAGAACCTCTCAACGTCCCAGCCGCCGCGGAAGGCGCTCCGGGCGTCGGGGGTCACGCGATGACCTCCGGCCACCGTAGACGCGGGCCTGTGGACGGTGAGTAACGGGCTAGCTCGCCGTCCGCGACGCATGACGGCAACAGACCGTGTCGGCGGCGCGTACGTGTTCCACGCGCGCCTCAAAGAGATGTCAGCAACGAGGGGCCCGCAAGGGCCGACGCCCGTCGGGGCTGTGGATATCGAAAGGTTACCGCGGCTCCGACACAAGGGCGAAGAAGAAGGAACATGGGTTTGGTTTTTAGTCAGTAGAAGTCTGACACTCCCCTTCGCTCTGCCCAAGAGCGGGGGGGGTTATTCGATGATTTTCCACCCACCAAAAAAAAAAAAAAGGGTTATGCAACTCAATCCAGTGGTTCGATCCCGATTCCAGAAGATGCAAAAAGCGCCGAAATATCGGGAACTCGAATCAATAATCAAACATGGTAAATATCCCGTTTATGATATTAATAGTAGTGTCAGTGACCATGTCAGTTTAAAAACTTATATCCCAAGTATGGTCTAGGACAAAACAATTATCGTATTGACGTCCTTCAGACTTCGTAAAGGGTATTTTTACACCCATTAGGTGCATACGTGTTAAAGTCGTTAAACTATTCAGAAATATTAATACATAATTATGCAGTATCATGTTGAACCTAAAGTTATATTTTGCAAGTTATGATTTAGGTACTAGACTGGAAAAAAGATTCTAAGGTTAAGCTTAAACTGTACGGGCTGCGGGTTGTTTGGGCAAAATGAAGAAGAAACAATGGTGGTTTTAGTCAATAGATGTCTGACACTCTCTTCCGCTCCGCCCAGATCGAGAAGAGTCATTTGATGATGACCTTTCTTTTTTTTTTGGAGGGTCACCCTGACCGTTAGAAAAAAAGGTTAAACTTAAAAACCTGAAAATCAAATGAGTATAAAGACTTCAATTGTAAAATGAGTACAAAGGTTTTCGTGCATTTTAAATCCACACCAAACTCAAAACCACTTCCAAGAAACGCCAGAATCAGATCAACTATTAAAACCTCTTCCTATTCACCTAACACTGCCACAAGTACGTAATCCGGTTCCCCTAATGCTTGTTCCTTACTGCAGTATTCAAATTGAACAAAAACAGCTGCAAGATTTACTGCTATCGTTATCTCTGTTGGTTCTTGCTGGTTCTGCCTCTATTATTTGTAATAGTTTTTGTTTAAGCCTATACGTTCCTAACAGCTATGTTTACTTACTTTATTATAAAGGTACCTCGTTGGACTAGTAGTCACAAGCATACATACTTACATCCGTATTTATAGTCAAGTTAAAGTAATTACTTGAACTTAAGTAATTACTTATGCAAATATTTTTATGCAATGGGCAAGAATTTAAACGAAGTTATAGAACCGTCAATGAAAGCAAAACTTAGAATTCTAACGTTTGATAGTTCTAACATTAAGGAATTACTAAACTACAGAGAAAAAATCGTATCTTAAACAATGACATTTACTCAAGTAATAGTAATGACTTCTATTACAAAACTGGTAAAATGGCTACAGATTGGATTTCGAACGAAACCAGGCGAAGCAATAGGTTCAGAAGGAAATTAAGTGACTAACTAAACTTTTAACAAAAGGATTGGGCCTAAACATCAAAAGACGAATGGTAAAAGAGGAATGGGAGGTCTTTGCTCTACAGTAAGACACATCAGGCTAACGAAGTACAAAACTGTACAAAAACCCAAAGAACTACAAAATATTTTAATAAATATGAGGAAAAAGCTGATGAATAACATCCACATTCGTACATAATATAGTATTAGTTGTGAAAAGCAACGCGTCGCATTTATCATTGGTAAGTTAGCGGATTAACATTCACGAAGTTTTTACTTAAGCTTCTAGAGATGTGACATTCCTAGAAATAGCATCCACCGTCATTAATATGGAAATAATATCCGCAGCTTTACCAATTTCACATGTCGTACCCTCAGAACAAAAGTGACCTGGCTAGAATTTGCAATTTGGGGGAATAACAAAATTTTATTAGTTTTTTAGGGATTTCACATAAAATAATTACGTCATAACTTTTTCAAATGAAAAGTTATTTACACATATAAGCTGTCAGTTGATTTTTTCGAAATTTTTTGTGGTTATGTTGGCAGAAGGTAGCCAAAGCCGAAGTTTCAGTCGAACACATCCACATTTCATTTTTAGTAATGTTTAAGTTCCTTAAAATAGGGGGCGAGCCTATTGCTATCAATTCAGCACGCATTTAGTCTTCCGTTGCTGCTACTGAGAAATTCTTGTTGGAAAAACCTACTTACACTTTGTACTATCTGAAAATTGAGCAGAGTTACGCTAACGACCAGGGCCACGAGGTAGTTTATTCACTATCTGCTCAAAATAAACACAATATTGGTAGATTTTCGAACAACAAGCCCCAAAATTTGTAGAAAATTAAACTTATTGTAGTAAGCAAACTGAATAGGTTTTAAAGGTTACCAATACTTTGCGGCTGTTCTAAAATGTGTACTAAGTAATTATTTTACAAGATTTAGGATACTTCAAAAGCCTTTGATGTTTAAAACTTTAAAGGTCTTACTTAAATTGGGAATTCCTATTTTATCTTTGTGAATTGTCAATATCCGAATATCCGCCATTATATTCAAAGCGTGTCCCATCACCAGTTACTAGTGAGTGAGGACAAAAGCAAGCTTCGCGCGTTCCGCTAATATTGTTTTGTGAGCCCGTTCCCGCGATAATAGACCCGTCCTCCAAAGGTTTTTGTTGTCGCCATGAGGCTGGCTGTACCAACTGGTAGAATTAAGGTTCTGTTCAAAATAAATGCTAACATATTAACGTAAGCTTTTTATAAGAAAATAGTTTTCATGGGGAATTTTCGAAAGCTAGTCTTGATTGATGGATTTCTTAGCTCTGATCATTTTAGCTAATGGGCTACATGACTTGGCTTTATGTTTTAAAGTGACGCTGACATTTAAAGCTATTTTAATCGATTTCCAAAAGAAGTAGGTAAATTATTATCAATTCATACGATCTTTTCTGGCGCAGCTTTTTTAAAAATCTAAGCTGAATATCACAAGAAGAAAAAACTCGATATGTAGGCTTCTTGTTTGAAATCTCAATTATGAGAAATCTTCGTCCAATAAAAAAGTCTATTTTTCTAGAATCTTTTATGAATCTCCTAGACGTTATCACAACCAATTTCAACATACAACCAAAATTATCTTTAAACCTAAAATTACTGTTGTAAACAAACCAAACAAGACAAAAACTTTAAATAAACAAACAGTAAGTGAATTCGAGCATCCATTACGGGCGGGCCATTCACCAACTCCTACCCCGTCGCTCCACGGGCACCGGCTTGCGGCCTTCTGGCGACGTTCCAGATATATTTTTTTTACTAAAAAACATCACCGAACCGTCCCGGCACAGTTTCGGCAACTTCTCAGCCAGTTCGCAAGCCTTATTCTAGAAAGAAATATTAATCTTGGAGAGAATTAGGTCCTGTTATATTTGTCTGGAGTTTTTGTGCTAGGCAAATGGTAAAGAGAAAATTGGTGCGTGCTGAATAAGTTAGTAGGTTCTGTTGTTCAGTGTTGAATTTGTGTTAATGTGTTGAATATTGTCGGCACTACACATACCTATATTTAATTTAAGATTGATTTATGATGTGATTACTTGGAAGATTAATGTTACCTACAATCGCCTGAAACACAGGATCACCTAGTTCAGGCACAAATTCCGGGTGAACTTTATATAGATTAAAGGAAAATCGTATTTAACGTTATACCTTATAATTATGAACAAAAATGTATTATTATTATTATTTTATATGCGTGGATAACCGTGGGGAATTGAACCTGGGCTGCGCGATTGCCGCTGCAATCCTTCTGCCACTGAGACCTAGATGCGGGCCTCTCCAGGTATTCCTTTGTATGGTCCCCACACATTGTACTGATTTAGTAATGGTATTACACCTATATATATATACAGTACCATGGAGTTTCTTGCTGGTTTTTCTGCATAGGAAACGACCAACCCTAACCGTGCAACTTTTTCTTGACGTATTTAAGTGCTTATATTAATTTTTTGACAGTCCATTAGTTTCATTATAAAGTCCTCACAGTCTATTCATTGATCCAGCTCGAAGGACCGGTTCGTTGCCCCGAGTTGATGCAACGAGTTTTATAGAAGTTACAGAAGATTAACCAGTGAACTAATGGGAAGGTTGAAAAACAAGAAAATCGAAATATACAAGCAGAAACCAGATTTTGATGACTATTTACATAGATTTAGTGGATGGATGTAAAGTAAAAAAAAAACTTTTCGAATAGGTCTCAAGGCATGTTCTGTATGGTGTCGGACGCAAAGAATAGCACCATCCCATATCTTCCCGTGGGTGTCGTAAGAGGCGACTAAGGGATGTACCAGAGAATGGGCAGCAGCGTTCTCTGTGCTTTTTGTATCGACCGTACTGCGATCGCCAACCCGCCTGCCAAGCGTGGCGATTATGGCAAACCCCCCCTAAGCAAAAGTGACACTTAGGGGAGGCCTATGTCCAGCAGTGGACGTCTTTCGGCTGAAATGATGATGATGATGAGGTCTCAAAAACTTTCCAAAAACAGGCGATGCAGAGGATTCTTTTAGTAAACATTTACATTTAAATTTGAAAGTTATTATTCTAAACGAACTTTAAAACACAGCAATTTAACTTTAATCTCAATTCTCCATATTGCTTCATTTCTGAGTTAACACGTACACAAATTCAGAAATTAATGTATTAATTTATAAAGCTCTTTGAGTTTATATCAAGCACGTTTATAATCGAAAATGAGCTCGAAGTAAGTCTATTTTCGTTTAAAGTAAATCTGTTGATATTAAAAGTGACTTCGTTTTTTGTATTATTTACATTTGAAGGCATAAAACTTAGATAAAATGCAAAGAAATCTGAGTGATACAAAAATCTATATATATAAAAATGTTATGTTGGTTTGTGTACGCTTCAAAAACTCAAAAAGTTCTGCACCGATCGAGCTGCAATTTTAGAATGATATATAATCCGCATCAAGGATTGTTTTTACAGTATCCACGCGAGCGAAGCCGCGGGCATCAGCTAGTATAATTATAAATATTGTAAAGATGTGAAATTTGTGATGAATGGTGAAGTGCTAGTGAAATAATAACTAAAGCCAGATTCGCTTGTAAAATATGCAACAACAACCTAGTTTTACTTTAGTTCATTTTGCACCCACGGGACCACCATTAGTCCTCCTCTGGTTGTCAGACTTTCGAGCCACTGACTGCCTGAAATGACTGTCAAAGATCTATACAAGAGCCGAGATGTTGCAACGGCTTACTACGCTTTCCGAGGCATGAAGAGATGGATGGATGGAGAGATGCTAATATTAATTAGCTACGAGCCCAGTAAATCAATTAACCTAATTACTTGCCATTCGTCCTCAAACCTAAATAAAAATTTAATTACAAATCGAAAATGACGCCTCCTATCCTCAAATTACTTCATCTGCGAATAAAAATTGAAAACGTCTTTTTCTTCCTCACTCAAATCTATCTTTCAATAAAAGATTCCTTCTTCGCCATTATTCAAATGAAAAGAAAAATTATTCAAATGAGAACAATTCAGTATTTAAAATTGGAACCGGGGTGGAAGGTTCGATGTGAACATGGACCCAGCTATAACAAGCCTGGGGGCTATAGAAATTATCTGTTTGGTAATGTAAAAAGAAAAGTTTTGTGGAATTGGAGAAAGTTTTGCCAAAATTATGGTTATTTTAGGCCTAAATGATGAAGTTCTCGGAAGATAATGAAAAGATATAATTTAATATTGATGAGTTAATAAATAGATTGATGGAAAGTAAAATACCCGGAAAAGCGATTCAACTTGAATAAGGTATAATGATGGAGTTAATTAATGATTAAAATCAAAAACTCCATATTGAGATCCAAAAAATCAATAAGCGCCGATTGTAAGTCGGCTATAATAACTTGTGAAGGTTTTTAATTGACGTTCGTTCTTTAGACTGTCTCGTTGGTCTAGTGCTCGCAATCGCAATCTCAACTGCTGAACATGAGGTCTTGGTTTTGACTGCCAGGTTGTGCAAAGGAAGTGTTATTGAGTTATTCTATCTATTTCTCTGAATCTGTGACTTGTTTGTGTTGATTTTAATAGGCGTATTAATCATCCGCCTAATAATGTTCCCACTTCTGGGACACAGGCCTCCACTCTTTGAGAGGGAATGCGCTATAGTCTACCACGCGGGCCCAGTGCGGATTGGTAGATGTCACAAATCTTCGAATTTTTAGTTCTGGGACCTGCCGGTTTCCTCACGATGTTTTCCCTCACCGTTTTTGAGAGCACTGGTGATGAAATAAATTACACAAGGTAATGCGCCTTCTGGACTCATTCTTAACAGATTGGACGGAGAAAGCAAATAAAAAACAAACTTGGAAAGCCATGGGGGAGGCCTTTGCCCAGCAGATTGGGACAGCGTGGGCTGATCAAAAAAAAAAAATGCGCCTGTGTGGGTTCGAACCCTGACTGTTCGTAAGTTGGGGCCATCACTGGGCCACCGCTGATTTCTCGTATGTCACGTCTTCTTCTTCCATACTTCTCCATTACTCGTCATCTCAGTAGTTACCTCTTTTCTAGAGATAATTATCATCCTTAAGGTGGATGTTCCAGGGTAGCCCGCGAAATTCAAATTTTCTTATGTATTTAGCGATTTGCAGGCCAGTGCTAGGTTGTATGTTAGTGAAAATATGATTTGCATGCAGTTTCAGAATTATAATCATCATTACAACCCTCCAAGTTCATGTAACTGTCAAGAATGAGTATTTCATCAAAAAGTCATTCTTGAAAGTTACGAGGGTTGTAATAATGATTTTGATGATTTTAATTCTGTAACTGCATACGTCTTACAGCCGCAAATCATATTTTCACTAACATACAACCTAGCACTGGCCTGCAAATCGCTAAAAACGTAAGAAAATTTGAATTTCGCGGGCTACCCTGGAACATCCACCTTAAAGTTTTGCTTTCATACCCAATAAAAATAAACTGCCCAGAATACTCTCCCAGAATATGTTTTAAGTAGTTATCAGTAAATTTTGAAGCGGCGCCCGTCTTGCTTGTTTTATATTGAAACTTCTTCCATAGTGATAAAGTTGCAAACTGAATTTTGATGGGACGCCGACATACATATTTTCATCTTGTTGTTTATAAAAAATAATAAAAGTTTTCTCTTTTAGCGTTGTGCAAGTTTGTTGCCCGTTGATGGGGTTTTAAAGTTCTTTCCAAACGGCTGCATTTTTAAAGGCCGATGTCATCTTCCTCGTGTCCATGGAGTTTCTTGCCCATTGTTTTCCATAGAGATCCACGCTTTGGAATGGGCAACTTTAGTGTTATTGTGTTCATGGGCAACTACAGTATTTTTATTCGTTGTGACTGTGACTGTAGCTTCACTTCTTTTTTGTTTTAAGATATTTGAAAGTACCAGTAATGATCTAATTGATAAAGACTTTGAATTTGAAAATATTGGTTCAATATATTGCCATTTTTAACAACATCGTCTGTGGTAGAGAGAATGATGTTCCTTGCTTTAAATAATAACAATTGGAAAATAATAAAAACCCTTAAATGGTTTGACCATCCTGATAATCGCTACAGAATGACTAATGTGACTTTATCAGGAACCCATTGGCAACCATTTCTTTAATAAATTCCTGAAAGACTGTAGTTTTGTAGGAAGATATTCTATCATGTGTAGAAATACTGAAAACAAAATTGAAACATAAAATATATGACATTCTTATCGTGCAAAGCGCACCGTAAAGTTGCATGAAGTGAAGAATACAAGATAAGTGAATATGAGCTCTAAACTGAAGCGTATACAATGTAGTTTTAAAACTTGAACCTGTAGCTGACAGGTACTAAAGTTAGTATGTTTCTTGAAAATAGTCCGTAACTTAGTCTTTGAAGACTTTGAGACTGTTGTAAAAGTGTTGTAATTATTTTCTCTAAGCATGAAGATTACGTCATTAATTTTTGTTTGAGGTACATAAGAGAGTCAAAAAAAGCAATTATCAAGGCCGGCCCCGACGTTGTCGAGACTTTTACTAGCAGATAGCTGATGCTATAAGGAGTTACTTAAAAAAAAATGAACTGAGATCCCTGCAAAAGAAATTAAATGCCGATTAAAATAGGGAAGTAATTGTTTTGTCATCATTTGACTCGGACGAAGGTCACGGGAAACAGATGGATATAACTAAAAAGTAAACTTCTAGTAAAGTAACAACATAAAACAAAGCTCATTATCAGATTCACCCATCCACACACCAAGTGCGTCTTAATCTGCAGATTGATCCAAGCAGCTGTTTTTATCTAGCTACGAGCTCTCCAGACATTATCTCAGATTTTACAGTATTAAAAACATTTTATTGGACAATATTAAAGTGAAACCGCCTTTTAAGTATAAAATGTACATCGTTAACAGCCTGTGAAATTATTCAAAGACGCAATCAATCTTTTATGTAACATTAAAGTCAGGAAAATATCGGAGAATCGACGCCTGGCCCGGCTCTCCGTCATATTTCCCTCAAATATGTATTTGTGGACATACATGCGTTGATTTGAGCCAACCTTTCCTAATTATGTTATTATTTATTATATTTTTTTGGTTCGTGATTTATACTAGTGGATTTTTATGTCCAATTTAAACTTGACTTTTAGCGACTATCTAATTTCTTTATCTAATTTCCTAGCCTACTTTCTCTTTCCATACCTCTCTATCTTGTGCGATCTCTGGCCATGTTAGCCCCGCAAACTTGATCAGATCGTCACGTCTGTACGTCTGTCGCGCTGTCTTTCTTCAGGCGTCCAGTGTTTGACGATATTTGCCTATCACATCGTTCTCACATTTTTGTATGATCTCAATATGAATGATGTAATCAAGATTGTGTAAGAATGTTTTGACTTAAACGAGTGTCCATGGAGTTTCTTGCCCATTCTTCTCCATAGAAATCTACGCTGCGGAATAGGCAATTACAGTAGTGTCACAACTTCACAAGTTATCATGCCTTGTGACTGTGACTGTCACTTCACTTTTTTATTTAAAGTGGGTACGGTCAGCATCAGAAGTAGCTGAACATTTTGGAATTTTAATTCTTTTATGTACAGGACTCTAGCTATTATTTTTAATGTTTCAGAATATTATTCGTTAAAAGAGTCCCTACACTCCATTAACATTAGTAACGAGTAATATGTTAAACTTAACTTAACTTTAACTCTCATGTTGTTTATATATTACCGTATCTTTTTAATTTTAGTTTTAAGTTTATGTGTGGAAACTTGTAATTGGCCTTCCTCTACATGGTAATTTCACTATAAATGTTTTAGCTGTAAGTTTCCTTAAAATAAATAAAATAAAATAAAAATAAAATAAATATCTAACAAGTTTTTTTTTAAAAACAGCTTCGAAACTTTGAGTAATGTTAATATACTTCTGATGCTGACCGTACCTGCAATGATCTAATTGTAATAATTGCTTTGAATTTAAGTTTGCATCTGTGCCACATGACCCGTCCACTTAAAATAAAAAAAAATGTTTCTGTTTTACATAAAATGTTGTTCAAACTATTTCCCCGTAAGACTCAATAAGTTCGGCAAAAGCCTGTACATTTTTATTATAAATCGAGCCGCTCATAGTTGCCGATCGATCAGGATCCCGAGATGTTCGCAACTCAATGGATTGAGATAAATGCACCCCACTTCATTCTAGATGTTGGGTTGCGAAAATAGCAATAAAATAGACAGGAGCGAACAATACACGTCATTGAAGATAGATTTTGGCTATAAAGGAGGTTGTTTTATCACTAACGGGTCCAAATATATGCAATCTTATCACGATTGCATAGATTTAGACCCGAACAGCCGCAGCAGTTGAACAGCCAATTATTGATATTAAAATTGTTGATTTTGCCAGTTTTAGTAAAATTGTAATTAAAAGTAAATTGTGGTTATTTAGGACCCGTTAATATTAATGATAATATGTATCCGTGGTACTGGGGATATCCCAGTTGTACAAGTCCCTTTGTGCCTTTGTGTCCTGCTGTAGTGGATATTATGTTTTTCCTACTCGTCCGCTATTCTTTTCTGATTAAGTTCGTTACTGGTTTGGTTGCTTCCAAGCCCGTTAAATTGTTTATCCGGTTCTTCGACGAGCTTTATTGTCTCGACGCTTTTCTGTTGGTCGCCACTGATTGTTTTGACTTTCATGAATTGCAGTGGTTTGGGAATAGTGTGTTGAGGTTGTAAAAAAAAAGAATTAGTCCACCCATCCATTTAAAGTGTTTGATACTATGCGATATTTTAGCTTAATCCTTGCTAAAACAGATAAATATTTCGTGTAAGCTATAATATCACAGTCGTATGCATTTGTTTTAAAACAAAAGAAGGCTTTTTAAACCATTCATAAATTGTCAAAGCGAGAATTAAAAATTAAAATATTTATTTATTTTATTTATTCATTGATTAGCACATACATTAAAATTTGTTGTAACAGGTAAGACCCAAGTTAACAAAAGTAGTCATACATTGTTAATAGTTCAGCCCCAAGTAACGGGTCTGGGTTAGAAGTACAAGTTACACAGTGGATAACACACTTAGTGTCACATTCTGGAATTCCGCCAAAGAAAAAGTAAATATGTCCAAACGCCGAGACACACTATTTAGTGTTCTCATTGCACGAATCACATGGCAGGCGCAAACTTTAATAAGTTTGTACGCGTTGCCGGAACTCTAAACAGCCCTCCCTCGGCCCCAACCGTAGCCTCCTGTCTGGAACGAGTAATGCCAACGATTCCAGTATTTGCGGATTATTTAGCATATCACGAAAAACCATAAAAGCATATTTTGCGAGCGATAGGTTGCGCCTTACTTCCAACTTATAGTACCCAACCATCCCTATAACAAAGAGAGTTGGATACTGTATAAGTGGGTAGAAAGGGTAGACCCCAAACTGCCTCAAATATAGGTATCGGGTAAACTTATTCTGCATTTTTTCCAGCATCTGAGAATACTTCACCTCATAAGGATTCCAGATGATAGCACTAGTTTCGTTTAGTTTGTTTATGTTTATTTCAACCGATTAAAGAATGTTTCACAGCAATATTTTTTGCATGGGATTGCTTAGTTTGATAAACATAATGCTTGGTAGACGGCTTCTTGGAGTCCCATTAGACCTTGTATTTTTAACAATTTATTTCTCACTATGTCCATAATTATGTCTTACTGACTTAATGTCCTATGTCCCGTAGACGAGGCAGAGGGCGTCCACAGATGTCCTCCATCTCGATCGGTCTTAAACTTCACGCTTCACCTCGTTCCACGTCAATGCTCGCCGCTTCTACCAACACAGTGCGGCGCCAGGTTTGACGGGGACGGCCACGATTTCTTTCCCTTGGGGATTCCAGTACAAAGCTTGTTTGGGTATAAGGTCGGGGTCCCTTCGGAGCGTGTGGCCAATCCATCTCCACTTGCGTCGCTTAATCTGACGGTTGATCGGGCTCTTGTGGCATTTCTCCAACAGCTCTACGTTGGAAATGGTCTCGGGCCAGTGAATTACGAGAATGCAACGAAGACATCGGTTGACGAAAACTTGGATTTGGCGTGAGATGATACAAGTGACCTTCCACGTTTCGCACCCGTAAAGCAGCACGAATTTCATATTGGACCCGAAAATCTTAAGTCTAATCCTTTGGATCAGTTTCCGCGACTGCCAAACAGGTCTCAGCTGTGCGAAAGTAGCTCGGGCTTTGGCGATCCGTGAAGCGATGACCTCTTCAATGCCCCCAGTCTCCGCCACGACGCTCCCGAGGTAAGTGAATAAGAAGTCTTAGTCTACAAAAACTGTTAGGTTTAACTGAGAAAACTGAATACAGCATTTTTAGATCAACCTGACAGTTTTTTAAGGTTACGAGATATTTGATACACCAGCAACTCTTAAAAAACATAACAAATTTTCATATTCGAAATAACAAAATGCCTAAACCCAAACCTTTGACGGCCCATATTTCCCAAAAGACCAACTTTTCGATTAAGCCATTAAAACACGGTTTATAAAATGTATGAAACGCCAAATGTGAATGACCTCTCTTTCGGTTCCAATTTAAATTCCCAGGATCAGCCGTGAACGAGCAAAAGCATTTATCATTCGTGTTTCTAAGAAAAGAAATTTCAAGGGACTCAGATTAAAAGGTGATAGCTATACCTATTGGAACCTAACGTAAGCAAGTTAAGGTTGATATGAGATTTTACATTAATCCGCTTTTTCTTATAGATATTTTCTTATCGACATTTTGAATTTTAGGAACTGAGTAATGACTTTAACCTTTAACGGGAAGGGTAATTAGTGTTCTATGATTGTAGTTTATATTTTTCTTCTTAGCGTTTCTAAATGTGACAATCTAAATTATTATTGTGTCTAGGACTGAGCTACTGCAGTTTGGCACTTTCGGTAGCATTTATCAGAATCGTGTCGGGCCAAGACTGAGCTACTAGTTTGGCACTTTCTGTAGCATTTATCCGAATCGTGTCGGGCCAAGACTGAGCTACTAGTTTGGCACTTTCGGTAGCATTTATCAGAATCGTGTCGGGCCAAGACTGAGCTACTAGTTTGGCACTATTGGTAGCATCTATCAGAATCGCGTCGGGCCAAGACTGAGCTACTAGTTTGGCACTATTGGTAGCATCTATCAGAATCGTGTCGGGCCAAGACTGAGCTACTAGTTTGGCACTATTGGTAGCATCTATCAGTATTCGTAGTGACCAAACAACAGGACACGATAATTAGTGTCCCATCGTTTGTGGAACGTCACCATTACCATCATTTACAATCAAAGGCAGAGTCATTAACGAATCGGCACCTAAGCAAGTTTTCCTTGCAAGACCAACCTAGGTCCGGAATTCATTGAAAGACTCCCAGGTCGGCCATGACATCTATTGAATTTTCAATTTTCAAAGCCAAACCTTCAATCAGAGTCTTACCCCCGTATTTATAGTCAAGTCAAAGTAATTACTTGGACTTAGGTAATTACTTATTCAAATATTTTTATGCAACGGGCAAGAATTTAAACGAAGTTAGAACCGTCAATGAAAGCAAAATTAAGAATTCTAACGTTTGATAGTTCTAACATTAAGGAATTACTAAACTACTGAGAAAAAATCGTATCTTAAACAATGACATTTACTCAAGTAATAGTAATGACTTGTTTTTAAATACAGGTGTTAAACTACCTCGTTGGTCTAGTGATCGTAAGCGCGACTGCTGAGCAATGGATCCTGGGTTCGATTCCCACGTCGGGCAATCATCATATCAGCCCGTAATCACCCACTGCTGGGTAAAGGCCTCCCCTTTCTTCTGCCAGTCTTCTCTGTTTTGTGCGTCTCTCATCCATCCACTTCCCGAGCTCCTGACGATGTCGTCCACCCAACGCGCTTTAGGGCGGCCCTGGTTTCTCACGCCCAACCTTGGCTACCATTCGATCAGAATTTTGTTTAAAAAAAAAACTGTGATTTAAAAAAAAAAAACTGCGCCACACATGGAATTTCTCATGTGTCGTGAGTGCGTTTACAAACATTTAAACTCACATATTACACAAAAACCCAGACACGGAACAAGTATTTGTAAGCCATACAAATATTACTGAGTCCCGAGCGGGGATCGAACCCGCGACACGCAGCGCAGCAGTCCAATCGCTCAGTCACTGCGCCAACCGTGCCGTCATTGAGATTTCCCATCAGGAATTTCTCTTCAGCCTAACCTTCCGTGGACTATAGGCGTGATATTATGTCTTTCAATAACATTTCTTCTACTAGCCTCTTTTAAGTGCCTTAAATCTTAACCTAAAAGAAAATGGATATTTAATTGAAACATAGCACTAAATTACTCCAAAATAAAGTAGGTACCATTATAATAATGACAACAAGCAGAAAAGCGATGTATTAATTTATACCATGAATCGTGTTTATTGTAATGTTTTATGAGGGTTAAAATTAATTAAAATTTTAGCGTCTGCCTCACATTTTGTAAGCGTACGAATTAAATACCCTGTGAACAACACAGCACAATCATAATTGCTGTGAACAAAATACACTGAATTTTTTGCAGCAAAAATTGAGTGAAATAATATGAAAAATGTAAATATTTTTAGTTCCGGTTACTAGTGGCGACTGACTGGTTTTTATTGACACACGGCAGATAGATAGTCACAGTGGCTAGATAGTCACAGCCGTTTGGATCAAACTTCAGGTTAAGCAGCGCCTGCCTAGGTTAGTCGGTGGATGGGTAACCAGACACCGAGTTACTTCCGTGCCTCGGAAAGCACGATAAGCTTTTGGTCACGGCTGTCATCACTACACAGTAAAGCATCAGTCGTCGGGTAATAAAATAAAGGCTGTCCCTATGTATGCTTAGATCTTTAAAACTACGAAACGAATTTTGATGCGGGTTGTTTTTATTACATAGATTGATTCAAGAGGAAGGTTTTAGTGTCTTTTATGCACCGTGCGAAGCCGGGGCGGGTCACTTGTTTGAAGATATTTGACAGTCGTTACGTCATGTAGTCAGCGGCCTACATGGAATAAAGTTAAATAATGTGCAATTAAATTGAATAATACTGAACTAAATTGAATTTGGAAATTAAATTAAATGATATTGAACTAAATTGAATTCGGAAAATAAATTGAATTAAATTAAATTGTATTGAATTAAATTGTATTGAATTAAATTGAATTGGATTATATTGAATTGTATTGAATTAAATTGAATTGTATTGAATTATATTGAATTGAATTGAATTAAGTTAAAAATAATAATAATGCCACACTGCAAAACTGTAAGCATACAACTTAAACAGATAAAACACGTAATTTGTTTGTATAGACTCAACAATTGCGAATTAACAGAACACAGCCAACACAGATCCATTAGGACATAAGTTAGCTGACTCACCTCTGCACGGCCCACCGGCCACGGAGATATTTTTGTAACACAAAGTAGGCAAATAAATGATATTCTGATTCTGATTAGTCAGTGGCCCGAAAGTCTGATAACCAGTCTTACCTTGGTACCCACCAAGGTAGGACGCCCCCAGGCTCGGTGGAGCAACGACCTACACAGGGTGGCTGGTAGTAACTGAATGAGAGTCGGTAAGAATCGAGTACAGTGGCGTGCGATTGAGGAGGCTTATGTCCAGCAGAACGCCCGCGAGCAGAAAGACGTTGCGTTGGAAAGCTTTCCACTAGGTGGACCGATGACCTAGTGAAAGCACGGGGCCGCTCAAAGTGGTGATACTTGGTGGAGGCCTATGTCCAGCCAGCAGTGGACGCCTTTCACGTGAAATGAGGATGATGATGTCTAGCCGTAGGACAGCTGTAGGCTGATGTTGATAATGAAGGCACACGACAATATATCCAGCCATAAGTTTCCAGCATAATAAGGCTTCACTTTGTTTATATTTCACGTACGATGAGAAATCCGTTTATAATGGTGTTCTACAGCATGATTGGTCATCGTGCATACCACTACTTCGTCCATATTTCATCAAAACAATGGAATTTCTTATCTTAATTGTATCATCAAATTCAATTAAATTGAAGACTCATCAATTTTCTTCATTGTGCATTTAAAACCAATTATTTGCGGTTGTTATCCACATTGTAGCGTAAAGTTATTGCTTTTGAATGTCTCTACAGTTTTATGAACGTGCAAAATATAAAGAAAATACTGTCTATTTTTTTACGTAAAACTATGCATGAATTTTAAAGACATAATTATACTGATATCTAAGCAAGAACGCGTGGCATAAACAAAACTTAAATACGTAAATTTTTGGATTGAAAATACAAGGGTATGATTAGGCTTGTCGTACTGTATGGAATGCTACGATAGTACAGCTGGGCTGCAAAGAATAGTTTAAAAAATATTGCATGTAGCAGAGATGAGAATGTTGAGGTGAATATTTGTGGTGTTACAAGAATGGTTAAAGTAAGGAATGAGTATATTAGACGAAGTTTGAAAGTTCTGCTAGTTACAGAAAAGTTGAAAGGGAATCGACTGTTTTGGTATGTGTTGAGGAGGGACAAATTGCTTGTGACTGAAAGAGTTAGAAACATAAAATTTTGATGGATAGAGAGGGAGACTAAAGAAAAGATTGATGGATATTGATGTTCATGATCCTTCTTAGCTTTTTGTGTTCCGGGTTCTCTTTCAAACAACCCGCAGCCAGGCGCCGTAAGATCCTTTGGTAGAGTTTCAGTATCTCAAATACAGAAGTAAGTTTTACTGGCCACTCGTTTCATGACTTATTATTAATTCGAAAGTAGTTTTTGCTTTTAAAGAGTATAAAAAGTGTTCGTAGCTGGAATGTAGCAAACAAGTTGAATCTGTACTTAAGAGGAGTGTTAACTTTTCTGTGACTACGAATAGTCGTATCGTTTAAAGTGGCGTGTCGTGTCTTTTAGTAAAACCTTGGCGGCTCAGTTGTAACATTGCTTAAAACTGGTTTGATCGTTTGAGCCCAGACAGGATTTTGTGTGATTAGTAGGTTCACCACTGCTTGGAAAATATCGTAAGAAAACCAGTATATCTTAGAACCAGAGGTTCGAAAATATGTGTATCGAACACCGCACAGGACCTGTGTTTCCTGTGTGGACCATTCTATTTTGACAAATATAATGCCTTTGCTTCAATAATGGTAGGGGTTGTGCGTCGGATCATTGTCATCATTTCAGCCAAAAGATGTCCGCAGCTGGACATAGGCCTCTCCCAAGTATCGTTAAGGTACAAGTTGGTAGCCGACTGCACGCAGCAGCAGCAGACGACGTATTTCTATGAAATTCCCTCCGTAGTTAGCGACATGAAGATAGCGACGCGTCGTCGAGCGGCAGTCGGCAGTGTCGTCCGACCGCAGATCAGTAGTGCCGTTGACGCCGGGAGCAACGACACGTCGAGCGTGTTTAGTGTTATTGACTAATAGTTATTTGCAGTCGGGTTTGAAATCATATATGACTGCAGCGACATGACGCAACGACGTGTCGTGACGACATGAAGCGACGACATGTCGTCTGCTGCTGCTGCGTGCAGTCGGCTACCAACTTGTACCTTTACATTGACCCGTCCCGTGCGTCTCGCATGTAACAGATCCCCGCAACCTTCACACAATGTCGTCAGGTTCACGGCCGCCACTCCAAAATGTTTTTGAGGAGGGATGTCTGCAACTTGCCTATAAAGAAAGCTGATGAAAAATAACATGAAAAAAAAAATTGTGTACTGTCTATGAAGGTGTCAGAGTTTTTATGCCGCCCAATGGCCTTGGACTTGGCTTTATATGCTTATTTCCTCACGATATTTTCCACATTGATTGAAAAATTTAAGGTCCATAATGCTCTCTTAAGTTTTGACTGCAAGTGGCCGATACATTACATTCACCATCACGTTTCTATTACAATCTAAAAGTTAATGGTGCCCATTACAGAAAAGCAAAAAACACAGTAATCGAGATTAAATCTAAAAGCCCTCACCTTTTAACTCTGAATGGAATCTTAGACGGAATAGGTCAAAATCACTGTATCCAACTTTTACTAAAGAAAATTCGTCGAAAAAAGTTTACGTTGAAGGCTCTCTTAATTTAAGTGACTCAATCAGGAATTATTGAGGAGCAGCTGTTTTTTACTCGAGATTCGCTTACTTCGGCCATTTTATGTACGTGATGTAAAGCCTCGTTTACACAAGGCGAGCTACTTGACCGTTAGACCCGATTTCCACCAAAGTGGAGAGTAGCGGATATGTGCGGAAATTGGCCAATCTTTCGATTGGTCGAATTTGGCACATCTCCTATCCGCTCTGCTCCTCTCCGGTTTGGTGAAAACCTGGCCTATAGAAGATAAGTCTCTGCATGTCTTATTAGTAAGAGGTAGCGTAGTCAAGGTCACTTATTGGAGAGAGAAATATCTTTCATCTGATTATCTGGGTTAGCATCATTTCAGCCGAAAGGCACTGCTGGACATAGACCTCCCCTAAGTATCGCCACATGGCCCATTTATGTGCGTTTTGTATCTAGTGGATCCCCACAACCTTCACCAGGTCATCGGTGCAACTTATTCTGATTCGCCGTTGCCGCTCCAGACTTTTCAGCCCCATCATACGTGGGCAATTTGACCTGCCCGCTGCCGGTAATTGTTCGGGCTACGTCGGTAATCTAGGTTCTCTTGGAAACTCCTGGAAAATTCGAGGATAGCTATCTCCATTGCCTTTTTTAGCCTATAAAGCAATATTCATTTTAGTTCCCGCATTTATTGTCATTTTCACAACTGCCTCAATCTTTTTTTTTCTTGTGTTGAGTTGGTGAAGAGCCCAATCTTTCCATCTCTTGTAAACACTGCCCAAAACTTTCATCGATTTTCTCTTAAATGCTTCATTCCTTACAGTTACTTCTTTTTTCTTTTTTGGCCGTTGGGGAATCATCAAATAACCCCTCCCGCTCTTGGACAGAGTGAAAAGGAGTGTCAGACTTCTACTGACTAAAAACCACCCATGTTCCTTCTTAGCCCTTTATGTAGAGGCCGCGGTATCTCTTGCGAACAACTCGCAGCCCCGACGGGTCCTTACTGTTTCAGTTACTTTATGTTGCATTTGTTCCGCTGACAATGCAAGAAGAAGATCATCTAAAGATAAAATGTTACGACAGTTACAAAACAGTTGAAAGGAAATCGGCTGTCTTGTATTATTGACATTGTGATGAGGAGTCACAAATCCCTTGTGATTAAAAAAAGTGATGGATTTAAATGTTGATTGATGGAGAGGAAGAGTAAGACAAAGGAAATGATGAATGGATTGTGTGAGGAATGATAATTATGAAAAAAAAGACTAAATGATAGCGTGACCGTTGACAAAGGAGAACAGAAGAAAAACCCGCGTTCCGCGCACCGCAATTAACGTGGGACAAGAACAGGAAAATGGTGATGATTTTTTCTAAGAAGACATTAATACGTATTTTAATTACTAAAATATTTGTTCGTAAGATTCAATATTTAAATAAAAATCTATGAGATACATATGAGATAACAAACCTTGACTAATTATCCAGCCATTTTGTATCAGGCGTCCTATAAACGGTAAATTGAAAAATCATCTTTTTCAATTTCCTTCGTTGTGATTGCATTTTAATTTATCAATTATTTTCGGTAATAATTATTTGCCGTTGTTTTCCATATTGTCGAGTAGTTTTTGACCGTCTCTACAGTTCTAAGAACATCGAAAATATGAAGAAAACACTGTTGATTTTTATTCGTAAGTTGTATAAATATGTAGGTGGATATTATACAGTTTATAAAGACATAATTATACCGAGGCTTTGGCACGAGCGCGCGGTGTAAACAAGTATTATAATTTTAAAATTGACGTAAAATTTACGAGTCTATTGTGTATTGAGAACTCGAAATAAACACAGTTCTACCAATTTTACTAGTTAAAACTAATAAATTTAAACAGTCAGATACCACAGCCGATATTATAGTTATTTTCGAAGCCTAACTAACCTAATAGGTCTTATCTCTAATCAGAAACCGATATTTTCCAAGTTTTTGAATTTTGCAAAGTGCATACATATTTTTGCTCATACACAAATGAAAATAAAAACAAGCTGATGAAACACCTCCTATAATTCCTGAATACTTAACCTCCTGCTTATTTCAAAGTTGGTTAAAAAGGCAATATTATTTTATAGTAACGGCCCTTTTAGCCGTGACATGGGGCTTATCCAAGAGTATTAAGAAGAATCTTAAATCACCTCCTCCGCTCGACTCCGCGGAAGAAAGACTGCAAGCACACAGATTATATGCGTAAGTTGGGTAAACATAGACATGACACATCACAACTTCTTCAACATCTTCATATCGTGTGGGCAGTAAGGTCTACATACTCCACACACCCTAGTGTCAAAGTTTCTAAACCACCTTATGGACCTCTGACATCAACATGGAAGAGGCCCGCAAGGGCCGACGCCCGTCGGGGCTGCCGGTTGTTCGAAGGAGATACCGCGGCACAAGGGCTAAGAAGAAACATGGGTGGTTTTTAGTCAGTAGAAGTCTTGCACTCCCTACCGCTCTGCCCAGAGCGAGAAAAGTCATTTGATGATTTTCCATCCCCCCACTGACATGGTTTGACGACCGCTATTTGGTAGCCGGGGCCACCAGGTTACCTCCCGAATGGTGTGTACCGCACTTTCCTGTGGATGGCTTGAAATTATGGCCTCCAGTCCGGAAAAATACACTTAAATACTAAGCGATTGATTACACGCTAAAGGCACCCCCTATGTGGTACGAGCCTTGGTTCAGGGCGTCGCTGGGAGAGGACAGGCTGGATCTGAGTGGCTGCCCGAGAGTTGTGGTTCTTCTTTATAATCTTAAGTCACAGATAAATTATTGAGGATTTTAGTTCTTCATTTTTGTCATAGACAGCGCTGTACTGCTTTTTGTACTATGTTGCTGTAGTACAATTTTTTGTTGTAGCACTACATAAATGGCTTATTTTTATCCTTGCAGGAACCGTGTAGAAAAACAAAGTCTTCGGGACAAAGAATATGAGGATCCTGAACAGTACTGCCTGTGTTCGAAGATCTACGATCCGATATGCGCATCAAACAACGAGTCCTATTTCAACCTATGTTACTTTCAATGCAAAGTGCCCAAGTCCGAAAAGGTCACAGTACTTTACGATGGTAACTGTATACCGTTTTGACATTAGTTGTTTCAAAAATGTGTTCTAGTAATAAAATATTGTGTTGGTTGGCTATGTTTTGTTTTGCTTCTGTTTTACCGAAAAATAATCAGCCTCATTGCGTTGGTATAGTGATTGCAAACGCTATTGATGTCCTGAGCTTGATTCTTAGGGCCTTATCATACTAGCGGTTTGGAAGCGGCTGCGGGGCGGAGCGGACCCGCAACGAATACGTCGCGAACACGCCGCGGCTGCGCAGCGAGGACGTCGCGGACGCGTGGCGAATACGTTACGTTTTCGTCGCGTGTGTGTAGCAAATTATCGCCGTACAATACACTACACACTACAATACACATACACTGTTCGCGGCGATCCCGTTGTGCGTCCGTAACGAATTCAGATAAGCAGACATTTTTCTCTTACATAAAAAGTCGGTTTCCAGCAATAACTTTTCGTTGTGTTACTATGAGTTTGATGTCCAATGCTTAGTTGAAGACTTCGTGAAAAGTTCGTTTACACACTGTATGAGGTCATTAACCTTCTTTACGTTTGTCAAAGCAGCTGTAAGAATGACAAACCACAAGGGAGCTTGCATGATAAATAATATCACAATGTACAACGTAATCCGCCACAAGGTCGCAACGAATACACAACTCATATCCATTAAAATGCGGTGAATACTCGAATAATTTTTCATTCGCGTTAATATTAAAATCTCGCAAGTTTTTCATGCAATTAAACTCGGGAAAGTTAAAAACTACATTATGCAGTTTGTGAGGGAGAACGCAAACCTTTATTTTATTCGCCTTACGACTTCGTTAGGGGTCGGTGGTAAAGTAGTTTTATTTTCTTAAATTAGGAGTTATTCCGTTTCTTTGCCCGTGGGTATCGTAAAGGTGACTTAAGACTTTTGTCGAGAGGATGGGCTAAATCCTATATCCCACTTCTGATGTTTGGCTTTTGCAGCCTAGGTTCCTTTGTTTGCCAGCCACCACCTCGTGACTGAATGTCACAGTGGACGATTGCACCTACATTCAAAGGGTCTACCCAGATCGTGTATTTTATATCTGCTTTAAATGAGATTAAGTCGCAGCCAGCAAAACCTAAGCACAAATCTGGTAATACAGAAGCACCTTAAACACGCGTTTGTGAATCGCATATTATTTTATACACGCAAATGCGGCAACGCAGACGCGATACAAATACGCTTTTGAGGAGCGTTTGAATTGCTTCGTACGCGCATTGTAATCGATATAGGTACCCTTCGCAACTATCTGCTTTCATGACGCTGTGAACGCGAGTTCTTGAAATGCGCGCACATAAAATCACGCTGTGTGAAGAGGTCTACAATAAGCGACGCTAAGTGTAATGTTTCACGGTGTTCATCTTTCAACATCAGAACCACCTAATTCCTACACAGATAGAGTGGCTGATTGAGTACCGTCACAACTTAATTTCCTATCAATCCGAGTCACGGTAAAAATCAGAAGGTCCCGATAAAGATAACATGATTATACGTGATTCGATAATCAGTTCTATGTAAGGAATTGATTCGTCCCGTCGGGGCTGCGGGCTGTTCGAAAGAGATACCGCGGCCTCGACACAAAGGTGGTTTTTAGTCAGTAGATGTCTGTCACTCCCCCCGCTCTGCCCAGAGCTGGAGAAAAAAATAATCGATTCGAGAGATAGTCGTGATTGAGACATTATGATGCAAGGCTGTTGGGTATTTTTATTTGATTGCCTCCGTGTTGATGAATTGGTATTAAGCATGCAATGGTAAATAATATATAATTTGTTGGCAAAATAGAGTGTATAGAAAAGAAAATACTTGTTTTTTTTGTGTTTGATTACTTGATTATCTATCTATTTGACGACATTTACGTATTTAACCTTATTTAGGACGTATTGGTCATAATATTAATCCGTGGTGCTAGGCCACTAGGCTTATCCCAGTTGTAAACGTACCTTTTTTTTTTTTTTTTTTTTTTTTTGGTGGGTGGAAAATCATCGAATGACCCCCCCCCGCTCTTGGGCAGAGCGAAGAGGAGTGTCAGACTTCTACTGACTAAAAACCGAACCCATGTTCCTTCTTTGCCCTTGCGCCGAGGCCACGTAATCTAGTACAAAAATCCGCGGCCCCGACGGGCGTCGGCCCTTGCGGGCCCCTCCTTGCTGACATCTCTTTGAGGCGCGCGTGGAACACGAACGCGCCGCCGACACGGTCTGTTGCCGTCATGACGACGGCCGGACGGCGAGCTAGCCCATTACTCACCGTCCACAGGCCCGCGTCTACGGTGGCCGGAAGCCATCACGTGGCCCCCGACGCCCGGAGCGCCTTCCGCGCCTTCCGCGGCGGCTGGGACGTTGAGAGGTTCTCTCCCTCTCTCGTTCCGCCACCTCCTTCGCTAGCATTACTGCTTCGCAGAAGGAGGCGACGGCGTCCCATTCCTCCTCGCCCCGGACCATGGCTTGCACCAGGGCCGGACGCGAGAGGTCGCCGCCGCCGATCGCCGCTACGAGAACACGGCGGGGCTCCGCCCAAGCAGGGCACACCTCCACAGTGTGCTCCACCGTGTCCTCCGGTCGATCCTCGCAATGGAAGCATCCGGGCGTTTCCTCCCGCCTGATTCGGTGCAGGTACCTCCCGAAACATCCGTGTCCGGTGAGGACCTGCGTCAGACGGAAGGTGAGGACGCCGTGGCTCCTCTCTAGCCACTCCTCAAAGAGGGGACTTACCGCCACTATCGTGGCGTGCCCTGCACGGGGTTGCGACAGTCGCTGTCTCCATGCCGCCATGAGATCGCACCGGAGGTCTGTCCGCCGCGCAGCAATGTGCCGCGGCAGCAGAGTGACCCCCCGGTGTAGCACCTCTGCGCGCCACTCATGTAGGCGCGCGAGGACTATCGCCTCCAGATCCCACGGTGGCAATCCGGCAAGGAGATTCGCCGCCTCGCGGGAGATCGTGCGGTACCCGCGGACTAGCCTTACGGCCATGACCTTTTGGGGCGCGTTCAGGTAGTGGACGGCCCGCTTCTTCACGGCTCGCGCCCACACCGGGGCCCCGTAAAGGGCCATGGACCGCACGATCCCCGCATACAGCCTACGGCAGGAGGCGTTTGGCCCCCCCAGATTGGGCAAGAGCCACCTAAAGGCAGCCGCGGCCCGCTCCAGTCTGGGAGCCAAACGTCGGAAGTGCTCCACGAAGTTCCACCGGCTGTCGAGGACGAGTCCGAGGTACTTTATAGTACACTCGACGCCGATGGGAACCCCTCCCACCGTTAGCTGGGATCCCGACGGTGGCACATTCCCACGCCCATGGAAGCACATAGCCTCTGACTTGTGAAGCGCCACCTCGAGACCCAGCTGCCGGATCCTCTCCACGACTATCTCAACCCCGCGTGTCATATTTTCGGCCGCCGCCTCGTGCGACTCCCCCCGTGCCAGCACCAGCGTATCGTCCGCGTAGCAGACGACGCTGACGCCGTCAGGGAGGTCGGCACGCAGCACCCAGTCGTAACCGATGTTCCACAGGGGCGGCCCCAGAACCGTACCCTGTGGAACACCGCACGACATCTCTCGCCGGTTCCATTCTCCGTTTTGACCAGGGTAGATTACCGTCCTGTCGGACAGGTAGTCCCCGACTACACGACGAAGGTAGGCCGGCACCCGGTGATACCGGAGTGCCTCCCTGATGCAGCTCCAGGGCATGGTGTTGAAGGCGTTGGCGATGTCGAGAGACACCGCCAAGACCACACCGCCCCGAGAGACCGCATTCCCCGTCGTGAGGGCTCTCACGCGCGTGATGGCGTCCACCGTCGAGCGCCTCTTGCGGAAGCCGAACTGCTGATCCGCAAGATCCGGACCCATTCCCTCAAGGTGCTCGGCGAGGCGGTTTGCAATTACTCTTTCAAAGAGTTTGCCCACCTCGTCGAGCAGCACAATGGGCCGGTATGCAGACGGCGAGTCCGCAGGGCGCCCCGGCTTCTGGATGAGGACCAGCTTCCCCGTCTTCCAACGAAGCGGGAACTGGCCTCTTTCCATGCACGCGCTAAAGAGCCTCTCCAGTCGGGGCCCAAGAGCCTCTGGGTCTGAGGCCAGGGCCCAGGCTTTGCCAGGCAAGCCATCGGGCCCCGGGGCGGTATTTTTGGCTTTAAGCCTCCGTACCGCCACTCTCAGGTCTACCCCAGTCACCTCCGGAATGTCGTCATCGGTTCCTGAACCTTCCGCTTCCGGCACCGCTGGTGGCGGAGCCATTGGCGGGGGACGATGCTCCCCTCGCGAAGGGAACAGAGCGCTCACTACGTCCTCCACGAGCTCGGGCCGGAGACTCTGCGTCAGCGGGGGGCCCCGGGTGCGGAGTTGATTCCGCGCCATCTTATAAGGGCGCCCCCACGGATCTCTGTTGAGAGTCTCCAGCATCTCCTCGCGGGCCTGATCCTTGGCCCGCAGACGAGCCTCGGAGAGGACTTTCTTCGCCGCTCTGTACCCTTCATAGAGCTCCGCCTCGATGGCTTCCGCATTCGGAGGACGAATGCGGCGCCTGCGATGCCTGGCGTACCGGCGCCGCGCCGCCACACACTGCTGCCGCAGGTGCGACAGCTCTTGCGACCACCAGTACACGTGACGCCGGGCGCTTTCTGGCCGGACTCGGGGCATTGCCGTGTCACAGACCTCGGTCATGGCCTCCTGGAACCAGCCTGCCTCGGTGTTAACGTCGGCGGGCCTGACCGGTGATGACACCCAGGCCTGCACGATCGCGGCTTCCAGGAGGAGCTCCCGGTCCAGCTTCTTCAGCGCCCAACGCGGACCACTTGGGGTCTGTGGGACCGGCGCGCTCGAGGACTGGGCAGAGACCTCAAACCGGATATATCGGTGGTCGGAATAGGTCTCCTCCCCCTCCATAACGCGCCAGTCGACGACACGTTGTGACAGAGCGGGGCTGGCGAACGAAATGTCCACCACCGACTCGCCCCGCATCCGCACACACGTGGCCACAGAACCCCGGTTCAGGATGTCCAGGCCTGTTTCCAGAGCCCAGCACTCGACCATCCCACCCCGCACATCCGTGTAGCGGGAACCCCAGGCCAAGCTCTTGGCGTTGAAGTCCCCGAGTACAAGTACGGGGAGGGAATAGCCTCCGATGACGACACTTAACTCCCTGAGGGAGTTTTGGAACTCGGCGAGAGTTCGGCTCGGAGAGAAGTAGACTCCCACTACTACGATCTCCCCGAACCGTGCTGCTACGCACCCCTGACCCTTCCTGACCATCTCAAGGGCCGGGGTGCCGGCGGCGGCCGACGCAATGATGGCCACCGTGCCGCTTAGGTCCTCCACCCAGTCTGGCCTGGGCGGGACAAAATACGGCTCGGAGACCACGGCGATGTTGATCGACCACTGCGACATGCTCTGGAGCAACAGGTCCTGAGCGCAGGCGCAGTGGTTGATATTCGCCTGGAGGAGGCTTAGTGGGGCCATTAATGACACTCCATTTCTGCCCCCTCCGGGACCTCCTGTGGCACCACCGCAGTGGGAGTTGCGGTGGTGGCGGTTTCCGCAGCGGCATCGGCGGCTGCATTGTTGACGACGACGGTGGGGTTGGTGGCGGAGGGCCTTCCCTTCCCCTTGGCCTTGGCGAGTGGAGCGCAGGCCTTGCTCCCTGCCCGGTGCTCGGCCGGCTTCCCAGCCGCCGCACATGCACTGCAGTGAGGCGTGGCCAGGCAAGCCGCGGCCTTGTGACCGGGCTGACCGCAGCGGAAACATAATTCGCTGCGGTCCACCTCCGAGGTGCATCGGCAGCCTACGTGGTGCCCCACATGGCACCGGAAGCACCTCAAAGGTTTGGGCTCCAGGAGCTTCACCTGCGCCCTGGACCAGCCCACCTTGAGGGTGCGGCCCTCCGCAATTTTCGTCGCCGCCGTCACAGGGCAGCTAACCGTTACGGTCTGCATGCCCTCGCGATCCGGGCGTAGGGTGCCAGCCTTGATCTGCTCGGCAGAGCACCCCCCGGCCGCAGTGACGGCGGCTACCACCTCCTCCTCGGAGACCGAGTCGTCCAGACCCAGGATGCGCAGGCTTGCGCACTTCACTGGCCTGGACACTCGAACCTCGTCCGCGTTTAGGGACGCTCTGAGCTTTTCAGCTAGAGCGTCTGCGGTCGAGGCGCTCGATTCCCCGGGAACCTCTATCTTCCGAGCACCTGTAGCGGTGGGTCGGATTCGGAGGCCCCCGGAGATCCCGAACTCTTCGAGCTCCAATGCCAACTTGGCTTGGCGGAGCGTCTCGCTGTACGTCGCGCCCCTCTTTACCGCGTCCGGCTGTAGCGTAATGACTACAACCGCGGTCTTCGGGGCACGAAGCCTCGCCGCGGCGCTCCGCTTCTTCTGCCGGCGCTTCCGCTCAGCCCGCCTGGCCTTTTGGGCTGCCTTTCGCTCCCTCATTCTCTCACCTGCCACCTCCCAACCTGACTCGCCCTCGGGAGGCTCAGGGGGCGGCGGAGGAGGTGTGGGTGCCTTGCCCTTCTTCTGGGCAGGCGCCTTGCCATTTTTCTGGGCAGGGGCCTTGCTCTTTGGAGGGGCAGGCTCCTTGCCCTTCGGAGGGGCAGGTGGCTTGCCCTTCTCCAGGGCGGCCTTACCCTTCGCCTCAGGCACTTTACCCTTCGGAGGGGGGGGTCCCGCCTTGCCCTTCTGACCGGCACTCGTCTTAGGCGGTGGCGCTGGGGCCGGCTTCCCATCTGGCTGAGCCCCGCCTTTAGGCTGGCTGGATGGCCTTGCCTTAGGGTTGCCGGCTGCCGCGCCCGCAAATGTCTTTGCCCCCAGGGAGGGGCGCAGAACAATGCCCTCCAAGAGGGAGTGCCCCTTCTCGAGGTCAGCCAGCCTCTGCAGAACCAGATTCAGGTCCCGGTCACCTGCAGCCAGGGGCCGGCTTTGCCCGCGCCCCTCCTGATGCACCTCCTCAGGGCAGGCTCCTCGGAGCTTAGCCAGGTTCGCCTGGAGCCTCGCATTCTCCTTCTGGAGACGCTCTATGGCGGCCGCCAAGCGGGTGACCTCCGCCCGCAACTCGGACACCTCGTCCGACGAAGGTCCACCACATAGCGCCTCCGCTGCCGCCAAAATGGAGGTCGAGGCCGCGGCGATCGCGGCCTTCTTTGATAGGTGCGCCCTCTTCAGAGAGACGTCCCGTAATGCGGCCCCCACGATCTCCGCAAACCCGGCCAGGCGCTCACCAACGGAGCCGCCGCCGGTGACCTGGTCTCCACCAGTGTTGGCCTCAACACCGGTCTCTGGCTCACCAGGCTCACCGCGTTCCACCGCTCCACCAGTCTCCATCTCGCCGCCAGAAGACGACGACGAGATGACCCTTCTGCCGAGATGGAGCCCTTCCCCGGCGTCCCCCTTGGCTCGCCGGGCAGCCTCCAGGGAAGCGGCACGCCTTCCCCGAGGGATTTTTCGGGCTGGGGTCAGTCGGTCCGTTCCGCCGGACGACTACTCCTCGGCTCTGGCTCCGGCTCTGGGCCGCTTAAGGAAACGCTCTGCGTTTTCCGTAGCAGCCCCCGAAACCTCGCGTATGGAGCCCGCCAAGCTAGCGCCCGACCCGGAGTCAGAATCCGACCCCGAGTCGCTCATGCGACTCCCCTCCCAAAGTTTGCCGAGAGCCTTCTCCCGGCACTCACCCGACATCTTGTCAGGCGCGCCAACCTCATCACTATTGCCGGTCCCAACACTTCCGGACCGGGAGCCTCCTCGGCTCTTGTTGCCACTGGCAAGCGGTGTCGTCGAAGACGAAGAACATTCGTTGCCCCCCCCAGAATACGAGGGGCTTGACGGTCCACTAGGGACCGTGGCGGATTCTCCAGCTGCTGTGCAGCTGGTACCGCCCTGGGGTAATACTTTTTCGAAAGTCCCGTTCATTTTTGTTTTTTTTTTTTTCCTTTTAGAGGGTATGGTCCCTTTCACCTCCCATCGTCTCTCCCTCCGCCTACTCGCTGCCCTCACAGTCACGTCTGATGAGCAGACGCGAACCAGAGAGCAGCGAGTAGGGTTTCCTCCTGCGACAGGCACACCGCCCGAGGACCCGAACACTGTTCACGTCTCCGGGCGGTGCGCCCCCCGCGTGTCCCTCTTTGTCTGGTCTCTCGCCTTGGACCTTTCCGGCATGAGTATATCTACCGGCAGAGCCCCAAGGGTCATTGAGACACGCAAGCCCCACCACGACGGCAACGTGGGAACACTCCAGTGGGGGTTGTAAACGTACCTTGGTGCCTTGTTTTGTTCTGTCTTCTACTGATATGCTGTGGTGAAAATATAGAAATTATGTTTTTCCTACTTCTTCACTAATATTTTGTGATTAATTTCGTCACTACTGTTGATTCTAGCTTTTGGGAGTTGCAGTGGCTTGGACTCACCTAGTGGCCTATATATTCTTACATAATTGGCCTTACAGTCCACAAAAAAAAAAAAATAATCCAACTGCAAACATGTTTTTCCTGTATTTAGATTTCTCAGTGTTGTTTAAACCTAAACGTAACCGAACCTATTTTGTGCCCACTTGATGGCATTAAAGCCAAGATATAATTTATTCCATGCTGGTGCTATTCACTGCTGGCTTTTCTATTCCCTGAACATTGTTATCTGGATCTATATATACATAGTTCAAGTGAATCGGTTTATTTTAGGCAAGCGTGCTCCACCTTAGGCTGCATCATTGCTTCACATCAGGCAAGTTGCAGACAAACGCAAGCCTATTTAGTACTACCTTTTGCCCGCGGTTTCGCACGCGTGGATGTCGGAAATATCAAAATTACGATTTTCTGTACATACTTTCATACCCTGTTGGTTGGGTCCCTTGGGGGTTGTATTTAAAAAAAAACCTTTTTGGTGGATGCCTACGTCGTATGAGGAATACCTGTCCGAAATTTTAAGTTTCCAGCCCTAAAAGTTTGGCCTGTGCGTTGATAGTCAGTCAGTTTTGCTTTTTATATAAATAAGATATATATGTCGCAGATTCAACACCGAGGCACAATATTTAGAGTTGACAATTTAGAATAACGCCATCTATCATCGTTTGTCGGAAAACTCGGAAACGTCAAGCAGTGAGCTTGGGTGAGGTCGATACAGAGCGTGGCAGGTCAGGTTTGACAGCTGTCAGTTGTCATATGTCAAATGTCAGTTGTGATATGTCAGACGTCAGTGGTCAGTGGTCGGTTGACGTTGACATTAGACGCATTTGATTTGAGGGACGGGACTTTTGGGGGAGACATGAGTGCGAACGGTCGTTCTGCCCGCCTGTATCGAACTGACCGAGTTTCCGTACTTTAATCCATTTCCATCGGCTTGATCGTTTGAGATTTTGTTAATTTGTTATCGGAAGTAAATAAATAGGCGGTTGTAATCAGTGTTGAGACTATTATTTCGTACCTCCGCCATGCCGAACTTGGACTCTGATAAGGATGAACCCGAAATAGTTGAGCTACCTTCGTCATCAGAAGTGGGATGTAACTTTAACGCCTACATAGTGTAAGTGACAGTACTAGGCCGGAAAAGTGTAAAGACAATGCGCGTGCGTCTGAAAGTGACATAGAAACGGAAATGTGGTGTTTTCTGTTGGAGCAAATAAACAAAAACTTTATGACTATTGTGCAAGCAATGAAATTTAATCACCTTTTGCGGGTACGGATATTCGCCTACCGCATTTTGACCCTGAAAAACGGAATATTGTTCCGCGGGCTTGGTTGGCAACAGCCGACATGTGTGTTATCGATCTGAATAGTCAAGGTGCATCGTTGATGATTGCTTTGAACCGCGCACTCGTGGGAGACACGGGACGGACGGGAGTCACACATCCACTGTAGGTGCGTCGTAAGTCGGCACCTCCGTCGCTGGTTGTCCTCCGCTGGGCCTCCTCCGGGTAACCGTTGGTCTCACCTGGTGGGGATGGACCGCCGGGGTGCTGTGAAGACAGCAGCGCCGTGAAACCGGCGCTGTGGCGTGCCTACAGGGGAAGCAGCGAATTCCACGAGACTCATGGGAGAAGTTTCGTCTTGGCGGGCGTCCATATCTTGTCCTGGGATGAAATGGAGCGATTTTAAGGAGCTGTTTATAGTCTGGAGTGCCCCGTATGGTGATGACGATCGCGAAGACCCTGATGCGACATCAGAACCGGGATTCACTCGAGCTGAAGAAAATACGAAGAATGGCGCGATGACGTCACGGTGCGCTGAGAATTTACTTCGGCAGCGGCGCCGGTGGCGCGGTGGCGGGACGCGGCTTGGTGGCGCGCGGTTGGCAGCGCGGCGGCGCGGCAGGCTGACCAAGCAGTGCCTGCAGCCTGCAGCAGAGGCAAATAGCGAGCGACGTGTTGAAGTTTGCTATGTGAGCAATCCCAGCAGTGTGCTGATGAATATCTGGTGAGTCGTATCCATTTTATTATGTTTCTGGAGCCGAATGCTCTCTGATCAAAAATAATGTTTCGTCACAGTTCAGTGGCAAGCGTGTAAACAACATTGTAAATTGACCCGGGATAGGTCATGATAGTCTGTACCTTACAATTATTTTCTGAGGTCGTGATTTACGATTAAAAATTTTGTTTTATGTTGTACCAGATAGTTGTTTTAAAAATGATATTTTAATTGGCCTTGAGATTTTACAACAAGGATTTAACGTTAGTATGAGGTGCGAGTGTTCTTTGTGTCTTGAAAAGGTCGTTAGGTTATGTTGTGATGTTTCAAATAAGCTCAAATATGCTTCTAATTTTCAAATTGATTTCAATACAGTTGTTAAAGATGTTTCGTTAGAATTTCGTTCGTTCGTTCGTAAATACTAAGTGGTCAACTTGACATTTAAAGTACCTAGCTTAGTATGAGTTTTCTTATAACCTGTAACGTTATAGGAAAAATGAAGTAACATGTTGAACAACCCTACTTTAAAAAATATTTTGATAAAGGCTCGAAACAACCAACACGCATGGCCAGTTTATCGTGCATCGACAACTTTGCGCATAACCTTAATGCATGTAAGACTGAAGTACTAGAATGGGCATTATCGGATCATACAGCACAGCTGCTTCAGTGTCCAGTACAAAAAATATGTTGTATTATGTATTGGTACGCAACTAGAAGAGACTATAGTACGGAAAATATTGTAAAATTTAAAAACCATCTGAAGGATATTACCTTTTCAGAACTATATGACACGGATGACCCAAATGTTGCGTATAATTATTTCATTGAGACTTTCAAGCTATTATACGACCTGTGCTTTCCATTAAAAGTAGTTAAAATAAATACAATAAGAAGAACTAAGTGGTTGTCAAAAGGGATCAAACTTTGCAGTAAAAATAAAAGGAAACTTTTATGGCAGTTTAGACTTAATCGTAACAACATTAATAAAACTAAATTATATAATTATTCTAAAATTTACAAAAAAATTATCCAGTTAACACAAAAAGCAAAAAACAATTACGACATAAAAACATCCAAAAACAAATCGAAAACTGCGTGGCAAATTATCAATCGTGCAAAGTATAACGTACCTAAATCTAACATAAATAAAATTAAAAAGGGTGGTTGCGTCATATCTCATCACAAGGCTATTGCAGAAGCATTTAATGATTTTTTTATTGATAAAATACAGCCAAAACTGGATGTCGACTGCAGACCTACGGCGTCTACATTAGATATCAATAACAAAACTATGTTTATGGCCCCTAGTATACCAGGCGATATCAAAAAGATAATCATGTCCTTAAATAATACAAGCAGTGTGGGATATGACGGTATTGCTACTCATATACTAAAACATGTTGCGGATGAAATCTGCGGTCACTTGAGCCATGTTATTAATCTCAGCATTAGTGCGGGCGTTTACCCTGATGCTCTAAAAGTGTCTATCGTCAAGCCACTATTTAAGAAAGAAGATAGGGAGTTAATGGAGAACTATCGGCCGATATCATTAATTCCTATAATTTCGAAAATATTTGAAAAATTTATTTACAAGGAACTGAGTTCATTTATAGAAAAACATAATATTATATGCGAGGAACAGAAAGGATTTAGAATAGGAAAAACCATTAATATGGCCATTTATGATTTTTTATATAATGTTACATTTAACGTGGATAAGAGGAATCCGGTCTGTGGCGTTTTTTGTGACATGACGCAGGCCTTTGACTATGTGCATTATGGTACACTCTTAAATAAACTGGAGGCCTACGGAATTAGAGGAAACGTCAACAATTTAATAAAATCTTACTTACATAATAGAACTCAGGTAACAAATATAAACCAAATTAATATGAAAAGTAAACATGACATTGTATTTAAATCTTCAGAACGTATAGTTTCATTTGGTGTGCCTCAGGGGAGTGTTCTAGGGCCTCCTTTGTTCATATTATACATTAATGATCTTCCGAAAGGCATCCCTCAACCTCTGACACTATTTGCTGATGATAGCACCATAACGATACCTTGCAAAAGTGTTGATACTTATGAAAGTGACATAAATGATTCTATAAATCTAATGGTAAAATGGCTAGACGACAATAACTTAAAAATTAACCTGACTAAAACTAAATTAATACATTTTAATCAACGGATCAATAGTAAAAGTAATTTGCATATACACTACGATGACCAGCCTATAGAAGAGGTAGACACAACAAAATTTTTAGGACTCCAGATTGACAAAAAACTGAACTGGAAGGCCCATATCGAAATATTGTGCAAGAAAATTAGTAAATCTGCCTATGCCCTGCACACTTTGTCGTCTATAATAGGTGTGGAGGCATTACTTACAGCCTACTATGGTTTAACAGAATCGCATCTACGCTATGGTGTCATTTTTTGGGGCAACTCAACGGAAAAAGACACGGTGTTTAAGGCTCAAAAGAGATGCATTCGTTCAATATTTAAAATTAAACCTACTGATAGTTGCGTGCCATACTTCAAGAAATATAAAGTACTTACTTTGCCATGTCTGTACATTTTAGAAGTAGCTGTTTTTGTCAAAACAAATGCTCACCTATTTAAACGACTAGATGAAGTAGTCCCACGTAATAGGCGCGACAACAGCAAGGTATGCTCTCAAACTGCGAGAACAGCCCTCATGAGCAAAAGTGTTTTCTGTATGGCTCCTAGCATATTTAATAAATTACCCAAAAGTTGGAGAGAACTGCCCTTGTCACTTTTTAAAAATAAGCTGAGAAGTTTTTTAGTTACTAAAGTTTATTACAGTGTTGTAGATTTTCTAAATGAAAAGGACTTCTCTACTCCGACTTCAGATGCATATTATTAGGAATACTAGTTAAGAATAACAATTAGATAATGTGATTTTTTTTTAATAATTGACTGTTGAATGATTCTATTTGACCGCATGATATTCTGGACATAATTTAATTTCTATTTGACTATGATATACTTAAATAATATAATATAATACCTACTATAATATCTTGACATCAATTATTATTTAATTTCTTTCGTATTTTGTAATGTTTAGAATAACTTATGTATACCTATAAAATTTGTACGCCGTTATTGGCAAAACATGGACGCTCACAACATAAATATTCAATACCTTGCATGTCTGATTACTCAGTTTATGTAAACGCATGTTTGACAAATAAATGATTCTTATTCTTATTCTTATTCTTATGATTATCTTGATGGTGTTGTGCATGTAACCGGATGGAGGTTACATGTGGAGGTGACCGGATAGAGGTTGCCTGTTGTGTATGTAACCGGATGGAGGTTACATGTGGAGGTGACCGGATAGAGGTTGCCTGTTGTGTATGTAACCGGATGGAGGTTACATGTGAAGGTGACCGGATAGAGGTTGCCTGTTGTGTATGTAACCGGATGGAGGTTACGTGTTGATGACCGGATGGAGGTCGATTGGTTTGATGCTTATAACCGGATGGAGGTTATAAGTGTGATGATGAAGACCGGATGGAGGTCGATTGTTTTGATGCTTATGGCCGGATGGAGGCTATAAGTGTGATGATGAAGACCGGATAGAGGTCAGAGTATGAGCACTGCAATATTTTAATGAGTTTCCTATTATTTGAATGAGAATGGGTGTTGTTCGACATGTCAGTTTTGAGAGAAAGAGTTTGTTATGATTTTCAATAGAACCTGTAATGATTTTGATCAGAATACCTTTTATTCCCTACCCACTTGGGCCAGGAATGGCCGAACGACTGGTATTGGGCAGACTTCTGTAAGGTCAACTGTACAAATTTTGAATTCTGTTGAGACCGATGGAATTGTTTTAGAAATTCTATTTCACGTTTTACCCGACAGTTATTTGCGATTAGTTTCGGTTCATAATGTCATCAAATGAGATACGATTTGAGAAAATACGGTCAATTCAGACATGTGACGCAATTGCTGACTGTAAATTTGACTTTGACACGATAGACACTGACAAAACGAGATCGGGTGATGATGAAGGGGTCAGACCTTAAGTGAGAGGTAAAAGATGCAAATGTAGTAAGCAAGTGACTCAGATTGCATACATTTCAATGCTGTTCGTTGCTGCACGCATGCAAGTGTTTACTTGAGGGCTGTGACCAACGTCCAGCATGGCAATGTAGCTAAAGGTGCTAAATAAAGGCAATGTGTTGAGTTGAGTTGATGTTGGGTACCGGATCGAGGTCCCATGGTTGCCGGATGGAGGCAATGAGATGTGTTGAGGTTGGGTACCGAATGGAGGTTCCATGGTTGCCTGTTGGAAGCTGTGTGTTGTATGTGACGAAGCTGGGTACCGAGCAGAGCATTGCATACTGGATTTGATCGGATACTAGATTTGGTTGAAAGTTGATGATTCTTGATTTCAATGTTGAGATTTTCTTTGAGATTTGATGAGAATATGGATCAGAACATAACTTTGTTTTGAATTGTGTGTGTGTGTTAATACTCCGACGTCTTGGTCAGGGAGACCGAGTAAGGGACGATTTACTTTCCGTGACTTCTTGTTACAGATACCTCACACGAGGACGTGTGAAATGTCAAGATGGCCGTGTCGCAGATTCAACACCGAGGCACAATATTTAGAGTTGACAATTTAGAATAACGCCATCTATCATCGTTTGTCGGAAAACTCGGAAACGTCAAGCAGTGAGCTTGGGTGAGGTCGATACAGAGCGTGGCAGGTCAGGTTTGACAGCTGTCAGTTGTCATATGTCAAATGTCAGTTGTGATATGTCAGACGTCAGTGGTCAGTGGTCGGTTGACGTTGACATTAGACGCATTTGATTTGAGGGACGGGACTTTTGGGGGAGACATGAGTGCGAACGGTCGTTCTGCCCGCCTGTATCGAACTGACCGCGTTTCCGTACTTTAATCCATTTCCATCGGCTTGATCGTTTGAGATTTTGTTAATTTGTTATCGGAAGTAAATAAATAGGCGGTTGTAATCAGTGTTGAGACTATTATTTCGTACCTCCGCCATGCCGAACTTGGACTCTGATAAGGATGAACCCGAAATAGTTGAGCTACCTTCGTCATATAGATAAAAAAACAGAACATTAGTCAGAAAAGTCCCAGTGCAAAATTACTCCGAAATGCTCTATTTTCTTAAGTTCCCCCTGTGTAATTGCTGTAAGTTACAGCGTTTCTGAACGTTCATAATGAGAACGCAATTCGACGACAACAGCCGACTCTTCACCCAAAAAGAGTGAGGATTATGTGAAGACGTTATGCTGAATCAAAGACTTTGGTAGAAGCAGCGTAACACTCAGATAAAAGTTCATTTGAAACATTATAATCATCTTCAGCCTATAATGTTCCCATTGCAGGGACGCAGGCCTTCTCTCTATGGGATGCCATAGACTATTTACCACCACGCAGACCAAGTACGGGTTGGTAGATGCCACATTTCTTCGAATTTTTGGTCCTAGCTAGCATAATATACTGGTTTCCGCACGACGCCGATGTTTTCCTTCACCGTTATTGAGAGCAGTGGTGATGAAACAAAATTACACGTAAGTAATGCGCCTGCTTAGGTTTGAATCCACGACTTACTGCTCATAAGTCGGAGCCGCCGCCACTGGGCCACTTTAGAAACGCAGAAGACTAAACCAACTTTCTTTAAGATTATGTTATTGGGCGAAAAAGGTAACCAATTCAGTATTGGTGTGCTCACAAGGGTCCAAAAGCAATGTCTCCTCTAGGGTAACCACGTGACTTAAACGGTAGACAAAACAAATATTTCACACTTTACAAACTAGAACACAACTACGCTGCTTGGCTAACAGGGATTAATCTTTTCTTGTAACCCATATTTCTCTTGCCTTTATCCCCAGTCATTTAAGGGTTGTTCAGCATGTCTACTTCATCGATACTTCTCTAGTAACTCGTCATCTCATTAGACACCTCATTTCTTGCCATTTCATCTGTTACGTAGTCCATCCATTGTTTCTGCTTACGATACTACTGCTACTGCTGCTTAATTATTCAACTAAATGCTTTTAGTGGACTTATAGTTGAGGAGCTACTTCACAAAGCCTCTCTTTTCTTTGGCCAAAACGCATTACTATAGAGTTGTTGATTACATTCTAGAGAAATAAGCAACAATTGTTGCAGTTGCATAAAGGAGTTGACGTTCCAAGTCGTTCCCGTCGAGTTGGATTAAAAGACAAAAGACAGTCATTACAAGAACACGACTGTCCTTCGTTTTAAATTAGTTGAAGTTCCTAAGGCGATAGAGAATTGCCGTGAAACTCGTGTTCTTGCGTTTTTTGCAGGTCAGGTGTGCTCAAAATATGATTTGTGATTCTTGGAGCTCATTGCCCAGTTATCAATTTATTTGCTTATAGAATGCAATTTATGATTATTAAATAATTACCTACTATGATTCTAAAAATACAATGTGTGACTTTTGCTAATTAATATTTTGATCAGAACAAAACTTGAATCTGTGATTGAAGAAACGTAATAAAAATTTAAATTTTCTTGTGATTCCCCGGCGCATTCCCCTTAAACGTTTGTAAGGGAATTGCGAGTAAATTAAGATTACCATAAGACAAGTTTCATCACAGAATGAAGACTGTAAATTGTATAATTATCATCAACGCTAAAAACGGGATATTTATGCATGTTTGGTATGCTGTTTGCGAAATCGTAGGCATACACTGGTAATAATCAGCCTATAATGTTCCCAATGCAGGACACAGGCCTAAGAGAGAGATGGATATAATCCACCACGAGGGCCCAGTGCGGGTTGGTAATTTTTTGGTTCTTGGGCATGCCGATTTCCTCACGATGTTTTTCTTCACCGAATTCCAACTAGTTTCAGGTTAAAATAAGAACAATATGCAAGATTTGTAACTTAAGAAAACTCGGGGGAATCGAAGTTTAACGAGGCAAGAGTTCACAACTGTTTTCTGAATAAACTTTCTTGAGATTTGTAAGAAAAGTAGATGAGTTTTTTAAGTGTCTAATTGCATTAGTCATTAATAATATTGTTTGTATATTGTTTGCGCAAGTTGTAGAGAAAACGACGTCAAAATAAATTTTTCATTCAAAATTATTGTTGGCCTTTAACTGATTTTAATATTCAAACTCAAAGCAGTTATTTCAATTAAGCCATTACAGGCACTTTTGAATGTCAGAAGAACAATTGATAAAACAAAAAAAGAAACTACGTCATTCCAAAAGCCACCACGCCGAGCCACACGCCGCCGAATGCCCGCAACAACGAACACTGCGAGCACGAAAGCACGCAGCGGCGCACACCGCAACAACGAATGCACGAGATTTACTTCGGGATGTACCTACTCATGGATTGTCAGAGCAGCTTAAAATATTCGACGGAGTCTGGTTTTGTGTCCAGTTGATGGCAATAGGATCACCTCCTATTTTAAGGGAATACATACGGGAACTGCAGGAGTGGTGATAAATATGTATGTTGTTGGAAGTTGCTTTCGTTTCGTGGAAAGTTGTGTTGTTTGATATAGAGTAAGAGGAGCTCGTAATGAAATAAATACACCCTTCTTTATTTTGGAGTGCGGGAAATCGTCAAATGACTCCTCCCGCTCTGGGCATAGCGGAAGGGAGTGTCTGACTTCATCTGACTAAAAACCACCCATGTTCCTTCTTAGCCCTTTGTATCCGGAGCTGCGGTATGTCTTTCGAACAATTTGCAGCCCCGGCAGGTGTCGGCCCCTTGCAAGCCCCTGCAATTTTGCTGACATCTCTTTGAGGCGCGCGTGGACACGAACGCGCCGTCGTCGACACGGCCTGTCATAAGACGGATGTACTGTGAGCTAGCAAATAATAACACACTCACGAATCTTTAAAGTGTAGCAGTGCTTGCCTACAGCTAACCTCAAGTCGCACTATGTTGACCAACTAGATGTTTTTCAGTGTTTTAAGTTCTCACTATTATTTTGATTTGCTTATAAACGGCTATTACGAGTACATCTGATTCAAACATAACAGGGTACCTAGTTGACAAAAAAAAAACTAATTATTCCGTCAAATAGATTTCTAATAAAAAATATTGAACACATATTTTTTTCACAAGCTGCTCATGATTTTTGACATGATTTATTTTCGTAAATTTTTATTAATTTAATGAAACAAAAAACACGTATCCAATATTTTTCGATAATCTAACAGACGGATTAAACAGAATCATATTTTTTTGAGAAATAATTAATCGAGCCACAGTTTTTTTAATTGGCCACAGGATCAAACTTCTAATTTTATAACTCAGCCACGGGAAAATTATATAGCCTCTAATATACTAATTCGTCTTCTTTACAACGCCCACTAAATATTCTATAGAAAGCATCAAGTGACGATCAACATTTATATTAACTTGTCCTTGTTATTTATACATAGGCACCTAATTTACTAACTCAGCCACGGAATTTATATCTCACCACCATTTTACATTTTACAGCTTCAACACAAGGCCCTCAAAAAATTATAAATGAAGCGACCGTAGTCAACATCATTTATTATAACTTCGCATGTAAAATAATACATCACATTCTTTTATCGTGAAAATAGCAACAAAAAGATTTGGCACGAGCGCGCGAGACGACAGCGACCGGCCATTTGCACCAATCAGAGAGCGCCAACGTATATTATATATGAAATGTCAACTTTTGATATACTTTAGATTATTATATTTACGTTAAAAATACCTATTAGTTACAGAAATGTTTTTACCATTGTCTAATTGACTAGTCACAGGCAGACTGTATGATTCGTTATTGTAAACTGAGGGAAATAGGTTAGGTTAGGTTAAAACTGGGACCAAAAGCGCGCGAGCCGAGCGAGCGAAGCGAGCGGTGCCGCGGCAGCGGCCGGCGAGCGCTACTTCCGAGTTGCTTGCAGAAATGTTTTCACAATTTATTGTCTAGTTGTCCGATAAAAATGAAGTTCTGAAGCGATTCTGTCGATAATTTTTGTAGCACAACATGTAAATAAAATCGTTCTTTAGGACATTCGATACTCTGAACTTCAATATTTAGGTCATTATGCACTCTGAACTTCTGTAATTAAGCCTTTCGATGACACGACAGGAGTTTATACATACTATTAGTGGCTATAATATAATATTTGATGACAATTTTAATTAAATTTTGATGCTCAGTTAATGTGGCATGAGTTATAATTTAAACGTACTGAGTTAATAAATTAGAAGCTAATTGAATATTTTTTTGATGCCATATAATAATATTTTAGAAGTTTACTGTTTGAATTCATGTTACAAATTTAGATGCTAAAAAATAATCACGATGCTGAGTTGTATTTAGAGTGGCTTTAAAAAAGATAACTTGTGGCTAAGATAGTATTATTTAGATGCTCGTTAATTGTGGCTGACTTAGTAATTTAGAAGGCAAGTTAGATTTTTAGATGCAAATAATGCTATTAAAAAGAAGCCGGTTTAATTAGCACCCTATTTTTTTTGTCAGAAAACATCGCTATTGTCAAAATGTGGGTGTACTTCCCCCCCCTCCCTAACCCCTCGGGGATTACAGGTTTGATGTTATGTTATATTTTAATTTTCTCTAAAACATCCACTACGGTGAAAAGTTTTGGAAGTATGTAGCAGTATTTCAGCACAGCGTAAGCTCGAGGGACCGAATATTCTCATCCAATCACGATGAAGCACTATGTTATGCATATATTTATGAAAAACTAGAAATGTAAAGTAAAACAAAACTTCTAACTAACTGTTTGTTCAGGTATGAACCCTTAGAGATTGTATGTACATAGTTGAAAATTCGAGAAACTGACTTTTAATTTCTGCAAAACGGGACGTATCATGGAATTTTTATTTTTTTTACATATTATGGAGGGTTCATAATTACGACTGGTTTTTATTCAGTCAACAGAGGTCTCATCCATCACTAATTATAAAATAAAGTTCTACGACGCGTCTCTCTGTCTGTCTGTTCGTATGAACTCAAAAACTACTGCACCGATTTTCATGCTGTTTTCACCAATGGATAGAATGGTTCTCCAGGAAGGTTTTATTATATATATTTTTTTTTAAGTCTGTTTGAATGTTTGTTGGGATATTTTTCGACATCCACGCAGGCGAAGCCGCGGGAAAAAGCTAGTCTATACTACTAATATTATACTACTAATTTATACGAGCTGCCACGGCTGACCTGGAAGTCCCTAAATAGACTCCGGACACAGGTCGGTCGAAGCAAGGAAAACCTGTTTAAGTGGAAATTCATAGATGGCTCTGCCCTGGACTGCAAATGTGGTGTTACCCCACAGACGATGATACACTTGACATTGCCTGTCCAGCTACTTGCACATCACAGGAGCTAATTATTGGAACTGAAAATGCCAAACTCGTCGCTTAATTTTCATCATCATCATCATCAGCCTATAATGTTCCCACTGCAGGGACTCAGGCCTCCTCTCTAGGAGAGGGGTGGGCTATAATCTACCACGCGGGCCCAGTGCGGATTGGCGGATGTCACATGTCTTCGAATTTTTTGGTTCTAAGACATGCCGGTTTCCTCACGATGTTTTCCTTCACCGTTTTGAGAGCAGTGGTGATGAAATAAATTACACAAAGTAATGCGCCTGACGGGGTTCGAACCCACGACTCACTGTTCGTAAGTCGGGGCCGCCACCACTGGGCCACCACTGCTCTACCGCTTAATTTTGGGTTGACTCAATTTAAATTGTCATCGACACGCTAAAAAGAAGACTACTAATATTATAATGCTGTAGAGTTGGTTTGTTTGGTTGAACGCACTAATCTCTGGAACTGCTGACTGGAAATTAAAACTTATCTTTGTGTTTGATAGTCCATTTATCGAGGAAGGCTATCATGTGACGCAGATGAAGTTGCGCGGGTCAGCTAGTGTATGATAAAGAATAGTGTCCGACGAACCTTCGGTATGGGTTTTTACTTCGACCACCTTTGGGCACCTTTTTTTTGGAGTTTGTGGAAAATCATCAAATAACCCCTCCCGCTTTTGGGCAGAGCGAAAGGGAGTGTCAGACTTCTATTGACTAAAAACCACCCATGTTCTTTCTTAGCATTTTATGTCGACGCCGCGGTATCTTTGTGTTCGAATTCGCAGCCCCGATGGGACCTTTGAGTACCACCGGCCGCATTCGGAAATACAAATTGACGAATTTGTTTTAAGAACCTTCGCAATAATTGAAAATGTGCTGTTACACAATTCGTCTGCGAGTCAAAATAAAACGCAAAATAACATTCAAAAAAATATACAGATGCCTCGTTGAACAATTTGCGAGTCAGTAAAATTTTGACAATTAAAATAACATATGTTCATGTAAGTTATGTTCCGGTCACTACACACGGGGAAGTACACATAGGGGCACTTTGTACATTCCATATGTTGCGATAGGGCTGGGAAAAGTACTTGGTACGACTTTGTAGTCCAATCAAAAGCCCCACCAGCTTCTTCTTCCTTCTGACAATTAACCAGCATTGTAGCTACAGAAAATAACACAGTATCTGAAAATAAAAGGTATGACTTAGTACTATACTAACTTGACGCATCTCTGGAATGCTCGGCCCCACCCGCTTCCCCCCTGCATTCCCTTAGGTCGCCCGGCAAGTGTCAGTACGGTTAGCATCTTTGTTACCGATCCGATACGCACGTTGATAGTTTGGCTAGTTTTCTGCTGTTGTTATATTGTTTTTGGACACTATTGTTACAACACCAGGCGTCAAATTATGTGACCGATTAGTACCTACACTATACATGTTGATATAGAATCGCACTGCCCCCTATTATGTGGGACTTAAATATACTGGCGAAATGTGGGTGGGCTATTAAGTAGCGAGCAGCGGTGGCCCAGTGGTTGCGGCCCCGACTTACGAACAGTAGGTCGTGGGTTCGAACCAAGGCAGGCACAGGTTTTCTTATCACCCGACCACGGCAAAGAGTTGTTTATATTTTTGAAAACACTTACGAATTGGTCGCATGTCGATTTTGTTAATTAATTCTTTTGAATGCTTAGAACAAATGATTAGAACTATAACTATACAATTTCAAAAGTCATTAGAAAATTAATTAGTAATTTTGGTTTAATGAGTGGCTAATCGTAATAAAACTTGTTTTGTATTTCCTGTGATTTTCACTTTGGTGTAGTGGTCAAGCGCGACTGCTGAGCATGAAATCTTTTATTTTTTGTGGGGGAGTAGTTAGTCATCAAATGACTCCTCCCGCTCTGGGCAGAGAGGTAGAGATTGACAGACTTCTACTGACTAAAAACTACCCATTTTCCTTCTTAGCCCTTGTGCCGAGGCCGTGGTATCTCTTTCGAACTACCAGCAGCCCCGAGGGGACCCGCAGCCCCGACGGGGAGCATGAGTTCTTGGGTTCGATTCTCGAGTCGGGGAAAGTGTTATTTTATTTTCCCATCACAAATTTCTTAGTAGCAGTCACCTATTTAATGCCCATTTAATGGCAATAGGCTCCATAAAACCCACATACGAGTCTATTATATAATAATTATAGTCTATTATATAACTGGCGAAGTGTGGGTATAGGTACTAGTTAATGGTTACACCTTTTTTTTTTTTTTTTTTTTTTTTTTGGTGGGTGGAAAATCATCGAATGACCCCCCCCGCTCTTGGGCAGAGCGAAGAGGAGTGTCAGACTTCTACTGACTAAAAACCGAACCCATGTTCCTTCTTTGCCCTTGCGCCGAGGCCACGTAATCTAGTACAAAAATCCGCGGCCCCGACGGGCGTCGGCCCTTGCGGGCCCCTCCTTGCTGACATCTCTTTGAGGCGCGCGTGGAACACGAACGCGCCGCCGACACGGTCTGTTGCCGTCATGACGACGGCCGGACGGCGAGCTAGCCCATTACTCACCGTCCACAGGCCCGCGTCTACGGTGGCCGGAAGCCATCACGTGGCCCCCGACGCCCGGAGCGCCTTCCGCGCCTTCCGCGGCGGCTGGGACGTTGAGAGGTTCTCTCCCTCTCTCGTTCCGCCACCTCCTTCGCTAGCATCACTGCTTCGCAGAAGGAGGCGACGGCGTCCCATTCCTCCTCGCCCCGGACCATGGCTTGCACCAGGGCCGGACGCGAGAGGTCGCCGCCGCCGATCGCCGCTACGAGAACACGGCGGGGCTCCGCCCAAGCAGGGCACACCTCCACAGTGTGCTCCACCGTGTCCTCCGGTCGATCCTCGCAATGGAAGCATCCGGGCGTTTCCTCCCGCCTGATTCGGTGCAGGTACCTCCCGAAACATCCGTGTCCGGTGAGGACCTGCGTCAGACGGAAGGTGAGGACGCCGTGGCTCCTCTCTAGCCACTCCTCAAAGAGGGGACTTACCGCCACTATCGTGGCGTGCCCTGCACGGGGTTGCGACAGTCGCTGTCTCCATGCCGCCATGAGATCGCACCGGAGGTCTGTCCGCCGCGCAGCAATGTGCCGCGGCAGCAGAGTGACCCCCCGGTGTAGCGCCTCTGCGCGCCACTCATGTAGGCGCGCGAGGACTATCGCCTCCAGATCCCACGGTGGCAATCCGGCAAGGAGATTCGCCGCCTCGCGGGAGATCGTGCGGTACCCGCGGACTAGCCTTACGGCCATGACCTTTTGGGGCGCGTTCAGGTAGTGGACGGCCCGCTTCTTCACGGCTCGCGCCCACACCGGGGCCCCGTAAAGGGCCATGGACCGCACGATCCCCGCATACAGCCTACGGCAGGAGGCGTTTGGCCCCCCCAGATTGGGCAAGAGCCACCTAAAGGCAGCCGCGGCCCGCTCCAGTCTGGGAGCCAAACGTCGGAAGTGCTCCACGAAGTTCCACCGGCTGTCGAGGACGAGTCCGAGGTACTTTATAGTACACTCGACGCCGATGGGAACCCCTCCCACCGTTAGCTGGGCTCCCGACGGTGGCACATTCCCACGCCCATGGAAGCACATAGCCTCTGACTTGTGAAGCGCCACCTCGAGACCCAGCTGCCGGATCCTCTCCACGACTATCTCAACCCCGCGTGTCATATTTTCGGCCGCCGCCTCGTGCGACTCCCCCCGTGCCAGCACCAGCGTATCGTCCGCGTAGCAGACGACGCTGACGCCGTCAGGGAGGTCGGCACGCAGCACCCAGTCGTAACCGATGTTCCACAGGGGCGGCCCCAGAACCGAACCCTGTGGAACACCGCACGACATCTCTCGCCGGTTCCATTCTCCGTTTTGACCAGGGTAGATTACCGTCCTGTCGGACAGGTAGTCCCCGACTACACGACGAAGGTAGGCCGGCACCCGGTGATACCGGAGTGCCTCCCTGATGCAGCTCCAGGGCATGGTGTTGAAGGCGTTGGCGATGTCGAGAGACACCGCCAAGACCACACCGCCCCGAGAGACCGCATTCCCCGTCGTGAGGGCTCTCACGCGCGTGATGGCGTCCACCGTCGAGCGCCTCTTGCGGAAGCCGAACTGCTGATCCGCAAGATCCGGACCCATTCCCTCAAGGTGCTCGGCGAGGCGGTTTGCAATTACTCTTTCAAAGAGTTTGCCCACCTCGTCGAGCAGCACAATGGGCCGGTATGCAGACGGCGAGTCCGCAGGGCGCCCCGGCTTCTGGATGAGGACCAGCTTCCCCGTCTTCCAACGAAGCGGGAACTGGCCTCTTTCCATGCACGCGCTAAAGAGCCTCTCCAGTCGGGGCCCAAGAGCCTCTGGGTCTGAGGCCAGGGCCCAGGCTTTGCCAGGCAAGCCATCGGGCCCCGGGGCGGTATTTTTGGCTTTAAGCCTCCGTACCGCCACTCTCAGGTCTACCCCAGTCACCTCCGGAATGTCGTCATCGGTTCCTGAACCGTCCGCTTCCGGCACCGCTGGTGGCGGAGCCATTGGCGGGGGACGATGCTCCCCTCGCGAAGGGAACAGAGCGCTCACTACGTCCTCCACGAGCTCGGGCCGGAGACTCTGCGTCAGCGGGGGGCCCCGGGTGCGGAGTTGATTCCGCACCATCTTATAAGGGCGCCCCCACGGATCTCTGTTGAGAGTCTCCAGCATCTCCTCGCGGGCCTGATCCTTGGCCCGCAGACGAGCCTCGGAGAGGACTTTCTTCGCCGCTCTGTACCCTTCATAGAGCTCCGCCTCGATGGCTTCCGCATTCGGAGGACGAATGCGGCGCCTGCGATGCCTGGCGTACCGGCGCCGCGCCGCCACACACTGCTGCCGCAGGTGCGACAGCTCTTGCGACCACCAGTACACGTGACGCCGGGCGCTTTCTGGCCGGACTCGGGGCATTGCCGTGTCACAGACCTCGGTCATGGCCTCCTGGAACCAGCCTGCCTCGGTGTTAACGTAGGCGGGCCTGACCGGTGATGACACCCAGGCCTGCACGATCGCGGCTTCCAGGAGGAGCTCCCGGTCCAGCTTCTTCAGCGCCCAACGCGGACCACTTGGGGTCTGTGGGACCGGCGCGCTCGAGGACTGGGCAGAGACCTCAAACCGGATATATCGGTGGTCGGAATAGGTCTCCTCCCCCTCCATAACGCGCCAGTCGACGACACGTTGTGACAGAGCGGGGCTGGCGAACGAAATGTCCACCACCGACTCGCCCCGCATCCGCACACACGTGGCCACAGAACCCCGGTTCAGGATGTCCAGGCCTGTTTCCAGAGCCCAGCACTCGACCATCCCACCCCGCACATCCGTGTAGCGGGAACCCCAGGCCAAGCTCTTGGCGTTGAAGTCCCCGAGTACAAGTACGGGGAGGGAATAGCCTCCGATGACGACACTTAACTCCCTGAGGGAGTTTTGGAACTCGGCGAGAGTTCGGCTCGGAGAGAAGTAGACTCCCACTACTACGATCTCCCCGAACCGTGCTGCTACGCACCCCTGACCCTTCCTGACCATCTCAAGGGCCGGGGTGCCGGCGGCGGCCGACGCAATGATGGCCACCGTGCCGCTTAGGTCCTCCACCCAGTCTGGCCTGGGCGGGACAAAATACGGCTCGGAGACCACGGCGATGTTGATCGACCACTGCGCCATGCTCTGGAGCAACAGGTCCTGAGCGCAGGCGCAGTGGTTGATATTCGCCTGGAGGAGGCTTAGTGGGGCCATTAATGACACTCCATTTCAGCCCCCTCCGGGACCTCCTGTGGCACCACCGCAGTGGGAGTTGCGGTGGTGGCGGTTTCCGCAGCGGCATCGGCGGCTGCATTGTTGACGACGACGGTGGGGTTGGTGGCGGAGGGCCTTCCCTTCCCCTTGGCCTTGGCGAGTGGAGCGCAGGCCTTGCTCCCTGCCCGGTGCTCGGCCGGCTTCCCAGCCGCCGCACATGCACTGCAGTGAGGCGTGGCCAGGCAAGCCGCGGCCTTGTGACCGGGCTGACCGCAGCGGAAACATAATTCGCTGCGGTCCACCTCCGAGGTGCATCGGCAGCCTACGTGGTGCCCCACATGGCACCGGAAGCACCTCAAAGGTTTGGGCTCCAGGAGCTTCACCTGCGCCCTGGACCAGCCCACCTTGAGGGTGCGGCCCTCCGCAATTTTCGTCGCCGCCGTCACAGGGCAGCTAACCGTTACGGTCTGCATGCCCTCGCGATCCGGGCGTAGGGTGCCAGCCTTGATCTGCTCGGCAGAGCACCCCCCGGCCGCAGTGACGGCGGCTACCACCTCCTCCTCGGAGACCGAGTCGTCCAGACCCAGGATGCGCAGGCTTGCGCACTTCACTGGCCTGGACACTCGAACCTCGTCCGCGTTTAGGGACGCTCTGAGCTTTTCAGCTAGAGCGTCTGCGGTCGAGGCACTCGATTCCCCGGGAACCTCTATCTTCCGAGCACCTGTAGCGGTGGGTCGGATTCGGAGGCCCCCGGAGATCCCGAACTCTTCGAGCTCCAATGCCAACTTGGCTTGGCGGAGCGTCTCGCTGTACGTCGCGCCCCTCTTTACCGCGTCCGGCTGTAGCGTAATGACTACAACCGCGGTCTTCGGGGCACGAAGCCTCGCCGCGGCGCTCCGCTTCTTCTGCCGGCGCTTCCGCTCAGCCCGCCTGGCCTTTTGGGCTGCCTTTCGCTCCCTCATTCTCTCACCTGCCACCTCCCAACCTGACTCGCCCTCGGGAGGCTCAGGGGGCGGCGGAGGAGGTGTGGGTGCCTTGCCCTTCTTCTGGGCAGGCGCCTTGCCATTTTTCTGGGCAGGGGCCTTGCCATTTTTCTGGGTAGGGTCCTTGCCCTTCGGAGGGGCAGGTGGCTTGTCCTTCTCCAGGGCGGCCTTACCCTTCGCCTCAGGCACTTTACCCTTCGGAGGGGGGGGTCCCGCCTTGCCCTTCTGACCGGCACTCGTCTTAGGCGGTGGCGCTGGGGCCGGCTTCCCATCTGGCTGAGCCCCGCCTTTAGGCTGGCTGGATGGCCTTGCCTTAGGGTTGCCGGCTGCCGCGCCCGCAAATGTCTTTGCCCCCAGGGAGGGGCGCAGAACAATGCCCTCCAAGAGGGAGTGCCCCTTCTCGAGGTCAGCCAGCCTCTGCAGAACCAGGTTCAGGTCCCGGTCACCTGCAGCCAGGGGCCGGTTTTGCCCGCGCCCCTCCTGATGCACCTCCTCAGGGCAGGCTCCTCGGAGCTTAGCCAGGTTCGCCTGGAGCCTCGCATTCTCCTTCTGGAGACGCTCTATGGCGGCCGCCAAGCGGGTGACCTCCGCCCGCAATTCGGACACCTCGTCCGATGAAGGTCCACCACATAGCGCCTCCGCTGCCGCCAAAATGGAGGTCGAGGCCGCGGCGATCGCGGCCTTCTTTGATAGGTGCGCCCTCTTCAGAGAGACGTCCCGTAATGCGGCCCCCACGATCTCCGCAAACCCGGCCAGGCGCTCACCAACGGAGCCGCCGCCGGTGACCTGGTCTCCACCAGTGTTGGCCTCAACACCGGTCTCTGGCTCACCAGGCTCACCGCGTTCCACCGCTCCACCAGTCTCCATCTCGCCGCCAGAAGACGACGACGAGATGACCCTTCTGCCGAGATGGAGCCCTTCCCCGGCGTCCCCCTTGGCTCGCCGGGCAGCCTCCAGGGAAGCGGCACGCCTTCCCCGAGGGATTTTTCGGGCTGGGGTCAGTCGGTCCGTTCCGCCGGACGACGATTCCTCGGCTCTGGCTCCGGCTCTGGGCCGCTTAAGGAAACGCTCTGCGTTTTCCGTAGCAGCCCCCGAAACCTCGCGTATGGAGCCCGCCAAGCTAGCGCCCGACCCGGAGTCAGAATCCGACCCCGAGTCGCTCAAGCGACTCCCCTCCCAAAGTTTGCCGAGAGCCTTCTCCCGGCACTCACCCGACATCTTGTCAGGCGCGCCAACCTCATCACTATTGCCGGTCCCAACACTTCCGGACCGGGAGCCTCCTCGGCTCTTGTTGCCACTGGCAAGCGGTGTCGTCGAAGACGAAGAACATTCGTTGCCCCCCCCAGAATACGAGGGGCTTGACGGTCCACTAGGGACCGTGGCGGATTCTCCAGCTGCTGTGCAGCTGGTACCGCCCTGGGGTAATACTTTTTCGAAAGTCCCGTTCATTTTTGTTTTTTTTTTTTCCTTTTAGAGGGTATGGTCCCTTTCACCTCCCATCGTCTCTCCCTCCGCCTACTCGCTGCCCTCACAGTCACGTCTGATGAGCAGACGCGAACCAGAGAGCAGCGAGTAGGGTTTCCTCCTGCGACAGGCACACCGCCCGAGGACCCGAACACTGTTCACGTCTCCGGGCGGTGCGCCCCCCGCGTGTCCCTCTTTGTCTGGTCTCTCACCTTGGACCTTTCCGGCATGAGTATATCTACCGGCAGAGCCCCAAGGGTCATTGAGACACGCAAGCCCCACCACGACGGCAACGTGGGAACACTCCAGTGGGGTAATGGTTACACCTCTGATTCCGGGTTTTCGGGTCAAGATACCAAAATACCTTTATCGTGCAACTTAACACTATCGCTACCGAGTTCAAATACTCCATTTTTAGGGTTCCGTAGCCGAATGACAAAGAACGGAACCATTTAGATTCATCATGTCTGTTCATCCGTATGTCACAGTCACTTTATTCGGAAACTATTAAGACTTAACAGTTGAAATTAGCAGGTAGATGCATTCTGTAAACCGCTTTACAATTTTTGAATACGTTTTTTTTTGTTATAATGTTAAGCTGTCTGTTTGTTTGTCTTTCTAGCTGTTTGACTGTCTGTCCCTTAATCAACGCCACTTTTAGCTTGCTCATCATCATCTTACTGACTTTGTGCCATTCTTTTTGGGGTCTTCGCAACAAGTTTTTTTCTTCCTTTCTTCACTATCAGATGTCATGGCATCATTAAGTCCCTTCTCTTTCATATCATTTGCTTACTCTTTGATCACTGTGTAATTTTGACTCTGCTCTGGAGTCTTTTTCTTAGCGTGTCGATGGCAAATCTTCACTAATCAAATTAAATTAATTTGGCCCAATATTCAGTTAGATGAACTCCGCTTGCTGACAGATGCAGTCATAAGATCATGAAGTGTGCTGGTTTCATGGCATGCAACTGATGTAAGCTGGGTCATTGTCTGTGGAGATACGCCGCATAATATACACTTAAGATCTGAACCGTTCATGAACTCCCATCTGAAGAGATTATTATTTTAAAAGATTAGCATTTTTGTAGAGAATTTTAAGATCTACAACTTTGGATTGAGGTTTTTTTTTGATAAAACTTAGGTACCGTTTTCGAGAAAAATTCAAAAATGCTCAAATTTTGTCCTTTGACCCCGAGTAACTTTTGTAGCACACATAGGATCGATGGGGATTTTTAAGACTTTGTTTGTAATGGTATACCCCAGCTCTTCACCAATATTTGGCTCTGTGGGAATTATTGTTATTTGACCACTACTTTTATGTCTAAATTGACCGGACTATAATAAGGGCAGGTGAATGATAATGTTGTATTTTTTTTATCAAAGAATATTCTGTTTTTTTTTTTTTTATTTAAGTTAATGGTAGGAAAATTTCGGAAAAGGGTTTCGTACTACTTTGAGAAAACCTTTTTGCTGACTTTGTTTGTACGGGTGCCATAGGTGAAAATGAAACAGCTTAGTCACTAATATTATTTTATTTTAAGCTTATTCAACAAAGGATGTTTCCTGCCAAAAATCTATGATTTTGTTTAGTCCATCAGTTAGATTATTTATAGTTTTTGATCCCCTTTCTATGTCAGGTAAACGTAGAAAACATGCTGTTTGCTCTACGGCTAAAGGTTTAAAAACGAGTTTCTCACAAAGATTTTATACTTACTTAGGTTCACATCTGTATAATAGGATCAATGAGAGCACCACAATTTATCACCTGACAAAAAAGGCTTGTAAAAATGCTACAATGGAATGGCTCCTTAGGTTGGATTATGCATCTACTGAGGAATTACTTTCCCATCCTAAATAATTCCCTCTGCAACCCTCCCTACTCTTCAAGAATTGTTAATGATTCCCACTGGTTTCCTCCTCTACTTCGAACTATTTTATTTGTTATTCCTTGTTTTACCATTGTTTTTATTAATTTTTAATCTTTTGTCGTTGTTTCATGTTTAATGCATTCCCTTTACTTTTTAATTACGTGATTTAAATGAGTTTTTCATATGATTATAACCAGACTGAGCTAATTACCGTGTGGTGGGACCCTGGTGATCTGCTATACAGGTTTTCCTAGTGTGGACACCAGTCTCTCACAAACTTTTCTGTGTTATGTAATTTTAAGCTCTATGTATACCTAATAAGTTAAGATATGTTTGTGAAGAGAAAAATAAAAATAAAATTAAATTAAAATTATCGAAAAATATTGGGTACAAGTTTTTTTTGTTTTAACAAATTAATAAAAAAATACGAAGATAAAACGCGTCAAAGATCAAAGGAAGTTCCGCTTTTGACGACACTTGCCAGTAAAAATGTACTGAAATGTGACGTCACACAAGTTTTCGAAACACTGTATCGTCTTCATTTTTTAGTTAGGTGGAAAAAGAAAAATATAATTATACCCATATTCATTCATTCATTATACCCATTATTATTAGGAAATATAACTGACGGACTATTTTTTTTTTGTCATTAATTATCCTATTTCATCCCACTGCAGGACTAATCCGGCTTATCATTCTATGCCCTTAAATAGAAATTGGTTTACTGCCAAATAAGAAGGATTTCTCCAGAGGAATCCATCTTATTAGGCAGTAAATCAATATCAATGCCTTTAAATAGAAATAGGGTAGATAGCAAAAAAATATCTAATTAGTCCGTCAGATAGATTTCCTAAAACTATTGGACACGTCATATATTTTGTTATTTCTCGTGTGACGTCACATTTCAGTATATTTTTAGGGTTATCACTCGTGTGTATGTCTGTCTGTCTGTTTGGCATTCCTCGACCATTCCTCCCCTGTTATCGCCGAAACTACTGAGCCTAAAATTGTGTAAAAAATTCAGAAATTAGTTCAACATTGACAAATTACAGTAAAACCTATAAGAAGTCTATGGCTCCTAAATAACATGAAAATCTCTCAATATCTACTACAATGGTACGGAACCCTTCATGTGCAAGTCTGACTTGCAATTGAAGGCCCTTCGCTTTACCGGTACCACCACAGGATAGGTTTTGACGCCTACTATGATATGCTACGGAGGTCGCCGGCTCGCTTCGCTCGCCACCTCCTCTCTTCGCTCCACTCAAGACCTGCCTACCGCCGAGGAAAATTATTTTGTAGTCAGGAAACATTCCTATTGGTTCACTGCCACATAAGAAGGAATACTGTGGAGAAATCGATCTCATTTGTCAGTGAATTAATTTCTATTTAGAAGTAGGATTAGTAAGGTGCCAAACTGTTCCCGCCATATAACTATAACATTAAAAAAATATGCAACTTCCTCGGTATAAGACAATGGCATCTTCGGGTTTCATTTTATCACAGGAGAAATAGCACTGGTTCATATATGTAATATTTGTGCTGCTGCAAACAGGCAAGTATATTGGGGGACACTGCTCACAAGGTGCAATCAAATGTAAAGGTGGTAAAAGACGCGCTTGAGTCCTCAATGACCGTGTTGGTCGCGTTGGACGCGTTCGGCTTCTTGATCTTCCCTTCTTGGTGCTATGTCCACTCTTTTGTCCTTCTTGTGAAATGCTTGAGGACAGGAGTGAGAGAAACAGAAACATATCTAAAAAAATATATTTTGTTACTTCATAAATATGAGCAGAGGTGGCCCAATGGCCCCGACTTACGAACAGTAAGTCCTGGGTTGGAACCCAGGCAGGTGCATTACTTTGTGTAATTTATTTCATCACCACTGCTCTCAAAACGGTGAAGGAAAACATCGTGAGGAAACCGGCATGTCCTAGAACCAGAAGACTTGTGACATCTACCAATTCGCACTTCGCCCGCGTGGTGGATTATAGCCCATACCTCTCCCAGAGAGGAGTCCCTGTAGTCGGAATATTATAGGCTGATGATGACTATTTTATTGTCTAGCAATCCGATTGCTGGGCCATAGGGTTCAGTGAGGTTAGTAGCTGCCATATCTTCGCATATACCGGGTTCTTCACGATGATTTACTTCATAGTATTGAGAGGTAGTGGTGGTGAAATATTTATTACACAAAGTAATGCCATTTTGTGAGTTCGAACTCACGACTGACTCGTAATTCGAGCCTGCCACAATTGAGCTGCGACTGCTCTACCTTTGGTTACTATGGTAAAATTGTCTATAATATCGGAGATTAATCACACGACATTTTTCAGTTGCTTCCTAATTTGGAGATGCATACTCTTAACCCTTTAATTCGCAGTGTTGAACCTGAACGACATAGCAAACAAAAAAATCTGGTTCATTTTCTGCTGATAAGTTTTTGTTTTTTTTTTTAATCAAAATGTAGCAAAAATGATTTGCAACCTAAAAATAATATAACTGTCAATTCGCGCAAATGTTTTCTCTCTTTTTTTACCAAGATGTCATGGAGGTGAACTGTCATGCGCGGATCTAAGGTTAATAATTTTCGATTTTAGACATTTGCATTTAGTTAATGGGTATTAATCATGAAAAATTTCTGAAGAAATATCGCCTTTATTGATTAATGTAAAAATCATCTCATTTGAACCATGAATATTCAACCTATGAGGCTGTGAAATCTTATGTTGTTTGTGACCAACACTGCGGAGCTCTCAGAAAATTACCGAACTTTCTGTATGTTGTACAGAAACAACGCTGCTCTCTTGCTTGTCAAGTACTGCATATATTTTATGTCGGTTCTTACAATGAAAATCGTCCGCAAGAGTAACTTCCTTTCATGCTAAATTTAGTATCATCAATCCTCTCCCTTTTGACTAATTTACCAGCAAGTACAACTCATTCAAAGAGAAAGGTAACCACAGTACATAAGCATCTGACAAAACGGGTGAAGAAGTTTGGTCGAAAACCCCTAAACTTCAAATTAAAAAAAGGCAAATTTCACTACACAGCAATAGTAGAATTATCACAATGTAATCTGCCTATTGATGTAGGCCTGAAACACCCTCTTGAATACTTCCATCGTTTTTTCTCCCACCGTAGAAACGGGTTTTGTTGGCGGAAAGATTCGACAAAATGACAGATTTTAGAAAGATTTCATGTCGATTTGAATTATTGAAAAGCTTTATTTATCCTTGGTAGAATAGAGATAGAATCGCCATGTTACGCGGGCAGTAAGTAAGCGCCAGTATCTAACCAAGAAGCAAAAGAAATGGGGATTTAAGTTGTTTATACGAGCAGGAGTCTCTGGATTAATAAATACTGCTTCCCATATGCTGGTGAAGATACATCCAGAAACCTCTGTTTTACGGACTACGTAAATAGCTTAGGTCTTGGAGCTGAAGTTGTCATAGCTCTATGCAAGACTTCACGGGATTAACCAGTATAATAATAGTCCTCCTGAAGTCCATTTTCGGTCATGGCGGCCAATCTTAGCAGAGATTGACAATCGGCGCGGGAGATATTATAGTTAGTTTAGTTAAGTGTGTGGTAGGTACAGGTGCACTCTTTGTTTCTTTTTCCACTCATAGTCCGATGGGACGGCAATCCGACACGACAGGCGATAGATCAGGCGCGATCAGGCCAACCAAACCACCAACTTCCAAACTCCGGCCTACTACTTGGTTTCTAATGAAAACCCAATAGTTATTTTGGCCCGACCCAGGAATCGAACCAAAGACCCCACGCTCAGCAGTCGCGCTTTGCAACCGTGAGACCAACGGGGCAGTCTACCAAAAGGGGCAGAAAACCAGTATACCATGCAGTGTAAATTGCAATAAGTGTAACCTTAGATCGTGGTTGTTGGAAAATAAAAATTGTTACTATCATTACGATGTCAACGTCTAAATGACGATAATTATATATCAAAGAAAGATGATTTTCTGTGTTGTTTTGAACAGTAAACTTTGTTTCTTCACACATTATTTTTAATTTGATTGTAAATTTTACTGTCCACTCAAGCCGCAATGTTGGTAGTGTACAACATATATTCTGCCATTTAATCTTTAGAGTGTTTCGCAACGTTGTGCCTCAACAACATATGTTTTCTCAAAAAGTATATAAGTTACATTTTTTTAAATATTTTTATAAAGCCATTTAGACTATAATTAAACCCCCCAAAAAGAAAAAAGAATGAAATTGCAACATTTTTTCACCTGCGAACTAAAGGGTTAATGCTATGAGCAACTTTTATTTGCTATGAGCATAATATTATTAAAAAAAAAATATGAACAAAGCTGCAACTGCGTGTAAGCCTATGCTATTCCACTGTTGGGCAAATGCTTACCCAATTCTTTCCAAGAACATTTTTGTCACGTTACATCGAACCAGTCTTTGCTTTCTATTTCACCTGGTCACCAACTTCTGAGCCTATATGGCCTAGGCGGCACATGCCAATAACCAAATGAAATCGAACACTTTGATAATACTATTAATATCATAAACGGGATATTTACCATGTGACATGGTAAATATCCCGTTTATGATATTTATAGTAGTGTCAGTGACCATGTCAGTTTAAAAACTTATACTTTGATAATATATCCTAAACCGAATAGGCCCAAATATGTTTTTTATACTGTTATTTTATTCACCCACTAGATATTATAAACAGAAACTTACAAATAAATTGCATTTTCATATTTAAATTTAAAACATTTTAAGCTTATTAATATTTTGAATTTAAAATGAATGTGTACTAAAACTCAGCAATCAGTAGTAAATGAATGTGTACTTAATGCAAATAATGGATTGTTAGATTAAGTATGCGTGGTTTTTTATGAGCAATTAATAGTTTTATAAAACTATTTAATTGCTCATTAAAAAAGGCCTGGTCAAGTGGTCACACTCTACCAGATCAATGAACCCTCATATTGCGAAGAAACTGTTGCTTAGAGACACACTCAAGTCCCGGAGCAGCTCACGTACTCTGTTACTGAAAAAATCTAAATGCGAGTCGGACTCGCACATGAAGGTTTCCGTACCAAAACGAAAATTTTTGTTTGTTTTTAGTATATTTGTTGTTTAGCGGCAACAGAAATACATAATTTGTGAAAATTTCAACTGTCTAGCTATCGCGGTTCTTGAGATAAAGCCTGGTGACAGACAGACGGATGGACAGCGAAGTCTTAGTAATAGAGTTCCGTTTTTACCCTTTAAGATAACCTTAGGCCTTCCATGAGGTCTTTTTTTCTCAACTTATCCCTCCCGCTATGGGCGGACCGGAAAGGAATGTCAGTCTTGTACTAATTGTTCCTAGGCTGCGGTATCTCCTTCGAGCAGTCCCGCAGCCCTGGCAGGCATCAACTCTTGCGACCCTCTTCCAATTTGCTGACATCTCTTTGAGTTTTGCGTGGAACACAAACGCGCCGTCGGTCGAAACGGCCTGTCGTCATAAGAAGAACGAACGACCGGCAGGCCCAGTATTCACCACCCACAACCCTGTGCATACGATAGGCCTTGCATAAGTCCTAAATCTCCATTTTAGTGCAATGTAGCATCGGATGATGAACCGTGCCCAGGCTTACGTCACGGACAGGTCATGGGTTCTGTGACTCGAGTAGAGCAGCCTACCACTTTTTAACCGACTTCCAAAAAGGAAGAGGTTCTATACTCGTGTGTATGTTTTTTATTTTATGTATGTTCAACGATATCTCTGTCAATTGTAGACCAATTTTAAAAAAATATTTTGGTATTCGAGAGTCCTGAGAATGAACATGTCCAAGACAAAGGTGATGTCGCGAACTCCGGCTGATTCTGTTTCAGCTGTTATGGTTGGAAGAGAACGACTGGAGATGGTTGACAAGTACGTTTATCTTGGACATGTTCTATCTTTTGACAAGGAGCAGTCAAATAAGGAACTCTCCAGGAGGATACAACTAGGGTGGGCGGCGTTTGGGAAGCTCGAGCATGTCCTCCGGTCTAAAAACCCCAGTGCCTAAAAACCCGCTTTTTCAACCAATGTGTCAAGGAGACTGTGAACCGAATACGAGTTGCACAAAGGGCCATGGAGCGAGCTATGCTCAGCATAACCCTACTAGACTGAGTGCGCAACACCGAGACCCGGAGTCGGACGAAAGTCTTCGACGTCGGGGACAGGGCGATACGCCTAAAGTGGAGTTGGGCAGGACATCTGGCTAGACGCGGAGATGGCCGATGGAGTAAAATTGTGACCGAGTGGTGGCCAAGGTTGGGCGTGAGAAGCCAGGGCCTAAAGCGCGTTGGGTGGACGACATCGTCAGGAGCTCGGGAAGTGGATGGATGGGAGACGCACAAAACAGAGAAGACTGGCAGAAGAAAGGGGAGGCCTATACCCAGCAGTGGGTGATTACGGGCTGATATGATATGACTAGCTTTTGCCAGCGGCTTCGCCCGTGTGAAAATGACGATTTTCCATACAAACTTTCATCCCATATTTAACTCCCTTAGGGTTTGAATTTCGTAAAATCCTTCCTTATTCCTTGTTAACATTATAAAGGGAACCTCTGTGCAAAATTTCAGCTTTCTAGGTCCAAGGGTATGGGCTGGGCGTTGATGAGTCAGTCAGTCAGTCAGGACTTCTCTTTTTATTTATGATAGATGTACTACAGTTACTACCGTACTTGGCCACCGTTGCTCTGTTTTAGTATAGGCGATAATTTTCATAAATGAAACGAAGAGTTTCAGTAAATCGAGCTTTATTCCACAATCAGTAATCAAAAGGTTCAAAGTAACTCATACACAGTCCTGCGTACTGTACTTTTAGTTCTTGTTTAGTTTTCCACCAATAATTTTTGGAGTTCGCGCAAAACATTAAACAGACATTGGTGAAACTTTGGCTATTTGAAGCACACACTGGGATGTATACGCGTGGACATCTACACGTGGTTAGCTTTTGAATTAAGTCCGGTTTATCGTTTACCTTAGTCATACTATAATTTTGAATATAAAATGAGTTGTTTGGTTCATACGGCAAGGCCGTCACGTCTTGGCCTTCAACGTGGATCTGCTCATGTAGGTATGCCAGATAAACGATTGCAACTATAAATACAAAAAAATGCAATACAGGCATATGAACAAAAAAATTATGACAAATATGGATGAATAATTGTGTGATGTTAAAAAGAAAACAGCAAGCGGCTGGTGAGCAGCGGTGGTTCAGCGGTGGCGGCCCCGACTTACAAACAGTAGGCTGTGGGTTCGAACCCAGAGCACATTACTTTGTGCTATTTGTTTCATCACCGCTGCTCTCAAACCGTTGAAGAAAGACATCGTGAGGAAACCAGCATGTCTTAGAACTAAAAGATTCGAAGACATGTGACATCTACGAATCCGCACTGTGCCCACGTGGTAGATTATAGCCCATTCCCTCTCAAAGAGAGGAGGCCTGTGTCCCAGCAGTGGGAATATTAATAGGCTGTTGATGATGAAGAAAAAAGAAAACCGGACAAGTGCAAGTCGAATTCACACACGAAGGGTTCCACACTGTCGGGGTTGTTCGAAAGAGATACCGCGGCCTCGGCACAAAGGATAAGAAGGAACATGGGAGGTTTTTAGTCAGTAGAAGTCTGACACTCCCTTCCACTCTGCCCGCATGCAGAGTGGGAGGGGTTATTTGATGATATCCCACCACCCCAAAAAAAAAGAGTTCCACACTGTAAAATAGTAGGTAGATACTAGTTAGGCATTCATACTTAAGTGTAGAAATTAGAACATTACATGGCATTTTTAAAGCACTAACTTCTGGTTTGGTTGATATTTGGTTAAATTATTTTTAGTTGATGGTTTATTAGTGTAATTATAAAGATCAAACCAAAATCTCCGAAGAAATGTTTTCCTTATTTTCAACTTTATTTTAAAAATGTATAATTGTCTCAAAGTGTCTTCGGTTAAAATATATGAACGATACGGACGGACCAACGGTGGAACCTTTGTCATAGTTCCCGTTGGCACGTTTTAGGTACAAAAAACTCAAATTACTAGAAATTAAACAAAGCTATCTACTACTACTAGCTACTTACAGCAAAATATGATTTTGTTAATTAAAAATGTTGGTATTTCCATTATCCGATTCTTTTGGAAATCAATCAGTTAATAAGGAAATCTTTCTTAGTAAGACTCACGTTTCCATTAAGCCTTAAGTATGTAATAAACTTGTAATTATTTTTTATCTTACGTATGAAATAAACTTGTGATTTAGTCTTGACTTTGTGAATGATTATTAGATACTTAAAACCACTGAAAATGAAAACTGACGTCAGACTTTTTAATCTATATCTATAAAAGCGAAAGGTCACTCATCACGAAATCTCGAAAACCGCTGGACGTACAAAGATGATTTTTGGCAGGGAGGTAGTTTATGGTTAGTAGACGTCCGCTAAGAATGGATTTTGCGACAGAGCCGGATTAGGGTGGTCTAAGGGCCCTCGCAAGTTTGTATGAAACTCCTTCATTTTTTGTGCTACAATCTAGATTTTTGGCAGAGACGTAGTTTATAGTTAGTAGACGCCTGGTAAGAACAGATTTTGTGGCAGGGCCGTTATGTTAAGAGGGAACGTTACGTTATGTTAGGGAGGTCTAAGGGCTCTCGCCAGTTTGTATGAAAGTTCTGATTTTTTTGTGCTACAATCTAGATTTTTGGCAGAGACGTATTTTATAGTCAGTAGACATCCGCTATAAATTAGTTTTGCGACAGGGCCGAATTAGGGTGGTCTATGAGCCCTCACAAGTTTTTTTTTTTTTTTTGAACGTCCTTCATTTTTTGGGCTACAATCTTGATTTTTGGCAGGGACGTAGTATGTAGTTAGTAGACGTCTGCTATGAACGAATTTTGCGACAGGGCCGAATAAGGGTGGTCTAAGGGCCCTCACAAGTTTGTATGAAAGTCCTTCATTTTTCGTGCTACAATCTTGATTTTTGGCAGAGACGTAGTTTATTGTCAGTAAGCGTCTGTTATGAATTAATTTTGCGACAGGGCCGGATTGGGGTGGTCTATGAGCCCTCGCAAGTTTGTATGAAAGTCCTTCATTTCTTGTGCTACAATCTTGATTTTTGGCGGAGACGTAGTTTATAGTCAGTAGACATCTTCTATGAATTAGTTTTGCGACAGGGCCTCATTAGGGTGGTTTATGAGCCCTCGCAAGTTTGTATGAAAGTCTTTCATTTTTTGTGCTACAATCTTGATTTTTGTCAGGTATGTAGTTTATAGTTAGTAGACGTCTGCTATGAACGGATTTTGCGACAGGGTCGGATAAGGGACGTCTAAAGGATATCACAAGTTTGTCTGAAAGTCTTTTATTTTTTGTGCAACAATCTTGATTTTTTTCAGGGACGGAGTTCATGGTGAGTAGAGGTTTGCTAAGAACAGATTTTGCATTAGGGTCGGATTAGGGAGCTCTAAAGGCTCTCGCGAGTTTGTATGTAAGTTTGATTTTTGTACTACCGGCCTGAAATTTAGCAAGTTTATTATCTAACAATTTTTTTTGTGACGATCTGGACTAAGGGTTCCCGCAAGTATATAAATGAAATCCTTGGCGTTTTGGAGCTGAAAATTGGTAGAGAGATAGAATATAGTTAAGACATAATATATGTATTTGTATGTGTGGGAACAGATTTTATGACAGGGCCAGTTTAACCACTTGAATGTCAAGCGTGTTTTAAAAACACGCTGTCAAAAAGTCGCTGACTGTCAAGCGCGCTTATTAAGCACGCTCGTTCCCGCGTTATCTAAAAACCGTTAAAATGTGTCAAAACTATGCCTATATAGCTCACACTTGCCCAACGTGTAGTGGAAGAGACAAGGATGAAAATTGGTTACTCAGTATTAATAGTAATATTCCCCTGTCAAGGTCAAAACCAAACGCGCGGGCGTCTTTCTTATCGCTCGTTTTGGAGTGTTTACATTATGACTCATGTTTCGTGAACAAAACGTTGGCACAGCTGAAACTTTGTATGCGATAACATTGTGTACCAAACTATGCAATACGATACTTTCAAGAGCCACTTGGCTTACGGAGTTCTCAGAATGAACGCGTAAACATACCCTTTTTTTTTTTTCGACTCAAGTGTCGGCTACCTGAGCCGACCTTTTTTGTTTAGCTTGCAGTATGTCAAGTATGAATGGAGAGCTGTGTTATTTTAATTGATTTGTATTGTTATTTTAATTGATTTGTAAATAAACATAAGTTTTAACAGAGTTCTCTTACAAAACTAGAGTTATCGGCGTTTTAATCACGCGCCGCGTGACGTCACGTGACTGACAGCGACTGTCACGTGACGTCATCCCAGATAGCCGTGACATAGTGCCAATTTTGCGAAAATTTTGCTTGACACTTGAGTGGTTACGGGAATATAATCGCTTCGATTGGCATTAATTGTCGTTCGCTTTGGCATAGTACATCCAGAGGCAGTCCCACACATACATACACGTCAAAATTTCCTCGCGAACGAAGTCGCGGGCAACTGCTAGTTCTGTATAAAGACATAATTATTATTGAACTAGCTAGCGGCTTCACCTGCGTAAGGTTATAAAAGTGCAAACTAAGGCTGCCGTTCCACTGAGGCAGAGCGGAGACGAGCTGTGCCGCGATTCACCAATCACATGGCTTGAGATCCACATCTCTTCTCCACTCTGCCTCAGTGGAACTGCAGCTTTAGGGTGTAAAAGTAGCCCCGGCTTATAAATAGTAAGTCATGGGCTCGAATCTGGGGTGGCGAATTACTTTGTGTAATTTATTTTATCCACACTGCTCTGAAAACGGTGAAGGAAAACGTGAAAAATAAAATGTCTTAGAATCAAAAAATTCGAAGACATGTGACATCTGCCAAACCACACTGGGCCCGCGTAGTGGATTGTAGCCCATTCCCTCTCTTAGAGAGGAGGCCTGAGTCCTAGCAGTGGGGATATGTTGATTATAATTATGAATCTTACGTAGTTGAATGTACAGAATGCTTGATTGACAGTTTTGTAAAGGGTTTACACTCTGCAATACCTATATTACCGGCAAAATAGTCTGTACTACCGATTTATCGTTTCAGGATAATTATAATAACACAAAGCAATTACACAGTGAACAACTTGTATGTAAAGCTCGTAGTTCTCTGCCGTGGCTTCGCTCGCTCAGCTTGCTCATGATTGCTCGCTGTTCTAACTGTACTTCTGCCGATTTTTAATCTTATGTGCGTTCATTAAAAAGGATATTTTCTTTGAACGTCGATTCATATTTGTTCACTAATTGTTTTCTCCCTTCTCTCTGTTTACTGGTTCAGATTGACTGATGTTAATTGTTTGTACGAAATCTAGCTCAATGATTCTCAAATTTTGGAGACCTTACCGATTTATTACGTTTGATATTCATGGGGCTTAATATAGCGTGAACATTTTGTGTAGAAGTATTATTGTAGATTAAGGGCGATATAGTGATGATAGTTTACGCATAGACAATCTGTCAAAACATCACATTTATTCATCAGGTTAAAGTTAACTGGCGATTGAAAAACCGGCCCTTAAGGGTAAACAAGCCAAGAGCACGAACTAGTTGGTGGGCGGGGCTAAAATGCATGCTATTTCATCCGACATCACGAGCGAAATGGATAGAGCGAAAGGGACACAACGAAAACGAGCGCGCGAAATTTTCTATGCAGACCTTTGGTAGTATGGATATCATGAAAAATCTATTGAATGTATCTGTTCAAAATAAAATTATTTGAATTTTTTAATAACTAATCTATGCCAGTATTTTCATTTTCGTACTATATACGTTACTTATTTACGCTTAAAGATGAGTAAAATTAGTGCTAAAATATGAAAGTTTCGACGCTCATAACTTCCAAACCAATTTTTTTTTCCAATTCTGCTTCCATACAGAACTAGATAATGACAAGACCAGTTGATACAATTTCTAATTTTAAACCTACACCGTCAAACAGAGGAGTAATCACCATACTACGTTTGTATAGATGAATGACTGGCTTGTCCAACCATAATGGGCATAACCTTACCTATATTCGACTGTCTTCTTGTCTAGTGGTTGCAAGCCCTGCTGCTGAGCAGGAAGTCCTGGGTATAACCAAATCGGGTTATGTTTTATTGGTATTTTTCAGACGCAGTTAAGGAATCTTGATAATCGTCAAGTTAATAATATTAGTCCTCATCATCATCCGCTATGAGTCGTCCATTGCTGGTCAAAGGCCTACCCCCATAGAATGCCATAACGAACGGCAACCTGCGGTTTGCATCCACCGGTTGCCGGTCCCTCGCGATGGTGTCGGTCCAACTGGTGGGAGGCTACCAACGCAAACTATCAATAGGCCTCGTATTAGGATCTGTTCTATCGTCGACCTCATCTCTGCCCTTAGGGCAAGATTGAGGTCAAGAGTAAGCCCATTTCAAATAAAAAAATGTCATTCTCTATTTCCTCTAATTTTTATTTTTGACTGCCTTCTCATGTTCAAATCTTACCTACGAGACACATTAAAACCATTGTATTTTTATTCTATTTCTTTTATTATAAACATAGTAACCCTATTTTTTCTTATCTGGAAAGATTCTGCAAGGCCCTGTTCTAGTCACATTAACTTTTCTCGTCTTATTTCTATTAGCACATAAAAGCTTACATTCGTTAACGTAGGTAAGGTTGTCAGACCCACAAACTGGGAAATAGACGAATGGGCACGCGTTACAATTCCATCTTGCCGGAACCCTTTCTAAAATAGGCTCATCGATAGAAAATTTGGTAAACCAGTGAGAGAAATCTTCGCCGTCATAATAACGTTGCACGTTAACGGTGCAAAGAAGTCCAATAACTGAAAAAAAAAATTGGTTGTCTGTAAAGTCGGTTTACGGTCGAGAGCTTAAGGCGTCATTAACTGCCCGCGCCCTTGAGCGCGCGTTTAACTCATCGCCTAAACAAATAAGGTTGAAAATGGGGATGCGTTTGATTCTCGTGACTGGCAATATGAACGATAGTTCGCAGATTTAATTTATTAAAAAAAAAAAATACGCTGTAATGTTAAAATATTTTTACATACCGTATGTCTTTAGTTGGTTAAATTTCCTTTCTGATAGTAAAAAAAAAATAACAGTTATCGCTCAAAATATTGAGCATTTCGAGACGAAAAAGTTTTTTCGTGTGATTTTTTTGTGATTTTTTTTTCGAGGTTCTTGATTAATTTTAGAAAATATTTTTGCATAAGTCTTTTACCTATACATTTGACTATACACTGTATTTTTTTTGGAATTGTAATAAGTAGCAATACGGCTAACTCTGCAACGAAAAACAGGTCGTTTTTACGGTGTCCCTCTTATCTGCGCCTTAACGTGACAACGTCAGTGAGCTGCCGCTGTCTTTCTTCGAGTGGGAGAGAGATTATATAATACGGTGCAAGCGTACAAAGAGCGTAACGGGACAATGAGTCATCCTTTTTCGTGTCAAAAATGATAACACTGGTGGAAAAATTAATGTAAAAACACACAAATGAAACAAAGTAAAGATTTGACATACAAAACCTTCGCTAAAGTGTCAAAATCTTTACTAATATTACTAAGGGATGGTCTAAGTCTGCAGACACGAAACTTGCGGCGGCCAAGCGATGGTGGCAGCGAGGCGAGGCGGCGATATCTCACGCGGGTACGAAACAAACCGTAAAATAAAAAAATAAAACAACCGACTTCAAAAACACCTAAAAGTGAAAAATAGACTTCAGAAGAAAAATCAGCTTCTGAAGTCGGTGACATTTGTTTGTTTGATTTGGCTTTTTTTGCCACCGACTTCAGAAGCTGATTTTTCTTCTGAAGTTTATTTTTCACTTTTAGGTGTTTTTGAAGTCGGTTATTTTTTTTTGTAAAAAAGTTTTTTTATTTTTTCATTTTTAGTTGTTTATCTAATAGAAATATTCACTATGAAACCTATACTTGTATAGCGTCAGAAAAAGCACGAAACACGTAATACGTGCCTATGAAATTTGAGGGTTGCCTCGATTTCTCGGGGATTCCATCACCAGGATCTGGTTTCCATATCATGGTACCACCCTTGAAATATCTCCGTTCCAATAAAAAAAGAATCATCAAAATTGGTTCATAAACGACGAAGTTATTGGCGAAAACATATAAAAAAAAAAGGAAAAATGTTCATAAATTATAAAAAAATGATCATAAAATGAAAAGTACTGGGCTAAACCATGCTAAATTTTTATGGGACCAAATGGCAACTATTCCGCATCAAACTAAAAAAGAATCAAGTAAATCGGATCATAAATCGCAGCGTAATCGGTGTACATACATAGAAAAAAAAAGAAAAAAAAAATACCAATCGAATTGAGAACCTCCTCCTTTTTAACCGACTTCCAAAAAAAGGAGGAGGTTATCAATTCGACTGTATTTTTTTTTTTTTTTTTTTTTTTTTTATGTTTGTTCGCTCATAACTTGCGACTGGGTGAACTGATTTTCATGATTCTTTTTTCATTTGAAAGCTGGTGCTTCCCGTGTGGTCCCATTGTCACCATTTCAATATCTGATGATGGGATCTTGTAGAAATCGGGGGAACTCTTCAATAAATAACAGCAGATTAACCGCGATTGTTGCTATAGCATATCTAAGCATGGTTTACGCCATCACACAACATAATATCACGCCTGTACCCACTACAAAGGTTATAAAAACTATTTTGGGAAGATCTGATGAAGAACTTTGGAGATAGGCAACGGAACTCCTCAATAAATGATAGCAAATGGACTGGGATAGCTGAAATCTCATATTGTCTGTCTATTGTTTACACCAGTTCCTAACATAACATCACGCCGGTACGTTGTGAAGGGGTAAGCACATGTGAAACACTAAAAAGTGAAAAATAAAAACTTTTTTACAAAAAATAAAACCGACTTCGACAAAAAAAACACTCAAAAGTGAAAAATAAACTTGAGAAGAAAAATCAGTTTCTGAAGTCGGTGACAAAAAAATGAAATCAAAGAAACAAAAGTCACCGACTTCAGAAACTGATTTTTCTTCTCAAGTTTATTTTTCACTTTTGAGTGTTTTTTTTGTCGAAGTCGGTTTTATTTTTTGTTGGGAAGTCGGTTATAGACTGTAGAACCCGCGCAATACAATGCTTTTACATCGCCGTCGCGTCGCGTCGCCCCGCTGCCGCTGCCGCCATAGCTCGGTTTCGTGCCCGTAGATTAAGTAATCATTAAACGTCTTTGAGAGCAGCAGTTACAAGCCATTGATAAAATGTATTAGTTTCATTTGTGGCATCCTTATCCTTACATAGTATAAAACAAAGTCGCTATTTTTGTCTGTTTGTCTGTATGCTTAAATCTTTAAAACTACGCAACGGATTTTGATGCGGTTTTTTTTAATAGATAGAGTGATTCAAGAGGAAGGTTTTAGTTTATAATTTGAACGACATCCAGGCGGGTGAAGCCGCGGGCATCAGCTAGTCATCAATAAAGCATCTGGGCACCAAAACAAAACCCCGTCGCAAAAACGACGGGGTGTTATAAGATTGACGTTTATGTGTGTGTGTGTGTGTGTCTTTCTGTGGTATCGTAGCTCCCGAACGTATGAACCGATTTTGATTTTGTTTTTTGTTTGAAAGGCGAAATAGTCGAAAGTGTTTTTAACTATGTTTAAAGAACATTGATTAAGTCGTTTAATAGTTATTCATTGTTACGGATTGTCTAGCCCTTCAGCTCGTAAACAAATTAGATCGATAACGTGCGATAAGAAACTCCGTTCCAAAAATAGTAGCACACTGATATGGGCAACAGAGTTCTGTTCAGGTTTCCGTCGTGGATTCGGATTGTTCAAAAAAGATACCGCGGCCTCGACACAAAGGGCTAAGAAGAGACATGGGTGGGTTCCACGCAGCAGAAGTGTGTGTGACACTCCCGCGAGAGGAGTCATTTAATGATTTTGACTGAGACTGGCCTGTTGGTCTAGTGGTTAGTGACCCTAACTGCTATGCCGGAGGTCGTGAGTTCGATTCCCACCCAGGACAAATGTTTGTGTGATGAGCACGATCATTTGTTCTGTGTCTGGGTGTAATTTATCTATAATATGTATGTATTTAGAAATATATAAGTATGTTTATCAGTTGTCTAGTACCCATAACACAAGCTCTGCTTAGCTTGGGACTAGATGGCGTTGTGTGATAGTTGTGGAATATTATTATTATTTCCTTTATTTAGCTTTACACAAACTTATTACATTTTTAAATATTTCTCATAAAAACAATAAAAAAAAACATTTAAAAATATAAAAAATTGTAGCCCACCGGTATCGGGAACAGGGTCCAAGCTACCGGCGGTCAGGGCTCCAGAGAAAGGAACCTCCTAACAATACGAGCCGTATCCAGGAGTACCGCTCTCTGTATCAAGCCCTTGATCCAGCTGCCTAACGAGAGCCTCCTTAGATGTTGTTCGAGGCTCTTGGCAATTAAGCCATTGGCTGTAACGACTATCGGCACAATGATTGCTGAGTTCACATCCCACATGTCGACAACCTCGCGAGCTAAGTCAAGATACTTGATTTGTTTATCTTTCTCAGCTTTCACGAGGTTCTCGTCATGCGGAACCGTTATGTCAACAATCATTATTATTATTATTTAATAATAATAAATTTATTAATATATTATTATTTTTTATTATTATTCCCTTTATTCATAAATTAACAAATTTTATACATTTTTAAATATTTCCTATAAAAACAAAAAAAAAAACATTTAAAAATATAAAAAACTGTAGCCCACCGGTATCGGGAACAGGGTCCAAGCTACCGGCGGTCAGGGCTCCAGAGAAAGGAACCTCCTAACAATGCGAGCCGTGTCCAGGAGTACCGCTCTCTGCATCAAGCCCTTGATCCAGCTGCCTAACGAGAGCCTCCTCAGGTGTTGGTCGAGGCTCTTGGCAATTAAGCCATTGGCTGTAACGACTATCGGCACAATGATCGCTGAGTCCACATCCCACATGTCGACAACCTCGCGAGCCAAGTCAAGATACTTGATTTGTTTATCTTTCTCGGCTTTCACGAGGTTCTCGTCATGCGGGACGGTTATGTCAACAATCATTGCGCGCCGCTCTGATCGATCCACCACCACTATATCAGGCTTATTAGCCATAATAGTCCTGTCAGTGATGATGGATTGATCCCAGTACAGTGTGATACTGCCATTATCGAGAACTGGGTCGGGCACATACCTGTAGTACGGCACTTCTGATTCCACAAGGTTGTATTTCAGAGCAAGTTGCTGATGGATAATCCTGGCTACAAGGTTGTGTCTATGCAAGTATTCTCCGTTAGCCAGACGAGAACACCCGGAGATAATGTGACGGATTGATTCGCCCGGACGGTGGCATGCCCGACATATCGCACATCCTCTAAAAAACTGTCGTAACACGCCAAAACCAAGTTTTGAGAAAAAGGCGGTTTTAATTATTTTCCAATAAACTAATGTTAATGTGACTTTCAGGTTACAGATTTATAGCTTTTTACTGTTTTAATCAACAGAGGATTTAACAAGCTCTTAGCAGAATATAAAAATATATTTTTGAAATGAATGGAATTTTTTAAATTAAAAAAAAACTGAAAAAATACCCAAAATGTGACACTTTTTTACATTATATTGTAAAATATTTTATGAAATGAAACACATTGTAACTCAAACAATATAGTTTATTCATATTTTTTTTGGGATTAACTGTTTTCTTGTGATTTCCGCTTCTTTAAAATCAATATCTTTTTGAATATTTAAAGAATATTTTCTTAAATTCACCCTGAATCACTATTAAAACTTTTATTTTTCAGAAGTTTTAAAAGTGATTCAGGAAATTGCAGATTTGCAGGCACCAGGCGGGCGATCAGTCCTTTCGTTGTGGATTATTTCGCCCAGTTCCCCATTTTGGTGGATCCCCTTCATGGGTTACTGATGGTTGGCATCGCGAATCTTCCTGTTGCCTTGCAGAAGCTCACCAGTTGTTCGGTAGAGATTTCAGCAAGCCTGTTTTTGTAAACATTCGTCAGAATTTTTTTGCAAAAATAATGTGGAAAAGTGCCACAACACAGATTACAATGATTGAAATAGTGTTATAACCTATGATATGACACTTTTTTACAGTTTAAAAATATCATCTTTTCAAATTAGGATCGAAAAAACAGTATCATATTGTAATACTATAGTTTTCACTACTAAATTAGCAAGTAATGCGAAGAAACTTACCTAAAATATTGTCACAAGACAGTTTATGGCGATTTTTTAGAGCACTGGCACACGTTCACATGACACAAGCTCTGATACGTCACTTTTATGGAGGAGGGAGCGCGCGTTCTCGCTCCGTAAAAAACTGACACTAACTCCATCTAGTAGCTTGTTTCCACACTACAATTATGGCGGTTTATAGGATTGGTAGAAAATGAAAAACGTAATAAGACTGTGTTTTTATCTGTGTTCATCATTTTGTTTGTGTTATGACAGTTTTTTAGAGGATGTGCGATATGTCAACCGTACCGTCCTTCACAATAAATCTCCGGTAGTTATTCGTCATCATAACTTCGTCCATAATTGCACAGACAAAACCTTCGGTTTCTCCAAAGAGTTCCCCGGAACGTAGCCAGGTTACGGACGCTAGGAAATCTACATCGGGCCCGTGTAGGGCCCGGAAAAAGCGTCCGTGGAGCTCCTTGCTCTGCCATACTTCCATGCGGTCTTTAGTGTCAAGCACTACAGGTTTGCGCCAGTTCTCTTTAGCCAAGGAGAGCGGGGTGAGGCCTTTGTCCACCGCGACAACATCTCGATGCATCCCCACGTCGGCTTCCAGGAAATATTCCCTGAGACTGCATATCTCACGATTGTGCAGAGTCTTAGCATTTAAAAAGCCTCGACCTCCACACTTCCGCGGGATATACAGTCTCATAACCGAAGAACGTGGGTGATGCATTCGATATGCCGTCAACAATGTACGGACCCGCCTATCCAGGGCGTCTAGCTCTGTTTGAGTCCATTTGAGTATGCCGAAAGAGTACATCAAAACCGGCATGACCCAACCGTTGAAGGCACGTACCTTATTTCCGCCTGACAAAAGACTATTAAATACCTTTCTCAGGCGGCCAAAGAAGCGCTCCTTCAACGATTGTTTCATGTCGGCAACGTTGATGCCCAGCGCTTCCGACATACCCAAATACTTATAGGTTTCGGTTGCTGAGAGGGATCTAAGATTTATGGAACCTGTGAGCTGGGTTCCAACAGACTCCACAATCCTTCCTCGCTTTACATGCATGACCGCACACTTGTCAACACCGAATTCCATCCTAATGGCGCCACTGAAAGCTTCAGTGACCTTCAGTAGCTCCATCAGGTGCATATCATTCGTGGCAAAAAGTTTTAGGTCATCCATGTAAAGGAGGTGAGATATAATCTGACCACCTCTCTTCAACCGATAGCCCAGACCTGAACCCTCTAGCAGCGTGCTAAGAGGATTCAAGGCTAAGCAGAACCAAAGTGGACTCAAACTGTCGCCCTGAAATATACCCCGCTCTATCCTTATCGGTTCGCTATTCCTCTGGATCTGTCGACATCCTGGATAGCGAAGGACTGTCCTCCATTGCCCCATACACGACATCAGGAAGGTGCGCAGGGTTGCATCAATTTTATACAACTCTAGCACCCTCATGAGCCATGTATGTGGCACCGAGTCATAGGCCTTCTTATAGTCTATCCAACATGTCGACAGATCCTTTCGGGAACTGCGAACCTGTTGGCTAATGGCCATATCAATGAGGAGTAGCTCCTTAGTACCACGGGACCCGTTCCTACATCCATTTTGAGAAGCAGACATAACACAATTTTCGTTAATATGTTTATTAATTTTAGCTCTCAAAATGGAGGTAAGAACTTTATAGACCGTTGGTAGACACGTAATCGGTCTATAATTTTTGGGTTCCGCAGTACTACCCGATTTATGGAGCAGGTGGGTTATTCCAGTCGTCAGGAACTCTGGCAGCGACCCTGACTCTAAGGCTGACTGGAACAGGGCTGCCAAGCAAGCATGCGATCTTGTGATCCATTTAATCCAAAAGTTGTGCAGTCCGTCCGGCCCTGGTGATTTCCAATTAGGCAACGGACGGACTGCACAACCTACATCTTGGGGGCTGATCGTTATTGCCCCCATTTCTGTTATTGGATCGCACGCTCGCTCGACCTCCCGAGTCCATTCACCCTCGGCATGACTGACAGGTACCGACCAGATGTTGCACCAAAATGAACACATGGCGTTATCATCCGGTAGGCACGTGTCAGTCACACCTTGGTCCGGTCGCTCCCATGCTCTATAAACCCACCTTTCATCGCTTTGGAAGGTGCGATTTAGAGTGTACCGTTCCGCCCGACGCTTATACCTACGGATACGGTTTGCCCATGCATACACTTTCTGCTTCCAGAAATCGATGCGCTCTGTGATACGGGACATGTAGTCTCGAGGACTGATATCAGTCCCCGCAAATGCCCGCCTCACAAAGCGCATCACTCGAGGGCGATTGTTGCCCTCCCGGAAGCAGGTTAGTTTGCCGATGAACGCTCTGGCCCCAGCAATGCGTCGTTCAATCCTGTACTGCCAAGCCGGTACGGCTGGTTTCGGTCGTGTAGCTCTATCATCCGGAAATTTGACATGAGCTACACGACATGCCGTTACAGCCGCGCAATACAGGATTGAATGAGCATCAGTGAGGTTTTCGCAGTTATCAAAATATCTTGACAACTGCGAATCCAGAGCAGCCACCAGCGCCCTATTTCTGTTATGCATGGGCAAACGAGGTAAACGTGGTCTAAGTTCGGGCGTCATGAACCGATACTCTCGGATCGCACCCTCCAAAGTACTCCTCATCTCCTCACTGCACTGTGTACTTACATCAGTAACCATGTCACTACTCACGTCGTTTTCGCGAATATCTGTTGTGGTAGACTGTGGTGGTACCACAACCTGCGACGGCGTAGCAATGACATGGCTACTCATTTCAGTCCGCAAGCGATCAAGTACGGTGTCATCCAACATACGATTACGCTGAATGACTCGCACCTGATCCGATAGTCGTTGTGCCGATACGTTGACAGCTGGCTCAAGCACCTGAAACAGAGAGAGCATCCGAACACGGTACGCGGTCAGGTTGTTTCCTCCCCCTGTAGCCCCATAGTATGAGCGTGTGAGAAAGTGTATGTAAATCTATGTGTATATGTATTAATATCCACCAATCAATAAACTGTGTGTCAAGATGATTATTCGTTATTTAATGTGTTTGAAAGTATCTTGTGTATATGTATTAATATCCACCAATCAATAAACTGTGTGTCAAGATGATTATTCGTTATTTAATGTGTTTGAAAGTATCTCTAATCAAGTGTGTAGGGAACAGGGTTGTTATGAAATAAAACCACAAAAGACAAGACCATTAATTGAATTTATTTTGGTCTTGTCAAACTGAATCTCGAAACTCTATTCCATTCACTAGGTCCCTAGGTCTTCGTGGAGAAGAATGGACAAGAAACTCCACGGGAAACATCTTTTAAGGTATTATACAAAGACAACCTGACATTGTCTTGGACTGTCTCAAGTTACAGCAATTTATCAGTTTACATAAACAACAATCAATATAACCCATATTATAGTACATATTTCTAACACATAGTTATCAGTAATATTCATAGCATAATATCAATTAACTTACATGAACATTGTAGGTAGGTCTTTAGGACAATACACATAGGTTACAGCTTGCTACACTTGGTAGTCTTGATTCATTAGACACATTATGAATATAACACTCTGGGTATAGATCCAGATATTACTCGTATTTAACTAGCTAACTCGTAGAATAGCTGCAGCGTAACTGAACCCGAATTGCCAGTCCTTCTAGTTTTATAACCGTCCAATCTTAAAAAGTAACTCAACGACTACCGCCATAATACACCAATGGCAAATGGTTATACATTACAGCTAAATAACTAATAACATAAATAATAATTAGCAAATCCTATATAGTGAAACTATTTTAAAACGTCTTAAGTTAATTTTAACAATTTTATGTTTTTATTTGTAATCTTTATGACTATCGGACGAAATATGAATATCAACCGATAGTTCAGAGAACTAGTTGATTGAAACTATTTAATTTATTAAAATTGGAAGATAAAATCTAGAAAACATTATAAGTATCGTTTAATAATAACTATATCATTTATTGGCAATTTATAATAAATAAACATTTAACTTGACTTAACTATTCAAATACCACCTATAGTAATTGTGGTTCGGAAACCAAGGCTTTTAAGTCACAATAAAAACTACTTCTATAAAATACGTCGGGATATAAAATATCATTAGAATAATGTAAATTAGGTTTATTTGAAATTAGAATCTATGTTTTAACGATGATTATTAAATCAACAGTATTTCATAATAATATTGATAGTATTTTGATGAGGAACTGTTAAATGTTGTGTATCACATGTAAACAAGGTTATAATTATCATAGGGATGTTTTTATTTGTGTTCAATTAAAGAAACAGTGTAATAAATAAACTGAAATTATTGGAATAATCTATCAAGCGCATGACGTTCTCGTTGATGGATTGCGTCCATCGCATGCGCTGCACACTTCCGCCGGGAGCTGGGACCCTATCAGAAGCCGGTGGGCCTCGAGGTCCTAAGCCGCCTGGCGGCCGGCGTCCTCTCCGTCGCCGAGCAGGAGGTGGCGTCGGGGACAGCGAGAAATACTCGTCGCTCGAGCTCGACGCAACTGCCGCGGTCGGTGTCACAGCACTCACGCTGGGGCTAGGTTCCGGTGGCGGCGAGGCGGAGCTGAGCGACGGGTCCGGTGGTGGAAGGCGTGCGCGTCTTGCTCTAGCTCTTGTCAACATTCTTTCGGTCTTTAAATCATTTTTGGTGTTTTATGGAATGACACGGAATGACATATGTCATTTTTTTCTTCTGTTCGGTTTTCTTCTAATAAGTCTCATTTTATGGATATTTCTTTTATTTCGGTTTGTAAAATCTATTACATATATATATATATATTTGAAAACGGAGGTACCAAATCGTTGAAATGCAATTGTATAAAAATTTAAATTAAATAAAATCGGAAGATGAACCAGAAAGACGTCTGTCGACTTTAGTGTTGCCAGATTATTATTATTATTATTATTATTTCCCAACCTCCGAAAAAAGGTTCAAGCTACTTGCTGTCAGGATCGGCATTTATTATGACTAGGTACTTACATGCAATAAAAAAAAGTTTGTCAGAATGGACTGTCATTTCAGTATCTTACAAGATTCGAAGGCAAAGCGATGAAAAAGCCAAGGCTTTTGTAATTAGAATTTTTATTACACTTAGCAGTAATTATATTATTTATCAAGCAATTACTTTTTATGAGAATTCAACTCAATTTGAAATAAAAAACTGGGAAATGGTAAAGTAATTTGTAAATTACTAATGACTTTTTTGTAGCTAATGAAAAACAATGATAGTAAACCGCGACGGGGGGACTTTATAGATTAACTTTAGAATTCATTGAGTTCTAGGTTAGATTCCCTGGTTTTGTTTCGTATTGTCATACTCTCAAGGTATATTCTTATTCATAAACTGCATTTCTTTTTTTTTTGGAAGGTGCGAAATCATCAAATGTCTCGTTGCGGGACCGCGGTATCTATTCCTACTGGCTAGTCATTTTGTCGGAAGCCTGTGGGACAAAGTCTGCGAGCACGAAACTTGCGTCAGCCGAGCGATGGCGGCAGGCGGGGCGACGCGACGCAGGGCGATGAGGCAGCGATATCTCGCGCGGGCACGAAACAAACCGTAAAATAAAAGACTGTAGTACCTGCGCAAGCGACAAAACCAAACTACATATTTCGTTCTCGTCGCTGTCGCACCACCGCCGCCCATATATCGCTCGATCGCCCCGCTCCGTCATTGTCGCCCGTTTCGTCCCGTCGCTAGATACCGAAGTAAGTAAAGCGTCAAGATTTCAACCCGAAGTACTTTCATCGCGCGTCACCCTATTAGGACCATTTACAGTGTCATTCAAATGCGCCTGTCACGGAAGGAACCCAGGAAAGCGTTTTGACCCTTCCAATGTGGAAACATTTACACCGAAGCTGTAGTGAGATTAGTTATAACTAGATGTATCTTCTAATTAAATTCGATTTTTGTCGTCTTGTTAATAATTAATTTCAAGAATTGTATTTTTTTTGCGCGAAACCACTATTTCTCAAAAATAAAAGAAGCCTATGTTAGACCTTGTCATCAGTCCAGCAGCTATCTGGTAAAAGTTCCTTGAAAATCAACCCAGCCATTTTGGTGATTAGCCGGAATAAACGGCCCAACAGAAAAAAAAATAAAATTGTGGTTTTGTAATAAGTACCGTACTTACTTTCTATAAGCATTCAGTCTTCTTGAAAGAAAGAAAGAAAGAAAACGTATTTATTTAGTACATGCCACAAGTGCACACAACAAACAATAAAAATAAATTGAAAAAAATAACAAAACAAAATAAAAGCGTGTGTGCATCTCACGGCTGCGCCAGACCAGTTCAGCAAACTGCCGAGCAGCTAGTGCCCGACGCTGGTTTTCAACTGGCCCTGAGATGGTGACGTAACGAACGTAAAACAGTTTAGCCCTTTGTGTGTATATTAATATGTGTGTGTATGAGAAGGTACTTACATTATGTGAAATAGGTGTGTAATAACATAAATAAGAATACTTACTTCTTCTTCTTCTTTTATCATGTGGTTATTTTGTAACCTGGTCACACCTCAGACACTCCATACAACGCCCGCAAAATAATTACCTTTTACTACTACATAAACAAATAACGTTTGTGGACGACGTGCACGTGCAAATGTGTGCGTAAACTCTAGTAGGGTTGTCGTAGCCTAAAAAATGGCGCGGAAAGTGCAACGGTCTGCGTCGCGAAAACCGAACGACGACTAATACGAGCGCGAGTCATTGCTCAAGAGTCGGCGACGACTACCTCGAAGTGCGGGGTGAGGTGCGGTATTTAATATGAGCGCGGGGAAAGGAGTGTCCCTTCTGTACGTAGTACTATTATGTATTCTGTGACCTGGTGTTTGAGTTGGGCCGCTCACTTGGCTTTTCATGCCCGTCGAGAATTAATATCTCTCCATGCTGGTTTCTTCACGATGTTTTCCTTTACCGAATCATGTGATGTTTATATACAATGCGCACATTAATCCGAAACGTCCGAGGAATCCGAGACCTATGTCTTGTCTAGACTATCACTGCTTAAGCATTCAGTAAAAAGCTGATATTTTGAAATGACAAACACACTTCCATTTTATTTATATTTATTTTCATAAATGTAAAAGATTTGAGGAGCTCTTGGCTGGTTAAGCCGCGCTTGCCTAGTTTGGTCTGTGCATGGGTGACCACCCGTTACAGAGCTACCCCCAAAAAAAAACTAAAGTAAAACAGTTCATAAAATAAGTAAATGTTACATTCCGGTGTGACATGCGGATAAAAACGGATATTCGTACGTAACGACTATGCCTTATGTCACGAATCCTTTAACCTTTTTGCTTTTAGACCTCTTACAAGTCAATATTTTGGTATTACGAAAAAGTACATACCTACATAGAAAATTTTAATGTTTTATTTTATTTAAATCCGATATAAATAATAACCGGTGAAAGCATTAAAATTTTATCAAGTTTTTGCAATTACAAACAGGTAATTGTCAAGTTTTATGTTGATTAAAATATGATTCGCGACAGTATTACTTATTAATAATAATATAAATATGTAATGCGCACTCAACATATTATATTTTTTTTATTATTTTATTTATCACTAACTATAGCAACATTATCCATTCATTTTGCTGATGAATGCATTGAATAGTACAGGGTTTATCAATGTTTTTTAAGTTAAGTTATAACATTAATAACATAGTAGAAGCTTTAACCTCCAATATCCACGTTTATTGAAGGCTCCAAGGTACGAGTATGGTCCACAATAGTAAGATTACTGCAATGACTGGGAGAACTTTCGGCTTCATGAAGGGACTTTCGACACTCATTGTGAGTTCAAAATGAGTATAAAAAGACAATACGTGTGGGTGTGTGTGTTATGTGGGTGGTGTGATGTGTGTGAGTTTTCAAGTTCAAAAATAAACTATCATCAATTATTTTCTTTTAGCAAAGGTGCTGCAAAAATCACATCGTCGCTCTCTTCATGAGAGTCTATTTCAAGACTGTTACTCGTATTTTTCCATATTGAAGGAATTTGCATATTGAGAAGAATTGTGCTTGATCTTCTATAGATAATGCATGGACCCAGTCTACGCATTGTGGTTCTGTTCATGCACCTTAGGACACAGGGATTGAAGTAGGTTTCATTATCTTCGCCGCAACAAGAGTAAAAGGCGCGAGGACAAGTGCAGTTCCTTAAGTCTTCCATATCTTGAAGATATTCTAATCCGCCAGGCAGTTCAAAGGGATCAACAAGTTTGTATTTTACTTTTATTCTATAGTAGTCATCTAGACGTAAAATGCGGCAGTGATTGTAATCTGTGGTGAGAAAAATTGATTCTTTTTTAACACGTTCATTTGTTTTAATAAGTAAGACTCAAGCTATAAGCTCGCAGAGTGGATGGCTGATGGGGCTGAAAAGTTCTGGAGTGGCAACCGCGTACCGGAAGACGTTACATTCGAAGACCTCCAACGAGGTGGACCGATGACGTGGTGAAGGTTACGGGGATCCGCTGAGTGCGAGGCACGCGGGACCGGTCAATGTGGTGACACTTAGGGGAGGCCCATGTCCAGCTGTGAACGTCTCTTGGCTGAAATGATGATGATGATGACCCATAAACTGGCTGTTTCCTAGTAAAAAATTGGTTGTCTGTAAAGTCGGTTTACGGACAATAGTTTAACGTGACAACGTCATAACAAAATTCACAACAGGATAGATGCGGCGCAAGCGTACAATAAGCGTAACGGGACAATGAGTCATCCTTTTTCATGCAAGCAGCCGGCGATCATCGATTTATTAGACGTTGTCACGTCAAAAACAAAACCCAAAGAAGTAAATCTAAAAAATACTCACGTATATAACAAAAACAAATCAAACATAAGAGAACAACTCGAAATGATATTTCAGAAAGTTCATTAATCCTGTTTTTTGTCATCTTGTATTGTTTTAACTCTCGTAAAACATGGAGTGCATGTTAGATTGAAGTAAATTGCATTTCGAATCGATTGGCGCTAGTACTAACGATACATACCATGCTGTCGTCTATACAAATAAATTATATTGAATTGTGTCTGTCTGTTTGTTCCAACTGGTCTCCGAAACGGCTGGTTCAAATTTGACGGGTTTTACTGACATATAGCTTATTTTACAGGAAAGTATTAGTTAAATTCGTTTAAAATAACATTAAACTTAAATTGCAAAAACTCAATTTCCAAGAGCGCGGTTGAAAATTTTGAGTTAAACGAATTTATTTTAAACATGTTTATTACATTTATTGAGATCATATCTGAAATGAGACGTCCCTTCCTAATAAGGTCAAATCAAAGTAATGTCGTTGTACAGGAGATCTCGCGCCAGCGGTAATACATTTAGCTGGTCTAGCGAAGTAGAGACTTTTTAGAGTAAGAGGTCGGTTTATTTTGGTTATGTTACCACTGCACGGTAGTTCCCCGAGGTCTAAAGTTTGAACCCGAGACTTCTGATTTTTCGGATTCATGTCTGTATTGTACCTATAACATGTCCGTATTGTTTATTAGGGGATCGTACAAAAAAACTAATTAGTCAGATAGATTTCCAAAAAATATTGACCGCATATTTTTTATTTTTTCACGTAAACAAAAAATTAAGACGATACAGTGCTTCGAAGACTCGCGTGACGTCATACGCTAGTACATTTTGTACCTTCAAGTGACGTTTCAAGCCCCACTCCATGATCTTTGACGCACTTTATCTTCGTTTTATTGATTTGATAGAAAAAAAAACACGTATCCAATATTTTTCGATAATCTAATTGACGGACTAAACAGAATCATATTTTTTTGAGTCAGTCCGATCCCCTATTATCACTTGCTTCAATGAAGGTAAACATTGTGGGGAAACCAGTATACCTTTTTTTTTGGTGGGTGGAAAATCATCAAATGACCCCCCCCCCGCTCTTGGGCAGAGCGAAGGGGAGTGTCAGACTTCTACTGACTAAAAACCGAACCCTTGTTCCTTCTTTGCCCGGAATCTGCGGCCCCGACGGAATCCGCGGCCCCGACGGGAAACCAGTACCTATGCCTGAGAGATATTTCTTGGCGGCATGTAAAGCCAAGTCAGAGGCCCATGGGCGGTATAAAAACTGTAACATTAGATTAGGCACTAAACACACGATTAATTATGAAATACTTAGTGTTAGTGGCAGCGGTGGCCCAGTGGTGTCGGCCCCGACTGACGAACTTAGGTCGTGGGTTCGACCACAGGCAGGCGCATTACTTTGTGTAATTTATTTCATCACCGCTGCTCTCAAAACGGTGAAGGAATACATCGTGGGGAAACCGGCATGTCTTAGAACCAAAAAATTCGAAGACATGTGACATCTGCCAATCCGCGGGCCCACTGCGTGGTGAATTATAGCCCATACCTCTCCTAGAGACGAGGCCTGAGTCCCTGCAGTGATGAGTGGACATTCACAAACGAACGATCAAGTAACTTCATCAAAAGCATTTTAACATGAGCATCTGTCGATCAGGTTAATGTCCCACAAACAAATTGTAACACAAAATGTATTCTCCGTACAGAAACTAAGCTCCATTAGGTCATGCCAATCGTGACAGATGCTAATACCGACTGTGATGAATAGCTGTTGCTCGAAGCGTACGTATATAGGTCAATACACAATATATAATAGATATTATCCCATTGGTCTTAGGCAAATTAAATCACGTGGTTTTAGAGTATACTTTTTGAAGAAAAAAGGAAACGTCGCGTCATCATCACTACATAGTATAAAACAAAGTCACTTCGCGCTGTCTGTACCTATGTATGCTTAAATCTTTAAAACTACGCAACGGATTTTGATGCGGGTTTTTTAATAGATAGAGTGATTCAAGAGGAAGGGTTATATGTAGCACATTCCACCCGTGCGAAGCCGGGGTGGGTCGCTAGTATCCGTATATTATAATTATACAGTATACAGTCTATAATTTCGCTATTTTGACTAATAATTCATCGATACTTTGCTTTTTAAGTATCTCTCTTTGTCGGAGCAAAAGGGTGTGTCAGACTCTTACTGACTAAAACCCATCCGTGCTCCTTCTAATGCCCTTAACGTTCTAGGGCCGGGGTAACTCTTTCGAACAAATTCCACAAATACTACTAATAATCAATCAATATTATTAAACAAAGAGATATGAAACAATCCGTGTCAATAAATTGATTAAAGGCTGCTTCAAAGAAACAACCATTTTATAAAGAAGACACTTATTTCGAAGATTTTATATCACTTCGCAAAGAAAACGATTCATGTTTGTCATACGCTCCAACGAATGTCGCCGACCCATCACAATGCTACGTCCCACGCATTTTTCCAGACCATTGAATTCCAATGAACAAGAAAATTTATAGACCTGTGAAAGGCCAGACAAAAAAAAATCATCTAAGATTGCATTAAAACTTTTTAATGCCTTCAATAGGCACTTACTCACAGAACTGGCCAGAAACGCTTTGACAAAAACTTGGAACAATTAATAAAAGGGAGGAATAAAATGAAAGTGCAAGGAGAGCGTATAAAAAAGTTTTCTCGCCCGATGTTCATAACTCATTCTAAACTGAGCACACACTAGCACCCTTGAGAGAACTGGGCAGACCTTCGGGGGAACTCTTGTGGTTCAAGGGATAAGCGACTGATGAATGAATGGGAGACTGGTTCCATGGAGTACGTCATGTAGATTAATATTCATATATTTTCTTCTTCTTCGTCGTGTCGTTGACTCATTGTAACCAAAACCCAGCCACATGCTCGGCGTTTGTAGTACCTTCGGACTCCTGAAGAACAGGTGAAGTTGCACAAAGTGCCCGTCGGGGCTGCGGATTATCGAAAGAGGTAACGCGGCCTCGGCACAAGGGCGAAGAAGGAACATGGGTAGTTTTTAGTCAGTAGAAGTCTGACACTCCCTTCCGCTCAACCCAAGAGCGGGGGGGTTATTTGAGGATTTTCCACCCACCATAAAAAATTAAAAGTTGCACAAAGTGCAGTTCAGGAGCCGGGCCATGATTTGGAAGTGGCCCCACGGTCGCACTCTGAAAACGGGATATTTACCATGTTTATTGTTTGTTTTCAGTGACCTTTACTTTGGTGGTTCTGCAAGCACCATGAACACGGATAAACTCGCACCATGATCACGTTAATCTGCCATCTTTGTGCTGCAGTAGTTTAAACCTAAGTCACGCCCCTCTGATTTTGCGGATTCATGTGCGTATATGTAATTATTAGCACTTCATTCGGTGAGGGAAAATATCGCGAGGAAACCAGCATGCCTAAGAGATATTTCTGGACAACATATTATTATAAAGCTAAGTCAGAGGCCCATGGGCCTGCCTGCGGGTTGGTCACAGGCTGCGGATTGGTCACAGGCTGCGGGTTGGTCACAGGCTGCGGGTTGGTCACAGGCTGCGGGTGGGTCACAGGCTGCGGGTTGGTCACAGGCTGCGGGTTGGTCACAGGCTGCGGGTTGGTCACAGGCTGCGGGTTGGTCACAAAGATACCGCTAAGAATAAAGGGCTTAGAAGGAACACGGGTGGTTTTTATTCAGTAGAAGTCTGACACTCCTTTTCGCTCTCAAGAGCGGGAGGGGTTATTTGATGATTTTCAACCCACGAAAAAAAAAAAAGGTTTGAAAGAAAGATCAATGTTATTATGAGATCCGGAAACAGAATTGAGCAAGCCGCTTGTTTCTGATAAACCTATATAATACGCGTGTAATCGCACCCATAATTCCTACCTCTTTGGATTGAACATTTAGCATAAAATCAAAACGGTTGATTTTGAATTTAGTGGCTTTACGAATGGGTTGTATTTTTAACCGACTTCCCAAAAGGAGGAGGTTCTCAATTCGATTGGTATGTTTTTTTTTTTTTTCTATGTATGTACACCGATTACGCTGCGATTTATGATCCGATTTACGTGATTTTTTAGTCCCATAAAAATTTAGTATAGTTTGGCTCAGTACTTTTCATTTTATGAACATTTTTCTTAATTTATGAACATTTTTCGTTTATGTGTGTTCGCGAATAACTTCGTCGTTTATGAGCCAATTTTGATGATTCTTTTTGTATTGTGAAGGAGATATTTTAAGGGTGGTACTATGATATGGAAACCAGGACCTGGTGATGGAATCCCAGAGAACTGGAGGGCAACCCTCAAATTTCATAGGCACGTATTACGTGTTTCGTGTTTTTTGTCGAATGTTAGGTTTCTTAGTCGAATTTTGAATGTGTATTAAATATTTCTATAAGATATTAAAACTAAAAATGAAAAAATTAAAAAACTTTTTTGCAAAAAAAAACAACCGACTTCAAAAACACCAAAAAGTTAAAAATAAACTTCAGAAGAAAATTCTGTTTGTGAAGTCGGTGGCAGAAAAACGAAATGAAACAAACAAATGTCACCGACTTCAGAAGTAGAATTTTCTTCTGAAGTTTATTTTTAACTTTTTGGTGTTTTTGAAGTCGGTTGTTTTTTTTGCAAAAAAGTTTTTCTTTTACCTTTTGCTCATCCATCTCCGTGGAATATTAACAGTTACTTTCATCTTATTTACAAAGACAGCAAGACTGCAAAAAGAGTTTATATATGATAGGCGCAGGATTGAAAGTTGACCTTTCTTCATTGAAAACGGAGGATCGTAGAGTCCGAAGGTTTTTATCAAAGTTCTGTTTGTTTATGTTAATGATACTTCTGCCGGACCTGCGGGACTTTTTGAAAGAGATTCTGCGGCCCCGGAACACAAAGGACTAAGAAGGAACATGGGTGGGCCTGACACTACCTTCCGCCGAGTGTCCAGAGCGAGGATTTGATGATTTCCCATCTGCAAAAAAAATTATACATAGTGCATATATTATGAGCAGTACAAGTATCCTAGTTGCTTTTAACTCTTTTCAAAAAGTAAAGAAAATTAGAGAGAGTATGAGAAAACTTGAAGTCAGTTGTATTACTTGCAGATTTTTTTTATGCCGTACCAATTTTCCTAATATTCCATCCGCTACCCTCTTACACCTCAATCCCTTTCATTCTGTGGTCCCGGCATACACCATATCTGGGTCACCTGCGATATTTATGTATAAATCACGAGACAGTTTCCGTAGTCGTGTCAACATTATCAAATGAAATAATAAACATTTTGCTAGACGAATGGTATTTAGGGGAGCACTAGTAGCTTTTCAGATAGCCTCCAAATTCAGTGTGTCTTTATAATGTGCATAATTATATCGAAATTCGGGAAGCTTTGCTCGATTTTTATCGGCAAAAAAAGATGTGTATTTTTTTTAAATAAATAAATAATGTAGTACAAATTTTTATTCTATTAAATTTTTGTGCACTAATGAATAAAAAGAAATGTATAAGTAGCTTTTTTTTTATTCTTGGCGAATGTTAAACTGAGGAATGAGGTTATACAAGAACGATACGGTTTAAAAGAAGATGTAGTGGCAAAGATTGAAAAGAGTGTAATTCGATGGTTTGGTCATGTGGAGAGGATGAGTGAAAGTCAATTTACGAAAGATATTTACAAGGCAGATGTGAGTGGCAACGCTGGGAGGGGACACCTTAGAAACATATACGCTGACCTCTTCCCACGGGAAAATGAGTTTATTTGAATGTTAATGTCTTGTTCACTGCTTGGTCCCTCAGTAGATAAACAAAATGAAAAATGTATAACTTTTAAACTAAACGATCTGTCAGTATAAAACGAATCGTCCCCTAATATTATATAAAAATAAAATTTTCGTTTCGAATTGAAATTACGTAATGAATTAACCTCTTTTTCTCTTATCTAGACATCAAACTGACATCTGGAAAAAAGATCTAAAACTACCCGAATTAAATCCTAAAAACTTCAGTTCAAGCTAATTTAAATGCTGACTGTACTTAAACATCTTATTTCAGCCAAATGTCTTGACTTAAATATAAAATTCTTTCTAGCACAGAAACAAGATCTAATTAAAGAATTCATTGGACTCAGCGAAATCTGATTACAATGGCACACGAGATGGATTTTGTTTAAAATTGCAGCGCTTTTTGAGAAATAAGATTCAGTGTTCATTGGATCGAATGAGATACTGTTCTCAAGATTTGATGGTTTTTCGAAGCTATGTCAGCTTTTTTGTAACAATGCAGGGTGTAAGGGATAAGGGATCCTCCACAAAATGATGAGGTAAATTCAGAATAATAACTGTTGGTTAATTTTATTTTTAATTTAGTTACAAATATTATTAAAATAAATGTAGTGCGAGTGTGTGCATTAAATGAAAGGATGACAACAATATAAAAAAAAACTGAGAAAAAATGCAATGGAATAAAATTCAAAAAAATGTGGTGTGTGCACCTTTTCAGTTTGCGGAGGGCCCCTTTGTTCCTTACACCCTGTGGAAAGGACTAATGAAAGAAAAAAATATTTATCTGTCGCAGAAACATGACGAGCATTTAAGGAGACATAAAATAGCAAAACACATTACAAATGTTAAGAAATACAACAAGCGCAGTATGTATTCATTTAAATTAAAAGAGTTACAGGCAAACCTAGCTAACGCGGCTAACCTGATCGACCCACTGTCAAACGACTGTTTTTATTTACCCACGAGCTCATCTGCTAAAAAAACAAAATCACTCAAGAAGAACCGAAATGCATTTTAACATTCAGCCGTAAGTTTGACAGTCGACCAATTAATTCTGTGAACAATTTGATTAAAGTCCCAATGAAACAGTTTCCAGGCCAAAGGTTGAATCAGGTCAAATCACACCAAAAACCATCTCAAGCTTTAGTTAGAGTGCCTGTCCTACAGATTAATCACTCAACTAAAGGCGATTTACAAGTTTTAATGCATGAAAATCCTCTTATATTAATTTCCTCCTTATAGAGATAAGGGATCTCGAACTAATCTCATACTGGCTCGTCTTGACACGACATTCGTTCCCATCAACCACTGGTCTCTTCGAAACTTGGTACATTAATCTTAGCGGAGTCGATTCAAATTTATCTTTGTTTTAGCAAGTTTCTAAAATAAATTTATCCTCCCCCTCCATTGAAAATGCGAGTTACTTCCAATTTAGAAGGAGGTAGACGGGCAATTGGTGCAATCTAAGTTCTTTTTTCTAAAGAGTTCGAAGTAGGTTTGATTGTTTTTAACTTGGAGTTAGCTGAACCATTTGGAGACGTAATGCTTTCAGAAAAGCAAGGTTTTTTAGACATTGTGAAAACTACGTTTTATTTTTAAATCTTAAAGCAATCTGTACTCTTTTTCATTTCAAGTTATTTTACGAATAAATAATGACTTAAACCATAGGGTAACCATAGGGTTTATTGTCAAACGTTGTACACGAGTAGCCTCTGGACAGGCTGTACGCAGAAAGCCGCCAGTGCTCTCCGAGTCCAGTATAACAATGCATTCAGGATGCTGCTGGGGTTGCCACGCTTCTGTAGTGCGTCGGGAATGTTTGCTGATGCGCACACTGATGGCTTTGCAGCGATCAGACGTAAGCGTGCCGCGTCGCTGCTGCAGAGGGTCCGGGGCAGCTCGAATAGTCTCTTGAGTGTCATTGCGGGCAAATTTGATTGTCCGATTATAAATTCTCTGTCGAACCTACATGTGTTACTAACATAGTTTTAAGTTTTATGTTTACTAACAATCTATGGATGTTTTAAGTCCGAAATAAATGATAAATAATAATAATAATATTAAAGGATTATTTTCGCATTATTAAGTTATGACATCTGCTTAAGATAAAACCTTTTGACTTTGTGTTATTGAAGTTGTTTTATATAAAAAAAAAAAATCATAAGTTGTTTAAAAAAAAAAAAAAATAATAAGGAAAGGAATTAAAATGCACAGAATATTACTTGAACGTTGTCAGTCTCCCGTCTACACTTCCCTTCATATACCGCCATCCTAACTTAAAAATTGACAACTTCGTGAAATATGATATCCAAGATTTCCGTCTGTCGTTAATGCTTTCATTATAAATGACTTTTTGTCGAGTTTTATACGATTAATTTCTTCAATATTCTGTCATCTACTAAGTGGCAAGTTTTGAATTGATGATGTGATATTAGAAAGAGATCCGAGAATTGTGTTTTTGTGAGAAGAAATCTGGAATACATTACGAAGTTAAAACTCCTTTTACTTTACAGTGGTTTTACTCCGGGATTTGTTCGCAATTAGGTAATGTAAGTGTTTTTTAATGATTTATGAAAATACTAATAATAACTACATAATATAATATGTTATTGTTCTAGTCAAGAGTGCTAAGTTTAAACTCACTATTTTTATGCATATCATGAATAGAATAGAATATTTTATTTATTATAATTATAAGGTCCCATTAAAATAGGTGGACATTTCAGAAATCATTCAGACCACCAAAATAAGGACGATGGTAAATAAATAATAAGAAAAACGCATTTAAGTACCTACTCATAAAGGATGAGTTTGTTCTAGAGTGCCGCCGGCAATTTATAACTTTGATAAAAAAAAATCACTTTATTTAATGTTTTTTTTTGTTTGGATCTTTGGGACCTACTGAACGCTGTGTTAAAATTTGTCCACCTATTTTAATGGGACCTTATATACACCATACAAGTAACATTGCGACCAGAAAGTGACCAGAGATCTTATCTGAACTTCAAATTACCCAAAATAAAATCATAAAAATACTATTTAACTACCCATATCTAACATCTACTAGCAAAATTTATCAAGACACAAAAATAATGAACATAAAACAACTTTACATTTACAACACATGCATTTTCATCAGAAATATTCTTAACAAATGCGTTCACTTAAACTTAACACTCACTCAATATAAACAAGTTAGTCAACGCAGTACACGGCGAGCAAGCTTGCTATTTTTACCGAAAACAAGAACTAACTATGGCAAAAAAATGCTAACTTTTGAAGGAGCACAGCTTTATAACAAATTACCGTCCTGTATAAGAAATGTACACTCTTTCAATGCATTCAAAACTCAACTTAGCCAGCACATAATTGCGGATCGATCACTTCTGGAGAAATGAATGCATTGGATGGGTAACTATTAAGTTGTAATACTGATGACGAACTTATTGTAATCTTTATTTTTAGTATTGTTCTCAAGTAAGTGACTTATGTTTTTATTGAGAATAAAGTTTCTTTAAACCGAAACCGATCTGGCTCTTTCTTTGGCCAAACAATTAGTCATTCAACGTGGCAATGCTACCAGTCTTCTGGGCACGTTTACGGATCACAGCGATCTAGAGGAGTCCTTAGAACGTAGAACGTTGGTTCGTTTATTTTACTTAAATTAAACTTGGTTACAGGGATCCGCTGGATGCGAGAACCACGGTACCAGTCAATGTGGCGACACTTAGGGGAGGTCTCTATCCAGCAGTGCACGTCTTTCGGCTGAAATGATGATGATAATTATTTAATTTTAATTATACCTAAAGTTAAATTGTAATATAGCTCTTTTCATGCAAATAAATATTAACACAAATATTGGTTCTTTAAAAGAAGAGAAAAAATCAAAAGATCTTTTAAAAATATTCCTATAAAATGCAGTCCTATTTAGTTTGTCGCCACTAAAGTTTTTACTATTAAGAACTTGGTCCTGGCCCAGCCAGTAACATTTGCTTTCTGTTTTTCGAATCATTGGGATTCTATTTAAAAGTTGCAGCATTAAAAGGGGACTGAACTTTCTGAAATGTCCGTTTAAGTTTGTCGTGGGCGGAACCACATTAAAGTTATTTGCCGTACTGGGTAGTTTTTATTGATTAAACTGATTTATTTCTTTAGTTTTGTGAATGTAAAAAGTTTTTAATGTGATTGCTAAAGTACCGTGTAAACGATCAAATTGTTTGTCAAATTTTACGTGTTTGTCAAATTATTTGATAGTGTACAGCTGTGTTTGAGGCGTTTGTCAAACAATCTACGAACGTGTGTCTCAAACGTGAAGTTTGACTAACTTTGTCAAGCAAATTTGACCGTCAAAAGGTCGCTTAAGTGCCGTATCATCACGCCTATAATCCCTGAATGGTTAGGCACACGTTATTACATAACAAATTTTCCAGTATTGTATAACGGAAAATCCGTAGGTAAAGATAAATAAAAAAAGAAGTCCTGACTGACTGACTGACTCATCAACGCCCAGCCCAAACCTTGGACCTAGAAAGCTGAAATTTTGCACAGAGGTTCCCTTTATAATTTAAACAAGGATTATGGAAGAATTTTTCGAAATTCAACCCCTAAGCGAACTCGCTTAGGGGTTGAATTTCGAAAAATCCTTCCGACGATTTTCCAAACAAACTTTCATCCCCTATTTAACTAAATAGGGGATGAAAGTTTGTATGGAAAATCGTCTTTTTAGTTTATTATAATTTCTCGTACTTGGAACTACTTCGTTTCTCATCAGGAGAATGTCATACAGTTCTAACCATATAACTTAAGAGGATTACGAGGACTCATCGCAAATTTTCAGAAGATAAATCTTCAACTATTTTTAACGCAATCTGGCACTTCTTTTACTTAAAATCCAAACAAGAATTAAGCGACCAAGAAAATGAAAAACCTTTATCAAGAGCAATGCCACGGGCATAGCTAGTAAATTATAAATGTATGTTCAAATTGGATACCGGTCCGGTCTTTCGTCTAGAACTTTATAATGCAATGAAATTCTAGCGTTCAACTTTAGTAATGATATGCACTTTAGTTCGTTATTTCCATACGTTTGCTAACTTTGTTTGTTCGGCGCAAATTTTATCAAATTTTTATTTGACGTATAAATACGTGTCTTACTTCATAAATGAGATTCTTTGAGCTTCCATGACTGAGTTCGGGAAGTTATTTAAAAAAAAAAATATTATGTAATGAGAGACGAATTTATAACCATCAACTAGGCACAAATGCAGACTCCTCGGCTGCTGCTGAAAAATTCCTGATGGAAAACCCATTAACAGTTTGTCCGACTTGGGAATTAAACCCAGGAACCACATGAACTGCAGACGCGCTTACAACCACTCAACCAACGAAGTAGACTACTAGACCAGAAATTTGAAATTATACTTCTTTGGCACTGCATTCTAAAAGGCGATTTTTAAACAAACATAAAATAAGTTTGATGTTCCACCGATCTTTTAGAAGTCAGACCGATCTAAACTGAACGCTTATTCTGACTTAAATCTCCGCATTTCAACTTGTTTCTGTTCACCAAACTGTCATTGTATATTAAAATGTTCAAGCAAAATTAAATACTTTGACAAGTATTACAATTTCCAAGCAGACACTAAATGAATTTCGATTGGGAATTGATTTATAACGGGCTCTTATCTAATTCCGTGAGTTAGTGGAGCTATGAAGTGGTGATGTGGCATTTAATTCGGCATTTAGTTTATGGTGTTAGATAGTTTGTCATGGGGTTTTTGGTTCTAAGTATTGGAAGCCTTTTTAACCGACTTCAAAAAGCAGGAGGTCCCATGTTTACCTGTAGGTTTTGTTTTGGACTAGTTTGCGAGATTATTTTGTCAGTTGATAGGAAATGATTGTGGTCCCGTATTTTGATTAACTTTGCTTGGATCGTATAAACGTATTTTTAATCTATTGCATAGATTCTATCGCGGGCCTTAGTTGAGCGTAGAGAGCGAATCCAGAGATTTCCTAACAAAAATATTCAGGATTCAGTATTCAACCAGGTTGCTATGGTTACGGAAAATAACAAGGTTGTCAACTGAGGTTGTCAAATTAAATAATTGTTTGTCTCTCTGCTTTCTCCTTCTAAAATATTCTTACTCGTATAATTTGTGTACAAAGTGTTTTAAATATGAATAAACAAAGTGCATTTATTAATGAAGAAAGTCACGACCAAATAGTGAAAGAAAATGAGTGAGGAGTGAGTACTCTATAAACATTCATTTTATTATTAGTACGCATCTATCATAAGTTTTATTGGTTTTTGCATTACTATTCCGCGAATTGGTCTAGAACGATTCGTTTTCTTATAAAATATCTAAAATAAAAAAAATAAAACATATTTTTCAATGTAATGACACTTACGTCAGGCTGTCAATACTTTTTCTTTTAAATTTTCTGTCATAGAGTTTCTTACTAGCTTAGTTAGTCTATGAAGGTTAGTTTTGATTTATAATTATAATGTACATCGCGCGAAATTCGAAGATCAATCTCTTAATATCGTTATTTTTGTTCAAATTTTTTGAATGAATAATTATTTTGGTGTGTAATTACTCTATTAATACCTAATTATTTATACCTATTATTGCATAAGTTGATAAAAAATGCTATGCAATAGATTTACCGCGGCAGTCTCCGAGTGCCACACGTTTTTCTTTTCTTCATCCTGTATGTTGATGATTTCCTAATATCGTATAGTTACTCGTACAATGTAAAATGAACACCCATCCATGTATTACACCATCTACGTCTACAGCTTGGCTTGTGCAAATTCAGCGGAATAGCTAGCACCCTCAGGGATTTCATTTAGCAAATTATAGACGCTTCAATAGTGGTGCTTCGCTTGTGATTTTGGGAGGCACTCGTGTTGTGTTTAGTGGTTATGTTATGTGTTTATCTATACATCACCATTTGTGTTCCGAACAACGGAACCAGGTGGTGCGGCAAGTCCAGAAGGAGATGGCAATACGAACTGGAACGAAAGGATTGGGACCAAACAGCTAAGGACAGGGATATATTTAAGTATGATAAGAGTTCCTTCCTTCCATTTGATGACGCTGCAGTTGTACAAATCAGGCTCATAGTACAGTAGTACAATGCCATCATCATCATCTGCCAAGCCCATTGGTCAGATTCCATTCAAACCGGATGCAGCTGCATACCAGTATTTTATACGGAGTGACTGCATGTCTAAACTAGTCATAGATGCGCTTGCCTAGTTGGCTTAAACTATAAGACCGACTCCTGTGCATAATATTCTTTAGCCACAGGCTCCTGTTTTTATGTAGAGTTACGTAAAAAAAATGACTGATCATATCCTGGTTCAATATTTAGAACTGACTATCTATCTATCTATTCTTCTATATAAATAAAAAGAGAAGTCCTGACTGACTGACTGACTGACTCATCAACGCCCAGCCCAAACCGTTGGACCTAGAAAGCTGAAATTTTGCACAGAGGTTCCCTTTATAATGTAGACAAGGAATAAGGAAGGATTTTTCGAAATTCAACCCCTAAGGGAGTTAAATAGGGGATGAAAGTTTGTATAGAAAATCGTCATTTTCACGCGGGCGAAGCCGCTGGCAAAAGCTAGTTAATTATAAAGCCATGTAATCATAAAAAAAATTGCCACAATCAAATATACATAAAACAATTTCAAAATTTAAACAAGTACTTATGCAAAAGCTCATTGAACCCGAATAAAATTCATCACAATTTAATGTCCGCTTCTTGTGAATGTTCATCCGACCAAACTTCGATTAATACCTCGTTATTGCGTTAAATATTATCAGGCAAACAGACAATGTAACAGATTAAAAACTATAGAAGCGAATCTTCCGAGAGCTAAAAAAAGGTCTACACCTACGGAGAAGCGAATATTTCGAGTGTTTAAAATCTAAGCCTGCGGGGTATAAGCAACGTTAAATATAGTCAGGGCTTACTAATTGCAGTTATTTTGCTCTAAGTTCTATCAGCAATAATATTATAGTACATTATGGTACAAGTGTGTAACGTTGGTGATTACCGCTGAGGCGCCATTGAGACCCGAGATGTCAGGTGAGGGTCTTAAGAAAGCCGAGGATCGTAATCATCAATACACACGTGTATCATACGACGTTTTTCAACACACTTATGAAGAAAATAATGCTAAAAAGTCATCTTCAACAGATAAAACGAGTTCTGATTTTTTTTCACAATAGCGGTAAAAAATAATCGGTTTTCCTATGCGCGCGCATCTACAGTTCTACCAACTTATCTGTGCATGCGGGAAAACACGGAACTAAAATAAATGTACTAAGTTTGACGTAGCGATGCATTTTTTCTTGACCAGTGGCGCCACCATGAAATTCACACTTAAAATGGTCATACTGTAACAATGGAATCGGCCATACAAATGAATGAGCGTGATAGAGTTTTAGCCACGTATAAAATGAGGAAAAAGTTTTCTTTATTACAGAAAAAATTAGAGTTATATTATTTGAGTGAAAGTTTCATAAAATAAAAACGTACAAATTGAAATTATCTATTTAAATTCAAATTTGCATGAAATGAGCAAGCACTAAGTACATAAATTTATTTTTACTATTGAACACGATCTTTTTTGTATCGAAACTTTTTGAACGTAGCTACTCAACCAATAAAATAAAATAAAAAAACCTTTTACTCACTAGTGAATAATAATAATGAAAAAGTCACAGTTTGATTATAGGTGTCATTATGTGCCTAATTACGGTGAAATTATAGCCACTTTATGAGCAAGTGTGTTGAAAAAAACTTTTTGAAACCTTTTTCGTTGATTCGGAAAACTTTACAGTTTCGAGTAACTTGAAGTGCTGGTAGTATATTAAACACATTTTACAGGAACAAAAAAAAGGACATGTTTGTTTACGAGTTCCGCTTCCACACACTTCTTAGTCTATGACAACGTCTGAAAGTGCGTCTTCTCCGATTAATTTACTGGCAACCCACGATTTGTCTGCGTCACTCACTGATTGACGATGTTCTGCAACAGTACTGATTCTGTTGTAGTTACATTTATTATGTACGACTTCGACTTGTTCAAGTGGGGTTCTGATGTTGTCAGTTGACTTGTTTATTTCTCAGTAGCTGCCATTTGTGCCCGGTTGATGGCAATAGGCTTGCCCCCTATTACATGAGACCTAAAGATAACTGACGAAATATGGGTGTACTATTAGGTATACCTCTGCCTAACCCTTTGGAGATTACAGGCGTGATGTTATGTTATGTGAGTTGACTTGTTCTTGTGAAGTTTTGGTGAAGACGCAATACTTGTGGAAGTTGTATTTGAAAGTTATGGGGTGTTTCTGTTTTGAGCTCGTTTTTATTACTATATCGATACATACATAAATAAAGACTGTATTTCGTTACTCCGAAGTTCGAAATACCGAAGTACGGTATACAGAAAGTTTGTGAGTCCGAATTACGTTAGTCAGAATGTACGCTATGACGAAGTACGGTATTCAGAATGTTCGTCACTCCGATGTACGTTACTTCGAAAGTTTGCTACTACGAAGTACTGTATTCAGAATGTACACTATCGCGAAGTACGGAACTCCGAAAGTTTGCTATGACCAATTACTCAACAATAATTGAGAATATTCCTCATTAGAGAGTATTTCGAATTAGTCAAGTATAAATGATGATTATTGTGCAAATAGGTTTTACAAGTCAGTAATTCTCAATTATTATTGAGTAATTGGTCATAGCAAACTTTCGGAGTTCCGTACTTCGCGATAGTGTACATTCTGAATACAGTACTTCGTAGTAGCAAACTTTCGAAGTAACGTACATCGGAGTGACGAACATTCTGAGTACAGTACTTCGAAGTAGCAAACTTTCGGAGTAACGTACAGTCGCCCACACAAGTGCATGGATACCTTAGGGCCTATTTTTCTGTGAAGGTAGAAATCAAATTTTCGAAAATCACTAATAGATGGCGTTTGGTTTCTGCACAACTGTGATATTAAACTCTTCAATCCCCAGTGTCACTTGTAGGTGGCATAAGTTTTATTTCTGTTTCTACCTGACAGCAATTTTATTTGTAATTCCTACTTAAATAATAATTTAAAAAACCTTTAAAGTTTTTACTTTCCACAATGACAATATCCAGATTACCCGGTGTCACCTGTAGGTGAAATAAAAAGGAGGTAGATTTTTATGACTTAGTCCTAACTAAATGTAATCTATTCTGTTGAGATATAGAAAAAAATGGACTTTGACTTGGGAATAGGTTAGGTAAGTAAGAAGTTAGGAAACACGTATTGGGTTGGATTAAGTGAGAAGTTAAATGATAAAAAAAAACAAAAGAAACCATAAGGAATGTTTTCATTAAGCTAATAAGTGCGCATATCATTCAAAAATATAATATTCGAGTTAGTAGTCAGTTAGCAACAGGGATTAACGGAGACAAACAAAAAGACACTATCACACTTTTAGAGGTTTATTTCTTACACTTTATTATATAAAAACAGACATTTATTATCGTTCAACATTATTATATTATATAAAACTTCTTATTGAGGCCATAGCTTAAGTATTCGTTTCCAAAATCGGAAAGAGGATTGAAGCTTTTATAACCTCAACAAAGACAAACAGGAGACCGGATTATTTCATCACAAAAGTGAAAAGTTAAATGAATTAAATAGGTAGGATAATAGCTATACAATTGCACAAAAACATACGAAAAGGTTCTTGTAATGTAAAAAAAAAAATTGTTGTGTTTGACTTTTTTTAGTTATTAAAAATACGTAAGTCATGTAATAGGTTATAATAACCCGGCCTCCAGTTAATATAAATAATAAGTACTAAAGTTAAGTAATATTGTTTTTAAGTATTATGAAAAATAAATCCTGGATCAACAACACTTATCTATCCCCACACGTTCACTGTAATATGACCAGCATATTGGACACTACATAACCACTTGTTTATCACGTATTATTTCGGCACCACAAACATAAGCGTCCGTGTTCACTGGACTTAAAAGTTTTTTCATCTGTAAAGATGAAAAAACATTACTCAAATCAAAGTTAACATGATCCAAAGCGAACTGTAATCTTGCCCTTTTATGGTTTTCTGTGGGCCAGGGTTTCACAACATGCCTCCTATAATGCAGCTCTTTACTTTTAAGAGCACGACGGGCATTGTCAACACTTGAGTCATATAAAGCAGCATAGTCGGTCATCGGCAGGAATCCATTTTCTTCATACTCTCATAACACGATTTGACGCTGTAATGTGTTTATGAGCCGTGGTCTACTAGTTCTTTGATGGTGTTGCAAAGAACCCTCGTCTTAAAATCAAATAATCAATAGAACAACTGTTTTTCTCTGCAACAATATAACAGAAATATGTAATACGCAATAATGATTATTTATTAAGTAGTAGGTATAGTCGTAACTAAAACATTTTTTTTTCTTATAAAATTTTTGAAATCAAAACTACTTACGTTAATAATATAAGGCGACAAGTTTCGAGTGTCGATAAGTTTTTGCCTTGATTTTGTAAATCAGTTATTTGAGCTCTTGTAACGAAAACAATATAACAACGCGTACTAATTTTGATGAAATAAGTTAATTCACCTAAATTTAAATAAAACTGAGCTAAAAATGAGGTAATCGAAACAAACTTATCGAACAATCAATTGAGCTTAGTCATAACTCATAAATCTTCAATCTAATTATTTCTACTACCTACTAATTTATTTATGAATTCATATTCAACCTACCCTCAAGTTTGAAAACTAAAACATAGATCATTAAAATCAGATAGTTTTAGAATGATAATAATATTCAATTTAAACAAACATAGTAGGTAGTTAGGAATAAATTTATATAATAGAAATAATTCATTATAAATTATTTGAATGTTTAAACAGAAAACAGAAACTACATAAACATTTTATACAACGTGAGCGCCCTCTAGTTAGTGTAGCATCAACAATATAATCAATGTTGCTAATCGAGTACTTATTTACGCCAGGTGGCGTCATTTCTTGCTTCACACGGTATTTTTTCTGAACTCCCCATGCATTATTGCAGGCGATGGTACATCGGAGTAACGAACATTCTGAATACCGTACTTCGTCATAGCGTACATTCTGACTAACGTAATTCGGACTCACAAACTTTCTGTATACCGTACTTCGGTATTTCGAACTTCGGAGTAACGAAATACAGTCATAAATAAAGTCTCGCCTTTTGTCCATGGGTCTAGGTAGAACCATAAAATGCCACCTGTTTCGATCACACTAATATTATTTATTTATATTATTTATATTAATATTATAAATGCGAAAGTTTGTGAGTGTGTGACTGTGTGAGTGTGTATGTTTGTTACTTCTTCACGCAAAAACTACTGAACAGATTTGGATAAAATTTGGTACACAGATAGTTTATAACTTGGATTAACACATAGGTTAGTTTTTATCCCGATTTATCTCTCCTTGGGATAATTTTCGAGTTGTAGCGGGTGAAGCCGCTGGCAACAGCTAGTCCTTACATAATTATTTTGCCTCGTCCATCAATCATGCATCTGGTCATACAACCAGATGTATGATTGTGGTGTATGAACAGGCTGTTTGCGAGTACTAGGTACGCACCTGTCCTTTCTCTATCTGAACCTAATCTAATTGTTCTTGTGTTTTATTTGGAGTCTGGATTTCATCTCGATGTTATGCGTGTGTTATGTTGATATGCAGGTCTAACGTTTCAGGGACTGCAGTTGTAAATCGTCAAAATGTTGGGTTAATAAAATATAATAAAATACATCGTCCCAGCGATTCATTTGGGGTCTGCGCAGCATGTTTTATTCTTCTATTATACTTCTCTACTACCCGTCATCTCATTAGACACCTTTTTTCTGTCCATATCATTCGTTACCCAGTCTATCTATTATTTTTCAACTGTTATACTCAACCACATTCATACTCAAAACTTCCCGACAATTTCCTATGAAAAAGAAAGCGAAGCACAAAGTATTGTCTCTTAAGTTCAATCGCCTTAAAATTCATTTTAAAACCGCGAAGAAACAGCTTAATCAATTCTCCATCACAACATTCCCCCTTCATCCAATTGGTATGCCACAGGCTGGTAACAATAACGACAGCAAGCAGATTGCCTTTACAACATAAATGCATTTAGCTGTAGCGTTCGAACGTGCTAACCGGGTGCTAACTGCGGGTGAACTGGCCCAACGCAGCTCTGTGCCAGTATACGATGATTCTGCCGTAGATGTTCGGATTGTATCGTTGTTTGGTTTATTTTAGAAGGATAAAAATGTGAAAGGAGGTTTTGAAGTCGTTTCTGAATCATTTGCTTTGAAAATGAATGTGTAGGTATCTTTTGGTTAATGATGACGAGCATAAACATGTTCATCATCATTCATAAATTATTTAATTGTTAACTCTAAAACTACAGTAACTGAGTAACTAATTATCATTACTTAAATCACACATTAATTACATCAGCTGATGTTTCCATTGCTGGGACATACTTCTTAATAATATGCATTGTTGAATCATGTTCTTGTTTTTTCTGGGCTCCGCTCCCAAATGGAAAAACCGAAACCCTTCGTCCTATGCGTCTCTCGGACCTTTTATGTGTCACAGTCATTTTATTCTGAAATTATTGGCACCACACAGTTGAAATTTAAAAAAAAAAAGCTTTGAATGAACCACTTATAAAATGATGTGAAACTACGAACTAAAGGTTAGAAAAACTACGTATATAACTATATAGGGTCTATCGATAGCACATGTTTTATTCTACACAACCTGTTTTGTTTTGAGAACAATAACAACTAGTTTAAAAAAAGAACAAAAAACTGCAAATCCCTGCCTAGGTTCGAAAATACGACAGTACACCAGGTTGTAACAAGCCCCTTATCATCACTATTGATAGACAGCATCAAAAACCAAAAATCAAAAAAATGGAGAACAGAATTTCATAAAACAAAATGTTAACCGAAATTAAAGAGATGGTGAAACTTGCCGCTAATATTATTAAATACTTAAATGCAAGTTTAAAATCTAATTCCTCAATTGAATTTTGTGGAAATCTCTTCGCCCTTAAACTTTCTGAAATTGCGGTTTCCTTCATAATTCAATTAATTGGTTTGTCTTCAGTCTGCAATCCATCCTTACTAATATTATGAAATGCGAGAGTAACTTTGTCTGATTCCAATACCTCCTTCCTACTTCTGTCCTCCTGGTAGTTTGTGGGATGATCGTCCGATTGTAAGTTATAGAAATAAAAACTGATTATTTTTTCATTAACAACTGTTTTTCGGTTGACTGTACTTCACTTGTACTTGTGTCAAAAAGGGGATCAGAACGGAATGATACATTACAGGGGATCAGAAAAGAATAAACAAAAGAAAAATATTGGCAGTGGATCGGTTTGGGGGAACAGACCGGAATAACTCGTCTTTTTCACGGCTGCTTTGTTTTGTTATTTTTTTTTGTTTTTTGGCGGCTGTCGGAAGAATCTGAAAGCAATATCACTGGTTGACCATGATCCCGGAATAATATTACACTTATTTTTTGTTACTGCCTCGTTGGCCTAGTGGTCGCGGCGCGATCCTGGGTTCCTGGGTCCTGGGTTCGATTCCCGGGTCGTCCAAAAAGTGCTATTGGGTTTTTCATTAGAAATTTCCCAGTAGTAGCCCGGAGTTTGGAAGTTGGTGGTAAAATACCCCCGTGCCTCGGAAAGCACGTTAAGCCGTTGGTCCTGCGCCTGATCTCTCTCAGGTCTTGTAGGACTGCCGTCCCATCAGAATATGAGAGAAAAGGGAACAGAGAGTGCACTTGTGCCTGCGCAAACACTTGTGCACTATAATATCTCCCGCGCAGATGGCTAATCACCGCTGGGATTGGCCGCCGTGGCCGAAAAACGGTCAGGAGGATTATTTTTATGAGGTCCTGGTTAGATTTCCAGGTCGGCTAAAGTGTTATTGGGTTTTTCAACCAGGAATTTCTTGCAGCCAAGGAGTCTGAATTTGTGGCTGACAAATAGGCTCGCCCTTTATCACATGGGACTTAAACATAACTGGCAAAAACGTGTACTAAGTTTGGTGTGTGTTAGTGTACTATTAGAAGCATCTCTACCCACTTTAATTTAGGTTCAGTTGAAAACCAGCGTCGGGCACTAGTTGCCCGGCATTTTTCTGAACTGGACCTCTTTGGCGCAGCCGTGAGGCACACAGTGGCACGATTTGTTTAGTTCTATGTCCTTTTTCTTTATATTTTTGTTTTACATTGTGTATACTTGCGGCATGTGCCAAATAAATGCATTTTCTTTCTTTCTTTCTTTACCCATACCTTCAGGGATTACATGCGTGATGTTGCGTTTATGTTGTGTTATTTTTTGCTACAATAGAACGTTACTGTGGAATAATTATTACCGATCTCTACGTAGGCGAAGACACGACTTTGTAGTAAAACCTAGTTTATATAATTATATTTTCCTTCTAACCTTTTGATCCCAGTAAAATTAGAATTTATGTCAAATACCGCATAAAATTCGTGACGCCCACACTACGTTTACGACTTTACCTCGCAGCGACAAAATTAGTATTAAATCACTTAGTTGAAACTTCACCAAGTTTGGAGAAGAATTTCATATTTTATTTTATTTTTATTTTTATTAATAGGAACAGCAAACAGTTACAAAATAAGGACTTACAACTAATTTAACATAGTAACAATTTGGTCATAAAGTAACCCACAACGCTGTTCACAAGTAGGCGTAGAATTTTAGGAATAATAGAACTAATCGCTAGGAATATTGATAGCAGCACGTGTGACAATTAACTTTTAGATGATAAAATAACGACTATTAGAAAAAAGAAAAAATAATTTGTTTAAAATTAAATATAACAGAAATATACAATAATTAAGTTATACTTAGTAGGGAATGACGAATGAGGTTTTTGAATTTACTTATTGTGCAATTGAAAATATCTATGTTTAATATAATAATATAATAATTATTGACGTGTCAGGTGTGGGTGTTGGTAAAGGTCCTACAGCCCCTTGGATAAGCCAATAACACTGGCAACTCAGAAACTGTAATTAACCGGACTTCTGAAAGTGGCAGAATTGTTATGGCTTTGACTGTTGATAACGTAGAAGTGGCTACTGAAGCATTTAACTGTATAACTTTCAGTGGAAGCAAATATTGACAATTTATTTAGGTATTTACTATCCACAAAATCCACAGCTCTTTGTAGTTTATCGTATAAAATAACATAGACTTACTACAACCAATTAAGGATTTACAGTTTAATAGCTATACAATGCATTACCACAGTATAAATATCGTAGCATTACTAAAAGTTTAGCGTGTATGAGTGTGTAAGTATAGTGTGCCTGAGGAGTTGTAAATGGCTGTGTGAATTAAAATGGTGTGTGTAGTAGGTACCATCTGTTCATTAAAATTATATTTATTTAGTTGAGATGTGTTTGTAGTTCATCTCAAACTAACGTCAGTTTGAGATGAACTACAAAATAATACATCTAATTCTTTCCTGAAAATACCTTTTTAGAATTAAACATTTCAAGATGACAGAATCTTACTTTGTTAATTAGCATCGAATCAATAACTGTTATTTGAACGTAGTACTTCGAATAACTGCGTGTTCACCAACAGCTTCTCTGTCAATGTCATTCGACCGCAAAAAAATCTTTGCGTCACTGTAGTGTATAATTTATACAGGTGTTTGGATTTATGTTTCGGCCAAAATACGGCAGCTTCTTTGAATTTTCCCTTTCTATACTCTCTCACTCTCCATTCAACCCAGATGCTTTTAAAACCACCAGCAAAAAATCCATTAACATCAAAAAGTAACAAAGACAATCAGATTTTATTTTTGTTTAATTTTTTTCTCTTATCTCTGCGACCCAAAATATCTCAGTCCTTAAACATTTTTCCGTTACGAAAAATCTATTGTTCCATTCCCCTTCGAATTTCAAAAGGCAAAATGGCGGATAAAATTTTACGTTCTGTTGCTTGGCTCGTTGCCCCGACGACTTAAATTCGTTGCAAAATAGGCTTGAGCGGTAATAAGTATGCGGACGGACGAATTTCCAAAGTTTTTAGCAAATACTCTTGTTTCCGAGAAATGTTTTGGGTGAAATTATTTTGCTGGGACGTAGATAGCGGAGGTTGTCAAGTTTATATTTAAATTTATAGTGGGTGAAAAGATTTGTAGTGTTGTGTTGTACTTGTCATTGTCAGTGTGTGAATGAGGTGACCATAATTTCACGCCTGTAATCCCCGAATGGTTGCAATGGAGCAGCGGTGGCCCAGTGGTGTCGGTCCTTACTTACGAACAGTAGGTCGTGGGTTCGAACCCAGGCAGGCGCATTATTTTGTGTAATTTATTTCATCACCGCTGCTCTCAAAACGGTGATGGAAAACATCGTGAGGAAACCGAAATGTCTTAGGATCAAAAAATTCGAAGACATGTGACATCTGCCAATCCGTACTGGGCCCGCGTGGTGGGTTATAGCCCATTCCTCTCCTAGAGAGAAGGCCTGAGTCCCTGCAGTGGGAACATTATAGGCTGATGATGATAAATCCCCGAATGGTTTGGTAGAGGTGCACATAATAGTACAACTATATATATTTTGCCAGTTATATAAACTTAAGTCTTAAGGAATAAGGGGCGAGTCTTGCCATCAACCGAGTTCAAATTCAAATCCTGTGACCGCTACTCATTGAAAAACCCAATTACACTTTGCACGATCCAGGAATTGAAAACCAGGACCTCACACACTGCAGTCGCGCTTGCGGCCACTAGACTAACGAGGCAGTCAGTATGTGTCCCTAACTACCTGTTATTTTACTGTGTGATAAATAGTGGATCAATACTTTGATCTAGATTTTTAATTTAATTTATTTGCAATTTAATTTATTTGCAGTTTGACTTTTTGTAATTTGATTTATTTGTAATGAAATTTATCTTTAATTTAATTCATTTGTAATTATTTAATTGAATTGCTTAAACCCATTTAATTTTGTTCATTTAATTATAATTATTATGTCCGAGAAATGTCCGACGGAGGGTTAGCCTGGTGATCTGTAATACAGGTTCTACCTAAAACAGACACCAGTCTCTATGTAGATATTTGATTTATGTGTTTGTGAAAGGGGTTTGAACTTTTTTGTATGGGAGCTGGCATACCGACCCTCCGCCATTTTGATTTTTTTTCGAAATCGCGGCCCACGATGAAAGTGGTATGTATGGATAGAGGACATAAAGACGAACAAAAAATGTCCAGTAACATGGTACCCAAAGTGTCACGTTACCGAGATATTTGAAGGTAAAGATGGACATACGAATGCAATGAGCACATAAAAATAGACTTTTTACGTGTCTACAGGCGTTGTTTATTATTATTACTGGTTATTGAAAGAGAGTAGGTACATTACATACTACTAGGAGCAAGAGAAAACTATTCTTTGACATAACATAGCGTTTCATTACGATGCGAAGCGATGTTCTCGTGCGTATAGTAATAACCAACCTGGGAACGATTATTTGGATACAATTTAACGCATACACGTAATATGGCTATTTTTTTTAAGTAGGTATTTATACACTCCTTTGCAAAAAAAACGGGCACCTTAGGAAATTTACGTTCTAAGGTCGATTTGAGTTAATTCAATGAAATTTAATTGTTTGACGTAGTCTGTATACTTATAATCGTGTAAATTAATACGCGTGAAGTGAACTGTGGCAATTTAAAAAAAAAATCTATGAATTCTTTAAAACCGATGTACACGGTCAAACAATAAGAAGTGGTCGGCAATAAAGACAAGAAGATTTTTTTACTTTGTTTAATTAAATAAAGTTACAAATGTAATAACCTAATAACGAGTGTGACCTCCTCTTGCCAAAATCACAGCTTGAATCCTTCTGGGCATGCTTTCCACGATGTTTTTAATGACGTTTTGAGGAATACGTTCCCACTCTTCTGCAATGACTCTTTTTAGCTCCCTGATGTTTTGTGGAGCATGTTGCACTGATCTTACCCGTCTCTTTAGAACATCCCAGACATGCTCAATTGGATTGAGGTCAGGATTTCGAGCTGGCCAATCTAAACGACGGATCCCAACTTCTTGCATGTACGCTTCCACGTCGCCAGAACGGTGCGGGCGAGCATTGTCGTCCATAAAAATGGAATCTTCCTCAAGTGCAGTCAATGCGGGTTGTGCATATGGAATTAGGACTTCCATTATGTACCGGTGTGCATTTAATGTTCCATTTTCTATGAGAACTAACTCCGTACGCCCCGTCGAATTAATTGCTGCCCAAAACATAACGGAGCCTCCGCCATAAGGAGTGATTTCTTCGAAACACACTTCCGCATAGCGTTCCCGTGGTCTTCGTAGCACTCGCCGGCGTCGGTCCTCTCCACACAAAGAGATTCTAGCTTCATCAGAAAACAATACTTTATTCCAGTCCTCCAGAGTCCATGAAGCACAGTTTCGAGCAAACTGAAGTCGAGCAACACGGTGCTCACGGAGTAATTTAGGTCCCCGAGCCGGACGGTAACTCCTGATATTGGCAGCCAAAAGCCTCCTCCTGACGGTCCACAAGCTAACTTCTACTCCTCTTACTTCTTCAAGGCTCTTCTTCAGGTCCACACTTGACGCCTTACGATTCCGCAAGGCCTGACTCACCAAAAAGCGGTCATCTCTTGGTTCTGTGCGTCGTTTTCTTCCCGAACCGGGTATTCTTTTGACCGAACCGGTCTCTTGATACCGTTGCCAAGTCCTCTGGACAGTTGAACGACTCACATTTAGCCGCTGAGACACGTAAGTTTGCGAACAACCTTCTTCAAGTAGGGCTATAATTTTACCGGCCCTTATCGCTTTATCACTCATGTCAAAAAGTGGTATTTAATGTAAAAAGAAAGATAAAATTGTTTAATTTGCAGAAAATATCCAAAAAGTTTTAAAATTTTAGTAATCAGTAATAAAATCGTTTCAGCAATTCGCACCATTAGTAAAGCAATTTTACAATAATCTACAATAATCATTATTTTCCTTTTGTTAATTTCAAAATTTAAATTTGGAACGTACAGAATCATGCCAGGATTCTTCAAATAACATGCCAATACATCGTCAAATTAATAAAACCTCTTACTTGTCCTTCTTCATTGAAGTAGAGAAAAAAATATGAAGTGCCCGTTTTTTTTGCAAAAGAGTTTAGATTGCCGTTGTACTCATTTGTCGATCTTTACCTTCAAATATCTCGGTAACGTGACACTTTAGGTACCGTGTTACTAGACATTTTTTGTTCATCTGTATGTCCTCTATCCATACATACCACTTTCATCATGGACTGCGATTTCGAAAAAAAATAAAATGGCGGACAGGTCGATATGCCACATCGGTTCTATCTCAAAAAAAAAAAAAAAACTAAATGCATAAGGTTTACACTACCTCACGTTAGGCAGGTGAAAACTTGTGTGTTGGTGAAGGGCGAAGAGTTGAATCCGGAAGATAGCACGGTGTTCTTGGGTTTAACTTTAGACGCTAAACTTCAGTGGGGACCCCATATAGATAAATTGTCGAAGAAACTGAGCTCCGCGGCATACGCAGTCAGAAAAATTCGTAATTTAACAGCCCGATTAGTGTACTTCAGTTATTTTCATAGCGTAATGTCGTACGGCATTCTGTTGTGGGGGAATGCTGCCGATATTCAGACCATCTTTGTTTTGCAAAAGCGGGCGGTTAGATCAATTTATAAATTGAGTCCGAGACACTCTCTTAGAGAAAAGTTTAAGGAAATTAATGTAATGACTGTTCCTTCTCAATATATTTATGAAAATCTTTTGTATGCTCACAAAAATATTAAGCTTTTTAAGAAATATGGTGATATTCACAATATAAATACAAGAAATAAACATAAAATTTATTGTACCCACAACAAGGCTCAAGAAAATAGGTGGATCATTTAGATGCCAATGTATTCGCTTTTATAATAAACTTCCAAGCGACATTCAAAATTTAAGCATTAATAAATTCAAATCTTTTATAAAAACGTAAACTTTGCCAGAAAGCCTTTTATGCTGTTAAAGATTATATAGACGACAAGAAAGCTTGGGATTGAACTGCTCCAATTTGAATTGAAGGTGAATTGATTTTATATCTTTTTATTAATTAATTATACCTTTTTATTTTTATTTTTTACACTTTGACATATTAATTACATATTTATACATTATTTACAATCCTTTTACAATTGACATTTTATGATCTTTCTTTATACACAATTACATTATTTACTTTTTTAAGTATGATATTATTTTTTGCTTTTTTGATCAATATTTACTTGATAAATATTTTATTTTTCATTTAGTTTTGTCTATATTGACATTTATTAACTTGACATGATTATTTAATATGACAAATATTTTATTATTTCTATATTGTGAATGTGAGGACCATGTGGGTCTTTCTCTAATTTTAACTATTGTCAGGCAGTTTGAGTACTATAAGCGACCCACCCAAATGTCCTTTCTTTGGTATTGTTCGTCGTGACGTTGAGCTCCTTGAGTTATAAGTCGAGCTCCACGATAACTGACAAATGCTTGCACTGACTGGACGGGTCCACTCAAATCTGTGTGGTGCTTTATTCAAAAGACCATCTCAGACACTAATCTGCATGATCTTCATGTATTTTATTATTTTCATATTGTGAATGTGAGGACCGTGTGGGTTTTTATTTAATTTTAACGATTGTTTGGCAGTTTGAGTACTTTAAGCGACCCACCCAAATGTCCTTTCTTTGGTATTGATCGTCGTGACGTTGAGCTCCTTGAGTTATAAGTCGAGCTCCACGATAACTGACAAATGCTTGCACTGACTGGACGTGTCCACTCAAATCTGTGTGGTGCTTTCTTCAAAAGACCATCTCAAACACTAATCTGCATAGTCTTCATGTGTGTATTATACCAAGATTATGTTTGTACCTTGAACATATTGTAAACCCAAACGATTTTAAAAGAGTGTCCATGAAGTTTCTTGCCATTCTTCTCATGAGACCAACGCTTTGGAATTGGCAACTACAGTACACTCACGAGTTATTATGCCTTGTGACTGGGACTGTAGCTTAGTTTATTTAGCTTCAGTAGTTCAGTAGTTTACTGCCGCACTCGGAGAGCTTCAGTGGTTGCTTGGGCCGTCGCTTGGTAAGGGCTTTTGGCGGTTTTGTCATACAAAACTATGTCAGGCCTTTGCTGGGTGGCGGCTTGAGTAATCGTTGGATATCTCTGAGTGCTGCAGTTAGTTTAATTCGACTATTCAAAAGTGCCTGTTCAGTAACAGGCACTTTTGAATAGTCGAATTAAACTAGCCTACTTGAAATAAATATTTTTGACTTTGACTTTGACTTCAATATTTGTTCGGTTTTGTGTTTGTGTGTTGTTGCATTTGTACTTACATGTTTGGTTTTAACGGAAGTAAATCTTGATTAGAAAACTGAAAAAGGATCTTAAATTATATTACTTGCATCTACTTTTAATTAACTCTGAAAGCTACCATATTTCCCCAAAAAGGTATAACATCATGTAAACTTTCCCGAAACTTATTTAATTTTGAAACTACGCACACCGCTTCCGAGTAATAAAGCAACAAAAATAATTATTATTAAAAACTTTATACACACGAGTAATGTTACTAGAGGGAAATATTGACAGAACGATGCGACGTGGTAGCGTAGCCAAGTATTAATGAGCACCGCTAGTGCGAACATCATACATACACAAAAAATATGGGCAGAAGGTTTACTTATTCACCGAGTGAAAATACGGCGCACGGCCTATGTACCACTCTTGAACATGAAGTCTATATAAATAATTTATAGGACGCGTATAAACGGATATCATCATCTGCTTAGCCTTTTCCCAACTATGTTGGGGTCGGTTTAATATCAGTTGAATATCAGTATTTTGGTCTCAAACAAATACCAGTCGCTGGTACAATAGAGGATCGGATAAAAAAAAAATATTATTCTGTCAGATAGATTTCCAATTTTTTTCCAATTTTTTTCACATAAACAAAAAATGTAGACAAAGAATGAAGACACAGTGCTTCGAAAACTCGTGTGTCACTCATGATCTTTGACGCGTTTTATCTTCGTCAATTTTAATTAATTTGATAGAACAAGAAACACGTATCCAATATTTTTCGATAATCTAAGTGACGAACTAAACAGAATTGAATATTCATTTAGGTATCATCAACTTCAGTCAGTCGGATCTCCTATTGCGTTTATTGTGCGTATACATTTTTCTCCGCCATCTTAGATTTTCATTTAGGTATCATCACCTTCGATCACATACTTTCGGTACATCGTGGCGTGTCTGTTAGAAAGACGCTTAGAACTGTTTATGAGATTTCCTCATTGCAAGAACGCGTTGCGGTTGAAAATCCTATGACGAGAGTTTCATTTCGTGGTCGTTTTGTGTCAGTACGAGTTGTGGTAATTTTTAAAAAAGCTACGCCAAGAATTTCGCTTAGTGGTCGTTTTGAAAAAGTCACAAAGAGCGTTTTTATTCATCGAGCTTAAAATCTGTAACGTTTATTTGGAACAATTTAGGTTAATAAATTAATCAATCCGTCAATTTAGGAAGAAAAGTGGGATGGTTATAGGTTATCGTGGTATGAGCAATTGAGCATATGATGCGGAGGAATGAGGAAAATGTCATGAGGAAAGTTTTGATTATGCATGAAGATGGGTATAAGAGTAGAGGAAGACCAAAGAAACGTTGGATGGGCTGTGTTAAGGATGATATGGCAAGAAAGGAGGTATCTACAGAGATGACGAGTAATAGAAAAATATGGAAAAAGTAGACATGATGCGCCGACCCCAAATAAATTGGAATAAGAGCAAGAGAATGATCCCGTCGGGGCTGTGGTTTGTCGAAAGGTTAACGCGGCTCCGACACAAGGGCGAAGAAGGAACATGGGATTGGTTTTTAGTCAGTAGAAGTCTGATACTCCCCTTCGCTCTGCCCAAGAGCGGGGGGGTTATTCGATGATTTTCCACCCACCAAAAAAAAAAAAAAAAAGGGCAAGAGAATGATGATTAGGTTAAAAAAATATTTGGGTGTACGTTTTTGCTCGTGGAGTGGAGTCGACCTTCTGTGTTTTTCTCTGATACAAACATGGATAAAATTCACTTTTTCCATATTTGTTTTAATTGGATTTGTGCAGTTTATTAATTACTGTACATGAGATGATAGTTTTATGTCGTATGTATGAGCAATTTGTATATTCATCTAGTGCATTTGTTCGCTAAACGAATCCATATCCATACATATAGACTTTACCAACAAAAAGCAACAGTATTTTCCAGTTTATATGAATAACAATCAAATCCCTTGTGATAATACAGCTAAATTAATACTTGTGCTAATACAATAAATTTCTCGCTATGACCCTAAATAAAATCCTACTACATTCGATGTTCTGCAACAAAAGTAACATTTTAAACATAACGGAGCCAAAGAACCCATCACTCGTTCTCGATTCTCTGAACAATTCACAATTTGGGAAAAAACTAGGCAGGTGATGAAATGAAGTAGCGGGAAGTGTCTAGTTTGTTAAGCAGATTTTAAAAGACACGTCAACACAGTAAAAAGAAACAAGTTCAATGAAACAAAAAAAAAAATCCTTTCACTATACTACTTTCAATGTTCTGCAGACAGTAACATTTTAAACACAACGGAGCCAAAGAACTCATTTATCGTTCTCGTTTCTCTGAATAATTCACGATCAAAATTAAGACAACATGGGTTTGGATTTGTGCCTTCCGGGAAATGATGTCATTATCATCATCAACTCGTGGTTAGATACTACCAGCCGCTCGGATCAATCTACACCACCGAGTTTCCTCCGTGCCTCAGAAACACGTTAATTAAACTGTTGGTCTCGGCTGTCATTTGTAAATCATTGACAGTCGTAACAGGTAGTCAGTGACCCGAAAGTATGACATCCAGTCTTACCAAGGGGTATCATTATATTATTACCCAGTACTAACTGGGACGTGGTAGTTAGATAGGCAGTCATCATCATCAGCCTATAATATTCCCACTGCAGGGACTTAGGCCTTCTCTCTAGGAGAGGGATAGGCTATAATCCAACACGCGGGCCCAGTGCGGGAGTGATAGGCAATCACTCTATGTAAAATACTGGTATTCAGCTGCATCCAGTTAGATGAGATTGAAAGCCTCAACATAGTTGCAACATAGTTGGGAAAAGGCTAGGCAGATGACGATGTTGAATTAGCGCGAAGCGGCTAGTTTGTAAAAGAGATTTAAACACAATAACAAAGAATATTACAAACAAAAATTGTCGAGAAAAACATAACCCTTTCTTTACAGTCGGGTAAAAAGAAACAAATCCAACGAAACTAAAAATCCTTTAACCAATATTCCTTTCAATGTTCTGCAGACAGTAACATTTTAAACACAACGAAGCCAAAGACCCCATCACTCGTTCTCGTTTCTCTGAATAATTCACGATCAACAATAAGACAACATGGGTTTGGATTTGTGCCCCCCGGGAAATGACGTCATTATCCCTATCAATCCGATTAAGCTTTGGGGCCCACTAGGCAATTTTACTTTTGGCAATCTACTGGCGGTAGTAGAGAAATGATAATATTTTGTGTCTTTCCGATTTTTTCCTCTCGAGGGACCGTGCGTGGGATTTATGCGTTTCATTACTTTGTGAATATTCGGGATATTATTATAAGATATTGAGAAGGTCGTGGCTAAATAATAAATCACTTGGATCGATCGTTGGGTTAAGCCGCGCTTGCCTAGGTTGGTCTGTGAATGGGTGACCGGCCATTACATAATTATCGAGTTTTCTCAGTTAAACCCTTGGATCCGGTTGTCATTTGTCAGATCTTTGACAGTCGTTACATGTAGTCAAAAGCTCGAAAGTCTGACAATAAGTCTTACCAAGGGAAAAGTTTCCACTTTTCTTAATGTTGATTAAATTGCTATTTTATGTCTCTCTCTGGCACACTAAAGTTTGATATGATACGAAAGAACTCAATTAAGAATTTGTACAGAAAGTACTAGGAGAACAGAATCATGAAGAACATGATGGTGCCTCTAATACCGTCTTTTAGTGAATACCCAACAAAAAGTACTAGCCTTTCAGCCGAAAATAGACGAATTCGATTTACAAAGCTACAAAATAAATGTGCACCCGACTTTAGGTCTAGTCTTAACTCATGGTAGCGTTCGTTCGGCTTATCTAATCGTACGATCCTAGGCAATACGATAAGTCATCTTGACACACAGTCTAAGGCACGGACTCCACAGACGAGCGGAGTGGAGATGCGTAAAAGTTAGGGTGTTTCTATGCGAAGCAGTCTAGTGTTGTCCGAAGCGAAGAGGAAAGGAGATGTGCAAAGCCACGCGTCGCTCACCGTAAGCCGTTCACAGGACACCGTAAGGCGTTTACGGCACACTGCTCAATGTACTCCACACACAACACATGCATCACTCCACTAATTAGTACACCGCGCTCCGTACTCTGCTCACAACACACCACTCACCGCACTCCGCTTACGGCAAACCGCTTACCGTACTCCGCTCCCAACACAACGCTCACATATTTGACGGCACGGTAGGCGCAGTGGCTGAGCGATTGGACTGCTGCGCTGTGTGTCGCGAGTTCGATCCCCGCACGGAACATGGAAAATATCTGTAAGGCCTACAGATAGTTGTTTCGGGTCTGGGTGTGTTTGTGTATGTGAGTTTAAGTGTTTGTAAACGCACCCACAATACAGGAGTAATCCTAGTGTGTGGTAACGTCTTCTTAAAAAAAAATATTGCCTATCTGACCTCCACAACCCAGCTAATACCAATTGGTTAGACTAGTTGTCTGACTTGCAGGTCACTGACTACCCGTAGCAACTGCCAAATGGAAAGATCTAGATGTATGGCAGCCGGGACAATTTCTATTGGTGGTAAACAAAACATTTATTCTCTCGTCTCGTCTCCCCCTTAGGTATAGTCAGGCCCTAAAGCTAGACAGACAATGATTTACAGGTAGCGTCTAAGTGTTTGCAATCTAAACTATTGTAATGTATCTGAGCTGCTTGTATTATGTACGTTAGTTATATAATAGTATCTGATTACAATGGAACTGTTGCAAGACAAATGCTTTTGCTCATTCAGGAATGTAGGTTCTGTTTATACGATTTCAGATGAAAACATTAGACTTAGTAGATATACATGTTCAGATAAACGTATAAGACATTCCATTTAGATTAATGTACGTTCTAGACATTTTCATTTTCGATTGTATAGTTAGGTACTTTCAAATCGGCTGGGGAAGACCACTAAGAGAGAATAGTGTAAAATTATGAAGGAGGCCTTGCCCAGCAGTGGGACAATTTATAATATATAGTATTTTTTTAGCCTGTTTGTGGTTCCCACTCCTGTGCAAAGGCCACCCTTTTCCCCATTCAAACCTGTCGATCCCGTGCAACATCTGGCCATGTTTGCACTGCAAACCAGACCAGATCGTCATACCGGGTGCGCCAAAGTTCACCTAAAATTTCAACTCCGATAATTGGAAATCCGAAAATGTTCTTCCTAACATTTTTCATCCTAACAATCGCAATTCCTAACTTCTCTGTCTCTAATGTTTTAATTCCGAAGCATTCGACTTCATAATGTCTGTAGCAATAAACATCTATTACACTATTATTTGTTTTCCTATATTTTCTCAACATAACCATCTTTTACACTATTATTCAAAGTCATATCTTTTTTTTTGTTTATATTACTTTTTATTCATAATAATCAGTATTATAAAAGGTCCCATTAAAATAGGTGGACAAAATTTTAGAAATCATTCAGACCGCTAAAATAAGGACAATAGCAACAAAAAAAATATAAGAATAAGAAATAAAATACCTACTTTTATAGGATAGGTTTGTTCTAGAGTGCCGGCAATTTATTATTTTAAGTCAAAATAAAATCACTTTATATATAGTGTTTTTTTTTTGTTTAGATGTCTTTAGTTAGGCTTACTAAACGCTGTGTTAAAATTTGTCCACCTATTTTAATGGGACATATACTATGCAAAGATATCCATAGGTTAGGTTAGGTTAGAACTGTGACCAACTACGCGCGAGCCGAGCGAGCGAAGCGGGCGGTGTCGCGGCAGCGGCCGGCGAGCGCTACCTCGAAATTGGTCGCGAAATTTTTCTAAGTATTTTTTTCATAGTGCCCCCAAGACGACACTCTGACCTGAATTTCATTCATTTATTTTATTTCAAGACAAAAATCAGTTAAACGACCTTTAATCATTCTAAACAGTTGTATGAGTGAAAATATTATGGTAATTATGTTTAGGAATAAAAGCGTTAGGATAAAAAATAGTAGGAGTTTAAATATATTTACAGTAATGATATTATGAATTCCAATTTTCGGAAACATGAGTGTTATGAACATCGTCGGTAGCACTACAAATAGTATGAATGAAAACTTTAGGATGAAAAATTTTAGGAAGAGTGATCATTCGGATTACAAATCGTTAGGAAGAACAATTTCGGATAAAGAACTTTAGGGTACCAATATGGACCCCGTCATACCACGTCCTCTGACAGGCATCCAATGAGTGTATCGATATGTGGGAAAATATAGGTTAAGCAAGATATTACTCACACATTTCAGCTTAAATAGAAGCGTAATCTCTTCCTACCCAAAACAAACTCAGGTGTAGAACGGGAGTAGTAACTAAATGAGATATCACGCGCGACGCATGACCTCGAATGCATTATCCGACCGCCGCTTAACCGCTCATGTTGTTTATGTTGAAGCTAATTAAAATTATTGTCCCTAAGTACTTTTATTGGGTAAAGTTTGTTGAACGTTCTGGGTTTTTAGGATGGCTTTTTCACTGTAGATTTTTGTAGAGTGATGTTTTTAAAACAGACTAATTACAGCGAATATTTTTTTTAGGGAGTTGCTCTTGCCAATTTAAATGATAGTAAATTATATTTTCTAACAGTATCTTGACTTGGTTTGCGAGATTGTTAACTTGTAGGGTGTGAGCTCAGCGATCATTGTGTCGATAGTCATTTTTGTAAATGTCATAATTGCCAAAAGCCTTGACCAACATCTGAGGAGACTTTCGTTAGGTAGCTGAATAAAGAGCTTGATTCAGAAAGCGGTACACTTGGACACGGCTCAAAAAGGATCAATACAAGGTAATACGATACCATTTGGTAAGACTGGTTGTCATACTTTCGGGCCACTGTTTACCTTGTAACTACTATCAAATTTTAATGTTTACTAATGACAACCTGAACCTACAGCTGACGTGTCCGCGGCACGCAAAAAAACTTGGTATTTAATGGGATGTCATATATCTACGGACAAACCTGGGCAACCGAGGTTTAACCTGAAGATCGATGTGAGCGGCTGTCATTAAGATCCTTTTTAATACACACACTCTTAAACAACAGATGTTCATATAGCTTGCATAAACAACGGCAATCAATCCAGAAATCTCAGTTAGTAGTGTATTCGCAGTAGTCTTACTATTGCACCCAACAATTTATCTTTAGCAAAGAAACGTTGCGAAGATGCGAACAACGTTTTAACTTTCCTATATTTTTCTTCTGAGCCACTTGCGAGTCTTTCTTGCGTCAGCTTTTCCTTAAAATTAAATTCGTTGAAGGTTCTGAAACAATTGTAATTTGTCTTGGGATATTTAGGGGAGTGTGTTTTTTGTTTGCCTTGTTTATTTTGTCATCGTCATCATTAAGAATATTGGAATGTTGTTTAATGTTTGTGAAGTGGTTTTCTGAGATGAAAGTGACTATTGGGGGCCCGTATCGTTCAACAGTTTTAAGACAGTGTGTGCATGACTGTGTTTTTTTAGCAAAAATACTTTAATTTGAGCTAAAAATGTTTACGTGGCTACGCATACTTACTGCGACACATCAAGATAGACACATTCAGCGAAGCATTCAGTAACATAAGCCGACTTCGTTTTGTATAAACTTCCCGTACAATGAGAGATCAGCGTTTACAGATTTTGCATCCCTTGATTGATCGTCGTCGTGTGTATGTGTGAGTGTGATGTTATATCGAATGTATCACTCACGTTCTTTGGTTGTGAAACTGAGATTTAAAGTTGTTTTGAAAATTCTGTCGAAACCAATTTTCGCATTCGCTTTATTTTAAGTTATACTTTTATCTTGTAAATATTTGACAAACAATATCATTACTAAAATCCAAACAACAATTTGCATAAATTGCATAGTTTTAGACTTAGTAATGCAGTAAATATAAACTTTAGTATTAAAACTTCGGCCATATATTATTATGTGGGGATAAACAAATTTTATGTCAAAGTAGTATTTTGTATCGATGTTCGCTTTGAAATATATTTGTAAAGTTTGGAGCACCTCATTAGAAGTTTTGAGTGGTTTCTTCACGCATCACTATTAGGTATGATAAACTTGAGATATAATGTAATGTAATGTAATTATTTGAACTGGCGGAATCATTTGCATCACGACTCTTATTGATCTTCGTTCTATTAAATAATCGCTAGTCAAAAGATGAATAAATTGTGTGAGGAATTTGCTTGTTATGTGGAGGAATGAGATATATAAGAAAAAGACGTAAATTATATCGTGACAATTATAAGCGTAGAAGAATGGCTGAAAATACCTGTTGCACTAACCTCAAGTAACATGGGATAAGAGCAGAAAAATTACACTAGAGAAAGAACTAAAGAAGATTATTAAATTTAGATTAATAGACCTCCTTTATAGTATAGAGAACTGACATAATTATATTCGAAAAAATGCGAGTCGGACTCGGACACAAAGGGTCCCAAACAATACCATCATGCTCCTACCCTCCGAATTTATATAAGGTCCAATTAAAATAGGTGGACAAAATTTCAGGAATCATTCAGACCACCAAAATAAGGATGATGGTAAAAAAAATAATAAGAAAAACGCATTTAAGTACCTACTCATAAAAGATGAGTTTGTTCTAGAGTGCCAGCAATTGAGTTATTCCGGTCTGATCCCCTAAAACTGATACCCTAGGGGATCCGTTTTATTATATTTTTTTTTCTATTCCGGTCTGATCCCCCGTAAAAGAATCGAATACACTGACACATTTTTAGGACAGTCAGCAACAAAATATTTGTACAGGTTCTATTAGATAAAAAAAAAGAATAGGTAGTAAAGTCCCACAAACTACCAGGAGAACAGAAGTAGGAAGGAGGTATTGGAAATTGGAATCTTCAAATCAAATCTATAATAAGCCTTTCTAATACCATGCATTTCATTGTTGGAGATGAGAAACCAGTATATAGCATAGTGCCAAACGCTGCCCAGCCGAATCAGATTCGACGATTGACCTCTTTCTCAAAGTTGGACCTAGTTGAGCCCGACTGCGGCGAAGCCCAAAAGGAGGGTTATGTGTTTGACGTGTATGTATGTATGTCTGTCTCTTTGTTCCATCCTAACTCCTAAACGGATGAAGGGATTTAAATAAATTACACGTCGTTAGTTTCGTCTTGATGGCGGATGGATGAATGTCACTGGCTACATTAATTAAAAAGTGCATGGTTTTAGAAAGAAATAATATAGATTTCATTTAAAGATTCCTATACCTCCTTCCTACTTCTGTTCTCCTGGTAGTTTGTGGGACTTTACTGTCCAGGGTTTCTTATCTCCTACAAGAGAAAAGTGCATGGTTTTAGAAAGAAATAATATAGATTTGATTTAAAGATTCCAATTCCTCCTTCCTACTTCTGTTCTCCTGGTAGTTTGTGGGATGATCGTACAATTGTAAGTTATAGAAATAAAAACTGATTATTTTTTCATTATCAACTGTTTTTCGGTCGACTGTACTTAACTTGTACTTGTGTCAAAAAGGGGATCAGAACGGAATGATAAATTACAGGGGATCAGAAAGGAATAAACAAAAGAAAAATATTGGCAGTGGATCGGTTTGGGGGATCAGACCGGAACAACTCCAGCAATTTATTATTTTAAGTAAAATGAAAATCACTTTATTTAATGTTTTTTATTATAATATATATATATATATATATATATTATTGTTATTGTTTAGATATCTTTGGTTAGACCTACTGAACGCTGTGTTAAAATTTGTCCACCTATTTTAATGGGACCTTATAGGTATAGGGTCGTCGCAACATCTTTTGGGTCCCAAATATTTTTTTTATTTTTTAAGTTCATTTCAAATGTCAATTTACACTGAAGTAAAGCTGCTCAACTGTGAAAATATCAAACTTGTAAACGCGATCAAAAGATAAAATGACCGTTTGTGTCGCATAATTATTTTGCGATTTCACAAGGGAATCAAATCCAGGGTATTCGTGATGACGTAGTTACCAAAAATATGACTAGGTACTAAAATACTAACATAAAAATATCTAATAAGTAACATTACTTCCATAACTCTGTAACAAAATTGCGTAAAAATCTTTTGTAAGTTCCTATCTCCTATTCTTTTTCTGAAAATACGAGGAAATCTCCAGAAATAACACAAAAGGAACGGGAAAACATTCATACCTATAATTGTTTAAAAGGCTGCAAAAATAACGTTTTCTTTTTCTGTTACGCGGTAAATAAAGTCTTACAGTACATGGCATTATTAATTGGCTTTTGTCTTTTAAGAGCTTATAATTTGGACGATGTTTTCAAAATAGAAAATAAAGATGTTGTCTTCCTTAGAGGAAATCTTTTGGCTTCGTTATTAATTTTTGTTAGACTGTCTGCTTCTTTCAAAATCCATTAATGTAATTTTTTTAAAGAATTATCATGGACTTTCTTGCCGGTTCTTCTCTCTAGGAAACGACCAATAAAATTCGAGACGTGCACATTTTCTTGCCGTTTTATGCGTAGATGTGAAATAAAATATTTTGATTTATCCTTTAGAAAGGATACAAGTAATCGAGAATCCAGCATGTCCTAAATCTTAAAGCACAGTGAACCTTTGTGTGACCTTGAAAACATGTGAATTTTACCAACTCACACCTTGGTCCGTGAGATGAAATAAGGTGGTATGTTTTCTAGCATCCCTTAATGTAGCTGTACTTGTCCCATTCAACTAGAGGTCAGTGCAACACATTTTTTTATTCCATTCCCCCCAGTCAAAATGATGAAATAAATCTTTAAGAATTAAAAATTTAAAAATCATCTTAAATCTTTAAGAATTACAGGCGTTATTATTATATTGATATCACGAAACAAATTAAAACAAAAAAGTAAAGGAAAGCAGTTCTTACAAATAAAATCTAACTGACAAGACGATTTCAAAAAGTTTCCGAAGCTAAAAGGAAACAAAAACCCTAAAAGGAAATGAAATTAAATGAGCGTTTTAATGTTTAACGTAAAACAAAAGTTCATTCAAACTTTTTTATTTTTATTTTTGTGTAATTCAATCACAAAAGGTGATTGATCTCTCTTACTTTGCACAGCTTTAAATTCAGCGCTGTGTTCTACGAAATATTTCAGGGATTTTGCTGATAATATTTTCGTAAAATTCGTAATTAAATCTATGAAAACGAGAATCGGAAAAATGCTTCCTGTAAAAGTTTGGTTGAAAATTAATAACCTCTATTAATGTCATTTAAAAAAAAACTTTTTAAGATAATATCAGTCTGTTCTGAGAAGCCTTTCGCTCGTGTTGATCTTCAGGTTTAGCCGCTCTTGCCTGGTTTGGGTGACCACCCAGCACTTACCGAGTTTCTGCCTTGCCTCGGAAAGCACGTTAAGCTGTTGGTTTCAGCTGTCATTTTTAGGTCTTTGATAGTCGTTACAGCTTGTCAGTCAGGCTGACAGTAAGTAAGCCTAGACTGTGTCTGTTTACAAATACAAAATTACAGCTTTTCACGGAGATCTGATAGGCAGTCACTCCTAAAACACTCAAAAAAATACTGGTACGTCAGGCAAACTCCGTTTTACTACTAAAAAAATCTAATGGAAAATCTCTATAGCCGTTTTCGCCCAACCCGAGAATCAAAACGAGGGCCACGAGACCAATGGAGCAGCTTAAAGCCATTATGGAACCACGAAATCAGTTGTGCGTTAACATTGTTTCAACACCTTACTTAAAAAAAAAAATATATTTATTCCATAGGTTAGTTTTAATTTCCTAGTCTAATTTCTGAATACACTGTGACACAAAATTAGCCCAATGAATTTTCATCAACTCTTCCATTTCAATACACAAATATTAAACCAATCTGTTCCATATCAACGATTACAAATTCATCTCCAAGAATTTCCATCTCAAAATTCTTCTTTCAAACCTTCCGAAAAGTTTCGCAAACAATTCTATTTCAATTCATATTTTATTCCACTCCCGTCATTACACGTTTCAAATCCCTTCCTTTCTCACGAAAAGTTTTAATTGTTTTGTACTTGAAAAATAATAAAAATAAAAACAGAAAGGATCCCTCGATTTTACGACAAAACACGACCCTTGGTCAAAGACAGACAGATAGCAGAAGGTCGGTTCTATACAAAGTGCGAAGCTCACATATACATGCAATCAGCAAGAACAGTTTGCACTCGCTGTACGCGAAGCACTGCGACTGAGATTTGTTTGAGATCGACCCCGTGCCAGCGCCGCATGTTTATCTGTTTTCTCTCGTGTGTTTCAAAAAGGTGAAAGATACTTTATAATGATTATCAGTAGAAAAGTATATCAGAGAAATGGGATCTCAGTGACACTTTAGAGCAAAACGACTAGATGGGGAAGTTTTTTGTTTTTTATAAAAACGTTGCCCCACACTAGGAATTTCTCCTGTATCGTGGATGCGTTCACAAACATTTAAACTCACATACACAAATACCCAGACCCGGAACAACTATCTGTAGGTTTTACAAATATTTGTTCCGTGCGGGGATCGAACCCGCGACACGCAGCGCGGCAGTCCATTGCTTGACGAAGCAAAGCAGAAGTGAAGTTAGACGTGTTCCGCTTGAACTGCTGCACCAGTTGGCTCTTGGAAGAAGATTACGATATTCTTTGCATTGTTCCCACCTTATGATCCTTTTTTTTTAAATAACACTACACGTAGCTGTATAGATCACATCTTTATAAGAACGCGTTCGTTAGATCTGTACTCGGCCGCACTCGGAACTGTATTGGCTGATCACCGCATGTTAATACTGTCGTGCGTAGGACTTGACCCAAGACGAATACAGGTTGATACAAAAACAATACAACTTGATAACGTTAAAATGAAATCTTCACTTAACAACTTACAATGGGGTGAAATAGATGATACAGAGTGTCCAAATAAAATCTACGATTACATAAAAAATCAATTTCATAAATGTTACGAGGACTCAAAATATATCAAAAAAATTAATAAAAATAGTAAAAGAAATAAACAACCTTGGGTAAATAATAAAATAAATAACATGTGTAAAAAAAAGGACCTCTTATTTTTAAAATGGAAAAATGATTCTACTAATAAAATACTGCGATTGGAATATAATAAAATAAGAAACAAAACTCATAAAATCATCGAAAAATTTAGAAATAAACATTATTTGGAAGAAATAAATAATAATAAAACGAACACTAGAAAGCTATGGCAAATACTAAATAATCTGTCCGGGCGCAACAAAAATTCAGTTGACGAAACCATCTTAAGAGCCTTCAAAAACAATAGCCTAGAAATTAAAACAATAGCTGACAATTTTGCCTCAGAGTTTATAAAAAGTGTTAAAAAAATCTTGCCCAAATGTGACAGACGTCTGCTGAACGAATCAGAATATACGTTTCCCCATAACACATCTATGTACTTCAAGAAAGCCACAAATAATGATGTTAGTAAAATTATTAAAAACCTTGATACAAATAAAGCTCCTGGAGTGGATAACATTAGGTGTGTTGACATAAAATCCATCTGTGATCAGATGACAGGCGTTATTGTCAAACTGATCAATACTAGTGTCAGACAGGGAAAATACCCGGAAGTACTCAAAATTGGTGTAGTGCGCCCAATACATAAAAAAGGTAGTTTTGCCGATTATGGAAATTATAGACCGATCACCATTCTACCCGTTATCGACAAAATTGTAGAAAAATATGTTTGTAACCAAATACAAGACTTTTATGTCAATAATGACGTGTTATCCAGCACACAATACGGTTTTCAACGCAATAAGTCTACCTCACAGTTATTGTCAAAATTCACGGATGAGGTCAACGAATCTCTTAATGATAAGAATAATGTATTACTACTGTTTATCGACTTCAGCAAGGCGTTCGATACACTTAGACACGACACGTTGCTAAACAAATTAGATAATTCTGGAGTTCGAGGACAATACTCAAATGGTGTGCGGACTACCTTAATAACCGCAAATACAAGGTTAAGATCTGTGGTGAAACCAGTGACGCCATTAAAGTTACTGAAGGAACAGCCCAAGGTTCAGTACTAGGACCCTTACACTATCTGACATATGTTAACGACATGGAACATGTGGTCAATCCCTGTTCCGTATATCAATATGCAGATGACACATGCCTTGTTGCTACCCACAGAGACGTAAAAGTAGCAGCCCAATGGTTACAGGAAGATTTTACTCGAGTTTCAAAGTGGGCACATGATGCTGGACTGGTTCTCAACGCAAGCAAGACTAAAATCATCCATGTCCACTCAAGCCATCTAAAGCACATTTCGCCTTTTAAAATAATCGCACACAATCACAGTTGTCTTCACTCCACTACGACTCCGTTGGGTACGTCATGTCGATGTGAGGCAATTGACCAAGTTACGCACCACACCTACCTTGGATTAGTCGTGGACAATCGGTTTAGCTGGAGTTTCCACGTGGAATCAGTCTGCGATAAGTTGCGGGCTGTACTGGCAAAGTTTTACATCTTAAAGTCTAAAGTTCCCTTCAAAATATTGCTCAATATGTATAATGCATTAGCAGAATCAATTATAGCCTATGGAATTACTAGCTATGGGCGAACATTTAAATCATACACTGACAGAATATCCAAACTTCAAGTTAGACTACTAAAACTCATTGTACCCAGAAAAATTAAGCTCCAATGTAAAGATAATGTCATCGAATTATTTCAATACTGTAAAATTTTGCCAGTACAGACTAGAATCGACATGGCCCTCTTAATAGGGGATCGGACAAAAAAAAACTAATTAGTCCGTCAGATAGATTTCCAAAAATTATTGGACACGTATTTTTTCTTTTTTCACGTAAACTTAAAATGAAGACGACACAGTGCTTCGAAAACTCGTGTGACGTCATATGATAGTACATTTTGACGACACAAGTGACGTTTCAAGCCCCACTCCACGATCTTTGACGCGTTTTATCTTCGTCATTTTTTATTGATTTGATAAAACAAAAAACACGTATTCAATATTTTTCGATAATCTAACTTACGGACTAAACAGAATCATATTATTTTGACCCAGTCCGATCCCCTATTGAGCAATTTAATAACCAAAGCATTCAAATACCTATATCACATAAAATAATAACAAGAAGTATCATCAATAATAAACTTATAGTTCCTCAGACTAGAAATTATTATGGCAGGCGAACAGTAAAATATCTAATACCCACAATAATTAACGAAATACCAAAAACCATAAAAGACGAAATAAATCAGAAAAACTTTAAGCAAAAATACAAAAAATACTACCTTAACTGCATAAACAACTTAGTACCTACAAAAAAGAAGCAACCTATATAAGATATGTTGACAAAAAACGTCTTTCTAATGAGCGGCCCAACCGGCCAATAACAAGCACTCACTAACTTACGGATAGATGTTTACGGGTAGTTGCGTGCAAAATATTATAAATGTACCTACATTTTTACTTATATTTGTTTTTAGTGATGTCAAAGCGAATGTACCAATACAAACCATATATGGTTTAATGGTACGAAATTAATGTGAAACCATGTTAAGACTGTATGTTTTAAATAAAAAAAATAAAAATAAAAATTAATTTCAAATTTAGTCATTTGTTTTTTGATAGTTTTTTGTTTTTGTGACTTTTTGGTAGTTTTTGGCGCCATGGATAAACTACAAATTCGTACAATTTTCGAATATCAGTTCATACGTGGAAATACCGCTGCGCAAACAACACGAAACATTAACGACGTGTACGGACTTAACACTGCTTGCATAAACACGGTCCATTAATGGTTCAATCGTTTTCAATCTGGAAATTTTGAGTCGAAGAACGAGCCTCGCGGTTGGCCGGTTAACATTGTCGACAACGACGAATTGAAGGCGATAGTGGAAGCGGATCCAACTCAATCTAAGGCTGAGCTTACTGCAGGCCTTGGAATTAGTGTCAAAACAACATTGAGGCACTTGCGTCAAATTGGAAACATAAAAAAGCTAGATAAGTGCGTGCCACGCGAACTAAGCGACCAACAGCGAGATTTACGCGTCGAAGCATGGATAGCACTACTGAATCGGCATAGAAACGATGAAATTCTTATCAAATTGTTACCTGCGATGAAAAGTAGATCCTGTACGACAACCGTAAGCGTTCGTCTCATTGGGTGGACCCGGGTACATCACCTAATCAGTGCGCAACAAAAAGATTACTCATAGGAAGATGATGGTGACTGTCTGGTGGACCAGTGCCAGACTTGTACACCACAGCTTCTTACCGAATGTCACAACAGTGACGGCAGATGTCTATTGCAAAGAATTGCAAACAATGATGGAGAAGCTCGCAATTCAACAACCAAGACTAGTCAATCGTTCTTCCCCATTGCTTCTCCACGACAACGCGCGAGCTCACACTTCACGAAAGACCATCGCAAAGCTACAAGAGTTACAGCTGGAAGCTCTCCGTCACCCACCGTACTCACCGGACCTTGCCCCAACAGATTTCTACTTTTTTCAAAATTTAGACATTTTTTGAAGTGGTAAAAAATTCGACACCCGAGAGGCAGTACAAAACGCTTTCGCTGACTTCATCGCCTCCCGTCCGGCAGACTTCTACAGTAAAGGGATAAACAAACTGCCACCAAAATGGCAAAATTGTATAGATCATTTGGGCCAGTACTTTGATTCGCTGAAATAAAAAAAATACCAAAATTTTTACATTTTAAAATTCTCATACAAATCGGCAATTTCATAGGTAAAGACCTAATATTTTTATTTAAATGTATTGTATGGAGTTGTCCTTCTGTACCTATTACTCTGTGCTTCAGAATTTTTATCTTTCTGTTTGCATAATATCTGCCGTGAAATATTCTTTTTTTATTCCTTCTTTGTTGCATTTTTTAAAGTCTTTAGCATTAACCGTGTCTATTTGCACACCTTCTATAAAAGTATTTTTCAAAGCGTCATGGTTGTTATCTCAGAAATTTATGTTAGCCAGTTATGTTAAGAGCGCTATGCTATTCGTATTTACCGTCATAATCTTCATCTTTCCTAACACAATTTATCTATTGTTTAGTGTTCCATGCCTCAGCAGGCGAAAACAGAATCTTTATAGAATCTCTTCGTTGTCAGTCCGTCTGTCCGTCTTTTTTCTCCCTTGAACCCCTTTTCTCAGGAACGTGTGGAGGTTTCCACACGTTCCTGAGAAAAAATACCCCCACATCAAATACTCAGAAAACTTAGGTCTACTAAATTATCCGAGAGGAGCGGTGGCCCAGTGGTATCGGCCCCGACTTACGAACAGTAGGTCGTGGGTTCGAACCCAGGTAGGCGCATTACTTTGTGTAATTTATTTCATCACCGCTGCTCTCAAAACGGTGAAGGAAAACATCGTGAGGAAACCGGCATGTCTTAGAACCAAAAAATTCGAAGTCATGTGAAATCTACCAATCCGCACTGGGCACGCGTGGTGGATTATAGCCCATCCCTCTCTTAGAGAGGAGGCCTGAGTCCCTACAGTGGGAACATTGACTAAATTATCCACTATTACTCGTCATCTCATCAAACAATTCCTTTTATGCCATATCATCCTTTACACAGCCCATCCATCATTTGTTTGGTCTTCCTCAACACCTATACCCCTCCGCACGAATGTTCAAAACTTTCCTCACGACATTTTCTTATTACAATATCATTATTTTTTTTATTTTTTTTATTATAAATGGGCTTGCTCTTGACTTCAATCTTGCCCTAAGGGCAGAGATGATGTCGACGATGGAACGAGCTTACCCAGTAGAAGCCTGTTTACTCGCGACTTAAACAGATTAGGGTTATATGAACTCGGAAAAACCGACGCAGGCAGGGAATTCCACTCCTTGGCTGTGCGCATAATAAAGGACCCAGCAAAGCGCTTCGTTTGAATGTGTGGAATGTCGACTAGGTATCGGTGATACCCTGCAGTACGTCTAGTCTCCCGATGGAAGAAGGGAGATGGTGGGATCAGTTCGTGGAGCTCTTGCGCACACTCTCCGAAGTACAGTCTGTAGAAGACCGACAGACATGCGACTTTGCGACGGTGGGCCAGTAGCTTGTATAATATGTTATATTTTATTCATTATTATTTTGCCTGTCAATAAACATTACTTACATCAATAACTATTGTTTTTATTCCCAGACAACGTCTGTTTTTCAATGGTTTAGGAATAAATGGCAGATGGAAACAGCTGTCTGGTAATTCTCCCACGATATAATACATTCATGTATTATTGAAGGCTGAAAGGAAAAAACCCACACGTGTAAAAGCTGTTTCCATGTAGCAGAATAAACATTTCATAAGTAGGTACTTAGCACAAGCTAATAATTAAACAGGTAGAGATCTTTATAATCTAGTACACTTTTTTTTTTGGTGGGTGGAAAATCATCAAATGACCCCCCCCGCTCTTGGGCAGAGCGAAGGGGAGTGTCAGACTTCTACTGACTAAAAACCGAACCCATGTTCCTTCTTTGCCCTTGTGCCGAGGCCACGTCATCTAGTACTTAAATCCGCGGCCCCGACGGGCGTCGGCCCTTGCCCTCCTATTCTAGTACACTTCAAATATTGATTGCAATTTTGTTTTATAGAGCGTTTGTCATTAATCGACGAATGTCAAACGCTATAATATTGTTGACATCAGTCTCTAAATGTAGGTATCTGTATAATCTTAAAAGTAAATGCAAGTTAGGAGGCTGGTATACTTAATAGCTTGTTCGACCGTACATGGTTGCTATGTGGTGGTTGTGTCTGTATGTGGTCCTGGGTTGGATTCCCAGGTCAGCCAAGTGTCCCGGGGCTGCGGAACTGTTCGGAAGAGATACCGCGGTCCTGGAACACAAAGGGATAAGAAGGACCATGTGTCCGTTTTAGTCAGTATTTCTTTAAGAGACAAATTTTTCTTCTTTAGTATGATTTTCTACAAACGATGGGGTATTGTTATTATCGTGTCCTGTTCTTATTTTGTTCAATACAGGAACTGATGGGTTCTACCCGAAGGTGTGTTATTTTTTTTTTTAATTGGTGTCTCAATTCTGGCCCGATACAATTTAGTTTGCCATCGACTCGCGAAGAAGAAGAATAAGTTTTTTGAGAACTAATTATACAATCTTCAGTTTAAAAATTACTATTACAAACGCAAAAAAAAAAACCTTTTTTACTTTACAAATTCATTAAAAACTTAATTCCTAAAGTTCTAAAGCACGTCATACCGTTTTCCCTAGTAATAGTTCAGCCATTGGCTTTACATTCATTACAGAAAGAATAAAACTGTAGTTTATAGTTTTGTTTCAGAAGCTTTTAAATTCATAGAAAACATTGCAAAAGTTTTCATTTTAACTACATAGTTTCGCATATTTTTGTTGTCTTCTGTCTGCTATTTGTTTGAATCTAGCTTTAGTTTTAACGGTCATTGACTTTTAGTTTGTCTTGGTAGAGCTTTGTACCCAAAGGGTGCCAACGTCTATTTGTAAGGCGCCGCTGTCCGTTCGTCCGTCCATCAGTCTGTCTGTCACGGGTTGTAACTCTTGTGAAACGAAGCGAACGGTAGACTCTCGTAAAATATAAACAAATAAGAAGAAATTTTAACGGTATAGTTAGCCTATTTTGTTAAATAGCTATACCTATTTTACTTATTTGTTTGCAAGAGTGGGGGTTAAGACACGCTTGCCTATTATAGGTTGGATTGTGAATGAGTGATCGGCCTTTAAACCTTCTTCGTTTATAGGAAAATGACACGAGTAGCTCTTACCAATACCATCTTCCAAAATTCACTGGCTCCTAAAAAAACTTGGAACAATGTAGATAATTATTTCAGTGAAGCAATAACTGGATCTAAAAGACGAAAGGTTAAAGTCCACATGTCCACTCCTATTGAAAAGTTTACACAAAGTTCTTGACATTCACACGCTACTGAGCACAAAATTTTATAAAAATAAATATAAGCAGTTTATCCCGCTCATATTATTTAGAGTGCACTTTACAGCGTGGCGACAAAATGGCAGCTATAGAATCTTCAATATTTTATAACAAAGTGAAGATAAGAGGACCGATGGACATGTACCAACACTGTGAACCCATTATTAACCTTCAGTTTTCTGTGCACACATTTTAAGGTAACTGGTACATTGCAGTGGAGAGGAGCGGAATAAGGTGTATGTTTTTCTAGGGCGTCCCAACCTTAATGTTAGCACTTGATGCTAACATTAAGGTCGGGACGCCCTAGCGATTAAGCTATTAAATTGAAAATATATTATAGTAGCTTGATGAGCTGGCCGTCTGTATATCGCGCCTGTGAGCCACTCCTGTTCAAGGGTCAGCTGTATATGGTGAGTAATGGGCTAGCTCACCGTCCGTCCGTCTTATGACGATGACAGGTCATGTCGATGGCGCGTTCGTGTTGCACGCGTGCCTCAAAGAGATTTCAGCAACATTGCAGGGGCCCGCAAGGGCCAACGCCTGTCGAGGCTGCGGGTTGTTCAAAGGAGATAACGCGGCCCCGGACACAAAGGGCTAAGAATGAACATGGGTGGTTTTTTGTCAGTAGAAGTCTGACACTCCCTACCGCTCCACCCAGAGCGGGAGGAATCAATGATGATTTCCCAACCTCCAACAAAGAACCCTAAAAATGGTCAGCTGGACGACTCTTTGCTCTTTCTCGCTCCGCTCTTGTAAGACGGGTAGCCTAAAGGGACGGAGTTTGCGAATAATTTTATGTCTTCACTACCTTTTGCTCCGCTTAGTTGGACAATTTTATGACTCATAATGTTCAAATATGCTCCCCATGTGTGAGCAAGAATTCTACTTAATTTAACATCATTGTCCCTAGTTGAACTTACTATAACTGTTTAAATATTCTTCTTTGTCCCTTATATTTTCGAGAATGTCACATTGGAATGAATGTCACAAATGTTTTTTGATGTTACAAAAAAAAAGCCTACACCCAAAAAAACGCTAAAAGAAGTGAAAAACAAAGCAGTGAAAAAATAAACTTGTAACTTATCGTTACCAAAAGATATGATCGTTTTGACCCATATTTTGCGATTATACCCATATTTTGCGATTATACAAGGGAATCAAAATCTATGCAGTACTTCCCGTGACAAACATTGTTGACAAGAAGCAATGTCTTACAGCATCTAAACATGTAGTTTAAGGCGGGGTTGCAGTAATTTTAAGATTTTTGAACCTATAAAAATCGAACTAAATACGAGTTTTTTAATAAATAAAAATCATTACATAAAAATTGAACATACTCTCTAGTAAATCGTAAAGATAGAATTGCGATTTAGAATGATCGGCTCGATACTTTTTTTTATCAAACATAACTCTAAATCACAATTTCAAACGTGTACTGCTAAGACATTTCATCATGAATTTATATGAAAGTTATATCAGTAGATAAAACTTTTTATTCTGAAGTAAATGGTGAAAACAAATTGTATAATTTCTTTATAGTTTTTCTCCAAGAAGCAAAAAACAGTCAAAATTTAGGCATTATATCGCTCGCGCGGCAGGGCGGGGGGCGAGGTCGTACGTACTTAAAAACAAAGTACTGCAACCTCGCCTTAATTACAAAATATCTACAAGCTTGCGGAACCCTCTGTGCGCGACTCCAACCTCGCACTAAGCCAATTCTTTCTTTATATTTCGGTACTTATATCGATGACTTATGTAATGCGGTGTAGTAACTTTCTCCTACCATTTAAAACAACATCAGTATAGTTAATAATACCAGACTACTTGGCAATGAACTAATGATACTATAAGTGCTATTAGAATCGTCTAGTACTTAGGTTTTAACATTTATTATTAAAAGTTTTGTATACGTAATCGTGTTTTCATTTGCCGTTGGTTTTTTCCTTCATTTATAAAAATGTCCCGGAAATCTATTGTTAATCTATATAAATAAAAAGAGAAGTCCTGACTGACTGACTGACTGACTGACTCATCAACGCCCAGCCCAAACTCTTGGACCTAGAAAGCTGAAATTTTGCACAGAGGTTCCCTTTATAGTGTAGACAAGGAATAAGGAAGGATTTTTCGAAATTCAACCCCTAAGGGATTTAAATAGGGGATGAAAGTTTGTATGGAAAATCGTCATTTTCACGCGGGCGAAGCCGCTGGCAAAAGCTAGTGTACTATATTATGTGAAGCATTTGATTCAGATTCATTTTGTAAATGTTGGTCTAGCGAGAATCTTACATACGTATGATTATTTCGTTTACCCCTTTAAGACTAGCCGAATTAAATCAAGAATTCAAAAGATTAAATCGGTCCATTCGATTCGGAGCAAATTGGCTGTGACAGACAGACATACACACGAGTGATCTTATAAGGGTTCCAATTTTTCCATGAGGAACAAAACCCTAAAAAGTACAAAATACAATTGGACATAATATCATAACATAACGCTAGTAATCCACGAAGGGTTAGGCAAGGGGGGCGAGGTCGTACGTACTTAAAAACAAAGTACTGCAACCTCGCCTTAATTACAAAATATCTACAAGCTTGCGGAACCCTCTGTGCGCGACTCCAACCTCGCACTTAGCCAATTCTTTCTTTATATTTCGGTACTTATATCGATGACTTATGTAATGCGGTGTAGTAACTTTCTCCTACCATTTAAAACAACATCAGTATAGTTAATAATACCAGACTACTTGGCAATGAACTAATGATACTATAAGTGCTATTAGAATCGTCTAGTACTTAGGTTTTAACATTTATTATTAAAAGTTTTGTATACGTAATCGTGTTTTCATTTGCCGTTGGTTTTTTCCTTCATTTATAAAAATGTCCCGGAAATCTATTGTTAATCTATATAAATAAAAAGAGAAGTCCTGACTGACTGACTGACTGACTGACTCATCAACGCCCAGCCCAAACTCTTGGACCTAGAAAGCTGAAATTTTGCACAGAGGTTCCCTTTATAGTGTAGACAAGGAATAAGGAAGGATTTTTCGAAATTCAACCCCTAAGGGATTTAAATAGGGGATGAAAGTTTGTATGGAAAATCGTCATTTTCACGCGGGCGAAGCCGCTGGCAAAAGCTAGTGTACTATATTATGTGAAGCATTTGATTCAGATTCATTTTGTAAATGTTGGTCTAGCGAGAATCTTACATACGTATGATTATTTCGTTTACCCCTTTAAGACTAGCCGAATTAAATCAAGAATTCAAAAGATTAAATCGGTCCATTCGATTCGGAGCAAATTGGCTGTGACAGACAGACATACACACGAGTGATCTTATAAGGGTTCCAATTTTTCCATGAGGAACAAAACCCTAAAAAGTACAAAATACAATTGGACATAATATCATAACATAACGCTAGTAATCCACGAAGGGTTAGGCAAGGGTGTACTGATTAGTACACCCACAATTCGTCAGTAATGTTTAGGTCCCATGTAAAATGGGGCTAGTCTTTTGCCACCAACCGGGCACAAATTCAGATTCCATGGCTGCTAATGAGAAATTCTTGATAAAAACACCCAAAAACACTTTGTTCGACATATGAATTGAAAACAGGCAGAGCAATCGTCTGTCGGGGCTGTGGGTTGTTCTAAAGAGATACCGCGGTGCCGGACACAAAAGGCTAAGAAAGAACATGGGGGTGTTTAGTCAGTGGAAGTTTGACACTCCCTTCCGCTCCGCCCGCAGAGCGGGAGGAGTCTTTTGATGGTTTCTGAAACCCCCCCAAAAAAAAAGCTGAGTGAGCGACCGGTACTAGCGATCACTATACTAAAGCAGTCACCCAAATTCAAACAGGGTTTTTTATAAAATTTGAGTATTTAACTCAGCTTGAGCAGTGGTGGCCCAGTGGTGGCGGCCCCGACTTACGAACAGTTGGTCGTGGGTTCGAACCCAGGCAGGCGCATTACTTTGTGTAATATAATTCATCACCACTGCTCTCAAAACGGTGAAGGAAAACATCGTGAGGAAACCGGCATGTCTTAGAACCAAAAATTCGAAGATATGCGACATCTACCAATCCGCACTGGGCCTGCGTGGTGGATTATAGCCCATCCCTCTCCTAGAGAGGAGGCCTGAGTCCCTGCAGTGGGAACAATTATAGGCTGATAATGATGAATGATAATGATTTAACTCAAATTTTATGAAGTTTTCCAGTTTGAAACTATGTACTTTATTATTTCTGTCTAATTTTTTTAGCAAAATATATGAAATCGTTTCATCCAAACACCATCAAAGTCTTCAACAAACGTTTTCTCCCGATTCAAACAGTTCCCGAAACCCAAAAGACATTATCAAACCAATCGGAAGTCAGACTGACCTGTTAATGAAGGAGTGACGTCATTACCTCCTTGTGTAACGACGTCATCGGAATCAGTGCTATTAGGCGCCGGGTGCTGCGAACTAAGGCTAGGTTCCTGGAATGGATGTTTTAATTTGTGAGAGAGTAGCGGGGAAAGGGATAGTTTAGTTTTTTTAAATTGTGGGCGAGGAAGGTCAAAGAAAAGACGGATGGATTGTGTGAGAAATGATATGAATGAGAAAGCAGTAAATGCCACCGTGACGTCTAACAGGGAAGAAGGGAAGAAGGAAACGTTTTGCGCCGACCCCAAATAGAATGAGAAAAGGGTAGGAAGGTTTGTGCAAAAGTAAAGACCAAAAGGCAATTTCGTACAAAAAATTCAGCTATTGTATGTACTGGTAATACCACTGAACTTTTGGATAACCTACAGGAACTAACGAATAAAGCAACAAAGGAACCACTGTTGATTTAGGAACACTATGAGAAAATTATAAGCATATTGAAAACAGAAACGAAGAAAACAAACGCAGAGAGTAAAAGAGTAATCTCAGATGAGACATACCAGTTATTCTAGGAAAGGAAGGAAACCGTCCCAAAATATCAGAACTCAGCAAAAAGATCAACCAAAACAAGACAAAAAAAAAACATTCCACATTAAAGAAATATAGAAAGAACCGGTGGAATAATTAAGTCTAAAAACTAAAACCCAACTACAAACGGAGGACTAAAATTATAATATAATATACATATTTGTAATGTGCTCTCGAAGACCTTTTATTTGATATCAAACATGTTATAATTATCTAATTTTATTTTTTTTCGAGGCTAGAATCTGACATTTAAATTCCGTCATAACAAAAATTTATAAAATTTATACAGCCTATGTTACCCGCACTATTCTCACGAATCTATTGACATCTCATTTATTAAAATACGTTCGGTAGTTTAGGCGCTACGGTGGAACATAGATACATACAAACATACATACATACATGGACTGCCAAAATCATTACCCTTCCTTTTGGCTTCGCCGTAGTCGGGTTAATAGCAAAAAAGGAATTGAACAGTAAAAAAGATTGGATACTAAAAGTAAAGAACATACATAATAATTATACAAACAAAAGAATATAAATAGGTACTAAAGGTATTATCGAAAGCTTTATCAAAGCAAATCCCAAAAAGAAACAACAAATCAAATAAATGTAGAAGATTCCGAGCCAATCCCTAAAATATTAAATGAAGAAACAATGATTATACTACCCGCTACTAGACACAAACCAACTCATTGCGAGAAAAATCAACACCTACTGGAAAAGAATCAATGATGTAATTAAAACTCGCATAGACAAGAGTATCCATATAACAAACGCAGCTAATGAACTTTATCAAAGCTAGTAAAGTGTCGTACCACTTTTTCGACCAAAAAACTAAGCTATTGTTATCCGATGTCCGGTTTTTCTGCGAAAATTTAAAATTTCCAAGCCACAGCAATTGGTTCGGCTTGGTAAGCGAAGCCTTTTTAGTTTTTTAAGCAACGCAAAAAGCGGTGAAAACTTTTGTAGTATTTTGCAATGAAGTAATGATTTTTATATTTTTCAAATACTATTTACATACATCTAAGCTGAGTTTATCATGTTATTTTTAAGTATTTGATTAAATATTTGTATCATTCCTGTACAATTTATCGGCCAGACCAAAATAATGAGGGGGGGGGGGCAAATATCGAACTATACGCGGGCGGAACCGCGGGCATAAGCTAGAATATAATAAACTGTTAAAATATGACGACAAATTCTTGGTCTTTAAATACACATTTTTTTTTATTATAATCATTTTACCTCATAGACTTTTATCAGATAAAAAATTTACAATCAGCTTCAAATCATCATCATCAGTCTATAATGCTTTCACTGCAGGGATATAATACACCACGCGGGCTCAGTGCGGTTTGGTAGATGTCACATGTCTTCGATTTTTTTGGTTTTAAGACATGCCGGTTTATTCACGATGTTTTCTTTCACCGTTTTGAGAGCAGTGGTGACGAAATAAATTACACAAAGTAATACACCTACCTGGGCCCAAACCCACGACTTACTTTTCGAAAGTAGGGGCCGTCACTACTGGGAAATAAAACATAACAAAACTAATATCCACCTCCATACAAAGAACTGTGAACAACTGCAACCACATAAACCATCACATCCCCAGGCGTAGACGCGCAGGCCAAATTCCCAAATTGGCCTGACATGATATACGGCTGCCCAAAGTTCCTAACTTGAGTCCTTGTGTTGGACATCCGGGCTCAAACTCCATCCATTAGCTGTAATTGGACGAAACCCTTTATAATGACTTTTAGAAAAAAAATTGAAGTGAGTTCACCGAAGTTTGTACTTTTGGGAGGAAGCGAAGCTTCGGTAATTTTATGCCGTCATCATCAGTTGAACCTTTTACGAACTATGTTGGAAGCTGCTTCCGACTTTTTGTGTTTTAATAAATGCATAATGAGCCTGACTGAACTAACGGAGGAGTTGGAATCAGCTTTGATTCCGATCTATTAGGGAAAGAAAGAAGAAAGAAAATTGTGTTTATTTAGCAACACAAGAATTTAAGTCGACGGATCTAAAGAAGAATGAATGGATCGTAGCAGTTGTCGTTTTATAAGCCCTTCGCCAAACGGCTTGAGTTTATGTAAAATCAGGTTTTTGCATGCCCGAGAAAACTATCAAGAACAGGTAAGATTCAGAATTTGTTTGTATTGTCAATTAAGAGTACAATCAACTGCTCATCAATGGTAATAATTGAACTGTGAAAATTACTCTAAAGTTGCGACACTAACGCGACAATAATGTCAAACTATCATGGAATTGATTGTACAGAAACAATTGAAACAAATGGCAACGTCGCGCGTCGTATGAAACACCTTTTGCATAGTGCGGAACATAATCTATGTTGAGATCGAAATAAATCCGAATGCAGCTGAATACCAGTATTTTACATGGAGCCTCCGACCTTCACAACATAGTTAGTACTGCGGTACACAATGCCGATACCAAAAGAATGCGCGATATGACCGCTAGAACCGACCAGATCGATTCCACGTAAAACCATTTATTCAAGGCCCGTCAGTAATTTGACTGCGTAAAGCCGAAGGATTTGGAGCACGTAACCGATCCCGGCCAGTTTATTACTGTTTATATCGTAACTTTGTATGCTTATTACTATAAACACCAGTTTATCGTGTTCAGACGTTATGGCTTTAGATGATATCGGAGAAAAAGTTCATGTTTTGTTAGCGGTGACGTTGAGGACCTCTTTGGCGTTTGAAGGGCTACTGAAGTCTTAGGAGTTTGTGGGAAGTTTGAAGAGGTCGGAATTTGTTTTGGGGAGGAAATAAGAAAAATTCAGTAAAGTTATCGATGGAAAGGTTGTATGACTGATAAGACACTTAGTCACAGTCAACCTCTTATCAGTCATACAACCTTTGAAACAAGAATTTTGGAAGACACTACGGTGTTCCAGATGTAACGGCTCCAATTTATAAATTGGACTTTGTGAGTTCAAACGTTAGTTTGGTTGTCGTCAAAATTACAGACAACAGATAGAAAAGGAACGCAAAGAATAGAGAACAATGGCAGAAAAATGGGGAGGCCTCATCTTCAATGGTGGATGGTTCCGGGATGTAATGATGATGATGAGTTTGAACCTAGGTAATGGTTAACTAGTGTAATTTTGTCATAATAATCTGAATCCATGTGAAATTCATCTACACAGATACCACTGGATGTATTTTGTTGCCTGAAAAAAATATGAAAAGAGGAAAGTCACTACGGCTCAGTCGTTCTCATAATAAAAGGGGGAATGGGGGGACGCCAGATCTTTGCAGTCGAGTGGGACAAAAAGGACTAACAATAAAAAAATGGTAAAGACTGGCTTGTTGATAGCTGAACGAGAGAGCCTGGGTTCAATTCCCGGGCCAGGCAAAGTGTAATTGGGCTTTTCCATCAGGAATTTCTTAGTAGCCACGGAGTCTGTATTTGTGTCCGGTTGATGGTAATAGGCTCGGGACATGGTACTTAAAACATAACTGGCGAAATAATGTGTGTACTAATTTGGTTCACCTCAACCGAGATTTGTTATGAATATAATTTGTAGAGAATATGTATTATTTTTGAAGCGTGCTGATGCTTAAAGGTTCAAAAGCCTATTAGGAATTACTTTTGAAAGGTAAACACATAGTATAATTCAGTTAGCAACTCAATTTAGTTATTAAAATTACTAATTAGGTTAGAAAATTAAGGGCACCGTGGGTAGATCACAAAAACAACCTATCTAGAGACCTTAGTTTCGTTTTAGTGAGGTATTCCTTGATCATTACTAATTGCTATTCATCCTTGGCTTTTCAAAATAGTATTAATTTGTCGAACCTTTGTGAAACAATTTAATTTAGATGGTTAACACAGTTAAAACGAAATTCTCTACCTCGCTGTGTCTGTCAAATGAAATTCTAGGTTTTCATTTTGACGCCTACAGTTATTACATTGAGAGGATTATTAACCCGTTTCGCATTCATATTTGGTAGAAAGGAGTTCGTATAGTATAATTTGTGGTTAATAATATTGTAAGGAATTGAAGGAGATGCCTTCAAAAAACAATTATAAAAGTCGACCCATGTCTGACGGAATGAAGTTGAATACGAGTCCTAGCATTTTACGGTGAGACTGGCTATCTGACCTCCACAAATCATTTGGTACGTACTGCATATTTTTTTGCTGATTACTGGTTGTTATATTTTGGAGTCACTGACTACCTGTAACGACTGCCAAAGATCTACAAATGCTTAACGTACTTTTCGAGGCATAGAGGCAATTTGGTATGTAAGTATGTATAGAACTTTCAAAAGAATTTTGAAAATCGGTCTATAATTTATTGACGGGGATATCGGTGAATACACATAAAAAAAAACAAAACACCTCCTCTTTTTTGGAAGTCGGTTAAAATGCTGCCATATTTCATCGATCAAAATGTTTAATACCCGAAAAACTGTCAAACCAATTCAAACCCAAACCATTTCACACCCTAACCATCTTAAGGAAACTTCCGTCACCCTTCACAACTACGACAATGACATCATTAGGTTCGACAACCACGTCATTCTGGTACGAACATAACTTACGCAGACAGGATAAACTCGGAAACTACAAAGTCGTAAACCCAATTTGACAAGTTCCCCAATCTTGACCGAACTTCGAGCTTCCTTGAGGAAGGGATGGCTGTAGCCAATGATAGGCGAAGGATATGCGATGTTTTAAACAAGGATGGGAAGCTCGTAAACCTGTTTGAAAGATGATGACAGCGCTGCCGATAAATAAACACAACACCACCTGTAGTCCCCGAAGTGTTGGATCATTCCCACTAGTTCTACTGCACAGTCCTACGATAGAACTAGTGGGATTTTTTCCCACTAGTTCTACGATTCAAGGTGGTACAAAATCGTAGAACTAATGGGAACGAAAAGTCAATGGATTTTTTCGTTCCCGCTAGTTCTACGATAAATGGTGTTACAAAATCGTAAAACCGTCAAAGGTGTACCTAATAGTGCACCCATCTTTCAATAAATATGTTTAAGTTTCATGTAACTGGGATCCAGCTTACTGCGATACACCGGTCGCAAATCTAGACTAGAATTTTCAGATGGAAAAAACCAAAAACACTTTGCTCGACCCGGAAATCGAAACAAGGACCTCAAACTCACAAGTGGCGCTTGCGACCACTAAACCAACGAGGTAGTCAAATAGCATTCAGTTTTTCAAATTGCAATGGTATACCTAAAATAAGGTACTCCTCAGCTTAACCCTTCGAGGATTTTAGGCGTAATGAAATAATGATGATAATGAAAAATTGGTTTAACGGTCACCTGCTTCTGAACTCGAAAATCTCAAGCAATTTCAGTTTTGTGAGCATGTTTGATTGCCAACCTTAATTGCAATGTATTGTTGAACAGAATGTAATCTTCACACATTTGGAGCTCAAAACAGGCATTAGGAAATAAAACGACAATTAATTAACCAGCTCTCAGAATCTTATCGTCGAAAATGTCGTGGGTAGTTTCTCCTTAATGGGTGTATTAATAAAGAGTAATCGGTATCAGTGTGAATGGATCTTGTAAACTGATCATTAAAATAACAATAGCATTGTTGTCTAGCCAATAATTACGGTTCAATAGAGCCGATGCTCTTTTGCCTATGTAGCTTGATAGTCCGATGACTATCAAGCTACATAGGTCTCGAGTTCAAACTATCACTTGCTTCGGTAAAGGATTTTTTTTTTAAATTTCAAAGTCAAAAATATTTATTTCAAGTAGGCCAGTAACAGGCAGTTTTGAATAGTCGAATTAAACTAACTGCGGCACTCAGAGATATCCAACGATTGCTCAAGCCGCCACCCAGCAAAGGCCTGACATAGTTTTGTATGACAAAACTGCCAAAAACCCTTACCAAGCCACGGCCCAAGCAACCACTGAAGCTCTCCGAGTGCGGCAGTAAACTACTTAACTACTGAAGCTAAATAAACTAAGCTACAGTCCCAGTCACAAGGTATAATAACTCGTGAGTGTACTGTAGTTGCCAATTCCAAAGCGTTGGTCTCATGAGAAGAATGGCAAGAAACTTCATGGACACTCTTTTAAAATCGTTTGGGCTTACAATATGTTCAAGGTACAAACATAATCTTGGTATAATACACACATGAAGACTATGCAGATTAATGTTTGAGATGGTCTTTTGAAGAAAGCACCACACAGATTTGAGTGGACCCGTCCAGTCAGTGCAAGCATTTGTCAGTTATCGTGTAGCTCGACTTATAACTCAAGGAGCTCAACGTCACGGCGAACATTACCAAAGAAAGGACATTTGGGTGGGTCGCTTATAGTACTCAAACTGCCAGTTTCCTCCATTGTGAGGAAACCAGCATGCTCGAGATATATGTCTTGATGGTACCTATGTAAAGGCCAATGGGTGGCATTATAAACGTTGACACTAACCACATTATAAATAAAATAGAGCTAGGACCTCTCCATACAACCATGGATAGTTTGTAACACCTTTAGGGACGCTGTCTACTTTTAGACTCGTCACTCGTCTGGATTTATACCCAGTTGTTGTCAATTAGCTCGCCCCCTTTTGCTTCCGTGGGATTTGAATGGACTGGTGTACTATGTGTGTGTGTGTAATCCCTCAAGGAAACTAGGTGTCATGTTATGTATAAAATTAATGAGATTGAGAACCGGCTGAACCGCTTGGTCTATAACGATCAATCATCTCAGTCCACTGTTGGGTGAAGGACTTTGCATAACTGCGTTACTGTCACTCGAAATCTTATGAGCCTATAATTTATCTTTGCAGATTATTGAGATTTATTGACCGGTACACTATTGTACCAGTTATTAAATCACTACTATTTGCTATTATCATGACTCTTACAAAAGTTATGTCTGCCTTGTTGCTCTAGTGTTTGTAGACGTGACTGGTGAGCATGAAGTCCTGGGATCGATTCCCAGGTTCTCAACTTCATTACCTCGACGTGGCAGAAGCTTTCTGGCAAAAGCTAGTATAAGTAAAAAACACGAGAATGCTGCTTGCTCGCTCTTTATTGCGTACTGTTGTCGTCTTTAATAAATACATATTCTATTCTATTCTATTCTATTCTATTCTATTCTTTCTGCCCTTGTCCCACGTTATTTGGAGTCTGCTCAATAAGTTATTTTTTTCCATTCCCTCCAGCCAATTACCTATTACCGACCCGGAATGGGCTTGCGTGGTGGATTATAGCCCATCCCTCTCCTAGAGAGGAGGCCTGAGTTAGACATTATAGGCTGATAATGATGATGAATGATATGCTTCTTTTTCCTTCATATATCATTCCTCACATAATCCACCCATCTTTTCTTCGGTCTGTTTCTTCCTCTCAATCATCAACATTTAAACTCATCACTCTTTAAAGTCAAGATCTACTAACTGGAAACTATACTTTAAAGTCCAAAATATTCCCAAAGAAATAAATAGCTTACAGTACACCAGCACCCTTAACAATGTTTCGCCCCACACCTGTTGCGAGCATGCACCAATTTTGTGACGAAAATGACGGATAGTGTGGACGCCACCCGATATATTCTGGGCAACAAATAGTCCGTTGATATACAGACCTGGTGTCACTTTTCGAAGTGCGTTTCCGAAACAGTTTTGGATAATAAATCTGGACCTAGAACTGTGGTCCGTTGATTTGTTAGTGTGTTTGTGAAAGATAAACGTTTGCGCGGTAAGCATTTGTTTTTTTGGTGCTGGATTGAATGATTTAGAGGTTTTTCAGTTAGTTTCACTGTGTGTTACCGTGGTTCAGTAGTAGAAAGCTGGCTACCAATGGTATGTGTTGTTCCTGTTCAGTAGGAACAATACACCATTTTTAGGTGGTTCTGTATTTCCAAGTAGCCAGTAATAATGATATTTATTCTAGGTATCGGTAAACTGCAAATAAGTGCAAGATAGAAACGGGAACAAGTGTGTAAGCAAAGGCTTTTAACGTTTATAAAATTCGATCTATCAGTGGTGCTTTGGCAGATTATTCAAGGAGTATACTGTCAAAAGTTTAAGACTAATATTTATGTTTGTACAATACTTTCAAATCGACGATAAAGACTAAATAAATACTATGAAAAGAAAAATAAATTTAGATTTAAATCAACCAGAACAAAAATGAACATCAAATCAAGATAAAAACCATTTTGCAAAAGCATTAGCCACTAAGACTGTTAATTACCGATAAAACTTAAATAAGTAATCATAAAAGTAATATTCATTTTATAACCTCTGTCATAATATTCGATCATATTATTATCATTTTAATATCTCCTAACGATCCTTTATAAAATATAAATATCGGTGAACCGTGAGTGATTTTTCTTGTATAGAGATTTGAACTTAAAAGATTCCGAATGTTCCTTTGATTGCAAAGTAATTGGGTTAATGTGAAGCTTTTTGTGAAGTTATGAGCAGGGTCGGTGGATACAATTATGGAGAGTTATCCATATAATATTAATATGTATATATCCATGACTTAACTTTATTAGTTAATAGTCGTAATTAAATTAGTTTTAGGCACATGAAACTATTTAGTGCAAAACTTGTAGACAACAATAAAAGCTTTTTATTTATTTTATATCCGTGACTAGACCCAGTTCGAAAAATCAAAATCTGGAGACGTACGAAGGTCATCGATATCGGAAATCGAGTTATGAACTCGAATTGAGTTGGGTGGGACACCTAAGCAAGGCACGGTGATGGCAGCAGGTCTAAGGACGGAAAGAGAAGTGTTGGTCATCCGGCGACGAGATGGGCACTTCGGCACTTTGTTACCATTGCGGAAATATAGAAAACATATTCACTCATTCTTTCTAGATTTTCTTTGACTTATTAGTGCAAACGAACAATTCGAAAAAACAATCTCATAAAGCAAGATCATCAAAACCTCAAGATAATTTTCGACCAATCTTTTCGCAAAAACCCACTAAAATCTGACCTCACCGGAACATTTTTTCCCCGACACTCCCTTTCATTAGTAAGGGTTTCCTTATCACAGACGGGTATAATTTTAGTTATTTATTACTTCGACCGAGCCACCGATCTGACTTTGATAATGTCACCTAAGTTATTAAGTGCTTTTCCACTAATAACTACGTAATATCAACGATTAGGGTTGTGTGTAATTTACGCAATAAAGATTACCATCGACGGTTTTCTACGTGTGGTCAAAAGTGCGTCGACTGGTGGGCGGGGAAAGTAATCAAAATTAATTGGAGCTGACTCTGTGTGTGTTGTGAAATATAGGATAATATTGTTATTCCTGTGGGTGTCTACACATTAATTTTAGAAAACAGGTGGGTTGTGTCAATTGAAGAGAAACTTTCGACCACAAATAGCTTTTATCATCATCATCAACATTTCAGCCGAAAGACATCCACTGCTAGACATAGGCCTACTACAAGAGTCGCCACATTGGCCGGTACCGTTGGTCTCGCATCCAGCGGATCCAAAAAACCTTCACCAGGTCATCGGATCACCTAGAGGGAGGCCTTCCATCGCAACGTCTTCCAGTTCGCGGTCGCCACTCCAGAACTTTTCTACCCCATCGGCCATCCATCATACGGCAAATAAATTTGTTAACCAGTAATTATTACATACTCCTTTGTTGGTCTAGTGGTTCCAAGCGTGGCTACGGAGCATGGGTTCGATTCCCGGGTCGTGCAAAGTGTTATTAGGTTTTTCCAACGGGAATTTCTCAGTAGCAGGCACAGAGTCTTGACTTGCGCCTGGTTGATGGCAATAGGTTCGCCCTCTATTAAATGGGACTTAAATTAAGTACACCACTACCTAATTTCCCTTTTTGTTTCTTTCTCCTTTCCTTCGAGGATTTTAGGAATGATGTTGCGTTACTAACCGAGATCTTTTATCATGGATTTAATATCAAATTATTCAAGTAATGTTCTTGTAACATTGACGTGAAATTGAGGTCTGTTTTCAACAGTGGATGTTTAGTTATATAATGTAAAAAAACTAAAACTAAGTAATAAGACGATAGAAGAAAATATTTGATTTCAGTGAGCGAGACAATATACTTATTGAGACAAACCTTTTAAAGGCAGGCTTTTTTATGTCAGGAATACTAAAACTAAAACCACACAGAAAATTAATAAAAATATAGACTTACATACAATAATAACATCATCTAGCCTAGCTTTTTCCTAACTATGTTGGGGTCAGCTTCCAGTTTAAGCGAACGCAGCTGAATACCAGCATTTTGAAGCACAGGACATGGTCATAAAAAAAAATTTCAAAAAAAAATGTCACAGAGAAAAACGCTTTTAAAAGTTGTTAGGTGTTTACATAATATTAGACTATACTTAAACATACCATATTTATTTATAGACATCGAGTATTTTTGTACAAAACCTGCAAGAAGTGACAGGGTCAAAACTAATAAGCTATTTATATGATAATTCTTCTTCCAGAACGGATATTGAAGATTAGACGGCATTTTATTAAACACGGCAGAAAAAAATCTAATTTGACAAAATACCTGATCAGATACCCCCCTCTTATTTGCTAAGACATAAGGTTAAGTTTTGTTTGGCAAGTTGTAAGTCACTTAGTATGCGACATTTATTTTAATGATACTATCTATGGTCTCGTTCCGTTATGTATTGCTCGAATAACGTTCTACTGAGTTTAATATTGTTGAAAATATCACCTGCATTTATCAATATTTATTACTGTGTGTTTGGGGTAACTAGAGTATTAGATTTGTAAGTTTATAGTAGTTCCATATCGTGAGGAAACCAGATTGCCTGAAAAATATTTCTCAACGGCTTGTAAAATCCTACCTTACCTCCTTGCTCCTTACTCCTCCTTGTCGTTCTTAGTACCTTTGTGCTCTTCTATTCTTTTTATGTATTTTTCTTTTTTTGTATTTTGTGTGTACATGAATAAATAAATAATAAATAAATAAAGTCAAGTCATTGTGTGTGTGCTTGATGTACTGACGTCAATTAAACAGTTTTTCTTTCTTTCTTTCTTTCAAGTAGTTCCAGTAGTGCTTTTCGTGATGTACCCCTAGTAAGTAAGGTGAACAACGTAGAACAATACACCTGTAATCATCGAAGGGTCTTGCTTTAACCTTTAACCACTGAAAAGTCTGACAACCAGTATTACTTAGTAGAATCATGTGATCTGATACAATACTATCTGAGTTGTTGAAGCAGTCACAAATATAGCGATTTACGGTGAGAGTGGAAGTTGAACTCAAAATAGTTGTGAAAAACATTCCATATGAATAGTAACATCACGCCTGTAAGGGTGTTAACCTTATAGTACACCCAACTGCCTCGTTGGTCTAGTGGTCGCAAGCGCGACTGCTGAGCGTGAGGTCCTGGGTTCGATTCCCGGGTCGGACAAAAAGTGCTATTGGGTTTTTCATTAGAAATTTCCCAGTAGTAGCCCGGAGTTTGGAAGTTGGTGGTATAATACCCCCGTGCCTCGGAAAGCACGTTAAGCCGTTGGTCCTGCGCCTGATCTCTCTCCGGTCGTGTCGGATTGCCGTCCCATCGGGCTATGAGAGAAAAGGGAACAGAGAGTGCACTTGTGCCTGCGCACACACTTGTGCACTATAATATCTCCCGCGCAGATGGCTAATCTCCGCTGAGATTGGCCGCCGTGACCGAAAAACGATCAGGAGGACTATTACTTTTACACCCAAATATTGCCAGTTAAGTTTAAGTCCCATGAAATACTCGGCAACCACACAAGTGCACAAGTGGAGTTACTTCTTCTTCTTTTCGAGTCTTCTGATTAAACTCTGTCCACCCAGTACGTGGCAACCTGGACGGCTCTATCATTTGCAGTGTTACTAAGAATAGAATAGAATAGAATAGAATAGATGTTTATTTATTTCTTTAGTTATTAATTGTTACAGTCATGTCACTTACAAATATATATTTAGAGGTAATTTTTTAGCGCAGTTTGTCCGGGGGGGGATCTTTTGCAACCTATTATTTAATTCTTATCGCACAAAGTCAAACTATATAAAGCAAGTGTGAGAAGTTACTAATAGACTAGGGAGTGACTGTACGAGTCAAAGCCTGTGCTGACGGGAGGGAGCCGTTCTCTTATGGAGCGGTTTGCCCCTCTCCGATTTGTTAATATATTCTATATCACCTATTCTTTTAGAAAAAAGGAGTGGATTAAATTGTCCATATCTCGTATAGGCGGGACCGGGGTCTTCTAGGCCGCTGATCGTCAGAGAAGTTAATTTTTCGATCATATCGCCGTGGAGATCGTGTGCTCGGAGATGCCACGGGTTCTGTCCAAGCATTTCCCAGAGGGTTTTGGTTTCGGTGCGGCGTAGGAAGCCACCTGCAGCTTTCAGTGCCATTCTGTACTGTCTTTCCAGTTTGGTCAGGTTGCTTCTGCTGTATCTCGGAAGTAGCTGAATGACTCCATAATCGAGTACCGGCAAAAGGCACGTCTGTATGATTAATAATTTTGTTTCTATGTTCACTTTGGATCGGTACCCTATGATGGAGTTCAGGGCGCCTCTTACTCGTTTTAGCTTTTCCACTCTTTCTTTTGTGTGCTTGTTCATGGACAGTCTCTTGTCAAATATGACACCGAGGTATTTTACTTCATTTTTAAATTCAATCCTCTCATTTTTCAATTGGATGTAGTTCCTGTATCCGCTGTTCATATTCCCTCGCCTAGGTCTTTTGTGAGAGAACATGATGCACTCTGTTTTGTCCACGTTGCATTGGAGGCCCCATCTCTTGTAATAGTCGGTTAGTTCCTCCGCAGCCCATTCTACACGCCTTGTGGCATAGTCTGGTTTCTCCGCTGCGTTAAGAATACACAGGTCATCCGCATATTGAGAGAGCATCTGACCTGCAATTCGTGGTTTTGGAATATCGGCGACGTATAAATTGAAGAGTACGGGTCCTAAGATCGAGCCTAAGAATAGTTTTTAATAAAGTGTTTCCGTCACCGTTTTTGAGAGCAGTGGTGATGAAATAAATTACACAAAGTAATGCGCCTGCCGGGGATCAAACCCACCACTTACTGTTCGTAAATCGCGGCCGCCACTACTTTGGCCACCGCTGCTTTCTGGCGTCTAGTTGATACAAAAAAAATCCAGGTATCCTTAAACGCAACAGTCGACCCAATCGCCGAGGGAAACAAAAGACGAACCGTAGAACCGTGCCTATCAATCCAGGGATAACCTAAGGGTATTAGGGCTGACTCTTATTTATTTCATGAGCGTATCTACCTATCCTTTCACGTATCAAATACGTACAGTCAAGCAAGCTAATAAGTATACAGGTAGAGTTATTTTATAATTCTATTACACCGAAAATATTGATGGCAATTTTGTTAGGCCACTTTTATCTTTAATCAGTATTTCTCTTAATTTATCAAGTCTAGAATCATGAAAAGTAATTTTAAAAATACTACAGGTTATTTACTAGCATGATACTATTTTGGATTTTTCAAATTTGATGTGATTTTAGAGTAGTGGGTGGCGCTTCGCTCAAGGTCGCTAGCATTTAGTGTCGCCTTAAGCGACTGATGCCAAACTTTGGTATCAGTCTCTAAATGTATCTGTATAATCTTAAAAGTAAATGCAAGTTAGCTGGCTGTATACTTATTAGCTTGTTCGACTGTACATGAACTTTGTGTAACATTTTTACCTTTTATATCGTCATAAACCGTAGATTTTGGTGGTCGATTTGTAAAGCCCGTTGGGTATTGCCGATGTATTGGATTTTATGAGCTTTTGATGTGATTCTGTAGGATCTATATATTTTATATTTATTTATTTTTTGTTTTAAAGCGTGAAGGTGGAAGATCTTTTAATTTGCATATTGTAATTAGTTGGTGAAATAAAAAACGCGTCGTTGGTCTAACGGTCGCTGGCGTGACTGCTGAGCATGAACTCTTGGGTTCGATTCCCAGGTTAGGTAAAGTGTTATTGAATTTTTTCATCAGACTTTGCTCGGTAGGTAATTGTCACGGAGGCTGAGTTTTTACCCGAATGATGGCAATACGCTCACTCTCAATTACCTGAGACTGTTACTTCAACATTTCCTGTTCAGGTCCTGTAGTGAACAAACATCAGAACACGCAGGGCACAACACTAAGTGTCCCATCGTTTGTGGAACAGTACCACATTTTCACTTCAGATCAGGTTTTCCTTTTTTACACATTTTGGTATTTTGTTAATTAACGAAGTCAGAGGCCCATGGGACCCAACGGAGCTGCGTGTTGTTCGAAAGAGATACCGCAGCCTCGACACAAAGAGCTAAGAAGGAACATGGGTGGATTTTAGTCAGTAGAAGACGGGCTACCGCTCTGCCCAGTCATTTAATAATTCCCGCTCCTTAAAAAAAAAGAGTCCCATGGGCGACATGTAAACTCTGAAACCGGGTTAGGCACTAATTACACGAAAAAGAAAGAAAGGATAAATCTTTCTTAATTTTTCTAATTTCTGATACAAAGTTTCAAAGAATCAAAATATTTTATTTCGCATTAATAGGCACTTACAAAACATCGACAAAAAAGGTGCACGGTGCAGGTTAGTCGTTTCCTAAGGAGAAGAACCGGCAAGAAACTCCATGGTAACTCTTTTAAAATGATTTGGTTTTAAAATATTTTTAGCATCTAGGAATCTATTATGGCTTACAATGTTCACACATTCACAAAACACTTTAAAGTTTCCCTTTGAACGACAATCCATAAAACTAAAATTTTCTAACTTCAAAGTAAAACGACTGTATTTCGTTACTTCGAAGTTCGAAATACCGAAGTACGGTATACAGAAAGTTCGTGAGTCCGAATTACGTTAGTCAGAATGTACGCTATGACGAAGTACGGTATTCAGAATGTACACTATCGCGAAGTACGGTACACCGAAAGTTTGCTACTACGAAGTACTGTATTCAGAATGTACACTATCGCGAAGTACGGTACACCGAAAGTTTGCTACTACGAAGTACTGTATTCAGAATGTACACTATCGCGAAGTACGGAACACCGAAAGTTTGATATGACCAATTACTCAATAATTATGAGGAATATTAATCATTAGAGAGTATTTCGAATTAGTCAAGTATTATAAATGATGATTATTGTGCAAATAGGTTTTACAAGTCACTCCATTTATAACTCAAGAACGGCTGGACGGATTTAGCTGAAAATTGGTAGGGAGGTAGCTAAGAACCAGGAGAGGGACATAGGATACTTTTTTTTTTTTTTTAGGTACGTAGGGTAGTAGGTAGGGTAGTAGGTTGGGTAGTAGGTAGGGTAGTAGGTAGGGTAGTAGGTAGGGTAGTAGGTTGGGTAGTAGGTAGGGTAGTAGGTAGGGTAGTAGGTTGGGTAGTAGGTAGGGTAGTACGTAGGGTAGTACGTAGGGTAGTACGTAAGGTAGTAGGTAGGGTAGTAGATAGGTAGGTAGGAAAAACGCATTGCTACGCATGCGCGGGTTCAGCTAGTCTACTGAATAAAAAAAAAAAAAGTTAATTTAGTTTTTTTTTACCCTAAGTTTTAAGTTTATTTTGAATAGATTAAAATGCTTTTACTTATTTAAATAACGATTTTTTTATTTCAGTAGCTATAGTCACTGTTTTAGGTCATTATCCTCACATCGTGTACATTTCGAAATACTCTCTCAGAATCTCGATGAGGAATATTCTCATTTATTATTGAGTAATTGGTGGTTAAAGAGTATCTCCTGCCTCTCTGTTTAGCATTTGTGGACTACGAGAAAGCCTTCGATTCGATCGAGACTATCATCATTTATAATACTTGACTAATTCGAAATACTCTCTAATGATGAATATTCCTCATAATTATTGAGTAATTGGTCGTATCAAACTTTCGGTGTTCCGTACTTCGCGATAGTGTACATTCTGAATACAGTACTTCGTAGTAGCAAACTTTCGGTGTACCGTACTTCGCGATAGTGTACATTCTGAATACAGTACTTCGTAGTAGCAAACTTTCGGTGTACCGTACTTCGCGATAGTGTACATTCTGAATACCGTACTTCGTCATAGCGTACATTCTGACTAACGTAATTCGGACTCACGAACTTTCTGTATACCGTACTTCGGTATTTCGAACTTCGAAGTAACGAAATACAGTCGTGAAAAACACCATCGGAATTGCAAACTCCATTAAAATTGAAGAAGAACAATTCGCCAGCAATATTAGTTTATTGCGTCGTGATTTCAGTCCACGTCTCTGGCTGTAGCACGTGACTGGCTCCAATAAAGGAACTGGCGTGAAACTTTAAACGCAGCCTGTCTAGGAAGGCTTTATTTATATCTGTTTGTCTGTTTGTTTAGCGGGATGGACGTAATTTGTGTTTGTTTTAGTGTTTTCTGATTTTGGTAGATTTCGTTTGGTTCTGGTTTAAATAAGCTTGTTGAAAAGTCTAAATGAAGTGAGTTTATCGTCGGGACTGCGGGTTGTTCGAAAGAGATACCGCGGCCTCAACACAAAGGGATAAGAGGGAACATGGGTGGTTTTTAGTCAGTAGAAGTCTGACACTCCCTACTGCTCCCAGAGCAGGAGAAGTCATTTGATGATTTCCCACCCTCCAAAAATAAAGTGAGTATTTTCGAATGTCAATAGCAAAATACGTGGGTTATGTGGGTTTAAATCCACACATTATTATTCACTTTGTAGCGACTTTGTATCTATATACGAACTACACTTTGAGGACTTCATACAAATAAAATCGCGCAATGCAGACTTCTCTATTATTATTTATTTATTTATTTATTTATGCACACACAAAATACAAAAAAAAGGATAAAAACATAACAAATAGAAGAGCACAAAGGTACTGCTTATTTCAAAAGAAATTTCTTCCAGCAGACCTGCGAGAGGAAAGTTTGATTAGAAATGTAGACACAGTGTGTAAATAAGACTAACAAGATTTTAATTAAAATTAAGAACAAAAGTTACCAACTTTATAACAAGTTTATTTAAGAGACTAGGATATAGATTTATACAAAAGTCAGTTTATAGCATCACTAAGTATACCACTAAATGAAGAAGCTTTCTAGTATGAGGATTTTCCCTTTTGCCACTTCTTTTTCCAAGCTAAAATACAAGGAAGTATCGAAGAATGGGCGTTTTCATGTCAGGGTTGCGGGTTGTTCGAAAGAGATACCGCGGCCTTGACACAAAGGACTAAGAAGGAAAATAGGTGGTATTTAGTCAGTAGAAGTCTGACACTCCCTTCCGCTCCGCCTAGAGCGGGAGGAGTCATTAATTTTCATGATTTCACTCACTCCAAAAAAAGGAAGTGGGCGTTTTGGGGGACTGTCTCTTGTAAACTTAAACATTCAAAATGAGCTGTTAACAGCCTATTTGAATAATTAATGACTTTTGACGAGGAACTTTACACCCAATTACCTGTATTGATTAAAAATTCAATTTGTGATGCCTCCATTACCAAGTTCGCTGGAGCATTATGTTCTTAGTTAAATCATCGCAGTCTGAGAGCAGTCTAACCTAACATCACGCCTGTAGATTCCCGAAGGGTTTGGCAGATGTGTATCTAGAAGTACGCCCATATTTCATGTAATAACCGTCTTGATTGCCCGCTGAACATAGGCTACGTGACGTGCAACAAAACTGTATATGGCGCCCTCTAGCGGATAAAAAAAACGACGCTGAAAAAGTTTGAAACAAAATTTTCAGGATAGACCAAAAGAAAAGCCGTAGTCACACGTTATTAAAGTGTTTAGGTTGGTACCTATAACGTGTGACTATGGCTTTTCTTTTGGTCTATCCTGAAAATCATGTTTTACGACTTAGCGACATTCGTTATAGCGTTATTAGTGTTATAAGTTCAATTCAATTTGTGATACCTCCATTACCAAGTTTGGTCTTGCATTATTAATTCTTAGTTTAATCATGGCAGTCTGATAGGTAACTTGGCTAGAGTAGCAACAGCAAAGTTGTTCCTTATCAAAAAAATCAAAACATCGTTCCAAAGGGTTAGGCAGAGGTGTATCTAATACTACATAACACCCACATTTCGCTAGTTTTAGGAAGTTATGAATATAAATGTGGATGGATGGAGAGGGAGAGGAAGACCAAAGAAAAGATGGATGGAGTGTGTGAGGAGTGATATGAAGGAAAATGGAATAAATGATAACGTGACGACTAACAGGGCAGAATGGAAGGAAAAAACGTGTTGCGCCGACCCCAAATGACATGGGATAAGGGCAGGAAGATGATGATTTCGCTAGTTTTAGGGTGTTGTTGTTATGTTATTTCGTTCCAAAACGTTAAAGTGTATTTTATTTAACGTTATCTCCATCGGTACAACTTTCGCTTTAAATATAAAATCTTTCACAAGCAAAGCCACGTCTCTTAAAAGTATGAAACTATCATTTTGATGCGATACCTCGAACGAGACGCCGAGAGGGGATAAAGCTACAACTCATTCAATTTTAAAACCTGACCTGCTTCTTACCTCAAAAATTTAAGCCTCTATAAAGCCGATTCTGACTCACCTAGTTTAGGCTTCACGTAGTTTCGGTCAGTAGGTTTATGAGCAAAAGGTTAACTTATAACCACGAGTATTTACTTTATATGCTTCACTTGGGTATTTAAAGGCGAGTGGATAATTTTGTTCTAGTAGTGTTTGTGCTAAGAGAATCTCGTAAGTTAAGCAGAGCTCATCCTCATAGCGGAGATGTTGTCTAGCATGCTTCCGTACGCCCTTTACAGTCAAAGTAGAACACCACTTTTGTTATACACTGGTTCTTTGTTTGAGCCAAACCAGCTTTTTTATGTTAAATCATCAAATGACCCCTGCAAGGTACACTGGAAGAAACCGATATCCAGCAGTGGATTGCGACAAGGATTGATTTATATCGTCATCACCATCACTTCGGCGGCAAACCACCTGAGTTGAGGCTGCATAAAAAGAGCTTACATGCCAAATAATAATATCATCTTTGAAGTACGTCAAATTCCCACATCCCTTTCCAGTCCAAAAACCCAACAAGTACAAAACTCAACCTCAAAACAAAAACATACAAAAAGCACTTTTCCCCAAACACAAAGACAAAGACAAACGTCCACAAATCTTCCGGATAACAACACACATCCCGATTTTTCTTCCTCACAATAAAACCCCTCATTCCGTATTCCTTTCGATTCAAACATGTAAAATCTTCCACTTCATTTAGCCGACGTGGAATCTACGCCATTAAGACATTCAAGAAACAATTTGGCAGACTTGGGTTCAGATTCGATTTACAACCTTAAACTTATCAATCAAATAACAAAGACCCCACCTTAAGACGAAGAGATAAAGTCTAAAGTAGGCTCAGTGTGGTGCATTAGACAGGAACGCGAATTCAAAATGGGGCCAATGAGAATGTTCGCCGATTCTGTTCGGTTGAATGTTTACATGTGAGAGTTCGAGCGACTTGTAACGCTATTATGCTCTAATTACTGAACTAGTCTTTCAGCCAACTATTTCAGAAAGGAAATTAGGACTAATAGGTAACTAAACTGGTTGTAGGTAACTACGAAACATTTTCGGATGAAAGGAATCTCGTGTTAGTGAAAATGAAATTCGAAAACATAACATGTTTTGGGATTTTAGCAAAAATACTTGTAATAATTCTGCCATAACATTGTACCTATATCTTTGACAGTCGTTACGAGAAGTCTCCAAGGGATACCATGTTACTCAGTACTAACTAGGTTGTGGATATCATCAGACAGGCAGTCGCTTCACGTAAAATGCATGTGCTCAGCCGCATCGGGTTAAACTGGAAGCCAACCCAACCAACCAACCAATATAGTTGAGAAATAGGCTGTGGCGGGGCAGATGATGATGATGACTTGTCATAATTTCTTAAGAAACATTGAATAAGTTTGTCAGGTACGGTATACCTCGCGCCACGTAAAAAGAGCGCTGAGCGCAGTGGAGGGGATACTGTTGCGCACGTTATACAGTCGCGTTCTGAAGTACTAGACTACTGTGACTGTGTTAAGTGTAATTGTAATATTGTTAGAATCCTAATTCAAATTTCAATAGCTCCTTAGTACTTTGGAAGAAGCTGAAATTTTAAAAAAATAGTCATGTTTGACATAACTGTCAGCGTTCTTTTTACATGGCGCGACCTATACTATTCGTGTGGACAGTGACAGAGTAGCGGCTAGCTCGCCGCCCGTCCGTCTAATGAGGACGACAGGCCGTGTCCACGGTGCGTTCGTGTTCCACGCGCGCCTCATAGAGATGTCAGCCACAATGCAACATGGAAGGGCTCACAAGGGCTGACACCCGTCGGGGCTGCGGGTTGTTCGAAAGAGATACCGCGGCCTCGGCACGAAGGGCTAAGTAGGTACATGGGTGGTTTTAGTCAGTTGAAGTCTGATACTCCCTCCCTACCACTCGGTCCAGAGCGGGAGGAGTAATTTCATGATTTCCCACCCCTCAAAAAAAAATGTATTATTCGTGTGTCAAAATCGTTTTTTTTTGTTTGAAATTATTCTTAATAATATCGTAACTCTATCACTCTTTAAACTTGATTGTCTTTACCGCTAATTTAATGTATTGAAGTGTTGGTAAAGGTATTTTGTACCCTTGTTTCCAGCTAACCAATTTACTAATAAAAACCTGTACCAAGAATTCGGAACACGCTTTCAGAAATATCAGACTGTTGTTGCAGTGTGGTTTGGAGTCAAAACTTTTGTTTCGTATCTAAAAAATTATTGGAACAAAGAATTTTCGAAAGTGCTACATCATTCAATGTTGTAACAGAGATATCCAATTTGCCAATACAACGTTAAACAGTATGTATGTTCTGTTTAACGTTACTATTTCTATTAATTTTCCTTAACTACTATACAAGGGAAATTTTAATTACAAATATCACATTTGCTTATTATGTACACATTTTTAGAGTATTATTATAATATGTACAGTCCTCGTGGAAAATCAGCGAATAACCCCCCCCGCTCTTGGGCAGAGCGAAGGGGAGTGTCAGACTTCTACTGACTAAAAACCAAACCCATGTTCCTTCTTCGCCTTTGTGCCGAGGCCGCGTTATGCCTTTCTTCCGCAGCCCCGACGGAATGTACAGTCTTCCTTATAATGTGATTAGTGCTTAGGCACTAATTATGTGATTAGTACCTAAGCACTAATCACATTATAAGGAAGACTGTTTAACACAAGGTTAGCCTTGTGTTAAAGTTTTTATGCCGCTCATGGGCCCCTGACTTGACTTTACATGCCGTCGGGAAATATCTCTAGGCATGCGTTTCCTCACGATATTTTCCTTCATTGTGGCTAGTAACAATAAATAGATAAGGTCATAAATAAATATGCACATGTTTGACCAAGACGACAGGCCTTTATGAAATACGATTAAGATTTTAGGTAAATGTATGTAATAATTATCTACTTTTTACATTTATACATTTGGTTCCCCACACTTAAAAAAAAGCCAATAATTTACTAGTCATTTTAAAGAATCGAAAAGAAAACAATATCATTATCTCCAACAAATGTTTACTTAAAATGTCTGTAAGCATGCTATGCCTGAATAGAATTTTGTTGCTAACTGACACACTGGTGGTCTTAATGGAAAGCGGAGACGTTCTGTTGATTGATATGATAGAAGTGATGGGAATTGTTGCTTCTGACTGCAAAGCTTGGTTGGAATTGCGTTGATAGATTTGTAATGAAAGAGCAATGGGAAAGCTTTTAGCCGAAATGTATGTTTGGTACAAAATAACGCATTGATGGTTTAATCAACTCAGACTATTACACCTGGACCTTTGTCCAGGTGTAATAGTCTGAGGTCAGGTGGGGTGAGGTGTCTGGCGGTGTCACTACCAATCTGTTCCAGAAACCCTTTCAAAGTCGTTTGTCCATCAGATCTAGGCTCATGTGACTGCTATTTGCCAATTTGTGGTATCCACTTCAGGATGTCTGCATAATTGGTCATCAATACTTTGATAAAATGGTCAGCCCAATTCCATATTAGCCGCGTTGCGAGACCCGGTTTCGGTCCCAAAGTAAACCAATTTTAGTATGTAACCGAAACCCGATTCCGCATATGAGCATTTAAGAAGTTACAAAGCAACAGAGACTCATTATATAAAGAATGCATAACACTATCAAAACTTGCAACTACACCGCCTAACATCACATTTGGCTTCGACCCATCAAATCCGCTGCGCATCGTAGTAAACAGTGTGTATACAACCGTGATTTCACTGCGGTTGTAACAGCTGGTACGTGTCCTGCTTTATTCCACTTTACTCCACCTATGTGCTTACATCTTTGTTAAGTACTGTGGTATTAAAATATATAGAAAAGAAAGATGAAAGATTATCGGTCTGGCTTACATAGAAAGGAGATGACTGCTGTGATGACGAGCAATAGAGAAATATGGAAGAAAAAGACATGTTGCGACGACCCCAAACAAATTGGGATAGGGACAGGAGAATGATGATGATAGCTTACAACGTTGTCTCATACCTAATAGAGTAAGATCCCAGGGCCGCCAGACGTTACGTATTTTCTGAGGAAGGAAATGTGGACGATTGAGTAGTGTTAGTATGAACTAAGAGCACACTACTATCAGCTAGCTTGCTTGGACGGCCAATTTTCAGGTATCAGGTCATCAAGGTACACAAAAAAATTACTTACTTCACGTATTTTCTTCAAGCTGATTTTTAAGTATATATATTTTTTTTTTTTTTTTTAAAAACGTTGCCCCACACTAGGAATTTCTCCTGTATCGTGGGTGCGTTCACAAACATAGAAAGTCACATACACAAATACCCAGACCCGAAACAACTATCTGCAGGCCATACAAATATTTGTTCCGTGCGGGGATCGAACCCGCGACACGCAGCGCAGCAGTCCAATCGCTTAGCCACTGCGCCAACCGTGCCGTGTTGTAGGCAATATCCTTAAAAATAAGTTGCCAATACTCCCAGACACTTCCTAGCGGCCGTTTTGCTTAACAGACGCTTTAAAGTTCCCAAAAAGTTATAGACCTCCGCTGGACTCATTCGGTGGGCATTCACCAGGATCTGTCCATTGCCTGTGTCTTCAGAATTTTGTTGAAAACGTTGCTTTCAACGCTCGGCTGCATTTTGGAGCGCCTGCCCAATATAGCATGGCAAGTATTAAAACATAAGGGGTTTAGTATTCTTTAAAGCATCTGTTAAGCAATACGCCCGACGAAAAGTTTCTGGGAGTGTTTGCGACTTATTTTTAAGGATATTGCCTAAGCCCGTCGGGGCCGCGGATTTTAGTACGAGATGACGTGGCCTCGGCACAAGGGCAAAGATGGAACATGGGTTCGGTTTTTAGTCAGTTACCAGAAGTCTGACACTCCCCTTCGCTCTGCCCAAGAGCGGGGGGCGGGGGGTCATTTGATGATTTTCCACAAACCAAAAAAAAAAAGGATATTGCCTAAAATAAGAAAATAAATAAGACGTAAAAATCAGCTTGGAGAAAATACGTGAAGTAAGTAATTTTTTTGTGTACCTTGTTGACCTGATACCTGAAAATTGGCCGTCCAAGCAAGCTAGCTGGTAATAGTGTGTTCTTAGTTAATACTGACACTACTCAATCGTCCACATTTCCTTCGTCAGAAAATACGTGACGTCTGGCGGCCCTGGGATCTTGGACTATAAGAATGATAGTGAAGTGAAGAATAATTAAGTTGCATCCGGTTTGGACTGGAACCCTTAAAAAGTCGCGAAGGTTAGGTACTGGTCGGATTTTCTAATATAGGGATATACCAATTCGAATTTTGCAGCTAACGTTTGAGTTTTTACAATTCTGGAATAGGGGATCGGACTGACTCAAAAAAAACGATTCTGTTTAGTCCGTCAGTTAGATTATCGAAAAATATTGGATACGTGTTTTTTGTTTTATCAAATTAATAAAAATTGACGAAGATAAAACGCGTCAAAGATCATGGAGTGGGGCTTGAAACGTCACTTGTAGGTTAAAAATGTACTATCATATGACGTCACACCAGTTTTCTAAGCACTGTATCGTCTTCATTTTTTGTTTACGTAAAAAAAGAAAAAATACGTGTTCAATATTTTTTGGAAATCTATCTGACGGACTAATTCGTTTTTTTTTGTCCGATCCCCTATTGAAGGAACTTAGTGAAATTAGAAAATCTCTTATCAGTTCCTTTTCACCCTAATCAATCAAATCAAACTATTATCATAACTGGCAAATGGTAGGTGTACTTGTCAAGTATACCGCAGTCTTACCGATTGGGGATTGCAAGATGTAGGTACTATAAATTGAAAAAAAAAAACGAAGAATATTTAAGCAGTATTTGAATGAAACTGGTAACTTCGATTATTATATTGATAGTCATTATCGTCATCATCAGCATATAATGTTCGCACTGACTCAGGTCTCCTCTCTAGGAGAGGAATGGGCTATAATCCACCACGCGGCCCCAGTGCGGGTTTGGTGGATGTCACAAATGTCTTCCAATTTTTTGGTTCTAAGACATACCGGTTTTTCGTCGGGGCGAAGAAGGAACATGGGTGGTTTTTAGTCAGTAAAAGTCTGACACTCCCTTCCGCTCTGTCCAAGAGCGGGAGAAGTTATTTGATGATTTCCCAACGCCAAAAAAAAAGACGTACCGGTTTCCTCACGATGTTTTCCTGCACCGTTTTGAGAGCAGTGGTGATGAACAAAGTAATGCGCCTGTCTGGGTTCGAACCCAGGACTTACTGTTCGTAGGTTGGGTCGTACTGCAATCACTGGGCTAACACTGCTCCTATTGATAGTATTTCACTTTATTCCACTGGTGGAACTTATCGGGGCAGAGTAGAACAAATCCCTGTCGTGACCTACTGCCGTTAAACATTGATACTCATATTGCAAAATTTTACACGAAACTAACCTGTTCGATGGTGGATTGGCATAAGGGTGAAATTGCTTTATTTGTTTTACGAGTTATGCTTTATTTCTTTTAAAGGGTTGTAGCGGAAACCTTTAGTTTACCTGCCGGTGTCATCAAACCTTCGGAATCCCGCTTGTAGATTTTGACAAATGTTATGTTTTTTGTAGATAGAAACCTGGCCTACTAAGAAGTATCGAGTTTTTAATGACTGGGATGTGGTACATGAGGTCCTGGATTTCAATTCCCGGATCTGGCAAAGTGTTGTTGAGGTTTTTCATCAGGAATTTTTCTGTAGCAACCACGGAGTTTAGAGTCCCCACTTCAAATCAAATTCAGCTTCAATTGGTTAATCTGGAGATGGACCCTAGACCAGTTCGAAAAACACTAGGCAGACGTATTGAGGGATTTTAATTTTCGTTGAATAATAAGGTGAATAAATTTTTGCAACCTTTATTAAATCTGTATTCATGTTTGCCTGACCATTTATCACAAATTAATATACCATCTTGTATGCGGTTTTGAAGTCTGTCACTTTTTTACTCATAAACCATAACACCCTCTAAAGTAAAATACAAAGTATTTATTTTAATACCTCATTAGTGTGCACATCATATTTGCATAATAATTTAACAACATAAAATCACCATTTTACAATGTAAACTTGTTTACTTTGACAGCGCTATAATAAAATTAAATGTTTATTAAAATATAATTTTTATAATCTAGACTTTAATGAAAAGCTCAGTAAACAATCAAATGAAGGGTATAAGTGGAAAACATAAAATAAATAAGTACAGAAGGTCAGTTTCATAGTTATAACTACTTTAGAACAGAAATTAATCAGAAAAGAATAGCGGAGGAATATAAACACTTAATTTGCACTTTTCTTCAGTTTAGTACGACACAGAACAAAAAAATAGATCGAATAGGCACAAAGGGACGTATATACAAAAAATATATATAAATGATAGGTACTTATCGTTTCGATTGCACATTATACAATTATGCCTGGGGGAGGTTAAAATAAAACAAAAAAGTACATCTACCTCTAAAATTTATTTAAATTACATTAATTTAACTTTCAAAGCAGGCATCTTTCGGGCACGCTCGTTGTATCATAGACCTCATCCATCGCTTTCTATCAGCTGTGATCGAGGTCCAGAGCAGGCAAAGAACAATAAATTAAATCAGCTGTTCCTTAGAAAATTTAATTACTTACGATATTGTTAAGACATGATTGTACCTACTTACTGCCTATTTCTTATTATTGTTGACCTTATGCATAATAACTACCCATAGCGTTTATAACTATTACCTGGACATCATAATGACTTTAAGACATATTTTTATTGTATTCTATTGTGCTATTTATAAGATTTGACCCAATTTATTTATTATATCAATCTAACTAATGTTCAAAAACTCAACAGCAAACCAGCATTGTGCTTTGCAGTGCCCTGACAGGGTTCATGTACAAAAACCGACAGTATTGTAAAATGTGTGATGAGCATGAGAGCAAATAAATAAATAACACCGGTTCAACTGTTAGAAACAGTTTATTTTTTTACACAACGCGTATATTTTCACCGGTTTGCTGAACCTTCTGTACCTACTTATCAGTGGTTAAATGGCTTCCAGCAAAACGTATTTATATAACTAACAATAAAATGAACTGCATTTATTATACTTGCCACAATCAGAGCAATCAAAAGGGTTTATTAAGTTAATGAACAAACAAAGGTTAATTAAAAGCTCTGTACAATACTTCGATTTGCTTGTGGCTTTACTTGGGTTAAGTTGATTTTTTACTTTAATTTTATTTATAGACCACCTACAGGTATCTTTATCCTTTTTTATGGTTGTGACATCATAAAATGAGTCCCCTTTTTTCTGGGCGGAGCAGAAGGAAGTGTCAGACTTTAGCTGACTTTCATGTTTATCTTAATGCCCTTTGCGCTCCAAGGCCGCGTTGACTCCTTCGAACGAATTTCGCAATTGGCTCTAGCGGGCTTCGTTACAGCTATACCCGACAATTTCATCAATGGTGCTCTGACATGTCCACTTTGTGCACGGAGTTTCTCGGTTAATATTGGATATGATAGCCACATTAAAGATGAGCACAGAAAAGCTCTCGACAAGTTATACCGTAGAAAGTGTGCATGAGGTGGTTTCAGCCATTTCTGTGACTTCTCCACGCTTAAGTTTTACACGTTGCGCGTTGGCTCTAAAACTAAAAACATGCCAACATTACAATAATGTAAGTAGGATTATCAGAATAAATTCTGATATCAATAAAACAATAATTAACCACAGTCATCATCATCATCATCATTTCAGCCAAAAGACGTCCACTGCTGGACATAGGCCTCCCCATGGCATTTTTGGGGGGGTTTGCCACAGTAATAATTTGCAATTCCCACCTTACTCGTAACGTAAACTATCGTATATTAAACATGATTGTTCCAAAAAATATATCAATTTCAATTCAGACATTTTGCCTCCGATATATTGTTGATCGAACATTGCGAGCGCGTTGTACCTGCAGTTGTGTTTCAGGTCAATTGTAGTTGCGTCGCATTATGCGAAATCACGGAATGTGAAGGCAGATCTGATAGGTATAGGACATAAGAAAGAGCGGGAAGCGTGTGGTAGTTTTAGTATGAAAACATAACATAAAATCGCGCCTGCAATACCTGAAGGTTAGGCAGTGGTGTGCCCATTATTACACCCACTTTTTTGTTTACGTCCCATGTAATAGAGCGCGAGCCTGTTGTCATCAACTGGGCACAAATACAGACTCCTTGAAATTTCTGATGGTCGGGCAAAAATTATTTCCAGTAACTTTTTGCCCGACTTGGGAATCGAAAGCAGGACCAGTCGCGCTTACGACCACTAGACCAACGAGGTTGTCTAGTGTAAGTATGATGAAGAGTGAATATTGCATATAAATAGATGTCGTACTGTATGGATCGGAATGCTGGGCTGTGAAGAAGATGTATGAAAAAAATTCCCACGCAGCAGAGATTAGAATGTTGAGGTGGAAGTGTGATGTGACAAGAATGGATAAAGTAATTGGAATAAGTACAATGGATGCAGTTGGAAAGTTGCGCCACTCACAGAAAATTTAAAAAGGGAACCGACTGACGTGGTATGTGATGAGGAGGGACAAATCGCATGAACCTAAAAGAGTAATGAATATAAATATTGATAAATGGAGAGTGAAGGAAAGGCTACCGGAAAGAAGGATGAATTGTGTGAGGAACGATATGAAGGGGGTGTCAATGATAGCTTGAGGATTGACGGGAAGAAAGGAAGAAAAAATCATGTTGCATCGACTTCTAAATAACATGGGATAAGGATGAATCTCTACCAATATCCGCTACGCTCATCACTCAACTCTCAACCTAATCGAGTTCAAAATACAAAACAATCTCGTTGAGTCGCATTGTGTCCGTGCTGATGATTTCGAATGTCCCGCCCTGTGATGACGGCTACCAAAATTACGTATTGAATGCTTCACAAATACTGTGAGTTATTATTGTGGTTTACTTGAATTTCGGCAAAGGGCGTTTATGACATAGGCTACTGCTAAAAACCAGAGTATCTGACTCACTGTACTTGGACAAGATTTTAGCATAGAAATGGTCGATTTTTGAACTATGATCATCATTTGCTTCGCCTTTTCATAACCATGTTGGGGTCAGCTTCCAGATAAACTGGATTCAGCCGACTGTATTTTACGTAAAATGACTGCTTAACTGACCACCACAACAAATTTAGTCAAAGTCAAAAATATTTATTTCAAGTAGGCTAGTAACAGGCACTTTTGAATAGTCGAATTAAACTAACTGCGACACTCAGAGATATCCAACGATTGCTCAAGCCACCACCCAGCAAAGGCCTGACATAGTTTTGTATGACAAAACTGCCAAAAACCCTTACCAAGCGACGGCCCAAGCAACCACTGAAGCTCTTCGAGTGCGGCAGTAAACTACTTAACTACTGAAGCTAAATAAACTAAGTTACAGTCCCAGTCACAAGGCATAATAGCTCGTGAGTGTACTGTAGTTGCCAATTCCAAAGCGTTGGTCTCATGAGAAGAATGGCAAGAAACTTCATGGACACTCTTTTAAAATCGTTTGGGTTTACAATATGTTCAAGGTACAAACATAATCTTGGTATAATACACACATGAAGACTATGCAGATTAGTGTTTGAGATGGTCTTTTGAAGAAAGCACCACACAGATTTGAGTGGACCCGTCCAGTCAGTGCAAGCATTTATCAGTTATCGTGGAGCTCGACTTTTAACTCAAGGAGCTCAACGTCACGACGAACTAGTACTGGGTAAAACGATATATGTAGGTACCTTGATAGGACAGGTTGTCTGACTTTTGGGCCACTGAGTCCCTTTAACGACTGGCAAAGATCTACGAATGACATTTCAGACCAACGGCTTAACGTGATTTCCGAGGCACGGAGGAAACTTAGTATGTAATAAGTAGCCATTCATCCGCGACTCAACCTAGGCAAGCAAGGCTTAACCTGAAGAATAGCTGTTATTATTATTAATTAACTAATGCCCGCGGCTTCGCCCGCGTGGATGTCAGTTAACGCGACCAAAAGTAATCATAAAATTTAGATCCCGTTCCCGCAACAAAAACTTGACAAATTATATTCTAAAACCTTCTTCGAGAACCACTTTATCTATTGGTGAAAACGGCATGAAAATCATTGCAGCAGTTTTTGAGTTTATCGTGAACAGACAGACATATGTGGCGGAGGACAAGTGATTTAGGAACCTAATGTTAGACATTATACTTAGATAGGACGTTAAAGTAGTACATAAACAAACAAAGTCACTCACCTTGTTTGAAAACAAGAACGAAAACATGTTCAATATGAGAACTTTACAGTAAAGCGCAGCTGAAAAATACATTTCCCGTTTTAAAATTACCAGCTCCATTTACAGTCAGACATAAATAAAGGAATTCAATCACAAAAAGGCACATTACAGGCGCTCACATTCAAAAGATTTCAGTGCTACGAGTATAATCACAAATTACTTTTCACTGCTGTTCGTGTACCAAGTCAATATTAGGTTTCCGTGAAAACTCTGACTACGACAACTGATATGAAATTAGTTCGTGTAGGGTTGGTTGTTAGTTGGTCCTTGAGTAGTTTACATGAGTAATTTTAATCTAATGCATAGATTCTATCGCGGGCCTTGAGTTGAGCGTGGAGAGCGAATCCAGAGATTTCCTAACAAAAATATCCAGGATTCAGTATTCAGTATTCAACCAGGTTGCTATGGTTACGGAAAATAACAAGGTTGTCAGTTTTCTTATAAAATATCTAAAATAAATTAAATAATTTTCATATTTTTCAATGTTATGACACTTACGTCAGGCTGTCAATACTTTTTCTTTTAAATTTTCTGTCATAGAGTTTCTTACTAGCTTAGTTAGTCTATGAAGGTTAGTTTTGATTTATTTAATGTACGCGCGAAATTCGAAGATCAAACTCTTAATATCGTTATTTTTTGTTCAAATTTTTTGAATGAATAATTATTTTGGTGTGTAATTACACTATTAATACCTAATTATTTATACCTATTATTGCATAAGTTGATAAAAAATGCTATGCAATAGATCTACCGCGGCAGTCTCCGAGTGCCACACGTTTTTTTTTTTTTGTAGTGTGTAGGCTGGAATTTTTGTCTTACGGGTAGAAGAAATTTTATTTTGTTATGTAAGTCGTGGACTCGACCCCAGGCAGGTGCATTACTTTGTGTAATTTATTTCATCACTGCTCTCAAAACAGTGAAGAAAAACATCGTGAGGAAACGGCATATCTTAAAACCATTAAATTCGAAGATAATAAGTAACATCTACCAACTCGCACTGGGTGTTAAAAGCTTTTATGCCGCCCCTAGGCCTCGACTTGGCTTATCGTCACCTTATCAGGACTGTTCCTTTTTCTTTCCTCTTCCATCAGATTCTTGCGGCCTTATACAATACCCATCATTGAAAAAAAAATATGAAAGAGCATCAACAACAGCACTTACCAAAATCATCTACCGAACCACAAATCTTCCGAATGACTAGATCACTCTCTCTATATTGGAATAGGAAATTTTCCGCAACACATCCCTAGTTTCCGTGCCTGTTCAAATGGAATTTTCTAGGTCCATACACATATTCCATACATTTGTAAACATGATAGCGTTGTGGATATGATTAGTGTAATTGGTGAAAATGGACTTTGGTTCGCTTTGTGCCTTGTGATTGGGGTTTCATGTCGGTAGTTAGTAATCTCATTTGTTGGCTGACCGCATTATAATTAGTTATTTGCTTTGCTTTGCGAGTTTTGTCCACTCGTGAAAGTATTACGTATTAGAATATTACTTCCCTATTTGAATCGAATGTTGATAACAATTTCAAAGTCTGACACTCCCTTCCGCTCTGCCCAGAGCGAGAGGAGTCATTTGATGAGTTACAACACACAAACAATAAAGATTTATCCTACTAAAATTATAAAAAAAGTTTGTATGATGGATGTTTGTTACTCTTTCACGCAAAAAATACTGAACGTATTTGGATAAAACTTGGTACAAAGATAGTTTATAACCTGGATTAACACATAGGATAGTTTTTATCCCGATTTTATGTTCTCGTGGGATAATTCTCGAGTTGTGGCGGGCGAAGCCACTGGAAACAAGTGATTCATACGCGTATTGCAGTATAATCATTTGCTTCGGTGAAGGAATCTTGAGGAAAGTTTTTAAACTGACATGGCCACTAACACTATTATTAACACTTATAACAAAACAAACAAATATTAAACAAGGTAACTATCGTGTTACAAGTGTTAATAATAGCACCGTGACAATACCAACACGCTGGGAGTGCCAGCTTTACATTTCTTGACGGCATGTAAAGAAAAATCAGTGACCCATGGGTGGCATAAAAACTCTCGTCTCTAAGTTAGGCGCTAACCACACAGTAAAGACAGAAGAATAACATGTTACACTGGAATATTACCAAAACACCTCTAACGTCTGTCCAAGTGTCTATCTTTAAGTCAACGTCGTAAAAAGTCGCATTTCATTTGGCACGAAACCGTCGGCGGCGGCGTGCCATTTACACTTCACCGGTTTCATCCCCCGAGTTCTTTTATACAGTGCAGTGGCCAGCGCGCGGCGTGAATCGGAAGCCACACGATATCAGGAGTACCTACGGAGCGACTGGCAGCAGTGACTTGTGAGAAAAATAAAGTGTTAACACGAATTTGTTGTTGTTTATTCGTAGTTTTATTCGGTATAAATGGCAATCTGTTGATTTGGCTGGTAGTGATCGAAAACTTGCGATCAAGAATTAGATTCCTGGATTTTAGGCAGTTTTCTTGTTTTCTGATTCTTGAGGCCCACTGTCATCATATTGGTACAAATTGCGGCGTACTCGCCCGTCCTTTTGCAGTTGGTCATTTGTCCGAATTCCAAAGGCAGTCGAATTAAGTGTCGGAAAATTTAATTATAATAATTAATTATTATTTAAAAATTTAATTTAATACGTTCGATCCAAAAATTTCGTTTGGTTTAACTTCTCAAAGCTATTGGCATGCTTATATTACGAGTTTCATGTGATTATGAATTATGATCGTGGCCAAGAGAGGACAAAAACATATGGTCAAAGTCATCATCAGCCTATAATGTTCTTGCAGGGACTCAAGCCTCCTCTCTTGGAGAGGGATGGGCTATAATAATAATCTAATCCACCACGCTGGCCCAGTGCAGGTTGATATATTATAGTCAAAGTACGCTTAACCAACTACATGAACTTAAAGTTTGTATGACAAAATCTAAAAACCACGCGACCATAGTCACTCTTAAACCGCTAGTTTATTTCCATCCAGCCCATTCAACTGTAACCTATAATCAAATCATTTATAGGATGAATTCAACCTTCACATTCTGTAGGATGAATTTAAATGGGGGATGATGAATATCAAAGCTATGGGCTCATGGGAATCAGTGTCTTTCCAATGCACACGCTTAGGAGGCGGACGGTAATGTGTTTTAAGGTAGAGGATGCCACGCTTGGAAAGACATGGAGACGTAATGTGGCAAATTGGTAGGTGAGTGTGTTAATTGAAAGGTATTCAAGGAAGGGAAGTTAATAAGTGTAAATCTCATTGGGTTTTTCATTTGAATGAAACTAAAGTAACTTAACAAAGAACTAAAAAATGGCGTCCAAAAACTCCTTAGCGTTGTCAACTGATAGCTCTGTCTCTTGGGAACACCCAAGAGACAGAGCGTTCCATGTTGTATTGTAGCGCTTAGTCTCTGGCCCAGGTAAAAATCAATTCTTGGGTCACGGGAAGTGACAATAAGTGTTTTTAAATTTTCATAAAAATGCTTTGAGCACTTGGTCCCACGGTTCTAGAGTTATAAGCCGAGCTACACGATAACTGACAAAATGGTCCACTCAAATCTCAGTGGTTATTTCTTCAACAAGACCATTTCAGAATTTTTTCTGCAGTCTGCATGTGAGTATACCAATATTATGTCCGGACCATAAAAGACACTATGTCCTCTGAGTGTGTCTAAACACCAGCCGAAATTATCTAAAAAAAAATTACGTGTTGAGTTTGCAAACAACCTATTTGCAAAATAAACTTATTTTATCATTTACCCTACACTATACTCAAAACTACAACAACGAAAATTACACCAGTTTCGCACACCACATTTCCAAGCGACATGTAAAGCCTTTTATTCCGCCTGACATCACTTCGTATTGCTCGTTCCACTGATAACTGAAGGATTATTTCGTTTTGGCCAAACGAAATATTCAGCAATGTGACAATTAACAACGTAAGATAGCGAGCGTCGTAATTTTGTTGAGCGAGCAGAAATTTTGGGACAAAAGGGACCCGATTTAAAGCGTCAATTTCATTTGTGAGATGATTGTGAGTAGGTTGTTTTCATGTTTTGAATGATGTATGGTATGGTTGGGTATGATGGTTTGTGAAGAATTTAAAATTGTTAACAGCTCATGTATTATTTTTGTTGATTTTTGACTTCTTGTCCTAGGTATTCATCGCTGAGACGTTACCTGAACATGTAACTCGTTGAAACCGTTGTTGGGTTACAGATTGCATTAATCGGGATACACATAACTGATTCGAGTTTCATTTTACATTATGTTACACCAGTGAGTACTAGTAGGTAGATAGAAGTGAACCGGTTAAATTACGCTAGGTTATTTTTGTCCTATTGTTGGGCAAAAGTCTCCCCTAGAAAGGGTTACGAATATGAAAATATTGGTGTTTGGCCTTGAAATGTATATTGTATAGGTAGTTATTTTAAATATTAACAACATCGAGGGTGACACTCTTGTTTTGTTAGAACGTAACGGAACGGAAGTACTTTGAATTACATAATAAAACTTCCAAAAACAAGGATCATTTTAAGTAAGTATAAAAATAACAATAACTTCCCTACGGACCTTGCTGATTCGGTGAATAGGATAAAACAAAACAAATTGTTTCCTGCTAGCGTGGAACTTTTGGGGATTTCAATTTTCCTCACTTACAATTTTCCTTTACACGAATTTCTAAATCATCGATAGGTTTTGTCCAGATGAATTATTGTAAGTGGTATTTATTCTAATAGTTCCATCTATACGCACAAGTTCTGGTCTGGACCTACTTAGAGACGAGATATTGTTTAATGTTGAAGCTAAAAATTTTATGAATTTTTGTCGAATTTTGACCACTGGGCGATCACTAGCAATTTTAATGCATGCCCTTCAAAGCCATCAATTTTGAAGGCCTAAACAGTTTAAGTCGTACTCTGCCGCTAATGTGTCCTTCCTAAAGCCCCTGTTGACGTTGGGCTCCAAAGAAACTAGGTCGGCAGTTTAAAACTTCCTTAGCCCTGTCTTAACACTTTAAGGGCCTTAACAGACATGCTACTTTTAGCATTAGCGCGTTTTTGGGTGCTTCGGTAGCTCGATACTACTGTAGCAGACAGTATAAAAAGTAATGCACCAACAGTACAAAAAATACCACAGCACGATCTTTTTTTGTGGAGGGTGGGAAATCATCAAAGGTGGAGTCATTTGATGATATCCCATCGCTGGGCAGAGCGGATGGGAGTGCCAGACTTCTACTGACTAACAACCACCCATGTTCCTTCTTAGCCCTTTGTGTCGAGGCCGCGGTATCTTTTTCGAACAACCCGCAGCCTCAATGGTCACAGCAGGACAGCACCATCTAAGTCACAAATGAAAAACTAACATCCAAATACTAAATTACGCAATTTAAGTTACACGCAGCTTACGACTATGTTGAGAACAGGATAGATTAAAACCACAAGTTCAGCCTTTTCTTTATATTGTAACAGCGTCCATAGCACATATTTTTCTCACACTGACAAATAAAAAAGAAATATAAATTAAAGAGTTTGGTAGCTGGTCGCCAACATGGCCCCCGACGGTGTGAAGCACCTATTTACTGGCCGGCGACCAGCAATACCACCTTTCGAGTGGGTCGTCGCAGCATGCGATACTAACCGTGAGGCAGTACCTCACCAAACACAACCCATTTGGTCGAAGGATCCTACCTTTTCAGCTCGCGATGTAGAACTTACAGTTTGTTTATTACCCCCTAAACTTTATCTGAACTTCACATATTCAGATTGGTTTGTTGATTTTGAACCTCGCATACTTTTAGCTGCAGCAACCAGCTATTTAGTCGATATGTGGAAACGCTGTACTCCACACATTCGGATGCTAGTCAGACCGATCGGGATTTGTAGAGCATGCGGAAAACGCAAAACATTGAAACAAGAATCAAACGCCATGTTAGCGCTTCTCGAGCATCAGCCTACTCTGTGTTAAAAAACTTTTTTGCAAAAAAAACAACCGACTTCAAAAACACCAAAAAGAGAAAAATAAACTTAAGAAGAAAAATCTGCTTCTGAAGTCGGTGACTTTTGTTTGTTTGACTTCATGTTTTTGCCACCAACTTCAGAAGCTGATTTTTCTTCTTAAGTTTATTTTTCTCTTTTTGGTGTTTTTGAAGTCGGTTGTTTTTTTTGCAAAAAAGTTTTTTTATTTTTTCATTTTTAGTTGTAGTAAGTACCTATATATTTAAATATATCCTATACAAATATTAAATGCATTTAACATTCAACCAAGAAACCTAACCCATAACCTTCAAGATTCAACTATTTTTGCTTTCAACTCTTAACCGTTGAGGAGTGGTACTACTCCTCAACGGTTAAGAGCATGAAGACAAGTAATGACTGCTAGATGCGAATACTTGAATAGCGTCAGAAAAAGTACGAAACACGTAATACGTGTTTATGAAATTCATATATAACAATTAAAAAAATGTGTATTGTACACATCTGCATACCCCTCAGAGCATACAGGCGTGATGTTACGTATACGAATATACATTATCATGATAATGTATATTCAATAAACATCCAAGCGATTCCAGCAATTACGACAGATTTGCCGTCTATTTTTGAAGAGTTCCATTGTATATCTCCGAAGATCAGCACCAGATCTTCACCAAATTAAAATGGGACCACCTCAGGAGTATACCTACTCTTTCAAATAAAAAAAGAATTTTGAGAATCGGTCCACAAATGGGGGAGAAATCAGGTAACATACATAAAAAAAAAAACATATTTATAACCTCCTCCATTTTCGAAGTCGGTTAAAAAGAGGGACGACGTATGCCCAGTGCAGTTGGTTGATGTCACATGTATTGTATATGCTTTTTTTGTGTATAGGTGCATTTGGCTGCGACTCGCCTAATGTGACCTAGGGTGAAGCACATTTGCGTATAACCCTTCTTTTTGGGCTTTGCCGCAGTCGGGTAAAAAAATACCAATTCACTCGAGAGATCTAGATTATATTATATCAGGAAACAGAACAGTCAGCAGTGAATTCCACATTCTGGTTGTTGCACAATAAAGTAGTAGTTGTAGTAGTAGTAGTTGTAGTAGTGGAAGCATAGCATTCACCAGAGTAATAGATAAATAGGGAAGAAGATGACAAATGCTGCGCTGACCGCAAATAAATTGGGACAAGGGCAGAAGGTTTATGATGACTGCGATGTGGAAGTCAGGTAAACAGCTGCAGCATGTAAAACGCTGGTGTTCAGTTGCTTCCAGATATCATCATTATCAGTCTATAATATTCCCACTGCAGGGACTCAGGCCTCCTGTCTAGGAAAGGGATGGGCCATTATCTACCAGATATAGTGGCAGCTGATCCAAACATTGTTGGGAAAAGGCAAGGCAGATTAAATGATAATTTGAGCAAGTCCCAAAGTCGCTGTTCAAAGTAGTTGGTCTGTTAAGGCTCTAAGGAAAGACAAATTCGTTTGATAATACTCCTGAATAAGAGTAATTAAGTTGTTTGAGAATTATTACGAGTTGAATTTTGAGTGGGAAGACTTATAGGTGCGAAGTTCAGGTGGTTTTCGGCGGTTTTGTTATTTTGCTGACTTATTTTCTTGAGGCTAAAATAACTTGTGTTTCATTTCATCAAAATTTAGGTAAGTGAAGGTAGCTTGTCTTTAAAGGTGATGTACCGAATGATCTCTGAAACACCAGGACTTTTCTAAAGTTGTAAAATCAGTATTATCCAATGGGCTAAGCAGAAGTATCTCTAATATTATACTCACATTTCACCAGTTATGCTGTAAGTCCCATATGTATGAGAGGGCGAGCCTATTGCCATCAACCGGGCCTAAATCCAGATTTTGTTGCTGCCACAGTGGGTTTCCTGGTGGAAAAACCCAATAATATTTGGTAATCACACATTTGGGAATCGATCTCAGGACCACAAAGAGGGCTATCAGTTGCGCTCGCGACCAGAAGTAATGAGAAATTATTACTTCTCCAAAAGCCTGTTTGTATAAGCTTCCTTGAAACTACTGTTTCTATTAAGGTACATTAGTTTGCTTGCAAGTCAGCATTACACTTAAGTCTAGCTTTAAAACTTTATAGTTATTGCTGTGCAAGGAACTTGCATAGTCATAATCATAAACACAGCTCGCCAAATTCTGGGTTGACTCAATTAAGATTGCGATCACAGATATAGACATACCTAGATAACGCAAGTGCAGCGACTTCGCGTGGCCAACTTAATTATTTAATACTTAACGAGGTTACTGTTGCAGCCAGTTAATTAGTTTAAAACAACAACGTTACAGGCGTTACAACTCATGAACTGACTTGTAGATATTTAAAGAACAAAAACGTAGTCTATTTTTAACCGACTTCAAAAAAAGGAGGAGGTTATCAATTCGACTGTAATTTTTTTTTTTTTTTTTTTTTTTTTTTTTTTTTTTTTTTTTTTTATGTTTGTTCACTCATAACTTGCGACTGGGTGAACTGATTTTCATAATTCTTTTTTCATTTGAAAGCTGGTGCTTCCCGTGTGGTCCCACTGTCACCATTTCAATATCTGATGATGGAATCTTGTAGAAATCGGGGGAACTCTTCAATAAATAACAGCAGATTAACCGCGATTGTTGCTATAGCATATCTAAGCATTGTTTACGCCATCACACAACATAATATCACGCCTGTACTCACTACAAAGGTTATAAAAACTATTTGGTGAACATCTGATGAAGAACTTTGGAGATAGACAACGGAACTCCTCATTATATGATAGCAAATGGACTGGGATTGCTGAAATCTCATGTCTGTCTATTGTTTACACCAGTTCATAACATAACATCACGCCGGTACGTTGTGAAGGGGTAAGCACATGTGAACCACTAAAAAGTGAAAAATAAAAACTTTTTTACAAAAAATAAAACCGATTTCGACAAAAATAAAACACAAAAAAGTGAAAAATAAAAATCAGCTTCTGAAGTCGGTGGCAAAAACATGAAATCAAACAAACAAAGTCACCGACTTCAGAAGCTGATTTTTATTTTTCACTTTTTTGTGTTTTATTTTTGTCGAAGTCGGTTTTATTTTTTGTAAAAAAGTTTTTTGTATAGTAACTTTCTTTCGAATCATGATACTTGCGTTATGTAGGTTTCTGTGAGTGCGATTAACATGAAAATAATGAATACAGTCTGAATTCAAGCCAAGTAGAAAGTCAAGTAAATCGTTTCCTTGACTTTACACAAGTTGGCTGCAGCTAGAAAAACCTGCCCAAGTGGAGATTCTGTAAATGTGGTGCTATTCCACAAACGATGGGGCACTTAATATTGTATCCTGCGTGTCCCTTTGTTTGTTCATTGTGGGAACTGATAGTCTCTTCTAAAACCGCCAAACAAGTTGCTCAGTTCTGGGCCCAAACAATTTATACATATTAAAACCGACAAAGATACAGCATTTAAGGCTCAAAAAAGATGCCTCCGGTCAATGTTTAAGCTAAAAACCACTGACAGTTGCAAGCCATATTTCAAACAATACAAGATATTGACACTTCCTTGTATCTATATTCTTGAAGTAGCGATGTTTGTGAAGAACAATCCAAATCGTTTTGAACGTTTGGCCGATGTATACCCAAGAAACAGACGTGACAATTCTAAATTAAATAATGTACCGTGTCAAACCACTATGATGCGCAAAAGTATTTATTGCATGGCCTCAGTTATTTATAATAAATTGCCAAGTGCTTGGAAAGATTTTAAAACGGTGCAATTCAAAAGTACACTTCGTAAATTATTAATAGATAAAACAGATTACAGTGTAACTGAGTTCTTAACGGACAAGTTTTGTCAAACTAACTCTTAGTTTATTGTTTATTTGTAGGTATTATGTTTCGTTTGTTTATTTATGTTTGTATACACTGTTACTGACAATTTTAATTTTTAATTTTATTTTAGGTATAATGTAATAATTAAGTTGATATTTCTAATGAAAATTTTAATTTTAATAATTTTATTTAATAACAGTGACATTATTATCTACTTTAATGTTCCAATAAGAATTTAAATTTTAACAATGTTTTAATAATATGAAAATGTTTGCATGCCGAATGGTGAAATATGGCAGAACTGTGATAAAAACCTACTACCTACTTATGTATAACCCATATTTGCAAACAAATGCTATTCTATTCTATTCTAAAATCGACACACTAAAAAATAAAAAAGACTTGATTATAACAAAACATCTCAGCACTTACCGGAATAAAACCATCAATTTCTTGCCCTTATGCCAATTCATAAAAGGGTCGACGCAGCATGTCATCGTCTTCCTTAATTCTGTAATACTCCTCGGCTCATCAACCACCTCCTCTCTTGCCATAATAATCTCAACCTTGACACAGTCCAACCCTCGTTTCTATGATCTTCCTCTACTCCATGGTTTGCTTATGATCGTTTTATTATAATCGCAAGCTTGTTTGACAAAACACCAGGGGCCACAGCCATAACATTTCTTTTGTATGGTGATCTAAAACCTTTAAGAGCCATTGTTGAAATGAAACGACCGCTGAAATGGAAAATAAAACGTGTAATAGACTATTACTTGGAGAGTATGGTATCAATACTGAGTATTTTTTAGTATCAACAAAAAATAATGGACAACACACTCTTTAGCTGTAATTTTGGGAGGCATAAACTCATTGAGTTATGTTTAGAAGAAGAAGTACTTAAAGGTAATAACTATAGTGTATGTGAACGGCCAAACCCGATTTCAGGTTAAACAAAGTCCTAGCTCGCTCCCTATACTACGACCCCCTTTGAACCTACCCTATTTGGAAGCGCAGCGCAGGTTCGAAGTGCCCGAAGTCTTGAGCTCACTTTGCTCGCTCTTTGGGCTGAAATCGAGTTTGGCCCATAATAGGCCTAGATCAAACCAGTTTGATCTTAAATTGGGTTCGGTCATTGGGTCACGTATCCACTTCTTTAATACTATACTAACTTTGAATAAAAATATGAATTTAAGTACCATAATCCAGAATCATCATGTTCCTGCTCTTGTCCCACAATACTTAGCTTTGACGCAACACGTTACGAAAACCCAAAAACAACCTTATAACGCACCTAACCACCCACCTAGTAACAATGAAAATGAAATATTCATAACAGTGCGAAGATTAACGACCCCCAATTTGAACCTAAATTCGGTTACCTAAATTCAAGGCATTCAAAAGTATAGTGATCTAGCCCTAATGTCTGTATTGAAGCGAAATTGCTGTTTTCACGTTTTTGGAGCTATAATGATAATTTCTTTGGTGCCTGGCGCCGTGCCTATAAAATACCTTTTGTGAATGTTTCGTGATGTTAGTTTTGTACTGGAAGCGTTGTAGACTAATAAATCGTCTTAGAATATTTTGTTTAGGTAGCGTCAAAGTTTACAAAACAAAGTCTCAGAAAAAACTGTCTGTCTGTCTGTTTGTTCCTTCCGTTTGATCTCCGAAACAGCTGGACTTTACAAGCTAGATCATATAGCTGATTCTATTAGGAGGCTACTTACTAGGTAGACTACTTTTGTTTTAGAAAAATAATTAGGGTTCCGTGCAAAAAACCGATTCAAATAGGGAAGTAATATTTTAAAATAATATTCACTTGGACGAAGATCACGGGCAACAGCCAGTATAAATAATAAATGATCTGCTCTAACCTGCGCCTTTCATACACACATTTGACTACACATCTTTGAATAGGTACTTCACAAAACGAAAATAATATTTTATTGAGCGCAATTTTATCCGAAGTATATAAATCAATCTTGTTGACACATCCAGCTACCAATTTTCACCTGAACTTTCTCGGGCGGTGTTCCATGAAAAATATATTAACAATAGGCGCTGCCCCGTTCTGCCTGGCTGATTTATTGCTATAATACAAAACGCTATTTATTATAAGTTTCCTATAAAATTGAACTGGATATTATTCTACAATTTTTGTTTGGCATTAATGTGATATATTCGTAGTGAGACACGAAATAAAAGGCATTGTCGTTAGCGTTTTAAAAAGCGGGCTTTTGTATTGATATTAAATTGTGCCGAATTCTTTGATGAATGGCGCTGAAATGGGACATCGTAATGGTTTTATGATGAAGTTATTTATATATTTTTGGCATAAAAACATGCTTTGTAAAGAAAACAGTAGGTAATGGTCAAAATAAGTATCTTATACCATTAATCAAACCGAAAGCACTGCAAAGATTTAAAGATGTGATAATTCACTTCAACCCCGAAGTTTTAGGCAGAGGTAAACCGTATTAATGTTGGGTACATCCATATTAATGTTGTTAGCACACCCAGTTGCCATCAACCGAGCACAAATTCAGACTCCATCCATGCCTACTACTGAAAAATTCGTGATGAAAAAAACCCAATAAAGATAGTATGCCTGACCCGGAAATTGAACCCAGTATTTCATACTCAGCAATCACGGTTGACCAATGACGCAGTCACTATTTCGTGGTTTTAAACTAGGAACTAAAACACAAATACAACTTAAATCCGTCCTCCAAATTGAGAAACCTAAGAGATTTTCATTTCGTGGGCTAACCCCTTCACTTTTCCTTTAAATGTACTTCTATTTTAGGTAACACAAAAAAATAAATAGACCACTCAGAAACTTTATACAAAAACTACCTCTCTTTCAAACCCAAACTTTCTTATCCAAACCTTTTTCGCGACGGCAACACGCGACGATGACGTCATTCGTTCCACTAGTTCTGAAAGTTATAAATTATAAGCACGTAGTATGTTGGGAAGTTTTTCAAAGAAGATTTTGCCGAAGTTTGAATTGAGAAGGATCCCCAAGGTCATTAAATAAGTTTGCGAGATTTGATTATCAGTTTATCTTGCTTGTCATTTGTTTTTGTATGTAATCTTGTATAAGTTCTAGGAATTTGGCACGTGTTTATTTAGAGAAATTGGTGTTTTTTTTTTTTGAAATACAGCTACTAGTGACAGGCCCTTGTTTTGAACTACTTTGGCCGTAACACACGGACATTTTTGTAGGTAAGCACAAGTTTTTTTTTCCCTTGGATAAAAACATCTCTAGACTATGGTAAATTACGCAGTGGCACTAACAGATATGAAAATAACATCAAGACTGTAATCCCCGAAGGGTTAGATACCGCGGCCTTGACATAAAGGGCTAAGAAGGAACATGGGTGATTTTTAGTCAGTAGAAGTCTGACACTCCCTTTCGCTCTGCCAAAGAGTCATTAAAAGTAAGTTGGGAAGTTAATCAAAGGAAATTTTGCCGAAGATTGAATTGAGAAGGATCCCCAAGGTCATTAATAAGTTTGCGAGATTTGATTATCAGTTTATCTTGCTTGTCATTTGTTTTTGTACGTAATCTTGTTTCGGTTTTAGGAATTTGGGACGTGTTTATTTAGAGAAATTGTTGTTTTTTTTTCCCCTAGATAAAAATCTCTAGACTATGTGAATTACGCAGTGGCACTAACAGATATAAAAAGAACAACATCACGATTATAATCCCCGAAGGGTTCAACAGAGGTGTACCAGTTATGTTTAAGTCCCAAGTATGGGAATCGAGTCTGTTCCCTCAACTGGGAACGAATCCAGACTCCATGAAATCTAAAAACACTTTGCCTGACTCGGAGCCCGAACCCAGGACCTCAGCAGGATGTGTAGCAGTCACGCTTGCAACCATTAGACTAAAGAGGTAGTCACGAAAAGAGACTTTAATTTATAATACTAACTGCCTCACACGACTACGACCGCGTTGTTTTAACATAAAACATATCCAAACGACACTTACACAATTGATGGTTTTCATCCAGTGAAAGAAGCTTGTAACATCGCATTAGTAGTTTCCAAGAAATTTTCCATCGTTCTAAGTTACAAACAAAAGTAGTTAGTTAGTAGTTTAGTAAAGGATAGGTAATTAGGTAGGTGGTAAGTGTTCAATTGCGGAAATATTGTCAATTCTTCAAGAGGCACAAACAAGAGACAAATAGGATTATCCGTTGACCTCTCCGATCCGCTCAGACTGGTTTTCCGAATTCATCTGCCTAGACTTTCCCCTACGACGTTGGGGTCAACTTTTAATCAAATCAAATAATATATTATTTGCATAATATTTTTTTTTACAGAATAACAAAAGATCAATTACTGAAAAACTAAATTGTATACTATTAAGCATTTATTCTTAAAACGCTACGTATTTTTTTCATTTAAGGTGATTGCAATCAGTCAAAAGTATTAGTAGTTTTGTGCAGCGTGTCGGGTCAGTGAAGCATAAATAATTTTATGCTACTTTTGCAGTGGATTATAGACCTAGATAGATAGTACATAAAAATGTTACATTACATTCGTCGAGCTTCATTGTCTTGGCGCTAGTCTGGTGAACGCCACTGTTGATTCTGGCTTTCAGGAGTTACAGTGGTTTGGGAATAGTATGGCAGCATTGTCCCAAAAAAACACCCACAGCTCACCCCCCCCCCCCCCCCTCTATTTACTTAAAACTTTAAAATAACTGAATTAATGTTGTGGGTTAACCTTATGTAGCGTTTCAGTATTAGACGAGACGAGACGACTATTCTTTTATGTTATAAAATAAATTACTTCACAATCCTCTCTTTATTACATCTTTTGCTGCTTTTTATTAATAGAAGCAACAGATATACTATAATATATGAATAAAAGTTATTATGCCATGTTTTCAAAAAGAAAGACTTTCTAATCTTCACCGTAAATAGACAATGCGTATTTAAGGAAAAACATTTCCAAATTAAAAGGACATCCGAACACGCTATCCTACTAAATTCCAGTACCATTTGACCTAGAGATCCGAACTCGACCTTTGGCACGCGTATTCTCTCTTGTGCCAAATCATAGCCCGGTAACACGGCCATAAATTAAGACTGTACACATGAGTACATGCGCAATTTAGTGCTGGTCTATTAACAAACATGTTTGGTTCAGTGATTCTGGGAGTTTAAGGAAACGGAGCGTGAGTATGGGACCGTTTTGGAGTTTGTAGTTTGTGAAACTTGGTTTTGGTGATTGGATCTTTAAGTTATAGAAATAGAGTCCTTTTTAAAGTGGTTCGTTTAAAGAATAAGTAGTTTAAAATTTTACGTTTAGAGTAATTTAGGTTTCAAGTAATCTTGATTCTTCAGTCTTCTTCTTTGTCGTGTGGTTAGAGCTACGGCTCTAACCACACGACACGCCCATGGGCATGACTTTGCTTTATTTTGCTTCAAAATCCTCATTACTTGCACCCAAATTATGTTTTACTTTCAATAACGAATCATAGATGACTCGGCCCTTTGGTGTAATTGTGATGTTGTCCCGCAAGCGATGGGATACTTGATATCTCGACAGCTTGTCCTGTTGCTTGCACTTCACAGGAGCTGATGGACGCTACTGAAAGGGCCAAACTCATCTATATTGTAGGTTTCTAGAATAACAGAATAGTTAACTATTATTCCTTAACAGAAAAACATACTAACAATAAGTTAGTAGGTACACGTATAGACCATATAGGTACACATACCGGCTACGAGTACTATTTACCGGCTACAGTGTACTGGCAAAAATCGCGTGCCCTGTATATTTACTTTGTTTTTTTTAAAAACCAAAAAAAGCTTATTATTTATTCTATTGTGATTTATTACAATTGATTTGGTTATCTATAGCATTGCATAATCTTAGCCTATCATGTTCCCACTGTAAGGACACAGGCCTACGAATGTTTCTTTTAGTACATGCCATCTCCTCACGATGTTTTCCTTAATCGTTTGATCATGAAATGTCATTAATTAAAACACCAATAAATTAGTTTCTGTAGATCACTTTACAATGTTTTATGGAAAATGCCTGTAGCCGCGTCAGGTTACGTTGAAATCTAAACTCATTTTCATTTTGTATTTTGTCAAAAGGCCCAATTAATAATGAAAATTTAACTTCGTTCAAAGCATTCTAGAACTTAATATAAGGTTAGGAAAATAAATTAGGAAGCAATTATTATTTTGTAGCCAGATAGGTTATGAACCACTTGATTTGCGTAGACTGCCTCGTCGGTCTAGTGGTTCGAATCGCGACTGCTGAGGATGTGGTTTTGGGTTCGATTTCCGTATCGGGAAAATTGTTATTGGGTTAATCCATAAGGAACTTCTCAGTAGCAGTTATAGAGTCAGGATTTGTGCCTGGTAGATGGCAATAGGCTCATCTCTTATAACATGGGAGTTAAATATAACTGGCGAAATGTGGGTGCACATTTGGCCAAGTTAGGTACACTTTTGAGGATTACAGGTGGAATCAAGGATCAATCCAGCAGAAAATCTTCTTCCTAGACAGAAACTGCTGTGGTCAATCTGGAAATGTCATAATCGATTGCGTACTCAAGTAGGCCGCTATAAAAATAATCGACCCTTTTCAAATACAATGCCAGTGTCGAGCCCTCTGCACGATATGCCCCACCTCCCTACCTGCCCATTCTGAACAGCCAGGATTTAAATGAAGCCATCGAAAGAGCTGTGTAGATGGCTATATAGGATAGCATATTATTTGAGTCTATAGACACTTATACAAGAATTACCGAATGACAGCAGCCAAATCCAAAACAAGACCAAACATTTATCGCCCCGAAAATCTAGTCCTACATCAGCACATTATCGTCCCATAAATTATGTCCCACATTTGACTCGAAGCCATCAGATAGCAGCAAATCGAATTTTGCTCTCACATCGAGTCCAACATAGCTCTTCCATTTACTAGGCCAATTAATAACCGGGCCAAATGCAAATTCAATATATCTCTTGGTTCGAGCCAATTCGAGCTTTCATGAATGATATTAGCCATTAGCAGTGGTTTATTAGTGTCTGGATGATTGATTTTGGTTAAGAATTTAGAATTTTAGGCTGTAAATGTGGGGTTTAGGTTACAATGGTGTTTTATGGTACCGTAAGCTCTCTGGGCCTAGGGGCTAAACTTTTTTAAAGGATGTGAAATCTTCAAATGACTCCTCCCATTCTGAGAGTAGACGGGAGTGCCAGATTCTTATTGAGTTAAGCCCATCCGTGTTCCTTCTTATGCCCTTTGCATCTGTGGTTGCGGTATCTCTTTCGAACAACCCTCAGCCCCGGCAGGCGTTGGCCCTTGCGGGCCTTTACAATGTTGCTGACATTTCTTTGAGCGCACGTGGAACACGAACGCGCCGTCGACACGTCTTGTCGTTGTCATAAGACGGACGGACGGAACAAATTCCGCTACCCTGCCAGTGCCTGGCCCTACCTAGTGGGTCCCGTCTACTGTGCTGACAACTGACCCAGGCCTAATTCTGATCAAACGGCGAGCCACTCTACGCTATCAGTCCGCAGACCCACGTACTCGGGAAGTACTCCAGCCTCCAGCCATCCTCGACAGTCATTGACATTCATAATGAAAAACTGACAAACAGTCTTGCCAATCGTCGAACCCTGTAACTAGGTTTTGGAAGTCAGATAGGCAGTCAGTCCATGTTTACTACTGGTATTTAACTGCATCCTGATAACCTGTAAGCCGACCCCTAACATTCTTAGAAAAAGATGGGGCAGATGATGATCGATCGATACTCTTATTAGTAAACGAGAAGTCACGTGTATGCCCTTTATAATTTATTCCTTTATTTCTGGAAGCTAAAGGTTATTTAAAATTATTTTCGTCCTACTAATATACATAATAGCAACTCGAACTAAGCCTAAGCCTTAGTAAGTTTCAGTAAAGCCCTTTGTAAACGGCTTTGTTCAGGTAAGTATCTAAGTACTAACAAACAGGCTTATTCGTGCCATATAGCAATCTTGTGGCTTTTAAGTTTCATCGACATTGACACAAATATAAGTGCATAGTTAGCTGTATTGTGCATACTAGGCTTATTTTTTTGGATGGTGTTAAATCATCAAATGACTCCTCCCGCTTTGGACAAAGCGGTAGGGAGTTCTAGACTTCTACTGACTAAAAACCACCCATGTTCCTTCTTAGCCTTTTGTGTCGAGGCCGCAGTATCTGTTTCGAGTAACCCGCAGCCCCGGCAGTGTATCATTAGCCTTAGATTAAAAAAAAAATATTTTATTAAATTACTTTACTTTTTTTGATTAGAGAAAAGTTAACTATACCTCGCAGGAGATTACGCGACGAGCTAGACAGAACCAACGACCAGTGGTCCACATTGGCCCTGTATCGAAAAATTTGGAGATCATGGGGGCCTTTATCCAGCAGTGGGATATATGTCACAGGCCATATTCGGTACACCACTAACTTCACCTGGCAACCTAAAACACAGTATGTGACGGACCAATCAGAAATAACAATAGAGACCAATTTACCAATCATAACGGAGTTAGCTCAATCAATGCGGTACCTTACCTCTTACCCCAGCTACCACAAAAATACAAGTACAGAAGTTCCAAGACCCCACAGTTATAAACACAGCTCACATTAAGCTAGAATAAGTGAATTTGCAATTGGTATTCGTCGTGTGCAATCGCCATACTTACACATCGTATACTCATCAATTACCTCAGTCTGCTGTAGTTCACTGCTAGACATAGGTTTCTCCCAAAACTTTCACCATACCATTCACACCACCTTTCTCCATTGCACCATTCTTTTTCTTCCATTCAGTATGACCCAACAGCCTCCTTCAGATCAGTACATTTGGCTGAGCATTCGCTAGCTGGCCTACACTACCTTTGCCGACGGGCGGTATTCACACCAAAAACGCGGTTTTCTTGTTTGGCAATTTATATCAATAGTTTCAGTTCTTTACCATATTTTTTTTTTTATCTGATCCAGCCAGCCATATACCGTATCATCATAATCATCATCAGCATTTAATGTTGCCACTGCAGGGACTCAGGCCTCCTCTTGGAAAGGAAATGGGCTATAATCCACCACGCAGGTCCAGTGCGGGTTGGTAGATGTCACACAATAAAATATGGTGTCACAACAAATTGATTGCTTCAATAATACGCTGAGTGAATTCACACGGGCCGTATTTTGTAAACTGAGTCTAGATTGTTAATTGTAAGTCTCATTTTGTAAACTTTAACTATAACTACACTGCTGTATTAGGCTAGCCTGTAATGATAGTGTGTGTGTGTTTAAATAAAATAAATAAATAAAAACTTTATGTTTACGATTTATGGGTTGTTTATTACCGAGCTGGTAATGTTGAACTAGCACACTTGTTGTGAACACTAATAGGGTTGAAAATGAAATAAAACCAAATTGTGTCCTGATCTAAGCTGGTATATATATTTTCTAAAACGACTCTAACCCAACCAAATCGATGTAACACAACGATAGCCTGCTTTTATTTTAAGCATCGCCATCTATCGAGCTCAAAAATAAACTTTTGTACTTTGACAAGAATTGTCAACTTATTACTACGGTTTTTGCATGAACATACCGCCCACCAAGGACATTTAGTGACGGAATGTCCTTCTGACCTTATATTTATGTCTAAATTTTGCACTTTGTATACAGGGTAAGCAATACTTCTTAAATCTACAAAGACAAACAACAAAAATAAACAATCTTCAATAACACAAAATCTTAAAAATAACATTTATAATATATTTGACCTGCAGAAGTTTTACATAAACTTGATGAAAAATAGGAACAATTCATTGAGCTATTGGTAAAATACATAATTTGGAAGTTGGTCTTTTAATTGTAGAGGCTTTAGTACGCAATGTGACCACACGGGTGAGGTTATCATCACCGGGGTGTTTCTCCACAACCCGTCCTAACAACCAATGACTTGGTGGTAAATCATCCTCCTTAATCAGAACAATATCCCCGATATTGGGCTCCGGAACTTGGCAAGACCATTTATACCTGTTCATGAGATTTGACAAATACTCGTGGGACCATCGTTTCCAAAAGGACTGCATCATTTTTTGAACTAATTGCCACCGAGTCAAGTAATTTACGTTTGAACTTTCATAATTCTTATCTGGCACATTAACTATCGGCTCACCGATCAGAAAATGTCCAGGGGTTAACGGCAGAGGTTCACCAGGATCAGCAACGTTAATAACGCTTATCGGTCGCGAATTTAAGCATGCTTCCACTTGGTTGAGGAGTGTAGACATTTCCTCGTACGTAAGAGTAGAGTCACCGATTACCCTTTTAAGGTGAAATTTGGTGGATTTTACACCTGCTTCCCAAAGACCACCGAAATTGGGTGCATGAGGCGGTATAAAATGCCACTCAGTATTGGCTGCTTCCAGGTGTTCTGCTATGGCTGGTTGTATAGAAGCCAGCTGCTGTAATTCTCTGGAGGCACCCACAAAATTGGTGCCATTATCGCTCCACAACTTAGCACAGTGACCTCGTCTCGACACAAATCGCCGAAAGGCAGCTAAAAATGCCTGTGTACTCATGTCACTGGCAACCTCTAAATGGATTGCGCGCGTGGACATACAAACGAAAAGGCATATATAGCCTTTGTATGAACGATGACCACGGCCCTTTGTCGTTCTTATGTTTATGGGTCCAGCATAATCCACTCCGCTATGCAAGAATGGTCTTGCTGGTTTACATCGGACTGATGGAAGATCACCCATCAGTTGATTTCTGACGCTAGCTCTCTGTTTTGCACAAATAATACATATGCGAACATGTTGTTGAACTAGAGATCTAGCACCTATTATCCAATAGGCTGACCTTAAAAAGTTTAACAGCAACTGAGGACCACCATGCAGTGTTTTTTCATGCGCATCTGCAACTATAAGATGAGTCAGATGACTAGAATGTGGAAGGACTATCGGATATTTTGAATCTTCGTCCAGTTCCGATTTTGCTAGTCGTCCTCGAACTCGCATGATACCTTTTGTGTCAAGAAAAGGGCAAAGCGACTTCAGTTTACTGGATTTGATATTTAAACACCCTTTTTCTTTTAACTGTGTGTACTCTGTTGTAAATATCTCTCTTTGTGTCTTCTTTATACAGGTTTCTAATGCTGCATCTATTTCTTGATTCTTCAAATATTTACTATCAAAATTGTCCTTCTTCAAAAATCGCCGGCAGTACGCAACTACTCTCACTAATTTTCGTAGACTAGAATATTTTTCTAGAACTACGTGCTCTGGAACTACAGCTGCGTGAACCTTTATTATTTGCTCTAAATCTATTTTTAAATCTTTTGGTCTTTTGTACTCAATTATTTTGTTTTTCAGGAATGGCGGTCCAGAAAACCACAACTCATTCCCAACTAATGCACTGGGTAGTACTCCCCTTGAAGCGCAGTCTGCTGGATTCTCTTTGGTCGACACGTGGAACCATTGAGACGAACTCATTGTATTCAATATTTCAGCAGTCCGATTCGCAACAAACGTTTTCCACCGGCTAGGATGGCTATTGAGCCATGATAGCACTACTGTCGAATCCGTCCACGCTGAAATTCTCTCCTTTGGTATGTTTAAAACCTCTGCAGACTCTATCAAGAGCTTGGCCAAGAGTACTGCTCCACATAACTCCAATCTAGGAATGCTAATTTGTTTAATTGGGGCAACTCTTGTTTTTGCAACCAACAATGAAACATAAACTTTGCCTGTAGGATCAATTACCCGCAAGTAAACAACTGCTGAGTATGCGGTTTTTGAGGCGTCACTGAAACCTTGCAATTCCAGATCACCAGTTGAACTAGTCTTCAGCCAACGAGGTATACGGACCTTGGTAAGCAACTTTAGCTCTTCGCGGTAAGTACCCCATTCTGTTACTAATTCCGTACTCAACTCCTCATCCCAACTAACACCTGCGAGCCATAACTTCTGGATAAACACCTTCGCTACAACCACACTAGGGGCTAACCATCCTAAAGGGTCGAACAAACGAGCTATGTCTGAAACTATAGATCTTTTTGTTACAGGTGCCGTCGTCAGCGGTGGGAGAGTTACTGCATACTGGAAGGAATCTTCGTGGCGGTTCCAGGTAAGTCCTAAAATTTTCGTAGTACTATCTAGTTTAATTTCCCTGTCCTTATTATTTACTTCCTTTTCCATTACTATGTCCTTTTTGTCCTCATTTTCCGTGCTTGTTTGACCTGTTTGCTGAATTCCTTCATTCATATCTATTGAACTTATTTTATCTAATAATTCCTGATTATTACTGTTCCATTTCTGTAATGTGAATCCTCCTTTTCCTAATAATTCTACCATTTGATTACAGATTTCTTCACCCTCTTCAATCTTCTCACATCCAGTCATCAAATCGTCCATATAAAAACAATTTAAAACTTTGTCTGCTGCATGTGGGAATTTGTCTCCTTCATCATATGAAACCTGATGGAGCGATCTAACGGCTTGGTATGGTGCAGAGGCTGTCCCGAAAGTCACCGTAATCAGCTCATAATCTCTGATTGGCTTTTTAAGATCATCTCGCCAGAGTATTCGCTGGAAGACAGCATCTTCATCGGCCACTCTAACTTGACGATACATTTTTATTATATCGGCCACTATACCAATCGCATGCATTCTCCATCTTAAAACAGTGTGTCTTAAGTCTGCTTGCAGCCTTGGTCCTACCATAAGCGTGTCATTAAGTGACACTCCGTTCTTATTCTTTTCTGAGGCGTTGAAAACGACACGAACCTTAGTAGTGATCCTATCGTTTTTTATCACCGCATGATGTGGTAGATAGACTGCTACATCTTTGTTACTGTCCTCTTCTTTTACAGGTCTCATGTGTCCTAAATGTAAGTATTCATTAATTACATCTGTGTATTTTTCTTTTAAATCTGTGTCCTTACTTAATCTTTTTTCTAATGATTTAAACCTTATTTCAGCTATATCCCGTGAACGTCCGGCCTTACAAGCAGGTTCTTCATCTCGGAATGGCAGCCGCACAATATATCTACCTGTATCATCTCTCTTAGTAGTTTTAGTATAAAAATTTTCACACCGTTGCTCTTCTGGATTAAGTAATTTCTTTGTACTGGTTTGTTCTTCTATCTCCCAAAATTTCTTTAACATGTCATCTTCATTGACATGTGCACAATGTACCTTTATGGTTTTTGTGTTACAGTTTGAACTCTCACTACTTGGACTGACTACACCTGAAAGGACCCACCCTAAAGTGGTGCTCTGTGCGATAAGAGTGCCTGATGGACTCTTCACTATACCTTCCTTCACAATGTAGCAGTAAGCATCTGCACCCAAAAGAATATCTATTCTATTGGGTGTGTTAAAATTAGGATCTGCTAGATACAGATTGTTTAAGGCAATCCAATCCAATGAACTAGTGTTTACACTTTTCTCAGGCAAGTATGAAGTAATCTTACTCAAAACATAGGCGTTTATTTTGAGTTGAAAATCGACATCAATTGTTGACTGAATTGTCATATTCACCATGTACTTTGCAATGGTTGATCTATCGTCACCTAAACCTGAAACGATACCTCTGACTGGAATTTTCTTCAGTCGAAGAAGTTGTACTGTAGCCTCTGTAATAAAACAGGCTTGTGAACCTTGGTCTAATAATGCTCTAACTGTTTGAAATTCACCCGTTTTGGACTCGGCTTTTACTAGCGCTGTCGCTAATAAAACCTGTCTGGGTTTAGAAACTTTGCCCGTAGACAAACATGCGACTATCTCACTATTTGAAGAACTAATATCATCCTTAGTCGGCTTTACGGTAGCGTCTTTGTTTTCTCCGTTAGGTTCTCCATTCGGATGCAGTAATGAATGGTGGCGCTTGTTACAAACCTTGCACACAGTCTATTTTTTACAGTCATGTACTCTATGATTGCTGCCCAAACAATTAAAACAGATGTTATTCTTTGCAACGAATTCGCGTCTACCTTCCGTGGGCTGCTTTGCAAATTCCTTGCAGAAACACAGCTTGTGGACTTCCGAACAGTATTCGCAACGCATATTAGACGGCTTAGTGGCTAGCATTGCTTTTGAATTATGCACGTGTGAACTATTACTGGCCTGGTGAGCCACTGCCTTTCTTGGTTCTATACATTCTAATGCACGAAAACGACTTTCAATAAATACTTTAAGTTCCTCAAAGGTGGGAAAATCTGAATTTGAACTACTTAACTCCCATTGTTTTCGCGTCTCACTATCTAATTTGAATGTTACTATATGAATAACGATAAGATCCCATGTGCTCACATTGACGTTTAAATTTCTAAGTGCACTAAGGCAATCACTTGTGGTATCTAACAACTCTTTCAAGCCGGCAGCTGATTCTACATTTAATCGCTTTTGGCTGAACAACCTTTTTAAAATATAATTGGCGAGATACTTTTTATTAGCATAACGCTTTTCCAACTGAGCCCAACATTCACTATAGTTGGCATCTGTAATTGGTGTATGCCTAATCAACTGTTCGGCTTCACCAGTAAGATGACTCTTAAGATAGTGCAGTTTTTGCACATTATCTAAAGACGCGTTATTATGGACAAGCGACTTAAAAAGATCATGAAAGGCTGTCCACTCACTGTATTTGCCAGAAAAATTTGGAATTGTGATCTTGGGCAACTTTACAAATAAATTGGATGGCTTAGAAGAATTACTATTGTTAGATCCACTACTTTGTGGTACCGCTTCTCTAGGATTGATCTTATTTAAAGTTGCTTTCATCAAACTTTTACATGAAATAAACGTATCTTCGGTGGAGTCGTACATATCGACCACCTTTTGACCTATGTCTTCTAACTTAAAACGACCATAAAGTTGACATTTGGTCTCCTTAAATAGAGACCAATCTTTTTCTAATAATTCGAGCCTTGTCTCGATATATTCCATTGTCAACCTGTCCTTCGGACTCTTTTTAAAATTGGTAAATGCCTTGTGGATAACATTTTGATGGTCTTTCAATATATTAATTAGACCTTCCATCGTAAGGAACAACAAAAACTTAAACACTAAAACAAACCTAAATTGAAACTTAAAACTTCAAGTTTGAATCTAAACAAAACATACAAATTTTTTCTAAGTCCCAAAAACAGCGAAAAATTTTACAAGTGTTTTTAACAACAAAGACTCTGATAGAAATCGGGCATAGGTTCCCCGTTCCGTCGTTTTTTTTGAAATTATTCTAAGTCTAAAATGCACACATCTAAAATGTCTAAGTTAAAATCTTCTTTAAAACAAAGTTCAGAATTGCTTGGCAAAATCTTCTTGAATCACTACTATTATTTATTAAATTGTACTCACGTTTGCACTTCACTCACACTTCCAAATCGGTTGCGTAGTACTGGTGGCGCCCCCTGTGGCGTCACTTGGAACTTCAACCGTCGGTTGTGGTCGTTGATCTCGTTCACCGGAACGCGTTCAGCAGAACGCGATCAGTCGTCTAGACTCGAACACTGAACTTCTTGAACTCGTTGAACTAACCACAGTGGCTGAGCTCGTCCACCTCGCTGGACGAAGCTGTTGCTGCCTCTGCGGGATACCCGGTACTCCTGTTGCAGAAATCCACTGCGAGTACTGGGGTGCGGTTCAAAGGCACCGCGATCTCAAAAAATACAGACTTCCTGGGTCTGTGATCCAGGTTCGATGGACCAATGTTTATTACCGAGCTGGTAATGTTGAACTAGCACACTTGTTGTGAACACTAATAGGGTTGAAAATGAAATAAAACCAAATTGTGTCCTGATCTAAGCTGGTATATATATTTTCTAAAACGACTCTAACCCAACCAAATCGATGTAACACAACGATAGCCTGCTTTTATTTTAAGCATCGCCATCTATCGAGCTCAAAAATAAACTTTTGTACTTTGACAAGAATTGTCAACTTATTACTACGGTTTTTGCATGAACATGGGTTCTTAGACATGCCGGTTTCCTCTCGAGGTTTTCCTTCACCGTTTTGAGAGCAGTGGTGATGAAATCAATTACACAAAGTAATACGCTTGGCTGGGTTTTAGCCCACGACTTACTGTTCGTAAGTCGGGGGCGTCACCTATGGGCCACCACTCTCCCAGGAGTACCTACAAATATTTCTATTACAATAAATGTTGTACAATGTGATTGCAATTTCATACCTTTGTAGCATAAATAAGTGTGAAGATAGAAAAGCGCACGAAAAAATCTGTGCATGCGTTTTCACTTGTAATTCGGAGCTGGGCTTCTGTTTTAATTTTGTACCCTGGACTGAATGCCGCATAGAATTGAATTGCGTTCAACGCTCAGTAATAGTGGTGCGGTTTTGTGGCATCCTGGCAGTTGAGGGTTAGATGATGGATAACTAGTGCGAACACGTAAAGTTGTTATAATTAGGAGATGGGTTATTAGTTAGGTTAATTGTCTACAATGTAACAGAACATGACTCCTGTAATACATGAAAGGTTGAACAGAGGAGTCCTGAGTAGTACATGTTTATGTCCCATGCAATAGAGGGCAAGTCTATTCCCTTAAAACCAGTCATAAACCCAAACTTCGTGAAATAGATGATGGAAAAAAAAAATAACTTTATGCCCGACTTGGGAATCAAACCTAGGATCTAACAAGGCAGTAAGGCCAATTTCTTGTAATAAATATACCTACCTGCCTACGGATTTTGTTCCCATTTACACATTTTGCAAATACGGAATTGGGATCTCATAACCTATCATATCATTTTACAAGACTAATTTTGATTATTATATTTATTTCAAAATTCGCAAAATCAAAATGTTTGCTGGTTTCAACTCCCAAGCTGCACCACAATATATCCTCTCTCTGCACACCTAACCTATCCCAGTCACCTTATTCAGATCTTCGGTCCACTAGATAGCTGAGAGCCTGTCATCGTCATAGGGTGGACGGACGGTGAGCTAGCCCATTACTCACCGTCCACAGGCCCTCGCCTACGGTGTCCGGAAGCCATAAAGAAGACTCTAAAGCTACATTCTTTAATTAGAATTTCGCACGTCCGACAACCAGAGATTATGCGACATGCATATTATATCATTAACATAATAATAATGTCCTCTCTCCAAATCCTCTCCCCTCATTCCAGTTCTATAATATTACATTTCTGTCCCAGATTTAGTCACCGACTACCCTGAAAACGGCAGCTCGGAAATGCAGCTCGACATTTAAGTTCATAATTACAATGTCAGTGAATCCAAAAATTAATAAGCTGCTCGTAGTTCTAGACAGGAATGCAAAGCTGAGGATTTAAAATTAATATTATGCGGCTCAGCTTGGCCACATCCATAATTTAGATACTTTAATTTATAATAATGCAGACTGGTATAGAATCAAAAATCGGCATGTCTTAGAACCAAAAAATTCGAAGACATGTGACATCCGCCAATCCGCACTGAGCCCTCGTGGTGGATTATAGCCCATCCCTCTCATAGAGAGAGAGTCCCTGCAGTGGGAACATTATTGGCTGATGATGATGATGATGATAGAATCAAAGGCGATTTTCGTGTCTGTCTGTGTGGAGGTCGTGGCTAAATAATTTCATCCGCATGGGTCAATCTTCGAGTTAAAGCCGTGCTTGCCTGCGTCAGCCTGTGGATGGGTGAGCATAATGACATTTTGAGTTTCTTCCTTTTTTCGTAAAGCACGTTAAGTAAATTGGTCCCGGTTTTAATTGTTTGTAGATCTTTGACTGTCGTTACACGTAGTTAGTGGTCCAAAAGTATGACAACTAGTCTTACCTATTGTATAATCTAGTTCTAAATGGGCTGTGGGGGTCAGATAGGCAGTCGTTCCATGTGGAATACTGGTAATCAGCTAGATGCGGTTAGATTGGAAGCCGACTTCAACAGAGTTGGGAAAAGGTAAGCAAACGATAAAACTGAGAGTAAATGTGATAATTACAAAAAAAAAATTGTTAGCCTACATGGTGTCCCACTGCTGAGCAAAGGCCTACCCTTTCTCCTTCCATACCTTTCTATCCTGTGCGATCTCTGGCCATGTTAGCCCCGCAACCAGAATAAAAATAATTTAACTTTGAAAAATACAACAAATGAAACATGTAAACAACTCACAATACTAACACAGAGTGTCAAAATAACTTTATCTACCCAAATATCATAAACCCTCTCTAATGCGTTCAAAAACCATAGGCAATGACCAGCATTACCAACCAGCAGAAATAAACGGAACTGTTATGAACTCATAACCTACTGAAAACAGTAGATTAGGAACAGGCGTCAAATTCAAGTGAGTGTGCTATTCTAGTAATCTACATTAAACAGATATCGATACGAAACCCCAATTCAGTATGATTTTAATTATAAATCGCACGACATTTAACTACCATTACTATAATAAATAATTTGCTTCCGTATGTGTTCGATTTATTTTTTATTGCATTACACTGGTAACAATGCTGGTCATTTCCCTATGGTTCCTGAACCCATCATAGAGCCCTTATGATATTTGGGTAGATAAAGTAGTTTATGCAACTATACGTAATTAGGCATTACAACACTCGTGTGATGCTATTAAGAAAACGAGCCACACTTGTGTTGTAATGCCCTTCATTATGCACAGTCGCATAAACTACTATTAACACTACCTTTGTTCTATTGTTTTTACTATACGTAACTACGTTGCACTTTTAAAATGGTTTCCTAGAACTTCCCCCGTTTGTTCATGACCCATTTTGAGTGTCTGGCCATAGGAGTAATTATAATGACTGAATGAATTTTAGTGTGATTCATAATATTATCCCATTAAGTATGCCCCACAGCTGTAAGCGAGGTGGCCCAGTAGAGCAGTGGTGGCCCAGTAAGAGCAGCGGTAGCCCAGTAATTATGGCCCCGACTTACGAACAGTAAGTAATGGGTTCGAACCCAGGCAGGCGCATTACTTTCATCACCACTGTGTAATTTATTTCATCACCACTGTTCTCAAAACGGTGAATAAAAACATCGCGAGGAACGGCATGTCCTAGAACCAAAAAAATCGAAGACATGTGACATCAACCAACCCGCACTGGGCCCGCGTGGTGGATTATAGCCCATCTCACTCCTAGACGTAAGGCCTGAGTCCCTGCAGTGGGAACACTATAGGCTGATAGGCTGATGATGATTCCCCACAGCTAGGGTTCAACACTACATTGTATAACTTGATATTGCATAAACTACGTTTACAAACTTAATCTAAATTAAAAAACTTTACCATCTTTACAATCTTTTTAATCATTACACAGTCTCTACCAAGTTTTCGTCTTTCCACAAAATATAGGCCGACAACTTGTTCCAACTTGTCTAATATCCGGGAAATTAAAACACAACACGTTTCTGCAACATGTCGCTACGAGCGTCTCGTCGCGACGCTGACATGGAGGCCGAGGTTCAATGCTTTAAAACGTGAGCCAAATACATACTTTTTGAACGAAACTTTTTGTTGTAAGATTTTACCCTTTTTTGACCTTGAGCTGACTTAGTACGTACTAATAGAACAAGACTACAGTTGTAATAGAACAAGAAGCCCGCTTATAATCATTATGTAAGTACTGAATTGCGGCCTGAAAATTAACAAAGACACTAATCAGCCAAAAGACGTCCACTGCTGGACATAGGCCTCCCCCTGGTGTCGTCATATTGACCGGTTCCATGCGTCTCGCATTCAGCGGTTCCCCGCAACCTTTACCAGGTCATAGATCCACGTAGTGGGAGGCCTTCCAACGCAACGTCTTCCGTTTCGCGGTTGCCACTCCAGAACTTTCCGGCCCCATCGCCATCCGCTCTACGAGCAATTCCACCATATTCTGCCAAAAAATAATCATTTCGTCTCAAAGAAAATTAAGTACAAATCACAAAAACCTCAGCACCTGCAAAAAGAGCCGTTTTCCAATCCTCCGTAGGTACTCATTCTTCCAGTTTTCCATAACGGATTGACAAGTCAAACAATCCGCCACCTGTGAGCTCCAAGACTATTTGTATGGTCTTTGACGTCAGTACACAGTCTGAATATTTGTTCCAGATGGCTAGCTGTGGGCGACTAGGATGAAATAAACTTTGCTGTATCTACTGTCTAAGGTTCCTTCTGTATACTGTGTGGTATTTATTGGCTTTGATATTAAAAGATGTGTGGATATTATTGTTTGCTCTCGAGTGTATAACGCGGATTAATTCTACTTCTCGATTTAAAACAGTGAGGCGCATTCATCATCAACCACAGCTCGATTTCGCCCACGGCTAGATACAGGCCTTTCTTTGCTTTTGCCGAGATTCACGCTCTTGTGCTAACCTCGTCCAAAATAGGCGAGGTGAAAATAACCGAATTGAAAACCTCCCCCTTTTCGGCATGCGTGTCTGTCTGTTCGTCCGTATGTCACAGCCACTTTATTTGGAAACTATTAGGACTACATAGTTGGACCTTGGTTATGAAAAACTTTAAAACAATTTCAAAAGTACGTCTTTAGATAACGTCTTTGAAAATTACATTAAGGTTCTTAAAACAATTTTTTCTCAAAGTCAATCGTTTGGAAGATGAACACTTCCAAAGTGGCAAAATGTAACTCTAACGTTAGACTAAGAAAGTGAAAATAAAAAACATGACTGTGACCACTTTCAACCAAAATTAGCTTGAAACCGTAAATATAAATTTGTCATTCATACAAACACAATGAAAAACAAACATTACAAAATGTATATTATTATATCTGTTGCCGCTATAACAAGAAATAATACAAATTAACGGAGCCTCGCACTTGGCCAGTAACTCTTTACAAAAGGTATTCGTTTCCTAGAAAGTTAACTCCTTGACATAACTCAATGTCAGTCAAAGAGAAGCTTTCAAAATGTTCAGTACTTACAGCTTTCACCTCACGCTTGCTATGATAAATCTCTTGTAACGCGTAACAAAGATTTGTGTGTGTATGTGTGAACATAAATCTATCTATACTAATATTATTATAAAGAAGTAAAGTTTGTGTGTTTGTATATTTGTTAAATTGTACCTAAGGGGTAATCTCGGGATCTACTGAACCGATTATAAAAATTCTTTCATCAATAGAAAGCCACATTATTGCTGAGTGTCATCTATATTTATAAAAGCGAAAGGTCACTCACTGATTCATCACGAAATCTCGAAAACCGCTGGACGTACAAAGATGATTTTTGGCAGGGAGGTAGTTTATGGTTAGTAGACGTCCGCTAAGAACGGATTTTGCGATAGGGCCGGATTAGGGTGGTCTAAGGGCCCTCGCAAGTTTGTATGAAAGTCCTTCATTTTTTGTGCTACAATCTAGATTTTTGGCAGATACGTAGTTTATAGTCAGTGGGCGTCTGCTATGAATTAATTTTGCGACAGGGCCGGGTTAGGGTGGTCTAAGGGCCCTCGCAAGTTTGTTTGAAAGTCCTTCATTTTTTGTGCTACAATCTCGATTTTTGGCAGAGACGTAGTTAATAGGCAGTAGACGTCTGCTTAGAACCGATTTTGTGACAGGGCCGGATTAGGGAGGTCTAAGGGCTCTCGCCAGTTTGTATGAAAGTCTTTCATTTTTTGTGCCACAATCTTCATTTTTGGCAGGGACGTAGTTTAAAGTTAGTAGACGTCTGCTTAGAACAGATTTTGAGACAGGGCAGGATTAGGGAGGTCTAAGGGCTCTCGCCAGTTTGTATGAAAGTTCTTCATTTTTTGAGCTACAAAGTTGATTTTTGAGACGGACGTAGTTTATAGTTAGTAGACGTCTGGTAAGAACAGATTTTGTGACAGGGCCGGATTAGGGAGGTCTAAGGGTTCTTGCAAGTTCGTAAGAAAATCCTTAATTTTTTGTGCTACAAACTTGATTTTTGGCAGGCACGTAGTTTATAGTTAGAAGAACTCTGCTAAGTACAGGTTTTGTGGCAGGGCCGGATTAGAGAGGTTTAAGGGCGCTCGCAAGTTTGTTTAAAAGTCCATCATTTTGTGTGCTACTAACTTGAATTTTGGCAGGGACGTAGTAGGTGAGTAGAAGTTTGCTAAGAACCGATTTTGCGACAGGGCCGTACTAGGGAGGTCTAAGGGCTCACGGGAGTTTGTATGACAGTCCTTCCTTTTTTGTGCTACAATTTTGGCAGGAAGGTACTTTATAGTTAGTAGACGTTGACTAAGAACGGATTTAGCGAGTTTAGCAACATGGCCAGAATAAGGAGGTCTGAGGGCTTTCACATGTTTGTAAAAATGTACTGTTTTTTTTTCCAACCTGAAATTTAACAAGTCTAGAGTTTAGGAGTAGGAGATCTAAGCTAAGTTTGTAAGGAAGACCTGGACTAAGGGCTCCCGTAAGTCCATATGAAATCCTTGGCTTTTTGTACCTGAAAATTGGCAGAGAGATAGAATATAGTTAAGACATTTCAGGTAGGAATAGATTTTACGACAGGGCTGGTTTAAGGGAATATAATCGCTTCGATTGGCATTTGGCATTCGATTTGACATAGTACCATCCACAGGCAGTCCAGACAAGAGAGTCAAAATTTCTACGCGAACGAAGTCGCGGGCAACTGCTAGTAGGTTATATAAAAAACCGAAAAATAAAAAGGCTTTTACGTGGTAGGCCATTTTGCAAAGTGAATCGGAGAAAAAACGGTCGAATGAAAGGACGCTGCCTTAACTATGAAAAAAAGGATTATTAACATTATGTCCAACGAAGTGGGCACGGGTCAGCTAGTATTATATAAAAACAAAGGGTGCTTAAGTACCCTTAACGAAGTCGAAAGGCACTTGTACTCCCCATCACTGCGATCATGTTTTTGTTCTAAACCATACCTGGGAACCCCCTAGTTACGGAGAAAGGGGGGGGTCAAAGTTCCAAATTCACAGGTATTCTTTAAATATAAATCCAGGTTATAACTTTACTTAAATTACTTCCATGACCCGTTTAATACTATTCAAAGTATCCACTAGCACAATGTGTTAAGAGTGCTACATTGAATTTTACTGTAAAATGTAATTTAGCACCCCAAAAAAAAAACACACAAGTATTTTTTTTTTTGCGTAGGGGTAGGTACTTAGTTTGATGTACATAAAGCTTGGTTGAAGGCTGATTACACCCTGTATAACACAAGCATGATGTGTTGTGTGTTTACGAAACATTGATCATCATTTATGTATGAAACTCAAACAAAATGTAATAATAATGTTCATAAATATAACACAGTGTTGATTTATATTTTATAGTATTTTTTACGATAAGAATTTCGGCGCAAAATCTTTAGAAGACTTTTTGCGAAAGTTCTTTTTTGCTATAATATTAAGTAACATTATTTATGGATGTTTATGAAAATTATAGTATTAAATGCTATGAATTATATGTAGTTTTAATACCGCGAGACATATATCCAGGTCTGAAAGCAGGACACAAAACCCACCGTCATGCATATGCACATGCACACATGGGCCCACCCTCCCGCCCTCGAATGACATTCGAGCACGAACGCTCGACGAGTCAACAACTCCTGAGGATGCCCCGTGGAGGGGCGAAACACGTGTCGAGTATAGGTTTGATTGCATGGCATGCTAATTATTTCACACTTGTTTTGTATGTGTGCATATGCATGAGGGCGGGAGGGTGGGCCCATGTGTGCATGTGCATATGCATGACGGTGGGTTTTGTGTCCTGCTTTCAGACCTGGATATATGTCTCGCGGTATTAAAACTACATATAATTCATAGCATTTAATGTCATGGATTACCGCAAAGTAACGCCTGATTCCATAACTTTAAATTATAGTACTTTTTATTTGAGAACAGTGTTGATATTTTTTGTGATCATTTATGCAGAGGTTAGTTGGGTAAGTTTAGCAAAATTCCAACCACGTTCGTCATGTTTATGGTCTATTTTTGTCTGCTTATTATACCTTATAATCTGCTTGAGGAAGAAACTCTAAGCTAAATGAGCGTTCCACAGGAAATCGGATTAAGTTATCGCTCCCGGTTGTCATTTGTATATCTTTGACAGTTGTTACAAGTAGTCAGTAGCCTGAAAGTCTGACAACCGAGTTTTACCGAAGGGTATCACCATCATTACCCACTAACTCAGTTTTTTTAGGTCAAATAGGCAGTCACAATTATAGTCTATTACACAATACACATTAAACATAACACATCACACATTAATAAACACACACACACACACATACACACACACACACACATCATACACACATTATACATTAATAAATAAGTATTTTATCCAGAAACAAACTATAATAATAATTCTGTCAAGGAGTGGAATTCCCTGCCTGCGTCGGTTTTTCCGAGTTCATATAACCCTAATCTATTTAAGTCGCGAGTAAACAGGCTTCTTCTGGGTAAGCTCGTTCCATCGTCGACATCATCTCTGCCCTAAGGGCAAGATTGAAGTCAAGAGCAAGCCCACTTAGAATAAAAAAAAAAAGAAACGAATTTGTATACTGGTGAAGTGAATTTGTAAACTAGCGAACGAAAAATAGGCTCAGCTGTATCTACAAACGCCAACAGTGTGAAGTGTACTGAAGCACGCAAACAATTATTTTATTTGTATTGCAACGGCGAGTGTGTGTAATTGTTATTGGCTACATAAGCCTCTATAAGTGCTTGTTTAAGCTCAACAATGACAACGCACATTTTGGTATAACGCAAAAGGGTGTTTAAAACTTTGTGGTTTAATATTATTAAGTGTTAGCAGAGCAGCGGTGGCCCAGTGGTAGCGGCCCCGGCTTACGAACAGTTAGTCTTGGGTTCAAACTCAGGCAGGCTTATTACTTGGTGTAATTTATTTCATCACCGCTGGTCTCAAAACGGTGAAGGAAAACGTCGTCGTGAGGAAACCCCAGAAATTCGAAGACATCTACCAATCCGCACCGTGTGGTGGATTGTAGCCCATTCCCTCTCGAAAAGAGGAGGCCTGAGTCTGGAACATTATAGGCTGATGGTGATGATAAAGTATTAGCGTAACTGAATTGTATAGGGAAAGTGGTTTTTTGGAATGTGTATTTTGAAAACAAAAATGTATTTTCTGCCGAGTTCCATGGGAAAAATTCATTATTTTCTTTTATTTTACTTACATTACAAAAGTTACATTATCTCACAATATACTGCCAACAATATGCTTCTTTACGAAATAAAAGGGTCTCAGCTACATAGAGGTCCACGTAATATAACCTAAACATGTGTTTATTAACCCAGTGGACGCTCGTAAAAACTGCGTTGTTACAATAAAATCTTGTAATAAAAAGACGAGGAAAATAAACGTAGTATTTTTTAACACAACTGCTAAGCTTTGAGGGAATTGTTGATAGAATTTTGGTTATTTGCTCCTTTTATTTTTACCCATATATTTTTTCGCGTGGTCCTTTGATCCGTGTAAAATAATAATAATCCTCTTAGTATGACTGCGTAGGATTGTATTAATACGGGACGTAAATAGAGTTTTTTTGAGAGCCGACTTTATCAGTAATAGAACGATTTATTAAGATACTAGCTGATGCCCGCGGCTTCACCCGCGTGGATGTCGTTCAAATTATATACTAAAACCTTCCTCTTGAATCACTCTATCTATTAAAAAAAACCGCATCAAAATCCGTTGCGTAGTTTTAAAGATTTAAGTATACAGACAAACAGACAAAAATAGCGACTTTGTTTTATACTATGTAAGGAAGGATTGTCTGGTCTCGTTTCCACTTTGTTGGAGAATCACCCATCCCTGGATCGACCTCGGTAAACATGACTTAACTATGAAATCAAACCATGCGGTGTTATTATTGACCTCGTCATCATCATCATCATTTCAGACAAAAGACGTCCACTGCTGGACATAGGCCTCCCCCAGGTGTCGCCACATTGACCGGTCCCGTGCGTCTCGCATCCAGCGGGTCCCCGCAACCTTTACCACGTCATCGGTCCACCTAGTGGGAGACCTTCCGACGCCTCCGCTTATTGACCTATCCAAAAGTAATACAAAAGAATAATAAATACTCCCAATAAAAAGAAAACTGAATAACAAAATTGCATATTTAAATAACAAAAAAGCTACTCCTACATACGAATCGACCCTACACGGAGAACCTACCTAGGGAATATAATCCTTGTCTCCAGTTACCTAAACCCACATTCGCTCACTACTTATAAAACGAAACAATAGATCCATTTGGTTCCCTTAGGTACGAGTTTACCTTGAACGGTATACCTCTGACTACGTGTTATATATTGCAAGGTATACCTGAATTAATCAGTCCCTACGCGATTAGATTAACTGGGTACAGGAGGAAAAGGTGTTTTATACCCTTCGCTACTTATTTAATTTTCAAGACACACTTTTACTTTCTTGTTTAAGGGATGTTGTGTGAATATTTTGGGTACGAGAGTTTTTTTTTGTTTTTAGATGTTTAAAAACATGTTTGTTCCTGATGTAAAATTGTGTTCTATGCTAAGTAACATAGAAGGACGTCACGTTTAAGAATGGGATGCTAATGCGGATTTATTGTGTGGTTGTGTCTATTGCCATACACTTGGTACAAGTCCAGACTCCGCGGTTGTTACTAACAATTTCTGATGGAAAATTCTAATGCAACTTGGATATCGACCCATGATGTCATGCTCAATAGTTGTAAACACTACCAGTAGATCAATGAGGTAGTCAGTCCTTTAAGATCTAAATTTACTCAATATAAAGATACTACGGTTCTTGGCGCTATACATAAGAAGCCTTAACATTGATCTAGGGCTGACATAAGGTACATGTTGGTAGCGGGCGATACGAAGCCGTAGCGACGACGTGTCGCGGCGACACGACTGGTTTCTGTCGTATTTCTATGAATTTCCCTCCGTAGCTAGCGACATGAAGCTAGCGACGCGTCGTCGAGCGGCAGACGCACGTGTCCGACCGCAGATCATTAGTGCCCATAGTTTACACACGCAGAGAGAACCAACTGGATGACATCAGCAGTTGTCGTCTGCAGTCGGGTTCGAAATCATGACTCATGACAGCGACATGACGCGACGACGATGTCGTGACGACATGAAGCGACGTCATGTCGTCTGCTGCTGCATCGTGCAGTCGGCTACCAACTTGTACCTCTCACGCCAAGCCAGAATAGGATATCAACAGTTTCACACCTCACAACCCTCAGTGCTAAGGGACCAAGTATATATTACAAGAGCAGTAAAAATGTAAGATTTAAATTGAAAAGTCTCGGAAGTAATAAAACAATCTGGATGGATAAAAACCTCTAATTTTATACAGTTTTTCTCGGTCTTTAGTTTGCTTCTAGTTTTTCCGGATTTTGTTTTAAAGAAAAAGGCTGGTTTATAAACCTGAATTAATTTGGATTTAAAACCAAGATTATACAATTAAATAAAATGACTAAACCAAACATTAACGAAACTCGAAAGTACCGGAAACCAAAGAAAATCCTCTAAATAAATGGCCTTAAGGAAAAAATTATTTAATTCTTCCATCACGATCCATATTTCATTTACAAAGACAACACACGAAAAAAAAAGTCGTTCAAACCAAATGCTCACTCCTAGTTTAATAGATTTTACACTTGAGGGGGTGACGCAAACCAATTTCGGAAGACCCTCAACTAAGTTCACATCTGTCTTCTTTATTAGGACTTATCTTTGGTGCAGAGGGGGGAAAAGTATCAACTTATAGTGGTTCTGTTTAATAACGATCAGGAGGTCTTGTCAAGCAGTCTCTGAGTATAATGGTCGAAGTTGGACCAAACTTAGACCATCAATAACTGATGGCAAAACTTTGTAAGAGAATTTTTACTTATTATGCTTTGAAAGACGTGACAGCTTCATATTTCTTTTCCATAATCTCTACTAATATTAGATGAGCACCTCAGGGGTTAAGGGAAATCCGTTACGACATAAAAACGGTAATAAATTCTGAGATAAAACATTTTTTGTTTTGTGATTTCTGCGAAAATATAAATGTAGCCAATCGCCCGCATTGGATAAAATATTTAATAAAGGAGAGAGTTTTTCCCGAAAAGATTTTAAATATGATATTCTGTAAATTATACCTACATCAATAATATAAACATATTATTTTCTGAGAACGGCTTTTACGCCATTTCATTTCCTCTTTCGGTGTATAATACTCAATTTTGTCTTATTTTTTATTAATTTAATATTATTATAAAATTGTAATAAAAATGTGGAAATGTCTAAATAGACTCTGAACCCAGGTCGGCCGTAGCAAAGACAAACTCTTCAGATGGGTCCTTGATGGCACAGAACTCTGCAAGTGTGTATGCACACTGCATACACACTTGAGTTCTCTTGAGATCTCTGCAGATAATGTCCAACCTTCCTTCTTGCGCTACATGCCCTGACACCTGTGTACTTGATGACCCTACGACTGTATCTACTATAATTTACGATTTAAGCCATCGACACGCTAAGAAGAATAATAATTGACATAAATTCTTACAAGAAAACATTATAACCATGGGACCCCAAAATCAACCCAGTAATTTTTCATATTGATCAACCTGTCACCAATAATATCGGGATAGTGCATAGGTAAACCAAAGGGTCATGTCAGTATCCATGCAGTGACCCATATACCCGTTTACAACACTTAAGTGGGTACACAAACTAACTAGTGCCTCAGACTGTGGGGGTCTAAATCAATTTGGTTTTCAGTTTCCTTTTGAGTTAATTTTAGCGTCTTGCACTTACTTCCATAATTCATCTGCGATGGTTGTATTGGTGATTTTAATCATTATTACTCTGTAAAGTCACATTTCTTACGGTCGCAAATCCTATTTTCACAGGCTAGCTCGAAGGATTCAACTTACCTACATGACGTCAATCAAATAATGATAGAACTGTGTATAGATAACTACATACGGGTCGATCAAAATTTGAGTAAAGCAATAATTTCACTAAAAGAAGGTTGGATATAGCCTGTGAAGAAGCTATACACTACCAATGTGCTTTGGGATCGGTTATAGTGATCATAATAATTTCATAATAATTATATTGACAGCTATTGAAAACTGCTAAAAGTTCTCTAAAATCTATTAAAACAAACAGTGCTATTTTGCTTCACGTCATTACAACATTGAATGTCCATGATGATTACATCATTAATTAAAGTCGATCATTAGTGCTCCAATGAAAAGCTTTTACTGGAACAATTATTTATCATCAGGTAACATGCAATTCATCTGAATGCTGGGTTGTGAAATAGATGTAGCAGAGGTGAAAATGATGAGATGAGACTGCAGAGTGACAAGAATGGATAAAGTAAGGAATGAGTATACTAGAGGAAGTTTGAAAGTGGCAAACGTTACAGAAAAATTGAAAAGAAGTCGTCTATCTTGGTATGGACATGTAATCTATACTTCTATACTAATATTATAAAGAGGTAAAGTTTGTGTGTTTGTATATTTGTTAAATTGTAAGGGGTAATCTCGGGATCTACTGAACCGATTTTAAAAATTCTTTCACCAATAGAAAGCCACATTATTGACTGAGTGTCATAGGTTATATAAAAAACCGAAAAATAAAAAGGCTTTTACGTGGTAGTCCGTTTTGCAAAGTGAATCGGAGAAAAAGCCAAAGCAGCGGAGGGCGCGGGATGGTTTCGGGTTTAATTCGGTTCGCGTTCGTGCTCGCTTCGGGAGAAAGGGGCGTGGCCTTTTACATCTGATCTGAGAGGTAGGTACCCGCGCGGCTCAGTCGCGAAGTCGGCTCCTTACGCAGCGGACGTCCCCGAAATTGAATTTTTCGAAACGTAATTAGCACACTTTCGACTAATTATGCCCAACGAAGTGGGCACGGGTCAGCTAGTGAGGGATAAAACGCATGGAACTAAAAAGTGATGGATATTAATGTTGATGGATAGAGAGAGAGAGGAAGACCAAACAAAAGATGAATGGATTGTGTGAGGAATAATAAGAAAGAGAAAGGAGTCAATGATAACCAGCCAAAATCAAAGATTTAAATGTGTTAAGCCGACCCTACTAGAATGGGGCAAGGGCAGAAAGATTAAGCAGAGTACTTCTTTTGAAAATCAATGTATTGTTAACCCACAGTCTATCCCTTTTTCTAAGAAAAAACAAAGTAAAGGTTTGAAATAGGTAAACAATAACAACTGCCCACGAGAAATATTGATGAGATTGACATATTCATACGAGGCGAGGAGAAAATATTATAATATATTCAGTTTACCTTCCGGTGTCAAAAGCGTGTGCGATATTTTTAGAAAAATGTGAGGTTGGCGCTTATTTAGAGATTAAATAAAATGTTATTTTCGACTCGTAGTGCGAGTGTGTGTTCATTATTTTCAACATGATACCTTTACGCGTTAGACTGACAGACAGACAGACCAAAAAGTGTTCCTTTAAAGGTTGCTTTTCTTTTTGAGCTACGGAACCTATAAAATACTAACCATAACCAAAAACAAAAGCCAGTCGAACCCCATAAAACAATCGACCAAATAAAATTACTTCTAACAGGTCATCTGACGGCGGCTTAGGCTCCTTCAGCCCCAAGATATTGTCCAGAAGAACTTCGCACCAACGACCCCCTGACCCCAATATATCAGTGCATTTCCTTCCTAACCGAACGCTAACCCTCTTTACTTTATCTTCGGGAGGAAATACAAAAGTCTTCGTGAATTATAAAGGGGGAAATAAAAAGTTTTCGCCTTCGGTACGTATTCGAGGAGTCGCGAATGAATATGTAATGCTGGTTTCATGATTAGTGTTTGAAGAAGTTTTATTGGTAATAGATTGGGTCCGTTTCTTGTAGGATTTATGGTGGTATAAACTATTATTATATAACTATTATTGACTGGCCTGTTGGTCTAGTGGTTAGTGACCCTAACTGCTATGCCGGAGGTCGTGGGTTCGATTCCCACCCAGGACAAATGTTTGTGTGATGAGCACGATCATTTGTTCTGTGTCTGGGTGTAATTTATCTATAATATGTATGTATTTAGAAATATATAAGTATGTTTATCAGTAGTCTAGTACCCATAACACAAGCTCTGCTTAGCTTGGGACTAGATGGCGTTGTGTGATAGTTGTGGAATATTATTATTATTATTAACTATGATGTTTATTGTTTGGTGTATTAAATTCTGATATTCAAAGGTTGAAAGACACATCGTAGTGAAAGTACATGCGGTACTTATGATTATCTGTCTGTTTGTTCCGTCTTATCTACGTAGCGGCTGATAATGGACCTGCTATTCACCTCAATCTCGCCTAATGGAAAGCGATGAAAGTGAAATTTTATAAATAGAACGAGAGTGCACAGAGGATGGCTGTTCACTCTTACTTTGGAGGCAGATGGGTTAAATGTGGAAGAGAACACAGGTACGCCGAGAGTTCCACCCACACATTGGCTACGCGCATAATAAACGCGGAGAAAAAGAAGAAGTGCTGATAACTTATAAGAATCGTGACTTAAATGAAACGTACTAATTCTACAAGTAACAAAAACTCAATCGAGAGCCCTTAAAGAAAGACTTCAAAATTAACAGCCCTACTTTAGACTAATTAAATTTTCATGATCAATCGTCTAACAACACTGCAAGGACTAGGACCAATTGCCAAAATTGAAACACAAAAGACCAAGAAAATGGCAACTAAATTAATGAACCTGTACGCACTTGAGAAAGGTCAAATGATTTCATAAGATCAAAACTTGGATAACAAGAGCCGATCAGTCGAATGGCTGTTGGGAAAAGTTTTTTCATTAGCTAGCTACTTGGCTTGGCGAAGTCAGGATATTGTATGATTCATAGTAATTGGTTTTTGTTGTAATCTATACGGATAAGATCGTAAAAGTCAATGATGAGCAGCGTTCGGGGTCCTTTCGTACTAATTCGTTTACTTGGACTGTATTTTTTGGTCTTTCGAAATTATTAAAAGTATAATAATAAATACTGTTATTATATTTAATAGGTGGTCACCAATTCATGGACAACCTAGTGAAGCAAGGCTTAACTTATACACCAAGAGATATTCAAATTTATTTTTTTATATTTGTTGACATATTATATTCTTATTTTCCTCACTACGTTATCAGCACAACATTCATTGTTACCATTTTAAACCTTACCACTTAGAGTAACATCCGACTTGGAAAGGTGTCACAAAAAAACCTACCATACATTTACAATTCACGAGTATGTAAATCCTTTGTCGTGAACTTATTACTGGGGTATCGTTTAGCTGGGGTAACTGAGGTGCGGGAGGGGTTTTAGCCTTGCAGTGGGTAATTGACTGAGCTGTTGTGAAATTTCATCAATTTCTTCACACACCGGGTAAATTTAGGACTGAACCTCTCAACTGCCCTATAATATTAGCCTTATGTTTCCACTGCTGAGACACAGACCGTCTCTCTATGAGAGAGAATTGGCTATAATCAACCACGCAGGCCCAGTCCGGGTTGATAGATGTCATATTATGCCTTCAAATTTTTGGTTCTAGGACATGCCAGTTTCGTCACGATGTTTTCCTTCACCTTTTGAAAGCAGTGTGGTGATGAAATAAATTACACAAAGTAAGGTTTGAACCCGCGACTAGTCGGGGCCGCCACCACTGGGCCACCGTTGCTCTCTTACTGCAGCTGTCCTGCTCGTTATGGTCTTACACCTTCCAGGACTTGAATGAAGCAAACTGTGGACCTGTTCAGGTTGCTACGTATAGGTCGGACAAAATCTGAGTCATTCAGTGAGAAGGATGACAAACCAATTCCGCATCATGCGGCTACTGTCTTTTCATAATTATGTTACCAATGACCTGTCCTCTTTGTGTAAATTACAGCTATTGCAGTTTAAATAAGGTCGCTAATAACTTACCAGAGTAGCTGACAAAATTACAAAGATTTTTATATTCATTGCAATAAAATAGTTGATGGATTGATTTTGTCTGAAGATTTTCTTTAATTTTTTTTCTGCATTGCTCCTCGCAGCTCAGTATTATGAGGCTGGCTTCTGCTAATCCGAAAAAATCCTGTGGTTGCCCTGAATGGCATTTATTCAAAGGCCATTTATTTTAAAATTTAAGATGAAAAATCATCACATGCCTCCTCCCGCACTGGGCGGAACAGAATGAAGTGTCAGACTGTTACTGACTAAAACCATCCGTGTTCCTTCTTATGCCCTTTGCGTTCCAAGGCCGCAAATGCAAGACTTGCGCCGGTATTTTTTTTTGTAGAACTATTTAAACACCTTTCCTAATGAAGCGGTAGGCTTGTAGCAAACCAGGTGAATATAAATCCTTGGGAACAAAAGAACACAAAATATAAATTTCGCTCGTCTCCTAACGAAAATTACAACATTCTTATGAGAAATACCGATAATAAATTCTCTAACCGGGGAAACTGTTCGGTTTTATCATGAGGGGGTGAACGCTCAAATATGTCGGCGTATCGACGTTATAAGGGCAAAAGGGTTGTACCAGCCTAACCCACATTTGTTAACAAGAACTTACTGGCACGGCCTATCTCAATATACTTTTTACGAACATCTGTTTTAAGTACCCGAAAAACCCCTCGCTTTTCGAACTTTGTACTATGAAATCTTGTAATTTCGCTATTATTACAGGAATTTTGGTTCTAAATTTTATTGGTAATTGTATCCAGTTTCTTGTTAGTTTCAAGTTGTTTTAGTTTGATTTGTGTTTTTCTTTCTTAGCGTTTCTTTTGTTATTATTCTGTGATTAGCTTTTTATTTTAAGTCTGAGTCTGTATTTTATAATAATGTTGATTAATGTTTGGTTAGCGTGTTTGTTTTAAGAACTTGACCCAGGTAAAGCAATTTATTGGCCGCTGTTCTACTTTTGCGAAATTCGTGTCTTTAAGAGGGGACAGGGTCAAGAAATTGGTATTTGAAGAAATCATTGCAAAACTGTATACGTAGAGTGCACTGTTGCTCAGACAGATTCTATCACAAAATTTTGTCGAGATCGATGTTTTGTTCCCTCTTAACACTGGCTTAAAATATGCGATGCAAAACACTGTAAAGAAACCGACCTGTCCTAGCGCTATAAAGAGTATAAAACATGGGACATCCATGACAACCCGACTGGACAGGAGTGTTGCAATTCAGTTCAATCCTTTTAACAGTGACGACGCTTGAGTCCAAACAGTCGGAGAAAGATAGTCTTATTTTAAAGTATTAAGAGTTCTCATTTAGATGAATGAATGAATGGATATGTGAAGAATGATATTTAAGGAAAAATATGTTCTTTTATTTCATCTACAGAATGCTTGGCTGACGACTTCGTGTATGGTCTGTTGCACCTTTTATTATCGAGTTAGACGGAAGTGTGAATCTACAACACCCACTGTTCGTTAGTGCTTAAACACTGTTCTGAAGACGCAAGTTTATTGCCATCAAAAGGCTAACAAGTCCTGACCCAGTAACAAGAATATCAATTACTTAATATACAGTTATTGTTTTACTTATTACAGGCTCCTCAGTCTCTCGACGGTGATTACAATTGTAAGCATTTATTAAATGCAAATACCTTCGCTACCTCAAACAATTTACATAATTTGCGGGAAGTAGTTACTATCATTCCTCGAAACACAATACCCTCTAAACAAAAGCAATAAATTAATTGAATTGAATTTCTAAAAACAATTACAAGTCAATTGAAAATTGTAATGTAAACACGAAATTGTAAACTGGCGTTCCCGATTTCGGACAACAATAGAACCAAAGGTGAGGGGCCAGAATTATGAGGTTTGTTGTTATTCCAAATTGTTTCCGATTTTCCGCCGAAAATTGCCCCTAACTTTAGGAAATCTGAGTTGAACGTAGATTAATGTTCCGAGTTTTGCTAACTAGCGGTGGGGGTCGGTCGGGAACGGTATTTTTTGTTCAATTGTAAGGTTAGCCACTATGTTACACGAACGGCTGGGTTGCGTAAAAAATGGTGGGGAGTACGTTATGTTTATAAAGTAGGTTGTGAATTTGGTTTTTTGTGATCAACTGGGGATAACATAAAGGAATTGGGATATAGTAAATGATTTTCGGTGTGCGCACAGATGGAAAGGGTTTTGTACGTGATGGTTTGTTGATTTAAAAAATAAATAATTATATTGTGTGTTAGGTTACATTTAAAACAAAACAATGTTATGACACTAGTTATTGTACCTTTTTCATAATGTATTTTATGAAACATCTTGCTTGACAAACAGATAAATAAAATCTAGTTATATCTTACACAGAATAAATTAAATTAAAGTATTTAGAGAATTTATACAAGAACCTACTTTAAAACCCATTTTCACAAAATGAATGCTTTTATTATTTCACTGCAGGAATTTCAACTCTGGGTGCTGAACTGAGAGTTCGTAATCATCTAATATAGGGCTCTTACTTCAGGCATTAATTTATGTGTAAGTTTAGTGGAGACTGGCGACTATAAGATAATCATAAGGTACTAAAAAAGTACTAAAAGAAACTACTCGTTTTATCATAAATACCTACCTAATCGATACTTCGACAAAATAATATATTATCTGCGTCACACATACCTATTAATCAACGTCAAACAATGAATATTGATCCATAAACAAACCATAATTAAGTATGGAAATAGTTTGTTAAATATTTCTTGCTGAGGTCACAGAACTACTTTTAAAGAGGACATAATTAGAAAAAATGTGAGTGGTTTGATAATTTCATGACACTTTATACACGAGGAGTTTGTGACTAGATAATAATAGGCATTTGGATCAATCTTTAGGTTAAGCCGAGTTTGCCTAGGTAGAGGAAAGAAGTGTCTTTCCTCTACGAAAACAGTGAGGAAAGTAATGATCCCGTTGGAAAAGAAGAAACTAACCTTGCCTGATTTTTAATGTTAAGTTTTAAAGATATTTTAAAAAATAAATAATTTTATGCTTAGAATAGAAATATTTATAAGTTAAGATTAATGTTTTTTTATAAAATTTATCAAATTATTGTAAGTGTTAAGTTCAGAAACATTAAAAAAGTTTAATAACATATTGAAAAAATGACATCGTCGGGATTATAATTTTTGAACGCACGCGCGATTCGCTTACTCAGGATTGAAATTTATAATCACTCGCTGCGCTCGTGATTCTATTTTTCAATCCTTCGTTCGCTTAAGACTCAAAATCAAAACTCATAGGAAAAACGAACTTTCCTCACATGTTGGATAAATAACTATTTCAATATAAAACACAAAACGGGCATACAATAAAGTTAGATTTTACGTGGGAGGTACAACCAAAAAGCGTGATAGAATATGAAAACCTATATTTTCGAACCTGACAGGTACCTACAGAGTTTTTATTAACCCTTTGTTTTTCAGATGTACACAGAATTGTGTAGAAATATAAATTGGGGGTCGTCTTTTAATCATGTGAGGTTTAATGCCACTTTAATACTCCTCCTTCATCTTTGAAGATATGTCGTGAGTTCTAAGGCTATCCCTCTACCGTCTCCCCCATATCACGTGTAAATTAATTACTGATAACATCAACCCGATTCTAAAACAGAATCGGGTTTAGAAACAAAACAAATAAAACTCACTCTATTTGACAAACATCAATTCCAATCAACTTCCCTCTCGCAGGTCTGCTGGAGAAAAAATCTTTTAAAATAAGCAGTACCTTTGTGCTCTTCCATTATAATGTTATGTCTTATATTGTGTTTTGTGTACACATCAATAAAAATTATCATCATCAGTCTATAATTTTCCCACTGCAGGGACATAAGCCTCCTCTCTAGGAGAGTGATGAGCTATAATCCACCACGCAGCACCAGTGCGGATTGGTAGATGTCACATGTCTTCGCATTTTTTAGTTCTAAGACATGCCGGTTTCCTCACGATGTTTTCCTTCACCGTTTTGAGAGCATTGGTGATGGAATAAATTACACAAAGGAATGCGTCTGACTGGGTTCGAACCCACGACTCACTGTTCGTAAGTTGGGGCCGCCACCACTGGGCCACCACTGCTCTCAAATAAAAATAAATAACTTTAATTCATTATTGGTAAAAATATTTTACCCGTCACGCCTCCCGTTATTAGCGAGAAAGAATGGCCCCTTGGTGAAATACAATTTGGATGACGACTTAAATATTCGTCTATAAGCCAGTATATTTCCAGTATAAGCTGACCTGGTATTACAAGCTTTCCTTAGAATAAATAAAATGTTGCGTATGAGTATTTTTATAAGCCTTCTGAGAATGGTAGATAAAGCTGAAATTATCATGAATGCTGCGTGGTATGTGTTGCTGTTACTCTAAAACATTGAGATACTGGATTTAAAATGGTTTAAAATGTATTTGTAGAAACGGACTATCTCGTTTGTCTAGTGGTCGCAAGTGCGACTGCTGCGCATGAGGTCATGGGTTCAATTCCTGCGTCAGACAAAGCGTCATTATCTTCCATCAGGAACTTTATGAAACTGCGAACTATAAGAAACTTTATGAAAATTCAATAAATAATAAAGAGCTATGGTTTGTTAGTTTGGATATTAAAGTTAATGTCTGGAACTACTAGCTCGACTAGGAACATTATTTCTTTTATTCGTCAAAAAATACAGGAATACCAATAACCGTAGAATTCGCAGGTCAACCTGTAAAGAGAGAAGAAGAAAGAAAGCAGTTGACCTTGTACAGGACCAATTTGTTCGTTTGTGTTAATTTTTGTTTGTGTTTTCTTTTTTAATATAATTTTGTGTTATTATTAATTAACCATTTATTGTTTTTTTTTCCGTGCAAGACTAATAAATATTTACCTTAATTTTCTTCTCTTCTTTGTTTTCAAAAAAACAATCTCTTGAAGAAAACCTCAAAATCAATTGACAAATTGAGAAGTTTAAAGCAGTCATACAGACACAAACCAAAAGAGACTTAATATAATATAAAGTAATGTATAGATTCAAAAGGTAGGGTAATTTGGATTATTTAAGTCATTGCCTTCAGCCAAACGGTCCGTAAGATGATTATCGTAGGTATCATCGGCAGCGATTACCGTAATAGTATTACAATGATTAGGTGAAACGTTTCGGCTCGATTTAACGCGTTCTGAGTGATTTCATGGAATTTTTCTATTACTTGTCGCTTTTGAAAGCTTTTTGTGGCGTGTAGTAAAGCTTGTTGTATTTTGATACATTTTTCTGGTAAATTCACACAATTTAATAATTAGATCATGGAAGACGTGTGTGCCTTGCCAAACAAGCCTTGCATATTTGCAAAAAAATAGAATTTGATGCAATTAATATACAGGATACGTTGCCAAGCTGCGGGATGTTCCATAGAGATACCACGGCCTCAGACACAAAGGGCTCAGATGGAACACGGGTGGGTTTTTAGTCAGTAGAAGTCTGACACTCCCTACCCCCCCCCCCCCTCGCCTAGAGCGCGAGCGGGAGGAGTCATTTGATGAATTCCCATTTGCCAAGTCAGAAGCTCATGGGTCCCGTCGGGGCTGTGGATTGTCGAAAGGTTAACGCGGCTCCGACACAAGGGCGAAGAAGGAACATGGGTATGGTTTTTAGTCAGTAGAAGTCTGACACTCCCCTTCGCTCTGCCCAAGAGCCCAGGTTATTCGATGATTTTCCACCCACCAAAAAAAAAAATCAAAAACGGCTCAGATGGAATATGGGTGGGTTTTTAGTCAGTAGAAGTCTGACACTCCCTACCCCCCCCCTCGCCTAGAGCGCGAGCGGGAGGAGTCATTTCATGAATTCCCACCGTGCAAAAAAAAAGGATACGTTGCCAAGTCAGAAGCTCATGGGTGGCATAAAAACCTCAGGCACCAGGTTAGTCGGTTAGGTTGGGTCTCCTCTCTAAGAAATACAAAATCCTAAAAAGTGGGCTGTTTCCCACTATGGGCCCGCATAGTGGAAAACAGCCCACTTTTTAGGGTTTTGTATTTCTTATAGCAGTGGTGGCCCAGTGGTGGCGGCCCCGACTTACGAACAGTAGGTCGTGGGTTCGAACCCCGACAGGCACATTACTTTGTGTAATTTATTTCATCACCGCTGCTCACAAAAACGGTGAAGGAAAACATCGTGAGGAAACCGGCATGCATGTCTTAGAACCAAAAAATTCGAAGACATGTGACATCTATCAATCCGCACTGGGCCCGCGTGGTAGATTATAGCCCATTCCCTCTCAAAGAGAGGAGGCCTGTGTCCCTGCAGTGAGAACATTAATAGGATGATGATGATGATGATGATGATTTCTTAGAGAGGAGACCCAACAATAAAATTGAAATCTGTGATGCTGACTATGTGGTATTGGTGGAATTTCTCAGTAGCAGTTGTTAAGTCTAGATTCAGCCCGGTTGAGAATAGGCCGTATTACACGGTACTTAAACTAATCTAACAAAATGGAGGTGGTAAATTAAATACACCTCAGCCTAACCCGTTCACGATTAAAGGCGTGATGTTGTATAATGTGAGGTGTTTCCAAGAAACAATATATTCATAAAACTTTACTACAAATGGACTTATCTAATACCTTACCAAAACAACTTGTACCTACAACACAAAATTACACGTTTCACGTCAATCAATTTTTCTTCAGTACACGAGTCATAAAATACCTACATTCTCAGTTCTTATCCCGTTGGGTTTCAGTTCAAAACCGTGTAGCAGATGTTTTTTAAGATGTATTATAAACCGGTATCGATTGTAATGTAATGCCGATATTGCGTGATCGAGTGAAGGTTACGTTAAAGCGTATGGATGTTTGATGTAAACTATATAGTTTACTTTGACGGTATGTTTCTTATAATGATCGTATGATTAGATACTTTACCGTGATGATATACGATACGTGTAACTGTACCCGAAGGCATAAACCGAAAGGTATAATTTTTTCTTTATCTTCTTTACTTAGTATACAACAAAGTCGCTTCCACTGTTTTTACGCTTAGATCTTTCAAACTACGAGATGGATTTTAATGCAATTTTCAGCAGTAGAGAGCGTGACGAAAGAGGTAGGATAAAAATATGCAGTACATTTCACCTGTGCGAAGCCGGGGCGGGTCGCTAGTCAATTTCTAAAACAAAAAGTTCTAGTAGCTGATTACTGTTAGTACATCAAGTATACCTACAGGGTGTAAATATTACTTTCCATCACTAAACATGAGCACAGATTACAGATACTACACTCCATGTACTTACGCGCGCTAACTACCTACCGGGCGCCGGTCTATCGTAGCCCAATTGGCAGTGGGTTGTCAACAGCCGCGCGGCGCGTATACGCATAATTATTATAATATTTCGGTCGACTTGAGTTTTCAAATCTTAAGAAATGGCTACTTCTGGTGCATTGTGTGCAGTGGATGAATGTAGATCCAGCAAGAGAAGAGATAAAAATTTATCTTTTTTCGGTTTTCCTCGTGATACAGAAATGTAAGTTTTATTTTGTTACTAGTGACCCGCCCCGGCTTCGCACGGGTGCAAAAATGGTATTAAAACCTTCCTCTTGAATCACTCTATCTATTAAAAAAACCCGCATCATAATCCGTTGCGTAGTTTTAAAGATTTAAGCATGCAAAGGGACATAGGGACAGAGAAAGCGACTTTGTTTTATACTATGTAGTGATAGTGATGAAAAAATGTACTTAGGTACCTACAATTGTTTAATTAAATGATGAATGTTGTTTATTTTATAAATAGGTTTAAATTACAAACACTTTTACAAGCCACTAAAAATTCGGTCGTTTATAAAATAGTTGTAGGTAGGTACCTACTTACATTTTTTCATCGACGATGTTTCGTTTCGAATTCGATGTTTTTAAATATACCCACGAAACAGGAGAAATTCCTAGCGTAGGACAATGTATTTAATTTCACTTGTTCCGTTGTCTGTCTGTAGTAAAATCTTGCTAATTTTTAACTGCCCGGCTTCGTAAGAGTAGGTATATGAATATCGCGTGACAATGCATTATTATGATGACATGGAGCTCATCTAATGATGGTCATAGGAACAGTATGCTGTTAGAATAAAGTTCTAATCAGCTTGCACTACACAGCGGTTGTTACGTCTTTTGCTGCGGCCGAATAGTGCGAAATTAGTGGTATTTTGCGATTAAACCGAATTATAAATTCTGATACATTAAAAAACTTGTTTTATTTCATAAAGTATACTACAAATTCCTACTGACATCTTTGTCGACAGAGGCAGCCCTGGCAATTCACAATATCCACGCGGCCGCGCGCATCTACAAAGCAAAACTCACTTTAAGTTTGTAAGGTTAGGTGCATTTTCGTTCGCAGCGTCTATCGACTTGAAAGTGTAGGCTATTATAGCGGTAGGCATTGAACATTTTGTATTCAGTGTAGTATCTGGTAATCTGTGACATGAGTTACACTCACAATTAATTATTTATTTGTCCTACCAAACATTCACAACTCATACCGTATTTAACTCTATAGGGAACACAAGCCTGTGATGTAACTTAAGTACATAAAGTTTAGCTTAAGGCGAGGTTGCACTACTTTGTTTTTATGTACGCGCGACCTCACCCCCCGCCCTGCCGCGCGAGCGATATAATGCCTAAATTTTGACCGTTTTTTCTCTCTTTGAGAAAAATGATAAAGAAATTATACATTATGTGACCCGAGATAATACACATTTTTTACGACCTTTATTATGATATAAGTTTTATTTTTCAAAGCCTAATATAACTCAAGTAAAACGATTATTTAGCCATCATTTGGACATTTCTTTGCGATTTAATTGGATGCAGTGAAGTGTAAGTAATCGTGTATCGCATGCCCGACATTTATCATGATCGAAGAGTCAACTATGTAATACATTTTTTTCAAAATTTAAATCCGTTCCATGTACGAGTAAAACGCTATTGTTGACGACGTTTATCGGGGTAACCTCGCCTTAATCATAAGTGAGACGTAGGTAGAGAGGTTGTGAGTACTTCAATTAAGTGTTTGTAATGAGTGTTGCTCACCCCATTTAAAATAGTACTTACTCTTACACTTAAAGGGTGTCATTTTATTTGATGTAATTAGTCGATCTAATTGGACTGGCACGTTAGTCTAGTGGTTCTATTTCTATTTATCTTCGGGGACACCGGTAGACACCAGGCGGGCAATCAGTCCTTTCGTTGTGGATTATTTCGCCCAGTTCCCCATAGTCTAGTGGTTAGAATCCCGACTGCTTAGCATGAAGTTCATCATCATCATCAGCCTATAATGTTCCCACTTCAGGGACTCATTGTTCCTCTCTAGGAAAGGGATGGGCTTTAAACCACCACGCCGGTTTTCTCACGCTGTTTTACTTCACTGTTTTGAGAGCAGTGGTGCTGAAATAAATCACCCAAAGTAATGCGCCTGCCTGGGTTCGAACCCACGACTTAGGTACTGTTCGTAAGTCGGGGCTGCCACCATTAGGCCACTGCTGCTCCTAAGTTCCCAGATCAGTAATATATTCTTGCGTTGTTTCATCAGGAATTTTTCAGCTGCAGCCACGAAGTCTGTGCTCGGTTGATGGCTGTAGAAAGCTCCTTACTACATGGTACTTAAACATACCTGACGAAATGTAGGTGTTCTATGAAGCTAGCTTCCCACGGTCCGTGATACGCGGACGGACGCAGACCTGCTCGCACGACACACCGTAGGAAGGGTCTCGTCCGTGGTAGCACAGGACGTCTGTGGCGGTGCGCTGGTATCCATCGCGAGGCGGTGTCTGTGTGCGTTGGCGTCCGTGGTCGTCGGCTGTGCGTGATGATCCGCAGAATCACGCACCGTGGGAACCCAGCTTTAATTACAACTTTGGCTAACTCTTCAGTGATCACAGACGTGATGTTATGACGGAAAGAGGAAACTAGTGGCTTTAAAAATTAAAAAAGGATTGATTTTCTAAGGATAAATCAAAATCAAAACTCACTTATTTAAACTAGGCTGATAATTTATCAGCAATTTTTGAACGTAAAAATTTACTTTTCTTTACTTATTTACAAGAGACAGTCCTCCAAAACGCCCACCCTTCGACACTTCCTAGTGTTTTTGCTGGAAAGAAGAAGTCGAGGAACAAACTCCCCAGCACAATATTTGGGAAGAATATGTTAGTAACATATTATATACATTTTAGAATGTAAATTAGTCTAGACACTCTAGTTTAGTTTTAACAGGAGCTTCAATAATTTTATTATATTATTATTTTTTATTTTTTTATTTAAAACTGAAATACTTATCATCGTCTTCCTAATTCCATGATACTTCGGGTCGATGCAACACGTTAAATTCTTCCACTCTCCCCTGTCAGTCGTCACGCTATCGTTTACTCCCATTTCCTTCATAATCATACCTCACACAATCCAGCTATCTTTATAATACCTATAATACTGAGAAAGTTTATCAAAATAAAATTTCACCTCGCTTATAAAAATTCAAAAAAGCCTACACTTTCAAAAACTTTTCTCCAAACGCAATTATATGACCCGTTCCCACGAAAACAAAATTAGCTAGTTTTAAAAACTGAATGATGCAGAATATAAAACTGTTTACGACTCCACCGGCGTGGCGCCAACGCTTTGACTGCAAAAGAATTTTTAATATGGCCTTTTCAGTTTTAATATTTTTAGAACTATGAAAATCAACCAGAACAAATGCTTTAGTAAGATTATTCCCAGCAATTTCGTTCATAGCTTTTCTGATATTGTCTAGAAGATGTGGATTGGACGGTTGAGAGTTTGAACGCTTGCATTTAATGTATAAAGTGAGGTGGGAAGAGTATGAAAACCGAAGTAATGCCCTGTGTACGACCTCAGGTGACATCAGGGAGCATTGCAAAGACTACAGTGACATCTGGAGTTTGGTGGAATAATAAACGTGGCAGCCATCTTGTTTTGTTTGTCAAACAAATGTCACTTTAAATCCACCAGATGACATATCTTCGAAATTTTGTTTCTAAGATATGCTGCTTTCCTCACGATGTTTTCCGTCACCGTTTTGTGAGCAGTGGTGATGAAATAAATTATACAAAGTAATACACCTGCTGGGGTTTGAACCCACGATTTACTCTCCGTAAGTCGTGGCCACAACCACTGGGCTACCACTGGTCACATGACCTCTAAGGAACTTTTATTTGTTGTTGATGTGACAACTTCTAATAAATCGATGAACGCCGGCTGCATGCTCGAAAAAGGATGACTCATTGTCCCGTTACGCTCATTGTAGGCTTGCGCTGCATCTATTTTCATCAATGTTTTGCTTTGACGTTGTCACGTTAAACTATTGTCCGTAAACAGACTTTACAGACAACCAATTTTATTTGTAGTGGCGGTCGCAACACTAGCACCTCTTGATCATGTACGAGTACCTATCTCGTGTCCAAGCAGTAACATAGGTTCCACTAGTACATGCTATTGGGAACTAGGTGAGTTCTTCTGAAACTACCCGATAGATTTGTCAGCGTTTTGTGAGGACACATTCTTTTAGAAAAATGTGGATTTTCCTCGTATTGTAAGAGGTAGTTTTTGACGTTAGTACATGGATAAAAGATGGCGGTTTGCGTTCAGTTTTATTGTTTTGTATTGGCTGTTTATTTTTGAGTGGTACTCGTGTTGTTTTGTTGGTTTTGATCTAAGTTTTAGTTTACAGGTATTTTTGATTGAAAAAGTGTAACTTCTGTTTCTATTTGACAGACAATTTATCTTCGCAGCCTAACCGGATTCAGCTTAATGGCAGTATTTTACCTCTGACTTTCACAGCCCAGTCAGGTACTAGGTTGTGGAGGGATACGATGCACATTGAACATTAGTAAGACTGGTTGTCAGACTTTCGGGCTACCGACTACCTGTAACGACTTTTAAAGATCTACAAATAATAGCCAGGCCCAACGGTTAAACGTATTTAAAATGCACAAATTGCTACACAATAACTTAATAATCATAATCATCAGCATCATCAGCCTATAATGTTCCCACTGCAGGGACTCAGGCCTCCTCTTTAGGAGAGGGACGGGCTATAATTGTGTGTGTTCAGTGCGGTTTCTCCTAGCGATGTTTTCCTTCACCGTTTTGAGAGCAGCAGTGATAAAATAAATTACACAACGTAATGCGCTAGCCTGGGTTCGAACCAACGACTTACTGTTCGTAAGTCGTCACTTAAACTACAGTTAGAAATGAGTTCCTATACGTTGGAGACTGTTATAGTCGTAAACGTTTGTCGTGAGCATCCGTCCTTATTATGTAACCGAGATGATATTACCAATGTAGACCATTAATTGATTGTACCGAACAACCACCGAGTCTTATTTCGGGATATTCATTTTTTTTTTTGATTAAATAATTAAAAAAAATTACGAATACCGTGTCTTTCGACATACTTCATCTATATAAATAAAAAGAGAAGTCCTGACTGACTGACTGACTGACTGACTGACTGACTGACTGACTGACTGACTCATCAACGCCCAGCCCAAACTCTTGGACCTAGAAAGCTGAAATTTTGCACAGAGGTTCCCTTTATAGTGTAGACAAGGAATAAGGAAGGATTTTTCGAAATTCAACCCCTAAGGGATTTAAATAGGGGATGAAAGTTTGTATGGAAAATTGTCATTTTCACGCGGGCGAAGCCGCTGGCAAAAGCTAGTTATTTATAAAACTAATAGAGTATGAGTCATTGTTAATGAACCAAAAAAAATGCTTACCTACTTACAAACAACACGTGCCGTGTTTCTAGTTCTTTTCCATATTCGTCAGTAGTGGGACACGTGTATAAAGCTAACCTGTAATCGTTTGTATAAACATTAAATAATTAATGGTAATCCCTAGATAATTGATTGTTGACCAAGTGATTAGGGTTAGTAATTTATATTGATTTGATTGATTTATATATGATTTTAATTACCCTATACGTACAAGTTTGTTCGATTGTATAAGCATTTAACATATTTCAATTTTACAAAGTGACATTCTATCAGTGAGATCTATAACGATATAAAAATGTGCACTGGATTGACATATGGGTGAAAAGTTATAGAAACCGAAAAACATTTTGTTCTCTCCACTAATACGATTTTTTTTTCATTTTTTTTTTTTTTTAATATAAACTGTGTGAACAAATGTTAGACTTGAGTTATTTAGTTTAATGAATACTCGTATAATGCATGCTTGACGAGTTCGTGAAGGGTCCTTTTTACCCGACTACGGCAAAGCCAAAGGAGGGTTATGATTTTGACTGGCTATGTATGTATGTATGTATTTAAGTATGTATGTATGTATGTTTGTATGTATGTATGTGTGTATCTTCATCTGTTCCCTCATAGCTTCTAATCTACTTATCGGAACTCGACATATGAGGTATCGTTAGAACCGTCTTCATTTTCCGTTGAACATAGGCTACGTGACGTGTCACAAAAAGCGATTTAGCGCCCTCTAGCGGTCAAAATGTAAGGCTTAAAAAATAAAAATGGAGATAAACACGCCGTGTTTGGTATTAATTAAAAGGGCCTCACTTGTACATTTCCAAAATATTGCTCAAATTATTATTAAATCACGCCCTCTAGCGGACAAAAAGTCAAGAGTAAAAAAAAAAAATTAACACCAAAATTGTTTAAATAAAAAAAGTAAAAAACTAAAACCCGACTACGACAAAAAAAAACGACGCTGAAAAAGTATGAAACAAGATTTTCAGGATAGAACAAAAAGAAAAGCCGTAGTCACACGGTGTTAAAGTGTTTAGGTTGGTACCTATAACGTGTGACTACGGCTTTTCTTTTTGTTCTATCCTGAAAATCTTGTTTCATACTTTTTCAGCGTCGTTTTTTTTGTCGTAGTCGGGTTTTTATACCTTGTGTAGGTACCTACTACACAAGGTATATAATATACTGGAAAGCTTACTTTTTAATTACTGCCAAAGCTTCGATTTTACTTCAATAATTTTAAACGTAACATGCTTGTATTTCCATAAAGCATGAGATAGATGTTTACCTGATTATCATACGCAAAAAAAGACACAATAAAAATGCAAATTAAAATACTGAAATATTTATTTTATTTATTAAACATAAACAAAAGGTTCTAGAAAATAAACATGGCAAATTTATTTAAAGCAGTCAACGGAAAACAATAACCACTCGTTTGTTTAGAGAACATGATGTGATGCCTTCAAAATGCAGATTCTTGGAAAGGAATTATCCAATTAATGATAACTTAACACACATTATTTACTGTACCTACGCACATTTACTTGGCGAACATAATATTTCAATGTATTCAATACATCTAAGACTGCGTCGTAACTAAAACGATCTTCATGCGAGGACGTGTAATGGCTTAAATTGTGCTCGGCAAACCAAAGCGCGTGGTCGCACCGATAGAGGACACCTCTGGTTTTCCGAAACAATGAATTAAACAGAGGGTGTTGAGAGATTATTTATTTTTATTTATTTATTACATTTAGTACAGCAAAAGCCATTAATACTAAATTAACTAATCCTTTTATTCGGTCTTCTCGCAAAACCACAAGCATTCTAACATTATCGTCTTCCATTCATCAGCAAACAAATCCAATTCAGGGTTGGTCTCCACGAGCGCGTTGAGCATCGTTAGCATACGCGGTATAGGGGAGGTGGACCGAGCTACAGTGCGACAAAATGGGACATTAAATAATTTGTGCTTTCTAGAGCGATTATAATTATTTGGAACAAATAATTGACACAGTTCCGCATGTAAGTCTGAGGCGTCGGTGTGACCATGTATGATTTTATACGCTGTTGTTATTTGGTCAACAGCCCGCCTAACTTTTAGGGAATTAAAATTTAAACATCCTAAAAGGAATTTAGTAGGATACCTACATATAGGGATAGTATCCAAACACTCGTTTGTAGAGGTACCTGAGAAAAGCTTTTTGCACCTTTTCCAGCATGAGCATATAGGTAACCTCGTGAGGATTCCACACACAAGCGCTAGTTTCAAGCTTGCACCGAACTAATGCGTTAAACAAAAGCCTAATAACTGAGATATAGTTGTGCAGAATTTAGTGTATTAATATTTATATATAATGTTTATTTATTTATAATTATTTTTAGGGTATGATACCCATAGAAAAAGGAGGATCCTAGACGGTTGTTATACCTGGAAGGCTATCGTCCAATAGTTTTTGGCAGATTCTTCTAAGCGGTCTCTAGTCACGGATAATTTTAACTGGACAATTCACAATTTTAATAATTATGTATTAGCACTTTTTCATAGATGGCGCTGTATCACTGCTGTACCATGTTATGTACTTTTCGTAGTGCCGTCAAAATTATAGCGTACATCGACAACTGTTGTAACTGGAAGCGACGATCGCGTTTCTCTCGACCGATTTCTTTGGTTAGGACACGGGGTTACTTTAGACAATAGTAGCAAAAAATTAAATAAACAAATGGTGTTGTTGATATTCTTGGTATCAGTCTGTTTGAATTTCCACGCTGTTTTCATATTAATTTTAATGAATAAAGTAGCACTTGCCCGCGACCTTGACCTTAGGAAATTAAAATAAAAAGATTCTTTCTTAGTTGATTTGGATTTTGTTATTACAGTTTTAAGTGTTTTCTGTGAGTATGCCTAATCCTTTTCTAAATATAAAAGTTGCCTAGGTGACTTAAAACATCTTCCTGTGAAGGATCCGTCAAAATCGGTTCAGCCATTTCAGATATTAACCGGAACAAACAGATACGCAGATTTTTATTTTAAATATTGTCTTGTTATAAGTATTGTCTATATATTTTTTCGTATAAGTTTATTCAGTAAAATCAGTTATTTCTAAATTACGAACAGAATTCTGAAATTTTAATGAACTCTGAATTAAGTTGGAATTTCAAAATAATTGCTTCCATATTGGTTTATTGTTTTATTACCGGAAGCTATACAATTTATTGTATAGATAAAAAACAATAATTATGGAATTGTCCATTGAATATAAATATTTATTATACGTAAATCATATTTAGATGATCTAGAAACAGCGCCTATAAACATTGATATAAACTGTTTAAGTTATTAACCTGATTATTTTTCTATTTCATGTTTATTACCGCAATGATTTCTAGCTAAATTTAATGAATTCGCAAATAAAAAATATACAAATAAATAAATTATGTTTCTTATTTTGAAAACACCTGTTTATCGTACCTGTAAAATTAACTCGACTCGTTTAAAGAACAATGGCAGCTCCCCATACATTAAATTAGCTGAGATTAAATTCATGCGTAAAAATATCTTGTTTAAGTCGGCGTCAATTTCTGAATTAGTTTGTGCTAGAATATTTGTTCGAGAACTCCGAGAATAATAGAAATTCAGTCGTGAACTTTTGAAAACATAACCTAGAAAAGTCTGTGATATGAGTTTTACCAATCTATAGACAGCTGTCAAAACAACTTATTTTTTTTAGATTTGGGGTAATAGTCGTTTTGCCAGTCATTAATTGAAAGTAATTCATTTATTTTTATACTCCAAATTTTTACCTCCCTGCAAAGAACACTTTCACTTAGAAATAAACATTATTGTTAATTAATTTCACTCCGTTTGATTACAGTAACAAACTAAAACTTATTATCCACTCAAAGGTCCCGGTCCCTCCGGCGACGTTTTTCATTTATATACTTGTAACACTGTACTTACTGTCACTTGGCAGAATAAATACAAAATGGCGACACTAACCATCAATGAAAAAATCAAATAACTTTTCATTTAAAATATTTTTTTTATCCGGTGTTAACTTAATGTGATACTTTGAAAAAACGTAGAAAAATAATAGAACTGCCTTCGTATATAAGACACTTTTAGTCGCCCAAATTCAATTCAGCTAAGATTTCGCCATTGTTCTTTCCTAGTTTAGTTAATTCTCGTTTTTATTTTCCTTAATTTTGTGTTTATATTAATTCACAACATACTTTTTACTATTTAACGTACGCAAACTCATGTAGGTCATCAACATCTGCCTAGCCTTTTGCCCAACTATGTTGGGGTCGGCTGCCAGTCTAACCGGATGTAGCTGAATACCAGTATTATATAATTATTCCTTCCCATTAGTATATCATCAAATGACTCCTCCCGCTGTGGGCAGAGCGGTAGGGAGTGATAACTTGTATTGACTAAAATCCACCCATGTTCCTTCTTAGCTTTTTGTGTCGAGGCCGCGGTATCTCTTTCGAACAACTCGCAGTCCCATTAGTATACCTGGCAAGCAAAGTAAACTGGATTACAGAACCAAAAGCCAACGAACGATCTAGCATCTCGCTATTTTCAGACAACCGCGACACCCAAATATGAGTCTACAAAATAATTGAACCTTGTAGTATTAATAAGACAATCTTGTCTGTAGCTTTCTTATACTGCAATAGTTCTACACTCATTATCACTCTCTTACCCTTTTCTCAATTCATTTGGGGTCGGTGCAGCATCTCTTCTTCTTATATACCATATCACTCTTAACACAGTCCATCCATCGTTTCTTTAGTCTTCCTCTACTTTTATACCCATCCACAATTCCACATTCATATTCAAAACTTTACTGACGTCATTTTCCTCATTCCTTCTCATCACATGAACCGATTTTTACACAACTTTTCAGTCACTGGTTACAATAATTGACTGAGAAATGGGTGAGCAAACATACAAAAACATAAAGTCAAATAACGTCTATAGCGTGAGACCATAGATACGGCCATAGATACATCGTAGGTAGGATCGTGTTGTTGGCAGCCCCGGCAGTTGTTTCTTGCCGCCACGCATAGAGGGCGCGCGAGAGTAGTACGCGCCAATGCGCGCGCTTCGAACCAGTGCTCTACGAGACGGCGCGGCGGCGGTGGCGCCGCGTGGTGTCACGATTTCCCCGCGCTTGCGCCTGATGTATTACTGTGTGATTGTCTTGTTCGACTTGTGTGACTACATACTTAGTCAATAAACTGTTTTAAAACTATAATGCAGTGTTTCAGACCACCCCCATAGCCTACCCAACGCTATACGTCCTCCTTTTAGGAAGTCGGTTGAAAATAAACATAGAATATAATAAATCATCACAATATCAGCCTAATAATTCCCCAATCCAGTGCAAAGACCACTGAACATTTTGGTCCCACAGGTTTGTGCTTCTCAGAGTAACGCATTGAAATGAATGCCCTAAAGCCATCTATATTACGTTACTCCAAAGTTTGCCCTCGATCACTATGTGAATATACTAAAAGGCGCTTAAAGGAGTAGACACGTGTATCGAATAAACGGAAGGGCAACCCTTATAAGAATGTCATATTATAATCTTATACTAAAGTCACACCGAGAATGAGAAAAAGTAATGCGTCGGCATTTTCATACGAATGTTATAGTAGCTGAGAGTAGGCTTTCCCAAATTACGAGCTGTTAGTCGTGGGTTCCAACCCAGGCAGGCAGTTTGTGTAATTTATTTCATTACCACTGCACAAATGGTAAAGAAAACCATGTCTTAGAACAAGACAAGTTTTTAAACTGACATGGTTTGTCACTCACTACACGATTCTGTTCCCGACACACAAAACTCACTGTGTCCACTCGCGAACATTTTTCGGCACTTTTTCGGTTTTTACACAGCTGAACCACCGGATTCCAGGCTCTCGACATTTGAAACCCATCCTCCCGGTTAAAGTTCTTATATTTTGTAATTTCATTAGCCTCTCTAACCAGAGGAGGTATATAGTGGCGTTCTGTCGAGATGACCTGAGGGTTGTACAACATAGGGCACGCCACGATAGTGGCGGTAAGTCCCCTCTTTGAGGAGTGGCTAGAGAGGAGCCACGGCGCCCTCACCTTCCGTCTGACGCAGGTCCTCACCGGACACGGATGTTTCGGGAGGTACCTGCACCGAATCAGGCGGGAGGAAACGCCCGGATGCTTCCACTGCGAGGATCGACCGGAGGACACGGTGGAGCACACTGTGGAGGTGTGCCCTGCTTGGGCGGAGCCCCGCCGTGTTCTCGTAGCGGCGATCGGCGGCGGCGACCTCTCGCGTCCGGCCCTGGTGCAAGCCATGGTCCGGGGCGAGGAGGAATGGGACGCCGTCGCCTCCTTCTGCGAAGCAGTGATGCTAGCGAAGGAGGTGGCGGAACGAGAGAGGGAGCGAACCTCTCAACGTCCCAGCCGCCGCGGAAGGCGCGGAAGGCGCTCCGGGCGTCGGGGGCCACGTGATGGCTTCCGGCCACCGTAGACGCGGGCCTGTGGACGGTGAGTAATGGGCTAGCTCGCCGTCTGGCCGTCGTCATGACGGCAACAGACCGTGTCGGCGGCGCGTTCGTGTTCCACGCGCGCCTCAAAGAGATGTCAGCAAGGAGGGGCCCGCAAGGGCCGACGCCCGTCGGGGCCGCGGATTTTAGTACTAGATGACGTGGCCTCGGCACAAGGGCAAAGAAGGAACATGGGTTCGGTTTTTAGTCAGTAGAAGTCTGACACTCCCCTTCGCTCTGCCCAAGAGCGGGGGGGGTCATTCGATGATTTTCCACCCACCAAAAAAAAAAAAAAAAAAAAGGGTTGTACAACATGGTAAATATCCCGTTTACAGTATTAATAGTAATGTCTTAGAACTGTTTAGTCTCGCGTTTTTTTCTCAGTAGTTTCCTTATCTTATTCATACTCGCCGTGTACGAACTCTTGACCCAATTCCTAACAACCGTCACGACAACGGTTCCTCTGACCACTTAGAACTACAACACAAACTCAATTAGACGCCACCATTACGTTGGGGCCTTAAATCGAGGCCAATTTGTTGAAGACGGGCCCGATTAGGGCTTAAAACGGGGCTGGCGAGGCCTAGAGTGTGTTGGTCTGTTGATTTTATGGATTAAGGGGTGATAATCTTGTTTTATGGGTTTGGTACTAAATTTTATTGATGTTTGAAGGTCTACGCACAGTTATAAAAATGAAATTCCATTCCTACTGTAGTACGAGTACATATCTACTACAAATATCGAAAGTATTATGTATAGTATAATATAGCAGCGGATGAATGGAATCTTTATTAATGTGCAAATAATGTGCTTAATAATACTAATTGAAAGTGATCTTTACGGGTTATTCAATTTTTTCCAGTCCCACGCATTGTGAGAGATATCATGATAATGAAAGTATAAACTGTCTCTGAATTTTATAAGCAGCCATCGCTTAAAAACAAATCCATTTATCCATTGGTCGATCATCATCATCAGCCTATAATGTTCCCACTGCAGGGACTCAGGCCTCCTCTATAGGAAAGGGATTGGCTATAATTCACCCCACGGGCCCAGTGCGGGTTTGTAGATGTCACATGTATTCAAATTTTTTAGCCATTAGTCGAATTATCGACTAATGATAATTTCTTTTCATTGTATTAACAATGAAAAGAAATTCCTAATAAATGAATTTAAAATCTTTAGCTTCCCGCTATCAAATAAACCGATACTTTTTCTCAGCTTCATAAATCCACGTCGAGCGTATGTTTTATTTATTAAAGAACTTATAATGAGGCATAAGTTGTGCCTCGAGGCAAGCCAACTCCGCTTAACACTTCCGCTCGTTTCGAAGCCACACGGTTTAACGACTTCTTTGAAAGTTTAATTTGTCTCTGTCATGATCAAAGTCTTTGTTATTCTTTGTAATAAAAATGTCTCGATTAAATTAATTAGTACGTCATGGTAGGTCGTCCAAGTAATTAGTGGTTTAGAGTAGTAGTTTAAAGGGAAAAAAATAAGCTTGTTATTTATTATGGAGCCAACCTATAAAATGTAATGGATATACTTACATTTTTTTAAGATTTTAAGTATGTCTTGATGACTCGAACTAAGAATATTCTAAGAATTCACGAATAGTTTGTTTCGTAATTCATTTTAAACTTTATTTGAGTAAAGAAGCACCAAAAAATATTCATTAAACTTTTTCCAACTATTTTGGACTCAGAATTTTACCAGTATTTTATATGGAGCGACTGTTTATCTGATCTCTACAACCCGGAGCTGGGGAAAACGATACCCATTGGTAAGACTGGTGGTCATACATTCAGGCCAGTGAGTAACCTGAAAAAAGTTCCGCAGTATGATCGTTCTCTAGAGTGATGATTGATCGATTCGCTTTATCTAGCGTTTGTCTTTATAACTGGTGTTATGAAGAGAAAAGATTTGTAGGTATTTTTGTTTGTAACTAATAAACTTAAAAACTACTGGACCTATTTGAAAAATTCTTCCCTGGATGACAAAGGATACTTTTTATCCCTGTATTTCCACGGGAACAGGAGCTACGTGGGTGAAACCGCATGACGTCCATTTGTTAAATTTAAAAGAACACCTTTAATACGAACAGCATAAACACAAAATGTTACTCCTCGCAAGTGCAAAATCACCCAACTTCCTGATTCCATACGTGATTTCCTCGCGGCACCTTCGCCTCAAAACCACCTCTATTCCAGTTAGAGCGAGACGCGTGATTGACGCTCACCTCTGCCAGTGACGTCATCAAAGTAACCGGCTATTGCATGCGGTTTTCCACTTGAGCTTGCGGTCTGCGAATCTTAGGTTCCGTTTGAATATTGTATACTAGCTTTTGCCAGCGGCTTCGCCCGCGTGAAAATAACGATTTTTCATACAAACTTTCATCCCCTATTTAACACCATTAAGGGTTGAATTTCGAAAAATCCTTCCTTACTCCTTGTCTACATTATAAAGGGAACCTCTGTGCAAAATTTCAGCTTTCTAGGTCCAAGGGTTTGGGCTGGGCGTTGATGAGTCAGTCAGTCAGTCAGTCAGGACTTCTCTTTTTATTTACCTAATATAGATAGATAGACTACGATACATGGAGAAATGGAGATTGTCTCGTTGTAAGCAGCGATAGCTTAGTGGTTTGACCGTTAGACTGCTAATATGGAGCGAAGTGGAAATTATATTTTTCCTACTCTTCCGCTATTCTTTTCTGATTTATTCGTTTCGGGATCCAAGACAGTTAAATCGTTTCTCTGGGACTTCGTCGGGCTTCATTATCTCGGTGGTTTTCTTGTGGTCGCCACTGTTAATTCTGGCTTACAGGACTTATAGTGGTTTGGGAATAGAGTGGCTGGCTTGTCCCAATTTAAAAAAGACTGCTTAAGCGAAGCCATAATTATAGAGTTCGATTCCAAGATCTCTGATTTTTCCAATTCGAATGCGTATTGTATAACTATCACTTGCTTCGAAAACATTGTAAGTATCTGAGAGATATTTCTCGACGGCATGGTCGGCATGTGAAGTTGCCATAACATTGTTCGCAGAACGGATGGCCGATGGGGCCGGAAAGTTCTGGAGTGGCGATCGCGAACCGGAAGACGTTGCATTGGAAGGCCTCCTACTACGTGGACCGATGGCCTGGTGAAGGTTGCGGGGACCCGCTGGATGCGAGACGCACGGGATCAGTCAATGTGGCGACACCTGGGGGAGGCCTATGTCCAGCAGTGGACGTCTTTTGGCTGAAATGATGATGATGATGTGAACTTGCAAAGTCAAGTCAGAAGCCGAAGGGTGGCATAAAGTCTGACAACTGGTTTGGCACTTACCAGTTTACCACACGATAAAGAAGAAGTGCGACATGTGAAGGCGGGGTTTGAAGCTTCATTCTTGAAACGTGTATTTTTTTATGGATCAGATGTTTTTATTTTAACCGGCTATCTGCAAAGTTGTAGGTTGCATTCGAATTTTGTGCTGTAAATCATAGAATCTACGGAGATTCTATGGATTCTTACACACTCTTTTTGCCTCGTCTACATTCATTCATCTGGTCATACACGCACACCGAGTTACGAGTACTATCCATTGTGAAGAACTTCACAGCTAAGTTCCGTGAATGTCCTTATAAGGCGTCCCCTTCCGGTATTGCCATTCACATATCTGCCTTGTGAACAGCCTTCCACTCATTCTCTTCACAGTATAACCTAACTATCTAAGCGTACTCTTTCCAATTTGTGTCAATACATCTTTTGTCTTCATGGTGATGACGAAGCTGAACACTTCAATTCAATCAAATATGTGTTGTGTAAATACGAAAACTTTCAAAAGCACTGTCACTTACCTGGGCATCATTAATAAAATCATTAAATCAGTAAACCACAAATAAATTCCAAATATACAGTTTTAACTTGACTTTATTATTGCAAGTATTAAATTGCAGTTTCAGACGATATACGCCTCCAGTCCCAGTGCACATTACATAAATTATACCAATAAATATAAAAGCATTTAGCATTTTACATTAATTTGAACGAACGGAATAAACGAACCGTGTATACTCGCAGCTACCTGGATTCGGGAATTGTTAAAATATTCGCTAGCGATTCAATGAATTTTGCATTCATAAAGGTTTTGGGTACTGTCGTCAACACACTAACCTCGTAAGCTAAAAACGTTAAAGTACTGTAAAATTTATTTATATAGATTGCAGGTACATGAAATACGATGTAACAATTAAATGGATGAGCCTTTTACTATCGTCATCAACCTATAATGTTCCCACTGCAGGGACTCAGGCCTATAATCCACCACGCGGGGTTAGTGTGGGGTGGTAGATGTCACATGACTTGGATTTTTTGGTTCAAGACATGGCCGGTTTCCTCACGATGTTTTTTTTCGCCGTTTTGGGAATAGTAGTGATGAAATAAATTACACAAAGTAATGCGCCTATCTGGGTTCGATCCTTACGACTTACTGTCCGTACGTCGGGGCTGCCACCACTGGGCCACCACTGCTCTCGGCATGTAAGTCTCACCGTAAAATTATAAATACTCCTACCTCTCGAGATTGTAAACTGTCGAAATATTGTTTTCCTACTCCTCCGCTATTCTTTTCTGATTAATTTCGTTGCGGGATCTAAGACAGTTAAATCATTTCTCTGGGACTTCGTCGAGCTTCATTGTCTCGGCGCTTTTCTTGTGGTCGCCACTGTTGATTCTGGCTAACAGGAGTTACAGTGGTTTGGGAATAGTGTGGCGGGCTTGTCGAAAGATTGTGAACCGTAACGTACTTTTAACAATTTATCGCATTATTTTTCGGCTGATTATACCGAACTTCACGCAGGCGCAGCCGCAGTCATAAGCTACTACACCACCAACTACCTACATACCTACTACATAAAATCATTTGCCTCGTTAAATCTAAAATCACTATCACTACTCTATCATCATCACTTCACTATCACTATCACTATCATCACTACAACGTATAAAATAAAGTCGCTTTCCGCTGTCTGTCCCTATATGTATGCTTAGATCTTTGAAACTACGCACCGGATTTTGATGCGGGTTTTTTTAATAGATAGAGTGATTCATGAGGAAGGTTTATATGTAATCGGTGTAAAATCGGTGCAATATTTTTAAGTTTATCGTGAACAGACAGACAGACGAGGCAGAGGACTTTGATATAAAAAATATAAATTATAACATGTAGTGAAGTGCTTTGTCCAGTATTGTTTGGCACTTAAATAATATTTTATATTCGTGTATGTATTTTGTTGCTAACAGTACTAAAGTACAATGTAAGTGCCGAATACAACACATGGACATACAAACTCTTTACTATAGACAGTTGAATTCAATGCTGTTAATTATGAGGATTTTGATATAAGAGTATCTATCATGATTGTGAACGGTAAGTAGTGATAACCTTATGGCGTAACCTGCCAAGTCCTTAAGATCGAACCCAAGTCCTTTGTTCCCAGCTGACATATCGCACTGTTACTGTGACTGTATAGTCTTGTGTTAGCAGTGTGTAGCAGTAACTCAAATTGAAACTTTTTTCAGAAATGATGGAAAACTGATTACTCGTTTCCTGTTTACGATTGTAAAAAAGTGAACACTGTTTTAAAAGTAGTCATAAAATAAAGGGGTTTCTTTAATTATGAGTAATTTCAGAGATTGCAGATGAAGAATGAGTTGAATCTCGAATTTGTCTTTTTTGAGTTGATACAGTCCTGTGGTTAGCAGTGCGATATATAGCTGATCAGTTGTTAGAAGTAGTCAGTGATCTGAAAGTCTGAGTCAGATAAACTAAAATAAACTGGGTTGAGGAGGTCAGATGGGTATAAATCTCACTTGCTTCGATGAAGGAAAATGTCGTGAGGAAACCAGCATCCTTGAGAGGTATTAATACATGTTCGGACACCCATCACGTGGAGGCGATTGGCCAGCGATCATCGTGCATACGGCTGACGTGACCTACCCAGCCCCATTTTGGTCTTAAACCCTTAGTAAATTATATTAACCTTTATTTTGACACATTTAGGACTGTTTTTCCAGTAAACTGAAAAGGTCAAAGACAAAAGACAAAGGAAGACTACTCATTAAAAAAATCATACAATATTTAATCAAAAAAGGTCGACGACAGAGAAACGCTTCTGTTATCTAGGTCGAACCAATTTAGTAACAGATTTAGTTTGTAGTAAGGGCCGGCTTACTCAAACAGCGCTGTGGTTACATACCCTCTTAGCCAAAGTAGGGAAATGTCGTCTTTATCGAGTTAATGGGTTTAATACCAACTATAGTTAACTTGACGTATGGAGAGCAGGTCAATATAATTTAAATTACTGGTATAAATGAGTTTGTCCGTGGCTAATCGATGTAATCGGATGGTTAAAAATCAGGTTATCCACTTTAAGGGGTTGTGGGCAATATCAGAGGCAGCGTAAGTGCATTTTCGCCTCAGAAATCGAGTTTGTGGCTAAGCTCGCAAGCTAATCTAATTTTTAGCTCACCGTCCGTTCGTCCTATGATGATGACAGGCGTGTCGACTGCGCATTCGTGTTCCACGAGCGCCTCAAAGATACGTCAGAAACATTGCTAAGACAGGCGAGGGCTAATGCCTGTCGGGGCTGCGGGTTGTTCAAAAGAGATACCGCGGCCTCGGACACAAAGGGCTAAGAAGGAACATAGGTGGTTTTTAGTCAGTAGAAGTCTGACACTTCCTACCACTCCGCCCAGAGCGGGAGGAGCCATTTGATAATTTCCAACTCTCCAATAAAAAAAGGGTTTTATCTGACATGGTTAAAAACATTATCATTTATTATTATTATTAAACGTTTAATTCAGATAAAAATCCATAGTACCATACATTTACAAATTTCATACAATAAAATCACAATAATAAAAATAAAATAAATTATGCCAATTATATTATAATTATTATTAATCCTTGAGAGGTATACATGAAGCAACACTGCTTATCTGACCCGCCACCCAGTTAATATGATAACCCTTGGTAAGACTGGTTTTCAAAGGCCACTGAGTACCTGTAACGACTGCCAAAGATCTATGTATGGAAGCCGTAACCAACAGCTTTACGTGATTTCCGAGGCATGGAGGAAACTCGGTATGTAATGGGTGGTCCATCCATAAACCTACCTAAGTAAACGCGGTTTCACCTAAAGATCGACCCGAGGGGCAGTGGTTATGTCTGTAAGCCACGGGGAAAACGAGATAGGTACCGACTACAATAAATACTCCACTATTTGTTCTGTTACCACGAAGTTACTGGGTAGGTAAATGATTTTAATTAAAGTCAATATTTTTATTCGACTGAATAAATATTTTTAGAGTTCGTCGCAAAATATAAAAACTGCATTTTCAACGTAATCAATTTGAAAATATGAATTTCGATTGTGTGAAAAGATGAAATGAATTTTTTAATTAAATTTATTTGTAAAAATGCAAAATGAGTCTAAAATAACTTTAGTTTTGATAGACTTAAATTATTTCTACCTAACCCTCCGGGGATTACAAGGCGTTATTATTACATCCATAACCAAAAAATCAAAACCAACCAAACCAACCCAACCCAATGATTACCCAGTCGCAGCAGAATGAAGCAGGTCTTACCTTGGTAAGACCGCGGTGCTCACCCGTCCAAGGACTGTCCTCGGCAAGCGTTGCTTAACCTAGAAGATCGATCGCTAGATTACGTAGCCACGATTTACCTGAAACCAAAATCCAATTAGAGGGGAACACGGATACCTCTTGGTAAGACTTTACCCATGCATATACCACGGGTAATTTGAACGGTATACCTTGTCTGAATCCTATAAAAAATCTCAAACAGGTAGGAAAGCCTGAAAATCCGGCTCTTTTTCCGTATCAGTTGAAACGAATTGTCAATAAAGACGGCTTTACGATTCGCTTTAAGCTGGTACTACGGTTTTTCAACTCATTCGGTTTTCACCATGTTCAAATTTGGTGATATAACTGTGTCTTTTGTGCCACAAGTTGATTGATATAATTATGACACTGTTGGCAGATTTTAAACTCCGTGGCTGCTACTAAGAAGGTCCTGATGGAAAAGCCGGAAAAGCCTTATAATACTTAGCCCAATCCGGGAATCTAACCCAGAACCGCATGCTCAGCAATGGCGCTGGTGACCACAAGCCCAACGAGGAATTCATAAGCTATAATAATTAATAAGTATGGATAGTTCTGGAGTGGCGACCGCGAACCGGAAGACGTTGCGTTGAAAGGCCTCCCACAATGTGGTGAAGGTTGTAAGGATCCGCTGGTTGCGAGACGCACGGGACCGGTCAATGAGTCGACACTCAGGGGAGGCCTATGTCCAGCAGTGGACGTCTTTCAGCTGAAATGATGGTGATGTTGGATATAATTGCTAAACAATATTACTATGTAATAAGTATCCTTAAACATTGTGGTGAGAAATAAACGAATTTATTATTATTATTATATTTACCATGGCAAACAACAACTCAACACAACATGAACATGGTAAATATCCCGTTTTTAGTATAAATGATAATGTTTTTAACCATGTCAGATAAAACCCTTTTTTTTTTGGAGGGTTGGAAATTATCAAATGGCTCCTCCAGCTCTGGCCGGAGTGGTAGGGAGTGTCAGACTTCTAACGACTAAACACCACCCATGTTCCTTCTTAGCCCTTTTTGTCCGAAGCTGCGGTATCTCTTTCGATCAACCCGCCGTCCCGACAGGCTCTTGGGGCCCCCTGCAATGTTGCTAACATCTCTTTGAGGCGCGCGTGGAACCTTGGCGATGGCAGGCGGAGGCCTGTCATCATCATAGGATGGACGGACGGACGGTGAGCTAGAAATCAGATTAAACCCTTAGTCACAAACTTCATTTCTGAGGCGAAAATGCACTTACACTGCCTCTGATATTGCCCACATCCCTTAACCTAATTGATCGATCCATCGATTAGCCACGGACAAACTCATTTATACCAGTAATTTAAATTATATTGACCTGCTCTCCATACGTCAAGTTAACTATAGTTGGTATTAAACCCATTAACTCGATAAAGACGACATTTCCCTACTTTGGCTAAGAGGGTATGTAACCACAGGGCTGTTTGAGTAAGCCGGCCCTTACTACAAACTAAATCTGTTACTAAATTGGTTCGACCTAGATAGCAGAAGCGTTTCTCTGTCGTCGACCTTTTTTGATTGAATATTGTATGAATTTTTTAATGAGTTGTCTTTTCATTGACCTTTTCAGTTTACAGGAAAAACAGTCCTAAATGTGTCAAAAAAAAATAGCACTCCGGGAGTGCCGGCAGAAGTGAAAACTTCAATATTAACTTTCAAACTCGCGTCAGGGTCACGTGATGCTGATCGAAAAATCGTAAGATTTTTCGATCAGCATCACGTGACCCTGACGCGAGTTTGAAAGTTTTTACCCATACAAAAAAAAGTGCTCAGCGCCGCTAAAGAAGTTTTCACTTCAAAAAAATAAAGAAAAGTTTATTTAGGAATAGTAACACGACACATAATAAAACAAATATAAAACGATGGATGGATAAAGGTTAATATAATTTACTAAAGCCCCAAGACCGAAATAGGATTGGTCAGGTCACATCAGCCGTATGCACGATGACTGTTGACCAATAGACACCACTCGACGGTTGCCCGAACATGTATTACGCAGCGGAGACAGGTCCAGAAAGAGTCTGCGAGACGATCTCGGCGCGTATGACGAGGGCTGATTCTAGAAGGCACGGGAGAAGAGATTTTGAAAGAAATTAGGGAAGGCATTAGCAATGGAAAAGAAAACAGGTTAAAAAAAAACAAAAAAGGATTATGAAGGCATAAAAAGAGCTATTGATTTTGTAGGGACCCACAGGGTGACACGGTCAGCTCTGCCACAAAAACCCCACCTGTGCCTCAGAAATATTCCTAGCAGGTTGGCTATTAGGTAGCCTATATATTATAGATCACCTTACGGAACTTAAAAAGCGTACCACCTCAACTGCAGAGTACTTCCTCAAAAACCATTTTAATTACCACTTAAAATCTAAAACTCTAAAAGAGCGGCAGTACATTAAAACAAGAAAGACCTTTCTAGTACATAAAGCAAGTTAAATGAGAAAAGTTCGCGCGAAGTACTCGTTAATATAATATAACAAACATTTTTAAGCTCAGTTACATGTCACATCTCGAGGTTTCACTCTGAACGACAGAAAACTTGGCAAGTTAGTATGACAATGATTTGTTAGACGATTTGTTTCTCAGTAATTTTAATAGGCATTTATGTTATACTTAGGTAGTTTTAAACCACATACACAAGGTGTAAACGAAACCTTCATGAAACCTTCAACTAAACGTTCTGTACCAAACTAAATAACTTTACGCAAAAATTATTGCTTGTAGGAGTCAATGTAACGCCCTCAAAACATTGTGCTGGTGGATGCATTGAATCATACGCCACACAATGTACGTAAGAAAAACAAAAGGGGTTTGAACTTTTTTGTATGGGAGCTGGCATATCGACCCACCGCTAAAAAGGCTATTTTTTTTGAATATTTAATGATTGTCGATGTACTCATTTGTCGATCTTTAATTTCAAATATCTCGGTAACGTGACACTTTGGGTACCGTGTTACCGAACATTTTTTGTTCGTCTATATGTCCTCTATCGATACATACCACTTTCATCGTGGGCCGCGATTTCGAAAAAAAATCAAAATGGCGGACAGGTTGATATGCCACATCGGTTCTATCCCCTTTGTACTGTACGAGGCCAAAAGGCGTCTTAGCATGGTGCTGCACCATTATAAAACAAATGTCACAGTGGTTCTATTCTGATAAAGCCCAAAGCGATGCTACGATCAATACGAATTAAAAATTAAGTCATTAAACGACAATGACTACCTATTTTATCCATGCTGGTTTTGGCTTGCAGGTAAAAAAACGTGTTCCTTACGAACCCAAAGACGAATAACATGCTATGCAACCACCGTACAATCGCCCACCAAAAATTTTCATGTTTTCCGTAGTACGGGTCTCCCGTTTGCGCCTTCCCAAGCCCACTGGATCACTGTAAACTCGCCCATTCCTTGTTATTGTTGCGACACCCAAATAAAAATTATTTTGAAGCACCCTCCTTTGTACCTAAGTACGTAATAGTTGGGCCTTTTTCTTTTATCAAGGGTACCGTTTCTTAGAAGCTATCTTGTCAGAGGTATTTTCGATAGTGGAGAAAGAAGGTTCTTAGAACACTTTTGAAGTACTAACATATTATTTCGTAACACTAGATTTTATTGAATTGGATACTGAGAATTCAGAATTTTATGGAGATACGTACTATTCTCGAGGATCACGTAACTTCTTCTTCTTAGCGTGTCGATGACAATTTAAATTGAGTCTGCCCAAAATTTAGCGACGAGTTTGCCATTTTCAGTTCCAATCATTAGCTCCTGTGATGTGCAAGTAGCTGGACAGGCAGGACACGATGTCAAGTGTATCATCGTCTGTGGGGTAGCACCACATTTGCAGTCCAGGGCAGAGTCATCTATGAATTTCACTTGAACAGGTTTTCCTTGCTTCGACCGACCTGTGTCCGGAGTAAAACATAATTGAAAAAAAATGAAATTAAAAAAAAATTGAATTAAACTGTCACTCGAGTCGATTTTCAGGTAAAACGCGCTTGCATAGGTTAGTCCGTGGATTGGTGACCGCTCATTACAGACCGAGTTTCCTTCGTGTCTCGGAAACCACAGCCATTGGTCCCGCTTATCATTGGTAGATCTTTGACAATCATTACAGGAAGTCAGTGACCTGAAAGTCTGACAATCTGTCTTACCACGTGGTATCGTATTACCCAGTACTAACTGGGTTGTGGAGGTCAGATAGGCAGTGGCTTCATGTAAAATACTGGTACAGTGCGATCAAATTATCTTGGCAGCTCCGAACTTCGTGCAGGTCATTTTGTTACAACGAATGTATAAAAGTGTATATTACATTGTATTAGTGTTGTGTGTGTATTGTGTGTAGTGTATATTTATTTTATTTGTATTTCTCACTGTTTAAATTAGATATTTTCTGATCGTTTAAGTATTGGTTTATCTGGCAATAACAGTTTTATTCCCAAGTTTACATGCGTAAAATTTCGCAAAGCCTATGTTCAGAGCTGCCAAGATAATTTGATCGCACTGTATGTAGTTGAACCCGGTTAGACTAAAAGTCTATGCCTATTATATAGTTGAAAAGAGTAACCATGTCAGTTTAAAAAGTTATATAGTTGAGAAAAGGCTAGACAAATGATGTACGATGTACGATGTATTGGTACTTAATAAAGATGTTATATGAATATATTTCAGTCAAGTTTTCTTTGGAAATGAAGTATTGGATCACTGCCTGGGTTGTGTAGAAAGATATAGTGTCGACACACAATCATATTTGCGTGCTAGTTTCGATTTTGTGTTGAATGCAGGAATTTCATAATAATAACGGTATTCGATTGAATACCATTATTATTATGAAATTCCATTCCATAAAATACATACTGCTATGTAGTTCTTTACAAATGAAATGTAGTATGTGGTAGTCATGTGTATGTTGTAAACATTGTCACGATTACACTATTTTATGAAATATTGATTGTATATCAATAAATATTTCATAAAATTTGAATTAAATTGTTATCTGTGGAAGCTTGTTATTAGCAATTTACATATATATATATGATTGTTATAATTATAGTTATTAGTCTGTAAGCTTTCCTAAAAAAAAAAAATAGTCTTCTATTAATCATTCAATAAGACTATTCTAAATTTGAAAACTAAACTAACCTAAAAACATACTAACTATAAAACGACATCGAAAAATTCCTCCTCATCGCTGTCAATAGGTAAAGTACCACTATTTTATGTATTGGACAAGCAAAAAAACAGCAATTTTTGCAAAAAGTTGGGTCTTCCCTTTTTGGCAACGTGTAACGTGTGTGTCCCTTTGATAATGATAAATGATGATTAATTTCGAAATAAACTTGTACGAGTATTTCAACTAACTGTGCCTTTTAGTTTCTTACGCCGTTTCTCTATTTGCTCGGCTTTCAATGGTCATAGAGAGGTATTATTAAATAATTACCTATAACCTTCCTCAAGGATTGACTCCTATTGGATGAAAAAGGTTTTTTTTTAACTTATTTGTCTATTTCTAGAGATTAGCACGTTCAAATAAACAAACTCTCCAGCTTTATCGTATTAGAAAGTATGGGTGAGCACGTATTTCTGTGTCACTAAATGATTTTTGTTTCTTTTCTTCTATTTTTGTTTACTACCGCTTTTCATTTGCTAGCACACAAACAAGCCTTAAAAGCGCAAAAGAAGGAAACGAGCCTAAGCATTCCACACATGCGTTCAAAAAACTAACCCACAAAAATCCCTTTTAAAAACCACACCATTGTCACAAACATGACCTTAGCGAAAGCAACCATTGTGTATACAAATATTATAGGCCACCTTCTTTCAATGGGGCACTTTCAGCCAAAAATGACTTCTTTTGTCGGCTACAACAATGCATGATTTATTGGACAACGTCATCCAGCCATGACCTCAAAGGTGTTTTAATATAGGTTGGGTATGGTACGGAACAGAGGGGTATGTGCTCTCGTTTTGATTTATTTAGACGGAATTGCGATTTTGTGAATTTCATTGACTCTAGAACGTTGTCCAGCCCGGTTGTATCCGCTGTGCAATTTTATTCCCGAAGTCAACTTGCATTGATAATGATGTTTATTTTGCAAATAGGTTTTTTTTAACTTCATGGAGTCAGTGAGCACTCTGGGATGAAACAGACGAAACTCAGAGGTCATAGTCTCTTTTAAAGAGTGGGTCTTAAAATTAACATGGAAAAAACCAAGGTTATGTCGAATGTTCATGTAACACCCACTCCTATCAAGATCGGAGACTCTACGCTCGAAGTTGTGGACGATTATGTCTACCTGGGACAAACGGTCCAGTTGGGTAGATCTAACTTCGAGAAAGAGGTCAATCGTCGAATCCGACTCGGCTGGGCAGCGTTCGGGAAGTTGCGCGGTATCTTCTCGTCCAACTTACCCCAGTGTCTCAAGACGAAAGTCTATGACCAGTGTGTGTTGCCAGTGATTACATACGGGACCGAAACGTGGTCGCTCACAATGGGCCTTATCAGAAAGCTCAAAGTCACCCAAAGGGCAATGGAGAGGGCTATGCTCGGAGTTTCCTTGCGTGATCGAATCAGAAATGAGGACATCCGCATGAGAACCAAGGTTACCGGCGTAGCTCGAAGAATCGCCAGACTTAAGTGGCAATGGGCAGGGCACATTACTCGCAGAACGGATGGCCGATGGGGCCGAAAAGTTCTGGAATGGCGACCGCGAACCGGAAGACGTTGCGTTGGAAGGCCTCCCACTAGGTGGACCGATGACCTGGTCAAGGTTGCAGAAACCCGCCGGATGAGAGACGCACGGGACCGGTCAATGTGGCGACGCCTGGGGGAGGCCTATGTCCAGCAGTGGACGTCTTTTGGCTGAAATAATGAGTCTCTTTTAAGGTCCAAACATAATTATGATCAACTCACATGAGGACTAAGTAGATTATTGTTTCAGATGTTATTTTAAGTTAAGAACCATACAGATTAGTGGAAATTCTGGTAATTTGCAGTCTAATATTTTTTAGTCTTAAAGTTACACTCAGATGGATGGACTCACGACGTCGGAAAGACAGTTGAACCAACCTGGATGCTGAATGCGGTAACCCGGATATTGTTGTACAACTTGAGGCAGGCTTGAAGCTTAACGTATGTTTTCAGTTGGGTTAGTTACGTAGTTTTCGCATTTTAGACTCTAGACAATATTCCGAGAATGTTTGTAGCGAATGAACTTCACGCTCGTTATTCTCGAAAGGTAAGAGAGAGGTGCATCTATTATTAGATGTTCCGTCTGCACGTACTGTATCCCACTCTAATTCTCCATTAGTTCGTGCCCTTGCCATGCTGAATACTCTACTGGCATCGACACCGGAATGTAATTTGTTTGCATCTAAGTGGGTTGATGCATGTCGTGTATGTTTGAGTTTCTGTGAGAGGATGAACGAAAGATGATTTTTTCTTAAGCTTGTTTTAATTGATGTTTTTTTTTATTATTCGTTATTTCTTATTTCTTATTCCTGTACTATAGTATACATAGCTTAATTTTGTCATCATCATCATCAGCCTATAATGTTCCCACTACAGGGACTCAGGCCTCCTCTCAAGGAGAGGGATGAACCATAATCTACCACGCGGGCCCAGTGCGGATTGGTAGAGTCACATGTCTTCGAATTTTTTGGTTCTAAGACATGCCGGTTTCCTCACGATGTTTTCCTTCACCGTTTTGAGAGCAGTGGTGATGAAATAAATTACACAAAGTAATGCGCCTGGCGGGGTTCGAACCCACGACTCACTGTTCGTAAGTCGGGACCGCCACCACTGGGCCACCACTGGTCTAATTAATATATTAATAATAGTTTAATTTTATTTTACTTTAATTGTTCCTTTTTATTTCTTTATAGCAACGTATTGGTTTACTCTGTAATGCTGCTTTAATAAGTATTCAATAAATAAATAAATCTAATACACTTACATTTCATAATCAACCATTAGACGTCCACTGCTGGACAAAGGCCTCCCCCATAGAACGCCATAAAGATCGGCAGCCTGCCGTTTGCATCCACCGGTTGCCCGCGACTCTCACGATGTCGTCGGTCCACCTGGTGGGAGGCCTGCCAACGCTGCGTCTTCCGGTTCGTGGTCGCCACTCGAGAACCTTTCTTCCCCATCGGTTGTCTGTTCTTCGAGCGATGTGGCCTGCCCATTGCCACTTCAACTTGCATATTCTGCGAGCTATGTCGGTGACCCTGGTTCTTCGGCGAATTTCCTCATTCCGGATTTTGTCGCACAAACACTACTACTTTTGTTACACTTACATTTGGACAGTTATAATTGCCATCACCCGGGCACGAATCCATACTCATTGACTGCTTATGAGAAATTCCAGATGCACTTGTGACGATATCATCATCTACCTAGCCTTTTCTCAACTATATTACAGTCGCCTTCCAGTCTAACCGGATGCAGCTGAATACCAGTACTTTACATGAAGCGACTGCCTATCTGACCTCCACAACCTAGTTAATACTGGCTAAAACGATACTCCTTGGTAAGGCTGGTTATCAGACTTTCAGGTTACTGACTACCTGTAACGACTGCCAAAGATCTCTATATAGCAGCCGGGACCAACAGCTTAACGAGCTTTCCGGGGCACGGAGGAAACTCGGTATTTAATGTTTGGTCACCCATCCACAGGACAACCTAGGCCTAACCTAAATATCGACCCGACTGGCAGTTATTATTAAGCCGCGAGCTCCTAGTAGAACGATATCATCATCAACCTATAAGTGTTCCCACTGTAGGGACACAGGTGTGAACGATATCATATCAGCTAAATAACTATAGGTACAAACCTAGCAGCTGCAAAATTATAGTATCAGAAATTAGACTCTTAAACTTTGTATTAAGGTACAAAACCAATTCAGAACTCGAAAGTGTTCAAGAAAAACGCTTAATGTTAACAAGCGTTAAGTGGCTTAATAAACTACTTTAACCAATCCAAAACACAAAAAAATATATTAACCTATAAAAAATTTCTTTATGTTTCAGTATTTGAACAACTTCAACTTTGTTTAGGCTGCTAGACTAACTCGTTAGAAAATTTCAAATACTTGTAGGTTTAGACCCAGTAAATGGAAGGTCTCCAATAAAATTCTTAGCAAAAAGGGATCGTTATTTCTTTCTTAGAAATTCCCAAATATTTTGGTTCAGGGTTCTTAGGTACATTTGCGTACAGTTATTTCGTTTGAATATCTTTTCGTAATTATTTTCGGAATTCCATTGGGTATTTTTGCCTTTGTGGAAGTCAAGACTGCGTTAGATTATTTTCTTCTTTTTAAGGTTCTTGATAAAGATTACGTAAACGTGTTCCCCGAAAAAACGTTTAAGGGATTTTGTTAAAGAGATTGCTAAAATAAAACTGCGATCAACGATTCGTTTGCTTGGAGCAGTGTTAATGACGTCTCCTTTGCTTTGAGTCTTTGCTAAGCGATTGTTAAATGCCGAAGTGGGTTGCTGTCTCTTCATTCATCAGACTGATGCTCATGTAGGACGTATATTTATGTTCTATTAGCGGCTTCGCTCGCCTGAAAATGACGATTTTCCATACAAACTTATCCTCTTTTTAACTCGCTTAGTTAGGGTTTGAATTTCAAATATTCTACCTTGTTCCTAGTCTACATTATAAAGAAAAAGTTTGGGCAAACTTTCAGCTTTCTCGGTTAAAAGGTTTGGGCTGAGCGTTTATGAGTCAGTCAGTCAGGGCTTTTCTTTTTATTTATAGAAAAAGATATAACTGCAATGTATGTTTGTATGTTCGGGGGGATTCTTGCACCTCAATTTTGAAGCAGAAATTCAAACTATTTTTGATTTATTTGGGGCTAAGTAGCCCGAAGAATCGCCAGACTTAAGTGGCAATGGGCAGGGCACATTGCTCGCAGAACGGATGGCCGATGTGGCCGAAAAGTTCTGGAATGGCGACCGCGAACCGGAAGACGTTGCGTTGGAAGGCCTCCCACTAGGTGGACCGATGACCTGGTCAAGGTTGCAGGAACCCGCTGGATGAGAGACGCACGGGACCGGTCAATGTGGCGACGCCTGGGGGAGGCCTATGTCCAGCAGTGGACGTCTTTTGGCTGAAACGATGATGATGATGATGAAGTAATACCAGTGCGACTAGCTCTGGTCGATCGAAAGTGGGTGAGTGAACCTCGCTATGGCCCGGCCTGAACCGAAAAGGAGACGAGTGGAGTTGTGCGTAGACGAGAAAGATTCAACTAATTACAGGAGAGACGAAAATTATGGTTTTCCTACTCCTCTGCTAGTCTGTTATATTTTTTCTCTGGGACTTCGTTAAGTTTCATTGTTTCGACGGTATTCTGTTGCTTGCCACTGTTGATTCTAGCTTTTAGGAGTTACAGTGGTTTGGAAATATGGTGATAATTATTGTGACAGGCTTGTCCCAAAAAAAGGTTAACAAGCTCAGTTGTGTTTACCGAAAACACAAAAAGCATTGTTTTATTATTCCATTTCTAAACTTAAATTTATTCATATTCTTGGAATACTGAATACTTTTTACCCGACTGCGGTGAAGCCCAAAAGGGCTTATTAAGTTTATTTTTATTCCTTTACATTGTATCTGTTTTTTGTTTCGAATAAAATTTCTGTGTACATTAAATAGCTTTTATATTTTTAGCAACTCGTTAGTGTTTCTTTTACAAATTTCCCAGAAGGACGTGAATGAAAACGTTACTAGAAAATAATGTGGTTTTATTAACTGTAATTTTTTCCACGTTACATAAAGATATATTTTGGGTATGTTGTTAGGTTTATAGGTTTTAAAGCAGTAATTGCTAATTTTATTTAATTTTTTTAAATATTAACAGGTTTTCTTTACAAATTATTGTACAAAAAATAGGCTTCCTAACACATACATCACGGTCATACATTATACGACATCACGGTTTCAATTTCCGAAGGGTTAAACTGATAGGCGTTCCAATGATAACCCATATTTTCTTCTAGTCTCTAAATATCAGTATTTCACATGGGGCAACTTCCCATTTGCACTCTACGACCAAGTTATTTCTGGGTAATATGATATTAGAAGGGAACTCTTTGCTGACAGACAGATGGATACACGTACAGACGTACGGATAGCAATGGCTTAGTAATAAGATAGATAGATAAGAAGCATAACCGTAACCCTAAGGAAGAAGAAATCGAAGAGTGTCTCATCTGCGCTCCATTACTCTTTGCCCATTAAACCGGCACTCGATTGTTTAGCGTGGCTAGGTGTTAAATAGTCTCTCACCTGATACTCCTTGATTAATATTTTACAAGTAACAATATTAAGGATGCTCTCAACACGGTCAAGGAAAACATCATGAGGTAACCGGCATGTCTTAGAAACAAAAAAATCGAAATCATGTGACATCTTCCAACCCGCACTGGGCCCGCATGGTTGATTATAGCCCATACCTCTCCTAGAGATAAGGCCTGAGTCCGTGCAGTGGGAAAATTATAGGCTGATGATGATGATGATGATGAATATTAAGGGTAACGTAGTAACATCATGCCCGTATCCTGTGGAGAAATTGGCAGAGATGAAGGTCATCGTCTGCCTAACTCTTTCCCAACTATGTTGCCGTAAGCTTCTATAGTGCGCGCGGAACTAGTTGGCCGCGCCTTAGGTGGCGACAGGGGTGAGGGGGCGGGTTGCCTACAGCTCGCAATGCACAGGAGACTATAATTAGATAGTGATGACCAATCTCGAGATATCGTGAACAATAATTGTTCAATTTATTGAAAAGAATACTTAAATAAAAAACAAAAACATGCCTAAGGCGCGGCCAACTAGTTCCGCGCGCACTATAGTCTATCCAGATGCCGCTGAATACCAGTACTTTACATGGAACGACTGCCTATCTGACCTCCACAACCCAGTTTGTACTTCGTTAGTAATACCCCTTAGTAATACTGATTGTCAGGAAAATGAATCATCATCATAGATAGATAGATAGAATACTCTTTATTATGTACATCAAATTACAAAAAAAAACAATAGTAAAACATTTTACAAGGGGTGACACAATGGGCGGTCTTATCGCTTAAAGCGATCTTTTGAAGACAACCTTTTTATGGATATATGAGAGAAGGAGAAACAATACTACAGGTAGCCTGTGGTGTACCATTTCCTTATTTATACAATAAATATACACATATACATACATAAAACATATTACACTTATATAAATTTACATTATTGACAAGTGCGAAGAACTAAATTAAAATAGCTAACAAACATTTAAGCCTACGGAGACAGATACAGTTCCTCATCGTCTTCCCTTATCCCTCTCCATTCATCAGATTATGATGAATTCTACTCACCAAACTATAAAGTAATACATTATCAATCCACCTGAGATCTCAAGGCCATTGGATACTATAAACTCGGGTATCACCTGTAGAAATACGGGATGTATTAATTTATGCTAGTTTAATTCATGCAACCCTCGTGAACCCTTTCGTCTGACACTGACTAATAATTAAAACAGATAAAATATAGTGTATTGGATTTCCGCGGTCTCACCCGCGTGGAGGACGTTAATTGTTCCACTTAAACATCTTACTAGGATAAAAATTATCCCTCCAACTTAAACTCAAACCGCCTTATTACAAAAGGTAGTTAAACCTGGTTTAACTTAGACCTGGTTTATCTCGCATGCTGTCACTTTCTTTTGAATATTATTGAAGTGAGACGTCATGCGAGATAAACCAAGTCTAAGTTAAACCAGGTTTAACTACGTTTTGTAATAAGGCGGAGTGGATTTATTTCAATTAGCGCATTACAGGCTATTTTATTTAATAGAAACATTTAGTTAGGTCACTTACACAGGTACAAAAGTGTACATATATGGCAAATTTTAATTCTAAATATTAAACGGAAATTATCTGCTACAGAACAGAACCGTCAAAAATCTTAAGTATTCTAAGTAATTTAAAACAAAAACTAAGTCGCTTACTTCTTAAACAAGTTCTGTAACTTCGCCTAATTTCCGAACAACGCTTCGAAAAAGAGAACATGAAATCCAATCACATACTCTCGAGCTCACACATAAAAGTTTGTTCTATATAAGATAAGCGAAGGAAGAAAATTCAATTTGATATTTGTCGGCAAATGAGTGAAGCTCAAAGACGCAATCATGAACTTGCTTCTGAACGAACTGCCATACACAGTTAGAAGTTCAAAGCTAAGTTTAATGCTGCAAAGTTATGGAAAATAAAATGGCTGACATGTTTTGTTATGGGTATCGATATTTGTTGTTTATCTTATTGAAGTATATTTTTGGTATTTCAGGGTCAGGGTTAAATAGTATTACCTCCAGGTTAAGCGACTCTTCGCTAGATTCAGATATTTTTTTCATTTATAGAAATAACATTTACAAAATATTTTATCACAAAACTATTTAAATTTAACGAATTACATTACAATCGACGTCTTCTTCACATTAGTTGTGTGTGGGTAAGGCTGATCCATCGCCGAAGCCAAATAGCTCGGCTAATGGTTTGAATTTGTGTCTTGTGCCGCGAATACACATGCTGGTGGCACGGATTATTGCGATGATAATTCTGGATCTTAACCAACCCATCACTACGCTGAAGGACTTGTTCCAACGGTCAGCGATTGCAGCGCCAAGATGTTTTATGAAAGTGGACATTTGTGGAGCGAAGACTCCGTCAACGGATGTAACAAGAGGGGTGAATGTGGCATGTCGCAATTCACAATCATTTGACTGCGACTCTTCGCTTAATACTCCCACCGAGTTTTCTCAGTGCCTCGGAAAGATCGTTATGTCATTGTTCCCGGCTGTCTTTTGTAGATCATTGACAGTAATAACAGATAGTCAGTGGTCCAAAAGTCTAACAGCCAGAAGTGGGGGGGAAGGTGAAGATCAGATAGGCACTCGTTCCATGTACAGTACTGGTATTCAGGCTCGCTACAATAGAGGCGGTAAGGCCAGTTATGGAGGAGTGGCTGGAGAGGCGGCATGGCGCCCTCAGCTTTCGGTTGACGCAAGTGCTTACGGGACATGGATGCTTCGGAAAGTACTTGCGTCGCACAGGTCGGGAGCGGACGCCCGCTTGTCATCACTGTGTGGACTGTCCCGAGGACACAGCGCAGCATACCCTGGTGGACTGCTCGGCCTGGGCTCAGCAGCGCTGTGCCCTCGTTGCAGCACTTGGTTCGGGTGATCTTTCGCTTCCGACTGTGGTACAAAAAATGCTTTCAAGCGAAAACGCGTGGAATGTCGTCTCCTCTTTCTGCGAGGAGGTGATGCATGCAAAGGAGGCAGCGGAGAGGGAAAGAGAGCATGCCTCTCACTCAACCCGCACCAGAAGGGTAGCCGGGCGTCGAAGGGCGCTTAACGATCTCCGGCCACCGTAAGGTGGGGCCTGCGGGTGGCAAAGTTAGGGCTGAGATGTCGCCCGACCAGCCAGGCCCAAAGAAGGGGCGCGCAGTGGACTCTGCGCGCTTTCATAGAGAACGTGCGGTTGCTGGCCGCACTTGGTGATGAGGCCCGCCCGAAAGGTGGGCTGATACCAGTCGGGGGTGTGCGCGAATGTACTTGTATCTCCCGGGCGCCCGACACATGGTATTAGTAGGAACAGTGGGTTTTTAGTCGGTTAGAGTCCGACATAACCCCCGCTCGCCCCAGGCGGAGGGTATCCATGAGGATTTTCCCACTCAAAAAAAAAAAAAAGTACTGGTATTCAGGCTCTGCATCCGGTTAGACTAGAAACCAACCCCAAGATAGTTAGGCCGTCGGGGCTGCGGATTATCGAAAGGCATAACGTGGCCTCTGCTGGCTTGCTTAATAGACTTTTCATCTTTATGTCGTCAACACGAAAAATTTTTTTTAATTTTGTTTAGGTACCAAAAATTTTAGCTCTTTCACCACGCCGCCGGTGTAAGCGCAAAAGTTAAGTAAGAGTAATGCAGGAGAGATCAAACGCCAGTCGGCCTGGTTAAGAGTTAAGATTTTTACAGTTTTTTTTGTACATGCAGAAAAAACAATAGCACTTTACCAAACAAACTGCCACAGACAACTGTCTCCAACCATTAAAAAGTTGACGACAAAACAAAAGAACTCCAATTTAATTGCGTCTCGCAAAACCTCTTTATAACCAGAGATCTACGTCCGCACTTTATTTATTTGTTTGTCGTGCAATAAAACGTTACTGTCTATCATTTCCGCCACATCGTCACGGCTTTTACGATATTTAAGAACATTTAAAATTAAATGAACCTTGCCGACTTCAACTTGGATTGCCCTTTTTATGGTTTTGTAATAAATTTAGGCTGAAGCGATTAAGTTATAAAAAGTTTCAACAGCCTTCGTAAGTCGTGGAGTGTATCGTTGGTTGGACCATAAATTTGTTGGTGAAGCTATAAAATATACTGCTTGCGTTACAGACTCGGTAGACATGCTACTTCGAGTACTTGTAAACGTTGAATTAGTCAGTAAGGTGGATGGCTCAGACCTCAAGTACGTATGCGGCGTCACCACAAACAATTGGGCCACTTTCCATCTTGCACTGTTTGCCCTACGCACTAAATAAAACGCGACGCTTCACCAGATCGTAATTTTGCATCAAACATTCGCTAAAACTTGTTACTCACTTGTTAATTTGATTGTGATTACAATCAAGGAGAGATTTCTCCTTGATAACATTTAATTAACTTGACATTAATCTTGACATTGACATTTTTTATTTGTATTTATTTAATGACATAATTTTAATTGCTCTGACTTGCCTCATAATGTAACATTAATTCTTTTTTATGTGATTTGTATCAATAATAACCTAATTTTTCTATCTTTGTGTTGTAGGTAATAATTTATTATGTGTACCCAATATTTGCACGCCCTTTGTGGCAGAATGTGATGAGACCGTTTATTATATAATTTAAGACCATGTATTGTACCATGTTCGGACAAATAAATGAATTTGAATTTGAATTTGAAAACAAACAAAAACTCAGCAAAATAAAATGCAAAATTGGTGGAGTTGCAAAATCACCGATGTTAAACTAATATTGTTTTTAGCTGTTCAACCACTAGCTGGACTATTTGTGACTGATAGCGACTCTGTGACATTGATGAATTGTGATCCTAACATCCCATGTCATCATCATCATCAGGCTATAATCTTCCCAATGCAGGGTCTCAGGCCTCCTCTCTAGGAGAGGGATGGGCTATAATCCACCATGCGTGCCCAGTGCGGGCTGGTCTATGTCCCACCTCTTCGATTTCTTTGGTTTTAGGACATGCCGGTTTACTTCACCGTTTTGGGAGCAGCGGTGATGAAATAAATCACACAAAGTGATGCATCTGCCTGAGTTCGAACTCACGACTTACTGATCGCAAGTCGGGGCCGCGTCCCCTGGGCCACTGCCACCGTATTTCAAGGGACAATACAGAGTGACAGGGACACCAGGGTGCCGATATAAATTTTTTCGCTTAAAAAGTTTTCTACAAACGAGCAATACCTACACGATCAAAATATATGGAGCTGATGATTCTAAAAAATCGGTTGAGAACATCAAGATATAATTACTAACGTACTAGAGAAGACACCGTAAATTCCTACTTTGTCCCGTTCAACTGCGGCGATCGCGCCGCACCGTCGCCGAAGAAAACGCGTAAGTGCCGTGATTTACATGGCGCTTAAGACCGGAAACTGAACTAATTTACTACTTTTCTTTAACTTGTGGTAAATTAGTTACGGTTTAGACGAATTGTTATTATTTTAGCGCTGCAGCGAACTAAAGATTCAAATTACGAAATAGGACAATTCAGTTATTTGACGTAGCTTCTCTAGTACGTTAGTACTTATATCTCGATGGTTGAGAAACTTCTATGTGGGGGATTCAAAATAATATACTGAATACTTAATAACCGTTTGTGCGTTGGTATTCGTCCACTACGTGTCTCTGAAAAATTAGTAGTTCTTACATTCTTCTTCTTCTTTACATATCGATGAGCTCTAATCGTATTAGATGAGTACGTTATAACCACCTGCTATAATTTGCTTCGAGTAAGATTCGAAGATTCCCCTATCTTCCCGTGGGTGTCGTAAGAGCCGACTAAGGGATGTACCAGAGAATGGGCAGCAGCGTTCTCTGTGCTTTTTGTATCGACCGTACTGCGATCGCCAACCCGCCTGCCAAGCGTGGCGATTATGGCAAACCCCCCCTAAGGAAAAATTACACTTAGGGGAGGCCTATGTCCAGCAGTGGACGTCTTTCGGCTGAAATGATGATGATGATGAAGATTCGGAAAGGCACAAGTGCAGGTGCAATAGCAGGTGGCGCATATCCTGCAGAGGGGCTCCAGACTCGCAACTACATAGTTTGGGATGGATTGAAGATACCTCATTTAGCCCAGAACCCCACCTGGGCTCTCAGTCGGTGAAGAGATTTCCAGATTGGCCACTGCAGTTCGTTTCCGGGCGGCAAAAAACTACTACTAATATTACGTAAAACACCTTTGCTTTCGTGGACATTGTGTTTGATGTTCTACGCGCATTAAAAAAAGTCGCAAAATCGTCGATCGTTGACGCCAAAAAATAGCACGTCTGTTACCATAAGTAAATATAAAGGTTTATCTGTTCTAAGGAGATTGAGAGTATTAGCAAAAGTGTTTGGTTTGCTCTTGTTTCAACGACGGGTTTCATACTTAAACGTCAATTCAAGTTTTAAATACGGATTTCGTTCAACCTTGTCTCAAGTTGATTTGGGATTTTCGACTTTCTGATGAGAGCTGCTAATTCAAGTTCGAAAGGTTGTTAGATGGATGGATTGCTAAGCATAAGTTGAGTTATTATTTGGTAGATTACAGAACATAATCATTGGCATGCATGTAGTCCCCAAAGGGTTATACAGAAGGCTGCGGATTGCTCGAAAGCGATATCACGGCCCCACACATATAGGGCTAAGAAGGAACATGGGTGGCTTTTAGTCAGTAGAAGCCTGACACTCTCTTTCGCTCCACCCAGAGCGGGAGGAGTCAATTTAAATTATTTCCTAACCACAAAAAAATAATAGTACCACGACCCATAACAGTTACCACTAACTCCTAAATCACAGTTATAGTAATCAATAAAATAATTATACTAACATCACACAACATAATTTACATAACACCAAACAGTACTTATTTAAATTGTCATATCGACACCTAAATAATGAACCAAAAGCTACATTTCGTAGCAAGAGCTACGTTCGAGCTACGAGGTACTACGCCGTAGCTGCTACGCGGTAACTCCTACGCCGTAGCAATTACTGTTCACGGTTCGCGTTTATTTCATTCATACATTCTAAATTAAATATATTATTATGTTTATGTATGTAAATTGATGTCGGTAATATGTAAGCGGGTATTACTTTAAATAATACGGGTATTAGCATAATTGATTTGTTCGGTTTTGTGAGACTATAATGACATTTGGTGTTTAATTATAATTATTTGATGAAAAGTTAATGTTGATTTCATTTTAAGTGTGTTTTAATAATATGTTCTGTAATCTAATGCGTTAAATTGATGTTTGGTTGTTCGTATTAACGTTGCCGTTAATTTATTTGCGATCAAATTATTTCAACTTTAATAGTAGTTTATGCGACTGTGCATAATGAAGGGCATTGCAACACAATCGGCTCGTTTCTTAATAGCATCACACGAGTGTTGAATACGCCGAGAACCGGCTCATACCGGCGCGCGAGCAGAGGGGAGCAGAGGGACGCGCGGGACAGGGGCGAGCGCCGGCCGCGGGCGGCGGGCGCGCCGCGCCGACACACCGCTACAAGCTCCGACGCGAGACCACGTCTATCATTTAAAATTATTCTTTAATATTAAGTCGATTTATGCAGAAAGTAGATTATAGTCATTATTACGAAACCCTTTTCTATTCATTGAAGAAGACCTCGACCACCTCTACACGAGCTGCTCGTAAATATCAGCTCCGACAACTGGCGACCGTATGACCGAACCTCAAGAATTATTATTGGAATTTACAACGTGCACGGAGCAGCATTTTTTTCTTGAAGAAAGAAGCTTGGGTGAGCTATTCGCTGGTGACGCGTGCATGGCATGCACACACAATACGCTAGAAGAAGGACGTACCCAGGGGAGTTTGGCTTATTATTCCTTTCTTTCCACTTATTTCCTTTCCTAGGTATCAATCGTGTGAACAGTGTGTGATTTTCGTCGTGCGCCGGCTAGTGCCCATGCTTATTTTAATACCCGCGCTCATTTGCACTTTTTTCTTTGTTTCAAAGTGTTGGTCAATGGTTTTCTTTTCTTAGCGTAAACGTGTTTTCGCATTCTTTCATTTGCTTAAATTGCGTTGCAAGCTAATTGCATCTCAAACAACTATTATACCTAGGTACATAAATAGCATCAAGTAAATGGTAAATTCAATAAATTACGTTATTTAACGTCAATCTAACTTAACCTCAATACGCAAAAAATATATTTTTGTAACCTCAAGTTTCTTACATATTCATAATAAATGATTTCAGCGATCGGTTGTCGTGTGGTGCGCACGCGGTCGGGCCGGTGAGCTGAGCTGTGTGCTGCCGAGCTCGACGTGGGTGGCGTACCTGGTGACTTCAGACTTGGTGTAGCGTGTGTCATCTTTAAGTCTTCGTGTTGAACGGACCATCAAGCCTCTTTATTTATACGGGTTTGATTGCATAAGTTACTTTACCTAACTTGTTTATTTGTTCCAACATCATTATTTTTTCTGCAAAATGTCAGATCCTAAACCACAGCAGGGCTCTGAGAAGAGAGAAGAGATACGCATTGATATGAAAGATTTAATAAAACAGAGAGGTACGTTAAAAATGCGTTTAACAAAATTCAAAGATCATATTGCTATTTTAAATCAAATTAGTTCAAGTGAGATTACTAAAAAACAAATTAAAGAACTAGGATTACGTTTAGGTAGAATACAAGCTCTTTTATCAGAATTTGATACAATTCAAACACAAATAGAAATGCTGTCAACAAAGATAGAGGAACAAATAGATGAAAGAGAGATCATAGAATCTCAATTTTATTCTCTCATCTCAGCCGCCCAAGAAATTATTGATTCACATTCTAGTAGTGAAGATTTTAGTACTGCTGGTGCAAAAACAATTTGTTCAAATCATGACACTTGCAATAATTTCAATAACATTAAATTACCAACAATAAAACTTCCATCTTTTGACGGAAACTACCTCAAATGGTTGGAATTTAAAGATAGTTTTGATTCTATTATCCATTCGAATGAGTCCATTCCTGAGATCAATAAGTTTCACTATCTACGCTCCTCTTTAGAAGGGAGTGCTGTTGTCGTTTTAAAGTCGTTAGAGTTTACCTCTCAAAATTACAAGGTCGCTTGGGACCTACTATGTGAACGTTACGATAACAAAAAGATCCTGATTAATAACCATTTAAAAGCGCTATTTAATATAGATAGTTTAACACGGGAATCTCATAAGGCCCTTCGCTTTGTTGTTGATCAGGTTACAAAAAACTTGAGAGCCCTTAATTCGTTAGGCTTGCCAACTGATTATTGGGATATCTTAATCATTTATTTTGTTACTATTAAATTGGATTCCACTACTTTAAGAAAGTGGGAAGAATACAGGAACATGTTACCGGAATTACCATCTTTATTGGAATTTCTTAAGTTTTTACGTGACCGAGCAGTCGTACTTGAAACGATGCAAGCTACTAAAAATGATAAACCTGATTCTAATAATAAATCCAATTCTAAAACAGTAAAGGCATGTGCTACTTCAGCTGGCCACAAACCTTCTAAAGGTCCTGCTGCTTGTCCGGTATGTCATGAAGTTCATCGGATAACAGAGTGCATTAAATTCCAAGAAATGAGTCTAAATAGTAAATTGAGTGAAGTCTTAAAGTTACAACTTTGCTCAAATTGTTTACGTAGGGGTCATAAGACTGAGCAATGTCGCCTCGGCACCTGTCAAATCTGTAAACAAAAACATAATACACTATTACACAAAGACACAGAATCAAATAATGCATTAGTTACACAGTCTGAGAATAAAGATACATCTAGTGTGCCGTCAATCGCTAGTGCTGTATCCTCTTGCTCCGTCTTTATGAGGAAACAAGTTCTTCTCTGCACTGCTTTAGTAAAACTAACGAATAAGAAAAATAATAAGACTTACCTTGCCCGGGCTCTCCTGGATGCCGGAAGTCAATCCTGTTTCATATCTGAAAACATTAAAAATAAATTAGGGTTAACTTCTATTAGTTCACGACCTATGTGTATTAGTGGAGTTAATAACATTCAATTTAATATAACAGATTGTTGTGAACTTACCTTTAATTCCTTAATAAGTTCTTACAGCACGGATATTAAGTGTTTAGTTATACCTGAAATTATAGGTAATTTACCTAATAATACTATAAATCCTTTGGAATTAAACATACCTGGGAATATTCAACTCGCTGATCCCGAATTTCATTGTTCTTCTCAAGTTGATCTACTGATTGGCGCTGATATATTTTTTGATATTATTACTTCAAAGAAAATAAGATTAGGTGATAACAAACCTATACTCCAGAGCTCTAAACTAGGTTGGTTAGTAGCTGGGCCAATAGGTATTTTAGATCATAATGAACAAAAGAACTTACATTGTAATTTCACTAAGGAAATAAATAAAAATCTTACCAAGTTCTGGGAACTTGAAGAACTTCCATCTTCAAGTGCTTCTTACTCTGAAAATGATCACGTTTGTGAAAAACATTTTATTAAAAATACTTCACGTTTAGAAAACGGGAGATTTAATGTAAAAATGCCGTTTTGTGAATCACCAGAAACATCACTGGGCGATTCCTATAAAATGGCCTTAAAACGCTTTCAGAGCCTCGAAAGAAAGTTTATTAAAGATCCTACACTTAAAAAACAATATTGTGATTTTATTGAAGAATATGAAAGGTTAGGGCACTTAAGTAAGGTTGAAAACCCATTATTTGGGTATTACACTCCACATCACGCTATATTCCGGGAAAAAAGCGAGACAACCAAAGTCAGAGTAGTTTTTGATTGTAGTGCAAAATCTAGTTCAGGAAAATCGCTGAACGACATCCAGTTTATAGGACCTGTCATTCAGGATGAATTAATAAATATCTTAATTAGATTCCGTCAACACAAATTTGTTTTGTCTGGGGACATAACAAAAATGTACCGACAAATTAGAATCGATCCCTCGCAGCGCCACCTGCAATTAATAGTTTGGCGTGATGATGTAGACAAGCCACTAGAAATATTACAGTTAAATACCGTTACGTATGGGACAGCGTCTGCCCCATTCTTGAGTACTCGATGCTTGCTACAGTTAGCAAAAGAGTGCGATGATAAAATCGTATCTGAAATTATACAACATGACTTTTATTATGATGATTTTTTGAGTGGAGCTGATACGGAAAAGGAACTTTCCCATATCTATCATTCGGTTAATAAAGTACTAGCATCTGGTTGTTTTCCTATTCATAAATTCCGTACAAACTGTCCACAAATATTTGATGCTGACTGTACCTTGTCACAGGCATTGGACTTAAATAAAGAATCAAGTGTATTAGGATTGTGGTGGTTTCCTGATAATGACCATTTACGGTTCTCAGTGAATTTAGATAAAACAGTTAATGACGTCACAAAACGTTCTATTTTGTCTAACACTTGTAAAATATTCGATCCTTTAGGCATGCTAAGCGCGTGTACTATACAACTTAAAATCTTGCTACAAAAACTTTGGGTTTTAAAATTAAGCTGGGATGAGTTGGTCCCACAGAATATTAAGAAAGTTTGGGAAAGGTTTGTTTCCAATGCCCATATACTAGCTAACATTAGGGTACCTAGACATGTTTTATGTACTTCTCCATTGTTAATAGAACTTCATTGTTTTGTAGATGCATCCCAAGAGGCTTACGGGGCTTGTGTTTATTTACGATCTGTAGATCGCCATAATAATGTACAAGTTATCCTGTTATGTGCAAAGACACGTGTCGCACCACTGAAATCAACAACGATCCCGCGTCTTGAGTTGTGTGGAGCGTTGCTGGGCGCGCGGCTAGCTGCTAAAGTGAGTCATTCTCTTCGTTGCACTATTGACCGTAAGATCTTTTGGGCCGACTCAACCGTCGTCTTGGGTTGGATTCGAGCACAACCTAAATTACTCAAGGCATTTGTTTGCAACAGAGTCAACGAGATTCATGAGTTGACAACTAGGCAATCTTGGAGACATGTACCTACCACTTTGAATCCCGCTGACCTCGCTTCTCGAGGAGTGGATCCAGGTCAACTTCAGGGCTCAACAGTATGGTGGAATGGTCCAGATTTTCTGTTACAAAATGAAACAAACTGGCCTCATAATATAAATTCCATAGATTCTTCGAATTTACCTGAAACTAAGGCGCCTACCAAAGATTGTATAACTATGACTAATGTTGCACAGTCACCATTAGTTAATTTTAATAATTATTCTAAAATAAACAGATTAAAGCGATCTATAGCTTATGTCTTGCGTTTCGTTAATAATTGTAAAAAACCTAAAAATAAAATAATAGGTCACTTAAAACTAGAAGAAATAGAAAATTCATTTACTTACCTTATAAAACTGGCTCAAAGTCAAACTTACCTTTCAGAAATATCATTACTCAAACAAGGTAAAAATCTGAAACCAAAATCTTATGTGTTACAGTTGTCACCTTTCCTCGACGACAATGGAGTGCTCAGAGTAGGTGGTCGTCTTCAGAATGCTGCTTGTGAATTTGATAAAAAGCACCCGATCCTCCTGGACGGTAAGCACTATTTCACTCGGCTCTTAATGGAAGGCGAACACCTACGTCTGCTGCATAGCGGCCCTCAACTGCTACTTAGTTCCTTTCGTGAACAATTCTGGCCTGTAGGAGGCAGAACTTTAGCTCGCAGCATTGTTAGAAAGTGCGTTGTTTGCACTCGACTGCGAGGAAAAACTATGGAGCCGTTGATGGGCAATTTACCTGTAGATAGAGTCACACCTTGCTATCCGTTTCAAGTATGTGGCGTGGATTTTGCTGGACCTTTCCATATTTCTAGTAAGAAAGGGAGGGGTAACAGAATAACAAAATGTTATCTTAACGTTATAGTTTGTTTTTCTGTTACCCCTCCCTTTCTTACTAGAAATATGGAAAGGTCACGCCGAGGCGAGACGGCGACGGACCGGTCCTCGAGGATGAATACGCCGAGAACCGGCTCATACCGGCGCGCGAGCAGAGGGGAGCAGAGGGACGCGCGGGACATGGGCGAGCGCCGGCCGCGGGCGGCGGGCGCGCCGCGCCGACACACCGCTACAAGCTCCGACGCGAGACCACGTCTATCATTTAAAATTATTCTTTAATATTAAGTCGATTTATGCAGAAAGTAGATTATAGTCATTATTACGAAACCCTTTTCTATTCATTGAAGAAGACCTCGACCACCTCTACACGAGCTGCTCGTAAATATCAGCTCCGACAACTGGCCGAGGACGAGGTTCGGTCATACGGTCGCCAGTTGTCGGGACAGGGGCGAGCGCCGGCCGCGGGCGGCGGGCGCGCCGCGCCGACACACCGCTACAAGCTCCGACAACTGGCGACCGTATGACCGAACCTCAAGAATTATTATTGGAATTTACAACGTGCACGGAGCAGCATTTTTTTCTTGAAGAAAGAAGCTTGGGTGAGCTATTCGCTGGTGACGCGTGCATGGCATGCACACACAATACGCTAGAAGAAGGACGTACCCAGGGGAGTTTGGCTTATTATTCCTTTCTTTCCACTTATTTCCTTTCCTAGGTATCAATCGTGTGAACAGTGTGTGATTTTCGTCGTGCGCCGGCTAGTGCCCATGCTTATTTTAATACCCGCGCTCATTTGCACTTTTTTCTTGTTTCAAAGTGTTGGTCAATGGTTTTCTTTTCTTAGCGTAAACGTGTTTTCGCATTCTTTCATTTGCTTAAATTGCGTTGCAAGCTAATTGCATCTCAAACAACTATTATACCTAGGTACATAAATAGCATCAAGTAAATGGTAAATTCAATAAATTACGTTATTTAACGTCAATCTAACTTAACCTCAATACGCAAAAAAAAAATATATTTTTGTAACCTCAAGTTTCTTACATATTCATAATAAATGATTTCAGCGATCGGTTGTCGTGTGGTGCGCACGCGGTCGGGCCGGTGAGCTGAGCTGTGTGCTGCCGAGCTCGACGTGGGTGGCGTACCTGGTGACTTCAGACTTGGTGTAGCGTGTGTCATCTTTAAGTCTTCGTGTTGAACGGACCATCAAGCCTCTTTATTTATACGGGTTTGATTGCATAAGTTACTTTACCAAACTTGTTTATTTGTTCCAACATCATTATTTTTTCTGCAAAATGTCAGATCCAAAACCACAGCAGGGCTCTGAGAAGAGAGAAGAGATACGCATTGATATGAAAGATTTAATAAAACAGAGAGGTACGTTAAAAATGCGTTTAACAAAATTCAAAGATCATATTGCTATTTTAAATCAAATTAGTTCAAGTGAGATTACTAAAAAACAAATTAAAGAACTAGGATTACGTTTAGGTAGAATACAAGCTCTTTTATCAGAATTTGATACAATTCAAACACAAATAGAAATGCTGTCAACAAAGATAGAGGAACAAATAGATGAAAGAGAGATCATAGAATCTCAATTTTATTCTCTCATCTCAGCCGCCCAAGAAATTATTGATTCACATTCTAGTAGTGAAGATTTTAGTACTGCTGGTGCAAAAACAATTTGTTCAAATCATGACACTTGCAATAATTTCAATAACATTAAATTACCAACAATAAAACTTCCATCTTTTGACGGAAACTACCTCAAATGGTTGGAATTTAAAGATAGTTTTGATTCTATTATCCATTCGAATGAGTCCATTCCTGAGATCAATAAGTTTCACTATCTACGCTCCTCTTTAGAAGGGAGTGCTGTTGTCGTTTTAAAGTCGTTAGAGTTTACCTCTCAAAATTACAAGGTCGCTTGGGACCTACTATGTGAACGTTACGATAACAAAAAGATCCTGATTAATAACCATTTAAAAGCGCTATTTAATATAGATAGTTTAACACGGGAATCTCATAAGGCCCTTCGCTTTGTTGTTGATCAGGTTACAAAAAACTTGAGAGCCCTTAATTCGTTAGGCTTGCCAACTGATTATTGGGATATCTTAATCATTTATTTTGTTACTATTAAATTGGATTCCACTACTTTAAGAAAGTGGGAAGAATACAGGAACATGTTACCGGAATTACCATCTTTATTGGAATTTCTTAAGTTTTTACGTGACCGAGCAGTCGTACTTGAAACGATGCAAGCTACTAAAAATGATAAACCTGATTCTAATAATAAATCCAATTCTAAAACAGTAAAGGCATGTGCTACTTCAGCTGGCCACAAACCTTCTAAAGGTCCTGCTGCTTGTCCGGTATGTCATGAAGTTCATCGGATAACAGAGTGCATTAAATTCCAAGAAATGAGTCTAAATAGTAAATTGAGTGAAGTCTTAAAGTTACAACTTTGCTCAAATTGTTTACGTAGGGGTCATAAGACTGAGCAATGTCGCCTCGGCACCTGTCAAATCTGTAAACAAAAACATAATACACTATTACACAAAGACACAGAATCAAATAATGCATTAGTTACACAGTCTGAGAATAAAGATACATCTAGTGTGCCGTCAATCGCTAGTGCTGTATCCTCTTGCTCCGTCTTTATGAGGAAACAAGTTCTTCTCTGCACTGCTTTAGTAAAACTAACGAATAAGAAAAATAATAAGACTTACCTTGCCCGGGCTCTCCTGGATGCCGGAAGTCAATCCTGTTTCATATCTGAAAACATTAAAAATAAATTAGGGTTAACTTCTATTAGTTCACGACCTATGTGTATTAGTGGAGTTAATAACATTCAATTTAATATAACAGATTGTTGTGAACTTACCTTTAATTCCTTAATAAGTTCTTACAGCACGGATATTAAGTGTTTAGTTATACCTGAAATTATAGGTAATTTACCTAATAATACTATAAATCCTTTGGAATTAAACATACCTGGGAATATTCAACTCGCTGATCCCGAATTTCATTGTTCTTCTCAAGTTGATCTACTGATTGGCGCTGATATATTTTTTGATATTATTACTTCAAAGAAAATAAGATTAGGTGATAACAAACCTATACTCCAGAGCTCTAAACTAGGTTGGTTAGTAGCTGGGCCAATAGGTATTTTAGATCATAATGAACAAAAGAACTTACATTGTAATTTCACTAAGGAAATAAATAAAAATCTTACCAAGTTCTGGGAACTTGAAGAACTTCCATCTTCAAGTGCTTCTTACTCTGAAAATGATCACGTTTGTGAAAAACATTTTATTAAAAATACTTCACGTTTAGAAAACGGGAGATTTAATGTAAAAATGCCGTTTTGTGAATCACCAGAAACATCACTGGGCGATTCCTATAAAATGGCCTTAAAACGCTTTCAGAGCCTCGAAAGAAAGTTTATTAAAGATCCTACACTTAAAAAACAATATTGTGATTTTATTGAAGAATATGAAAGGTTAGGGCACTTAAGTAAGGTTGAAAACCCATTATTTGGGTATTACACTCCACATCACGCTATATTCCGGGAAAAAAGCGAGACAACCAAAGTCAGAGTAGTTTTTGATTGTAGTGCAAAATCTAGTTCAGGAAAATCGCTGAACGACATCCAGTTTATAGGACCTGTCATTCAGGATGAATTAATAAATATCTTAATTAGATTCCGTCAACACAAATTTGTTTTGTCTGGGGACATAACAAAAATGTACCGACAAATTAGAATCGATCCCTCGCAGCGCCACCTGCAATTAATAGTTTGGCGTGATGATGTAGACAAGCCACTAGAAATATTACAGTTAAATACCGTTACGTATGGGACAGCGTCTGCCCCATTCTTGAGTACTCGATGCTTGCTACAGTTAGCAAAAGAGTGCGATGATAAAATCGTATCTGAAATTATACAACATGACTTTTATTATGATGATTTTTTGAGTGGAGCTGATACGGAAAAGGAACTTTCCCATATCTATCATTCGGTTAATAAAGTACTAGCATCTGGTTGTTTTCCTATTCATAAATTCCGTACAAACTGTCCACAAATATTTGATGCTGACTGTACCTTGTCACAGGCATTGGACTTAAATAAAGAATCAAGTGTATTAGGATTGTGGTGGTTTCCTGATAATGACCATTTACGGTTCTCAGTGAATTTAGATAAAACAGTTAATGACGTCACAAAACGTTCTATTTTGTCTAACACTTGTAAAATATTCGATCCTTTAGGCATGCTAAGCGCGTGTACTATACAACTTAAAATCTTGCTACAAAAACTTTGGGTTTTAAAATTAAGCTGGGATGAGTTGGTCCCACAGAATATTAAGAAAGTTTGGGAAAGGTTTGTTTCCAATGCCCATATACTAGCTAACATTAGGGTACCTAGACATGTTTTATGTACTTCTCCATTGTTAATAGAACTTCATTGTTTTGTAGATGCATCCCAAGAGGCTTACGGGGCTTGTGTTTATTTACGATCTGTAGATCGCCATAATAATGTACAAGTTATCCTGTTATGTGCAAAGACACGTGTCGCACCACTGAAATCAACAACGATCCCGCGTCTTGAGTTGTGTGGAGCGTTGCTGGGCGCGCGGCTAGCTGCTAAAGTGAGTCATTCTCTTCGTTGCACTATTGACCGTAAGATCTTTTGGGCCGACTCAACCGTCGTCTTGGGTTGGATTCGAGCACAACCTAAATTACTCAAGGCATTTGTTTGCAACAGAGTCAACGAGATTCATGAGTTGACAACTAGGCAATCTTGGAGACATGTACCTACCACTTTGAATCCCGCTGACCTCGCTTCTCGAGGAGTGGATCCAGGTCAACTTCAGGGCTCAACAGTATGGTGGAATGGTCCAGATTTTCTGTTACAAAATGAAACAAACTGGCCTCATAATATAAATTCCATAGATTCTTCGAATTTACCTGAAACTAAGGCGCCTACCAAAGATTGTATAACTATGACTAATGTTGCACAGTCACCATTAGTTAATTTTAATAATTATTCTAAAATAAACAGATTAAAGCGATCTATAGCTTATGTCTTGCGTTTCGTTAATAATTGTAAAAAACCTAAAAATAAAATAATAGGTCACTTAAAACTAGAAGAAATAGAAAATTCATTTACTTACCTTATAAAACTGGCTCAAAGTCAAACTTACCTTTCAGAAATATCATTACTCAAACAAGGTAAAAATCTGAAACCAAAATCTTATGTGTTACAGTTGTCACCTTTCCTCGACGACAATGGAGTGCTCAGAGTAGGTGGTCGTCTTCAGAATGCTGCTTGTGAATTTGATAAAAAGCACCCGATCCTCCTGGACGGTAAGCACTATTTCACTCGGCTCTTAATGGAAGGCGAACACCTACGTCTGCTGCATAGCGGCCCTCAACTGCTACTTAGTTCCTTTCGTGAACAATTCTGGCCTGTAGGAGGCAGAACTTTAGCTCGCAGCATTGTTAGAAAGTGCGTTGTTTGCACTCGACTGCGAGGAAAAACTATGGAGCCGTTGATGGGCAATTTACCTGTAGATAGAGTCACACCTTGCTATCCGTTTCAAGTATGTGGCGTGGATTTTGCTGGACCTTTCCATATTTCTAGTAAGAAAGGGAGGGGTAACAGAATAACAAAATGTTATCTTAACGTTATAGTTTGTTTTTCTGTTACCCCTCCCTTTCTTACTAGAAATATGGAAAGGTCACGCCGAGGCGAGACGGCGACGGACCGGTCCTCGAGGATGAATACGCCGAGAACCGGCTCATACCGGCGCGCGAGCAGAGGGGAGCAGAGGGACGCGCGGGACATGGGCGAGCGCCGGCCGCGGGCGGCGGGCGCGCCGCGCCGACACACCGCTACAAGCTCCGACGCGAGACCACGTCTATCATTTAAAATTATTCTTTAATATTAAGTCGATTTATGCAGAAAGTAGATTATAGTCATTATTACGAAACCCTTTTCTATTCATTGAAGAAGACCTCGACCACCTCTACACGAGCTGCTCGTAAATATCAGCTCCGACAACTGGCCGAGGACGAGGTTCGGTCATACGGTCGCCAGTTGTCGGGACAGGGGCGAGCGCCGGCCGCGGGCGGCGGGCGCGCCGCGCCGACACACCGCTACAAGCTCCGACAACTGGCGACCGTATGACCGAACCTCAAGAATTATTATTGGAATTTACAACGTGCACGGAGCAGCATTTTTTTCTTGAAGAAAGAAGCTTGGGTGAGCTATTCGCTGGTGACGCGTGCATGGCATGCACACACAATACGCTAGAAGAAGGACGTACCCAGGGGAGTTTGGCTTATTATTCCTTTCTTTCCACTTATTTCCTTTCCTAGGTATCAATCGTGTGAACAGTGTGTGATTTTCGTCGTGCGCCGGCTAGTGCCCATGCTTATTTTAATACCCGCGCTCATTTGCACTTTTTTCTTGTTTCAAAGTGTTGGTCAATGGTTTTCTTTTCTTAGCGTAAACGTGTTTTCGCATTCTTTCATTTGCTTAAATTGCGTTGCAAGCTAATTGCATCTCAAACAACTATTATACCTAGGTACATAAATAGCATCAAGTAAATGGTAAATTCAATAAATTACGTTATTTAACGTCAATCTAACTTAACCTCAATACGCAAAAAAAAAATATATTTTTGTAACCTCAAGTTTCTTACATATTCATAATAAATGATTTCAGCGATCGGTTGTCGTGTGGTGCGCACGCGGTCGGGCCGGTGAGCTGAGCTGTGTGCTGCCGAGCTCGACGTGGGTGGCGTACCTGGTGACTTCAGACTTGGTGTAGCGTGTGTCATCTTTAAGTCTTCGTGTTGAACGGACCATCAAGCCTCTTTATTTATACGGGTTTGATTGCATAAGTTACTTTACCAAACTTGTTTATTTGTTCCAACATCATTATTTTTTCTGCAAAATGTCAGATCCAAAACCACAGCAGGGCTCTGAGAAGAGAGAAGAGATACGCATTGATATGAAAGATTTAATAAAACAGAGAGGTACGTTAAAAATGCGTTTAACAAAATTCAAAGATCATATTGCTATTTTAAATCAAATTAGTTCAAGTGAGATTACTAAAAAACAAATTAAAGAACTAGGATTACGTTTAGGTAGAATACAAGCTCTTTTATCAGAATTTGATACAATTCAAACACAAATAGAAATGCTGTCAACAAAGATAGAGGAACAAATAGATGAAAGAGAGATCATAGAATCTCAATTTTATTCTCTCATCTCAGCCGCCCAAGAAATTATTGATTCACATTCTAGTAGTGAAGATTTTAGTACTGCTGGTGCAAAAACAATTTGTTCAAATCATGACACTTGCAATAATTTCAATAACATTAAATTACCAACAATAAAACTTCCATCTTTTGACGGAAACTACCTCAAATGGTTGGAATTTAAAGATAGTTTTGATTCTATTATCCATTCGAATGAGTCCATTCCTGAGATCAATAAGTTTCACTATCTACGCTCCTCTTTAGAAGGGAGTGCTGTTGTCGTTTTAAAGTCGTTAGAGTTTACCTCTCAAAATTACAAGGTCGCTTGGGACCTACTATGTGAACGTTACGATAACAAAAAGATCCTGATTAATAACCATTTAAAAGCGCTATTTAATATAGATAGTTTAACACGGGAATCTCATAAGGCCCTTCGCTTTGTTGTTGATCAGGTTACAAAAAACTTGAGAGCCCTTAATTCGTTAGGCTTGCCAACTGATTATTGGGATATCTTAATCATTTATTTTGTTACTATTAAATTGGATTCCACTACTTTAAGAAAGTGGGAAGAATACAGGAACATGTTACCGGAATTACCATCTTTATTGGAATTTCTTAAGTTTTTACGTGACCGAGCAGTCGTACTTGAAACGATGCAAGCTACTAAAAATGATAAACCTGATTCTAATAATAAATCCAATTCTAAAACAGTAAAGGCATGTGCTACTTCAGCTGGCCACAAACCTTCTAAAGGTCCTGCTGCTTGTCCGGTATGTCATGAAGTTCATCGGATAACAGAGTGCATTAAATTCCAAGAAATGAGTCTAAATAGTAAATTGAGTGAAGTCTTAAAGTTACAACTATGCTCAAATTGTTTACGTAGGGGTCATAAGACTGAGCAATGTCGCCTCGGCACCTGTCAAATCTGTAAACAAAAACATAATACACTATTACACAAAGACACAGAATCAAATAATGCATTAGTTACACAGTCTGAGAATAAAGATACATCTAGTGTGCCGTCAATCGCTAGTGCTGTATCCTCTTGCTCCGTCTTTATGAGGAAACAAGTTCTTCTCTGCACTGCTTTAGTAAAACTAACGAATAAGAAAAATAATAAGACTTACCTTGCCCGGGCTCTCCTGGATGCCGGAAGTCAATCCTGTTTCATATCTGAAAACATTAAAAATAAATTAGGGTTAACTTCTATTAGTTCACGACCTATGTGTATTAGTGGAGTTAATAACATTCAATTTAATATAACAGATTGTTGTGAACTTACCTTTAATTCCTTAATAAGTTCTTACAGCACGGATATTAAGTGTTTAGTTATACCTGAAATTATAGGTAATTTACCTAATAATACTATAAATCCTTTGGAATTAAACATACCTGGGAATATTCAACTCGCTGATCCCGAATTTCATTGTTCTTCTCAAGTTGATCTACTGATTGGCGCTGATATATTTTTTGATATTATTACTTCAAAGAAAATAAGATTAGGTGATAACAAACCTATACTCCAGAGCTCTAAACTAGGTTGGTTAGTAGCTGGGCCAATAGGTATTTTAGATCATAATGAACAAAAGAACTTACATTGTAATTTCACTAAGGAAATAAATAAAAATCTTACCAAGTTCTGGGAACTTGAAGAACTTCCATCTTCAAGTGCTTCTTACTCTGAAAATGATCACGTTTGTGAAAAACATTTTATTAAAAATACTTCACGTTTAGAAAACGGGAGATTTAATGTAAAAATGCCGTTTTGTGAATCACCAGAAACATCACTGGGCGATTCCTATAAAATGGCCTTAAAACGCTTTCAGAGCCTCGAAAGAAAGTTTATTAAAGATCCTACACTTAAAAAACAATATTGTGATTTTATTGAAGAATATGAAAGGTTAGGGCACTTAAGTAAGGTTGAAAACCCATTATTTGGGTACCTATTACACTCCACATCACGCTATATTCCGGGAAAAAAGCGAGACAACCAAAGTCAGAGTAGTTTTTGATTGTAGTGCAAAATCTAGTTCAGGAAAATCGCTGAACGACATCCAGTTTATAGGACCTGTCATTCAGGATGAATTAATAAATATCTTAATTAGATTCCGTCAACACAAATTTGTTTTGTCTGGGGACATAACAAAAATGTACCGACAAATTAGAATCGATCCCTCGCAGCGCCACCTGCAATTAATAGTTTGGCGTGATGATGTAGACAAGCCACTAGAAATATTACAGTTAAATACCGTTACGTATGGGACAGCGTCTGCCCCATTCTTGAGTACTCGATGCTTGCTACAGTTAGCAAAAGAGTGCGATGATAAAATCGTATCTGAAATTATACAACATGACTTTTATTATGATGATTTTTTGAGTGGAGCTGATACGGAAAAGGAACTTTCCCATATCTATCATTCGGTTAATAAAGTACTAGCATCTGGTTGTTTTCCTATTCATAAATTCCGTACAAACTGTCCACAAATATTTGATGCTGACTGTACCTTGTCACAGGCATTGGACTTAAATAAAGAATCAAGTGTATTAGGATTGTGGTGGTTTCCTGATAATGACCATTTACGGTTCTCAGTGAATTTAGATAAAACAGTTAATGACGTCACAAAACGTTCTATTTTGTCTAACACTTGTAAAATATTCGATCCTTTAGGCATGCTAAGCGCGTGTACTATACAACTTAAAATCTTGCTACAAAAACTTTGGGTTTTAAAATTAAGCTGGGATGAGTTGGTCCCACAGAATATTAAGAAAGTTTGGGAAAGGTTTGTTTCCAATGCCCATATACTAGCTAACATTAGGGTACCTAGACATGTTTTATGTACTTCTCCATTGTTAATAGAACTTCATTGTTTTGTAGATGCATCCCAAGAGGCTTACGGGGCTTGTGTTTATTTACGATCTGTAGATCGCCATATTAATGTACAAGTTATCCTGTTATGTGCAAAGACACGTGTCGCACCACTGAAATCAACAACGATCCCGCGTCTTGAGTTGTGTGGAGCGTTGCTGGGCGCGCGGCTAGCTGCTAAAGTGAGTCATTCTCTTCGTTGCACTATTGACCGTAAGATCTTTTGGGCCGACTCAACCGTCGTCTTGGGTTGGATTCGAGCACAACCTAAATTACTCAAGGCATTTGTTTGCAACAGAGTCAACGAGATTCATGAGTTGACAACTAGGCAATCTTGGAGACATGTACCTACCACTTTGAATCCCGCTGACCTCGCTTCTCGAGGAGTGGATCCAGGTCAACTTCAGGGCTCAACAGTATGGTGGAATGGTCCAGATTTTCTGTTACAAAATGAAACAAACTGGCCTCATAACATAAATTCCATAGATTCTTCGAATTTACCTGAAACTAAGGCGCCTACCAAAGATTGTATAACTATGACTAATGTTGCACAGTCACCATTAGTTAATTTTAATAATTATTCTAAAATAAACAGATTAAAGCGATCTATAGCTTATGTCTTGCGTTTCGTTAATAATTGTAAAAAACCTAAAAATAAAATAATAGGTCACTTAAAACTAGAAGAAATAGAAAATTCATTTACTTACCTTATAAAACTGGCTCAAAGTCAAACTTACCTTTCAGAAATATCATTACTCAAACAAGGTAAAAATCTGAAACCAAAATCTTATGTGTTACAGTTGTCACCTTTCCTCGACGACAATGGAGTGCTCAGAGTAGGTGGTCGTCTTCAGAATGCTGCTTGTGAATTTGATAAAAAGCACCCGATCCTCCTGGACGGTAAGCACTATTTCACTCGGCTCTTAATGGAAGGCGAACACCTACGTCTGCTGCATAGCGGCCCTCAACTGCTACTTAGTTCCTTTCGTGAACAATTCTGGCCTGTAGGAGGCAGAACTTTAGCTCGCAGCATTGTTAGAAAGTGCGTTGTTTGCACTCGACTGCGAGGAAAAACTATGGAGCCGTTGATGGGCAATTTACCTGTAGATAGAGTCACACCTTGCTATCCGTTTCAAGTATGTGGCGTGGATTTTGCTGGACCTTTCCATATTTCTAGTAAGAAAGGGAGGGGTAACAGAATAACAAAATGTTATCTTAACGTTATAGTTTGTTTTTCTACTAAAAGTATTCATTTAGAGATCGTTAGTGACCTTAGCACTAATGCATTTATACTTAGCTTACGTCGTTTTATTGCTAGGAGAGGTAAACCTCATACGATATATTGCGACAACGGCACAAATTTTGTTGGAGCAAATAATGAGTTAGGTAGGTTGCTAGCAGCTAGTGTAAATTCTATTTATAACTACACCAATGCTGAAGGCATTAAATTTGTTTTCAATCCTCCATATTCTCCTACTTTTGGTGGAATCTGGGAGGCGGGCGTTAAATCTGCCAAATTTCATCTCAAGCGGATTATGGGCAACGCTAGCCTCACGTACGAGGAATTGGGCACACTGTTCGCACAAATTGAAGCCGTTCTTAATTCCCGCCCCCTTTACCCTCTATCATCTGATCCTACCGACTGTTCCCCGTTGACTCCCGGCCACTTCCTTGTGGGGCGGCCCTTAACATCACTACCGTCTCCACCCGTCACGTTAAAAGCTCCAGACAGGTTCAAACGAATAGAACAGCTGAGGCAACATTTTTGGCAGCGCTGGCATAAAGAATACCTAGCTGAATTGCAGCAGCGAACTAAATGGCGCTTGAACGATAGAGCCTTGAAGGTGGGAGACTTGGTAATCCTGAAAGAGGAGAACTCACCACCACTGAAGTGGAGACTCGGGCGAGTCCAGCAACTGTTTCCAGGAGCGGATGGAGTCTGCAGAGTGGCCGACTTCTACACAGCGAGAGGCGTCGTCCGACGTGCTCTGAACAGAGTCTGTCTCATACCCACGACGGAAGAACTTGAAAGCGAGACTCGCCGGAGGCGCCGACACACCGCTACAAGCTCCGACGCGAGACCACGTCTATCATTTAGAACCTATTCTTTAATGCCTAATTATGTATAGTTGCATACACTACTTTATCTACGCAAATATCATAAGGGCTCTATGATGAGTTCAGGAACCATAGGGAAATGACCAGAATTGTTACCAGTGTAATACCAGTGTAAGAAGCAAATTATTTATTATAGTAATGGTAATTTTTTTTTGTAGTAATGGTAGTTAATGTCGTGCGATTTATAATTAAAATCATACTGAATTGGTGTTTCGTATCGATATCTGTTTTAATGTAGATACTAGAATAGCACACTCACTTGAATTTGACACCTGTTCCAAATTTAAACTCATAACCTACTGTTTTCAGTAGGTTATGAGTTCATAATAGTTCCGTTTATTTCTGCTGGTTGGTAATGCTGGTCATTGCCTATGATTTTTGAATGTATTAGAGAGGGTTTACGATATTTGGGTAGATAAATTATTTGACAATTGTGTGAAAGGAAGAATGGTGAAGCCGCGGATGGAAGCTACCAGTAATATAAAAAAAATGTTTTTGTTTTGTTGTTTCAGGTATATGAAATACTAACCCCCGACTTGCTTGCACAGAATTCAGAAACCCCGCCGGTTCGAACACATGGCGGCACATCAAGCTATACATTAATAAAAATACCGCTTGACATCCAAAAATACTGACGAATTCATGACCTCTTTTTTCCATCTAATGTCTCCTACCGCTCGGCCCATGTCCCTTCGCCCTTTATGTCCAGAGTCAAGTTGTCTATTTCAAACAACCTGCAGCCCCAACGGCCCTTGCTTGTTAATAACAGGAACCTGCAATTGATAACAGCCTCCTTCTAAAAGTCGTTTAAGTAAATACGAGTTAGTAAGTTAATTAGGCAGGTATGAGTGGCAATGCCGGGAGTGGACGCCCTAGAACGACACACTGCAGAAAGAACAGGTGCGTAGTACTTGTAACCGCCGTGCGTGTATGATCAGATGTATGAATGTGGACGAGGCAAAAGGAGTTTTTAAGGATCGTAGCAAGTGGCGTTCTGTGGTTATTGCCTACTACCACCATGGGAAAAGGGCGTGAGTTTATGTATGTATTAAGTAAATACATTTTATCTGTGTAAGTACTGTAATAAAGTTTACTGTAAAGATACTTATTTCTTTATTATTAATCGCTAAAACTATGTAAAGCAGCAATGGTTACTTCTTTAGTGCTTATGGTACGTTACAGCGAAAGTTACCGCCGTTAGTCGCGCAAAGGACGCTTTTAACTACTTATAAAACTATGCAACTTTGTTTTATCTTTGACTAAGTTTTGTCGCAGTTTAAGTAGTGCGGTCTAAGTTATGGGTTAAAATGTGTCTTATTTAGTTTGTGGTAGAGTTCAAAACTGGTTTTATGTTGTAGAAAGTAGGAAGTAAGGGTGGTCATTGTTAGTAGGTTTTGCCCTTCATAGATACTGAATTTTTTAACGATTTGTTTTTAAGTCGATATTTTTTTTTTCATAAATGTTTGTTCAGTTGTATTGTGTGTGAGAATAATTTTGTGGAACAAGGTGTTGTTTGGGAATTTGTTTGAGTGATTATTTTAATCCAGTACACAATCTTTTGAAAGAAAGAAAGAAAACATATTAATTTAGCATATGCCACAAGTGCACACATAGAACAATTAAAAAATAATGTGTGCATCTCACGGCTGTGCCAAATAGGACCAGTTCATCAAACTGCCGAGAGCTTTTGATTCTCATCTTTCTTCATCGTAGTTGGTGCCTAGCGTAGTCTCAGAGTTTTTATGCCGCCCACGAGCCTCTGACTTGGTTCATCATGCCGTCGAGAGACATATCTCAGGCTCGGAGAGAAAACCAGCACATTTCTTCACGATTTTCTCCTTTAATAAACTCCCACTTCAATCAATTATTATGGTAATTAGGGATCCATTTTGCATTCAATCGGGCACAAATCTTTTGGCAGCTATTGAAGAAAAATATAAAAAAGAAACTTTCTCCCTCACTAAAAATATGAAATCCTTATTCGAAATACTGACCTTTGCCAATCGTTATTGGCAGTCAGTAGCCCTATCGTCTGACAACCAAGCTTACCAAGAGGTATTGGTGGGGAACTGGGCGAAATAATCCACAACGAAAGGACTGATCGCTCGTCTGGTGTCTGCCGGCGTCCCCGAAGACAGATAGATAAATAGAAGAGGTATTGGTATCACCCAGTACTAACTGGGTTGTGAAGGTCAGATTGTCTTTTGCCCCATGCAAAATACTGGTATTCAGCGGCATCAGGTGAAACTGGAAACCGACCCATTAAAGGTAATTAGGATAAGTCGTGGCAGATGATGGTTTGATTTATACTCACAGTATGTGAGAACATCATAAACGTCTATTAATAGAAATCAAATTCAGAGAAATAATTACAACATTACGGAGGATTCTGGTGCTAAACCAATTTGATAATAATTATAATATTATTAATTGGCAAACATCAATTCCGTAACACCTTCAAATTAGGTTTAGATTTGTGATGTAATTATTGCATAGTGTCTGACGTTATTATGATAATTATGTCGGTTATTTGTTATTTATCTAAGTCTAATTACTGATTATAATAATGAATATAGACAGTACTAAACACACACATTACCACCTAGGACGATTGACAGTAAATCCCTGTTTACCCCTATAAACATACCTTGTTAGGAAATCATCAAATTAATGACTCCTCCCACTCTGGGCAGAGCGGTAGGGAGTGAAAGGGAGTGTCAGACTTCTACTTACTATAAACCACCCATGTTCCTTCTTAGACTATTGTGTCGAGGCCACGGTATCTCTTTCAAACAACCCGCCCCGACGGGCTAAATATACCTACCATGTCCAGGTCATTTGGGGTCAGCGAAGCATGTCCGTTTCTTCCATACTTCTCTATTTCTCGTCGTCTCATCAGACACCTCCTTTCTTGCCAAATCATACGCAATCCATTCATCGTTTCTTTGGTCTTTCTCTTACTCTTTTGGGGGGGGGGGGGTTGGAAATCATCAAATGACTCCTCCCGCGCTGGCCAGAGTGATAGGGAGTGTCACACTTATGTCAGATTTAATTCATATTATTATGCATTCAGTTAAAAAAAATGTTGTTTTAGAATTACAAAAATAAAATTCTATTTATTTATTTCTAAGAATGTATAGATGAGATCTTAAATTAATCATTAAAATATTGTTTATTAAAATACAATCATGGCCTTTGTGATTATTATATTTAAATATGAATATTATTCTCATTAAAAGTTCTAAGTAAAGGATATAATTGTCTTAAAATTTTGAGAATCTTGTTACAATACTCGATTTGAAGTTTAAAATTTGTTAAAAGTTTTCTTGAATCATTTTATGCGAGTGTAATTCTGTGATACTGTAATTTAATTTAAAATGGATTGCGAATATTATTTTAACTGTTGCTGTAAGATAATCAGGCTGTTTTAACCAATTATTTCATTTTATTTATTCATAAAAGATTTTCATTGCGTTGAACTTAATTATTCACACGAACTCGGCTTGCTGATGCAGCCATAAGGTTAACAGTATGCTGTGCAAAATGGAAGGAGCACCAATGAAACTCAATCACAAATTCCACACTACTTAGATATTTTATACTACACTTGCTTAGTAAGTGTACCAATACTACCATTAAAAGGCTTGAAAGCTGTTCATTACTGCCCTGAAAATCAGGGTAGTAATGCGTTCATTACTAACGCGTTTTGTTTTTTTTTTTTTAAGTCTTGATGACGTTGGCAATCAAACAATTTAATTTATGCAGTGGAAAAGTGAAAAACAAGCTAAGTGTAGTATAAAGCAGTATATTTCACTCGAGGGTAAGTACAGATTACTAAACTCGTGTGGTTCACGGCACTCCGCTTCGCGTCGGGCCTCAAATGCACACTCGGTTAGTAATCTGTGCCTTACTCCCCTTGGTGAATAAATAGCTATTATTATATTGTGTGTGGGTGTGGGTCGACAGCATCTGTCATCTTTTACAGTTTTCTGTGTGGGTGTTTTCGTGGCTTTATATCGCACTTGCAGTTCCAACCATGGTTGGCCTGACTGCTCCGGTAAACCTATTCCTAGCCGACCTATCTTTCTAGAAAGTTTCACAACGTTCTTCTTTTTCTTCACAGATTGAGCTGTGTGGAACATTTTAGGATAATTGTCGAATATTTTATACAGGTTTATAGTGGAATTCTAAATGAACAACGAATTTCTTGGCCCCAATTGGCGGAGCTTCGAAAAACGTGCTTCCTCCGTATAATTATGTACTTTGCCTCCTACACAAGCCATCTTTATCAATCCCGTAGTTGCATTCTGCCTTAATCAATGCCAAAGATGTCATAATTATGTCACTGTAATCTATGTTAGTGATGTCTATAATGTAATTCTATATTGGAAAGTATGTGTGTATGTTAAATTATTAAGAAACTGTAGCTGTCAAGAAGTTTGATGAATGTAGGCGTGTCAAGTCCGACTGGAGTTGAGTCTACTACATAAAGTACGACTGTAACTGCTGTACTCGAGAGATATTTAATGATTACTTAAGTCATGACTTAGTAAAGTATTGACATACAAAACTTTCAAGTGTCAAAATGTTTATTAAATGATGGCTTGTGTTTAAACGCCTACCAGAAAAGAACCTATTTTACTACCAAAAAAATTCGAAATGCCGGCCAAAATGGATTAATGCTCACCAAATTGTGTTTCCTAAAGTATTGTAAGAATTAACCTATTTTTCCTTTTTATTCTTTATAGAAAGATTTATAAACGCCTTCAAAGTTAACTGCAGACCAAATATTTTATATTATCACTAAATAGATGTCACCAATATTGTATTTCACGACTTTCAATTTATCTCCAAGACGCGCGCTCGCTTCGCTCGCATATTAAATAACACTAATATCTTCTATCCCCGAAGTGCCGGGCCTCCGCCGGCCTCCTTCGTCGGCCTACGGCCCGGTGCCCATGCCGCCCATAAAGGATACTGTCGCGAGACGATCGTATTATAATTTTGGTTAATTGATTTGGTGAGCATTTATCCATTTTGGTAGGCAAAAAGAATATAAATACAACACGTACAATTATTCTGATGAGTGTCTAATTATTTTGAAACTTAAAACGTTGTTCTTTAGGCACATCATTTTAGAGTGGGTTTATTTTATTTGAAGTTAAAATATTTTATTTAGTACTTTACTGTACTTTAATCTAGGGTCTAAAAATCTTTTTTGGTGAGCATTTAAATTGTAGCCTTAAATGATTGGCTTAAGCAATCATTAAACATCTCTGAGTGTGGCAGTAAGACTCGAACGAAATCTAGAATGTTTAAAAAAAAGAGCCGACTAGTAATAAAATGATACTCCTTGTATCTAATAGCCTTGTATTTTCTCTAATAGTCTTGTTTTTTCTCCATCCGCTGTAATAAGCTGGACATGCTAAAAGAAATTCTCCTAGCAATATTCTTTTAAAAATCTAGCAATGCTTTATAGCGCTTTTTCACGGAACTGAGTCACCATTCGAGTAGCATTTAATTACTGTACCGTCCGTTGATTGTGTTACTTGCTGTCGAATGCAATCAGACCCTTTGATTACATTCGAATGAGTGATTTTAAAAAAACACGGAAGGTTCCGTGTACGGAACCTTCCGTGTTTTTTACACTGTACAATAATTGTATCCCTTCATTAAGTTATTGTGATAATACAGGGCTGTGAAAAATATTAATGGAAAACGAGATGGATTTGTGGAGTGGCAAGAATGGATAAAGTAAGGAATGAGATATTAAGGTATAAAGGGAAGTTCGAGGGCGCTAGTTCCAACCAATTAAAAATAATTTGTCAATATTAGCATTATTTGTCGTTTTAGGCGCAACACGTTTTTAGGGTTCCGTAGTCAACTAGGAACCCTTATAGTTTCGCCATGTCTGTCTGTCCGTCCGTCCGTCCTCGCTTAATCTTTGTGACCGTTAGCACTAGAAAGCTGAAATTTGGTACCATTACGTGTATCAATCACGCCGACAAAGTGGTAAAATAAAAATTGGAAAAAAATGTTTTATTAGGATAGCCCCCCTATATGTAAAGTGAGAAGTGATTTTTTTTTTAATTTCAACCCTAACGTGTGATATATTGTTGGAAAGGTATTTAAAAATGAATAGGGGTTTACTAAAATTATTTTTTGATAATGTCAATAATTTCGGAAATAATCGCTCCAAAAGTAAAAAACAATGAGTCCCCCCCCCCTCTAACTTTTGAACCATAAGTTTAGAAAATATGAAAAAAATCTGATAAGTAGAACTTTATACGGACTTTCTAGGAAAATCATTTGGAACTTGGATGGAAACAACAGATGGAAACAGCAGTTAACCAATATAATTTGGTCCCTGAATCGTATGAGCGCCTATACAATCTAGAGGTCAAGTTTCATTGGCCCATAGAAGAAATTGTATAAATTATTATAGCATACCGTTTTGGTACGGAACCCTTCATGTGCGAGTCCGACTCGCACTTGGCCAGTTTTTTCTTCCATTCTTTCATACCATACCTCACACAATCCTTTGGTCGCTATAACACTACTTTGTCCACTATGTAACACGGAAAATGGGCAGGAAGATAATGACAGCGGTCAACTTAGTGCATATTCTGTAAAGTTTTAAGTGTCTATCTATTCCTGTTAAAGAATACTGCCTTGTGACAAACAGACGGACAGCGGAGTCCTACATCCGTATTTATAGTCAAGTTATAGTAATTACTTGAACTTAAGTAAAGTACAGATAAAAAATCGTATCTTAACAATGACATTTACTCAAGTAATGACTTGTTTATAAATACGGTTGTTAGTAATTTAGTTTCGTTGGCGCCCTTTCGTATGGAACCCTTTAAAAAGAACTGAGCAAAAAGTATCGTGTCCCTGAATTGGATATTACATTTTCTAGGAATCTTGGTTAGAAGGCGGAGTATTGTCATTTCAATTGTTATTAAATGCTTATGATACTGACATTTTCTATTTGTTATGATATGAGCTTTATATCGGTTGTTTATATTGATGAACTAGCTGTTTTTCACGACCTTCTACAGCGTTTTTCTTTTTGCATCCACGGACAAAACAAAAACAAAACAAAGTTTAGAATTTCTTGAGATGAAATATTATGTTAAGTTGATGTTTTTAAACTGACACTAAGATTATCATTAATACTGAACATGGGATATTTACAATGTTACACAGTCTATGGTAAATATCCTATTTTTATTAGTGTAATAGGGGATCGAACAGGGTCAAAATATTATGATTCTGTTTAGTCCGTAAGTTAGATTATCGAAAAATATTGAATACGTGTTTTTTGTTTTATCAAATCAATAAAAAATGACGAAGATAAAACGTGTCAAAGATCTTGGAGTGGGGCTTGAAACGTCACTTGTGTCGTCAAAATGTACCATCATATGACGTTACACGAGTTTTCGAAGCACTGTATCGTCTTCATTTTAAGTTTACGTGAAAAAAGAAAAAATACGTGTCTAATAATTTTTGGAAATCTATCTGACGGACTAATTAGTTTTTTTTTATCCGATCCCCTATAAGTGATAGTTAAAGTCGTTTGAGTAGTTTATCCAAAAACATTCAAAATACTTTCTTCGTCTGGCCTTTCAACATCATCTGTTTTATATACATCGATGCCATTTACACAGTATACATCCCATGCTTCTCCCATTATTCCTAACTACAATATTATTGCCGCACCCTCACATCAAAAACAACAGTTACACAGAATTAATCATACAAACAACAATACAAACACAATCTCTCATGCAACACACGTTACGGCAATATTGAATATCATAATATTATACAAATTCCATTGTTATGTGTATACAATACAATATTATATAGTTTGTGTGGAATTCCCGCAACTATATTGATGGGAAACAAAATAATAGCGGGCTTACAAACTTCGACGGAATTCGTCAACGTAGAGATTACGGTTAATCTACTTCAAGGAAGATTATTTAATTAATACTAGCATCTGCCACTACTACTACTACTAGCGACTGCTTCATCGAAGCTAGACCGTCGTTTTCCCTAAGAGAGAGGAGATGTGCCAAATTCGACCAATCACAGTTATATCTGGTCTTTTGCCCTTCCTGTGATTGGTCGAATTTGGCAATCTCCTCTCCGCTTGACACATCTCCGCTTTGGTGGATTACGGGCTTAATACATTGTTTTTCCTCTTGATCCTCTTTTATTTTGGTTTCTACTGTGTAATGTAACAAAATTGCAGATACCCAAAGGACTACTTACCTACAAATGTACACACACACGCACACGCTGTACTCTTAGCAATGTATAGTATAGTTATTAAATTGTAAATCCTTATTTGGCTGTAAGTTTAGTTTATACTCTTAAGATAAAATTTTCAAGAGCTATGGATTTTGTGAACAATAAATAAATAAATGAGTAGCCTACCTTCCTGTTTACCTTCACAAAAAACAACTAATAGGTTTTGGTAGATCAAAAACGAAAGATTTGTAGACATTCTTACGAGAGATAAATATTTAACTAAAAACACATGATAGTTGCTTTGTAATCCACCTTCTAATAAAATAGTTCACCGGGACCATAGCTACTTATTTCTGCAACCAAAGAAGCATTGTTGTGTTCCAAAGAAGCATTGTTGTGTTCCAAAGAAGCACTGTTGTGTTTCAGTTCCAAGAAATGTTGCAGTTGCTACTAAAGTTGCACACACGGGACACTCCGAACTTTTCAACTTTGTCTTTTCAGCTTGATAACGAATTGGCTATCCTATGTGTTGCAGGTGTAATCAATTATTTTGCGCCACTTCCGTTTGTTCGAAAGCTGTCCTATGTAACATCACGCTTGTAGTATCCGAAGGGTTAGGTAGAGATGTGCCTAATAGTACACCGACATTTCGTGTTTAAGTCACAAACAAATCGACAAATCTAGAGTCTGTGGCTGCTAATGAGAAATTTGTGATGGAAAAACTCAATAACAATAAAGCCACTGGACAAAGAATAAAATTATATGAGTAAAATTATTTGCCAAGTTAGAACTTTATCGTAGGATGTGAAACAGGTCCTTAATGACATCATGGCTGCATTGTACGTAGTCCGCGGAGCTGAATTGTAACCTAAACATATTTCAATGCTATCGACACTATTAGGGGAATTTCGATGTGTGATCGGGAACACCTCCCTTCTTACTACTGGAGTAGGTTGAGCAAATACAGAAACTTTAACAAACAGTGTTTAGGTCCCTACTTTATTCCTGCGCACGCACTGACCTTATTAGTGAGGTTATTCAGAAAGGTCATGAAATGTGTGTTTGTGTGTCCAGGTGATAATAAACATTGACGAGCCGAAAGGAGTATGTAAGGAACGCAGCAGGTAGGGTTCTAAATACCTACGAGTTTTCATTCAAACCACTCATTCAAATCTAAAGCTAAAAAAATGCAAAGAATACGAGGTTTTTGTGGAAAAAGTAAATTGAAAGATAATTAATAATTTATATGCCAGTTGATTCTTTGATTAATTGTAATTATAGTCTCATTCATACTTCCTATAGTTACGGGGTATAAAAAAAAACTTTGTACACATTCATCACTGTGTTATAAAAACCCCGTATATACACATTCATCACTTAATTATCCGTCATAACAAACGCAAGCCGATCATAACACAAAAGCCTCCATAAAGACAACAAAAAGAAAATAAAATATCACCTACACGAGGCCCAAAAGACTATATAATTTTGAGCATAGCTACTCCCAAAGCGGTCCTTGTCACGACTTGTTCCAAATTAATTATGTAATTAGTACCTACATTAATAAGTTATTAATTATAATTAGTCTTTCCTTTCTAATTATACGTGTTGAATGTAGCGTCATGAATTATTATTATTGATTCTGTAGATGACGACAAACACAAGTAAAGGCCAAGGCCAAAGAAGGTTTTAAAAATTATTTTCATAACGTGACGCCTGAAATCCCGGAAAGGTAAGGCAGAGGTGTATCTAATAGTACACAAACCTTTCGCCAGTTATATTGTAATAGGGGGCGAGACTATTCCCTTCAACAAGACTCAAGTTTAGACTCTGCGAATACTAAATAATTTCTGATGACCGACCCAATAACACTTTGGACGACATGGGAATCGAATCCAGGCTCAGCAGCCACGCTTGCAATCACTAGAGCAACGAGGTAGTCAATGAGGTTTTATTTATTCTAGTTTAACTCATCGTATACAGAGTATAATTATTGAAACAATAAAATAGTACATTGTTACCTTAGGGGTGAAAGTAACTTATTTAGTCCCCGAGACGGGGTTTGGCGCCTGAGCGCAGCGAGGGCTCTAATAGTTCGAGGGACTAAATAAGTCTTTAACCCGAGGTAAACACTGTGCTTTTCATTACGAATACAAGGAAAGTTGATGGAAATAGGCTTGCGATCAATTACCTAAATCGAAAGAAAGAAGAAAGAAAAAACAAATTGACAAAAAAAATTAAAAGTAAACATAAGAGAAACACTTAAAATCGGTTAAATCTAATCGGTGGATGGCAATAGGCTTGCTCCTAATTACATCGGTTGATGGCAATAGGATTGCACCTAATTAGATTGGTTGATGGCAATAGTCTTGCTCCTAATTACATCGGTTGGGGGCAATAGGCTTGCCCCCAATTACATCAATTGATGGCAATAGGCTTGCTCCTAATTAGATTGGTTGATGGCAATAGGCTTGCTCCCAATAACCCAAATCGGTGGATGGCAATAGGCTTGCTCCTAATTAAATCGGTTGATGGCAATAGGCTCGCTCCTAATTACATCTGTTGATGGCAATAGGCTTGCTCCTAATTAGATTGGTTGATGGCAATAGGCTTGCTCCTTATTAAATTGGTTGATGGCAATAGGCTTCCTCCCAATTACCTAAATCGGTGGATATCAATAGGCTTGCTCCTAATTAGATTTATTGATGGCAATAGGCTTGCACCTAATCACATCAGTTGGTGGCAATAGGCTTGCTCCCAATTACATCAAATAATTTGACAGCTGTCAGTAGAAAGCGATTCTCCCTAGGGCTGAAAAGTAGTACTTTCAACCCGCTCCGCAGGCATGTCATGACCTACTTTCAGAGTATGAGTAATGAAAAAGTCATTATGTCTCGCGTGGATCTACGTTCCGAACCTATAGATTTGAATCATTAGATGCACACACGGGACACACAGGAACTCGTGACTAAATAATAACTGCCGCTTGGGTTGATTTATAGGTTAAGTTGCGTAGGTAGGTCCGTGAATGAGTGTCCTCTCAATTCTTACAGTGTTTCCTCCGTGCCTCGGAATGTAAGTTACGCTAATGGTTGCCAATGGTTGTCAACTGTTTGGCAGTCGGTACATTTAGTTAGTGGCCCGATCGAACCAGTCATCAGGGGTTGTCGTATCCCGTCGGGGCTGTGGATTGTCGTAAGGATAACGCGGCTCCGACACAAGGGCGAAGAAGGAACATGGGTTTGGTTTTTAGTCAGTAGAAGTCTGACACTCCCCTTCGCTCTGCCCAAGAGCGGGGGGGGGGTTATTCGATGATTTTCCACCCACCAAAAAAAAAAAAAAGGGGTTTTCGTATTACCCAGTAATACCTGGGTTGTGGAGGTCAGATAGGTAGTCGCTCCATGAAACCATAAAACGCCACCTGTTACAATCCTTACTTACTTCTTTTATCTCGTCCACATTCATGCATTTGTATTAAATGTGTGTGTGTTAAATAAAACAATTATACTTGGCACGTTAAATTCAAAATCGTTATTTATTCTTAATTCCAAATGACAGGTAATTACATTTCTTATACATCACTTACGTAAGAATATATTTCACATTACTTTTATTTACATTTAAACATTATTGTACTCAATTGGTATACTTTTTTATTAATTTAATTTATCAACTTTGATAAATTTTAACTTTTATATTACTTTTTCAGCTGTATATAGGAAATTCTAACTGTATTCACGAAAACAATTTAACAGAATTTCTAATAATTATTATGTTACATTAATAATAAATATTAGAACAATTTCAAACAATGATTAACAAAACAAAATACGTTGTCTCACTAATGTCACAAAATTTAATATTAGTATTACATAATTAAAATTTACGCGTGGGTCGTTATTGAAATGTACTCATTAAACCAGAATTAATTTGATCAAACAGTTATTAGTAAATGCACATACCTACTTTTTGGTAATGTATTCTATTCCATAATTAAAATTTAGAACCGTTTAAAGGTAAAAGAAAATACTGTAATTTAACCCAAATAACAACTCACTATTAAACTACACAACTGGGTTTAGTGAAGTAGTGTCCTCATTTCACCTGGGTGATATCATCCTATTACCTCGCCCACCCTACACCCACACTTGGGTGATCCGTGATATCACCTAAGTGAAATGAATACACTACTTTAGTCACTTATGTACACCTAGGTGATACATACCCAGGTGAACATAGGCGACTCCTGAAAGCCAGGAACAAGATTGGTGACCTATCATCAGAAAAGCGCTGAGACAATGAAGCTCGGCGAATTCCTAGAGAAAACGATTAGTTACTTACTGACTGATTTAACTATATTGGATCCCGCAACGAAACTACTCAGTAAAGAATAGAAGAGTAGGGAAAGGAGTAGGGAAAACATAATTTCCGTTAAAAAACAGAGATTCCAACATGTTTTGCCTGTGCAAAGGATGCGAGCGAGTGTGTTGAATGATGTACTCAATGTAAGCATTGTATAATATGGTGTAACCACCCACACTATACCGAAAGTAATAATCAGCCGACTATTCGGCCTTCTCCTTAGCGTGTCGATGGCAAATTTCTATTAAAGCGTTTTGGCCCAAAATTCAGCTATGCGAACTCCATTCGGCCTTTTGGCAGCTGAATATTCGACCAATCAGCCCATGTCTAAAAATATTTGAAAAAAAAAAAACAAAAGACTGTCACTCGGTAGTTGGAAGTCCTTTTTCATACACTTTGTATTGTTTGCTTACATACAGTGGTCAACTATTCTCTTTGGTTGTGTATTCGGCCTAAAACAAGGGTATATGCACTTTCTGGATGATTTTAGGAGGTAAGTATTCGTCTGTTTCTACATTCACTTTCGAGGAATATTTTCTTGTTTCAGTACATCAAGCTACTCGAAATTATAACATTTTCAGAACCAAGCTTAAACCTATAAAATGAAAGAGTTATGCGATTGTAGTAGCTTAATATGCTGGCATGTAATATATTACGTAAATTCAAACGAAACAAAACGTGCAGTAGCAGAAAATCAACTAGAATGCAATTAAACAGTGGTTTACAAAAATAAATCGAATGTTCATTTTGGTTGAGTGTTCGTCGTTTATTTGAGTTGTTCCGGTCTGATCCCCTAAACCGATCCACTGCCAATATTTTTCTTTTGTTTATTCCGTTCTGATCCCCTTTTTGACACAAGTACAAGTGAAGTACAGTCAACCGAAAAATAGTTGTTAATGAAAAAATAATCAGTTTTTATTTCTATATCATAAAATTGTACGATCATCCCACAAACTACCAGGAGAACAGAAGTCGGAAGGAGGTATTGGAATCTTTAAACCAAATCTATATTATTTCTTTCTAATACCTACCATGCACTTTTTATTTGGAGATAGGAAACCAGGATAGTAAAGTCCCACAAACTATTCCATTCCAATTTCCAATACCTCCTTCCTACTTCTGTTCTCCTGGTAGTTTGTGGGACTTTACTTTAAAGGCATATTAAAGACTTGATTTAAAGATTCCAATTTCCAATACCTCCTTCCTACTTCTGTTCTCCTGGTAGGTTGTGGGACTTTACTACATATTCTTTTTTTTTTAATCTAATAGAACCTGTACAAATTTTTGTTGCTGACTGTCCTAAAAATGTGTCAGGGTATCCGATTCTTTTACGGGGGATCAGACCGGAATAGAAAATAATTTATAATAAAACGGATCCCCTAGGGTATCAGTTTTAGGGGATCAGACCGGAATAACTCCTTTTTTTTTGGGTTGGGTGGAAAATCATCAAATAACCCCTCCCGCTCTTGGGCAGAGCGAAAGGGAGTGTCAGACTTCTACTGACTAAAATCCACCCATGTTCCTTCTTAGCCCTTTATGTCGAGGCCGTGGTATATCTTTGTGACCAACCCGCAGCCACGACGGGGTTCTACATCAACCTTAAACCAGCCTGATGTATTTTGCACTCGCGTCTTCAGGTCGATGAGGCTAAAATGACACCAGTCGCTTGTTAGATATTAATTATAATACCCCAAGGCCTTTTAATAAACGAACTAAAACACTCCTTATATGAAAACATGAACAAAGATAAATAATAACTAAACTAACTAAATAACTACAGAGCTGCAGTAAGTGTGTTATTTTCCGCTTAGATGTGACCATGGGGAGTTGGTAACTTCGTCGTTGTAATATGCGCCAAGTTTAGTTTGTCCTATCTAATGTCAGGATTGGAGGCACGAGTAACTCCACTCTATAGAGATATTAAGGGGCTTAAGATCCTTGTTTAAGATGTGCACTAAGTTAAGGAGACTAAGGGATTATAATACACGATAAGGAAAATCGACGCATAGACTGTTACCACTCAGTTCATGATGCTAGATTCTAGGGTAGTTGACAAAAAAAACATCTAATTAGCCCGTCAAATAGGTTTTCAAAAAATATTGGACACGTATTTTTTTCTTTTTTCACGTAAACAAAAAATGAAGACGATACAGTGCTTTGAAAACTGGTGTGATGTCAAATTACATGACATTTTTTACAAGATAGTGAAGTCACAAGCCTCAACTTATGTTTTATCTTCGTCAATTTTTATTAAGTTGATAAAATAAAAAACACGTATTGAATATATTTCGATAATCTAACTGACGGACTCAACATAATCATATATTTTGGGGTGTTTTCTGACTAAGAAACATGATTCTGTCAAGTCCGTCAGTTAGATTATCGAAAAATATTGGATTAGGGATATTAGGCAAACGGTACAGTTTCAGATAGCTTGGTGTACTGATGTCTACTCTGTACTTTACACTGGGTTTCGAGCATCGTTTCCTACAGTCGTTTCGTAACAAGGAAATTTTTCATGTGAATTGGGCGCTTTCCGAGTCCATGTTCTATTGACCTCGAATAGTGTAACTGGTATAATTTCCTTTTACCATTCCATATTATTAATATTTCCTATATTATAATGATAATGGTAGTACATTCTACTGATTACACCATTGACATTGAAGTAGTAATTATGTTGTTCCTAATCGTCCACTTTTCAAGACAGTTCAATTGTTTCTTAGACTTCGTCGAGCTTCATTGTCTCGGAGCGATTCTGGTGATCGCCACTATTGATTATAGCTGTCATTTGTTTAACATCGCCGTACTTACACGTTTGTGAGAGTGTGTGTGTGCGACTGCTCTTACACACACATTGATACGTTTCACGTACAGCTAGTGCAAACGCATTCGCGACTGACATTATGAGATCGCTGTACATACGCTAGTTGCATGGATCCGTCTTTCTGTCCGTTCTTCTTCATACAAATCTATATACGCTAAGGAATGGGCAACTACAGTACACTCACAGTTATTAAGCCTTGTGACTGGGACTGTAGCTTCTTTTATTTTGTACTAGCTAAAGCCCGCGGCTTTGCCCGCGTGGGTGTCGGTTATCGCAACAGTTTATATGCTAAAACCTTCCTCGAGAACCACTTTATCCATTGGTGAAAACAGAATGAAAATCTGTGTAGTGGTTAATTAGTTAATCGCGAACAGACAGACAGACGCGGTGGAGGACTTTGTTGACGATAAGGTCTTATAATTCGATGGCCGGCTGCACGCACGAAAAAAGATGACGTCATGCGTCGTTACCTCGCTCTGAGGCGTTCCATAGCAACGGCGTGTCAATTGTTTTGTTTTATTTTCTTAAGACGTTGTCACGTTCAACTATCGTCAGTAAACCGATTTTACAGACAACCGATTTTTTTTAATATTATGTAGTGATGTGGTGATAGTTATTTGTGCGCCTATTCATAAGATCCTGTGACTGGCCTACTTGAAATAAATGTTTTGATTTTGTATCTGTCTATTTTGGGAATCCACCTTCATTCTACTCCTTTTATCAAGTACGTCGTACGTCTAAACGATGTATGTTTGCCACGAAAGGCCTATTATGCGGAACCGCTCATCCATCCTCTTTAACGTTACCTTACCTTTTGTTAACAGGCTTTGTGCCTTTGTTTATTTGCTTATCTCTTTCGAAATGAGATGGGTACCCTCGAATAACATGCACCAGATTCGGCAAATTGTGTTTCAGGTAAAAAAAAAATTGATAAAATATTGTAGTATTGTAGTATCCATGTTTTTATGAATGTACACTCTTCGAATGTTATTAAAATTGTGTTTGTTCTGCAGTGTATAAAACAGTCATGTGCATTTTCGTCCAAAATATTTTTACTTTGACGAAAATAAAATGTAATCATTTTCGTCTCGAATCAAAATGTAAAAAATGTCACACTTATAGTGTGTATTTGTCACACTATTATAAATCCAATGTCACTTTACTGTGATCAAAGAGAATATTTTAATAAAAATGTAGCTTCGACATGGCATATGATTTAAATCTAAATGTTGATACAAGCAAAAAGTCAACGACCTGGCTCTCCAATATTTTGCACTAAAATCTGTATCCATTTGCTAATTAATAAATTCTATTGATTATCCATTAATTATTAAATGGTCCCGCATCAAACTCTGCATGAAATGTGAGCAGTACTAGGCTGACATAAATTATGTGCGGTAAATCGTTAAGCCTACAACCACCACTTAGGCCGCTTGCACCGCAATTCACTAAATGCGGTTGGAGTTAAACATTATTAAAAATATCATTCTATCTCTATCAATATCGAACAATTGATTAAAACAGATACATGAGTTTTGATATCTGTTTAACGCTAAATGTGTTTAGTGGTTTTTAGTTAATCAGATTCAAAGACATCAGCGGAATCAAGTGCACAGATTTTTAGTTATTACATGGAACCAAAATAACGCAGTGAAAATTGTTACAATGAAATTGGGCATTGTAAACCTAACCTTCGATATTAATATACACCTAATTATAATAGTTGTTACACCTACAGACATAATCTAGCCAGCAAACAAACGAATACACCAATTTTCAATTCGACCAAAAGAAAGTTGTTTAAAATTAACTAAAAAATCAGCAACTTATCAAAACAAACTTTCAGGCGAAAATAAAGAAAAAAAAATAAAGAAAATTATATTCACAGTATACATAGAAAGAGTTCGAAAAAGCTTGAGTACTATCAAAAATCGAGTTCAGCACAAACACGATTGTAAAAGTTGTTAAAATTGCGATATGGAATGGCATGTTGCCAATCCATCGTACAGTTGTACTGCATTATGTGAATCGGTCTTAAATTTGCATGTAAATGGTAGAATACAAGAACTATTACTGAAAGTGCTCTTAAATATGGTATTTATTTTGCGAATAGGTTTTTTAAGAACCCTTTTACACGTCAGTAATAACATTAGGCAAGAGAATTCTTGGTTTTGAAGTCAAGGCAAAGATTTTGAAAGTTTGATGACCCCAATCCTTGTGATACATATTTACATATTGAGACGTCAGACGACTGAGTCAGATGAAATTATAGATTCGATTTTCTTTCAGAATGAGCAAGATCAAATGTAATTTTTCAACGAAAAGTAATCATTTCTTTTGGTAGACCGTCTAATCTAATTACATTTTTGTCTAAATCAAAAGAACCAAATCAAAATATTTTTTGTTAAAAATCCAACCAGATTCCTATATACAGCTGAAAAATATTAACATCAGAGAGTATTGTTTTATACACAGAAAATTAGTTACAACAATAAAAGTTACTTATAGTACAAACGACGTTATCCAAACTCTTGATGATTTTGTACGACGAGCATCCTTAAAGCGATGAGGACCACCAGTAGATGTATGAGTGAGTGGGTCTGGGAAGATGCTGCTGAAGAGTTGTTACCGTGTTGCATCGCAGCTGGTGTTTCACCTGTTGACAATAGAAAAATAAATCATGGTTATCAGTTTCAAGAGCTTGCTTTTTTTATCTATGGACCCGTATATGAAATTCTCTTGTCACAATGTTAGTTGCCATATTACTCGGAAACGGCTTGACCAATTTTTATGATATTTTGTGTGTATTCAGTAGTTATGAGAATAGGTCGTAAAGTACTTTTCATCCTGCTAACTCCTCTCGAGGATAGGGTTGGTAGAAAAAGGTGCATCGCAACGCATGTGGGGCATAGCTATTAACATAATATAAGATAATCGGCATATAACGTTTGCACGCTAGGGTTAGGTAAAAGAGATGGATCATCACCCACGCGGACCTAAAAGTTACAGTTCAAATATTTGAAACTTTGGTCCTAGATTCAAAGAAATAACCCTGGTCTAAATCAGCTGATTTACTATAGCTAATACTACTATACTAAACGACGGAACGGTTGGCGCAGTGACTGAGCGATTTGACTGCTGCGCTGCGTGTCGCGCGAATCCCCGCTCGGAACAAATATTTGTATGGCCTATAGATAGTCGTATTGGGTCTGGGTGTTTGGTTTATGTTTGTGAGTTTAAATGTTTGTTACCGTATCACGTGTTTGTCACAATACAGAAGAAATTCCAAGTGTGGGACAGCAAAAAGAATAACGAGTGACTGAGTACATAGTAAAGGTCAGATCCGCGATCGCTCCTTAGAAAATTAAGCTGTATACAAGAAGCCGACTGCAACTATCTTGGATAATAATAAATTCTTAATGAAATTCATCATGATATAGACCACAAGTTAAGTCCGAAGGTATAATAATAGTTCAAATAATAATCATTGTAATGGACCGCCGATGGATTCATGGCTTGCACAATAGCTTTTGTTCAGAAAAGGGATTAAATGAAGTCGTACAATGGACATAAGACTCTTATACATTTTTAACCGACTTCTAAAAAAAGAAGGAGGTTCTCAATTCGGATGTTTGTATTTTTTTTTTTATGTTTGTTCGGGCATAACTCCGTCGCTTGCTAACCGATTTGATTTTTTTTTTATTTTGTTGGAAAGGGTATACTTCCGAAATGGTCTCATAATTTTTTTTATCGAAATCGGACAAGCGGTTTTTGAAAAATCAACAAAACTCAAAAAAAAATACATTGACCACCACTAAAAAGTAAAAAATAAATACTTTTTAATAAAAAATAAAACCGACTTCAAAAAAAAACAAAAATGTGCAAAATAAACTTTAGAAGAAAAATCAGTTTCTGAAGTCGGTGGCAAAAAAATGAAATCAAACAAACAAAAGTCACCGACTTCAGAAACTGATTTTTCTTCTAAAGTTTATTTTGCACTTTTTTGTGTTTTTTTTTTAAGTCGGTTTTATTTTTTAGTTCATGCTTTTCACTATCGAACATCAAAGATATTCAGCTACCAGTTTACCGACTAAAATACAGTGTATTTAGTGCATCGTTTGCCAAGTTGAACGAACAGTAATAAGGGGCATTTTTATCTTTTTAGCTCCATCAGTACTTGGTACTACGGACTTTTTAATTATATTTTTTTTATTTTCAGATTAAAAAAGATACAAGTCGCTGATACCATCTAGTTTTTCAAAAGAGTAAAAATAAACTTAAAGTCAACTTTAAGATTAAAGCTCGAATTTTGCGATTTTACTCTTCTTTTTCGTGTGGCTAGTTCCTAACCTGGCTGCAGAGTTTTTATGCCTCCCATGGTCCTCTAACTTAACTTAACATGCTGTCGACAAATACCTTCTTCTTTACGATGTTTTTTTTTCACCGAAGCGAATGTGCACATGAATCCATCAATGCAATGGTGTGTGTCTTAGGTTCAATTTCGAGACCTATGACTTTGTAGCCCGAGCCGACAGCGATTTTACTCATCATTTTCAGCTGAAAGACGTCCACTGCTGAACAGGGGCTCGTTTACGGAGACGCGGGGCATCGCGCGGCATGTGCAGGAAGCTCGTCGCGTGCTTTTTTAATCCAATGACTGAGAGTCGGGTCCACCGCAACAAATGCTCCATTTTAAACTAAGGAGCGAAAAATCTGTCCTCGTAAAATCGACGTTTGAAATCGTTAACGTTTTCATACATCGCCATGTGTTTGAATTAAGAACGCATAACGCGCCGCGCGACGCTTCGCGTGTCCATAAATATGGCCTAAGTGTCGCCACATTGACCAGTCCCGTGCGTCTCACATCCAGTAGATCCCCACAACGTTAGCCAGGGCATAGGTTCACCTAGTGGGAGGCCTTCCAATGCCACGTCTTCCAATTCGCGGTCGCCACATCAGAACTTTTTGGCCCTGTCGGCCATTCATTCTGCAAGCAATGTGCCCGCCTATTGCAGTGAAATTAAAAAATCCGTTGGCCCAAGGATGAAATATTGGAGGCCGTAAACCAGCAAATGACTCCTCCTTTCGGCCCGTCTAATTTAGCAAGCACCAAACACCCTATATTTCTACGTAGACTTCCAGGAACAGTTATCGAGTTTTGAACTCGCTACACGGAAAACGCTTCTTATAAGAAGTCTTTTAAACTCACAACTTCATATCGTCTTTATGGCTTAGTAGTCTTCATTTTCCGAACACTCTCCAGTATCGAAATCCTATTTTATAACTATAGGAACTCCTTTTAAAAGTTATCTGGAATTTATCAGGCACGTCTCATCTTTATCTAGCTTGCCGAATTTCAATTTGCCGGCTTCAAAGAGGGGCCGGTTTGGATATAAAGTCATTGAATAATTTTGATGTATATTAAAATATATAAATAATCGGCAATAAAAGATATTTCTAGTACCATGATTTTTGGATTAATTCAGGCGACTTTAAAAATAAATTATCCTTTGTTCTACCAGAACATAAGCTATAAAAATGTACAGAAAATAATGTGTATCTAACAAAATTAAATGCGTATGCAAGGTTTCGTGTTCGTGCTATAAACCGTTGAGGAGTTATCTTGTGAGAGTTTGGATCCCAACTGAAGGATCAAGTGATGTCATAAAAATGTATTTTCACCAAAACTGAAGGTTTCTGGTTTTACATCATCATCTGCCCTAGCCTTTTCCCAACTATATTGGGGTCGGCTTCCAGTCTAACCAGATGCAGCTGAATACCAATATTATACATGGAGCGACTGCCTATCTGACCTCCACAACCCAGTTAATACTAGGTAATACGATACCCTTTGGTAAGACTGGATGTCAGAATTTCAGGTCACTGACTACCTGTAACGACTGCCAAAGATCTATATTATGGCAGCCGGGACCAACAGCTTAACGGTTTTACATGTCATCGAGAAATATCTCACAGGTATCCTGGGCTCACATCGGGACTGTGGGTTGTTCGAAAGATATACCACGGCCCAGGACACAAAGGGCTAAGAAGGAACATGGGTGGATTTAGTCAGTAGGAGTCTGACACTCCCTTCCGCTTCGCCCAGAACGGGCGGAGTCATTCCATGATTTCTATATTGTTTCCTCATGATATTATTAATTTCTTCAACGAAACGAGTGATAAATAAATATACAGCACGTACGTTAATCCGAAAAATCAGAGGTGCGTGTCTTGGGTTAGAACTTGACTTAAATGACTTTACTTAGCTATTACTGCTTAGGCTACTGAATGTTTACTGTAAACCCAACCTGAGACATGAAAAAAAAATGCCACAAATCATCATTCCCCTGCCCTTATCCCAATTTATTTGAGGTCGGTGCATTAGGTATGTCTTATTCTTTCATACTTCCCTATTTCTCGTCATCTCAGCAGTCACCTCCTTTCTAACCATATCAGCCTTCACACAGCCCATCCATCGCTTCTTTCGTCTACCTCTACTCTTAAAGCCATTTACATTTAAACTCAACATTTTCCTCACAACTATTTCTTCATTCAAAAAAAAAATACCACGACAAAGGTAAAGAAGAGCTTACTATGCATGAAATCAGTAACTGTAAATAACGTACTAACACATTGCGAAGATTTTCGTCTAACAATCTTCAAAGACCTAACTCAATTTGAAACTTTATTCAAAGTACGAGTATCTTATAACGCATCAAGAATTTACGACTTTATGAACTTAAGAAATGACAATAAAATAATTACTCCGCTAGAATAAACAACAGAAACTTTGCAATTATTAAGTATATCTAATTTATCTACAAACGAATTGGTTGTACATTAAAAACTTGGTTAATTTTTCACGTTTTCTCGAGCCTTTCGGAGAATTAGGGTCTTCCGCAAATCGAATTACGGAAAGGGACTTTGTTTCTGTAATTCGGTTCCATTTCGAAAATGTCATTTCACCTTCGTCCTCTATTAAATTATACTTATTAGCCTTTATAGCTACGTTGCCTAAATCTTCTCTTGGAGTGGAAACGAGATTGTCCTTATAAAATGTATTTTCAAATTTTGATACCTTTAGGCTCAAAGGGCGTAACCGCCATTTCGGCCAAAATGAAATTTTAATGCAGTCATACTTAGTTATCCATCTGCTTTCGATAGGTATGTTTTAATTTAAAAATTCAAGTTTGGTTACGAGATTTGGGTTATTGAATTCCTGTTGTCCAAAATTCCTGTTGGTTAAAGTAATTTTTTCACTTCGCTGATATTTTTGGAGTAAATAGAAATGGTTCGTAATTATTCCATTAGCGTGATTCCGCGAAGATGAAACCGAAGAATTAAAAGAGGTTGTTTGTATATTTTAATAGATGGTTTAAATTTGACTGCCTCGTTGGTCTAGTCATGGGTTTCGATTGCCGGATAATTGTTAATGGGTTTTTCTATCAGGAATTTCTCAATAGCAGACTCGAAGTCTGGATCTGTGCTCTGTTAATGACAATTACCCCCTATGGCATAGGGGGTTTTAAGTCCCATAGCATAGGACCTATGCTAAGGGACTTAAAACATAACTGGTGAAATATGGGTGTACTATTAGGTACCCACACCTCTGTTTAACTCCCCGGAGACAACAGACATGATGTTATGTTATGGTTTACAATTAAAAGAATAACACCATTATTCTTCCTAGCTGCCTCATTTCCCACTTTCATTAAAACTATGTCTTTTAGTATCATTTTGCTATACAACTTAAACACCTATTTTGGTCTAAAACTTTACGTAATTGAATGCCTCGTACAACACTTAACCTAATGTCTGCGAAAGGCCATCAGTATACCCGTTTTCTAATAAGAGGCCCAGACAACAGACCCACTTGGTTAGCAAACAAATTGTTCGACTTTGAATATCTGATATCAAATTGAATTAGCACCTTACTCTGTTCAATAATGGAATCAAATTCCCTTTTTATTGTGATCCAATTTTGCTCTATTTTTGATAATATAAAATAGATTTCTACGGGTCGTATAATCTCATCGTCTTGTAGAGGACTATTATCTTTAAACCTGTTACGTTAATGCCTATGTTAAAAGTCTTGAAACGAATTTATGACACAGGCAGAAAATTGATTCGGAGCGATATTGTCTATACTTTTCAAGGCTCTATTATGATTTGATCTTTAATAAAATACTGACTGTTTCAAAATTAGTGTAATTCTTTCAAATATAAAACTGCCGAGCTTTTAAAATGCTTGCATTACCCAAACCTTCATAGCCCAACTGGGTTATAATGATACCCCTTGGTAAGACAGGTTTGTCAGACTTTTGAACCACTGACTATCTGTTACGACTGCCAAACACCTACAAATGACAACCGGGACCAACAGCTTAACGTGTTTTCCTCGGCACGGAGTAAAGTCGGTATGTTAAGACATTTTATCGCCCCGAATAAATAAATAAAAGCAAGACAAGACAGCTGATAGCGAGCTTGTAGATTTAAGACGTATTTTCCATTTAAATCTAAAAGAGGTTCGAACAAATCTCAAGAAACGGGAAAATCCTTGTCAGACTTGAATGTATTCTATTTATTTGTGGTTCAAGTTAAGCTTGCGACTTAAAAGGCTTACGTTGCTCAAACGACATCCATTGATGGGTTCCCTAACTATGTTGTAGTGATCCTTTTGTGTGGTGACTGATCGATTTTCTCGGGAATACTGTGGTTGTGTCCACAAGATTGTTTCTCTAGAATAGTGCATCTGTTGTGTGTTGTTCACTGAGCTCGTGGCTAAATATAAATAACAGATGCATGGGTCAATCTTCATGGTTAATCCGTGCTTCCCGGAGTTGGTTTGTGGATGGGTTTTCTCCGTGCTCCGGAAAACACGTTAATTGTGAGGTGATGACGTCAAACATCAACAAATGACAGCTGTGACAAAGCCGTAATTTTTGTTGATCTTTGATAGTCATCACAGCTAGTCCAGTGTACCCGAAAGTTTGACTGCCAGTCTTACTAAATTAGTTAGTACTGGGTATCGTATTACCCAGTACTAACTGGGTTGTGGAGGTCAGATATATACAGTTGATCCGTGTAAAATATCCAATTCAATGTAGTCGGAAAAGGGCTAAGTAGACGATAACGTTTGTCATTAGTGAAGTTCTTCAGATAGGTCATGTGTGTAGTATTTGCAATGCTTGCGTATATAACCAGTAGGTATGTTTGAAAGTGCACAAAGCGACAGATTTTTAAACCCTAACGTACGGTCAGCAACAGCAGTGGCTTATCATTTCGGATTTTTATTAACTATTTGATTTGCAGGACTCCATTATTATTTGTTAATATTTTAGAAGATTAATTATTTAAATATTCCTTACCCTTCAATAAATTGTTAGTAACGAAAAGAGTTATATCTACCAATTTTTAATTACAAAACCAACTTCGAAACTTCGAGTAGTGTTAATCTACTTCAGTTGCTGACCGTACCTATTTAGGAAAATTCTAGTCAAATTCAAAGCATTTATTTCAATTAGACCATTACAGGCATTTTGAATGTCAGAAAAACAAAATAAAAAATGGAAGCTGCAGTCACATTCACAAGGCATAATAACTAGTGAAAGTACTGTAGTTGCCCATTCCCTAGCGTAGATCTCTATGGAGAAGAACGGTCACGCAACTTTATGGACACTCTTTTAAATCAGAATATTTTTACAAACTTTGTTTACATCTTTCATGTTGAGATGGTAGGTATACTATGTGACAACGATGTAGCAAAATGTGCACTAGGCAGATGATAAACTGAAGTACTTACTCTGTACAACATGCACAGTGACTGAAGCCGCCTTAGCATTAGCAGGCACGCAGGTATAGTTGCCGGCGTGGCGGGGCTCCGCTTTGCCGATCACCAACTCACTGGTTTGCCGGCCGTTGTGGACGCTTACGCCGTCTGTTGGAGAAGATGAGAGTTTTAGTTTGTTGTCAAAAATATAGATGAAAACAGAGGAATTGTTTGTGTATTTTAACATTATGTATTTATATACGTATATAATATTATTATTTTCTTATACTTATGTGTATTTATTATTACTTAGGTTAAGTTAGTTATGACACATAACACTTTATTCTTTTCCGCTTCTCACACGCTATATTACTACATTTCTTGTTTTCATTTCTCCTTTTGCAGGTCTGCTGGCAGAAATTTTTAAAGAAATAAGCAGTACCTTTGTACTCAAATGTTATATTATGTTGTTTTCCTGTGTTGTCTAGTAATTGTGTGTACATAAATAGTAAAATAAAATAAAAAAAATAAGAATTAATTCAAGAAAGTTGAGGCAGAGACTAGTGACAATCGGTCTATTCGGTGTAACAATCTTTCTTGTTTGGATTTCAGTTTTATTTTATTTTGCTTGTTATCCTATAATGTGGGTACTTGTATTTTGCTTGTTTATGTTTAAAATTAGAAAACTCCGCCACGAAAAACAAGTTAGGTATATAATTTTGTTGCTGCAACACAAGTTAGCATTTGCACACGTTCACAGCAAATGCCACACATTAGCTAGTCAAAATAGTAATTTATTAATAAACGAGTAAGATCTGGGGTATCATGGACCATTATGTCGAACTGCTACGGACAATTTACGGACGCGGCTAGCACCTCTAAATTCACACACACAAAACACCGCATTCTCGGAATATACTGGCCCGAGACCATCTCCAACGTCGAGCTGTTGGAGAAATGCCACGAGAGCCCGATCGACAACCAGATAAAGCGGCGCAATTGGAAATGGATTGGCCACACGCTCCGAAGGGATCCCGACCACATACCCAAACAAGCTTTGGACTGGAACCCCCAAGGGAAAAGTAAGCGTGGCCGTCCCCGACAAACCTGGCGTCGCACCGTGTTGGCAGAAGCGGCGAGCATCGGATTGACGTGGAGTGAGGTGAAGCGTGAAGCTCAAGATAGATCGCGATGGAGGACATCTGTGGACGCCCTCTGCCCCATCTAGGGGACATAGGACTTTAAGTCAAGTAAGTCAAGTAGGACCTCCAAACGGTAACAAAGTATTGTCAATGTCTGTCCGAAAGCCGTACCACGTTTTAAAAAGAATATGCGTCATGTCTACTGTGAGATTAAAGACAATTATTATTTTACCATATAACCCGTGATCAAAGTTAATAATATTATGTAGATTGTAATTATAGTAATAAACTTGCGAGTCATTATGATTACCTTTGTATCTCAAAGGACGACCCGCTTCTTCAGATTACAAGACCCGTATATATATTTACCTACTTGATGTATGTTTCCCTTTGATCAACAAACAATGTCTTTCAAAGACGTAATTTTTCTTTAACTAAGTAAGATCAAATAACTCTCTTATGTTTTTTGAACATGTTTTATTAAATCTTTGATATGAGTCGGATATTACAACGACATGGATTTTGTCTGCATGATTAAGAAATCAATATTGAAGTGTCCGTTTGTAATTTCTAAATAACTGCTTTTTTCTGAATGCATAATTATTAATTGATTAATCAGACGAACTTACCTTAAGTGAAGTCCGATTACAATTTCATGAAGGATGAACTGAAATATAATTGATTACAGTGTAGTTCCCAATTCGCTAGTATTTGGCATCGCAGTTTTAGAGAAAATAAAACAAAACTTTTTCTCTATGAATTGGCAACACAGATTTGACACTCTTTAGAGATAGCGTTGCTCTATTAGCCCATTCGACAAGGGACTAATCCTAAAAAGGATGGGTTGGGTGGGTAATTATATTTCAGTTCATCCTTCATGAAATTGTAATCGGACTTCACTTAAGGTAAGTTCGTCTGATTAATCAATTTCATTTCATGATGAACTGAAATATAATTGATTACAGTGTAGCTGTTTAGAGTCTAAGTCGACATGGGCCACTCTTTTGGAAATATACAAGACTTACCAAATCAATCTTATTGTTACATGAATCAAATTTATTTGAGACCAATATAGTCAACCTATGCTTGTATATCTTAGGTAGGTATGATTCATAATCATCAATCTTAAGGTATTATATAATAAGTATGTATGTGTAAAAAGACAAAATAGCCATTATGTGGCTTACATAACTAGGGCGTCATTAAAGACAAACCAATGATAATTGGCTACTAGTATTTTCATGATAATAAAATACTATCAGTCCTGTCTCATAATCAGATACAATATGAAACAATAAATGCTATAAGTATGTATAGCTAATAATGCCATATTACTAAATTAAAACACTATTAATGACAGTGTACAAATAAAATAAATAATCATTAATATTATGGAATGTTTGAATAAAACTTAAAACTGAATGTTTAAATTAAACTTATTAAGTTTGTGTAAAGATAAATAAAGGAATGTAAATATGATTTACATCTTCAAGTTGGTATTTAAGACGGTATTTGCCCCACACTAGGGATTTTCCCTGTATCGTGGGTGCGTGCACAAACATATAAAGTCACATACACAAATACCCAGACCCGAAACAACTATCTGCAGGTCATACAAATATTTGTTCCGTGTGGGAATCGAACCCGCGACACGCAGCTCAGCAGTCCAACCGCTTAGCCACTGCGCCAACCGTGCCTTCAAACAGACATAAACCATTAACATTCACTGATACATCATAAACCTTGTCAATGTAATAGAACTATCTGGCTAGCCAATAGTTTTCCTAATGACATCTAATGACACCCCTGCCTGTTTAGCAAAATATGTGTCTGCATAAAGTGTGTTATGTGTGGTACATAATATATCAGTCAATCCCACTTCCCTTCATTAATAATTTAATTCTTCTACTAATTGTTTGTTTGGATGCCTGTTATAAAAGGAAAGCAGGTTTCAGTTTTGATGACAGTGATATTTTTATAAGAATAGTAATGTACATAATGTATTATGTCTTGTGACATGGACATATTGTCTTTTAATAACTGATAGAGTCTGCACTCTTTGAGCAGTAGCAAGAGCTAATAAGGTGACAAGCTTTTTACTTAATTTTTTAAATTAAAATTCAGATTATCCCCAATTAGACAGTGATTACTACTACACTACTATTGTAGGATCACAAGTATTCCCATACTTGTATAAAGCGGGTTGAATTCTTTAAAGACCCATGAGAAAACGCTTGATGTGATCATCCCTGTCAATTCATTCATTTAACAGAGAAGCGAAAGTATTGATCTAGCCTAATGTAACAAGCTGTAGCCAACATTATTTTGGTTTATGTATAATGTATTTCAGTGAGGTATTGTATTAGATCTGGTATTGAATCACACTGTGATTTTGGCAGAATAAGTACCAACTCTTTAAGTGAATGCATTTTGCAAAAGATGGTCGCTGCCGGAGTAAGCTGGTTGCTTTATGGGTGTTTGGTACTGAAAGGAGATTGTAATAAATTATTATTAGAATAGAATATGATTGGTTTTATAACCATCGTCATTTTTACCAAAGGATATCTGACAAGTCCACGGTGGGTACCTACACCTACTCATATTTCCTTGCCCCCCCCCCCCCTTTTTTTAATTTTTGAAGACAATTCGTAATTAATGTCAATGGTATGAATGTGTATAAAAAAAATAGGAGCTCTATTTAAATGAGAAGGCATCTATCTGAAATGCATATGGGTCTCTATATCAAGTTCATGACACATATGCTTTACAATTTGAATTAACTCCGGTAGCTAGTAAATCATAATTGATAATTCCCACTCTGTGGCAATGTTAGTATGCCTTGATTCCTCATATGACAAGTTATATTTAGATTTTATGTAAGGCTAATAAATCATAAATGATAATTCCAACTCTGTGGCAATGTTAGTATGCCTTGGTTCCTCATCTGACAAGTTATATTTAGATTTTATGTAAGATGCTTGGAGATTAATACACCTAGCTTCACACCAAACCCATATCCTTCTACTACCATCATTTAGGTTAGACATTGAACACTACCCATCTTGTTAATGCAAGCAATGGCAGTAGTGTTATCAATCTGAAGAAGAATATCACAATTATTTTTTGAATTTACAAAGCGTTTTAAACCAGAAAATATTGCCCTTAACCTGGTTTATGTGATATATTTGCTCTGATTGTGACCACAGGCCTCCAACATTTTCACCATAGCAATGAGTATCCCAACCTGTCAGGTCTGTATAAACTTGTAAATCAAATTTTCTTCACTGCTATGCTTCTAAGTTTTGCTGATAAGCATGGTGTCATTGGTGGAGGAATAACATAATTATATTCCTTCTCCATTGAAAGTCAACGGTCAATTATTGGTCATGGTCAATGTGGCGAGGGGGGCTTAGGGGAGGCCTATGTCCAGCAGTGGACGTCTTTCGGCTGAAATGATGATGATGATGACCATTGAAAAAGTAAACCATAGGTAATGTCATGGATGCATCATAATTAATAAAATAATTGATTGATTGTCTGATAAAAAGATGGTTTGATTTCAGTAATGGTATTCCATTTCCATTTGTTTTGTATGTACTATGCCATATTATGATAAAGCTGGCCATGCTGCTACTAATGTGCCTAAAAACAAGGCAAAATTCTCTTATTTTAAATTTTAGAATTTAACATACCTACTCTTCATTTCTTTTTTTCAAAAGGTATGGTTGGTAGGTAGGCACAATGATTTGGAGTTAATCATGAATCCCAGTTTAGAACATTAACAAGGTACTAGGGTACTTTTGTCATAATTAATAAGGGTTCCTAGTTGACCACGGAACCCTAATAATAGCATATGAACTTTAACACACTAATTGTTGTTTTCATGTTTTGTAAACACTCCTTGTAATATGCTTGGTCAATATATAAAATATCATTAATGTAGATTATGAATAAGTGGCCTAAATTTCTTGCATAAACAACCACAGGTATTAACAATTTGATGAACAAACTAGGTGCAGTACATAGTCCATATGGCAATGCTGTAAATTCATATAAGGTTCCATTGAATTCAAAACAAAGGAACTTTAAATCATAAATATGACTTCCTTAAGTCTATGCAACACACTTATTAATGATCAGCAATTAACCTTACTGCAGTGCTGACTTTTACATACTTGTTCAAAGGTTTTAGATTTAAAATTAACCTGTTTGCCATCAGGTTTTGAAACAAGGAAAACCTTTTGAGATGTATTCTCCCTTTGGATGACAACATGGTGTTATAGCTCTTAATTGTAAAAGGTGAACAATTATGAACAAAAGCTTCCTGCATATGTGTAATTTCACAATCAGGTAAATTATTTTTAGGACTGAGACATGAAAGGGACATGAAATCCTTAATCCACTGCAATATAATGGGGTCATTTGTTGATTACAACCAACAAACAAAATATGTACCTTGTTTATTTCCTGCTATTGTGGTAGACATCCCGGGTTCTCTCGGAACGCTGTGGGTTCAAGGATGTTCTGCGGTGTGATGGCTGTGGTCGAGTCTGTGGTCCATCTCATACCATCTCCTTGGTTGGTTGATGCTTTCAACTGTTGTGGTTGACTCTTTCTGTTTCCCATATATTTGTTACTTATGTTTTAAGCAGAAATTGCTGGCTTGGTGCAGTTTTCTTAATAGAATTTGAACTCTGTTGTATTAGGCATCTTATTTACCGCAATTCTTTGATAAATTGCCACCATTTAAAAATAGTTTTATGAGTAATTTCTATGAAATGCTTGTGCAGAGCCACTACAGACCTTGTTTTTAGTTTCTTAATGATAGAGTTCACACACCAACTTGTTGCCTCACCAAGTGATTTTAACATAGTTATTTTATCTAGTAGGATTTTTATTATAAGAGACCTGATTTTGTCTATTATTGTAAGTGCTGTGCCCACCTGTCTTTGCTGGTAAGCGATACACTTATTTCTAGTTATTCCCATTTTAGAGATCACTAGCTTTACTTTGGTGATGATAAGGATTCAATATCTGGGATTTCAACAAAATGAGTGTCACATTATTCATCAGGGCCTGATGTTTGACAAATTTCACACCTTTTAATGATTTTTTTTCTCAAAAATGATGAAAAAATACCTTACTTGGTCCCTTAAGGTTTCTCAATAGCATTTGACTTGCACTACACAGTATCTCGTACTGTCGCATATGCTGGTTTTGATCAAATCGGCATCACGTGCCGATATAATAGAAATCTGACATCCAAGTTGATATCTTGTAGTGTTTGTAAACACTGTATATTGTAAGGTTTCTCAACAGCATTAGAATAGCACTGAACAGTATCTCGTACTGTAAGCACATGCTGGTTTAGATCAAATTGGCAGCTCGTGCCGTTTGTCATCAAAGTAGATATCTCGTATCAAAGTTGATCTTCGTGTTTGGTAACTCGTACTAACACGGTAAACAGTATCTCGTACTGTAACCACATGTGGGGCTGGTCGGCATCGGCAACTCGTGCCGGTAACAGAAATCTGTTATAAACATCAAAGCTGATATCTCGTATCAAAGTTGATCTTCGTGTTTAAGTATCTCGTACCAACACGGTATATTATCCTCGACCATTGCTGTAGCCAGCCACGTTTTTTTTGACTTAGTTGCACCTAAAACAAAAAGCTTACCTTCGTTATCCGAAGTAATGACGAGCAAAGGGCTCCGGTCAAGTCCGGTCCCGGTCGACACTTTGCCGTTGATTTAAACTGAGGTTGCGTTTGGCACACCATCGGGACTCCGTATTTTGTTTCGACGTCGTCAATCCAACTTATACAAGAGTATTTCCACATTTTTCCAATAAGTTTTTCTTCAGAAACCATTTTTACTTGCGATGCCGTTCAACGCGCGAAAAAGAAGTGTCAAATCTGTGCTGCAATCCATAGAGAAAAAGTTTTGTTTTATTTTCTCTAAAACTGCGATGCCAAATACTAGCGAATTGGGAACTACACTGTAATCAATTATATTTCAGTTCATCATGAAATGAAATTACTTACGGTAATTACAACAAATATTGCGTCTGCATGTCTGTCTGTTTGGTTTGCCTAATTTTCGAAAATACTATACCAATTTTAACGGCACTTATTTTACTTTACTTTCGTGTCTCTCAAAAAGGTGCAGGAAAACATCGTGAGAAAACCTATATGTCCTAGAACCAATAAATCGACATTGACATCTATCAACCGGTCAACCCTCACTGGGCCCGAGTGGTGGATTATAACTCAGTCCCTCTCATAGAATGTAGGCCTGAGTATCTGCAGTGGGAACATTAAAGCCTGATGATGATGATGATACCTACGGAAAATATAACAATAATTGCGTCTGCGTGTCTGTCTGATAATTCAGTCTAATCTTCAAAAGGCTGTATCGATTTTGACTGGACTTTTCTTCTTTCTATTTTCATACCCATGCCCACGATCACTTCAATAGAGAACAAAAAAATCAAACAGAGTCAAAATAACTTCTTAACCCTTCAACCAGAACCAATCCCATAAAACAGGCTTCCGGCCTATAATATCTCAAAACCTAGTGCTACATAAATTATTTATTTCTCTCTTCACTCTTCGGATTGTAATACTTGTAAAATAAGACAAAAGGCTACGTCCACTTCGAGTCGTAAATTAGGTCACCAGCCTTTTGTTTGCATTAGTAGGAATGCTGTGGGGGACCCCCCGGTCTTTAGAAATTGGAAGTGCTTCGTGGTAAGGGAATTGTGTAACTGTTTTTCTATCTTTTCGATGTAATAATAATGTAAGGACTTGCTATGGTGGTTAATTATAGAAACCGCGTCAATTGGTCTTCAAGTTTTACTTATGACTAACTGTCGTCCGCGGGTTTCGTCCGCGTGAATTCCTTACTTAGTATAAAACAAAGTCACTCCCGCTGTTTGTACGCTTAGATCTTTTTAACTACGCAACGGATTTTAATGCAGTTTTCAGCAATAGATAGATTGATTCAAGAGGAAGGTTTATATTACCGGGTAAAGCTAGTGCGGGTCGGCTAGTTATTATTGAAATATGACTTGCCTATTTGAATCGGACTTTGTTAATGACTTCAGAGGATGATTTTTTTTCTAAAATACAAGCAAGTTACAAGTATTCAGAATAGATAAGTCAGACAAACCAGACAGTTGTGATATCGTTAATTTTCCTCATGATATCTTTAGACGTCTTCAAACTTTTATTGTCTAATCTACACTTGTTACTTTCTCACAAACATTAAAAAAGTGGAATCAGAATTAAAAGGAGATTGCCTAAATCCACCAAACCGTGAAACGAGAATCTCACGATGATTGCGCAAATTAATCTATTTATCACGAAAGCGTAACAAGGAAGAATAAGATTCCCTACAATAAATCCATTCTTGCTTACCTCGCAAGGGAAATAAGGTACTATAATACTTTTCTTTAGCTCACAACCCACCTGACTACTAACGAAGTAGGATGCTCAAGGGATTACCGAAGCTTTGTGAAGAGACTTTGGTAACTAAAATGGCGTCGGTCATTGTAAAAGATTATGCTTTTGTTCCTAGATTCTGAGTATTTTGTGGGCAATTATTGGGTAGGTAATGCATTGTTTTTGAAGTTGATCGGGGTTTTTATTGGAGGGGATTAGAATATTAAAGTTGATTACAGACATCTTCTACAGACAATCGACTATGTTAAACATACCTAGTGGTCAGACTGTCGAACTGCCAAGTCATAAGGTCTCAACTTGTTCGAACCATAGACCTCTGATTTTGTGGATTCATGTGTGTATTGTTAACACTAACTTGCTACGATGAAGGATAACATCGTGAGGAAACCAGCATTTTTTTTTTTTATTATTATAAATGGGCTTGCTCTTGACTTCAATCTTGCCCTAAGGGCAGAGATGATGTCGACGATGGAACGAGCTTACCCAGTAGAAGCCTGTTTACTCGCGACCTAAACAGATGCCTAAAACATATTTCTTGGCGGCATGTAAAATCAAGTCAGAGGCTCAGAGCACCATGGGCGGCATAAAAACTGTGATACCAGGTTAGGCACTAATCATACAATAAAGAAAAATGAACTTGATGAAGAATCAGGAAGAACGTTTTAAGGTTTATTTTTCTGTGTATTATTTTCTAAAAACACACCTCTTTTTGCTAAAACAGCAGCAGACCGAAATCAATGTTCTCAAACTAGACTAAAACAAAATTTCCTCTGCCGTTGTTCTGAATTCAACATTAAATTTTAAATTATCTCAATCAACGTTCCAGTTTACGAAACTATATACAAAACTAACACGAGCGTGCGGTGCAAACGTAACGTTACTAGGTCGATTTGTTAAATCGAAAATAGAATCATCCTAAAGCATTTAGTTGTTTTTTAACAGTCTCTACCTACAGCTGTTCCACTGCTCAGCCAATGCCTACTCTAATTCCCACTATGTGCTGCTTTCTCGTGCTCTCAAACCAGTCCTCGTGGTACCCAGAACGCCTCACCATCGTTTTCTGGGCCGACCTCAGCAATGCCGTCCGTCTTCCGGCAACCATCGTGTCGACTTTTGTCGAGCGGCTGCATGTGCATGCGGCTGACGTTACCCACCCAATCAAATTTTACGTTATGAATGCATTTTAAAAAAATTGTCTCTGTGAAACGGGTCTTTTGAAGGCGACACTAAATGCCAGCGACCTTGAGCGAAGCGCCACCAACATCTTATTTATTTTATTTTACTCTAAAATCACAATAAATTTGAACAATCCTAAACACTATCATGCTAGTAAATAACCTCTAGCATTTTTTAAATCACTTTTCATGATTCTAGACTTGATCAATTAGGAGAATTACTGATTAAAGATAAAAGTGGTCACTTTTGGCGGTAATAGCTGTTAACGCCTTAACTTTACGCGTATTTATGGTACGATTACACCGCGCGCTCGTGCTAGGGCCTCAGATCAAGTACGAAGCTGATTCGACGAGAAAAAACTTGAAGTTAATAAAGTACTAATTACGATTGCACTTGGCAATAAAACTGAACTGAGTTTAACTTTGTATTTGGATTTACTGTACCTACCGTACGTTGACTGCAGTTGCTTTTTATATTTTTTATGAAAATATTGTGTATTAAACTGGGTATTTTTGATGTGTGTCGTAATTATAACTTACTGTAAGAACCATGACGTAGTGGTATGAAAAAAGCACAGCTTTTTAACTTGAGTTTTTTTAAAACTAAACATATAAATGGAAGAATTCGTGGCTAAATAAAAACAGGCACTCAGGTAGATTTTAGTTCAAGCTGTGCTTACCTAGGTTTGACTGTGGCCAGCTATGACTGTTGTTTCATCATGAAGAAATAGGGACCCAATCAGTAACTGTATTCGTAAGTCAACACAGTTCATTTATCAATGTCATTAGAACTTTCACAGGCTATTGTTACTTTTAATTATTTATACAAGTTAAACAGAATAACACTCTAGCAGTAATGATATTATACATGATAGACCAAGAGCCTCATTACGGCAACGCAGCATTATTCACATCACTATTCTGTTGCATCAAACATTTTCGTATCTGGTATCACAAAGGTATAATCAGTGTGGTAAGTTGGTGCTGATCATATCAACGAAAATCCAAGATATTGTTGTTTTTTTGGACAACCCCGCCAGTCTATTTCCTAACCACTGCAACTCCTGAAAGTCAGGTTCAACCTTGGCGATCGTCAGAAAACCGTTATTTAACTGTCTTGGATCCCGCAACGAAAATAATCAGAAAAGAATAGTGGAGGGGACGGAAAACAAATGACTAAATCCTGACATTTTAAAATTAGGAACCAACGTTCCGACATGCTTTTTGATTATCAAATCAATAAGCTGAATATCAAATCGGCAGCTCATCGATCAAAATCAAGAAATTCATATCGCCGGTCATTTGTCACTAGATTGTTCGAATAAGTTCATTTCAATCGCGAACGGTTCTGACGAGTTTTTTATTTGAAGCCTTCGGGTCACTTCTGTCGGTCATTTGGAGGGATGGTCCACGTTTTGCTCGTTCACTCATCTGTTCATATATTACGTTTTCTGAAATAATGTTTTTGCTGCCACATGATTTGATTCATCGCTCTTCATGTACATTTTTGTAGTGAAATGTTATTCTTTATTAATTTTCTTTTTATTCTTGATGATATATTAATATTATTTAAGTAAAGTTTGTTAGATTCATGGAGTTTCTTGCCAATTCTTCTCCATATAGATATACTACGGATTCGAATAGTTCACACGTTATTATGGCTTGTGGCTGAGGCTGTAACTTCATATTTTTGATTTTCACACGAATGATATCGTATATTTTTACATGGAAAATATTTTAAAAATGTACCTTATGCTTTTAACTCTGATATGTTAAAAGGATTCCGGGTTAGGTCATGTTAGGTATGCAAAAAATTGAGTTGATTTACATGTCTGTGATATCGCTTTGTGATTCCAGTGGAAACTTTTAAGGCTTCGTGTCGGTCCAAAAAGCTACGGTTTTATTCATGCATTCTTTTTATTTTAGTCATGCTTTTATTTGAGGCAGCTGATCCATATTCTATCAGCGATAATGACGGTAAAAAGTCAAAAATTTTAATTGTGTAATTATATAAGTGTATAGTTAAGTTTTTTAGAGTTGATGTTGTTTTTTAGATATTTTGTACCCTACCACAATGTTGTCTTATTTAACCATATGATTGACTGGTAGAGAATGCCTTGTGGCATTAAGTCCGCCTATGTACCACTATTGTGCATGAAGTTTAAATAAATAATAATAAAAATGTATTACAACCGACTAACTGCTAGTTGGACGGACGGACAGACAGACAGACAGACAGACAGACAGCAAAGTGAAGTGATCTTCTAAGAGTTCTGTGTTTGAGGTACAAAGCCCAAAAATACTTTAGCCTAAACCTTCGGGGAAATAGGGTTCTTGTCTTGTCTTGCGGCGGATCTTGTGCAGAAATCAGAAGTGGGTTTTTTTTTTTTTTTCTTATTTTAAATGGGCTTGCTCTTGACTTCAATCTTGCCCTAAGGGCAGAGATGATGTCGACGATGGAACGAGCTTACCCAGAAGAACCTGCCTAGCCTGTTTACTCGCGACTTAAACAGATTAGGGTTATATGAACTCGGAAAAACCGACGCAGGCAGGGAATTCCACTCCTTGGCTGTGCGCATAATAAAGGACTTAGCAAAGCGCTTCGTTCGAATGTGTGGAACGTCGACTAGGTATCGGTGATAACCCGCAGTGTGTCCAGTCTCCCGATGGAAGAAGGGAGATGGTGGAATCAGCTCGTGGAGCTCCTGCGCACACTCTCTGAAGTACAGTCTGCAGAAGACCGACATACATGCGACTTTGCGACGGTGGGCCAGGCTATGTAGCTTGACAACCAGCTTATCGTCACCAATTAACCTCCTGGCTCTGCGCTCTACAGAGTCAAGTGTGGCAAGTTGGTATTTGGCTGAGCCATCCCAAAGGTGACAGCAATACTCCATCTCGGACCGGACTTGAGCTTTATATAATACTGAAAGCTGTCCAGGCTTGAAGTACCGCTTAACCTTGTTTAGGATGCCCAGCTTTTTTGCCGCAGTTTGAGTTTTCGACTCGATGTAGGCGCCGAAGTTCAGATTCGAGCTCAACTTAGTGCCAAGAAGCTCGAGACTATCAGTAACTTGTACAGACGCACTCCGGAAAGTAGGGGCCAGATTAAACGGACTCCTTTTTGCGGTGAACAGACACACTTGCGTTTTGGTGGCGTAAAACAAAGTGAGAAGCTTAGTCTAAACTCATCAACCATATTTTGAGTGAGAGTTAGTTTGAACACTTAGTGAAAAACTGGTGTGACGCTTTGGTATGAAGTGGACTTGGCTTTACATGCTGTCGAGAAATATCTCGCAAGCATGTTGGTTTCCCACGGTGTTTTTCTTAACCGAAGCAAGTGATATTTTTTACAATACACACAGGAATCCCGAAATGATGAATCCCGTTTGATGTTGAGAATCGAGACCTATGACTGTCCAATTCAATTGTAACACAACTAGAAATAATGGTAATCAAGATTAAAAGTATCCATTGTCTTCCTAACTTTTTTTGTGGATAGATCATCATCAAATGAACTCTGGGAGGCTGTGGTGTCAGACTTGTACTTACTAAAACCCACCCATGTTCCTTCTCAGTCCTTTTTGTTCCAGGGCCGCGGTATCTATTTCAACCACCACAGCCCCGGCATGCAAAAGTTATACAAGTAATGAATAATTTAGTACTCACTTAAATCATAGTTGATCATACGGTTCTCGAAGTACCAGAACACATAGGATGGTGGCTCCGTGGACCGCTTCACGACGCAGACGAGCCTCAGCATCGAACCTTCGTGGATTATCTTCTCTGACTCTCCTACTATTTCCGCATACGCCGCTGTTAACAAAAACATCATTATTTATTTATTTATTTATTTAAACTTCATGTACAATAGTGGTACATAGGCGGACTTAATGCCACAAGGCATTCTCTACCAGTCAACCTTAGGGTCAAATAAGACAGCACTGTGGTAGAGTACAAAAAAAATAAAAAAATAATAATAATAAGGAGACAACTATTTTGTTATATAAATTGATATACATAAATAGGTACATACTAATACATATTATTATAGATACAGACAGAATATAATAAACTAATATATATTATAATACATACAAAACAGTCTAAGAGATTTGATTATTAGCAATTTAGTCCGATTTTAAGAAGTACTTCCGAACTGCTCTTTTGAAAGCCATTTTGCTTTCGGCCTTTTTAATCCCAAGCGGTAGCGCGTTCCAAAGCTTTATAGTTGAGACAGCGTATGAAGAGGACATAAAGCCAGTACGGTGTGAGGGAATTTCAAGCAATAGGTTCTTGGACGCTCGAAGGTTACGACTGTGTGAACTGCCCAGCACATTGAAATATTTTTTTAGGTAATTGGGAGCACATGGATCCTTTAAAATGGTGAAGAGCGTGCAAAGAGATCTGAGGGATCTTCTGAGCCGGATAGGCAGCCATTTAAGCTGAGAACGGTATGCAGAGATGTGGTCGTATTTACGAAGGCCAAAAATGAACCGAATGCAATTATTAAGGAGACGATCCAATTTATTGAGAAGTTCTTGGGAAAGATCAGAGTAACAAACATCAGCATAGTCGATGATGGGGAGCACAAGGGACTGGACCAAAGTTATTTTAGTGCTGGATGGTAGAAAATGTTTGAATCTATAGAGAGACCGCAGCGAGTATGTGACTTTTTGGCTAACCTGAGCTACCTGTTTATTCCAGCTAAGTGTGTCGTCAATGTACAGGCCCAAGTCTTTTACGTGAGGTGAGAGAGGAATCACATTATTGTCGAACATAAGCGGCATTAGTTGGCTAGTATCTAAATTTCTCAGATAGTAGGAACTACCTAAGAGGATGGCCTGACACTTCCCGACATTGACAGCAACCCCGAACTTGCCGGACCATTCACCGATAATCTGAAGGTCAGCATTGAGTAATGTGATGCAGCTGTCAAGGTTGGCAATGTCAGACTGAGCATAAAGTTGCAGGTCGTCAGCGTATAGATGGTAAGAGCATTTGAGGACAGTAGTAATGGAGTTTATAAATAACGAAAATAAGAGAGGAGAAAGTATACCGCCTTGTGGAACACCAGCTACCAGGTCGCACCAGTCAGAGTAAACCTGATCAGCACGCACCGCCTGCTGGCGCCCACGAAGATATGATGAAAACCACTCACGTGACAACGAAGAGACCCCAATTTGAGACAGTATGGCCAGGAGAATATCATGGTCAACGGTGTTAAAAGCGTTGGAAAAATCTATTAAAACCAACACCGTAACCCTCGAGTTCTCCAAGCCGTCCCTAATGTCTTCTGTGACTTTAAGCAGGGCTGTGGCCGTGCTGTGGCCAGGCCGAAAACCAGATTGGAAATCTGACAACAGGTTATTTTTGAGGACGTAAGAGGATATTTGCTTAAGTGCAGCTGCTTCAAGGATTTTGGAAAGGAAAGGGAGAATGGAGATAGGTCTGTAGTGATTTGGCAAACTTGGACTGGAAATTTTTGGAAGAGGTATAATGTATGCTTTACGCCACAAAGCTGGAAACACACCAGTGTACAAAGAATAATTTATCATGTGCGTAACAATAGGAATTATGCTGTCAGTCATAAAAGATAACATTATTCTGCTGATCCCATCACAGCCAACAGCCCTAGACTTAATTGACGTAAAGAATTTGTGGACCTCAGCGCTAGTCACGGGAGAGAAAGAGAAAGAGTCAGGAGGTAATATTGGCTTGGAAGTAATGTCATGAATAGTTTGATTCTTAACATCAACCGAAAGCGTAGCGGATGCTGAGAAATGTTTATTAAGATCGTTTAAGGGCAAGCTAGAAGGTAAAATACAAGAGGGGGACTTTGCTATACCCAGTGATTTGAGGAACTTCCAGATATCAGCCGGTGAAGAATTGAGAACATTTTCACAAATGTATCGGCGTTTAGACGCCCTTACCATCTGGTTGCAACGGTTTCTAGCCAACTTGTACAGGTAATTTAATTTTTTTTTATTTTGGTGTGCTAATTTTCTATAGGTATTAAAGTCTTTTTCTTTAGAATTAGTATATGCATTACTTTTGATGATTTTGATAATGGCTTAATTAAAATGAACATATTGTTCAATCGACTTTTCTGTGTAATCTGGAAAACACAGTACTTTAGAAAAATGTTTAATTTGTGAAAAAAAATGTTTTCGTACTGATGAAATGGGTATACTATTATGTAAACCTCTGCCTTTAAACCTCTAAACCTTCGGAAATTATAGGCGTGATGCCATTAACTGAGCACCAATCCAGATTCCGTGGATGACACTGAGAAATCCTTGATGGAAAAAACCTAATAACACTTTGCCCGACCAGGAAATCGAACCCAGGACCTAATGCTCAGCATTCTCGCTTTCGACCATTACACCACCGAGGCAATCACTACTCTATTGCTCACTACTAACTGTTATCACTAGTCATCATCATCATCCATAGTCCGACTTCACCCAAAGGCCTCTCTTTGATATTACTAGTAACTCTAGGCGTACCGCAGGTTTTCACCCATAACCTGTCGATGTTCCACACATTCGTACGAAACGTTTTGCTAATTCTTACATTATTCGTACAGGCAAGGAGTGGAACACCCTGCCTGCGTCGGTCTTCCCGAGTTCATATAACCCCAATCTATTTAAGTCGCGAGTAAATAGGCTTCTTCTGGGTAAGCTCGTTCCATCATCGACCTCATCTCTAGTCTGCCCTTAGGGCAAGATTGAGGTCAAGAGTGAGCCCATTTAATATAAAAAAAAAAAAAAAACTCTCATAAATACCTTCATCAAGCACTACTTGCTCATCATAATTTTATTAGAGAAACCTAAAGCATCATCGACATGCACATTAAATTTTCCCATCAACTTTCACTAATTTCCTCGCTGCCTTTTACAGCACCCTCGAGATATCCTCAAGCAAGTAATCCGGTATTCGTAGTCAGGCAGGATTCTCACTTAAAATATTAATTAGTAGACGTAACCTCGGCGTGTGTAGTCGCATTGAAAGTTACGACACTATAATGAAAAGGGCGAAGGAAGTCACATGGCTCATTATAAACAGAAATCTCTTAGTATACGGGCGTTCTTAACCTACTTTGCGAGACGCAGAAACGCGGGTTTACGGTAGAAAAGTAAGCAAAAATGCAGCTCATTTTAAACTTGAGAAGTAAAAAACAAATAAAAAGAATTCCCTTGCAGCCCCTGCAGAGATGAGCAGAAATATACCGGTACATAACATCACCCCTTGTAATTCTCTAAGGATTAGACAGAGGTGTACCTAATAGTAGGTACACCCACATTTCGCCAGAGATAATTATTTAAGTTCCATGTAATAGGGAGCGAGCCGATTGCAATCATCCGGGTACAAATCTAGACCCCAAGACTGTTACTGAGAAATTTCAGATGGAAAAACAAAATTTGAAGACATGTGACATCTACCAATTCACACTGGTCCCACGTGGTGGATTTTAAGCCCATCCTTCTCCTAAAAAGGGGCCTGAGTCCCTGAAGTGGGAATATTATAGGCGGATGTTGATGAATAGAAGTTGAATTTATTGCAGTCAACTAGGCCATGTTTCAGACCGTTACAAAGATGGCCGATGATTAGGTAACTTTTAACAGTGAGCCAGCTAGACGATATTTTAACAGCATAAACAAAATAATTTACCAAAATTTCAAAACCGTTTCTTCATTAAGAGTTGTTTCAAAAATTGATCGTTTTCCCTAAAACCCGCTTTTCACAAATACTCAATAAGATAGTAAAATAACAAAACAACACAACGAAACCGCAGAAATTAATTCTGTTGTTGCGATCCGCAAATTGGGAGGCCAGATCAATGAATTTATAATGATAATTTTAATTGACAATGTTCACAGAGGCTTTAAAATAAAACAGCACAGTAATGAATTTAAAGTTGACGACATCACAGTTTTAAATGTATGTGTAGCAGCAGATGAAATTGAATTATTAAATAGTAGAGGCCTATTTAAACATTTAACACGGAAACGGGAACAAAAGCGAATGTATTTAAAAGTCATTAATTTTGGTACAAATTTAATCTATGTGGGAACGCAAAATCATGATCGGTCAATAGCTTTATATCAAAATGATAATTATTTTACATAAAATATCAATACGGTTTTAATCCCCGAAGGGTTAAGGCAGAAGAGTATACTGATATTACACATTCATTTTATATTTCATTCACGTTATGTTTAAATTTCAAAACCATTACCAATCAATAATAATTATGATTACTGTCTACAACATATCAGGGAACTGAACCCAAGACATCATCATTCAGTAGTAGCCCTTGTGTCTATTAGATCGATTATACATACATACAGTCCAATTATTAACTTTTCACGCTGATTACGGGGTGGCATGGACATTGACGCATAAACAAAGTATACCACGTTTTCAAAACATCATTCTGAAATTCACTACATACTAAAAAAATCATCCCTTATTGAAAAATCTGCTGTTCCCCTTAAAATGTTCAAGGCCTATACGGTCAAACGAATGGAACGGCTGTTTTTTAAATAAATGATCAAAAATTTCTACGTGGTAACCGATTGTGCGTCGATTTCCATGCCGTCATGTAATATATTGAAAGTATCGCAAAAACAGCAAACAAACACAAATTGTTTTTTATAAATAAATAAACCAAAGACCAACAAAATCAGTCAAAAATAATATTAAACTCTTACTTATTCGAAAGCCTACCTTTTAGTCTATTTAGACAATACAACAATAACAAAAGCAGAACAAGTTTGATAAAATATAAATGTTTCTAACAAAATAAACGCTGACGAAGTACTTACCAACAAGGACGAGCTTGAAGAAGATACTGGTAGGCGGGTGTGTAGGTACCTGGCATTCGTAGTAGCCCGCGTCGGCTGACGTGGCGAATCTAATGTGTAACGCCCAGTCCTGGTAGAAATAAATCACGTTAACGGTCTCCAAGTGCTGTAACTAGTGGTTAGCGTGATAGAAAGTTTGGTAAGGGTTTTATAAGAATCGATTGGTATAGAGCACAGCCAAGCGAAACGGTTCGGGGTAATTTGGAATCGTACGTTTCAAAGATTTCGGTAGGTGCGAATAGTGGATAACATTGGGAATGTCAGAATAAATGAAGATCTTTTACGACTGGAATGATTTTGACAGAAATTGATTAATTGCGGCTTAAAGTTGAAAACAAAGATAGAAGACGTAGTTTTGTCAAAATCATCGATGCTTATTTATGGTTGCACCACTCCATCAACACCAGAAACAGAGCCTGATGCAAGACATTTATAGTATTGACTATAAACGTTTTTTTTTTTTCCCGCTCTGGCAAATTTAAGTTTTGAACAACAGAATATAAAAGCTAAGATAAAAATGTGATTCCGTGGTGATAGATCCCTATAATACTGTCGATAAATGTTCTAAGAAAACCGAATTCTTCGACACACTCGTAATTTATTCTTTGAAATAAGGTTCCTTTAGAAAATAAACAAAAACAGACGCCACAACCAATACGATAGGCCTCTTTAACGTCGTATCGAAACAACAAACTGATGAGACAAAGAAGATAAACAAACAACAAGCAACAACAATAATTCGTGGATACAATTCCGAAAGATTTAACCAAACAAATCTAAAACAATTTTCGATTTCAATCCAAATCCAGTGAACTGTGTTGTAATCAGTAAATTAAACAATACAAACAGTATAGAAGACTTCGGAACAAAACCACGAGGAACAATTGAAAGGAATTTGACAATAATGGGTGTTCTTAAAGTCAAATTCGGTCGGAAGTCGAATCGGGAGCATCGTTTACTTTAAGTTGCTCATATATCTTTTGGTACCTGAGTCAATGTTGAACTCTTTCTTTAATCAGTTAAGATTGCAAAAGTTCAATCTTAGTTTCGTGGTATTTTAATAGGCATTTCCCGTCTTTTATCGTGTGGTTCGTGCCTAACCTTGGCATCAGAGATTTTATGCCGCCCATGGGCCTCTGAGTTGGCTTTACATGCTGTTGAGAAATATAACTCGTACATGCTGGTTTCCTCATTATGTTTTCCTTCACTAAAACAAGTGGTAATTACACAATACGCACATCATCTTCCTGCCCTTATCCCATGTCATTTGGGGTCGGCGCAATACGTTTTTTCCTTCCATTCTGCCCTGTTAGTCGTCACGTTATCATTTATTCCTTTTTCCTTCATATCACTCCTCACACACTCCATCCATCTTTTCTTTGGTCTTCCTCTCCCTCTCCATCCATCCACATTTATATTCATAACTTTTGACGTGATAACGTCTTATAATTCGATGGCCGGCTGCACGCACGAAAAAAGATGACGTCATGCGTCGTTACCTCGCTCTGAGGCGTTCCATAGCAACGGTGTGTCAATTGTTTTGTTTTGTTTTCTTAAGACGTTATCACGTTCAACTATCGTTAGTAAACCGATTTTACAGACAACCGATTTTTTAGTCACATGCGATTCATCCCTCCTCATCACATGCCCATACCACGACAGTCGATTCCCTTTTACACAATACGCACATGAATCTGAAAAATCAGAGGTCTTGGGATCGAACTAGAGACCTATGACTGTGCATTCCAACGGTCACACAACTAGGATAACACTGCTTTTTTTATTATTATAAATGGGCTTGCTCTTGACCTCAATCTTGCCCTAAGGGCAGAGATGATGTCGACGATGGAACGAGCTTACCTAGAAGAAGCCTGTTTACTCGCGACTTAAATAGATTAGGGTTATATGAACTCGGAAAAACCGACGCAGGCAGGGAATTCCAGTCCTTGGCTGTGCGCATAATAAAGGACTTGGCAAAGCGCTTCGTTCGAATGTGTGGAACGTCGACTAGGGATCGGTGATAACCTGCAGTACGTCTAGTCTCCCGATGGAAAAAGGGAGATGGTGGAATCAGCTCGTGGAGCTCCTGCGCACACTCTCCGAAGTACAGTCTGTAGAAGACCGACAGACTTGCGACGGTGGGCCAGGCTATGTAGCTTGACAACCAGCCTATCGTCACCAATTAGCCTCCTGGCTCTGCGCTCTACAGAGTCAAGTGTGGCAAGTTGGTATTTGGCTGAGCCATCCCAAAGGTGACAGCAATACTCCATGCCGAACCGGACTGCTTACGATTTATTACGGCATTTTCTTTTGGGGTTATTTTGCCAAGTGTATAACTTATCATTTATTATATCAATACTACTACATCATTTTAAAACAATAACAGCAGTATTATTTTAACTAGGACTACTTCAGTTGAATTTGTAAGTCAGCATTACCAACAAACATTTACATTTTCCTCATAATTCCACTTTGCGGTACAAAGCTTTAGTACTTCTTCAAGTAATAACTATTTTCTCATCCTTTCATCTTTGTCACGTAAACATGTAGCTCACAAAACGACTTTATACCCAGTCTCATTAGACTTATTATCCAGTGCAACAATCTTAAAATCTAGCCCCCATTACACACACTTTAATTTACACCACGCTTACGTAATACATTTCAAAAAGTAAATGAACCAGAAATATAAACAAAGACGGCGAAATCCCAGCTCCCTCATTATGTTTAAAGAATGGAAGCAGAAAATCCAAATGGAACGTAACTTTTGAATGGAGAGAGATCGACGTAAGATTAATTTAACGGGAACCTCTTCACCGGGACATTTGAAGAGCACTCTGGCTTCCTGACACGAGATGCATGGTTATAAAAACGTGTTTTTGTTAGGGGCCGTGTTGATGATTAAAATCAGGGAGAAGTAGGTATGTTTTGAGGTATGTGTGTTTGTTTAGAGTGGTCGGATTTTATGGTTTTGCCCGTGAGCGACAGGCAAATGTGTCGGAGTTTTATGATGGCGTTTGCAAGATGTGATGTTGTTTTAATAATTGGTACTAATAAACAGGCTGTCGTTTTGCATCCTCGTCAAATTCAAGGTAGTAACTATAGTAATGATTATCGGCTCGAATCAATAATAAAAAGAAAAGATATTTTTTTGTCTTAATAAACGGAAATCGGTAATTCTGAATCAACGCCGCCCGTCTGATTCTCGCCCTTAAACTGTGCTTTTACACACACACATAAACAAACGCTAACGTTTATTTGATAAATACCTATAATATTATTTTTCCCTACGACGCGGAGGTTATTTTTAAACACTGTTAACTATATAGAAAATGGTAGAATGTAATACAAGGATTCTCTAAATGATGTATGTAACCACCTTATTGTAAATACCTGCATTATAAGCAAATAACCGAATATTCTATTATATTCTTTTCTATTCTATAACAGCTAAAAAACAGTGTATATTAATTTATTGACCAGGTATCTTAATTTTCATTGATTATACTTACCTATTTATGTATTTCATGACAATCTCCTGAATTTAGACGAGGACGCAAATCTAAACCTTGTATTATATATGAAGCACTTCACACTTGTTTTTGAAAACGAAAATAAACATACAGTCGATTTTGAAACACTATTCCACGTCACGTTTCGCCAAGTCATAAAATTGGACAATGTTTTACTCGTAACCGGCGTGCGTGTATGAAAGTGGACGAAATAAAAGCAGTATGTAAGGATCGTAGGCGTTTTGTAGTTTTTTCTACCCACATGGGAAAAGGCAATCGTTTATTTATGTGGTTAACTTGTTCTCGAGGATTAGGGTGAAGTTTTCTACATAATTATTGCAAAATGCAAAAAAAAATTACCTTAAAACAGTGACATCCTAACATAATCACAATATTTCTAGCCTTTTCCAACTAACTATGATGGGTTCGGCTTCTCGTCTAACCGAATGTAAGTGAACACCATAGATTACAACATGGAAAAATTGCTTTTCCGACCACAACCCAGCTAGTACTGGGAAATATGATAAGCCTTGATAATTTGGTTGTTAGTCTTTCGGGCCACTGTTAAGGCTTTCTAAGATTTACTAATGAAAACCGGACCAACGCCTTTACATGTTTTCCGAGGCATTCTCGGTTAATCTGTGAATGAGTGACCTTATCCACGGCATCGTGGCTTAACCTGAAGATTGATTCGAGTATCTAGCAATAAGCTCTCAATCAAACACCTTAACATAAACCCAACTTACACAAACTGCCAACTAGACAAACCACTCTAATACAATTAAAACTCATAATTCTACTTACAAAAGAAAGTTGTAACAGACTGCATAACACTTTAATAAAAGACTAGAGACGAGGACTACGGAAGGAGAACCGCAAGAAAATTGAATCAGACATAGCAAGCGGATCCCGGCCGACCTTCGATCAATAATGTACTAGATTCCCGATAAGCGCTTCAAAAACGGCCCGAAATATAAGACCACAAACGTATTTGTGGTCTTATTTCAAATTAGTATGGTCCAATCATAGCCAACATTAAGACGTCAAAATACCGCAGTATGCGTTCAAAAACTGCGTAAAAACCACCGTAACACCAAGGTTTTGGAAGGAATATCTTTTTTTCGGTAATTTAATATCATTATGTGCTTTTTCATAATATTTAAACATAATTAAACTGTAAATATAATTAAATCAGCGAATATTATAATTGTTTGGCCAATGTTTGCTACAACGCACCAACTATTGTATCATGTTCTTGAACAGGGAACGCTAGTTCCGTAATACAATAAGCACGACATTGTACACAAAATGCTTTTAACCGTATTGCTTAGAGTTTAAGTTTCATTTTAGAATGAATATTTTTGTACTGATGACTTTTTACTTTGGAGCGACATTTAAAATGTTTTGCTTCTAATCTTTCTCCGATGAAAGGGCTTAAATAAATATACTATACAATGATAATTAAACGTTATGTTAAAGTGTTAAGGTTTATAATCATCTGAAGTTGTAAATAATATTGAACTTTTTTCTAAGATGTTATGTAGATGTTTACGTGTGTGCAAACGTGGCCACTTGAGCTACTTAGTTTTGTTCCTGATGCTTAATCTAGTACTATTATTGATCGAAGCGGCCGACAGACAAAGACGTTTTATAATGTCCATGCACAAAGGAAACCCGCTGTATATTGTTATGCAAGTCCCGTTTTTATCCCTCACCGGGAGACTTTAGCATAAACATGTAAAGGATATACTTTATTATATGTAGCTTTAAAATTGTGTCGGTATTTTGTTAAAGCTGATGTTTTGAAGGATTAGGTTTTTGTGTCCACCAGGAGGTGGGCGAATTGATGTTTTTTTACGGCGGTGTCTCATAAGCCTTCAATACCAGCCTTTGTTATTGCGCTCTTCTTTTCATTTTCGTGTGGTACCATTGAAAAAGTATCAGTCAGGTAAGCTGGTTTAGATACCATGGCCCCGGAAGATACCGTGACCCCGGACACAAAGGGCTAAAGAAGGTACATGTGTAGGTTTTAGTCAGTAGAAGTCTGACACTACCTACCGCTGGGCCCAAAGCGGGAGGAGTCATCCTTACATAGTATAAAACAAAGTCGCTATTTTTGTCTGTATGCTTAAATCTTTAAAACTACGCAACGGATTTTGATGCGGTTTTTTTTAATAGATAGAGTGATTCAAGAGGAAGGTTTTAGTATATAATTTGAATAACATCCACGCGGGTGAAGCCGCGGGCATCAGCTAGTTTTGATATAATTTCCCGCTCTCCAAAAAAAAAAGAAAAAGGCATATTATGATGTATTCTTTCACAGAAGCTAGTTATAATTATACAAACACGCAAATGAATCCGGGAAATCAGAGGTACCTACGTCTCTTGCGTTCGATCTCGAGTCTTAGCAGTCAGACTATCACTGCTGAAACTGTTATTACGCTGGAACTCGGCAATGCCGTTGCAGGTACAAATAGAACATACAGATTCGGCCTTGAGACATTCTAGACCTGGAATTCTATGTGAAGGACTAGACCAAACGACTACTAGACCAAAGAGTCAGTCCATAATTCTTCATCAATACTTTCTTATAATATAAAGAGGAACTATTAGAATTTTGTGTATGTAACGAATAAACTTAAAAACAACTGGACCGATTTGAAAAATTCTTTCACCGCGCGTTGGCAAGCTATCCCCGGGTGACATAGGCTACTTTTAATCCCTGTATTCCCACAGGAACGGGAACTACGCGGTTGAAACCGCGTGACGTCCGCAAGTGTATAATAAATGCAATGTGGTCTGTGCACTAATTCACCAATTCGACAATTTGATTCAGTTCTGCTTGTGGTATCGATATGGTATCGATATTCGAATTAATTTTGAACTAATTCGACCAAATCAAGGGTCGCGGTTAGCTGCATAATACGCTTATGGTTGGTTATTGTGCATTTGATGGTTTACTCATTAATAATTAAAGTTATTTAGAGTTACATATCATTATTATGTACACGATTTTTAGGGTTCCGTACCTCAAAAGGAAAAAACAGAACCCTTATAGGATCACTCGTGTGTCTGTCTGTTTGTCCGACCATTCCCCCCCCCCCCTTATCTCCGAAACTACTGGGCCTAAAATTCTGAAAAAAATACAGAAATTAATTTAACACGTTTAGATTATAGTAAAACCTATAATAAGTCATGATACGGAACCCTTCATGTGCAAGTCCGACTTGCACTTGGCCAGTTTTTATTTATATTTCTAACTGCCTCCGTGGTCGAGTGGTTTAGGCGTTTGCCTTGTGACCCGGTCGTGGGTTCGATTCCCACGGGAAGCATACTTTGTGAAGTTGTTTCCAGTTTGGTTAGGACATTGCAGGCTTGAATCACCTGATTGTCTGATAAAAAGATGGTTCCGTGCTTCGGAAGGCACGTATAAGCCGGTGGTCCCGGCACCCAAATGGCGGTCGTCAAACCATGTCAGAGGCCCTTGCGGCGGTTTAGAAACTCTGACACTAGGGTGTGTGTGCGGTCGTTAGACCTTACTGCCCACACGATAAGAAGATTTATATTTCTTAATATTCATTTACCTTTTTTGAGGTAGTAGGTAGTTATGTATTACACTAGCAATTTATTTTTGTACGTACAGATATGTTGTCGGTTTTAATTTAATCGGTTGTCGTGGTATGTATGTAATGCGGAGGAATGAGGAAAATGTCGTGAAGAAGGTTTTGAATAATTATGAATGTGGATGGGTATAAGAGTAGAGGAAGACCAAAGAAACGATGAATGGACTGTGTTAAGAGTGATATCTATACTATCTATACTAATATTATAAAGAAGTAAAGTTTGTGTGTTTGTATATTTGTTAAATTGTAAGGGGTAATCTCGGGATTTACTGAACCGATTTTAAAAATTCTTTCACCAATAGAAAGCCACATTATTGCTGAGTGTCCTATGATACTTTTTATCCCTGTATTCCCACGAGAACGGGATCTACGCGGGTGAAACCGCGGGACGTCCGCTAGTGGTATATAAGAAGAAGAGATGCTGCGCCGACCCCAAATGAATTCTGTAATATTTTTTTTTTTTTTTAGGAAAGCTTACAGAATAATAATTATAATTATAACAATCATATATATATCTAAATTGCTATTATCAAGCTTCCACAGAAAACTTCAAAATTATAAACCTCCTCATAGTTACTTCCAAAATTACAATATAAAACTACCAACTTTCATCACAACAAAAAAAAAACAAACAAACTTGATATTGCAGTACAATAAAAGTATTGATTAATCAAAACGTTGTCTGCCTATTTAATTGTTACCTTTTAACTTAACTTTAATTGTTAGTTTTAAGAGGTAGTATACAAAACTCAGGCATATTATCGGAAATAGGGCTCAATTTACCGGATAGATACGTGGAGCGGCGGCGCAAACCGCAACTACTAGTGGTGCCGAGTGCGCGCACTATCCTGCTGGCGCGCGCACTGCTGACCCGTGCGCTGCGCACTCTCAACACGGTGGCGGATAATATAGATATTTTCGTACACACGGCTACACATCAAGCTATACAAAACCAGTTAATCTTGGCCTCACTTTACTAGATCTTTTCGCACAATGAACGATCAGATTATACTGGTTTTGTATAGCTTGATGTGTAGCCGTGTGTACCACTTGCTCAAAAAAGTGACATTCTATGCCACAAAAAGCGAACATAACAATAGTCATTTTTAATCTGTTAGAAACAGGGAAAGAAAATTGTACTGAATTTCATTCTTCCCCTAGGGGGAGAATGTGATTTAAATCTGGAATAGGTAGTTACCGAAATTTATACTGAACTACATCTGTGTTTACATCTTTTTGCAAAAAGAATACGCATAATATATATTATGCAGTTATGATTATTAAATAAAATTACGAAAACCGACGAGGCCGCATGAGCTTGATGCCTTTGCTTTTAAACGCAAGTTCCTCAGATGCAAGAACAGAGAAATACTCAAATCAACTCATCAACAATAAATGTACCAAACAAAAATGTAACTCTCTCTATCAATATTGGACCAATGTTTCGAATGTTAACTTTTACTTTTAATTGTCATTATTTTTAATAAATGCTTATCTCATATTATTATTTTGTTAATTTTTTCGCAAATGGTACGAAAAGTAGAGTATTTTCCTCGGTGATAAAGCTGTCTCAGTCTTGGGTGAACTTAAATCCCTCGCTACACTCAGGACTCGTCTTATATCCCTCGCTTCGCTCGTGATTTAAGTTTTTAACACCCTCGCTACGCTCGGGAGCTGTAAACCTCGAGTCCTTCGTTACGCTCACGATTTAAATCGTCACCCGCGACAGAAGACACTGCTTTATCCCCTTGGTTAATAATCTACTATTTCACTTGTACACTAAGTGAGTTCACAAGGGCCACATACTGTGTAGCATGTAAGATTTAGTTAAGTATATTTTAAGTTACTTTGTCGCATTAGATCTATTTCTGTAATGGCAAAGAAAACATTGTGATAATAATAAATAAATAAATAAAAAGTTAAGCTCACTTGTAAAATAAAGGTTTTAAGTGTTAGCAGGTGCCTCCTTTACAAAAAATGGCTTTGATAATAGTTGTGCTTGCTTTGTTGCAGAAAATATCAATGTCAGGTTCGCAAGAAATTTCGTTGAAACTGCGACTGGCCCTCAAAAAGAATGCGAATTTCGCCTTTATTTTGTGTTTGCATAAGGAATATGTAGAAGAATATAAGGGCAAAAGAATGATGGTGTACGGATATGTTCACTGATTTATCCGTGACTAGCGGATGTCCCGCGGTTTTACCCGTGTAGTTCCCGTTTCCGTGGGAATACAGGGATAAAAAGTAGCCTATGTTACTCGTGGATAATGTAGCTTTCGAATGGTGAAAGAATTTTTAAAAACGGTCCAGTAGTTTTTAAGCCTATTCAATACAACCAAACAAACAAAGTTTTCCTCTTTATAATATTAGTGTAGATTACTGCTAATATTTAAGCCTACCATACAAAGTAAATAAGTCTGATTCTAGACTGCACTGGCCGACATGTCAAAATTTATCAAACACTTGTAGTACATAGTCCATATCCAGTACTCTATTATATTAAACTAGCAGAGTTCAATTGAAGTGTTCCTCTACAACCTGCCGATGATGGAGTTCCATTCAAAGCAGGAGCCATACATAAATGCTTAACGGCTCATGCAATCGATTGACGAGCGACCAGGTGGAAACACTGTTCTTGATTTAGATTTGAAAGGAGGATTTTACACTACATTAGGTTATTGACGAATCTGAAGTTGAGATTGTTTAGAATTGAACAATAATTAATCTGTAGAATTATTAGCAAGTCATTTTAAAACTGTGTAAGAATTTATAGTGTACTAGCTGTTGCACACGACCTTTCTTGCGCGTGAAATTATTATAATTGAATTTTATTGACAGTTAAATTGTATTTTTTTTTGCACGGAACCCTACTTCTTCTTCGTAAATAAAAACTCAAGTTTCTCCTTTTGTCATCAGCAATCTGCTAGTAAAAGCCATGCTAAAATTGGTCCGGCCGTTTCGGCGATTAGTCGGAAGAAACGAAGAAACAGATGGAGATACAGACAAAAATATCAAAATGTTATTTTTTAAATCTAAGCTATACCTAAATGCTTAACGGCTCATGCAATCGATTGACAGGCAATCAGTTGGAAACACTGTTCTTAATTCAGATTTGAATATTGATTTGAACAGAGGATTTTACACTACATTAGTTTTTGAAGAATCTTTTGAGTATTGGAATTGAGATGGATTTGGAATTATTTGTCGTTTAGGTCTATCTTTAGCTTTATAAGAATTTATAGTATACTAGCTATCCTCTGCGACCTTCATTACTGTGAAATTATTATAAACTTTCCTATTTGAATCGTATTCTGTAGTCAATTTCAAGGTTTTGAACTTTTTTTGGATGGAACCCTAATTTTTCTTTTAAAATAAAAGCCCAAGGTACTGAAGCAAAATCAGCTATCTACCAGTGAGATTCCCGTCAAAATCATCCTACGCGTTCCAAAGATTAGCCCAAACAAACAGAAACATAAAAAATAAATAATTAGGTACCTTCATTAGTACATTCATTCCAATATTATTAAATCCAAAACACAATTCAGCAAACATAACACCTCGAATTTTTAAACAACAATAATTTCCAACAAAACGCCAGATCCTCCAAAAGGGTTTTCCTCGAAGCTTGGCTATTTATTCTGACAAAGGCTTAGTACAGGTTGTAAAATTACATTACCTAAAATTTGTTCGTTCGTGCTAACGTTACGTTTGTTGTCTGCGGCAGTTTTTATATCTTTGACAGTCATCGATTTGTCTGCTTCGTGTATTTTTGGGACCTCACGTGCTAACTTTTCATTGACAATATTATTACGATCGTAAAACTCCTTTGGAAAAAAACTAGATAGCATTTGTATAAAACTTGAAGCCAAATTGTTATTTCTATAAGTTTTTATGGCTGTGCTAGTTTTACAGTTAGACGGAGTTCGATTTGGAACTTAACACGGTTAAGAGTTTTCAACAAGGCACCAGGAGAATAGACTAGGAATTCCTCCTGTATCGCGGGTGCGTTTACAAACATTTAAACTCACATACACAAACATCCAGACCCGAAAAAACTATCTATACGCCATACAAAATATTTGTTACGTGCGGGGATCGAACCCGTGACACGCAACGCAGAAGTCCAATCGCTCAACCGTGCCGTCATTGACTAAGGTTTCAGATACAACATGGTATGGACCATGAAAATTGCGAAATGGTAACCGAAAATATGATCTAAAAGACTATACAAATGATAAAAAGAAGTGTTAATCTAAGTCGTTGACCTTTTACTTTCAAGAGTACAACTAAAGCTATTAAGTAAGTAGATTACTTACTGAATTGTTCTAGAAGAGCCCTTGAATACAAGACGTAACAATCAAAGTACTTAACCTTCAGAACAACAACAATAATGTAACAGAAGATGCTGTTACTTCAACAATAAAAGCAATAACTTAAACAGATTCTAGAACCAAGGCTTCCTTAGAAAGGGTTAACAAGATCATAATACGAATCGTTCAATTTAATGCTGATCCGGCTACAATTGCTAAAGCTATTGCGATCTTAAGCCGTTGTAATAAGATTCACAAAAGATAATGGAACCCTTACAAGATCATTCACTTATCCATCTGCCTATTGGCCCTTCTCTTCTATTAGATACCATCTTCTTATTCAAACTTAATTTTGCGGTCGGTAAATTTTATTATTACAACCCAATTCTGCAGGTCCCTTTATTACCTACAAAGGTTCATGGTTCGGAACTGTTTGTTTGAGAATCGGATTGGCTTTTGACAAGTCCTTAAGCTGTAAAATAGTTTTAACGATGGCCTTCAGTGGTACTGAATGTAAGATTAACTTTATAATACTGTTAGCATCAGCTGCCTAGCCTTTTCTATATTCGAGATGGTTATCAGTACATCGAATATGTGTGGTGTAATTCCGAATGGAAATGGAATGTAGTGGAGAATGTATAAAAAAAGTTGTTGTGAATAAATTTGAAAAGAGTATGCTAAGATAGTTTGTTCATGTGGAGAGGATGAGTGAAAGGCAGCTAACAAAAGGCAGATATAACTGGCAACGCCGGGATTAGACGCCCTAGAAGAACATTACACTGACCTTATTGGTGTGACCCAAAAGTCTGACAGCCAGAGTTATTATAAGGAGTATCGTATCATCTAATACTAACTGGGTTGTGGAGGTCAGATAGGCATCGTCGCTCCATGTAAAATACTGGTATTCAGCTGCATTCAGTTAGACTGTGAGTCGACCATAACGTACTCGTGGCTGGGAAAAGGCTAGGGCTAGATTGGATTAGATAATTATTATAATTATTTTGTATTTTTGTGAAATCTAAGGTAATCTAATAAGGGGTGGAATAATGCCACCCCAATCCTATACAACCCTTCCTACGTAATTAAAATAAGTAAATATCACTTTACACTAAACGGTTAGCAGCAGACCTTCAGAACCCAATTACTTGACAACACCAATTTCTAAAGTCAGCCTTCCGAAGCAATTAAGGGCAAAACACTACGTGTGTCATTTCCAATTGGTTAAGTTTTAGTTGGCGTATAATTGCCGTTTGTTACGAAGTTGTCTTTTTAGGATTCCGTACTAGAGGACAAATCCTTTTACAGAGCCTACGCCGTCATTTGTTCACTGTTGCGGTCTTCTTATTTTTAGCGATTTCGCAATACCAAAAACAAAACTAGAATTAAAATAAAATAATATTATATACTGCTCAAAAACTAGAATTGCAGATGTGGAAAAGAAGACTGCAGGGTTGAAGTGAAAAGGACCGATAGGCCAGAGTTGCCACACAGTGGGTGCAAGAAGACAGGCGTCGTCACCGAGGGAAGTCTAGAAAACACTGTCGTGACGACTTAGAGGTTTTTGTGCGAGAGTCGCGAGTAGGTACCCTATGATGACAAGGGTAATGATAACAAAAACGTATTTTACATATGGAACCCTTCGTGAACGAGTCCAACTCGCTCGTACATAGGTTTTTCTTTAGTATCAAACTTAATAATTGTCAGTCCAATCAAATACTTCATAACAAGTTCTTTGCAGAATTCGATATGACATTTTGATTGATAAGTAGTTAAAGTTTTCAATTGAAGTTTCACCTAGTTCTAAAGTCGTCGCCATTTCTAATAACAGAATCGATTCTTCTAATGTGTTCTCTAGTAAATTTTAAATGGGTTTGGAGAATGTGTTTCATATTATTTCCTATCGTGGTTGTAGGAAATTGAAATGTCTTGCATTTCTTTCGAATTGATCGTTGCGGTTGTAGTAGTTAACATGATTTTTACTTTTTGCGAATTCATGTTGCTTACTTTCGTATAAAATTTGAATCGGATTTTGTTAACAATTTCATGGTTTTTTTTTTACCCGAAACTCCAATAAATTTTCTAAAATTAAAGTATCCTAAATTACTCCATTTAACATCAATTAGTATCTGCCAACCCGCCTGCCAAGCGTGGCGATTATGGCAAACCCCCCCTAAGCAAAAATTACACATAAGGGAGGCCTATGTCCAGCAGTGGACGTCTTTCGGCTGAAATGATGATGATGATGAGTGAGTGATATGTCCAGCAAAAGTCCTGTCAAAATCGGCAGTCGTTTCCGACATAAGCCAAGTTAGGATACAGACAAAAATAATAAAAACGGTGTTTTATTTTAATTATAAATCTATATGCCCGTCGGGGCTTTCGTTATTCGAAAGAGATACCGCGGCCTCGACACAAAGGGCCAAGAAGAAACATGGTGGTTTTTAGTCAAAAGAAGTCTGACACTCCCTACCGCTTTGCCCAGAGCGGGAGTAGTCATTTGTTAATTCCCAATAACCAAAAAAAAAAGTATATAATTATGTATAATATACTTTCATATACATTAATTGAAAGCTGTTGCTGTTGTACAATTGGGCATCACATCATCAAAATCGATGGAAGAACTGTATGGAGAATCGCGTCACATCAATACCCAAACCCTTATTGATGTGACTCCATTCTCCATACACTTCTTCCATCGTTTTTTTGCCATCAACTTGTGCTCACTTACTTCCGTTTTTTTCATTCCTCCGTATTACATGCCCACACAATTACAATGGATTTCACCACAACAATTCAAGTTTAAGACAGGCTGTTAGATACTCAAGCGAAGGAATATACAAATCTAGCTATCTATAAATATGAATCTTCTTCTTGTTCTTCAAAGTAAAAATCATCGCCAGCAAATTGTAATTGTCCCTTCAAAGCTTTTCCTCGTTTTACAATCTATCAGTTTGTTGAAATAACACAATCGAATAATCGAGAAATTTTGCCGAGTCAACTTAGTAAAGGTTTTTAGGAATCCTTTGCCAACTTTAATTTGATTAAATCCTGGATCCTTTTGGATGCCGTTAATAATTGGTTACCAAATACCTTCAGTCTATTTTCATCTCACTCTTTGATAGATCAGTCTGTGATTGACTAATTGATTCAGTGACAACTTACAAATCTTTATAGGAATACCAGCTGAGCCCCAATATCTTCGTCCGCGTGAAATGATTACAAAATGATTACTTAAGTTTTTATAAAAAAATCTACCATACTTCTCTATTATTTGTCATCTCAGCAGTCACCTTCTTTCTAACCATACCATCATCGTTCACACAGTTCTTTCATCTTTTCTTTGGTCATCCTCTACTGTTATAACCAACTTCATTCAACTCAACATTTTCATTCATCTATTTGATGGCCTAACATTTTGATCCATACAAGGCAGGTCTTAGGTACCACGGTTTTATACATCTTGTTTATTGCAATTATGTTACACGACAAACAAAAAGAACACGTCTTCGTTCTTATTTCAATTGCTTGCATACGAAAAACAGCAAAACACGCTCATTGGCTAAAACCGACTATACTACAGCCACAACCCCCACTACTTGCGACAGTTACTTTCGCAAGGACCGCAGTATCATTAGTCACGATCAAGGTGAACTATTAGAACCTCATTTATCGAGGTTCAAGCGATTAATTACTTCCGCTTGGCCCGCAAGGAATATTTTACTAATTTCCTTAGATTAGACGTCGCTTCTAACTTAAAAAAGTTTGTGAGTGCTTGAGCTTTAGTGGTTCCTCCGGGCATTGCTTAAGTAGAGATATAAGAGTTTCTGCGGTTAAAGATTCTGACGTTAAAAAATTTTTTTAAATAGCAATATAATTACGAGTATCATTGAAATTACGAAAAAAAAAATATCAAGCTTTTGACTGATTTTAACGTTGGTTTAGTTCTCCGTATTATTAGTAGATCTTTGAACTCGTTACAGGTAGTTCTTCGCTTGAAACTCTGACAGCCAGTCTTATTAAGGGCTATCGCATTATTCAGTACTAACTAAATTGGGTTAGGGGGAAACTGGCCTCTGGGCCGCGGCCCAGATTACACGCAGTGGGAACAGTAATGGAAAACTCGGCTGAATGCGTGGGCCAGAATACAATGGTAAAAAATTATCGTAGTTAAATCGACCCGTTTGGATTTAATTTCATTAAATTGAAAAAAGGTGCGAAATAAAACGTAAGTATCAAAGTCCCACAAACTACCAGGAGAACAGAAGTAGGAAGGAGGTATTGGAATCTTTAAATCAAATCTAAATTATTATTCCTTTCTAATACCATACACATACAGTATGCAATGGTGACACTAATTTATTCACCGTTCTGGCCTTGTGGTAGTTTGTGGAACTTTACTATCCTAGTTTCCTATCTGCAACAAAAGAAAGGAATAATTTAGATTTGATTTTAAGATTCCAATACCTCCTTCCTACTTCTGTTCTCCTGGTAGTTTGTGGGACTTTACTACCTATCTTTAATTTTTCATCTCCAAAAAAAAATGTTTTCTCAAAAATGGTATGTAATGTTGCCATAACATCTCTAAAAAGTATCCAGAAAGTGAACTTTACCGGAGACTTATTCACAACTGTCCAGTAAGAAGCGAGATTTTAAACTTGGAATCTCCTACTGTCCAGTAAGTAAGTATGTAATTTACTTACTGGACACTAGGTCATCCTCTTTAGATCTGCTTAGAAAAAAAAACATAGTACCAGACACAGATTAGAGTTTAGCCATTATAACATGGTTATAGAAGGGAGGTTCCAAATATATATCTATCTCTCTTTTTGGTATGACATTTTATGAGATACATATATTTTTGGAACCTTAAACAGCCATTTTATACGTTGCGTTTTGTACCTAGTAATGTTGTAGAAGTATAGTGTGGGATTTTATGATTGTATTTAGTAATTTCAGTTTATTAAAAAGTTTTTTCTAAAGTTGTTTCCTAAACTGCCTCGTTGATCTAGTGGTCGCAAGCTCGACTGCAGAGCGTGAGGTCCTGGGTTCGATTCCCGGGTCGGCCAAAAAGTGCTACTGTGTTTTTCACATATGAATGTAACCTTCAATATTAATTAAACGAATTTGTTGTTAAACTTTCTTTAATTTTTGAGAAAAGCATTATACAAACCTCAACCAGTAAGAAAGCCATCCTGGCCTCGTATATAACCAGACCTCACCTGCGGTTCGGTCCGGTTAACTCATACTTGGCCAGGAAGGCTTACTTACTGGATTCTGCAGTAATGTACTATTTCAATACATTTTTGATACAAGTACGTTTTATTTCGCACCTTTTTTCAATTTAATGAAATTAAATCCCAATGGGTCGATTTAACTACGATAATTTTTTACCATTGTATTCTGGCCCACGCAATCGGCCGAGTTTTCCATTACTGTTCCCACTGCGTGTAATCTGGGCCGCGGCCCGGAGGCCAGTTTCCCCCTAACCCACTAAATTTTGGAGGTCAGATAGGCAGTCGCTTTATATAAAATAATGACCAGTATTTAGCTGCATCCATGTGCAATTGTGCAGTTTATAGTTTGAAATCCAACTAGGTACAATATAGTTGAAAAAAGGGTTGGTAGATGATAATACTAAACTATATCTTTCTCAATAAAATTCATCTTAGTACTCTGTAATATTAGAGTACTGTCTGCAATCTCAATCTCCTAACCAGTAAACCATATTATTATCTTAGATTTAATAGTAAAAAATCCAATTTACAAGCAACATTTTGAATCACTCACATTTAATATTATAAATTCCTCCCTACCCAACGGTTTTAGATTCCGCTGACCGGGATCGAACTCATTGACCTGTACGAGTTCTATCGATTTATTTGATGTAATAAATGAGTATTTCTCAAAATAAGTGTACATCTGTTGAAAAAAAAGTGTGCCTCGAAATAATAACAAAGTTTCAATGTTTTTATTTAACCATACATACAAAAAATAACATATTTGTGAAGAAAAACTATTAAACTTTAAAGTTGTGAAGAATAAATGGTAAAACCATAGTATTCAATAAATTTTAGAAAGCTTTTTTAAAAAGATGTTTTTTGCGTTTCATACAAAAATCAAATTGCCACCCTACGACTCCATACATGTAACACTTCATAAAATTCGATATGTCGCGTTAATATTGTGCATTTTTTGTATTTACAGACCTTGATTAAATGTAGTTTCTTTATTAAAGTGATTTTCTATGGGGTTTCATAGTAAAATATAAAAAAAAATGCGAAAAACAAAATGAGTCGTGCCCATTTACTTTTTAGTAACTTACTCTTTAGTTACGTTTTATTTCTACTTCCATGTCATTTCTGAACGCATCCGTTACCTTTTAACACGGGCAACACTAGCATCATTCTGATTGGCTGTAGGTCTGACGTCTCCGCCATAACTTTTAATGTGAAAATCAGTTTTGAACGTGTTGTCCAAGGGAGATTACTTTTTCGTAATAAGAAATACTTTTTCACTTTTTCACATTAAGATAAGTCTTGATTTATATATGTTATAGTAATACGTGTCGTACGAACATTTAAGCGTATTATATTATTTGCAGTTTCAGGTTTTATCAAACCATCGTCTTATTATGATCTTAATTTGTACAATTTTCGTTGCTTTTTCGTAACGTTTTTTATGAGTTTCGTTACGTTATGAAAAAGTATAATGTAAAGCTGAGTGTATACAGTTCTTAAAACTTTGCCAATATTAAAACTTTAGTGAACATTCACTGGCAAATAGTTCTTTACAAATTTTAAAGTCCCATATGCTTTATTTAATAGGTTGGTTTATAGCCTTATGTTTACTATTTAGTAACATCGAGAACTATTTCATAACAATATTTCGTAACAACTTTTTCGTTACGTACACTTTTTTTGAGAAATACTCAAATGCTGACGGGGCTTAAATCTGAACTACTACGTATTGACTAAAAGTTTGTACAGTCAGCTTCAGTAGATTAAAACAACTCAAAGTTTCAAAACAGGGTTTTGAATAAAAACTTGTTAAATATTACTCGTTAATAACAAGTTAATGAAGAGTAAGGAATATTTAGAAAAATAATTTTGTCAATAATCAAATCATAATCCCTTCCAACCATTACATGGAAAAATCCAATTTGGGTTACAGCTATTAATTTGCCCTATTCAACCACAAACGACCAGTAAATGAATGCCAAGCACACTCGGCGATGCATTCACCTATTACCCAGTAATTATTATGAATATAAACCACTTCACGGGTGTACACGGTAATTTAGGTGTAAATTGGAATTGGTGACAAGTTAATTACCTGTTATTTTGTTGTAAGTATCATTTATAAAATTTTATTTATTATTAATGTAAGACCATACTAAATATATAAACTAAACTAACCTAAAAACAAACTAACTCTGGCATCGAAAAACTACTCCTCAACGCTGTCAGCAGGTAAAGTACCCAAGAGACTGACAGCTTTGCCGCGTTGTATGGCAACACTTATCCTCTGGCCAAAGAAAAAGCCAGCCCTTGGGTCGGAGGAAGCGTCAACAAGGCGTTTGGAAATATCCTTAAAAAGGCTGTGTGTGCACTAGGACCCCACGGCCCTAAAGTTTCAACCCCAAACGGCTCGAAATTATAGTTTCCACAAAGGTTACTATTTACGCCGCTTGAGGTTCTCCGCAGCCGCAGCGGAGATAAGTAAGTATAATCCATCCATACTAATATTATCCATACTAATATTATAAATGCGAAAGTAACTCTGTCTGTCTGTCTGTCACTCTTTCACGCCTAAACGGCTGAACGGATTTTGATGAAATTTGGTACAGACATAGTTTGGAACTTGAGAAAGGACATAGGATAGTTTTTTTTTTTTTTTTTCGCGAGATAAACCAAAAATCTGCCGGAAGTCACTATTCCACGCGAACGAAGTCGCGGGCAAAAGCTAGTTGTGAATAATTTAATGGTTAGTGTGTTTATGAGTTGATTGATCAAAATACGATGCGGATGGGACGAACTGCAGCGGCATGGACCCGTAAAGAACACGAAGTTGATTAAAATTACTATATTGGAAAGTAAAACCAAAACCATTAAAATATTTTCGAGTAGTAGCCAGGTCAAGATGAAGAAAATCGTAATTTGTTACTTATTAAAAAGTCGATCTGTCCAGAGTCGTGTGTCAAAATCGAAAATGTTCGTTATGAAATTTTTTGTCAGATATTCCCAATATTATCTGTCCTTATAAATCTTTGAAATCTCTTTGAATTAAACTAATTGAGTGCTGTTCCATTGCTGAGCAAAGGCGTCTCCTAATTCCGTTAACGAACTTTTTTCTCACGCCACCTCGAACAGCCCTCACCGTCTTATTTATAGTGGGTTTTACCTTAACATGTCTTCCATGAGCTGAGAAGAACCTGCTATCAGCACTATATGTGACGAGTCCCACTGAAAGCAACGAATAGTCTTTTCTTCTTATCCAAGTGACCTGCGAAAAAAAACACGTTTTAAATCTTCTCAAAATTCTATTCAAATTTTGTATACACGGTGACACGTCAAGCTAGACTCTTCCAGTCTAACATGACCTCGCTTTGTTAAGATTTTGTACGCACCGAATAAGTTTTCCAATAAAGATTTATTTTAATTATTTATATTAAGTCATCAAGTATTAAATCTCAAAACGTTTTGAAACGTTACGTGAAACGTGTTTTCAATCTAATCTCAGAACGTTTTGAATTCAGTGATAATAATTTAGTTAAAGTTGATTATATCTACATTTTATTGAAGCTCCAACATTCTAATGAAAACAAATTCATAGTTGACTAACAATAATCGCTTCATAAGTCCAGAACTCATTCCAAACATTTCAACTAATCAGAAAGAACGATACAAAACATTAAACCTAAAAAAACATTTTCCGAAACCCACACAACAATTTGGAAGGGCCATTCATAACAATTATGATATAAAACGCGGCGACTACCCACATATGTTTATACGAGTTATGAATGTATATTTACCTAAACAAATTTTTGTAATTCTCGCCCCTAAGCGAAACAACAAACATTCTGGTTGGAGTTTTGAAAGTCATTCAAGAGTTTACAAAGTTACGGCTGAAGTTCTATGCGTGTGTATACTCGGTTTTGTGAGGAAACTTTTTGAAGAATTTGATTGTTACCCTAGGATGTTAGAAATTTCTGTGGGAACTCGTTTAATAAAATACAACCTTTCAATTTTCTGTCTCGATTACCTTTGGCTTAACTGAAATTTTGTTGGGATTTATTTTTGATAGCCTAGCTAAAATGAGTTCGATTACGTCTAGAATTTTATAGGTAGAATCAACTAAAATCAACTAAAATATGATTTGCCATCGTAGACAGAATTGCTTTTATCAATAACAAAGTTATGTTCAAAAACTAGAGTTTTTGTGGTAAAATCTCTTTACTTGAACTAGAGTTCAAGTAAAGAGATTTTTAAACGTCGAAAATATTAAGGTAAGGTTAACCAGTCGCTAATCATTACTTCTTTTAACAGCTTAAATTAAAAAAAAAAATCTATTATCTAAAGGACAGGATATTTACCATGTTAATGTAGACCGATTTGTCTGTTCATAAACACAACACCCGCAATAACTTTAGTTTATCCGTGATCATGGTGCTTGCAACAGCGCTGAAATATCAGTAACTCAAAACATAGTACACATGGTAAATATCTCGTATTCAGTATGATATTGTTAGTGACTATGACAGTTTAAAAACGTATAGCCCTCTCTTTAAGTCTCCCCGGAGGTCTTGCAAAAGCGGGACAGAGTACCCTTGCCAAGAGTACAACCACCATCAGAATAAACAATCAAAGTATCAACTTACCGTATTCTCGGTGATATCACTAACTTCACAATGCAGTATCGCCGTAGTTCCTATTTGAGCTATAACTGTTGTACAGTTTTCAGTCAAAAATATACCAGCTTTACCGCCTTTCCCACTTAACTTATTAACGGTTGAACCCGCCGAATCTCTGTACATTTTCTTAACTTTATTCAAAGACTTAGATAGTGAAGTTTCTTCTAACTCTTGTATAATTTCTTTATCTGTTATTCTATCATGTTTAGTGTGTCTCCCTCTACCTAAAGTAACTTCATCTATAATGTTATCTATATTATGTACATCATCATTATATTCATTATCTACAAATGAGGAGAGGCGAAGTGGTTTGGGCAACTGATATGTTGTCAGAACATATTCTGTTGTTGTGTATACTTCTGTTGGTTCTTCTCTGAATGTTGTGGAGAAAGTAACTGTTGTTGGGGATGGTGATGTTGTTGTTGTTCTTCTCCTGTGACCTGTGAAAGAAAACAACACATTAGAATTCCCTCTCATTATAGTTTTTCTTGTGGTGTCTGGTGTTATTGCTGACCATGGGTTCTTAGATTCAATTTCTAAGTCTAAGTCAGGCAAAGTTTTATTGGGATTTTCTATCAGGACTTCCTCAGTAACGGATAAGGAGTCTAAATTAATGGTAATAGGCTCGCCTCTGTCACAAGGTAATAAACCTGGTAAACTTGTGAGTGTAATATTTGAAACTCCTTTGTCTAACTCTTCCAGATTTAAAAACGTGATTATTCAATTAAACATATAACAAAATTCACGTCGCACAGGTACGAGTAATACTTTTACGAGCTTTGGTAACACCCTAAAATGTGGAAATGGTAATACGTGAAATAATGTTGAAAATTACAACAATGCTTGAGTGGCAGGTCGTTAGTGGTGCTTATGTTAACGGTATGATAATTTGTTCCGAAGCATGTATAATACAAACTTTACATGAAAGAACCGTTAAAATATTTGGTTTTAATTTGCATTTCGATATCATTATAGTTAGCTGAATTTGTTTGTTCTAATTTATAAGTTCCGTTTACAAGCTTTTATTTAACTCGCAATGTATGTATGTATATCCTACCGATTTAGCTGATATTATTTGCACGCACTTTTAGTTTTAGTGACAATAATTTTTTATGAAAGACTTGCTTCTGCGGTCAAGATTGCCTCCTCAAGAGAGAATTTCTGTAGCTTTGCAGCACAGACAAGAAACTTTGTATGCATGTTCAAAGGTTATAGATAAACCTAATAATACGTTACAGTGATTCTAGCCGTAACTTAGTTTATATTCTTTTAGTGCTGAATTGCTGATCACGTTCTGTCTCAATGGTCCTGTGTTTGTGTTGACTTTTAGTTTTAGTCGGGTGAGTATCATCTCGGATTTCAATTAAGCTCTTTTAATATAGCCCTATAATTATTATTGCTTATCACGTCTCAGACTTGAGAAAATAATAAATTGGATAGATGATACATTGTTTTAATCTTTTTTGAGTGGGGCTCAGACTTAGTTTTTACTTTCAAAAACAATATCTATATCACTAGTTTTATTGTTATTTCCAAATAAAAAAACATTTTTGTGTATTAATTTTTGTATCTTACCAGTGAATTTAATTATGTTAGTGTTCATAGGTAGTGGAGTACCAATTTTCAATATTTTAAAATTGGTTTTGGTTTATTGACTAAACAAATGAAAATGTTTTTGAATTGCAAATATTTTGTTTAATATTTGATTGATTAGTGCGAATTGTGTGAATAATCAAATGTATGTGACTTGATTTTGGCAACAAGAGTATGTAAGGATTGTACCAGATGGTGTTCTATGATTTTTCCATGGGGAGACAAGCAAAAAATTCATGATTTTATGCTCTTCTAGGGCTCAAAATATTTGAGACTGGGTACAGCAGGGTGATATTATAAGTTGACCACACATTTATTGAAACTTCTTATTATTCCAAGCCAAGGTCTTGGTCAAAGTGTAACCACAATTATGCGGTCTACCGCACAACGCAAAAATTAATTTTATTTCTTTCTAGATAATAAAACGAACCTAATCATTCGCCCAAACTATCTCAAACCAAGCCTAAATCTCCTCCACCAACTAATTAAGACCAACATCAAGCTTAACCTGCCCTTTAAGACTAAACACAAACCATTGTATACCTCCAATGATCCTCTATAAATGACATCATCAACGTAATATCACAGACTAATAGCATAACAGTAATACAAAGGAAGGTCTCAGGTAATCCCTTCGGCAATCAGACCCGGATTAGTGGGGTAACGGACGACCGATGTTGCCGTGACCGATGGGGATTTGTTCCACGATGAATTTGTGGCATTGTGCTCTTTGATGGAGCGATTGTTTTTATGGTTAGGTTTAGTTTTACTATGTTTAGTGGAGTCGGCCCCAACTTACGAACAGTTACTTTGTGTAACAGCATTACTTTGTGTAATTTATTTCATCACCGCTGCTCTCAAAACGGTGAAAGAAAATATCGTGATGTCTTAGAACTAAAAAATTCGAAGACATGTGACATCTATTAGCCCGCACTGGAACGGCGCGGCGCGGCGGCGTGGTGGATTATTATACCCTTCGATTATACCCCATCCCTCTCCTAGAGAGAAGGCCTGAGTCCCTGCAGTGGGAACATTATAAGCTGATGATGATGATGATGTTTTTTGGTGGGTGTAACTTTTGACGTACAATGTACATGACTTTCTGTCTGTAACCTCCGCAGGGTTAGGGTTAGGTTAAATGTGCTAAATGCAGATGTGTACCTAAATAGCAAATCCTCATTTCAGCAGGTATCATGAGGCAAGCCTTTTGCCATCATCAGGGCACAAATTCAGACTCCATGGATCCCACAAGCACGTTGCACTTTGGTGGGTGTAACTTTTGTGGCAAAACTCTAAACTCAAGGTTTGCCTAAGGGTATTGGGTATTTAGCTCAGCGACAGAATACGCAATACCACAATACGCTCAAAAACTGGAATCACTGATGTAGGCATTAAGGCTGCTGGGCTGAAGTGGGGCTGGGCGAATCATGTCGGTGGGATGCATCAGGACCGAAGGGCCAGAGTCGTCATGCAGTGGATGCCAGAAGACATCACAGGACCTGTGATGTCTTCTGGCATCCACTCCCTCGGCGACGACACCTGGTGTCGTCGCCGAGGGAGGTCTCGAAAACGCTGGCGTGACCTAGAAGCGTTTGTAACAAATTGGACGGACAAAATCATACAGTGAGAAGAGTTGACGCCTGTGAGGAGGGTTTAGCACAGCAGTGGGAAAACACAGGCTAAAAATAATTGTCACAAATGACATCCTGCATGTAACTTACGATACCTACTGATGACTGTGTACCTAAGAACTACAGTCTCATCCCGCCAGTTATGTTAAAGTCCCCTGTAATAAGGGGACTTAAGGTTGCGCAAGCCAGTCATTCTTCCATACAAACGTAGTATGGTGACTGCTCCTCTGGTTGACGGTGTAGGTTCAAAATTAAAAATTGTATCAACTGGTCTTGTCATTATCTAGGCTTCTATGGAAGCAGAATTGTAAAAAAAGGTAGCACTCCGGGAGTGCCGGCAGAAGTGAAAACTTCAATATTAACTTTCAAACTCGCGTCAGGGTCACGTGATGCTGATCGAAAAAGCGTAAGATTTTTCGATCAGCATCACGTGACCCTGACGCGAGTTTGAAAGTTTTTACCCATACAAAAAAAAGTGCTCAGCGCCGCTAAAGAAGTTTTCACTTCAAAAATATTGGTTTGGAAGTTATGAGCGTCGAAACTTTAGCACTAATTTTAACCATCTTTGGGCGTAAACAAGTTACGTATATAGTACGAAAATGAAAAAAGTGAAACAATATAGGCATAGATTAATTATTAAAGAATTCAAATAATTTTAGTTTGAACAGATACATTCAATGGATTTTTCATGGTATCCATACTACCAAAGGTCTGCATACAAACAATCGCGCGCCCGTTTTAGTTGTGTCTCTTTCGCTCTATGCATTTCGCTCGTGATGTCGGATGAAATAGCATGCATTTTAGCCCCGCCCACCAGCTAGTTCGTGCCATTGGCTTGTTTACCCTTAAATAAAATTTTTGTCAGCAACAGGGCACAAATTCTAACTCCAAGACTGCTACTGAGACTCACTTGATGAGAAAACCCAAGAATAGTCGTAGCAGATATCGTTCTTAAGATTCTGTTTTCCCTCATCAAGAAAAGGTGTGACCTTTCGTACCTTCGTATGTGTCAATTAAAATTGTATCATCATCACGATAAGTGCTATTCCATGTATTCGAATGACATAACTACAGTAAAGGTCGCTAAATGTTGAGGAACTTTGACTCTTACGTCATTATAAATTAATAATCGTCTCTACCTACTATAAACTACAAAGTTTGAAGTAATATACGGTACATTAGTATACCTTCTGAAGCATGAGCAAGTGACCTTTAAGTCGTAGCACTCAAATACTATAATGGCTTGAAGTTTGCTTGTAGTATTTGTGAAAGTGCCTAGTGTAGATGTTGTATTCAGAGTGTATCGTACTGTAGTACTGCTGTGTAATTGTGTATTTGAGATAGGATTTTAGTATGTAAGCCAAGGTTAGGGAAAATCATGATAATAATTATGTTGTGAGGTAAAATGAATATGATTTCATCTGCCGAGTCTTTTCCCAAAAATATTGGGGTCAGCCTCAAATCTAATACGATACTCCCTGGTAGACTAGTTGTCAGATTGTCGAGCCACTGAGTACTTGTACCGACTGTCAAAGATCTTTATATTGACAGGCGGGACCAACGGCTTAACGTGTTTTCCCGGGCAAAGAGGAAACTCGGTAAGTAATGGGTACCCACCTACAGATCAATCTAAGCAAGCACTACATAACCTGGAGAATCACCCAACCGGCTTTAATTATTTAGCGACGAGCTCCTCTCAGTTATAAGGATCTTATTAGTTTCAATAGGGTAGTTGACAAAAAAAATCTAAGTAGTCCGACACCTTTCAACTTCACCACGCGTTTCAACTTCGTCAATTTTCATTGATTTAATAAAACAAAAAGAAACGTATCCAATATTTTTTGATTATCTAACTGACGGACTAAACAAAATCATATTTTTTTTTTAGTCTGGAAACATCCCTATTATGATTATGACAAGGCTAGAAATATTTAAGAATAACTAAAAATGCAGTTTTAATCAAGTCCAAAAATGAAACATTTAAGTTCTTCCATTACTTCTATTCTCACAATTTTGAAGTTGCCACCCCGCCCCATCTCAACCAACCCCGTACACAGTACATACAGAATAGCACACTGTGTTACTAGGTCGTCCAGTTTCCGTTGGAAATAGACCACAGTCTCAGCCACGAGGGACGCTGGTGAGCGATTAACAGATTCTATTAAGTGAATAGATTGCTTCATCCAGTTCTGTGCTGATAGCATCGTGCTGTGTTGCAAATATGTTGCAATTTGTTATAAAGTGTGTATGTATAGTTGATAATATCATGATAATAGGTATCTGAAACCCCACATTTAAATGTAAAATAAAGGAAAAGCATATACTTGTACACATTACAAAAAAAAAACTTTATTGCAAAATATTTGTTAAAACCAATGTCTCCAAAAACCCAAAAAATTACTTTGACTTCAGAAGTCGGTGACTTTTATAAAAAAAATTACTACCGACTTCAGAAGCAAATGTTATTTTTCACTGTACTGTTTTTCAACGTAACCCTCGTTACGTGCAAAATAATAAAAACCATTGAAAATGTTAACTTTTTCCGAAATAAAATAGGAAAGTAACATTTTTATAATAATTTCACAATGACGCTAGTGTTTCAAACATTACAGCGGTAATAGAATTGAATTTTCAGGTTACAGAAACTAAAAATCAATCCTACATGCTCTTTCATTCGCTAAATCTTTCTAGAAACTGCATGTACAGCCAAAAAGCTAGTACCTACTATCACAGTTTCTCGAATATTCTTTTATCCCAGAGCTTCATTTCAAATAACTCCCGGTTCTAACGTCGTTCGCAGAGCTCAAAATGTCCATTCTTATGACGTATAATATAGATAAGCGCCGCTGCGTCAGCTTTCATAGAATCTTTTACAGAATTTCCTGCAACTCTTGGATTATAGCTACAAATTCAATATTGCGAAGAAAACCAGTTAGTATATACTAGATTTTTTCTGTTACTTCGAAAGCACACACAAAGTAGTTTATAACACTTGTTTCAAAGTAAGGTCGCGGTAAATACCGCAATAGAAATACTTAGGTTTTGAGTCATTTAATTGTGATTTAAGTTTGTAAGACTTCGCTTTTAAGTAGCGTCTTAAAGGCTCTAAATGTGTGGACACTGAGAAGTGTGTTTCAATATTTTACTTTCACAGAGTGTGTTTCACATTTTTCTCCGTGACTGTACCAATTCATATAATTATTGTTTTTTTAAAGTACCTAAACATATAAAATAATAGCGTTAGTTATTAATGACTTAAACCCCGAAAACATAAAAATCAGACCATTTTGAAGAGAAAACATTGAACATAAAATAATTACATTAAAACAAGCAGGTGTTGTTTTTCTAACAGCAGAATTGACTACAGCTTCATTATAGTTGTTATAGTCCTCTTGACTTCGTTTCGGCTACGGCGGCCAATCTTAGCGGAAATATTAACCATCGATAAGATATTATAGTGCGGAGGTACAGGTGCATAATATTACCGTGCATATTCCGATGGTGATTTATTTATTATCTAAAAACATTTGTATGCTTTCTGGCATAACATAGTGCACTCATTGCTACCAACATTTACCACTATTATTTTATCTATGTTAATCGGATGAATAAATGACTTATGACTTATGATGAGACGGCAATCCGACACGACCGGAGAGAGATCAGGCATAGGACCAACCCGAACAGCTTAGTGTGTTTTCCGAAGTACGGGGTCTAATGCCCACTTCCAAACTCCGGGCTACTACTAAGAAATTTCTAATGGAACAATTCAATAGCACTTTAGACCAGGGCACACTACAAATGGAGTAAATAGGTATTATTCAGTATTCAGCCTTGAGTTGTTACAGTTAAAATGTTTCAAGAATTTTCAGCACGTTCTTTGTACTAGATAAAGGCTTCTAAAACCTTATTTATTTTACCTAATACCTGTTATTACGTAAAATATCTAGACATAACGTTTTCAAAGGAGCCTAGATAAATTCTATAGTAATGGTTCAAAGTTAATTTTGTAGGCGTTTCTGTTTCCACGTTCTTAGCTTTTCCATTATTTTAGCTTAGTCCTAAATAATTAATTGCCTGGGAATTGTTTAAAATGGCGATTATTATCAGTAGGCACAGGTGATAAATATATTTTTTTTAGGATAAAAAGTATGGTTACCAAGACTTGGCTTGGTTTTGAACTCAAGACCTTAATGAGTTGGTGGTCCGATGGTCACACCATCTAGGAGGTCTAGGAGAGGAATGGGCTATAATTCACCACGTGGGCCCAATGCGGATTGGTAGATGTTACATGTCTTCCAATATTTTGAATCTAACACAAAATATGTTGGTTTCCTCACGATGTTTCCCTTCACCGCTTTTTGAGAGTAGCTGTGATGAAATAAATTACACAAAGTAATGCACCTGCCGGGGTTCGAGCCCACAATTTACCGCTGTTCACTGCCAAAATAAGATAATATTAATAATCACTGCCTCACCTTTCTTGTGATGCCTCGTAAAATTTCCAAACACACTCCCAAGCCGCTGTTGATTCCTCGTCGTACAAAGCTCCAACGATTTCAAGTCGTCCGCATTCTGCGTGACCAAAATGGAAGACCTCTTCGACTCCATAGCACCCGTGTTCACTAGCAACTCGGCTTCAAGTAAAAGAACAATAGTGGCGTAGAGTAGTTTGAGTCCTCTACAGCAAAGCATTGTTTTGGCACTATATTGTGGTCACATTGGTAGCACTTCACATGGTAAACTTAAATTAATAGTCATTTTAGGCTCTGCTATCTTCTTTTCTTTGGGTCTGGACGTGGTGGGTGCTGGCGCATTCTGAAAAGATAGAAAGAATGACATTAGACATGAACAGACTATGAAGACCTACGTTGCTGAGACATGGACGCTCACAGAGGAGCCTGTTTACCGAATGCGAGACTCGCGATCTTTGGTATAGGCTTACGAGACTAAGAATATCATCATGATGATACTTACAAATTCCTGATGGAAAAACTCATTAATTTTCACATGAAAACTTTGCCTGACCTGGGAATCGAATCCACAACCCAAAGTTAAGCAGTCGCGCTTGCGACTACTAGACCAACGAGAAAATACTTTCGCGTTGGTCTAGTAGTATAGTCAAAAGTACGAAAATAAGTAAAATCAAAATAAATTTCGTGACAGCACCCGATGGAATATTTGTAACAGTCATTATTTTGTATTTTAAATTACTAACACAGTTACAGGAAAATTGATAAATACGAATCGAAAATTTATAATTATTAATGTTAATATTTACGCAACATTTTGTAGAAGGTAGTTATACAAATATTAACACAGTGTTGCCGTGTTAATCATTTCATTAAAAGCATTAAAACAACGTTACCTAACCTTAGTCAAACAAAATGAAGAAGTCTTTACTAAAGTAGGCTAAAAAGTGTCATTAGTACTACTCATTAAGGTCTAAACTCTAAAGTGTTACCTTTGTTCTGCTAGGTACGTGTCTTTTAATGAAACTGTGAGAGTCGCGTCTTGTGTATTATGTGATGTTTGTTTGACAAAATAACCTAATACCTGTTATTACGTAAAATATCTAGACATAGCATTTTCAAAGGAGACTAGATAAATAGTTCAAAGTTAATTTTGTAGGCGTTGCTTTTTAGAGGTCTTAGCTTTTCCATTATTAACTGCCTGGAGATTATTTTAAATGTTTTATCAACAAGTACAGGTGATAAATATAGATTTTTACCCGACTACGGCAAAGCCAAAGGAGGGTTATGATTTTGACTGGCTATGTATGTATGTTTGTATGTATGTATGTATGTTTGTATGTATGTATGTGTGTATCTTCATCTGTTCCCTCATAGCTTCTAATCTACTTATCGGAACTCGACGTATGAGGTATCGTTAGAACCGTCTTAATTTTCCGCTGAACATAGGCTACATGACGTGTCACAAAAAGCGATTTGGCGCCCTCTAGCGGACAAAAAGTAAGGCTTAAAAAATAAAAATGGAGATAAATACGCCGTGTTTGGTATCATTTGAAAGGGCCTCACTTGTACATTTCCAAAACATTGCTCAAATTTAAAATCACGCCCTCTAGCGGACAAAAAGTCAAGAGTAAAAAAAATATTTAACACCAAAATTGTTTAAATAAAAAAAAAGTAAAAAACTAAAACCCGACTACCACAAAAAAAACGACTCTGAAAAAGTATGAAACAAGATTTTCAGGATAGAACAAAAAGAAAAGCCGTAGTCACACGTTATAGGTACCAACCTAAACACTATAATACCGTGTGACTACGGCTTTTCTTTTTGTTCTATCCTGAAAATCTTGTTTCATACTTTTTCAGAGTCGTTTTTTTTGTGGTAGTCGGGTTTTAGTTTTTTACTTTTTTAGTATAAAATGTGTGCGTTACCATATTGGTTTGATTTGTTCTGCCACGTGTCTTTTAATGAAACCGTGAGAGTCGCGTCTTGTGTATTATGTGATGTTTGTTAGACAAAATAATAACAAAACATCACGCCTGTAATTCTCGAAGGTTTAGACAGAGGGGCACCTAACAATAGACTCACATTTCACTAGTTATATTTAAGTCTATAGAGGCTAATAGAGGGCTAGTCAATTGCCATCACCAGGGCACAAGACTTCGCTGCTACTAAAAAAATCCTGTTGGAAAACCTAATATCAGTTTGCCCGACCCGAGAATCAGACCCAAACCCTCCTGCTAAGCAGTCGTGCTTGTGGCCACTAGACCAACGAGGCTGTTAATCGAGGCTCAATTAAAAACAAATTATAGAACTTTATATCCTTTTACTATAACACTAGCTTTTACCAGCGGCTTCGCCCGCGTGAAAATGACGACTTTCCATACAAACTTTCATCCCCTATTTAACTACCTTAGGGGTTGAATTTCGAAAAATCCTTCCTTATTCCTTGTCTACATTATAAAGGAAACCTATGTGCAAAATTTCAGCTTTCTAGGTCCAAGGGTTTGGGCTGAGCGTTGATGAGTCAGTCAGTTAGTCAGTCAGTCAGTCCGTCAGTCAGTCAGGACTTCTCTTTTTATTTACTATAACATTTACTAGAACAACACGGAAGACTTTGAATCAAACAAAACACTCCCTCTACTAAATATTCAGTATCTAGCATTAGCCACAGTCAGTGTAATCAGTTTCACGACCATTTACGAAACCCATACTTACCTAGATTGAAAATCGATACATCTTTATTGCTTTTATCAAGAACCGATTGTGAGACCTTCAGGCTACGTCTCGACACGAACTGAGCGAAGTAGCTTAGCGGTGTTACACAGCCTGAATTCACACACTGCTTGCTTTTTGCTTGTGGCAAGCCGCTGAATGACCAACACTTATCTTTCCACGACGCCACTTATCTTTTTACTTCACCTGCCATCAACGAGTCTTGCTATGTGTCCCGCCAAGCTCTATTTGAGTTCAATAACGCGATATCTAATATGAAAGACCTTCTTCCGTCACAAGGAAACCATTGACCATAAAAGGATAACTTATTTCGCCTAGCCTCGCTCAGCACGGACTCGTGAAATAATGCTTAGCTAAGCGAAGTAAAATATGCAAGATGAGTTGGGTGGTGTGGGCGAACAAGCTGTTATCATGATCATCCATAGTCTGACTACACCTACTGATGGGTATAGGCCTAAGCTTGTGGCATAATACATGCTCTTGTAAATACCAGTAATCTGTACAGTACCAATAGTCATTTGACATATTGTGTGCATCCAGCGAGCTATAGTGGAAATAACTCACAGCTCCTCCGCTTCGTCAATGCCACCTCGCTCCGCTCAGTTTTCTCGCTCATTTTCGGAGTGAATACAGCCTAACCTCATAAGGCTGTATTCACACTCGAAGTGATCGAGTTACAAAACCTTCATTCTATTTTAATTTAAATCGATACACTGAACAATCGAGCATTTCATTATTCAGGTCAATCTATTTGAAATTCTAGGAAAGTTTCCATTGTATAAAAACTAGGTTTCTGAGAACTAAGTCTATACGTCTGACCGAATGGTGAAAAAGGATAAAAGAAGATGGATCGTATTTTTTAGGTTTCGTACACCCGTATTTGAAATCGGACCCTTGTTTTTTTTTTGGAGGCTAGGAAATCACCAAATGACTCCTCCCGGTCTAGGCAGAGTGGCAAGCCTTGTTATTATTACTGTAATAGAAACCTAAAAACAGCCACAATGAGACTTTTAGAACAATTATTTTGTTTTAAAAAAGCAATTTGATAGAAATAACACATTATCTTTGCTCACCTTACGTTGTTAATTACTTATTTTCTTTGGAAACCTACCTGAGTGATATACGGCTTCCAAAAATAGACCGTGTGAATGAAAACATGTTGTTTTTCATTTGAACCACAATGTGATAGTTCACAATGTATTAGTATATAATTATACAATAGTAGTAATTGTGATTATCCGGAAATGCTGGTATAAACAACGCTTCCGGGCTGTAAGTTCTAGTTTACACTATATATTTCTTTGACAAGATATATTTTGAAAGTCACACTCCTGAGCCACAAGCCAAGCGTTTGGTAGATACGTCGATTTTTTGATTTGGTAGGGCCTTTGGTCTACTCAATTTAAATCACCGTTACGAAATAATTATCACACTGCCGCTGCCCCGTGTGAATCATATATGTCTATAAAAAATCATTTAAAATGAAAAATGTCAAACAATTTTACTTAAGTGCCACCGCATTTAATGTACACAATTATTTATCTGACACGACACATTGCACCTGTACCTAGTCATAAAACTGACGCTATTTTCCGCAAAAAGCTTATAAAATTAAGTATGTAAGTTGCATCTTACTATCATTGTTATGCTTACCCCAATTTATTTAGGGTCGGCGCAGTATCCGTTTTTCTTCCATTGGTACTTCTCTATCATATCTCGGTTAGTACTAACTAACCATTTTAACTATACCATCTTTCGCACAGTTAGTTCTAACCAACATACCGAAAGGCTCACGTAAGATAAAGCGACGACGATACAAGCACAGAATCTAATCCGAAACTGCACGAGAGATTACACTTCCTTTGTGTAAGACAAGGACGCAGAGTTTCTAAGCTCGCTGGAGCGGTGGTTATGTTACAGTGTTAAGCAAGAATCTTGCCGTTACCAATAATATTGGGTAAAGCTTGCTATCATCATCATCATCATCAGCCTATAATGTTCCCACTGCAGGAACTCAGGCCTCCTCTCTAGGAGAGGGATGGGCTATAATCTACCACGCGGGCCCAGTGCGGATTGGTAGATGTCACATATCTTCGAAGTTTTTGGTTCAAAGACATGCCGGTTTCCTCACGATGTTTTCCTTCACCGTTTTGAGAACAGTGGTGATGAAATAAATTACACAAAGTAATGTGACTGACGGGGTTCGAACCCACGACTAGTGAGTCGTGGGTTCGAACCCCGTCAGTTCGTAAGTCGGGGCCACCACCACTGGGCCACCACTGCTCTCTAGCTAAGCTAAGCTAAGCTAAGCTAAGCTTGCTATATTCAAGCAAAACAGATTTTCTGTAAGTAAAAGTATCCTTGGTACGGGAAGGAAAACATTCCCAGGCAACCCAATAGACATATTATCCTCATCATCATCTGCCGGGCCTTTTCCCAACTACATTGGGGTCGGCTTCCAGTCTAATTCGTTGCAAAATCGCTCAAGTACTACTACTATGTCAGTGATACGTCTGCTGAAACTGATTCTTAGACTTTCAGGCCTCTGAACCTGTAACGACTGTTATGGGCCTACTACACGCACGCACTTCCCCACAGTTTTCGTTCACACTTCACAGTACATCGCGCGTATGGTTGGTAAAACTGTATTACCATTACAAACACGCGCGATGTACTGTGTGCACCGTGTAATCCCGCAGGCAAAACTGTGGGGAAGTGCGTGCGTGTAGTAGGCCCATTAGAGATCTACAAATGAGTTGCTTGTCGTGCTTTCCGAGGCACGGAGGAAATTCGGTATGTAATGAGTCGTCACCCATCTACATACTACCTAGGCAAGCGCGAATTAACCTGAAGATTGATCCGAGCGGTTTTAAAAAAGTTTCTGAAATAATTGTAATATGTGTACTTAAAACCTCGAACTTACGCTTTAGAAAAACAGGTAGGATATAAACATCTTCCGAACTAATACACTTTCGGACATAAAAACCGACTAAAATGTACATAACTACGTTCTCAAAAACCACTGTCCTTATTTCTACAATGTACTAAAACAATACAGCTTCATCATTTTCACGACTGAAAATCTAATGAGAACACGTAAAGTGCGAATAGTATCAGCTTAGCCTAATGTTCAATTCCCAGTAATGGTTTGTTCCCAGCAGGTGCAATACACAGATGTGACTGGATGAAGGTAACGGCCTCGGATAAAGATATACCAAGATAACGCAAGAGCACCTACTTCGCGTACCCGGCTTAAGCATTTTATGCTTAGCCTGGCTATACTGTTGCAGCAAGCTAATTTGTTTAAAACAGTAACAACAACACACAAGGATGTTCATTCTAGTCATTAACAGTAACGTTGAACGTCAAGGATGTTCATTCTAGATATTGAAAGTACAAAAAACATACTAATAGTCTATTTTCAATCCGTTTGTAGAGTAACTAAATAGTGCTTATGACGACATAGTTATAGGTTGTCAGAAAATGAATTGATTTTACAATATTATCATGTTACTGCGTTAGTACTTAAGTCCGATAATTAGTCGTAGCGTACATAAGAAACATGAAACAAGATAGAGAACAGAAGAGTTAACAAGCATCTGGAAATCTACAAGCCCTAAAACATTCACAAACCACCAGTAACAAGAATCGCTTCATTTTATGGTGACGCATAGTGTGGATCAAAATGGACACACACTAACATACAGGTATAGTCGACATTCCTATCCTGCCGTCGTAAGAAAAAGGGGCACAACTAACATTTTGAAAAAAAATGAGTTATAGACATATTTAGAATCAGAAAAAAAAGGCGCATCTGCTCAATTTTTCGTAGAATTTTATCTTCAAGGAATTCGGAGATACAGTAGGCTCAAAAGGCACAAATGACACTAATATTCATGTTTTGTAGAATGCAAAGGCACATTTATTTACCAATAAATTGAAAAGGCACAAATACGTAGATGTGACTATTTCTTCATACAGATTTTAACTAAAAATTCCTTTGAAAAGGCACACCTAACATAAAGAACCAACATAACACAAAGAAAAGGCTCAAATGCCAGATGTGCCCTATCTACTTAATTAATGATCCATGCATGTCTCAATTAATTTACGTATAAAAGGCATAAATAACCAGTTGTGCCTTTTCTTTAAATTATTTACGATTAAGGGTGAGGAAAGGAGGGCAGGGTTGGATTGAAACGCGCCAGTTGTGCCTGCGACGTTGAAGTGACTCCACGCTTATCCTTATGGCTATTGATGCCGGAGTTCCTCAGGGGTTTGTTACCTACGCGACACTTTTCCTGCTGCATATCAATGACCTCCTTGTTCCTGCTATTGTTGGGTACGCAGATGACAGCAATGTCATGGAGAGTTATACATCCAGCGCAAAAGGCGGCGGTGACCCACCCGCACGCAAAATACGAGCATCGAACGTGGAGTTGCAGACACCAGCACGTCGTACTTATACTTATACTTCTAAGCGATGGTGATGAAGTACGCTCATTGAGAGAGGCCATGGTAGAGCGAACGAATTCAACCTTAAGTCTTGTTTCCTATTGGGGTAACGAATGGGTAACGAGAATCTGGTTGATTTTAACGCCACCAAAACGCAAGTGTGTCTATTCACCGCTAAAAGGAGTCCGTTCAATCTGGCCCCTACTTTCCGGAGTGCGACTGTACAAGTTACCGACAGTCTCGAGCTTCTTGGCACGAAGTTGAGCGCGAATCTGAACTTCGGTGCCTACATTGAGACGAAAGCTCAAACTGCGGCAAAATAGCTGGGTATCTTAAACAGGGTTAAGCGGTACTTCAAGCCTGGACAGCTTTCAGTATTATATAAAACTAAAGTCCAGTCCGGCATGGAGCATTGCTGTCACCTTTAGGATGGCTCAGCCAAATACCAACTTGCCAAACTTGCTTGACTCTGTAGAGCGCAGAGTCAGGAGGCGACGATAAGCTGTTTGCCAAGCTACATAGACTGGCCCACCGCCGCAAAGTTGCATGTCTGCGGTCTTCTACAGACTGTATTTCAGAGAGTGTGCACAGGAGCTCCACGGGCTGCACATTCGAACAAAGCGCTTTGCTAATTTGCGTCGGTTTTCCCGAGTTCATATAACCCCAATCTATTGTCGCGAGTAAATAGGCTTCTTCTGGGTAAACTCGTTCCATCGTCGACCTAATCTCTGCTCTTAGGGCAAGATTGAGGTCAAGAGTAAGCCCATTACAAATAAAAAAATAAAATTAAAATAAATTACGGGTATAAGCACAAGCTATTTCCTGTAAACGAACAATAAATAAATAAATATAGAGTAGCTTAATAAAGGTTCAAAACCAAAATGTATGCTCCTATTACTACCTCTATTAAGAATTAAGAATATTTTGATTTATTTTTCATATTGTGATTTAGAGTAACATTTTTTTTATAGATTTAGTCCAACCTATTAGTAAAAAGAATAAAATATTTAATTTTTACTTTCCTTAAGTATCTAACTAACTAAAAAGTGTAATTGAGTTTAAGTATTAGCACTGTTTGTTTCTAATTAATAAGTTCTATTACTGCTATCCCTAATCACTACATAGTATAAAACAAAGTCACTTCCCGCTGTCTATCCCTATGCATGCTTAAATCTTTAAAACTGTGCAACGGATTTTGATGCGGGTTTTTTTTAATAGATAGAGTGATTAAAGAGGAAAGTTTTAATACCTTTTTAGCACCCGTGCGAAGCCGGGGCGGGTCACTAGTAATTTATAAATAACTATTGAATATTAAGAAAGTTTTTTTTGTTTAAATGAAAAGGCACATTTTAATAAATATGCCTTTTCATTGTAATATTTCATATTTTTTTTCCCAAAATGTCAGAATGAAAAGTCGCAATTGGTTAGTTATGCCCTTTATTCGTAATATTGATAACTTTAGTTAATTTTTTTTTGTTACTTTGAAAGGGAAAATGTTGATTATTTAATAAATAGTAATAAAATAATAACTTACATTTCATTAGTTGTTTAAGAATCGTGATAATGAATTTATTTTAATTCATCTATTTTCGAAAAATAATGTGTAAGTCAATATTTTTCGCCAAAAACCAATAAAAACTTTAAAGTCGATTTTCTCCATATTTATAAAATGTTAGTTGTGCCTTTTTTCATTATGACGGCAGTATCACCCTTTGTATTGTACGGTGAATGCCGCATATCCGTCAATTGCCAGAATGACGCCATATTTCAATATTCGTGTCTTGTGTCTCGTTTCAGCGTTGTCTATGTTATGAATTAATTTGTAAATAAAGTGCTTGTAATGTTTTGTTCAGTCATCGTAAGTACGAATATGTTATTTTTTTGAATTTATTCATTGAATCAGTTTTGGTCTTATCAATCAACGGTATGATAGTCACAAAGTTTGGAGTTAAGTAGTCACCAATACCTAAAGAGAGCACAAAAATACTAAAAAACCAACGCGTATTACTACACATTAAAAAACAAAGTCCTCTGCCGCGTCTAAAACTATTGCACCGGTTTTCATGCTGTTTTCACCAGTGAATAGATTCTCGAGGAAGGTTTAAGTATTTAGTATATATTTTTTCGAAATTCAGCCCCTAAGGGAGTTAAATTGGGGATGAATGTTTGTGGGAATATTTTTGGACATCCACGCGGGCGAAGCCGCAGGCAAAAGTTAGTTAAGTGAATAAAACAGAAATTGAAAGCCACTAAGGAATCCTATTATGTTAATGTGAAGTTCGAACGTAGATATAACAAACTGCCCATCAGTAATCTGACTTTTCAAAGGTCCTCAAAGATTCCTCTCATCATCTACCTATCTAGCCTTTTCCCGACTATGTTGGGGTCGACATCCAATTTAATAGGACTCAGCTGAATACCAGTATTTTTTATAGAGCGGCTGCCTATCGGCCAGAAACCAATTAACATTAAGTAATAATTATGATACCCCTTGGGAAAACTGGTTGTCACACTATCAGGCCACTGACTACCTGTTACGGCTGTCAAATATCTACAAAAATGACCGCCAAGATCAAAGGCTTAAAGTGCTTTGCGAGGCTTAGTGGAAACTCGGTACGTAAAGGGTGGTCGCCCAACCACAGATCAACCTAGGCAAGCGCGGCTTAACCTAAAGATCGTTCATCAGCAGCTGTTATTATTTTAGCCACGAGTTCGAGCTTTCGTAAACAAAAGAGTATTCCTTACAAAAAACTGCTCCATACCCACACATTATAAGCCACTTTCATTGCCACATTATTTCCTCACGATTAGTATTCAGTTCACTCGTCAATATAACACCCTATTTGGCCTCCATTAGACATCTAATAACATCAAAAATATATAGAACAAACAGGAAAACATGAAACGCTGCTAAAATGCGTGCGAAAAATAAAAATGAAACTTGTTCTTGGGCCATAAAATGTAATGTGCAACGTCAAGTTCAAAAGCAATTTATGTCAAGTAGTTACTTGGAAATAATAATTTAATATTTATGTATGTAAACTTTATTTTCCGCAGAGAATGCTCTATAAGTCATCATCATTCATCATCATTACCTTGCCCTTACCCCAATTAATTGGGGTTGGCGCAGCATGTCTTGTTCATCCATACTTTTGAGAATGTTTTACAAGTAAACATTTTGATTTTTTTAACCCTAGAAAGATAACCTACGTCGCAGAGGCGCCTGCGCTGGAAACATATTGTTGTCGTTTTTTATAGAAGACGACTTTGATGAACTTCTGCAAATTGACAGTGAATTGGAAAATCACCAGGGCGAATGGAAGATGTCCAAAGTCACTTCGAAAACGAGTTTGTCGACAGCCAAAATGTAGAGCAACTTGAAAACGAAGAGAATTAGTTAGCCCTGAAAACTTCAGCGCCTTCTGACCTGCACTAAGTGCAAAAAGAAATGACGTTTTCCATGACTATCTTTGAAATTTATTTTTTTGATGAGAGATATATTTTTTTTTTTTTTTTTTTTTTTTTTTTTATATTGTAGTCAAATAGCCTGTAAAAAAAACTTAATTTTTGTATGATGATTATAAGTGTTTTGTTCCTGAAGCATAAGGCTGTTTATTTTTGTTACTTTTTTGTAGAGGTCTACTCATTTAGTTATAAATTATTATAAATAAACAAATAAAATATAAATGTATTTAATTTTTATAGTTTATATTATAACTTTTAACACAAAATCATAAATTAAAAATATTTTTAATTAAATCAATTAAAAACACGTATTATAAAAAGGTGCGCCTCTGAAGCGTATGGTTATCTTTAACGTAAGCCGTGATATCTTTCTAGTGTTAAATGTATTGGTTTTCCATTATGAGAACACCCACAATCTCTTTTAACTTCAGTTAAACAACTTTAAACAACACGCCCGTAATCCCTGAAAGGTGTAGTGATCGCAAGCACGACTTGCGATCACGAAGCGACCAAGTGTTAGGCCGCTTTCACTTTAGGACGCACTTAAGCAGCGCGACAGTCGCGCGGCAGAAGCACATTCCTTCACATTTTATAAAAATAACCATAAAAATCCGTCAGTATTGGTTTACAGTCGCGCGACTGTCGCGCTGTAATGTGAAAGCGGTCTTACTAAGTTTTTCCATCAGGTATTTTATTGTCCTGTCGGGGATGTGGATTATCGAAAGGTTAACACGGCTCCGACACAAGGGCGAAGAAGGAACATGGGTTTGGTTTTTAGTCAGTAGAAGTCTGACACTCCCCTTCGCTCTGCCCAAGAGCGAGGGGTTATTCGATGATTTTCCACCCACCAAAAAAAAAAAGGTATTTTATTGTAGCAGCCACGGAGTCTGGATTTGTGCCCGGTTAATGGCAATACACTGGCTAGCCCCCTATCACACTTGACTTAAACATAACTGGCGTAATGTGGATGTACCGTCTTCAATCCCCGAGGGGCGAAACCTACAGCAGAGGTGAGGTGAGGGGCAGAGGTGTACCTATTAATACATGAATATTCAGAACAAAAGAAAAATATTTGAAAATTACATGTTCCTGAACTATTAACGAACCTAGATTGTTATCAAGGTCGGAAGCAACATCTTCGTACAAAAAATTGTCCGTTGTAGGAATATGCTCATGAATTATTCATACTTGGTAGTAAGATGAGGAAATATGAGTCAAACATATTCGAGTGCCGTTCCGTGCGTGGTACAAGTTGGGTTTCGTGTACAGTCGGGAGGAAAATATTATGACGAATTATGTTTTTTTCAGTGATATTGATGACTATGTGGAATCAGATATGTGTTTTAAAAATAAATTGGTCTTAAAAAGTAAGATTAAGCCATAGAAGACTCAGGATTTTCTTAAAATGCAACATTTTTTTAAATGCCGCCATTGCCAAACACAAAAGTTAACAAAAAATACGTTTCTTGAAAGCTATTCATGTGTCACAGTAAAAAAAAACTACTTCAAAATATTTTTCTAAAAAACTACGAAACTACGTTTCAAATATTTTTATGATGAATCTCACGTTTGACCACTATCTCACATCCATTGTTAAATGTTCATATATTTACTTCTTTTTGCCTCATTCTATTACTTTCTTTCACTGAAGAGACTCTAAATTATTTTTATTAGTCCCGCACTTGTGTTTAGAGTCATAAATAAAGCGTTATGTGACGTTGCACTTTAAGACGGACCAACACAAACGGTCTTAGGACATTAAATAACCACACTTATCTTTAAATTAACAACGTAGGTTTTTCTGTGGCAATGAGAATGCTCAACATACTAATTGGTATAAAGTAAAACGCTATGAAACTTTCTAAAGAATATTTTTGCCCTTCAAATAAATTTAAATTTGGTATTGTTGGAAACATTCGTGAAATCTACACGAATAGGTAGATAAGATTGAAGTGTCTATTTTTAATTTTAAAATAACAGCATTTTCCTGAATGCAGATGAAAGTTCGAGAAAAAGATTAGAGTTCCGCGTAAAAATGAAAACTCTTGAAGTTGTAACTAAAATGCGGCTGAAACAGGGAGTAACATTTTTGTAATAATTTCGTGCTTACGAAAATCGCGGGGCACAGCTAGTTGTACATACATACAAAAAGAGTAATGACAAAATAATTTCTACGAGTGCAATGCTGCTAATAAAGATCATTTTTACTTGCTCTACATTAAGTAAAATATAGGAATAGTACAAGTACTGCTTATAAGTTATGCGAATTATTAGTTTAGACTACAATAATAAATAAAACAAACGAAATTTCAGAAAATGGTAGTAAAAAAAAACAATTTTAGGTACCTAACAACAACAAAGTGGTGGGTACTTAGACATTTTTAATTGTCTAACTGTGCGCACAACGTCGTTTTTCTGGCTAAAAGGATAATCTTATAATAAAGAAAGCAATTTGTCTCCAAAGCATTTTTGTTTCGTTTTTAGTAAAACAATTTTATGGCTGGCGCGTTCTCGGTTCAGGCTAACTTGAGGCTAAATGAATGTTTGATACTAAGATGGTTGAGGAAAAACCAGGGGTGAACTAATACACCAGGTAAAACAAGGCTTTGGGTTTGGACAAGGCTAGGCAGATAATCTGTAGCTTCTTTCTTTCTTGGTTAGTGCCTTACCTGATGGAAGGGTTTAAGGCCGCTCATGGGTCTCTGACTTGGCTTTATATACTGTCAAGAAATATCTCTCTCCTTTACCGAAGCAAGGGGTAATTATACAATAGCAGGAAGAGTGAAACAAAGATGTTCATCAGTCTGACGTTCCTTGGGTAGTTAGCACAATTAATACCTTAATCACTGACTAATAAGGCTACTATTGCCTTGTCTATGTTGGTTATAAAATGTCTTTACAAAAAACACATATCTAATAAAAAACGAACAAACTTTGAAACTCTACTTTGTTTAAAGCAAAGACTGAAACACAAGAAAGATTTTCTTGTTCATGAGCTACTTGAAATGTTTCCCTTTTCTCGCAAGTTGGGTACCAGACTAACAATGCAAACTTCACATACTATCAAAACTTATTCATGTTTGTTTTCCTTTTTCGCAGAAAAAGGACCGCATTGAATTGAACATTATGATCCAATATCACAATACAGTATACAATACTCATCGCGCACAACTTCGACGGCACGGTTGGCGCAGTGGCTGAGCGATTGGACTGCTGCGCTGCGTGTCGCGGGTTCGATCCCCGCACGGAACAAATATTTGTATGGCCTACAGATAGCTGTTTCGGGTCTGGGTGTGTTTGTGCATGTGAGTTTAATGTTTGTGAACGCACCCACGATACAGGAGAAATTCCTAGTGTGGGGCAACGTTTTAAAAAAAAAAAAAAAAAAACTAATTGCACCCTCCAGGACTTTAATAAGGCAACAATAAAGCTGTTCAATTAGCTACTTACTCCTATTCGCTACGAAGTACAAGAACAAAGTCTGAGTCTTCATCGGTTTGAGAAGAAGAAAAAACGTACTCTTAGTAACCAGGCGCTTATGTATCATAGTTATGTTATTCAATGTGTTTTTATTTGAACTTTTCATTTTATTATCGTCCTGAAAATAATTGCTTCCTCTTAAACCTTTTTGTATATTAAACTTATATTTTTCCCAGTGCTGGGATAGTTTTTTTCATAGTGACAGGGAGCGAGTAGTTATCCAACACGCGAGCTTCGAGCGGGTTCGTGGATATCAATTTTGTATTGGGATTTTTGTTCTGGGACTTCGTTAAGATGACCAATTTATTATTTCCGATTTCTAACTTTGATCCATAACTGTGAACCTAAGGCATGCCGAAAATCCCTAACCTCCAATCCAGTTGCAATTTAATAAAAAATACTCAATACCGGCACAAAAATATTTGGCACTCAATAAATGAAAACTCGACAAGATAGTCCGATAACAATACCTACTGAAAATAAAAGCAGAATTTTTCACGCCGACTGTACAAGCAATTTTTGTGTAGGGAGGCAAAAAAAGTGTAGTGGATTACCGGATAAGAAATAATATAATTTTTCGTAACGTTTTCTATTCCAGCAGGCGCTTGCTATTGAAAAATGGGTGACGTTTGTTATTACTTTTGGGATGAACTGTACAAGATATGGAGGGAAATTCTGTAGAGACAGTACTGTTTTTCGTTTTGTTGGTTTGCGAGGTATATGTTAGTTTATAGGTTTTGCTTTAGGAGTTCAGGATAAGCCTCTGACTTGACTTTAAATGCTGTCGATAAAAAAATATCAAGATGTTTTCTTGTTCGGTTCCCTAAGGTTGTTTCCTTCAACGAATCAAGTGATGATATTTTGTAATGCGAAAAAAAAAAAAAGTTTTAGTACCTAAACGACCGAGCCTCTACTCAGGTGAAAATAGAGAATACTCAGACCTAGCTAGATCGATTTTCCGACCCCGTAAAGCTTATTTAATTAGATTGGATCTTTTATCGAAATCGTTGGAACCGTTTTCGGGATTAATAGTTGAAAAATGCTAGTTCGATCTGATTTGAATTAGATCTCAATAAAGTAATTTGCACCACTCACTGCACTCCGACCATTGCACCTACCAAAACCTAACGACCAGTGTAATATAGGGTCCCATAGACCGACTATCCGTAATCACGGATGATTGAAACCCAACAAAGGGGTTTAATCAGGTGGATACACTACAATAACCTTCAAATTACCTTTCAAAGATTCAGGCCGAAAAGGTAGCAAGAAGGATATAACCCTTCCTGGAGGTATAAAGCCTGAAATGACGAAGGTCAAATATATAATTTAACCTTATTCAGGATAGTTCACTAATATTACATAAGGTTCTTGGCAACATAGGGTTAACAATAATAATGATTTGAATTTGGAATATTTTGACGTTTACTGTTACTGTTAGTCTGTGCCATTCCACCGCTGGACAAACGCCTTTCCCTATGATTGTGTCCCTACGTTTCGATCCAGGGCCAATGTGGATCACTAATCGTTTTTTCGTCTCGTCTATTGGACGTTTACTTTTGTTTATTTGGAACAACCGTTAGGTTTAGGGCTTGTTTTACCAAATACGATTAAGTTCCCATTAGCCTACTTGGCAGATAATTTCATACAAATTCAAGAGGCACTTAGTGTTGAAATTTTGGTACCACTTGACATTCAATTTATTAGTCCGTTTTCGTGTTGAAAATATCTCGCGACACGTGAAAATTTACTAAATAATTGTAGCTCAAAGTATTAACAGCTAAATGAAACATGAAACCTTTCGGGAATGTTTCATTTGCGTAATTTGTTAAAAGACCCCTAAAAATTATAATTGAATTAGCGCTTGGTGTCCCACTGCTGGGCAAAAACCTCCTTCTAGACTTTCCCCAATTCGTGGCTGCACGCTGCCTTTTTCCTTCCTTCCTTCTTTAGTTGTATCCAGATGATAGATTAGAGCTCTCTAATCCATCTTTGCTTGCCTTCTTCTATGCCAATTTATTTTCTTTGGTGCTCATTCCGATGATATTTTTTTTTATTCTGATGATAATATAATTCTTCTCAGCGATCATCTGTCATTCAGCAAACGTGTTCCACATACACACATCATAATTTCACACATTGCTCCTATATTATAAGAATATTATATTTTAACAGTCCAGGCATGTTTCTCATTATTTTATTTCAGATTGACCTCATTCTGAACTTGAACGAAGGCCTCACCTAACTCATAAGCGAATAAAACAAGGTCATAATAAAATTCGAGTTAACCTATATAAAATACGTTAAATATACACAGACTAAAGCCACCTAAAATATGGCACCAATTCTACACGCGTCGTAAAAAGAGAATTCGAAAATAAATTTTAATTAATGCAAATCCTATAACCCGAATTCGAAATAAACGGGTCATTCTCAGTTGATACACAAATATTATTTAAAAGCTTCCATTTGTGACTACGTTCGCGTCAGAGACCCTCATACCATGAACCAAACAATCATACCTACCAATGACACTCGGCAATAGTTTTGTAGCGGCACTACAAAAAAAAAAAACAAAAACAGTGAAGAAAAACATCCTGAGGAAACCGGCATGTCGTAGAACCAAAACTTTGAAGACTTGTGATATCTACCAATCCGCACTGGACCCGCGTGGTAGATTATAACCCATTCCCTCTCAAAACGAGGAGGCCTAAGTCCCTGAAGTGGAAACATTATAATTATGCTGATGATGACTACAAAAATTACTGCAGCAACCAACTAAAAAATCTACTACAGCGCCATCTATGATACAAATGAAGAACTAACATAAAAATTCTAGATCGCGTTGTCAAAGTTATCATTAGAGAGATTATGTAATAGAGGGATCCAAGATAATTAAATTGTTTCTCTGGGACTTTGTCGAACTTAATTGGCATTATGCGCATTTTTGGTGGTCGCCTCTGTTGATTCTGGCCTTAAGTGTTACAATGGCTTAGGAACAGTGTGGAGGACTTGTCATAATACCCTATATTATATCTTTTTATCAGTGGAAGCACTCTGATTGGTTGGCAGTTTCATGAACAATTCGTTTACATCATATATGTAATTAAAATTATATAAGTAATTAAAATTTTTGATACTATACAATTATTTACCATGGGCATAACAAGATGTCATGACGAATTTGCAGCTGCTCCACTCGTTAAAAATATAACTCCGAATAGAACTCACGATTTCATTCACGTACAAACTTGAATCCCTCGTTTGACCCATTCATGAAAGGATCTTCAAAAAACCCTTTCTAAGTACACTTCACTACCCTCTATATTATACCGAATAGCGACAAAGTTTTTATGTTTATATTTTTCTTTATTGTCCGTGGAACACTTACTTTATGCAAATGTTATATAATATTTTGTTTTATACTCGATCAATTTGTATTTTGAGGATATAAAATGACATCGAAACATTATTTGATATTTCAAGTATACGCCATGTGCTTCATCATCATCATCTTTTTACTCTTCTTTTTCCCATTAATTGGGGTCAGCGCAATTTGTATTCTTCTCTTCCTTGTTAGACGTCACCGTGGCATTTATTCCTTTCTCTTTCTCACACAATCATCATTCTTTTCTTTGGCCTACCTCTCCCTCTCCGTCCATGAATATTTATATCCATCACTTTTTAATCACCTGCGTTTTATCATATTAATACGTCGCATGTAAATCTTCTTTCAAGTTTCGTGATCAAATTATATGTAACCCTGTTTAATTGAATGTCAAAATAAAGTAGGCAATACTTTACACCAACTGGGAATAACCCAATAAACGTCCGACGTCCATCCTGTTTTTATTCCATATTAAAGCCCTTGTGATGTGTATCCGAGCAAAAGCCAACCTTAAGCCTTAACAGGAAGGGATGTAATAAATCGAACGGGAGCGAAAAATATGCAGACTTGCGGAACTCAAAGCAGAGACCGTAATCCCAGCGGTCTTATTCGGATATCATCTAGGATAGAATGAATCTAGGTACAAAAGTACATTGAATAGATAGGGTACAGAAGGCTCTCTCTAATGAGTGAAAACAGGTGTACGCATACTTAGGCTGCGGTTCCACAAGAGATGTTTGAAAATGTGTTACTAGTTATTATTTGTTATGCACTTATAGAATCACGTCATTTACCTATCCCCGCACTCATTAAATGTCTAGAATTAAGTTCTTGAATAGAAACAAATTAGCTTCCTGCGACAGAAACCACCTTTTTTTTTTCGACGGGCGTCGGCCCTTGCGGGCCCCTTCCATATTGCTGACATCTCTTTGAGGCGCGCGTGGAACACGTACGCGCCGCCGACACGGTCTGTTGCCGTCATGACGACGGCCGGACGGCGAGCTAGCCCGTTACTCACCGTCCACAGGCCCGCGTCTACGGTGGGCGGAGGTCATCGCGTGACCCCCGACGCCCGGAGCGCCTTCCGCGGCGGCTGGGACGTTGAGAGGTTCTCTCCCTCTCTCGTTCCGCCACCTCCTTCGCTAGCATCACTGCTTCGCAGAAGGAGGCGACGGCGTCCCATTCCTCTTCGCCCCGGACCATGGCTTGCACCAGGGCCGGACGCGAGAGGTCGCCGCCGCCGATCACCCGACAGAAACCACCTTGACACGAGAACTACGTCCTCTTGTGTTACCTAATAGTAGGTATTTCTGTAGAACCGACCTTCTGCACTTTCTGTACAAAACTACGAAAGGTAATGACTCCCTTTATTCGGTGATTTGGGTTTTTGAATATTCAGACGTTTGATCTATTAGCCTTAGTTAGAGTTGATTTGATTTGGCTTGCCCTAATTGGCGATTGTACTCTTCTTTGTTTTATCGTGAGGATTATGGTTTATATTGTCTTCGGTCTGTTGTAATTGTGCCTTTGACCTTGTTTGTTGAGCTCGTATTCGTATGAATTTATAATCATGTGGGGCTTACAAATTGAAGGTCGACGTGAGCACCAGTGAACTCACAACGGTAGGTACTTTTTTTGTTATAAGGGTGGATTGAACAAATAAAATTAACCGCGATCAGCACCTCCGTGTAGCTGCCTCCGAGGTAGAGTGGATTAGGCGTTTACCTTGTGACCCGGTGGTCGTGGGTTCGATTCCCAAGGGAAGCATACTTTAGAGTTGTTTCCAGTTTGGTTAGGACATAGTAGGATTGAAAAACCTGATTGTCTGATAAAAAAGTTGAAATCAGGTCGTGGAGCTCCTGCGCACACTCTCCGAATTACATAAGTATGGTGAAGACCAAGAACTTGGCACTAAACTGTTTAAATTGTCTGATGGTTGCGATCATCAGATATTATTTTATCGCGTAATGGATTCAATATGTTAAATGTATTGAGAAAATAAATTAATTGTGTTTGAGGCAAACATGACTACCATGTAATACAAAACGATTGTATATCTTTTACTCACTTTCAGTGATCCTTATTAATGCGAATTTCGAGTAAATCGATCTTCGCTATGGCATGCCACTCAAATGTTCATGAACCGAATCCTAAAGTATATTTTTATACGAAAAACAAACAAAACCGAGGCCATCCACGTAATTTCTTGCCGATATCTCAAGATAAGCTCAGAATATGGTTGTTGGGTACTGCTGACAAAAAAAATGAATTCTGACAAAGTCTCGATTCAATTTCTGTATTCATTGGTGCAAAAATTTTCTTATTCCGATTCTCGTATCGGAAACTTATCGTTAGGTACGAAGTTGTATTTTTACAAGAGTTTTAACGGGCGCTTAGGATTGAACGTTTGTTGAATATTTCTAGGTCGTTTTCTTCGCTGATTTGTTGAAATATTGGAAATTGCTGAAGACACAATTTACGAGGGACTTCTTTTCTTGGAAGTTTTGTGTTCTGTAATGAGATTTAAGGTTTATATTTGACTGAATAATTTGAAGGTATTTCATTAAAGATTACATAGGATTATTAGCCCATTTCTGCATATAAGAAGATATTTCTTATCAACTACGCTTGCGTGTAAAACCTACATTGAATTAGCTCTTCGGGTTTTTTGTTGATTACTTACTTATGTTGTATCGAACTCTTCTGCATTATTAAAATATAATGTCGTTTACCACTCAACATGCAATAAAAATGTCAAAATTTTCTCGTTTCCTGTACCAGAAAATGTGAAATGCCCATGTATTTGATACATTCAAAGATTCTTCTGCAACTCAGTTTATCATTCCGTCTATGATGACAGACGCTACAGATCATGTTTTGAATATTGATATGTTGGATCAGATGAATCGCATTTCAATTCCCATTTGGGACTGAAAGGAAATTTCAGTACTGACGGTCTTTGTATGTATGAGCTTGTCAGCTACTGCAGTTATTTTATAATTCTGTGAGGAGCTCATGGCTAAAATAACAGCTGTTTGGGTTGATCTGCAAGTAAAGCCGCGTTTGCCTAGGTAGGATAAGTGACCTACATGCTGTTTCTTTTGTCTCTCGTAAAGCGTGGTAAGGCGTTGGTCTTGGCTGTCATTTGTAGATGTTTGTCAGTCGTTATTTATACACATTGACCCTCAACATGAATGATGTAACCGTAGTTTTTTGTATCAATATAATATTGATTTTAAAGAGTGTCCATGGAGTTTATTGCTCATTCTTCTCCATCGAGATCTACGCTTTGAGATGGCTTCGTGACTGTGACTGCAGCTTCGTTTTCTTTGTTTTTCTGACATTCAAAAGTGCCTGCAATGGTCTAATTGAAATAAGTGCTTTGAGTTTTGACTTTCAGTTGCGAAGAAACTGGCAAATTATGGAAACTGTCAAATTCACACAACTGCCCAATCCAATGAAACCGTCGAATCAACCAAAATGTCGAAACACAAAAAAATCGAGTCAGGAAAACTGTCCCAAGTATTATGCGGGCTCAATTAAACAACTATAGCTACTGTATCAAAAGCTGTACACAAATCCAAAAACGCCTCACCATTATTACCGAACGCATCTACAAAATCCACTTCACCTTAATAAACTCTTCCATTACCCTTATAGATTTCAGCACTATCCATTAGCCATATGATACGGTCTACCGTGAGAGTACAATGTATGATTCTCATCTCATCGGCAACTTAATTGTGTGGGAGTGGAGATATGGATATCATTTGAACATACTTTTTGCTTATGATGTGGAGAGTTTTGCTTTGAAAGACGTATTAGTAACATCGATATATTAGTAACATCACAATACTGATTATACTTGTTACAAACCTGTGTTTGTAGTAAAATTGGATTTTAAGTTTTTGAAGTCAACAATGAAGACTTTGTAAATCAAGCCAAATATCTCTAAGTCAGGTGATTTCAGTCAAACTGTTAACTCTTAACATTTTATCACTTCTTTTCCTTTTTATTTCAATTGATCGTCCTCCTGTCTTAATTAAATTTATAATAATTATTTAGCCCTTTTTTACTCCTACGCGCTAGTCAGTATTCGAAAAATTGGCAGTTACTTCATCTTAGGGCCACAGCACACATTCTACTTTTAGCATCAGTGATCGGTAATTTGATGATGTTTGATGATGATGATGATCGGTAATTTTACGGTTTTTTAAATGCTAAAAAAGCACAGGTGCAGTCACAAAATCGCCGATCGCTGATGCTAAAACTATCGTGTCTGATATGGCCCCTAGACAAAAATAGGATATTTCCCAAATTAAGAAAATGACTAATTACTTATAATAGTTATAATTATATTCCTGTCAGTACAAACAACTAATATCAAAAACTCTTACAAAAGAAAGACACAACTTGTCACAACTCTTGTCACCGTTTATTAGCACGGAAGGTAGTACCCAACGGTAACATTTTGACAGTAATTACACACAACTTTCCTCAACAAGCGACAAACTAGAAACATACTAGAATAGATGGCATATTAAAAAGTTTAGATCTATTAAAAACGAACAAGGTTATTTGACACATTATCACTGAAGTTGACGAAAGTTGACGAAAGTTCCCGAAACTTGCCGAGTGACAGGGACAAGAATTAAAGTTTAATTTAGTGAAAAATTTCCTAGAATCTGGGTATTCCTTTTGCTTTGAACGAACAAAGTGTGCTATTAAGAGTTGATGAAGTTCCCCGAATGGTGTACGTGTTTGAGCTGGGGGAGGTAAACGGTGAGAATATCAAAACCGTAACATGAAACTTTAAAGTTTTTAAAACACTATTTGATACAAGCACAGCTTATATAGTGGATGAAGACAGTATTTGGTCTGATTTGAGTCAAGGGAGAGGACAACCAAGGAAACGATGAATGAATTGTGTGAGGAGTGATATAAATGAAAGAGGAGGAAATGAATCCATGACAGATGACAAAGGAGAATGTAAGAAAACCATGTCTTGCGCCGACCCAAAGTAACATGGGACAAGGACAAGATAATGATGAAGAAAGTATTTGGGCTGATTTTTTACTATCAAGCTAAGCCAATAGCAGCAATTCAGTTATGATATTATAGAATAGTACTGAAGAAAATGACGTGAGAAAAGTTTTGAGTAACAATTTGGATGGGTATAAAAGTAGAGAAAAACTAACTAAAAGATGGATAGACTGTGTAAAGAATAATAATGGCAAACAAGGAGGAATCTAATGAGACATTCGATGATGAGTAACAGAGAAATAAGGAAAAGACATGACCTCCAAGGAATTGGGATCAGAGCAAGAGAGTGATGATGATAAGATAGTACTGTAAGTGTTAACAAATATGTATGCCAATAATAATTACTGAACAAGACAAATATGTTATTCTAACAAAAGTTGGAAGAATTCCCATACCAGTCTTTACCCATACCGAATCATAAAACTATCAAAACGGAGCCAATAGCACCTATTTTCGCCACACTAACCAACCTTTCAGTAAACATGAACAAGGTAATATGAAGAAAGATATAAAAGGAAAAATATATGTACATATTTTATTTTACGGTAGAATAAATAACCATAAAGAATATGTAAGTTCGTCTAGACAAGTTTTACCTTCAAGGACTAGGAATAACACTACAAAAAAGATCATGCGGATCATAGAGAGAGAATTATTATCATTTGCCTATCCTTTGCCAAGTAAGTTGGGGTCGGCTGCCAGTCTAACCGGATGCAGCTGAATACCTTTTTTATTTTACAAGGAACAACTGGCTCCATACTGTGTAATACTGGTAAGACTGGTCGTTAAACTTTCAAGTCACTGACTACCTGTAAACGACTGTCAGAGATCTACAAATAACACCCGAAACCACAGCTTATGGTGCTTTCCGAAGCACGGAGAAAACTCGGGATGTAATGGGTAGCGCGACAAGCGTGGTTTAGCCTCAAGATTGATTTGCGCGGCTAGTTTTGAGCATCATATCATCATAGAGGGAGAATATTGGCATGAATTTAGTTTGAAGCACGTAATCCAATTATTCCTACGCTTAGCGGAAATATCAATGTATTAGTGGACATGTAATCATAGAGCTGAACCGGCTAACCGGCTATGATCAAACAATAGGGCTGGTTTTAATGGATGTGCCGGCGAATTCGTAGTACGAATATCATCATTCTCTTTAGTATTAGTATCATGTGAAATCGGTACAAATTGTGTAACTCAGTTTGCTCGAGTGCTCATGTTAGTCATTTCTTTGTAAATGAAAAATAATTAAAGTTCAAAATGAGAGCGTGATTACAGAAAATATAAAAGCGTCGAGCTCTTAAACCTAAATTTATTTTCTTTCTAGCGTTGAAATGATTAAAAATTTTATGAAACACTAATACATTTTTCTAAGAAGCCACAGTAATATAAATAGCAACAAAGACTGACGATCAAAAAAAAGAAAAGTCTTAAAGTATTTTTAGTACCACCAAAAATAAAACTCTAGTCCAAGTTGACGTCAATACATCGACAATTCCTCTTAACTTTGACGACATGATAACCTTGACCTTTTACCGAAAAAGAGCAACTTAACAGACAAAGCGACCGCCCGTAACATTAGCAATTCAACAAGTCAAAATTCGTGACTTATTTAAAAGTCTGAGAGCCAAGCGAGGAACACCACTCGTTTTATTTATTTACTTTGAGTTGGCTCTGACGTACACGTACGACTTACGACACTTTTGTCGCATCAGAGTGACAGCTGATTAGTATAAAACCCTTGCTTTTTTCAAGTTTATATGTATGTTTGTTTAAGTCAAATCTTGCAACTGAAAAATAAAACAGTTATCCCCGACCGATGGAGGTGAAATTTTTCATACACGTTTAGGCTGCTTGTCCTCTGAAGCTGAGCGAGGCTGCAGAGTGGAGACACGGAGAAAAATAGGATTGCACACTGGAACAGAGGGCAGATTTTATGCAGTCCTATTGGCCAATATACGTATTTTCGTGTACTCCGCAGCCTCATTCCGCTTCAGTGGACATTCAGCCTTAGTGACGTCTTTCTAAATCTAAATCCCTGAATTCCTATAAAATTTTAGCTTTAAATAGCACTACAATGTAAGCTGTGCATGTCATACAAAAAAATATATTTCATGTTTCATTGACAGTTACTTTTTCCGATTCATTGATTTATATTTTCTCATTTCTTATGATTCTGATTGCGTTGGAATTTTCGCGCTCGTGTGATTCTGAAGTCAATGCCAATGATGTCGAATGAAGAAAATGAGTAAGGACAGTGCAAGTCAAATAGTATCGGATCTGACTTGACGGTTGTGGTTTTTAATAATATATATTACGTATGTGTTTGAAACTATAATACTCGTAGTAGGTAATAGTAATGAACTATTTATTTTATCACTTCAAGTAACGAAAAAAAACATAATTAGTGAGATTTTGCTAGTTAATAGGCGTGTCGACTTAGAAATAGGACGCAAAGTGATAATCATTATTGATAATAACAAGTGACCTATAAACTTAAACTATGTATAATTCATAAACTTCTCGCGTATACGAACGCGATTTTCCGCTTTCACGCGAATCCTTACTAATGAATGTCTTACTAAAAACAAAAATCCACTTAGTCTACTTCAAAAATATGAATCCTACGCAATCCCTAGCTTACCTAGGCATAGTACGGTACTCAAAGGCTGACCTACACATTCAATTATTCATAATCCTACCCTGATTTACCGATATATTACCTATATAATCTCACAATTCCTCCAATAAGAACCCCGGATTTATAAGTTCAGGTTTTGGCAATGTAAAACCTCCGTAAGATTGCTCATATTTTGGACCTTCCAATACGTGACCGATTTTGGAAGGCTTGTGTAAATTCAAGTGAGCGTGTATTAGGGGCTTTAGCTGCGAGTATGTTTATCGTTTGTAAATATGAAGTGATCGTTAATAGGATGGATTTAAAGGGTATTTTCCTAGAATTTAGGTCGGGAAGGCTTGCCTATATGAAGTGAAAGTTTGTCCAAGCCTTGACCTTGGATTCTGACCGTGTATTATAACGTGGGGTATAATCGACCCATCTCGGATACAATGCGAGTGTGGAGACCCTACACAGGATATTCCACACCTCTACTCTTGGCCATCTTGCACAACAACCTGCAGGGTCCGGGACTTCCTGCGGGTGGCAAACTTAGGGCTGAGATGTCACCCGACTAGCCAGGCCCAAAGAAGTGGCACGCAGTGGACTCTGTGCGCTTAGATAGAGAACGTGCGGTCATCGGCCGCACTTGGTGATGAGGCTCGCCGGGAAAGGTGGGCTGATATCAGTCGGGGATGCGCGCGAATGTACTTGTATCTCCCGGCCCCCGACACATAGTATTAGTAGGAACAGAGGGTTTTTAGTCGGTTAGAGTTCGACATAACCCCCACTCGCCCCAGGCGTATTATATCCATGAGGACTTTCATTAAAAAAAAAAAGGTTCCAGGACTTGAATGAAGCAAGAGCTGTCCAGGCTGCTACGCATTTGTCGGACACAATCTGAGTCATCTATTTGAGGAGCAGTAAAATAGTGTGGTAGGTATTGCTCTGTTGTAAAATGTGTTTGGCTTAAAACTCAGCTGATTCAACGAAAAAATTCAACGGGGTCTAGAATTATACAACAAAAGACAAAACTCTATTCTATTCGGACTCTTATCTAGAAGTTTTTTTTTCACTTACGCTTGTCTAGCTACTAATCCGTTAGACAGACAAGTCTTCTGAAATACTGTCACAAACATAATATGTGTACACTGGTCAGTGGCACTTATATGTACTCACCAAGCCACATTTAATACTGATTTTCTCCAACTGTATTAATTAACGGTTCACGTATAATATTTTCTAAGCCCTACTGTTACGATTAAGTATTATCTCAGAGTAACACCTACAATTATTTCAAAATTGTATTTGAAATATGATAGCGTATAAGCATAATAAATTATACATTGTGACTGAGTGGTGTCCAAGCATTGAATAGAGAAGTGTTCGTCCGGCCGGTGGCGAGATGGGCAGACGACATTGTTACCATCGCGGGTATATCCGGAATGAGGTTGGAACAAGAGCGTGGAGCTTGGCACAATAACGTGGAGCTTGGTACAAAAAAGGTGGAGCTTGGCACAATGACGTGGAGCTTGGCACAAAAAAATGGAGCATGGCACCATCAAAGAGAGGCCTGTACCCAGCAGTGGATGATGATGATGATACATTTATCATTATTTGGTATATTACATCTGTGCTCGTGATTGTACTTCTGTACCTACAAAAGCTACCTGTCCGTTATTTAATCTTTTATGTCCATTATTTTACCTGAAAGATATCGCTTTGAGGGATTTATAAACCGCACACTACTTAAACATTTTATCCTGCCTAAATGTATTTGCTGAACGTACAAAGTATAATAAAAATTAGTACTCTAACTTGACGTTGTACAGAAATAATAAATTACAATCATCTTTTATTAAAACGGGCACCTGGTCTACAGGTTTAAAGCAAAATTTTCTGCCTCCGAACGAAATGTCTGGTGTAACGGAAAGCATGTACGAGTAAGCAATTATATTTTAATTTGTGCGTGTCTTGTCACTGAAAATTGTGAATTATTTATATATATACAAAGTTGGAAACAGATTATTTTTGTTAACAATCCTCATTAAAATTATTTTGAATTTTCGGTGCTTGTTTCTCATTTGCGTGGTACAAACTGTGCCTGTTAAAAGTTGGAATTAAAACATAATACCTGCTGGCATTGAGATTCATCCTTTTAGTGAATCGTGCTTGTTAATAACTTGTAAAACAATTTTCAAAAATGTGCATTCCCAAATACGAAAATAGTATTACAACATGCCTGTTATCCACATAGGCAGGCGGGTTAGGCAGATGTCTACTAGTGGTTCACCCACATTTCAACAGTTACGATGGTGTTTTATATAATAGGGGGCGAACTTATTGCCATCAATCGGGCAAAAATCAAGACTCCATAAGTGCTACTGAAAAACTCAGGGTGAAGAAACCTCGTATCAACGTCGCGCGATAGTTGAATCGCCTCATGCTCATCAGTACCGCTTGTTAACACTCGAACAGAAATCCGTAGTTCTTCCGATTTCTGACATTGTGTACTCATCTAATTAATTATTGGTTTTTTTCTTAGCTCATAGATCTAAGGCCACACGGCGTATTTTCTACGGCGTCGTAGATGCTGATTTTTGTGTTTTTACAGATACAAACACGCATGTAAACTAGTTGAAAAGTAGTTGCAAGCGCGTAGGCGCGCGTTTCGCGATCCCCCCGTGTTACAAAGTCGCGTTCAAATCTCTTTTGAAGCGCGTATACGCACTTTATCTACGCGTCGTCTGTGCGTTTAAAATACGCCGTGTGCTAAGGGTCTAAAACCTACACAATTTCTCACCGCACAGACTCAAACAACTATGTTAATAAGCTCCAACGCTATCTCAATTCGAGCACAAAACTGAACTTTTCTCGACATCAAAAATATCACAAAATGACGAGAACCCAGTCCTGTTCTAATTTTAATAAACCTCTGAATTTCAAGCGCTCTGTATAAGCCTTCAATGATAAATATGTATGAGGCAAGGAACAACACGGTACGAACTCGACAGCTCTGATACTAGACGTGAAGAATGTAATATCTAGTCCAGTGATGTTATGGAGCTCTGTAACCGTAACTCAAACTATCGGATATCCAAAAAAACCAAAACCGGTAAAAAAGTTTCTGATAATGGTGGAGTCTAAAATTGTACCTACCTAAGCACAAGTGGCTATCATAATAAGTATTTAATAGAGTGATTGAAATGATATTAGAGACTAGAAATAAAATTCAAATCTTGCTATTTGTATTTTACTTTTATAATTTTAAAACTTTAATATCCGTAACCGAAATTATTCTAAACTACCGGATATTCCGAAATAATTTCATATTCACAGCCAAAGTCGGAATAATATTATTCGTTTACCCATATCCGTATCCAGATCCGAAATTTTATATCCTTAACATCCCTAATCTAGTCTAGCCGCGTTTCCTAAAATACTGCTCGGGTGTCTACCCATTAAATATTCGATAGATGCTAATATTAATTGTCTGGAATCCCGTAATAGACGGAAACTGACTGAATTGATTAACCTTTGAAATTAAATAATAATTATACAGGCTGTCGTTTTGTATCTTCGTCAAATGCAAGGAGGATACTATACTATTGATTCTGCACCCAAATCAATAATAAAAAAAATAGGATTTTTTTACCTGAACGTAAATCGTTAATTAATGTGAACCACCCATGAAATTTTTTCAGTGTAACCAGATTACATTAAGTTCCATTGTTCAAGCAGATCCTTCAAAGAGGAAAAAACCTTGCACTTTGTGTGAAAATAAATAAAGTTATTGAAATATTGTTGATTTACAAAGCACAATCAAAAATCGACTGTATCTTATTTGCCTTTTGAACTTAAAGTTACTGAAAAATGTAATATCATTTCATCGAACAGCGACACCCCTTTCCCTTGTACATAAAGTCGATTTTATTCAGTCAATTTCAGTATTACTTCCACTCCATCCGACTTCAAATATGCGACATTGCATTTCCTGAATCGGCTGCTCTTCAGTTCAATTTGTGTCAAAATTGGGAACGCTTATAACCAATGTAGACTTTCGTGAAAATGTATAGGTTTCTCCAAAGATGTGGTTCGTAGTTACTAATTGCAATCAGGGTTTCAGTCGTGATTGGACGGCAAGAAGTGTATTGACAGGTTTCTCCATTATGCAAATGAATGGACCCATTGATTGCTGTGTAAATTAATTGACTTTGTGCGAAGCTATAAGGTCATAATATGAGAGAGAAATGAGCAGAGATGGTAATTTTGTTATTAAAATAAATATATCCATACGATGAATAATAATTGAAGTATGCAATAATGAAGTAATAATAAATAATGAAATGGAAATCATTTATGCAATAAACTCAGAGAAGAAATTATGTTGTACAAAGAGGAGTTATTTTTCTATATGATTGTGACTATACAAGTATTCGTAAACTTATCCCTTTTTCTCATGGGAGGAAGCCAGAAACTACAAAATGCAACTTGGCATGATCCTAAAATACTCTTTTGACTTCGTTCACACCCAAACATTTGGTCATACAGGTCAAATGGGTAGTAACAGTACTTGATTTTTCTGAAGAACGTTACCAATAAGGTCAGTGGCTGTCTTTCCAGAGCGTCTCTTTCTGGCGTTTTCAATCATGGCACAACCGGTCGCTTTTCATGCTTTATTCACTCAACATGACCAAACAATCTAAGCACACTCTTTCAAATTCCCACCGTGTCTAGTGTCTAGTTAAAATCGAGATTTTAATCTCAAATGTATTCAACTTTTAAAACTTGATTTGCCCAGAAAACTAAACACGCCAGAATTCCATCTCTCTTAATCAACTATTTCAAATTTAGTACTGTCCAAATTAAAACTACAGCTGAATGCACTTTCGTAGCAAACTCTGCATGCATTATAGTGATGAAATTTGGCTCGGCATCGTCAAACAAGTCATAATAAGATCTTCTGAGGCAACTTCGCCAAGATTCCGCGATTTTATTTGAGTTATGTTTTAGATTGCATATTTTGTGTTCTTAGCTCCGTTTGAGTTATGTAGATAGTTTTTGGTTGTACATTAATTTCTGAGCTGGTGTAACTTTGTGGTTTTAAGTGTATTGGTTTTCTAGAGTGAGTGCAGTGGAAAGAGATGGAAAAGACAGCTTTAATTTTAAGTACAAATAAAACTTTATGGTTAAGAAATCATCAAGGCCAGTAGGATTTGAAGCCAGGACCAGCAGGATACACAATAAAATTAAAATATGATTAGACTGTAATGAACCACCGGATCTCTCCAATGTTATGCTCTGCTATTCATGCCATAATTTTAATGGATTATTCCAAGATTTAGACTTCCAAAATATTACGTCAAGAAACGATGAATAGATTGTGTGAAGGATGATATGACTAGAAAGAAAGTGATTGCTGAGCTGACCAGTTATAGAGAAATATGGAAGAAGAAGACATGCTACGCCGACACCAAATAAATTAGGATTAGAGCAGGAGAATGTGGATGAGTATATAACGTCAAGAAGATAATCATCAAAAGGAGTCAAATTATGATAAAGATGGTAACATAAAACTCCTAGCTATAATCCAAAATGGGAGACGTCCAAAAGAACCCTATCGCGATCAATCGAGACATGTAAGTAAAGATGGTGAAATCAGATGACTCCAATCCGAACGTGCCATGAATTTATTATGAAAATCGTGGCTTTCCTCAATATGTCTCACTTTGCTCTTTGGCTGGTAATCATTTTATCTTTTCCTCTTACTAACTTGCACGTATAAAATGTTAAAAGATTTTGGGACTGTTTTAAAGATTTCAAGCATGTAATTCCTTCATTCGTTGTTTTTTTTTACATCGTTTACATTTATAAATATTCTTTAAAAATATATAATTATTATTACCTTGTCCCAAATATGTTGAGGTCGGCTTCGAGTCCTACCAGACACAACTGAATACCAGTATTTTACAAGTAGCGGCTATCTATCTGACCTTTACAACCAAGTTAGTACTGGTTAACACATTCTTAAAAATTCGTATAAAAAAAAATGTTGTGTCGTAAGCAGGATCCAAGATACCGGCGATAAGGGCTCTAAAGACAAAGTCCATTATGGGCACGAGATATACCTAATCATAATTATTCTCCTGCTCTTATCGCAATTAATTTGGGGTCGGCACAACACGTACCTATAATGTACCTACCTACCTTTTTCTTCTTAAAGATTGGAAAGACGAAAAATAATTGAGACTTTGAGTAACCTTATAGTATGTTACTACAAGAAGGTCAGTTAACACACAATGATATTATAGGTCTAAGGCAAAGAAAGGTTTAAGATCGAATCCTATTATCCTAAAAACAGACCCAAAAATAAAGATGAAAAAGGATTCATCTTTTACGCAGCTGTGTTAAAATATATTCTCATATTTAAAACACACTTCGCAAAGAATAACCTACCTGCAATATTTACTCTCATACCTGATACAAAAACAACATCTTTTGTTGTATTTATTGAGCCAAACAACTCGTCTACGTTTCCACGGATGACGCAAGGTTCTTTGTTAAAGAAAAACAATCGCGATACGGCGGAACACCGTCAATTTGTTTGTTTCACTGTGATGTGTGTTGCGTGTCACCGAGATTAGGTATGAATGAGGCAAGCTAAAGAGTATGCGGTAAAAGTAAAGTAGAATAATTCTTATTTGTAGGACAATACACAAAATGATAAAACAGATGATGAGATTGAGAGAATACTACAATCATACAGACGATAGTAAATGAATGTCATCATCATCATCATCATCATTTCAGCCAAAAGACGTCCACTGCTGGACATAGGCCTCCCCCAGGCGTCGCCACATTGACCGGTCCCGTGCGTCTCTCATCCAGCGGGTTCCAAATGAATGTATATTTAATAAAATATTAAGACCAATTTACATCTAGCACCCACATTTTTGTTTACCCGACTTCGGCGAAGCCCAAAAGTAAGGTTATTAAATTATTGTATTGTCATCGGTCCTTGATAAGGTTTTGAAGTGGGTGGAAATTGCGTTCAAAGATTCTGTTACATAGATGGAATGAAAATGAGATAGTCCACTTTACACTTTCATTGACCGATGGTTAACACAACGCAACACTTAAATCTGTCGTAATTATCTGGTAACTATTAGCTTAAAACCATTTATAACTGCGGTACTCACAGATATTTAATGATTACTGAAGACAAAGCCGTCACTTAGTAAAGATTTGACATACTTTTGTATGACAAAACTGTCAAAACCTTTACTAAGTGATGGCCTAAGTAATCATTAACACTCTCTGAGTGCGTTAGTAGCTTATTTAGTTGTGTAGCTTTGATGAATTTAACCGTTTGTATGTCGTTTCATTCTCAATATCACCAGTTCCCATATTAAATTTCGACATGTTGCTCGAAAACAGCCAAGTATGAATAATTCTAATCCCTTTTAAACTTGAAGCCAGTTTCCCTTCTCTCTGTATCTTCATAGCTTGACTTATAAATACTTTAAAGCGAGAACTCGGAGACAAATTGAGTTGGGGATGTAATCCGGCCGCTCTAAGGAGCAGGTAGCACATTAAGTCAGAATGCCGGGTATCTGCTACATGACTAATTGTAGACTTTCGTTCTACAGGATTAGGAGAGTAACCTGATAAATTATTATGTGATGATGTAATTCGATGATGTGTGGAAGGTAATGATGTTGTTGAATCATGTTGTCCACTGTATCACTGTGTTATTTGGGACTGTAATTAATGACTACTTTTGTTAACTTGGGTCTTACCTGTCACAACAAATGTACCTATGTATAAATCAATAAAATAAATTAATTATTATTTATTTATTTATTTATGCACACACAAAATACAGAAAAGGATAAAAACATAACAAATAGAAGAGCACAAAGGTACTGCTTATTTCAAAAGAAATTTCTTCCAGCAGACCTGCGAGAGGATAGTTGGATAAGAAATGAAAAAAAAATGAATGAATGAATGAAATTAATGTTGGGTGCTGGAAAAATTTACTTGTTATTTAAGTCTGCTTCCTTGGTATAGTGGTTTCAATCGCGACTGGCGGCGCATGATGTCCTGAGTTTGATTTCTCAGTCGTGCAAATTGTTATTAAGTTTTTCCATCAGGAATTTCTCAGTAACAGCCAAGGTGTCTAGATTTATGCCCTTGGTCCCGGCTGTAATAGTAGATCTATGATAATCGTTCCAGGTAGTCGGTAACCCGAAAATCTGAAAAGTTGTCTTACCAAGGGGTACCGTATTACCACACAAAACGGTGGAGTTCAGACAGACAGTCTGTCCATGTAGAGTACTGATATTCCGCTGGATCAGTTAAAGTTATAAGCCAACTTCAACATTAACCCAATAAAGATATTATATTCGACTATCTAATTACTGAATTACTCACTGTCTTCGATCGTTTTGATGTCTTTCATCATCATCATCATCATCGGCCTATATTGTTCCCACTGCAGGGACTCAGGCCTCCTCTCTACGAGAAGGATGGGCTATAATCCACCACGCGGGCCCAGTGAGGATTGGTAGATGTCACATGTCTTCGAATTTTTGGTTCTATGACATGCCGGTTTCCTCACGATGATTTCCTTCACCGTTTTGAGAGAAGTGGTGATGAAATAAATTACACAAAGTAATGCGCCTGACTGGGTTCGAACCCACAACTCACTGTTCGTAAGTCGGGGCCGCCACCACTGGGCCACCACTGATGTCTTTACTACAACATATTACACTAACTTCGCTGAGAAATCAATAAACTTGTCCCAACTTTAAATTATTCGATATAATTTACGAAATTGCAAACTTTACCCAAGTTTCAATGGAATTGGTGATTTAAGTTTTGTAAAAACTTTGTTCAAACACCTACGTGACAGTTTTCAATGAGTATCTTGTCGAAAATTTATACTCCAGTCACCAATTTTTACCAACTTTGAATCATGATAAAAATTGGGTCTATTTTTTTAAACGCCTGTATTCCCGATGGTCTGTATAGAGTTGTATTTTGGCCGTCCTTTGTTTTTACGGGTGAATATATTACCATTAACCAGGGACACATTTTTACACCTTGTACCCGTAGGTATTGCTTTAAACTTAAGTAGCTTTTCAATAGTTCTTCGTACGATTGATACACCAACAAACCACTATTATAACAGTAAAATGACGAAAATACAATAATCTTATTTCTCTTATTTTTACTGTTTGTGACATGTAGGTAATTTGTTGTGTAATTAATATCTTATTTTTTTACATCTCAAACAGGTTTTGCGTAGTTCTAACCAGATTGAAAGATCGATTGACTTGATTTATTTTATGTTTCAAAGAAAGAGGATCAATCATTAAAAAATATGACCGTTTAGATTATTTTACTTGCTGCTTTTGCAAAATTAAAACCATCGTTTAATTAAATTGGTACATGCCATTTAAAATTAACCTCTTCAAAGATTAACACTACCAATTTCATCTACAAAGTACACGTATGAATAATAAAGTACACACAAAGTACTGCAAAACCGTTAATCATACGAAAATATTCCCAAAGGCGAAGATTCTTCAATAGAAACTTGTCTGTTGTAGTTTATATACAAAATGATGTATTGGTAAGACTGTTCCGGTTCGACTTTGACTTTCATTTGCCACTCCATCATCGACCTACATGCGAAGGTAAAAAGGACTTTTTGGGATGGTGCAAGTGATAGGAGATTTAGAGGATTATAAAAATAATAATATTTTTGGGATTTACTATAGGACATGTAAATGTGATGGCTTTCTCGTTAACTGGCGGGAAGAGGTGCAACAACGAGGAAATTGGAAGGAATGCGGGGAGGCCTTTGCTCAGGAGTGGGAAAGATTAGGCTAACTAAAAAAAAATGTGATGGGGAGGAATGAGAGAAACATCGAAAGTTTTGAGTATGAATTCTTCTCTGTCGTCACACTCTTGGCAGAGTGGTCGTGGTCGTCATGACAGGGGTGGTGGCAAGCTTAACAATTCGACGCCATTCCTCTCGTACTGTTGCTTGCTTCGTGCATTCGTGGAGCGGACCATTTAGTGCATTGTTGATTTGGTCGGTCCAGCGCATTGGTGATCTACCGCGCGCCCTCGTGCCCTCGGTTTTGCTCTGGACCACGAGTCGCTCCACAGACGTGTCCTCTCGACGTGTAATATGTCCAAAGAAAGTGAGAATACGGCCATGAACGATGGAAGAAGTATGAATAAAGATGTGTATAAAAGTAGAGGAAGAGCAAAGAAACGTTGGATGGACTGTGTAAAGCATGATATGGTAAGATTGTTAGTGTTCAATGAGATGACGAGAAGAAGAGACGAATTGAAGAAGAAGACAAGCTGCACCAACCCAAAATGAAGTGGGTTAAGGCCAAGATAACGTTTAGGAATAAGATAGGTATAACGACATAATAGTATATCTTGCTGCTATAGACTTTACACTATTTATTTGCAATACCGCAGCTAAAACACTAAGACGTGGCGAGACACGACTGTTTCACACTTTTCTAATCTCATTATCAACAAAAGCCACAAAAAGCCGTATAAAATAAAGTGAGAAATTATTTGAAGGCTGTCCCGTATTATTTTCAAGAAACTTATTACTCGAAGACTATAAAAATTTTCAGATAATACATTGGGTATTTTCGGATATCCCTGGACATGAAAGGATGTTTTTTAATTTAACCATATGGACCACCTCGCATATAGGCTTAAGAGCTATCATAATCATTCTCCTGCCCTTATCCCAACTGATTTAGGATGTCTTCTTCTTCCATACTTGTCATCTCAGTAGTCACCTCCTTTCTAATAATATCACCATTCACATAGTCAATCCATCGTTTTTTGGTGGTCTTCTACTCTTATAGCCATCTACATTCATCATCATCATCATCATATCAGCCCGGAATCACCCACTGCTGAGTATAGGCCTCACCTTTTTTCTGCCACACTTCCCGGTTCTGTGCGTACCTCATCCACGTGTTTCCGGCGACTTTGACGATATCGTCAACCCAACGAGCTTTAGGACGACCCTGGTTTCTTTGGCCTAACCTTGGCCACCACTCGGTCAAAGCCTTGCTCCATCGGCCATCTTCGCGTCTAGCCAGATGTCCTGCCCACGTCCACTTGATTACTTACATCATACCCAACAAATATTTTCCTCACTACATTTTCCTCATTACTTCTCATCACATTAGTCAATGTATGAAAACAATTTATTTCTTCTTTAAAATCAAGGAGCAACACTGTGATACAGAATTTCGAACCAAGTGTAGCAAGTAAAGTCAATTCCGCTGAATCTGCATAACTAACTTGTACCATACCTACGAGTACGTCCATGTCTCTCTGGTCTAATCAAATAGCCCGAGGCGGGCGTATTTTAGTAGGATTGTTATTTATTTCCAAAGGTTGTGCTGTTCCTTTTTCATAGTCTTCTGTGATATTATTATTATATTTATTTGTGTTAAAAATTTATTTTTCTGGTTTCTATAGAATTATGGCTTCGTAAAGAAATCAAATATTTTGTGGCTACAATACACACGAGTCTTTTTACTCAACGTCCCGAATGATAATGCGTAATAATATTAGTACAGGCTCAGTGACTAGTCGTCTGTTTTTATGCGCAGATCTCATCGTAAAGAATATTTTTACGAAGCGAGGTCATTTTATAGTGGAAATGTGTAGCGTGGTTTTGTTAATGAATAAAATGAAAAAGAAAGGGGAAGCAAATAATTGTAAATGTGCAATTTAGTAACTACACTGTATCTTAATAAGTCTCAAAGTCCTCAAAACTACAACAAAGCATTTCCCATCACTTACTAACACTAGGAACGGCAAATAACCTACTCGAAGCACGAAACACATCACCTTTTACATTGTCTCCTATAAAACGTCCATTCTCTCTGAAAATCTCGACGACTCAATCCCGTTTTATGTTGACTTTACACCGAACTCCGGCAAAGTTCGTCTTAAGTCCGTTTAGTACGTACATAAGTATAAGTTATGTATGCTCATGGAACGGCCCTAATAAATTGTAAGCGGATTCCGCGAGTATAATGCGTGTAAGCTCATTAAGAGATTATTCAGCTGTGTTTACGCATTTGTTTAGATCGCTATGTAGTATGTGCGTGTTCGATTTTGAATGTTGCTTAATTGAGTGATTTAAGCCGGTTTTCGGGGTATAGAATTCTGAATTTAAAGGGTGGAATATTTGATTTTCAAGTACCTACGCGTATGTTGTACCTCTAGTAAGTACTCAGAGGAGCTCGTTGCTAGTTAATAACACCCACAAATCAATTTTCATATCAAACCGCGCTGGCCTAGGTTGGTCCCGGCTATCATTTGTAGGTCTTCGATAGTCGTAATCAGGTAGTAAAATGCTCGTTAGTCTGACAACCAGTTTTACCAAGGAGTATTTTAATAACCAGAACTAACTTCGTTGTGGAGGTCAGATAGGCAGTCGCTCCATGTAAAATACTGAAATTAAGCCGTCCCCAATGTATTTGGGAATAGGCTAGGTAGATGATGATGCGTAGGTGGTACCTCTGCATCAACAATCCTTAAAGAAAATATTTTAGTTCTTACGCCCACAGAAAACACAATGTAGGACGTAAGCTTTATTGGAATAAAACAAGAAAATGATAAGAAACTGCCATCCGGGAAAGATAAATCGGGAATATGACTCCATTTCCTCAAGTCCCGAAAAAATCAAAAGACGATAACATCGTTGATCGAAAACGAGAAACATTTTTCGATTACCCGCAACCCTACCTAAGCTAAGCAGATTATTAAAATGTCAGGAGTCCTAAAAGATCCAAAGAATTATAGTTGCCTTGGTAACCTAAAAAAGATTTAAGACCCGTACATAATTGACTTATAAATCTTCAGAAGACCGTAAAAGTCTCGTAGGGAAAGGGTTCTGGTTCTTAAGAGGTAGGGGTTGTAATAAAGGCAGGACTAGAAGGCATTATTGTAAACTTAAACCTTAAGTAACATGTTTCCGGAGGGTTTGTAATCACATCAAATCCCGGAGGAATCAATTAAACTAAGTACTTTGTTGTTTCAATGGTGAAACTGTTAGTGGTATGGTGGTATGCCAACAATGATTTGTGTAGGAGTATTACTAGGTAGTTCTTGATTTACAGCATTTAAACTATCAAAGTTATTGAAATTCGATAAGTCATATAACCATATTTCGGGTTGCTTTCTCTTTGCGATCAATACTTAGAACAGCTCTGCTTCTCATCTCGTTGGTCTAACGGTCGCAATCGTGATTGCTGAGCATGAGGACCAGGATTCGATTTCTTGGTTGGGCAAATTGACATTGGGCTTTTCTACAGTATTGAGGTTCGGATGTACGTAGGATGACATTATTATCAAACTATAAATACGAGTACATACACAGTATAAGACCGACAGTCTAGACTTTCCGTACCTACTATGAAAGTTCAAATTACGCTATACGCTTAAATGCATAGCTTCATTATATAGTCGTGTGTACAATTTTCATCTCAGTATACATGTGCAAAATATCCGAACTTTTGAAAACCATCCACAGGTTTTCCTCCTCCTCTATTAATTTTAATGAAAATGTCCACCGTGTCTCTAGAATATTGTCCACGTAACGTTAGCAGGTCGGTGACGACAGACTTATACTAAAAGCACGGATACTATCAACAGCTAGTTTCCCTGCATTTTTGTTAAGTAGTTCTACCGCTAGCTTTGTGGTTTCCTGTGAAACTAATGCTTGTTTCCTATTCAAAGGTAAATGGCTGGTTATCTTTTCAGTCTTACTCATGATATTCGAAATTCAACCTACGGACTATATTCTGGAAGGTTGAATATTGCGTGAATGTATAAAGACTGACCAAAAGCGTTGATATTTTGGGCTATTTATTATCAAGGTCTATCAGAGGTTTTCAGTTCAACAGTTGTAATTAAGGTGTGCATTAAAAGAGCTTTAATTTATGATGATACTCAAGCACATCTGTCGCATTCGAGGCAATCAACCTCGCTATCAGCATTTATTGACCAACCAATTTTTAATCACGTTATTTTTCCCAAAATGAATAAGGACACGAGGTTTGAAAAAAATATAAGACGAGATTATGAGAAGTTTACAAAAAAAATCCCTTATATTTTCTGATCTAACGTTCCATTTAATAAATCAACATTGATTTCAACATTCAAATTATTGCCATTGCCACACACAAACATAGTCATTTTTTGCAAGATATTTTTGAACTCATTATGAATGTGGAAATAAGCTAAAGTTCATAAAAAGTCTACATTCTTTCTCTTAATATTATTGAGTCAAAAAATCCAGTGATCAAATCAAATAATGAAATTGATGGTTCAGATAAAACATTCTGAACACGAACATGAACATGCTAAATTTTTGCACGATATTTTTGGACAAATTTCAAATGAGGTAGCCTAACAGCATAATTGGCTTGTACCCGAGGTAGTCCAATTAGCTCCAGCTAACTAAGTTAAGCTTAACTAAGATAGAGTATGTTTTGTGCTAGTTCAGGAGCGAATGATGCATCAACACTGTTCGGGCTTATGAAGAGACAACCATCTGTCTTGGAAGGTGACTTCGGAGTTATAATTAGAAAGATAGCTTCGTTAGTTTTACTAAATAAATTCTTTGAGTAACTGGCAACGTTCATTTGATAAATAAAGATACATCTTTTCTAAGACTAGAAGTAATTTAAGCCTCGTCGGAATGAATTATTTTAATGGGTATAAAAAGGACCCAGATGAAATCTCAGGATTATGTTCACAATGCTTGGTTGATTGCTTCGTGAAGTATTCGTTTGTACCTTGTATTTATTTTGGTATTGTGAAGTTTGTCTCTACCAGTATAATCAGCCTTTTATGCCCTCGCTGCTAGTACACTTGACAGGCCTTTTATTTATAGGTTGGGAAATCATCAAATGACTCCTCCCGCTCTGGATGGAGCGGTAGGGAGTGTCAGACTTCTACTGACTAAAAACAACCCATGTTCCTTCTGAGCCCCTTGTGTCCGAGGCCACGGTATCTCTTTCGAACAACCCACAGTCCACACGAGACAGGCCTCAGGGTTTTGTCTATGATAGCAAGACAGAATCTACATTGTAGACATTGGGTCGATTGATTCTTGGAATTTTTAAACAAAAGGCTATGATTCCACATGTGCTAACATGTGCGAACCGCTAGTCTATGGAATTCAGAGCCGGCTTCCCTGTTTCCCAATCACTTAAAAGTTCGAGTCAATCGGTTTCATCTAGGCGGGTTTGAAGCATAAAAAAACGTTTTTCCTTATTACAAAGTTTTTCTGATTCCGTTTCTTTTTATCCTTTCCTCATTTGATGGAATTTTAATATAATCCTACTTCCCACATACCTTTTTCCGGAATATCTCATACTGCCAATGTATTTGTCATAGGTCAGTTGAGCGATAGGAAAGCCCAAAACAAACTTTGAAAGCAATTTTAATACTCATTGTGTTTTGTATTGATAACCATCATGCCTGAATTCCCTGAAGGTTACGCAGAAGTATTTAATAATACACCCACATTTTGCAAGCATTATCATTATTATTATTGCATAATTTATGTATTTTAGCATTTTGCATTTTGCTACCGGCGTGCGTGTATGACCAGACTGATGTACGGGTATGAATGTGGACGAGGCAAAAGTACTCGTAGTATTTAAGGATCGTAGCAGGTGGCATTCTGTAGTTTCTGCCTTCCCCCATGGGAAAAGGGCGTGAGTTTATGTATGTATTTTTAAGCTATTGCATAGCTTTTATCGCGGGCCTTGAGCGTGGAGAGCGAATCCAGAAATTCCCTAACGAAAATATTCAAGATTCAGTATTCAACCAGGTTGCTATGGTTATGGAAAATAACAAGGTCGTCAACTGAGGTTGTCAAATTAAATAATTTATAACCTCACGTTGTAAAGGTGTAAAGTTTTTCTGTTTTGTCTCTCTGCTTTCTCCTTCTAAAATATTCTTACTCGTATAATTTGTGTACAAAGTGTTTTAAATATGAATAAACAAAGTGCATTTATTAATAAAGAAAGTCACGAAAAAATAGTGAAAGATTTACTACTAGATATACTACTATAGAGACTATAGAGTACACACGGCTACACATCAAGCTATACAAAACCAGTTAATCTTGGCCTCACTCTACTAGATCTTTTCGCACAATGAACGATCAGATTATACTGGTTTTGTATAGCTTGATGTGTAGCCGTGTGTACCTACTCCTCGAGTACTCTATAAACATTCATTTTATTATTATTACGCATCTATCATACGTTTTATTGGCTTTTGCATTACTATTCTGCGAATCGGTCTTAGAAAACGATTCGTTTTCTTATAAAATATCTAAAATAAAATAAATAATTTTCATATTTTTCAATGATAGGACACTTACGTCAGGCTGACAAGCTGTCAATACTTTTTCTTTTAAATTTTCTGTCATAGAGCTTCTTACTAGCTTAGTCTATCAAGGTTACTTTTGATTTACTTATATAATTTAAATTCTTTTTAAAAAATACTGCTTAAATAAAATAAATAAATAATTATTTGTATAAGTTGATAAAAAATGCTATGCAATAGCTTTACCGCGGCAGTCTCGGAGTGCCACATCAACTTTTTTTTTTTTAGTTTGTGACAAGCCCGCCACACTATTCCCAAACCACTGTAACTCTTGTTAGCCAGAATCAACAGTGGCAACCACAAGAAAAGTGCCGAGACAATGAAGCTCGACGAAGTCCCAGAGGAATGATTTAACTGTCTTGGATCCCGCAAAGAAATTAATCAGAAAAGGATAGCGGAGGAGTAGGAAAAAGCATGATTTCCACTTTATATATGTATGTGTGTATTTTGTAAGTTATGTTTAAGTCAGTCAGAAAGAAATCCTGACTGTGAAGCTGCTACTGAGAAATCTCTGATGGAAAATCCTAATAACCCTTTGTCCGAGCTGGGAATCGAACCCAGGACCTCACGCTCAGCAGTCGTGCTTGCAACCGGTAAACCAACGAGGTAGTCAAAGTCCCCCACCGGAGTGTTCCCACGTTGCCGTCGTGGTGGGGCTTGCGTGTCTCAATGACCCTTGGGGCTCTGCCGGTAGATATACTCATGCCGGAAAGGTCCAAGGCGAGAGACCAGACAAAGAGGACACGCGGGGGGTGCGCCGCCCGGAGACGCGAACAGTGTTCGGGTCCTCGGGCGGCGCGCCTGTCGCAGGAGGAAACCCTACTCGCTGCTCTCTGGTTCGCGTCTGCTCATCAGACGTGACTGTGAGGGCAGCGAGTGGGCTGAGGGAGGAAGTTTGTAGGGGAGAGGGACCACACCCTTAAAAGGAAAATAACATGGATAAGACTAACGGAATAGTATTACCCCAGGGCGGTACCAGCTGCACAGCAGCTGGAGAATCCGCCACGTCTCCTTCGGAGGCGTCAAGCCCCTCGTATTCTGGGGGGGGCAACGTCAGTCCCATACCGCATGCCAGTGGCAACACTGGCAACATGAGCCGAGGAGGCTCCCGATCCGGAAGTGTTGGGTCCGGTAATAGTGTTGAGGAGAGCGCGCCTGACAAGATGTCGGGTAAGTGCCGGGAGAAGGCTCCCGGCAAACTCTGGCGGGGGTGCTCGCTCAAGGATAGTCGCTTGAGCGACTCGGGGTCGGATTCTGACTCCGGGTCGGGCGCTAACTTGGCGGGCTCCGGACGCGAGGTTTCGGGGGCTGCTACGGAAAACGCAGAGCGTTTTCTTAAGCGGCCCAGAGCCGGAGCCAGAGCCGAGGAGTCGTCGTCCGGCGGATCGGACCGACTGACCTCGGCCCGAAAAATCCCTCGGGGAAGGCGTGCCGCTTCCCTGAAGGCTGCCCGGCGAGCCAAGGGGGACGCCGGGGAAGGGCTCCATCTCGGCAGAAGGGTCGTCTCGTCGTCGTCTTCTGGCGGCGAGATGGAGACTGGTGGAGCGGTGGAGCGTGGTGGGCCTGGTGAGCCAGAGACCGGTGTTGGGGCCAGCACTGGTGGTGACCAGGTCACCGGCGGCGGCTCCGTTGGTGAGCGCCTGGCCGGGTTTGCGGAGTTCGTGGGGGCCGCTATACATGGCGTCTCTCTAAAGAGGACCCATGAATCAAAGAAGGCCGCGATCGCCGCGGCCTCGGCCTCCATTGTGGCGGCAGCGGAGGCGCTGGGTGGTGGACCTCCGTCGGACGAGGTGTCCGATCTGCGGGCGGAGGTCACCCGCCAGGCGGTCGCCATAGAGCGTCTCCAGAAGGAGAACGCGAGGCTTCAGGCGAACCTGGCCAAGCTCCGAGGAGCCTGCCCTGAGGAGGTGCCTCAAGACGGGCGCGGGCAAAGCCAGCCTCTGGCTGCCGGGGACCGGGACCTGAACCTGGTTCTGCAGAGGCTGGCTGACCTCGAGAGGGGGCACTCCCTCTTAGAGGGCATTGTTCTTCGGCCCTCCCTGGGGGCGAAGACTTATGCGGGTGCGGCAGCCGGTAACCCCAAGGCAGGGCCATCCGGCCAGCCTGAGGGCGGGGCTCAGTCAGGTGGGAAGCCGGCCCCAGCGCCACCGCGTAAGACAGCTGCCCCTCAGAAGGGCAAGGCGGGACCCCCCCCTCCGAAGGGCAAGGTGTCGGCCCAGGCGAAGGGTAAGGCACCCGAACCGGAGAAGGGCAAGGCGCCTGCCCCTCCGAAGGACAAGGAGCCTACCCCTCCAAAGAGCAGGGCGCCTGCCCAGAAGGGGGGCAAGGCGCCTGCCCAGAAGAAGAAGGGCAAGGCACCCCCTCCACCCCCTGAGCCTTCCGAGGGCGAGTCAGGTTGGGAGGTGGCCGGGGAAAAGCGGCGGGAGCAAAAGGCGGCCCGAAAAGCCAGGCGGAGAGAACGCAAGCGCCGGCAGAAAAAGCGGAGCGCTGCGGCGCGGCTCCGTGCCCCGAAAAACGCGGCTGTAGTGGTAACGCTGCAGCCAAACGCGATCAGTAAGGGCATGGAGTACGGAGGCGTTCTCGATGGGCTGAAGGCGACGGTGAACCTCGAAGAGCTCGGAATCATCGGGGGCCTCCGAATTCGACCCACCGCTACAGGGGCTCGATTGTTGGAGCTCCCCGAGGGTTCAAGCGCCTCGTCGGCGGACGCTCTGGCTGAGAAGTTCAGGGCGTCCCTAAATGCGGACGAGGTCCGGGTGTCTAGGCCCATCAAGTGCGCAAGCCTGCGCATCGTGGGTCTGGACGACTCGGTCTCCGAGGAGGAGGTGTTGGCCGCCGTCACCGCGGCTGGGGGGTGCTCTGCCGAGCAGGTCAAGGCGGGCACCCTGCGCCCGGACCGCGAAGGCATGCTGACTGTAACGGTCAGCTGCCCGGTGACGGTGGCGAAAAAGATTGCGGAGGGTCGCACCCTCAAGGTGGGCTGGTCGAGAGCGCAGGTCAAGCTCCTGGAGCCCAGACCTCTGAGGTGCTTTCGCTGCCACGTGGGGCAGCATGTAGGGTGCCGATGCACCTCGGAGGTGGACCGCAGCGAACTATGCTTCCGCTGCGGTCAGCCCGGTCACTGGGCTGCGGCTTGCCTGGCCACGCCGCACTGCGACGCATGTGCGGCGGCTGGGAAGCCGGCCGAGCACCGGGCAGGGAGCAAGGCCTGCGCTCCACCCGCCAAGGCCAGGGGAAAAGGGAGGCCCTCCGCCACCAAACCCACCGTCGCCAACGCCGCGGCCGCTGCCACCGCCGCCGCCGCTGCCGCCGCCGCCGCTGCTGCCGCCGCCGCCGCTGCCGCCAAAGCCGCTGCCGCCAAAGCCGCTGCCGCTAAAGCCGCTGCTGCCAAAGCCGCTGCCGCGAAGCCTCAGGAGGCCCCGGAGGGGGCTGAAATGGACTGCCATTAATGGCCCCATTAAGCCTCCTCCAGGCGAATATCAACCACTGCGCCTGCGCTCAGGATCTGTTGCTCCAGAGCATGGCGCAGTGGTCGATCAACATCGCCGTGGTCGCTGAGCCCTATTTCGTCCCGCCCAGGCCAGACTGGGTGGAGGACCTCAGTGGCTCAGTGACCATCATTGCGTCGGCCGCCGCCGGCACCCCGGCCCTTGAGATGGTCAGGAAGGGTCAGGGGTGCGTAGCAGCACGGTTCGGGGAGATTGTAGTGGCGGGTGTCTACTTCTCCCCGAGCCGAACTCTCGCCGAGTTCCAAAACTCCCTCAGGGAGTTGAGTGTCGTCATCGGAGGCTATTCCCTTCCCGTACTTGTGCTCGGGGACTTCAATGCCAAGAACTTGGCTTGGGGTTCTCGTTACACGGATGTGCGGGGTAGGATGGTCGAGTGCTGGGCTCTGGAAACAGGCCTGGACATCCTGAACCGGGGTTCTGTGGCCACGTGTGTGCGGATGCGGGGTGAGTCGGTGGTGGACATCTCGTTCGCCAGCCCCGCTCTGTCGCAGCGTGTCGCTGACTGGCGCGTCATGGAGGAGGTGGAGACCTACTCCGACCACCGGTATATCCGGTTTGAGGTCTCTGCCCAGTCCTCAAGCGCGCCGGTCCCGCAGATCCCGAGTGGTCCGCGTTGGGCGCTGAAGCAACTGGACCGGGAGCTCCTCCTGGAGGCCGCGATCGTGTGGTCCTGGGGGTCATCCCCAGCCAGGCCCGCCGACGTCAACACCGAGGCGGCTTGGTTCCAGGAGGCCATGTCCGAGATATGCGACATGGCAATGCCCCGAGTCCGGCCAGGAAGCGCCCGGCGTCATGTGTACTGGTGGTCGCAAGAGCTGTCGCACCTGCGTCAGCAGTGTGTGGTGGCGCGGCGCCGGTACACCAGGCATCGCAGGCGCCGCATTCGTCCTCCGAATGCGGAAGCCGTGGAGGCGGAGCTATATGAAGGGTACAGAGCGGCGAAGACCGCCCTCTCCGAGGCTCGTCGGCGGGCCAAGGATCAGGCCCGCGAGGAGATGCTGGAGACTCTCAACAGAGATCCGTGGGGGCGCCCTTATAAGGTGGTGCGGAATCAACTCCGCACCCGGGGCCCCCCGCTGACGCAGAGTCTCCGGCCTGAGCTCGTGGAGGACGTGGTGAGCGTTTTGTTCCCTTCGCGAGGGGAGCATCGTCCCCCGCCAATGGCTCCGCCACCTGCGGTGCTGGAAGCGGACCAATCAGGATCTGATGACGACATTCCGGAGGTGACTGGGGTAGACCTGAGAGTGGCGGTACGGAGGCTTAAGGCCAAAAATACCGCCCCGGGGCCCGATGGCTTGCCTGGCAAAGCCTGGGCCCTGGCCTCAGAGGCTCTTGGGCCCCGACTGGAGGGGTTCTTCAGCGCGTGCATGGAGAGAGGCCAGTTCCCGCGTCGTTGGAAGACGGGGAAGCTGGTCCTCATTCAGAAGCCCGGGCGCCCTGCGGACTCGCCGTCCGCATACCGGCCCATTGTGCTGCTCGACGAGGTGGGCAAGCTCTTTGAAAGAGTAATTGCAAACCGCCTCGCCGAGCACCTTGAGGGAATGGGTCCGGATCTTGCGGAACACCAGTTCGGTTTCCGCAAGAGGCGCTCGACGGTGGACGCCATCATGCGCGTGAGAGCCCTCACGACGGGGGATGCGGTCTCTCGGGGCGGTGTGGTCTTGGCGGTGTCTCTCGACATCGCCAACGCCTTCAACACCATGCCCTGGAGCTGCATCAAGGAGGCACTCCAGTATCACCGGGTGCCGGCCTACCTTCGTCGTGTAGTCGGGGACTATCTGACAGACAGGGCTGTCATCTACCCTGGTCAAGACGGACAATGGAACCGGCGAGAGATGTCGTGCGGTGTTCCGCAGGGTTCGGTTCTGGGGCCGCCCCTGTGGAACATCGGTTACGACTGGGTGCTGCGTGCCGACCTCCCTGACGGCGTCAGCGTCGTTTGCTACGCGGACGACACGCTGGTGCTGGCACGGGGGGAGTCGCACGAGGCGGCGGCCGCGAACATGACACGCGGGGTTGCGACAGTCGTTGAGAGGATCCGGCAGCTGGGTCTCGAGGTGGCACTTCACAAGTCCGAGGCCATGTGTTTCTATGGGCGTGGGAACGTGCCACCGTCGGGAACCCAGCTATCGGTGGGAGGGGTTTCCATCGGCGTCGAGTGTACTTTAAAGTACCTCGGACTCGTCCTCGACAGCCGGTGGAACTTCGTGGAGCACTTCCGACGTTTGGCTCCCAGACTGGAGCGGGCCGCGGCTGCCTTTAGGTGGCTCTTGCCCAATCTGGGGGGGCCAAACGCCTCCTGCCGTAGGCTGTATGCGGGGATCGTGCGGTCCATGGCCCTTTACGGGGCCCCGGTGTGGGCGCGTGCCGTGAAAAAGCGGGCCGTCCACTACCTGAACGCGCCCCAAAAGGTCATGGCCGTAAGGCTTGTCCGCGGGTACCGCACGATCTCCCGCGAGGCGGCGATTCTCCTTGCCGGATTGCCGCCGTGGGATCTGGAGGCGATAGTCCTCGCGCGCCTACGTGAGTGGCGCGCGGAGGCGCTTCACCGGGGGGTCACTCTGCTGCCGCGGCACATTGCTGCGCGGCGGACAGACCTCCGGTGCGATCTCATGGCGGCATGGAGACAGCGACTGTCGCAACCCAGCGCAGGGCACGCCACGATAGTGGCGGTAAGTCCCCTCTTTGAGGAGTGGCTGGAGAGGCGCCACGGCGCCCTCACCTACCGTCTGACGCAGGTCCTCACCGGACACGGGTGTTTCGGGAGGTACCTGTACCGAATCAGGCGGGAGGAAACGCCCGGATGCTTCCACTGCGAGGATCGACCGGAGGACACGGTGGAGCACACTGTGGAGGCGTGCCCTGCTTGGGCGGAGCCCCGCCGTGTTCTCGTAGCGGCGATCGGCGGCAGCGACCTCTCGCGCCCGGCCCTGGTGCAAGCCATGGTCCGGGGCGAGGAGGAATGGGACGCCGTCGCCTCCTTCTGCGAAGCAGTGATGCTAGCGAAGGAGGTGGCGGAACGAGAGAGGGAGAGAACCTCTCAACGTCCCAGCCGCCGCGGAAGGCGCTCCGGGCGTCGGGGGTCACGCGATGACCTCCGGCCACCGTAGACGCGGGCCTGTGGACGGTGAGTAACGGGCTAGCTCGCCGTCCGGCCGTCGTCATGACGGCAACAGACCGTGTCGGCGGCGCGTACGTGTTCCACGCGCGCCTCAAAGAGATGTCAGCAAGGAGGGGCCCGCAAGGGCCGACGCCCGTCGGGGCTGTGGATATCGAAAGGTTACCGCGGCTCCGACACAAGGGCGAAGAAGAAGGAACATGGGTTTGGTTTTTAGTCAGTAGAAGTCTGACACTCCCCTTCGCTCTGCCCAAGAGCGGGGGGGGTTATTCGATGATTTTCCACCCACCAAAAAAAAAAAAAAAAAAAAGGTAGTCAAAGTCAGGAAAGCCCAAACAAAACTTTAAAAGGTCACCTACTTTTCAATATGAAAGCGATTTAATACTTTGCGGTTAATGTTCTATATTTATAAGGAATAATAATTGGTGTTGTTGTATGTCCACCCTTATATTCAATAATTGAAAGAAGTTTTTTAATCGACCGTCTATTTGTTTCATATTTCCATCAAAATCCAAATACTTACCTTCAATAAGGTACACAGACAAACCATTTGAACTTCCAGTCAGCATTTTTGAACTGCTCTTAAACAAAATAGTCGTTTTATAAAACGTGGACCACAGTAGACTTAGTATTAACATACAGTATTAAAATTTCAACTGGCATCTAATGCCAGTTGAAATTTTACGACGGCGACGGCGACGCACACATGCGTCGCCTACACACAAATTCCAAGCATGATTCTGGTAACGCGCTACTTTTTTAATAGTTTAAGCTCGCCGCACTATTCCCAAATCTCTGCAACTCCTGAAAGCCAAAATCGACAGTGGCGACCACCAGAAAAGCGCCGAGACAATGAAGCTCGACGAAGTCCCAGAGGAACAATGTAACTGTCTTGGATTCCGCAACGAAAATAATCAGAAAAGAATAACGGAGGAGTAAGAAAAGCAAGTAACTTGTGAGTTAGTCATGGCGATTGCATCAAGATAAGTGGTTTTGTTTTGTGTGGATAATGCATCGTAACAAAAAATTTACGAGTAGTTGCAAACCTAAAACAGGCATAGAATAAAATTTGGACATGGCTTGGGTTGCAGGAACCCGCTGGATGAGAGACGCACGGGACCGGTCAATGTGGCGACACCTGGGGGAGGCCTATGTCCAGCAGTGGACGTTTTTTGGCTGAAATGATGATGATGATGATGGTTTGACAGAAAAATACACACTCACACAAATGCATATCGAAAATGATACACATACGGCAATTACAAGGAGTGATCTTATGTAGGACGCTAATGAAAGCTTTAAACTAGTAGCTCAGTTCTGGACCGACACATTTTAGATTCCCATCAGTCCGCTAAGAAGACCTAAGATGAAGGAACTAGCTTTTTAATTTCTCAAAAAAGACCCAGTTGATATACTGAATACCTTTTTACTGTGTCTGGATATAGGAACCACGACAAAGCGTTGGTCGGGCAGAGGTTTTGCGAAAATAAATGCTCGCTATTACGGAACTGGTTCGATGCGGGCTCAGCTGCTAATTTTGTCTGATGCTTTGTACCTCGCAGTTTGATTTGTGAGCTCCATTTATTGTAAAAGGCAATTTTTTAGTTACCCCTTTTCAATAGAAAGTTTTTTTGTTAATTAAAAAGTCAGGTGCGTAACATTTGCAAGCGGTGTGTGTGCGTACAGACACGAACAATAATATTATAATATTGTAACACTTGACAAAGTTCAAACGCGAATTTCTCGTGAAATAAAACAATGAGATAATAAAATTATGAGCCCTAAAACAAGCGAGTAAAATTGACACTTCTCATGTCCCTGTGTATCTTCTATCTATCTATCTACATCTATATAAATAAAAAGAGAAGTTCTGACTGACTGACTCATCAACGCCCAGCCCACACCCTTGGACCTAGAAAGCTGAAATTTTGCACAGAGGTTCCCTTTACAATGTAGACAAGGAATAAGGAAGGAGTTTTCGAAATTCAACGCCTAAGGTAGATAAATAGGGGATGAAAATTTGTATGGATAATCGTCATTTTCACGCGGGCGAAGCCGCTGGCAAAATCTATTTTTTTAATAAAATAATAAAAAATCCACCGGGCATGAGCAGTGTTTACTGGTCTGAAAGTATAGCTGATGACTGCTCCAGTCGACCATTGCAATTTGGCACATGATGCACCAAACACCCAAGCAGAAGCCCCTATGCGCTGCTGGTCAGACCAGTTCCGCTCTGCCCTAAACACTTCTGTCTGCCTTACATGCTGCCAAAGACAGAGTGAGCTGGCGCAAGACAGTAAGAGAGAAAGTGATCCGAAGAGGCCACGATCCTCAGCATTGAAGAAAAATAACGCAAGGCGGAGGAGGGACCAAACACCCTGCATAATTTGTTAGGCTCGACGTACAGATAGGTAAGATGAAAGTCGAATAACAAAAAAGGTTTGTTTAAGTACTGTAGTTAGTTATTAGTCTTTTAGTAAAATACGGAGGTCTATTCACTTTAACCTTCCCTAATCGTTAAACCCTCTTAAAAATAACAAAACCTTAAAAATAATTAATCAAACTAAATCCTTGCACGATTTGTAAATACAAATCAAACTTTATCTCCCACTTAGTGAAATATTATATAAGTCTTGTTAGATACTTTAACTAATTTCAAGAATATAACAAAGTTTTGTTTTGTAGTTTGTAGCTCCAAGAACTGCCAGCTCTTGTAGATATTTGCAAGAACTTACATAATTATTATCGTTTCTTGCAATTCTGATTATCAGTGCTTCCAAATGAAGATGATACCTTTTGAAATTTATCCCCAGACAACAAAGCATATCAGCTCTTAGACGTCGCAATTGTGATTCAAAATTAATTAGTTCTAAGAAATGCTAGGCGAACTAAAAATGTGTAAAAGCCGAAAGAGATTTACAATTATCTTAGAAATTAAAGCTCTTAATACATAAGTGATTATATTTGAATTAGTAGACGTCAATTACAAGATTATTGGAATGTTTATGTCTGCTCTCAAAAAGGAGAAAGAAAAACATTGTGAGGAAACCGGCTTGTCTCAGAACTAAAAATTCGAAGACATGTGGCTGGTGGGCTATAGCCCATCCCCTCTCATAGAGTGGAGGCCTGTGTATCAACTATGGAAACATTATAGGCTGATCAATGATCATGCTATATTATACTGGTATTCAGCTGCATCCAGTTAGACTGGAAGCCGACCCCAACTTATTTGGATGATGATGATACTGTCACAAAAATATGATTCGCTTTAAATGCCATTCAAATTGATGAGACCTACCTTCGTTGGTTAAACAGGAGTTTTAAAATGCTTATTTAGGCCCTGTGTCCTCTTCTACTTGTCAGTAAAGTAAGACGGTAAAATGCTTGAAATTTACGACATCAGATACAAGACGTTAATGAAAAAGTAAGGCTTCGCTATCTTGAAATTTTCTACAGAATCTCAACTGCCCATCTTTGCAAAGGAAGGTCTTTTGCTTGTACTTCACTTGGCTCAAAGGAACAAAAAGTCTTTTGCCGTAAAACAGGTAGAATTTACGGCCAGTTTCATAATTAGCGAATGCTTTCAAGAATTTTATTTTTTCAAGAGTACTACCCACATCTTACTACTATTATTATAAATGCGAAAGTTATTATAGTTGGATGGATGTTTGTCAGAGCCTGCTTCACGATGTCCGAATAGCCACTACTCACCGAAAAAAAACATTAATGGGACAGAATTGGTATCAAATTACCTGTCAAATAAATTACCGTGCACTTAATCGTAGGTCGTGAAACAGGCCCTCATTCTGTCACACAAATACTGCTTAACAGATTTTGATGTTCAACCGGATTAACACCATACTGATACTGTTAGCTTGCAACTTCCTACGGCTGGGTAAAGCCATTCCCCAAGACCAGTTTTCCAGTTGTTTCGATCCAATGTTAATGTGGACCACTGAATGTAAACACTGTATGTGTGTAGAGACCACACTGGGAATTCGCGAAATGAAATCCTAGGATTTAGTAGCAGACTTAAATAAAACAATTGTAGAACGAATCTGGGAATTTGTAAGCAAATACATTAAAAATTACGACCCTTAAAGTGTGGTCCCTCAGTCCTCACAGACGATCAGCCATAGCTCGGTAAGTATCTTAAAAAAGAAGGTTTTGTGAATACAGACATTTAGTAATGAATTTGTAAAGATAATTACTAAATAACAGACCAAAGCATTAAAGATAAAAAAAAATAAGTAACGACTGAACTGTGGTCCCTCAGTCCACTTATAAAAGATAAATGTTTTAGTGATCGCTAGTCTTATCCAGATTAACACATATGATTCCTATTAACCCCTGCAGTTCCGTGAAACAATTACTGAACTACACACGTGTGAAACCGCCGGCTTAAACTTTTTTACGAATAAAACTTGGCACTGTGAAACAATAAATTTTATAATTCAGTATTTTTCCACGGAAATGAAAAATGCAAACAGAAAATATAAAAACAGTTAACTGTGTTAATGTTTGCTGTATTTATTAAAACCGAGCAACAACAACGCGCTTATCCTCGCCGATCATAAGTAGTTATGATCAAAATGAAACCGCCTTTTATGAAAAATACTAGCTGTGTTGCCAGCGGCTTCACCCTCTACAACTCGAAAATAATACCACGTATCTTCCATAAAATCGGGATAAACTCCTATGTGTTAATCCAGGTTATAAACTACCTGTGTACCAAATTTTATCCAAATCTATTCAGTAGTTTTTGCGTGAAAGAGTAACAAACATTCATCCATCCATACCCACAAACTTTCGCGTTTATAATATTTGTAAAATTAAACCGCCTTTAATAAAATATTAAGCTTAACAGTCCTACAAACAACATGTTCTCCTTAATTGTATTATTTGTTAAAGTTTCATGAATTAACACTAATATGAAATAAATTGCTCTTCAGATTAGTTTTGAAACTATTTGAAGGCGTAATTTTGGGTCTAGTAATAGTTTCATTGAGAGGTACTGTGCTATTATGTAATTATATTAAAGCTTCATGTATTTCAGATGTAAATTTAACTTGAAATTATTTTGAGACAGAATTTGATGATATTAAATCACATTATATTATGCTTCGTATACATTGAACATGAACATAAATGTACATTGAGAAATGATTACACACCTCATTTTAATTAATCACAGTAGTGTGGCAGTCTAATGGTGTGACTGTCACACTGCTAAGTTATAGGTCTCGAGTTCGACCCCAAAACACAAACTTCATATTTTTTCGATTTGTATTAAATCATCATCATCATCAGCCTATAATGTTCCAACTGCAGGGACTCAGGCCTCCTCTCTAGGAGAGGGATGGGCTATAATCCACCACGCGGGCTCAGTGCGGATTGGCAGATGTCACATGTCTTCGAATTTTTGGTTCTAAGACATGCCGGTTTCCTCACGATGTTTTCCTTCACCGTTTGTATTAAATACGCACTTATATTTTTAATTAAATATAGAAAATATCAATTGCTCCCGTGAAGAAAAACATCGTGAGGACATCAGCATGCCTGAGGGTCTGAGGATGGCATAAAACACCAAGTAAGGCACTAACCACACGATATAGAAAGAGAATACAAAGTCAAAATCAAAGTTTCAACCATCCCACTGCATCCATAATGTTTCCACTGCAGGGACTCAAGTCTCCTCCCAAGGAGACGGATAGGCTATAATCCACCACTTGGGCCCAGTGCGGATGGGTAGATATAACATGTCTTCGAATTATTGGTTCTAAGACAAGCCGGTTTCCTCACGATGTTTTCCTTCACCGTTTTGAGAGCAGCAGTGACGAAATTATTAATACACAAAGTAATACGCCTGTCTGGGTTAACAACCCCATGACTTAACCTATGACTTACTGTTCATAAGTCAGGACCGTCACCACAGACAGGGCCACAGCTGCTGCTCTATACTTTCGATCAGTCATTAATTTTTAAAACCAAAAGAGTACCTACCACAATATTTCAGGTGAATTACTCCCTGAAAATCGATTCCCGTAATAACTGTCAACGGTTGATAAAATTTGGGAGTCATTAATCAAATTACAAATAAATATAAAATGAGTGAGCAATAAACTCGACTGCATTGAAAATCGAACTTTAGTTAGCTGTACTTTACGACTCATTCAAGGAGCTATTTATCAAAAACTTTCGAGAACGCTGTAGACGAAACGCCCAAATTAATTTGTAATATCACCTCTTCTTCGCACAAAAGGTGGAGACAATACTGAGGAGGGACTCAATCCCAATTTGTTAACTTTACTTTCCTTTTACTGACAAACTTACTCGGGGACACCATTTTGAAACTTGTACGAGTACCGTCATGATCTTGTTATAATTCAACAATTCTTAACATTTTAAACGTTGATGTTGTTGTGAATTAGGCTTTGTTTTCGTATTTTGTAGTTGTGACGTTTTCTGTGTCTGTCTAGCAGTTTTCCAACTATGGTAACGTTTCCAGCATTGTAATAGCTAACACAGCAAATTAAAAAAACAACGAGTTGCACTCCGGGAGTGCTAGAAGAAGTGAAAACTTGAACGTTGTGCAATTTTAAATATTTTGGAATGGTTTGAATTGAATTGCTTTATTTATCAGCATAAAAGTAAATACTTTTATTTGTGTGGTTAAATACAATAATCAATTATTGCGCTATCGTACAAAAACCTGACAATTTATTTTTTGACATTTGACACACACGCACATTCGCGCAAGCGCCCTGCGCGGTCTTACGAATTTTCGATCAGGTCATGACAATGCGTCCCACAATGCCTCTAAATAAGTTTTCACTTAAAAAAAACTATAGTTTTAGTTTTTTTAAGTGAAAACTTTTAGTTTGTGAAATCTTACACATTACCAAACCAAAGAGGTGAAAAAAATGACTGCATAAACTAAAAAAACTCGACATGGCGTATTTTTTTAACCGACTTCCCAAAAAGGAGGAAGTTCTCAATTCGATTGGTATGTTTTTTTTTTTTCATAATTCAACATAGCAACCATGTTGAATTTTGATTACTGTCGTGTCTTTGGTGACACTCGCGAGATTAAGACGAATCGATTGACGATCGGCCCACGCCTTTCGTCTCTAGAGCGTGACAAAGGAGCAAACATATACCTATGTATTGGTTGCTTGATATACAATACCCTTCCTCAGTCGGGTAAAAAGGATAATATAGGGAAGGTACCCAACGCCCACCTGAGGTTTCAGTCTATAGTTTTTTAGGTTTTATAGGTAGGTTATGAAGACAGAGAATAGATACTCCTGGTACATCCACATTTCCCCAGTTTTATTTTAGTTTTATTGCCATCAACCAGGCAAATCCATCAGACTCCAGGGGTGCTATTGAGAGATTCCTATATAATAAAAGAACCAAATAACACTTTGCCTGACCCGGGAAACGAACCCTGTACCTCATCCTCAGCAGTCGCGCTTTCGACCACTCGACCAACAAGGCAGAATTAATTAGTTCTAGTTAGTATTATTATTCTATTACTAGCTTTTGCCAGCGGCTTCGCCCGCGTGAAAATGACGATTTTCCATACAAACTTTCATCCCCTATTTAAATCCTTTAGGGGTTGAATTTCGAAAAATCCTTCCTTATTCCTTGTCTACACTATAAAGAGAACCTCTGTGCAAAATTTCAGCTTTCTAGGTCCAAGAGTTTGGGCTGGGCGTTGATGAGTCAGTCAGTCAGTCAGTCAGTCAGGACTTCTCTTTTTATTTATTTTAGATAGATAAGTATCGGCGGCGGTAGATAAACTGTTTACGTTTGACAAGTTTCAAAGAACCGATTTTCTATTTTCCTTGTAATGATTAAGTGGGCACCCAGCTAAATGCTTGCGTACATACGAAAAACCTCATTAAGGTTTTAATATTAACGGGCTTTTGTTCGTGCACTCACATGAAATCACACTCAAAATTAAAAAAAAAAAAAATATTTTACTTGACGTAGGTCTACATGGGCAAGTCGACAAAAAGGTGTATGGTTCGGGTTAGTTTAAAAACACTGATAAAAGTATTTGTAACACTCTTACTAATATTTTTATTTTTTATTTGGGACAAGCCCGCCACACTATTCCCAAACCACTGTAACTCCTGTTAGCCAGAATCAACAGTAGCGACCACAAGAAAAGCGCCGAGACAATGAAGCTCGACGAATTTCCAGAGAAGCGATTTAACTGTCTTGGATCCCGCAATGAAATTACTCAGAAAAGAATAGCGGAGGAGTAGGAAAAAACATAATTCTCACTTCTTCTTACCAATATTATCATTTGCCTAGTCTTTTCCCAACTGTGGTTGCAGCTGAATACCAGTATTTTACATAGAATACTGCCTATCTGGCCTCCACAACCCAGAACTTAGTAATACGATACTTTTGAGTCACTATCTATCTGTTAAGACTGTCGAAGATCCCATCGTCGACCTCATCTCTGCCCTTAGGGCAAGATTGAGGTCAAGAGTAAGCACATATAAAATAAAAAAATGACAATCAGGATCAACGTCTTAACGTACAGTCTGAACCACAGACAAAAATATGTATGTAAAGCATGGTCATCCATTCACAGACCACCGTAAGCAAGCGCGGCATAACCTAAATATAGATTCGAGGGCTGCGGGTTGTTCGAAAGAGATAACTTCGACACAAAGGGCTAAGAAGGAACATGAGTGGTTTTTAGTCAGTAGAAGTCTGACACTCCCTACCGCTATGCCAAGAGTCATTTGACGAGCCAAGAGTTCCTTTGTATTAGTACCACTAATACAGCGGTGTAAATCATCACTCGAATTTTAATATAAGACATTTTCCACTTTCTTAATTAGTATTCAAAAGCAACTTTAGAACACTATTAAATACTTCACTAAAGTAATTAAACCATTCAAAATCGTCAAATACCAGTACAAACAATTAACTCGAATTGAAATAAAGACACTCAAATCCGACCTTTATACTAATAATTCAAAGTCTAAATGTCAATGACAGACTGTGGGAACATTCTAGGTCTTTCAAAGCTATAAATTTAAGAGGGCTAGCACAAAAGAAAGCCAGGGAAACTGGGAAACTGAAATATTTACTTCAAACGTGGGTAATATATCAGTTACAAGGCTCGCATTGATTCTGTGACAGCCTCGCCGAATACTTTTATAGGGCATGTGTTTCTAACAGCTGAGGAGGCATTTTCGGTATGATAGGCGGATTAGGGTAGTTTTACATTGCTTGTGTATTGGTGGAATCTATTGACCCGATTTGTTTCGTTTTTTTGCTGTTTAAAGGTTTCGGGAATTGATGATTAAAGTTTTTTCGTAAGTCGACAACAATGTCATAGTTTTATGCCCTCGGTTCCTTTAGTAAATTATTTTCAAAAAATCTTTCATAATATCATGCCTGTTATCCCCGAAGGATAGGTGTACCCAATAGTAAACCCTAGGCAGAGGTGTACCTTATAGTACACACACATGTCACTTGATTGTTGAAAGAGTGAAACTCCTCAGAAGTGACAATTGAAAAAGAGAAAACAAAAAAATCATTTTCACAACTTTTTGTTAAGGTCGGCTTCCAGTCTAACCATATGCAGCTTTTATTTTACATGGAGCGACTGCCTATCTGACCTCCACAACCCAGTACTGAGTTATTATGATTCCTCTGGGTAAAACTGGTTGTCAGACTTTCAGGCCACTGACCACAATATGTTACGATATTATAGTAGAAAAAATAATCTCACATAGTCACCCTGTTCTATAATACCTATAACGCTGCCCTATAAAATCTTCTACCTAAGAAATAAACAACGACCCTTGTTCTTTCAATTGTAGGTACACACTAAAACAAGATTTCTACACTAGTACTAAATCAAACCGAAGTATATAACAAACTCAGCTCAGTCTAAAGCTTGGAATACACACGCTACTAGAAAAGCATGCTTGTTTGCTACTTGGTATGCTCATTTCTAGCATACTTTCTGAGTGTGTACATTTGCTCTGAAGCACCGAACTCAAAAGCATACTTGTTACTAGCAGGGACGTTTCGGGTGACGTAAGTGGGGACGCGGCTTTAAAGTTTTTATTGGATACACTGACAGAAAACAAAAAAAAGAGCTGACCACACGAAAAAAAAACATACCAAAAAATAATACCAGAGTAGGTATCAAACAAAATTGAAAATTTTGAAAAAAACCCACTGTGATCTAATTGAAAAAGAATAAAATAACTCAAAATAAACATAACTAAGGAATATCTGTCGGGGGCTGCCTTCTCTATATGAAATTTCAACAAAAATTTAATCATACTCTTATGTGTATTTTATGTCGTCGCTAAACATCTACAATTCTTCAATAATTGTATTCACGTCACTAGAAAACCTTTAGCTGGTTTAATGGCAGCCCCGACGGATATTCCTTAGTTATGTTTGTTTTGAGTTATTTTATTCTTTTTCAATTAGATTTTTACCGTCGTGGGTTTTTTCAAAATTTTTAATTTTGCTTAATTTTATTTCAGACTTTTTAGAGAGCATATACGAATTATAGGAAAGCTCGTCACCCACGAACTCATTCCTGAAATCCACATTGAAATGAAATCAGACAATACGTTTTAATTTTAATAATATTGCAATCTAATCGTTTCACACTAATATAGCAGCGCCCCTTATTGAGTTAATATCATAAGACTTGTCTTAGACCATGTACCAATCAACTACGAACCCATTGCTGATGAAAACCGCATTGAAATCGGACAATTCGTTTTAATATTACAATATTATTTTGCACTAATGTTTGAGCGTCCTCTAGTGAGTTACAGACATAATTTTTATTACACACCGCTGCACCGTGTGCTAGTTAGCATGAAAAATAGACCGGCTTGTGATTAAGTGGCCTGCTTATTCACAAGCATGCTCTTTTCGTATACACTTGCTACTTACCTATATGCTACTAAGTGACAGCTGCTCGAAACTAGCATGATTTTGTGCTACTACTTAGCATGTGTATTCCAGCCTTTTTTTTTGTGTGGGAAGATAGTGGGATGTCATCAAATTACTCCTCCCGCTCTGTCCAGAGCGGTAGGGAGTGTCAGACTTCTGCTGACTAAAAACCACCCATGTTCCTTCTTAGCCCTTTGTGTCGAGACCGCGGTAGTATATTCCAGCCTTAATAGTACCTTAACTCAACCGAGGTATGTACCACGTGTCATTCCGTTTGTCTTATATTTGTACACTGTATTTTTTGCTCACAAATAATTTACTTTTCGTGTAGGAATGTTTTTCCCGAGTTTAGCACGAGTGCCTATAAAAATACTGAAACCGTTACGGGGTTACGGGAAAATGGTCTTTATTGCTAGGTCGGATCGGATCAGAAATGGAGTAAGGTTTACGGTCGTTATTTTATTTAGCTTGTTTTATTGATAATGTATGTAGGTTGTGTGTGTTAATAAATGTCGTGTCAAGCGAGTGTCGTATTCTGACGATCGGGAAATGAAAAATGAAAAAACTCCGAAATTATCATTAACACTATACACGGGATGTTTACCACGTTTAGACCCAGAGGTCCAAAAATGGCCACTCTATCAGATCACAATATAAATTGCGTTAAAAAGCTTAAAATGGACCAATTCATATTATGGTCTGCTAAAGACGCCATTTTAGGCGATATTTCGTTATGTTGTAAACACCATATTCACGGATAAATTGACCCTAATAAAGGGCCAGGGCCTGACGGACTACCATCTTTGCAATAAAATTTTGTGATATTTTGGGAGAGCCTATCTCTATGATATAATAATAAGTCATTGTGCACAGGTTGTTTTCCCAAGACATGGAAAAAAGCGCGAGTAGTACCGATTTTTAAGTCTGGTGACAAGTCCGCCGCGAATAACTTATAGACCAGTATCTATTTAAAAATGTACAGAATTTGTTTAAGAATGAATAAAGAAAATACATAACATCAAGCACTAATTACTTTTTCATAAAAGAGTTTCAGAATAAAAAAAAACACCTTTGGTAGACCACCGACAAAAGAAAATTATTATAAAAACAAAAAAAAAAACTCAAAGTGGAGCGACTGAACAATTTTTAATTAAAAAAACATAAGAATAATGGGTTCTAATGAATGACGATTAAATAACAAAGGAGTACTTAATTAGAGAATGGGTGAAGTTTAAAAAGTATCGTGGCAAGGAGGCATTACAATTATCTATTACGAACTTACGGCGCTGGGTCACGCATTGCTGGGAGTTTGATCTGTCGGTCTAGCACGAACGTGCCGAGTAAACGACACTAAAATTCGTGCGATTTTAAACTTTAAAATACTTATTTCGCAGATAATATTTACTAAGGTATTTCACGATATTCGAAATAGCCACTACATGCCAAATAAAATGAAAAATAGAAGCGAATTTTGTATGAAATTTTCTTTTAAGTAAGGTACCGGGAACTTAATTGCAGATGGTGGCACAGGCTCTCAGTCTTCTTCGTTTATCGTGTGGTTAGTGCATAACCAGGTGTCAGAGTTTCTGTGAAACCAGTGAACCTCTGACTTGGCTTTACATGCTATTAGGAAATACAACTGAAAAGGTAAAATGTTATAATTTTTTTTTTTAAACCGAGTACTAAGAAATGTTTATAATAACTTTACTTTCGTGTCGGTGGCAAAACAAACTATGAAACAAATGAATTCACCAACTTCCGAAAGTAAAGTGAATTTAGACCACATTAGTATTTTTTTATTTGCAAAAATGATTTTAGCGATTCAAAACTGTTTCGAAATTCCGTTTCGTTTACGTCTCGCGTTCGCGCTAGGCCGTCTGTGTTCCCTTTTTGTCGAATATATTTTGGTTTAACGGTAAAGGGTTTTAGTGAAACCCTCTAATATTATCTTGAGCCAGGTTTATCCTCAAATGTTTAACAATATTTTTGTCCTATTTATAAGCTTATTTTCTTCTTTAGGTTCCTTAACATCAGTTTATTTTTCATAAATAGAAATAGCATGTTCTGCTTCCATTTTGTAATTGTACATTATTGTAAAATTTCATACTGGAAGCTAATTTTCTTTAACAGTCACGTTTTTAGCCTGTTCCTCCTAGGGTAAATGTACCAGCAACTGTCCACAATTTCGCAAAGATAAAATCTGATAGAATGATAGGAATCGGGTCTTTCTTTTTTAGTAGGTAGTAGGCACAGTTCCAATTCCAAGATAGAACTTTTCTTGCCAAAAAACTTAATTACTCGGGCTATCTGGATTTGGGAATCTTATAAAGATTCTAAGAAGTGATACCATTGTGAATAATTGCTTATTACCAGTCGGCACTTGCTTTTTACGGTATAGTTTTTGCCTCTGAGATTTATTTATTATTTAAGTAATACAAACTTAGAATGTTTAGGGAACACTTTATACACATAAACCTTTAGGAGTACATTTTCTTAATGTTGGCGAAGACTGTATCCCTTCGGTTTTATTCTGAAATAAAACCGAAGGTGGACATCGTCGGGACTGTGGGTAGCTCACCCGTCAGGGCTGCGGGTTATTGTATAGATATACCACAACCTCGACACAAAAGGCTAAGAAGGAACATGGGTGGTTTTTAGTCAGTAGAAGTCTGACACTCCCTAAAACTCTGCCCAGAGCGGGAGGAGTCATTTGATGATTACCTCATCCCAAAAAAAAAAGTAATAGGTGGACACATAAAGTGATAATAAATGTATCACAAAAAAAATTGGTTTGAAGATCGTAAAAGGAACCATTAGCGAAGATTGCTTGAAATAAGATTTGTTTAGTTTTTCAGTTGGTCGCTTTTATTTCTTAAACAACTGTACATACAGGATTATAAATATTACTCGAAGATTTCATAAATCTGAATGTGAAGGGGATTTCTAAAGAGATGATGGCCGGCACAGATATTTAAAAAAAAAAGCCATGACCAACATAAGTAACAAAAAATACAGAAGGACGATTTAGGTTTGAAGATAACCTTGTTATTACCAATGGCTTAGTAACTAGAACTATTTTATAGGAAACAAAATTTATCAGAATCATATTACCTTAAAAGCTTTTTTCTAAATCTAATGAAAGAAACACAGTGTACTTTACTATCTATCTCCTTTTTTCTATTAGGTAAAAAATGTGTACATATTAATCATTACATATTTTAAAACAAAATCCTCCGTCGCATCTGTCTGTCTGTTCGCGATAAACTTAAAAACTACTGCACCAATTTCCATGCTGTTTTTACCAATGTATAGAGTGGTTCTCGAGGAAGGCTTTAGTACATAATTTGACCGACATACACGCGGGCGAAGCCGCGCGGGTATCAGGTATTTTATAATAATTGTTTTATAAATGTGAAAGTTTGGATGGATAGATGTTTGTTATTTAATCGCGCCAGAATGACTGAAATGTGGCACAGAGATAGATTAAAATGTAGTGTATTTGTTATTGTATGTGTATTGCTTTTCTATTTTCTTTCAAAAAAATATTTTTTTCTTTCTATCTTTTCTTTTTACTGTGAAATAGAACAAGGAATACTTTTTTTCACACGAACGTTGACTCGGCAACAGATAGTACTCAATACAATTACACCTTAGAAATATTTTCTAAGCATAAGGTTACAAAGAAATCCTTACCGTAACCATAGCAACGATTTAACCATTATTCTTTTGTGAAAGCAAACAATACCGACATATATTTTTACTCTCACCGAAATTCCTTCATCTTTCGACGAAATCGTAAGAAGTTCTAAGTGTTTGAAGGATAACAATTCCGTTCTCTTATGAAAGTAGAGTATTCCCTGTATGAATAAGAATTTGCGATCAAGAGTCTCATAACTCGATAATCGAGTTGGCAAACAGGTCTTTGCATAATAAAGCCTTCTTGTATTAGGAAGGGTATTTTTGTCCCACTTATGAACGATAAACAATGTTGAAGATTTGAAAGTGAGGTTATGTTCTATTTGCGTTTTACGATTTTGATTTATTACGCGTCCTATTTTGATATTCATTTACGTCACTACGACCAACAACAGATGGACCAAGAAACTCACAGAATGGTTACCAAGAGAAAGGCAAAGAAGTAGAGGTAGACCGAAGAAACGATGGGAGTACATATTTAAGGAAAGATGTGGACCAGACTAGAGAAGACAGACTAGGGACAGAGACAACTGGAGGAAGCTGGGGGAGGCCTACGCCAAAGAAGCGACTTCCACAGTTATATAAAAGACAAATAAATAATAATTATAATTCCTAATGCACGAATATGATAATTTGTATTTTAATCAATAATAATTTATGCATGGAAATGATAGTTTATATTTTTTTATTTAATAATGATATTAATGCGTGGTGGATTATAGCCCATCCCTCTCCTAGAAAGGAGGCCTGAGTCCCTGCAGTGGGAACAATATAGGCTGATGATGATGATGAATGATATTAATAATTATTATTATAAAACTTAAATACACCTAAACTAAATTTATTTATTAATTGTGATTATTTATTTTAAAAGTTCTATTTAAACAATTGTTAGATTGTGGTAGAATAAAGGCTATTATTATTTTATTTTATTATACGTCACTTGAAAGTAGTCAATAGTCATCATCTATCTAGCCATTTTTCAACTATGTTGGGGTCAGCTTCCAGTCTCAACGGATGCAGCCGATACCAGTATTTCACATGGAGCGACTGCCACGGTTCATTTATTTTATTCATTTTGGGAAACTTACGGCTAATACAAACAGTATTCTTAACAAACACATAACCCTCCTTTTGGGCTTCGCCGCAGTCGGGTAAAAAATAGGAATTTGAAGGCCATTTACAAGTTTCCACAAATAAATACATGAAACAAAAAATAAAAAAGACAACGATAAAAAAATTTAGTACAGTGTGATACTTTCCGGCCACTGACCACCTGTGACGACTGATAAAGATATACAAATGACAGCCGAGATCAACGACTTAAAATATTCACAAATATTAAATTTTAAAACTTTATTAGTTTCACAGACTACTTTACATAAATAAAAATAATATCAGGCTTATTATCCCCGAAGTGGATCTAATAATACACTCACATTTCTAAACTAATTTGATACAATAATTAAGGCTTTCGCTTCAAAACAAACAATGCTAGTTCCTGTATTATTATATTGTTTGACAATAATCTACTTGAATTAACATCCCACGCCCAAAGGTCAGATTCGAAAGGTTACCTGATATACGCTACATTTGTTTAAAAATAATGGGTGTAAAAATAGCCTTAACGATGCTGAAAGGCATTGGTTCTCCCTATTATTGCCTTTTTTTTGTTCTAGACTATACCTTCTAGCTACAGAGATATTGGAGTTCAAAGTTCCCACTTTTTCACTTATAGAAACAAAATATACAAGTTTTATGTAGAAGATCCTCAAAGGTATCAGGTTCATGGCAATTAATAGGCTCGCTCATATAGTTTAAGTTCTATACGAGCGAGCCGGTACGGGGCCATAATGGGCAAAATGCTAAACTTTGAGTACAGCTCTGCCTATTCTAACGGGGATTACACCTGTGACATTTTATTAAATGTGAAAATTATTACTGAATATAGATTACGACATAACTTTCCCAAAAACACCGGCTTTGTTATTTAAATAACATAACAAAAGTAGGTATGAAAATATCACAATGCAAAAATTTTAATCATTCACATAAAATGAAAGCTCATGCGAGTTAAATTAAACCTGACAATACAAGTACTACAAACAGGGACGTATTTAGGTAACATCAATAGATATAAGGCTAGGCAGATGGCTAGCCTTTTCCCAATTATGTTAGGATCGGCTTCCAGTCTAACCGGAGTATGAGTATGAGTTTTCATCACGGAGCGACTGCCTTTCTGAGCTCCACAACCCAACTCCCAACTCGTAAGTAGTATGCAAATAAAAATATAATATCACTTATCTTATCATAAGATACCATTTTGTAAGACTGGTTGTCAGACTTCCAGGTCACTGACTACCAGTAACGACTGCCAAAGATCTATATGGCAGCCGGGACCAAAAGCTTAACGAGGCACGGAGAAAACTCGGGATGTAATGAACGGTCACCCATCCACAGACAGACCAAGGCAAGCGCAGCTTAACCTAAAGGTTGACCCCAGTGGCAATTATTATCAAACCACGGAGTTAGGCACCATACAATCTTTAATTTAATAACAAAAGTAGGGTTAAACTTGAATTGAAAAAAAACAGGGACTCGTGGTCACAGTCCGTGGGGTACCACTCGATTCAATACACAAGTTTAGTGTGTTCGAACCTTCGATCAATAATAGTACTAGATTAAGCATCAGGAACAAAACTGAGTCGCTCAAGTGGCCACGATTGCACACACGTAAACATCTACATAACATCTTAGAAAAAAGTTCAATATTATTAACAACTACAGATGATTATAAACCTTAACACTTAAACATAACGTTTAATTATCATTGTAAAGTATATTTATTTAAGCCCTTTCATCGGAGAAAGATTAGAAGCAAAACATTTTAAATGTCGCTCCAAAATAAAAAGTCATCAGTACAAAAATATTCATTCTAAAATGAAACTTAAACTCTAAGCAATACGGTTAAAAGCATTTTGTGTACAATGTCGTGCTTATTCTATTGCGGAACTAGCGTTCCCTGTTCAAGAACATGATACAATAGTTGGTGCGTTGTAGCAAACATTGGCCAAACAATTATAATATTCGCTGATTTAATTATATTTACAGTTTATTTATGTTTCAATATTATGAAAAAGCACGTAATGATATTAAATTACCGAAAAAAAGATATTCCTTCCAAAACTTTGGTGTTACGGTGGTTATTTACGCAGTTCTTGAACGCATACTGCGGTATTTTGACGTCTTAATGTTGGCTATGATTGGACCATACTAATTTGAAATAAGACCACAAATACGTTTGTGGTCTTATATTTCGGGCCGTTTTTGAAGCGCTTATCGGGAATCTAGTACATTATTGATCGAAGGTTCGAACGAATGAATTTGGATTATTCTTTTTTTCATCAAGCAATAAAATTAAAATTTTCGGTCCGGTTCTGGCCTCAATGAATGGATGTATTGGAGCGTGCAAAACTGCGGCCGAGTGTGGGTAATACGATATCGATATTTCCGCAATAATTTTTAACTTTGACGATGATTTAGAGGGCGAATGTGGAAAAATAGCGCAATGGTAACCCTAATCTATTTAGGTCGCGAGTAAACAGGCTTCTTCTGGGTAAGCTCGTTCCATCGTCGACATCATCTCTGCCCTTAGGGCAAGATTGAGGTCAAGAGCAAGCCCATTTATAATAATAAAAAAAAAAAAGTTTGCCAAAAAATATTTAACGGAGTTTTGGCAGAAGACGTCTTGGCGACATGGTCAACTCAGTAACACTTATACTTTGACTCTACACTTCGTTGCAGCTACTGAGAAATTCGTGATTGAAAACCTAATAACAATTTTCCCACAATCGCGACCGCTGACTGAAATCGAACTCAGCAGTCGCGATTGTGAATTCTAGACCAACAAACGCAGTAAAATAACGGAAGGAGGGTGAATAATTAAAAATATAGTAAAAAAGTGCATAAGTAATCCCTTATTTCGAGGAAGTAGCGATAAACTACTAGTGTAATATCATAAATAACACTTACTTCGATAAAGGACATCATCGTGAGGAAACCAGCATGCCTTAAATATACTTCTCGACGTAATGTAATCCCAAGTCAGAGGCCCATTTGGCGGCATCATCATCATCTGCCTGGCCTTTTCCCAACTATATTGGGGTCGACTTCCAGTCTAACCGGATGCAGCTGAATACCAGTATTTTACATGGAGCGACCGCCTATCTAACCTCCACAACCCAGTTAATACTAGGTAATACAATACCCTTTGGTAAGACTGGATGTCAGAATTTCAGGTCACTGACTACCTGTAACGACTGCCAAAGATCTATATATATGGCAGCCGGGACCAACAGCTTAACGTGCTTTCCGAGGCACGGAGGAAACTCGGAATGTCGGGCGGTCACCCATCCACATACCGATCTAGGCAAGCACAGCTTTACCTAAATATCGACCTGAGTGGCAGTTCTTATTAAGCCACGAGCTCCTCCCCGACCATTGGCGGCATATAAACTCTAATACCAAAGTATGCACTAACTGCACGATAAAGAGTAAGAAAGAAAAACTACCACGAAATAAGACTTCTGTCTAAATCTGCATAAATATAATTTCTCCAAAACTAAAATTCAAATCACAATAAAATTAAAAACTGATATGAAATCACGTAGCCTCCTTAATACCCAAAACGTCAGGAAAAAAAGAATGTATGCCCAGTACCTTTGATATGATTAGTATAAAAGAAGGTTTCCCAGAAAAATGTTAGGTCGTCCCGGAGAATTACTGAATTTTTTTGCGTTTTTGTGAAACGTTACCACAGGAAAATTGTTGAATGTTTGACAGACCCTCTTTTAGAAGCCAGTGCCGCAGAAAGAATTTTAGATGTACTTTTAATTAGGTTTTAGGAACATTATGCTAAAATTAGATCTTGCTTCTGGTTTAATGCATAACTTTCATATTAATGTGGTGATTTCAAATGCGAATTTATTATTAACAAGCATTAGCTATCATAATTAAAATAATGGCCAATAAAGAAACAGAAAACACTAGCGTGAATGTTTTTAATTAAAAATACAATGTAATCCCTATTTATTTTTACCCGACTGCGGCAAAGCCCAAAAGTAGGGTTATTTAATATTATGAATGCGAATGTAACTCTGTTTATTTGTTACCCTTTCACAACTAAACAGCTCATCAGATCGTAACGAAATTTTGCAAAGAGGTTATACCCTGAGATTGAACAAAGGCTATTTTGTTTATTTTTCACACGCATACACATAAAAATTTCCAAGCGCACGAATTCGCGGGCAACAGCTAGTATTTTAAAATTGCAAAAGAATTGGGTCTCTTTGTGAGATACCACTTCACTAACGCATGACTGGATGTTGAAGAAGTTGCCATTGGTCCTTAATGTCATTTGTAGATTTTTCTCAGTCGTTACAGGGTAGTCAGTAGAAAATCGTGGTAGACAAAAATCTAACAACCAGTCGTAGGACTGGTTGTTAGATTTGGTAGAATTGGTAGGAAAAGGCTAATCAGACGAGGAATCTGGAAGTTTCTTCACTTCTTTATTTACAATTTAATTCAAAAACTCCATTCTTACATAATTATTTCAAACCTTTCTAAGTTCCTTTAAAGTATAATTTACTCTGCGTCGAACTGATGAATTTTTGAATATTTAACCGTGTTTGGTCGTTAAGACCTGCGCTGTGAGAGTGTGTCGCGGTATACGGGTTAAGGTTGATGGAGTGGCTCATTTTCTCGTGTCCGCAAGAGTAGCTGTTGTAGAATTAAAGGACTTACGTTTAATGTAGTAGAGTGTTGTTTCTTTTAGCCTCTCTAGGGATTTTATGTAGTTTTATATAGAAGGTGGGGATGACAATAAATTAAACTTCGTATATCTCATGACGTTCCCTGTCTGCATATGTATATTTAAATTGAATATATTAATGTTGTCACACACGATTGTCTACGTTTATGTTTTCAGTTTTCCTTTCGCAGGTCTGCTCGGGCTTTACAAATAAACTGTACCTTGTGTACTCTACGTTTTTTTACGATGTTTCCTTATGTTCTCTCTTGTGTGTACGTACAAGATAAAAGTAAATAAATACGTTACACTTATACCCCCTCCTACCAGTTACTAATTACAAGCAGTTATGGGTGCTGTTCTCTTCGCCCCATCCTATACTTTAGTATCTTAGCTCAGAGCACTCTCTGCGCTCTGTGGCCTGTCTTTTAAAACCAAGTGTAAGCAAGTAAGAAACTTTTTTGCAAAAAATAAATCCGACTTCAAAAAAAAAACACAAAAAAGTGAAAAATAAACTTTAGAAGAAAAATCTAGTTCTGAAGTCGGTGACTTTTGTTTCTTTGATATCATTTTTTTGCCACCGACTTTTTCCATTTTTAGTTGTTCCCATACAAATATTTGCCATGAATTTAGTTTTATATTATTAATTGTTAACAATACATGTCATGGTAATAGGGTTATCCACTTATCCCTAATAAATGAAACTTAACATACCTAACTGTCGAAATCTAGGAACACATCTGCGTACGTCATGGTAATCAATAAACACCCAAGCGATTCCAGCAATTACGACAGATTTGCCGTCTATTTTTGAAGAGTTCCATTGTATATCTCCGAAGATTAGCACCAGATCTTCACCAAATAAAATGGGACCACCTCAGGAGTATACTCTTTCAAATAAAAAAAGAATTGTGAGAATCGGTCTACAAATGGGGGAGAAATCAGGTAACATACATAAAAAAATAAAATTAAAAAAATACATACCCACGAACATAGAACCTCCTCCTTTTTTGAAGTCGGTTAAAAAGTAGTAGCATTACGTCATCATCATCATTCTCCACATTAAGAGAATAATGATGAGATATCCAAATTGTTCGGGATCGGCGCAGTAGGTATGTCTTCTTCTACCATACTAATTTTCTATTTCTCGTCATCTCAGGTCTGGACTATGTGAAGGATGATTTGGCTTGAAAGGAGCTGGCCCTTTCAAGCCAAATCATCCTTCACATAGTCCATCCGTTTATTTTGTCTTACTCTACTCAATATTTTTCACATTCCTCCGCATCACATGTCCCTAACACGATAACCGACTATCACACAACTTTTCAGTATTAGCCATAGTATCATGAGTATTTCCACAAAACAGTAAGTTGTAATAGTTTCGTTGGTACGGAAGCATAAATTCGAAAGTCCAAGCCGCACTCAGACTTAAAGCAAAATCCTGTCTCTAGAGACAGAACTATGAAACTGTTAAGCTGCAGTGAAAAGCCTTGTATTTGAAATGAAACTTAGTGTACCACTAGGGACACAATAGTGAAACTCATTAGCTGAGCTGTGTTAACAATAATTGCTAATGTGCACGAATCTCACCACACTAGACCTCTTTGTAACCGCTGCAAGGAGTACTAGTCGTACGAGCTGTGCATAATACATTGTATGGTTTTGGAGCACTAGTGTTTTGTGTTTTTCTCTAAATATGTTTGTCTGTTTTTTTAGTGTGTCTTGGTTTCTTTATGTTTTTTCTTTTGTTTTCCTTCGTCTACTTCTACTTTTCTTGAAAAACAAACCTCATCATCGATCAACACACAACATAATTATATGTATGTGTTTTAATAGGTACAAAACCCCAAACCTCTTTCGTCCAAAACGGTTCTACTACAAGAATTTCCAGTAAACCTATCAAAAAATCGATCACAAGTAACGTAACAGAGTGAAGACGATGTAAGAGCAAACGACGTCACTGATCACTTGCTCCGAACACCGGGTCTCGATAAGGACTAGAAACGTATAACAGTCAGTTCCTGCAAGACAATTATCAAGATTGGATACGTGCCCAATTGATACCGGAACCAGATTTCCAACCTCTGCCTTCTGAGAACAATGAGAGATATGTAGGGTGCCATTAGGTCGGTTAGGAGGATGACAAATTAAATGCTCTTTGTTTATGATCAGATAATTCAGCTAGCGAAATTTAACAGACGTGATTCTTATAATTTGTTGATCTAGCTAGTGTCTCGTTCCTGTTGCGCATGTGGTTTTGGGTTCAATTTCCAGGTAGGGCAAAGAGTTTTTCTAACAAGAATTTCTTAGTAGGTGCCACAGAACGTGAAACCCAATAAGGCCTTACCCTTTAGATTTCAGGTATGATGATGTACCTAATTGTCAAAAAATTCTTTATAACCATGACTCCAGAAGTGATTTAATATCTCTTTTTAGGAGTCAGTGACTCACAATCTTCCAGGTTTCATGAACGTGATAGATAACACACAAATCAAAACGTAGGGGATCTACCCTTACAAATATCGAACATCAAAAATACAATACAATAGTAATTTATTTCTCTCAAAAAGGTACAATTTTGGTACATAGTATCTAAATTACAAGCAGAGTGACACTGGCTTCGAAACCTGCTGTTACTGTTACTGTTAGCCTGTGTCATCCCACTGCAGGGCAAAGGCCTCCCCCCACGATTTCCAAATTTTGCGATCCAGGGCCAATGTGGACCACTGGTCGTTGGTTCTGTCAAGCTGTCGAAATCTGCATGACATTATTTTCAGGCTCTCAATATTAAATTGCACTTTCGTACTACAACATTATAAAAGCCAAGTAATGAGAAAAAGAGAATAAAAACAACATCTTAATGGAAAGCTGTTACAGATTTAATCCAATTTATTCCAAAAGCAAAAAATCTTTGATATTCTGCCAAGTAACAGTTAATAACTCGAGCAAACATTGGTCACTACACAGAATTTATATCTCGAAAATTACGAATTTCGTTCCTAAAGACGAATACATTCTTGATTGTATTATTGTATTACTTTTTTCGGCCAAATAGAGGCGTTTATCACTTCTAACCTTCCATGTTTTGCGATTAATGTCCTCTAGTCGGAGTGACCTAGTAGCTTCGTCTGGTGTGTTATGAATGACGTATATTAGACTCATAAGTGACACTATGTTTATGGAGACAAAATTGCCTTTAGTGGTTTATTGCACTAAAATTCACAGGCGTATTCAGTGGCAAATGAAGAATTTTGAACGAGGAGCTTAATTTAAAATGGGAAAGTACTGTCCATATTTTTTAAATACTCTTTAACTATTTTATTTACACTTTAAAAGACGACTAACAGAAGGAATGAAAAGACTTTGAATTTTTAATTAACCTTTTAACACCACTACAGCGGGTTTTTTCATACAATTTTAACTTGTGTTAATTAGAGTATTATTTTCTATGTCAGTGTATAGCAAAACAATAGAGTATAATTTATAACATTTTAAGACTACTTCTAATACGTTTTCAAGTTAATTAAAAATGTTCTTTTTCTAAAGGTTAAAGGTTTTATCAGGATTCGAGGTAGAGATATTATTATAAAACAAATAGGTAATGATTTTGATAATTCCGAACTTTCCTCTTTAACGTTGATATATTTTCAAGAGGCTGTGTCAGTGTTATTCCTACATTTTATAATTATAATACCCATGGCATCAACCCGAGAACACCAAAACATGCAACGCATGGACTTTCGACAGACCCTACTGAAGGATCCAGGGTAATTCCCATGGGATCTCACTTATCATACGTATACACAGTATGTTGTTTTAGGTCAAAAGTGACCACTTACCTCACCCCTTTTTGAAATATTAGGCAGCAGCATGTATTTGCCTGCGGCTTTGTACGCGTGTCATGTCGAAATTTATCCTATGGATACGACTCCATGGAATATTTTACATAGATACTTTAATCCCGTGGAAATATCCGTCCGAACCCAGGGCATGATCTGTTTTCTAATGTAAAATTTTATTCAATTACCTGCCTTGTTAGTCTTGTAGTCGTGAGTGCAACTGCTAAGCATGAGGTTCTTCGTTTGATTCCCAGGTTGGGCATAATGTTATTGGGATTGTCTTTTAGGGATTTCTCAGTTACTAGTAGCAGTCACGGGGTCTGGATTTGTGCTCGAATGGTGGCAAAAGGCTCGCCCTTGTGACATAGAACTTTAACTTTACTAGCGAAATGTGGGTGTACTAGATAAACCTACGCAAGCTACCAGAAGTGATTTATTGTGTAAATTACATTGAAATCCGTTCGCTAAGCCTTGCCTATCGGTAAAATATGGCTGAACCTACCTCCTTTTTATTCCACCATGTACTGTACCCATATTTGCAAAATAAAATTTACTTTACTTTAAAAAAATTACAGACAGACTAGGTACTTATAATTTTATTTTATTTTAACATGGGTGTTCCCTTGCATAACCATCTTTAAACTTGATAAAGTAACAAAATGTTTGAGATCGGCCACAAGGCACTATTCTCAGCGACGCTATTGAATTGAAATAACTTTTAAAAATTTCCTATCTCTCTGAATATTGAAAACTGCGCTCGTGGTCACGCTGGACTGGCTTGGAGCCATCTGCATTTGCCGTCGTCGCACGATAAAAAACAAGAGCCAGAACCGAAGAAAAACAACCGAAACGACGGAGGCTACATACGGAGTATTGGAAAATATTGAAAATTCAAGAAATATGCCAAAATTGAGGCTGGATTTTTAGGTGTTGCTATGGCTGGCAAATTGATTGGTGACAAATTGTGGTCAGTTTTTTATCAAACTCAAACTCAAAACTCAATGTTAGTGATAGGCTAAATCAGACGAGTAAAGTGGATGGCAAGTTGTCACAACGGACATCTGCAATAAAAGTTTTAAACTGACATAGACACACACGTGAGTACACTGCACACATCATCTGCCTAGCCTTTTCTCAAACGATGTTGGCGTCAGCTTCCATTCTAACATTAGTATAGTTAGTATTTTAGATGAAGCGACTGTTGATCTGACCTCCACAACCCATCAGTAAAAGGGTAATACGGATACGGCTTCTGACTACTCATAACGACTATTGTTGACTGTTGTAATACGTGATGAACCTATTACACTAGCCTGGATTTGTACCTGATAGATGAACTGGGTTCAAATCCGGACTTCGTGGCTGCTACTAAAAGTTCTTGATGGAAAAACAGTAACAGTTTTCATGACTCAGCAATTAAACCCAGGATCTCATATGAGTTCAGCAGTAGTGCTTGTGATCACTAGGCCCATGAGGCAGTCTAATTTTATGTGTTTGGAACAAGCCCGCCACACTATTCCCAAACCACTGTAACTCTATTCAATATTCAGTTCATCATTCTATTCAGACCAAAAATCATCCCAAACGTCGGTCTATTTAGTTATATCACCTTTATTCATATCCTATAGTTATATTTCTCCGAATTGCGCAGATCACGGATAATTGCACTCTATATTTTTTACAGGTACCAGGAATACATGACAGCATGACGTTTATTTTTATTTAAAAGAATGCAACCGGCGAGGCAGGTACCTATGTAAAACAGGGTTTGTTTTGTTTTGAACTGCACTCTGTACTCCAATTTACGCATACCATTCTTTGTTTGCTTGGCAAATTGTTCAGCGTAAACTTTTTATAGCTATAACGTGTTCTGACATTATTAACAATAGCACGCTCGTTATTAATGGGGTACGAATAAAACAGTACCTAGTTTTTGTACGACGTGAAAATTATCTGTGAGGGTTTTTTGTTTGTGGCAATTTTGGGATGACAGGGTTATTAATTGGGCTTGTATATTTTAGTGGGTAATAAAAACAGTATTTTTTATCGTCAAATATATTATTTTTTAGAGGATAATATTTAAAAATGTAAAAATATGGAAGAAAATTAATTAACGAATAATGAAGTAGACGGTAATGGGATATTACCGCTTAGCAAAATTAGAACGCCTAAAGCGTTCTAGTTTTGGTAAGCAGTAAATTTGGTTGGAATCATCACCTGCTTCCAGTCTTACTGGATGCAGATGAATATGAGTAGTTTATATAGGGCGCCTGCCTATCTGACCTCCACAACCCAAAGCTCACAATTTGATTAAAGAAAGCCAGAAGAGAAAAGGCCTTTCTTATATTTGTTTCTATTTAGGTCAAGGGACCACTTTAGTGCTCGTAATAGATACTTACAATTATAATACTGAACCATCTTGTACGCTGTTATTAGACGTTTTAGTCTTAATAGGACGAATATATGAAAAGGAAAAGTAACTTAATTTCCAACAGTTTTCCTTGACTGAAATACCTTAGATAACATTGTTTAATTTTAATAAAAACAGCTTTTAAACACCAAATAATTATATCATGTTTGCGTAAAAATAATATAATTATTATCCTGTTTCTTTATCCGAAATAATTTAAATTTTACAACACTGTTACCATCAGCTTTAAAATAAGTAGTCCTTTGTTTAATTTCGAGTACGGCGTAAATTTTATACATTAAAAACGCCAAAATTTTACGTAATGTCCCTCTTATTTCGGCAGGGGAGTGCAAAAATAAAATGCAGGGGCAAGAAATTAATGATGCTTGGAGCGACACCAATCAGCCTAACGATTGCTACGACAGTCAGGCCCGGTTTACGTCATAGCGGAGCTGAGACGAGCGGAGTTGAGATGAGCGAAGCGGAGATGTGGAGACAAGATGAGCAAAATTTGACCAATCACAGGAGGTAGTCGTGGTCCAGTGATAACGGCTCCGACTTACGAATTTTCGGTCATCGGTTTGAACTCAGACTTGCTTTGTGTTATTTATTTCATCACCACTGCTCTCAAAACGATAAAGTTAAACATTAATAGAAAGCTGATATTATTAGAAAAATGATTTAAAACTAAAAATTCCATTTTTCCTCAAAGCAATGAAAACCCAGCAATGACAACATTATAGACTGATAAGACTTTTGCTAGAAGAGAGACGAATTACCTCAGGTGCCGTTAAAGCGGGTGCCCAATGTGGAATACTCCGATGTGACGTGTATTCAAGCCAATGTGATTGGTCGTACGTTTCCGCAACGCTCCGCTCATCTCCACTTTAGTGTTTACTGAGCTTGATATTCGCTCAATTAACTATCGTGTGACGGTCGTTCGCGACCACGTGCGGGTTTCTAAGTGCGCGGGACACAATCGAACATGAGACCACTCATTCCTTTGATTTCGGAAACAGGAGGACCAATTTTCATGGTCTTTTAGAACCGAATAACGGTTTGGTTCTGGAAATACAATGACAAAAGCGAGACTAGGCTTCAAATTTAAGTCCGTTTGTTAGAGAAATTGTGGTATTGAGTGTTTTCATTTGTAAGGAAACAAAAGGCTTTAGACACGTGTATGTTTATAAGTGTCAGATTTACGGAAGCCGAATAATAGGGTTCTGTTTCATAGTCACAAAATAATTGACATTAAATACACAGTTTTAATTTACGATTGTCAGGAAACATTGTAGTGAACATTGTAAGCCTTGTGGATTTCTAGATGCTTGTTAACTTTTTATCTTGTTTTACTTTTTTTGTATAGTACCATACTACTGTCGGGCTTACATTGTCCCTCCATATATCTAAGTGCGAATACCGTAAGATATGATTTTTTGCTGGTTCTTCTCCATGGGCAACGACCAACCCGAACCGTGCATCTTTTCTTGACTTTTTATTTGAAATGAGAATTTCAGTGCATTACCTGTATTGAGAATGCCTGCTATTACCGACGAATGTGGCAGCCAAACAAGGTTACAAGTAAGAAATAAACTTTATTAGCACTTCTAGATGAGCAACTCATTCAATTGCAAATTAACAAAGAACATTAAAACGTACGTAAAGATAAAAAGAGGCTCCCGTTTAATGAAATCAAATAGGTATCTAGAGTATCGTCTACGCAATAGATTAGATCTTCAAATTGATTCTCTTTTCGTGGAAAACCTATTATAAAAACAGTGCGTGAGAACGGCTACCAATTTATAAGCATTAGTGCGGGATTATCTTAGGAGCTTGTGGAAAGATAATAACAGTCACTCAAATCTCATCATCATCATCATCATCAGCCTATTGCAATCCACTGCTGGTTATAGGCCTCTTTTTAGGTCTTAGGCCAACTCGATTTTCGGCAACTCTCATCCAGTTGTTACCAGCCACTCTGCGGAGATCATCGCTCCACCGAGCCTGAGGGCGTCCCACCTTACGCTTGCCGATTCGCAGTCTCCACTCAAGAACACGTCTACTCCAACGGTCATCGGTTCTGTGATTAATATGGCCGGCCCACTGCCACTTCAGCTTACTTATTCTGTGAGCTATGTCGACAAAACACTCAAAACACTCAAATCTATCTACGGGTAAAGCCGCGCTTGCTTATGTTGGTCTGTGGATGGGTGACCACACATTACTTACATACAGAGTATCCTCCGTGCTTTGAAAAACATGATAAGGCGTGGGTCTCGGCTGTCATTTAGAAATCAGTAGCCCGAAAGTCTGACAATCAGTCTTACACAGTGGTACCATATTACCCAATATAATTACGTTGTGAAGGTCAGATAGGCAGTCGCTCTATGTAAAATACTGGTATTCAGCTTCCAGTCTTACCGAATGCAGATTCGGTAAGACTGGAAACCGACCTCAACATAGTAGGGAAAAGGCTAGGCTAACGAATAAATCGTACCATCCACAAACAAACACATTTCAAACAAAGAAAACAAAATCAAAATCGGTTCATGCGTTCGGGAGCTACGACGCCACAGACAGACACGCCAAACTTATAACACCTCGTCGTTTTAGAGTCGGGGGTTAAAAGGGACTCTCTTTTTATCTTTTATATTCTTCGTTAGAGTATCGTTTAAGCAATCGATTAAATCATCAAATTGATTCTCTTTTCGTGAAAAACTTATTAAAAAAACTGTGCGTGAGAATGGCTGCCAATTTATAAGCATTAGTACGCGATAATCTTAATTCAGTACAAGTCGTTCAACTAAAAGGCTTCTATAGCATAACCTACATTCTTTATAATACGGCTAAGTGTAACAAAAAGCGTTCAAATAGTGTAAGCACATAGTAAAAATTTATGAATTTTATTTTGTACAACACGAAATTGTATTAATTTTTGCAAATTGTTTTGCGTTTATGTTGTTAAGTTGGAATTTCGCTTTTGTTTTCACGTCGTTTTGATTAATTTATGTTTTTTATGCATGATTTGTTTCGTGTAGAAATTGTGATTTTAATTTTATTTTACGCGGAACGTTAAAGTAACGTAGAACTGCATTAAACACGCTAACTTACAAATAACAGCAGTCGAAGAGAAAATACCCTATTACAAAACCAATAATAAAGCTTTTATTATCACTGTAGTTAGGGTCTAACCTAGTGTTTTTTTGGTGGGTGGGAAATAATCAATTAATGACTCCTCCCGCTCTGGGCAGAGCGGTAGGGATTGTCAGACTTCTACTGACTAAAACCACCCATGTTCCTTCTTAGCCCTTTGTGTCGAAGCCGCGGTATCTCTTTCGAAAAACCCGCAGCCCCAACGGGAAATCATAGGTCTAGAGACCTATGATTTGGCAGTTCAACGGTAACACCATTACAATAAAGGAGTTTGTGTATATTTGTAATCGCACCTACTGTACAGGAGAAATCAACGTATCGTTAGGTACTCAAAACTTGAAATTACTCGCATAATATATCTATTGTAAAACAAGCTTTAGTGACTTCAGTCTATAAGACAAACCCCGCAGCAATTGCTCACGGTCTTATTGGGGAATATTCGTTGCCAAAATACCGCATAGTTATAAATACTTAATGTATTTAAACAAAGTCGTTTCACCCAACATTTTTGCTGAAAATCCATTACACGTTCCTGAGCTTATGTGTCAAATACGTAGATATGATTTTTGTCGTATTATACAGGTTCCAAGGGACACTGACACACAAAGTTATCATGACGTATTTACTACATTATTCTGAATTCTTCTATGTCGGCCCACAGTAGATGTTACTAATTAATATCAGTAAAAAACAAGTTATGAGCGAACAAACATAAAAAAAAAAAAAAAAAAATACAGTCGAATTGATAACCTCCTCCTTTTTTTGAAGTCGGTTAAAAAATCTTGAGTTAAATATCAAAATGTGTGACCACATCGGAAACGCCTACGATAAACAACATTCATAGATACCTAATAAATAAAAAAAACAACCTGTCAGAATGAGCTACCATTCTAAAAGCATTAAGATAAATAAATATTAAAAGAACGACATTTACTATTTATTCTTAAGACCGAAGTACGGCTCTGGCTTAAGAAATACCCGACAATTCTGTTGCCCTGAATTTCTCCTAGGACAGTGGTTCCGAAACTTTTTCATTTTCAGTTCGAGGTGTACTAAAATAATAAATGAACCTATTATTATTTCTCAATTTCATGCAGTTCTACAATTATTTTCATGCAACAATTAATAACAATTTTAAGCAATTCCAATTTATAGTAAGTCTCCAGTCTGTTTCCAGTTTTTAGTAAGTCTTAATTTAGAGGCGTACTACCAGGTTTAGTATTTTGTTTTCGCGCCCAAGGTAGTCGAAATAGAGAACACTGATACTAGATAGCCAAAAAAATAAAATATTCAATTTATGAAGCTGAGATTTTATGCGGCTATGGACACATTTTGTCAAGTTACCAATTTTTTTTTAATATTGTAGAATGATCTCCATACATTTATTCAAAGCGTGTTTGGTAACACCGCTACTCTCTTTCTGACTGTATATAGATCTTTGAGCAATATTTGCTCTTAATTACAGGGACTACTAAAAATCCTGCTTTTTAGTAATACAATGTGGCAAAGGGAATGAAAATTATTAAAGCGTTTGAACAGATCTAAAGTTTTACTCTCTCTACAGTACACCAGAACCCCGTGGCGCACACTTTGAGAACCACTGTACTATAGTTATAACCTAGTGGACTTGACCTAGCTGTTATAGCAACATAAAACGATAATGCTAGATTTATACTGGTCTGCGATCCCACATGTATAACTAATAACTTGCGTACTAAGATAGTCTAGCTAGGGTATCTAAGCCCTTTTTTTTGGGGGAGGGGTCGGGAAATCATCAAACGACTCCTCCCGCTCTGGGTAGAGCGGTAGGGAGTGTCAGACTTCTATTGACTAAAAACCACCCATGTTCCTTCCTAGCCCTTTGTGTCGAGGCCACGGTATCTCTTTCGAAGAACCCGCAATCCCGACGGGCAGGGTATCTAAGCCCTGAGGCAACGAGCTACAAGGCGTCACGCATATTGCGACAGCAACTGTGGAGAAAACTAATTAATGAAGTAGCTTAGAACATGCCACAAGTCTTTGCAACGCGTCGTGCAACGTCGAGGTAAACAATTAACAAACGTGTCGCTTGACGCAAGTACTAAGGTTGTGAATGCGGCGTAAGTTCGATAGATTTTAGATAACTGATTAAATATGAGTATCTTACAGTTTCTAATTACTCTATCCAATAATTATTATCATGATCATCGGCTTAGCCTTTTTGTAACTATGCTGGGGTCAGCTTTTGTCTTACCAGATGCAGTTGAACATCGGTATTTTACATAGAGCCTATCTGATCTATAAAACCCAGTTCATCATCATCATCATCATCAGCCTATATTGTTCCCACTGCAGGGACTCAGGCCTCCTCTCTAGGAGAGGGATGGGCTATAATCCACCACGCGGGCCCAGTGCGGATTGGTAGATGTCGCATATCTTCGAATTTTTGGTTCTAAGATATGCCGGTTTCCTCACGATGTTTTCCTTCACCGTTTTGAGAGCAGTGGTGATGAAATAAATTACACAAAGTAATGCGCCTGCCTGGGTTCGAACCCACGACCAACTGTTCGTAAGTCGGGGCCGCCACCACTGGGCCACCACTGCTCTCCAAAACCCAGTTAGTACAAGGTAATGCGATACTCCTTTAAGACTGGTTGTCAGACTGTCAGGACACTGACGAACTACGACGACTGTCAAGGATCTAATATGTAGCATAATTGACAGCCGCGACAATGGCTAAATGAGCTTTTCGAAGCACGGAATAATCCTCAGACCACACAAGACAAGCGCGGTTTAACCCAAAGATTGATAAGAGCGGCTGCTATTGTTTCGCCATAAGCACATAAATAATAAATATCTCAAATAGAAATAAATAACGTTTTCAAGCTACACAAATACTGAGTGAAATGAGTATTTTCAGTTTTAAAATCGTTTAAGGTTACGTGAAGTAGGTATACTCCGCGCGACTGTACTAGGCCCGAACTTATTTATTTATACAGGGTATAGCGTCTGTTTTGGAGTAGCTAGTCTGTGTCTTCTACGAATAAATTATACCAAGTAGATCGTAAGCCGCAAACGGGCTAACACAGACAATGTACGAACTACAAGCATCAATAATTATTTTTTAAGTTCGATCTAGCGAACCTGCTTTGCGTCGGTTTGTTACAGGCACTTTTGAGCTGTCGAAATAAAGACAACAATCAAATAAAGCTACAGTCCCAGTCATAACCCGTTATAACTGTGAAAAGACTGTAGTCGTAGACATTCTAAAGAGTACGTAGATCTCTATTGAGTAGAAAAGGCCAAAAACTCCATGGACACTCTTTTAAATCAGAATATGTTTGCAACACCTTGGTTATACAACAACCAAACATCATCGACAATAAAAAAATAAAAAAAGGTAGCACTCCGGGAGTGCCGGCAGAAGTGAAAACTTCAATATTAACTTTCAAACTCGCGTCAGGGTCACGTGATGCTGATCGAAAAATCGTAAGATTTTTCGATCAGCATCACGTGACCCTGACGCGAGTTTGAAAGTTTTTACCCATACAAAAAAAAGTGCTCAGCGCCGCTAAAGAAGTTTTCACTTCAATAAATACTTAAAAATTCAGCTCAGATTGACAAAAGATGGCTACCTTTAAATCATTAAATAATCATTACGAATTTATACTGCACGAACTAAAATATTTAGCTCTCCAATAAACGGTAGGGCTGATATACTCGAAATTATGACTAAATTGCACCATATCAATCTCCGCCATCAAAAAAGCCCTTTATATCATAAATTAATGGCAGAAAATTACTTGAGCGTATATTAAACGGTGCTTTTGGCTAATATGAATAGAAAACACTTTTTTATAGCGATATTTATAAAATAATTTAGTGTTACCAGTCACGAGAATGTTTGACAGTGTCAAAATGTTAATTTTAATTCATAAAGAATTTAAACGTCCGTGATAATATATTTTTTTAAGTTACACTAATCACGAAAGCAAAAGACGGGTAGGTAATTACAATGTTAGAGAACATTTATCGATAAACCTGAGTAGAGACAATTGTAAATATATAGGATAGAAAGCTGGAACACAGATCGCGTTTTCATGAGAGTGAGTGGGCAATAGCACATGTATTCTTCTCACCCAGTATGAAGCTGGTCAATACTTACCAAAAGATTTTTGGTTTTATGGCAAACGATTTTCCTGTCGAGGCTCCAGGTTGTTCGTAAGAGATACCGCGGCCTCGGACACAAAGGGCTAAGAAGAAACATGGGTGGTTTCTAGTCAGAAGAAGTCTGACACTCCCTACCGCTCCGCGCAGAGCGGGAGGAGTCATCTGATGATTTTCCACGCTCCAAAATGTCAAACGATTTTCCACCTTGATAGCTTGGAAAATAAAATAATCTACTTTGAGTAAGTATTTTAACGGCCTATCTAGTTGAAGGAGTAACACGAGACGAAGATTTAAAGGCAAGGTGCTCCCACGTAAACAATAAACACTTTCTGCTTATACCTTTGTACTCGTCTTTCTTAATGTAATGTTTTGTGAAGTATTTTTGTGTACATACCTAAATAAACGATTCCAATCTCACAAATATCTCGATATATTTTAAATGAAGACATCTTGTGTTCATTACATTTAAAATTCACGGAACAAAACTTCCGACGCATACATAACATTGTAACTAATAATAATAACATCAAAGACAAAGATAATGTTACTAAAACACTTAATAGAATTTCGAAATTGATTACCGCAAACCCGCTGCAAATATTGAATCATAAAACACGCATACATTTCAGAATTAAGGACCAAAACTTCCGACGCAAGCAGTGGAAATTTCAAATTGAAAATCGCGATAACATAGTAACTAATAATAGTGTAGTATCATCAAAGGCAAAGACAATGTTACTATAACAGTTGATATAGTAACGAAATTGACTACTGCAAATACGACGGCAAATAGTGAATCATAAAACGATAAAACATTGACAGTAAGTTTCTTCTACGCAAGCCTTTTTCATCTTAGGTCGCATTATCGTTTCACGTAAGGACGAGTTACGGCTAAACGCAAGACAATAATGCTCAAAAACCTTATATTTCGGTTAGATTAGAAAATAAGAACTACATACATTATGATTCTAATACATGAACTGCAACTTGAATGAGTTCACAGATAGAGCCTAGTCAGTCATATTGTATCAGCAATGGCGATGGTGAAAACGCAAAGTAGTTGTCAGACTTTCAGGCCACTGACTACCTGTAAGGACTGTCAAATACCCACAAATGACAGTCGTAAGATGGACCACCAACCCAGCGGCTTAACGTGCTTTCTGAAGTACGGAGGAAACTCTGTGTGTAATAGTAATGGTTAGACACCCATCCGACCGAACGAACCGAGGCAAGTGCGACATAACCGAAATAACGATTCAAGCGACAGATATTATTTAGCCACTCCTCTAAATTAATGTACCAAACATACTAAACTTTAAAAAATCCTTTGTACTTTTCTTCCCTCTCGCTAGTTTCTATGTATCGATGAGATGAGTGTACATTCTCGAGCACTAATAATGTGCAGTAAAATTTAAACCCAATTTTCTCGTGGAACAATTTTCTACTCTATTTCGTAACGGTATGAGTTCGAAAATGCTATGTCCGTAACGACATAAGATAATAGTAAGAGATAATCGCTTTTAAAAGTTGCTGCGTGTATACAAATTAGTGTTACTACCAATCTTACTTTGAAGTGAGGCCTTATATTTTTTAGCCTTCAAGCCTTTCCAACACCATATTAAATATCAAAGTGAGATTCCAAATTGGAGATGAAACGAAATTACGGACCAAACATATTCGTATCAAACCTCATCAAAATTATCTGGTTATATAGATCTAAAGTGACGTTTTGAGAGACGTGAATGTTACCCGCAATTAATGATTATTATTTTACGAGTTTAATAAACGTTTTGAACTCATTAGGATAATTTTAATGGCCTTCTATGGCCTTTATGTATGCCCGGTTTATGGCAAAAGTTTCACTCCTAATTACATGCGACATGAAACGTAACTGGCGAAATGTGGGTGTACTATTAGTTACACCTCTGCCTAACCCTTGTATTACAAGCGTGATGTTATGTTATGTTCCTTTACTAAAGCACAATTGCGTAACACCGTAAGCAATATTATATTCTCACAGTTAAGGCACAAGCCACGTCCCTGTGTATGCCACTGTCGATCGCTCATAATTCCAAAAACTTTAGGGTTTTACTAAATAAATACTTAGAATAGGGTCGTCAATTTTCAGATAGAACCAAGTCTTATTGGGTTCTTTCGTTAAGAATTTCACAATTGCAGCCTACAATCTGAATTGATGGCTCTTGATCACTATGGAACACATCTGCCCAATCCTTCAAAAAAGAAGCGTTATGTTAGTTATGTTTTAAGCATCAACGTATTTCCATTATAAAAATTCTACGGTATAAATCCTTTAAAATCTCGATTAGCATTAAAACAACACATTATCCGAACAGAACACATTTAGCTTTTACCCGATAACGAGAAATCCAAAAAAGCAGGTAATGTGTTTTACGTGCCGTGACAAAGTTAATTAGTTTCAGTCTGGGGCAGACAGTCCTAAGCCAATTACAGCAGATACTGTATCTCGATGGAATCTGACCATCTTGATACCGCACTGGAATTGGATAAAAGGCAAACGGTTGGAGAGAAAAAGAAAAAAGATTTCGTTAAGGAGAAAATTATTTGTGATTTCAAAGGAAGGCGATGTGATTTTCATGAATGATTTAAATATGTTGTTTTAAAGTTTAAGAATTCATCGTAATAGTGTTGGTATCTTAAATAGTTATCATTATAATAATAAATAAACTGTGTCTGGAGCCCAAACCACCGATAACTTTGAACCTGCTCCCGACCCCGGCGGACTAATATTTTTTTATACAATTTTAAATGTTATTTGATATCTTTTTTATGAAATATTTAAAAATATAATCTAGTATGTAAGGATAATAAATAAAGAGAATAATAAACTTTCAATTTATAAATAATAAGCTTTTATTAAAAGCGCAATTAGGTTTATCCTATCCATCCACATTGACCGCTTATACATATGTTTGTACAAAGTGTCGTATACGTTCTATCAACCGTTGAGGAGTTCCCTCATGAGAAGGCAATCCTGTCTACATACCAACTAACATGAGAAAAAAATTATAGGTAGTTTCTAATAATATCAAGTCAACAATATCGATTTTAACGTTAACGATGACGTAAAGTATACAATGTATTGTAATGCCAAAAAGTAACGATTTATATTGTACCGACTGAAAAGCTTTTGTGTCAATTCCACTTCAACGAAAATTCGAAAATAACAAACGCTTCAAAAGCGATTAACTCTTGTATACGTTTTAAGTTTCGTCAAAATTTGACGAAACTTTTTAGCTTTTTTTTTTAATTTTACTATTGAATAGATTTAATCTATTCAATAGTAAAATTAAAAAAAAAAGCTATCCAACTTAAACTATGGTAAAATAAGTCATCATCAGCCTAATGTTCCCACTGCAGGGACTCAGGCCTCCTCTCTAGGAGAGTGAAGGGCTATAATCCACCACGCGGGCCCAGTGCGGATTGGTAGATGTCACATGTCTTCGAATTTTTGGTTCTTAAGACATGCCGGTTTCCTCACGATGTTTTCCTTCACCGTTTTGAGAGCAGTGGTGATGAAATAAATTACACAAAGTAATGCGCCTGACTGGGTTCGAACCCACGACTCACTGTTCATAAGTCGTGGCCGCTACCACTGAGCCACCACTGCTCTCATAAAAATAAGTGATTGGCGTAATTCAAATTAATTCGAAGAAAGGTCATACTGACAGACTGATATAAACCTAATGATAATTCCAATACTGAAAAAAACACATAATAATTAACTCTTATCAATATTTGATTTATCACGCTAATATTATTAGCTGTACATGAAAATCCAATCAGAATCAAGTGACTTAAAATGACGATAACATCGTTCACTGTCCGTTGACTTATATGAAGACACTTATTGGATATCCAATTAATTTTAAAGCAACAGCGTTAATTACCCAAACTTAAACTAAAATGGGATGAAAAGATAAATAAATTTTACTTCCGAGCGCCTACTAAAAGTAGGAAATTATTCATTACTTTTTGGAAAGCCTTCCATCAAACAACTTAGTATTCTTGATTATTTTAAGTTTTAATAACTTTTTGAAATAAGAGAAGGCAAGAAAATTTTAAAACTCCTCAAAGCAATATTTAAAGTAACCTTTCGAAATATGACGAAAAACACCGCTGGAATACCAACTTATAGTTATTAGTAATTTTAAAACTGTTTGTTAATTATATTATTATTGCTTAAAAAACAATTAAACTTATCATTAAAAGAGACAAAATGTAACTATATATCAGTAAGCAGGATACCCGGATGAATCCCAAAAATATTTGTAAAATTATTAAGCATTTTTTGACGGCAATTTATATTTTAGTGGCAGCAGATAAAATATTTCCAAAAAAATATTGTTTCAAATTATTTAAAAAATTATAATTAATCACAAAATAATATTTACCTCTTAAAAATCCACTATAAAAATATTCTTGTCACATTAACACACTATCCCCTGTCACTTTAATTTATTTAACACTAAATAATTCAAAATCAAGTTCCCAAATTAATTAAAATCACGCTTCACGATCCATTAAAACATTTTTTTCAACCATCACAATTGTTCCGAACGATTTGAAACGCGTCGGATTCGATCTTAAAATTTAATCGCGATCCCTCACAATTTTGAGTAACAGCCATTAGCGACCGCCCGCAACGAGGTACGAAAACGCACTGGGGTGTCTTTACGTGCGAGCGTGCGAGAGAGACAACGATACTAAAGCAGGAGGGGTAGCCAGTGAAATCTATATGGAGCTTATAAACTGGCCACGAAAATACTACGGAAGTCTCAGGCCATTCAGTGGACGTCAAATAGGCGTCTTCAAGAATATTTGGCCACCGTCAAGCGCTAATGGTTTTTAGCATTATGTAACTCCCGCCAATGACTCGCGAGTTCCACTAATGGAGGTTTTATTCATTTTTAAACGTCTAGTGCATTCGAATCAAATTTCAAAACTTTAGTTTGTTTTTTTTTTAACCAAAAGAAAAAAGAAAAGAAAGAAAACATATTTATTTAGTACATGCGATTGGTGTGTGTGCGTGCATGTCTTCGATTCCGTGAATTGAAGGAGGTTTAAAGCCGGAAAAATATCTGATCGGCAGTTCAAAGCCCAAAACGTTGAGCCGATAGTATAAAAAAAAACTCGAATGGTATTTTTTTATTTTTCCTGTATTTTTATTGTAAAAAAGGCTTTGTAACTTTAAAAAATTTGTAGTCGGTTTTAAGGAAAATGGTTTATCCTTTTGACGGACATTTTCCTTTAAAGGAGTGCACTTAGAGATTTGCAGTATGACAGTCTCTCTCTTTGATCAAAGTCGGCTTATAGGAAAGTGCGCTCAACTTCGCAGACAAATACATACACATTTCTGTTGAACTGAACGTGTGTTAGTAAGCTTAACTTTTCTATGCCTGCATTCAAGGTGTAAACAGAGCGTTTCACGTAGCCGGCAACCAAGCATTCTGTAGGTACATCAACCTACGCAAAAAATATTTCTGGGAAACGACTTTATTTTTGTGATCACGTTTCACGGTAGACCTCAATGTAAAGCGCTCAAAACATTTTGATGATGGATTTAAAAAAAAATTGAAACTTTGATCATAAATATTTCCGTAACTAAATGGAAGGAATTGGTCTAGAACAAAAACAAATATCGCAATGATTCGGCTACTTAAAGGGTATTGTAACGCCCAAAGTATATAAACTGCTTTGGCAGTAGAAGTTTTTGTTACTAACTGACATTGTCACAAAGGTACTCGTGGCTTTTTTTTTTTCGTGGGTATTTGTGTATGTGAGTTTAAATATTTGTGAACGCACCCACGATACAGGAGAAATTCCTAGTGTGATACGTTTTTTTTTTTTTTTTTTTAAAAAGCCACTCGGATTAATCTTCAGGTTAAGCCGCACCTCCCTAGGATGGTCCGTGGATGGATGTCGACGACGCCCGTTTTCTGGCACCCACTGCGTAAGAACTCGGACCCATTAGTCCCGAAGCATACGTGACACTTACCACAAAAAATAAATGCAAACTAAACAGTCGTATCCACTTGTATATTTATGAAAGGACTAGTCTTCAAGCGGTTAGTTGTTTATCCTACTTATAGATTAAATATTGCAATTCTGAGACCCCTACTGTTTTGACTTTTTCCACTATGTTTATTTTACTAATGCTGCTGTTCTGTTATATAATTCTAATGGATGATGTTTATTCTATTGGGAGATGAAGGGCGGGTTCGACATGGAAATGTGATTATTTTTTTTGGAATCTGGGTAATTGTCAAATGACTCCTCCCGCTCTGCAGGGCTATTGCGTATCTTTTAATGACAGTGGCTAACATGTGTCTATCAAATAACTGTCAAATGGTTAGTTTAAAAAAAAAAAAATAAATAAATAAAGAAAGAAATTCTAAGAAGTCATGTCAGAAAAAAACCTTCACAAATGACTGTATTACAGAAAACAAAAACATATTTTTATCTCCGACTCTCCGAGATGGTTCATTAGATCCTTTAGGAAAATCTCCAACAAAAGGATCCTTCACAATTTTTTTCCTGGGTACACTCCGGAACTCAAAAAACCCGCGTTCCTACAATTACGAAAAGAGGTCTTTCTTGATACAATTACTTTTTTTTACTGTATGACGAACGTTTAATGTTTTTATGCCTCGTTTCTGTGTTATGGTTTGGAAGATTTTTTTTTACTTGATGTTTTCGTGTGTATGGGGTTTTAAGTTATTTTGTTTTATTTTGTTAGTGATGTAAATTTAAATTCGGATCATTCCCTTTAATTCTACTGAACAGTCCTACGATAGAACTAGTGGGAGTGGACATACATCCATAGGACTACTCAGTAGAATAGTGTCTAGTGACTAGCTTAAATTCCTATAAGGGTATACTTATAACTAACTGATGCCCGCGGTTTCAACCGCGCGGATGTCGGTTATCGCTACCGATGCCGGTTATCGCGACCAAAAGTGATATTTTCGTACCCCCCTTTCAACCCCTTGAATAAAGTTTTTTTTTATTTTATTTTTTTTATTAAAAAGTAGCCTATGTCCTTTCTCGGGTATCAAAATATCTCCCTACCAAATTTCATGCAAATTGGTTCAGTAGTTTAGGCGTGATTGAGTAACAGACAGACAGAGTTACTTTCGCATTTATAATATTAGTATGGATAAAGTATAAAGTATGGATGGATTGTCATCTACAAAAGTAAAGTCGTTTCCTAGCAATATTTTTTTGTGTAAAATTAATAAGTTTGTTGTGCAGAATGCTTTAAGCTGACCTCAACGTAGTTGGGAAAAGGCTAGGCAGATGATGTTGTGCAGAATGCTTTGTAAAGGATAATTATGAATGGCAATGCTGATTTTCAGACCTATAAAATGACTAAAATGGTTTGAACTCACATAATTAATATTATAGTAATCTGACCTCAAATTCAAGTAAAAGGCATACTATAATAGGGAGTCTATTGTTTCAAGATAACATAGAAAAAAGACAAGATAGAAATTGTTAGCGTGGTAGCCTGATGTTTATAAAATAATAAACAAAGTATTATCTTCCTATTCATCTCAATAAACAACAAGGATCATTTACAAACACAGGAACAGTCTGTTTTTCTTCCAAACGAGTAAAATGATGTTTATCATAAATAAAAGTTTCTTAGAATTATTTATTAACACAACTGCCAAGCAAAGTAAGAAAAATATACATCCGTATAAAAACTCAGTACATCAGTTCGCCCAAAAAATCTAACGAAATAACAAGATGGGGGCATACCAGCACCCTTTCAAAGGAGTATTTTCAGTTACGTTGGACGTATAGCTTTGTCTTTTCCACACTGATGTTATCATGTGCGAGCCCTTTCTTTACGTGGCGGAATCTTCAATTTAAGACCTCCGCTGTAAGGTCTGTCAAACTCTTGAATCAAACCACACGGTCCTACCTGTCACTTTTGTCTTCTCTACAATCACTCTAGTAGGAAATCTGCGAGCCGTAGATCTCTTCAAGGCCCGCATCCTAATTTCTTTCTGAAAAACCACCACAACCCAGTTAGTACTAGGTAAGACTGGTGGTCAGATTATTGGGCCACTGACTACTTAAAACGACTGTCAAAGTCTATATAAATTGTCATTTATATAGACTTAAAACGACTGTCAGTCTATATAAATTGTCATTTATATAGACTTTGACAGTCGTTTTAAGTAGTCAGTAGAGAGCGAGAAAGGAAGCTCGGTGAATAATGGGTGGTTACCCATCCACAAACCAACCTAGCCCAGCGGGGCTTAACCTGAAGATCGATCTATGTGGCTGATATTAATAAACCACGAGCCTCTCTAAAATAGTACCGCTTCTAAGCGTGATGGTGGCCTACCATCACGCTTCGCGCATCGCGCACGAAAAAGTCACAGTTTGATTATAGGTGTCATTATGTGCCTAATTGCGGTGAAATTATAGCCACTTTATGAGCAAGTGTGTTGAAAAATCAATTATTTAAGCGTCGTTTTAGGAGCAATTGCATGCGTGAGGTTGGTTGGTTGGTTTCGTTTCTCGAACAGAACAAAGCCTAATTTTTTATAGGAAAAATTCTCAAAAGCAGAACGAAAGCAGAAGGAAATCTGATTTTGGGCCAAGGTATTTGGCCTATAACATCATGCTTGTGTACCCCGTAGGATAAGGAAAAAGTATACCTAATAGTACACACACATTCTACCACAAATGTTTTTTTAAGTCCCATGTAAAAGAGGGCGAGACTTTTGCCACTAACCGGGCACGAGTTACTGACTGATTACTGTTACTTAGAAATGTCTGAAGGAAAAACCAAATAATACTTGGTCTGACCTGGGAATCAACCCAGGACCGGTCTCAGCCATGGTATGGTTTTTTTAGAAAAGAAATGCTGAAATATGGACGACTTCGGTAAAAAATCCGGGGTGATTTTAGATTGTTTGTTAGAACCCCAAAATATATTTAAAAAGGACGTATTAACTACAAGGCCCGAAGAAAACATTAATCTACAATTTATGAGAGTGCCAATAACTACAGCAAGTCTATAAAGTTTCTTGTCTATGCACCCAATTTAGCTAACAAGGTCGCATGTGCTGCACTCGACCGCAAATTCAATTCAATGCAAATGCAATTACTAATGCCCAAAGTTCTAAGATCCATTTGCTCTGAAATCAGAGCAGTAATATAGTGAGTGTTACCGCTGTCTGGGGAATTCTAACTCTATTATATTAATCGAGAAGTTCATTGGGAACAACATATATTCGAAAATCTTGCGGAGGAACTCGGGTCGAACTTCAGGTTAAGTTGCGTTTGCCTAGGTTGGTCTATGGATGGGTGACCACCTAATGCATACCGAGTTACCTCCTCGCTTTGAAAGCACGTTGAGCCGTTGGTCCGGCTGTCATTTGTACATCTTTGACAGTCGTTACGGGTCGTAAGAGCCAGGAGGTCTGACAACCAGTTTTTTCAAGGGGAATCTCGTTACCCAATAACTAGGATGAAAACCTCTGATGTAAACGCACGTAACGAACAGCTAGCGCTACGACGAGTTCGATGAACTCTGTAGCTAGGCAGAAAGTGAACAGCTGATTTCACGCCTCGTTCACTAGTAGGAGTCTGATAGGTACTCGCTCCATATAAAGCACATCATTTCAGACAAAAAACGTCCACAGCTGGACATAGGCCTCCCTAAAAGCCCAGATATTACTTAATTTACAGAGTTAATTTAACCCCTAAGGGAGTTAAATTGGGGATGAAAGTTTGATGGGACATTTTTTTGACATCCACGCAGACAAGCTGCAAAAGCTAGTTTGCAATAAATAAAACAACTTAAATTCAAAACGTAAAATAAATCCGCATTCGAAAACTAAACATGTGAACAGAATAAGTCTTGTACAATTTAAAGAACCATAAAATGAATTTACGATTTTCACGGTCAAAAGTAATAAAAAGGTAAGCATAGGTAAGTTTAGACGCGTTTACTTTTTACAGTTTACACGAACCGTGTTTGAATTGGGGCTTTGAGAAGAGCGGAATAAAATAACACTATTTAAATGTTTTATTGAATGTAGCTACATAAAACTCTAACCGTTGTATTTTTTATGCGATCGTTTTAGAAAATTAAGAATGTTTTTTATAAGAGATCAAAGGATAACATGACTATAGACATGACTTTTACTTAGAGACACGTTTATTTAATGCACAAGGTAGACTAAAACGCATTAATTTTAATTTGAAGACTAAAGATTTTAATATTTTGTTATTTGTTATTTGTAGAATAAATTAAGATCAAGAAAATTCCTCAGTGGACAAAAAAAACTTTCAACCAAAAAATCAAACCGACTTCAAAACACAAAAAAGTTAAAAATTTATGAAGAAAAATCAGCGTCTGAAGTCGGTGACTTTTGTTTGTTTGATTTCGTTTTTGCCACCGACTTCAAAAGCATATGGAATAGATAATCTCCTGGTTAATAACCCTCCTTTTGGGCTTCACCGCAGTCGTGTAAAAAGATACAAATACCTAAAAAACGTGTTGCGCCGAACTCAAGTAACATAGGACTAGGGCAGGAAGATGACCATAAATCTGAATTAAATAGGCTCCGGTTGTGATCAGTAGCACAACATATCCTCCTACCTTCCAAATTGATTACTCCATAACACAACAACCAACAATCCGAAACATAGTCACAAACACAAACAAAGCAATCAACTCGGCATCGCTATCCAAATACATTCAAAAGAAGATTATTCCAAATCCTGCGCTCACACTGCTCCGCCAATCTTAAAGCCACACAATCAAGATCGTCGGGAGCACATAAATATTCCTAATCTACACTCAAATATCTCTCCTGGAACATACGACAGCTGCGCAAGATGTTTTCTCTTGAATCTTGCAGAGATTAGTGCTAACGATTGCTGTAATTATTAGGAAAAATACCTTTAATGGTCGTGTACGTTAATTTTGAATGTTTCAAGCTATTTTGGGATTTAATTGTTTGGGTAGAGGGTGTGTTTTTGCGGGTAGTAAAAGGTGGTTATTAAATGGGATTTGGGGACAGGGAGAAGTGCCGAGAATTAGTGGTCTTCTTGTTAAGTTTTTAGCAATAGTTACAAATTGAATTATTGATAGCTAGTTGCGTGGCAACTAGCTATCAATAATTACTATAGACCATGAGCTCGCAAATGAACAAAAAACATCAAGGTGCGTCAAAATAGATAATGTTTTTCTAAAAATGGGTACAAGTAAATACACGCGGGCGAAGCCGTGGGCATCAGCTAGTTACTTAATAAGAACAATTTCTAACAACTAAACCGTTTTAACGGTAGCTCTTGCAACCTCATCTCAAAAATTCACCCTGTACGTCCTAAGAGTTCCTTTAATATTAGCTATAATAATTCCCTGTATCCATTCATTCACTAAAACGATTTATTTACCCCAACCCAAGTTCGTTCAAGGGTAAGGCCGTGAATCAGGACCAGGGATAATATTCTCCTTCGCCATATCTTTTATTTTCATAGCGCTCATTCACGTATGGGTACTTCACTGGTTTATTATGATTATTCAAACGTGTGAATAAAAGGTTGTTGACATTCATATTATGACTGTCTTGTGTGTCAAGCTTTACTGCTGGGCATGAAGTCGAACTTCGGTTTTATTTTCAGTAAGACCAAAGAGTTTTAGTATAAAATACCTCACCTCATACTCTTTTACTCTAGCTTTACCTAAACAAATGCACCGTTTTGAGTAACCATGGAGTATCTTGCCGGTTCTTCTCCAAAGGAAACGACCAACCCGAACCGTGCACCTTTTTGTCGACGTTTTACAACTAATGTAGGCCTATGTGAAATAATATATCATTATTTTGATACAAAACATGTTTAATTTGGAAGACAATGCATGGTTAATTCAGTGACGTCATTCTTAATCTAAAATGGTGGACTCCCAAAGATGGCGGACTAGTTATTTCATGCATTCCAATTACATAAATATGGGTAGGGTACTAAATAAAAGTCTTTGTTGAGAATACGAGGAATAAAAACTAATCGTAACTCCAGAGCATTACTTTTAGTTTTATAAACTATCATTTTCTATTTATCTTTACGAATTTCTCGGTACCAGACCGAATTCTGCTTATTGGTGCCCGGTTGAAGCCAAAAGCCCGTACAGACTTAAACACAAATGACGAAATATGTTTGTAGAATTGGACCTTTACCTAACCCTTTGGGGATTACAGGCGTGATGTTATATGTTAATATTCGTCTGTATTTTGATAATCACGCTTGATAACCTCTTTTGTGGAAAACGGCATGATCACAACTGAAGCGGGAAAAAAAATGAAAATGACTGTAGCTATAAATATATTTTGATCATGTCAGAATTTGTGTAGATTATTAAATAAACATTTTTGCTAGAAAAATATCTATGGCTAAATCATATGTTGTGTGTGGTAATTGGCTCGTGGCTTCTTTAGGTTAAGCCGCGCTTGCCTAGGTTGGTCTGCGGACGGGTGACCACCCGTTACATATCGAGTTGCCTCCGCGCTTCAGAAAACACGTTAAGCTGGTTGGTCCCGGCTGCCATATTTAGATCTTTGGCAGTCGTAACAGGTAGTAACCGGAAAGTCTGACAACCAGTCTAACCAAAAGGTATCGTACTACCCAGTATTAACTAGGTTGTGGAAGTCAGATAGGCAGTCATCAATTCAGCCAAAAGACGTCCACTGCTGGACATAGGCCGTCGCTCCATGTAAAATACTGGTATTAAGCTGCATTTGGTTAGACTGGAAGCCGACCCCAACATGGTTGGGAAAAGGCTAGACTGATGATGATGTAATTGACTGTTATATTAGCTTCGAGCTAAGATATTTTAACCATCACGAATTCTTTCCAAGTTCACAACGACAACATACCAAAATTCTCAGACCAAAAAAAATCGAATACAAAATCTCCACACACAATTTCTTGTAGCGAAACGCAAATATAATATCGTTACACGTATTTGGAAAAATATAAAAGGAGAATAAATTCTCTTAAAGATGGTAGTAGGCATAATCGAACATCGCCCACTATTGCCAACCCAACCATAAGTAAAGAAAGATGAATAGCAGATGCGACTCTAATTTGATGGATGTCGAAATTTGTCGTGCCGTTATGTTTCCCAAACTGTATGGATGGAGCTCTGTCAAGATTAAGCCCTGTTGTGTTGATAATATGTGTCGTTTTCGTTTTGCGTGGGTGCTTTATATTGGGTAGGTTAGTCACGGCCATGAATGAATGTGTGGGCGTTTGAGGGATGCTATCAGGTGGCAGTTGATCGTGATTACTGTAATACCTATCACGTTTTGTAACAGGAGATTTAAGTTTAGATGTAGCGCCAAAGTAGGTGTGATGTTTCACGTAATTGAAAATACAATGGAATCTTTATTTATTTACGTAATCAAAAGGAAGGAAAGAGAGAATGAAAAGTATGATTGGCAACATAAAAATAATGATCTTAAAATTGAACTAAATAAATTAAAAAAACTAATAATTGGCCTCTTTTTTGTGGTGTCGAAAATCACCAAATAACCCTCCCGCTCTAGGCAGAGCGAAAGGGAGTGGCAGACTTCTATTGACTAAAAACCACCCATGTTCTTTCTTAGCGCTTTGTGTCGAGGCTGCGGTATCTCTTGCGAACAATCCGCAGCCCCGACGAGGAAACAGAAATACCTTGAAATCAAACAAAATGCATAAACAAAACTAATAATAACAAAAGGGCCTCAAGCTCAGCATAGTGCCAGATGGCAACACAAGGTTTACCATAAGCTACCGTATACGCTCGAAAACATAAACAAACACGTACTATTCTTGATGACTCAGATTTTCGTGAACATGCAGTACGTAGAGACCTGGACAGTTCTATTGCTTGCCTCGTTCATTTATAGGTTTCAAATATTTGTGCACATCGGATAGGAACGAAGGTGTAGCATATTATCCTGTGTTGGTGCTCCACACTCGCATAGTGTCCGAGATGGATCGATTATACTGTATCTAGCCAGATTGGATCTACAGCGGACAAGTGCAGCTCGCAGTCGGATCAAAGATATACTAATACTGGCTGAAGTACTTATGACTTTTATCTACTAATCAAAATTACTTCATAACTTGTCATAGTCAAAGCCCAAAATTCTAATCACCGGTGAGCAAGATAAGCCAAATAACTAGTTTTGTTGAGAACAACTGGCCATCGTTTCATGTATAATAGCTATTGATCACGCACTTCTAGCAAACCGAAAATTGACCGCAATATTACTAAAAATAAACATCCTTACAGACATGCTTATAAAAGCCATTTTCATTTGCATTAAAGGTGTTTGCATCCACCCGCAAACGTTTATGGTATAGCGGCTTTAAAACAAAAGGAAATCGTATAGGAATCCAATCATACTGAGTGTTAACCGGTCGTACGACGGCTTTCAATTTCCACAGCTATTCCCCTCTTTAAAACTATGAAATATTTCATAGGAACTGCTCCCACCTTTGGTGTAACGGATTGTGAACTCAAAGGCTGGTATTTCACAGTGGCTTTCTGTTAGATTTGCGAAAAAAGTATTCCTGTTTGATTTGAAAGGAAAACGTTAGGCAGAGTTATTTGCGAATTGGTTAGCTACCCTGCAATTTTTTACCATGCAGTAAAGGAGAATAGTAAGGTGTAAACAGACTGTAACGGAAACATTCTGTAAATCAAACAAAGTAACTCTACTAAAAATTATTGCAATGAAAAAATCTAAATATTTTAATTCACTTATGGGCCTACATGGGCACTCATAAAACGTCGACAAAAGATGCACAGTTCTAGTTGGTCGTTTCCTATGAAGAAGAACCGGTAAGAAACTTCATGGTTACTCTTTTAAAATGGTTTGGTTTTATAATATTTTCATGTTACAGCATTAGTACCTAGGTATGGGGGCACAACGTAGGCCCAATAATTATAAGTAGTAGGTCAAAACGACTTTTTAGCTGGGACCAATTCCTGATGAATAGACCTGATGCCACTGACCAGAGAACCAAAGGCAGGACCACAACACGCCGAGGAATTGAACTTATTTGCAAAATAGTAGCAATATTCTGGGTTGGCACAACTAAAATCGCAAGGGAATCAAAATGCAATAAATCATATAACTGTCATTCCTGCCTTCCCCTCTGTATTAAGTTTCATGTTATGTAGGGTGGGCTTTTGTGACAACATGGCTCCAATAACTTAGTGATCGTCATCGATAAGGTGTAATTTGACGCAGTGGATGAGCGACTGGCTGCTGCGCTGCGTATAGTGGGTTCGATTCCCGCACGGAACAAAATAATATTTGTATGGCCTTTAAAAATAGTAGTTTTGGGTCTGGGTGTTTGGTTTGTGTATGTGAGTTTAAATGCTTCTCAACGCACCCAATATTTTAGGGGCGAATGTTTTAACCGGGCACAAATCCAGACCCTCCTAAGGAATTCACGATGGCAAACCAAACTGACTGGCCTGTTGGTCTAGTGGTTAGTGACCCTAACTGCTATGCCGGAGGTCGTGGGTTCGATTCCCACCCAGGACAAATGTTTGTGTGATGAGCACGATCATTTGTTCTGTGTCTGGATGTAATTTATCTATAATATGTATGTATTTAGAAATATATAAGTATGTTTGTCAGTTGTCTAGTACCCATAACACAAGCTCTGCTTAGCTTGGGACTAGATGGCGTTGTGTGATAGTTGTGGAATATTATTATTATTATTATTATTATTATTAAACAATGCCCGATTCGGAAATCGAAGAAGGAACATGGGTTCGGTTTTTAGTCAGTAGAAGTCTGACACTCCCCTTCGCTCTGCCCAAGAGCGCCCCCCCCTCCGGAACGGTCATTTGATGATTTTCCACCCACCAAAAAAAAAAAAGATTGTGACCTTTGACCAACGTGGCAGACTAACGCTAAGAAGATGTGGCAAAATCCTTAATTAATCGTATGAGTTTATCTTTTCCAATATACTTGAAAAGAAAAACCAAATATTTTCCGCCAAAAACGAGAAACAAACATTCGTAACACTTCTTGTATCGGTCAATTTGTTTTTAAACTACAAAACGGATCGGATCGGATCGGATCCAGGCAAGCCACATTATCGTGACTAATTGATGATGTGGTTCAGCTCAATGAGGCAGCGAATGCGATGCAATTGGGGCATGACCTTGGGATGTATTGGGGATAAAGCATGATCGAAGTTGGGTGCTGTTTCAAATTAACTATACATTCTGCTGAGACAATAGACATGCCGTGAGAGTCGCGGGCAACCGGTGGATGCAAACGGCAGGTTGCCGTTCGCTATGGCGTTCTATGGGGGAGGCCTTTGTCCAGCAGTGGACGTCTTATGGCTGATGATGATGATGAATAGACATGCTGTGGAACGTGTTTAGCAGGATGCTGTTGTAGAGATGAAATAACATAATCGCCGAAGAGTTCAACAGAGGTATATCTAGTACACCCACTTTTTGCTAGTAAAGTTTTGTATGTTTCATGAAAAATTGCCCTGAGTCGGGCACGAATCTCAACTCTATGGCTGCTACTAAGAAATTCCAGATGGAAAAAGCTAATAACACTTTGCCTGGAACCCCGGGAATCGAAACCAGGACTTCATGCTAAAAAGACGCGCTTGCAACCACTTGACAAATGAGATAAATCTAGAGTCGAGTTAGTAGTTACATAAATAAATACATAAGAACTAATAGAATCAACTGCAGTTATGTAAAGCTGCTTTCATAACTCCGGAACTGAACCCTTATATGTTTGGTTTTGACACATCCCGGTGTGAAAGTTTTTGATATTTCACGAATCTACGAGCTAGTTCGGATGTAGTTTGTCAGCGTATTTGGGTCAGAGAAGATCGATTGTGCTTGTGCGTTTGAGTCACTAGACGTAGAAAATAGATTCTAAAGTGATTATGAATTGTGGACACTATTAAAACACAAGGGGTGTGCTTGGAACTCTCTTTATATTAACGATACAAGGTGCAGTTTTGCATACTCGTCAAAATTCCGGAGATTGATATAAAAGTCATAAATAATCAATTTAAATTACGGTACCTGGTTGAATAATTAATAAACGCTGCTTGTCCAACAAACCCCCGCGCTGTCGGGAATAAGAAATTATTCAATAAAAGTTTGCGTTTATTTGTTTGTGTGAAATCGCGGTTATAGAACGAGAATTAGGGCTGCGGGTTGTTCTAAAGAGATACCGCGGCCTCGGCACAAGGGCTAAGAAGAAACATGGGTGGTTTTTAGTCAGTCAAAGTCTGACACTCCCTACCGCTCTGCCCAGAGCCCCCGTTAGGCGGTAGGGAGTGTCGCAGACTTTGATGTCATAGTGTCGGAAGGCCTACACCCAATTCCGGTTTATAAAAAACCTACTCATTTTATTATTGATTCGGGTCGAGAATCATTAATATAGTAACCTCCTTGAGTTTGACAAGGATGCAAAACGACAGCTTGTACAGTCCGCAGTGTCATGTCCACAAGACACATAATTACGATCTAATGAAAAAGGGTCCTTTTGGGCAATCCCGTAGAATACATGAAAGATAAATGCTCCCTTTGTTTTTGGGTTTATTATTAAGGTTGGGTTTCGAATACTGTTGGTGCAGCAGATTTTTATTGTGAAGACTTAATTATGTTTTTGGGAATTCTAAGTTGTTTTTTGTAGTTTTACGCGTTTGTATGCGTTTTATAATTTGCTGAAATATCGCTGTTTATTTCCTCGAATTTCTACACATGGCACACCATCCAGTCCTAAATAATTTCGTTCAATAACATCATAATCATTTCAGCCGAAAGATGTCCACTTCGGGACATAAGCCTACGCCAAGTGTCGCCCGATCCCGTGGGTCTCGCATCTAGCGGATCTTCACAACCTTCACCAGGTCATCGAACGCCACTCCAAAAAAATTCGGCCCCATCAGCCTTCCGTGTTGAGAGCAATGTGCTATGCCCACATTCCATTTAACCATATTTAATTCTGTCTTCAGTATAAAAATTAATATTTAAAAAAAGAATTCTATTCAAAACTCCCCTTCATATATTTAAATTGCCAGAAAAACATCGGCCATTTCAGCACGAACAATAATAAAAATTCTTCCACCTTTTCAATATGGCTGCGAGAAATGCGTGATGACTTAAGCATCGCCATTATTGCTCGTTGGAAGTAAGTGAGGAGCTCAGAACTTAGTGTGAGCTGCATATTCAATAGGAGCTTCCTCCTCTCCTGCACGGCATAAGAATACTAATATTTCCTTTCATAAGGTGCGATATTGATCATCTTAGAAAGTTTCCTGGATGTTTTGAAGCCTGATGTTACTTGGGTGCTGGTGTGTTTGATGCAAGAAGCGAATTGAAATCCTCATAATGAGTTGATCTTCTGGTAAAGCTGCGCTGGCCTAGGTTGACCAACATAGTTGGGAAAAGGTTATAAATATAACCATAGACTAAACTATTTTATTTTAACTATTTTCTCTTTGGGACCAAAATCGTAATCATTAACATAATTATACAGCTTTATTTGGGTCAACTAGGTTTTGATTTTTTTTAAAGTGGCTAAGGATTACTTATTGTGCGACAAACGTATAAAGATTTAGAACAGCATCGCCACTATAAATTGTCAATTTAAAAAGCACAGTATTAAAGTATTTCATCATCATCATTTCAGCCAAAAGACGTCCACTGCTGGACATAGGCCTCCCCCAGGCGTCGCCACATTGACCGGTCCCGTGCGTCTCTCATCCAGCGGGTTCCTGCAACCTTGACCAGGTCATCGGTCCACCTAGTGGGAGGCCTTCCAACGCAACGTCTTCCGGTTCGCGGTCGCCATTCCAGAACTTTTCGGCCCCATCGGCCATCCGTTCTGCGAGCAATGTGCCCTGCCCATTGCCACTTAAGTCTGGCGATTCTTCGGGCTACGTCGGTAACCTTGGTTCTCATGCGGATGTCCTCATTTCTGATTCGATCACGCAAGGAAACTCCGAGCATAGCCCTCTCCATTGCCCTTTGGGTGACTTTGAGCTTTCTGATAAGGCCCATTGTGAGCGACCACGTTTCGGTCCCGTATGTAATCACTGGCAACACACACTGGTCATAGACTTTCGTCTTGAGACACTGGGGTATGTTGGACGAGAAGATACTGCGCAGCTTCCCGAACGCTGCCCAGCCGAGTCGGATTCGACGATTGACCTCTTTCTCGAAGTTGGATCTACCCAACTGGACCGTTTGTCCCAGGTAGACATAATCGTCCACAACTTCGGCTAAGGATTACTTATTGTGCGACAAACGTATAAAGATTCAGAACAGCATCGCCACTATAAATTGTCAATTTAAAAAGCACAGTATTAAAGTATTTAAAGAGATACAATCAATTTGTAAGTAATTAGTTGGCCTACGATTGAATCCCCACCTGACTGACTTGGCACGATACCAAGTTCGTAAAGGTATACTGCGGTATACTTCGATTTTCAGTAAATAGGTTTCTTCGAATTAAGAAGTCTACTGTTGTTCACGCTTTGTGAGGTCGATGTACCCTTATTTATTGCTTTGGGCCGCTGCAATAATACTCTTGAAAGCTCAAAGCCTTTAATAAATTATTGAAATTTTTAATGGTTTTTAAACGCTGTGCCTTTAGTCGGAGGCCTTTTGAGGGATACATTATTAATGATAGCCATAATGTTGGTTGTGAAGCGAATTAACCCAATATCAATTATGATATTGACCTTTAATTGTCTCCCTACGGGGTAAACGCCAAAGGCCTTTTTGCATAAGACAAAAGAGTACTCACCACGCTTGCTTAGTGCATTTCATCAATTTTTACCCACAGTATTAAAATAACAAATTGTCCCAATTTCATGTTAAAAAAACAGTACTTGAACGAAAACAACAAAAATAGCACCTACAATAAAAATATGTACAAATAATTGAAAAGGATTTTTTTTCCAAAACATTCCGATAAGTATCGGAAAATTTGGCGAAATTTTCTTCACATATTTTGCTATTTCTTATAATTTCGGAATTGGTCATTCGCACACTATTGGAAGTGACATTCTGTATATTACTATTTACCTTTATTTCGGCGAAAACGTCCTGAGCAACTTGACTTCTACCCGGTATTTAATAAGACTGTTTCTCGATCACACTAAGCTTCTATTTCCTAAGAATCCGGCTCGAAGGACAAGCTTATTAAGGTCACTATTAAGACCACTTGCTGATAAGTGGGGAAAAATAGTTATTAACGTACAGTCGAACAAGCTAATAAGTATACAGCCAGCTAACTTGTATTTACTTTTAAGATTATACAGATACATTTAAAGACTGATGTCAAACGATACGGCGTTTGACATCAGTCGCTTAATGCGAAACACTTGATAAAACAAAATTACAATCAATATTTTCAGTGTTATAGAATTATAAAGATCTCTACCCTGTATACTTATTAGCTTGTTCGACTGTACGAGTGTGAGTTTGGGTTCCTATATTGGAATTTCCTTGAAACTCGTTTCATTTTATGTGGACCCAAACCCTGCTCTAAAACTAAGAAAACAGTATAAATAAGTTTTTTTTTAAGGTGCAACGCACCTACAGATCATTCTGAAATACAGGAAATTTCGTCGCTTGAATTTTAGTGTCCTAACGATTAAAATAAATGGATGCCACACAACTTTTCACATTTAACACAGTGTATGTTTTTTTATAAACGGTTAGGTATTATATTTTTAAACCACAACTAGATTAAAATATTCACATCATAACTCATGTGACTCTCAATAATCTTTGAGGCAATATATTCAATAATAATTGTTGGTGAGCCAAATAAATAAAATAATGGTTTTTGTAAGGAATAACCGTGTGTTTTTTTAACATTTATGCTTATATTATATACTTCTACCCTATATGTGTTTATTTTAATTTTATCACTTTTAAAACGTAAAAAAATATGAGTTTTGCAGTAAAAATTGAATTTACGGTGTCATAACAACGGTGTTGAATATTGGAGTTAATGAGTCAGTTAATTGAAGTTAACGGTCACAGTTAAGATTTTATGAAGTACCTAACTAAAAAGATTACGTTCTTTTAATAACCCTTTAAAATCTGGAAGTGTAGTATTAATAGTTTTTAGAGGTAAAGTCTCTCATATTATTATAAAAGAATATATTGCAAATAATACTCATGCTTGTACAGACGCCAGCACGAAGCTACTCCAGTTTTTAATATATTTTTGGCTTTAAAGCTGTTCTTACACAGATTAGATATAGGTTTAATTCAGACGAATTTTTTTTTAATTTTTTTATATTTTTCATATTGCTTGATATTATGATAAATAAAGAAAAAATAGTGTCGTCGTACCTTTGCAGATAAAAACTAAAAAACTTCATCGCTAAAGCATTAGATTCAAGATTGATTTTATTGATTGATTAGATTGAAAATTTGACGTTTTGGGTAGTTTCATGTGTCTTTACGTCCAGTGTACCTACCCAGAATAGTCAGTTGCGCTACTAATAGCTATTCCTAAACAGTAGGTACTTGCTATGATGGTAGAAGACTTAAAAGCAAACTCCATAACAAAAATTAAAACTGAAGAGACCCCACTTTACAAAATCTGCTCCCCAACAATTTTCAATAAAATTCTCATCATGCCCTTAGTAATTGAATGCAAATATAGCAACTTCATCTTCCAAGACAATGTTTGGAAGACATTATCGATTTTCAGTAATATGATTACTATAATAGTTTGTAGTATGCCAGTGTGCACGATCTAGTTTGGTATGCATTTCTGAACGGGAACGTCAAAGGAAGAGCGTGTAGTGCATTAAAATTTTGTGTTGTTAAAATTGTGTAAAATATATTAAAATATAGACTCAATTAAAAAGCCATTGTTATAAATCTCCTGGAGATTTATTAGCGGACGGGAGGTTATAATAGAGGTTGACATATTTATTGATGTCATCGATGGAGTGAAAGTTGAGGCCTAAAATGGGTTATTTGACTTTCTGTTGTGTATTTTTAATCATGAAGTTTTTTTTGTAGTCACAGTGGCCATCGGCGGAGTCCATGGTGGAGGCTGTCACTAACACTTTCTGTCTCCTTTGGGAGTTTTGAATAGGGTATTTCACCAAAAAAATCTAATTAGTCCGTCAGATGGATTTTCAAAAAATAAAGGACACGTATTTTTTCTTTTTTCACGTAAACAAAAGATGAAGACGATACAGTGCTTCGAAAACTCGTGTCAAGTCGTGTGACGTCACAAGGTTAGTACTTTTTTACTCACAAAGTGATGTCAAAAGCCCCCACTCATGATCTTTGACACGTTTTATTTCCGTCAATTTTTATTTATTTTAAAAACCAAAAAACACGTATCTAATATTTTTCGATAATCTAACAGACGGACTAATTAGATTTTTTGGGTGAAATACCCTATTGTATCAGAATTTTGATTAACCATCTATAAGAAAAATATATTATTATTATTATAATCTCACTTCGCAGTAAAGTAAAATTATATTTATTTCTAACTTTGATGTTAGTTGTTGACTCGTGCATACATTTCTTATTGACTGATCGTCAAAAACGAGTCCCTTTATACTTGGCCAAAGACTTTTAAATTAAAGGGCAATGGCCAAAAAAAAATTAAATCAGAAAACTAATTTGAAAAAGATGACTCAGTGAACCACACAAGAAACCATAAAAAAATCTGAAATCCAACCACATTTCTTCCCACACATGAGAATCATTTTACAAACGAACTTACAAAAGCAAAGTTTAAACTATTAAACCAATGATTATAATAACACTTCAGTGTTTGTGTAACATTTCAGTTTACTTAATGTAGAATTCGTAAGCTAGCTCATCTATTTTCGTAGACTTGGTAATATTGTGTCTACAATCTACATGCTTGCGAGTACTGATCTGTATGTTCAGAGGAATTACATGAAAACTTGATGGTCGCAATTCCCTTTGAAGAGAAGCAAAGGGAATTGTAACTGATAGATTAATTAGTATAAGTAGAATACAAGGAAATAGTGGACTGGGTGAGAGATGATCAGAATTTATAGGAAAGAGGTGACTACTGAGATGGTAAGTATTGTAGAAGCATAGTCACATCCAGTCGACGTTCCCTATTAAATTGGTAAAAACCTTATATTATATAATATCATTTTTTTGGTTGAATATTATCACGGTTTAAGCACCATATCTTCCAACCGATTTGTACGCCGCGACATGTGGCTAAACATGTTAGAACTTAATGTATCCCTTATTATCCTGCATGTAATGTATCATGTACACCATGTTTAAACAAATAAATATTACTTACTTACTTACTTACCTAGATGCACAGTCTCGATTAAAACAAACAGTCGAAGCTGTCGCCAAACACTCACCAATACACGCACTATTATCGTTACACTAAAAACATATTTTTTTGCAAATTCAACCTTACGCAGATTCCCTAAAGTTGTTTTTACAATGCAGTTATAAAAAGCAATATAAAAAGCATTTTGTACGACCGTGCAGAGACGCGAGCGACGCGAGACTATTTGAAATGAGTTCATTGTGAACTCATTTTATGCGGACGGTTTTGAGACGCGGAGTGTGTATCTTGGGTTTTATTACATCAATGGTAAAATTGTTCAGATTTATTTATGTGAATAGAATCCAAAAATCGATGGATGGGCCCAGCGAAAGATGATAATGCATGAATGGGACAGATCACGACTAACAGAGAAGTAGGTATGAAGGAATAAAGCATCTAGAGTCGATCCTAAATAAATTATTTTAAAGAGCGTCCATGGAGTTTCTTGCTCTTTCTTCTCCAAAGAGATATACGGTTCAAAATTGGTAACTCCACGTAATTTCACAAGTTATTTTGCCTTGTGACTTTCAAAAGTGTCTGTAACGGTTGTATCGAGATAAATGTTTTGAGTTTGAATATAATTAATAAGATAAGTAATCATCATCATCCACAGCCTATCTATACCCAGCAGTGGGTGAGCTCGGGCTCACCCACTGCTGGGTATAGTCCTCTTTTTAAACGACTTCAAAAAAGGAGGAGGTTATATATGTTCGTGTGTATGTTTTTTTTTTTTTTTATGTATGTTACCTGATTTCTCCCCCATTTGTGAACCGATTCACCAAATTCTTTTTTTATTTGAAAGAGTATACTCCTGAAGTGGCCCCATTTTAATTTGGTGAAGATCTGGTGCTGATCTTCGGAGATATACAATGGAACTCTTCAAAAATAGACGGCAAATCTGTCGTATTTGCTGGAATCGCTTGGATGTTTAACTTATTGAATTTACATTATCATGACGTAACATCACGCCTGTATGCTGTATGTGTACAATACACATTTATTTAGTTGTTATATATGAATTTCATAGACACGTATTACGTGTTTCGTGCTTTTTCCGACGCTATTCAAGTATTCGCATATATCAGTCATCACTTGTCTTCATGTTGATGAGCTGATAATGGGTTTTTGCTTTCAACTCTTAACCGTTGAGGAGTAATACCACTCCTCAACGGTTCAGAGTTGAAAGCAAAAATAGGGGAATCTTGAAGGTTAAGGGTTAGGTTTCTTGGTTGAATGTTAAATGCATAGTAAATATTTGTATAGGATATATGGATAGTACAGTAGTAGTAGTATAGTTAGTAGTGGTAGTAGTAGTAGTGTTAGTAGTGGTGGTGGTGTGGTGTTAGTGTTAGTAGTGGTGGTGGTAGTGTAGTGGTAGTATAGTTAGTGGTGGTTTGTATCGGATATTGTTTGTGTATTTGTATATTATATATATATATATAATATATTGTATAGGTACTTATTACAAATAAAAATTAAAAAATAAAAAAACTTTTTTGCAAAAAAAAACAACCGACTTCAAAAACACCAAAAAGAGAAAAATAAACTTAAAAAGAAAAATCAGCTTCTGAAGTCGGTGGCAAAAGCATGAAGTCAAACAAACACAAGTCACCGACTTCAGAAGCTGTTTTTCTTTTTAAGTTTATTTTTCTCTTTTTGGTGTTTTTGAAGTCGGTTGTTTTTTTTGCAAAAAAGTTTTTTTTTCTGTTGCCAATCTCCACGTTCATGTGCCAATCTCCACGTTCATGTGCCAATCTCCACGTTCATGTGCCAATCTCCACGTTCATGTGCCAATCACATTCAGGTTTTTTTCTCGATGGCAACTATATCGGCTGCCTAACCGCCGCCGGACGACCCACGTTTCTTTTCCCCCTTCTTGGACGCCTTGGTGACTTAAAAGCAATACTTACAAACAAATCAGACACTGAATAATAGAATAGCGATATCTTAAATAGCTGTAACAAGTTTACAAAAAGGTTTTTGTTTGCACTCCCTCGGGATACGATATGAACAGAGATGGGAAAGGAATTGTCTAAACTTTTATATGGAGCAAGAGGTGCGCGAATGTTTCTGAAGAATGTTTGTTTTATGTATGTTATTAGGTGCGTTATATTTGTATTTGAATAATATTGTAATACAAAATTGTAATAAAACACATCACTCCTGTAATCCCCGAAGGGTTAGACAGAGGCGAACCATTAACACACCTACGCTGTGACATTTGTGATTTGTCATAAATGTTACAGCACCATGCTGAGATAGTGGCCCTTTGGCTTCGCACGGGACTTTTTCAAATTATTACGTCCTAATTTTAAGTGTTTCTCTTAATTATGTTTACCTTGTTAGCTTTTAATTTTTTGTCAATTTGTTTTGTCCTGGTGTGAAACCAATAAATACTTTTTCTTTCTTTCTTTCTACATTTCTCCAGTTATGTTGGGGCCGGCTTCCATTCTCACCAAATGCATTTGAAAACCAGTATTTTACAAGGAGCGACTGGCAATCTTCACAACTCAGTTAGTACGGGGAAATAAGATAGCCGTTGGTATGACAGATTGTCACACTTTCATGCCACTGCCTGTTTGGACGACTGTCTAAGATACAGCCAGACTGCCAGGCAGACTGTCTACATATGACAGCCGGGTCCCAACGGCTTAACATGCGTCCCAAGTAGTACCACTATCCGACCCAAAGATATTACTACGATTATAATAGTCGGACAATTACCCGCAAAGAAAACATTACAAACCAAACTTCAAACAAACATTCAGAAACCCCGCATCTATCATTCCTAACTACTTTCAAAAACAATAAAAACTCTACTAAGCTGCAGAATTCCCTGAAGTGGGATCGATGGCAACATTATAATGAATTATGATCGTCACCTTCTTCTCCATCTGTCATAATAACCTTTTAATGGTGCGTTTATTATGCACAGACAATAAAACAATAAGTTGTGACCATTACTATAAGTGCCCAGTCTCTTTTGGCTAATAACTGTGGAAATGGATTTTACTTTAGCGTTTTATAAAGTTGAGTGACCTACTTTGCTACGATTGGCATTGTTATAAAAGTATTCGGGGGTGAAATCGAATGGTTGCAGTTTTGTAAGGGTTGAATTTTAAGGGTGCTTTTGGGGGAGAAATCTCGTTGCTCTTGAGGTATTTTTAATAATATTGCTGCCGTGTGAAGCTTAACAGCTGTTTATTGCACCGTATGTAGTATGAAACGGGATTTCAGAAATTTACTTGTATGTGCTGATTAAAATCCCGGGTAGAGTTATTTTTATTTTTATAAACGTGGTTGTAAGTAGTGGCTGTGTATTTTCATCTACACTTCGTAGTAATAGTCCTATAACATGCGAATACGGATTATTAACTTAAATATTAGTTTGTTATCATGCTCTTATCATGGATAGTTCTAGACAGCCTCATTTTATTATTTTTATATTGTGAATGTGAGGACCATGTGGGTCTTTCTCTAATTTTAACTATTGTCTGGCAGTTTGAGTACTATAAGCGACCCACCCAAATGTCCTTTCTTTGGTATTGTTCGTCGTGACGTTGAGCTCCTTGAGTTATAAGTCGAGCTCCACGATAACTGACAAATGCTTGCACTGACTGGACGGGTCCACTCAAATCTGTGTGGTGCTTTATTCAAAAGACCATCTCAGACACTAATCTGCATGATCTTCATGTATTTTATTATTTTCATATTGTGAACGTGAGGACCGTGTGATTTTTTATTTAATTTTAACGCTTGTTTGGCAGTTTGAGTACTTTAAGCGACCCACCCAAATGTCCTTTCTTTGGTATTGTTCGTCGTGACGTTGATCTCCTTGAGTTATAAGTCGAGCTCCACGATAACTGACAAAAGCTTGCACTGACTGGACGGGTCCACTCAAATCTGTGTGGTGCTTTCTTCAAAAGACCATCTCAAACACTAATCTGCATAGTCTTCATGTGTGTATTATACCAGGATTATGTTTGTACCTTGAACATATTGTAAACCCAAACGATTTTAAAAGAGTGTCCATGAAGTTTCTTGCCATTCTTCTCATGAGACCAACGCTTTGGAATTGGCAACTACAGTACACTCACGAGTTATTATGCCTTGTGACTGGGACTGTAGCTTAGTTTATTTAGCTTCAGTAGTTCAGTAGTTTACTGCCGCACTCGGAGAGCTTCGGTGGTTGTTTGGGCCGTCGCTTGGTAAGGGTTTTTGGCAGTTTTGTCATACAAAACTATGTCAGGCCTTTGCTGGGTGGCGGCTTGAGTAATCGTTGGATATCTCTGAGTGCCGCAGTTAGTTTAATTCGACTATTCAAAAGTGCCTGTTACTGGCCTACTTGAAATAAATATTTTTGACTTTGACTTTGACTTTGAACAATTTACTAGAGGCCATAAACGCTAATGTTGAACATGACGAGAATCAAACCCAGAAAGTTTCGATTCCCAAGACTGCCCAGAATTTTTACGTAGGATTTTTTTTTTTTTTATGGGAAATCATCGAATGACTCCTCCCGCTGAGCGGTAGGGCGTGTCAGACTACTGACTAAAAACCACCCATGTTTCTTCTTAGCCCTTGTGCCGAGGCCGCGGTATCTCTTTCGAACAACCCGCAGCCCCGACGGGCGCAGAAGTAGCCTTAAGTGGCATCAGGTTTGTCGCAAATAACATGGAACTTAAACATTACTAGCATAATAATTATGAGATTCGTTTTAAACACCTACTGCCTACCCGTTGAGGTACCTGTATGTAGTGTATTATGTTATGTACATAATCTGCTGTAATACCATTAGCTGTTTACAAAATTTAACTTGTTAACAAAAATCTCGGACGAGCAGCGAAAAAATTTACGCGCTCATAAAATTTTGGCAGACTTGAATATTTGGGTCAAGTGGTAATAATCATGATTCAAGCAACCTGTCGGAGTACTTGAATACTTACTAAAATCATAATTTAGAACGATAAATTTTGTGGTATTTTGAATTCCACAATTTGAACAATGAGTTTTCTTTTTGTAATAAAGTGATTGTGGGTAAATAATTAGCCACTCGGGTTAATCTTCGCGTTAAACCGCACTTACCTATGTTAGTCTGTGGATGGGTAACCACTCATTACATACCGAGTATCATCCTTGCCTCGGAAAGCACGACAGGCCGTTGGTCCTGGCTGTCATTTGTAGATTTTTGACAGTCGTTACAGGTACTCACTCACTCAGTGGTTCGAAAGTCTAACAATCAAAATACTGGTATTCAGCTGTATTTAGTTTGACAAGAGACCGACTCCAACTTAGTAAGAAAATGCTAGCAGATAATGAATTTGGACAAATAAGATTTTTTTTTGATATGGTTGGCTTTACAACAATAACTGTCGTAACTCTCTTTCTCAGTTGAAAATAACAACTGATGTGGACGACAAATCATAAAAATTGCTACTATAATTGGTATTGTAATAAGCCCAATTTCTCAAAATAACAGGTATAAATATAGCTCGCAATACAGGAAACGAATTTAAATACCCCAATTCTAAATATCGAAACGATTTATACACGCAACGGGAAAAAATCGAGAAGCTTTATTGCATTCCGGAGCCGTGCCGTATCTAATCATTCCCCTCCCTTTATCCTCGTCTTTTTGTTTGAGTACACACTCGTAGCCTGCTTCGTTAGCATCTGCATTTCCAAATTTCTTTCTTTCCGTGTCCTTTTCTTTAACAAAAGATTCTATACAAATATCTTCTCGACCAAAACCCACTTTATTATTCGGAAATCGTAAATATAAAACGCAGTCGGGTCGTAAATCGCAACGATTAAGTGCGGGATCAAATTTCGGTCAACAAAATGAAAAATATTTTACACAGATCCAGTGTATTGGATTATTCAAATTGAGTTCATTATTGATGGAAGTCGGGTTTTATAATGGGTGGAGTCAATGATATCCTTTTTTGACGTAAAGTGATGTGCTTACCTCGTTTAATGCTTTTCATTCAGTGGTTATGCCCGCAAAATTGCAGGTCATGAATTTTAAGTATTTGTATACTCACGCCTGTTTCCCATGAGGGTTGGTAGAATTTACAGAATACTACTTGCCACGATCAATAAATACTTTTTTTGCTTCCTTTCAAATATTTATCTAGTCATGTACAAATGAATTTGAAGTCTGCCGTTTTTTTTCAGCATTTTATTGTAGAAGAAGAAGTCCAATCTCAAGATTTGCCAGCAGCGGGCAATGGAGTGCAGCATAATAGGTGTGATGCGTACAGATCTCGTTAGAAAATCCACCCTGCGATCCATTGGATAACTCAGGTTGAAGATGGCATGGAAAACCAGCCAAGGTAAATTCGGAGTGGGCTGGCCAAGTAGCACGAATGCACCCGGAGAGGTGGGCAAAGATCGTCATTCACTGCACGCCAAAAAAGATGGTTCCGTGCTTCGGAAGGCACGTATAAGCCGGTGGTCCCGGCCGCCAAATGGCGGTCGTCAAACCATGTCAGAGGCCCTTGCGGCGGTTTAGAAACTCTGACACTAGGGTGTGTGGGATCGTTAGACCTTACTGCCCACACGATAAGAAGAAGACTGCACGCCTAAACCATTATACTACTTCGACGACAATAAACAAATTATTATAAAAATATCATTCACCACCTACCTATCTATAAACTCAATCCTGCATACAAATGAATTACCCGACACAACTACAAAAATACCCAAAAATGTACCAAAACATCTTGGTACCGCTTCCAATCATCGCAAACTCCCGGAAAAACATGGCCGTCAAATCGCCTAGAGTAATTGCCATTGTTTCACAGGCTATTTATTGATTCTATTGAAGAAGCTTCGGTGTACCGAAACACGAATAGATTCGGGTGATCGCTGTCCAATCGGACGTGACTTGGGTCACTGATACACGCTGGACTGGTGTCGGTTTGAGGGAATAACTTAGATCCTGCTGATCGATTTTCGTGTCCCGTTACCGGGATTTCGGGAGTGCAGTGACTGCAAATTTGTGGTGTTGCGTTTGGGGAATAACATTGGTTTTCAATATGTAGGAAATATACTTGTTTTTGGAATTCGGGTTTTTGATCAGTTAATTAGATGACATACAAGGTTAGGTGGTATACAATTTATTGGCTAATCCCCGATTTCGTGAGAGACTTAAATTACAAAGTTGGGATCACTATCTACAATGTTTAATTTTGTAAACATTCAGTGAATAAGGGTCTAGCAAAATAAACAACTAACTTTTCTGCTCCTCAAATGCCGAATGCGTTATAAAAAGGAAAAGAAAATCATAATATTTTTATGCAGTGCGAATTTCACAGTTTAAGGACTGGACTCCACCGAAGTGGAGAAGAGGGGAGAGGAGATGTGCCCAACTTTGCATATTATCCGCACAGCTTAGGTACACCCTAGCTCTTACGCCTCTCTTCTCCACTTTGGTAGATTCCAGGCTTTAACATATCCTATCACATTCATTAGCAAAATTCAAGCTCATACTCATTGAGCTTTCAACTCTCTCCCAAATTAAAGCAAGCAACGACAGTACCTACTAGCACACGTTAAACTAAACTAAGTTCTAAGGCAGCTACGTTCGCCTGCCAACCTATTTCACTGATATTAACTTCATGTATTAGTTCCCTTGGCGGGTAAAATGTCTAGAATATAATTAAAATATTATAATTAATTCCACCGTGTGGTTCTGGGTTTCGAATATCATTATCCCTTTCGTTAGTTTGTTTCAGGGTTGTGTTTTGTGTGTGATCATTTACTTCGTAGTTTTATGTTTTTAGCAGTTATTTAGATACTGTTTTTATAGAACATAATGAATAATGCCTGTCTTCCTCATAGGATTAGGTAGAAGTGTACTTATAAAACATAAATTATTTTACCTAATCTTAACCCCTCAGCTGTCACATCATGATTGTGATGTTTTAAAACTAGAAGATTGATTGACTACTCTGAAAAAAAACAGTCAAACTCAGAAGTCACTGTCTCTTTTAAAGTCCAGAAATCAGTCAAGCCTCATGAATACCTTTCAGATTAGAGTCTGTGATGTATTTTAAAGAAAGAACCACGCATATGTACTTAAGTGTATCTCTCCAAGCAATGCAAGCATTTGTTAGTTATCGTATAGCTCGTCTCATAACTCAAGGAGCTCAATGATACGATGAACAGTACTAAGGTAATGTTAACCCTAGAGTGGGCGCGCTATGAGCATTTTGCCGCCCTCGCCAAAGAAACCTTAATAATTCGTAAGACCATAGCCCTATAAGTATGCACTTTTAAGTAGCTGCCCTTACTTTCGTTGGCAACACGATGCCTAAAGGCTGGACTCCATCAGAGCACAGGGGGCCGCTTGATGAGGAGGTTGTTACTGTCAGGTGTCGCCGGGCGGCGTTTTTCTAACCGCGCGCCCACTCACATAGGTAAAACTTTGGCATATCTTTCTTGAAAAGTTGAAATGCTATGGTATTGTGTTTGAATTTTATGGTTAATTTATTGTAAAAACTAAAAAAAAAAATGATTTTAGTTTCAGGAATTAAAGGTATCACGTGATTAATAAGATAAAAGCTCAAATAATGTCCTGGTTAGAGGAAAGGCCAGCTAAGCCATTCATGACTACAAATTCTTCTATTGAGACTTTAAATATACCTTTGAGATACCAAATTGATCGTTTTGTACCTATAGAACAAGTTTCATCTTCAAAGAAGGAAAGCAAACACATTATATATCATCAAATAATGAAAAATACGCACCTTAAAATAAGGTGTTTCAGGTACTCAGAATTACTGTGCAACGAACATTGCACATACCTATGTGATGATTGTTTTACAAAAACATATCGTGTTTATGTAGAATAAATATGGTTTTTTTGAGTATTATATACGATAATGTAGGATAAGTTACAAAAGTCAACTTAAATTCTTCAGTCTCCCAAAATCATTTATAAACCAAAGTTCCTACAACCGAGTTCAATAAAGATGTTGATTCGTCAATACTTACTTGTGTCTTACTAAAATACTGAGAAAACAAATTAATTTAATTGCTTTATTCTTACTTAAAATGGTCATTGAAAAGGGGCGGCAAAATTCTCCCCACGCGCCCACTGACGTTCGGAAAAAGACGCGCCCACTCTAGGGTTAATAACGATAATGCCCCAATCGCTTATAACGCGTAGTTAAAATTGAGACTAGTCACAATCAAATATTTTGATAACAATTTCTAAAAATATAACGTATCATCAAGCCTGTAATCCCCGAAGAATTAGACAGAGGTATACCTCATAAGTAGGTACATTCCGATTTGCCCGTTATGTTTTAGTCCCATGTACGTAACAGGGGGCGAGCCTATTGCCGTCAACCGAGCACAAATCCAAGCTCCGTGGCTGCTACTATGAAATTACTGATAAAAAACCCAATTGCCCGACTTGGGAATCGACCCAGGACCTCATGAACAGCAGTCGCGTTTGCGATCACCAAACCAAGGTTTCAGTCAAAACATGTCTACCAACAACGTGCCTTTGTCAAAGTCACTCAAACACCAAAAAATAACCCAGCAAATCAAACTGTGACACAATTAAGCAAACTCATCCATTTTAATTTCTTCACTCACAAAACGGCTGAAAACAAAAGAAACCTGTCAACCATCCGAAATGACGTCACTCCGGTGTAAATTCAGCGAACATTGGTACAATTAGCACCCAGCATAACCTTACCCCTTTTCTCACACCACTTGCCCTCTTTTTAGGCTTCCGTACCCTTTTTAGGGTTCATAAAAGAAAAAAACGGAACCCTTATAGGATTACTCGTTTGTCTGTCTGTCTGTCCGACCATTCCATTCCGGGCCCCCTTATCTCCGAAACTTCTGTGCCAAAGATTTCGAAAAAAATACAGAAATTAGTTCAACACATAGATTACTGAAAAACGGTCTATAAGAAGTTTATGGTGCTACAATAACATGGAAAGTCTCTCAATATCTACTAAAATGGTACGGAAACGTTTTTTTTGCTGGGTGGTACATCATCAAATAACCCCTCCCGCTCTTGGGCAGAAGCGAAAGGGAGTGTCAGACTTCTACTGACTAAAAACCACCCATGTTCCTTCTTAGCCCTTTATGTCGAAGCCGCGGTATCTTTATGACCAACCTGCAGCTGTGACCAACCCGCAGCATGGTACGGAACCCTTCATGTACAAGTCCGACTTGCACTGGGTCAGTTTTCTTTATACGAGGGGTCACATAACACTGGGTTTTAACTATAGGTACTAGGGTACCAGGACTATACAGGAGGTTACAGGTGTAGCCCGTAGTTTTTACAGGCCGGTATTAGCGACAACGTTTTAATGTTACGTCAGTCGACCTGCGTCATGTCGGGGATTATATTTTGACAGGCTGTCGTTCTACCTTCGCCTGCTGTAATCCACGTTCCATTCGCGGGCATAGATTTTTAAGCCGATTTGAGTCTGCGTAGCTTTGTTACTATAGGTATTTTGTTTGCTGACTGCCTAGTAGAAATTGTGCTTCGTGTGATCTTTCTTTATTTGTGATTTTGTAGGATTTGATACCCTTTGTTGGATTATTATAATATGTTAAGTTTAAGTGAAAAAAAATTGTGGATGTTTTTTTATATTGATCTCAAGCAAAATTGTTTTGTAGTATCGTACCAATCGTAAAGTATCTACCCAAACCTTACTGTTGATTGTCAAAGTAAAGTCTTAAAGTTATAGTCTCCTTGATTTATTAAATGTAAATTGAAATTTATGAAATAGCCCTGCATTATTATTGGTGCAAAATACAAATATCTAATTTCAGTTCTGCACTTAAAACACAGATATTATAATACTTCGACTTAAATAATTAATAATAGTTATTCAAAGTAAACGTTATTTATTGAAATAAACGTTTAATTTCTATCAAAACGAATAAACGCAAAGACTTTTGAAAGACAAAATTACATTCAATTCAATAATAGCTTCGAAATATTAAAGCATAGAATATTATTTCGAAAAGTTTTGTTTACAATTCTTAAGTACATTTCAACAAAACTATCAAATTAGAAAACGTAAATTTCATTGACAGAACTTAAACAGAAAATACTAAATCTAAAATTATAAAATTCCATTCATTGATAGTAAATGCGCCAGTAAGTCTGTCTGTTCATCACCTGCAGCTACATGGATTCTGATGAAATTTGATACTTACACAGTAAAACCAAGACCTGGGTAAGGACCTATATCTAAGTTCTATTATATCAGTTTTATTATTATCCAGTAGTCCATTCCCGTGGGATAATTAGCTGACAACCGCAGTCGTGTCAGTCTAGTAAGTGTTGTGACCGTTGGACTGCCAATTCAAAGTTCTCGAGGTCGAACCCAAGACACGAACCTATGATTTTCTATATTCATGTGCGTATTATTTAATTATTATTTGCTTCTGTGAAAGAAAGCATCTTGAGAAAACCAGTATACCTGACAGATATTTTGCGACATGTAAAGCCAAGTCAGAGGCCCACTGCATTAAACTCCGTTAAGCACCAGGTTATGTTATCTCGGTAGTCCAATCCCGTGCAATAAATAACCGTTAACCACGCGAGCATAACCAAGACAAAAACTAGTCTAAAAACACAATCAGCAGTCAAGCAGAAACGATTCGTCAAATCAAGTCCACTAATCGATTGTTCGTCCATAATCGATATAACGGGGAAAATTCTATCATTCTCGGCAACATCTTAATTCTCGACAATAGACGGACGAACAAAAGGTTCCTGTGTGAAATATCGTCAGGGCCTATTGTCCAGAACTTGATATATCGACTCCTATCTCAGTCGACGGTCTGCAGACACCAGTTTTACATAGGATGAATTATGAATCGTTCACGGATAACGCCTCTATAGCTCGATGTTTGAGCACCTCTAATGATACTTTTCGACCTACAATCCTAAAGTTTGATTGATAGATCTTCTGATTTGATTGTTGGAGCTGATTTTTATATCATGAGATTGGAGATGAGGCATCTGCTGAAGTAGAGGATCGATTATTTTATTAATCTCCAACGTTATAAATACCGGTGAATGTAACATAAACTTTCATCTGTCACAAAAGTTGGCGAGGCAAGATGATACTAATGACGATGAAAGAAAGAAACAAGAAAAGTAAGGAGAAGACTAAAGATACGATGAACGGACTGTGTGAAAGATGGAAAAGAAGTGTCTGATGAGATGACAACCAATAGAGAAGAATGGAAGGAGAAGACAATAATAATTGCTCCGTTGACCCTTAAATAATTATGGAGGAAGTCAGGAGAATGATAATGACGTTTTGCTTCTCATTTCAATTTGACACATTTATTAAGACAATTAATTTCATAAAATTCAGACAAAATGGTAACAAAACTGGCACACACGGGAAGTGACTCTAGCAGTAAGTGGAATAAGCCTGGCAATAACGGTGATAGATAGCGACGAATAATAAAAATAAACTTCCATATTACATAGGTACACACGGCTACACATCAAGCTGTACAAAACCAGTTAATCTTGGCCTCACTTTACTAGATCTTTTCGCACAATGAACGATCAGATTATACTGGTTTTGTATAGGTTGATGTGTAGCCGTGTGTACACCCATTTTATATTTTTATCGTTAAAGAATTTCTCTTCAGTATAACCAGAATTTTATTCGCAAAGAGCGATTATGTTAGCTGTATATTATGATTTGTTCACGAAAAACCTATTGCTGATAAAATAAAAATGGTTGTTCACACAAATAATATCGAATATCAGAATTTATCGTGAAATGTTTGGAAAGTCATACAAATGTCTGCGTATATTAAGTTACCAAAGACGTTTGGTGCAGAAATATGTTTAATAACTTCGGTTTTCTCTATCTACCAATTCTTTAGTAAGTTTATTTGAGATCATTATAAAATATTATTTACTTTTCTCTTTGTGTTTTCTATTTTTGAATACACAAAAGATTTTATTTTCATCACATCGCGTAATGTTATTGCCATCAGCAAAAATATAAAATGAGTTTGGAAAAGTGTCTATGCAGGCTGTCCTGAGTGTCTGGTCGGATTATTGTAGCCACCACGAGTAACACCTGGATAGGGCTGGCAAGGAGCGTGGTAATTGGCACAAGCATAGACAGCTTAAGCTGGGTGTAGACCCAGCAGAGGGTAAATTCAGGCTGTGAGTAGATGATGAGTAAAGTACAGTCTTCTTCTTTATCATGATACAGTTAGTGTCCAAACTGGTATAGATCTAAGTTTTTATGCCACCAATGGGCTGACTTGGCTTTACATGAGTCAAGAAATATCTCTCAGGCATGCTGGTTTCCTCATGATGTTTTCCTTCATTAAACAATACGCACATGAATCCGAAACATCAGAGGTGCGTGTCTTTGGGGGTCGTTCGTCGTTTCGCACCACGAGCGGTTCGGACCGCGGTGTGAAACGCAGAAGAGCTCTGAAGAATGGGCTGTTTCGGACTGCGGTGTGAATCGACCATAGGAGAATTTGAATGGGTTTATTCGAACCGCGAATGAAACAAAAAGTTTTCTTAGTAATAATGCGTAAAGTACAGTCAGGCACAAAATAAAACAGCGATATAAGTTCTACGATATAAGGGTGTTACAAATTCGCAAAACCAGAGGGACTCAAGTTTCTCATTCGTTCTATCACACAGTTTAGGGAATAACTGCAGCACAAACTACCAGGAGAATAGAAGTAGGCAGGAGGTACATATTGAAAACATTTTTTTGGAGTTGAAAAAAAAAGGACAGGTGTAAAGTCCTACAAACTACCAGGAAAATAGAAGTAGGCAGGAGGTATTGAAAACATTTATTTTGGAAATAAAAAAAGGAAAAAACGATAAAAGCAAATAATATTATATTAAGGAATAATTTAGATTTGATTTAAAGATTCCAATACTTTCTTCCTACTTATGTTCTCCTGGTAGTTTGTGGGACTTTACTACCTATCTTTTTTTTTAAATCTCCAAAAAAAATGTTTTCAATACCTCCTGCCTACTTCTATTCTCCTGGTAGTTTGTGCCGTAGTTGTACCCTAATCTGTGTGATAGAACGAATCAGAAACTTGAGTCCCGCTGGTTTGACGATTTTGTAACATCCTTTATCGTAGAACTAGTGGGAAAAAAAATTAAAAAAAGTTCCCAATAGTTCTATCGTAGGCAAATCGTAGGACTGTGCAGTAGAACTAGTGGGAATGATCCGTTTTTTCTACTCGACTGTACAAACAAACTTTGAAATTAGCTCGAATCTAAACGTAGTGGTTCGAATCGCCCCATTCCTAAGAGCTATTGGTCGATTCCCGTCCCGTCGGGGCTGTGGATTGTCGAAAGGTTATCGCGGCTAGTAGAAGTCTGACACTCCCCTTCGCTCTGCCCAAGAGCCGGAGTTATTCGATGATTTTCCAACCAACAAAAAAAAAAAGGGCAGAGATGAGGTCGACGATGGAACGAGCTTACCCAGAAAAATCCTAAAGTTAAGGCAACTTTCAATATTCTACTTGTCTCGATTAAGGTACTTTCAATGTAATGACAACAAAAACAGTCAAATATCGAAATTAAATATGAAGATACAAGCTATAGCAAGCTACGCACGAAGAACATTATCATCAAAGAACGACAATCAAATTCGCAAATAACTTACTAATACTTCCTGCATTATTCGATGATAAGCCATTACCGTTTTATTGGTAGCAAATAAAGTTAACTCGATATTTTCTGTGACTTCCTGATCGGAATAAAAATCGCTTTATTAGGCACATGAATTGGGTCAAGGGACGCCCTGTCAGTTGCTTTGTACTGTTTAGGCCCATTTCGGATTGGATGACAGTCATATGCCGTGACTTCCAATTTTTGGTTTGTTGGACATACTGGGGAATTCACGTTTTTTTGTTTACTGAGCCAATGAACTGATGTGGTTGTAAGAAGTGACTTCTGCACCTGAGGTCTTAGGTTAGGCAAAGCGTTGTTGGGGTTGTGGGGCTGCCACAGGAATCTTGATTTGTGCGCGGTTGATTGCAACAGGCTCGCCCCCTATTACGTGAGGCTTAAACATAAATACCTAATGAAATGATTAGGTACACATCTGCCGAACTCTTCTGGGATTACTAGCGTCGAATTAAAATTAATAATTGATAGATATTTTAAGTAAGACCCTCAGTATCTTTCCACAAAAATATTACTTTTTAAGGCACAAAAGACTGTAATACCAGCCAATTCCATTAGGGTATCTTTATTCGTATACATTATTGATAAAATTCAATATTCCTCCATACTTTTCCTTGTTTTTATGCCTCTATCTATGGATGTTTTATGTACGCAATTCTCAATACCAAATTTAAGTGTTATAACACTGTCACTAGATTCGAAGTCACGAACTGTTTTTGCTAAATTCTTAAGTAAATAGAAGCGGTCGTGTTTGCTTGCGTTTATTACCCTTACTAAGGACTTGGGAGTTTCGGTCTAAAATGTTGTGTTTGTCGTTTGTACTAGCTACTTTAGTTTCATTATTAGAGTAGTAAGGATCTATGGGCCAAAGTTACCTGTTAATGTCTTGTTTTAATGATCAGATTTTAAATTATCATTGATTTTACGTCAGTGTTATGAAAAATGAACATTCTGTCTGAAATCATGATCTTCCTGCTCTTATTCCGATATATTTGGATTCGGCGCAGCATTCTGTCTGACAACGAATAATTTGCAATTATAATTTTAAGTGACTTTGCTCCTATGCTTTAATTAAAGTCAGTACAGTGACTTATCATTTGTCATATCACACTAACCTGTCATCCAGCTTAAACTTTCCATGGCCCGATAAAATAAAACAAAAACCTGAATTTTATTCATTTAACTTTTTCCCAAATTGATCCTTTAATACAAAACAGAGCATAAATGTAAAGATATTAAGTCCACATTTCAGGCCAGGGTTTAATGAAATACATAAATCATTCGCTGTAACAGAAAGAAATTTCTCATTTCGTGATATATTTCACATTACGGAGCAAATAGTAGGAGAAGGTAGTTCGAAGGATTGTTCAAAGGGTTGTTTACACATTGAAGATACAAAGAAAATATTTGATTTTCGTTGGCTCGGCATTGAGGCCCATGGATTATGCATTGTTTTACGTTCACGTGATAACTTTTTCAACTGTCTTTGGTAGTAAAATGTCAAGGAAAAAGCATGAGAAGGAGAGATTACATTTGGAAGATAGTGTTTTTCTTTGGATATTTTATTGATGAAGGTTCGTGTTCACAACTTATAGGTACCTAAGTTTTGTGAGCACCTCCTTCTGCGAAGCAATGATGCTAGCAAATGAAGTGGTGGAACGTGTGAGGGAGAGAACCTGTCGTCCCAGCCGCCGCGGGAGACGCTCCGGCCGTCGGTGGCCACGTGATGGCTTCCGGCTACCGTAGGCGCGGGCCTGTGCATGGTGAGTAATGGGCTAGCTCACCGTCCGACTGTCTTATAACGACAGGCCGTGTCGACGACGCGTTCGTGTGAGACATACCGCGACCCTGGACACAAAGAGCTAAGAAGGAACATAGTATGTGGTTTTTAGGATATACTAAATACTTACAGTCTTATGTAAGTTTTTTTGTAGGTACTTTTCATTTTCAAAAGCATAATTAATACTAATAATAATCTATTGATTAACTCAATTACTGTGAAATGCAATACTGTGACTCGATGCCAGACTTTCTGGCTAACAAACTGCTTAAAACGTATTTTCCAAGACACGGATCTTGATTGATTAATACATTATGAGAAAATATTAAATGTCTTGTTTAAATTAGTGGATCTTCTTACCCCAATTTCGGAAAGCCTTAATCAATTTAATTTGTTGTCCCCGTCAAATCTCTTGTCAGGGGATGTAATTCGAGTTGTTATTTGTCCTAACTAATAATAACAGTTTGTGATAAATGGGATTTGACTGTGAATTTACTGGTCAGACTTTTGATAAGGTTTAAATTTAAAAAGTGACCGTTGGGACCGAATAGGCTTGTGTTCATCGTTTTTATGCTCAAGAACTAACATCGGTATTTCGTTATAAAAGAAACAACATCTTGTGTTTCCGAGGGCTTAGGTAAAGGTGTGCCTAACGGTACACCTACATTTTGCTAGGTATGTTTAAGTTCCACTTAACAGAGCTCCATTGCCATCAACGGGGCTCGAATTCAGACTCCGTGGCTGCTATTGCGAAATTCGCAATTGAGCCCATGACCTCATACTCAGTAGTCGCGTTGTGACCACCAGATCAACGTGGCAGTCGAACGGAGTTCTGTTTAATATAAAAGTTTCATATTAATTTTAGTAAATGAAATGTTCGTAATGTGGCCCAGTGATGGCGGCCCCGACTTACGCACAGTAAATCGTGGGGTCGAACCTAAGCAGGCGCATTAGTTTGTGTAATTTATGTCATCACCGCTGCTCTCTAAACGGTGAAGGAAAACATCGTAAGGAAACCGGCATGTCTTCAAACCAAAAATTCGAAGACATATGTGTGTCATCTATGTACCAAACCGCACTGGGCTCGCGTGGTGGATTAGTAAATCATACACAACTCATAAAAATACTTTGAGTAGTTTAAAAAAAAACTGCCTGACATAAAGATCGACCTTTCGCACCTTGAGCTTTAGTCTAACCTATATCTGATAGTCTGACTAACACACTATCCTCGAGGCGGAGAAAATTGATTGTGATATTGAAACGCTATTTGTCATACTATCACCTAATAGTCCACATGAGTAGGGTCAATTTAACAAAATTGATTACTGTTCTTATTGAGAAATAAATTTTGTCCTCAATGTCACGCGTGAAGATTGAAAATTATCCGACCGGTTTTCGCACTTGCTTTTCATGAAAATCCTTGAAGTGTGAACTTACAAACAGATAGACCGAAATACTTTCATATCTATTCTATGCAAATTAATAAAATTTAAGTGTCTGATTGCAATATTTTTTTTTAAATTTACCAATCCGTACTGGGCCCGCGTGGTGGATTATAGCCCATCCTTCTCTTAGAGAGGAGGCCTGAGTCCCTGCAGTGGGAACATTAATAGGCTGATGATGATTGCAATACGGCACGGACGAATACGGACGGCACGGTTGGCGCAGTAGCTCAAGCAGTTGACTGCTGCGCTAATAATATTATACACGGCCCTTTTAACAAAGCCACAATTTTTATCTGTCTGTCTGCCTGTTTTTCTGGCTAATGTCTGAAAAAGCTGGACCGATTTAGAAGGAACTTCTTTTATTATAGATTAGGGGGGTTCCGCACAAAAAAAAACAATTAAATCCCTTGAAAATTAGTAACAAAATCTGATTTAAAAAGTCATATTTTTTTATTTATAATAATTTTACACGAAAGAAGGGGCAACAGCTAGTTTATAATATTAGTTGGTAACTATGGCACCGATGAATGACCGCACCCTGTAGGTATTTATGAGCAACTAGCTTTTCACCTGTGGCAAAATCGCTCGGACAATATAAACAGCCCAAGAGACTGAAACTGTATTTTGGTCGCTTGAATAGAAAATAGTAATGCATATCAAAAATATTTTTGAATAAAGAGAACAAATTATTTTATTGATATTAAACTGCCTCCGTGGTCGAGCGGTTTAGGTGTTTGCCTCATGAACCGGTGGTCGTGGCTTCGATTCCCACGGGTAGCAGACTTTGTAAAGTTTAGGTGTTTCCAGTATGGCTAGGACAAAGATGACTCCGTGCTTCGGAAGGCACGTCTGCCTGGGGTCCCGGCCGCCAAAATGGCGGTCGATAAACCATGTTAGAGGCCCTTGAGGTGGTTGAGAAACCCTGACACTGGGATTTGTGGGGTCGTTAAACCATACTACCCCCACGATAAGAAGAATAATAATATTTTATTTCACATAGGCCTAAATGGACACTTATAAAACGTCGAGAAAAACTGCACGGCTCAGGTTAGTCGTTTCCTATGGAAAAGATTCGGCATAAAACTGCATGGTAACTCACAAAAATTTAACGTACAACCTTCTGAAAAGAAAATAAAAGATCAAGAATAAAACGGACCCAAATAAAAGTAGATTTCGTTCGTATGAAGATTTCAGGTATAATCTTTTTTAAGAACTAAGCATTGTCTAAATTGAAACTAAACACACGAAAACAAGTTTTAGCTTTTCTAAGTCATTGGGGACCTTCTAGAAAAAGTTCGCATTCAGGTTGAAAGCATAGAACATGATAAAACACTAAAGATTATGTAAGGACTTAAGATTATATAAGTACCTACTTATACATAAAAGTACGACTACTTTGGACTTATTAAGTTTTCTTTGTCCTAAATCACAACAGTCAAATAAAAGTCAGAGTAAATTGTCTTTTGAGAATAGGGGATTGGACTGGGTCAAAATAATATGATTCTGTTTAGTCCGTAAGTTAGATTATCGAAAAATATTTAATACGTGTTTTTTGTTTTATCAAATCAATAAAAAATGACGAAGATAAAACGCGTCAAAGATCTTGGAGTGGGGCTTGAAACGTCACTTGTGTCGTCAAAATGTACTATCTTAAGACGTCACACGAGTTTTCGAAGCACTGTATCGTCTTCTTTTTAAGTTTACGTGAAAAAAGAAAAAATACGTGTCCAATAATTTTTGGAAATCTATCTGACGGACTAATTAGTTTTTTTTTTGTCCGATCCCCTATTGTTGTTAGCGAGACTAAGGGTCACCTCATTAGGAACCTGTCCTCAGTACATGTACCATGTACCAGGGTGTCTCCAGGAGGTGGCAGAATTAGGTATAATTCGTTTAAGTTTAGGAGAGCAGCGGTGGCCCAGAGGTGGCTGCCCCGACTTACGAACAGTAAGTCGTGGTTTCGAACCCAGGCAGCCACATTACATTGTGTTATTTATTTAATCACACCTGCTCTCAAAACGGTGAAGGAAAACATCGAGAGGAAACCGGCATGTCCTAGAATCAAAAATTTTAAGATTTGTGACATCTACCAATCCACACTGGGTCCGCTTGATAGATTATAGCCCATTCCCTCTCAAAGAGAGGAGACATGAGTCCTTGCAGTGGAAAAAATTATAGACTGATAATGATGATGAGTTTAAGCTTAAACCTTTGATCCGTCTATTTAACGACGTCATTCTGCACATAAACAATAACATAAAATTTATTTAACACGTACTTCCACAATATATTTTTTACTATATTAAAAGGAAACAACAAATCTAGTCTAGCCATAAAACAACGTTCAAGAGCCCACTATGGACCTAGAAAAAAGAATAACACTCTATTCAAAGAAATCCTTTCTTACCCTTAATAATCTTCTGGCTTGAAGTACTGCCATAGAATAAATAGAATATAAGGAAGGTTCAGAAGCGAAACTCGTAGGTAAAAACGTAACGTACCTTCTTTGTACGAAAACTGTCGTTGCCTTAAACGAAAATCAGAGATTTGTGGTAATCGACAACTTGATACGCGATCTCAACTCTAGGACTGACGGCTTCTTCAGTCTTTCGACCGATATAACCAGCCAGTAGCCAGACTCATATAAAACCACGCCAGAAACAACTACCTGTGGGGCATAGCATTAGTACATTACTGCAGCGGCCAGCAACAGAGGCATTGATGGACGAACGTGTAAATGTGGGCCGAGGCGAAGCCGAGGCACACATACGTAAGTCCATCAATGCCTAGTTGTGGCCAAGGCTTGTATAGTACTTTTCTCAAATAATGCGAGGAAATTAAATACAATTTACTTTTCAAAATCACTTATAACAATAATTTTTCACGCGTTGAAGAGTTCAGCCAATTCGAAATTTAAATAAAACCTTTAATAAGTCACCTCCTTGGTTGCTATGGTTCAGAGTAAAAGATCGTTCCATTTTTAAATAACACGACAGATATGAGTTTAGTATGTAATTTATTTGGCCGCTAAACACGACAGATATGGATTTTCATACAACTTTTGCCGGCCGCTGGTCGCATGTATGTGGCCAGTACAGCAATTTCGATTTATCTCGAAGAAGGTTGTCAAAATAATGCTCAAATTTCCAAGCATGTTTGAGAAAACTAATATTTGTTGCTGTTGCGTGCGGGGTTCGCACTCGCGACGCGAAGCAGCCAATCGCTCAGCTACTGCGCCAACCGTTTCCTCAAAAGTAAAAAGTAAGTCCTATGTAAATAGTAGTCCTATGTAATAGGAGGAAAGCTATAATTGCCATCAATCACCCTGGGAATACAACCCAGTACCTCATTCCACTAAAGTTCACTAGACCAACGACGCTTTCAACAAAAAATGCAAGCATTTCAAACATTAGCTTGGAGTATCACTTCAGATTCTGTACGTTCTTATTCTATGGCACAACACAAAGCTTGAATTGTTCTTGAATTCTAAGTTAATGTTGTCACTTTTGTCTTTTTCAAATATCTAGGTTACGAGAATTATAAGCCTAGTTACGAATATATGTTATATCCTTTGTATTATATTTATTTTCTAGCTTCGATCTCTCGGCTTTAAAACTTAGATGTACTGTAAAACAAATAAAATAATTGCTTTTTGTTTAATTAGACAAATAGAGAAAATATTTCTCTCAAGTCAATTTTGGGTCGACAACCCGCCGCTTAATTTTATGAAATCAATAGCATTAGCAAGACGACAAAAACGTGTCTAGTGTTTTTCCCAAACTACAGTAACCCCACTTCGTAACTAGGCTTCCAGTCTAAGCGGATGCAGATGAACATCAGTATTTTACATGGAGCGACTGACGGACTCCACAATCCAGTAACTCAATACGATTCCCCTTGGTAACACTGGTTATCAGAATTTCTGGCTTCTGACTATTGGTAACGACTGTCAAAGATCTTCAAATGAAAGCCGGGACATTTCATTCATTTATTTATTCAACAACAAATTACAATGTGTCTGAATGTGGAAGGTACCTACATAAAAAATAGATAATAATAATAAATAAAACAATTAATAATATAATTTAACCCTAAGGTTGACTGGTAGAGAATGCCTTGTGGCATTAAGTCCGCCTATGTACCACTCTTGTACATGAAGTTTAAATAAATAAATAAATATACAATAGATAACAAAAATAAAATAAAAATTACTCTATTAAATCGGGACGAGCGGTTTAAGCTGTTTTCCGAGGGGGAAACTCGAAATGTTCTCAAACACCTACTGACTGAGCTAGGTAAGCACTGAAAATCTCGGAAATCAACCCGTGGAGTTGTTATTATTTAACCAAGAAAATAAAAAAAATAAATACCATGCTCAGTTAAATCGAAATAAGTATGTATCTAACCATTTCGTCGATAGATTCTATTCACTATTATATCAAAAACAAAATCAATTTCAATAAACCAAAGTCTCCGGGGAATGCTGGCACAATATCAATTTCATATATTTTTTTTATTTCACTAAAATTCAATTCACAAACAATTTGGGGTATCTAAACCTCAATAGCTCGACAATCTAAATTGTTCAACAATCATATTCAAACGCCATGGGTATTCTGTACAAAACTGATATTTGTTGCAAAAAAGTATTGGTGGTATCGTTTCAAAATTCTATTGAGATAGATATGCACAAATGATAGGCTCAATTTTAAAATGGGAATAAAATTTTGAACATTTAAAATGTAGTACGGTGAGTCGCATTAACTGTGCAATAGCATAATTGCAATAATTCCTCTTAAAACTTTATAATAATTATAATATTGTGCATGTCACCATATTACAATAGTAGTTTATGCGACTGTGCATAATGAAGGGCATTAGCATCACACGAGTGTTGTAATGCCTAATTATGTATAGTTGCATACACTAATTTATCTACCCGAATATCATAAGGGCTCTATGATGGGTTCAGGAACCATAGGGAAAAGACCAGCATTGTTACCAGTGTAATGCAATAAAAAATAAACAGGTTATTAGTTGCATTCGTCGCTGCATTTACGATATCTGGCGGAGTGTTCATAATTTCTGAGTCACTATCACTCATTTTCGACAGAAATAAAGAACTTATCAGAAAATTTGTCTACTCGTAACTGGAAATGAAAAGCTAACGAACAAATGACAGCTCGAAATGGCGGCGTTTCGGATATCTGCCATTTTTTTTAAATCATAGGCAAACGAACAAAGTCACTATTCTTGTGTCACTCGAGATCAAAATGTCGTGCGATTTATAATTAAAATCATACTGAATTGGGGTTTCGTATCGATAGGTAGTTGTTTTAATGTAGATACTAGAATAGCACACTCACTTGAATTTGACACCTGTTCCAAATTTAAACTCATAACCTACTGTTTTCAGTAGGTTATGAGCTCATTACAGTTCTGTTTATTTCTGCTGGTTGGTAATGCTGGTCATTGCCTATGGTTTTTGAACGCATTATAGAGGGTTTATGATATTTGGGTAGATAAAAGTACTTAAGTATTCGGTTTGTAAATAATAGCCCACTCAATTTCAATTTCCCTTGTATTTATTTGAGAAAAAGTAAGTCTACTGCGAAAATCAATCACAGAATTGGAACCGTCAAAAGAAGCAAAGCTAAGAATTTTAATTAAAGATAGTTCAAACTTCAAGCAATTATTAAACTACAGAATAAAATTGAATCTTAAACCATTTCTTTTATTTAAACAACTTTGAGTTTTATCACAGAAACAAATTCGATAAAAGTCAAAGCCTAAATAGAATCACTTCTCTTAGAAAATCAAACCATTTAGGGTAGATACAAAAAAAACTGTTTGTTTTTTTCTTTCTAAAAGTTACTGGCTGATTTTATTCTCAGTCCTGCAACATTTTTGCTTTTACGCTTCCTATTTCAAATTGCGTTCCCCTGACATCTGTCACTCGCCAGGATCTTGTTAACGGAGATTTGAACTGCATACAGATAAAAGTCAGCGTAAAAATATTGCAGTTCTTTTAAAATATTAATATTATTGCCTTCTGTAAGACTTTCATTATTTTATTTCCATTGCACGCAGTTTAGTTCAAATGGGGTTTGAGATTATGTTTGGGCTCATTCTCTTTTAGATTGGTATAATATAACTTAATGGCACGTATTTGTGTCCAGATCCAGCTTTAATATTGCTTAGAAGGTAATAGTCTGAGGACCGTAAGTCTGGAATTCAGTCGTTTTACCTATATTACGGTATAAAGACAAGGTTTATTAAGATTTGTATAAATAACTTAATAGGTACTGTAGCTTGTGAAGGCCTTTATGATAATTTAACTCTGGCCTATACAAAAGAAGTAGACAATAAGATTGTAAATTAGAATTTTAAAAAGTTAAGACAGCTTAGTCGGCGTCAAAAATTACAATTAAAATTGCCTTATAATAAAAATTTCAAAATTGAACAGAATGTAACCGTCTAAACGTATTTTATTGATAACACCTACTCAATCTGGGTATCTCTACTTTGGCTACCAATCTAACAAATTACAGCCAAATACCAGTATTTGACATTTAGCGAGTATTCAATGTTTCTTAAAATGGTTTAGTGGTCTCGCAACTCAATCTAGATGTTTTAATATTAATGTTTTGACCTTTTCATGTTGTCTGCCTATCTAACCGTTAAATTGTCGATCCTAATCACCAACATGTTCAGAATAGACTAGAACACGTCGTGTATCGATGTGCTGTTAATTGGAATAATCTAAAAATAGCTATAAAAATATTTTATGCTACTGTAGCTGTTATAATACTGGGTTAGTTTTCCATGACCAGCCAAAACATAATAATAATATTATTATGTTCTGTATACAGAAAAGAAATTAAACACTAAATTACGGTACATTCGAATTAACCGTGATTTTTTAGTACTTTTTAAATATTACAATCTGTTACCAATACAAGTAATGAAAACATTCAACACAAACTCAATTTTTCCATACTTCGTACTGCTATGGACATTTCAATTGAACAGTCAAACACTGACAGTCGATCCCAGGATCTCACGATTGGAAGTCGCGCTTACAACCGCGAGACCAACAGAGTAGTTAGGCAAATATACCACACAAAATATGCCCATTTAAATATTTGTTGTTTTTTTTTTTTGCGATAAGTCCACCACACTATACCCAAACTACTGTAACTCCTGAAGGCCACTGAACCGATACACGATACACGCCGCTGTGACCACCAATACACGCCGAAACAATGAAGCTCGACGAAATCTCCAAGAAACCATTTAACTGTCTTGGATTTCGCAACGAAAATAATAGCGGAGGAGTAGAAAAAATATAATTTCCACATCCCTCCGTATCAGCAGGAGACTAAATAAAACAAGGCACAAAGGGACGTATACAACTGGGATAAGCCCCGTTGCCTAGCACCAAGGATAATATTATTATTAGTAATAATGTGTCCTAAGTTGTGGGCTATGATTCCAATAATAGGTATGGAATGGTATGTTCGTTTTTTGTTATCACAAAACTATATGAAAATAATAACTATAACAAAGTACACTTACCTACTATTGAACATATTTTTGCAGGCCTCCTAAAACCTAGTTCCTTTATAAATTTTAGCATAGGTCACGCTCAAATTATTTATTCACAACTTTGTTCCATTCAAAGGGTACTATTCTACCTTTTCTAACTAATGGTGTTAAGTGCTATCATCATTAACATCATCTACACCTGGATCTACCCGTTACTAAGTACTAGTCCCTTTGCCTATATCAGTAGTACCACTACCCCACTAAAAACATAACTTTAAAAAAAACCAAGTCTCGCGACTCAGTTCTTCTACCGTAAAAAGTTGTGAGATCCATGTAATACCAATTCGTTTAATTTGTCTCTACGGAACATATAGTTTAAATCTTTTTTGTTTATTTTATATTTCAAACAAATAGATTGACTTGGCTATCGCTTCGCATCGGCCAGTGTTAAACAGGCCCTTCTAAAGGCTGGAATACACATGCTACGTAGTAGCACGAAATCATGCTAGTTTCGAGCAGCTGTCACCTAGTAGCATACAAGTAGCATGTGTATACGAAAAGAGCGTGCTTGTTTCAAAGTATGCTACCTAATCGCAAGCCGGTCTATTTTTCGTGCTAACTAGCACGACGCATAAAACCTCTTTTTTGATATTCTTTGGTTTTACAACTTATATGTTTTTTATCGAGCTGCCACCTTTTTGTTGTTTCCTGTCAGTGTATCTAATAAAATACTGTAAAGCCGCGTCCCCACTTACATCACCCGAAATGTTCCTGTTAGGCACGCGTCTCGGCCTCACGGAGCCGCGCGGCCTAAGTGAGGATGCCGCTAATTGTTCCTGTTAGACCACGCGACTTAGGCCTCGCTCACGTCCACACTCACGAGGCTCTGCCGCGTGGCTCTTGTGGGGACGCGGCTTAAGATAATGTCACTCAGATGTGCTAAAAAAAAGTATTCTCGTAAAAAGTATGCTTTTGAGGTCTGTGCTTTAGAGCAAATGTACACACTCGGAAAACATGCTACAAATGACAATACTACCTAGTAGCAAACAAGCATGCTTTTCTAGTAGCATGTATATTCCAGGCTTAATGGCTAATCGCCATCGCGTTGGCCAATGTGATGCAATGGTCAAGTCAATTTATTCATGAAAAGATTGACTTGGCCAATAGAAATTAAGGCTTCTAGTTGTATCCACAACGAAGTTTTAGTTATATGGGGTCGAAAATGGCCTGAACTGTTTCAAGAAAATGATGGTACAACCGTGCCGCTTTATTGCTCGACTTGGCGGGGTCACTGCCATGCCCCCAGATTTACTTCTAGCTGTATTTTGCCCTCTTTACGTGTATTTGCTTCGAAAGGGTCGACTCAGTTAACCGCAATACGGGTCGAGCCAATTCAAGTCTACGATGCTGCCATTATTTGTGTAGTAGCCGACTTAAAAAGTAACACAACCATATTAACGCCTGTATTCTTGGAAGGGTTCACAGAGGTATATAAACTTACTAGCTGACCCACGCAACTTCGTCTGCGTCACATAAATATAGCTTATAACCTTTCTCGATATCGACTATCCGACATAAATTAAGCTAAATCATAACAAACAAAAAATCTTATCTTTCCTCTTTATTATAATAGTTCAGATGGTTTAGATTAGCTTAGATTATATTAAAGTGTGAATTACTATAGGTATCTCTTACTGTTAAATATACTATAAAACTCTATACTTGTAAACATTACGAATACGATGCAGTAAATATTTTGAATTTGAATTTCCCGGAGGCCAGCCAGAATCCCCCGTACCTACATTGCGACGCGCGAAATATTTTGCCGCGCGGATATTTTTACATTGCGATATCTTCTAAGATATTTGTTTAAACTGTATAGAGTAAAGGGCACAAATATTCTATATTAAATTTCCGTTCTAACAAACACATTTATTTAGATATAGATTAATACCATATGGGTTAAATAAGCTTCGCAAAAAATAATTCTTTTTAACCTAACAGTTTAACTGTAAAAAAAGGTTACAGTGAGTCAATCTTAAAAGATAGATATATGCTGTCGCGGACTTTTTTGTAGAACTTTTAAAAAGGAACAATTCCTTCATACATGATATTAGCGTAACTTAAACCGTTTTCGCAGCGCACGCAGCGGAAGCTCTCAAAAAGGAAATACCTTTTCCCGTTTTTGTAACATTTTTCATTTATGCTCCGCTCCTTTTAGCCGTAGCGTGATGTTATATAGCCTATAGCCTTCCTCGATAAATGGACTATCCAACACAAAAAGAATTTTAAAATTCCAACCAGCAGTTCCTGAGTTTACCGCGTTCAAACAAACAAACAAACAAACAAACAAACAAACAAACAAACTCTTCAGCTTTATAATATTAGTATAGATTAAATTTCCGTTCTAACAAACACATTTATTTAGATATAGATTAATACCATATGGGTTAAATAAGCTTTGCAAAAAATAGCTATTTTTAACCTAACAGTTTAACTGTAAAAAAAGGTTACAGTGAGTCAATCTTAAAAGATAGATATATGCTGTCGTGGACTTTTTTTTAGAACTTTTAAAGAGGAACAATTCCTTCATACATGATATTAGCGTAACTTAAACCGTTTTCGCAGCGCACGCAGCGGAAGCTCTCAAAAAGGAAATACCTTTTCCCGTTTTTGTAACATTTTTCATTTTTGCTCCGCTCCTCTTAGCCGTAGCGTGATGTTATATAGCCTATAGCCTTCCTCGATAAATGGACTATCCAACACAAAAAGAATTTTTCAATTCCAACCAGCAGTTTCTGAGTTTACCGCGTTCAAACAAACAAACAAACAAACAAACAAACTCTTCAGCTTTATAATATTAGTATAGATAAATAGTAAATAAATCCTTTTGTAAAAGCTTTTAAATCTAAGTGTGACGTAATTTTTTGGTTTGCTAGGAGGATTTCAGTCCAACATCTATCACAATGAGTTCCATTAGTATGAAGATTAAAGGTAAATTATGAAATAATTACTTTAAGAAGACAGAACATCACGCCTGTAATCCCCGAAGAGTTAGGCATAGGTGTAGGTACGGTCAGCATCAGAAGTATATTAACATTACTCAAAGTTTCGAAGTTGTTTTTTTAATAAAAACTTGTTAGATATTACTCGTTACTACATGATAATGAAATGTAAGGACTATTTTAACGAATAATCTTCTGAAACATTAAAAATAATAGCTAGAGTCCTGTACATAAAAGAATTAAAATTCCGAAATTTTCAGCTACTTCTGATGCTGACCGTACTTTACTACGGCGAAGTGTGATAGTACTCTGCCATATTTCGCCAGTTATGGTTAAGTCCATGTGATAGGGTACGACCCTATTGCCATGAACCGGCACAAATTCATACTCCGTAAGCCCTACTAAGAAATTACTGATGAAAAAAATCCAGTTAGATTTTGTCCGACTCGAAAATCGATCCCAGAACTACTAGACCAACGAGACAGTCTGAAAGCAGACTCACACAAAGAATATTACTTCTTTCTATGAATATCCGAAGCCATAAAAAAAGCTCGATTACCCATAACCATAGCAACAAAGCCATGTATCTCCCTCCAAATTTGACGAAACCGACTTATATCAACTCTGATAAATTGCATTGCTTCCTCCCGCCATATTTCAAGATAAATAACATCTTGTATCGGATTGCTAACGCGTTATGTCGATGTTGTGGGCCTTGTGGACCCCAGTGCCTGCTAGTGTGGATTATGTGTGGGGTGCAGACGGAAGATTTTTATGTGCGATTTGACAAAATCGTGTCTGGAAAACGTTTGGAAATGTTTTGTTTTGAGGAAGCATTGTTGCACGAAAAATTCCGACTTACAAAATTGTAGTACAGGCTGTAGTACAATTTTGTATGGTGGGAATTTTTCGTGTTCGTTTCTTACATTCATATTTATAGTACCGACTCAAGTTCACTTTGAACTTGGGTGAATGTCGTTGTCACCACAACCAGGAAGATCTACCGTGTGAAAATCTACCGTAGACGCGGCACTTTCTGTCAGAAAAATTGTCAATACATCCGAACATAAGTACGTAGTTGGGATCTTTCTAGATATTTCTGGGGCTTTTGATAACGCATGGTGGCCGATGCTACTCCTTAAACTGAAAATTCGTGGTTGCCCTAAAAACATATACAATCTTGTTTGCTCGTACTTCTTAAATGGTTCCGCGAAACTCAAACTCGGACATCATTCTATGTCAAAGTCCCTTATCATGGGTCGACTGAACCCGTGGGTCTATTTCGAGTAGGTCCAGTTGACCAAAGACTCATAGTTCTATGCCTTTTAGTTTAGAATACAATACGTTCTACTACCTCGCACCCGAAATCCTTCACAATCAGACCTACCTTTCTTTACCAAAACCAATTAATTGCAGTAGCCCGTGTACTTCAGATCAGGATTCAATAACGATCGCACCGATAAATGGGAAGGGAAACCATTACAATTTATGGTTGGTCTGCTTTATCTACCGCCGAATGGGAGTGACGTTACTTGATAGTTATAATAAAAGCGGTCAAGTGCGAGAGGGTGTGGGGAGTGTGAAATTATGATCGGGATAGCGTTTTGTTTTTGTGTTGGATATAATATTACAGGTTTCATAATTCTTTGTGCTTGTTTTGGTTTAAGGTTATAGACAGTGATAGTTTAGTGGTGTGACCGTCGGACTACAAAGGTCACAAGGTCACGAATGCTCTTGGTTTCGAACTTGTGACCTCTGATTCTTCGCATTGTTACTTCTATATATTTTTAATTGTCACTTGCTTCGGTGAAGAAAAACATCATGAAGAAACCAGCATATTTTTTTTTGGCGGTTGTGTTATAATCAAATAACCCGCTTTTGGGCAGAGTGATAGGGAGTGTCAGACTTCTACTGACTAAAAACCACCCATGTTCCTTCTTAGTCCTTGTGCCAAGGTCGCGGTATCTCTTTCGTACAACAGGCAGCCCCGACGGGAAACCAGCATGCCTGAGATGTATTTCTCGACGACATAATATTAATATGTAAAGTTTGGGGTTGGTGGGATCTACCTCCTAGTGGTCTACCCCGGGCAACGGAATCGCTGACTTTTGTTAGCGGTTACGGCTGAATGATCCCAACACTGGTGGAAGGGCCTGCAAAGGTCCGCCTGGCTAGTTACCACCCTCCCGCCGAAGTCCGGCGCCAAACAGTTCGCTGTGTTCCGTTGGTGCGCGGTAGAGCCAGTGCTACTGGGAAGGCTCGCTCCATCGTAGACCTCATCCTTGCTCAGGCAAGCCTCGAGGTCAAGAGCTGACCCATCTTAAATAAAAAAAATAAAAATAAATAAAATATAGACAGTTTTTAGGGTACCCATCGCCCATACAACTCTGACACCTGAACCAGGTCATCCAGGTGTCTGGCTCATGGTCTGAGAGACCTCGCAAGGGATTGTGTATTTATTATGATACATCTTGTATAGCCTGCAATGACCGTCGTTTATCATTATGAATTTGTAACTTGGGGGTGGCAAGAGTGAATGTTTAAAAAAGAAGTTAAATTCTCAAGTTAAATGTGATAGAATTTTTCTTCAAGAATCTGTACCCATTATTTTCTTCTTTAGTTACGTTATGAAAAGGAACAAGCCAAAGCTGAACTTTTATATTTATTTTTAGCAAAATTCTAAAAATAAATATTAAAGTGGGTAGTAAAACGACTTTTAAATCCAATGAAGCTAAAAATGGACTCTTTTCTAAGAAAAACAATTACGTTCTCAATATTAACCACTGACTGACGCCTCCACAGCGATTAGTTAATTAAATTGTTATCCTAATACTCTACTATTTCATTGTTTGACTTTTATTTAGGTACTGTTATTATTGAGAAAATTACCCTTTTTTTGGAGGGTGAGAACCTCAGATGAGAACTCATCAAATGACTCCTGTCGCGGATTGAAAGGGAGTGTCAGACTTCTACTGACTAAAATCCACTCATATTCCTTCTTAGCCCTTTGTGTCCGGGGCCGCGATATCTCTCTCGAACAACCCGCGGTCCTATTAGGTCACCCTCATTTCACCAGTTATGTTAAAGTCGTCGTCGGTCACGAATGACTTACTTGACTTATTCCTGTGTCCCCTAGATGGGGCAGAGGGCTTCCACAATGCGCCGCCATCCCGTTCGGTCTTGAGCTTCGCGTTTCAATTCGCTCCAAGTCTTCTCTATGTTCTTCGCCTCTGCGATGATCGTCCGCCGCCAGGTTTGCTTTGGGCGGCCACGCTTACGCTTTCCTTGGGGATTCCAGTCTAGGGCTTGCCTCGGTATGTGATTAGGGTCCCTTCAGAGCGTGTGGCCGATCCAGTTCTACTTGCGGCGTTTGATCTGCTGGTCACGAATGCTTTGTCCTTTTTATCCTTCATAAGTATTGCATCAAGTCTGGTCTGGCTGTCATTTAGGACAAATATTATGTTATATAATATTTTGTCTGTAATCCTGTAGGCAGAGGTGAGCCTAATTTTACATCTACATATAGCTAGTTATGCTTAAGTCTCATGTAATAAGGCTCGCCTATTGCCATCAACCGGAGACAAATTCAGACTCCGTGACTGCTACTGCGATATTCTTGATGGAAAAACCTCATAACAATTTGCCCGACCTGGGAATAGAACCTAGGACCTCATGTTTAACAGGTGCGATTGCGACCACTAGACCAACGAGGCAGAGACCTTTAACTTAAGGGTATATGTTAAAGGTATGGGTTAATATTCCATCATCTACTTACAAACAGTAGGAGGATAAAAGATAATCTTTCGTTATTTTTGTCGATAGGAAATCCTCTCCAACGCACGACTTATCATTGAATAATTTCCAATCTTCTGCGACACAAGAATAAAAATATTTCCTTTCACAACTGTATTATCAAGGCCATTCATATCTACAACATGTCCAAACCCTTTTAGATCCTTACACAGATTTACAATAAAACCTATTTAGAAAGGAATATCAATAAAAACTTTCACGTACACTTTCGCCCTCATATCAGAGGAGGACTAATACAAAACGACATCAGGGGGTGGCAACAGTGGCAAGCCGATCAGCTCCCAACAGAATTCTACTAGTATATATTGCTACTTACATCGCCAAACGTAACTTGACCCTTACTTATGACAACAGATACCGAAAAGATAGCTCGACAATATTTGGTGCACTACCCCATCTTAGATTCAGTGAATATTATATTAGTTATTGGAATAAGCATCACGAATGTAGATTTTTGGCGAATACGTTTACGCTTTCAATATGGTTTTAGGGGATTCAGAGAATATCGTAGTATTTTAGTGGGAGATATAGAGGAGATTTTCTGAGATATTTATATTGACAATATTTGTATCAAGTGTAGGGATTTCTTTTGTATTGAGAACAATTTATTCTTTCCAGAGAAAGGGAAAATACTAGTAGTATCAGAGATATCAACTAAATTATCATAAGTATTACAGTGTGCTACAATTCTGTATTGTGTTCCATTTCTTTTTGTGGACACGTGTAACCAGCGAAATTATTTATTTATATTTGATATTATTGTTCTAGAAGATATTTAAAAACAAAACAGCCAAATGCGAGTCGGACTTGCGCATAGAGGCTTCCATACCATCTTAGTAAGGGCTTTTGTTTTGGTTTTTTTTAAGCTATTGCATAGCTTCTATCGCGGGCCTTGAGCGTGGAGAGCGAATCCAGAAATTCCGTAACGAAAATTTTCAAGTTTCAGGTTTCAGGTTGCAATGGTTACGGAAAATAACAAGGTTGTCAACTGAGGTTGTCAAATTAAATAATTAATTATTTGCTATTGATAAAAAATGCTATACAATAGCTTTATCGCGGCAGTCTCCGAGTGCCACATTTAGTTTTTTTTTTAAGTAATATTTATCATTATAGCGGTAACAGACATAGACACTCAGTGAACATTTCAGCTGTCTGTTATAAATACGGACGGAGAGACAGACGGATGGACGGACAGACAACGGAGACTTAATAATAGGTGGTAATAGGGTCCCGTTTGTTACCCTTCGTGTACCAAACCCTGACAATGGTGTTCTGCTACCTGATCCCCTTTCGTTTCTAGTACTTCGTAAGAAGCATGTAATGCACGGTCCATACTGATCTATAAAATATGTTGCATATTCATAGTAGCTATAAGCTATATTATATATATTATATATTTATAGCTCTTGTTTCAGTATCTGTAATAGTTTCTATTTTAAACGTCTACAAAGCAGACGACACTGAATGTACTAATATATTTAGCACACAAGTAAGCTATAACTAGACTTTGTATACTTTTATCACTGAAGGACATTTCTGAGGGACACTTACAACTAACAAGCTAGTAAAATTACAATTTACTTCACAATTCCATTACTAGAGAGGATGCAAAGACGTTAGAACCCCCTCTAACGGTACTGCCCCTCCAAATATAACCCTTCAAACGACAACGGCTCCAAAATTCCCCCTATTCGTATTCTACCCAACAACAATACCTCTATTTATAGCCAAAACGACACGGTCAAAACACCAATCTAAAATCTTTTAGCCCGCTATCTAGATTTTACCATCAAAAAAGGCCGGGAGCCGTAGATTGTGGCATACAATCTACGTTTAAAGCGAGTCGTGCCGTGTCATTCATCACCCAAATCGCAATATGACATGTATTCGGGCGTCGGGCACAAAAACTTGCGAACGTTTCTGCACGCTTTGACAGACGTTGGTTCTTCTTTCTTTTAACCATTATGACTGGCAGGTACGTTTTGCTGACGGTATGTTTTTCCGGTTCCTTTTTTTAAACTTTGTCGGGCTCTAGATTTTTTTGGACAAATTCTCCACTCTATTCCCAAACACCTGAAAGCCAGAATCAACAGTGGCGGCCATTAGAAAAGCACGGAGACATTGAAACTCAATGAAGTCACAGTAAAATAATTTAACCGTCTTACGTACTCAGACATATTTAATGATTACTTAAGCCGTCCCTTAGTAAGGATTTGACATACAAAACCTTCACGAAACTGTCAAAATCTTTACTAAGTGATAGCTTAAGTAATCATTAAACCTCTCTGAGTGCAGCAGTTAGATCCCGCAACGAAATTAATCAGAAAATAATAGTGGAGGAGCAAGGAATACATAATGTCCACTTTGGGCTCTTGAATGTTGATTTCTTTAGCAAGAACTGCAAAGACAGCGTTAAAACCCCCTTGTCGTACTTTATCCATAAATAACTCGTTCAAGTTCCCACCCAAACCTTTCTCACTAACTTTCATGAAAGGACCTTCCACAAAGACCTTAAATTTCTTCAGAAAACGATATTCGTGCAAAATCTAAACATTTCCTCCAACGATAAGCAAAAACGCAAGCAAATAAAAAGTAAACAGAAGGAAAAACGCGAAAGGAAAGGAACTGTTTTCTCCAGGACCCTTAAAGTACGTACAATCCTGGGTTCCGGTTGTTTCGTAATAAATCCTTTTGCACATGTTGCCTCATGCGTATGATAGATCGACATAATATGACGTCGAGAAAAACCCATTTGTTGGGCCAATGTTTCAAGTGTTCCGACAACCAGCTTTGAAAAATGTATGTGTGCATCAATATGTCTTTGCAATTTTTAATTGTAATTTTTTGCAGCTTCTTCCTACATCAAAATAAAATCAATAAGATCAGTTATAAACACAGAATAGTTTATTATTCAGGTAATTCTTGAATTGGTACAATTATACACAAGAGATGTTACAATTTGGCCTGAAACATTACCTAAAACTAGCATACATAGTGTTCTTGTTATGCTAGTGAGCCCGTTAGTCTGTATCTTAGGGCTCCGTTGATTTGATCTATTAGTTAATAATAGTACTCCAATAGAACACAGACTAATCACTATAAGCCATTTGTCACAGTGTTGTAGGTCATTCACAAATTACACACTGTCATTTGATCCAACCTTGACGCAAAAGTCATTAAGATTCATCCAAGCCGAAACAACCTCAAATATTTGTGGCAAATGTTGGCCAGTGTTTGCCTTTCTTACTTTTTCATAGGGTTCTAAAGAATTTGGGTCGAGAAAATGTACGGTTTTCGTGACGTTTACAGTCTGTTACACCCAGATAAACAGTAAGCTGAATTTAGAAAATCTAGCGTAACGTGTAAGAGAGATGGCAGTATTGATTCAATGAATGCTTAGAGAAAAGAGCATGAAATTTTAAACTAAATAGTTTTCTACTTTGAAACCTCAATTATGTTCTAAATCATACATACATTAAATCACGCCCTTTTCCCATGGAGGTTGGTAGAAATTCATCACAGAACGCCACTTTCTACGATCCTTACATACTCCTTTTGCCTCGTCCGCATTCATTCATCTGGTCAAACACGCATGCCCGCCGCGCCGGTTGCAAGTACTATGCACCTGTCTTTTCTTAAGAACCTCACCAAGCCTGAGGTAAAGTGATGGCGCGGTCTAAGGTGGACCACGGTTTCCTAGAAGTAACCGATTCACTCAAACTTTGAGGAGATCTACGAGTAGATTATAATGATCGAAAAACAGAGAAGTCGGTACTGAATGTAACAGACTGACTGGCGTGGTGGTTCGCAGACTAAATGTGTTCGAGTCCGTGGAACTTCAACCATGGAACAGTGAGGCTTCGTGGTATCTCTGTTCGTCCGATGATAGAATGGGGATAGGGAAATTAGATTGCGTAATTCCAAAGCACTCGCTCTAAAATTTAACCGAAAAAAACCGATAGGTGAGCCACTTTGCGGCAATGTTCGCGGCTTACAGCCTACTTCAGAACTTAAAATCTAAACTTAATTTTCAGCACTCTTTGCTCCACACAACATAACATCAGCCCTTAATCTCTGAATAGGTGTACCTAAATAGTGCACCAATATTTTGCCTAGTTATGTTGTGATTATGTTTATTTCCCATATAATGTAACTAGCTGATACCCGCGGTTTCAACCCGCGGTTTACCCGCGTCTAGCGGTGGATATGTCGAGAACTATACCATTTATGTAATAACTTTGTAAGTACCGTATCCTACGAATAAATGTCTTTGTCGTTGTCTTTGTCTTTGTCAATCGCGCGGATGTCGGTTATCGCTACCGATGCCGGTTATCGCGACCAAAAGTAATATTTTCGTACCCCCCTTTCAACCCCTTGTACCTAACCCCTATAAAGTTTTTTTAAGTCCTTTCTCGGGTATCAAAATATCTCCATACCAAATTTCATGCAAATTGTTTCAGTGGTTTAGGCGTGATTGAGTAACAGACAGACAGACAGAGTTACTTTCGCATTTATAATATTATATATATATATATAATATTGTAAATATTATAAATATTATAATATATATATATATATAGTAATAATATATATAAAGTAAGGATAAGGATAGTAAGGATAAGGATTGTATGGCCATGTAGGTAATAGGAGACGAGCCTAAAACCATCATTACCATCAACCGGGCACAAATGGAAATTCCGTGGCTGCTACTGAGAACCCAAAAACAATTTGCCCGACCTAAGAGTCGAACCCAGGACCTCATGCTCACCAGCCATTAGACAAACGAGGAAGTTCCTTCACTCACAAAACATGATTGTTTCAAAAAATCTAGCTAAAAACTAGAGGATTTTTTTTATTTTTTTTACAGCTACGAAAGCTAATCCTTTTGACATGAAACGTTCATATCCCATTGTTTGAAACTGATGCACGTCAAATATTGGCACAACAAAAGTTAATAGAGCCATTTTTATTACAAAGCCGTTTTTAAAATAGTGAACTGATGCGATTGGATCGCTGTTTCATGAAAAAAAAACCAGCTTAATTCGAGTTAGTCTACCACACCGAGGTTTCCACAGAAACTTGTAGGTGTTTTGTTATTAAACTACATATTTTTATTTTATTTTACTTTTATTTTAAAATTTTAAATATTAGTTGTTAAACCTTTGTACGGTAGCACTTAAATGTATTATTATGTTTAAAAAAAATATGATGAGGATGATTCTTGTTGCCTAAAATCAAATGACATCACAAAAATAATATCACTTTGCTAAGGTAAGGCAGATTTCGCCAGTTTTGTTTCATTCCCGTTTTGCCAGACATCATCATCATAATTATCTTGGCCTTATCCCAATTCATTTGGGGTCGGCGCAGCATGTACCTTTTCCATACCTCACTGTTTTTCGACATCTCACGAGACACCTCCTTTCTTATCATATCATTCATAACGACCTTGTGTCTATAGAGTTTCGTTCGATGAAATCCCAACTTGTTACTAAATTAAATACCAACGGGAAGTTATCTATCAAACATAATAATCTAAAACCTATATTTCAACGCAACTACGATTACAATCTAACCTAAATCAAAACAATGGTAAGATATAAATCAGATTGAATGCTTCACAATTGTCTGAGATCAAGACAGATCGCTTTGTCGCCCAAATCTAGATTAACTATGTCGAGACATTGAGTCAGTGAATACGGTTTCATTACTCTGCCACCATTGTTTGCTCAGACAGCCCTTTATGGCGATAATTTTTCTAAGTTAAAAGGAACTTTAATTAGAGTGGAATAAAAGAGTTTTTGGTGAAGGTAATCTGAGATGAATGAAGTTAATTTGATTTTTAAATAGGAGATCAAGGATGTTTTTGTGTCCATTAATGGAGAGTCAAATCAAGGAATAGTTGGTATAAGGAATCGACTGTTTTAGTATGGACGACTCGTAGAAGACTAAAAGAGTGATGTATATAAATGTTAATGTATAAAGAGGAAAAGGAAGGCCCAGGAAACGAAGTATGGATGTGTGAGGAATGATTTAAAAGAGAAAGGAGAAAATATAGCGAACACCCGTTACATATCGAGTTACTTCCGTACTTCGGAAAGTACGATAAGCCGTTGATCCCGGCAGTCATTTGTATATCTCTGACTGTCGTTACAATTCAGTTGCCCGAATGCCTGACCACCAGACTTACCAAAGGTATCCATCGTATAAGGTACTACTTATTGGATTGTAAAATTCAAGTAAGTAGTCTCTCCCTGTAAAATACTGGCATTCAACTGCATCCAGTTAGACTGAACTAGACTATTCACATAGAGTATTTCAAATGCTTAAAAGTACGCTTTGCATGAAAATATATGCGCGATCAACCACCGCAACCCACGTCCATACTACGCACGAATGGGTGACAAACAAATGGACCGCGGAACTGACATAGGTAGTAAATATATCCATGTATATCCTACGCAGAACTGGACGGTCGAATGAACGCGATTTCGTACAAAATTGACACCTTTTGTACGAGATCAGATAGACCAGACTCCGAATTAGGTTTATGGTAAGAGCTTCGCCCAATATGGGACTTAAACATAACTGGTGAAATGAGGGTGACCTAATAGGGCCGCGGGTTGTTCGAGAGAGATACCGTGGCCACGGATACAAAGGGCTAAGAAGGAACATAGGTAGTTATTAGTCAGAGACGCTAGCACATTAAGCAACCCGTCTGTAAACTGTCAAATTTTGCCAATCAACCTTGAAATTAATGCTTTAGCGATAAAGTTGATTGATGTACTAATTCTCCCGCAGATAATAATATGCGTCACGTTATGATAAGTAAAACTAGGCCAAATATGGTACGGTATCAAGACTCAAGGTTAGGTCTCTTGAGATCTTTATCGCTCCATAACTTTAACCTGCAATTAAACTGAGTAATGATGAACATAATCTCGCACTTTTTATTGTTCCCCAAAGGATGTTCCGTATTCTGTGTGGGCGGAAATATGAAATGAACTTCGAGGGTCAAGGGTCAAGGTCATAAATATATATTATGATCTAACGGTTATCTACGGTTGTGAATATAAATGAAAGCAAATGCTTTCTTATTTAAAGAATTTCTGTTATTTTAAATGTCACTCAGGTGTAGTAGTTAACAGCTGTTTATTGCTAAAACTTTGACCTTGAGCTAATCCAGCTTATTACTACTTCTTGAACTAGCGATGCAGATTTTATACGACCAATACTTAGCAACCTGAACAGCTCTGTCATTTGCTCATTAATTTGCTTCATTCAATGAACGTCGAAGAAACCAGTACCTATGGGTAAACATTATATGAATTCACGATTGTAGTCTAAAGAAGCAAAATTGCTTCCCAATCCAAACTCAAGGTTAATAAAGAAATGCAACATTATTCCCCTATTTTCACAACCATTGGCGATTTGGAGAAATTCCTCATCTTGTTTGACGAGGCTGACCTACACCAAACAAAACAAAAATACCCACAAAATAATGAAAATTAATATTTCAATGTACCCTCTCTCTTTGAAGCAATAAATTTCACCACTGATGGAATTATATTTACGCAGTTCCCATCCAGGTATTTGTGTCGCTGCAATAAATACCAATTTGCTGCTTTTGTGTGTAGGACGGTAATATTCTACCTCGCAATAATTATGTTTATTTCTGGTATGAATTTATTATTGTGTACAGGGACTGAAAATGTTACCCGTATAGAGGTTTTAATTGGGTTATGTTTTAGGGTTAGGTCAAAAACCTTAGAGTAAAGGTAACCGTTGGACAATATTGAGGTCAAGAGTAGATCGATTTCAGATTTATAAAAAACCGTATTATTACCGATACAGAGTTCATTACAGAGTTCATTTTTGTTCAGTCCCCATCGCATCAAGTAACCGCAAATTGTAAGATTTCTCCGAATGATTTTAAACCATAAATTGATGTTGGTTAAGTTCAACGTCGAAAACATATTTATGTACACGCCGTGCATGGCGTACAAAGTGACAATAAAAAAATGCAATGCATAACAAGTACCTAGTACTTTGGTTTTGTTTGCTGGTTAATCGTGTTTTTGGAAACATATTGCTAGATCGATTTATCGCCCCTGAAACCCCTTGCATACTAAATTTCTTAAATATCTTCGGAGCCGGTTCCGAGATTAGATTAGATTTATAGGTACTTGATAACCAGGCCAAATGCATTGGTGTTAAAGTTTTATCTCAGATAAGATAATGCCTACTTACTTAGTCGTTTTGGAATATCGTTCTTCTCTCACACACAGGTAGGAATCTAAAATAGAAACAGTGGGCTGCAGCTGCAGGTTCATTGGTAACAAAGCCAGTAGGTATAAGCTGACCGCTATGCACTTGAAACTCTGTACTGTACCACGCTTGGTCAAGGTCAAACTGTTATGCCTGTTAGCCTGTAGCACACCTCCGCTGCGAAACAGCAACTGCGAAACCGCTGCGCGAGTTTCGCTGTACAACAGTACGGAGTCAACGGGCGGAGATGTAGACGGCGCCTGAGCAAATGAGCGAAATCGTGTTAGAAAGAGACAACATCATAGTCAGTTTTGTACGTTAGAGCAGGGAATTTCGCTCCTGTTTCGCCGCCAAAGAACTCGCAACTCACAGCGAAACTATTTGAAACTTGGAAGGATAATTAATATCCTGTGATTTTAATACAAAAAATCAGATTAATCGCGAGTCCGTCTCGCACTTGGCCGGTTTTTTTTAAATCTTCGTGGAAAGTACAATCAAAGAATAGGTAATCTATTAAAGTTATTACCGAGAGCGACAGGGTGAAATGTATAGATAAGTCAGATTGACAGGGTGTAACTGTAAATGAAGGGTATGATTGAATATTTCTCGTTTTCGTTATGTTTTTTTTAACTAAGTAATACAAGTACCTAGGTAGATACCTTTTTTTTTAATAAGAATTATAGGTACGCTGAACTTTGCTTATTAATGACAATAATAAACGAATTTCATAATCGACATTAATTATTACTAAACATAAACAAACTCAACTATGAAAGTAACATTCGTGACGTAAAGCATCCGCCGCGGACGACTAAACAAGCGCGCGCAGTTGCCACACCGCACAATCCGACATAACTGGCAACAGCGGAAGCCGCGCGTGTAACACACAGAACAGCACCGCGTGACGCATCGGCATCGCCCCCAGTCATCCGCGCCCCGCGCCGCGGTTCGGACACTTCGGACGCTCCGCGAGACGGATGCCCCGCGGCCCGCGCGTCTCTCCCCAAAATCTCCGACGGACTCCGTCGCGGTTCACAAGTACAGCCGCCATGATGGTTTTCCGCGTAATGGACACTGAGGTTGTGATAAATGAAGTAAAGAAGCACGAATGTTTATGGAATCCTCGCTGTGTGTACTACAAGAATAAAATTGACAAGTACAAAGCTTGGGAAGAGGTGTGCCAAGTTGTTTTACCTAAATTTACGTCGTGTAATGAAGATGAACAGGGTCATATTGGTGAGTATTTGTAACTAATAATACAGTAATTTTAACAAAACTCTCTACTAAAATCGATGTTTTTTGTACATTGATACCACGGAATAATGATAACATTAATACACAATGCAGCCGATTGGCTCAGTACACGCGTACACACGGCTACACATCAAGCTATACAAAACCAGTTAATCTTGGCCTCACTTTACTAGACTTTTCGCACCATGAACGATCAGATTATACTGGTTTTGTATAGCTTGATGTGTAGCCGTGTGTACAAGCCAGCTGCGCGCTTTCCGTCTCGCTCGCACCTGTTATGTGCAAGCGAGAGGTCAACACCCCTCGCGGATTGTATTGTTTGCTACCTGTTTGTGGCGCGGGACATGCTATGGGTCTATGTTCACGTAAACTAAATACATATATAATTGATATTAGACATTTTTCTTCAGTATGTTTTAAAATCGGCTTTTGCTTTTTAAATTTTGATAGTATAGGTATTGCAGTTTTGTAGGAAACAGCAGTTTTTTTTTATTACTTATTAATAGAAAACCGAACGGAATCAGTATTCGGTTCGGTTTTCTATGACTGCATTGAAAATACGACTATATTGCTATCGATTAAAGGCATGCAACCGAAGGAGCGTACATGTGCAAGGTGACGCGTGATTTTTTCGTCGATATTCATACAAGTTCCTACTGCTGATAGGGTCCAATTCAATAAAGCCAGTACATTGCTTGCACATTTTTCGTTCTGTGGGAACTGACCTTCGATCAATAATGTACTAGATTCCCGATTAGCGCTTCAAAAACGGCCCGAAATATAAGACCACAAACGTATTTGTGGTCTTATTTCAAATCAGTATGGTCCAATCATAGCCAACATTAAGACGTCAAAATACCGCAGTATGCGTTCAAAAACTGCGTAAATAACCACCGTAACACCAAGGTTTTGGAAGGAATATCTTTTTTTCGGTAATTTAATATCATTATGTGCTTTTTCATAATATTTAAACGTAATTAAACTGTAAATATAATTAAATCAGCGAATATTATAATTGTTTGGCCAATGTTTGCTACAACGCACCAACTATTGTATCATGTTCTTGAACAGGGAACGCTAGTTCCGCAATAGAATAAGCACGACATTGTACACAAAATGCTTTTAACCGTATTGCTTTGAGTTTAAGTTTCATTTTAGAATGAATATTTTTGTACTGATGACTTTTTACTTTGGAGCGACATTTAAAATGTGTTTTGCTTCTAATCTTTCTCCGATGAAAGGGCTTAATTAATATACTTTACAATGATAATTAAACGTTATGTTTAAGTGTTAAGGTTTATAATCATCTGAAGTTGTTAATAATATTGAACTTTTTTCTAAGATGTTATGTAGATGTTTACGTGTGTGCAAACGTGGCCACTTGAGCGACTTAGTTTTGTTCCTGATGCTTAATCTAGTACTATTATTGATCGAAGGAACTGACCCCTAAAAATTACTACATTTTCTTCAAGGTTAGTTTCCGTATGACAGAGGTAAACCATAACTGTAAGATAACGAAAATAAAGATCATTGTTATAAAATTTGCCAGACTATAATTTTAGTCAAACCAGAAGTAATAATATAAGCGACAAAAAAACTGTAGATTTTTTTTTACTATCTCACTTCAAAAATGTTACCAAAAGGTGATATTTTTAAAGCGATCGATTGTTGATATAGATTTTAAATATTTAAATTAAGAGTAAAAGTATTTTGGAACACATCGAATGCATAACATATCGTTTGTTTCAACTCCAACAAAATCACAACACACGGAAGCAACATTAACGCGGGAATCGTACCCGCGACCTACCGCAATAGGCGATCGCTTACCCACAGCACCAACTGTGCTTAGGCGATAGCTTATTCATTCACTCGCGAGTTGCCTTCTGACGTTTTAGTTAATTTTCGACCTTATTCTAATGAAAACACGGTTGATACTTGTTTGTAACCTAATTGCACTGCACTCGGCTAAGGGAAGTCTACCCTTAGCGGTTGGCTTTGGATTTTTTCTGGTAGTTTTAGTTACTTTAATTTCAAACGATATTTTGACGTAAATAAAAAAATGTATATTTCTTGTAACACAAAATGTAAGAAATATCGAAGCACAAACGATTACGACGCACGCCATAAACACTTGTAGGAAATAATATGTGGAAAAGATAAGATAATAATTATAATTATATTTACACAGTTGCAGAAATAAGTGTACACAATACCTACCTATAATAATGAAAGTGCATTTAGGATAACAATAGGTATTAATAAAAATTCGTTCAGACAATAGGGGATTAGACAAAAAAAAACTAATTAGTCCGTCAGATAGATTTCCAAAAAATATTGACCACATATTTTTTTCTTTTTTCACGTAAACAAAAAATGAAGACGATACAGTGCTTCGAAAACTCATGTGACGTCATAATGATAGTACATTTTGTACCTTCAAGTGACGTTTCAAGCCCCACTCCATGATCTTTGACGCGCTAAAGCTTCGTAAAACAAAAAACACGTATCCACGTATCCAATATTTTTCGATAATCTAATCATATTTTAGTAGTAATCATATTTTTTTGTATTTTCTGAAACAATAATCTGATTCCGTCTGACAAATGTCCGTATAGAATTTCTGTCTCAATATGACTACTTAAAATATATTATATTGTATGTACTACAGCATATTATTTGCTTACAAAGTGTGTCAGTTTGGTATTGTTCAGATAATGCAGGGTCAATCACTCATTACTGGTTACCATTTTATATCGACGGTGCTTTTCTGTTGTAACAGCATTATTTTCGTTAATAGTGTAACCACTGATGTACGGTTCGATGTACTACCCAAAATAGTTCAGACCGTGTGACCGTCGAACTGCCTAGTTATAGGTGTCCAGTTCGAAACCAAGACACGCACCTCTGATATTTCGCATTCATTTGCGTGTTGTATCTCTTGCTTTGGTGAAGGGCAAACATCGTAAGAGAAACAAATCAGTATTCCTGAGAGATATTTCGCGACAGCATGTAAAGTGATTTCAGAGGTGATGGTCGGGATAGAAATTCTGATACCAAGTTAGTCACTAACAACACAATACAGAGAGAGAACAGTTGTGAGTGTTGTGACCAATCAGGATATACAAAACCAGTTTATACGTATCTCTCGTATTAGAAATCTGTGCAAAGCGAGGCAATAATAATGTTATATTCGCCGAGTGTACCTATTATATTTATTTAACATATTTTTTTCCATTTGTTACAGTAAGAGCCGTGCAATCAAGATGGAAGACAGCCCGCGACGCTTACATGAAGTGCAGAATATCAGAATCAAGGAAACCCAGATACAAATCAAAACATCACAAATATATTTATCAGGAACAACTAAGATTCTTAGAAGTAGTAAAAAATATGGAAGAAGGAAAGTACAGAGAAGACGAAAGCAAAGTTAGAGATGATGAAGATGATTCTAATAGCTTTGTTGCTGAGAATTCTACTAGTCAATCAGCTTTTGGCGGTACTGATGATGACGATGAAGAACGGAATGAACAGGTTATGGATTTTGACATCGAGATTCATGACGATTTTAAAGACAAGATTAAGGAGTTTTCTGCTACTGAAAGCATCCCTGACAACGCTGTCAAAGATGACTCTAAGCAGGAAGCTGGAACATCAATACAGAACAATGAACAAGAACCTCTAGAAGAAACCAATAAACGGGCAAGAAAGAGGCCTCGCGTTGTTCGTCCAAGAAAAACGAAGACAACTATGACAGAATTTGAAACAAGACTTTTGAAAGTATTGCGTTCGAAAAATTGTACCAAGAATAACAGTTCCCCTCTTGAAGCAGATGATCAATTCTTTTTCAATTCTTTAGCTCCGTTGATAAGTAATTTTGATACCCATCAGAAATTGAAGTTTAGATCTAAGATATTAGAAGTGGTTATGGATGTTGTAAATATAGGTAGTACAACAAATGTTAAACAAGAAAGGGAGACTTATGTTTTTGACTAACTAAAATATAGTTAGTTGCATTTCTTTTAACATTTAGCTATGTGATCTCATGACATTTTTTGTAACGATTATCAATAATAATAAATACTGTTTTTAATAAGAAAAGGTTAGTTCCTTCGTTTTATTTAATAAACACTTACAGCATGTATTTATTTCAAAACCTAACTACACACAAGATAAAGAACATAATTATATGTTTTATTTAAAAACACGGTTTAATCAGGTGCAGCTAACAGAAATGCACTGTGGAGCAACATGTTTCGTTACTTAGAAACATGAACTACACACATCAAAAGTGTCTAGGGATCAACATATATTTTTGCAATAACTTTTCTCCTGATTGATATTAATTAAAATTTTCTTTAAGGATTCATCAAATAAAGTGTTTTCGTTTGTCACAGTAACGATAAACCAAGTCACCTTTGCATTAATAAAGAAATTTGCCATTTTCCTAATAAAGGGATTTTTGACATTTGAACCACTAACATTAAAGTTCGAAAAAAAGACTGAAATAACAGTTTTCTTTAAAATTTTATTGGGTAACTTAAACAATTAATAATCCGTGTTTCTACCGCGAACACTAACAACACAAGAACATCGGTTTGGCATACTCAAAATGAGTTCATCCAAATCACGCTGTGGAATGGCCGCCCATGTTCGTTGCAACAACAAAAAAAGGTCTTCTTGCGACTGGATACCCTCCATATTCGGCAGAGCTCTTCTCTGTAGCATATCCCATGCATGCTCAATCGGGTTCTAGTCTGGCGACTGAGCAGGCCAGGGCAGGACATTGATGTTAGCTGCGGCGAGAGTCTGTCTTACAACTCTTGCGGTGTGCGGTCGTGCATTATCATGCATTAACTGAAATAAGGGACCGATTTGCACTTGTAGAGGAACGATGACGTCTGATACAATCGTCTCAGCATAAATTTGAGCGTTGAGGTTGCCTCTGATCCAAATCAACTCAGTTCTTCCGCCGATCCAAATACCCGCCCATACCATGATGGTTCCACCACTATAAGGATGGACTTCCTGGCAGGATTTTAATCGCTGTTGGCGTCCAGGGGTTCTCCAGTGTCGTATACGTCTTGTATCCGGTCTCATACCAAAACGAGACTCATCAGAAAAGCACACGAAACGCCATTGTTCTTCTGCCCAATTTCTGTGTTCAAGAGCCCATTGATATCGAATCCTACGATTGTGCATTGCTATAGGTGGTACCCGCAGCGGTCTTCGGGAATGAAGGTTCACTTCATGCAAGCGGTTTCTGACTGTTTGGTCGCTAATTAAGTTCCCTGAAGAGTGATGAAGCCTCACGGCTAACATCATGGCGGTTATTGTTGGAGCTCTTCGAGTTAAGATTTGAATGTATCGGTCTTGTCTCCGTGTGGTGCAGCGATACCGTCCTCCATGGCGCTCAGCCACGGTACCAGTGCTTCGGTAACGTGTCCAAAGTCGACTGATAACACTCTGACTTGTATTCAGAGCTAAAGCCACAGTACGTTGCCGGGAACCAGCTTCTATCATTCCCACGGCTCTGAGCATTTCTTCCCTGCTTAAATGACGTCGCCGCTCCTTAATAACGTTGGTTTTAATCAGTAGTAGGGAAACATGCTACTGTTTCCCTACTACTGATTAATAATGTCTTCAATGCGTTGTATGTTTTTATAGGGAAAATATTGACAGCTGATTTTCATCTTTTACTCGAATTTGATTGACAGTTCCTGATTCAAATTATGAAATGCACCAAAAAGGATCCATATAAATTTATAAAATCATAAATTTATTACAAAGCTACATCTCAATCTCAAGAAATCCGCATAAAAATGCTTGATCCCTAGACACTTTTGATGTGTGTATTTAGGTCCTGTTAATGAAGCCTTTAATAGTTTAATACTATACAAATTATCATCTGATATTTAATAATAGAACGCCCGTAATCCCGGAAGGGTGTGGCAGAGGCGTACCTAAAAATGTGTACACCAACATTTACCAGTAATAGGGGGCGAGTCTAATATCATCAAACCAGGCTCGGGGCTGTGGATTATCGAAAGGTTAACGCGGCTCCGACACAAGGGCGAAGAAGGAACATGGGTTTGGTTTTTAGTCAGTAGAAGTCTGACACTCCCCTTCGATCTGCCCAAGAGCGGGGGGGAGTTATTCGATGATTTTCCAGACATCAAAAAAAAAAAAAAGGCACAAACTGCTACTGAGCAATTCCTGCAAGAAAAGCCTAATGACACTTTATCCGATTCGGACGGCCCTTCATTGCCCGAAAGCATGCCCTAGCAAAAATCATGACTTCATTCTTGTCTTCGACGCGACACGACGAGTACTAAAAATTGTAAACAACAAAAAAAAACAATAGTACTTTATGACTGTATTTCGTTACTCCGAAGTTCGAAATACCGAAGTACGGTATACAGAAAGTTTGTGACTCCGAATTACGTTAGTCAGAATGTACGCTATGACGAAGTACGGTATTCAGAATGTTCGTTACTCCGATGTACGTTACTCCGAAAGTTTGCTACTTCGAAGTACTGTACTCAGAATGTTCGTCACTCCGATGTACGTTACTTCGAAAGTTTGCTACTACGAAGTACTGTATTCAGAATGTACATTATCGCGAAGTACGGAACTCCGAAAGTTTGCTATGACCAATTACTCAATAATAATTGAGAATTACTGACTTGTAAAACTTATTTGCACAATAATCATCATTTATACTTGACTAATTCGAAATACTCTCTAATGAGGAATATTCTCAATTATTATTGAGCAATTGGTCATAGCAAACTTTCGGAGTTCCGTACTTCGCGATAGTGTACATTCTGAATACAGTACTTCGTAGTAGCAAACTTTCGAAGTAACGTACATCGGAGTGACGAACATTCTGAGTACAGTACTTCGTAGTAGCAAACTTTCGGAGTAACGTACATCGGAGTAACGAACATTCTGAATACCGTACTTCGTCATAGCGTACATTCTGACTAACGTAATTCGGACTCACGAACTTTCTGTATACCGTACTTCGGTATTTCGAACTTCGGAGTAACGAAATACAGTCGAAGTGAAGTCGTACTTTATAGCTTCAGCCATCACAAAGCCTTTGTGACGTCATGAGCTAAAAACAGTTCAGCTTCCCTTTTACCTGAAATAAAACCTTAGTACCTACTCTTACAACCCTCAAGGGAGCGAGGAAGTCTATTTTTAGTTGACACGTTCTGAATGCTCGCTTCGCATGGTTTAGGCGTCTTACAGACGAGAACACTGACAATGGAGCTAACATCAGCGATCGACAGCGACAAACTGCTATTGTCGACAAAAGCAACTGCTGCAGTATTCGACACGCTTATTGCTGTCTCGAGATGGCAACCACGAACTGGAAGACACAGCGTTGGTAGGCCTCCCACCAGGTGGACCGACGATATCGTGATAGTCGCGGTGGATTTAAACGGCAGGTTACCCTTCGTTATGGCATTCTATGGGGGAGGCCTTTGTCCAGCAGTGGACGTCTTATGGTTGATGATAATGTCGACAGCATTACTGTGGCGCACCGCGAACGTTTTTATAGTAAGATGTCAAACACACAAATACCACTTTGCTGTCAACAAGAAGGCCAGAAACATGAAGGTATTCTGGCCTCTTAGTAGTTTGTAAGACTTACAATCCCTGTTTTTCCTACTTGTTCTTATCTATTTAAAATAATAAAAATGCACGTTATACATAGTTGCATAAATCAACTAATAATAACTGGGTGATATCACCCAGGTGAACATAGGACACCACATTTCACTCAGGTGATATTAGATTCACCCAGGGGAACATAAGACACTAAACCAACCAACTTCAACAGTCGATAAAGGCAACAGCGTTTGCCGTCGAATCGTGCACAGCAAACGCTGACCAAGTTGCCTCGTAACCGACCGAGCAGTGTTGCTCGTCTGTACGAGCCATAAGGTCTCGTCAAAGATTATGACGTTGTCACTATGAAAATACATACAAACCTAACATCACGCTTGTATCCCAGGAGGGCTACGCAGAGGTGTACCGACATTTCACCGGTTATTTTAAGTCGTTTGTAATGAAGGAGGCGAGTCAACTGCTACCAATCGGGCACAAATCTGAACTCTGTTGTTGTTACTGAGAAACTCTTGATTGGAAAACCGAATAGGTAACACTTTACCTGACCTGGGAATCTAACCCAGGACCAGTCGACCACTAGACCAAAGAGACAGTCCCGACGAATGAAGGATGACCTGCTATAAATGGTTAACCTACCTATTTGACGCAAGTAGATACAGATCTCGGCCAGCAAACATCGTGAGGAAACCGGTGTGTCTTAGAACCAAAAAAATCGAAGACCTGTGACATTTGCCAACCCGCACTGGGCCCGCGTGGTGGATTAATAAGCCCATCCCTTTTTTAGAGAGGAGGCCTGAGTCCCTGCAGTGGGAACATTATAGGCTGATGACGAGATACTAAGATCAATTAACAATACCAACTGTTTCCACATGTACTACAAGCTACCTTAATACTATCACCAACTTTTCTCTTGTCCCCCCTACATATGGTCGGCGCAATACGTTTAAAAAATGGCGTACGTAAAAGTATCCATAAATTGTTACAGTTTAAAAGCTAACATCAAAAACGCAATAATCTTAATTAAAAGAAAAATGACCCAACATAACTGACACAAACAGTAATTAATCATAGCTTATCAAAAATATTCGTAATATTAAAAACCGGCCAAGTGTGAGACGGAGTCGCGCAAGTAAGGTTCCGTTCCATCGTTGGTCATAGGAGCCCCTTTAATTTATTTGTTGGCCGGACTAAAGCTCCTAAAACTCGCAAATCGGCGGAAACACGTGGATGAGGTACGCACAGAACTGGGAAGTGGGGCGGAAAAAAGGGGAGACGTATACTCAGCAGTGGGTGATTCCGGGCTGATATGATGATGTTGGCAGCAACAGAAAGAGGTACACATTCTGTGAAAATTTAAACTGTCTGCTTATTACGGATCAAGATATGCAGTACGCTGGCAGACACAGGACGGGGGTGCGCCAAAGTTCACCTAAAATTTCAACTCCGATAATTGGAAATCCGAAAATGTTCTTCCTAACATTTTTCATCCTAACAATCGCAATTCCTAACTTCTCTGTCTCTAATGTTTTAATTCCGAAGCATTCAACTTCATAATGTCTGTAGCAATAAACATCTATTACACTATTATTTGTTTTCCTATATTTTCTCAACATAACCATCTTTTACACTATTATTCAAAGTCATATTTTTTTTTTGTTTATATTACTTTTTATTCATAATAATCAATATTATAAAAGGTCCCATTAAAATAGGTGGACAAAATTTTAGAAATCATTCAGACCGCTAAAATAAGGACAATAGCAAAAAAAAATATAAGAATAAGAAATAAAATACCTACTTTTATAGGATGAGTTTGTTCTAGAGTGCCGGCAATTTATTATTTTAAGTCAAAATAAAATCACTTTATTTAAAGTGTTTTTTTTTTGTTTAGATGTCTTTAGTTAGGCTTACTAAACGCTGTGTTAAAATTTGTCCACCTATTTTAATGGGACCTTATATACTATGCAAAGATATCCATAGGTTAGGTTAGGTTAGAACTGTGACCAACTACGCGCGAGCCGAGCGAGCGAAGCGAGCGGTGCCGCGGCAGCGGCCGGCGAGCGCTACCTCGAAATTGGTCGCGAAATTTTTCTAAGTATTTTTTTCATAGTGCTCCCAAGACGACACTCTGACGTGAATTTCATTCATTTATTTTATTTCAAGACAAAAATCAGTGAAACGACCTTTAACCATTCTAAACAGTTGTATGAGTGAAAATATTATGGTAATTATGTTTAGGAATAAAAGCGTTAGGATAAAAAACAGTAGGAGTTTAAATATATTTAACCTAATGATATTATGAATTCCAATTTTCGGAAACATGAGTGTTATGAACATCGTCGGTAGGACTACAAATAGTATGAATGAAAACTTTAGGATGAAAAATTTTAGGAAGAGTGATCATTCGGATTACAAATCGTTAGGAAGAACAATTTCGGATAAACAACTTTAGGTGAGCCAATATGGACCCACAGGACGGACTGCAGGCAGAGGGATCCCGTTTGGTTAGCCTTTAAGTACGGTACCCTAAAAAGCTTAATTAACTAACAAGGAATGTTTTGTTAAAAAAAAACTTTGTTTTAATAAAGTAATCATAATAAATTACATTCAAATCTTTAATATTATGCTTGTTCTTTTGAAGGGTGAGTAGTGAAAGATCTACAAAATATGACAGCCCGGACTGAGTACGGCTTAGCGAGCTTTTGTAGGTACAGAGTAAACTCAAATGCCACTCTCGCAAACCGACCCTGGCTAGTGCTGCTTTACCTTGAAGATCAACCAGAGCGAATGTTATTATTAGGCCACGAGTTCTGCAACTATACGCAAAAGGGGGAAAAATGCCTTAGTTTATTTCTTTGAATTTGCCCCTTTTAGTTGACGGCAGCAGTCACAGATGATAATTATACCTAGATAACGCAAGTATCACGATTCGTTTTAAAATGAGGTGTGTCATTTTATGGCTACCTGCAATGGCGTCATAATCACTCATATCATAGGTAAGTACTATACAAAAAAGTTACTATATAAACTTCGTTTCTGTTCTATATACGATTGTGTAGAAGTAACTTCATCACTTGTAATGTTGCTGTTTGACGGCACGGTTGTCACAGTGGCTCAAGCAGTTGACTGCTGCCCTACGTGTCGCGGGTTCGATTCCCGCACGGAACGAATATTTGTATGGCCTACCGATAGTTGTACCGATAACTCTTGCGTTATCTAGGCATATCTATATCTGTGGCAGCAGTGCTAAGAATACCAACACAGGAAAGATTAATACACACGTTCCCACCTTACCCTGCAATAATGAAGCAATTATTGATAATTTCCCTCCAATAATCGAAGCTACGTTTATTTAGCCAGTAATTACAGACTACAAGTTATTACATGCCATTCAAGATAGCTGTCATTTGTAAATATTACGTCCCTAGAGAAAGTGTTGTAATAACGGTGTGCGCTAAACTCATCATTTTGAGCCCCCCTTGGTTGCAAAGCCCCTTTTAGATCTGACGATTTGAAGGGTAGTAGTGGCGGATTCGTGATATTGTAGTATTTGTTAAATAATCCTTTGATATTCAAAAAAACGTTTGGTAATATGAGTTTTTTCTATAGCTGTCAAGTAAGTTAAGGTAAGTGTACGTTTAGAACATTGGGTGTAATGCAACAAGCAGAAAGACAGTACCAAAATAACATAACAGTACCCACACTAACACCTCAAATTATTTAACCACTAGCAACCCGCCCCCGCTTCGCACGGGATGAATGTGTTACAATAGGGATCGGACAAAAAAAAACTAATTAGTCCGTCAGATAGATTTCCAAAAATTATTGGATACGTATTTTTTCTTTTTTCACGTAAACTTATAATGAAGACGATACAGTGCTTCGAAAACTCGTGTGACGTCATATGATAGTACATTTTGACGACACAAGTGACGTTTCAAGCCCCACTCCAAGATCTTTGACGCGTTTTATCTTCGTCATTTTTTATTAATTTGATAAAACAAAAAACACGTATTCAATATTTTTCGAAAATCTAACTTACGGACTAAACAGAATCATATTATTTTGACCCAGTCCGATCCCCTATTATGTATAAACTTTGCTCTTGAATCACTCTATCTATTAAAACCGGCATCAAAATCCGTTGCGTAGTTTTAAAGATCTAAGCATACATAGGGACAGGCAGTGGGAAGCGACTTTGTTTTATACTATGTAGTGAAGTGATAGTGATAGTGAAGTGATTATTATGTTTATGGTTTACTATGGAATGACGAAAATATTGTGAGGAAAATTTTGTTTGAATGTGATTGGCTATTAGAGTAGAAGAAGACCAAAGAAACGATGGGTGGAGTGTGTGGAGGATTATATGGCTAGAAAGGAGGTGACTACTGAGATGACTAGTAAGAAAGTAATATGGAAGAAAACTGCGCCGACCCTATAAAAAAATGGGATAACATAACATGAGAATGATACATATCTGATCGTACATTATAAAAGTCTCCCCATCGAAAATTGCCAGTAATTGGCCAGAAGTCCGCCATACTGGCGTAGAATCACAAGTCACGCCGCGTGTTACATTATAGCGCTCCCATATGTCGGAGTTGGGGGCTGCCTTAATTAGAGGGCTCCTACAAGGCGTAAATATAGTTAATTTTTAATACGACTGACGGGGGATGTTGTATAGTATCACTAAGTTATTTTGCTTCCCTTTTAATTTTCTTTTTTTAACCGACTTCTAAAAAAAGAAGGAGGTTCTCAATTCGGATATATATATATATTTATGTTTGTTCGGGCATAACTCCGTCACTTGCTAATTGATTTGAAAAATTCTTTGTTTGTTGGAAAGGGTATACTTCTGAAATGGTCCCATAATTTTTTAATCGAAATCGGACAAGCGGTTTTTGAAAAATCAACAAAACTCAAAAGAAAACTACATTGTCCACATTAACCCATGAACATGTGAACCACTATAAACCTTTAAAAAATAAAACCGACTTCAAAAATAAAACACAAAAAAGTGAAAAATAAACTTTAGAAGAAAAATCAGTTTCTGAAGTCGGTGGAAAAAAAATGAAATCAAATAAACAAAAGTCACCGACTTCAGAAATTGATTTTTCTTCTAAAGTTTCATCATCAGCCTATAATGTTCCCACTGCAGGGACTCAGGCCTCCCCTCTAAGAGAAGGATGGGCTATAATACACCACGCGGGCCCAGTGCGGATTGGTAGATGTCGCATATCTTCGAATTTTTTGGTTCTAAGATATGTCGGTTTCCTCACGATGTTTACCTTCACCGTTTTGAGAGCAGTGGTGATGAAATAAATTACACAAAGTAATGCGCCTGCCTGGGTTCGAACCCACGACCAACTGGTCGTAAGTCGGGGCCGCCACCACTGGGCCACCACTGCTCTCCTAAAGTTTATTTTTCACTTTTTTGTGTTTTTTTTTTAAGTCGGTTTTATTTTTTGTTAAAAAGTTTTTTCTTTATCGAATGCTTTTGAAGCAACGTGAAAGTGGGGTTTACGGTCTACAGTACCTATGTATAATATTGTCTGTCATGTTGTATGGATCATTTTCAGTTAATATTGAATTTTCCATGGAAGTTATAATAATTACTAGACGTAAGACGTAAGGCTACCGCCGTGATTGTGACTACTGAGCATGAATCCTGTGTTCGATTCCCGGGTAAAACAAATTGTTACCATTTTTTTTTCATTTGGAATCAGTAACCCGGAGTCTGGATATAGGTCCAGTTTATGGCAATAGGCTCGCCTCTTTTTACATGTGACAACACACACACACTGGGTTCAAATTGGTTTTGGACACAGTGTGTGTTGGAACTGTCATATACCTTTGAATTTTTTATTCTAGAACATGTCATTCCTGAAATCCTGATGATGTTTTTCTACACCAAATGAGTTGCCCCAAATAACAATATTTTATTTTCAACCTTCTCTTTTACGCAATCAAACATACAGCTACAACAGTTAGTAACTAAATCAAACCAAGACTCAATTGTTTTTGCCGATTCCACTGTTTACCCAAAACAGTAACATTTACAGCCTCTCTAAATAAATTAAACACTGTAAGTACCAAAATTAATTGATATTTTATCAACAAAGTGCCATCTGCTTGCCCTGCTCTTTCGAACTTGGACAAGTTTAGACAAGTTAACTAGCTAAACAAAATACACAAAAGCGATCGAGTGGACGTTGACATTAAGGGCTAAAAGTCATCTTTAACAGAGATAACAGCTGTTCGTTGAAAACCGTCAAGTGTTGAGATAAAGTTGAGAGGTAATGATCGATACAAAACTTGTACAATAATTAGGATGGAGCATATTTTTTTTTCTGCGGTGTGTTGTAGCAGGTTAGTCGACCAGAAAAAAATTGAGTTTCGGTAATCATGGTCTGTCTTCTGTAATACAATTACAAACTCGCCTTGGATTGATCTAGAACTAAGGTGCACTTTTATTAGTAAACTAGCTGAACCCGCGCATGCGTTGCAATGCGTTTTATCCTACCCACCTATCTACTACCCTACTTACTACCCTACCTACTACCCTACCTACTACCCTACCTACTACCCTACCTACTACCCTACCTACTACCCTACCTACTACCCTACCTACTACCCTACCTACTACCCTACCTACTACCCTACCTACTACCCTACCTACTACCCTACCTACTACCCTACCTACTACCCTACCTACTACCCTACCTACTACCCTACCTACTACCCTACCTACTACCCTACCTACTACCCTACCTACTACCCTACCTACTACCCTACCTACTACCCTACCTACTACCCTACCTACTACCCTACCTACTACCCTACCTACTACCCTACCTACTACCCTACCTACTACCCTACCTACTACCCTACCTACTACCCTACCTACTACCCTACCTACTACCCTACCTACTACCCTACCTACTACCCTACCTACTACCCTACCTACTACCCTACCTACTACCCTACCTACTACCCTACCTACTACCCTACCTACTACCCTACCTACTACCCTACCTACTACCCTACCTACTACCCTACCTACTACCCTACGTACTACCTACCCTACCTACTACCTACCCTACCTACTACCTACCCTACCTACTACCCTACCTACCTACTACCCTACCTACCTACTACCCTACCTACCTACTACCCTACCTACCTACTACCCTACCTACCTACCTACTACCCTACCTAAAAAAAAAAAAAAAGTATCCTATGTCCTTCTCCTGGTTCTTAGCTACCTCCCTACCAATTTTCAGCTAAATCCGTCCAGGCGAAAATGGAGTAAAAAAATAAATAAAAAATAATAATAAATGGAGTAACTAACACGAGTTTCTTTTATATATATAGATAGAAGATAGATAGATATAGATTATCACAATGTAATTCCAAGGAAGTGATTGACGCACGAGTAATAAAGAAGTATGGAAGAAGATGACTACATGCATGCGCCAAACCCAAATGAATTGGGATGAGGACAGAAAAATTACTGACATGTACCTAATTATAAAATCCTTCTCATAACTTGTGAAGAATGCTATATAATTATTACAAAAACGCAATGATTTAATTTGAATTGAATTGAATTGGAGCAGTGGTGGCCCAGTGGTTGCGGCCCCGACTTACGAACAGTTGGTCGTGGGTTCGAACCCAGGCAGGCGCATTACTTTGTGTAATTTATTTCATCACCACTGCTCTCAAAACGGTGAAGGAAAACATCGTGAGGAAACCGGCATATCTTAGAACCAAAAAATTCTAAGATATGTGACATCTACCAATCCGCACTGGGCCCGCGTGGTAGATCATAGCCCATCCCTTTCCTAGAGAGGAGGCCTGAGTCCCTGCAGTGGGAACAATATAGGCTGATGATGATGATGATGAATGATTTAATTTTAGCTGCATCACAATTATGTTCTATGTAAGAAACCCACAGATTTTTTATATTAGGAGTTGGCTGCTCCCAACAAGATGAAATCAAGATGAAAAGAAAGTGACTCTTTATTTAAAGTTTCTACTTAGTAAACTCTTCAGCTAATAGCAGCTATTTATTTCAAAACAGTCCAACATTAACTAATGACCAAACCAAATCTTTATTCTCAACAAAACCACATTTTATTTCAAGCGTAACAAATCTCTGAACAGAACTGAAATCTTGAAAGTTTGATAAACTGCGAAGACAATAACTCACTTCAACTTAAAATACTAAGATTAATATATCACGCGTTTTATTGTTATGATTAATCGAGGCATTTGCAACTGTAAAGAAAGAGAGACAAGTACAGAAAGTCGACTTCATACAAGGAGTGAAAATGCACGCACACAATCATCATCATCATCATAATAACTCTTGTCCTTATCCCAATTCATTTGGGGTCGGCGCAGCATGCCCTCTTTTTAACCGACTTCTAAAAAAAGAAGAAGGTTCTCAATTCGTATGTTTGTTTTTTTTATGTTTGTTCGGGCATAACTCCGTCGCTTGCTAACCGATTTGGAAAATTCTTTTTTTGTTGGAAAGGGTACCTATATATACTTCCCAAGTGGTCCCATATTTTTTTTTATCGAAATCGGACGAGCGGTTTTTGAAAAATCAACAAAACTCAAAAAAAAAAGCTACATTGTCCACATTATGACCCATGAACATGTGAACTTATGTGAACCACTACAAAGTGTTTTTTTTTTTAAGTCGGTTTATTTTTTTTACAATGACGAATCAAGTATATTTTTGAACTAGGGTCGTTGTCATGACAACAGGGAGACATCGCCCACCAAATCAATCTTAAAATTTCATGGTCTCAATTGGCAGATCTTCGAATAAGGTAGGTACCGAATGTATAAGTTGCCTCCTTAACATTAGCCATCCTTGTCAAATAGTTGCATTCTGCTTTAATTAATGCTAAAAATGTCATATGTCACTGTAACTTATAAAAAATTATGAATACAAATACAAATACAAAAATATTTATTTCCGTAAAACAATATTTCTTACATTATTAAAATTTGATGATTGGAGTCTCCTTTTAAGCAAATAATGCCTGTAGTTCTTCTTCTTCTCTGTCGTCACACTCTTGGCAGAGTGGTCGTGGTCGTCATGACAGGGGTGGTGGCAAGCTTAACAATTCGACGCCATTCCTCTCGTATTGTTGCTTGCCTCGTGCATTCGTGGAGCGGACCATTTAGTGCATTTTTGATTTGGTCGGTCCAGCGCATTGGTGATCTACCGCGTGTCCTCGTGCCCTCGGTTTTGCCCTCGACCACGAGTCGCTCCACAGATGTGTCCTCTCGACGTGTAATATGTCCAAAGAAAGTGAGAATACGGCCTTGAACGATGGAAGAAAGACGTTGTTTTATATTCAGTTCTTCGAGAATTGAGACGTAGTAGATTGATGCCTGTAGTAGAAGACTCCAAATGACCATTGTATCTGTTTAAATTAAGTATGAATAAACTGTGTAGCTGTCCAACTTAAGTTCAGTCAACGACAAACGATATCAGTATATGAGTGCGTGTGCCCTTTTAAGCTCATTTTAAGTGACTGATTTTCTGCAAGTAACTATTATTTGATATTTATTTTTAATGACAAGATTTGTTTCAACCGTTGAAATAGTCTTCGTCCGTGGAATGTCAGCAGTACATGCTCGATATGATTTGTGTATTGTGTCTTGATGTTTTGTGTATTATTAATGGTTTTCACTTTTCAGTTCTTGTCTTAAGCTGCTCATGCATCTCTAAATCGGATCTTGAGGAATTGCACTGACTTATTTTATTCAGAAATTAATCTAGAATTATGTCGTGGTAGAAATAAATATAGTCAAGAGTATATTCGCACATCATTTATTTACAAATACCTACCAAAGTAAACCATCATCTTTCTCCGACCTCTTATTTACAATACTAATTGGGTTGTGGAGGTCAGAAAGGCAGTCATCATCATCTTCCTGCCCTTATTCCATTCTATTTGGGGTCGGCGTAACAAGTTTTCTTTTTAACCGACTTCCCAAAAAGGAGGAGGTTCTCAATTCGATTGGTATTTTTTTTTTTATGTATGTACACCGATTACGCCGAGATTTATGAACCGATTTACGTGATTCTTTTTTAGTTTGATGCGGAATAGTTGCCATTTGGTCCCATAAAAATTTAGTATAGTTTGGTCCAGTACTTTTCATTTTATGAAGATTTTTCATAATTTATCAACATTTTTTGTTTATGTATGTTCGCGAATAACTTCGTCGTTTATGAACCAATTTTGATGATTTTTTTTTTATTGTGAAGGAGATATTTCAAGGGTGGTACCATGAAATGGAAACCAGGACCTGGTGATGGAATCCCAGAGAAATCGAGGGCAACCCTCAAATTTCATAGGCACGTATAGCGTGTTTCGTGTTTTTCTGATGCTACACAAGTATTCGCATCCAGCAGTCATCACTTCATGGTGATGAGCTGATGATGAAAGGTACTACTCCTCAAAGGTTAAGAGTTGAAAGCAATAATAAGGGAATTTGAAGGTTAAGGGTTAGGTTTCTTGGTTGAATGTTTAATGCATAGTAAATATTTGTATAGGATATTATATACTTAGTACAACTAAAAAAGAAAAAATTAAAAAACTTTTTTCCATTCTTCCCTCTTAGACGTCACGGTGGAAAAGCAGTGGCGGAGAAATTCAGTCGCTCTTTGTAAAATACTGGAGTTCGGTCTAAGCTGCCTGCGTCCACTTAGACCGATGGTCGACTTCAACATAGTTGAAAAAAAGGTTAGACAGCAGATGAGGAAATATCGACAGCTATTATTGTGTGAGGTCCGCTAACACATATAAAAACTTAACAATTTTGTTCCCACAAGGATTTAAAACAAGACATTTCGCTCTCAATATTTTGCAATTCCAAGCTTCGATGGTTGACACTATTGTCGCTGTAGCGCTGCAGCTTGGCTGCAGCGCTGCGTCTTTCAAGCTAGGCGAAGCGGCTTAATCCCTTAGTGAAATTTGAATGTCTCTCAGTAATAATGTTGCAGCAATGTGGTGTCACGCGTTGTGGCGACAGAAGCGCTTGACAGGCAAATTGGAATCTTCCCAAACATTTGCCACTTCTATGCACGTATTGTCACAGTATAAAGGTGACTAGTAAATCAACAAGGCCTTTTTACGAAATAAAACGCTGCTGTTATGGTTGCCAACAAAAAATTTAATACAAGATGCAAAAGGACACTTCGCGAAGCCGTAAACTAAGCATTCTGTAGATCAGACTAATAAGTAACCCTGTGCAAAAAATCCTAAGAAACGACCTAAGAACCGACTTTTTCTGGAGTGAAAAATCACGTTGTACCTACGATAAAATTCAATGTATGTGACACACTCAAATCATTGTTTTGTTTGATGGATGCTTTATATTATAAATACTTTTGGGGGTTCTGGGAAGCATTGTACAAAGGAAAAAGTTTTAACTTTGACCCCCTATGTAGAATTTTTATATGGTCTGGAACAAAAAAAAATATCGCAATGACGGAAAGAGCAACTGCCTTTCGGCTTCATTAAAAATATTCTTAAAAAACACATAAACCGTAAGCACTTGTCTCGATACGACATCCCTGAAAACTCCGAACTTGTTACCATGCTTCGAATAAATGCAAAAATTTTGTTCTGTTAGCTGATTCTGAACATTTGTCCCTAGTTGAGACACTGTTTGCCAAAACTAATAGTTCTACTGTGGTATAATCTACAATGTTTGCCTATACGGTGCAGAATGCGTTAAATATTGCGTTGTGTTGTAGCACTGTGTTGTGTGTTTATGGGCTGTGTGTGTAGTTTGGTATTGTAAATAAATGGTACGCATTTATTGGAGCAAAAGCTAACGTAGTAGAGGTTTCAGAGTGTTGGTACCAGCAATCTTCTGTCAAAAATGATGATGTATGCATGAATAGTCTGGATTTTCCATGTATAAATAAATAAAATTTAAGTGTATGTATGTCGTTTCAAAATAACAGCTGTTTACTGAGTGCACATGCTTGTTGCGGGTTAATCTCCTCGGTGGGTCTTTTTTTTTGCAGATATCTGATATTATAAAGAGTAACTTAGACCATACCTCGAAACCTTAGAATATTTATATTTTACGGAGTTAAGTACTAAGTTTCAAAGGTCCAACTTTTTCTTTAAAAACAAGACGTTTGTAATTCAAAATTCATTTATGTATCATAAGTTTACTTTAAATATTATAGTTATATAAAACTACAAAGCCACTGACTCACTGATTGACATGTCGTTTCTCGGAATGGGTGAGAGATGGGTTAGGGGTATGTTTTGCAAAAATGTGCTATCTGACCAATCGAGTAGAGGAAAATTATAGGGAAAGTTCAAATCCAAGATGGAGGGCGAGTCCATTTCCGGTTTCGGTGGGGGAAAGACTCGGATGGATTTCGACTCAGAGGTTCTATACTAAATCTAAAACCATTTTAAAAAAAAGTAAAAAAAAAAAAAAAAACATGATGGCGGCCGCGCCAGCACGTTTTGAAATTGTCGACTTTTTTCACTCGACTTTGACGAATTGTTTTCTTCTACCAAATTCTAGAACCACCAACAAATAGTTTGCCAATTTGTTGGTAATTGTAATGGCAATTGGGAAAAATTATGACATTTTGAAAATCCAAGATGGAGGACGCTGCGGCGGCCATTTTGTAAAAAGTTGGATATTTCGATTTTTTTCAAATCCATTTTTCGGGTAGTTGGCAACATCAGACGGGTTCGAGTTGTACCGAGCGATTGTGTGTTTTGTTGACGAGTGTTGCCTGGTGCAAAAAAAATCCCCACTTTTAGGGTATTTTCCCAGATTTTCCCCGAAAACATGAAAAGTAGAAATAATGACATTTTAAATAGAGACTTTGACTAGCCGGCAACATTGAGGTCCCCCAAATGACATTTGACCATTTTCGTTCGTTTTAATTGGCAACCCCAAAAAATATTCAACTTTTTCATTTTTGGAACTTTTTGACTTTGGCGAATTAGTTTGTTTTACCAAACTCAAAAGTTGGCAACACCAAGTACACCAATCGGTGGACTATATTCTTGACATTTCAGAAAAATTATGACTTTTCAGAAAAACAAGATGGCGGATTCCATGGCGGCCATCTTGTAAAAAGGCCGAAAAATCCCAATTTTCGACACGATAATTGGGACAGCTGGCATCCCCCGACCGGATTGTGTTGTATGGACCGGTTATGTAATTCGTCAAGAAGTGTGGCCTGGTGCAAACATTTTCCCCATTTTTAGGGAAATTTCCCAGATTTACCCCGAAAACATGAAAAGTAGAAATAACGACATTTTTAATGGAAATTTTACATAAACACCAAGAAAGGGGTCCCTCAAATGACATTTGACCATTTTCATCACTTTCAGCTGGCAACCCCGAGAGCCATTGACGCTAGAATTTTTGGGTCAGACCCGACTTTGGCGAATTAGTTTGTTCTACTAAAGTCAAAAGTTGGCAACACCAAGTACACCAGTTGGTGGCCTATATCATTGAAATTTCAGGAAAATTATGACTTTTCAAAAAAAAAAGATGGCGGACAGTGTGGCGGCCATCTTGTAAGAATGATGAAAATTCCCAATTTTCGACACGATAATTGGGACAGCTGGCATCTCCCGACTAGATTGTGTTGTATTGACCGGTTATGTGATTTGTCAAGGAGTGTTGCCTGGTGCAAATTTTTTCCCCATTTTTAATTAAATTTCCTAGATTTTCCCCGAAAACATGAAAAGTAGAAATAACGACATTTTGAATGGAAATTTTACATAAACACCAAGAATGGGGTCTCTCAAATGATATTTGACCATTTTCATCATTTTCAGCTGGCAACCCCGAGAGAAATTGGAGCTTTAATTTTCGGATCAGAACCGACTTTGGCGAATTCTTTTCTTCTACCAAACTTAAAACTTGGCAACACCAAGTACACCAGTCGGTAGCTTGTATCCTCGATATTTCAGAAAAATTAAGACTTTTCAGAAAAACAAGATGGCGGACAGTGTGGTGGCCATCTTGGAAAAATGATGAAAAATCCCGATTTTCGACACAATAAATGGGACAGCCGGCACCGTCTGACCGGATTGTGTTGTCCCGGTTATGTATTTCGTTAACTATTGTGGCCTGTTGCAAAAAAAACATCCCCATTTTTAGGGTATTTTCCCAGATTTTGCACAAAAACATTAATGTTGAAGTAAAGACTTTTAAAATGAAGACTTTGACTAGCTGGCGACATAGGGGAGGTGGCGAGCGAAGCGAGCCGGCGACCTCCGTAGCGTAACGAAGGTTGAGTGGGGAAGCGTTACTCAGGGGCGACGACAAGCAAACTTTAGGGTAATGTTTTTTTAGTGGTAGTAGGTAGGTGATAGGTAGGTAGTAGGTAGGTGTAGGAAGGTAGGTAGTAGGTAGGTGTAGGTAGGTAGTAGGTAGGTGTAGGTAGGTGTAGGTAGGTGTAGGTAGGTGTAGGTAGGTGTAGGTAGGTGTAGGTAGGTGTAGGTAGGTGTAGGTAGGTGTAGGTAGGTGTAGGTAGGTGTAGGTAGGTGTAGGTAGGTAGTATGTAGGTAGTAGGTAGGTGTAGGTAGGTAGTAGGTAGGTAGTAGGTAGGTAGTAGGTAGGTAGTAGGTAGGTAGTAGGTAGGTAGTAGGTAGGTAGTAGGTAGGTAGTAGGTAGGTAGTAGGTAGGTAGTAGGTAGGTAGTAGGTAGGTAGTAGGTAGGTAGTAGGTAGGTAGTAGGTAGGTAGTAGGTAGGTAGTAGGTAGGTAGTAGGTAGGTAGTAGGTAGGTAGTAGGTAGGTAGTAGGTAGGTAGTAGGTAGGTAGTAGGTAGGTAGTAGGTAGGTGTAGGTAGGTAGTAGGTAGGTGTAGGTAGGTAGTAGGTAGGTGTAGGTAGGTGTAGGTAGGTGTAGGTAGGTGTAGGTAGGTGTAGGTAGGTGTAGGTATTTTTCAAAGCTCCCCCTCTGCCCCCCTTCACGACCCGCGAGCTGCGCGCAGCTCGCGCAGCCACGCAAATACTAGTTATAGTTATATAAAACTACAAAGCCACTCACTGACTCACTGATTGACATGTCGTTTCTCGGAATGGATGAGAGATGGGTTAGGGGTATGTTTTGCAAAAATGTGTAATCTGACCAATCGAGTAGAGGAAAATTATAGGGAAAGTTCAAATCCAAGATGGTGGGCGAGTCCATTTCCGGTTTCGGTGGGGGAAAGACTTGGATGGATTTCGACTCAGAGGTCCTATACAAAATCTAAAACCATTTAAAAAAAAAGTAAAAAAAAAAAAAAAAACAAGATGGCGGCCGCGCCAGGACGTTTTGAAATTGTCGACTTTTTTCACTCGACTTTGACAAATTGTTTTCTTCTACCGAATTCTAGAATCGCCAACAAAGAGTTTGCTAATTTGTTGGTAATTGTAATGGCAATTGGGAAAAATTATGACATTGTAAAAATCCAAGATGGAGGACGCTGCGGCGGCCATTTTGTAAAATGTTGGATTTTTCGATTTTTTTCAAATCCATTTTTCGGGTAGTTGGCAACATCAGACGGGTTCGAGTTGTACCGAGCGGTTGTGTGTTTTGTTGACGAGTGTTGCCTGGTGCAAAAATTTTCCCCATTTTTAGGGTGTTTTCCCAGATTTTCCCCAAAAACATGAAAAGTAGAAATAATGACATTTTAAATAGAGACTTTGACTAGCCGGCAACATTGGGGTCCCTCAAATGACATTTGACCATTTTGGTTCTTTTTAATTGGCAACCCCAAAAAATATTCAACTTTTTAATTTTTGGGACTTTTTGACTTTGGCGAATTAGTTTGTTCTACCAAACTCGAAAGTTGGCAACACCAAGTACACCAATCGGTGGCCTATATTCTTGACATTTCAGGAAAATTATGACTTTTTAGAAAAACAAGATGGCGGATTCCATGGCGGCCATCTTGTAAAAAGGCCGAAAAATCCCAATTTTCGACACGATAATTGGGACAGCTGGCATCCCCCGACCGGATTGTGTTGTATGGACCGGTTATGTAATTCGTCAAGGAGTGTGGCCTGGTGCAAAATTTTTCCCCATTTTTAAGGAAATTTCCCAGATTTTCCCCGAAAACATGAAAAGTAGAAATAACGACATTTTGAATGGAAATTTTACATAAACACCAAGAATAGGGCCGCTCGAATGACATTTGACCATTTTCACCACTTTCAGCTGGCAACCCCGAGAGCCATTGGCGATTGAATTTTTAGGTCAGACCCGACTTTGGCGAATTAGTTTGTTCTACAAAACTCAAAAGCTGGCAACACCAAGTACACCAGTTGGTGGCCGATATCCCTGAGATTTCAGGAAAATTATGACTTTTCAGAAAAAAAAGATGGCGGACGGTGCGGCAGCCATCTTGTGAAACTAATAAAAAATCCTAATTTTCGACATGATAAATGGGACAGCCGGCATCCCCCGACCGGATTGTGTTGTATGAAACGATTGTGTACTTTGTTGTGGAGTGTTACTTTACGCAAAAAATTTCCCCATTTTTAGGGTATTTTCCCAGATTTTTCCCAAAAACATGAATAGTGGAAATAACGACATTTTGAATAGAATTTTTTTACAGGAACACCAAGAATGGGCTGCCTCAAATGACATTTGACCATTTTCATCACTTTCAGCTGGCAACCCCGAGAGCCATTGGCGCTTCAATTTTTGGATCAGACCCGACTTTGGCGAATTAGTTTGTTCTACTAAACTCAAAAGTTGGCAACACCAAGTACACCAGTTGGTGGCCCATATCCCTGAGATTTCAGGAAAATTATGACTTTTCAGAAAAAAAAGATGGCGGACAGTGTGGCGGCCATCTTGTAAAAATGATGAAAAATCCTAATTTTCGACACGATTAATGGGACAGCCGGCATCCCCCGACCGGATTGTGTTGTATAAAACGATTGTGTACTTTGTTGTGAAGTGTTACTTTACGCAAAAATTTGCCCCATTTTTAGGGTATTTTCCCAGATTTTTCCCAAAAACATGAATAGTGGAAATAACGACATTTCGAATGGAAATTTTACATAAACACCAAAAATGGGGTGCTTCAAATGACATTTGACCAGTTTCATTCTTTTCAGCTGGCAACCCCGAGAGTCATTGGGGCTTGAATTTTCGGATCAGAACCGACTTTGGCGAATTCTTTTGTTCTACCAAACTTAAAACTTGGCAACACTAAGTACACCAGTCGGTGGCCACTATCCCTGAGATTTCAGGAAAATTATGACTTTTTAGAAAAAAAAGATGGCGGACAGTGTGGCGGCCATCTTGTAAAAATAATGAAAAATCCTATTTTTCGATACGATAAATGGGACAGCCGGCATCCCCCGACCGGATTGTGTTGTATGAAGCGATTGTGAACTTTGTTGTGGAGTGTTACCTTACGCAAAAATTTTCCCCATTTTTAGGGTATTTTCCCAGAATTTTTCCAAAAACTTTAATAGTGGAAATAACGACATTTCGAATTGTAATTTTACATAAATATCAAGAACGGGGTCCCCCAGATGACATTTTACCATTTTCATTCTTCTGAGCTGGCAACCCCGAGAGCCATTGCCATGCTGAGATAGGAGCCTTTTTGGCCTCGCACAGGTTTTTCTTAGTTAGATTTATATTATTTTTTGTTATTATTATTATTTTTTGTAGTTCCTGTGCTTGTCCCAAATAAATATTTTTTCTTTCTTTCTTTCTTTCTTTCCATTGGCGCTTGAATTTTTGGGTCTGACCCGACTTTGGCGAATTAGTTTGTTCTACTAAACTCAAAAGTTGGCAACACCAAGTACACCAGTTGGTGGCCCATATCCCTGAGATTTCAGGAAAATTATGACTTTTCAGAAAAAAAAGATGGCGGACAGTGTGGCGGCCATCTTGTAAAAATGATGAAAAATCCTAATTTTCGACACGATTAATGGGACAGCCGGCATCCCCCGACCGGATTGTGTTGTATAAAACGATTGTGTACTTTGTTGTGAAGTGTTACTTTACGCAAAAATTTGCCCCATTTTTAGGGTATTTTCCCAGATTTTTCCCAAAAACATGAATAGTGGAAATAACGACATTTCGAATGGAAATTTTACATAAACACCAAAAATGGGGTGCTTCAAATGACATTTGACCAGTTTCATTCTTTTCAGCTGGCAACCCCGAGAGTCATTGGGGCTTGAATTTTCGGATCAGAACCGACTTTGGCGAATTCTTTTGTTCTACCAAACTTAAAACTTGGCAACACTAAGTACACCAGTCGGTGGCCACTATCCCTGAGATTTCAGGAAAATTATGACTTTTTAGAAAAAAAAGATGGCGGACAGTGTGGTGGCCATCTTGGAAAAATGATGAAAAATCCCAATTTTCGGCACGATAAATGGGACAACCTTCTGACCGGATTGTGTTGTCCCGGTTGTGTATTTCTTTAAGTTATGTTGCCTGTTGCAAAAAAAATCCCCATTTTTAGGGTATTTTCCCAGATTTTGCCCAAAAACATGAAAGTAGAAGTAAAGACTTTTAGAATGAAGACTTTGACTAGCTGGCAACATTTGGGTTCGTTGAATGATATTTAATCGTTTTCATCACTTTCAGCTGGCAACCCCGAGAGCCATTGGGACTTAAATTTTCGAGTCAGACCCGATTTTGGCGAATTCTTTTGTTCTTCCAAAGTCAACGTATAGCCACCGTTTTTTCACTGACAGGTAGGTTGTATCTTGGTTACTTGCAGGTCTCGAGTAAAGCGAAGAGCCGGTGGCGAGCGAAGCGAGCCGGCGACCTCCTTAGCGTAACGAAGGTTGAGTGGGTGAAGCGTAACTCAGGGGCGACGACAAGCAAGCTTTAGGGTAATGTTTGTTTAGTGGTAGTAGGAGGTAGTAGGTAGGTGATAGGTAGGTAGTAGGTAGGTGTAGGTAGGTGTAGGTAGGTGTAGGTAGGTGTAGGTAGGTGTAGGTAGGTGTAGGTAGGTGTAGGTAGGTGTAGGTAGGTGTAGGTAGGTGTAGGCAGGTGTAAGTTGGTGTACCTCCTACCTTTTTCAAAGTTGCCCCATTTGCCCCTTTCTCCCCCCTTTAGGCGGATCTCGAAAGTTAAGAGACTTGTAACATTTTTTTTTCAGATTCATTGAAAGGGGCAATGCGTAAGTCGAAATCATTTTTCAAAGCTCCCCCTCTCCCCCCTTCATCACCCCTCCGTCTTCACCCCTTTTTTTTTTAAATTCGTGTTCTGTTTTGTTTGCTTCGTTTAGAGGAGGCTCGGGAAAGTAAAAAGCATTTTTCAAAATTGACTCCCTAGCCCCCCTTCTCCCCCCCTTTAGGCGGGTCTCGGAAGTTAAGAGACTTGAAACATTTTTTTTTCAGATTCACTGAAAGGAGCAATGCGTTAGTCGAAATCATTTTTCAAAGCTCCCCTTCACGCCCCGCGAGCTGCGCGCAGCTCGCGCAGCCACGCAAATACTAGTTATACTATATAAAGCTAAATTACCACTGACTGACTTATTGACAGAATTGTTCTCCCAGATGGTGGATGGGGAGGTGGGTATATTTTGACAGATTCGTAAACAACTAACTCTCGTGAGTATGGGAAAAGTCCCAAACCCCCCCTTTTCCCCCCCCTTCTCCACCCTCCCTATCGTATCTCGGAAACAAAGAGACTTTACGTGTTTTTTTTAGGGATTCGTATAGAGTGGGCTCGGGGAAGTAAAAACCATTTTTCAAATTTGACCCCCTTGCCCCCCTTCACCCCCCCCCTTTAGGCGGATCTAAGAAAAAAAGAGACTACGTGTTTTTTTTTAAGGATTCGTATAGAGGAGGCTCGGGGAAGTAAAAATCACTTTTCAAATTTGACCCCCTTGCCCCCCTTTACCCCCCCTTTAGGCAGATCTCGGAAGTTAAGAGACTTCGACCATTTTTTTTTTTCAGATTCATTGAAAGGGGCAATGCGTTAGTCGAAATCATTTTCCAAAGCTCTCCCTCTCCCCCACTTCACGCCCCGCGAGCTGCGCGCAGCTCGCGCAGCCACGCAAATACTAGTTATATTATATAAAGCTAAATTACCACTCACTCACTGACAGAATTGTTCTCCCAGATGGTGGATGGGGAGGTGGGTATATTTTGACAGATTCGTAAACAACTAACTCTCGTGAGTATGGGAAAAGTCCCAAACCCCCCCTTTTCCCCCCCCTTCTTGCCCCTCCCTATCGTATCTCGGAAACAAAGAGACTTTACGTGTTTTTTTTTAGAGATTCGTATAGAGGGGGCAAGGTTAAGTAAAAATCATTATTCAAAGTGGCCCCCCTTGCCCCCCTTCTCCCCCCTTTTAGGCGGATTTCGGAAATAAAGAGAATTTACGGGATTTTTTTTAGGGATTCGTATAGAGGAGGCTTGGGGAAGTAAAAACCATTTTTAAAATTTGACCCCCTTGCCCCCCTTCTCCCCCCCCTTTCGGATCTCGGAAGTTAGGAAACTTGGAACATTTTTTTTTTCAGATTCATTGATTGAAAGGGGCAATGAGTTAATCGAAATCATTTTTCAAAGCTCCCCTCCCCCCCTTCACTCCCCCCCCCCCTCTTCAACCCTTTTTTCAGTTTTGTTTACGGATTCGTATAGAGGAGGCTCGGGAAAGTAAAATCCATTTTTAAAATTTACCCCCTTGCCCCCCTTCACCCCCCCTTTGGCAGATCTCGGAAGTTAAGAGACTTGGAAGATTTTTTTTTTCAGATTCATCGAAAGGAGCCTATCCTGTGGTGGTACCGGTAAAGCGAAGGGGGGAGCGGGCGAGCGAAGCGAGCCGGCGACCCCCGTAGCGTAGGGATATTGTCATGATAGCTTTCCGGTGGTAGGTAGGTCCTCATTGGAGCGAACCTGCGAGACCGAGTGGAGCGAAGGGGGGAGGTGGCGAGCGAAGCGAGCCGGCGACCTCCTTAGCGTAACGAAGGTTGAGTGGGTGAAGCGTAACTCAGGGGCGACGACAAGCAAACTTTAGGGTAATGTTTTTTTAGTGGTAGTAGGAGGTAGTAGGTAGGTAGTAGGTATGTGTAGGTAGGTAGTAGGTAGGTGTAGGTAGGTTGTAGGTAGGTGTAGGTAGGTAGTAGGTAGGTGTAGGTAGGTAGTAGGTAGGTGTAGGTAGGTGTAGGTAGGTGTAGGTAGGTGTAGGTAGGTAGTAGGTAGGTGTAGGTAGGTAGTAGGTAGGGGTAGGTAGGTGTAGGTAGGTGTAGGTAGGTGTAGGTAGGTGTAGGTAGGTGTAGGTAAGTGTAGGTAGGTGTAGGTAGGTGTAGGTAGGTGTAGGTAGGTGTAGGTAGGTGTAGGTAGGTGAAGGTAGGTGTAGGTAGGTAGTAGGTAGGTGTAGGTAGGTGTAGGTAGGAGTAGGTAGGTGTAGGTAGGTGTAGGTAGGTGTAGGTAGGTGTAGGTAGGTGTAGGTAGGTGTAGGTAGGTGTAGGTAGGTGTAGGTAGGTGTAGGTAGGTGTAGGTAGGTGTAGGTAGGTGTAGGTAGGTGTAGGTAGGTGTAGGTAGGTGTAGGTAGGTGTAGGTAGGTGTAGGTAGGTGTAGGTAGGTGTAGGTAGGTGTAGGTAGGTGTAGGTAGGTGTAGGTAGGTGTAGGTAGGTGTAGGTAGGTGTAGGTAGGTGTAGGTAGGTGTAGGTAGGTGTAGGTAGGTGTAGGTAGGTGTAGGTAGGTGTAGGTAGGTGTAGGTAGGTGTAGGTAGGTGTAGGTAGGTGTAGGTAGGTGTAGGTAGGTGTAGGTAGGTGTAGGTAGGTGTAGGTAGGTGTAGGTAGGTGTAGGTAGGTGTAGGTAGGTGTAGGTAGGTGTAGGTAGGTGTAGGTAGGTGTAGGTAGGTGTAGGTAGGTGTAGGTAGGTGTAGGTAGGTGTAGGTAGGTGTAGGTAGGTGTAGGTAGGTGTAGGTAGGTGTAGGTAGGTGTAGGTAGGTGTAGGTAGGTGTAGGTAGGTGTAGGTAGGTGTAGGTAGGTGTAGGTAGGTGTAGGTAGGTGTAGGTAGGTGTAGGTAGGTGTAGGTAGGTGTAGGTAGGTGTAGGTAGGTGTAGGTAGGTGTAGGTAGGTGTAGGTAGGTGTAGGTAGGTGTAGGTAGGTGTAGGTAGGTGTAGGTAGGTGTAGGTAGGTGTAGGTAGGTGTAGGTAGGTGTAGGTAGGTGTAGGTAGGTGTAGGTAGGTGTAGGTAGGTGTAGGTAGGTGTAGGTAGGTGTAGGTAGGTGTAGGTAGGTGTAGGTAGGTGTAGGTAGGTGTAGGTAGGTGTAGGTAGGTGTAGGTAGGTGTAGGTAGGTGGTACCGCGAGCTGCATTGGAACATTTTTTTTTCAGATTCATTGAATCGACTAACGCATTGCACCTCGCAATGCGTTAGTCGAAATCATTTTTCAAAGCTCCTCCTCTTCACCTCTTTTTTACTACTGAAATTTTTTTTGTCTTGGTAACTGAAAAACTCCTCAAAAGCACGACAAAACCGCGAGCTGCAAGCAGCACCGAGCAAATACTAGGGGCAATGTGTTAGTCGAAATCATTTTTCAAAGCTCCCCTTCACGACCCGCGAGCTGCGCGCAGCTCGCGCAGCCACGCAAATACTAGTTATAGTTATATAAAACTACAAAGCCACTGACTGACTGATTGACATGTCGTTTCTCGGAATGGGTGAGAGATGGGTTAGGGGTATGTTTTGCAAAATTGTGTAATCTGACCAAGTGAGTAGAGGAAAATTATAGGGAAAGTTCAAATCCAAGATGGAGGGCGAGTCCATTTCCGGTTTCGGTGGGGGAAAGACTTGGATGAATTTCGACTCAGAGGTCCTATACGAAATCTAAAATCATTTAAAAAAAAAGTAAAAAAAAAAAAAAAAACAAGATGGCGGCCGCGCTATGACGTTTTGAAATTGTCAACTTTTTTCACTCGACTTTGACAAATTGTTTTCTTCTACTAAATTCTAAAACCGCCAACGAAAAGTCTGCCAATTTGTTGGTAATTTCAATGGCAATTGGGAAAAATTATGACATTGTGAAAATCCAAGATGGAGGACGCTGCGGCGGCCATTTTGTAAAAAGTTGGATTTTTCGATTTTTTTCAAATCCATTTTTCGGGTACTTGGCAACATCGGACGGGTTCGAGTTGTACCGAGCGGTTGTGTGTTTTGTTGACGAGTGTTGCCTGGTGCAAAAAATTTCCCCATTTTTAGGGTATTTTCCCAGATTTTCCCCAAAAACATGAAAAGTAGAAATAATGACATTTTAAATAGAGACTTTGACTAGCCGGCAACATTGGGGTCCCCCAAATGACATTTGACCATTTTGGTTCGTTTTAATTGGCAACCCCAAAAAATATTAAACTTTTTAATTTTTGGGACTTTTTGACTTTGGCGAATTAGTTTGTTCTACCAAACTCGAAAGTTGGCAACACCAAGTACACCAATCGGTGGCCTATATTCATGACATTTCAGGAAAATTATGACTTTTCAGAAAAACAAGATGGCGGATTCCATGGCGGCCATCTTGTAAAAAGGCAGAAAAATCCCAATTTTCGACACGATAATTGGGACAGCTGGCATCCCCCGACCGGATTGTGTTGTATGGACCGGTTATGTAATTCGTCAAGGAGTGTGGCCTGGTGCAAAAATTGTCCCCATTTTTAGGGAAATTTCCCAGATTTTCCCCGAAAACATGAAAAGTAGAAATAACGACAATATGAATAGAAATTTTACACAAACACCAAGAATGGGGTCCCCCGAATGACATTTGACCATTTTCATCACTTTCAGCTGGCAACCCCGAGAGCCATTGGCGCTTGAATTTTTGGGTGAGACCCGACTTTGGCGAATTAGTTTGTTCTACTAAACTCAAAAGTTGGCAACACCAAGTACACCAGTTGGTGGCCTATATCCCTGAGATTCCAGGAAAATTATGACTTTTCAGAATAACAAGATGGCGGATTCCATGGCGGCCATCTTGTAAAAAGGCCGAAAAATCCCAATTTTCGACACGATAATTGGGACAGCTGGCATCCCCCGACCGGATTGTGTTGTATGGACCGGTTATGTAATTCGTCAAGGAGTGTAGCCTGGTGCAAAAATTTCCCCCATTTTTAGGGACATTTCCGAGATTTTCCCCGAAAACATGAAAAGTAGAAATAATGACATTTTAAATAGAGACTTTGACTAGCCGGCAACATTGGGGTCCCCCAAATGACATTTGACCATTTTCATCACTTTCAGCTGGCAACCCCGAGAGCAATTGGCGTTTGAATTTTTTGGTCAGACCCGTCTTTGGCGAATTAGTTTGTTCTACTAAACTCAAAAGTTGGCAACACCAAGTACACCAGTTGCTGGCCTATATCCCTGAAATTTCAGGAAAATTATGACTTTTCAGAAAAAAAAGATGGCGGACAGTGTGGCGGCCATCTTGTAAAAATGATGAAAAATCCTATTTTTCGACACGATAAATGGGACAGCTGGCATCCCCCGACCGGATTGTGTTGTATGAAGCGATTGTGTACTTTGTTATGGAGTGTTACCTTACGCAAAAATTTTCCCCATTTTTAGGGTATTTTCCCAGATTTTTTCCCAAAACCATGATTAATGGAATAGAACGACATTTTGAAAGGAATTTTTTTACAGGAACACTAAGAATGGGGTGCCTCAAATGACATTTGACCATTTTCATTCTTTTCAGCTGGCAACCCCGAGAGTCATTGGGGCTTGAATTTTCGGATCAGAACCGACTTTGGCGAATTCTTTTGTTCTACCAAACTTAAAACGTGGCAACACCAAGTAAACCAGTCGGTAGCCTGTATCCTCGATATTTCAGGAAAATTATGACTTTTTAGAAAAACAAGATGGCGGGCAGTGTGGTGGCCATCTTGGAAAAATGATGAAAAATCCCAATTTTCGACACGATAAATGGGACAGCCGAACCTTCTGAACGGATTGTGTTGTAACGGTTGTGTATTTCGTTAAGTAATGATGCCTGTTGCAAAAAAATCCCCATTTTTAGGATGAATAGTGGAAGTAAAGACTTATAGAATGAAGACTTTGAGTAGCTGGCAACATAGGGGAGGTGGCGAGCAAAGCGAGCCGGCGACCCCCGTAACGTAGCGTAGGGTCACGATAGGTTTTCCTCGGTGGTAGGCAGGTCTTGAGTGGAGTTAAGAGGGGAGGTGGCGAGCGAAGCGAGCCGGCGACCTTCGCAGCGTAACGAAGGTTGAGTGGGTGAAGCGTATAAGTAACTCTCATGAGTAGCTAAAATGTGCAAAACCTCCCCTTTTCTCCCCTTTTTGCCGCATTTTCCCCTCCTACCTTTTTCAAATTTGCCACCTTTCTCCCCCCTTTAGGCGGATCTCGAAAGTTAAGAGACTTGTAACATTTTATTTTTCAGATTCATTGAAAGGGCCAATGCGTTAGTCGAAATCATTTTTCAAAGCTCCTCCCTCTCTCCCCCTCCCCCCCCCCCCCACTCTACACCCCTTTTTTTAAACTCGTGTTCTGTTTTGTTTACGGACTCGTATAGAGGAGGCTCGGAAAAGTAAAAACCACTTTTCAAAATTGACCCCCTTGCCCCCTTTTCCCCTCGGAAGTTAAGAGACTTGAAACATTTTTTTTTAAGCTTCATTGAAAGGGGCAATGCGTTAGTCGAAATCATTTTTCATTTCTCCCCCTCTCCCCCTCTTTACGACCCGCGAGCTGCGCGCAGCTCGCGCAGCCACGCAAATACTAGTTATAGTTATATAAAACTACAAGACCACTGACTGACTGACTCATTGACATGTCGTTTCTCGGAATGGGTGAGAGATGGGTTAGGGGTATGTTTTGCAAAAATGTGCTATCTGACCAATCGAGTAGAGGAAAATTATAGGGAAAGTTCAAATCCAAGATGGCGGGCGAGTCCATTTCCGGTTTCGGTGGGGGAAAGACTTGGATGGATTTCGACTCAGAGGTCCTATACAAAATCTAAAACTATTTAAAAAAAAAAGTAAAAAAAAAAAAAAAACAAGATGGCGGCCGCGCCAGGACGTTTTGAAATTGTCGACTTTTTTCACTCGACTTTGACGAATTGTTTTCTTCTACCAAATTCTAAAACCACCAACGAAAAGTCTGCCAATTTGTTGGTATCTTCAATGGCAATATGGAAAAATTATGACATTGTGAAAATCCAAGATGGAGGACGCTGCGGCGGCCATTTTGTAAAAAGTTGGAAATTTCGATTTTTTTCAAATCCATTTTTCGGGTAGTAGGCAACATCAGACTGGTTCGAGTTGTACCAAGCGGTTGTCTGTTTTGTTGACGAGTGTTGCCTGGTGCAAAAAATTTCCCCATTTTTAGGGTATTTTCCCAGATTTTCCCCAAAAACATGAAAAGTAGAAATAATGACATTTTTAATAGAGACTTTGACTAGCTGGCAACATTGGGGTCCCCCAAATGACATTTGACCATTTTGGTTCGTTTTAATTGGCAACCCCAAAAAATATTGAACTTTTTAATTTTTGGGACTTTTTGACTTTGGCGAATTAGTTTGTTCTACCAAACTCGAAAGTTGGCAACACCAAGTACACCAACCGGTGGCCTATATTCTCGACATCTAAGGAAAATTATGACTTTTCAAAAAAACAAGATGGCAGATGCAATGGCGGCCATCTTGTAAAAAGGCTGAAAAATCCAAATTTTCGACACGATAATTGGGACAGCTGGCATCCCCCGACCGGATTGTGTTGTATGGACCGGTTATGTGATTCGTCAAGGAGTGTGGCCTGGTTTAAAAATTTTCCCCATTTTTAGGGAAATTTCCCAGATTTTCCCTGAAAACATGAAAAGTAGAAATAACAACAATTCGAAAGAAAACTTTGACTATCTGACAACATTGGGGTCCCCCAAATGACATTTGACCATTTTCATCACTTTCAACTGGCAACCCCGAGAGCCATTGGCGCTTGAATTTTTGAGTGAGACCCGACTTTGGCGAATTAGTTTGTTCTACTAAACTCAAAAGTTGGCAACACCAAGTACACCAGTTGGTGGCCTACATCCCTGAGATTTTAGGAAAATTATGACTTTTCAGAAAAAAAAGATGGCGGACAGTGTGGCGGCCATCTTGTAAAAATGATGAAAAATCCTAATTTTCGACACGATATATGGGACAGCCGGCATCCCCCGACCGGATTGTGTTGTAAGAAGCGATTGTGAACTTTGTTGTCGAGTGTTACCTTACGCAAAAAATTTCCCCATTTTTAGGGTATTTTCCCAGATTTTTCCCAAAAACATGATTAGTGGAAATAACGACATTTTGAATGGAAATTTTACATAAGCACCAAAAATGAGGTGCCTCAAATGACATTTGACCATTTTCATTCTTTTCAGCTGGCAACCCCGAGAGTCATTTGGGGTTGAATTTTCGGATCAGAACCGACTTTGGCGAATTCTTTTGTTCTACCAAACTTAAAACTTGGCAACACCAAGTACACCAATCGGTAGCCTGTATCCTCTATATTTCAGAAAAATTGTGACTTTTCAGAAAAACAAGATGGCGGACAGTGTGGTGGCCATCTTGGAAAAATGATGAAAAATCCCAATTTTCGACACGATAAATGGGACAGCCGGCGCACCTTCTGACCGGATTGTGTTGTCCCGGTTGTGTATTTCGTTAAGTAATGTTGCCTGGTGCAAAACAAAAATCCCATTTTTAGGGTATTATTCCAGATTTTGCCAAAAACATGAAAGTAGAAGTAAAGACTTTTAGAATGAAGACTTTGACTAGCTGGCAACATTTGGGTTCGTTGAATGACATCACGATAGCTTTTCCTCGGTGGTAGGCAGATCTTGAGTACAGCGAAAGGGGAGGTGGCGAGCGAAGCGAGACAGCGACCTCCGTAGCGTGTTATAGTAGGCGTCGAAATCTATCGTGTAGACTGCAGTAGTGGTACCGGTACAGCGAAGTAACCCGTAGCGTAGGGATAAGGTCACGATAGCTTTTCCTCGGTGGTAGGCAGGTCTTGAGTGGAGCGAAGAGGGGAGGTGGCGAGCGAAGCGAGCCGTAGCGTAACGAAGGTTGAGTGGGGAAGCGTATAAGTAAAAGAGTAGCTAAAAAGTGCAAAACCTACCCTTTTTGCCTCTTTTTTCCTTTCTACCTTTTTCAAAGTTGCCCATTACATGTTACATTTTTTTTTTCAGATTCATTGAAAGGGGCAATGCGTTAGTCGAAATCAGTTTTTAAAGCTCCCCCCCCCCTCCCTTCTTCACCCCTTTTAATAAACTCGTGTTCAGTTTTGTTTACGGATTCGTATAGAGGAGGCTCGGGAAAGTAAAAACCATTTTTCAAAATTGACCCCCTAGCCCCCCCTCCCCCCCTTCCCCTTTAGGCGGGTCTCGGAAGTTAAGGGACTTGAAATATTTTTTTATCAGATTCATTGAAAGGGGCAATGCGTTAGTCGAAATCATTTTTTAAAGCTCCCCCTCTCCCCCTCTTCACGACCCGCGAGCTGCGCGCAGCTCGCGCAGCCACGCAAATACTAGTTATTATTATAATATATAAAGCTTAATTACCACTCACTCACTGACTGATTGACATAATTGTTCTCCCAGATGGTGGATGGGGAGGTGGGTATATTTTGACAGATTCGTAAACAAGTAACTCTCGTGAGTATGGGAAAAGTCCCAAACCCCCCCTTTCCCCCCCCTTCTCCCCCCTCCCTATTGTATCTCGGAAACTAGGAGACCCGTATTTTTTTTTTTTTACATATTCGTATAGAGGAGGCTCGGGGAAATAAAACCCAATTTTCAAATTTGACCCCCTTGCCCCCCTTCACCCCCCCTTTAGGCGGATCTCGAAAATAAAGAGATTTTACGAGTTTTTTTTTTAGGGATTCGTATAGAGGAGGCTTGGGGAAGTAAAAACCATTATTCAAATTTGACCCCCTTGCCCCCTCTTCACCCCCCCCTTTCGGATCTCGGTAGTTAAGAGACTTGGAACATTTTTTTTTTCAGATTCATATAGAGGGGCATTGCGTTAGTCGAAATCATTTTTAGAAACTCCCCCCTCTCCCCCCCTTCACCCCCCCCCTCTTCCCCTCTTTTTTTACTCCTGAAAATTTTTTTGATTCTTACCTAAATCTATTTGAGGGGCATTGAAATTTGTATACCCTCCCCTCCCCAACCTCCCCTAAAATTAAAAGGGCTGTAACTTCATAACGGTTAGAGATAGCCATTAGGTGTTTAAACAAATATTATAGTAGGCGTCGAAACCTGTCCGGTGGTGGTAAAGGGGGGAGCGGGCGAGCGAAGCGAGCCGGCGACCCCCGTAGCGTAGGGATAATGTCATGATAGCTTTCCGGTGGTAGGTAGGTCCTGAGTGGAGCGAACCTGCGAGACCGAGTGGAGCGAAGAGGGGAGGTGGCGAGCGAAGCGAGCCGGCGACCTCCTTAGCGTAACGAAGGTTGAGTGGGTGAAGCGTAACTCAGGGGCGACGACAAGCAAACTTTAGGGTAATGTTTTTTTAGTGGTAGTAGGAGGTAGTAGGTAGGTAGTAGGTAGGTGGTAGGTAGTAGGTATGTGTAGGTAGGTGAAGGTAGGTGTAGGTAGGTAGTAGGTAGGTGTAGGTAGGTGTAGGTAGGTGTTGGTAGGTGTAGGTAGGTGTAGGTAGGTGTAGGTAGGTGTAGGTAGGTGTAGGTAGGTGTAGGTAGGTGTAGGTAGGTGTAGGTAGGTGTAGGTAGGTGTAGGTAGGTGTAGGTAGGTGTAGGTAGATGTAGGTAGGTGTAGGTAGGTGTAGGTAGGTGTAGGTAGGTGTAGGTAGGTGTAGGTAGGTGTAGGTAGGTGTAGGTAGGTGTAGGTAGGTGTAGGTAGGTGTAGGTAGGTGTAGGTAGGTGTAGGTAGGTGTAGGTAGGTGTAGGTAGGTGTAGGTAGGTGTAGGTAGGTGTAGGTAGGTGTAGGTAGGTGTAGGTAGGTGTAGGTAGGTGTAGGTAGGTGTAGGTAGGTGTAGGTAGGTGTAGGTAGGTGTAGGTAGGTGTAGGTAGGTGTAGGTAGGTGTAGGTAGGTGTAGGTAGGTGTAGGTAGGTGTAGGTAGGTGTAGGTAGGTGTAGGTAGGTGTAGGTAGGTGTAGGTAGGTGTAGGTAGGTGTAGGTAGGTGTAGGTAGGTGTAGGTAGGTGTAGGTAGGTGTAGGTAGGTGTAGGTAGGTGTAGGTAGGTGTAGGTAGGTGTAGGTAGGTGTAGGTAGGTGTAGGTAGGTGTAGGTAGGTGTAGGTAGGTGTAGGTAGGTGTAGGTAGGTGTAGGTAGGTGTAGGTAGGTGTAGGTAGGTGTAGGTAGGTGTAGGTAGGTGTAGGTAGGTGTAGGTAGGTGTAGGTAGGTGTAGGTAGGTGTAGGTAGGTGTAGGTAGGTGTAGGTAGGTGTAGGTAGGTGTAGGTAGGTGTAGGTAGGTGTAGGTGTGTGTAGGTAGGTGTAGGTAGGTGTAGGTAGGTGTAGGTAGGTGTAGGTAGGTGTAGGTAGGTGTAGGTAGGTGTAGGTAGGTGTAGGTAGGTGTAGGTAGGTGTAGGTAGGTGTAGGTAGGTGTAGGTAGGTGTAGGTAGGTGTAGGTAGGTGTAGGTAGGTGTAGGTAGGTGTAGGTAGGTGGGGGTAGGTGTAGGTAGGTGTAGGTAGGTGTAGGTAGGTGTAGGTAGGTGTAGGTAGGTGTAGGTAGGTGTAGGTAGGTGTAGGTAGGTGTAGGTAGGTGTAGGTAGGTGTAGGTAGGTGTAGGTAGGTGTAGGTAGGTGTAGGTAGGTGTAGGTAGGTGTAGGTAGGTGTAGGTAGGTGTAGGTAGGTGTAGGTAGGTGTAGGTAGGTGTAGGTAGGTGTAGGTAGGTGTAGGTAGGTGTAGGTAGGTGTAGGTAGGTGTAGGTAGGTGTAGGTAGGTGTAGGTAGGTAGCTGCATTGGAACATTTTTTTTTTCAGATTCATTGAGAGGTGCAATGCGTTAGTCGAAATCATTTTTCAAAGCTCCCCCTGTCCCCCTCTTCACGCCCCGCGAGCTGCGCGCAGCTCGCGCAGCCACGCAAATACTAGTTATACTATATAAAGCTAAATTACCACTCACTGACTCACTGACAGAATTGTTCTCCCAGATGGTGGATGGGGAGGTGGGTATATTTTGACAGATTCGTAAACAACTAACTCTCGTGAGTATGGGAAAAGTCCCAAACCCCCCCTTTTCCCCCCCCTTCTCCCCCCTCCCTATCGTATCTCGGAAACAAAAAGACTTTACGTGTTTTTTTTTAGGGATTCGTATAGAGGGGGCTCGGTAAAGTAAAAATCATTTTTCAAAGTGGCCCCCCTTTTCCCCCTTCTCCCCCCCTTTAGGCGGATCTCGGAAATAAAGAAATTTTACGTGTGTTTTTTTAAGGATTCGTATAGAGGAGGCTCGGGGAAGTAAAAACCATTTTTCGAATTTGACCCGTTTGCCCCCCTTCACCCCCCCTTTAGGCGGATCTCGAAAATAAAGAGATTTTACGAGTTTTTTTTTAGGGATTCGTATAGAGGAGGCTCGGGAAAGTCAAAAACATTTTTTGAATTTGACCCCCTTGCCCCCCTTCACCTCCCCTTTAGACGGATCTCAAAAATAAAGAGATTTTACGTGTTTTTTTTTAGGGATTCGTATAGAGGAGGCTCGGGGAAGTAAAAACCATTTTTCAAAATCGACCCCTTTTTCACTCTTCTCCCCCCTTTAAGTGGATCTCGGAAGTTAAGAGACTTGGCACATTTTTTTTTTCTGATTCATTAAAAGGGGCAATGCGTGAGTCGAAATCGTTTTTAAAGCTCCCCCCTCTCCCCCCTTCAACGCCTCCCCCCTTCTTCACCCCTTTTTTTACTACTGAATTTTTTTTATTCTTACCTAAAACTATTGAGGGGCGTTGAAATTTGTATACCCTCCCCTCCCCTCCCCTCCCCAACCTCCCCTAAAATTAATAAGGCTGTAACTTCATAACGGTTAGAGATAGCCATTAGGTGTTTGAACAAATATTATAGTAGGCGTCGAAACCTGTCCGGTGGTGGTACAGCGGTAAAGCGAAGGGGGGAGCGGGCGAGCGAAGCGAGCCGGCGACCCCCATAGCGTTGGGATAATGTCATGATAGCTTTCCGGTGGTTGGTAGGTCCTGAGTGGAGCGAACCTGCGAGACCGAGTGGAGCGAAGGGGGGAGGTGGCGAGCGAAGCGAGCCGGCGACCTCCTTAGCGTAACGAAGGTTGAGTGGGTGAAGCGTAACTCAGGGTCGACGACAAGCAAACTTTAGGGTAATCTTTTTTTAGTGGTAGTAGGAGGTAGGTAGTAGGTAGGTGTAGGTAGGTGTAGGTAGGTAGTAGGTAGGTAGTAGGTAGGTGTAGGTAGGTGTAGGTATAGTACCGCGAGCCGCATTGGAACATTTTTTTTTTCAGATTCATTGAGAGGTTCAATGCGTTAGTCGAAATCATTTTTCAAAGCTCCCCCTCTCCCCTTCTTCACGCCCCGCGAGCTGCGCGCAGCTCGCGCAGCCACGCAAATACTAGTTATACTATATAAAGCTAAATTACCACTCACTGACTGACTCACTGACATAATTGTTCTCCCAGATGGTGGATGGGGAGGTGGGTATATTTTGACAGATTCGTAAACAAGTAACTCTCGTGAGTATGGGAAAAGTGCCAAACCCCCCCTTTTTACCCCCCCTCCTCCCCCTCCCTATCGTATCTCCGAAACTAAGAGACCCGTATTTCTTTTTTTTTACGGATTCGTATAGAGGAGGCTCGGTAAAGTAAAAATCATTTTTCAAAGTGGCCCCCCTTGCCCCCCTTCTTCCCCCTTTTAGGCGGATCTCGAAAATAAAGAGACATTACGTGTGTTTTTTTAGGGATACCTATAGAGGAGGCTCGAGGAAGTAAAAACCATTTTTTAAATTTGACCCCCTTGCCCCCCTTCACCCCCCCCCCTTTCGGATCTCGGAAGTTAAGAGACTTGGAACATTTTTTTTTTCAGATTCATTGATTTAAAGGGGCAATGAGTTAATCGAAATCATTTTTCAAAGCTCCCCTCCCCCCCCTTCACCCCCCCCCCCCCTCTTCACCCCTTTTTTCAGTTTTGTTTACGGATTCGTATAGAGGAGGCTCGGGAAAGTAAAATCCATTTTTAAAATTTGACCCCCTTGCCCCCCTTCACCCCCCCTTTGGCAGATCTCGGAAGTTAAGAGACTTGGAACATTTTTTTTTTCAGATTCATCGAAAGGAGCCTATCCTGTGGTGGTACCGGTAAAGCGAAGGGGGGAGCGGGCGAGCGAAGCGAGCCGGCGACCCCCGCAGCGTAGGGATAATGTCATGATAGCTTTTCGGTGGTAGGTAGGTCCTGAGTGGAGCAAACCTGCGAGACCGAGTGGAGCGAAGGGGGGAGGTGGCGAGCGAAGCGAGCCGGCGACCTCCTTAGCGTAACGAAGGTTGAGTGGGTGAAGCGTTACTCAGGGGCGACGACAAGCAAACTTTAGGGTAATGTTTTTTTAGTGGTAGTAGGAGGTAAAAGGTAGGTGATAGGTAGGTAGGTGTAGGGGTAGTAGGTAGGTGGTAGGTAGGTAGTAGGTAGGTGTAGGTAGGTAGTAGGTAGGTGGTAAGTGTATCATTGAAAGGGGCAATGCGTTAGTCGAAATTATTTTTCAAATCGCCCCCTCTCCCCCACTTCACGCCCCGCGAGCTGCGTGCAGCTCGCGCAGCCACGCAAATACTAGTAGTTATATAAAACTACAAAGCCACTGACTGACTGATTGACATGTCGTTTCTCGGAATGGGTGAGAGATGGGTTAGGGGTATGTTTTGCAAAATTGTGTAATCTGACCAAGTGAGTAGAGGAAAATTATAGGGAAAGTTCAAATCCAAGATGGAGGGCGAGTCCATTTCCGGTTTCGGTGGGGGAAAGACTTGGATGAATTTCGACTCAGAGGTCCTATACGAAATCTAAAATCATTTAAAAAAAAAGTAAAAAAAAAAAAAAAAACAAGATGGCGGCCGCGCTATGACGTTTTGAAATTGTCAACTTTTTTCACTCGACTTTGACAAATTGTTTTCTTCTACTAAATTCTAAAACCGCCAACGAAAAGTCTGCCAATTTGTTGGTAATTTCAATGGCAATTGGGAAAAATTATGACATTGTGAAAATCCAAGATGGAGGACGCTGCGGCGGCCATTTTGTAAAAAGTTGGATTTTTCGATTTTTTTCAAATCCATTTTTCGGGTACTTGGCAACATCGGACGGGTTCGAGTTGTACCGAGCGGTTGTGTGTTTTGTTGACGAGTGTTGCCTGGTGCAAAAAATTTCCCCATTTTTAGGGTATTTTCCCAGATTTTCCCCAAAAACATGAAAAGTAGAAATAATGACATTTTAAATAGAGACTTTGACTAGCCGGCAACATTGGGGTCCCCCAAATGACATTTGACCATTTTGGTTCGTTTTAATTGGCAACCCCAAAAAATATTAAACTTTTTAATTTTTGGGACTTTTTGACTTTGGCGAATTAGTTTGTTCTACCAAACTCGAAAGTTGGCAACACCAAGTACACCAATCGGTGGCCTATATTCATGACATTTCAGGAAAATTATGACTTTTCAGAAAAACAAGATGGCGGATTCCATGGCGGCCATCTTGTAAAAAGGCAGAAAAATCCCAATTTTCGACACGATAATTGGGACAGCTGGCATCCCCCGACCGGATTGTGTTGTATGGACCGGTTATGTAATTCGTCAAGGAGTGTGGCCTGGTGCAAAAATTGTCCCCATTTTTAGGGAAATTTCCCAGATTTTCCCCGAAAACATGAAAAGTAGAAATAACGACAATATGAATAGAAATTTTACACAAACACCAAGAATGGGGTCCCCCGAATGACATTTGACCATTTTCATCACTATCAGCTGGCAACCCCGAGAGCCATTGGCGCTTGAATTTTTGGGTGAGACCCGACTTTGGCGAATTAGTTTGTTCTACTAAACTCAAAAGTTGGCAACACCAAGTACACCAGTTGGTGGCCTATATCCCTGAGATTCCAGGAAAATTATGACTTTTCAGAATAACAAGATGGCGGATTCCATGGCGGCCATCTTGTAAAAAGGCCGAAAAATCCCAATTTTCGACACGATAATTGGGACAGCTGGCATCCCCCGACCGGATTGTGTTGTATGGACCGGTTATGTAATTCGTCAAGGAGTGTAGCCTGGTGCAAAAATTTCCCCCATTTTTAGGGACATTTCCGAGATTTTCCCCGAAAACATGAAAAGTAGAAATAATGACATTTTAAATAGAGACTTTGACTAGCCGGCAACATTGGGGTCCCCCAAATGACATTTGACCATTTTCATCACTTTCAGCTGGCAACCCCGAGAGCAATTGGCGTTTGAATTTTTTGGTCAGACCCGTCTTTGGCGAATTAGTTTGTTCTACTAAACTCAAAAGTTGGCAACACCAAGTACACCAGTTGCTGGCCTATATCCCTGAAATTTCAGGAAAATTATGACTTTTCAGAAAAAAAAGATGGCGGACAGTGTGGCGGCCATCTTGTAAAAATGATGAAAAATCCTATTTTTCGACACGATAAATGGGACAGCTGGCATCCCCCGACCGGATTGTGTTGTATGAAGCGATTGTGTACTTTGTTATGGAGTGTTACCTTACGCAAAAATTTTCCCCATTTTTAGGGTATTTTCCCAGATTTTTTCCCAAAACCATGATTAATGGAATAGAACGACATTTTGAAAGAAATTTTTTTACAGGAACACTAAGAATGGGGTGCCTCAAATGACATTTGACCATTTTCATTCTTTTCAGCTGGCAACCCCGAGAGTCATTGGGGCTTGAATTTTCGGATCAGAACCGACTTTGGCGAATTCTTTTGTTCTACCAAACTTAAAACGTGGCAACACCAAGTAAACCAGTCGGTAGCCTGTATCCTCGATATTTCAGGAAAATTATGACTTTTTAGAAAAACAAGATGGCGGGCAGTGTGGTGGCCATCTTGGAAAAATGATGAAAAATCCCAATTTTCGACACGATAAATGGGACAGCCGAACCTTCTGAACGGATTGTGTTGTAACGGTTGTGTATTTCGTTAAGTAATGATGCCTGTTGCAAAAAAATCCCCATTTTTAGGATGAATAGTGGAAGTAAAGACTTATAGAATGAAGACTTTGAGTAGCTGGCAACATAGGGGAGGTGGCGAGCAAAGCGAGCCGGCGACCCCCGTAACGTAGCGTAGGGTCACGATAGGTTTTCCTCGGTGGTAGGCAGGTCTTGAGTGGAGTTAAGAGGGGAGGTGGCGAGCGAAGCGAGCCGGCGACCTTCGCAGCGTAACGAAGGTTGAGTGGGTGAAGCGTATAAGTAACTCTCATGAGTAGCTAAAATGTGCAAAACCTCCCCTTTTTGCCGCATTTTCCCCTCCTACCTTTTTCAAATTTGCCACCTTTCTCCCCCCTTTAGGCGGATCTCGAAAGTTAAGAGACTTGTAACATTTTATTTTTCAGATTCATTGAAAGGGCCAATGCGTTAGTCGAAATCATTTTTCAAAGCTCCTCCCTCTCTCCCCCTCCCCCCCCCCCCCACTCTACACCCCTTTTTTTAAACTCGTGTTCTGTTTTGTTTACGGACTCGTATAGAGGAGGCTCGGAAAAGTAAAAACCACTTTTCAAAATTGACCCCCTTGCCCCCTTTTCCCCTCGGAAGTTAAGAGACTTGAAACATTTTTTTTTAAGCTTCATTGAAAGGGGCAATGCGTTAGTCGAAATCATTTTTCATTTCTCCCCCTCTCCCCCTCTTTACGACCCGCGAGCTGCGCGCAGCTCGCGCAGCCACGCAAATACTAGTTATACTATATAAAGCTAAATTACCACTCACTGACTGACTCACTGACATAATTGTTCTCCCAGATGGTGGATGGGGAGGTGGGTATATTTTGACAGATTCGTAAACAAGTCACTCTCGTGAGTATGGGAAAAGTCCCAAACCCCCCCTTTTCCCCCCCTTTCTCCCCCCTCCCTATCGTATCTCGGAAACAAAGAGACTTTAAGTGTTTTTTTTTAGGGATTCGTATAGAGGAGGCTCGAAAAAGTAAAAATCATTTTTCAAAGTGGCCCCCCTTTTCCCCCTTCTCCCCCCTCCCTATCGTATCTCGGAAACAAAGAGACTTTACGAGTTTTTTTTTTAGGGATTCGTATAGAGGGGGCTCGGTAAAGTAAAAATCATTTTTCAAATTTGACCCCCTTTTCCCCCTTCTCCCCCCCTTTAGGCGGATCTCGAAAGTTAAGAGACTTGGAACTAATTTTTTTTCAGATTCATATAGAGGGGCATTGCGTTAGTCGAAATCATTTTTAGAAACTCCCCCCTCTCCTCCCCTTCACCCCCCCCCTCTTCCCCTCTTTTTTTACTCCTGAAAAAATTTTTGATTCTTACCTAAATCTATTTGAGGGGCGTTGAAATTTGTATACCTTCCCCTCCCCAACCTCCCCTAAAATTAAAAGGGCTGTAACTTCATAACGGTTGGAGATAGCCATTAGGTGTTTGAATAAATATTATAGTAGGCGTCGAAACCTGTCCGGTGGTGGTACAGCGGTAAAGCGAAGGGGGGAGCGGGCGAGCGAAGCGAGCCGGCGACCCCCGTAGCGTAGGGATAATGTCATGATAGCTTTCCGGTGGTAGGTAGGTCCTGAGTGGAGCGAACCTGCGAGACCGAGTGGAGCGAAGGTGGGAGGTGGCGAGCGAAGCGAGCCGGCGACCTCCTTAGCGTAACGAAGGTTGAGTGGGTGAAGCGTAACTCAGGGGCGACGACAAGCAAACTTTAGGGTAATGTTTTTTTAGTGGTAGTAGGAGGTAGTAGGTAGGTAGTAGGTATGTGTAGGTAGGTGTAGGTAGGTGTAGGTAGGTGTAGGTAGGTGTAGGTAGGTGTAGGTAGGTGTAGGTAGGTAGTAGCTAGGTGTAGGTAGGTAGTAGGTAGGTGTAGGTAGGTAATAGGTAGGTGTAGGTAGGTAGGTGTAGGTAGGTAGGTGTAAGTAGGTAGGTGTAGGTAGGTAGTAGGTAGGTGTAGGTAGGTGTAGGTAGGTGTAGGTAGGTGTAGGTAGGTAGTAGGTAGGTGTAGGTAGGTGTAGGTAGGTGTAGGTAGGTAGTAGGTAGGTGTAGGAAGGTGTAGGTAGGTGTAGGTAGGTAGTAGGTAGGTGTAGGTAGGTAGTACCGCGAGCTGCACTGGAACATTTTTTTTTCAGATTCATTGAGAGGTGCAATGCGTTAGTCGAAATCATTTTTCAAAGCTCCCCCTCACCCCCTCTTCACGCCCCGCGAGCTGCGCGCAGCTCGCGCAGCCACGCAAATACTAGTTATACTATATAAAGCTTAATTACCACTCACTGACTGACTGACAGAATTGTTCTCCCAGATGGTGGATGGGGAGGTGGGTATATTTTGACAGATTCGTAAACAAGTCACTCTCGTGAGTATGGGAAAAGTCCCAAACCCCCCCTTTCCCCCCCCCTTCTCCCCCCTCCCTATCGTATCTCGGAAACAAAGAGACTTTACGTGTTTCTTTTTAGGGATTCGTATAGAGGGGGCTCGGTAAAGTAAAAATCATTTTTCAAAGTGGCCCCTCTTTTCCCCCTTCTCCCCCCCTTTAGGCGGATCTCGGAAATAAAGAGACATTACGTGTTTTTTTTAGGGATTCGTATAGAGGAGGCTCGGGGAAGTAAACAGCGTTTTCCAAATTTGACCCCCTTGCCCCCCTTCACCCCCCCTTTAGGCGGATCTCGGAAGTTAAGAGACTTGGAACGAATTTTTTTTCAGATTCATATAGAGGGGCATTGCGTTAGTCGAAATCACTTTTAGAAACTACCCCCTCTCCCCCCCTTCACCCCCCCCCCTCTGCCCCTCTTTTTTTACTCCTGAAAAAATTTTTGATTCTTACCTAAATCTATTTGAGGGGCGTTGAAATTTGTATACACTCCCCTCCCCAACCTCCCCTAAAATTAAAAGGGCTGTAACTTCATAATGGTTAGAGATAGCCATTAGGTGTTTGAACAAATATTATAATAGGCGTCGAAACCTGTCTGGTGGTGGTACAGCGGCAAAGCGAAGGGGGGAGTGGGCGAGCAAAGCGAGCCAGCGACCCCCGTAGCGTAGGGATAATGTCATGATAGCTTTCCGGTGGTAGGTAGGTACTGAGTGGAGCGAACCTGCGAGACCGAGTGGAGCGAAGGGTCCCGGTGGCGAGCGAAGCGAGCCGGCGACCTCCTTGGCGTAACGAAGGTTGAGTGGGTGAAGCGTAACTCAGGGGCGACGACAAGCAAACTTTAGGGTAATGTTTTTTTAGTGGTAGTAGGAGGTAGTTGGTAGGTCGGTAGTAGGTAGGTGTAGGTAGGTAGTAGGTAGGTGTAGGTAGGTAGGTGTAGGTAGGTAGTAGGTAGGTGTAGGTAGGTGTTGGTAGGTAGGAGGTAGGTGTAGGTAGGTAGTAGGTTGGTAGAAGGTAGGTGTATATAGGTGGGTATATCAGATTCATTGAAAGGGGCAATGCGTTAGTCGAAATCATTTTTCAAAGCGCCCGCTCTCCCCCCTTCACGCCCCGCGAGCTGCGCGCAGCTCGCGCAGCCACGCAAATACTTTATAGTTATATAAAACTACAAAGCCACTCACTGACTGATTGACATGTCGTTTCTCTGAATGGGTGAGAGATGGGTTAGGGGTATGTTTTGCAAAAATGTGTAATCTGACCTATCGAGTAGAGGAAAATTATAGGGAAAGTTCAAATCCAAGATGGTGGGCGAGTCCATTTCCGATTTCGGTGGGGGAAAGACTTGGATGAATTTCGACTCAGAGGTCCTATACGAAATCTAAAAGCATTTAAAAAAAAGTAAAAAAAAAAAAAAAAAACAAGATGGCGGCCGCGCTATGACGTTTTGAAATTGTCGACTTTTTTCACTCGACTTTGACAAATTGTTTTCTTTTACCAAATTCTAAAACCGCCAACGAAAAGTCTGCCAATTTGTTGGTAATTTCAATGGCAATTGGGAAAAATTATGACATTGTGAAAATCCAAGATGGAGGACGCTGCGGCGGCCATTTTGTAAAAAGTTGGAAATTTCGATTTTTTTCAAATCCATTTTTCGGGTAGTTGGCAACATCAGACGGGTTCGAGTTGTACCGAGCGGTTGTGTGTTTTGTTGGTGTGTGTTGCCTGGTGCAAAAATTTTCCCCATTTTTAGGGTGTTTTCCCAGATTTTCCCCAAAAACATGAAAAGTAGAAATAATGACATTTTAAATAGAGACTTTGACTAGCCGGCAACATTGGGGTCCCACAAATGACATTTGACCATTTTCGTTCGTTTTAATTGGCAACTCCAAAAAATATTGAACTTTTTAATTTTTGGGACTTTTTGACTTTGGCGAATTAGTTTGTTCTACCAAACTCGAAAGTTGGCAACACCAAGTACACCAATCGGTGGCCTATATTCTTGAAATTTCAGGAAAATTATGACATTTTAGAAAAACAAGATGGCGGATTCCATGGCGGCCATCTTGTAAAAAGGCCGAAAAATCCCAATTTTCGACACGATAATTGGGACAGCTGGCATCCCCCGACCGGATTGTGTTGTATGGACCGGTTATGTAATTCGTCAAGGAGTGTGGCCTGGTGCAAAAATTTTCCCCATTTTTAGGGAAATTTCCCAGATTTTCCCCGAAAACATGAAAAGTAGAAATAATGACATTTTAAACAAAGACTTTGTCTAGCCGGCAACTTTGGGGTCCCCCAAATGACATTTGACCATTTTCATCACTTTCAGCTGGCAACCCCGAGAGCCATTGGTGCTTGAATTTTTGGGTCAGACCCGACTTTGGCGAATTAGTTTGTTCTACTAAACTCGAAAGTTGGCAACACCAAGTACACCAATCGGTGGCCTATATTCTTGACATTTCAGGAAAATTATGACTTTTCAAAAAAACAAGATGGCGGATTCCATGGCGGCCATCTTGTAAAAAGGCCGAAAAATCCCAATTTTCGACACGATAATTGGGACAGCTGGCATCCCCCGATCGGATTGTGTTGTATGGACCGGTTATGTAATTCGTCAAGGAGTGTGGCCTAGTGCAAAAATTTTCCCCATTTTTAGGGAAATTTCCCAGATTTGCCCCGAAAACATGAAAAGTAGAAATAACAACAATTCGAAAGAAAACTTTGACTAGCTGACAACATTGGGGTCCCCCGAATGACATTTGACCATTTTCATCACTTTCAGCTGGCAACCCCGACAGCCAATGGCGCTTGAAATTTTGGGTCAGACCCGACTTTGGCGAATTAGTTTGTTCTACGAAACTCAAAAGTTGGCAACACCAAGTACACCACTTGGTGGCCTATATCCCTGAGATTTCAGGAAAATTATGACTTTTCATAAAAAAAAGATGGCGGACAGTGTGGCGGCCATCTTGTAAAAATAATGAAAAATCCAAATTTTCGACACGATAAATGGGACAGCCGGCAACCCCCGACCGGATTGAGTTGTATGAAGCGATTGTGTACTTTGTTGTCGAGTGTTACCTTACGCAAAATTTTTCCCCATTTTTAGGGTATTTTCCCAGATTTTTCCCAAAAACATGAATAGTGGAAGTAACGACATTTTGAATGGATTTTTTTTACATAAACACCAATAATGGGGTGCCTCAAATGACATTTGACCATTTTCATTCTTTTCAGCTGGCAACCCCGAGAGTCATTGGGGCTTGAATTTTCGGATCAGAACTGAATTTGGCGAATTCTTTTGTTCTACCAAACTTAAAACTTGGCAACATTAAGTACAACAGTCGGTAGCTTGTATCCTCGATATTTCAGAAAAATTAAGACTTTTCAGAAAAACAAGATGGCGGACAGTGTGGTGGCCATTTTGGAAAAATGATAAAAAATCCCAATTGTCGACACGATAAATAAGACAGCTGGCAACTGGCATCCCCCGACTGTATTGCCTTGTATGAACCGCTTGTGAACTTCGTTGAGGAGTGTTACCTTACTCAAAAATATTTCCCATTTTTAAAGTATTTTCCCAGATTTTCCATAAGAACATGAATAATGGAAATAACGACATTTTGAATGGAAATTTTACATAAACACCAAGAATGAGGTGCCTCAAATGACATTTGACCATTTTCATTCTTTTCAGCTGGCAACCCCGAGAGTCATTGCGGCTTGAATTTTCGGATCAGAACTGACTTTGGCGAATTCTTTTGTTCTACCAAACTGCAACATTAAGTACACCAGTCGGTAGCTTGTATCCTCGATATTTCAGAAAAATTAAGACTTTTCAGAAAAACAAGATGGCGGACAGTGTGTGAAAACAAATGATGAAAAATTCAAATTTTCGTCACGATAAATGGGACAGCCGGCACCTTCTGACCGGATTGTGTTGTCCCGGTTGTGTATTTCGTTAAGTAATGTTGCCTGTTGCAAAAAAAAATCCGCATTTTTAGGGTATTTTCCCAGATTTTGCCCAAAAACATGAAAGTAGAAGTAAAGACTTTTAGAATAAAGACTTTGACTTGCAGGCAACATAGGGGAGGTGGTGAGCGAAGCGAGCCGGCGACCCCCGTAGCGTAGGGATAAGGACACGATAGCTTTTCCTCGGTGGTAGGCAGGTCTTGAGTGGAGCGAAGAGGGGAGGTGTCGAGCCGGCGACCTCCGTAGCGTAACGAAGGTCGAGTGGGTGAAGCGTAACTCAGGGGCGACGACAAGCAAACTTTAGGGTAATGTTTTTTTTAGTGGTAGTAGGAGGTAGTAGGTAGGTAGTAGGTAGGTGGTAGGTAGGTGATAGGTAGGTAGTAGGTAGGTGGTAGGTAGGTGATGGGTAGGTAGTAGGTAGGTGAAGGTAGGTAGGTAGTAGGTAGGTGTAGGTAGGTAGGTAGGTAGTAGGTAGGTGTAGGTAGGTAAGTGTAGGTAGGTGTAGGTAGGTAGTAGGTAGGTAGTAGGTAGGTAGTAGGTAGGTAGTAGGTAGGTAGTAGGTAGGTAGTAGGTAGGTAGTAGGTAGGTAGTAGGTAGGTAGTAGGTAGGTAGTAGGTAGGTAGTAGGTAGGTAGTAGGTAGGTAGTAGGTAGGTAGTAGGTAGGTAGTAGGTAGGTAGTAGGTAGGTAGTAGGTAGGTGTAGGTAGGTAGTAGGTAGGTGTAGGTATTTTTCAATGCTCCCCCTCCCCCCCTCTTCACGACCCTCGAGCTGCGCGCAGCTCGCGCAGCCACGCAAATACTAGTTATACTATATAAAGCTAAATTACCACTGACTGACTCACTCACTGATTGACAGAATTGTTCTCCCAGATGGTGGATGGGGAGGTGGGTATATTTTGACAGATTCGTAAACAAGCAACTCTCGTGAGTATGGGAAAATTGCCAAAAACCCCCTTTTCCCCCCCCTTCTCCCCCCTCCCTATCGTATTTTGGAAACAAAGAGACTTTACGTGTTTTTTTTTAGGGATTCGTATAGAGGGGGCTCGGTAAAGTAAAATTCATTTTTCAAAGTGGCCCCCCTTTTCCCCCTTCTCCCCCCCTTTAGGCGGATCTCGGAAATAAAGAGATTTTACGTATTTTTTTTTAGGGATTCGTATAGAGTAGGCTCAGGAAAGTAAAAACCATTTTTCAAATTTGACCCCCTTGCCCCCCTTCACCCCCCCTTTAGGCGGATCTCGAAAGTTAAGAGACTTGGAACGAATTTTTTTTTAAATTCATATAGAGGGGCATTGCGTTAGTCGAAATCATTTTTAGAAACTCCCCCCTCTCCCCCCCCTTCACCCCCCCCCTCTTCCCCTCTTTTTTTACTCCTGAAATTTTTCTTGATTTTTACCTAAATCTATTTGAGGGGCGTTGAAATTTGTATACCCTCCCCTCCCCAACCTCCCCTAAAATTAAAAGGGCTGTAACTTCATAACGGTTAGAGATAGCCATTAGGTCTTTGAACAAATATTATAGTAGGCGTCGAAACCTGTCCGGTGGTGGTACAGCGGTAAAGCGAAGGGGGGAGCGGGCGAGCGAAGCGAGCTGGCGACCCCCGTAGCGTAGGGATAATGTCATGATAGCTTTCCGGTGGTAGGTAGGTCCTGAGTGGAGCGAACCTGCGAGACCGAGTGGAGCGCAGGGGGGAGGTGGCGAGCGAAGCGAGCCGGCGACCTCCTTAGCGTAACGAAGGTTGAGTGGGTGAAGCGTAACTCAGGGGCGACGACAAGCAAACTTTAGGGTAATGTTTTTTTAGTGGTAGTAGGAGGTAGTAGGTAGGTAGGTAGTAGGTAGGTAGTAGGTAGGTGGTAGGTATGTGTAGGTAGGTGTAGGTAGGTGTAGGTAGGTAGTAGGTAGGTGTAGACAGGTAGTAGGTAGGTGGTAGGTAGGTAGTAGGTAGGTGTAGGTAGGTAGTAGGTAGGTGGTAGGTAGTAGGTAGGTGTAGGTAGGTAGTAGGTAGGTAGTAGGTAGGTGTAGGTAGGTAGGTGTAGGTAGGTAGTAGGTAGGTGTAGGTAGGTGTAGGTAGGTGTAGGTAGGTAGTAGGTAGGTAGTAAGTAGGTAGTAGGTAGGTAGTAGGTAGGTAGTAGGTAGGTAGTAGTAGGTAGGTAGTAGGTAGTAGGTAGGTGTACCGCGAGCTGCATTAGAACATTTTTTTTTTTCAGTTTCATTGAAAGGTGCAATGCGTTAGTCGAAATCATTTTTCAAAGCTCCCCCTCTCCCCCACTTCACGCCCCGCGAGCTGCGCGCAGCTCGCGCAGCCACGCAAATACTAGTTATTATACTATATAAAGCTCGATTACCACTGACTGACTGACAGAATTGTTCTCCCAGATGGTGGATGGGGAGGTGGGTATATTTTGACAGATTCGTAAACAACTAACTCTCGTGAGTATGGGAAAAGTCCCAAACTCCCCCTTTTCCCCCCCCTTCTCCCCCCTCCCTATCGTATCTCGGAAACAAAGAGACTTTACGTATTTTTTTTTTGGGATTCGTATAGAGGGGGCTCGGTAAAGTAAAAATCATTTTTCAAAGTGGCCCCCCTTTTCCCCCTTCTCCCCCCCCTTTAGGCGGATCTCGGAAATAAAGAGATTTTAAGTGTTTTTTTTTAGGGATTCGTATAGAGTAGGCTCGGGGAAGTAAAAACCATTTTTCAAATTTGACCCCCTTGCCCCCCTTCACCCCCCCTTTCGGATCTCGGAAGTTAAGAGACCTGGAACATTTTTTTTTTCAGATTGATTGATAGGGGCAATGAGTTAGTCGAAATCATTATTCAAAGCTCCCCTCTCCCCCCCCCCTTTTACCCCCCCCCCCCTCTTCACCCCTTTTTTTCTGTTTTGTTTACGGATTCAAATAGAGGAGGCTCGGGGAAGTAAAAACCATTCTTAAAATTTGACCCCCTTGCCCCTTCACCCCCCCTTTGGCAGATCTCGGAAGTTAAGAGACTTGGAAGTTTTTTTTTTTCAGATTCATTGAAAGGAGCCTATCCTGTGGTGGTACCGGTAAAGCGAAGGGGGGAGCGGGCGAGCGAAGCGAGCCGGCGACCCCCGTAGCGTAGGGATAAAGTCATGATAGTTTTCCGGTGGAAGGTAGGTCCTGAGTGGAGCGAACCTGCGAGACCAAGTGGAGCGAAGGGGGGAGGTGGCGAGCGAAGCGAGCCGGCGACCTCCTTAGCGTAACGAAGGTTGAGTGGGTGAAGCGTTACTCAGGGGCGACGACAAGCAAACTTTAGGGTAATGTTTTTTTAGTGGTAGTAGTAGGTAGTAGGTAGGTGATAGGTAGGTAGTAGGTAGGTGTAGGGGTAGTAGGTAGGTGGTAGGTAGGTGTAGGTAGGTAGGTGTAGGTAGGTGCAGGTAGGTGTAGGTAGGTAGTAGGTAGGTGGTAGGTGTATATAGGTAGGTATATCAGATTCATTGAAAGGGGCAATGCGTTAGTCGAAATTATTTTTCAAAGCGCCCCCTCCCCCCCTCTTCACGCCCCGCGAGCTGCGCGCAGCTCGCGCAGCCACGCAAATACTAGTTATCTCTATAACCCCCGTATTACACAGTGCGTCCATCAGCACAATGTTTTGAGAGTGTTGATTTTTCAACGCAAAAAAAAGTCGTTTCCCAGATTTCGTTTTTTCGTTGAGTTACTTAGTTTGATGTACAGAATCCATGGTTGACGGCTTCGTGAAGGATCGTTCTTCTTCATAGAGATCTGATCTACGCTTGGGAATGGGCAACTACAGTACTTTCACAAGTTATCTTGTGACTGTGACTGTAGCTTCGTTTTATTTCTACGACTGGCCTGTTGGTCTAGTGGTTAGTGACCCTAACTGCTATGCCGGAGGTCGTGGGTTCGATTCCCACCCAGGACAAATGTTTGTGTGATGAGCACGATCATTTGTTCTGTGTCTGGGTGTAATTTATCTATAATATGTATGTATTTAGAAATATATAAGTATGTTTATCAGTTGTCTAGTACCCATAACACAAGCTCTGCTTAGCTTGGGACTAGATGGCGTTGTGTGATAGTTGTGGAATATTATTATTATTATTATTATTTGTTTTTCTGTCATTCAAAAGTGCCTGTAATGGTCCTAATTGATATAAATGCTTTGAGTTTGAGTCCCTTTACACGTTGTACATGCTCGAGAACATCTTGCAAACCAATATTATTTCGACTGTTTCCCCTAAATCATACTGTATTTGCTTGTATACACTATCTTCGGCATAGGCATGCCCATGTATCAAGTTGAGTCAATATATCAAATGGCAGATATGTTTGGTATACACAAACAATAATAATATACATGGGTTGGTACAAACGATTTGTTTTCATAGTAAGTGGTTTTAATGCTCTGTGAGTTATGGCCGTTTATTTTGTTTGTTGTTATAGCTTGATTAATTATTAAAATAAGAATGTGAATATGGTTGTATTTATTACTTAGCGGTGTTAATTTTTTTTAAATGGCATGGTTACTAAAAATGATCATTAACTTGGGAGCGTACGGATCCAGGTCTTCATGCTCCGGAGCTGCGGCCCATTCGAAAGAGATACCGTGGCCCCGGACACAAAAGGCTAAGTAGGGACATGGGGGTTTTTAGTCAGTAGAAGTCTGACACTCCCTTCCGCTCCACCCAGAGCAGGAGGAGTCATTTGATGATTTCCCTACCTCCAAAAACATAAAAAATGGTCTTCATACTCAAAACTTACCCATATAAGTATTGAGTCTGGATTTGTGCCTAGTGGAAAGAGTGATGGAAACAGGTTTGCCCCTATTACATGATACTTTAAGGCGAGACCCAACCAGGATTTACCAAAAACGTACTGTCTTTGAACGTCAAGTGTGAACTATAGGTTTGAAGTACTGAGGTGGGAAAAATATCCTGTAAAGAGAAATAACTAAACTTGCATTATACCGAATCAAATCTCCGAATAAAGTTACTAACTCTATAAAAAAAAAAAAATACAATTGCCTCTTTTTTTAACTTTATCGTCGAAAATCTCCGTAATAGCGATAACATAAGTATTTGTTTCTAGAAATAAATAAAGAATACAATTATTTAATTTAATACCGGTTATTTTTTCAAATTATGTTAAGTTATTTATCATAATTAAAGGAAAACCCTTGAATATCAATAAACCCAAGCGCCTAACAAAGACTAGCCAGCCTAACACTGTACGCCCAAAAAGCAACCTTATTGAAGCCGACTAAGGTGGAGTGTACTCTACGCCTATAGTATAGTCGAACGGGTGCGTTGGGTCTCGCCTTAAGACATAATCTTGCTAATGACAACCTAGGAAGGATACAAAAAGAGTGAAAGGAGACCATAAATTTTTTGCTGATAATATTAGAGAAGCAGTCTTCGATTATTGATCGAAGGAAGCAGTAGACAGATAGGAGAAACACAGAATAAGTAAGCACTCGGAGAGAATTAAGAAAATACTGAATAGGTTTTAGTGACCTTCAAATGTGTAGTTACATCATATTAGCACACACCTCTGTCTAACCCTCTATGGAAAAGCAGCATGAAGTACCATGTTACTTTTTAATAAATAACTTTGTCAACTAACAAACCCTATTCCTAATTAATCAACGGTCGTTACCAGCTTCAAAATTCATAAACTATGGAGTGGGAGTTTGTTTGCTCCCAAATATTGACACTGCCAAATGAAAGTAAGTTGTAAACTGTTAACTCGACGGTTTGTTTTGGTAGTGAGCTAATTGTGAGAGCTCGAGCACGTTCTATGAAGATGAGTTCGTTGGATTATTCTATACTAGGTTTTGCTCGTGGTTTTGCTCCCGTTAATCATCTGCTGAGACTTTTCTCAACTATGTATTGAAGTCGGCTTCCAGTCTAACCGGATGAAGCTGCAATATCAGTATTAAACATGGAGCGACTGCCTATCTGACCTCCGCAACTCAGTTAGTACTGGGTGATACGATTGACGGGCCACTGATTAAGCTGTAACGACCGTCAAATATCTTTAGTAGTCCGGTCAATTAGAACCAAACAATAGGGGTCATTAATTCCCACCCAGCTGAAAATTGGTAGGATTGTTCAAAACACCATTATAAATGAAAAGTCCTCATCGATCCGACACCTGGAAAAAAATTATTCGGGGTCAAAGGTCAAAAACAGGTTTTTCGAGATTTACTGTAAGTTTCATCACAAAATTCGCCCAGACAAAAATTGTAGATCCATCTGTTTTTCTGACTTCTTTTTTCCAGAATCTTATGATTACTAAACTATGTCTAACAACTCAATAATCCATTCCTTCCAAAAAAAAAAAAAAAATACAAATAAATGACCGCCTAAAAAAGCCAAATCCCAAAATAACCAAGAAAACCAATACATCATAAGCCAAAGAATTCACTTTTGAAACTTAACGAGGCGAAGCAGATCATCAATTAAAGGGAAATGACACACCGCATGGATATGAATATTCGGATGATTCACCGAGGTTGTTGACACCACGTCCTGTCGTTAATCATAGCATTGTCATATGATGCTGGGACGGTATCTGATTGTCTTGGGAAATCTCCGCGTTTTAGTGGCTTGGGAGATAGTGGTAATGTATGGCCAGGTTTGGGGTTGATCACAGATGTAGATAAACCTAGATAAACCTAGTATCACAATCCGTGTGAAAACCAAGCGGTGGTGGGGGGTTGGAAGTCATCAAATAATCCCTCCTGCTCTTGGCAGAGCGGAAGGAAGACTTCTACTGACTAAAAACCACCCATGTTCCTTCTTAGCCATTTGTGTCGAGGCCGCGGTACCTATCACTTTCGAACAACCCGCAGCCCAGACGGGACCCGAATCCCCTACCATCTATGACGTCAAAAGGATTGTGGAGACTAGCGACATCTATCGCAACACCTGCGTACTAACAACGATCGACAGAAATCCTACATCGCGCTATCAACATTATCCGCGACCTATGCCTATATAGGAGTTCCCGACTTACATATGTCGGGCAGTTAGCCCGCCGGACACAACACCCGTCCGGTCGGAGAATCCTCTCTTTTCAATGGGGGATGAGGAGCTTTACACCCTGTTCCTCATTACCCTCCAAACTGGCATTTAGTTACTAAACACACCTCGTTGATTTAGTGATTACAAGCGCGACTATCTGAGCATGAGGTCGTGGGTTCAAATCTCGGGTCGCGCAAAGTGTCTTTGGGCTTTTCCATTCGGAATTTCTCAGTAGCAGCCAAGGACTCTGGATTTGTGCCCGGTTGATGACAATAGGGAAAAGGCTCACTCCCTATTACATAAGACTTACCTATACATATAAACTGGCAAAGTGTGGGTGCTCTATTATAGCTACATCTTAGAGAATTAAAGGCGTGATGTTATCTTATATTTTACAAACAAGTTACGATTCAAAATAGCCCACGATTATTTAACAGATTTTTTCAGAAAAAGTCACCATACAAGCCACTTGAAAGCCTAGAAAGAGCAGCACACCAAAGCTCTCTGCAACCGCCCTAGAAAGCCATTGAATGCAGTCGTCGAAATTGGCTAGATCCGTTTAGTCCTTTGGGTGCTATTCAAATAAAGCAGTGTGAATATTGAGGCTCGTCCCAAACCATGGCCCCCTCTTGATCTGCTCTTTGTGCAACTCCATCTGCAGTTATTCATTTAGTAATGTGTGTGGTAAGCTTCGCTTGCCTAGATTGGTCTATGGATGGGTTACAGCTCACTACATACCGAGTTTCCTCCATACCTCGTAAGCTAAGCTGTTAGTCCCGGCTGCCATATATAGATCATTGGCAGTCGTTACAGGTAGTCAGTTACCTGGAAGTCTTACCAAAGGGTATCGTATTACCTAGTATTAACTGGGTTATTGATTTCAGATAGGCAGTCGCTTCATGTAAAATACTGCATTCGGTTAGACAGGAAGCCGACCCCAATATAGTTGGGAAAAGGCTAGGCAAATGCTAGGTTAAGCTAGGTATTTTATTGTTTTACATAGATTATTCAAAGACTTATCAATCATTTATTAAATACCGATTCAATAGACATAAAATACCAATCTTACATGCTTTATAACAATCATGACGTAAATATATAAAATTAACTACTTATAAACACTTTCACTTCACAAATAAAACGAAAAATAATTTCCTGAAAAATCTGTTGACTTCACCTTCGTGTTCCTAAGTTTCGTGTTTCGTAAACACGACAAACTTCTTGGTAGTAACTTTCGGCTTCAGCGCTGTGACTTGGCCGCAAGCCAAAGTTATGGCTTTCATACATTTTAAATGCGTTTTGATAAGGTCGCGGCCAGACTTAACTTATGATTTTGAGGAGTGTGTTTCGGGGAACTCTGAGCTCTTTTAAGTCACTTATACACTTTCAACGTATTTCTTACACGTGGTCTTTTAAAAGCAAGTCATATAAATTCAGATTGCTTCTTATGAGTGCTTCTGTTAACCCTTTTTTTTGCACAGAGGTTCCCTTTATAATGTAGACAAGGATTAGGGAAGGATTTTTCGAAATTCAACCCCTAAGGGACTTAAATAGGGGATGAAAGTTTGTATGGAAAATCATCATTTTCACGCGGGCGAAGCCGCTGGCAAAAGCTAGTAGACTATAATTATCCTACTAATATTATAAATGGTAAGTTTGTAAGGGTGTATGGATGGATGGTTGGATGCATAGATGTTTGTTACTCTTTCACGCAAAAACTACTGAACGGATGTGGATGAATTTAGAACACAGATAATTTAAAACCTGGATTAACACATAGGGTGCTTCTCATCCCGGTAGTATGATCCCGTGGGACAATTATCGAACACCACGCGGGCGAAGCCGCTGGCACTAGCTAGTATTCTTAAACTAATAAATTGATTGCAGGCGAACTCGGGTATTCATAATATCACACACAGTAAATAAACATTTTGTGGCTAAATGAAAGCTACACGACCACAGCCTAAGCGGAGTTTAGTAGCAACCAGTTAATTTTACACCAAATAACCCTTAATTTAATTTAATGTGAAAACCGATCCGATTTGTTAAATAAATTGGGTTCATGTTACTAAAATCGCATTTAGTTAATGCTCGAATGGCTGAAAAGTAAATAACGCAAACACTGATTGGTTAAAATATTAATTGTATTTATTACGACAAGTTATTGCAGTGAAATGTTTGCTAGTCGTTAAATATGTTAACGGGCTGTGTTCATTTATAGATACTCATGTTCAATAATTTTGCAATTGCCATATTTTGGATAAAATTCAATGTAGAGGAAGATAATAATTTACCAACGTATGTTCATAACATATCTACCATCACATCAGAATCTCTAATCCTCGAAGGGTTAGTCAAAGGTGTACTAAATAATTAGTACATCCACATTTCGCCAGTTTTGTTAAAGCCCGTGAAATAGGGTACGAAGCTATTGCAATCAACCTGGCAGCACAAATCCAAAATCCGTGGCTGCTACCGAGGAATTCCTGATGGAAAAACTCAACAACACTTTGCCCAACCCGGGAAATGAACCCAAGACGTCAAGCTCAGCAGTCGCGATTGCGATCGTTAGACCAACAAGCAAAATTCAATAGCTATTTCTTGGGAAATATTGGTTTCTACTTTGAGATAAGACCTTATTCGTAATAGCATGACTTCCGAAATGCTATGTTCGTAAAAACGTAAAACATTACAGTAGGAAAAAATCACTTTTAAAAGTTGCGTCAACCCAGGCTGGGTTGACCAGTTTCGAGTATCAAAATTATCTAGAATTATATAGTATCATTTGTAGGAAATAATTTTATCTAAGTCAATCTAGATAAACTTCCAATTTCATTCTAAAAATAAATCTAACAAAGCACCAGTAGCGAGGAATCTCGCTTTAGTTCAATAAATAGTACCAACTTTGGCAGAAACAGCAGGAACATCCAGCTTTCCTGTCTAACTAGGAAACAAATACAACTACTAGCACACTCAACCATATTTAGTGCAGACAACCCTTATAGATTCGTCATGTCTGTCTGTCTATCTGTCCGTCTGTCCATCCATATGTCACAGCCAGTTTATTCAGAAACTATTAAGACTACACAGTTGAAACTTGGTAGGAAGATGTATTCTGTGAACCGCTTTACGATTTTTATACTAAAGTTGAATAAAATAAAAGATTTAGGGGGCTGGTGGAACTGAAACTAAAAAAAAACTTTTCTCATTAAACTTAGTCATGTTGGGGGGAGGTGTCTATAGAGAGGTCTTTAAAAATGACATTGAGGCTTCTGAAACCGAATGTCGTTGTCATGACAACAGGGAGACATCTCTCACCAAACCAATCCTGTTCCCAGTTTGGGAATAGTGTGGCGTGCTTGACCCATTTTTTTTTTCAAATCAATCTTAGACTTTTTTGATCGCAATTGGTGATCTTCGAAAATGGTACTGCCTCCCTAATGTACATTCCCTCCTACAGCAGCCATCCTTGTCGAACCCATAGTGCTTTAATTAATGCTACAGATATCATATTATGTCACTGTAAACAATGATAATGAGGTTTATAATGTTATTTTTCTCAAAAATGGTATGTAATGTTGCCATAACATCTCTAAAGAGTATCCAGAAAGTGAACTTTACCGGAGACTTATTCACAACTGTCCAGTAAGAAGCGAGATTTTAAACTTGGAATCTCCTACTGTCCAGTAAGTAAGTATGTAATTTACTTACTGGACACTAGGTCATCCTCTTTAGATCTGTTTAGAAAAAAAAAACATAGTACCAGACACAGATTAGAGTTTAGCCAATATAACATGGTTATAGAAGGGAGGTTCCAAATATATAAATCTATCTCTCTTTTTCAAATTCAAATTCAAATTCAAATAATTTATTGTGGATCATAGGTTCATAAGATGTTGTGTTAAATACAGGTTTCAGCTATGTCCCGCCATTGAGGCATACAAAGTTTATGTAACAGTTCGGCAAAAACAATACAATATCTAGAAATTAATTAATAAAATAAAATTGAGATCAAACAACAATAAAATTAAGATAGGTACAAATTACAATACATCAAATCTGTCATTTTGATTAAATTGGCAAATTATTAGAATATTTATGTCAGATTAACAAATCATTTTATTATATGGACTTCAAATTTAAATAATTCATTTTTTATCATAGGTCATAAGTTTGGTAAATATATATTTAAATTAAATTACAATAAGTACATCCATTCTAATTGTCATTCAATACACTATGTTTAAACTAGTACAATATCTAAGTCAAATTAACAAATTATTCATTCAATGGATTTGCTTCAATGTATTGTCATCTAGAAATTCCCTTACGGAGTAATAACATTTATCTATCAATAATTCAAGTAGTTTTTTTTTGAAGGTATATATATCGCTCATAGTTCTGAGAAAAGGTGGCAGATTATTAAAGATACGTGGACCCATACAAAAGATGCTTTGGTGTAAAAGCTTTGTTTTACTGGCTACGATGCGCAGCTTGTCTTTGTGTCTGGCCCTAGTGCAAAAATCAAACAAGTTTGGGTTTGATTTTATAAACATTACAGCTTCATATATATATACACAAGGGAGAGTTAATATTTTTAAATTTATGAAGTGTGGTCTGCATGAATCTACTTGGTGTATATTGCACATCGATCTGATACACCGTTTTTGAGCTCTAAAAGCATGCTCTTTCTCTACAGAGTTGCCCCAGAATATGATGCCGTAGCGTATAATTGAAGCAACATATCCATGGTAGGCAGTTAGTAGTGCAGACTGACTGACAGTGTTCCTTAGTCTGTAAAGAGCATAAGAGCTCTGACTAAGCCTTTTGCAGACTTGCTCAATATGTGACTTCCAATTTACTTTGCTGTCAATATAGAGACCCAGAAATTTGGTTACATCTATTTCTTCTATGCTGGTTTCAGAGCAAGATATATTTAGGTTGGTATCCGGTTGTACTCGCTGTTTAAAATTCATGATTTTTGATTTTTCTAGGTTTATTTTTAAGTCATTTTTACCAAGCCATTTTATAATTGTTGTTAGGGTGTTATTTATGTCAAGTTTTAGATCATTTATGTCAGTACCGGTAAACAATATAGTACTATCATCAGCAAATAAGGTCATATGGTGCATTGTAAGTGTCGACATGTCATTTATATAAATTAGAAAGAGTGGTGGGCCTAGAATACTGCCCTGAGGGACACCGGAGAGGATAATTCTAACCTCAGAAACAACGGTTTCTTCAGTTCTGGTAGTTAGGGAGACTCTTTTTAATTCTACCATCTGTTTTCTGTCACTTAGATATGATTCAATGAGTTTGTATACGTTACCTCTTACTCCAAATGCATATAATTTATTCAATAGTATTTTATGGCTGACTCGGTCGAATGCTTTTGACATGTCCATGTACAGAGCTATGGCCGGCGACCTAGTGTCCATATTTAGAAGGACTTTGTTTAAAAAGTTATATATTGCGGTATTAACCGATTTATTTTTCCTAAAACCATATTGACATGGGGTAAATATGTTATTACTTTCGAGAAATGGGTAGAGGCAGTTATATATGTTTTTTTCGAATATTTTAGAGAAAATGGTTATTAAAGCAACTGGCCTGTAGTTACTGATGGAAGATTTTTCATCTTTTTTATGTACTGGTTTTATAACTGTCAATTTTAATTTCTCTGGAAAAATACCGTGTTCTATGCACAAGTTAATAATGTAACTTATAGGAGCAGCAATTAAAATTGCTACATCCTTAACGATCTTTGTATTAATACCGTCATATCCTGCGCTATTTGTATTCCGCAGAGAAGTAATAATTTTAAGAATGTCTGAAGGAATTGTTGGGGGCATGAATATTGATTTAGAGTTAAATGTCAAGTTAGAAGAATATGATCGTGTTGGGTCAGAGAAAATATTATTATTATTATTATTTTTAACAATGTCAGCAAAATAGTCATTAAAGGTATTTGCCATAGTCTTAGGATCCGTAAGTACTTCGTCATTGATTATTAGTTTCTCAATGCCGTCCTTAGGATAGTTGTATTTAGTGTCATTTATTACTTTCCACGTTGCTTTGGATTTATTAACAGCTGTATTTATAAAATAATTGTTCTGAGACTTTTTTGTAAGCGAGATTATTGTTTTATATTTTTTAGCGTAAGATTTAAACTTCATTTTATTGTCGTTGTTTGAGTTTTTTCTATACTTCCAGAGTAGTTCGCGTTTACGCTTACTACACATTTTTATTCCTTTTGATAGCCATTTAGGTCTCGATATATTATTAATACGAATTTTCTTTATAGGAAAACATAAGTCATAGATCAAGCTGAATATGTCATGGAATGAATTGTAGGCACTGTTAGGGTCTGTAGCCTCATAAACACTATTATACGAAATTGGTCTTAAATATTTAGCAAATAGACATCTATTTTCTTTAGTGAAACTACGTTTATATACATACCAATATTCAATTGGACTACACTTTTTTACCGGACACTTCATTATTTGTGCAGTGTGGTCGGAGAGCGCAAAATCTCTAATTTCACCTTTGCAGCCCTTAATGTTATGAGCTATGTTATCAATACACGTATTACTGGCGCTTCGTGTTGCCTGGTTAAACTGAAGGGTCACATTAAAGCTTAACAGTAGCTCTACAAATTCACTAGATATTTTAGAGTTGTTTGTAATATCTATGTTGAAATCTCCACAAATTATTATTTTTTTACTTTTACATAGTTTATCCAATATTTTACTTAAAATTAAAAAGAAAGAATTTGTTGCTCCGATTGTTTTGTTCGGCGGTCTGTAAATACATAAAATATATATTTTGTGGTCTATTAATTCGATAGCAGAGCATTCAATAATATTTATAATAGACATTTTGTTGATTTCATCGAGACTTTTAAATCGCAGTCTATTCTTTATTAAAATACATGAGCCTCCATGTCTACCACATCTCATAAAATATGATCCCAAAACAAAGTTCAGTATCCGTAAGTAATCCTCGTCACCCTTCCTCATGTTATGTTCCGTAATGCACAATATATCCACCTTCATACCTTCTGTCGCTAATTCATCTAAGCACACTGAAAGCATATCCGATTTACTAATCAAACCATTAATGTTTTGATGCATGATAGTTAAACAATTATTTACGAAAAAAATCACAATTTAAATCTTTGTTTGTTTGACTTACAGAGTTTTGGTTACTTATTTCATCTAATAAAGAGTTGTCATTTTGTGTTTTGCAGGCGTTGTATTGTATTATACTTTCAATTTGTGATTTTATGTCCCCGAAAACTGTGTACATGCCTAAATCATTGATAGCACCTGTTGTCTTTGAAAACATTGAGTGGTCATACGTTAAGTGCTTGTTTGAGTCAAGAGTATAGCAATGTTCGTGAGTCATGACATCCAGATACAGGAGGTTGTTGAAGTTTTCGATTCTCCAATTATACATATTAGCATAACTTATGCACTTAAACGTAGGGACGCATAAAATAACATTTGTGTGTTGCACTTTTTGTAGTGATTCTCTTATTGCTAATATCATGTTGATGGAGTCATTTGTTGTGTTGAAGTCTGTCTCGCCGATAAAAACTATACAGAAGTCTTCCATTGTAAAGTTTTGCAATTTAAGTTCAATTCCATTCATAGTTTCTTCGATTCCGCAATTTGTCTTTACGTAATGACATATTTGCGTGTTTGGTCCTAAGGTGTTGTCAGCAATTGTAAGGATTCTGTTAGTATTGTTTGTACTCAATATGCAGATTTTCCGAGTTAGGGCCTTTTTTTCGGTCAGTATATTATTGTTGTTAGATGTGGAGGTGCTCGTCAGTTTTGATACATTCGGTAGATCACTATTTCGTTCCTGAGTGGGTTCTTTCAGTCTAGTTTCTGGTTCTAGCTTCTGGGGATCTGTTTGCGTCTCCTTATTCTTGAAGATGGTGGAGTTCTGAGGGAAGATATTTGACGTTTGTGTATCCCTATTCTTGAGTATGGGAGAGGCCTCATAGACATTTTATGAGATACATATACCTATTTTTGGAACCTTAAACAGCCATTTTATACGTTGCGTTTTGTACTTAGTAATGTTGTAGAAGTATAGTGTGGGATTTTATGATTGTATTTAGTAATTTCAGTTTATTAAAAAGTTTTTTCTAAAGTTGTTTCCTAAACTGCCTCGTTGGTCTAGTGGTCGCAAGCTCGACTGCAGAGCGTGAGGTCCTGGGTTCGACTCCCGGGTCGGCCAAAAAGTGCTATTGTGTTTTTCACATATGAATGTAACCTTCAATATTAATTAAACGAATTTGTTGTTAAACTTTCTTTAATTTTTGAGAAAAGCATTATACAAACCTCAACCAGTAAGAAAGCCATCCTGGCCTCGTATATAACCAGACCTCACCTGCGGTTCGGTCCGGTTAACTCATACTTGGCCAGGAAGGCTTACTTACTGGATTCTGCAGTAATGTACTATTACAATATTGGACGTTTCTTGTCAAATTATAAGGGGTATCATTTAAGCTATTACCAATTTAATTAGTTTTGTGTTTCTTAAATAATAGGGTTTGTCCTCCAAATAGTAGATCTGTCACCAAAATGTAGTCACCAAACAATGCAAAATCAGTTCCACAATAAATCACCTAAAATCCTGAGATATAAGGTCTAGTACCAAATAAATGTTTTTGTATGTATTAGTAGATCTGTCACCAAAATGTAGTCACCAAACAATGCAAAATCAGTTCCACAATAAATCACCTAAAATCCTGAGATATAAGGTCTAGTACCAAATAAATGTTTTTGTATGTATTATAATAGGTGTGTCCTAATAAGTATTTAAGCAAACTAATTTAAAGAGATCACCAATAAATCATATAATGTTACTAGAAAATTGCATTAAGTTCAAATAAAAAATTAGGGTTGTCATCATCGTTTCAACCAAAAGATTCTGCTACTTAACTAGACTCCCAAGGTTTTAAATTTCCACTGGTAGTATAAATTATATTGTTTATTGCGGAGGCCCGGCACTGCGGGGACAGAAGATATTAGTGTTATTTAATATGCGAGCGAAGCGAGCGCGCCTCATGGAGTACATGCGTTGCATGTCCGCCAAGTGTATGAATCACCCCAATGTCTAGTAATAATAATAATAATGACGTCACTTATACATGCAACGCATGTACTCCATGACGCGCGCTCGCTGCGCTCGCATATTAAATAACACTAATATCTTCTGTCCCCGAAGTGCCGGGCCTCCGCCGGCCTCCTTCGTCGGCCTACGGCCCGGTGCCCGTGCCGCCCATAAAGGATACTGTCGCGAGACGGTCGTATTACTCAATACTAATAATAATAATTGCCATAATCAAAAATAAACATTTAAGAAATTAACTAAAACAACAAATTATCCACAACGATAATAAAATGCACCTACAACAATGAACGTGAAATCGCGAATGAAGTAAACTCTCTCTCTCGCACGCCGCCCGCGTCGCGCATCGTGTGATCGAACCTAGTTACCTACAACCCATCGTTGAGGCCGGATTGGTCAATTTTTAAAGCGCGCCAATTTGTCTCCGCCCCTTTGATCATTTTTTCATTAAAATTATAAATTGATGTATTAAATTGGTAACGAATACTATTCATTTAATATCTGAACGAAATAAAATGTTACTACTGTATTGGTGACAAAATATCAAATAAAAAGGAGTCGCAGTCAGGGATCGATAATCGATTTATTTGGTGACAGATCTACCATTCTGAGCACAGAGCTATTATTTAAGTAACAAAACTGTTATTATAAGAACGAAGTTTATATTCATGTAATGCAATATAATTTTGTTGGTTATCGATCTCTTATTTTACACATATATTAACATTAATTTGATAATTCATACCTGGGAACAATTTTTGTTTATCTGAGAACGAAAATATTTCGTGGCGATAGATCTATTTATTAGGTGATACAACTTGATGACAAATATAAATTTTGGTGATAGAAAATATAGTTCCCAATTATAAGCATACTGCAGCTGTCTTTAATTATGTTTAATGTGGAATGTAGACGTGTCAAGTCCGACTCAAGTTCAGTCCACGACTAACGATACCATTGCAAAATAAAATAAAATCGACCACCGTCTTTGCACTTAATTTTCCAATTAAGAGAATCCTGGCAAAAAGTCTATTTAATTAAAATTTGCACACACAATGAAATCTGCTCAAAGCATTCATGCTAAACTCCCAAAATAAATTACACATTTAAATCCTGAGAGAACAATGCACTATTTTGTTCCACTACATTGCAGGGGGTATGAATCTCGTACGATTTAATACATCCACCCTCATTTCTATATCAACTAGGTTGGCCATGAATCAACGTCAAATACAGGACGTGCTCCAACACAACTGTCAAATAAGTTATGCGTAATTTCACGTGAAATATAATTTCGGTATAGATGTAATCTAGGGTTGGGTGTAATTTTGCCAAAGAACTTTACCGTATGTTCAATTTGAAGGTAGTAAGTCTTTGCAATGAAAATTTAATGTGGCTGAGTATTATTTGGAAAGAAAAGAAGGTTTGGCTGGGTTTTGCTGAATAATTTTTGTGACTGAATATTTTTGTCTTGATGAATCACTTACGTTTATTTTTGCATACAACGAATGGTTAAAATACACTTTCATCAAAGGTAGATAAAGTAATAATTTCACTACCCTTGTTAGGCAATATTTGAGGGGAAAACTACAAACGAGTTTCTATAGGAAAATATAATTATAATAAGTATGTCGGATCGGATATACGGCCCTGGTCATTGGTATTGGCATAGTACCAGTGGTGACATCACGCAACCTACTTACAAGTGTACCCACACCACATTGAGCTTCTACAGAGTCGTGATATTTCTCTCAACAAAGATGACATTAAGTCCCGGTTTCCATCAAAGCGGTTACGAGCAGAGCGGAGAGGAGATGTACCAAATTTGGCCAATCATAGGAAAGGCGAAAGACCAGATGTAAATTTTAACTGATGTGATTGGCCGATTTCCGCACATCTTCTCTTGTCTCCGATCTTCTTCTTCTTTGGAGGAAACCGGCCCTTAGTGTCTGATGGCAGCTGAGTTGGGACGTTCCGGTACTATAGCCGATTCATTGTGTCCCATAGTCCCATGTTGAGTTAAATTTTAATTTCAAGTAATTTGTTAGTTTTATAAAAAACTGTGCTTCGCATCCAGTGTGTTCTGCCCACATAATGTGCGAGCCTATATTGGGATAAATCCTGACAATCTACAAATAGTTATTTGAAAAGAAACAAGTTTTAACCATGATTATTTTTATAAAGCACATTAAAACTAACAACTTCTGTCATCAAAACCAAAATAATATTTACAAATAATCATCAAATTCAACAACAAAACGAATTTCATAATAAAACTAATAAATTAATCCGAAGCAAAATAATATAATAGAAGCATTACTTTGCAATCCCTACTCGCCTACAAATTCACTATCCGTAATTATTCCTACAGGGGCATTCATTTGGACAATAGCTTTTGTGGTCATCCTACAAATTTAATACCCCACTGTCCGTAACAGAATTGATTCAGAATACAAGGGTGACAATAATCTAACGTATAGCGACATGGCCAATATAAATTGGCCCGGCCATTCTGAACCGGAATTTCATTCCAATAGATTACAGCTGCAATATGAGGGGCACAGATCAATGTATGCTGGTTTAAATTATGATTGTGACGTGCTATAAACCACAAATTGTTAGTGTTTCATTAATTATTATTTTGATGGAACTTATTAGTCATTATTTGATATTAATTGTTTATTGTTTGGTTTCCATATTCAATGAGCTACGATCCTTTCATAATAATTCAGCGAACTATTTAATGTGGTTCTGTCAATTCTATAATTTATTTTTAGTTGCTGTTTATTTTGTGGAATTCAAATTGTTGATAATCGTGCTGAAAGTCATAAAAAATACTTGGCACCTAGAAAACACGGTGTTTAAGTAAAAATAATTTGTACAAGAACCGACAGAATAAAACTGATTATATTGTTTCGTGCTACATTAGATTGCGTTTATTGCAGGTTTTCTAAAACACCGTGACAACGACAAATGTCAGGATTTCAAGAAGTTATTATTTCTTGGGTTTATCATCATCTCCCTGGCGTTTTCCCACTAAAATACATATATCAAGTAACATTATTCATGTATGATAATTTTATACCGTAAAGAAAAAACTAATAAATTCTCTGAAAGTGCACGTCACTCCGGATTACGTAGTTTTAGGGTCCATTTATGCCTTTATGATCCTAACATGACAAGCTATAAAATTAATCCTTGATAAATTATTAAGCTGTCGTATTTATGCTTTACACCTCACACTTTCGAACAATTTTCTACTTTATTACATGTAAGATAAGGTGTAAAGTAACACCAGCTGTGTCCAGAATACCATTCTCTATGAAGAATACGTATTTTGGGGTCGAATTTACATTAATACATTAATAGATGTACACGTAAGACCCCGTATTGTTGCAAAAACCGAGGGGAATGGCTTATTTTAATTTTAAATCAACCTTAAGTTATGCAAATGATAAAAGGTATTTTGTGGGGAGTTGGATACAACTGGCGTATCGGGAAATCTAATTTGTGTGCATTTAATTCATGTACGAGGTTGTTTTGTAGCGTTTAATGATAAGATTCACTGGCTGATACTAAAATTGGAATAACAACTACCTCAATTAAATTGGTACTTGCACTCTATATTGTTATTTAGCTACCTGAACTGTGATTTTGTGGAGAAAATGAATGAAAAAAGATTATATGTAGCGGAGATGAGAATGCTGTGGTGGATGTGTGGTGTGACGATAATTGATTAGAGTAAGGAATAAATATTTAATTAGAGGATGTTGGAAAGTTGTGCTACAGAAAAGTTGAAAGAGAATCGACTGTCTTGGACTAAGGAAACCTTGGATGGATTTGGTGAGGATATGAAAGAAAATGAAGTAAATGATAGCGTAACGATTGACAGAGGACAATGGATGAAAATAAACGTGTTGCACCGACCCGAAGTACCAAACCTAAAAAACGACATTAATCATAATAATATTTAATTATTTCAGATATCAGAAACCATCCATAAGAGTAATGCGGCTGATCTGATGATTGATCTGAGTGGTTACTATTATTTAGCCATAAGCTGCTCCAGGAGATAGCGCATAGCCAAAGTGACATAAAGAAAAAGTAAAACTAAAACGTTTTACAAACAATTTTCCGGATGACGCTTCTTCACGTATAGCCAAACTTTCTATCGACGCAGTTGGCTACGTGTTATGTTACGGAAGAGAGAAAGACAAAAGGTTAGATCTTTACAAATAGTGAAAACAGGCGCTCTTAACGAGACGCATTCGAATGCTTATAATTATCAACATTACATCACACCTATCAAAGATGGGTTAAGAAAAGGTGTGCTAAATAGTACACCCACAGTATGTTAGTAATGTTAAAGTTCCATGTAAAAGGGGGTGAGTCTATTGCCGCAAATGCGCACAAATTCAGACTTTGTGGCTGCCACTGATAAATTGATGATGGAAAACCCGATAACACTATAACCGACCTAGGAATCGAACCCAGGTTCTCATCAGCTGATCAAATTATTGTGAAAGACTTGTACTTTACATTGAAGAGAATAATAAATTTAACGTATTGATAACTTCTTCTTTTTGGAAATAGTTTAAAAACAACGAGTACATGAAGCGTGTCTTTGTGTGAGTAAGAACAGTCGTACGTACAGAGATAGACGCATACGTACAGTGAATTTAAACAATTAATGCCGGTCGTGAGTGCGCTTGCACTCGCTGTTCATGAAGCGTGTCTATGTGTGCGTGCTTTCTCCCTTCTAAATGGACTTGATCTTCTGTAGTTACCTGTTTAATGGAAAACGACACAACATGACAACTTTACTCGTTGGGAATTAGTTGAATACATCTCTAATGAATGTGCTTGTTTATCTTGTTTCACGGACGATTGCGGCGTGAGGGTAGTAATTAAATTATGTTGGTACACTGTCATGATTTACTAGGAGTTGAGTCTTGTAAAGATTTTTGATTTTTTGTTAGTTCTTTATTTTTTCACGCTTTGTTTATATTTATGATGAATATAGGTTTACCAGCAGCTTCTGTGTGCAACATAATATTATGTTAAGAATAGGTTTTTACAGTCTTGATCTTGCACAGTCACCAATTATTGAATAACCAGCATTCACATCATTATTATGATGAGTATTAACAGAAGAAAATAGAAAATACTATTAGATGGTGAAAGAGTAAAGACAATTATTTATAATGAAAATAATATTTAGATTGAAAGGTTTTCGAGAAGGAAGAAAGGCCAAAGAAAAGATGGATGAATTGTGTGAGGAATGATGAAAAAGAAAAAAGTAAATGCCGTGGCATCTGACAGGGGCGATTGGAAGATGAAAACATGTTGCATCGACCCCAAGTAGACTGTGACAAGGGCAGGATGATAATGATGGAATTTCAACACAGGAAAGAAACAATCAACAAAATGCGACTAAATATAAATATCCAATGATATATCTTAAAAGAAAATCGTGTTAGTTACTCCATTTATAACTCAAGAACGGCTGGACGGATTTAGCTGAAAATTGGTTGGGAGGTAGCTAAGAACCAGGAGAAGGACATAGGATGCTTTTTTTTTTTAAATATGTTCATAGATATCGCATTAGCACGCACAATTTGTTGTGGACAAACTACAGCAATTGGTGCAGTTTAGTAACTAGCTGTCTCTTTTTATCTTAAACGTTCCGTATTATCTATCCCTGTCGTAGAACTCAACGATATCTGAACGCCATTCAGTATGAACATGGCGTATCTTTCTTTATAATATCATTGTAAATATCCATTACAGCTGCTCCGTATAAAAACCCCGGTATTACAAAATCCAGTAACCTAAAATTTAAATCGACAGACGCCAAAACATTCCAAAATGCGCGAACACGTACCAACAATTAGATAATCGAATTATTGGACAGCAAAGCTTTAATATTGGACCATTTGTGCATCCTGCATACAATACACGCACACAACGACATACACTGGACAACTGTTAGCGGTCACAGACACAAAAGAACAGTAGTTAATGTGTTGCCAGATTAGTTCCGCTCAGTATTGTTATACTGGCTTTGCATAATAGACTATGGGATTTAGGTGTTAATTCAAGTATGGGGTTTGTACGGGCAAAGTTTTTGAGTTATTGATTAAAGAGAAGTAAATGATTTTGAAGTTTCGATGATTTTTTAGGCTTAAATTATAAAATGTTTAAAAGTAAATAAATAATTTAGAAAATTACTGTAGTTAACACCTTTGGTTAGAACGGAAATAAATTATGAGGAGGGACAGTAAAATGCATGTGAGCAAAAGATAAATAAACTTGAATGTTGATGAAAAGAGACGGAGAAGAAGGCTAAAGAAAAGATAGACTATATTGCTCTCAGGGATGAATAAAACAGAAAGGAAGAAGAAAAGATGTTGCACCAATCTTAAATAATACAGGACAGGGGCAGGAAGATGATGACTTGAATTCAGTATGCACATTATTTACAATCTATTTTCAAACAAATAGATCCAGATGTACCATCACCTGCAATAATGCATGGGGAGTTTAGAAAAAATACCGTGTGAAGCAAGAAATGACGCCACCTGGCGTAAATAAGTACTCGATTAGCAACATTGATTATATTGTTGATGCTACACTAACTAGAGGGCGCTCACGCTGTATAAAATGTTTATGTAGTATCTTTTTTCTGTTTAAACATTCAAATAATTTATAATGAATTATTTCTATTATATAAATTTATTCCTAACTACCTACTATGTTTGTTTAAATTGAATATTATTATCATTTTATAACAATCTGATTTTAATTATCTATGTTTTAGTTTTCAAACTTGAGGGTATGTCGAATATGAATTCATAAATAAATTAGTAGGTAGTAGAAATAATTAGATTGAAGATTTATGAGTTGTGACTAAGCTCAATTGATTGTTCGCTAAGTTTGTTTCGATTATCTCATTCGAGTGTGTTTAGCTCAGTTTTATTTTAATTTAGGTGAATTAACTTATTGCATCAAAATGAGTACGCGTTGTAATATAGTTTTCGTTACAAGAGCTCAAATAACTGATTTGCAAAATCAAGGCAAAAACTTATCGACACTCGAAACTTGTCGACTTATCTTATTGTTAACGTAAGTAGTTTTGATTTCAAATTTTTATAAGAAAAAAAAATGTTTTAGTAACGACTATACTTCTTAATAAATAATCATTATTGCGTATTATATATTTCTGTTATATTGTTGCAGAGAAAAACAGTTGTTCTATTGGTACGACGATTTGAAAACGAGGGTTCTTTGCAACACCATCAAAGAACTAGTAGACCACGGCGCATAAACACATTACAGCGTCAAATCGTGTTATGAGAGTATGAAGAAAATGGATTCCTGCCGATGACCGACTATGCTGCTATAAATGACTCAAGTGTTGACAATGCCCGTCGTGCTCTTAAAAGTGAAGAGCTGCATTATAGGAGGCATGTTGTGAAACCCTGGCCCACAGAAAACCTTAAAAGGGCAAGATTACAGTTCGCTTTGGATCATGTTAACTTTGATTTGAGTAATGTTTTTTCATCTTTACAGATGAAAAAACTTTTAAGTCCAGTGAACACGGACGCTTATGTTTGTGGTGCCGAAATAATACGTGATAAACAAGTGGTTATGTAGTGTCCAATATGCTGGTCATATTACAGTGAACGTGTGGGGATAGATAAGTGTTGCCGATCCAGGATTTATATTTCATAATACTTAAAAATAATATTACTTAACTCTAGTACTTATTATTTATATTAATTGGAGACCGGGTTATTATAACCTATTACAAGACTTACGTATTTTTAATAACTAAAAAAAGTCAAACACAACATTTTTTTTTTACATTACGTAAGAACCGTTTCGTATGTTTTTGTGCTATTGTATACCTGTTATCCTACCTATTTAATTCATTTAACTTTTCACTTTTGTGATAAAATAATCCGGTCTCCTGTTTGTCTTTGTTGAGGTTACAAAAGCTTCAATCCTCTTTCCGATTTTGGAAACGAATACTTAAGCTATGGCCTCAATAAGAAGTTTTATATAATATAATAATGTTGAACGATAATAAATGTCTGTTTTTGAATAATAAACTTTAAGAAATAAACCTCTTAAATTTGTGTGATAGTGTCTTTTTGTTTGTCTCCGTTCATCCCTGTTGCTAACTGACTACTAACTCGAATATTATATTTTTGAATGCTATGCGCACTTATTAGCTTAATGAAAACATTCCTTATGGTTTCCTTTGTTTTTTTTATCATTTAACTTCTCACTTAATCCAACCTTATACGACGTGTTTCCTAACTTCTTACTTACCTAACCTATTCCCAAGTCAAAGTCCATTTTTTTCTATATCTCAGCAGAATATATTACATTTAGTTAGGACTAAGTTATAAAAATCTACCTCCTTTTTATTTCACCTACAGGTGACACCGGGTAATCCGGATATTGTCATTGCGGAAAGTAAAAACTTTAAAGGTTTAATTTCTTATTATTATTTAAGTAGGAATTACAAATTAAATTGCTGTGAGGTAGAAACAGAAATAAAACTTATGCCACCTACAACTGACACTGGGGATTGAAGAGTTTAATATCACAGTTGTGCAGAAACCAAACGCCATCTATTAATTGTTTTCGAAAATTTGATTTCTACCTTCACAGAAAAATAGGCCTTAAGGTATCCATGCACTTATGTGGGCGACTGTACCAGTATCAAAATGGGAAATTAATTACAGGGCGTCAAAAATTCTCTCAAATCGTGTCATTAGGGAAGTGCCGAGAAGGCTGACAGCATTGCAATTGCAACGCCGTGGATTGATTCTAATCAATCCGAAACACACGGTTTCAGTTTCAACTACCCAAACCCAGCTCCGTATTTCTAATTACTACCATCACCCTAAAAATGCAACACAAAGCGCTTTCTCAGTAAATATCTAGCACTTTTCATCGTATTGGATGCGTTGTTGTCGCCAGGTCTTATGCAAATCCAGCTTAAATCGCTGCAAGCCGCTGCAAATCGTCATTGTAGGAGTGCACAGTTGTGTTAGCATTCTCGTCTTTGTTTAACCGTGTACGTAATGTTCCGGGGCTTTTAATACAATGGAGAAGATTGAATGTGTGTTTAGATAGATCGCGGGTATGTGGTATTTAAATGATAGATAAATAGTGATTCAGCGATTGTGCGCTGGAAATAGTACGAATGTTGTTTTAAGGGGATTGCTTGAGCGGAATCTCGGGTCTTTGATAATTGCATTTTAAAATGTTCAACATGGTTGAGATGGCACAAAACGGTGGAGTATCTACTATACTTTGTGGAGTAAGGCTACCAATGATAATGGCCTTATGTATTTTATGTTCATCATAATCTGCCTTATCTTTTTCAATTACGGCGTTTCTCCACAGACAATGGCCCACCTTTTATTTTGTGCTGCATGCCCTGAGACCTGCGCACGACCTTAGGCCCGAAACACACAGAAAAGGCGTAAGGCGCTTCAATACGTTTCAGTACAGAATGTATGTAGACGACAAGATGTGAATTTATTATACTCAAGCGGCGTGTCCGCATGCACGTCGTTTCGTCAAATGTTCCGCGTTGCTAGCAGTCCGCCGCGCCTTCACCTTACGCCTTTTCTGTGTGTTTCGGGCCTTATGACTGCATCAGCGAGCGGAGTTCGCATAGCTGAAATTTCGGCTAAATAATAGAATATTTATTGGAAAGCCATCGACACGCTAAGAATATGAATGGATGTCAACAACGGTCAGTATCTCTTTCCCACACTGAAATTACATTAAATCAATACCGATTTAAGAGGTCATGGGAACCATATCATCAATCAAAATCATTAAATAGGTGGCCCATTTATGGCACAAGCCTACCATTAAAACACTCACAAAAAATTAACTATAGTCACCCCTAACCAACCACACTATAAATAACATAAAACCGCGACACTTCTCGCGTTAACCTAACAATGGGACCAAACCCTCAAACGCGTTGTGACAAAATGTGGCACGTGACAGAAGTGTGACGACAGAACTGTGACCAAAGATAGTGAACAATAAATTATTATGTTCAGCTGCCGTGTGCACAATGAGAACTTCTGTCGATGATTGCCGATGATACCCGAAGTAATCCTAGGTAATAATGATGATGTTGGTGTTTGTATGTATTTCGTTAGATATTTAATAGGTAAATCTTTATTTTTACGAAAATCTTGGTAATTTAGAACTAAAATCAAACTATTTGGAACCCGTGGAAAGTCGATTACTTGTTATATTTTTTTGTCATTTTGATATTTCTCAGAATTTATTAGGGCTAAAATAGACAAAGTAAACAGTGTATCTGGTTTAGTATCATTGCGGATTTTTCTCAATATTTGTGATTTTTTATCAAAATCAGATCAGATATAATAATAATATAATATAATATTCCACAACTATCACACAACGCCATAAAATAAAATACCTACTCGAAAAACTATTATTTGCACATGTTGATGCATTGAAGGGCCACTTCAAGTATCTAAAGGATGCTTCGGAGGCTATAAATATTTCTTGTAACAACCTAAACGGCATCCTACAAAGTGCACATATTTTTAAAACTAGGATGGGTGTTTAAATCCAAAATTGAAGTACTCTTAAACTATGGTGCACAGACTTGGTCTTTGACTAACATCCAGAAGTCCAAACTCAAGGTCTCACAACGAGCAATGAACCGCATTGTTTGTAATAGCACTAATGGAGCGCACTGTTACACTGCGCTCCACTGCTCGTTGGCAAACTTAGTATAATAATTATATTGTATTACACCTAGTATGACACTAGAATAGCGGTGGCCCAGTGGTGGCGGCCCCGACTTACGAACAGTTCTTCTTCTTATCGTGTGGGCAGTAAGGTCTCACACCCTAGTGTCAGAGTTTCTAAACCGCCATTTGACGGCCGGGACCACCGGCTTATATATGCCTTCCGAAGCACGGAATCATCCTTTTATCAGACAATCGAGTGATTCAAGCATGCAATGTTCTAGCTAAACTGGGAACAACTTTTACAAAATATACTTCCCGTGAGGATTGCGCCGGGTCACAAGGCAAACGCCAAAACCACTCGACCACGGAAGCAGTTTGGTTATTTTTATTTTAAGCGCCAAGTACAACTAGCACTAATTATTTAAAAGTCCAAACTAAGTAAACATTGTGTATGAATCGACTCAAAAACTGACCGATTAATTTCCGTTCTTTCGACGGCGCTACTGTCTTCCTAGATCCACAGAGCAAAAGCAAGACAAAGAAATCCCTTCAACGACTAACATAGTTTGAACAAGATAAACTTATACCAGTGTCCAAGCCGATAAGCCTGCAGTATCTCCCGGCAATCGACTTGTTCGCAATATAAAGGCGCCGTACCTCTAATCAGACTTCAATCTTGAAACAGTGCCGTAAATCGGTTTCCTTCAGTTTATCCGTGGTTTTGCGGTAACGAGGCAGTTACAGGGTTAATTTTCTAACGTGTTACAGAACTATGGGAGGTACTGAAAGTATAGTGTTCAAAATCAACAACAAAATTAAATTCAGAAAAAAAGTTATAAAAAGGTACTTTTTAGACAAGCAAAAACCAAGCACAGCCACATTGGTCCAGTGGTCGCAAACGCGACTGCTGTGTGGGTCCTGGGTTCAATAAAATTCTCAAGTGGGGTAAAGTGTTATTGACTTTTCCATCAGGATTTAATCTGCAGCAGCTACGAAGTCTGGCGATTTGTGCCCTATACTCTCTAACAAAACTGTCAAAATGTGGGTTTACTAATGGGAACACCGATTACAGACGTCATGTGTTATATTTTATTTTATGTAAAAAAGCAAGCAATAAGATTGTATTTAAAACTGTACATACGTAATTTTCTAGTTAGAGCGTAGTTCTACCACCATAATTAAACTAACCTTAATAAACCATTATAAAATTTCTTCCATTTTGCGAAGTAAATGTAATGATTTTGAAAAGGTAACTATGATTTATTTACCTTTTGAAAGTATCAGAAAATATGCCAACTACAAAAAATTGTTAGACAACAAATGACTACATTTCATTACTTACAGTCTTTCAAAACGAAGTAATATCACAATTAATTTTAATTCCTTTACCAAAACATCTGAAAACAAAAGATAAACGCTATTGTTTTTCTTCGCTCGTAAAATATATCTTTTCATAAATAATGCTCTGGTTGCTATCAATCATGGCGGTACGCTTTCATAGTAAAATGTACATTTATTAAACGCTAACATAGATTGCAGGATCCATAAATTAATTCTTATCACGCACGCATCATTTATACAGTATGTTTTGTTAAAAATGTTGGTAACACGGTATGCATGTACAAAGCAAATAAATAAAACAGCTTTTGTAAAGCTTTTGGAGCTTATTGCTACGAAAAATATAGTAATGGCTTCAAGCGAATCTAATAGTTTAACTAAGCAGGTACTTTACTTTACAGCTTTCGTCACACAACATACTACTTATCATCACGCATGTAATCCTGTAAGGATTAGGTAGAAGTGTACCTTATAATTATTATGTAAACCCACACTTCGCCAGTTATATTTAAATCCCATATAATAGGGGATCCCCCTATTGCCATCCTAGTGCCATCAACTGGTCAGAAATCCAAATTGTAGGCCATCTGCCTATGTTGGACTCGGCTTCAAGCATAATAGGATGTAGCTGAATACCAGTATTTTACATGGAGTGACTGCCTATATGACATATTCTACTCTACAACCCAATTAGTACTGGGGAATACGATAACCTTTGGTAATATTATATATGTAAAACCTCCATGTATTTGCCTATGATGACAATTGACAATGGAGATTTTGACGTTGTCATAGAAAATATATTTTACGTTAGAGTTTAAAGAAATTTATTATTATTGTAAAGAAATAGAATGATCGACATTAAATGTCGTTTCTTTGGTTACAGGTGTGTATAATTAATAATAATAATTAGTTTTAAAGGTAGATAATTATATACATAATGTAACAATAAAAACTTTGGTTACAGAGCAACACATTTTTGTCATTTCTTCATGATTACGAAAATATAGTCTTAAAGAAACGACATTTAATGTCGATCATTCTATTTCTTCACAATAATAATAAATTTCTTTAAACTCTAACGTTAAATATATTTTCTATGACAACGTCAAAATCTCCATTGTCAATTGTCATCATAGGCAAATACATGGAGGTTTTACATATATACTGAAAATGAAATATTGATCATGTTTACATTATTGTTTCGAGTTCCCGATATTTCGGCGCTGTTACAAGCACCATGTTCACGGATAAACTGAAGTCAACAAACAGCAAACATAAAACAAAGACAAACATGGTAAAAATCCCGTTTTTAGGATAAATAATAGTGTTAGTGAGCATGTCAGTTTAGAATTTTATAACCTTTGGTAAGACTGGTAGTCATACTTTCAGGCCACTGACTACCTAAGATTGTCAAAGTTCTACAAATAACAGACGGGACCAATCGTTTACCTAACGTATTTCCCGAGTAATGAAGCAAACTCTGAATGCAATGGGTAACCTATCCATAGACCAACATAGACAAGTGCGACATAAACTGAAGATCGATGCGATGATTTGATGTTTATTTTTAAAGGAGATCCTCCACGAATTCGGCTGTGGTTGCTATTGATAAATTCCTGATGGAAAAATCAAATACCACATTATTGGTAATCGAGACCAGGACCTCTTGCTTAGCAGTAATACTATAATCAACAGGAAAACATCGAAAGGAAATCGGCATAATAATTATTATTCATGTATCGGTAAGCTCAGAATCACACTCATGCTATCCTCGGCTGTTACCTCTCAAGCGCCGCGCGTAATAACGGGCCCCCCTCCCTCACGCACCGCCTGGTTACGTCATCGCATGAGTCATCGGACCTTGCTCACTAAAACGCTTATCGTTCGAGTTCTGTTATCTCTTATCTCAAACGGTAAACAGTTTCGTGTTTCTGAAGAGCTAGACGATGTATTATTATATAAACAACTCTTTTATAGCTTATTTAGAATTATAAATATCGTATAGTTAGGACAGAACTCGCCGCCACACGACCTGTTGCGTATCTTATTTTGTTTTGGTAAAACTACTGAATCAATTTACACGAAACTTTAGAACTAATATAACAAATGTACAAGTAATACGGTGACAGTGTTTTTTTAGGAGACCTACATACATTATTCTAATAAGATTTTAACTCAACTCCCTCACGGACCGCCTAGTTACGTCATCGCATGCGTCATCTGACCTTGCTCACTAAAACGCTTAATGCTCGAGTTTTATTATCTCTTATCTCAAACGGTAAACAGTTTCTTGTTTCTGAAGAGCTAGACGATGTATTTATTATATAAACAACTCTTATTTTAAAAGACGTATATTGTCATCCCACAGACGACCGGATTTAGGACAGAACTCGCCGCCACTCGACTTGTTGCGTATCTTATTTTGTTTTGGTAAAACTACTGAATCAATTTACACGAAACTTTAGAACTAATATAACAAATGTACAAGTAATCTAATGATAGTGTTTTTTTAGGAGACCTACATACATTATTCTAATAAGATTCCAACTCAAAATTCTTATAAGATTCTTATTGGCGAACTGTCATTTTAGAATTGCGAAATAACCTTGAAATATAAATAAATACGAAATTATTTGCTTCGAATACACGATATAATGAATTATCACTATATTTTATGTTGATAATAATGACTGAATTTCCAAGACCATATTTCAATGAAAAGGAGTCAAATTCATATTTTCAATTCGCTCATTCAATGACGACGACGAAATCTTTGTTATGATATTTTGTTGGCTCGAAAACTAATTTTGGGATATGAATTGCCTAGCAAATTATTATCTACAAAGTTGCAATAGGGACTTCTAACCTAATAAACATTTACTTACCAACGTTTCACAAACAAAATCAAACACAAAACACAAAAACACTACGACACCCACACTTTACCACACCGTTTTTTGCATCAACTGTCAAACGTCACTATGGCACCTCTCAATATTTTTTTAAAAGTGTTCCAGGTTTATGTTTAGTAATTTATTGGTGCCATACGCAGCTCTAGCTAGTTACCCTTTGGCACAAATTTTGCCAGACAATTTAGAGCCATATTTTAGGTAAAAATAAGGTTTGAATTTGATGCGCCCGACTGGAACGACGTCGTTCCAGCGGGTCTCAACGGAATTTTCTTAGTGGAACGACGTCGTTCCAGTCGGGCCTGAACGGTTTTAATCATAATGCAATTATTACAAATTTAATTACGATCATACGTCATTGGTTACATTGAGCACTATTATCATTGAAACGGTACAGCTTTAATTTTATGGATGATCATCAAATCGCCAGTATACGTGTGTAATGTATTGTTTATTGATCAATAAACGTGTAAAGAGCATCAATTTTAATAATGACACCAATTCCTAATAGACTTATAACCTACTCTACCTCGCCCTCATCATCATCAGCCTATTAATGTTCCCACTGCTGGGAGTTTCTGAAGTCGGTGGCAAAAAAATTAAATCAAACAAACAAAAGTCACCGACTTCAGAAACAGATTTATTTTTGACTTTTTTGTGTTTTTTTTTTTTGAAGTCGGTTTTATTTTTTGTTAAAAAGTTTTATTTTTTATTTTAGTATTTGTTGTTTTAGCTGCAACAGATATACATAACTTTTGAAAATTTCAACTTTCGCACTTTCGCGGTTCTTGAGATAAAGCCTGCTGACAGACAGACGGACGGACAGACAGACAGCGAAGTCTTAGTGATAGGGTCCCGTTTTTACCCTTCGGGTACGGACCCTAAACAAGGTATGTTTTCTTTCTACAATATAGAACTTATAAGTACAACATAGGCCACGTAATCGCACGCCACTCAGCTACGAGTACCAGCCACCCTGCGAAGATCATCGCTCTACCGAGCCTGGGGGCGCGCCACCGCGACGCTAACACAATATCGGTTTTATCTTTAGCCTAACCTTTTACTAACACTGTTACAGTCGCCGACAAACCGAATTAACAGAATACTAGTATTTACTAAACCTTACCTTACCATTATTTGTACAAATAAATATCTCAGAGTCTAACGAGTTCTGTTAGGCGCAGAAAAAAACTTTTTTACAAAAAATAAAACCGACTTCGACAAAAATAAAACACAAAAAAGTGAAAAATAAAAATCAGCTTCAGAAGTCGGTGGCAAAAACATGAAATTAAACAAACAAAAGTCACCGACTTCAGAAGCTGATTTTTATTTTTCACTTTTTTGTGTTTTATTTTTGTCGAAGTCGGTTTTATTTTTTGTAAAAAAGTTTTTATTTTTCACTTTTTAGTGGTTCACATGTGCTTACCCCTTCACAACGTACCGGCGTGATGTTATGTTATGAACTGGTGTAAACAATAGACAGACATGAGATTTCAGCAATCCCAGTCCATTTGCTATCATTTATTGAGGAGTTCCGTTGTCTATCTCCGAAGTACTTCATCAGAATATGTTCACCAACCTTTGTAGTGAGTACAGGCGTGATATTATGTTGTGTGATGGCGTAAACAATACTTAGATATGCTATAGCAACAATCGCGGTTAATCTGCTGTTATTTATTGAAGAGTTCCCCCGATTTCTACAAGATCCCATCATCAGATATGGAAATGGTGACAATGGGACCACACGGGAAGCACCAGCTTTCAAATGAAAAAAGAATCATGAAAATCAGTTCACCCAGTCGCAAGTTATGAGCGAAAAAACATAAAAAAAAAATAATAAAAAAAAATACAGTCGAATTGATAACCTCCTCCTTTTTTTGAAGTCGGTTAAAAAAAGAGGAATAACTAAACTGGTATCTAATAAATTTTTTCGACTGAGCTATTTTGACAAGGTAGCCCGCGAAATTCGTTTTTTTTACGTTTTAAAATAGGACTCGCGACTGTAACAAATGTGAGTAATATTGATTAAAATCACCAATACAACCCTCTCAGTTCATATTACTTCTTTCAATGGAATTCAATCAACTCAAGAGGATTGTATTCATGATTTTAATGATTATATCTCTATAAATACATAGTTTTATCAACATAAAACCTCAGCCTGCAAATTGCAAAACACGTAAGAAAATTTGTATTTCGTGGGTTACCTTGTCGGATTCACAGTTTACTTTTATTTTGCCCAATTTTGCAGACATCACAACATTTTATACACAAAATCTCTCCATATACAAACTGCTTGTAAATTCATAAAGGTAACATAAATCCACGATAATTTAATTCAACGAAACTGTATTCAGAAGGTTGGCACAAATTGTCATTACGGTAAACTTCATTACTTTAAACGTAATTATGTAACTTCCGTAGCACTAGCTCTTCAAAATTGAGAGCTTCTGACTTTGTAGCGACTGTTCTTTATACGTTTTCAACTACTAAAGCTTTACTTCAGCACTCTCTTTGTTCCTGTCTGCGATTATCTTTTATATAATGAAATTTGTGCAATTGTCACTGCTTTAGCCTTCACATTATTGTCTTTAGGGACCATAATTGTAAAGAAAATCTGGTTAGTGGCGAAGCTACTTTGGTTTGGAAGGGGCCCGCAAGGGCCGACACCCGTCGGGGCTGTGGATTATTGAAAGGATAACGCGGCTCCGACACAAGGGCGAAGAAGGAACATGGGTTTGGTTTTTAGTCAGTAGAAGTCTGACACTCCCCTTCGATCTGCCCAAGAGCGGTGGGGGTTATTCGATGATTTTCCACACACCCAAAAAAAAAAAGGTACTTTGGTTGACTTATGTTATTTGTCCTGTAATTTTTAGCCACCACAAAAAGAGAGGGGTGTTGTAAGTTTGATTTGAGTATCTGTGTCAGTCTGTGGCATCATAACAAATGAACCGATTTTGATTAGTTTTTTAGATAAATGCCTTTTATGTTATATGAAATGTTGCTTGTCTTTTAAATACGGCTGTATCTTTCATACGAGGGTGTTACACAGATCTTCATGTTTGTTTCCACTGAATGTACATCCAGGGGTACATAAATCCCTTTGCACTAACTGCACCAACCAAAGTTAAAAGGTCACCAGAAAATGCCGTTCAATGTAGCTTGAAATTACTGCATAATTACCAACATTAAGCTGTATAATAATACACCCACATTTCCTGAGTTATGTATAAAATCCTATGTACTTATTTTTTATTAACACTTCAAGTACAAAGTACAGAGGCGGACTTAATGCTAAAGGCAATTATAATAGAAGTAATAGAGGGAATAATAGGGGAAATTATAGGAGTAGTAAGAATGTAATAGGATGCGACCCTACTGCCTTCCACTGAACACAAATACAAACTTCTGGGCTGCTACTGACAAATTCCTGCTACGAGGTACCGCATCCTACTAATATTATAAACGCGAAAGTTGTAAGTTTGTATGGATGTTTGTTACTCTTTCACGCAAAAACTACTAAACGGATTTAGATAAAATTTGGTACACAGATAGTTTATAACCTGGATTAATACAAAGGATAGTTTTTATCCCGATTTTATCTTCCCGTGGGATAATTTTCGAGTTGTAGCGGGCGAAGACGCTGGCAACAGCTAGTAATAAATATGTCCAACTACTTGCAGTGAGATCAAAGACGCGATTATAAATGAATAGCTACATAGTTGGGAAAAGACAGATGATGATTCTATCTTCACAAAAAACAGTCCAACATAACTTCTTTCCTTCCTAAACACAAAATACACCAACCACATCCAGGCACCCTAATTCCGCAGTTCCCATATCACATACCCCTAGGTATTGTCGGTTCATAAATTATGAATCTCGCGACCCGATACAATCTCCAGCGATGGGAGTATTATGCGTGATCGTATCGGACAGACCCCTCTTGCATGTATGTTTTTCAAATTTTCGCTTCACACCACACGTTGTGTTGGGGCTTGATTTGATTTCTTTTTCGTTGGGCTTTTTAATTATTTTTCAGGTTGATTTGGATTACACGTGGATTTTATTAGAAATTTTATCTGCTCTTCTTCATAGTTATTTATTAATTTTGCCAACTTTATTGCGGTCACTTGCCTGCCTGATTATTATGTCGAATAGTCTCAGCCACCTGCAGCCGAATACACAAATCTATTTCTGGCCAATATCTCTCTAAACTATCGTTGGTCTGGCAAAGTGTTATCTGGCTTTTTCCACCAGAAATTTCTCAGAAACAGCCACGCATTCTGAATTCATATTTATTTTATTACGTTAGACTGACAAACCATCTTCAAAATTATTCAGCCCTTAGATAATTCGTTTCTCAACGTAGCTTAAACGATGCAATGTCATGTGCCCTACTCACAAGCAACAATCCATAGGTACTATGGGTTCCGCACAACCATTAGAGATCCGTTTGTCGCGTGATTCAAATCGGCCTCATTAGCGTTATTGAGTAATGGAGTCGTAAAACAAATGGCCTGGAGCATTTACTTGATGGGGGTTCGTTGCAGAGGTAATGCTTTGGTTTGCAGTCTTATATTTTCTGAAAATTGTGGTTGGTACCTATGTTTTTTCATTGCATTTAGTGGTCATCATCTACCTAGCCTTTTCCCAACTATGTTGGGATCGGCTTCCAGTCTAACCGGTGCAGCTGAGTACCAGTATTTAGTGACATTTAGTGGTGTTATACATTTGTCATCATCATCATTTCAGCCAAAAGGCGTCCACTGCTGGACATAGGCCTCCCCCAGGCGTCGCCACATTGACAGGTCCCGTGCGTCTCTCATCCAGCGGGTTCCCGCAACCTTGACCAGGTCATCGGTCCACCTAGTGGGAGGCCTTCCAACGCAACGTCTTCCGGTTCGCGGTCGCCATTCCAGAACTTTTCGGCCCCATCGGCCATCCGTTCTGCGAGCAATGTGCCCTGCCCATTGCCACTTAAGTCTGGCGATTCTTCGGGCTACGTCGGTAACCTTGGTTCTCATGCGGATGTCCTCATTTCTGATTCGATCACGCAAGGAAACTCCGAGCATAGCCCTCTCCTTGGCCCTTTTGGGTGACTTTGAGCTTTCTGATGTTATACATGTAATTTCTGTGATTTTCAGTGCAGGTATTAGCAGTCCATATCCACCTAGCAATCCATATACCTTCCTTTCTCCTTTTTTGCGGATGGGAAATCATTAAATGACCCCTCCCGATCTAGGCGGAGCGGAAGGGAGAGTCAAACTTGTACTGACTAAACCTCACCCATATTCTTTATCTCAATAGTTCTTTTTTTATCCACTGTAGTTCCATAGATTTTCAGTTTTCTTCTTTCTTTATACTGTGGTTATTGCTTAACCCGGTGTTACAGTTTTTATTCCGCCCATAGGCTTCTGACTTGGCTTTACATGTAGTCGAAAAATATCTCTCAGAAATACTGGTTCCTCACGATGTTTTTCCTTCACTGAAGCAAGTGTTAATTATATATTACAATACACGTACATGAATCAGAAAAATCAGAAGTATACTCTATCGATTAATAATAATAATAAAGCCATTTATTCCCCAAAGTACAAAATATTACAGTTTTAAAACATTATTTTCTTCAATACATTTCATGCAGTATATAATCTCATGCAACAATAAAATTAAAAGAACTAAATTTAACAAAAGAATAACATAATATTAGAGTTGCTTAAAAGTAATAAAATTTAATTAATAACAATTCAATAAATTTATAAATATAATTATGTATGTAGGTATGTCAAATAAAAGTTAAAAATAATTTAATTAAAATAATAATAAAATGTGATTATCAGCAATTCAATAAATTATGATTATAGGTACATATGTCAATTATCAGTTAAATTCAATAATTTAATTCGATTTCTCTATCGATTACTAAAGATAAAATAAAAAATAAATTGTTTTTTTCAATTGTGTCTTTTTTTATTATGAATAGTGTTTGAAAAAAGTGAAAAACTAGACAAAAAATATATTTTGAAAATCGTTTAACAATTGACGGAGAGCACTTTATTTTTTAGTTTTGTCTTTACTAATCGATAGTTTTCATGCACCACATCAACCCTGCTCGGGATTAAACGATCAAAATGTAACGCTGTACGAGTATATCGATTCAGTAGCCGTAGTGGCATAGTGGCAGAGTCAGGACGGCTCTCAAGGACGACAAAGTAATTAGCAATCAATTAATTTAAGAAGAAAACAAAGAAGAGATATGAAAGACAGGAATTTGAAAATGCAAGGGGAAACAAGAAACAGTTATGGGATGTCATTAAAAAGAATAGCGAATCTGGGAAGAGGGTAGATTACTCGACATCACTATTGTCATCTAACAGTCCCGAGGCGGACATAAACGAAATCAACAGCTTCTTTGTGAACGTTGGGGCAAAGTTAGCTAGTAAAATCTCCACTTCAAAGTCCTCAACTCCCTGCGTCACCCATGATCACACATCAGTTACTCCGTCCAACTCGCTTGTCCTACTCCCTACCGATGAACAAGAAATATGCGACCTCATTAAGGGCCTGAGGGATAATTGTGCAGTGGGTATCGATCAGATTAGCAGTAAAATCATCAAGAGGTACGCAAAATATCTTTCTCTTCCCATAAGTCATATCTGCAATTTGTCCATTTCAACGGGAGTTTTTCCCCAGGCTTTTAAAATAGCTGTTATTAAGCCCATCCATAAGGCTGGAAAAAAAGACTGTGTCAATAACTACCGGCCCATCTCCATCTTACCTGCTCTGTCCAAGATACTGGAACGCCTTATCAATCAACGACTAGCAAAGTTCTTGGAAGTTAATAATCTCCTTTCGACTTCGCAGTTTGGCTTTAGAGTTGGCAAAAGTACCAATGATGCAGTTCACGAATTAATTGACTCTATTGTTGGCAGCTTGGATGACGGAAGGAGATGCCTAACGGTGTTCCTCGATCTCGCAAAAGCCTTCGACACAGTCTCTATTCCACACCTTATTAAAAAGCTTGAGCGGATCGGTATCAGAGGAATCCCTCTGAAACTGATGGAAGACTATCTTACCGGTAGGAAACAACGAGTAAGGATAAATGACAGGCTCAGTGATGAGCTCGCAATCAGTTTTGGGGTACCACAGGGTAGTATATTGGGCCCAACACTTTTCCTTGTGTACATTAATGACCTTTGCCAACTTTCTCTTCTAAAAGGAAAGATCATTACCTTTGCTGATGATACTGCACTGTTCTTCAGTGGTGATGGGTGGGAGGAGGTGTTCAATGCTGCACAACTGGGACTTAATATTGTTGGTAACTGGCTGCAAGATAATGTTTTGACGCTTAACGTCTCTAAAACAAAGTACATAGCATTTTCCCATAGATCTAACTTGCTCCCACCCTCGTCTCTGGGGATTACTGCTCATACCTGTGGCATTGAAAGTTCTCATTGCTCTTGTCCTTCCCTTCAAATGACCGAGAATATGAAATACCTTGGAGTCACTATCGACCAGCATCTGTCCTTTAAACCACACATAGAGACCCTGGTGACCAGGTTACGAAAAGTAATCTACATTTTCAAAACCCTAAGACACTCGGCGGACCGAAAGACCATAAAGATGGTCTACTTTGCACTATGCCAATCACTGATTGATTACTGCATCACATCTTGGGGAGGTGCCGCCAAAACGCACCTCATCGAAGTAGAAAGGGCACAGCGTGCTATACTCAAGGTCGGAGCTGATCTCCCCTTTCGTTATCCTACTACGGACCTGTACAAAAAATGGGACACTCTCACTGTTAGACAAACGTTTATACTACTTACGTTACTTAAAAAACATTCTCAGATGCAGTTTGACTCTAACCTACAGGAGGACAACCGACGGAAAGGTAGAGTATGTCCCACGGCTCAATTCAAATCCACACTTCCTAAAAGATTCTACTGCTTTCTTGGGCATTATCTCTACAATAAAATTAATAAATTCTTAAATCTATATCCTAAAACTAGATCAATCTGTATCAAAGAAATAAAAAAATACTTAAAAACCCTTGACTATCAAAAAACTGAGAATCTCTTAACCGTTCTAAAATAAACATAATTTTGACAACCCACACATATTAGCTGTTCATCTACTACTCCCTTCACAATTTATTACAATTTATTGATTACATTTAAAAACAACTCTCGCTGCACCCACTCCGCAATATTCACCCTTATTCACACATTAGTCACATACATCTCATACAAGTCAGACACTTTACACAAGACAAATACTCACTCACTCACTCACCGTCCCACCACATGATACAATATATTCTGCAAGATTAAAGATAGGTATTTCTCTTATTGTTATTACTTCTTTTTATGTTTCCTTTTACGCATGTTTTTTTTTTTAACTTTTACTGTGTTTTTAAATTTTTGTTATGCATATTGTTTAAATCACACCTACTCTTACACAGTATCTCTGTACAAGCTAATTCTAGCCAAAAGGGCCCTGGTGACCTGTAACACAGGTTTTTTTTCCAAAAACCTACATCAGGCACCAGTCTCTTACAAAGTTGGAATACAGCTTACCCATCTTTCTTGTACACATTAATATTAAGATCAACTTTGTGAAGAGAAAATAAATAAATGAAATAAAATAAATAAAATTTATGTCAAAGGTGATCAACATCGAACCTTGTGCACTCTGTGCATACTAATTTTGTTGTTGAACATGCAAATCAATGTTAATGACTAGTTAGAAAAAGTGCACTATTTTTAACCGACTTCAAAAAAGGAGGAGGTTATTTCAAACTCAAATATTTTATTTCAATTAAGCCATTACAGGCACTTTTGAATTTCAGAAGGACGGAAGAAGAACGAAACTACGAGTGCAATACGTCATTCCGAAAGTCATCACGCCGAACCACACGCCACCGAATGCCCGCAACAACGAACACTGCGAGCACAAAAGCACGCAGCGACGCAAACCGCAACAACGAATGCTCGAGACCCCGAATCACGGAACAACGAATGCACGCCACAACGTGCAACCGCCGCCCCGCGACCCGGAGCCCCGCACACCCGCCGCCACGGCACACACCGCCGCGCGCCCCCGCACCCATGGCACTCGCCGCCGGTAACATCCGGCGCCGCGCAGCCCGACGCAGCAACTCCCAAAACGACGTATTGCACTCCTACGCTACAGTCACAATCACAAGGAATAATAACTTGTGAAAGTACTGCAGTTGCCAGTTCCCTAACGTAGATCTCATGAAGAAGAACGGGCAAGAAACTCCATGGACACTCTTTTAAATCAGAATTTGTTACAAAATCTTGGTACATTATATCATTCATGTTGAGATGGTATATTATGTGAGAACTATGTAGCAAGACGTGCAAGTTAAGATCGTCCAGAGTGAAAAGATATAAAAAACAATCAATATTCAATATTATCATCCTCCTACCCTTTTCCCATTCTATTGCAACACGCAACACGTTTTCTATTTCCATTCTACCCTGTTACACGTCACGGTTATATTTTCTTTCATATCATTCCTCATACAATCCATTCATCATTTTATGGCCTTCCCCTCCCTCTCCCTCCATCATCATTTATTAAAAGTGCACTATTAATAATAAGACCTATCAGAAAGATCATATGAACAGATATACTCTATCTGTTCATACAATTAATAGATCTCTTAAGGGGTCTCTTAGTGCATGTTTACGTATACGCGTCGCGAGACGCGTGCTGTGTTTTTAATTCAAACACACGGCGATGTATGAAAAAGTTAACGATTTCAAACGTCGATTTTACGAGAAGCGATTTTTGCTCGTTACTTTAAAGTGCAGCGTTTGTTGCGGTGGACCCGTCTCTCAGTAAATTAATAAAAAAGCACGAGACGAGCCTTTTGCATCCGGCGCGCGACGGCCCGCGTCTCCGTAAACGAGCCCTTAAGGGGTCGGCGCTGCGGGTCCCGTCGGGGCTTCGGGTTTTTCGCAAGAGACACCGCGGCCTAAAGGGCTAAGAAGGAACATGGGTGTTTTTTGGTCCGTAGAAGTCTGACACTCCCTTTCAGTCTGCCCAAGGACGGAGGGGGTTATTTGATGATTTCCTATCCCCCAAAAAATATAAACTGTAGTACTCATCTTTATGATCAACTTGGTTCCATGTAAAATACTGGTATTCAGCTGCATCCGGTGAGACTGGAAGCCGACCCCAACATAGTTGGGAAAAAGTTAGACAGATGCTGAACAAAATAGGGTAGTTGAAAAAAAAAAAAAAAAAAACTAATTAGTCCGTCACATAGATTACCAATTTTTTTTTTTTTTTTTTTAATTGGCTTGCTCTTGACTTCAATCTTGCCCTAAGGGCAGAGATGATCCCCACCGGAGTGTTCCCACGTTGCCGTCGTGGTGGGGCTTGCGTGTCTCAATGACCCTTGGGGCTCTGCCGGTAGATATACTCATGCCGGAAAGGTCCAAGGCGAGAGACCAGACAAAGAGGGACACGCGGGGGGCGCACCGCCCGGAGACGTGAACAGTGTTCGGGTCCTCGGGCGGTGGGCCTGTCGCAGGAGGAAACCTACTTGCTGTTCTCTGGTTCGCGTCTGCTCATCAGACGTGACTGTGAGAGCAGTGAGTAGGCGGAGGGAGAGATGAAGTAGGAGGAGATAGGGACCGCACCCTCTAAAAGGAAAAAACAACATGGAAATACAGACAGTCGAAAAAGTATTACCCCAGGGAGGTACCAGCTGCTCCGCAGTTGGAGAATCCTCCACGTCTCCTTTGGAGGCGTCAAGCCCCTCGTATTCTGGGGGGGGCAACGAATGTCTTGTACTCTGTACAGAACCGTTTGCCAGTGGCAACAAGAGCCGAGGAGGTGCCCGGTCAAGGTCAAGAAGTCCTGTGGCCGGTACAAGTAAAGGACCTGACAAGGTGTCAAGAGAGCGCGGCGCAAAGGCTCCTGCCAAACTCTGGCAGATGAGCTCGCCTGAGCTGCGGAGAGATGCTGGGTCGGACTCTGACTCCGTGTCTGGCAGCTCGTCGAGCTCGGCGAGCACTGGGCGTGAAGGCTCGGGGGGCCAAGGCTCTGGGCGCGAGGGCTCGGAGGCTGCTGCGGGGAACGTGGAGTATTTCCGCAAGCGGCCCAGACCGGACGCAGGTAGGGAGTCATCGTCCGGCGAAAAGCTGGGCTCGGCCCGAAAAATCCCAAAGAGCAGGCGGGGTAAGGGCGGAAGTAAGGGAGGGATGGCCGTTTCCCAGGTGGTTGACAGGCGAGCCGTGGAACACGCCGAGGACGGGCTCCAAACCGATCAAACTGATCGGAGAGTGGTCTCGGTGTCTTCTGACGGTGAACCGGAGCTAGTGGCCGGTGGCGTCTCCATCAAGGAGCGCATGGCCGAGTTTGCGGTGGTGGTGGAGGCCGCGATCCGCGACGTAGCCCTGAAGAGGCTACACTCGTCAAAAACCAGGGCCATGAACGCGGCCGCGGCCTCCATCTTGGCGGCAGCGGAGACGATCCGCTGTGGCCCTCTGCCTCCGACGGACGAGCGGCAGCGGCAGACCGAGCTCACCCGCTTGGCGGCTGCCGTTGCTGATCTCCAAACGGAGAATAAGAAGCTCCGAGCGGAGTTGGCCGAGCTTCGAGTAGCCGGCCCAAAGGAGGTGCCTCAGAAGGGGTGCGAGCGAGGGCAATGCCAGCCCCCAGCTGCTGAGGACCGGGACCTGTACCTGGTTCGGCTGGCTGAGCTCGAAAGAAGGCACTCCCTCTTGGAGGGCATTGTTCTGCGCCCCCCCCTAGGGGCAAAGACATATGCGGTCGCGGCAGCCGGTGACCCTAGGGCAGGGCCATCCAGCCAGCCTGAAGGCGGGGCTCAGCCAGGTGGGAGGCCGGCCACAGCGCCACCGCCTAAGACGAGTGCCCCTCATAAGGGCAAGGCGGGAACCCCCCTTCCGAAGGGTAAGGTGCCTGCGGAGGCAAAGGGTAAGGCCGCCCAGGAGAGGGGCAAGCCGCCTGCCCCTCCGAAGGGCAAGGAGCCTGCCCCTCCGAAGGGCGGGGAGCCTGCCCCTCCAAAGAGCGAGTCCCCTGCCCAGAAAAAGGGCAAGGCGCCTGCCCAGAAAAAGGGCAAGGCACCCACACCTCCTCCGCCCCCTGAGTCTCCCGAGGGCGAGTCAGGTTGGGAGGTGGCCGGTGAGAGACAGAGGGAGCGAAAGGCGGCCCAAAAGGCCAGGCGGGCTGAGCGAAAGCGCCGGCAGAAGAAGCGGAGCGCCGCGGCGAGGCTTCGTGCCCCGAAGACCGCGGTTGTAGTCATTACGCTACAGCCGGACGCGGTAAAGAGGGGCGCGACGTATAGCGAGACGCTCCGCCAAGCCAAGTTGACGTTGGAGCTCGAAGAGTTCGGGATCGCCGGGGGCCTCCGAATCCGACCCACCGCTACAGGTGCTCGGAAGATAGAGGTTCCCGGGGAATCGAGCGCCTCGACCGCAGACGCTCTAGCTGAAAAGCTCAGAGCGTCCCTAAACGCGGACGAGGTTCGAGTGTCCAGGCCAGTGAAGTGCGCAAGCCTGCGCATCCTGGGTCTGGACGACTCGGTCTCCGAGGAGGAGGTGGTAGCCGCCGTCACTGCGGCCGGGGGGTGCTCTGTCGAGCAGATCAAGGCGGGCACCCTACGCCCGGATCGCGAGGGCATGCAGACCGTAACGGTTAGCTGCCCTGTGACGGCGGCGACGAAAATTGCGGAGGGCCGCACCCTCAAGGTGGGCTGGTCCAGGGCGCAGGTGAAGCTTCTGGAGCCCAAACCTTTGAGGTGCTTCCGGTGCCATGTGGGGCACCACGTAGGCTGCCGATGCACCTCGGAGGTGGACCGCAGCGACTTATGTTTCCGCTGCGGTCAACCCGGTCACAAGGCCGCGGCTTGCCTGGCCACGCCTCACTGCAGTGCATGTGCGGCGGCTGGGAAGCCGGCTGAGCACCGGGCAGGGAGCAAGGCCTGCGCTCCACCCGCCAAGGCCAAGGGGAAGGGAAGGCCCTCTGCCACCAACTCCACCGTCGTCAACGACGCAGCCGCTGAGGCCGCTGCGGAAACCGCCACCACCGCAACTCCCACTGCGGTGGTGCCACAGGAGGTCCCGGAGGGGGCTGAAATGGAGTGTCATTAATGGCCCCACTAAGCCTCCTCCAGGCGAATATCAACCACTGCGCCTGCGCTCAGGACCTGTTGCTCCAGAGCATGGCGCAGTGGTCGATCAACATCGCCGTGGTCTCCGAGCCGTATTTTGTCCCGCCCAGGCCAGACTGGGTGGAGGACCTAAGCGGCACGGTGGCCATCATTGCGTCGGCCGCCGCCGGCACCCCGGCCCTTGAGATGGTCAGGAAGGGTCAGGGGTGCGTAGCAGCACGGTTCGGGGAGATTGTAGTAGTGGGAGTCTACTTCTCTCCGAGCCGAACTCTCGCCGAGTTCCAAAACTCCCTCAGGGAGTTAAGTGTCGTCGTCGGAGGCTATTCCCTCCCCGTACTTGTGCTCGGGGACTTCAACGCCAAGAGCTTGGCCTGGGGTTCCCGTTACACGGATGTGCGGGGTGGGATGGTCGAGTGCTGGGCTCTGGAAACAGGCCTGGACATCCTGAACCGGGGTTCTGTGGCCACGTGTGTGCGGATGCGGGGCGAGTCGGTGGTGGACATTTCGTTCGCCAGCCCCACTCTGTCGCAGCGTGTCGCTGACTGGCGCGTCATAGAGGGGGTGGAGACCTATTCCGACCACCGGTATATCCGGTTTGAGGTCTCTGCCCAGTCCTCGAGCGCGCCGGTCCCACGGACCCCAAGTGGTCCGCGTTGGGTGCTGAAGAAGCTGGACCGGGAGCTCCTCCTGGAAGCCGCGATCGTGCAGGCCTGGGTGTCATCACCGGTCAGGCCCGCCGACGTTAACACTGAGGCAGGTTGGTTCCAGGAGGCCATGACCGAGGTATGTGACACGGCAATGCCTCGATTCCGGCCAGGAAGCGCCCGGCGTCACGTGTACTGGTGGTCGCAAGAGCTGTTGCACCTGCGGCAGCAGTGTGTGGCGGCGCGGCGCCGGTACGCCAGGCATCGCAGGCGCCGCATTCGTCCTCCGAATGCGGAAGCCGTGGAGGCGGAGCTTTATGAAGGGTACAGAGCGGCGAAGAAAGCCCTCTCCGAGGCTCGTCTGCGGGCCAAAGATCAGGCCCGCGAGGAGATGCTGGAGGCTCTCAACAGAGATCCGTGGGGGCGCCCTTATAAGATGGTGCGTAATCAACTCCGCACCCGGGGCCCCCCGCTGACGCAGAGTCTCCGGCCCGAGCTCGTGGAGGACGTAGTGAGCGCTCTGTTCCCTTCGCGAGGGGAGCATCGTCCCCCGCCAATGGCTCCGCCACCTGCGGTGCCGGAAGCGGACGGTTCAGGAACCGATGACGACATTCCGGAGGTGACTGGGGTAGACCTGAGAGTGGCGGTACGGAGGCTTAAAGCCAAAAATACCGCCCCGGGGCCTGATGGCTTGCCTGGCAAAGCCTGGGCCCTGGCCTCAGACTCAGAGGCTCTTGGGCCCCGACTGGAGAGGCTCTTTAGCGCGTGCATGGAAAGAGGCCAGTTCCCGCTTCGTTGGAAGACGGGGAAGCTGGTACTCATCCAGAAGCCGGGGCGCCCTGCGGACTTGCCGTCTGCATACCGGCCCATTGTGCTGCTCGACGAGGTGGGCATGCTCTTTGAAAGAGTAATTGCAAACCGCCTCGCCGAGCACCTTGAGGGAATGGGTCCAGATCTTGCGGATCAGCAGTTCGGCTTCCGCAAGAGGCGCTCGACGGTGGACGCCGTCTCTCGGGGAGGTGTGGTCTTGGCGGTGTCTCTCGACATCGCCAACGCCTTCAACACCATGCCCTGGAGCTGCATCAGGGAGGCACTCCGGTATCACCGGGTGCCGGCCTACCTTCGTCGTGTAGTCGGGGACTACTTGTCCGACAGGACGGTAATCTACCCCGGTCAAACCGGAGAATGGAACCGGCGAGAGATGTCGTGCGGTGTTCCACAGGGTTCGGTTCTGGGGCCGCCCCTGTGGAACATCGGTTACGACTGGGTGCTGCGTGCCGACCTCCCTGACGGCGTCAGCGTCGTCTGCTACGCGGACGATACGCTGGTGCTGGCACGGGGGGAATCGCACGAGGCGGCGGCCGCGAATATGACACGCGGGGTTGAAACAGTCGTGGAGAGGATCCGGCAGCTGGGTCTTGAGGTGGCGCTTCACAAGTCCGAGGCCATGTGCTTTTATGGGCGTGGGAATGTGCCACCGTCGGGATCCCAGCTATCGGTGGGAGGGGTTTCCATCGGCGTCGAGTGTACTTTAAAGTACCTCGGACTCGTCCTCGACAGCCGGTGGAACTTCGTGGAGCACTTCCGACGTTTGGCTCCCAGACTGGAGCGGGCCGCGGCTGCCTTTAGGTGGCTCTTGCCCAATCTGGGGGGGCCAAACGCCTCCTGCCGTAGGCTGTATGCGGGGATCGTGCGGTCCATGGCCCTTTACGGGGCCCCGGTGTGGGCGCGTGCCGTGAGGAAGCGGGCCGTCCACTACCTGAACGCGCCCCAAAAGGTCATGGCCGTAAGGCTTGTCCGCGGGTATCGCACGATCTCCCGCGAGGCGGCGAATCTCCTTGCCGGATTGCCGCCGTGGGATCTGGAGGCGATAGTCCTCGCGCGCCTACATGAGTGGCGCGCGGAGGCGCTACACCGGGGGGTCACTCTGCTGCCGCGGCACATTGCTGCGCGGCGGACAGACCTCCGGTGCGATCTCATGGCGGCATGGAGACAGCGACTGTTGCAACCCCGTGCAGGGCACGCCACGATAGTGGCGGTAAGTCCCCTCTTTGAGGAGTGGCTAGAGAGGAGCCACGGCGCCCTCACCTTCCGTCTGACGCAGGTCCTCACCGGACACGGATGTTTCGGGAGGTACCTGCACCGAATCAGGCGGGAGGAAACGCCCGGATGCTTCCACTGCGAGGATCGACCGGAGGACACGGTGGAGCACACTGTGGAGGTGTGCCCTGCTTGGGCGGAGCCCCGCCGTGTTCTCGTAGCGGCGATCGGCGGCGGCGACCTCTCGCGTCCGGCCCTGGTGCAAGCCATGGTCCGGGGCGAGGAGGAATGGGACGCCGTCGCCTCCTTCTGCGAAGCAGTGATGCTAGCGAAGGAGGTGGCGGAACGAGAGAGGGAGCGAACCTCTCAACGTCCCAGCCGCCGCGGAAGGCGCGGAAGGCGCTCCGGGCGTCGGGGGCCACGTGATGGCTTCCGGCCACCGTAGACGCGGGCCTGTGGACGGTGAGTAATGGGCTAGCTCGCCGTCCGGCCGTCGTCATGACGGTAACAGACCGTGTCGGCGGCGCGTTCGTGTTCCATGCGCGCCTCAAAGAGATGTCAGCAAGGAGGGGCCCGCAAGGGCCGACGCCCGTCGGGGCCGCGGATTTTAGTACTAGATGACGTGGCCTCGGCACAAGGGCACAGAAGGAACATGGGTTCGGTTTTTAGTCAGTAGAAGTCTGACACTCCCTTTCGCTCTGCCCAAGAGCGGGGGGGGGTCATTCGATGATTTTCCACCCACCAAAAAAAAAAAAAAAAAAAAAAAGGGCAGAGATGATGTCGACGATGGAACGAGCTTTTCTTTTTGCACGTAAACCAAAAATAAAGACGATACATTGCTTCGAAAATTCGTGTGACGTCACATCGCACTACATTTTTTACCACGTAGTGCCGTCAAAAGCCCCCACTCCTGATCTTTGACGCTGTACGGTTTACGTACATAGCGTCAGGCTGCAAACGCAGCAACCTACTTTTCTCTTTAGTATTTAAAACAATGTTTAATATAATTTTAACGTAGTTGACAAGTTACGTACTTACATCGAACATCGCGGATTAGCATCCAACCTACACTTTGTTGTGATCGGTATTTATACTCTAATAAACTTTTAGAGTTACCAAGTCTGTGTGTGTTTGCGTCAACTCACCTAACTCCAAGAACTGGCTTACTTGCCACTTCTTACTTAAACTACGAGTGTAAGGTGCCGACTACTACGGGATCTTACATTTAATGGTCCTTCGAGCATTTCACTGTTTGGGGTATCTCTGGAAACGACAGCGAATCGGCTTGGCTGGCCTTCCACAAGCGGATCTCACCAGTCAAGTTGAGAAGGCGCGCATATTCGTAGAAGGAGAGCTCTGAGCAAGCAGCGAAGAGGGGATACTATAGAACTTCTTCGTGAATCAAGCGTATAAATAACTACTACAATCTACTACACACTACTACTACAACTACAGCTTCTGGACTACGACGTGAACTGCGTGTAATCCGACGCCTACAAACTAGAAGACACCAAACTACGTGTTCTTCAATACCTACTTTACTACTACATCTTACTATTGCTACTACTTTCGATTAACTAATCGATTACATCAAGATGAGCGACATCACTATACAAAACGAAGTCTTCGAGTCAATCAAACGTCTCTGTTCTAACTACCAGAAGGACAGCGCGACTCGAAAAGGAAAGGAGTACTTGACACAAAGGTTAGTGTCATTGGAAAATCTCTGGCAAGACTTCAACACTAGACACAATGTATTACTTGAACGAGAGGACAAAGGAACAACATATTTTACTGCGAACATTTATGAAAAGACAAAACATATGTACGATACCACCAGGACTGATATACTGCAGCGGATGTTGGCCTGTGAAGGAAAACAGGCTGAAGTTGTAATCCCTCATCCTACGGGAGTAGATACCAAGACTAAAGAACTACTTGACCGACAAGAATGTCACATTAAAGCACTTGAACGAGCTATGTCCAAGATAGAAATAGACTCCATTACTGAAAAATGGGAGTTAGAGGATCACCTAAGCGTCCTAAAAACCAAGTGGGACACTGTAGAGAAATGTCACTGGGAGCTTGAAGCTATTCTGAAAGGGTCAAACGAAGTATACAACGACTTGTTTGGCAACAAAGAACGTCAATACGATGTTATGAAAAGATCTCTCAACTCGAAACTATGGACAAGCGCAAACTACCAAAACTTTGCACCTAGGATTCAACTACCGGAATTCACTGGAAACTACAGTCAGTGGATAACGTTCAAAGATATGTTTTTGGAGACAATTCACAACAATGCAAACGCTTCGAAAGCGCAGAAGATGCAGCACTTAAAATCTAAGCTTAGAGGAGAACCCGAACGATTAGTTCAACATTTGGTCGGCGCTGAAAACTATGAAACATGTTGGGAAATTCTTATTCAGCGATACGACAACAAAAGACTCCAATTTACAAACTTGATGAATACTTTGATGCAGTTACCATCCATCCAGCAGGCTAACGCGGCTGTCTTGAAGAAAATGCATGACGTAATTAACGAATGCATGAATGGCCTACATAACATCGGCCTAAATACATCAAGCTGGGATCCAATAATCGTGTATTTGATGGCACAGAAGTTGGACTCAATATCTTACACTGAGTACACCAGAGAAGTAGAGCATCCAAAGGAAGTCCCGGAGCTGGGTGAATTTTTAAGGTTCTTGGAGACGAAATTCATGGCGTTAGAAGCAGCAAAGGGTTACCAAAAAGATGCATCAAACCAACATAAACAAACATTCAGCAACAGAACGAAATTCAACTCCAATAAACCATCATATGAACAGCATAGAAAAGAAACATCAAGAATATACCATACGTCATTCGGTAAATGTCTTCTGTGCGACGGTTTTCACGTGATCATGCAGTGTCCAAAGTTCATTGAAATGGACACACGGCACAGAAATGACACAGTAAGGAAGTTACAAATATGTAAAAACTGTTTGTATAAGCATGGCGACACAGAATGCATGTCAAACAAAACTTGCAAAGAGTGCAATAAACCACATCACACGATGCTACACTACTCAGCGCAAAAACCGTCATCAAGTTATAATATGAACAATATGGGTCAACGATCTCAACAACGGGAATACCAACCTTCAACATCAACTAATCAACATAGTTCGAACCATGTATCAAACAACGACATTATGGAAATTTTACTTACCACTGTGGAACTTCAAGTAAAAACTTTAACAGGAGACTTTATAACGTTGCGAGCTTTACTTGACCAAGGATCACAAGTAAACCTCATCACGGAGAACGCAGCTCAACGACTTAAACTACCTAGAAAAAGGATGAACGCTACGATCTCCGGCGTGGGTACCATTTCGGGAGATTGTAAAGGACGACTAGAACTGGAGTGTAAATCACGATGCACTGACTTTGCATTTTCAGTGAGCACTCTAATAATGAAAAGGATCACGAACAACTTACCGAACAAAACATTTAATAAAGGAAACTGGCCTCAGCTACAAGGTCTGAAACTAGCGGATCCTGATTTTAACTTATCAAGGAGCGTGGATTTGCTGCTGGGAGCGGATATCTATTCGCAAGTTATACTAGAGGGGGTCCTAAAGGGAGATGCTCAAACACCGACAGCTCAGCAAACCCGTTTCGGATGGATTCTATGCGGCAAGCTAGAAACCGCCACGCTTAACTGCCATGTCGCTATTGTCGACCTGAACGACTTAAAGAGATTTTGGGAGACTGAAGACATCATACAAAACACTGAAGACACATCTAAAGACGACTGGTGCGAAAATTACTACAAAATGACAACTAAAAGAGATCGCGACGGAAAATACATTGTGAAAATGCCACTGATTCCTGGTTATGCAGAAAAATTGGGAAACTCAAAGCCGATTGCAATCTCTCAATTCCTACAACTGGAAAGAAAATTCAACAGAAAACCTAAACTTGCATCAATGTACAAAGATTTCATTCGCGAATACATCGACTTAGGTCATATGAAGCTTTCGAACACCACATCCTCCAAAGATCCAAACTTCTTACCGCATCATGGAGTACTGAGAGAACAATCTACGACAACAAAATTAAGAGCAGTTTTCAATGCTTCACAGAAGACCATGGGTGGATGTAGCCTCAATGACGTAATGGAAAAAGGTCCTAATCTGCAAAAGGACATCCAAGCATTGATATTACAATGGCGTGGCTATAAATATGTCTACACAGCAGACATTGAAAAAATGTACCGTTCCATATGGTGTCATCCCGATCAACAACATCTACAGAAGATCATATGGAGAAATCAACCAAAAGCCCATCTACAAGAATATCAACTACAAACATTAACATATGGGACAAAAAGTGCCCCATGGCTAGCAATGCGAACACTCAAACAGCTTGCTTTCGATGACGGCCACAAATACCCAAAAGCCGCTGAAATACTGCTAAATCAGTTTTACGTCGACGACCTAATCAGCGGCCACAACTCGACAACACAAGCAAAAGAAATTCAAACATCGATCATAAAACTACTGAAGGGAGGCGGAATGAATTTGCGAAAATGGTCAAGCAATGATCCAGAGCTTTTACGACACTTAGACGAAGATCAAATATCGAAAAGTACTTTTGATTTTAAAGGCGACGAATCAATGAAAACGTTAGGGTTGAGTTGGAATCCAAAAGATGACGTTTTCATATTCAACTGGTCTATAGACGACTACAACAACGAACCACTAACTAAAAGGAAACTGCTGTCACAAATATCAAGACTATACGACCCCTTGGGTTGGCTGGCGCCTATAACTGTGTCAGCTAAACTACTATTCCAAAGGGTGTGGCTAACTAAAACAAACTGGGATGCTGAACTACCTACTGAGTTACAAGACGAATGGCGGCACCAAAACAAAGAACTACATCAAATTAAAAACATTAAAATACACAGATGGATTGGCAGTACACAGAAAACTATCCAACTACATGGATTCTGCGACGCAAGCGAAAAAGCATACGCTTGCGTCATATACAGCCGAGTAATCGACGAAAAAGGCGACCCAAGGATCACATTACTAGTGTCAAAGACTAGGGTGGTGCCGATTACTCATAAAACTACATTGCCCAGACTTGAGCTATGCGGAGCACTATTACTCTCCCAACTCATGGAAAAAGTCAAGAAATCACTAACGAAGCATGAGATATCAGCTTACGGTTGGTGTGACTCCAAGGTGGTCCTAGCTTGGATTCAGGGAGACCTCTCAAGATGGGAAAGATACGTATCTAACAGAGTAGAAAAAATAAAAGACATAATTCCACCTTCACAATGGTGTTATGTACGATCGGAACTTAATCCAGCTGACTGCGCTTCGAGAGGCTTGCTACCGAGCAAGGTAGTCAATTTCAACTTATGGTGGAACGGACCAATGTATCTGAAAAACTTCACAGAATCAGAAACACCTCATAACTTGAATTGCCACTTTACTACAAGCGAAGCATGCAGAGTCGAACCCAGTGACGTCAGTTCGAAAACCTACAACAATGAAAACATTATTTACAAGTTACTGAAGACCCACAGTTCGCTGACAACAGTAACAAGAGTTACTGCTCGAATTGTGCGATATTTTGCAACACTAAAGCAAAAATCACGACCAAGCGCTACATACCTAACAACAACTGACCTACAACACTCAGCAGAATATATAATAAAATATGTTCAGCAAAGCGAATTTGCGCAAGAACACAAACAGCTGACACAAAATAAAACTGTGTCACCTAAAAGCAGCATTTATAAACTCAAGCCTTATCTGGATGACAAGGGAATAATTCGAGTAGGCGGAAGACTACAGCACTCTGATCTTCCTGCAAATATGAAGAATCCTGCAGTTGTACCCTACAACAGCCGCTTCACTGAACTACTGATCGACCAAGCACACTTGATGACGCTTCATGGAGGAGCCCGCCTGACCCTTACTTACATAAGGCAACGATACTGGATCGTGTCTGGAAATCGAGCGGTAAAGGGAAGAATACGACGCTGTGTGAAATGTCATCGTTACAACTCTACTGACAACGCTCAACTAATGGCCGATCTTCCGAAACAAAGAGTAACACCAAGTCGTCCGTTCACTCACACTGGTGTTGACTTTACAGGTCACGTAGACGTAAAATTGAACAAAGGAAGAGGAGTGAAGACCTCAAAAGCTTATATCGCAGTTTTCGTTTGTATGGCCACGAAAGCTGTACATATCGAATTAGTCTCAGAACTAAGCACAGAAGCATTCATTGCAGCCCTTCAAAGAATGTGCGCGAGGCGTGGAACACCCGCACATATGTACTCAGACAACGGCACGAACTTCGTTGGAGCATCCAAAGTGCTGAGAGAGGATTTTAGTAACTTCAAAAAGCTACTCTCTCCTGAGTTTTATGACGAGATTGGGAAATTGGAAATTCAATGGCACTTCAATGCCCCTGCTTGGCCTAGTGCGGGGGGGATATTTTAAGCAGCTGTTAAATCATTAAAGCATCACTTACGGAGAGTCCTCGGGGATCAAAAACTAACCTGGGAAGAATTTACTACATTATTAGCGAAAATAGAAGCCTGTCTGAACTCGCGGCCTATATGTCCGCTAACAGAAGATCCGGAGGAATTCTACAGCACTCTTACTCCTGGTCACTTTCTAACTGGCAGTGCTACGTTGTCATTACCTCAACCGGAGCCTGACGACAGAAAGATGGATCTGAGAAAACGTTGGCAACTAACGGAGCACATGCTGGATCAATTCTGGAAGGCCTGGTCCAATGATTACCTAAATACATTACAGTCTAGAAGCAAGTGGAACAAAACTATACAAAACCTCAAACCAAACGATGTCGTACTAATCAAAGAAACAAACTTACCTCCTGGTAAATGGGCCATGGGACGAGTAATGGAAACCCATCCCGGTAAGGATGGTTTAGTACGAGTGGCTACCCTTAAAACAAAAACTGGAGTGATAAAACGACCCACTGTCAAACTAACTGTACTACCACAGCAAGAAAACCTGCAAACTACTGAAGAAACAACAAACAACAAAAGAGAAGAAGATACAGAGATAACAGAAAACCAAAGAAGAAAAAGGAGCACGGGAACCAACAAGCACAGCTTCCTGACCTTAGCTCTTATAACTGCGATAGGACTGATAGGAACCGCACAATCGTCACCAGTAACAAATAATTATAAGGTGACCTCAATAACCAACAATCAACCTATATATTTCGATGAAGCCGGAAAACTGCAACTAATACATGATGAATGGACACTACTGATCTATTACAACCTAACCTCATACTGGCAAGCAGCAAATAATATGAATAACTACATAAACCAAATTGATAAACTCTGTCAAAGAATCGCGCACGAGTTTACACCATGCGAAGCAGTTGTCAACCACTTACGTCATGAAATGCATCACCTTGAGAATTATAACACTATGTTACTTTCTCAGCATTCACGACAAAAACGAGGCTACTTCGATGGAATCGGAAAATTAGCCAGAACACTTTTCGGAGTTTTGGATGAAGACTTTGCACAAAAGTACGAGAAGGATATCCAAAACTTGCAAATCAACGATAATTATCTATTACAGTTGATGAAGAATCAAACTTTAATCATAGAAGCTGAAAACAACGTAATAAAAAACAATACGGAATTCATGGACAAACAATTTCGCGCAATACAAACCTACATAAATCAGACTTGCAACATCATCACAAAAATTGAAAACAGAGCGCAAATATTATACACAGCAAATGACGTGAACTCTGCCGCTTTATCATCAACTTTAATTTTGAGCGATTTACATAGAATTCAAGAAATGCTAATGAATGCTCTCGCCAACATTTACCGAGGTCATTTGGATACACACTTGTTTCCTGCATCTCAACTAATAGAACAGCTGAACATCATCTCTGGAAAACTACCACAGGGACTAGCCTTACCGATAAAGGACATACAAAAGGATTTTCGTGACATCTACGAACTAATTCATGTCAAGGCTCGAATTACAAACAACTTTCTACTTTTCGAATTGCATATTCCACTTTTGAGCGACGAGGACTACAAAATATACCGGGTAATACCTATACCATTCCAGAAACAAGGACAGTTGAAAATCGTTCAGCCTTACTCTAACTACATAGCCATAAACTTCGTGAAAAATTCATACATCACTATGGAAGAGCAAGACATGCGCCAATGTACACCTTACGGAGAAGACGAGTACACATGCATTTCACGACAGCCGGTATTTAGCTTACAAGACAAGGACGCACCTTGCGAGGCCAAGGTATTCAGCCAACAAACGTCATTATCCTGTGTCATCAAAGACGTAACTTGCAAAGAAACATGGATCCAATTACATAAACCAAACTGGTGGTTGTTTACATTGTGCGACACACAGCTGATGCGCGTCATATGTAGCGATCAAGTTACGCCAGCGGTCATCAACGGAACTGGGGTAATCGCCTTGAAACCAAAATGCATACTACAAAAGAAAGATGCGACCATATTCACCTACAACTACTTAGGAAGCAAGTTTTACACGGAAGCGGATATTGAAGTACCTACACTTAACACCACTATCAACAATTTATTTGATCTAAGTTGGAAAAACGCACAGCTGAATATGACGGAACTGGATACATCTGCAATAAGTATCAGAAACATAGATAAGCAAATAATTCAGCAGAAAGAACAGGAAAGACTACCACAGTGGACAGAGATATCGAGTCACGACATATATCTCTACTCTGTGACTTCTTTGCTGTTGGGAGGAGCTGCATCGTTTGCTGTCTACATTTGGATTAGGAGACTATGGCAAAAGACTAAAAAGCCACCTACAAGACAACCTACAGGAATCGACAACAAGGTCGAAATCGAGTTGCAAGAAATACGTCATTCAACACCGCCGGCGCCGCCGGAGCCTTTATCAGCGACGCGAGGCCGAAACAACTATTTCACTTTGAGGAGCAGTAAAACTGATCCTGCTTTTATGTGTACATGTTTAATTTTTTATTACTTAGTTACTCATTTACCTAATGTTTACTCTTATACTGTTTATACTTTTTATTACTTACGTTTTGGGATTTTTACTTTTAAACTGTTTTATGTACTGGATGCTCATCCCGCCTTTTGCCCTCGGGAGCATGTACGGTTTACGTACATAGCGTCAGGCTGCAAACGCAGCAACCTACTTTTCTCTTTAGTATTTAAAACAATGTTTAATATAATTTTAACGTAGTTGACAAGTTACGTACTTACATCGAACATCGCGGATTAGCATCCAACCTACACTTTGTTGTGATCGGTATTTATACTCTAATAAACTTTTAGAGTTACCAAGTCTGTGTGTGTTTCCGTCAACTCACCTAACTCCAAGAACTGGCTTACTTGCCACTTCTTACTTAAACTACGAGTGTAAGGTGCCGACTACTACGGGATCTTACAGACGCGTTATAACTTCGTCAATTATTAATAATTTGATAAAATAAAAAACACGTATCTAATATTTTTCGATAATCTAACTGACGGACTAAACGGAATCATATTTTTCTTACCCAGGACACATCCCTATTACATGTATAGATAGGGTGACAAATTACGGATCAGTCACGGATCATCACATCCGACTTTTTTATGGGATAAAGCTGCAAAAAAAAACTGGTATTCTGCGTAGTTGTGATCACCACAACGAGAAAATGTATGGGAAATAAAATGGCAGATATTTTTTCGTGATCATGTAAAGTTACGAATTTCACATTAAAGAAACAGACTGATGGCATCGTTCGTTTAATTAATTATTGTGAAAAATACTTAGGTATTTTTGATTCTTGGTAGGCAGTTTCAGAAAAAATATTGCGTATACGATTTCTCGGAATCATAATTTATGAAATAGGACACGCAATCTATAAAAAATTAAATCAAAACAAGGGTGGGAAAAAAATATAAATAGACGGCTGATATAACGAATGAAAATTAATAAGGTCTGTCTAACATTCAATGAATACCTGGAACAAAAAGTTCGATGGTAATTATACTTGTTGTTGTATTGTCCGAAGATGATTAGTCCCACCCGACCCAGAATCTTCATGCTATATAGTCATATGAGCATAAACCCTATGTTGTAAAACCAATAAATTGCTATGAACTTAATGAACCTATTTTCAGAAGCGGATGACAGGAGGCATTTGCGTTCGGAAAGAAACTTTTTTCTTTAAACTTATGTAGGCGTCGGTGACTTAAAAGCCGAGACTACGGTACAGAGAATACGGAAGAACTTCCTGCAACCGGGTCAGACTTTCCTCTTTATCACGTGACAGAAATAAACTGTCGTTCATGAAAAGTGCAGCATACGATGAGAAAGTTCACCAAGTGCTTTAGACACGCACGCTGAAATACGCTCGGAGCGTTACGAAGACCAGACGGCATCGCTAGATACTCTCACTGCCCGTGAGGGGTGACGAATGCAGCAATAATACTATCTTCACTGACGGGACTTTGATGAAAGCCACTCGCGCAATCAAGACAGGTGTAATAGCAAACGCCTGATAATCGTGCAATCTGATCGCCCATCAACGGCAGAGGGATTAGATCAGACACTATGTTAAGATTTAGTTCACGGTAGTCTTTCCACATACACCTGTCTCCGTCCTACTTATCGCCCAATAAAATGAATGAAGTTAGCTCTTAATATCTCACTGACTTTTATGCTTACACTTGCTGTTCACCTTACCATACGAGCTGGATTCACTAATCGAATGTTTAATTAACCAGTAGTCATTCAAGCTAACGGTAAACCAACGATAAAACTATTCGAAAACGCGTTCAGAAGGGACGTCAACCGGTGTTTATTTTCGTTTGTAATATCAGAATCAACATTGTAAAAATCAAATAAAGGAAGTAAATCGCAACAATTTACATTTTCATTTCACGAAATAGGCAAGGTTGATTCAGTGAAATGTACCGAATAGCCAAGTGGCCAAATAACGCGTGCGATCATAACGTAGTATTTCATACAGTCGTCAGGTAGTACGCAAGATAAAATCGTCAAATCGTTATTTATTATCAATCACAACAACGCTAAGAATTTGTTCGGTGTAAATAAACGCTCGAATTATTACCAATACCAATTACTACCAATAACAATTTATAAGCTACACTGTTCAACAAGATAACTCTCTGCGCCAGAATCAAACAACATGAGTACGACTCACCAGATTGCTGTAGCTGTCCAAGGACGCTGAGAACTTCACAGAGCCGCTGTCCACACGTCGCCGTCGGGCTTGTTGCAATACTTACCCAATAATGGATTTGATTGTGTACCGATACCGTTATTTGTTCCGCATGCGATACATGCGACCACCGTCGACGTGATACCTTTCAGCGCCTTGCTTAGGGCAATGATTAGGACTCCGCCTTCCAATGGCTGCTCAGCCAAACAAATGTCGACCGTTGAGCACCAAGCACGTGGATAAGGTTCTATGCCACTTCTGATGTCAGAGAATACGGTATTCTCCATTATGACGATGATAAGACAGGATGGATATCTCAAAATAACAGTCAGTGGTTCATGATAAACGATGAAGTCAACCACATGGAATGCAGTGAGGTTAGTAGGAAACACGACCAAAACAAAAATATTAAACTTTTTTATTTTTTTGTCTTACAAAAATACAATAAACATCATTGGTAACTTAACCTCATTGGTAATTATAGTTTTGAGCCGTTTGGGGTCGAGACGCTCGGGCCATGGGGACCGAGTGCACGTGTCCTTTTCAAGGAAATCTCGCGCCGTCTAGTCGACACTTCGCGCGACCAGAGGGCTGGCTCATTCTTTGGTCAAAGGATTAGCATTGCCATTCAACGTGGCAATGCTGCCAGTCTTCTGGGCACGTTCCCGGTTGTCGGCGATGCGGAGGAGTACTAGGACGCCTAAATGTCTTATTTGGTCTTTGTATATATGTAAGTATTAACTTTTAGTTTAAATTTTTAGCATCTATTGTACATAATTTTTAAAACTAATAAATAATTAAATTCTAAAATCAAAAAAATATACATCATCATCATTCTCTTGCCCTTATCTCAATTCATTTGGGGTCGGCACAGCGTGTCTCCTTCTTCCGTACTTCTCTGTTTCTCGTCTTCTCATAATACACCCCTTTTCTTACCATATCATTCTTAACACAGCCCATCCATCGTTTAATATAATATAAGAATTAGTAAAAGTTAATGTTTAAATAAAACATACATTAATTCTCTAAAATGTTACCTTTCCAAATTCCTTTCGCAATTTGAACCCTATTCGATAAGCTTTAAAGAACCATTTCGTGACGCACCCTCAGTAAGATCTGACAATATTAATACAGCATAAGTCCCGAGAGAAACATAGATTTCAGGAATTCATTAGGAAGTGATTATGACGTGACTTAGCAACTGTTTGTGTGCGATGGTCCGGGAGACAAGATAGAGATTTAGATGGCATTGTGAGCTGGCTTATGGCGAAACCTTTGAAATATATAATACTAGCTGAAACCGCGGCTTCACCCGCGTGGATATCAAAACTTTACATGTTATATTTATACTAAACCTTCCTTGGAAACCACTCTTTCCACAGGTGATAACAACATGAAAATCGGTGCAGACGTTTTTGAGTTTCTTAGTTTGAAGTTGATCATATTTGTGAAATTGTGTTTCAAAAATGACAATAGTCTGATGTCCTTTACAATTTAACTTTATTTGTAGACCAAGGTTTTCCAAGAGAATACAGAATATCGATACAGGCTAAAGATTCCGAGTCGACAACTCAAATCTTGTCCATCCAGTACGTAGCAACCTAGACAGCTCTTCCCGGTATCCTGTTTATTTCTCCTTCACTTCCACTAACTTCGAAGCATACGATTTAATCTCTTTGACCTGTCAATTTTGAATGCATGCTGAAACAAGCGACTAACTCAACAGCTGATACGACTAACTCAACAGGATTCGACATCCTAACTATAATTATAATTTTTCATGTTAAAAATACGAAAGTTAGTTTGTTTGTTACCTTTTAACATTTGTTTGTTACCGTTGGCAGGTGTGCTGAAATGGATAAGACGTACATATATCATCCCGAACATAAATGCTGTTCCCAATCCCAATTAAAATCACAATAACTTTCTTATGATAAAAGATGGCGCCACGTGTCTTTCAAAACATGATTGAACTATACCTACTATTATATTACAGAAACTCTAGTAGTATTTTCATAATCATTTAAAGTGGATGGACGTCGCGGGGCTCAGCTAGTCTACAACAAAACAGCGGGAAGGTAAAGCCGGGAATCAAACAATAAGCCGGACTTAATAACGGGTAATCCTCGCAGTTGGGTCCTAGACTTTGTCTTAAGAACTGATCTCTCCCTGTCGAGACGTGGTCTTAATGGAGCTTCTCGTGTTTCATTTACCTACTGTCTAGTGTCTTTGTGTAGCGTATCCTTTCACTAATGAACCTTGGAAGAAGGTACGAGGAGGTATAACGATGTATGGTCACTATGAAGTAGTTCTTGACGTTACTTAACGAGTTATTATGTCTTATGAACCGACTATAGTACAGTCGAACAAGCTTATAAGTATACAGGAAGAGTTTTTTATAATTCTAGTAAACTGAAAATATTGATTGCAACTTTGTTTTATAAAGCGTTTCGCATTAAGCGACTGATGTCAAACACTGTATCGTTTGGCATCAGTCTCTAAATGTATCTGTATAATCTTAAAAGTAAATGCAAGTTAGCTGGCTGTATACTTATTAGCTTGTTCGACTGTACCTACATAAGAAAAATGTACTTCATGTATTTTGCTACTTTGTTGTTCCAGTGGTCGGTGCGAAGTGGTTGGAAGGCCCTGGGTTTTCGATTTCCGGGTCGGACAAAGTGTTGTTGGGATTTTCCATTAGGAATTTGTCAGTAGCCGCTAGATTTGTGCCTAGTTGATAGCATAACTGTCAAAATGTGGGTGTACTAATGGAGAGCAGTGGTGGCCCAGTGGTGGCGGCCCCGACTTACGAACAGTGAGTCGTGGGTTCGAACCCCGTCAGGCGCATTACTTTGTGTAATTTATTTCATCACCACTGCTCTCAAAATGGTGAAGGAAAACATCGTGAGGAAAGCGGCATGTCTTAGAACCAAAAAATTCGAAGACATGTGACATCTACCAATCCGCACTGGGCCCGCGTGGTAGATTATAGCCCATCCCTCTCCTAGAGAGGAGGCCTGAGTCCCTGCAGTGGGATCATCATAGGCTGATGATGATGATGATGATGACTAATGCATACTCGTACACATCTCTACTTACCCTTCGGGATTACTGGCTTGTTGTTATCTGATGGAGTTACCAGACCATCATGTTTCTCCTACTCTTATTCCAGTTTAGGGGTTGGGGCAGCATGCCTTCTTCCGCCACTTTACTCACACTAGCTCGAAACTCTATAATGCCATAAATAAGAAAATTAAAATATACCCTATGACTGGGAATTTGCTCAAGAGGAATGTGACCACCTGGCTTAAATCCCTGTCCTACGATGAGACCGAGCAACTTTTAATGTCATAAATGCGGTAGACACACACACACACACATACACACACACACACCATAACACACCTCATCCCTACCTCCACTCTACATATAAACTCAACCATATAGTGTACATTAAATTATATTGCCTGTTTTTCTCATTCAGTTTTATATTTTCGTTTTAATTTTACTTCTTTTAGGTTGCTTTGGAACAATGTCTAGATGTGTATAATTTTCTATTTTGAATTGGACGTTGATAGCTGCGCTACAGTATTTTACTTTTGTAGCTATCTTCGTTTGTCCTTTGTATCCTGTACTTTTAAGTTGTTTCAAATATTTTTTTTATTATTTTTTTATCTATTACTCGTTAGCTCACCACACACTTCTTTTCTTTGAGACGATCGTTCAGAAAATACTGCATCACAATTATTTTCTTCCACGCCTACTTATCAAGCAACTACTTATCATCAGAGAAAATGCTAACAAAGCTTGTTCAGGGAACCGCCATGAAAAAATATATTATTTGTTCGTCTTCATTCCTATGAAAAAGCATTTATGTATACATCTAGCAGTACTTTTTATGCTTTTTGCTACCTTTTTGTGACCGCTTCCCGGCCATTTCTTTCTGTTATACCCCATTTATTCTCAATAGAGACTTGAGAGCTGGCATTCTCCGTTTTATGTAAGCATTTAAAACATAAAATGTAGTTTCATGTTACGGGCTGTTTTAGATAAGTTCGTTGAATGTGTAGTGTTTCGCTCTTTACTGTTCAGAGATAAATACATAAAACTAGTCATTTATGAACAGTTCCTTAGGAACGTTAAATTGCTTTAAACAGTCTCATCGTCTGCCTAGCCTTTTTCTCATGATGACCCTCAGCTTCCACTCTAACCAGAATAAAAGTGAGTACAGTTGACGGGAGCCCATGCCTCTTTTTACACGCGTTTACTTGTTTCACCTAGCTGTAACCATGTAAAATCTAAGAAGCTTAAACTCACTTTCCAGTTACCGACATAGCTGTTTTGCACACATATTTAGTTTGGATGTCAATCTATGGTAAGTTAACTGAAGTCATTCTTGTCCAATATGGGACCCAAAGTTGGAGGACTAGTTATTTTCTATTCATTCTTTAATTAAAAAAAAAATATATGCATTCATCATGTCATGGTTAATTCTAAAAGTGCTAAAACAAATCTATAAACGTCTTATCCTCAGCCACCAATAAACCACATAATTCGTTAACACCCTAAAAATGTTAGCAATAAATACATGAAGGGACACGAGCACTAATCAATCATCATATACGCGTCCGCCGAGCGTGAAGTTTCGATTAATTGTGATTTATGGACAGCCACACGTCATGACTATGTTCCTGTTGTGTTTGTGTGTATGCGGGACTGTACAGTCACCTGCAAAAATGCATGGAATGCATTGTGCATTGTGCAATGCAATTCAGAAATTAAATCGTGTGAAGCGAGAAAGGACGATAAACGTTCACAGAAAAATAGACACTAAAGTATCCATTCAATTTTGCAGGTGACTGTACATCACAGTATTATTGATACTAATTTTATCAAATCATCATTCATCATTCTCCTGCCCTTATCCCAATTCATTTGGGGTCGGCGCAACATGTCTTCTTCTTCCATACTTCCCTATTTCACGTCATCTCAGCAGTCACCTCCTTTCTAGCCATATCATCCTTCACACAGTCCATCCATCGTTTCTTTGGCCTTCCTCTAACTAACTAACTAATTTTATCAAATATGAACTGTTATTCTCTTTCCAGTCTAGATATGACGAAGTCCCAAGCTCGTTCGGCATGCGACAGATATATCCTGCCCAGTTTCATTTGAGTATGGCAACCATTTGAGCCACATCAACAATTTGCGTTTTGAAGCGCAGTGTAGTGTTTCGAACACGATCGGTTAATTTTACACCTAAGATACTGCGCTCCATAGCACGTTGGCAAACCTCGAGCCTGAACTGTTGTTGTAGTTGATTGTTAGTCCAAGACCAAGTTTGTGCACCGTAGGTCAAGATGGAGAGAATACACATTTCCAGTAGCTTTTACTTCAAGAAACATGGACAGGGTGCCCTTTAAATACTCTTTCATGGACCAGTAACTCTTCCAGGCATCAAGACAAACCAAAAATACCTAGAAGAGCTATTGGTCCATGAAATAACTTATGAAAGGAAGCCTTTGTTATCACTAAAGTGAAAAATCATGGGCATGATTCTGCATTCTTCCCATTATAACCTATAGATCCTAGACTTGGTCTTTGACAAACATTCAATAGTCCAAACCCAAGGTTGCAATGGACTCAACTTGCAATGGAGAGCAGCATTGTAGTTGTCAAAGGCAACAGCTATTTAATAAGAATATCTTTATCGCACTAAGATTATTATTTCTGATAGAAAAATCCAATAATAATGGGTAGGCCCAATCGAACATCTTCATTACATTATGTTAAAATCACTGCTTCAACTTCACATGTTGAAGCAGTCTCTTTCATACAACGCCTATTTATACACGAAGTGAACAAGCAAAGGGCAAAAATAAAAACGTCAAAATAAAAGGCGATAAAAATAAAAACAAAGCTGCATCCTTGTAAAATGTGGTTAACACTATGTCACCGCACAATATACATCATTACACTGCGGTTCACTCTTATGCACCATGTACACTAGTGTACCGCATTTATTACGAGCATCTTTGTTCCTTCCATTTTTCCACCGAGTGCAGCGAAACAAATGGCGACAAAAGTGTCTGATACACAGATAACGATATAACTAGATACCGCAAGTATCACAAGCCGTGTGAAAACTAACCGTAACCGTGTCCTTTTTTTATTACTAGCACTATTTTGTTAGTATACAAACAAGTTGACTGGCCTGTTGGTCTAGTGGTTAGTGACCCTAACTGCTATGCCGGAGGTCGTGGGTTCGATTCCCACCCAGGACAAATGTTTGTGTGATGAGCACGATCATTTGTTCTGTGTCTGGATGTAATTTATCTATAATATGTATGTATTTAGAAATATATAAGTATGTTTATCAGTTGTCTAGTACCCATAACACAAGCTCTGCTTAGCTTGGGACTAGATGGCGTTGTGTGATAGTTGTGGAATATTAATATTAAGTTACTTTACTAAATATACTACGTTTTTATTCTTTAAATGTCTAGAATTAAGTTCTTAAGTTGTAATGATGTAACGTTGTTGTTTTAAACAAATTAACTGGTTCGACAGTAACTAGATTAGGTATAAAATACTTAAGCCGTGAAGTAAGTGCTATCTAGGTATGTCTATATCTGTGGTCTGAAGTGTCCCGCAGTTCTATAGCGATATGGAAGTACCTGGACTCAGAAGTGAGTGTAAATTCTCTGAGCATGTTAGATGATGAAGCAATTAGTAATCATTTCCTGGAATCTAAAACAGTTTCTAAATCAAAAGCGACAATATTTGCTTGCAATATGTCCGAGTCAAAGATGAATGCTTGAACAGATATAGATTATACAAGCAAACATTCCTTAGCGACACGGGAACATCGATGACAAATGCTGAAAATATTCATAACAGCAGTTAACATACCCAGAACATACAGCAAAGTGATATTATAAACTCAAATGTCCCTAAATAAATTAATAAATAACTGAACATCAAAGACAGGCACATCAAAAACACTTTTATGTTTGTAAAACGCCCAAAAAGTATCCATAAACATTCACCGCTAATGGCTTCAAATAATACTTTAAATAGCTTAAGTGCCAAACGATTTTTCAAGTCATAAATTCGTTTGCTAATACGGGGAGTCAATGAATCGTCTAAATTTCAGCAGCGGCGTAAATCCAACTTTGTCCCTACAGTTTTTAAGATTGAATTTCAGATGGCGGTTTTATGTTTTGTATTTTTATTTTGTTGGAAACATGTTGACATTAAACGGTCTAGTTTATAACACATGGGGATGCCAATTAGTTGGTTGTTTTAGTACGTGTGGTGTACAGTATTTCATCCGGCGAAAGTTGCATAAACTTAACTGAGTATTGGTGTATTGAGAGCAGTGGTGGCCCACTGGTGGCGGCCCCGACTTACGAACAGTAGGTCGTGGGTTCGAACCCAGGCAGGCACATTACTTTGTGTAATTTATTTCATCACCGCTGCTCTCAAAACGGTGAAGGAAAACATCGTGAGGAAACCGGCATGTCGTAGAACCAAAAATTCGAAGACATGTGACATCTACCAATCCGCACTGGGCCCGCGTGGTAGATTATAGCCCAAACCCTCTCAAAAAGAGAGGAGGCCTGTGTCCCAGCAGTGGGAACATTAATAGGCTGTTGATGATGATGATGAACTGACTATAGTGGCTTGAACATTGGTAAAATTCTTGGTTTAAGATCGCAAGTAAATCTTTTAAGTTCAAATAGCCTATGACTTGGAAGATAATATTTATCCGTGGTGCTAGGCAACTGGGCTTCTTCCAGTTGTTTATTGGCATTGTTCTGTCTTCTGCTGATAGTGAAGTCAAAATTATGTTATTCCTACTCATCCACTATTATTTTCTGATTAATTTCGTTATGGGATCCAAGACAGTTAAATTGTTTCTCTGGGACTTCGTCGAGCTTCATTATCTCGGCGCTTTTTTGTGGTCGCCACTGTTGATTCTGACTTTCAAGAGTTGCAGGGGTTTTGAAATAGTGTGGCGGGCTTGTCCAAATTAATAAATCTTTTAAGTTTCATGAACATGGAAGATGCTTTTCATGAATTCGAAACACAATGAAGAATTCCTACACATTGATTCACAACGAGGCTACAGCCACTCTCTAATAAGGAAAGAAAACCAAGTACAGAAGTATTACTTTATCTCAGTTCCTGATATTAGCAAATAAACTCTTTTGCAAAAAAAACGGGCACTTCATATTTTTTTCTCTACTTCAATGAAGAAGGACAAGTAAGAGGTTTTATTAATTTGACGATGTATTGGCATGTTATTTGAAGAATCCTGGCATGATTCTGTACGTTCCAAATTTAAATTTTGAAATTAACAAAAGGAAAATAATGATTATTGTAGATTATTGTAAAATTGCTTTACTAATGGCGCGAATTGCTGAAACGATTTTATTACTGATTACTAAAATTTTAAAACTTTTTGGATATTTTCTGCAAATTAAACAATTTTATCTTTCTTTTTACATTAAATACCACTTTTTGACATGAGTGATAAAGCGATAAGGGCCGGTAAAATTATAGCCCTACTTGAAGAAGGTTGTTCGCAAACTTACGTGTCTCAGCGGCTAAATGTGAGTCGTTCAACTGTCCAGAGGACTTGGCAACGGTATCAAGAGACCGGTTCGGTCAAAAGAAGACCCGGTTCGGGAAGAAAACGACGCACAGAACCAAGAGATGACCGCTTTTTGGTGAGTCAGGCCTTGCGGTATCGTAAGGCGTCAAGTGTGGACCTGAAGAAGAGCCTTGAAGAAGTAAGAGGAGTAGAAGTTAGCTTGTGGACCGTCAGGAGGAGGCTTTTAGCTGCCAATATCAGGAGTTACCGCCCGGCTCGGGGACCTAAATTACTCCGTGAGCACCGTGTTGCTCGACTTCAGTTTTCTCGAAACTGTGCTTCATGGACTCTGGAGGACTGGAATAAAGTATTGTTTTCTGATGAAGCTAGAATCTCTTTGTGTGGAGAGGACCGACGCCGGCGAGTGCTACGAAGACCACGGGAACGCTATGCGGAAGTGTGTTTCGAAGAAATCACTCCTTATGGCGGAGGCTCCGTTATGTTTTGGGCAGCAATTAATTCGACGGGGCGTACGGAGTTAGTTCTCATAAAAAATGGAACATTAAATGCACACCGGTACATAATGGAAGTCCTAATTCCATATGCACAACCCGCATTGACTGCACTTGGGGAAGATTCCATTTTTATGGACGACAATGCTCGCCCGCACCGTTCTGGCGACGTGGAAGCGTACATGCAAGAAGTTGGAATCCGTCGTTTAGATTGGCCAGCTCGAAGTCCTGACCTCAATCCAATTGAGCATGTCTGGGATGTTCTAAAGAGACGGGTAAGATCAGTGCAACATGCTCCACAAAACATCAGGGAGCTAAAAAGAGTCATTGCAGAAGAGTGGGAACGTATTCCTCAAAACGTCATTAAAACATCGTGGAAAGCATGCCCAGAAGGATTCAAGCTGTGATTTTGGCAAGAGGAGGTCACACTCGGTATTTGGTTATTACATTTGTAACTTTATTTAATTAAACAAAGTAAAAAAATCTTCTTGTCTTTATTGCCGACCACTTCTTATTGTTTGGCCGTGTACATCGGTTTTAAAGAATTCATAGATTTTTTTTTTAATTGCCACAGTTCACTTCACGCGTATTAATTTACACGATTATAAGTATACAGACTACGTCAAACAATTAAATTTCATTGAATTAACTCAAATCGACCTTAGAACGTAAATTTCCTAAGGTGCCCGTTTTTTTTGCAAAGGAGTGTATATAAATACTACATCCCGTAGAAATAAATCAACGGTTTCTGAAATACAGAGACCATTACTGACAGAGATGAATTGGCCGCTCCTAGTGAAGAAAAAATACATCGTCCAAATATAGTATTACATTTTACCAGCTGTTAACAAAATTTCGAACCAAAGGAATGTAAATATAAAAAAGTATTTCTGTATTTTATTGACCAAAGTAAAGCATACTTTGGTCAATAAAACGGTTCGAAATTCGAGGTTCGAAAAGTTTATCAATATTAAAATATCTTTATGATGAGATACAGCTAACTTTATGATTGTTTTACATTCTTGAGCCATGGAATTAATTAACTATGCCGATTTCGGATTCCTAACTTATTATTTTGTAACAACGAAATTGTTTTCCTTTTCGATGTTATAGGCTTATAAATTATGTTCTATATCAGTGATTTTAAGTATCCATCTTGCTTTTTTATTGCTGCCATAGAGGATATCCTGGCCATGTTATCGTTTTTGGGCTTGTGCCAATATTAACCTAGCTATCTGTTTGTCGTTCTCTGGTTTTGAGCATTTAGTTTGTTGAACCAATAAAACTTAATTGTTCTGAATGTGGATTTTGAATATAGATAAATGTGTATGAATGAAGAGGGAAAGAAAGACAAAAGAAAAAATTGGTTGTGTGAGGAATGATATGAAAGATAAAACAGTCAATACCGTGACTTTTAACAGGAGCGAAAGAAATAAAAAAACGTTTTGCACCTATCTCAAATATCATGGAGCAAAAGCAGGAAAATTATGATAATACGTTGTTTCCAACCAGACCATGGCCTACCTACTCTAGTAACCTAAGACCTACATAATTTGGTTAGACGTGCCATTGCTACAAAAGAAGTAAGTAGAAGAAGAAACTATTAATTTAAATTATAAAACGATGAAGATTCCAATTCATAAATAATAACTGCGTTTAGAGCAGCGGTGGCCCAGTGGAGAGCAGCGGTGGCCCAGTGGTGTCGGCCCCGACTTACGAACAGTAGGTCGTGGGTTCGAACCCAGGCAGGCGCATTACTTTGTGTAATTTATTTCATCACCGCTGCTCTCAAAACGGTGAAGGAAAACATCGTGAGGAAACCGACATGCACTGGCCCGCACTGGGCCCGCGTGGTGGATTATAGCCCATCCCTCTCCTAGAGAGGAGGCCTGAGGCCCTGCAGTGGGAACATTATAGGCTGATGATGAACTGCGTTTGTAACTCATGACGTGAAATGTTAGAGCATGTTAGTCCCTTTCAAGTTACAGTTTTCACTAGTACGGATCAGTGTGAATCAAGCTCAAACAACCGCATAGTGAACACAGGTGTTTATCACTACATAATTATGTGATAATATTTGTAACTAGTAGACGTAGATCACAAGATTGTTGGAATTTGTGTATAAGGATGTTCTTTTATTATGTCAATAAACTTCATTACTATTAAGTATTCTTTAACACAAGCTTAGAAAATTCTATACAAGCTTCATCATAATAACAAGACGACTTTCAACCACAAAGAAAATGCAGCAACGATGAATTCCATTCCATTTCAAGTTAATTGCTCTCATAAAAGCAAATGGGGTGTTTTATTATCAATTTTGATGGAAGCTCGTGTAGTAGTTTATATTCTTATATTATAAATGGAGTTAGTCTGTCTGTCTATAATTATTACTAAATCATTCTGTTGCCTTTTATTCCTATTAATTTGGGATCGGTGAATCATGTCTTCTTCTTCCATACGGTTATGGTACTGTTTCACGTTGCGGCGTGCATTCGTTGTTCCGTCATTCGGGGTCTCGAGCATTCGTTGTTGCGGTTTGCGTCGCTGCGTGCTTTCGTGCTCGCAGTGTTCGTTGTTGCGGTCATTCGATGGCGTGTGGTTCGGCGTGGTGGCTTTCGGAATGACGTATTGCACTCGTAGGTTCGTTCTTCTTCCGTCCTTCTGACATTCAAAAGTGCCTGTAATGGCTTAATTGAAATAAAATATTTGAGTTTGAGTTTGATACTTCTTTAATCCTCGTCACATCATCAAACACCTCCTTTCTTGTCGTAACATCATTTACACACTCCATCCATCGTTATAATGGTCTTCCTTTTGTTCATTGTACATGTGTATTTAAATCCACAATTATAATCAAAATTTTCCTCACGTTTCCTCATTCATCCGCATCACATGCCCTTACTACGATAACCGATTACCCTATTACTTACACACTTAAACTGCTGTACAAATTTTAATCAAAATTTACACACATTTAGATGGAAAATAATGAGATGTACCTAAATGGATTTTGGAAATTGTAAACTATTTCGAAAAGTATCGTATGTTACACATACATCTAAAGCAGGCAATGTCACAGAAATCCTTACATAGTATAAAACAAAGTCGCTATTTTTGTCTGTTTGTTTGTCTGTATGCTTAAATCTTTAAAACTACGCAACGAATTTGGATGCGGTTTTTTTTAATAGATAGAGTGATTCAAGAGGAAGGTTTTAGTATATAATTTGAACGACATCCACGCGGGTGAAGCCGCGGGCATCAGCTAGTAAACTATACAAATAAATATAACACTGAACACAAAACGTCAACCAGCACATTTCGAAGTAATGTTGTCGCCCATTTCATTTTTGATCGTCCACGTTACTGGTCTGTACATCAAAAAGAAGTAGCTTCAAAGGAAAATAGTCCTTCTTAAACACAAATAGAGTAGAGATTATCAACTGCAGTGTAGCAGCTCTTGATGTTGAAACTTCCGCAAAGTGCAGCGAGCAACAAAACTTATTTAATTTTGAATATTGACAGCGAAATTCTTGACGGTCTTGTTCAGTCTGATTCTAAGAATTGTATCCTTTCAGATGAAACTGTTACAGGAACTTGTGATCTTTCCTTTAGTAGTAAATATTAAATCTGAAGACAGTTTTGACAAAATAAGCGGCGTAAGTTTAGTATGTTTTTTAACGAGATTTTCTTTTAAAATGTTGGTGTCCAATTTAAATAAAAGTTTTGATAGCTTTTGATGACAAGACCTTGAGCATGCTACGGGCTCTTCTAACATCAGCGTAATCAAAATCAAAGCAAAGTGTAATTTTGTTTTTTCATCTATACTTTCTAGAATCTATATTTACACGGAACTATAGGGGATTTAAATATAACTGGCCAAATGTGGATTTATAATTAGGTTAGAAGAAGTCATGCTATAGTCCCCAAATGAATTGGGATAAGGGCAAGAGATTGGTTATGATTATTACTAGATACATCTTTGCCCTACGCTTCGAGGTTTACAGGCGGTATGTAATGTAAGATATATCGAACCATTTTTGTTAAGACAGGAACATAAATCGCCCATAACATAAACAGTGCTATTATCGACCGCTCAATTCTAAGAATTCCGACATTAACTCGGTTTCCTAACATCGTCACTAAAAGGACATACAAGATTTTAACTATCTTTCCACGCAAAGTCAACCCATTACTAGTTCGTTTTAAGAGGAAACACGCTGATGCGATTCTCTATGCAAAACTTTAGTCCTCTTTTAAGAGTTCCGTGATCAACCAGGAACCCTTATAGTTTCGCCATGTCCGTCTGTCTGTCTGTCCGCACTATAGCTTAAAGACTCTAGAAAACTGTTATTATGTGTATGAACAAGATCTCAATTTTTTAGGTTACCTTCAGTACACATATTGTGGGATGATGTTTTATCAGTGTGAAGGCAACAAAATTATAATCTAAATCAAAAAAAAAATAATCACATAGGCTTACATAGGTACTTGTAAAACGTCGACAAAAACGTGCACGGTTTGGGTTGGTCGATTTCTATGGAGAAGAACCGGCCAGAAACTCCGTGGTTATCTCTTCTAAAATGGTTTGGTTTAAAAATATTTTCATTTGACAGCTTTAGTATTTAGATATCGGGGGACAACGTAGGGCTGACAGTAAGTAGTTTCTTCAAATACCAACTTTTTGGGCCCTATTTTCTTTTAATAACAAATATGTACTTAACTGTCTCCATAAATTAATGGGCACAGATGTCTCCGATGCCAGTTCAGGGAATATCCCCGCAAATGCTCAAAGCAAAGTAAAAAGTGAACTCAGCAGTTTTTATTGCTCACCATGTGTTCAGGTGAAACGTTGAGCTATAAATATCTCGGGGCAAGAAAAGTGTTGAGATTCTACCAGTTTATGTATGGTTTTGTCTGCAGTGTAATATGGGTTTCTCAAATTCGTTTTCAAATATGACAAAAACCTTGAAAACGAGATACGTATCATGTTTATTATAATTAGTGTTGAGTTCTCTACATTTCAGCACTGTTGCAAACACTGTGATCACGGACATACTAAAATTAAAAAAAATGGTAAATATCCCGTTTTCAGTGTTAGTTAGTGATATTATTATATAGATATTTTAGAATTTTAAAATTATAAATCAATATTCATTAGGTTTTGTAAAAATAGTTTTTTTAAAGAAACGTAAAGTTCATGTTGCACTACAATTTTTTTTGACGTTTCTCAAAAGTACTAGTGATTCTTTATACAACTTAATTTACACTCACACACAGTTTATATAAAATTTGTTAAAAGGGCAATAGTTACATCAAAAGGAAACAAGAATTTGAATAGATGATAGAGCCAGGTTAATGATTGAATCATCATAATCCGCTTAGCCTTTTTGAGGTCGGCGGCCAGTCTAACCAGATGTAGCTGAACACTAGTATTTAGCAAGGAGCGACTGCCTATCTGTCCTCCACAATCCAGCTAATACCGGGTAATACGACACACCTTTTTTTTTTGGTTGGGATTTCATCAATTTACTCTTCCTGCTCTGGGCAGAGCGGTACAGAGTTTACACTTCGACCGACTAAAAACCACTCGTGTTCCTTCTTAGCCCTTGTGCCGAGGCCGCGGTATCTCTTTCGAACAAACCGCAGCCCCGACGGGAATACGACACCCCTTGGTAAGACTCATTGTCTGACCTGTAACGACTGTCAAATATCTACAAATGACAGCCGGGAGCTTCGGTTTAACGTGCCAACTGAACGAAGAACGAAGGGCCTAATGAATGAATGTGTGCGCAAAAAATGTTGAGTAAATAGGTTTTATTCATGTGTTACGTAAATACCGTCAGCAAATACACCTATTTCTGGAGGGTATGGTATGTTTTGTGTTCATCATAAGATTTTTCTTACGTGGGAAGCTTTTATTCTTAGAATACTGTGACGTAGGTGTTGTTACAAAATTGGGTACTCAATATGTGTAATGAAAATACTGGGAAATGAAATAATTGATATTGTAATGATGTTTCTTGTTGTCTAACATTGTCAATAAGAATAGTGTATATATATTATAATACAACCTTGTAGCCGTAAGATTCTCGTAGATCTGATTGACCTAGTAAGTACTAGGTTAATCAGACCTAGTACTAGTACTAGGTCAATCAGATCTACGAGAATCTTATATACTAGGTGTAAGCGGACTCTCACGAAGCCGTCAACCAAGCAATCTACATAAAACTAAGTACTCTTCTCAAAAAATATTGCTGGGAAACGACTTTATTTGGTATGTCATACACCATACAATGTTTGACGGTAAAACTCTATGTAAAACATTGAAAACATTGTGCTGTCAAGGAGGTAAACAAAGTAAAGCTAAACCTTGAAACATAATATTAATAATATGTATTAGTATGTACCTATTTATGTATAATGTATATCAACTTATATAACAAAATGCTTTCTCTGTATTTATTTTATTTTTTTTTTGTACTCTACCACAGTGCTGTCCTATTTGACCCTAAGGTTGACTGGTAGAGAATGCCTTGTGGCATTAAGTCCGCCTATGTACCACTCTTGTGCATGAAGTTTAAATAAATAAATAAATAAAATAATATTTTAAAAAAAAAACTTGTTAACAACATGGAACTTTGACCTCAAATATCTCCGTAACTCGAAGGTTCCTAGTTATGGTACAGAACAAAAAAAATATCGCAGTGACTGGGAGAACAAACTTTCAGCTTAGCTAAAGAGTTACCTACTTATTGTTAAACCCATTATACCAATAACTCTGGACTAAGGATGGCTGAAGTGCCCGTCGGGGCCGCGGATTTTTGTACTAGATGACGTGGCCTCGGCGCAAGGGCAAAGAAGGAACATGGGTTCGGTTTTTAGTCAGTAGAAGTCTGACACTCCCCTTCGCTCTGCCCAAGAGCGGGGGGGGGGGGGGTCATTTGATGATGTTCCACCCACCAAAAAAAAAAAAAAAGTTTGGCTGAAGTAAACAAAACCTACTCAAGTTAAGGTGTAAGACTCTGCCGTAGAGTGTAAATGTGGTGCTGTTCCAAAAACGATGGGATACTTCTATGTCATGTCGGTCATCAATGCCAACTCAATTTAGATTGAAATCAATACACTACGAAGAAGAGCCAGAATTATCCACTAGCATCGTGCTCTAAAATACAGCCTTGTGGAATCGGAAGTGACGTCAGACGAACTACATGTAAGTGCCTGAACCAATGTTTGAAAATAGCAATAACACATTTAGACAAGACTACTGTAGCCAATGAGCCAACATTTTAGTGGTAGATCGATTCAAGAGCAGCGTGCAATGTTATTTACAAAACGAGAACTTACTTAGAAAATGTAGTGGCAAAAATTTTAAAGGGTATGATAAGGTGGTTCGGTCATTTGGAGAGGATGAGTGAAAGTCGATTAATGAAAGGTATTTACAAGGCAGATGTGAGTGGTAACGCCACGCGCCGCCGCCGTGACGGAACGCCCTAGAAAGATATACCTATACCTATATAACTTCAAGGCGTTCGTGGTGCGAGTACCGAATTTCTTCCGAGTGCTTTCGTGCTCGCAGTGTTCGTTGTTGCGGGCATTCGGTGGCGTGTGGTTCGGCGTGGTGGCTTTCGGAATGACGTATTGCACTCGTAGTTTCGTTCTTCTTCCGTCCTTCTGACATTCAAAAGTGCCTGTAATGGCTTAATTGAAATAAAATATTTGAGTTTGAATAGGGGATCGGACAAAAAAAAATTAATTAGTCCGTCAGATAGATTTCCAAAAAATATTGAACACCTATTTATATTCTTTTTTCACATTAACAAAAAATGAAGACGATACAGTGCTTCGAAAACTCGTGAACTCCTCGAAAACGTTACATGTCAGTACATTTTTTACCCACAAGTGACGTCACGACGCTTTTTATCTTGGTCAATTTTTATTAATTCGTTATAACAAAAAACACGTATCCAATATTTTTCGATAATCTAACTGACGGACTAAACAGAATCATATTTTTTTGACTCAGTCCGATCCCCTATTGTTATCTGCCCCAGGTGATGAAGGAAGACTTTTGGCCTCAGGACGTGGTGTTCCGTCGCTTCCGCGGACAAATTCCACTGGACAGCCTGCACAAGTGATGTGGTTACAAGTGAAGTGCTACTAACATAGTCTTAAATCTTATTTATTAACAAGAGTTTTGTATTTAATTTATTATATGTGTTAGTTTATAAGGTATATTTCTATGGGCCATTGTAGCCTGAAATAAAATGATTATTATTATTATACACTGATCTTATTGGTGCCGTTCTTCAAAAAGGACAGGTGCGTACCTAGTATTCAAAACCGGCGCGCGTGTATGACCAGATGTATGAATGTGGACGAGGCAAAAGGGGGTGCGCCAAAGTTCACCTAAAATTTCAACTCCGATAATTGGAAATCCGAAAATGTTCTTCCTAACATTTTTCATCCTAACAATCGCAATTCCTAACTTCTCTGTCTCTAATGTTTTAATTCCGAAGCATTCGACTTCATAATGTCTGTAGCAATAAACATCTATTACACTATTATTTGTTTTCCTATATTTTCTCAACATAACCATCTTTTACACTATTATTCAAAGTCATATCTTTTTTTTTGTTTAAATTACTTTTTATTTATAATAATCAGTATTATAAAAGGTCCCATTAAAATAGATGGACAAAATTTTAGAAATCATTCAGACCGCTAAAATAAGGACAATAGCAAAAAAAAATATAAGAATAAGAAATAAAATACCTACTTTTATAGGATGAGTTTGTTCTAGAGTGCCGGCAATTTATTATTTTAAGTCAAAATAAAATCACTTTATATATACCTAGTGTTTTTTTTTGTTTAGATGTCTTTAGTTAGGCTTACTTACGCTGTGTTATAATTTGTCCACCTATTTTAATGGGACCTTATATACTATGCAAAGATATCCATAGGTTAGGTTAGGTTAGAACTGTGACAAACTACGCGCGAGCCGAGCGAGCGAAGCGAGCGGTGCCGCGGCAGCGGCCGGCGAGCGCTACCTCGAAATTGGTCGCGAAATTTTTCTAAGTATTTTTTTCATAGTGCCCCCAAGACGACACTCTTACCTGAATTTCATTCATTTATTTTATTTCAAGACAAAAATCAGTGAAACGACCTTTAATCATTCTAAACAGTTGTATGAGTGAAAATATTATGGTAATTATGTTTAGGAATAAAAGCGTTAGGATAAAAAACAGTAGGAGTTTAAATATATTTACACTAATGATATTATGAATTCCAATTTTCGGAAACATGAGTGTTATGAACATCGTCGGGTAGGACTACAAATAGTATGAATGAAAACTTTAGGATGAAAATTTTTGGGAAGAGTGATCATTCGGATTACAAATCGTTAGGAAGAACAATTTCGGATAAAGAACTTTAGGTGAGCCAATATGGACCCGGCAAAAGGAGTATGTAAGTATCGTAGCAGGTGGCGTTCTGTGGTTTCAGCCTACCCACATGGGAAAAGGGCGTGAGGTTATGAATGTATGAGAACTTTCTCACCTAGTCAAAGCTAAGAAATATATATGTTTGACTAGCTTAATAATATAGACCTAGGGACTGTCAAACAAAAGAAGGCTACCTAAACTAGAAGGCGTTAACAAGAGGCTGTAAGTTCAAAGCGTTTAGTAGGTATTTCTATAATGATCAGGATTGACGTGTCTTGTAACTGTATCATTGGTCTGTGGTCGCAAGCATGAGGTTGTGGGCTCCATTCCTGGATCGGACAAAGTGTTATTAGGTTATTCTTTCAATCATTTCTCAGTAACAACGAATTGTTCTGTTGTTACACAGGTGTATACTTGATTCCTTTCCATTACATTTCCACTGATGTTCTTATTCACTAGGTATGTAATGCCTACACATTACCCTGTAGATAATCTTGATACCAAAACTAACATACTGTTAATGAGTTCCTAGTAACATATAACATCTATTCAGAGTAAACTACGTAGGTGTTATATTATAATTAATTACTTAGCTACACACACCAAATTAATTAACGGTACAGCCTAACATATATCTTTGCATATATTCCACACATGTGACAGTGGTCCTATAATCTCGTGTGGTACTGACTTAGTCTGTCACTTTGTACAAACATTGGTTCCAATGGTAAACAATGGTGTAATCCCGGAGGAAATAAGGGGGATTTGATGTAATACGGGTAGGGGACAGGTGATTGGCTACCGTAAATTGGATGTAAAAATCTGGTCAAATATAAATATTGATCAATTATTGGTTGATGCTGTGTGTGGAATACCAATCTAGTTCAGGAAATATGGTGTTGGTGTAAAAGCCAAGCAATGGTGAAAACCAGATACCTGCGGTGTAAGGCCTGGACTCCACAAAGCGGACACGAGCGAGTAGAGACAAGATTCTACCAACCACAGGGGAGATGACATACGCGAATTTCAACCAATGTGATTGCCGTGATTGGTCGCACGTCTCTATACTGTACGCGTCTTGATAACAATTTCTTCGTCCCAGGAATCGAATCCTGCCTATTTTTTTCGTCGGTTGGGAAATCATCAAATGACTCCTTCCACTCTGGGCAGAGCGGTAGGGAGTGTCAGACTTCTACTGACTAAAAACCACCCATGTTTCTTCCTAGCCCTTGTCCCGAGGCCGCGGTATCTCTTTCGAACAACCCGCAGCCCCAACGGGATCGAATCCTACCTTACCTGAAAACGACTACTAGACCAACGAGGTAGTCGTTCTATTTCAATTGAGTGGTATTGAAAACTCAAAGACAGCTAATAAGGTAGGTACTAATACAAAATTATCTTAACAACTATATATGCTCAGGAAGAGGTGCATAAATATATTATGTAAGCCTCTGTCAAACAGTACAAACACAGAAGGCTCAGAATCCTAAATCTCGTCAAACTCACCCGGATTAAAATCATTGAGGACTAAAATTAAAGTCGTCAAAAATAAATTACGCGAATGAACGAACAAATTCAATCAGCCCGCCTCTCCGTTCGAAGGAAATGTAACCTTATGGAAATAAGTGGCAATAATAACTACAAATAATGACGGCTGAGTCTTACTAAGCAATTAACTTAAGGCGGCTCTATGAATACCAGTGAACTATCGAGTTATAACTATACGGATTACTGGAAATTAAAGTGTCTTCTAGTCCTAGTCATAAGGAAAGTCTTATTGGACTTTTCCTTCAGGTATTTTTCAGTAGTAGTCATGGAGTCTGGATTTGTACCTGGTTGATGGGACTATTCTCATGAACCAGGCAAATATCTATGCTAGCCCTTTACTACGTGGAACTTAACATACATACATGTATGGGTATGCTATTATGGGCATTTCTGTCTAAAACCCTTTGGAGATTACAGGCCTGATTTTATCTTATGTATGTAAAATGTCTCTCTCTCTCTATATTGATTTGACTAAATAGTGCTGTGTATAACATAGAGATTTCTATGCTATAACTTAGTCAAAAAATCAGACACCGCCCAGTCTTGAACCGCTCTGTCGCTAGATCGAACACTGTAAGTTTCGCAAAAGATTACCTTATAAACCAAAGATGAAGAAAGGATTCGTGCTCATCGCCCAAAGAGGTTAAATAGAAGATCAGTTAGTACGGAAATTCATCATTATTACCGATGGGAATTCCCATCTGGCACTCCGCTTGGGCCAAAATAAATCCCAAGGATAGTTTCTTACTTATAGGATTAGAATTGTTAAGTATGATAAGTCTGTACTTAAAACTAGTTTCGATACCTTTAACCTTTTCTTTATAGCTTACAAAATTAGGAAGGCAAAAAAGTTCAAGGCCATAAAGGTTCTTTCATTTCTTGTTACATTTCCTGTATACTGTTAGTTACTTTTTTTTCTAAGTCTTATGACTTTCCTAACTTCTTCTTTCACTAAGTTTGTATTGTTCGAAAAGGTTTTCGTGGAAAGTTTGACAATAGACGCCCACGTTTTTCTCACTTTGTGATACACCAAGTTTTTACCAAGGTCTTGTAGTCGATTTTATTTTCTATCATATTATTTCTAATGAGTTTTTTTTTATTGCGTTACAGAAATATCTAACGAACCTGACAAATGTATTTAACAATTTATTTATACTCTATATTTAGAAAAGAAGAATGAAACAGAAATATAGTACAAGAAAATTATAGTGTATAATATAGTATAGTGAATGTATGTCCTAATTTTAAGTGTTACTTATAAGTTTACTTGGTTACCTGTAATTTTTTGTCAATTTGTTTTTGTCCTGTGGGAAACCAATAAATCATTTTTCTTTCTTTCTTTCTTCTTTCTTTACAATGGTTATAATGACAAATATGTTTTATTGATCAAACTAGCGACCCGCCCCCGCTTCGCACGGGTGGAATGTGCTACATACCTATAAACCTTCCTCTTGAATCACTGTACCTATTAAAAAAAATCCCGCATTAAAATCCGTTGCGTAGTTTTAAAGTCTAAGCATACATACGGACAGACAGCAGGAAACGACTTTGTTGTATACTATTTAGTGATTAGTGATAGTGATAACTTTAGGTTACACACAAGAGCTGATCAAAAGTGTACAGAATTGTAGAAAATTTGATTTAGTTGAGACTTCAGAACCCCAAAATATTGCGGGTTGTTCGAAAGAGCATACCGCTGTCCCGGAAAACAAAGGGCTAAGGAAGAACGTGGGTAGTTTTTAGTCAGTAGAAGTCTCACACTCGGATCCCTTCCGCTCCACCCAGGGAGGAGTCATTATTTTGTCGACTTCCCAAACTCTAAAAAAAACGAACCCCGAACTAGCTCAGCTACCAGAAACTGGAATACACTTAGTTTACCTTCAAGATCGACCCGTGCGTCTGTTTAATTAAGCCACAAGCACTGACTGCCTATACTACAGAATATTTTGAAACCAGTAACATATTGACAACGACTTCATAAATAACTCGTCCTGCGTACAATTCTAGTACTAGTAACAACTGACAATCGATTTCCGGCACAGTTATTGCCGTCGAGACGCGCGACGTACTCGTTTGATTCCATAACGTTATTGTTATTTCCTCTTGCATTCGCTTCGGTTATATCGTAGTTCGTTTATGTGGTTTGAGTAAAAGTGCCTCGGTGGTTTGAGTAAGAGTGGCACGTTTTGAAAATCTGCTGTAGTGTTGCTCCGTTTTGGTTTACTAAACGGTTTTGTGGTCGATGTTTGTTTTTTGCAATAACTGTCACCATCTGATTGTGGTAGGTAGTACGTTTATGTGGTTTGAGTAAGCGTTTCTCGTTTTGAAAATCTGCTCTAGTGTTTTGCTTTGTTTTTCGTTTTTGTGGTCGATGTTTCTTTTTGCAATAATATCATCTTCTGCCTAGCCTATGTATTTATTTACTTTTTTTTTACTTTTATCTATACTTATACTTATACTTATTACTTATATTACTTATAATATTATAAAGCTGAAGAGTTTGTTTGTTTGTTTGTTTGTTTGTATGTTTGTTTGTTTGTTTGTTTGAACGCGGTAAACTCTGGAACTGCTGGTTGGAATTGAAAAATTCTTTTTGTGATGGATAGTCCATTTATCGAGGAAGGCTATAGGCTATATAACATCACGCTACGGCTAATAGGAGCGGAGCATAAATGAAAAATGTTACAAAAACGGGAAAAGGTATTTTCTTTTTGAGAGCTTCCGCTGCGTGCGCTGCGAAAACGGTTTAAGTTACGCAAATATCATGTATGAAAGAATTGTTCCTCTTTAAAAGTTCTAAAAAAAAGTCCGCGACAGCATATATCTATCTTTTAAGATTGACTCACTGTAACCTTTTTTTACTGTTAAACTTTTAGGTTAAAAATAATTATTTTTTGCGAAGCTTATTAACCCTTAAGGTATTAATCTATATCTAAATAAATGTGTTTGTCAGAACGGAAATTTAATATAGAATATTTGTGCCGTTTACTCTATACAGTTTAAATAAATATCTTAGAAGATATCGCAATGTAAAAATATCCGCGCGGCAAAATAATTCGTGCGTCGCATTGTAGGTACGGGGGATTCTGGCTGGCCTCCGGGAAATTCAAATTCAAAATATTTACTGCATCATAATGTTTACTTGTACAGAGTGTTATAGTATATTTAACAGTAAGAGATACCTATAGTAATTCACACTTTAAAATTATAATCTAAGCTAATCTAAACCATCCAAACTATTTTAATAAGAGGAAAGATAAGATTTTTTGTTGTTACGATTTATGTCGGATAGTCGATATATCGAGAAAGGTTATAGCTATATTTATGTGACGCAGACGAAGTTGCGTGGGTCAGCTAGTGTACGTATATATTTATCGTGACGACTGAAGTAAATTTATGAACTTGGATCGACGGTCGTTGTCATGAAAACGATGTCACCAAATCAATATTAGAATCGCGTTGTCCGTAATTTGCAGACCTTCGAATAAGGTACTTCCTCCGTATATGTACGCTGCCTCCTACATCAGCCATCCTTGTCAAACACATAGTTGTTTTCTGCTTTAAATAATGCTAAAGTTGTCATAATTACGTTACTGATAACAATGTTATAAACTGTAGCTGATAATATGTCTAATGTCTGATTCAAGTTCAGTTCAACTATCGATACCAGTGATATATCTGCTACCCGCGCAAAACCAGGACAGGTCCACTAGTTTATAATAAAAATCGTAAATCAAAAGCAGATGACACTACACCAGACAGTGTCAACGTATAGCGTTGCTCGTGAACAGTTCTCGCAAATTGGATACATCCATTAATTGACTGTCATGTATTCATGACGGTGAGTGACGTCACATGATGGACTTTTGTTTTTGAGCGTGAGCAAAAATGGGTTTCGAATCAACTTAATTAGATTGTTAGCACGTTTCATATATTGTCATTATTAGTAAAACAATTTGATAATTGACGGTGAATAATTATTTTCTAACAGTCTGCGTCACTGGGCTCACCACATCACGCCTGTAAGCCCCGAAGGATTAGGCAGAGGTCCCGAAGGTTTTTTTCATGTTTGCTTTATTTATATTATGATGATCGGGGAACAGAGAAGCTGCAGTGAATCCCACAGACTGGCGGTTCGCAAACTAACGTGGATCCATAGCGCTTCGTTGGGATAATTTCGTAAAATATTTAATTTATAAGCATTGTCATGTTTGTAAGACAATTTATAGATTTACATCATGCCCGTTTTTCCCGACGGGTTAGACAGAATTGTACTAGCACACGGTTAGGTATCCTATTGACATTAGCTTGGCACAAATCCAGGCTATGTGCTGCTAATGAGATTTTTTTATTTCCTGAACTGAGAACCGTACCCATGACATCATACCCAGCTTTTGACAACGAAGCTAAAAACCCAGTCAGAGGAAAAACACAATATTAAATATCCCAATACACACAAATACAAAGCGTAAGTTCACAAAATAATACGAAATTGAAAACACTTAAACAATATAGGATTCCGGAAAAGCGCAGATGTAATGAATCTAAGATATTGGATTTTTCAGAGCGGAATATTCTATTTATACATACATACGTGATCCTTATTTTTATATTTTTCTTAAAGTCAGGGTACATTTCGGTATATAATTTCAGTAAAATAGATGCTTTGTGTTGTTTTAGTTGTTTATTAGTCCAAATCACACTAATAATAATAGGTCTTTACCTATGTAATTGCAGATTCTACAACCGGCATTTTCAGATTTAATTATCTGTGGATTGGCGCGTAATTCGAAATTCAAGTAAATTTTATTCGAAAGACGTGTTAATTTAATTTCAAATTTAGTCATTTGTTTTTTGATAGTTTTTTGTTTTTGTGACTTTTTGGTAGTTTTTGGCGCCATGGATAAACTACAAATTCGTACAATTTTCGAATATCAGTTCATACGTGGAAATACCGCTGCGCAAACAACACGAAACATTAACGACGTGTACGGACTTAACACTGCTTGCATAAACACGGTCCATTAATGGTTCAATCGTTTTCAATCTGGAAATTTTGAGTCGAAGAACGAGCCTCGCGGTTGGCCGGTTAACATTGTCGACAACGACGAATTGAAGGCGATAGTGGAAGCGGATCCAACTCAATCTAAGGCTGAGCTTACTGCAGGCCTTGGAGTTAGTGTCAAAACAACATTGAGGCACTTGCGTCAAATTGGAAAGATAAAAAAGCTAGATAAGTGCGTGCCACGCGAACTAAGCGACCAACAGCGAGATTTACGCGTCGAAGCATGGATAGCACTACTGAATCGGCATAGAAACGATGAAATTCTTATCAAATTGTTACCTGCGATGAAAAGTGGATCCTGTACGACAACCGTAAGCGTTCGTCTCGGTGGGTGGACCCGGGTACATCACCTAATCAGTGCGCTACAAAAAAGATTACTCATAGGAAGATGATGGTGACTGTCTGGTGGACCAGTGCTGGACTTGTACACCACAGCTTCTTACCGAATGTCACAACAGTGACGGCAGATGTCTATTGCAAAGAATTGCAAACAATGATGGAGAAGCTCGCAACTCAACAACCAAGACTAGTCAATCGTTCTTCCCCATTGCTTCTCCACGACAACGCGCGAGCTCACACTTCACGAAAGACCATCGCAAAGCTACAAGAGTTACAGCTGGAAGCTCTCCGTCACCCACCGTACTCACCGGACCTTGCCCCAACAGATTTCTACTTTTTTCAAAATTTAGACATTTTTTTTAAGTGGTAAAAAATTCGACACCCGAGAGGCAGTACAAAACGCTTTCGCTGACTTCATCGCCTCCCGTCCGGCAGACTTCTACAGTAAAGAGATAAACAAACTGCCATCAAAATGGCAAAATTGTATAGATCATTTGGGCCAGTACTTTGATTAAATAAAAAAAATACCAAAATTTTTATATTTTTAAATTCTCATACAAATCGGCAATTTCATAGGTAAAGACCTAATATTATAAAGGCGAAGGTTTGTGAGTGTGTGAGTTTGTGAGTGTATATTTAATTTTTATACTTCTTCACGCAAAAACTACTGAATGGATTTGGATAAAATTTGGTACACAGATAGTTTATAACACGTAGGATAGTTTTTATCCCGATTTTATCTTCCCGTGGGATAATTTTCGAGTTGCAGCGGGGAGCAACAGCTAGTATAAGTATAAAAGTGAAGTATGCTTTGATATTTGGCAGTCGTTACGGGTAGTCAGTGACCCGAAAGTCTGGCTACCAGTCTTACCAAAAGGAATCGTATTAGTCAGTGCTAACTGGGTTATGGAGGTCAGATAGGCAGTCGCTCCTTGTAAAATACTGGTATTTAGCTGCACCTGGTTAGAATGGAAGTCAAGCCCAACTTAGTTGGGAGAAGTCACTCGAATGCTATCATGAAAGGAACCTCGTTGCAGGTCGCGTCTTCCTTTGCAGATTTTGTTTGAACGAGTCTGCGGCCCTGGGACGCAGACGCGTTTCAGTCAGTAAGAGTCTGGCACTCCTTTCTGCTCCAATCTGAGCCGGAGGAGTCATTTGATGATTTATCAATCCATAAAAAAGGTCGTGTCACCCGATTCTACGTCACGTCTACTATCGCATCAAACGCCAAAAACTTTTTAACTACCCACTTATCTGAAAGGAAGGCAAAACAATAGCTCTTTCGCCTCACACACCAGAACTTATATCTTAGAAGCTAGTTTCAAAACTTATTCAGGAATATCAAGAAACTTATCTATGAGATGCAAATTGAATGATAACATCATGCATGGAAACTTTGCTAGAGAAGTTTAAGCGGAAATTCTGCGCTATTGACCTAGCTTGGAAAAAGTTGCTGCGAACATGACATCGCGGTTCTATTCCCCGAAGGAGTAAGCAGGGAGTAAGTAGAATAATTTTGTACCAGATATTGCTTGTGGCGGTCGAAATTTAGTCGACAAAGCAACGTACTACCGAAATAAAAAATATCCTTGTCCCATACACTTAAGTTTTATGTGTGATTTTAATGGAAATTCGTTCAGCTTTTAAAACGTAGAAATAAACATAAGGACAGACTAATCATGGCATGAAATATCCTTATTTCTTCAAGTCTGTTCCCATTAACCAGGCACAAATCCAGACTCAACCGCTCGGTACATACCTATTGACTTTTGGTAAGACTGGTGGTCAGACTTTCAGACCACTGGCAACCTGTAACATTTGCCAAAGACTGGGACCAACGGCCTTACCTGCGTTATGAGGCATAGGGGAAACTCGGTATGTAATGGGTGATCCCATCCCTCTACGTATCAACCTTTTTTTTGTTTTTTTGGAGGGTAGAAAATCATCAATGACTCCTCCCGCTCTGGGCAGAGCGGTAAGGAGTGTCAGACTACTCATCATCTGCCTAGCCTTTTTCCAACTATATTGGGGTCGGCTTCCAGTCTAACCGGATGCAGCTGGATACCAGTATTTTACATGGAGCGACTGCCTATCTGACCTCCACAACCCAGTTTATACTAGGTAATACAATACCCTGTGACTGTATGTCAGAATTTCAGGTCACTGACTACCTGTAACGACTGCCAAATATCTATATAAATGGCAGCCGGGACCAACAGCTTAACGTGCTTTCCGAGGCACGGAGGAAACTCGGTATGTCGGGCGGTCACCCATCCACAGACCGACCTAGGCAAGCACAGCTTTACCTAAAGATCGACCTGAGTGGCAGTTCTTATTAAGCCACGAGCTCCAGTGTGCTCCACGAGCTCCACTCCACGAGTGTCAGACTACTACTGACTAAAAACAAGAGCTCTTCTGCGTTTCACGCCGCGGTGCGAACCGCTCGTGGTCCGAAACGACGAAAGACCCTTCTTTTTTAGCCCTTTGTGTCCGAGGCTGCGGTATCTCTTTCAAACAACCCGCAGAGCACGGTTTAACCTACAGAACGACCCGAGTGACAGGTTTTATTCAGCCATAAGCTCCTACTAACCACGAACTTGTAAACTGCTAGTATTACTAGGTAAGTAACACCCGTATTTTTATATAAGTGATTACTAATAATTGAGTAAATGTTATTGTTTAAGATACGATTTTTTCTCTGTAGTTTAGTAATTCCTTAATTTTAGAACTATCAAACGTTAGAATTCTTAGTTTTGCTTTCATTGACGGTTCTAACTTCGTTTAAATTCTTGCCCATTGCACAAAAATATTTGCATAAGTAATTACTTAAGTCCAAGTACATAATTACTTTGACTTGACTATAAATACGGGGGTAAGTCTATTCGATTAGGTTTATTATACTTAGAATACCTCATTGTTTCCTGCTCTGGGAATCGTCATATACTCATATTATTACGTGTTTTTTTCAGCGAAATTATGCTTGTTTCTAGAAAATATTGCGAATAAAGGATAAACTAGAGTCTCGTGATTGTTTCTATTCTGTAGAACCTGTATTATAATAATAAAGATTTTCATAGAAGTTATATTGCCCTCTTCAATTAGAGATTCAGTCTGATTGGACTGCGGTTGGTTTTGTACAAATAAGTTGAGAGTAAATAAAACATAAGAAAATTATTTATTTCTACACCGTGTCAATATTGTTACAGAAGGGGATACCCACGGCACTAGTCAATGTGGTGACACTTGGAGTATATCCAGCAGTGGACGTATTTCGGCTGAAATGATGATGATGATGACGAGTGTTACTGCCAAAGTTAGCAATTCCAGTTTTACATTCAATATCATAATTATACAACGCATACAAGGCAGATGTGAGTGGCAACGCCGGGAGGGGACGCCCTAGAAAGACATACACTGACCTCCTCTCTAGGAGAGGGATGGATCCACCACACGGGGCCAGTGCGGATTGGTAGATGTCACTATCGTCGATTTTTTGGTTCTAAGACAGTCTAGTTTCATCACGCTGTTTTCCTTCACCGTTTTGAGAGCAGTGGTGATGAAATAAATTACACAAAGTAATGCGCCTGTCTGGGTTCGAACCCACGACTATAACTGTTCGTAAGTAGGTGCCGCCACCACTGAATCATCACTGCTCAGAGGAACATACACTGACCTTATTGGTGATGTTCTTCAGAAAGGACAGGTGCGTAGTACTCGCAACCGGCGTGCGTGTATGACCAGATGTATGAATGTGGACGACGCAAAAGGAGTATAAGGTTCGTAGCAAATGGCGTTCTGTGGTTTCTGCCTACCCCCAGGGGAAAAGGGCGTGAGTTTATGTATGTAGGTATGTGTGTGTATCATCATCGTTCACAGCCTCCCTTTAATTGTGTCAAGCTCCACGTTCTTATACCTCATCCAGGATATGCCCGCGATGACAACATAGGCGTCTGCCCATGCTCGGCCACGGACGACCAACACCGTCTCTTTCCAGTCCTTGGACGCCTCTCCGTCACAACTATACTTTACCTGCCATCACCACGCCTTGCTATGAGTCCTATCCAATTCCATTTGAATTTCACAACTCGGTTTCCAATATCGAAGACCTTCGTACGTCTCTAAATTTGATTTGGCTTTTTTTGTGTTTTTTTTTTGGAGGGTGGGACATCATCAAATTTTAATGACTCTTCCCGCTCTGGGTGGAGCGGTAGGGACTGTCAGACTTCTACTGACTAAAAACCACCCATGTACCATCTTAGCCCTTTGTGTCCGAAGTCGCGGTATCTCTTTCGAGCAACCCGCAGTAGCCCCGTCAGGAACATTGGGAGCTTGCGTAGTAGTTTTACGAGCATAAAACGCTCAGTTTTACATCCGTCTGAAAATTATAATAGACTCATTAAGAGCCCTTTGTATTACAATTTTCTTAACATCAAAACGGCGAACTCATTAGCAGTAATCAAAAGAAATTAGTGTAAATGAATTATGGTTAAACTTTCGTTTGAAAACCTCAACATTAATTGTTACAAAGAATAATGGCACGAACATTGATAAAACGATTTGATACTTTAAATAACGCAAACTTGAATAAATAATGTGTTAATTAATACGTGTTACAATAATTACTTTTGTCGACACAATTTGCTTGTATGTTCGTGGCTAGTGTAACTTGGTCTTTCCTTCCACGCTGCTGATAAATTCTGGTCTGATTTCGCATCATCATCATCATTTCAGCTGAAGGAAGTCAACTGCTGGACATAAAAGAAAAGAAAGAAAAAAATATTTATTGTCGCAGAAATATTAGAAATAAAAAAGCGGCAAACACACAACTTACATCTATTATTAACAAAAAAAAAAAAATAGGTACCTCCAAAAAAGAAACAACAAGTTTGCGTCTACATACTTACACTTAAAAAAATGGAACACAACTGCGACAAATAGGTTACCACTCAGCATGGTGCTGTGCTATGGGGACCCACAGCACAGCGCTGGTTTTCAGTGGTAACCCTTGAAAACAAAAACGTACGAACGTCAAAACGGATATTTAAAACGTATGTTAATTGTTACCCACATAAACAGAAAATAATAGGCATAGGCCTCCCCTAAGTGTCGCCACATTGACCGGTCCCGTGCGTCTCGCATTCAGCGGATCCCCGCGACCTTCACCACGCCATCGATCTATTTCGCATAACTAGACTATAAATTGTATAGAGGAGTGCCACTACACCACTGCTAGGAGTAGAACACATCTTCTCTTGGTGGATGCCACGAGTTTTTAATTTTTTAGATTATAAATGCAAAAGGAACTCTGTTTGTTTGTTACTTTTTCATGACTAAACGGCTGATCGGATCGTAATGAAATTTGTCAAGATGATAGACAAATACACATCACATTATCCACACAGACGAATCCGCGGGCAAAAACTAGTTTCAAATAAAAGTGTGAGGAGTGTCAGACTTCTACGGACTAAAAACCATCCATGTTCCTTTTTAGCCCATTGTGCTGAGGCCGCGGTGTCTCTTTCGAACAACCCGCAGCCCCGATGGGAGATTGGTCTTAAATGTCAGACTTCTACTGACTAAAAACCAAACCCATGTTCCTTCTTCGCCCTTGTGTCGGAGCCGCGTTATCCTTTCGATAATCCACAGCCCCCTTAAGAGATTATTGATTAAAGTAAATTTAATACTTTTAAATCAACTTCATAACATAACCGCATGCCAAGCCAAACTGGTTCACACGTACGAATTATGTGGGTTATGTTAAAGTAACACGTTAATTACTAACACGCTATGGTGTGAACTGAGACCGTGAACTAACGTGATAAACCTTTTTATAATATGTCCGCATTTTTCTTTGTTTTTGAAAGAACAAAAAGGGAATTTTGCACTAAGGTTGATTTTAGTTTAGGCGGTTTTCACACAAACTGGGATTATACGACCGGGTTAAAATTTGCCCTATTTGAAAATCCAGTTTAGTACCTAACTATGTATGTACAACACGTTAAAATCTGTTCATTGGTTTTTGAATGAAAAATCATCACATTCGACACTTCCTAGAAGAATAACAAACATAATGGATGTTTGTTATTCATCCAACTTAACAAAGTTTTGCATTTTATAATGTTAGTTAATGATTACCATAATGTATGTCGGTCAATTACTGGAAGTTTATACTGACCTTACCTACCTTTACGGCTTTACCATAGGACCCGATTACTTCTTTCTACAAACCTTCTATTAATTCTCACTAGAGACTTGTTCCTCCCACGCATGGTTTTTACGATTTGGCAAAACACGGAATCTCAGCGTTTTACAAAGTTTGCCTGCATATCTAGTAATTTAAAAGATTTTTTACACATCCAAAAACATTCGAGACTAAATTCTCAAACAGCATAGTTTCGACATCCAAACAAAAGTACCAAAAAAAAAGAAATAAAGAAACACACTTTCTCTTACAAAGAACAGACGCGAAATACGCAAGTCTGTGAAGTTGTAAGTTCGATAACTTAATATAGATAAAAGCTTAAACTAGATCAGGCCCAATCACTCACTCACTGACATCGGCGAAAAAATTGGCCTGAGGGCGGCGAGGCCACGGTCCACGGAGTTGGCCTTGCCCTCGGAAGTTGTAATCCGATTTTATGGTAACTCGTAATCATGAATATTCCTTATTTTATATTTTGTATTTCTTGCGCTTCTGTATCCGTAAAGACTGACGAAGGGTAAACGACTCGTTTACAATATCAAGCGATGCGATTTGCGAATCGAAACACGCATCATCATCTGCCTAGCCTTTTCCTATGTTGGGGTTGGCTTCTAATCTAACTCAACCCAGCTGAATACCCGTATTTTACATGGAGCAACCTCCACAACCCAATTAGTACTGGATAATACGATTTGGAGATGTGGTGCTGGAGACGCCTCCTAAAGATCCCGTGGACTGCGTTTCGCACCAATGTTTCTATCCTCAAAGAGCTTCGTATTAAGGACCGGCTTTCGTCTACTGTGCAGCTACGAATTTTAAAGTTTTTCGGTCACATTACTCGTAATGAAGACTCGATGGAGAGACTGGTAGTTCAGGGCCAAGTGGAGGGCAAAAGATCTCGCGGCCGATCACCGACTCGCTGGACAGACTTGATCAAAAAGGCTACTAGTCTACCATGGTCCAGTGTACTCGCAACGTCTCCAACCGGCAGAAATGGAAGCACATCGCTGAAAGAGCAGTCCTCGGGGAAGTCAACGACCCAACAAACATCTCGCCGTGTACCTCGTCTGCGCAACCACGACCACTCTGACAAGAGTGTATCGACTAAGAAGAAGAGAATACGATACCCTTTAGTAAAATTTTTATTTGTCAGATTTTCGGCGATTGCAAGGACTGTCAAAAACCTACAAGTGGTAATCGGGGCTTACAGCTTATCGTGCTTCCTGAGGCACAAAGGAAACTGTGGCTGTAATAAGCAGTCACCCATCTACTGACCAACCTAAGCAAGCGCAGCTTAATCTTAAGATCGACCCGACATGCTATTACTATTTAGCCACGAGACTCGCTACACGTATTCGATTTTGTATTTACCTTCGCGTGAGAGCCGTCAATCCACAACTCCCGATGACTAATGACATGCCCGTAAAATCTTCTTTCCTTTGTTTTACGCAGTCACTGTTGCTACACGCGTATCACTCATTCTTGTATCTCATGGCCATGACGGAATGCGAATAAAAGCTGGGAATAAAAGAAGAGAAAGAAGCTCGTGGTTTCCGAGGCAAAGCACGAAAACGTACAAGTTGGTAACCGACTGCACGCAGCAGCAGCAGACGACGTGTCGCAGCGACACTACTGGTTTCTACATATTTCTATGAAATTCCCTCCGTAGTTAGCGATATGAAGCTAGCAACGCGTCGTCGAGCGGCAGACGGCAGTGTCGTCCGACCGTAGATCAGTAGTGCTGCTGACGCCGGAACAACGACACGTCGAGTGTGTTTAGAGTTATTGACTAATAGTTATTTGCAGTCGGGTTCTAAATCATGACTGCAGCGACATGTCGCGACGACGTGTCGTGACGACATGAAACGACGACATGTCGTCTGCTGCTGCGTGCAGTCGGCTACCAACTTGTACCTTTAAGCTGTTGTTCCCGACTGTCATTTATAGATAAAAGATAGACAACTGTTCCATATAAATAACTGGTATTTCATCATCATCAGCATCACATCATCATCATTTTTTGCATCAGGTTAGACTGGAACCCGTCGTCAACATTGTTGGAAAAAGGCTACGCAGATGATCTTATCTTGTGAGCAGTAAGGTCTAACGACCCCGCAGATGATTATGAGCCGGGAGTAAAAGTTTAACGTGATATCCGATACTAGAAAGGGTTAGGTAATAGTGAATGTTATGGTCACCGATCAAATAGTGCTGCTGTATCTTAAATTGATTACTGGTTAGACCTTTTTCAAGTCGTATCGAGATTTTAGTTCCTAAACAGTTTTGGCGCAGTAGGTGGCCACGTTCATTCCAGCGGCAGAGATGCTATCTATGTCGTCAAGAGTAAAGGTAAACGGACACCTGGGACACTCCAGCAGGTGGGGCATTGAGTGATAGAGTGCCGCACTCGCAAAGCCCTGGTTAAATAACATTATCATTAGCATCATTATCAGCCACAAGACATCCACTGCTGGACAAAGGCCTCCCCCATAGAACGCCATAAGGAACGGCAGCCTGCCGTTTACATTCACCGGTTGCCCGCGACTCTCACGATGTCGTCGGCCCACGTGATAGGAGGCCTACCAACGCTGCGTCTTCCGGTTCGTGGTCGCCACTCGAGAACCTTCCTTCCCCATCGGTTGTCGGTTCTTCGAGCGATGTGGCCTGCCCATTGCCACTTCAACTTGCATATACTGAGAGCTATGTCGGTGGTTAAAAAACAACTCTAAAAAATAAAACATCATCATTTTCGCCACACAACCTACCAAGCTATCTTTCATAAACAAAGCACTTTCTCTGAAACATCAAAAAAACCTTTTAAAAGCATTTTCTACAATCCACATTGAGCATAAACGTTTGGGCAAAAGAAAAATACTTCCTTTTTAGGTCAAGTGCGATGTCACGCTAGAGTCCGCTTTGAGTTCCATAAAAAAAATTAAAAAACCGGTAATTGCGGGGTACATCTCTATTTGCATGAAGTCTTTTTACGAATGAGCGGTAAACGTCTGATGGTTCTAGGAAATGTTTAATGTTTATTCGTTAAATCTGACGGAAAATTATGTGGACGTTATAGGTGTTATCGGTTTTTTGAGCTAGTGTTGTGCTTTAAAGGTTAATTGGGTGTGGTGTTTGTTTTACGGTATCTTTGCGTACGTGTATATTGTTTTTTTACCCGAATAGTAGCGGAGGGTGATAAAGTATTTATAATGTTATTAGAGGTATGAAGAATGAGGTCTAGAAATACTCATATTCTTTATAATTGTGATTTCAGTTGTTATAGTGCTAGTGTAGAATACGACAGCTTCGTTTATAACTTGTAATACAACTCAGAGTATTACTCAGCCAGTGGGTGAGTTTTCCCATTAGGTAGGCAGAAACCCCAGAACGTCACCTACGATCTTAAATACTCCTTTTGCTTCATCGTCCATACATACGGTCATACACGTACGCCGTACTACGCACCTGCCCTTTCTGGAAAACCTCACGAATAAGGTGAGAGTGCTCTTCTAGGGCGTCCCCTTCCAGTGTTACCACGCACATCCACCTTATAACCTTTTGTTATTCGCCTTTCACTCATCTTCTTTCTCCACATGGCCAAACAATCTAAGCATACTCTTTACAATTCAGTCTAAAAATAACTTTTTAAAGACTTAATCATTAATAATAAAATACCTAACCAACCAAAGCTTTTGTGTTTCCATGAATATTTATCATAATTTGATAAGTACAATCGAACAAACTAGTAAGTATACATACAGCTAAGTTGCAGTTACTTTTAAGATTATACAGATACATTTAGAGACTGATGAAATGACACAGCGTTTGACGCCAGTCGCTTATTGCGAAACGCTTTTTAAAACAAAATTGCAATCAATATTTTCAGTGTATTAGAATTAAAAGATCTCTACCTGTATACTAAATAGTTTGTTCGACTGTACCTACTGATTGGCCATTCACGTTAATTATCGCACCATCTTGTTTCCCTTCCAATAATTCTTAACAATTTTGGCCGACTACCAAATATTTGCTCGTTTGGCCGAAAATCAACTAACTAATCACAGACAGTTGTTTCGAATATAAACGGATAAAATTATTATGGCAATTCATTTTCGTCATTTAAAAGGAGAAGTGAAATAAATGTTTATGAGATAACATAAGATCACGCCTGTAATCATCTAAGGATCAGGCAGAGATGTGACTGTAATCACGACACGGTTGGTGCAGTGGCTGAACGATCGGACTGCTGCGCTGCGTGTCGCGGGTTCAATCCCCGCACGGTTCAAATATTTGTATGACCTACATTATAGTTGTTCCGGGTCTGGGTATTTGTGTATGTGAGTTTAAATGTTTGTAAACGCACCCTCGATACAGGAGAAATTCCTTGTGGAAAAAAAAGCCTTTTGTTGGTGTTTTGTAGTGCCGATGCCGCTACATTATACCCACCGCCAACGGTATACTTTGCATATCCTGCTATGATGAATGAGAATTCATTTTAAAAATGCTAGCGGTATGTCGCTTTCGACCCAAAAAAAGTAGCACCATCTGACAGCTGTTTCACTGTTTATAAGTTTTTTACAACTTGAAAATGCCACTCAATTAGCATTTCCGAATAAATCCCAAATAAAACTTTGATTCTAATTTCGACTTTTTATTCCCGTTTATAGTTTTATTCCAGCGCTTTCCAGGTCTTCAACAGACTGTTCAGCTATAAAATGTTTATCCCCTTAACACTTAACTATCGTAAAGTTAAAAGAAACAAGTATTTGGATTTTCGAAAAAGTTTTTGAAGATCGTCTTAACTTTTAAATCTTTTCGCTGAATCTTCAGATACTATTGCTTTTGTACAGTATGCCTCAAGCTAATGATTTTACTAGAAATCTTTCTTTACAGATGTCAATGGCAACGCCGAGCGGGGATAATCTAGAGGAACATCATCATCAGCCTATAATGTTCCCACTGTAGGGACTCAGACCTCCTCTCTAGGAAATGGATGGGGTATTTGTGAATGTGAGTTTAAATGTTTGTGAACGCACCCACGATACAGGAGAAATTCCTAGTGTGGGGCAACGTTTTAAAAAAAAAAAAAAACCAACACGCGGACCCATTGCGGACTGGTAGATGTCACATAATTCTCGATTTTTTGGTTCTAAGACATGCCGGTTTCCTCACGATGTTTTCCTTCGCCGTTTTGAGAGCAGTGGTGATGAAATAAATTACACAAAGTAATGCGCCTGCCATGGTTCGAACCCACGACTAACTGTTCGTATAAGTAGGTGCCGCCACCACTGGATCATCACTGCTCAGAGGAACATACACTGACCTTATTGGTGACGATGTTCTTCAGAAAGGACAGGTGCGTAGTACTCGCAACCGGCGTGCGCGAATAACCAAACGTATGAATGTGGACGAGGCAAAAGGCATTCTGTGGTTTCTACCTACCCCCTAGAGAAAAGGATTTAGGTATGATGTACGTACGAATTGATTTGTGCGTGGTTGATGGCAATAGGCTCGCCCTCTATTAATGGAACATTAACAAAATTGGCAAAATGTGAGTATACAATAAATTAGTCACACCTTTTTCTCACTTCTCGTAGATTACAAGCGTAATGTTATGAATTCTTTTTCATTTATTCACTTCCAATACTTTCAAATTAAACTGTTCCATATCAACGGTTAAAGGTAGGCTGGCCTCTGATGAACACTGTAATCAGTAAATAGGCTCCCAGTCAGGACTTTAGGGAATAAAATGTAAAATAGGTACCTATGAATAATTTATTTTAACATTGGCTTATACTATTAACCTTTACATTGAGTCAGTGTTCATGATTATTGACCCTGTTTATATCGGAGTTTTAAATTTAAAGTTATTAGAACAAGTTACATTTTGTTTTTAGGGTGTAAGGGACTGCCTCCGCAAACTGATATGTTTGCAAAAGTGCATTCAGCTCCTTGTGGAACCATATGAAACCATATTTTATCTCAGTGTTTTGCCACGTTAACGATACATACCTACATTGCGTATGATGAAATAAAACGAAGCAATTGGATTCCCAGAAAGTTCCTAAAATTGGTTTGTGTACCGGTTATCTTAGTATGAATTTACGCCATCAGTCTACGCAGTGTTATCCCTTACACCCTGTAGATATTGGAGTGAGTTGAAGACTGTAAACCTCGAGGTCAATCACCGACCCGATGGACAGACTCCATCAAATCTGTCGCCAAGAACCTTCTGGCAGAATGTGCTCACCATGCAACCGGTGGAAAAGGATCGCGAAGGCAGCGACCGCAGTTGTGGGCGCCTCCACATGACCACGACCACTCTGTCTGTCTGTCAAGAGTGAACGACTAAGAAGAAGAAGATTGGATTCATCATCATCATCATTTCAGCCAAAAGACGTCCACTGCTGGACATAGGCCTCCCCCAGGCGTCGCCACATTGACCGGTCCCGTGCGTCTCTCATCCAGCGGGAAGATTGGATTGCAAGCAAATAAATAGGCCCTCAACCATGAACCAACCTAGGCAAGCGCTGCTTAACCTAAAGATCGACCCGGCTGCAGTTGTTATTTACCCACGAACTCCTCCCACGAGGTTAACAAACGATATTAGTTAAAGACTATTTACATAACTGTTGGGCCATTGTGATTATTTGCTCGACCTAATAGGTCACGGAGTTAGAATTTAAGGTCACTTATGACTTGGTTTGAGTTATAAGCGGAGAAGTTTTTGTCAACTTCGATGAGCAAGTAAATACATCATCTTCTGATTTCAGATTTAACTAACAAATAAAATATTATAGTTTTAAAAATCGATTTAGACTGACGTTGTTTTATTTTCTCATACCTTTTTCAGAAAACGCTTTCATTTTATAAAGTCATGGGAATGCATAAATAATAATAGTCCGCCATTTCTGATTTTAAATGTAACCACCATGCATTGTCATCCAAACTAAACATGTTGTATACAAAATTTCAGCTCAATCGGAAACCGGGAAGTGGGGAACAATAGAGATTTTACTCTTACTTCTCCCCCCTCAAATCGCTTCATCTCCCACCTCGCACCACAAACGGAACAAATCTCCGGAGTTGCTATTGTATCCTGTAATCTAATTGCGTGAAAGCACCTCCGCCAGATTACAGGTACCTAAGACAGGAAGGGTCTTAGTTACATAGAGGTTCGTGATTTTATTACTTCAGCTGAGTGGCTTGAGCTCATGTTGTAGGTGGGCAAGATTTTTGGATCTTTTTTTTTGCGAATGCTACTAAACTATCTTACGTTAAGCTGTTAGTCCTGACTGTCATTTTAAAATGTAGAACAATTGTTACAGATAGTCAGTAGCCTGAAAGTCTGAGTTTTTCAATAATAAGTGAGTTTTCACTCCAAAAATAGTGCTATTTTCCAGCAGTCATTTTGCGAGGAATTACCTAATTTTATGTACAGATTGCCTTGTTGGAAGTTATGTTGAAGTCTCCGTTTATACCTTGTAGGTACATAATTTGAATATCCGTCCGTTAATATGGTACGTGGCGTTTTGAACCGAGTAGGTCACACCATGCTGATAGACAGACAAGGCACATGCAAGAAGCTGAACTTGAGACAAAACCGCCACACGTCAGCAACAATACCTACACCAATCCCCTATGCTTTACCGAACAAACAAAAGCGCAACTCGACAATACAAATTGAATACTACTTTGCAGTCTGGCTGGAAATAAACCTAATACAAATCCAACTATCCGTCTGTCTGTGCTAGCTCAGTTCGCAGCACAGATATAGATAGACCTAGATAACGCAAGTATCACGATCTGTATGAAAACCAAGCGTGGCCATTTTTTGACTACCTATTATGACGTCACCAGCACTATAAATCGGAAAATCAAATCGATTCAAAGACGCCGCCGCGTACGGGCGCCTCCTTCGCCCCAATCCCTGCTTTTTGCAAACTGAGCGCGAAAGTGGCCACTTACGATTTTTGTACGTAAGCTAGGCACGAAAAGAGGCATGCGAAATAGTTGCTCTTGCGTTATCTAGGTCTATCTATATCTGTGGATCACAGACTGAGTCGAAACAATCTAGGCAAAACAATACGAATACGTCTATTCTGCTGGACTGTACGGTACTGGTATTCATTTACGTGCGCTTTTTAGGGTTCGGTTGTCAACTAGTGGTTTGGCTTAGGGCCTTTTATTGATGTCAGTGGCCGATAATTATTGTGTACCGTATCAGGATTGATTAATTTTGGGTAAATCAGTCTTTTCATGAATTTCTCAGTCGGATCTTGTTTTATTTTATTAACCGACTTCAAAAAAAGGAGGAGGTTATCAATTCGACTGTATTTTTTTTTTTTTTTTATGTTTGTTAGCTCATAACTTGCGACTGGGTGAACTGATTTTCATGATTCTTGTTTCATTTGAAAGCTGGTGCTTTCCGTGTGGTCCCACTGTCACCATTTCAATCTGATGATGGGATCTTGTAGAAATCGGGGGAACTCTTCAATAAATAACAGTAGATTAACCGCGATTGTTGCTATAGCACATCTAAGCATTGTTTACGCCATCACACAACATAATATCACGCCTGTACTCACTACAAAGGTTATAAAAACTATTTTGTGAAGATCTGATGAAGAACTTCGGAGATAGGCAACGGAACAGACGGAACTCCTCAATAAATGATAGCAAATGGACTGGGATTGCTGAAATCTCATATTGTCTGTCTATTGTTTACACCAGTTCATAACATAACATCACGCCGGTACGTTGTGAAGGGGTAAGCACATGTGAACCACTAAAAAGTGAAAAATAAAAACTGTTTTACAAAAAATAAAACCGACTCCGACAAAAATAAAACACAAAAAAGTGAAAAAAAAAAAATCAGCTTCAGAAGTCGGTGGCAAAAACATGAAATCAAACAAACAAAAGTCACCGACTTTAGAAGCTGATTTTTAATTTTTCACATTTGTGCAACATCAAATTTAGTTTAGGTATAAATCGTCACGCACTGGATGCCTGAGAATAGATAACGCTGTCGAAGTTGAGTGTGGCGAAGGTGGTGTAACGACCTGATCATGTTTGCGGGGCTTAGGTCCGCTATCCACCAAACCGGAGACGAGCAGAGCGGAGAGGAGATGTGCCAAATTCGACCAATCACAGGAAGGGCGAAAGACCAGATGTAAATTTTAACTAAAGTGATTGGCTTATTTCCGCACATCTTCTCTCGTCTCCGCTCTTCTTCGCTTTGGTGGAATCCGGGCCTTACTTACTCCAGGGCCAGTGCTCGCATAGGATAGAGAGGTATGGAAGGAGAAAGGGTAAGCCTATGCTCAGCTGTGGGACATCACGTAGGCTACTTTAAAAACAAGTTAAATAAACATATATGTATATAGGTAAGATATAACTCACACTATTGTCCACGGAATAAAAGCGTGTTTTTAAGAAACCAGACTCATGAATAAGAAAAGGAACTAACTAAAAATAAACCTTAAAGATCACGTGCTTGGCCAGACTGGTAGCGCGGAGCGGGAAGCGGCGCGGGTGCGGGAACGCGCGCGATTGTGCCTGTCCGCAGTCGACCGCGGCTTCGTTCCGAGCGTTGTCATGTCCAGTGTTTGACAAAATATAATATGGATGAACAAGTCTGGTTTTTACTGGACAATTCTTGCCACCCGCGCACACACTGCGGCCACTTGTATGATCGAGCTATGCACTCCCCGCGCAAAGTAGCCCGCGCCGCTTCCCACTGTGATCTCGCTTCATACGTTTGAATACGTCGCGCGCGCCGCGCCCGCGTTTGCAGTCTGGCCTTACACTAAAATAGTCTGTTATTTATTATTCTGTTTCGAGCTGTTGTCTAATTTTAGGTAGCCTAAAATGTGCTGCCGAGGCAAAAAAAGATGCCAGGACGACCCAAAGAGTTATAGACGGTTTTGCTCAGCAGTGGAACAGTATAAGTAAGCAACAAAAACAGGTTAATGATAATAATTATAATACAAAATCCAATCCAGGGAATCCAAAAATCTAGAATGAAACTAAAACAACTAACTATAATTATGCACAAAACGCAAAACAAACCCATTTATTTATTGTGGTAACTTTGATTTTGACATTCCAATTAATAGTCTTTTCCTTTCCGGTTTCTTGTCGCGATAAAAATGGTTATAGCTTATTATTTACTTGTGGGTCATTGGTATCGAGTAAAATTTTTAATTTAATTGTTTTTAAGAAGTTAAATTATTGACCTTCACAGTCAGTACCTACTCACCCACCGGAAGCATTCTCTTTCGAATTCGTGTTACTAACATTCGTTGTGCGTTTTACATTAATGTTCGTGAGCTGTTTAGAAATAATATTCTTACATGAAAAGACGTAGGTAATCATAATAATATGTTGAAAGTACAAGGTGTACTCATAATGAAGCTATGATTGGGTCTAACGAGTTTTAGTATGTAAACTAGTTATTTACCTATAACTAACCGCCACTTCAATGTTAGGTCCCTGATGATTACCAAGTTGTATAATTATGTAGGTAACTAACTGATGCCTGCGACCTTCGTTCGCGTGAAATTATCATAAAAATATTTCTTCCAATTCAGTAAATAGCTGTTACTTTGATATTATAGCACTGGGTCAGACTGGGTCCCATTCCCTCTCATGGAGAGGAGGCCTGGAGTCTCAGCAGTGGGAACATTATAGGCCAATAGGGATGTTAACAATAAAAATATAATTAGTCCATCAGATAGATTTCCAAATAAAATTGGACACATATTTTTTCTTTTTTCTCGTAAACAAACAATGAAGACGATACAGTGCTTTGAAAACTCGTGTCACGTCATATTCTAAGACATTACCTAGTATGACATATCTTAGCGAGCAGTGACGTCACAACCTCCCACTTAAATCTTTGACGCGTTTTAACTTCGTCAATTTTATTGATTTGATAAAACAAAAAATCGTATCCAATATTTTTCGATTATCTAACAGACGGACTAATTAGAATCATATTTTTTTTAGTCAGTAAACATCCTTCTACTCTGCTATAATATAGTATAGCGAGTGTCGCTAACTCAACGTCTAAAGTGCGTATTGTGCATGGCCTTTATTATGATGCACTTACCGGTAACTGCCAGACTCACAAATTTTCCCTATACGGAACCCCTAACCGAACCCAACGTGCTTTCCCAGCGTTTTTCCAACATTTAGGGAAACAATTCCCATCTCGTATTTAAATTTACGTAACGTCGAATTCGCCGGTGCGCGGTGGCTGGGAAATTTCGGACAAAATTGTTACCTACAACTTTCAACTTAATTGGTCACTTTTACAATGATTACATTGTATTGTATTTTCTTTCTGCTTAATGTCTGATTTGGCTGAAGGTAATTAAAATGTTATTGTTTACTCGAAGTTTAAAGGTAAGTACAATAATTTCAAAAATGCGACGGTAAATTCAAAACGCAACCACAAAACCATTGAATAGAAGAAAAGGACCGCTGCAAAGGTACCTTTAGGACCTTGAAGAACGTGGTTACCCAGACAGCTGTAGGTACTAGTCGTTCTGGACATCAAACCTAAGTAACTCTGGTGAAATATCACATTTTACTGTAGGTCACATTATAATGCTCGCAGCATTTTTACCCGACTGCGCCGAAGCCCAGAAGGAGGGTTACTGTAATCGATTTAATTCTTCATTATAATCTCTTCTTCTTATTGTGTAGGTAGTAAGGTCTAACGACCCCATAAACCCTATAGTGTCAGAGTTTCTAAACCACCGCAAGGGCCTCAGACACTCTCTCGTTCCGCCACCTCCTTCGCTAGCATCACTGCTTCGCAGAAGGAGGGAGAGAGGGAAAGAACTTCTCAACGTCCCAGCCGCCGCGGAAGGCGCTCCGGGCGTCGGGGGTCAAGCGATGACCTCCGGCCACCGTAGACGCGGGCCTGTGGACGGTGAGTAACGGGCTAGCTCGCCGTCCGGCCGTCGTCATGACGGCAACAGACCGTGTCGGCGGCGCGTACGTGTTCCACGCGCGCCTCAAAGAGATGTCAGCAAGGAGGGGCTGTGGATATCGAAAGGTTACCGCGGCTCCGACACAAGGGCGAAGAAGAAGGAACATGGGTTTGGTTTTTAGTCAGTAGAAGTTTGACACTCCCCTTCGCTCTGCCCAAGAGCGGGGGGGGTTATTCGAAGATTTTCCACCCACCAAAAAAAAAAAAAAAAGGGCCTCAAACACGGTTTGACGACCGGAACCACCGGCTTACCTCCACAACCCAGTTAATTACTGGGTATTACGATATATTATTTAGTCTTTCACTTTCAGGTCAATAACTGTAACGACTGCCAAAGATCTATGTATATGGTAGCCGGAACCAACAGCTTAACGTGCTTTCCAAGGGACGGTAGAAACTCGGTATGTAACGGGTGGTCACCCATCCATAGACCAATTAAGGCAAGCGCGGCTTAACCTAAAGATCGACCCGAGTAGCAGTTATTATTGTGCCACGAGCTCCTCATTTTCATTTAATTTTAGCTATTATGCGTCAATATCAATCATAATTATACTTAACACAGTACATTGTCCTAATTTGTGACGTTGCTAAATTACAAGGAAATCTACCGAAAAATTTACGACGAAGCAAGGAAAGTTTGCAAGGAAAATGTGCCGTAGAAATTCTACACCAGCGTGGAAATATAACACGCTTGGATATGATGTAGGCAATAACTCCTGAACACTTTGTTGTGGGTGAAAAATGAACGAGTTCTAGGCTGCTTTAGTTTTATATGCGAGGCTCAGATATTGTAGGATTTTTCCTAGGCAAGATTTTCTTTTTTATTTATTTTTACCGGCGGCAGGGGAGTGGTTATGTGATGTAACGGAGTCAGGAACTTCAGTATTTTGTGTTGACTTGTAGTACGGGTTAAGTGTGATATTTTTTTGGGGACAGTAATAAAATTTGCTTTTTTACTGTCTCTTTTTCTGATTGATATTGTATCGTTAACGGTTCAAGACATAATCACCATTATAGGGTCAACAGCTCAAAGAAAATCCTTTTCCATGAACCCAGATCATGCGCAAAGAAACACAGTTATTGATATTTCAGATAGTCAGTGTCTTATATTCAACTTTTGTACATTTTTGTTTAAACCATTATAAGGTCACTCAACCGGATACAAGGTTACTGATAACTCGACGTATTGCTTGCTGGACGCCATAGTAGGGTTCAAATGCAACAAATTAAACCATCAAATGTTCTGTATCATAATAAATTTCTATCAATCTGTATAAGCAGTTTTAATACCGCTTACATTTTCAATACCCACCAGAGGCTTCCTAGGTGCGAAGTCGATTCACCATGGCAGGCATCTCAAACACAAAGTAGGAATGTCTTAGGTGCCACAGATTTCATAAGCGACTGTCGCGTCGCCATCGGCGGCGTCGAGCGTCCGTCTGGAATGCACTTACTATTTACAGGTTCATTACCCATTACTGATACAGAAATCTATAGAGCGATATTAGTTTAGTCGCGCTTCATCAGAAAATGATCACTTTTACTGTCGAGCTAATGTTCTTATTTGTGTGATATGCTTGATCAGAAGCGTTTGTAGAAATATGGACAGTAATTTTAGTAGGAAGGAAACATCGTGAGGAAACCAGCATGTCTATGATATATAAGGTCCCATTAAAATAGGTGGACAAATAACATAGCGTTCAGTAGGTCTAACAAAACATATCTAAACACAAAAAAAACCATTAAATAAAATGTTTTTTTTTTACTTAAAATAATAAATTGTCGGCACTCTAGAACAAACTCATCCTTTATGAGTAGGTACTTAAATGCGATTTTCTTATTGTTTTTTTTTACCATCTTCCTTATTTTGGTGGTCTGAATGATTTTTGAAATTTTGCCCACCTATTCTAATGGGACCTTATATTTCTCGACGGCATGTAAAGCCAAGATAGAGGCCCATGGGTGGCATAAAAACTTTGACACTAGGTTAGACATAACAACATGATAAATAAAACAAGCAGTAGGTAATTTTTATGTTCGGATGAAACGTGTCTGAGCTAAGACTTCGCTGATAGCCCTGACGCTGACGCCCAAATACTCAAAAGTCACTCAATTATAAGTAACACTCAAAACTCCTGCTATCTCTGTCACTCTGCGTTAAAGTAACAAAGACAGCACGAGATTTAAGTGCAACTTAAAATTGAGTGACGTTTGAGTATAGACTCCTATGATTATAGCCATGGTCAGTAACAATTAATCAGCCCTACCCGATGATATCGATTATCGATATCTTCATAATTGCCTTGAGGTCAGGTGCACTCCAACCGTATCGATATCACATTGTGTCTAATCGGGCTTCAAGTCAGTCTAACATCAACAGTAAGGGATCATCAGGGGTGTCACGTGAGAGTTTTTGGGCCACTTTTATACCCTTTCTCTCCATCCCTCTCCCTTCCATTATCACGTTATTGAAAAGGTCAGATTTTAAGAGTCTAACATAAAAATACCGGTTTTTTTGAGACTCTAGGTCTCGCAAAAAATAACCGTAATTGTCATTCTATACTCCTTAACGTAATTTTACTGACCCCATCTCCTCTGTTTGAAATTCACGTGATTAAAGTATGAACACTTTAAATTCTCTCAACCACTGCATCATGCCGTCAGGAAGTTTAAAATTTAAATAATTAATAAAAAAATCAAAGGTTATTTTTATTATTTTCAAACCACTGCCATCTTATAATGTTTTTTTTTAGTTTTTGTAGCCTGTGTCACCTGGGATAACGCAAAGAATTTAACCATACGACATACACCAACATCGGTTCAGACGTTTAGAAGTTATGGTGGAATAAATAAACTCACAAACATACATACATGATACATCACTCTTTTTTGGGGCACTCGTGTAACAAATAAAACGCCCACTCTGCCTGTCATAATCAAGTCTGAGAAACAGGTAGCCAATCTGTTGCCATTAACAGGGCACATAAAAAAACAGAATCTGGCCAAAAAGGACTATTACTAAGAAATTCCTAGTTATCTACAAACAATACCTAATTCCACAAAACCAAATAAAATAACTCATTAGTCAGTAACACAAGAGCCTATTACCAGAAACTCAACGAAACTCAATCAGTCTAATCTTTTACTAGTACAGTCTGTTACCAGCGTTATTTGACCCCTTGTACTAAGACAAAGAGGTGAAAGAGGGGTCCGGTAATACTGACTGTACGTAAATATGTTCGGAACCCCGTTCCGTTGTAAGAAATAGAGTGCTGTTATGTACCTATAAGGTAGGTACTAACAAAGTTAGCGTACGAACAAGTTTGGACCATCTATCTATCCCTAATTATATTAGAAGTAGCCTGAGGTGAGGACTGCCTCGTTGGTCCAGTGGTCGCAAACGTGACTGCTGAACATGAGGTTCTGGGTTCGATTCCCGGGTCGGGTAAAGTGTTATTGGGTTTTTCTGTCAGGAGTTTCTGAGTAGCATCCAGGGAGTCTGAATTTGTGCCCGATTAATAGCAATAGGTTCGGGCCCAAAAACATGGGATTGAAACATAACTGGCTAAATGTGGGTGTTCTTGTTAGGTACAGTCACCTGCAAAATTGCATGGATACTTTTAGTCCTTATTACTTGTGAATAGAGTTCAGAAGTGTCCATGCATTTTTGAAGGTGACTGTATACCTCTGCCTAACCCTATGGGAATTACAATGCATATTACAAAGGTTCTTTGCCATTTTATTTATTTTTATGTTGTATGTATTGTTTGTCTCATCATCATTCATCATCGTTTTAGCCGAGACACGACACGACGAAGACAAGAATAAAAGACGTCCACTGCTGGACATAGGCCTCCCACACGTGTCACCACAATAACTGGTCCCGTGCGTCTTGCATTCAACGAATAATCGCAACATTATTTGTATGCATTTGTGTTTAGATAATAATTATTTTTTCCGAATAATAAAGATGTCCTCACCATAATAATTGTTTATTTAATGTGTAACAATGTTAACAATAGATTTGGTGGATCAGTGGTCCGAAAACTAAATATTTAAATTTTAAGAAGTTGTCTTATTTTTTATGGGAATTATATTAAGATCTAGGTAATTGTAAGTATTAATGAAACTAACGATTAATTAAAAAAAAAAGTATTTATTTACTAATCAAATTAAACAATTTCAATGTGACACTTGTCTTGTTTAAACATTTTGAATCACCTAACAAAAGCTTACATTAACAAATTCAAGACGACAGAATTATACATAAATTCAAAGTATCTACTGAAAACAATTTCACATTCAATAATAATCATTCAAACTTTTAAGCAGCAAAAATTAACCAACATCTATTATTAAAAAGAAGCATTATTAATTAAATCTTAAAATTGTTAAATGCCCGGACGACAAATCAAGCTATGCCTTTCCGTATAACGTGGCCTCCCTTTGTACAGATTTCCCTAACAATGAGAGATCCGCTTAAACTGGTTTTTTTCTTATGATGATTGGTGGTCGCCGCGTCGTCCATAAGAATGGTTTTTGTTTAATTGGGATATTATCAACTCCAACTCCCGAACTTATTATAGGGATATCATCATCTCCAACTTCCGTCCTTACTATTGGGATATTATCAACTCCTTCTTACGTCCTTACAATTGGGATATTATCAACTTGAACTCCCGTCTCTACTATTGGGATATTATCAACTTGAACTCCTTGGTCTTTAGCTAAAAAGGGAGAAGGTATCCAATTCATTGCAGTCCTGAACCGGTACTCAAAGAACTCATTAAATGGAACACCAGTAAATTTTTCTTCACTACATAATCTGGTAAAAACTTTTGTGGTTGTATTCAGCTTGTACTGGACAATATGGCAACTATGTTCCCAAAAGACGTCATCCGTCGTATTCATCCAAGTTAGAAGCCCATTCATAACCTCATTCTTGTCTTGCGTAAATACTTCAATATTGCTAACTTGCTCAAGCGGAATATCGACTGCAGGATTTATTAAATGAATCAAACGAAAAACATTTTCATAAAAAATTAAAACGTTAGGCACACACACTTTTTCCGGATATCCAAATTCGGCGAATATTTTCACTAATTCCAAAGCCAATCCTCCTATACTCTCGGAAAGAGGTCTTAAAATCAAAAAGTTAGTAGTATCCTCCTTTAAAATTAATAAAAAAGACACTCTATTAGTTTCGTAAATTTTGTCTTTGACGATGTTTAGCCGCCATATGCCCCTTGTGCGTGGTTTACTTATATCCGGACGAGGAGATACTGGTTTGTGTAATTCCTTACTAACTGTTTTTTTAATTTTCGCTCCCGGCGGCGGGTCGTGTATAGCCATCGGATTACAGACATTACACAAAGTGACTATCCATCGACAACACAACATATGCACTGAGTAGACCTTCTTAACTTGCGCATGCGTTTTCCACGGGTCACCATGACGACAGTTAACATGCGCGTCCAACAAAATATCGAAAGAATCTTCAGCAGGAAGAACTTCAACAAACTTCCTCGGTTCCCTTAGAAACAGCTTCTTAATGCCATTCACTTTTTTAACTTTGAGATTTTTCTCTGATTTGGGATCGACAGTAATTTCTTGAATTGTCTTTTCGATATCTTCTCTTAAACTCAATGGTTTTAACTCATTCGTATGCAGCGCTATCTTGTTCATAAAATTCTTTTTCATTACATCATAGTTAATTTCCTGGGAATGTGGAATTACATTGACGCTAGTGGACGCCATCGCCATTTTGTGATACGATGCAGTGACGCGAGCGATAACAGTCGAAACGCGACGAGCGTGCGAGGCGCGCGGCGGTCGCGGGGGTACTGGGGAAGAGAGCGCGCGGGGGAGTGAGCGGCGCGCGGCGCATGCGAGACAGGGATAGCATGCGTTTGTTTTTTTAGCGAGATGTGCCGATTGCCGCGGCCGACGACACCGAACCGCGAAGCCACAGGCGAAGCTGTTTTGGTAGGTAATAATTTTGCACAGTTGATATTTATTATTGTGTTATGAGGACGAAACTGAAACACATTATAGGTAAACTAACTATTAGACTAGGTGAATTTGGTACTTACTACATTACAAAAGTATAAACATATAATTAGGTACCTACCTATTAGTAGACACTTAAATTTTAAATAGGTAGGCACTTAACTGTCAAAGGTAATAGTTTTAGTTAACTAAGTACAAACACTTTACTCATGTAGTAATTTACGTAGGTACAGTATCTACAATTTAATTTTTATTGATAGTAGGTACCTACGTTATTTATATAAAATATTATCGTTATTAATGACGTCCATTTAGTATAGTTACACATACCTGAATATTTAGTTACTACGTATCAATTTAAATTAGTAAAACAGAACATTAATATTGTAAGTATCATAAATAATTGCCTTCACAACTAAACAAATTCATAACAAACAAACTTAATTATTTAAGCAACCAAATGATTCAAACAGTGTCATTGCTCACCGTAATATTGTAATTTACTTGAGTAAGTACCTTTACCTGTATTTATGTAAATATTAAACCAACATGGTAGCATTTAAATTATTATAATAATTAAAGCTTTTAAAACTTTATTGTCACGGGACGACCGGCAGATGTATCATCAATATTAGAATTCATAATTAGAAGGAAATATGTAGTAAAAGGTTTTATTGCCTAGGCGCGTAGGTATATAGATGTTTCACATCAATAAATACCCCTCCTTAAAGGCTTCGGCGCAGTCGGGTAAAAAGAGTTAAACAACCATTGTAAACAACGGGTTTGTAACACCTCAGCCTAACCTTTCAGGGACCAGCGTGATGTTTTGTTCTGTAATGTTAAAAGAGCTAGCTCAAAATATTTGCGCACAAAAATTTATAGCTACCTGCTACCTACACTCGGTCTATCAAACAATGTCCACACGTTCATCAAAAACGTTCTGAACTTCCTAAAACCGCAGTTCAATCAGTGGCGAAGTACTTGTCCCAGTTTTCAGGTGGTCACCCTAAAATGTCGGATAGAAGTGTGACGTTGACATTATTTTTATCGTGTTTAACGGTACGCGTACACCAAATCCGTCATCGGCCGAAGTATGCTCGGGCGTCATCGGCCGAACTCGGCCGATCAAATCAAACGTAAGTAAATGGAAGAGAGCGCATACACTGCTACTACCGACGTCGTCCGATGACGCCCGAAAACGGACGATCAACTGACGAGTCCGAACGTGTTTGGATTTTTTGTCAGTTTTTTTTGTTTTTAATAATTTTTTCTTCTTTTTTTCTTCTTAGTCTAGCTATTCAAAGGGGGAACGCTGCCAGTATCTTCGGAATCTTGCCTAAAGGGTCTCCTTTTAATAATATATTTTAGTTACTTAGATATAGTTTGTGTTATGTCAATTTTGTGATTATCAATAAATATATAATGCACTTAAAAAAAAAAAATCTCGAAATACTCCATTTTTAAAGACACGTCTGTACTCTGTAGTTGCACAGTTCAGACTTCATAAGTTCCACCGACAACGGCCGTTATCGTCTGCAGTGTATTCAGTTGAACGTTCGAGTTACTCGTCCGAGTAGTCTGTCCGCCATCGGCCGACAAAATCGGTTTTAGTGTACGCGTACCGATAGACGTGTTGTAAATGTCATTGCTACCTGTCAAATTCGGTTAAAACGAATCGAACAGCTATGCGCTGGACTCTGACAGACAGGTTAGGTTTACTGAAGTATCTGCCGAGTACCTACGTAGCCGATCCGCAGCTTGACCGTCCCAGTTTAATCAATCCTTTACTTTATTTACGGTACGCTTTTTTTGGTACGGTACTTACTACAATCAAATAAGATAGTAAGTATACAGCCAGTTAACTTGCAATTACTTTTAAGATTACACAAATACATTTAGAGACTGATGTCAAACAATATAGCGTGCCAAACGCTTTATAAAACTTAATTGCAATCAATATTATCAGTTTAATGAAATTAAAAAGATTTCTGCGTGTACCTATACCAAATAGCTTGTTCGACTGTAGTGTATGAAAATCAAGCGTGTAATTTTTTGACAACATAGTATGACGTCTTAATAGTCCTCCTGACCGTTTTTTTCGGCCACGGCGGCCAATCTCAGCGGAGATTAGCCATCTGCGCGGGAGATATTACAGTGCACAAGTGTGTGCGCAGGCACAGGTGCACTCACTGTTCCTTTTCTCTCATAGTCCAATGGGACGGCAATCCGACACGACCGGAGAGAGATCAGGCGCAGGACCAACGGCTTAACGTGCTTTACGAGGCACGGGGGTACTATACCGCCAACTTCCAAACTCCGGGCTACTACTGGGAAATTTCTAATGAAAATTCCTAATAGCACTTTTTGTCCGACCCGGGAATCGAACCCAGGACCTCGTGCACAGCAGTCGCGCTTGCGACCACTAGACCAACGAGGCAGTTAATGACGTCTTAAATACTACCTAGAGTATCTAACAATAAATACAAGCTACTTTACAAAATGGACTAAGTTTTTGTTCTATAAATGTCTAGAAAAATTATGTTGGCCGTCCAGAACTGAGCCACTAGTTTAGTGCCATCATCAGTTCCTGTATTGAACAAACAAGGACACGCAGGATACGCCATAATTGGTGGAACACCACTAATTTACACTGTTAAACAGAGTCATTAATACCAATTTTAACCATTGTAAGTATTATTTTGCGCCTACAGTATTTTGTATAGCAATTATACAATGAAGCCAACATTCTGGCGCTGTAGAATTTTGCAGGTAGATAATTTGAACTGGTCTGTACAATCCTAGCATTACTGACGGAATTCCTCTAAAAGATTACGAACTATCATCATCATCACAGTTCATAAAAACATCTTTTTCGAATCTACTTCGTTGCGGAACTTTATACCACAACATTTTCAGATCCCAGGGGATCGGACTGACTCAAAAAAATATGATTCTGTTTGGATCATCGAAAAATATTGGATACGTGTTTTTTCAAATCAATAAAAATTGACGAAGTTAAAGCGCGTCGAAGATCGTGGAGTGGGGCTTGAAACGTCACTTGAAGGTACAAAATGTACCTACTAGCATATGACGTCACACGAGTTTTCGAAGCATTGTATCGTCTTCATTTTTTGTTTACGTCATCATCATCAGCCTATAATGTTCCCACTGCAGGGACTCAGGCCTCCTCTCTAGGAGAGGGATGGGCTATGATCTACCACGCGGGCCCAGTGCGGGTTGGTAGATGTCACATGTCTTCGAATTTTTTGGTTCTAAGACATGCCGGTTTCCTCACGATGTTTTCCTTCACCGTTTTGAGAGCAGTGGTGATGAAATAAATTACACAAAGTAATGCGCCTGACGGGGTTCGAACCCACGACTCACTGTTCGTAAGTCGGGGCCGCCACCACTGGGCCACCACTGCTACCTACGTAAAAAAACGTATGTACGTACTGCTGTTTACGTAAAAAAATAAAAAATATGTGATCAATATTTTTTGGAAATCTATCTGACGGACTAATTCGTTTTTTTTTTGTCCGATCCCCTATTAAATCACGACTTACTAGGTCATTAAGATTAACATACTGGTATTTGGCTGCATCTGATTAGACTGGAAGATAACACCAACATACTTGGCGACGGCTAGGCAGATGATGAGTTTATAGGCTTATTTAATTTATGACAAAAGTACCTATGTAATAGTTGACTTAAAAAATCGAATTAGTCCGTCAGATAGATTTCCAAAAAATATTGACCACATTTTATTTTTTTTCTTTTTTCACGTAAACAAAAAATGAAGACGATACAGTGCTTCGAAAACTCGTGTGACGTCATATGATAGCTCATTTTGTACATTCAACTGACGTTTCAATCCCCACTCCATGATCTTTGACGCGCTCTAACTTCGTAAGTTTTTATTGATTTGTTATAACAAAAAACACGTATCCAATATTTTTCGATAATCTAACTGACGGACTAAACAGAATTCTATTTTTTGAGTCAGTCCGATCCCCTATTTATAAGGCGTAACGTGATGTTCTCTAATCATCATCATCATCTGTCTAGCCTATTCACAACTATGTTGGGGTCGGCTTCCAGTCTAACTGGATACAGCTGAATACCTGAATTTTACATGGAGCGACTGCCTATCTGACCTCTACAACCCAGTTAATACTGGGTAGTAAGATACTCTTTGGTAAGACTGGTTGTCAGACTTTCAAGTCACCGACTACCTGTAACGACTGCCAAAGATCTAATATGGCAGCCGGGACCAACAGCTTAACGTGCTTTCCGAGGCATTGAGGAAACTCGAGAAGAGAACTCGAGAAGGAGGGCCTCTTTATGATGAACTCCTTCTTCAAAAAACGTGAGCACAGGAAGTGGACCTGGCAGAGCCCCGATGGTGCGACTAAAAATGAGATTGACTTCATCATGTCTACCAACAAGCAAATGTTCAATGATGTCTCTGTGATCAATTCGGTGAAAACCGGAAGCGATCACCGCATGGTAAGAGGCACATTGAACATCAATATAAAGCTAGAAAGGTCGCGACTGATGAAGTCTACGCTCCGTCCAGCACAGATCCAAATCCAAAACCCCGAGAGCTTTCAACTTGAACTCCAGAATCGCTTCGAATGTCTAGGAAGCTCAGTGGACGATTACAACGACGGGTTCGTGGAAACTGTCCATACGACTGGGTCTAAATATTTTAAGATACGTCGTACAAATAAGATCAAGAAACTCTCAGATCACACTCTCAGGCTCATGAAGGAGCGGCGTGAGATGATCCTGCAGTCTTCAGACGAAGCTCGGCAATACCGGCAGCTCAATAGACGGATCTCCAAATCCTTGAAGAGCGACCTCCGCCGCTTTAATACCGAGCGTATTAAAGACGCAATTGAAAGGAACAAAGGCTCCAAGGTATTTGCAAGAGATCTGGCTATTGGGCAAAGCCAGCTCACGAAACTGAAGACCGACGATGGCAGGATCGTGTCCGCCAAACCGGAGCTTCTGAGGGAGATCGAGAGTTTTTATGGGCAGCTGTACACGTCAACTAATCAACCCGTCGAAAATCTAGCGAAAGACCCCAGAGCTAGATTGACCCGACACTATACCGAAGACATCCCGGATGTCAGCCTGTACGAGATTAGGATGGCTCTGAAACAGCTTAAAAACAACAAGGCGCCGGGTGATGACGGAATTACGGCCGAACTTCTGAAGGCGGGTGGAAAACCGGTCCTTAAGGCCCTACAGAAGCTGTTTGATTCCGTCATACTCGAGGGGAAAACGCCACAGGCTTGGTGCAGGGGTGTGGTGGTGCTCTTCTTCAAAAAGGGTGACAATGCCCGGTTGAAGAACTATAGGCCCATCTCACTTCTAAGCCATGTCTACAAGTTGTTTTCAAGAGTCATCACGAATCGTCTCGCACGCAGGTTTGACGATTTCCAGCCTCCCGAACAAGCCGGATTCCGAAAAGGCTTCAGTACCGTAGACCACATACATACGCTGCGGCAGGTTATACAGAAGACCGAAGAGTATAACCTGCCTCTCTGTTTAGCGTTTGTGGACTACGAGAAAGCCTTCGATTCGATCGAGACTTGGGCTGTGCTGCAGTCTCTCCAACGGTGCCAAATCGACTACCGGTACATCGAGGTGTTGAAGTGTTTGTACAAAAACGCCACTATGTCAGTCCGACTTCAGGACCAGACCTCGGAACCTATCCTTCTGCAGCGCGGTGTGAGACAGGGAGACGTCATATCTCCGAAACTGTTCACCGCTGCATTGGAGGATATCTTCAAGGTTCTGGATTGGAGAGGACTTGGCATCAACGTCAACGGCGAGTACATCACTCACCTTCGGTTTGCCGACGATATAGTGGTCATGGCTGAGACCATGGAAGACCTCAGTGCAATGCTCGATGACCTCAGTAGAGCTTCCGAAAGAGTGGGTCTTAAAATGAACATGGACAAAACCAAGGTTATGTTGAATGTTCATGTAACACCCACTCCTATCAAGATCGGAGACTCTACGCTCGAAGTTGTGGACGATTATGTCTACCTGGGACAAACGGTCCAGTTGGGTAGATCTAACTTCGAGAAAGAGGTCAATCGTCGAATCCGACTCGGCTGGGCAGCGTTCGGGAAGTTGCGCGGTATCTTCTCGTCCAACTTACCCCAGTGTCTCAAGACGAAAGTCTATGACCAGTGTGTGTTGCCAGTGATTACATACGGGACCGAAACGTGGTCGCTCACAATGGGCCTCATCAGAAAGCTCAAAGTCACCCAAAGGGCAATGGAGAGGGCTATGCTCGGAGTTTCCTTGCGTGATCGAATCAGAAATGAGGACATCCGCTTGAGAACCAAGGTTACCGACGTAGCCCGAAGAATCGCCAGACTTAAGTGGCAATGGGCAGGGCACATTGCTCGCAGAACGGATGGCCGATGGGGCCGAAAAGTTCTGGAATGGCGACCGCGAACCGGAAGACGTTGCGCTGGAAGGCCTCCCACTAGGTGGACCGATGACCTGGTCAAGGTTGCAGGAAACCGCTGGATGAGAGACGCACGGGACCGGTCAATGTGGCGACGCCTGGGGGAGGCCTATGTTCAGCAGTGGACGTCTTTTGGCTGAAATGATGAGGAAACTCGGTATGTAACGGGTGGTCACCTATCCACATATTAACCTAGGCAAGCGAGGCTTAACCTACGTATAATATAATAATAATAATAATATTACATAACTCCATCTAGTCCCAAGATATGCAGAGCTTGTGTTATGGGTACTAGACAACTGATAAACATACTTATATATTTCTAAATACATACATATTATAGATAAATTACACCCAGACACAGAACAAATGATCGTGCTCATCACACAAACATTTGTCCTGGGTGGGAATCGAACCCACGACCTCCGGCATAGCAGTTAGGGTCACTAACCACTAGACCAACAGGCCAGTCAACGTATCGACCCGAGTGGCAGTAATTATTAAGCCACGAGCTCCTCATAACGATAATATGTTCTGTAATGCAATCATGTAATGTTTACAATCTGTCTATTGAAGCAGAAACCTTCCCCACGTTACATTTGGAAACAATTTACCTTCCTACGATACCTTGTACCGAGCAAATGCCGTAGGCTCTAAACCTAACGTAAACGTAACGTAACACGTTACGTTACCCAGTTAGTCGACAAGGCCAAGGAAACGGTTTGCAATGTTCATTATTAATTCCTTGTTTGAAGTTGAAATGTTGACAGGAGTTTGTAGTGTATAATTACCGGCACGGTTTTTGAGCGCTGGGCGGAAGAGTGGGGATCGCTGTGCGCATCGTACACTTTATGACAAATAAAACACACACCCGTTTATTATATTGGTCGTGAGGTAAGTGCAGCAGGAGTAAAGAACAAATCCTGAGTGACGGCTATGACGCGATGCGCTACGGGCCAATCACTGCACTTTCCCCGCTCCAAGTCTCACTTCATTCCACCAAAGGGACACCCAATAACTCACTTTTGCGTCAGCGCTCAAGATTCGTGCCGATGATAATAGCTAAGGTAAGAGAATTTATAAGAAACAACTGAGGTAAATACAGGTATTGTGAGACAGCGTCGGGGCTACGGGTCCCGCTGGTGCTGCGGGTTGTTCGAAAGAGATACCGCGGCCTCGACACAAAGGGCTAAGCTGGAAAAAGGGTGGTTTTTAGTCAGTCGAAGTCCAACACTCCTCCCGCTCTGGGGAGGAGTCATTTGAAGATTTTCCAACCGCCAAAAAAAAGAAGGTTTTTTGAGAGCTCGAGTATTAATTACAATTGACACACAATAAAATCACGCCTGTAATTCCCATAGGGTCAGCAGACGTGTACCCAAGTATAGTAAGTCTTAGTACACCCACATTTCGCCAGTTATGCTTAAGTACCACGTAATAGGGGACAAGCCTTTTGCCATCATACGAGCACACATCCTAATTCTAAAGTAACGCTATTAAATAAGATTTCAGGAGTAGCAATCGATGTTTAAGAATTATCTGTGTGAGAAGAAACTGCCTCGTCGGTCGAGTGGTTGCAAGCGTGACAGCTGAGTACGTCCTGGGTTGGTTCGATTCTCAGGTCGGGCAAAGTGTTTTTCATTAGAAATTTTCTCAGTAGCAGCCACTGAGTCTGAATTTGTGCCCGGGGTTAAAGGCAATAGGCTCGCCCCCTATTACATGGGGCTTAAACATAACTTGTGATAGGAGGCTGTAATTGTTACACCTCTACCTAACCCTTTGCGGATTACAGGCGTGATGTTACGTAATGTTAATAAGCTTTTGATCTGTAACAGAATAATAGGAGGTTGGTATTATAAAGTCCTTAATAATGCCGTTTCCATGTATCGCTTTCAGCCCCTGAAAGTAGCCTCTATTCATAAGAAGGGGCATAATGCAGTAAGCCCCTCACAAATAAATATGTCCACGTTTTTTTACCCACGACGGAACGGAGACTGTATATGCGTTTGTCGTAGATTGCATTGGCTCCATACATCATTAGGGGTATAATTAGTGACCCCTCTGGCGCTTTATTCCTACCCTCACCCATTATTCTTAACTGTTCAACTGTTGACGTTACCGAATCTGTCTCTTTCTGTGATGTGATGGGAATAGGCTCGCCCACTACTTGATAAGAAGACTTAATCGTACCTGGCGAAATTATATGGGTCGGTCATTCTCCGATTTGGCGGTCCCTAAAGAATTCTTTCATATTTTAATGTATTTAAGTAATTTGACTTAAACAAATTAAAATATGGAAGAATAAATTTCATATTTTAATGTGTCTAAGTCAAATTACCGTAACCTTTTTTATTTTTCACTAATTTGACTTAGTCAAATTAAAATATGGAAGAATAAATTTCATATTTTAATGTGTCTAAGTCAAATTAGTGAAAAATAAAAAGGTTACGGTAATTAGGCAATCGGAGAATGGCCGGGGTGCACTATTGATACACCTCTGTTTATTAGGCGTGATATTTTTGATGTTGGTTAGTTACCCAGTTAAACTGAAAGCAGATCAACAAACTTGGGCAATGAAGATGATGATAGTGTTTATATTAGTTTGTTATTTCCCATTCAGTTAAGCTGACTTTAATTAAACAGAGAGGAAAGGAAACTCACGCATAAACGTTTATGACAATTCACGATCCTGAGCATATTTTTTATAGGTAATTTTAAAAAATCTGCTGTTTCATACATTTTTAGGGTTCCGTACCTCAAAAGGAAAAATACGGAACCCTTATAGGATCACTCGTGTGTCTGTCTGTCTGTCTGACCGGCTGTCTATCTGTCCGTCTGTCACAGCCAATTTGCTTCGAATCCAATGGACCGATGGAGTTGAAATTTGGTAAACATATTATGTATTATTTCTATGACCCAAACACGAACGTATAACGTAAATAAAGGAATTTTAAATGTAGGGTCACTTTTGGGGAGCATAACAGTTTTTTTTCTACAAGTTTTGCACACTACCGTGTGATATATCAAATGAAAGGGCTTATTGCGAGAATTTCAAATATATTTCTTTAATAATTTAAAGATTTAAAGCTTTTAAAGGTATTTAAGAAAATAGATAAAAATTGACCACTCCCTCCCCCCTTATCTCCGAAACTACTGAGCCTAACATTTTGAAAAATGTACTGAAATTAGTTCAACACTTATAGATTACAAGAATCCTATAAGAAGTCTATCAGTTCAATAGTTTGATAGATACGACACTTCCAAAGTGGTAAAATTTTTGTATGGCGTGTCGGGTCTTGGTGTGTTTGTGAATGTGAGTTTAAAGGTTTGTAAACGCACCCATGATACAAAAAAAAAAATGTATATGAAAAAAAAATTATAAAAAAAGCGGTTAAGTGCGAGTTTTACCCGCGCACCGAGGCTTCCGTACAAGTTTTTTTCGTCCTGTACTTGAAACTGTTTGCCACTATTTATTTGAATTTCTTATAATGTTTACAAATAAATCTAAGGTTCTTATAATAGTGCATGTATACTATAAAGCGGTAAATGAAATACAAAATGCTTGAAGGCATCCATTTTGCAATTATTAATTCAGATCATTTTATGAAAGACGGACAGACTGACATACGGACAGACAGACAGGCAGAAAAGAAAGTGATCATATAAGGGTTTCGTTTTCGCCGGCCGAAATCCTAACAAATAAATGAATAATTACGTGTCCTGTTTTTAATAAATAACATCTTGTAAACTAAGATTTGTAAGACAGAATAATCCACTTTTTATTATGTACCACGTACCACAAATTCAGAAACCTATGTGAACAAACTACATACCAAATATTATAATCTTTACTATTAATATCATAAACGGGATATTTACCATGTTTGATTTTTGTTTCGAGTTCCCGATATTTCGGCGTTTCCCGGTTTTCGGAGTAGTGTCAGTGACCATGTCAGTTTAAAAACTTATATTATAATCTTTGTAATGCAAGGAATAATTTTGGCTATATTACACCCCCCCCCCCTCCCAAATTAATAAAATCCCCCCCCTAAATTTTGCGCTCGCTTCGCTCGCGCATCGGTTCTTTCTGTGCTTCCGCCGTTCAAAGTCACTTAGTACCTATACTGGGACTAACGATATTGGAGTTGGCTTCCAGTCTAACTGGATGAAGCTGAAAACCGGTATTTTATATGAAACGACTGACTTTTTTTTATATGACCGGTAAATACGATACCTTTTGGTAAGACTGCTTGTCAGACTTTCAGGCCACTGACTAAGTCAGAAGGAATAATCGTTTATCGTTGTTGAGAAGGAAAGGTATCAATCGCATCTTCCAAACCTCCGTCTTAGGCGCTTGGTTCCGAAAGCGGAGGATTTTTTCGGAATTTACGCGCACGCTTCGCTCGCGCATTGGTCCTGTTCTTTCTCCGTTCTGTCTCGCTTGGAACACTTATGTACTTTTATTGTCAAATCTTTTTTTGAATCGTCCAACTAGCGGAAATTGCTCAACGCTTTATCCCTCTGGATAAGTCGCTTAGGGCTTGTATACGGACACGCGGGGCGTCGCGCGGCGCGTGCGAAATGCTCGTCTCATACTTTTTTATTCATTTACTGAGAGGTGGGCCCACCACAATGCACATACAAACACAATGAAAAACAAACTTATCACAAAATGAATATTTCTGTTGCCGCTAAAACAAGAAATAATGCAAATAAAAGGGGGCTTCCCGAGATACTACGATGGTACGGAACCCTTTCGGCCTTATTAATAAAAAAAGTTAAACCTGGCTTAACTTATGCTTGGTTTATCTCGCATGCCGGCGTCTCACTTCAAAAATATTCAAAAGAAAGTGACGGCATGCGAGATAAACCAAGCGTAAGTTAAGCCAGGTTTAACTTTTTTTTATTAATAAGGGGGTAAATGTGTAAGTCCGACTTGCACTTGGCCAGTTTTTTAGGTGCACTTTTGTAAGAAAATATTTGGTTTATAAATATTCGTTTGTGCGTCGGTATCCCTTCCACCTTATATTGTCCGACAATGCAAATATCAGATACAAGTGGAAGTTAAAATAAATAAAATATCCAAACACTCCATTTATCATTTGGACCGAGAACAAACGCTTGACACTCGAATTATCTTCGTCCACCACGTATGGGAATACTATTATCACAAAGAACACGATACACTGGCATTTGTGGTCTCAGTTTTACTATAAATATTCCTTTTTGAGTTGTACTTATATTTTTTACTTTTCTGTCTCTTTCTCTCTCTAGGATAGGGAAAAATTTGTCATCAATACAGGCCAAGAAAAAAGTACATAATAAAAAAATTAAAAAAAAATAATAAAAAAAAATACATAAAAAATCACTATAGGTACTCGTAATAATGGAACTGTGTTAACGTTTATGTAATAGTGTGTGTAATGTGTTTACGAGTATTTTTCACTTGCTTCGATGACGGGAAACATCGTGAGGGACAAAGCATTCCTGAGAGATATTTCTCGACGGTGAGCAAATCCAAGTCAGAGGCCCATGTGCGGCGCGGCGACCTCTCGCATCCGGCCCTGGTGTAAGCCATGGTCCGGGGCGAGGAGGAATGGGACGCCGTCGCCTCCTTCTGCGAAGCAGTGATGCTAGCGAAGGAGGTGGCGGAACGAGAGAGGGAGAGAACCTCTCGTCGTCCCAGCCACCGCGGAAGGCGCTCCGGGCGTCGGGGGCCACGTGATGGTTCCCGGCCACCGTAGACGCGGGCCTGTGGACGGTGAGTAATGGGCTAGCTCGCCGTCCGGCCGTCGTCATGACGGCAACAGACCGTGTCGGCGGCGCGTTCGTGTTCCACGCGCGCCTCAAAGAGATGTCAGCAAGGAGGGGCCCGCAAGGGCCGACGTCCGTCGGGGCTGCGGATTATCGAAAGAGATGACGTGGCCTCGGCACAAGGGCGAAGAAGGAACATGGGTTGGTTTTAAGTCAGTAGAAGTCTGACACTCCCCTTCGCTCTGCCCAAGAGCGGGGGTTATTTGATGATTTTTCCACCCACCAAAAAAAAAAAAAGGCACATGTGCGGCATTAATACTCAAACACCAGCCCCCGTAGCATGGCGATTCTATCTCTATTCTATCAATAATAGACAAAAAAAATTCGATACCTACAATTTGACATGAAACCTTGCTACAATATGTCATTTTGTCGATTCTTTCGTCGACAAAACCCGTTTTTTCGGTGGTCATGCTAAGCCGGCAGGTAAGGCAGTAACTACACTATGAAGAACAAGAGACCAGTGACTCTATTATGTACTAATTAAACACACCCAAATTAATACAAAACGGAAGAAAAATACCTGTGTTTTTTCAATAAGCTCGTAGCCCGGATCTGACAATACAACAACGAATGAATATGGGTCGAATTTGAATAATACATGGACTCACGAGCCTGACTTTATGGGCCTGTATCGGGAGCGAACACAGATATAGAAATATCTAGATAACGCAAGTGCACCTTCATCGCGTGCCCAGCTTAAGTATTTTATTTATAACGAGGTTACTGTCGCAGCAAGTTTATTTGTTTAAAATAGCAATAGCAAAAATACCAACGTTACACCGATACAACTCAAGAACTTCAAATTCATCATTTCAGCAAAAAGACGTCCACTACTGGACATAGGCCTCCTCCAGATGTCGCCACATTGACTGGTCCCGGCAGTCTCACATTATCGGTTCAACTAGTGGAAGGCCTTCCAACGCAACGTCCTCCGGTTCGCGGTCACCACTCCAGAACTTTTCAGCCCCATCGGCCATTCGTTCTGCGAGTAATGTGCCCTGCCCACTGCCACTTGTTTTGGCAATTCTTGGGCTTGAAGACTCATTTCTGATCAATCAAGAACTTTCATGCTCGACATGTAAGGAATAAAAAATAATGTAGTCTACTTTGTATACTATTGTATAGTAACTTGATTGTGTAGTAACTAAATAGTGCTTATAACGTCAAAGTAGGTAGTCAAAACTGCCACGCTTGCTCAATCGCTTTTTCACACGGATTGGGATAACTGCGTTATCCAGTTATATCCATATCTGTGGTAACGAGGCTCTACGTCAAAGCACGTAAATTTCTTATGTGTATACAGGTCATGCGGAGGTGTGTACGCTTAAGGCATTCCCTTGTGTTCGCAAGAAATGTTCCAATTACTTCGTGTGTGTTTTCAAGGATGAATGTATGTCGCGTATTAGTTGTCGCTGTGTGTGGTATTACCTGTTAATGTTTTAAGTTCAGGAGTAATTTCGCTTAGAATCATTATATACGTAAAATCAGGCAGAAACCACAGAAAGTCGATTATTCCCTTGCCCTTATCCCAATTCATTTGGGGTCGGCGCGGCATGTCTTCTTCTTCCATACCTCTCTGTTTCTCGTCATCTCATGAGACACCGCCTTTCTTACCATAGCTATCATTCTTAACACAGTCAATCCATCGTTTCTTCTGTCTTCCTCTTCTCTTATCTCAGATCATAATTTTACAATCCTTACATACTCCATTATTGGACATTATGGATATGGTCCTGACCACGATCACGCCTGATGGAAAGCGATGGAACGAGCGTGCACAAAAGATGTCTATTTACTCTTGTTTTGAAGGCAGGGTTCAATGTGGGAAGGAACACACTTTGGCTGTGCGCATAATAAACGTGAAGGAGAAGCGTCGACTCGTCGGGATATCAACCAAGTGTGGATGGTACGCCGGACGCCGTACCTATTATATCTTTTAGTCTACAGGTAAAAGGGTGATGGTGAGATCAGGTCGTGGAGCTCCTGTGCACACTCACTGAAGTACAGTCTGTCAAAGTCCGATAGGCTTAATTCTTACGAAAAGTGAATCAGTCAGCAGGAGTGTTAGTATTCGAATAAATAATCGCTTGATTTCTATTCTGTGGCAGGACTGTTTGAGTCACGTGTTTGTAGTACATTGTACATTTTATAACAACGCAAGTACGCAACACTTCCTCGTGTCTACCCACACCTTAAACGATTTAGCAACATACCCCTTAGGGAAATAAGGCAGGGGATACACGCGCAAGGTAATATAAAGTACGCGGTACATATCAGCGCAGGTAAAACTTTGATTGTTACATTATATTTGATAGGGAGAGTTTTAATCGTTTGCGAAGGGGTTGAATTATAATTACCACCCTTACTCGTGTAGATACAGCTTTGCCTGAGGTTTACGATTAATAACATATTTTGTGAAAATATTGTTTACATTTAACGTCACGTTGATCGTAAAATGGTTAAGTTAGCATTCTAATTAATGCAAAATGTTTCTAGTAGATTTATAGGAGAACTACCTACCGCCCGCATTTGTAAATGTTTCACAATCCTTACAGGCAGTCAGTGGCATTCGGTCTGAGAAACAATCTCTCCTGGGTATCGTATTACTAATTAGGTTGTCGAAGTCAGATAGCAGTCGCTCCATGTTGAACACTGGTATTCAGCTGCAAACTGTTAGACGAGTCAGACTATAAGATAGATGATGTCCACAACCTTTGAACCAGTGAACTCCTTAACCTACATTTATATTTGAGAAACTCTCGAACTCTGGAACACGGTGACAGCGAATCAATATCGCAGTCTCACAGGTGACTCAAGATACTAGCCTAATTGGAAAGCCACTTGAGAATATACAGCCTCTCTGGTTTTCTAAGATGCTCTTCAAATAAATTATTAAAAATATTGGTCCAAATTACTTACCGTTCGAGAGACAGCTGGATCATGGGTATTACCCCATACACTCATTAGGTAAGGCCAAATCAATGGGCCTCTGTGTCAGTGGATTTTTAAACGATATAAAACCATGTTCAGATACCAGTAGCACCTACGTACCAATAATTTCAATGTCACAATTAACAATTTTATCCAGAAAACCCTGGGTTTTCGTCAACATAGCTACAAGTTTTTAAACTGTCATAGTCAGTAACACTATTGTTAATATTGAAAACGGGATATTTACCATTAACAAGAAAGAGGGTAGACCGTTTTGTCTGCTCATAAACATCCACCCGCAATGACTTCAGTTTATCCGTGATCATGGTGATCATGGTAACAGCGCGCAGCGTCGAAATATAGGGAACTCGGAAATAAAAGTAAACATGGTAAATATCCCGTTTTCAATATTAATATTATAATAACATAGCTACAAGCCTGTATTTTCCAAAGGTGCAGATATGTGTAAGGCAAGTGGGTGCAAATCTATTGTTGATTCATCATCTGCCTAGCCTTTTCCCAACGTTGTTGTGGTCGGCTTCCAGCCTAAACGGATGCAGCTGAATACCAGTATTATCGGGTACTAATGTAGGCCAGCAGCGGTGGCCCAGTGGTGGCGGCCCTGACTAACGAACAGTAGGTCGTGGGTTCGAACCCAGGCAGGCACATTACTTTGTGTAATTTATTTCGAGGAAACCGGCATGTCTTAGAACCAAAAAATTCGAAGACATATTTTATGACATCTACCAATCCGCATATAGGCCTGCGTGGTAGATTATAGCCCATTCCCTCTCAAAGAGAGGAGGCCTGTGTCCCAGCAGTGGGAACAGTAATAGGCTGTTGATGATGATGATGAATGCATAGGCCAAGCTAAGAGTACTTTCTACTAACAATTCCCTCTAACCTAAGGTGCCCATATTGCCAGTTATGTATAATTAAGACCATGAAATAGGGGACGATCCTGTTGCGATCATCCGGGCACGAATTCCAGACTTCGGTTTTGCTGAGAAAGTACTAAATTCCTTCAGTAATTTCTCAAAACCTATTCTATCACTTTGACCAGAAGATCATAGTTAGCAGTCGTGTTTGTGACCACTACATCTACGAGATAACCAGTAGGAACAACTCTATACGGGTGCGCCAAAGTTCACCTAAAATTTCAACTCCGATAATTGGAAATCCGAAAATGTTCTTCCTAACATTTTTCATCCTAACAATCGCAATTCCTAACTTCTCTGTCTCTAATGTTTTAATTCCGAAGCATTCGACTTCATAATGTCTGTAGCAATAAACATCTATTACACTATTATTTGTTTTCCTATATTTTCTCAACATAACCATCTTTTACACTATTATTCAAAGTCATATCTTTTTTTTTGTTTATATTACTTTTTATTCATAATAATCAGTATTATAAAAGGTCCCATTAAAATAGGTGGACAAAATTTTAGAAATCATTCAGACCGCTAAAATGAGTGCCGGCAATTTATTATTTTAAGTCAAAATAAAATCACTTTTTAGATAGTGTTTTTTTTTTGTTTAGATGTCTTTAGTTAGGCTTACTAAACGCTGTGTTAAAATTTGTCCACCTATTTTAATGGGACCTTATATACTATGCAAAGATATCCATAGGTTAGGTTAGGTTAGAACTGTGACCAACTACGCGCGAGCCGAGCGAGCGAAGCGAGCGGTACCGCGGCAGCGGCCGGCGAGCGCTACCTCGAAATTGGTCGCGAAATTTTCTAGGTAATTTTTCATAGTGCCCCCAAGACGACACTCTGACCTGAATTTCATTCATTTATTTTATTTCAAGACAAAAATCAGTGAAACGACCTTTAATCATTCTAAACAGTTGTATGAGTGAAAATATTATGGTAATTATGTTTAGGAATAAAAGCGTTAGGATAAAAAACAGTAGGAGTTTAAATATATTTACACTAATGATATTATGAATTCCAATTTTCGGAAACATGAGTGTTATGAACATCGTCGGTAGGACTACAAATAGTATGAATGAAAACTTTAGGATGAAAAATTTTAGGAAGAGTGATCATTCGGATTACAAATCGTTAGGAAGAACAATTTCGGATAAAGAACTTTAGGTGAGCCAATATGGACCCACTCTATACATATTCCCATAAACTAGTATTAATCTGATCTCGAAATCATAATATATTTCTGAGTATTTCGCGGTAGTTCAAAACTCGATGTTGAAAGCAGGGTTGCTTTCCAAGCGAGCATTTGCCAGTCGACGCGGCAATGTCGCAAGGAAAACTTTTAATTAGGAATTCTGCTGATGAACTACCTTTTTGGTAAAACCCCACTTCTTAGAACAAGTATTTAAGTAGGTAGCTAAAAATAAGTAGGAACTCATTAAACGAAGAGATTTTTGAAATAGAATTGAATTTACTTGAAATGAATTTTAGCTCTTTGCCTCTATTGCCTCGCTGGTTGAGTAGTCGCAAGCGCGACTGCTGAGCATGAGGACCTTGGTTCGATTCCCGGGACGGGCAACATACTATTTTCCCTTCCAAAAATCACGAGTCGACGTAAAGGGAATCAGTATATCGGGAATGATTTAATCAAATCACTAGTGACAATAAACAATACCATTGTCACCAGCCCACTGCTGAACATAGGCTAAATGCGCGCCACTCAACTCGATTGTCAGCAACTCTTATCCAGTTGCTACCAGTCACCCTGCGAAGATCATCGTTCCACCGAGACTGAGGGTGTCCCACCTTACGTTTTCCGATTCGCGGTCTCCACTCAAGAACCACCCAACGGTCGCAGGTACTACGGCTAATATGGCCGGCCCATTGCCACTTCAGCTTACTCATTTATAATGAAACTATGCTAAGAGACAATCTGAACCAATCGAATCACTAGAGACTACTAGAAACACAACACTCATATAAACGAAGTCACACATCACTTAATAACTTGAGTAAAGTTGCAAGGGACCCAAAGAAAACACCCAATGTGATTGAGGAAAAACCGTTAACAGAAAAACAGCATCAAACTGAAATATTTCTCACTCAACGTTCGAAAACTTGGCTTTTCGCAACTCCAAAATAGGGTCTCTGAGGAGGAAAAATAAAACTTTCCTCCTGTCACCTCTAGCTGCCCTTGAAGGTTGGTAAACGTTTTATATGTGACAGCTATAGGTATAATAGGTGTGCCTCGCAACCTTCGTACGCGTTAAATTATTAAAAAAATGTTATTTCCCTGTTTGGGTTGGATTTTAGTAATAATATCACCCAAATTATCAATACAACCCTCTAATGAATGACTATTTCATGAAAAAGTCATTCAAAACTCAACGATTAATTGAAAAATTAACTTAATCAAACAATTTGAAGTAAATATTTTGATACATCTTAAAGGGTCAGAGCCCATTCGTCCCCAAAAATTCGTCCCCCAGCATAAAAGTTGTAGATTCGGCCCCTATATAGGTGCCCATTGGTCTCCTGGTAGGGGACCAATTAATATTTTAATAAAAAATATTATTTTTAAGGTACCCATTCGTCCCCTCTAATATATATACAATATATGTTAAAGATTCGGCACCTACTCAGGTGCCTATTGGTCCCCTGAGATAAAATTAGCTATATTTTACATAAGAAACGGTTAACATAGTACACTTGTGAACAGTTTATTATTACGGAATTAATTTAATAAATCACCAGATCATTGAAAAAAGAGCTATGATGAATGATAATCCGTCATGATGATAATATAACCTGTCGATAGGCTTACGATGTAAAATTGTCTCACTAATAAATAAATACGGTCAATCACTAATGTAAATATACAAAAAATTCGGTGATTTTAGCCAATTTTTATGTAGGTACTTCTAGTTACAATTTATTAGATTTAAGTTATTACGATTTTGCATGTAGTTGGTTAATATACAAAAAAAATATATGTTGATTTATCTAGTCTTCAATAATTACTGTGATTTTAGTATTTTTTTTTGTACTGTTATAATTTTTTAGATTTAAGTTATTATGATTTTGCATGTAGTTGGCAAAAAAACAAAAAAATAAGAAGTGATTATTTACTGTTGATATGTGTTCTATTTTTTTTTGGGTGCTAATTAAACCGGCTTCTTTTTAATAGCATTATTTGCATCTAAAAATCTAACTTGCCTTCTAAATTACTAAGTCAGCCACAATTAACGAGCATCTAAATAATACTATCTTAGCCACAAGTTATCTTTTTTAAAGCCACTCTAAATACAACTCAGCATCGTGATTATTTTTTAGCATCTAGGTTTAGGTTTAATATACTTTATTCTCAAAAAAGACAAAAGAGCCACTTACATGAGAACATATGAAAACATAACAAACATATGAACATATGATATATCTAAATTTGTAACATGAATTCAAATAGTAAACTTCTAAAATATTATTTTATGGCATCAAAAAAATATTCAATTAGCTTCTAATTTATTAACTCAGTACGTTTAAATTATAACTCATGCCACATTAACTGAGCATCAAAATTTAATTAAAATTGTCATCAAATATTATATTATAGCCACTAATAGTATGTATAAACTCCTGTCGTGTCATCGAAAGGCTTAATTACAGAAGTTCAGAGTACTTAATGACCTAAATATTGAAGTTCAGAGTATCTAATGTCCTAAAGATCGATTTTATTTACATGTTGTGCTACAAAAATTATCGACAGAATCGCTTCAGAACTTCATTTTTGTCGGAAAACTAGACAATAAATTGTGAAAACATTTCTGCAAGTAACTCGGAAGTAGCGCTCGCCGGCCGCTGCCGCGGCACCGCTCGCTTCGCTCGCTCGGCTCGCGCGCGTTTGGTCACAGTTTTAACCTAACCTAACCTGTTTCCCTCAGTTTACAATAACGAATCAAACAGTCTGCCTGTGACTAGTCAATTAGACAATGGTAAAAACATTTCTGTAACTAATAGGTATTTTTAACGTAAATATAATAATCTAAAGTATATCAAAAGTTGACATTTCATATATAATATACGTTGGCGCTCTCTGATTGGTGCAAATGGACGGTCGCTGTCATCTCGCGCGCTCGCGCCAAATTTTTCTGTTGCTATTTTCACGATAAAAGAATGTGATATATTATTTTACATGCGAAGTTATAATAAATGATGTTGACTACGGTCGCTTCATTTATATTTTTTTGAGGGCCTTGTGTTGAAGCTGTAAAATGTAAAATGGTGGTGAGATATAAATTCCGTGGCTGAGTTAGTAAATTAGGTGCCTGTGTATAAATAACAAGGACAAGTTAATATAAATGTTGATCGTCACTTGATGCTTTCTATAGAATATTTAGTGGGCGTTATATAGAAGACGAATTAGTATATTAGAGGCTATATAATTTTCCCGTGGCTGAGTTATAAAATTAGAAGTTTGATCCTGTGGCCAATTAAAAAAACTGTGGCTCGATTAATTATTTCTCTTTTTTTTTCATATTTAATGTTGATTTATATGATGGTTAATCAAGGCTGATTTTTGTAAAAGAGTTGTATTTTGTTAGTTTCTAGGACATTGTGATTTTGTATGTGTTAATCTTATTTGAAATAAACATGATATCTACCGAATTACTATATTTTTTTATTTTAGCCTTTTCTGCGCGACTGTACCAGGACTACCAAGCTGCAGTATATACATACACATGTACTTATATTAGAAGAATGAATAAAAATAAATATTCTTCAGGGGACGAATGGGCCCCTCAAAAGTTCCAGGGGACGAGTGGGCACAGGGTGCGAATCTTAGGGGACGAATGGGCTCTGACCCATCTTAAAACCTAAAGCTTCAATTTTTAATATTAAGTTAAATTCTAAATCTTACTTATTTCTTGATTAAAGTGGACTGAATTTGTGTCCTGTTATTGGCAATAAGGACCTCTATTCGAAGCATGAGTCTTTCTAAAATTTATTTAAACGATTTTTTATGAAAAGACTTCAAAGCATTAATTACTGTTTCAAAAATAATATTTTGCACGACAATGTAAATCGTATTTATTTAAGACTAATCAAAAGCCAAACATTGACTTTGGAAAGTAGGTCTCTAGTTCTTTTTACGTAGGTAGCTAGATTATTTTAAAATTCTAGATTAGATTTTAAAAACTTTCACAAAGTACCTTTTATCCAAAGATTAGGTATGCCTAGATGACGCAAGTATCGATTATATTATTATTATTATTATTATTTTATGCTCCTATATCGTTCTAGATAGGTCACCTGGTGGTTCACATGACCCATAATTTTTTCAACACGGGCCAGTAGTCTATAAATGATCTGAAACCAAAATTATAAATGCAAAAATAACTCTGTCTGTCTGTCGCGATTTCACCCCAAAACTGCTGAACCTGTTTAAATTAAATTTGGTACACAGGTAGTCTAGACTAGAGCAGTCTACAGCCTGAGAAAGAACATAGGCTACTTTTAAATGCGAAAAAAAAGGTTAAGTGTTTGAAAGACAAGATTACTTTTGGTCGCGATAACCGATATTATATTCACGAGGGCGCAGCCGCGAGCATCAGCAAGTCACGTAATAATTATAATCTAGGTATATCTATATCTGTGGTTTGTACAACCTGTAGTTTAAATTCTATTATTAAATACTAGCAGTTGCCCGCGACTTCGTTCGCGTAGAAATTTTGACTCTCTTGTCTGGACTGCCTGTGGATGGTACTATGTCAAATCGAATGCCAAATGCCAATCGAAGCGATTATATTCCCTTAAACCAGCCCTGTCGTAAAATCTATTCCTACCTGAAATGTCTTAACTATATTCTATCTCTCTGCCAATTTTCAGGCACAAAAAGCCAAGGATTTCATATGGACTCACGGGAGCCCTTAGTCCAGGTCTTCCTTACAAACTTAGCTTAGATCTCCTACTCGTAAACTCTAGACTTGTTAAATTTCAGGTTGTTAGTACAAAAAAAAAACAGTACATTTTTACAAACATGTGAAAGCCCTCAGACCTCCTTATTCTGGCCATGTTGCTAAACTCGCTAAATCCGTTCTTAGTCAACGTCTACTAACTATAAAGTACCTTCCTGCCAAAATTGTAGCACAAAAAAGGAAGGACTGTCATACAAACTCGCGTGAGCCCTTAGACCTCCCTAGTCCGGCCCTGTCGCAAAATCGGTTCTTAGCAAACTTTTACGCACCTACTACGTCCCTGCCAAAATACAAGAAGTTTGTAGCACAAAAAATTAAGGATTTTCTTACGAACTTGCAAGAACCCTTAGACCTCCCTAATCCGGCCCTGTCACAAAATCTGTTCTTACCAGACGTCTACTAACTTTAAACTACGTCCCTGCCAAAAATGAAGATTGTGGCACAAAAAATGAAAGACTTTCATACAAACTGGCGAGAGCCCTTAGACCTCCCTAATCCGGCCCTGTCACAAAATCGGTTCTAAGCAGACGTCTACTGCCTATTAACTACGTCTCTGCCAAAAATCAAGATTGTAGCACAAAAAATGAAGGACTTTCAAACAAACTTGCGAGGGCCCTTAGACCACCCTAATCCGGCCCTGTCGCAAAACTAATTTATAGCGGATGCCTACTGACTATAAACTATGTCTCTGCCAAAAATCAAGATTATAGCACAAAAAATGAAGGAGTTTCATACAAACTTGCGAGGGCCCTTAGACCACCCTAATCCGGCCCTGTCGCAAAATCCGTTCTTAGCGGACGTCTACTAACCATAAACTACCTCCCTGCCAAAAATCATCTTTGTACGTCCAGCGGTTTTCGAGATTTCGTGATGAATCAGTGAGTGAGTGACCTTTCGCTTTTATAGATATAGATTTGATAACGCCCACTGGTTTATGTGGGTTTATAGAGTCATTAAATAGTTACCAAAAAAATAAGGTCTTAGGATGAGTATAATGGGCTGCGTGTTGTTCGAAAGAGATACCGCGGCCTCGACACAAAGGGCCAAGAAGGAACATGTCATTGTGTGGTTTGACAATAGGCTTACGTCTGTGTGTGAGTCCATTGTCATCGATCGGACACTAATCCAGACTACGTTTCAGCTACTGAGAAATTCCCGATAGAAAAACCCAAATCTTTTAAGAAACTCATCATTTGCCTATTATGTTGGGGCTATCGGGAGACTAACGGCTGAAGGTGCTTTCCGACGCACGGAGGAAGTTCGGTATGTTATTGGTCCCATCCACTTCCCAGCCCAGGCAAGCGCGGCTCAACTTGAAGATCGACCGGATCAGCTGCTATTATTTATCCACGATTTCCTCTAAGAAACTGACAGATACATAAATAATACGTACGAAAACCTTATCAAAAAGGTATATAAAACAAATCACATCCAAATAAAAAGGTTGGACCTTCAAGTATTAAATCAAAAACTTCCGAGTCCACTCCTAGATAGAAACGAAATCCATTTACTCTAGGTACCTATAAAAAGTAAAGATTTATCTCCAGTTTTCTAGCTGTGATCGAGTATGTGTTCACAGTTCAAGATAATATTATTGTTATAGTGCCTAGTAACAAGAATACTCTGAACAGCTCAAGATCACAAAATAGTATAGAAAGGGTTGATTTCAGAACGGGGCCGTAACGGCATAATAAGATCGAAAGCTGTTCACACTTGCTAAGGTCTGTGAATGGGCGACCATCCAATACATAGTTATTAAGACTCCTCCGTATCTTGAGTTAGTGCTGATTCTGAATTCGGAATCTTGTTTCGCGAAGCGAAGACTCTGTTTCATACTTGCTTTTTGACAGTCAAAGAAAAAGTATAGTTATTGTTTCTTTAAGGTTTTACGCCGCAGTAGGGACTGCGGCGAAAAACCCTAAAGGAAGGTTATTTAATGTTTGTTTAAATATGTTAAGAATTGTAAATGTATCTATACTAATATTATAAAGCTGAAGAGTTTGTTTGTTTGTTTGTTTGTTTGTTTGTTTGTGTGTTTGTTTGTTTGAACGCGGTAAACTCAGGAACTGCTGGTTGGAATTTTAAAATTCTTTTTGTGTTGGATAGTCCATTTATCGAGGAAGGCTATAGGCTATATAACATCACGCTACGGCTAATAGGAGCGGAGCATAAATGAAAAATGTTACAAAAACGGGAAAAGGTATTTCCTTTTTGAGAGGTTCCGCTGCGTGCGCTGCGAAAACGGTTTAAGTTACGCAAATATCATGTATGAAGGAATTGTTCCTCTTTAAAATTTCTAAAAAAAAGTCCCCAACAGCATATATCTATCTTTTAAGATTGACTCACTGTAACCTTTTTTTACTATTAAACTGTTAGGTTAAAAATAATTCTTTTTTGCGAAGCTTATTTAACCCATATGGTATTAATCTATATCTAAATAAATGTGTTTGTTAGAAGGAAAATTTAATATAGAATATTTGTGCCCTTTACTCTAAACAGTTTAAACAAATATCTTAGAAGATATCGCAATGTAAAAATATCCGCGCGGCAAAATAATTCGCGCGTCGCAATGTAGGGAGATTCTTTCCGGGAAATTCAAATTCAAAGTATTTAATGCATCATAATGTTTACAAGTAGAGAGTATTATCATATATGTATTTAACAGTAAGAGATACCTATAGTAATTCACACTTTAATATAATCTAAGCTAATCTAAACCATCTAAACTATTATAATAAAGAAGAAAGATAAGATTTTTTGTTTGTTACGATTTAGCTTAATTTATGTCGGATAGTCGATATATCGAGAAAGGTTATAAGCTATATTTATGTGACGCAGACGAAGTTGCGTGGGTCAGCTAGTACTGGATATAATAGGTATCTTCCGAAGATATTCAATTTTTTCTGTCTTGTGCTTTGGTTCACAATGGGTTAGCTATTTGAAAGAAAGAAAGAAAGAAAAGGTGTTTATTGGTTTCCCAACAGGATAAAACAAATTGACAAAAAAAATTAGACGTTATCATTATGTACAAACACTTAAAATTAGGACATAATTATACAATATGTAAGTTTAAATTTGTCCCACTTTATATTCCCAGCGTGTCAATGATAAGATAAACCTCTTCTGCGTTTACCTGTACGACTACCTCAGACAAATGCCAGGCACGAGAACGCTTGCACTCTCTTTAAATTAAGTGTATTAATTTGTGCATGCGTTTCCACTCATTGTAAGAAGCCAACCATTAGAGCTAATCTTTGTCGTGCCAAGACATACTTTTCGTGAGATAATATTTTGTTGATACAAGGAACTATGGGTTTATCGCTTGAGTGTGGATACTTACTATAGTTAGGTTCTACACTGTAAAAAATTATGTAATTTTACATGCAAAAAAATTACATAATCCTATAAAATTTCCTAAAAATCTGGGAAATTTACGGGAAAATATGAAATTTTACATAAAAAAATGTAAAATTGACGAAAATTATGTAAAATTTCATATTTTCCTGTAAATTTCCCAGATTTTTCGGAAATTTTACAGGATTATTATAATTTTTTGCATGTAAAATTACATAATTTTTAGTAAAATTACATAATTTTTAGTAAAATTACATAATTTTTAGTAAAATTACATAATTTTTAGTAAAATTACATAATTTTTAGTAAAATTACATAATTTTTAGTAAAATTACATAATTTTTAGTAAAATTACATAATTTTTAACAGTGTAGACGAATTTCTTCAAAATATTTTGGTTTGGTTTTGGTCATAGATTCTTGCTTAACCTTAACTGTCTCATCTCATCATAACGATTCGTGGAAGTTTAACGTTCGTACGGGAACCCGAGACAAGCGTAACATTTTATTTCGGGTATAGTTTTCCTTATTTTAACAACCATTCCATCAATCTATATTAGAATAAAAACCTTTTTTTTCTCTCGCTCTTTAAATTGTGACTGATCTCGGAGACTCCTGGTCGTGGCATACTTAGTTTAAGCAGCTTCCTTCATTTGAGCGTGCAGCTCTTTCTCTAATAATACGTGCTTGTTCTCTAGAGATTCTATTAGAAAACAGACGCGTGTCATAGCAATTACACAAATACACCGTTTCTACTCCACCGCGATTCCCTATTAAAAAGAGCTAAAAACACCAGCCAAGTGCTAATTGGAATTTCGCACTGATGGTGCTGTACAAACTTATAGGTATTTTGTTACTAAACTACATATTTACGGTTGTAAGATTTTTTCTTTACTTCTTGACATTGCTTTTTTTTAATTTAAATAAAATTCAAGTTACATTTGTAGGTCATCGCCTCATCAGAAAGTACCCTGTTTTGATTCCCTTGTGGAATCCCAAACTATGCGACATAAACATTCATATTTTTTTATCGCTTTGACTATGTTGTATTGTTTTTTCGAGTTGTTTTTTTTGTCGTAAAAATTAAATTTTCAATTAGTCGGGGTGTTTGATAAAATTTGATACTTCTCCGCGTTCCTGACCAAAAGGGTCTTGACAGACAGACAGACGGACAACAAAATAATCCTATAAGGGTTCCTTTTTTCCTTTTAAGGTACGGAACCCTAAAAAATAGAAAATCCTTCACATTCACACCGAAGGCAAGCGTTCTAGCAACACCATTGGATAGCCCTCTTCAGCTTGTTGATTCCCCAGCGCTCGCCGAAGCAATTATCAGCTGACGCCGCCGAAGTACTCCTTTCATTCACAGATGGTTGCAGAAAATGGAGGCGTTTGTATGTTCAGGATTGAAAAACTGTAGTGTGTAGCCATGTGGAAGTGTTGATAAATTAGTTCTGGATGAGATTTTTATTTTTTTATATTATACTTAAAGCTGAAGAGTTTGTTTGTTTGAACGCGCTAATCTCAGGAACTACTGCTTAGAATTTAAAAAATATTTTTGTGTTGGATAGTCCATTTATCGAGAAAGGTTATAGGCTATATAAGGGCCTTATTACACTAGCGGTTTGGAAGCGGACGCGCAGCGAATGCGTCGCGAACACGCCGCGGCTGCGCAGCGAAGACGTCGCGGACGCGTGGCGAATTCGTTACGTTTTCGTCGAGTGTGTGTAGCAAATTATCGCCGTACGATACACTACACACTACAATACACATACACTGTCCGCGGCGAACCCGTTGCGCGTCCGCAACAAATTCGCTGCGCATGCGCGGTGTGTTCGTTGTGTGTCCGTAACGAATTCGTTGCGCGCCCGCTCCGTTTTGAAGACGTTTGCAATCCGCTAGTATGATAAGACCCTAACATCACGCTACAACCAATAGGAGCGAAGCATAAATTAAAAATGTTGCATAAACGGGATTATTCCTTAAACCACTCTCTCTTAGGTGACGTAGACGAAGTTGCGCGGGTCACCTAGTTTAACAATACAATTTATGTACGCACGAAATTTAGAAAAGAAGAAAGGAACATGTGAGGATAGCTTTATCATCAATTCATCATCTTTCCTGATGATGAATTGATGATAAATGCTGAGCCTTAGATCTCGGGTTCGATTCCCGGGTTAGGGGCTGCGGATTATCGAAAGAGATGACGTGGCCTCGGCACAAGGGCGAAGAAGGAACATGGGTTGGTAGTCAGTAGAAGTCTGACACTCCCCTTCGCTCTGCCCAAGAGCGGGGGGGGGGGGGTTATTCGATGATTTTCCACCACAAAAAAAAGGAATTGTCATTGGGTTTCTCCATCGGGAATTTATATGTACAGACACCAGCATATTATCTAGCTACCCAAAACTGACTTATTTTCCCAATCAACTCTGAATCTAATTGTTTAGGGCTAAAGTTTTGTTAAATATGCAGGTAGGGTTAGGACGGACAACCATCAAACGCGCTAGTCAATGACACACTAACCTTTATTAGTTAAAACTACCGGGTCGCAGCCGCGGTACGCTACACATCTATAATACATACATAACATCCCCTTCCCTTTAATTAAGCAACTACCCCAATTAAACAATGAATAAGTACTACTTAGAAACTACAATTAGAACTACGTTAACTACAAACTATTTATCATCTTAGTAACTATTAGCCTATAAGTACATTATGGAGTAAAGTTATCAGGTGACAATGCGAGACGACGTGGATTGATCGCTGGTATGGGCGTCTGTGCATCGGGTGAGCCATGTGACTCAGGCGTAGCGAATATCACATTTCGCTCATACCCACATTCACCTTCTCCCTCTCCTCTGACCGGTGTACTGGATACTGACGGAGATATCGTGATGTGATCGGGTGATGGCGTCCCCATATCCTCGAGATCAGAGCTGGTGTTGCTACTGGGACGGTTGCCTTGATGTTGGTCATCGTCATGTGGTGTCTGGTCTGCGTTTACCACATCACGCTGTACATCCTGGATAACATCTATATCCCAGTTTGTGTCACGATCTGACATTTGTGTTTGGCCGTGTGCTCGTATCTGGTCCAAGTGTCGTTTTACCAGCCGATCCATTTCTGGTACATAAACCTCGTACATTGCGTTGCCAATTTTTCTTTTTATGATCGCTTCGACCCATTTAAACTTTTTATTATTTATATTTTTCGTTATCCATACAACGTCATTTTCTTTGAAATGTTTCCGTGTTTTTCCCCTAAAGTATTTACGCTGTAAGCACTGGTTTTGTTCTACGGTTTGAGTGAGGCAAGTGGAAGAGGAGGCCGACGACGCCGACGCCGCTGTCGGTGACATTAAATCGAGCCGCGAGCGCAGCGACCGCCCGTACACAAGCTCAGCGGGTGATTTCTCGGTGGTACTATGTCTGGAGTTTCGATAATCAAACAAAAACTTTGAAATACGTTCCTTTACTGGTTTCCCATTATTGTTTAGAATTATACATTTGAGACCCCTTTTAACAATTTTCACGGAGCTTTCAGCTTGTCCGTTGCTTGACGGATGATATACCGGGGCAAGCATGTGAGTAATACCATTCTTTGAACAAAAATCTTTGAATTCTTGCGAAACAAACGAAGTACCGTTATCCGTTACGATATTATGTGGAATACCGAATCGTGACATTAAGTCAATAAGTTTCTCAATCACTGCTTTGGAGCCATACGATGAACTCATTATAAACACTTCAACCCATTTACTATAAGCATCAACAGCAATTAGAAACATTTGGTTATTAAATGGCCCTAGGAAATCTAAATGTATTCTATAGAAGGCGTGGGGAGGATGTGGCCAGGGCGTGAGTGGGGCGCGGGGCGGCGCGGGCCGCAGAGCGCTGCATACTGCGCACGCGCTGGCCAGCCGTTCCAGCGCTCCGTCCACGCCAGGGAACCACAACCTCTTGCGTGCCTCTGCCTTCATTTTTACTACTCCAAAGTGTGAACTGTGGAGTTCGTTACATATTTTAACTCTTAACCTCTCTGGAATGATAACTTTATGGCCACGCATCAAGCAACCGTTTTCTATCGATACTTGGTTACGACAATAAAAGTATGGCTTTAATTTTTCATCGTATACTTTTCTCGGCCAACCTAACTCAACATAACCTTTTACTTTTTGCAAAGTTGCGTCTTGTTGGGTTTCGCATTGCAAATCACTAAGCGTAACAGGCAGGCCTCCGTCAACGACGAAGTAAACATATGTCGCACGGTCATCAATGGTGCGCGCTTGGTCTCGCTCTCGCCCCGCCCCCGCGCTTGCGCCCGCGCCGCTGCCGGCGCCCGGCCCTACGTTGCTTGCTAACGGTGACTCATACCCTATCGGCGCGCGGGACAGATAATCGGCACTGTTATTTTTACTGCTTACATATTCGATATTGTAATTGTATGCAGATAAAAATATTGCATACCGCTGTAGTCGGTTAGCCGATACCTCCGGTATACCGCGGTGTGGTCCGAAGATGCTTAACAACGGCCTGTGGTCCGTACGCAACGTAAAAGGCACCGCTCGAGCATACAAATACTGGTGGTAACGCTTCACTCCGAATACTATAGCTGTTGCCTCTTTTTGTATTTGGGCGTAGTTTTTCTCGGCTGCTGTTAACGTCCTAGACGCATAGCTAATAGGTCGTTCGCATCCGTCGTTTCCTACTTGTGATAGAACCGCGCCCAACCCGTACGGGGAAGCATCTACCGTCAATATTAACTTGGCCGCGGGGTCAAAATGTACCAACACCTCATCCGATGCTAACTGTTGTTTAATATTTTTAAATGCATTTTCGTGTTCTTGTGACCATTCCCATTTTGTCGTTTTGTGTAACAAGTTATATAACGGTGCCAGTATAGTTGATGCTTTTGGCACAAAATTGCGGTAATAATTTGTTAACCCTAAAAATGACTGCAATTGTTGCACGTTCTGTGGTCTAGGTGCTTGTGCAACTGCTGTCACTTTGTCGGGTGACTTTTTAATTCCCTTTTTATCTATAATATGGCCTAGATAGTTTACTTCATTTTTAAAAAACTCACACTTGCTTGATTGTATTGTGAGACCGGTGTCCGCCAGCCTATCTAGTACCGCGACTAGCCTGCTCATGTGTTGCTTTGTATCGACACCTGTTATTAAAATATCGTCGAGAAAAAATACTACTCCTTCTAAACCCGATAGTATGCACTCCATGGCTCGTTGAAAAATTGCCGGTGCGCTCGACAAGCCAAACACTAGTCGTGTATATTTAAATAATCCGCGGTGTGTGTTGATACAGGTCATATTCTGTGATTGTTCTTTTAGACAAAATTGGTTATATGCCATGGACAGGTCTAATTTGCTGAATTGTACGCCGCCATGCAACTTTGCAAACAAATCATTTACAGTTGGCAACGGATATTTATCGACGATCAGCTGTTTATTAATCGTCACAGAAAAATCCGCACAAATTCTCACTCCACCGTCTTTTTTTAAAGCGGGTACAATCGGTGACGCGTAATCTGAGTACTGAACCGGTTGTAATACTCCTAATGTTATAAGGCGATCCAATTCACTATCTATTTTATCTTTTAAGGCATATGGTACTGAACGTGCTTTAAAATAAATTGGTTTTGAGTGTGGTTTTAAATGTAACTCCACGGCGTATTTATTAAATTTACCTAATTTTCCTGAAAACACAGTGGGAAATTTTGAAATTAAATAGTCATCTATTGATTTGTCATTCAACTTGCTAATTGATTTGACTGTAGGAGCTATTTCTAAGTCAAACGTGCTAATAAAATCTCGGCCCAATAATGGCGGACCACCGTTACGTACTACAAACACGTGCAGCTTACGCTTCATGTTGGAATATTCTATTTCTAAGTTAATAACACCAACTGTTTCTAATTGTTCCCCCGTGTAACTGAAAAGTTTTTTATCTGTAACTGACAACGGCACTTTGTTGAAATGCTCGTTGTATATCTGATGTGATATAATACTAACCGCGGAACCACTATCTATCTCAAACTCCAAACCTAGTCCACCGACGTTAACACGTGCTAGCATGGGTCGACCATTAACACAGCGTATATTTAAGCACAGTTTACCGTCGTCGCCCTCATCATCCACTTTGCCTTCCTCCACGTGTTTCACTTTCGCGTCACTTGAGCACATCCGCCTTAGATGGCCCTTGTTATTGCACTTTTTGCACTTATAGTTTTTAAATCGGCACTGATTGGATTTGTGATTGGAATAACCGCACACACTGCACTTTTCCTTGACCGCAAACACGGATCCCTCGTTGACGTCGTCGGTGACTGCGCCCGCGCCACGTGCTCCTGGCGCCGCATGGGAGGCGCGCCGGGCACACCGCACGCTCTCCGCTAATTCCACCGCCTTGGCTAACGTCAAGTCCGTCTGGTCCTGGGCAAAGAGCTTGTCACGCTCGGGTCCTGGCAACATGCCCATGATAAACTTATCAAGAAGAGCTTCTTCCAAATTCTTAAACCCGCAGTGTGCTGCCAATCCCCTAATTCTGGCCGCCCATTGAGTGTGACTTTCGTCTGTTCGCTGCCCCGCCACGTAGAAAATCGACTTTTCTGCAAATCCAAACCGCTTCGGCACAAAATGTCGGTCTAGAAGATTCAGAATTTCTTCTAGATTGGTTTCTTCTAGCTTTTTAGGCAGCGCCAGATCCCTCGCTAGCATGTAAGTAGGTCCGGTGAGGGCGCTTATGAGTATTGCCCTCCGTTTGACCTTCAACTTGTCTGATTCGTCCGTAATATCATTTGCAATGAACCATTGTTGTAGTCGAGACTTGTAACTTGTCCAGTCTTGTGATAAATGGTCAAAGTTGGTTAGTATTCCAAAAGAAACGCCAATTGCAGACATTTTAGCACACGTAAATTCGTCCTCGTCGCCACTGTTAAATATGCAGGTAGGGTTAGGACGGACAACCATCAAACGCGCTAGTCAATGACACACTAACCTTTATTAGTTAAAACTACCGGGTCGCAGCCGCGGTACGCTACACATCTATAATACATACATAACAAGTTTAAAATCTATTCAATATAATTTGACAGATTGTAGTAGCTTGATTTGCTGGCGTCATATAGCTTCATACCAGTACACAAATAGTAACGAGGCTTTTATGTGTAAACTCTTTCATATATTCTCGCATATTTAGCTCATAGTAGGAACCGTGGTAGGAACACCGCGCGTAACGAGAAGTCTTTATCAAAAGAATATTTAGCCCTGGCACATGCTTTAAACAGCGTTTGTGTTGGCTTCATCATCATTTGTAGTAAACATTTTTTTAGAGAAGAGAGTATCAGTCGAGAACAATGAGTTACACATAATTATTACTAACTATTGGACACATTTAATTATAAGGAGTTGGCTGGACAAACTGGGCAGGTTCCGTCAGAACTGATTAAGTTAAACACTTATATCAATTTCTAAATGAAACCAATTGAGTAAGACTTTCTTTTTTTGTTGGTTTGGGAAATCTTCAAATGACTCCTCCGCTCTGCCTACAATGTTCCCTCTACTAAGAGGCAGGCCGTAATCAAACTCGCGGGTCCATTGCCAGATGTTAGAATTCAAAACGGTGCAGTAAAACATCACGAGACAATGAGCATAATCCTACAACTATGCTTGCTCGCAAACATTTTTAAAACGCCATATTCTTATGAAGTTCCCAAGGCAGAAGCTAACTCGACAAAAAAACCAGGTATTCCGCGAAGAAAATGCCATTTCTGATGTAAGTTATACAAAAAATACAACGTCTTGCCTTTCTCAACCTTTTACGAAACGAGAAAGCTAACACAAGTTTGCTCACGAGACTCGAGAGGTAGAATTCCAAGACCTAGACGTGAAGATTCCTACTTTATTTACATATTTTACTTTTAAACTAAATGCTATGTCACATTTAAGCTTTAATTTAGAAGATTCACAGAATACTTGCCTGTGAGACAAGATAAAATAGCTGGTTATATTCTCGTTTCAGTTTTAATTTACACAATGTAGCTTTGTGGCTGACAGTTTGGGTTATGCACGATGAGTTTCTTGGTCGATTCTTAAACGGTCTACTCTGCTGGGAAGTTTTCTTCTTCCCAGGTAAAACGCGTATGAGAAGTGTTGGGGGACTGTCTCTTGTAAACATTGACGTTTAAAAAGTAGGAATATTCTTGAAAACTTGCAATGTTTTATCGATTTATATTAATCTAGCTCTTGCCAGTGGCTTCACCCGCTGCAACTCGAAAATTATCCCACGGGAAGATAAAATCGGGAAATTCTATGTGTTAATCCAGGTTATAAACTATCTGTGTACCAATGTTTTTGCGTGAAGAAGTAACAAACATACACACTCACAAACTTTCGCCTTTATTATATTAATAATTTAATATAATAATTCCCAGCGTGTCAATGATAAGATAAACCTCTTCTGCGTTTACCTGTACGACTACCTCAGACAAATGCCAGGCACGAGAACGCTTGCACTCTCTTTAAATTAAGTGTATTAATTTGTGCATGCGTTTCCACTCATTGTAAGAAGCCAACCATTAGAGCTAATCTTTGTCGTGCCAAGACATACTTTTCGTGAGATAATATTTTGTTGATACAAGGAACTATGGGTTTATCGCTTGAGTGTGGATACTTACTATAGTTAGGTTCTACACTGTAAAAAATTATGTAATTTTACATGCAAAAAAATTACATAATCCTATAAAATTTCCTAAAAATCTGGGAAATTTACGGGAAAATATGAAATTTTACATAAAAAAATGTAAAATTGACGAAAATTATGTAAAATTTCATATTTTCCTGTAAATTTCCCAGATTTTTCGGAAATTTTACAGGATTATTATAATTTTTTGCATGTAAAATTACATAATTTTTAGTAAAATTACATAATTTTTAGTAAAATTACATAATTTTTAGTAAAATTACATAATTTTTAGTAAAATTACATAATTTTTAGTAAAATTACATAATTTTTAGTAAAATTACATAATTTTTAACAGTGTAGACGAATTTCTTCAAAATATTTTGGTTTGGTTTTGGTCATAGATTCTTGCTTAACCTTAACTGTCTCATCTCATCATAACGATTCGTGGAAGTTTAACGTTCGTACGGGAACCCGAGACAAGCGTAACATTTTATTTCGGGTATAGTTTTCCTTATTTTAACAACCATTCCATCAATCTATATTAGAATAAAAACCTTTTTTTTCTCTCGCTCTTTAAATTGTGACTGATCTCGGAGACTCCTGGTCGTGGCATACTTAGTTTAAGCAGCTTCCTTCATTTGAGCGTGCAGCTCTTTCTCTAATAATACGTGCTTGTTCTCTAGAGATTCTATTAGAAAACAGACGCGTGTCATAGCAATTACACAAATACACCGTTTCTACTCCACCGCGATTCCCTATTAAAAAGAGCTAAAAACACCAGCCAAGTGCTAATTGGAATTTCGCACTGATGGTGCTGTACAAACTTATAGGTATTTTGTTACTAAACTACATATTTACGGTTGTAAGATTTTTTCTTTACTTGACATTGCTTTTTTTTAATTTAAATAAAATTCAAGTTACATTTGTAGGTCATCGCCTCATCAGAAAGTACCCTGTTTTGATTCCCTTGTGGAATCCCAAACTATGCGACATAAACATTCATATTTTTTTATCGCTTTGACTATGTTGTATTGTTTTTTCGAGTTGTTTTTTTTGTCGTAAAAATTAAATTTTCAATTAGTCGGGGTGTTTGATAAAATTTGATACTTCTCCGCGTTCCTGACCAAAAGGGTCTTGACAGACAGACAGACGGACAACAAAATAATCCTATAAGGGTTCCTTTTTTCCTTTTAAGGTACGGAACCCTAAAAAATAGAAAATCCTTCACATTCACACCGAAGGCAAGCGTTCTAGCAACACCATTGGATAGCCCTCTTCAGCTTGTTGATTCCCCAGCGCTCGCCGAAGCAATTATCAGCTGACGCCGCCGAAGTACTCCTTTCATTCACAGATGGTTGCAGAAAATGGAGGCGTTTGTATGTTCAGGATTGAAAAACTGTAGTGTGTAGCCATGTGGAAGTGTTGATAAATTAGTTCTGGATGAGATTTTTATTTTTTTATATTATACTTAAAGCTGAAGAGTTTGTTTGTTTGAACGCGCTAATCTCAGGAACTACTGCTTAGAATTTAAAAAATATTTTTGTGTTGGATAGTCCATTTATCGAGAAAGGTTATAGGCTATATAAGGGCCTTATTACACTAGCGGTTTGGAAGCGGACGCGCAGCGAATGCGTCGCGAACACGCCGCGGCTGCGCAGCGAAGACGTCGCGGACGCGTGGCGAATTCGTTACGTTTTCGTCGAGTGTGTGTAGCAAATTATCGCCGTACGATACACTACACACTACAATACACATACACTGTCCGCGGCGAACCCGTTGCGCGTCCGCAACAAATTCGCTGCGCATGCGCGGTGTGTTCGTTGTGTGTCCGTAACGAATTCGTTGCGCGCCCGCTCCGTTTTGAAGACGTTTGCAATCCGCTAGTATGATAAGACCCTAACATCACGCTACAACCAATAGGAGCGAAGCATAAATTAAAAATGTTGCATAAACGGGATTATTCCTTAAACCACTCTCTCTTAGGTGACGTAGACGAAGTTGCGCGGGTCACCTAGTTTAACAATACAATTTATGTACGCACGAAATTTAGAAAAGAAGAAAGGAACATGTGAGGATAGCTTTATCATCAATTCATCATCTTTCCTGATGATGAATTGATGATAAATGCTGAGCCTTAGATCTCGGGTTCGATTCCCGGGTTAGGGGCTGCGGATTATCGAAAGAGATGACGTGGCCTCGGCACAAGGGCGAAGAAGGAACATGGGTTGGTAGTCAGTAGAAGTCTGACACTCCCCTTCGCTCTGCCCAAGAGCGGGGGGGGGGGGGGTTATTCGATGATTTTCCACCACAAAAAAAAGGAATTGTCATTGGGTTTCTCCATCGGGAATTGATATGTACAGACACCAGCATATTATCTAGCTACCCAAAACTGACTTATTTTCCCAATCAACTCTGAATCTAATTGTTTAGGGCTAAAGTTTAAAATCTATTCAATATAATTTGACAGATTGTAGTAGCTTGATTTGCTGGCGTCATATAGCTTCATACCAGTACACAAATAGTAACGAGGCTTTTATGTGTAAACTCTTTCATATATTCTCGCATATTTAGCTCATAGTAGGAACCGTGGTAGGAACACCGCGCGTAACGAGAAGTCTTTATCAAAAGAATATTTAGCCCTGGCACATGCTTTAAACAGCGTTTGTGTTGGCTTCATCATCATTTGTAGTAAACATTTTTTTAGAGAAGAGAGTATCAGTCGAGAACAATGAGTTACACATAATTATTACTAACTATTGGACACATTTAATTATAAGGAGTTGGCTGGACAAACTGGGCAGGTTCCGTCAGAACTGATTAAGTTAAACACTTATATCAATTTCTAAATGAAACCAATTGAGTAAGACTTTCTTTTTTTGTTGGTTTGGGAAATCTTCAAATGACTCCTCCGCTCTGCCTACAATGTTCCCTCTACTAAGAGGCAGGCCGTAATCAAACTCGCGGGTCCATTGCCAGATGTTAGAATTCAAAACGGTGCAGTAAAACATCACGAGACAATGAGCATAATCCTACAACTATGCTTGCTCGCAAACATTTTTAAAACGCCATATTCTTATGAAGTTCCCAAGGCAGAAGCTAACTCGACAAAAAAACCAGGTATTCCGCGAAGAAAATGCCATTTCTGATGTAAGTTATACAAAAAATACAACGTCTTGCCTTTCTCAACCTTTTACGAAACGAGAAAGCTAACACAAGTTTGCTCACGAGACTCGAGAGGTAGAATTCCAAGACCTAGACGTGAAGATTCCTACTTTATTTACATATTTTACTTTTAAACTAAATGCTATGTCACATTTAAGCTTTAATTTAGAAGATTCACAGAATACTTGCCTGTGAGACAAGATAAAATAGCTGGTTATATTCTCGTTTCAGTTTTAATTTACACAATGTAGCTTTGTGGCTGACAGTTTGGGTTATGCACGATGAGTTTCTTGGTCGATTCTTAAACGGTCTACTCTGCTGGGAAGTTTTCTTCTTCCCAGGTAAAACGCGTATGAGAAGTGTTGGGGGACTGTCTCTTGTAAACATTGACGTTTAAAAAGTAGGAATATTCTTGAAAACTTGCAATGTTTTATCGATTTATATTAATCTAGCTCTTGCCAGTGGCTTCACCCGCTGCAACTCGAAAATTATCCCACGGGAAGATAAAATCGGGAAATTCTATGTGTTAATCCAGGTTATAAACTATCTGTGTACCAATGTTTTTGCGTGAAGAAGTAACAAACATACACACTCACAAACTTTCGCCTTTATTATATTAATAATTTAATATAATAATAGTTGGAAGTGGGATATCGCTAGTACTATGAACAATTTATCGGGGCAGTAACCAAACCAAAGACAACGACAAGTAGCCACAACAACGTCCTTTTGCAAGGCTTTATAAGTGTCAATAGATGCAGACTAAATTAATATATCAAAAAATTATGAAACAAACCAGCATTTTCACTTTATTTCATTAAAAAAGGGAAAAAGTATAAAAAAAACATAGGATTGAAATCCTTTTCCTTTTGCAAAAAGTATTCGAAAAGAGCACGAAGTTTCAGCTTTGATTTATCAGTCTTAGAAATTGGAATCCTTTGATGTACGGGAACGGGAACAATAATAATTGGGATCCCGAGCAAACAGTAAGGACTTTGTTTAGAAATTGTATTTATTTATTAAAACTTTAAAAAAAAAAAAACATTGTACAAAAGCGGACTTAATGCAGCTTAGTTCAGAATTTTCTATCAGTCTACCATAATTAGGAAAACAATTACAAATAAAATATTATAACGAGAACAAAAGTATAGATTCATGGTCTGAGGCACCATACAAGAGGACTTGCATTAATTATGTTACAAATATGGTACATCCACTAAAAAACATGCGTTAGTTGCACCATTGAAGAGTAAAATTATTATTTGTAAGCTGTCCACATCACATATAACATCACGCCTCAGGCAGACGTACATCCACATTTAGCCAGTTACAGTACGATCAAATTATCTTGGCAGCTCCGAACTTCGTGCAGGTCATTTTGTTACAACGAATGTATAAAAGTGTTATGATATTTATTTTATTTGTATTTCTCACTGTTTAAATTAGATATTTTCTGATCGTTTAAGTATTGGTTTATCTGGCAATAACAGTTTTATTCACAAGTTTTTTTTTTTTTTTTTATTTAGCCGTTATTGTCCCACTCCTGAGCAAAGGCCTCCCCCCATTCTTTCCACTTCTTCCGATGGTGTGCTTCTTCTCGCCAGTTGGTCAGAAAGACATCCAAGGCGTCCCGCCATCTTCTCCTCGGTCTAGTTTACAAGTTTACATGCGTAAAATTTCGCAAAGCCTATGTTCAGACCTGCCAAGATAATTTGATCGCACTGTATGTTTAAGTCCCATGTGGGAAGGCGTCAAGCCTATTACCATCAACTGGGCACAAATCCAGACTACGTGGCTGCTACTGAGAAATTCTTATTGGAAAATCCAATAACACTTTACCTGACCCCCCCCCCACCTCCTTGTCAGACTTCTACTAACTAAAAACCACCCGTGTTCCTTCTTTGCCCTTTATGTCGAGGCCGCGGTTTCTCTTGTGAACAACCCACAGCCCGACGGTAAACAACCCTCCTTCCCCTAAATTCGTTTCGTAATACTTGAGCTGATTAGATAGACCAAACATTTTTACACATCAATGGTGCTCTATATTCTGAATCTAGATCAAACTAAATCCAAAAACCAAATACTCAAAACCACCGATTTCAACAAAGACACAACTATAAACTCAGCGTATTTAAATTCCAATTTTGACCTAAACTAACATCGTTTACTTCTGTAAATAAATATTTTACATTAAATAGGTAGAAAGTTCTAGTTTCTATGATAAACACTTCGTTTACGTAAACCTCTTCGACCTTAAAATTATAATTGGGTACGAAATCTGCCAGCTATAGCAAATGTTCAGACAGGCATGTTCCAAAGAATTTTTGGAATGCTTCTGGCATTAAATGGAGGTAATGTCTAGTTTTTTTAAAGAGATTAAGTCGTAAATAAATCTGAGATAGTAAGGTCATTGTCATCATCTTTCTGACCTTTGTTTTGGGGGTTGGGAAATAATTAAATGACTCATCCGCTCTGGGCAGAGCGGTAGGGAGTGTCAGACTTCTACTGACTAAAAACCACCCATGTGTCGAGGCTGCGGTATCTCTTTGGAACAATCCGCAGCCACGACGGAACAAACCATGTTCTTGGGGTCGGCGCAACGTCATTGTTTTCTTACATTCTCCTCTGTCAACCGTCACATTATCATTAACACTTTTATATTTCATTCATTCCTCAAACAATCCATCGGTCGTTTCCTTGGAATGACCCTACAGTAGTTCTTGTGCGTAACGTATCTTGTTGTTGTTGCTCCTCTAAATAATATTAAACTGACGTTCCGCAAGTAATAAAAGTGTAAATTTTCTGGCTGTACATACAATCATAGTTGATTGCAGTAGTCCTGCCCTAATAATAAGTGTTTTGAGTGCGAAACCAAACGGAAATCTACAATAAATAATATGTGATTCAACAAACCAGTGTCTGACCTACCGCCAAAACATTACTAAGTGCCAATCGTGACTAAACGCGCAAGCGCCGCCTATACCACGGCGCTTACGACATCCTTCTCGCGGACTTTACTACCGTGGGCCTTTATTAGTGTGCAATTTTGCCGCTAGAATATTTGGGCCTTTAATAGTGTCCTGTTTTGAGGTGTCTCATTTTATTTTAATTTTCTGAAATAAAAAATGATTCGGTCGCCATCAGAACCAGAAAGGTCTTTCTCCGAACCTGATATGACGGCGGTAATTCATAAAGAACCAGAATTGGAACGTTCTCCGAACGTGACCCAAAGATGCAAACGTCCTCGATTTTGCTCAGATACCCCAAAGGGCGAGACTTACACCACAAAGCTTGATGAAATACTGGAGAAAGTGAATGCCATTATGTCAGATCAAAGCGCTAGACTCGATGCCCTTGAGAAGCACATCAGGGAAGTGAAACACCAAAACGATGGCATTCAAACAAACAGTGCCGAAATCATGAACTCGTTGGAATTTTTCTCCAACCGTCTTGGTGAACTGGATAATAAAATTCAAGGTATGGAACTGGAGAGAAAGGAAATTGCTGACTACTTGTCAAACATGGATGAAAAAATTGACCGGCTGGAGAGAAGCTCTATAAAAACGTCGGTAGAAATCAGAAATGTCCCGAAAGTTCTAAAAGAAACCAAAGTGTCCCTGTATGACAAGGCCCTGAAGCTCTTTAAATCTATTGGAAGTGAGATACCAAAGTCTGATGTCCGCGATGTGTACAGAGCCCCAAGCAAATCTACCGATACCAAATCTACCATTATTATCGAATTTACAGACTCTCTCACGAAGAGCAACTTTTTGGGAATAACCAAGGACTTTAACAACAAAAACCCTTCCAACCGGTTGAACAATAATCATTTGGGTATTGGCGGAGATAGGGTCCCGATTTACATATCAGAACTCCTCACGGCTAAAATGAAGCGGTTTCATTTCTTAGCAAGAGACGTTGCCAAGTATGCCAATTACGAGCACTGCTGGATATCTAATGGCCAGGTTTACCTCCGCAAACGAGAAGGGCAGCCCTATATTCGTATTAAGTCAGAAGCACAACTCCACGAGCTTAAACTTAAACAGGGCAAAGAAGATAAATGACTAGCATTTACATGTATCAACTCGAGCCTTCACCTACTGAATCGATGTAAATCTCTTATAAGTTCTATGATCTTATGTGCTAAATTTAATAGTAATTGTAAACCTTATAAAACACACTTCAAAATCACTCTGTTTGTTTGTCACGCCTATTCACTCACAACATTCTTACACATCATCACTGGCATCTCCACCTCCAGCATGGTGAGTCTTTGCATTTTCATTGCCCCTTTTCCATCATTTCGTTTGCTGATTTGCTTTTATAATACTATGTTTTGTCCAGATTTCTATTGCGCATGTCGTGAGTTAAATTGTGGTGTCTACTCTTCATTCTCAATACCAAATTATGGATAGTGAGCTTCTACGTAATATTGATGACTCTTCGATGATTGACTGCTTCCGTGTCTCCACCCCAGAAGATGTCTTGACCAAGCTGGGCAACCCTAACAACTTTTTGACTCTCATAAACCAGAACATTAGAAGTATTCGTAAGAACTTTGACTGTTTTTCTGTTTTATTATCTAGACTAGAATTTGCACCTGATATAATCATTTTGACGGAATGCTGGCTTGATTCCAGTTTCAGTTCCATTACTCTACCTAATTACAACTGTCACTTCTCCAAAGAATACTTAAATCAAAATGATGGTATCGTAGTACTTTCAAAGTGTGGCCTCACTGTACAGGTCCGTGAACCAAAATTTCAAGATGCCAACTGTCTGCTAATCGATATCGGAACGGACTATAGTATTGTCGCATTGTATCGCTCACCCTCCATTCACGATATTTCTCACTTCTTGGAGTCACTAGGCGAGGTGATGTGTTTGGCCAAAGGTAAGAACTGCATCATTACCGGTGATATAAATCTTGATATCAAGGCGAATACTGGTGACTCACGAGCTAATGAGTATCTCAATCTTATTGCGTACGGTGGTTTTATGCCTGGCCATCACCTTCCTACTAGAGGACCTAATTGCTTAGACCATCTACTGCTCAGAACTAAGTCATCAGCCATCGTCCTTGTTTGTGATTCTGATGTTACTGACCATGATGCAGTAATTGCTGGTATCAGCAAATCCACAGCCACAAAAATCGTTCCCAAACTCTACAACAAAATTGATTACCCGGCACTAAAAACCAGTATCTTGGAGACGGATTGGTCTATAGTTACTTCCGAATCAGACGTTAATGTTGCCACAGACCGTTTCATCAATTTAATGACACGGAAAATTAAAGACTACAGTTCAAAAGTCAAAGTGCGTAGCTCAAAAGCCATACGAAAACCCTGGATGACGGCAGGTCTACTAAGATGCATCCGGAAGAGAGACCGCCTGCACTACAACTCCAGGAAAAATCCAGACGATACTACAACTCAAAGAGAGTACAAAACTTATAGGAATTACTGTAACGCAATTGTTAAAAAACTTAATGAGGAATACAACCGGAAATTGCTGATGGAAAATAAAAATAATACCAAGAAACTTTGGGAAAGTGTTAAGGAAATTTGCTATATGAAAAAAAGTTCTAGTACAAATGCAGACATCACCTCAGTACTAGAAGATCCTGTAGAAGCAGTGAACTCTGCCAACGAGTTTTTCAGTACAGTTGGTAAAAAATTAGCTGATACCATCCTCTCTGAGCTAAAAGTTACTGAAAAGCAACTGGCGGACGACACAAGATTGGATGGCACTACTAGAAACTCCTTTCTCTTTACTCCCACTGACCCGGTAGAAATTCTAAAAATCATTGACAACCTAAAATCATGCTCTGCCCCTGGAAGTGATTTGATCACCAATTCGATCTTAAAACAGTCCAAATTACCTCTTGCCCCTGTTCTCTCCCACATATCCAACCTAAGCATGTCCACAGGCGTCTTTCCGGACTGTCTCAAGGTAGCTGATGTCTGCCCGATCTTTAAGTCGGGTGACCCGCAACTAGTTACAAACTACAGACCTATTTCCCTACTATCTTCAGTGTCTAAAATACTAGAGAAACTTGCCAACAATCGGCTACAAAAATTCCTTGACAAAGAAAAACTTTTATCTGATAACCAATATGGCTTTCGTCAAAAAATATCCACTGAGGATGCAGTAATAACACTTGTTGACCACGTCACTGAAAAGGTAGATTCTGGCAAAAAATGCATTGGTGTGTTTATAGATATGGCTAAGGCATTCGACACTGTGTCTAGGCCGATACTTCTGCAGAAGTTATCGTTAATGGGAATACGAGGTCTAGCCCACAACTGGTTTCAATCCTACCTATCAGACCGACTGCAAAGAATCAGATATAAAGGCGAAGAAACAAGCAAGTATCTTGATATTCACTTTGGCGTTCCACAGGGAAGCGTACTCGGACCTACTCTATTCTTGGCCTATATCAATGATCTCTGCAACCTTCAAATAGAGAATGCTAAGATTCTCACTTTTGCGGATGACACGGCTATATTATTCCATAGTCATGATTGGGCTGGGGTCACTGATGCTACTCAGAATGGCCTAGCTAAGGTGATGAAATGGCTGCAGCAAAACCTTCTTACGTTGAATGCAAGTAAGACCAAATACTTGGCATTTAAAATAACAAAGCGCCAAGAGCCCAAAAACCCAATACGAATCAGGCTCCACTCCTGCAAGCACCCAAGCAGTGATTCTTGTCAATGTGTCGAGATTGAACAAGTCGACAATATCAAATACCTCGGCGTCTTAATCGACAACCAGTTATCCTGGATCAAACAAATAGATGCTGTCACTGCTAGAGCCCGTAAACTCATGTTCATATTTAAAAAGCTTAGGAACATAGCCGACCACAATATCATCAGAGGTGTCTACTTCGCCTTGTGCCAATCTATTCTGAATTATTGTATAGTGGCATGGGGTGCAGCAGCAAAGACTCATCTGATAAAACTTGAACGAGCACAGAGAGGCATCTTAAAAGTTGCTTATGGAAGGCCCTTTCGGTATCCCACTGATAGGCTGTATCAAGAGTGTGACGTTCTGAGGATTAGGCAGCTTTTCATTTTGTCTGTCGTATTACGCTTCCACCGACATGCACCCCAAACTCAATCCATATCTTCTAGGTCATCCAGAAATAAGAAATGGAAAACTCCCACTACTCGCACTAAATTCGCTCAAAGAGCTCCAAGATACATGGGCCCATCCATGTATCAACATGTCAACAAAATCTTGGACATAGTGGCTTGCTCAAGGTATACTTGTAAAGCAAAAATTATTAAGTGGTTATCAGCTCAAGACTATGCAAGGACTGAAGCTCTCTTGACCCCCATTCAATAAATCCCTCGCAGATTCTCTCGTTGGTGTAACACAAATATACAAAATATACTCTCCACACAAACCCTTGTATTGTAATTTCCTCAAACACAAACACATCTACATTCAATTACACTCTACACAAACCTTTTAATTGTAACTTTGCATGTTTCCATTAGTTAAGTAGGTGAGTTTAAATATTGTTTAGACTAAGTAACCGAATGATTACTGAACTACCCACGAGTGCACTTATAATGTGTCATCAACGCTGTTATAACTAGATCCCACGACACAGGGTATCCTAGTGTGGGGTCTAGCGCTACTTAATTGCACCTTAGCTGTACTCTTTTTTATTTTATCTTGCACTCTGTAATTGTTGTGCTTAACGTGTCATCCAATGTGTCTAAATAAATAAATTATTATTAAATTATTATTATTAATTCCTCTCCCTCTCCATACGGAGATGGTAAGTGAAAAAGCCATGGTAAGCAGCAATCCTTTTAAATCGTTTCGTACATCTAAAAGTTTGAGGACATAACAGGATGGACGCATTTTTTCTGTAACTTGTGTCATTCAATTCAATTTTGCCTTTTTCGTCAATAAATAAGCTCTCTGGTTATTTTGAAATAAAGCAACTGATTTACTATTATATTATTATCGTTCTAGTCTACATACACGATACTCAATAAACACCATACAAATGCTTCAACCTTTTAAAACAATAAAACAAAACTCAGACACAAGTACAGGAAATAAAGTTCCTTTCGAACCGAGGAAATATCGTACAGTTTATCAGGGACACAAGAAATATCACGTCCGTTCCTCCCTCGAGATAGTACAAAAAATATGGACAGTCCCATGAAAAAGTCTTACAATGAATTTTTCAAAGACGTTCGAGTCGAATCGTGACTACTTTGTTATAATGTTCGGATGGGTTGGTCTCTAACAAATTGAAGGATGAGATAGGATAGGTTGTTTGGTGAAAGTTTCAGGTTTTTTATGGTACAGTTTATAGATTTTTTCGACTTCGTAGAAGCGATTTCTTTAGTATAATATTACCATTTATGGTATTCAATAGAAGCTTAATTACGGCTTCAATAAAAAATCTAAATCTCATAAAACATCGATTATTTTTTTTAGCCTCCCTAAGACGGCTGGTTCTAGATGTCGCAGGAAAAGAGTACCTACCAGGCAGGCAGAGTGCCAGGCTAATGAAGTTTAAATCAAATTCAATGCACAAATACAATGCATCAAAAAATTCCTTGTTTTATATCCGTCCTAAACCACTGCTTGTTGATAAAAAATAATAAAAAAACAGATCCGCATTAAAATTCATCAATACCGCATCCACAAAACAATGTCCTATTTCCAGACAAAAAATAGTAGTCACATAAAAAAGTCCACCTTACTTTCATCGTCAACAATTCTGTACTCATCTGTACGAGGAAAGATCGTCTGCCCAAGACAGAAGATGGTCCAGTTTTTGTTCCCTCGTGTGGTTCGCGACTCATTGGGAACTTACAAATTCATTATTTTCCTTTGAAAAAAAAAAACTTTGTTCGTCTCCGCGTCTTCTTTGACCTTTGAGGGAAGTAACTTGATATATATAACTAATATAACTAAGGGAGACGTCATCGGGAGGTGAAGTTGTGTTTTGTTTTCTTTTGTCAATTTATGGTACTGTATATTAGATGATAGTTTGGTTGCTTTAAATTTGTCACCTTGAGAGCCTTTACGTAGTGTTTATAGAACAAATCAGTTACAAAACTAGGGCCTATTTGGGGTTATGTAAACGTTTACAACACTATTATAGTACTAATCATGAACACTAATGAGTACACTCTAATACGTTATCAGGACTTTTATAGTACCAAATTGTGTTACTTGGGTATGTAGGTATACATGTTAGATATCGATAACTAAATCAATGATAGCCGATCACAAAGTATTTGAGGAACTTATCAAAACTAAACTTTGAAAATTGACTTAGAAAACTATTAATATTCAATTTAAGTGTACCTTAAACTTATTAGCATTCTATTATTAGTTCATTGATTAGCAAACAGGCTTTCGAAGGGTTTAAAGTTGCCCTTTGCTTCTATTCTAAGCTCCCGTAATGTTTCTAAAGTTCGATGACTTATTAGAAAGCTACTACAGCTGAGCTTTGCTAAATAAAACAAAGTTAGCAACAGAAATTGATTCGATTAGATGGAATTTGTAATAAAAAATAATATGCCAAATATAAGGTCCCATTAAAATAGGTGGACATTTCAGAAATCATTCAGACCACCAAAATAAGGACGATGGTAAAAAAAATAGTAAGAAAAACGCATTTAAGCACCTACTTATAGAGGATGTGTTTGTTCTAGAGTGCCGGCTATTCATTATTTTAAGTTTAAAAACAATTACTTTATTTAATGTTTTTATTATTTGGATATCTTTGGTTAGACCTACTGAACGCTGTGTTAAAATTTGTCCACCTATTTTAATGGAACCTTATATACGTAGAAACTAGGTTAAAAGTTAATTTTATTCGATTTAGATACATTTATTGTTTACTTATTATTAACGTGCGCTGACTACCCGCTAGGCTCCGTATTTTATTTTTAACCAACTTTTAAAAAGGAGGAGGTTCTCAATTCGGCTGCTTTATTTGTATTTTTGTTATGCACCTTTATGGATTGATTACATACACATTTAGTGTACAATCTTATTCAAACAAATCCTTGTACGCTGCCTTCTTAGCGAGTGTTCATCAAAATGGACTATCTCCTTTAAATTTCAAACCACCCCCGTGTCTTTTTCCACAAACGAATACACCTAATCTAAAATTACGTCCCGCCCCTGGTGTCGATTTATTTATGTATCTAGTTTTTAGATTCGTTGTCTACTCGGATCACGTACACACTGTCTCGCTGAATCCTCAGAACTCTTATTGGCAAGGTTTTCAAAACAAATTTACGTTGTTTTATTAGTTTTCTCTATAAATATTAATGGATTTCTATCAATATAAAATAAAATACTGATTTTCAGCTGCATCCAGATAGATTGGAAGTCGACCCCAACACAGGTAAAAATACGACTAGACGATGATAATGATAACGCGCGTTAAAAACATTTCACGCTTCTGGATAATCATCCCATTTTAAGTTTTATAATTATCTTGGCGACACTGCAATATAGTTCATGTCATGATTATTTATAAAAAGCTAAAGTTAAGTAGTAAGACAACTAGTTAAGTTATGTTTAAGTCCCATGTAATAGGGGGCCAGCCTATTGCCAAGGCTGGCCCCCTATTACAGTCTTTGTCTTTGTTTCCCTTTTTGTCAGTTGTAAGCCTTCCATTTTTTTAATATATTATGATTCGATTTAGAAGTCATCTGAGCTACGTAATGATTGCTTTACTGGTGTTTCCGAGAAAATTAACACGATCAAAGACAAATAAAAACATCAGTAATAAGTATTCAAAACGCATTTCAATAAAAGCACAAATGTATGAGCTACAGAATCCATTTACAGTATAATAAAAAAAAAACTTCAAGAAGAAATCCATACTTCCATACCAATAGGTATTATACATGCAAAAGTAGCTCTGTCTATCTGTCTGTCTGTGTATACTTTTTTACGCATTTACAGCAAAAAAATCATAACAAGCATCACGCCTGTATCCCCGCAGAGTCAGGGCAGAGGTGTGTCGTTTAGTACATCCACATTTCGTCCACATCTCCAACTTTCGGGCTAAAGTCGCACTGCGTGACTGCTACTGAGTAATTCTTAAAGAAAAATCCAAATAACCCGATTCGGGAATCGGACCCAGGATTATTATATTTCATATGCTCAGCATCTTTATTTTTAAACTAGCGGACGTCACGCTGTTTCACCCGCGTAGTTCCCGTTCCCGTGGAAATACAGAGATAAAAAGTAGCCTATGTCACCCGGGATGAATGTAGCTTTTTAATGGTAAAAGAATTTTTAAAATCGGTTCAGTAGATCCCGAGATTACCCCTTACAATTTAACAAATATACAAACACACAAACTTTACTTCTTTATAATATTAGTATAGATAGTATAGATAATTTTTCAGTCATTGAAATATACATTATAATTTTATTATGAGGTTGTCGATTATCACAATTTTTGCGAATGAAGTCGCGGGCAAAGTGCTAGTGCTATACAAAAATTTTAAATTCTTATTCGTTCGTTATAATTCTCATTAAAATTAGCTTCTTTGTGGGTACCTTATTTGAATACTTCATTCTATGTACAGTCATGAGCATTTTACCTAAGTATTATGTATTTTTTGAAAAGCAATTTTTTTCGTGGAATATCGATTGTTACTTTGAAATGTATATTGAAGTGTCTGTTGTAATATTATAATCAAAGGTTTTTTTTTCAGAATTGAAATAAAACTGTTATTTATAAGTGCCGCGTGCCGTATGGCAATTTATGGGACATTTTTTTTTTTTTTGACAGATAGTAAAAAAAAAATCCGGTCTCAATTTGCCCTTATAACATATTATTTAGGTGTTTTAAGGGCAAATTAGGTTACATTTATTTTGTAACAAAATTGTGCTAAAACCCTTGAAATTGTTAACAAAACCCGATGTAAATAGTGAAGTCATATTTTTATAAATACATAAATTAAAAACTAGCGATATGTAGTTGTAGGTGTACTATTATTAGGCACACCTCTCCCTAACCCCTTTCAAGGATGATGGGTGTGGTTACATATGAGTCCTCTTGACTGTACTGTAGAAAGTACCTGCGTACTTGATTTGCGAGTGTTCAATACATGAGTAACTCAAATCCCGTTCTTGGACGGGTGCGGCGAGTCGTGTGTGATTTATGGTACGGTCTCACTGCATGTGACGACCGCGACGGTTATTTATCGAGTGGACGAGCTTAGGTCTACTTTTGTCGGGACTGAAGCGCTAAGCATTCTCACTGTTGTGATTCTTGTGGTCCTAGTATGTATGTGTTTAGGAACACACTAGCTGTGGCCGTGGTTTGTTCACAAGACGTCTTATTCTCTGTATAAACTAAGACTAACTAAGAGATTGTGCTTAAATAATAATAATGATCAGACGGAGGTCAGTTATCAAGTTAAACCGAGATTGACTAGATTGGTGACCACCCTCTGTATGCCAAGTTTCCTCCTTGCCTAGAAAAGCACGATAGTTCGATGGTTCCAGCTGTCATTTGTAGATCTTCGATAGTCGTCACAGGTAGTCAGTGGCCCGCAAGTCTGACAATCAGTCTTAACAATGGGTATCGTATTACCCAGTGATAACTGGGTTGTAGAGGTCAGAGAAAAGGCTAGGCAAATGTTAACTGTGTAACACAACGCCAGGCAGATGATGAACTGATTAATTCTTACTTTAATCTTTATTTCAGAAACAACGTGTACATTCAAAGATTCACAAATAACTATATTATTATAATTATTCTACTCAACCTAAACTGTTAGAACTGTTTGTCTAACTCTCATCTCCTAGAAATTAATTCAGACAAAGTCTTTCCAGTGGAATAGCACCTCTACCAACGCAAAATGAATTCCAAATTTTCTGTGTCTCAGTTTAATACCATTTCGTATTAGCATTTCTCTGTCTGCCTTGATTTCGTATGAAATTTAAATCCGAAAGACGAGTAAAATACTAGTCTTTATTTTGTATGTAGAACATGTGATTTTTCTGCATAATATCTACCTAAATCAACATGTTCCTTAATATATTTCGTTACGATTCAAATATTTGCCTTACAAATCAACATAGCATCGCGCCTGTATTTCTTAATCTGAAAGCTAACATGAACGCGAGGAGTAAAACGTAACGTAAACACGTCTATTTCAAAATTAAAAAGTTTTACGTTTAATCACAATAACTATCACTGCATAATTCTATAACAAAGTCGTCCGCCGCGTCTGTCTGTCTGTTCGCGATAAAATCAAAACCACTGCACTGATATGAATGCTGTTTTCCCCAATGGATATAGTGGTTCTTGAGGAAGGTTTTAGTGTGTATTTTGACCAACAAACACGGATGATGATGAATTAAGTTAATTAAGCTAATTTTATTCATATTATTATCTATGAATGACATTAATTGTGCTTGTTGCAAACATTGAACTAAAATGCGTTAGAATGAATGAATAATTGTATTTTCGATTTAAAATCGACTTAACAATGTTACTGTTACGTTTACACACCTTGCTATAGCCTCAGCACACCCACAATTTAAGACTCATGAAAAAGGGAGTTGAACCAATCACCCATCAAATAAGCAACAAAGTCTGATTCCGAACTGGTACTGCGAAATTACTTATATTAAACAAACGGAAAAACCTAATAACACTTTGTCCAAACTGGGAATATAACCTAGGAACTCATGCTTAGCGGTAGCGTCTACCTCAATTATACAATCAACGAAGCCCGTTCATAAAATCAGTTATCTAAATAATAGAAAATGTTTGTAATACTAAGAAAAGGGGATTTTGATTAGCAAGATTTTTGAATTTAAAGGTATTTGTTGAGGCAAAAAGTACACCACGTTAAATATTTAGAAATTAAGAGTTATTTTATTAGGAATCGAGGACCCACTTAAAATATTCTAAGAACTTAGGAGTAAATTCAAACTTTTCCACCTCAAATGTTTTTGTATAACACAAGGGTCTAAGTTTTGGAGTGCTAACAATTCCAGGGTATTTTTCTGTAACATAACTTACTCCTGTAATTCCTGAAAGGTAAGGCAGTGGTGTACCTAATAGTTTACGTGTTGAACAGTACCAACAATAAACTAACATTGATAAAGAAGACCAAAGAAAAGATGGATGGAGTGTGTGAGGAGTGATATGAAGGAAAAAGGATTATGTGATAGCGTGACGACTGACAGAGTAGAATGTAAGAAAAAAACATGTTGCGCCGACCCCAAATGACATGGGATAAGGACAGGAAGATTTAAAAAAAAATATTGAAATAGGTATACATGGTGCCAGCCCTGCGCAGACTGATGAGGTAAATTCAGTAAATCATACTTAGATGACCGATACAGGAAATTATTTCAAGTACGTTATGGGAATACACAAAATTAGATTTGTTTATTTCCTCATACGTAATGTAACGTAATAAAACGCACGTAGTGAACGACAAGCGTGACGACGAGTTCGATGATCTCTGTAGCAGGCAGCTCTCATTCAATAGCTACAAGCCACCATGCAGCGTCTCACCACAGAGTCTGAGGGAAACCCATTTTGGGTTAAACCCAGGTTGAATTACATTTTAAATGAATCGGCCTCGTTGGTCGAGTGGTTGCAAGCGCGACTGTTGAGCATGAGGTTTTTAGTTCGATGCCCGGGTCGGTCAAAGTGTCATTTGGTTTTGCAATCAGGAATTTCCCAGTAAGGGCCACGGAGTCTAGCTTGGTGCCCCGTTGATGGTAACAAACTCACCTTACCTTATATGGGACTTAAATAAACTGGCTAAAATAAGGGAGACGTGATGTTATTTACCTAAGCATGAATGTAAATTAATCAGTTTGAATACACTTCGCCTTCTACAGCGTGACCTACAAATAATCGACTTCAGATTATTACGTAACTCAAGGACAATCTCTATAACGACATAAACTACATTTTCTATAACACAACAGCCTGTATTACCATATTATTCACGCGGTGTAATCTAAAACAGAATTAATTAATTCAAATTCCCGGCAGTTTCCTATCCAAAATAATTTGGTGGTATTATAAATGTACATAATTAGTGCTACAAGATTTTCTGTAATATATCAAAGCTCAACAACTGTGTTATTTGAAACTGTTCAGCGGAGTGGAGTTAGTCATTTGTTTTGTCTGCTTTCATTAAGGTACTGAAGTTATGAAGTGCTTGTATAAAGCAGAAATTTCTTTCTTCTCGAATCCATGACTTAGATTTTGTCAGACTTGTACGTTACGACCTTATAAAAGATGATGGGACTGGTTCACATTAGCCCATTTAAAGAGTTTTTATTTACAACATTTAAAAACTACTATTTACAGACCTAAGATAATAATAAAATAAACTCTTTTGCAAAAAAAACGGGCACTTCATATTTTTTTCTCTACTTCAATGAAGAAGGACAAGTAAGAGGTTTTATTAATTTGACGATGTATTGGCATGTTATTTGAAGAATCCTGGCATGATTCTGTACGTTCCAAATTTAAATTTTGAAATTAACAAAAGGATAATAATGATTATTGTAGATTATTGTAAAATTGCTTTACTAAAGGCGCGAATTGCTGAAACGATTTTATTACTGACTAGCTGATGCCCGCGACTTCGTTCACGTGGAAATTTTGATGTGTGACTGTCTCGTTGATCGAGTGACCTCAAGTGCAACTACTGAGGATGAGGTCCGGGGTTTGATTGCAAAGTGTTTTCGTAGTAGAGGCCACGGAGCGTGGTTTTCGTGCCCGTCAATGGCGATATTATATCTATAGACATCAATAAACGCCTTTATTACATGGCGCTTGAACATGCATTACTGGCGAAATGTGGGTTTACGATTAGGTACCTACACCACTGCCTAACTCTTTTGGGATTAAGGCGTGATGTTATTCGGCTTGATCAAAATGTGATGATGTGAGTAATGATTACAAAAGGTGTCCTTATGGGCGCTGTAATTATGAGCGGCAGCGACTTGAATCAAAATGAAATGGAGTTGAGACGACGATGGCTTAAAAACCGTAACCGTACCTTAACTTATTTCTCAAAATGTACAAACAAATGCCTTTCTTTGGTGACGGCCCTCTTACACAACCACACTTAATCATTTATATTAACCTCTCAAATTTGGAAGACCGTGCATGGTAAGTTCATCTTCTGTTGGCACTGGATGGGAAAACTCATCGGAAAGTGGAATTTTCGCATCTACATCTAATTCCAGGCGACTGTCTCCTGTTTAAAGCAGCTTATTTGCAAAGACATCTGTCCCATGGCCAGTCGCAGATTTTAGGCGATGTTGCAAGTTGGGGTAAGATTCAGCGGCAATTTGTAAACGGAAAGTGCAATCTGGCCGTTTGTTAAGCAAAGTTGCAGCAATGCCCGAGGAAGCCACTGTATTCGATTCCCGCACTGAACAAATAGATTTACGTCGTGGGTCTTATCTAACTTTAATTAGGTTTTTATTTTAAAGTTTTTACAGCTGTTTTTCTTACTGTGTACCGGTCAATTTGTATTTGTTGACTGTTCACGACAAATATTAACACCGCAATTCAGAAAATGGTGTCAAATGAACACTGCCATCTGTCGAAGACGAAGTTAAACTGCCAAAATTTCATGCATGGTAAGCAAACACACACTACAGGGCTTAGGCTATGTAGTTTCCTGCATGAATGGCGCGCGGAGTCACTACACTGGGGGGTAATTCCACTGCCGCGGCATATTGCCGCTTGGCGGACAGACCGCCCCGGTGTGTTTTCATGGCGACATGGAGAGTTCTCTCGCGTCCGGCCCTGGTTCAAGCCATGGTGCGGGGCGAGAGGGAATGGGACGCCGTCGCCTCCTTCTGCGAAGCAGTGATGCTAGCGAAGGAGGTGGTGGAACGTGAGAGGGAGAGAACCTCTCGTCCCAGCTGCCGGGGGAGGCGTTCCGTGTGTCGGGGGCCACGTGATGGCTTCCGGCCACCGTAGACGCGGGCCTGTGGACGGTGAGTAATGGGCTAGCTCGCCGTCCGTCCGTCTTATGACTATGACAGGCCGTGTCAACGGTGCGTTCGTGTTCCACGCGCGCCTCAAAGAGATGTCAGCAACATGGAAGGGACCCGCAAGGGCCGGGGCTGCGGGCTGTTCGAAAGAGATATTGCGGCCCCAGCACAAAGGGCAAAGAAGGAACATGGGTGGTTTTAGTCAGTAGAAGTCTGACATTCCCTACCGCTTTGCCCAGAGCGGGAGGAGTAATTTGATGATTTCACACCCTCCAAAAAAAAAACCCTATGTAGATTTTCAAAGCAGCGTCATTAAAACAAATCAAGAGTTATTTTTGGTATCGTAACTGTTTGAAAAAGACGATTTAAAAGTTATCTTGTGAACACATTAATTAATTAGTACCGTTTTGGTGCAATAGATGTCGTTGCATGTATGTTTCTTAACGATGTTAAGTTCTTCTTAAACACTTTAAATTCGTATATCTTTTGATAGAGAGCACCGATTACAATGAAACAAAAACTAAAACCCTAATCATATTAGTTTTAAAATGTACACGATAATACTATAATAATAAAGTAATACATCCAAAACACACAGACTACATATAAAAATTCTAAAAATTATTGTAACACGAAAACATTATTTTTTCTAAATAATATGTTCAATAAACAGAAACTCTGTGTCTACAGATTTATAATATTATATTTAAAATTAATAGTATATTAATCTACTCTGAATTGATTTGAAAACCATATAGCATGAAAATAAAAAAAAATACCTGGAACTCACAAAAAGTGAAAACCGACTGGGGATCGAACTCGCGAACATTGTTTAACATTTTTGGAAATCCTTCAACATTATAAAAAATCACAAAAAGTGAATACTGACTGTGATTTGAACTTGCGTACCTTTGTTTACAGGTAAGCCTACGTACCGTTAGACTACGTACACCAGTGACAAATAGGTTGAAATAGATCTTCTATTTTAATATAGTATGACAGTTGACAGTTCGATTGTGGTCGATACCGGAAATTTGAAATGCCGTAAGGGACTTCAGCTTTCTCTTGGATTTGCAACGCTCGCACCAGGCTCCTAAAGTGAAAAATTGCACAGCGCGCTCGATGTCCCTTGCGTTATTTCGTATTTTCAGTATCAAGCTGTAAAACAGTTGAGGATTATGGATAATGCAATACTGCTCACCCCCTTAAGTTATTATGGGGATAATATATAGCCCATGTGTTATTCCGGATTATAATCTACCTCTGTGCCAAATTTCATTCAGATCCGATCAGCCGTTCTGGCGTGAAAGAGTAACAAACATCCATCCATCCATCCTCACAAACATTCGCATTTATAATATTAGTAGGATTACTAAAATTTTAAAACATTTTTGGAAATTTTCTGCAAATTAAACAATTTTATCTTTCTTTTTACATTAAATACCACTTTTTGACATGAGTGATAAAGCGATAAGGGCCGGTAAAATTATAGCCCTACTTGAAGAAGGTTGTTCGCAAACTTACGTGTCTCAGCGGCTAAATGTGAGTCGTTCAACTGTCCAGAGGAGTCTTGGCAACGGTATCAAGAGACCGGTTCGGTCAAAAGAAGACCCGGTTCGGGAAGAAAACGACGCACAGAACCAAGAGATGACCGCTTTTTGGTGAGTCAGGCCTTGCGGAATCGTAAGGCGTCAAGTGTGGACCTGAAGAAGAGCCTTGAAGAAGTAAGAGGAGTAGAAGTTAGCTTGTGGACCGTCAGGAGGAGGCTTTTGGCTGCCAATATCAGGAGTTACCGCCCGGCTCGGGGACCTAAATTACTCCGTGAGCACGTTGTTGCTCGACTTCAGTTTGCTCGAAACTGTGCTTCATGGACTCTGGAGGACTGGAATAAAGTATTGTTTTCTGATGAAGCTAGAATCTCTTTGTGTGGAGAGGACCGACGCCGGCGAGTGCTACGAAGACCACGGGAACGCTATGCGGAAGTGTGTTTCGAAGAAATGTCACTCCTTATGGCGGAGGCTCCGTTATGTTTTGGGCAGCAATTAATTCGACGGGGCGTACGAAGTTAGTTCTCATAGAAAATGGAACATTAAATGCACACCGGTACATAATGGAAGTCCTAATTCCATATGCACAACCCGCATTGACTGCACTTGGGGAAGATTCCATTTTTATGGACGACAATGCTCGCCCGCACCGTTCTGGCGACGTGGAAGCGTACATGCAAGAAGTTGGGATCCGTCGTTTAGATTGGCCAGCTCGCAGTCCTGACCTCAATCCAATTGAGCATGTCTGGGATGTTCTAAAGAGACGGGTAAGATCAGTGCAACATGCTCCACAAAACATCAGGGAGCTAAAAAGAGTCATTGCAGAAGAGTGGGAACGTATTCCTCAAAACGTCATTAAAAACATCGTGGAAAGCATGCCCAGAAGGATTCAAGCTGTGATTTTGGCAAGAGGAGGTCACACTCGTTATTAGGTTATTACATTTGTAACTTTATTTAATTAAACAAAGTAAAAAAATCTTCTTGTCTTTATTGCCGACCACTTCTTATTGTTTGGCCGTGTACATCGGTTTTAAAGAATTCATAGATTTTTTTTTTAATTGCCACAGTTCACTTCACGCGTATTAATTTACACGATTATAAGTATACAGACTACGTCAAACAATTAAATTTCATTGAATTAACTCAAATCGACCTTAGAACGTAAATTACCTAAGGTGCCCGTTTTTTTTGCAAAGGAGTGTATATACAAGTATCAAAAAGGGGAGTAATTATAGGGCGTCAAAAAATTCGTCCACACCGCTGTCAACAGGAAAAGTGCCCAGAAGGCTGGCAGCATTGCCACGTTGGATGGCAATGCCCAAAAAATATTCCAGCCCTTTGGTCACGTGAAGAGTCGACCAAACGCTTGGCAATTTCCTGATAAATTAAGTGGGCACTCGGACCCCATGGCCCCAGTGTTTCAACCCCAAACGGCTCAAACACATAACCACATTAGCCCTAGATCGAAACAACTGGAAGTCATGGCGAGAGGCCTTTGTCAAGCTGTGTGATGACGCAGGCTAACAGTATCAGTTTCAGTACGTAAAACAATCTGAACAGCTCCTACGAATGCCCCCTACGAAATCCCCTCCTCGTTTATAATTATTGGCGACATCCGAGAATTTATCCTTGCAATGATCACGCTGAAAGGCTTTGCATTCATGTACCAGGTCAGGGAGTGATCTCATTTCTGAAATATGATAATGAACATGAGCAGAGAGAAAGATCTCTCAGTTTAAATGTAAAACCGTGGTACTGGCTAGCTACTTCATAATTTCAAGCTACTGCTTACTTTTCTTTGGCCAGGAAGTCGAAACCGAAACCTCACGATCATAGTTATTTATCTATCTATTTCTAAATACATACATATTTATTTATCTATAATATGTATGTATTTAGAAATATATAAGTATGTTTATCAGTTGTCTAGTACCCATAACACAAGCTCTGCTTAGCTTGGGACTAGATGGCGTTGTGTGATAGTTGTGGAATATTATTATTATTATTATTATTATTATAGTCACTTACTAGATAATAACGCTAAACGTACTGTAACATACAACTTTGTCACTGCACCAGAATTTCAAATACCTAGATTATGTTTAGAAATTCGAGATTCTAGCTAAACTAACACCTAATATTAATCACAGTCACTAAAGCAGTACACAGAACTAAGACAACTTGATACCACAGTTATCAACGTGCATAGAATACTGTTGCGTAACTTTAGCCATTACATAATTATTCAGACTTACTTGTACGGAATAGATAGTTACAGAAGGGCAACTCCATACAACCCGCACTGAGCCCGCGTGGTGGATTATAGCCCATCCCTCTCCTAGAGAGGAGGCCTGAGTCCCTGCAGTGGGAACATTATAGGCTGATGATGATGAACTCCATACAACGAGTGAAAACGGTTCCGGTTAGACTGAAAGCCGACCCTAATGTTGGAAAAAACTAGATAGCAGATCGAGATAGATCTAAAAGTATTATTTATTTGTCTCGAAACTAAATAACCATCGTAGTTTACTTTGAATGGGACGTCCTACAAAGACATACACTGTCCTTATAAGTGAGGTTCTTCAGAAAAGATAAGTGCTTAGTACTCACAACCGTGCGTGCGTGTATGACCAGATGTATGGATGTGGTAGAGGCAAAAGGAGTATGTAAGGATCGTCGCAGGTAGCGTTATATGGTGTCTACCTACCCTCATGGGAAAAAGACGTGATTTTATGCATGTATGTTTATTTGTCTCGAAACTAATTTACAAACATAGTTTACGTGTGAACGCGGCTGTTTCCACTAGCTGTATGTAGCTAGCCATCATCATCATCTACAGCTCGACTTCACCCACTGCTCGGTATAATAGGCATTTCTTTGCTTACGCCAAGCTCCACGTTCTTGTGCCAGCCTCATCCAGGATATTCCCGTGATGGCAACAATATTGTCTGCCCATCTCGCCGCCAGCCGACTAACACTTCGTTTTCCATTCCTTAGCTAGCCTTCTGTACTTCCTTATTTATGTGCCACCTGACTGTTCTGTCTGATAGCTGTCTGTAATTAACACTTAGTAGGAAGCGCAGCATCTAATAACTGACACAACTATTCAACTTGAGCTGGCGCCTGTTTAGCGGAATGCTTGATTTTGTACTGTGGAATTGGCATTGATTTTGATGGATTGATTTACACTTATTAAGATATCATAACATGACGTCTACAGTCCCGAAGGATTGGGCATAGGTGTACCTAAGAACACCCAAACTTTGCCAGTTACATTGAAATCCGAAAGACATGGACCGATGACCTGGTGAAGGTTGCGGGGATCCGCTGGATGTGAGATGGACGGGACCGGACACCGGTCAATGTGATGACTCTTGGGGGAAGCCTATGTCCAGCAGAGAATGACTTTGGCTGAAATGATGATGATGATAATTGAAATAGGGGGTGAGCTTATCCATCAACCTGGCACAAATCATGACTCCGTGGCTGATACTGAGAACTTCCTGATAAAACTTTGCACGACCAGGAACTCTTGCTCAGCAGTGGCACTTGTGACCACTAGACCAACGAAGCAGATTGAAATAAGAGAACTTAAAATAACATAAAAGCAAAAATAAAATAAAACCGACTTCAAAAAAAAAACACAATAAAGTCAAAAAAAAAAATCTGATTCTGAAGTTGGTGACTTTTGTTTGTTTGATTTCATTTTTTTGCCACCGACTTCAGAAACTGATTTATTTTTGACTTTTTTGTGTTTTTTTTTTGAAGTCGGTTTTATTTTTTGGTAAAAAGTTTTTATTTTTCACTTTTTAGTGGTTCACATGTTCATGGTTCATAATGTGGACAATGTAGTTTTTTTTTGAGATTTCTTGATTTTTCAAAAACCGCTAGTCCGATGTCGATAAAAAAATTATGGGCCATTTGGAAGGCTATAATAAATTATATATAAGCCATTACCAACAAAAAAAGAATTTTTCAAATCCGTTAGCAAGTGACGGAGTTATGCCCGAACAAACATACAAAAAAATATATACATATATAAACATCCGAATTGAGAACCTCCTTCTTTTTTTAGAAGTCGGTTAAAAAGAGAATTGAAATATAATCAAAGAGAATTGAAATATATTCAGAAATCTTAAATATTGTCTGATTCCAAGATTAGAGATTCAAAACTTACTATTACGATTTATTTACGATTGAAACTCAGTCTAACAGAGACATAACATCAAATATTTGTGATGAACTGATGTCATATTGTGTCTTTTAAATAAACTGATGTCATATTGTGTCTTTTAAATAAACTGATGTCATATTGTGTCTTTTAAATAAACTGACAAAATCACCAGAAAAGCGAACACAAATTGCCTTGTCACGAAGACAACTATTTCCAAGCTATCACAAAATCTAGCGCTGCACCATTATTTTTAAAGGTCTACGTTGCCAGTTAAGCTAACAGAGAAACTCGAAACGGTATTCTCAGAAATATACTGAAACGCACTGTGACATATTCAATCGCAATATTCAATAGGGCAGCAATACCGGGAAGAGGGAAAATGAACTGAAATTAAAGGAACCTTTGAGTTGAAAATCAATTTGATTCAATGCGTACCTCCCGTAGTTCGGACAGTGATAAACGATAACTTCTGAGTACTTATATATAGAAATGGCATGAAATACGTTTGTCATTAATTTGGAACATTATTTACTACTTAGGGCTATGTGTGGTAGATGCATTGAGGGTTCGCTTTTCTCTATGCATACAATCTGCATACTCATATCTACAAAAAAATGAACAAACATCTCAATATTATAAATCTAAACTCATATGCACTAAAATCTAAAGTAACAGAGTGGCTGCTTCTTAAGGATTACTCTTACACGGAGTCTTTACTCACCTATCTTGTATAATAAATACACTCTCGCACACACCTACACCCACACCTACACCCACACCTACACTAACACACACAATCATCTAAACCCACACCTACACACACCACTCACACACAACATACAATTCTACTCTTGTATAGCATACCTACAGTAGAATGACACAGTCCACTTGAGAACAAGTTTTTGTTGATATAGACCGTAAACTACTTCTTAAAATACAGGTGTACCCTAGCTTAAGAGGTAGAGTATTATTATTGTACAGAATTTTTGCAACATAAACTAAATGTATTTAATTCTAATCGAAATAGCAAACTGTATTTCAAACTCTGTATGTTTTTTGATAAATAAATATTATTCTTATTATTATAATCTCGCCTGTGTAGTCTGAAGGGGATGGCAGAGTTGTGCTCTTACTGTTCATATATTTTACCAAATATATGTATAGCAGCAGCAGTCATAGTTGTTAGTTTAGTTTTTAATATTCTCATGTAAGTGAATAATGTAATTCTATAAGAGAATAAATGATCTTAAACCCCATAATATCACTTGCTTCGATGATGGAAAACATTGTTGAGGAACCAGCATGCCTAAGAGGTATTCTCGACGGTATATAAATTCAAGTCAGAGGCGCATGGGCGGCAAAGACGTATTACCATAAGCATTTTTATGGGTCACTATTTCCAAACCACTGCTACTCAAAATCAAAAACAAAATCAAAAGTCATTTATTCAAACTAGGCTTATAATCAGCACTTTTCGAACGTCAAAAATTTACTTTAATTTACTATTTACATTTTTATAAGACAGTCCCCCAAAACGCCCATCCGACACTTCCTAGTGTTTAGCTGGAAAGAAGAAGTGGCGGAACAAACTTCCCAGCACACATCTGTCTGTTAGGTTGGTCCTGAAAGCCAGAATCAATAGATCTATAGGCTTGTTGAAGTTATGGCACATAGCTCTACAGTGAATAACAGCCTAATTTATTGTCATTAACAACCTACCTATTACCTTTTCTATTAAGATAACTTAGTACATTTGCGTCATATATTCATGCTCTCTAATGGTGCCTTCGTAATAACCTCCTGATTTACGATTAGTGGCGCTGCAGTACATGAAACTACATTTGCATACATCACGATTAACGTACTTAGCTGTCCTGATTGTTCTGTACTCCAGGGTAAATGGGGACAGCGGAAATCTACTGACGAATCCTCACGAGGTCAAGCTGATTATGGTAGTTTACAAATTCACATTGGTCTATAAATAACGAGTCTCTTTTTAGGGTTCCGTACCTCAAAAGGAAAAAACGGAACCCTTACAGAATCACTCGTGTGTCTGTCTGCCTGTCCGACCATTCCCCTACCCTTGTCTCCGAAACTGCTGAGCCTTAAATTATGAAACAAATACTGAAATTAGTTCAATACTAAAATAGGAAAACCTGTAAGAAGTCTATGGTGCTAAAATAACATGGAATATCTTTCAATATCTACTACAGATACAATAGTCCGACTTGCACTTGGCCAGATTTTCTTTCAACTCAGTCTATCACAGTCCACTGCAAGACATACACACTGTTACGAGCTGGGATAAATTAAATACTACTGATTAAACGCCTAATTCTTTTATTAATGCCAAAACACTTATAACTATTAATTTAGATACCGCACTTGTTTTTTTTTTTGGTGGTTGGGAAATCATCAAATAACCCCTGCCAAATAAACCCTGCCTCTGGACAGAGCGGAAGGGATTGTCAGCCTTTTACTGGCTAAAATCCACCCATGTTCCTTCTTAGCCCTTGTGCCGAGGCCGCGGTATCTCTTTCGAACAACCAGCAGCCCCGACGCACTTCTAGTTCACTTCGCATCGCTTCGTTGTATTGCCTCAAAACTGCTCCCCCAAACACGACGGTTATTGATTTGCCGACCGATCCTTCCAGAAAGTTCCAAAACTTTCTTGAATCTTCTAGACAGTTCTATACTCGAATATTCTAGGATTATTCTCGTAATTTCTCGATTTTATTAGATGGTTCCATAGTGGAACAGTCACTCAAATGAAATCCGGGAATTTCTCGCGCATAGGCCTGTCTGTAGGGGGATGTCAGTTTTTTTCACAGCGAGTGTACTTATTCTTAAACCCTAAACAAACAGCAGCTATTTCAACAAGCAGGAAAAATATTATTTCTTCAACATCTTCTGAAGAAAATCCTCAAAGAAATAAAATGAAACTATTTCTACAAACTGTCTACTTAACAGCGAAGTCATGTTAAGTTAGCCGCTTCGTTGGTCCGAAGAATTGCAGTCTTAGCTTGTCGTTTTATTTATACCTGCTCAAACTAAAGACAGTTTTTTGATTAATTATTTTGAAACTGAGCTTGAGACACAAAATACGAAAGTGCAGAAGGCAGCTTTGTATATCAGGGATAATGAGAAACCCGAAATCCTTACAATCTTTCTTACCAAGTGATATTGTGTGAAGGTTGTGTGAAGGTTAGATAAGGTCTGTCGGGGCTGCGGGTTGTTCGAGCGAAATACCGCGGCCCCGGACACAAAGGGCTAAGAAGGAATATGGGTGGTTTTGAGTCAGTAGACCAGACCTCCGACCAGAGCGGGAAGAGTAATTTGAGGACTTCCCCACCCTTCAAAAAAACGGGGTCAGTTAAGCTATAGCTCTGTGTTTCATTCGGTTAGATGAGATGAAAACTGATCCCAAAATAGTTGGAAAAATTCTAGGCAGAAAATATTATGGAGTTGACCTTCTGTCTCTACTTTGTTCTTAAAAGCTGTTAGCTGCGGACGTTTCATCGCCTCCGGTTTGCCAGAGCGTTTTTAATCAGCTTCGAGTCTTTGAGCAGCCTGTCGTCGTTAGAGTTCTAACACCACGTATGTCAATTTTTGGCGGTTTTGAAATTTTGATGCTGTGTTTTATAAGTTTCCGTGTGTGTGAGAGTGTATAATTGTGTGTTTTTCTTATCCATTCTTCTCCATAGAGATATACGCTTTGGAATGGGAAATACATGACTTGTGACTGTGACTGGTAGCTTCGGTGTTTTTTTTGACATTCAAATGTCTCATAAGTCTAATTGAAATAAAAGGTTTGAGTTTGATAGTGAATCGGAAAAAGTGTTATATCAGCTATACAGAAACAAGCAACGTTTCTATCTAATTTGTAAATAAAAAAAAATATTTTGCACTGTTAAAAATTTTGCAGTTTTTTCACTCTCCTGGAAAGTTGCTATTTCTGACTTACGTGCTGTTCCAATTCAGCGACGCTGTCTAATTGCAGTGTTCGTGAGATTTTTTGTATATAATTGGCTCCGGTTTTTAATGTCCATTTCTGGATTGTAGTGTTTTAACTAGACGCTTTTCTTTTTGATTTTGTTTCGAAGTTTCAAAAGCTGTTCTATTATAGTATGCTGTGAAAAGCGTTTCTGGGAGAAATTCATCTGTTCGATAAAAGATATTCTGAAATTCTCAGGAATTTTAAAGTTTGCTTATGTTTTGTTCTTAGTTTAGTTGTTGTTTCGTTTCAAAGATTGGCGTGAAACTGTTACCACGAACCCAGCATTAATTTATTTAACAAATAAAACCAGCTGAACTTACCCATTTTGTTGATATTTCCCTTACACCATAATTATATTATAATAATCGGTTATTTCAATCGCTTTGATGAGTTAGAATCCTCTTAATATATTAAACAATCACCATCTATATTTATAAAAAATGAAACCCGTTTTCCGTTGTCACGACATAGCATGAAAACGGCTAGACGGATTTAGCTGAAAATTGGTAGGAGGTAGCTAAGAACCAGGAGAAGGTTCTTTGATACTTTTTTTTTTTTTTTTAGGTAGGGTAGTAGGTAGGTAGGGTAGTAGGTAGGTAGTAGGTAGGGTAGTAGGTAGGGTAGTAGGTAGGGTAGTAGGTAGGGTAGTAGGTAGGGTAGTAGGTAGGGTAGTAGGTAGGGTAGTAGGTAGGGTAGTAGGTAGGGTAGTAGGTAGGGTAGTAGGTAGGGTAGTACGTAGGGTAGTAGGTAGGGTAGTACGTAGGGTAGTAGGTAGGGTAGTAGATAGGTAGGTAGGAAAAACGCATTGCAACGCATGCGCGGGTTCAGCTAGTGTATTATAAAATAAAATCCTCCGCCGCGTCTGTCTTAATGTCTATATTATATTTGCAATAAACTCAAAAACGACTGCACCGATATTCATGCTTTTTTTACCAATGGATAGAGCGGTTCTCTAGAAAGGTTTTAGTATATAATTACCACGCTGGCAAAGACGCGGGCATCAGCTAGTGTTTAAATAAAAATGCTTGGTACATTCATGAGCACCAATGCACTTATCAAAAGTCAAAAGTCAAAAGTCAAAAATATTTATTTCAAGTAGGCCAGTAACAGGCACTTTTGAATAGTCGAATTAAACTAACTGCGGCACTCAGAGATATCCAACGATTACTCAAGCCGCCACCCAGCAAAGGCCTGACATAGTTTTGTATGACAAAACTGCCAAAAACCCTTACCAAGCGACGGCCCAAACAACCACTGAAGCTCTCCGAGTGCGGCAGCAAACTACTGAACTACTGAAGCTAAATAAACTAAGCTACAGTCCCAGTCACAAGGCATAATAACTCGTGAGTGTACTGTAGTTGCCAATTCCAAAGCGTTGGTCTCATGAGAAGAATGGCAAGAAACTTCATGGACACTCTTTTAAAATCGTTTGGGTTTACAATATGTTCAAGGTACAAACATAATCTTGGTATAATACACACATGAAGACTATGCAGATTAGTGTTTGAGATGGTCTTTTGAAGAAAGCACCACACAGATTTGAGTGGACCCGTCCAGTCAGTGCAAGCATTTGTCAGTTATCGTGGAGCTCGACTTATAACTCAAGGAGATCAACGTCACGACGAACAATACCAAAGAAAGGACATTTGGGTGGGTCGCTTAAAGTACTCAAACTGCCAAACAATCGTTAAAAATAAATAAAAACTCACACGGTCCTCACGTTCACAATATGAAAATAATAAAATACATGAAGATCATGCAGATTAGTGTCTGAGATGGTCTTTTGAATAAAGCACCACACAGATTTGAGTGGACCCGTCCAGTCAGTGCAAGCATTTGTCAGTTATCGTGGAGCTCGACTTATAACTCAAGGAGCTCAACGTCACGACGAACAATACCAAAGAAAGGACATTTGGGTGGGTCGCTTATAGTACTCAAACTGCCAGACAATAGTTAAAATTAGAGAAAGACCCACATGGTCCTCACATTCACAATATAAAAATAATAAAATATTTGTCATATTAAATAATCATATCAAGTTATTAAATGTCAATATACACAAAACTAAATAAAAAATTAAATTAAATATTTAACATGTAAATATTGGTCAAAAAATATTATCAACTTTTAAAAGTGATTTTCACTGCTCTATTAACGATTTTCGTTTTCACGATAGTGGAATTTTGCAAGGTCTTATCTCAGAGTAGATACTGTTCTTTCAAAATCGATTTTTAATTTAGCTTTTGCATACACATTTATTAGTGCTCGTGACGTTATGTAAATCCTAAAGATAGTGATTCCGAAGAAAACGTTGTCAGTTTGTTGATCCGGACATTTCATCCTAGTCCATTTTCCAAAACTCTGGTATTTCACCCGGGTCAAAACTGCTTACCTCTCGAATGAAAGCAAGCGAGCAAACCCGAAAAAGAGGAAACCAAATAAAAACGCAATCAGAACGCACACCGCTGTAAAAATGGCTTCCATCCAGTTCGGATCATACAATCTATTCCGAACTATTGCACAGCGAAATCAAACTCATCACACGGGAACAAAAACTCGTTGCAGCCGGCATCCATTTTTCTTTCATTAGCATGCTCAGATATGAAAGAGGTATTTTTCCGCTCCAATTTTGGTTAATAACACAACACCAAGCCTGTTTAGTAAGCCCCGAGCCTATTGCCATCAACGGGAACAATTCCAGACTCCGTGGCTACTACTGAGAAATTCGTGATGACAAAACCCAGTACATTTTGGCCGACCTGGGAATCGATCCCCGTACCTAAGCATCAGCAGTTGAGAAACTGCGGCCACTAACCAACGAGGCAATCTGATACGAAAAAGGTTTTTTTCCGCTCTAGTTTTAGTTATCCTGGCACAAAATATAAAATGGTTCTCATTTTAAAGGTCTTCCATCTGCATCAAGCTCTTTCCTTTATCCCAATACATTTGGAATCGGCACCACATATCACCGCTATCCTACCATCAGACACCTCCTGTCATCATCTTTTACATAGTCCATCCATCATCTCTTTGGTCTTCCTATACTCTTATACCTATCTTGAATGGTATATATAAAAGAGCATTCTCTTTATCCATCTATGGGATCGCTTTGCGAGAACGACAGTCTGTTTACAGTCGGTCTCAACTCAAGTCAGCCCACAGCCTAAGCCTCCTCGTTTCTCACGAGCCAACACTTCTGCCGGCTGCAGGAAAAAAACCTATTGCAAGTTCTGCAATATATTACTTTCACGCCACTCAGGCGTTCTAATCGTTCCGCTTGTTTATTCTTTTGTGATACGACTGTGCAAGGTTGGAGTTGACAGCGGGTGATTTATTTCCTTTCAGATTTCAAAAGGGGTTCTGTTGTTTCTTGTAATTTGTCAGCTTCTATGTGAAGGATTGACTTGTAAGCTTGTATTGCTATGTTGGTTGGAGTGTGTAATTTTAGGTTGACGTCATCTACTATTCATCGTCATCTTCATCTATCTATATCTATAAAAGCGAAAGGTCACTCACTCACTCACTCACTGATTCATCACGAAATCTCGAAAACCGCTGGACGTACAAAGATGATTTTTGGCAGGGAGGTAGTTTATGGTTAGTAGACGTCCGCTAAGAACGGATTTTGCGACAAGGCCGGATTAGGGTGGTCTAAGGGCCCTCGCAAGTTTGTATGAAACTCCTTCATTTTTTGTGCTACAATCTAGATTTTTGGCAGATACGTAGTTTATAGTCAGTGGGCGTCTGCTATGAATTAATTTTGCGACAGGGCCGGATTAGGGTGGTCTAAGGGCCCTCACAAGTTTGTATGAAAGTCCTTAATTTTTCGTGCTACAATCTTGATTTTTGGCAGAGACGTAGTTAATAGGCAGTAGACGTCTGCTTAGAACCGATTTTGTGACAGGGCCGGATTAGGGAGGTCTAAGGGCTCTCGCCAGTTTGTATGAAAGTCTTTCATTTTTTGTGCAACAATCTTCATTTTTGGCAGGGACGTAGTTTAAAGTTAGTAGACGTCTGCTTAGAACAGATTTTGAGACAGGGCCGGATTAGGGAGGTCTAAGGGCTCTCGCCAGTTTGTATGAAAGTCCTTCATTTTTTGAGCTACAAAGTTGATTTTTGAGACGGACGTAGTTTATAGTTAGTAGACGTCTGGTAAGAACAGATTTTGTGACAGGGCCGGATTAGGGAGGTCTAAGGGTTCTTGCAAGTTCGTAAGAAAATCCTTAATTTTTTGTGCTACAAACTTGATTTTTGGCAGGCACGTAGTTTATAGTTAGAAGAACTCTGCTAAGTACAGGTTTTGTGGCAGGACCGGATTAGAGAGGTTTAAGGGCGCTCGCAAGTTTGTTTAAAAGTCCATCATTTTGTGTGCTACTAACTTGAATTTTGGCAGAGGGACGTAGTAGGTGAGTAGAAGTTTGCTAAGAACCGATTTTGCGACAGGACCGGACTAGGGAGGTCGAAGGGCTCACGCGAGTTTGTATGACAGTCCTTCCTTTTTTGTGCTACAATTTTGGCAGGAAGGTACTTTATAGTTAGTAGACGTTGCCTAAGAACGGATTTAGCGAGTTTAGCAACATGGCCAGAATAAGGAGGTCTGAGGGCTTTTGCATGTTTGTAAAAATGTACTGTTTTTTTTTTTGTACTAACAACCTGAAATTTAACAAGTCTAGAGTTTAGGAGTAGGAGATCTAAGCTAAGTTTGTAAGAAGACCTGGACTAAGGGCTCCCGTAAGTCCATATGAAATCCTTGGCTTTTTGTACCTGAAAATTGGCAGAGAGATAGAATATAGTTAAGACATTTCAGGTAGGAATAGATTTTACGACAGGGCTGGTTTAAGGGAATATAATCGCTTCGATTGGCATTTGGCATTCGATTTGACATAGTACCATCCACAGGCAGTCCAGACAAGAGAGTCAAATTTTCTACGCGAACGAAGTCGCGGGCAACTGCTAGTCAACTTATAATGTTCCCACTGCAGGGACTCAGACCTTCTCTCTAGGAGAGAGATGGGCTATAATCCACCACGCAAGCCCAGTACGGATTGGTAGATGTCACATGTCTTCGAATTTTTTGGTTCTAAGACATGTTCCAACCAATCCGCACTGGGCCCGCGTGGTAGATTATAGCCCATCCCTCTCCTAGAGAGGAGGCCTGAGTCCCTGCAGTGGGAACATTATAGGCTGATGATGATGATGATGATGAAGACATGTTTCTTCACGATGCTTCGCCTTCGCGATTTTGAGAGCAGTGGTGATGTAATAAATTACACAAAGTAATGCGCCTGTTTGGGTTCGAACCCACGACTTACTATTCGTAAGTCGGTCTTACTGTGGGATATCGTATACCCAGTACGTCGAGGTCAAATAGGTAGTCGGTCCATGTAGAATACTGGTATCCAACTGCATCTGGTTTGACTGAAAATCAAGTGCGCTGGTGATAGGGACCTGCGGTGCAAAATGGAAGGTGGGTCATTGTATGTGAGGAGAATCCGCATACACACCTGAGGGGCCGACCCCCGACGGGGCTGCGGGTTGTTCGAAAGAGATACTGCGGCCTCGGCACAAAGGGCTAAGAAGGAACATGCGTGGTTTTTAGTCAGTAGAAGTCTGACACTCCCTACCGCTCTGCCCAGAGCGGGAGGAGTCATTTGATGATTTCCCCCATCAAACCCCCAAACGTCAATGTGTTTCCAGGTGGAAGGTTTTCTCACGAAAATTCATTGCTAATACTGCGGGTTACCTTCTATCATAGGGGAAATAGAAGGACAAAAGCTATTGACTTGCACCGTACATAGGTTACCGACACTTTTATTCCTTATCGCAGCAAAGCCGGGATTAAGGCGAATTCCTTTAGAGGAATACTATGTCCAAGGTGCTTTTGATTTAGATCCCGGAAAAAATATACGCGTATTTCGCATCCAAGGTGTTTTTTGTCAGGGTTTTTCGCTAGCTTGGTGTGAATTAAGGAATAAGTCGTAAGCACAGCTTGATGAGTCTGAAGTGACTTGGTGACTTTGGTCACGCTGTTTCGTAAATTAGTTGAAACAAACAGAAAAGATTAGACAAAATAAAAATGTTTTTGTTATTAGTATCGTATGTCACACGCATTCAGTGAAAAACTTTTAATTTGAAATTGCAAACAGACAAAAATCTTTATTTATTTGTGTAGATGATACGTGTTTATCTGTCAGTGGCTCAATATATCGGATAATAAAATAACACACTACTTACACCAATGAATCAAAATCCCATTTAATTACCAAAACAAACTTCAACAATTATTGTTATTTGAAATACATTCCAAATACAACCCTCGGCCCACGAACAAGCCTTTTAAAATACATTTTATGAAACAAATTAACGTCGTACCCAATTTTTCGCTTCTGAATAGTCTTTTAATGTTTATTAAGCTCTTTTGTTTAAAGACAAAAGATTTTTCACAAAAATACTGAGGTATTTTTTTACTTGGCGAACAAATTACTGCAGAATTTTCAGCTTGGAGTTTTGTATTCATTTAATTATAGTGTTATGAGCTAAAGTTGATGTGGTTGTTGATGTTATTTGTAGTAGAAACAGGTCTGTATTTAGTTGTATTATTGTTTCTTTTTTTTATACGAATGTTAGAGGTTCATCAACCTTTGTGTTGTGTCTGCATTAGTAAGTCTAATTAGATCTGAACCAATTGTTCTGAGGCAACTATTCTAGAACGTTTACTTATAAAACAAACTACGGATATTACGGCTGGTACAACAGCCTGGATTGGTTGGTAACAGTCGCTCGGGTTGCAAGGTTGGTCCATGGATGGGTGACCCATTACATACCGAATTTTCTCCGTGCCTCAAAAAACCTGTTATGCCGTTGGTCTCGGCTGTCAATTGAGTTTTTGAAAATATCAAAAATGTATGAAAATTTTATGTTATTTTAAAGAACTAAAAGAAATAATACGATGTGTAAAAAAAGTTATAAAATCGGTAAAAAAATGGAGTAGCTACACGCTTTAGAAGTTTTTGGTGGGGCACTTTCTATCCTTGTCGCGTGAAACGGCCATTAGACTACGTAACTATGGCGGTATGTTAGTATGACGCGTGTCACTTTAGATGTAACGCTGTCTCTGTCTAGCACGTCCTTTAAAATCGGTTAAAACTAAGGCATTTTTAAGATAATACTAATACACTATTTTTTTACTTTTTATTTACTGTTACTGTGTCTGTTTTTGTCTGTTACTTTTTACTGTTTCTGAATCACAAGTAAAAAAAAATATTCAAATACCCAATTATAGATCTTAAGTAGTCGGGGGGCCGAAAGTCTGACACAGTAATAACTGGTTTATGAGGGTCAGTTAAGCAGTCGTTTCATGAAAAATAATAGCATTCAGTTGCATGCAGTAAGATTGGAAGCTGACCCCAACATAGTTGGAAAAAGACTAGTCAGATATGATGATTATGTTGTTGTTATTATTATTATTATTATTATCTATTATGCCTGGGTGGTTTACCTGCACTCGGCTCTCTTTGAACGTAGAGATTAAGACCGAATTTCATTAAATTAACAGCATATTTTAACCGCATTCAAGAGCTTGCAGTGTCAAGAGTCCACAGCAGTGATAAACAGACAGCTTGAACTCAGATTCAGTTCAAATAATTAAATTGCATTGAGTAAAATTATCGTATTTTCGTCAAAATTAAATTATTTATTTCATAAAGGCCTATAGGGGCACTTGTAAATAGTTGAGCAAAAGGTTCACGGTTTGGGTTGGTCGTTTTCTATGGAGAAGAATCGACAAGAAACTCCATGATAACATTTTTCAAATGACTTGGTTTACAATAATATTATCACGTTACAGCATTAGTCTGTGAGACCTACGCTGCCATTAATACTTAGCTAATGTATGGGAGACAATCTCTCTCTATGCTCGGTCTCTCATGTCTGAGGATCGTGGTCAGCATGTAGGTTGCATCTGGAGCGGATGATCTGCCTCTACCGGTTTCTGTCCAGCGCGTCTTTCACAATCTCATGGAATTGGGACGAACGTCCTTTCCTTTATTTGGTCGGTCCATCTAGTTGGCGAACGACCGCGCGATCTTTTGAGACAATAAGTCGTTCCAATAAAAACTTGAAATAAGATAAAAGTTAACAAACGACAAGGTAACATCATACTCGGTTTGGTGGTGCGACGATATTCACAGGGTCATCATCATCATTATCATCATTCTATAATGTTTCCATTGCATGGACTCAGGCCTCCTCCCTAGGAGAGGAAGGGCTATAATCCACCACGTGGGTCCAGTGCCGGTTGGAAGATGTCACATGTCTTCGAATTTTTTGGTTCTAAGTCTTGCCGGTTTCCTCACGATGTTTTGCTTTACTGTTTCAGGGTGACTTGTAGCAATTGTATGAGAGTTTCTGAGAATCCAGTTGTCTTGCAAAAATATTTACCCGCCACACTATTCCTAGACAACTCTTGAAAGCCGGAATCAACAGCGGCGACCACCAGAAGCGCCGAGACATTGAAGCTCGATGAAGCCCCAGAGAAACAATTTAACTGTTTTGGATCCCGCAACAAAATTGAACAGAAAAGGATAGCGGATGAGTAGGTAAAACATAAGTTCCACTTATCAGCAGGAGATAGAACAGAACAAAATCAAAAGGCACAAAAGGACGTACGCGATAAAAATAGAGCAGTTCTTTTTTAAGTTTACATCTTTATGCCTAAAACTCAAAACAGTTTTCTTTCCAAGAGACTAAACAGTAAAGTGTTTCATGTCCCAGTAGAACTTAGTTTTAAAACTATATCTGTGTTTTCCAATTTTCTTGGCATAAAAAGCAATGGACATTTAACACTAATGAAAATGGTCCACAAGGAGAATACTTAAGTGAAAGAATTTCCTAGAAATAGGTTTTATTGAATGTCACAGAATAAGTTTAATGTGAGGTTAATAGCATTTATCCGAAAATTGTTGTGAACAGAAAAACAAAACGGGTCGTGGTTTTAAATCAGTTTTTCCCTTGATGTTTCTTTGTAGGTTTTGTTTAAGTGTGTTTTTATCTTGTTTCTTTTTGTTTTTATTGTTTGTAACTAATACAGGTGCTGGAGGAATATTATTCTGGTATGTCCTCTTCTTTCGTGTGCCTAACCTGGTGCGTTTTTACAAATTAGCATGCTGCAATAATTATCTCGGAATAATAAAAATACTAAAGCCGGGTATGCGAAGAAGCACGTGAAGTAGTAGGTGGCCTTGAGTTATCTAATTATAATGTATCTGTGGTGAGGGTGAGTATTTTAATCCGCAGGTTTGCTCGTTGAATCACTAAAGTGAAGACGATAATGCTAAAAGTGTACAACTTTCTACACGAGTAGCCTGTAGGTCTCATATACGCTGGAACAATACAACGCCCTGCGTTCACAATATAACAATGCGTATATTGTGCTGTTGAAGCTGCCCCGGTACAGTGGCGTATCAGAGATGTTCGCCAAGTTGTAAATAGATTGTTTCTAAACAGCTTTGTGAAACTTGACCACATCTTAGGGCCAGCTATAGTGGCATCCTGAGAGTATTCGCGTAAAGATTTGTGATAGTAACGAAACTATTGGTATACCGTATTGACCTATTATGACCAATAATGGTATTGGTTGAAATAAAAGTCTTTGTAAATGAATGTCGTTAGTTCTATGTGATGTTCTAATAATTATTGATATCATCATCTACCTATTATTTTATCTTACCAGATGCAGCTGAATACCAGTATTTAACACTAGCTTATTTTTTTTTCTTATTTAGCACCAGCGGCTTCGCCCGCGTGAAAATGTCGATTTTCCATACAAACTTTCATCCCCTATTTAAATCCCTTAGGGGTTGAATTTCAAAAAATCCTTTTTTATTCCTTGTCTACATTATAAAGGGAACCTCTGTACAAAATTTCAGCTTTCTAGGTCCAAGGGTTTGGGCTGGGCGTTGATGAGTCAGTCAGTCAGTCAGGACTTCTCTTTTTACCCGACTACGGCGAAGCCAAAAGGAAGGGTAATGATTTTGGAAGTCTATGTATGTATGTAATATAAGTTTTATCCCGTTTATGATATTAATAGTAGTATGTATGTATGTTCCACCGTAGCGCCTAAACTACTGAACGGATTTTAATAAATTAGGTGTCAATAGATTCGTAAGAATAGCCCAGGTGACATAGGCTATATAAATTTTATAAATTCTTATTATAATTAATATTAAATTGAGATAATCATAGAAAATTTGGTATCAAATGTAAGGTCTTGGCGAGCACATTACAAATATGTATTATATTATAGTTTAAGTACACACCAAAATAAAATTCATAAAAAAAAATTAAGTTCAAAAATCTAAAACCCGACTACTAACAAAATCGCGGTCTTAAAAGTAGAAAACAAGAAAATAATTCTTGTCTGATATTCTTCGTAGTCGCATGCCACCTTGCCTTGGCAATTAGCAGCTGACTTCTGTATCAATGAGAACGCCATGAAGGAGCATCAGGTATCAGTGGCATGCGACTACGAAGAATATCAGACAAGAATTATTTTCTTGTTTTCTACTTTTAAGACCGCGATTTTGTTAGTAGTCGGGTTTTAGATTTTTGAACTTATTTTTTTTTATTTATATAGATAGATGAAGCGACTGCCTACCTGACCTCCACGATTATAGCCAATTTGTTCTAGATAATATTTTATGATACCCTTTTATTTTTTTGGGTGGTGGGAAATCATCAAATGACTCCTGGCAGGAGCGGTATCCCAGTGTTAGACTTCCACTGACTAAAAACCACCCATGTTCCTTCTTAGCCCTTTGTGTCGACGCGGTATTTCTTTCGAACAACCCGTAGCCCCGACGGGTAATAATTTTACAATGCCCTTTGGTAAGACTGGTTGTCAGACTTTCGGGCCACTGAGTGTCTGTTACGACTGTCAAAGTTCTACAAATGACAGCTACGGTACCAACGGACTATCTTTTTTGTTTTCCATGACCATTTTGCATAAATGTTTCTTGAATCTCTATGATTCCAAAAACAGGTTATTATCACATAAGTAAAATAACTTAATAAGTAGTTATGTGTTTGAGCCGTTTGGTGTTGAAACACTGGGGCCATGGGGTCCGAGTACAGCCCACTTAATTTATCAGGAAATTGCCAAGCGGTTGGTCGACTCTTCACGTGACCAGAGGGCTGGAATATTTTTTGGGCACAGAATCAGCATTGCCATCCAACGTGGCAATGCTGCCAGCCTTCTGGGCACTTTTCCTGTTGACAGCGGTGTGGACGAATTTTTTGACGCCCTGTAATTACCTACTCCCCTTTTTGATACTTGTATATTTTATTTTATTATTATCTTAGTTCTGTAAATCGTAGTTTTTAAATGTTGTAAGTAAAATAAACATTTAATTTCTTATAACTTACACAAACTAAATAATGTTACATTTAATAGTAAACAGAACTGCTTAACAATTTACTAATAAGATTAAAGCATTCGGGGATGTTACCCAATTAGTATTTCCGTGTTTTAATTACATTATTTAAATGATACCATCTGTTTCATAATATGCTGTGGGCGAATCAAGATACATGTATAGTATGTTAGTAGTACAATACATTTTGCACAACATCTAGTCATAACTAACGTTCTAAGGTCGGGAATTTAAGTAGATTTATCAGTGACTAGCTGATGCCCAAGGCTTCGCCGGCGTGTATGTCGGTCGATTCCTCAACAATCACTCTATTCATTTTTGAAAACAACATGAAAAACGATGCAGTGGCTTTTCAGTTTATCACGAACAGACAGACACGGTGGAGGACTTTGTTTCATAATATTTTATAGGTGTGATAATTAGGTGCTACCTCTTTGACCTAGTGGTCGCAAGCGCGACTGCTGAGCATGGGGTTCTAGGTTCGATTCTCGGGTCGGGCAAAGTGTTGTTGGGATTTTCCAACAGGAATTTCCCAGTAGCAGCCAAGGAATCTGGATTTGTACCCTTTCATGGCTATAGGATCGCACATTATTACATGGGATTTAAACATAACTACCGAATTGTGGGTGCCCTCGTTAGGTACACCTCTGCCAAACTCTTTGATAATTACAGCTAGATGTTAGGTTATGTTATTTCTAGTTTCAACGTAATACAGTTTTAAAAGCTGGTGTGGTATGACAAAACTTACAACAGTGAAACACGAACATTTAGAGATAGTGTGCTTTGTCAGCAGAGCTATGTTTGTTTCAAGCGAGAACTTCAAACTTACATTAGTTGTGGTATTAGCTTTGCAATCCACTGAAGTAAGCTATACTATAGAAACATAGTGATATTTTGCTGCTTTCAAAATTTTAGTATTAGTGAAATCTTTCATCGTAACATATGTACATTACCTCGCGCTTTCTCCAATCTCCTTCTTATCGTGTAGGCAGTAAGGTCTAACGACCCCACACACCACACAGTGTAAGAGTTTCTAAACCGCCTCAAGGGCCTCTGACATGGTTTGACAACATTTGGCGACCGAGCCCTTTCGAAGCACGGAATAATCTTTTTATCAGACAATCAGGTGATTTTTTCAATGGAAAGTGTGAAATACTATGGCATCTGTGTTCCCTCCCAAATTTAATTTTAACCCAAAGGAAGAGTAAACAGGCATCTTCTGGGCACGCTCATTTCATCGTAGACCTCATCCATCGCTTGCAAACAGGAGTGATCGAGGTTAAGAGAAGAACAAGAAGCAACCTGCTACAATCGGCTTAACGAGCTTTCCGAAGCACGTAGGAAACTCGGTACGTAAAAGGTGTTCACCTATCCGCAGCAAGCTTGGCTTAATCTGAAAATCGACGAAAATTGACTGATATAATAAGCTAAAAAAAGCTAAGCGAAGATGAGAAGTGTAAATAACGAAATTCTATTAGTGTCTTGCGTCACATCTCCTTTTCGCTTCGGTGGAGTCCAGCCCTTAAGCTACAGTGTGATTCACCTCGCATACTAGAATTTGGACAAACTGTGTCCTCCCTAGGTTATTGTATACTTTGCTTATGTAATTTCTAGTTCCAAAGTTGTTAAAACACTTAAATTATTCAGAATTTGTTCCCTGTGCAACAAAGTTGGTTACTTTAGCTCTAAATTTTGTGCTGAAATACTTTATAATGACATTTTTTGGTTCACTCATATTGATATACTTAAAACTACTCATACACTGACTTATTATGGGCAAGTGGTGTGAGAAGAGGGGTCAAATAATGATGGGTACTGACTGTATATGAACTCTGTTAGGGCATTGTGTACAATACAATGTTGGTATTGTTTGTTTGTCTGTCGGTTTTGTTAGTGAACGAACATTGATTTAAAATATTACATTGGAAAAAAACAAGATCAGGAATGAAACATGAGGTAATGTAATTAAACAAGTACTTAACATAGATATATTAGTAATAAGTAACAATTTTTCATAACAATTAATTAAGTAATTTTAATATACACACTTAGCCTAAAGCTGCGTACAGACCGGCCAAACGAACGCCAACGATGGATATTTATCGTTCGCTAGCGTTTACCTAAGGGCAAGGGTTTACCAAAACCTTGGTAAACCTAAACCTACTTAACGTTTAGGTTTACCTACACCTTACTCTAAGCCCCTAAGCCGTCCAGATTGCAGCAACGAAGGTCAACGAAACCCGTTCGTTGGCGTTCGTTTGGCCGGTCTATACAGGCCATAACATTACTATAAAACTCATCGTCATCATCATCATCAGCCCATAAAGTTCTCACTGCAGGGACAACATTACAAATAATAACAGGAAAACATTACACTCAGCATTACAGAGGATACAACATTAAAAATTTGTATTAAAAAAAAATTACTCGTTATCAGTGGTCCCGGGTGGGTCGACCCATTACCGGGTCCATGGGTAATTTTAATTATATTGGTTCCATGGCGTTAGGGATTGTTCATGGAAGTTTTATCGTTAGAAAATGAAAATCATCAGTTACATACTGATGTTTAATACTTGTTACTGAGTTAGAACTTTAATCTCCTGTAACTTCGTAACTAGAAGTTTCCCAGCTATGGAACACATTTTTTTTAAGATTGGCAAAACTTTCACTTTACAAAAATGCCAATAGTTTCGAATTGTTATAAACCGGTTTTACATGTAGTTTCCGATTCCAATAAGTTTGTCTTTTGATCGTTGGTTTTTTGTTAACTTTCCCGTAGTTACCAGATCTGTATTGACCTTCATATTTTGCTTCAATTTGACTTTTATGTGTTGATGATATGTCTGGTTCATCGGGTGCTTCATGGGTTGCATCCTGGGTTGCTCCGTGGGTCGTATCATGGTTAATTTTGTTGGTGGTTTCGCTACTATCATGTGTCGAATCTGTGTATATAATTGTTTTTACTGGTGTTATTTCGTAGACAGCTTCGTCTGATGCGATACATGGTCGTTTCGTGTATCTTGTTTCGTTCTCTGATGTTGTTTTTGTTGATGTTCTGTACAACGTTCGGTTTTGTCTCATGGGTTTGTACATCTAAAAGTGTTTCTGTAGCATTTCGAGCGTCCATGTAGGTTTCACGTATATTGAAAACGGTTTTGCTGTTGTTGTAGTTCTTAATTTAACAGTTGTTGGTTTCGCAGTTGTTGGGTTTCCAGTTGTTGGGTTCGAAATGGTCGGTGATGGTGTGTTTGTTGACGGAGTGGTTTTTAACTGTCTGCGCAGTGTCGTGCTTTGATTATTGTTTGCCTCTGAAATAAAAATAGAAAAACATAATATTATTATGTATTCAATGAGGTATTAAAACTTTTACTGCCTCGTTGGTCTAGTGGTCGCAAGGGCGACTGCTGTGCATGAGGTCCTGGGTTCGATTCCCGGGTCGGACAAAAAGTGCTATTGGGTTTTTCATTAGAAATATTCCAGTAGTAGCCCGGAGTTTGGAAGTTGGCGGTATAATACCCCCGTGCCTCGGAAAGCACGTTAAGCCGTTGGTCCTGCGCCTGATCTCTCTCCGGTCGTGTCGGATTGCCGTCCCATCGGACTATGACAGAAAAGGAACAGAGAGTGCACCTGTGCCTGCGCACACACACTTGTGCACTACTTATAATATCTCCTGCGCATCGGGCTAATCTCCACTAAGATTGGCCGCCGTGACCGAAAACGGTCAGGAGGGACTACTACTACTACTACTAAAACTTTTACATAATTTCTCAGTCTAGGTTGATTTTGACGGGAGATTTACTGGTAAATATTTGATTTTGTTAGGAGTAACTGAAACTAATTCTTATTTTAGAACAAGAATTAGAGTAACAAGAAAAAAATCCTATGAAATTGTTAACTAAATCCGGTTCAAATAGAGAAGTAATATTCTTTACAATAATTTCAAACAGATGAAGGTCAGGGGCAGTAGCTAGTTATAAAATAATTTTCTGAACACTAATACTTTTAAAGTGAAATAAAAAACCTGCAAATTATAATACTCACGTTTGCTTGCATCCTTATGAATTCTCACCCGTATTGGAATTAGTGCACCGTACTCGATTTGTGATCTCGACAACGCAAACACAGAAAACAGAGAAAGAACAAAAATAGGTTTCATGTCTAAACTATTAGACGAGTGCTCTACAAGTAATGATTCTCAGGTATGGTGAACAAACGATAATCACCATCTGTTATATAGCTGTTGATGAAGGATTTATAGAAGATTAAAACAAAACACACATAATTGTTCTGTTCTATTATAAAAACAGGACATGAACTGAAATGTATAGAATTAAAAGAAAGTTTTATTATTGTTTCCTTAGCTGACAATGGTTCATGGCAGTAGTATTGAATTTCTCATCCACGTGAGAAAAATAATGACAAGGTATCATAAAATTCAATATCATACTCATAATATGGAAAACTTCGTTCTAACACACGGAAGCAACAATTCGAATAAAAGTGACATTGATAATGATTTTAATTATTGATAGGCCACGAGCTCCTCAACAACAGAGAAAAAAAACAAGACTAATAGGAAAAAAAATAAAAGAAAAAAGTTTAAAATAAAAAGCAAAATTAAAAATTTTGAAAAAACCCACGACTGTTAAAAATTAATTGAAAAAAGGATAAAATAACATAAAAACACCCACCTTAAAAAACCCAAGAATGTCCGTCGGGGGCTGCCATTAAATGAACTAGTTTTGCAATGTTCAGCTCCCGACGGACATTCTTGGGTTTTTTTTAAGGTGGGTGTTTTATGTTATTTTATCCTTTTTTCAATTAATTTTTAACAGTCGTGGGTTTTTTCAAAATTTTTAATTTTGCTTTTTATTTTAAACTTTTTTCTTTTATTTTTATGTTTTTATCTAAGAACATGCACCAATCAAACCCGAACCCATAACTGAAAACTGAATCAAAATCGGATTTGTAGTTTTGGAGAAAAATGGCAACTTTGATTTGCACAAAAAATGTTTGCTGCAGCGCCCCCTGGTGAGTTGTCACCGTAACACCTATCTAAGAACATGCACCAATCAAACTCGAACCCATAACTGAAAACTGCATCAAAATCGGACTAGTAGTTTTGGCGAAAAATGGCAACATGTATTTGCACAAACACACAAACAACCTCTCACCCCAAACGCATATACCGTCTCCGTTCCGTCGTGGGTAAAAATGACAACTTTTAATAAACCAATTACATCCAAACACGAGACACAACATTTTATTCAAGAGGCGTTACTATAAAATAAAACATAGCTATAATAGACATCTTAACCAGCCCCGAAACATCAAAGTTTCAGAACCCTGAGGAAGTTCGTCAGTAATTTGACAAGTTTTAACAAAGGTTAGGATCTTACCTAACTTACCTTGCATTTGCATTTATATGAGCCATCATTATGGCATCCCGCACAGAATTAGGTAAATGTGCGTTCAAGATAGAAAATAAAACCCGGAATGTGAATGTATTTAGGTTAAATAAGACATAGACCTTTTTTTATAGACGGAAAAGAACTATGGTAATGAGTTTAGCAGTTTTCTTACGTTCATAATATGTACGTAACTCATGTCTCATGACTATACATCATACCCGTACCGGCACTCGTTCGGGCTGGTTGTGTGTTGTGTCGCGGTTCTAATTACAATCCCCACTGCGCGAGAGTTTACGCATTGCATTGACACGTGCCACACTGCCGCGCTAATTAGAAGTGCAGTAAGGAGGTTATTCGTAGTTTCGAGTAAATGGCGCCAAAAAAAAATTACTTTTATTTTGTTGTTTTAGATGTAATTTTGAAAGTTTTTAAATATGTTTTGATTTACACGTATAGCTGAATATGCACTGTTTCTTATGAACTAACCCAATTCTCTATATGTTTAATACAACTAATTTAAATAAATAAAAACTATTTATGCTTAGCAGGGTCTTCAAAACTAACTCCACTATTACAAGCTGTAACAGCAGTAAGTTTGGAGTTACTGCGCTTTCTACTAGCAAACCCAGTTTACTGCGTTTTATTTTATTTTATTCAATTATTATTATCACTCCGACTACAAACTATAAACGCAGTGCAATAGTGACTTATAGCTGTTAAAAATAGTATTTAGATATGAATTACTTGGTTATATTCATCCTAACCACTTCTTAATTAAGTAAAACAACGTATATTTAATTAATTACGTTATTTTAAATAGCAAATAAAACATAATATTGAAATTATCTTAATCACAGACAGTTACTGCCTTTATTATTAGTAATAAAATATTTTCATATAGTTGTGCTTAGCCCTGACTACAAACCATAACCGCAGTTAAAGAGTGACTATTAGCTTTGAAATTAGTGTATACACGTAAAAAACCACAATAACTAGGTTATACCCATTAAATATCAAGAAGAAATAAATAGTACAACTATTTTAATGTATTTTTATTAGAAGAACCAAATAAAACTTAAAACTAATTATTTAACCACAACCAAGTATTATAGTGCATTATGTTGAGATCAAAATCATAGTTTAATATTACTTATAGTAACAAGGACTTATAATTAATTATCACTAATTTTAGATTTCATTATTTCACTGTGAAATAATGAAATCTAGTAACAATCTCTTGAGTTTTTACAAAATCTAGGAATATTAATATAAAATAGGTCACACTTATTTAAGATCAGTTTCATTAATCAACTTCAACCAAACTTCCTTCTTTGTTTCGAACATTAAAATTTTAATTATCTTAATCACAGCTAATTAGTGATTTATGTCTATGGCAAATACGGAGATCAGTCAGTGTTAGAATTATTCGCACGTCTGAGAACTTATCATTAAAAAGATCTCTATGACTACTAATCTATACTTATAATAAATCTGTAGAGAGGTCAATTCTGTACATGATATATATTTTCAAAATAACTATCAGGGGGTAATTAGTGATCGATACTGATGCCAAAAATGCAATCAGTAAAATTTTTGTCTGTCTGTCTGTCTTTCTGTCTGTCTGTCTGTCTGTCTTCCTGTCTGTATGTTCCTTATAGAAACAAAAACTACTCGACGGATTTTAACGAAACTTGGTACATTTATTCTTCATACTCCTGGGGAGGTTATAGTATACTTTTCATCACGCTACAATCAAGGAGCAGAGCAGTGAAGGGAAATGTTGTGAAAACGGGAGAAGTTGCTCCATTTTTTAAGCTTCCGTCGCGTGTGCAGCCTTAATGGTTAAAGCTACATAGAAATCATTTATGACGGAAATGTTCTACATAAAATTATCTAAAAAATATCCCACAACAGCATATGTCTAGCTTTTATGGTTGACTCACAATAACACGTGTAACTCCCGATAGCTTAGCAGTTCGGAGCTTTCACAGGGTGGAATTTTGTAATGTCACCTGGAGGGAAAGTACTCTTAATACTGCAGATAGAAAATTTTACTCAAAGGAAACATTCCTTTATTTTTGAATAGAAAGCAAACTGCATTCAAAGATTTTCGGAAATTCTCTTCTCCCACACCCGGGAATCGAACCGGCTAAAATCTGAAAAAATTATACCCTGTACTTTTATTGCATCGATCGTTAGGGTCAATTATAAGGATGAAATCTCTCTGACAACCATGATAAATTAAATGAAAGGAAAACCTGCCTGCGAGAGTTTTTTTTGTGGGGATATGTAAAAAATCAAAACATGAAATCTTATGCCAATGACAACGAGTTGAGAGTTGAAGTTCAGAATGCGATTTATAGTATTCACCACAACACTTTATTAAAGGTTACTAAAATGAATTCGTTAAAAGAATAAATTTGTGTATCCAAGAGAATGGAGCCCATTTCGAGCAACTAATTAGTTAGTTTACCATTTTTTGTAAATAATTAAATTAATTTAAGATTTCCTGGTTTTCTTTTCATTTAATTTATCATGTTTGTTAGAGAGATTTCATACTTTTATTTGACCCTAACGATCGATGCAATAAAAGTACAGGGTATATTTTTTTCAGATTTTAGCCGGTTCGATTCCCGGGTGTGGGAGAAGAGAATTTTCGAAAAATTTTGAATGCAGTTTGCTTTCTATTCAAAAATAAAGGAATGTTTCCTTTGAGTAAAACTTACGTACTCAAGACGCTTTTTGTTACGTAAGAAAATATGGACGTCCCGACTTATTTATTACTGTAACTACCAAGCCCAAGTGGGATGAAATCACTCGGGAGCTTCTTGAGGGTCAAGCACCGCATGACCGCCATGATATTATCGCAAGAGTTTTTCATTTAAAATTAAAAACAATGATATATCTACTTACCAAAGATAACATTTTTAGTATAACGCGGACGAAGTCGCGGGCAAAAGCTAGTACTAAAAAAAACTTTAACAAAACCATTCAAATATTTAAAAAGTATTAGAGAACTATCAGGCCTATTCGATATCAGTTTCATTATTATTATTTACGGGCAAATTCAGCCAAAATTTTTCTTTCTTTTTGGTGGGTGGAAAATCATCGAATAACCCTCCCCCCCGCTCTTGGGCAGAGCGAAGGGGAGTGTCAGACTTCTACTGACTAAAAACCAAACCCATGTTCCTTCTTCGCCCTTGTGTCGGAGCCGCGTTAACCTTTCGATAATCCACAGCCCCGACAGGCGTCGGCCCTTGCGGGCCCCTTCCATATTGCTGACATCTCTTTGAGGCGCGCGTGGAAGAATAAACATAATTTACAAATCATAAAAGCAGCAAGTGTTTCTTACTGCGTTTCTTACTAGTAACAAAAAATAAGTTTATACAAATACTGTAAGGCAAAGAGCAGTAATGTGTCTTACTGCAGTTGTGCTTAGTAATTTAATTGTCAGCAGGAAACATGCTGCGTTTTTGCATAATGAAAATACCACTTCAAGAACAGCTATCAAAATAAGGATCAAATCACTACATAGAGCTCATTACGAGGATTTAGAATCTATAAGTAACTCAATTTTCCAAAAAACCTTCTTTACTGCGTTTCTAATTAGCGCGGCAGCACAGGTGTGCGCCGGGCCCACCGGCTGCGTGTGCCTTACTCGATTGCGCCATGAATGACGTAAACATTTCACCGCGCTGTGATTCACCCGTATTTGATAATACTATACAAAGTTTATTAGATGATTCTTTAGAAATGGATGTTGTTGATGATGATCGTAATAATAAAAATGAGCAGCCAAGAGTGGAAAAGAGGGAAAGAGAGGACAGTACTGAAGACGAAGAGGGTTGGAAAGAAGTTAAGTCATTAAAAAAAAAGGTCTGCCATGGTATTATGCATTCTGTGAAGGAGGAAAAGTTTGAGGTATACGTTTCACATAAAGAACGTCTACCAAAACAATTTGCAATGGCTCGTATTTTAAAAGAAAATAAAATAACTAAGATCAGCCAAGTTAAATATTTAAGCCCTTTTAAAATACGCTTTCAATTTGAAAATGAATCAGCTGCTCAGGACCTTCTTATGTGCGAAAAGCTTTTGGAAAAAGGATGGAGATTCCAGAAGGCCATGCAACTTTCCTTTTGTTATGGTATAATCAAGGATGTGGATCTCGATCTTAGTGATGATGAGATTCTCCAAAATATTTCATGTCCGGCACCGGCAAAACTTTTATCTTTCAAGAGGTTAGACCGTCGCAACAGGGATGAAGGTGGTTGGTGCCCCAGCGAAACTCTTCGACTTTGTTTTGAGGGTGAACATGTCCCAGCGTCAGTTCGTGTATGTGACATTAATATTAAAGTTTTGCCTTACATACATCAGGTATCGCAATGTTCCCAATGTTGGAGATTAGGCCATGTGAGGAAAATGTGCCCCTCTAAAAATGTGGTTTGCCCAAAGTGTGGTGGGCATCATGAGAATTGCGATACTGTGACGTTCTCATGTGTTAACTGTAAAGGAAATCACATATCGCTAAGCAGATCATGTCCAAGTTACAAGAAAGAGAGAAGGCTTAGAGAGATTATGTCAGAGTTTGGCTGCACATATAGAAAAGCCCTAGAATGTTACGTGCCCCCCGATATACCTGCTCCACCCAATACTATAATCCATACTCAAGCTCCGATTGCCACTCGTTCATTTCCTACACCTCCTGAAGACGGCTCTGTTTTAACAACCCGAAATCCTACCTGGGCGGAAATAGTACAAACAAAGGCTACGATTCACAATGAACAGACCCCTGCCACAGATAGAAGGGAAAGGGACAGTTCTACCCCAAAGCCGAAAAAGAAAAAGAGCCCACTAAAGGAAGACTGGATGTTCTGGAACGCAGACACGGACGAAGGAGACGTACGGCAATTGCCGGTAGATGAAGAGGGCAAAGAGGAATGTCCTTCTTTCAAAGAGTTGTGTGCGAGAATTAAGGAGGTGATCTACCTTAAAAAGACAGGTTTAATTTTTAAGATAAAGTGTGTATTTCAGTTGTGCCTAGAATGGTTAACCCTTGTGTCGGTGAGTTTTGTTTCAGAGTGGCCGTTGGTAAAAGCACTGTTTAATTTTTTTATTCCTTGTGATGGCTAATAAGACACTTAAATTAAATATATTGCAGTGGAATGCCCAAAGTATTAAGCCTAAGTTAGCTTCGTTTAATGAACTTTTGTGTCAGGAAAAAGTACATATTGCTGCCCTTAGTGAGACGTGGCTCGAACCAGAAAGTAATTTTAAAGTTAGTGGTTTTAATGTTTATCGCGCGGACCGTGATGACTCATACGGCGGTGTGGCTATCATAGTTCACAAATCTGTTAAGTCGCAGCTGCGACGCGTTCTCGTGAATAATAGTGGTATTGAAGTAGTTTGCGTACAAGTATTTAATTGTGACCCGTTCGAGAATATTATTTCTGTTTATTGTCCATCGAGAATCGTAACCACTCAACAGGACTGGGATAGTTTGTTTTCATTGTGGCCGGCCAAAACATTAATTCTTGGTGACTTTAACGCCCACCACGCCAGTTGGTCCTATAAAACTGATCGCAGAGGCAGTCTTATTTACGATTCACTAATGGATAACAACTTTATTTCTTTGAACGATGGTACACATACACGAATTCGTTTAGTTGATAACAACTTACAACAGTCTTCCCCAGATATATCACTAGTTTCTTTAGATATTGCGTTAAACTTTAATTGGATCGTTTTAAATGAAAATCTAGGCAGCGACCACTTAATTATTAAACTTTCAACTTTGTATACGTCATGCCTTCCTAAAGTTATCAAAAGGAATTTTGGAAAATCAGACTGGACTTCTTATAAAAAATATCTGGAAGAAAAATTTCGAAATTTATGTTTACCGAATGACCCCCAAAAAGCTTACAATTTATTTTTAAATATTCTGAATGAAGGTGCTAATAAATTCATTCCTGTGTTTAAATTTAATCAAAACCCTACGTCAAATTTTACTCCGAAACCATACTGGACTGCTGAACTATCACAAACTGTGGCTCATCGTAGGTTAGCTTTGTCCAAATTTAGAAGTAATCCCACACCCCAAAACATGGATACTCTTAAAAGTAGGATAAGCATTTCCCAAAGGTTAATCCGACAGGCTAGGATAAATAACTTTCAAAATTTTTGTTCCTCAGTTGATCACACTACGCCGTCTAGTGAAGTATGGCGCAAAATGAGGTGGTTGAAAGGTTACCGTTCGCCTAGAAGTTTTGTGGACGCTCATAGTGCCACAAACCTTTTAAATTCCTTAACACCCGATTTTGTGTCCCCATCGACCCCTACCGTTCACCATAGTAACCCCACATTAGAATGCGAGATCTCTATTCAGGAGCTAGATAAATGTATCAAATCTAAGGATACATCTCCTGGATGCGACGACATATCTTATTCTATGATAAAGAATTTGCCTGAAGCAGGTAAATTAGTGTTGCTTTCTTTATTTAACAGTTTTTTTAAAAACAGTTTTGTTCCCTACCAGTGGCGCGACATTTGCATCGTTCCTATTCCAAAACCTGGTCGTGACCCTAGTAATGTTTCTTCACTCCGGCCTATATCATTACTGTCATGTATTTGTAAAATTTTCCATTATATTTTATACCGAAGATTGGAATGGTTTTTTGAAAAAAGTAACACATTTTCTGTGAACACAGTTGGTTTCCGTAGGGGTAGGTCGTGTTTAGACGGTTTGAGCTGTCTAATCACAACAATTCAAACCGGTTTTTCCGAGGGTTATTGTACTATGGGTTGTTTTATAGATATAAATAATGCGTACAACAATGTGAATAATTCCGTTTTAATAAATATTTTAGATAGTTTTAAAGTTGGTTCCCGTATCTGTAGATATCTATGGAACTTTCTCCATAGAAGAGTACTCAAGATTAGGATAGATAATAGCTTTATTAGTAGATATTCCGGTACTGGCTTGGCTCAGGGGGATCCGCTATCCCCATTATTATTTAATATAGTAACGTCAGACATTTGTAAAAGTATGCAAAACGACATTAGCATATCTCAGTACGCGGATGACTTCGCTATATATGTACAGTGTTCTTCTGTTGGTGAGGGACAGCGCAAGATCCAGTCTGCACTTGATCTCATCAATAATATGTTGACGCAGGTAGGATTAAACATATCCCCCGAAAAAAGTAAAATCTGTTGGTTCAGTAGAGGTTTTAGAAGGCCTGATATAGATGTACGTCTGAACGGCACTTTATTAGAGTTAGTAGACAACGTCAAATACCTAGGATTGTGGCTGGATAGAAGCCTTCGTTGGAAGAAACATATTGGTGAGGTCCGTGATCGTGTGCTTAAATTGATTAATATCTTTAGGGTTTTAGTGGGACCTGGATGGGGTGTTCATCCCAACCACTTAAGAACATTGTATATCTCCTTTATTCGTAGTCGCATCGACTTTGGTAGCTTTTTACTGGACAATAGCGCCGATTGTCACTTAATTAAACTGGATAGATTACAAAACATTTGCTTGCGGTTAATTGGTGGGTTTATCAAAAGCACTCCGATTCACGTGATGGAATCCGAATTGTTAATGCCTCCTCTTTTTATTCGCCGCCGATATTTAGCTGGTAAATTTTATTTAAAATCTAAGTGCTACCATTTTCCTTTAATTGATTTGTTGAATAAGCTACATGGTCTTTGTTACAATCATCCTTATTGGAGAAATAAGAAAAAGCCACTGTTAGTTTTGTCACATGATAATCTACAGCGGGAACATATGTATTGCAGCAATAAAATTGGCATGTTTTCCATGGACACTTGGGTCAGCAATATGGACTTATCAGGTATTGTCAAGCCTAGTTTAGAATCAGTAGAGAAACCTAAGCATTGTTATAATTTATTTAACCTTAGATCGATATGTTGTACATCTTTGAATGCACAATACTCTGACTTCTACTGTATTTACACGGACGGTTCTAGACACGAGAATTACTTTGGCGCAGCTTTTCTCGATTCTCAAATAGGTGCTTCTTTTAAATTCAAAATTGTATCCAAAGTTTCAATAATGCATTTAGAGTTAATTGCTATAGCTGAAGCTTTGGCTTATGTCGAATCTTTGGCCGGTGATCGATTTGTTATTTTTACTGACTCAAAAAGTGCTCTTCTCCATCTGATGAGATGCACGAGTACTTCCCCTTTTAGGGGCCTTCCACTAGCGTACACTATATTGAAAATAATTATAGATTTAGTTGCCAGACGGAAAATAATTGTATTGCAGTGGATTCCATCTCACGTTGGACTGGAAGGAAATGAAATGGTTGACCGTTTGGCAAATGAAGCGACATCTGATGGAGAAATATATCCTTGTTCTCCTTGGCATACTGAGCTATTGCCCTTAGTTAGAGACAGATGTATTCAATCATGGTCAGAATATTTTGATGAAAGGTCTTTGACTAAGGGCATCTGGTATAGAACGATTCAACCATCTCTTCCACGCGTACTTTGGTTCAGTGAGGGCAGGATGAACAGGCAGGAAGTTGTGACGGCTTTGAGACTTCGATCCGGTCATATACCGCTCAATAGCTTTGGATTCATGATGCGCAAAGTCGAATCACCAAATTGTGCTGTCTGTGGAACCATTGAAGATGTGCATCATGTCCTAGCGGAGTGTGCTCGTGTGGCGGCCCAAAGGCGTCAAGCCTTTGTCAATAGTTTAAATGTAGGTTTCTATAATAGCATTCTGGCCTCACCATTGTCCGATGAAGCCAGAACTCTTTATTGTATTATTATTATGGTTATAAGGTTGCGGGTAGGCTAGTTTAGAATAGGTATATGTAATTTAATTGTATGTAATCATCGGGGTGACATTTTCTGTATAGAAAAAACCCTGTTAATTAAAAAATAAAGATTAAAAAAAAAAAAAAAAAAAAAATGACTATACATAATTATGAACGTAAGAAAACTCATGCTCATGCATGATCGCACACGCAAATTTCATTTGAAATACTGATCGCAACTTTGAGATAATTGTAACAAACTTTATGACAATGATCATCTTCCTGCCCTTGTCTCATTCTAAATATTTGGGGCAACCTACGGATCCCGTCGGGGCTGCGGATCCCGTCGGGGCTGCGGATTATCGAAAGGCATAACGCGGCCTCGGCACAAAGGCGAAGAAGGAACATGGGTTGGTTTCTATTCAGTAGAAGTCTGACACTCCCTTCCACTCTGCCCAAGAGCGGTTTGATGATTTTCAAACCACCAAAAAAAAAAAGTATTTGGGGCCAGTGCAGTTTAGAAAAAAAAAATCTTCTATTTTCTCTTGTCATGCGTTACAGCATCATTTATTGCTATCTCTCTCATTACATACCTCACACATCCATCTATCTTTTCTTTGGCCTTGCTGTCCCTCTCCATGCATCAACATTGATATTCATCACTCTTTTAGTCAGACACATTTTATCCCACCTCATAACGTGTCTACACCACGACAAACAACTAATAGGTATACAATTACTATTACAGAATAAAATAAGATTCTTACAGTAAGCCAAGATTTTTGAGGTTTTAGGTGACGTTTTATTCAAATTTTATATCACTTAGGTAGGTGTTTCTACGTATTATTGTATTGTTAGGAATCAGAAGTGAATACGTTAAAAAAAAAAATGTTTAATATCTTTAAATTACACAATTACAAAAAATTTCACGAGGAACATTTTTAAACAATAATCAAGTAGAAATAACACTAGCAAAATGGAATAATCAGTACACGCTTCGATCAATAATAGTACTAGATTAAGCATCCGGAACAAAACTAAGTCGCTCAAGTGGCCACGTTTGCACACACGTAAACATCTACATAGCATCTTAGAAAAAAGTTCAATATTATTAACAACTTCAGATGATTATAAACCTTTACACTTAAACATAACGTTTAATTATCATTGTAAATTATATTTATTTAAGCCCTTTCATCGGAGAAAGATTAGAAGCAAAACATTTTAAATGTCGCTCCAAAGTAAAAAGTCATCAGTACAAAAATATTCATTCTAAAATGAAACTTAAACTCTAAGCAATACGGTTAAAAGCATTTTGTGTACAATGTCGTGCTTATTCTATTGCGGAACTAGCGTTCCCTGTTCAAGAACATGATACAATAGTTGGTGCGTTGTAGGAAACATTGGCCAAACAATTATAATATTCGCTAATTTAATTATATTTACAGTTTAATTATGTTTAAATATTATGAAAAAGCACATAACGATATTAAATTACCGAAAAAAAGATATTCCTTCCAAAACCTTGGTGTTACGGTGGATAATGCACAGTTTTTGAACGCATACTGCGGTATTTTGACGTCTTAATGTTGGCTATGATTGGACCATACTGATTTGAAATAAGACCACAAATACGTTTGTGGTCTTATATTTCGGGCCGTTTTTGAAGCGCTTATCGGGAATCTAGTACATTATTGATCGAAGAGTACACGAGCAAAAACATAAACCAAAAATAGCTAAGCACACGATAATTATAATAGTCGGGTAGCCAGTCCAAGCAAAAAGTGACCGTTGCAACGCCACTCGCCTCGTTTTATGAACTTCTGTCGGTTGCCGCACGACTACCGGCTGATGGCGTGACTTTGAGCCCACTGTATTATATTATTTAAAATGTCAAAGGGGAAAGTAAAACCAAAATTGCGTCCTAGACGTTCTCAGAATTAATTTAGTTGAGCAAAGTAAAATTTTTACAAGTAAAGTTTTTAATTGTGTATAACCACTGTATTAGGTACTATGACTTCATTAGCTTGGCTTTTGGCCGTGACTGACTCTGTTAATATTTTTTTCGCCATTAATTGTTTTATGTATGACATCATCATTTACTAAAAATCTCTAATCAATTTCATTAACTATCAAAAATTGGTAACTTTGCCATAATTAAACACATTACTAAGTCAAAGTCAAGGTCAAAATATTTTATTTCACAAAGGCCTACATGGGCACTTATAAAACAAGTCATTAGTTTTTATTATAAAATGCTAAGCATTGATGATACTTACTAGAAATTATTTTGGACTATCTTAAATTAAGCGAACCCTTAGAATAAATTGAATAAAGAACATAATAAACTGCTCGTCTTTCAAAACTTAGACTACTTGGCATTGCATTCATAAGCTAATCTTTGTACAAAACTTAAAAGTAAGAACTCAAAAATTTGTATTTAAATAATTCCCCAAACAGAATTTCTTGTACCGTAAAGTCCTCGTTTTGTAAAGCTATTGTACTAAATCCACTTTTAACTTAACTTAAATTAGCTTAGTTGGTTAAGTTAACAAGAAAACTAGGGATGCATTACGTAATTCGTCTTAAGTTAGAATACCTGTGTTGTGCAGGGGCGCTTAAGGCACTCATTAAATTAAAATATTATTATTCTTTGTGTTCGCAAGATTTTGACATCGTGATGAATTTCTTTACAAAGGGTTTTAAACAGCTAAAAATGAGATGTAGAGTAGCTACGCTTGCGTTATCAAATTAATTTTATTTTTTATATGAAATAATTTATTTGAATTCATAATTATTATTAAGTACACACTATTTACAAACTACATAATAGATGATAACCTACCTCATAGGTCGTAAACGTGACTACTGAGCGTAAAAAAAGGTCCTGGGGCCCTACTATGACGTCTTAAAACAGTCCTAACTTATTATTAATCCAGTGTGGAGGAGAGATGGCGCTAGACACCCTGTATAGTTCTGTCACGTTTCCACACTGGAATAACATTCAGTTAGGACTGTTTTAAGACGTCATAGTATCAGCCTGGTTTCGGTTTTCGGGTCTAGCAAAATGTTACTAGTTTTTTCCATCAATAGTTACTAATTAGCAGCCACGAAGTCTGGCTTTTTGCCATGGCCATAAGCTCGCCCCCTACGAAATAAGAATTAAAAATCACTGGCGAAATGTGGAAGTACTATTAGATAAAGCTCTGCCTAACCCTTCTAACTTTCCAAAATCTCGTAACATCACAATACCGAAACCAATTATCATACAATTAAACTTCAAATGAGCGTAAAAATGTAAATGTAGCCTCCCATACGTGGCAATAAACGTTAAGAGCATCCTGTACATGAAAATAAACAACATACTGTACTCCTAACAACTTAATTACATGTAATGAGCGAACATTTTTAACTAAACGGTGTGGTGAGGGAACATTTTATGACTATATTATTCTACTTTTCCAACTAGTAACTGCGAGTTTGTGCTTTTGTAAGTCTAGCGTGCATTTAAAAGGGTGAATGAATTTGGATTTAATTTGGCACACAAAAAAAAAATACTAGATAACATTAGCTACTCGGATCATTCAGGTTAAGTTATACTTGCCTAGGTTAGTCTGTGGATAGGTGACCACTGATTACGTACCTACCACGGTTTCTCCGTGCCTCGGAAAGCACGTTTCTTCACGTCTCGACTGTCAGATGTAGATATTTGACAGTCGTAACGGTTAGTCAGTAGCCCAAAAGTCTGACAACCAAGGGGATCTTATTACCCAATACTACCTGGGTTGTGGAGGTCAGATAGAGCATATTCAGCTGCATTCAGTTAGACTGGAAGACGATACCAACAGAGTTGGGAATAGTGGCTAGTTAGATGATGTTGTCGGGTAATTTATGGGAAAATTATAATTCATAGGAGATACGGTTAACTTAGAAAAAAATTTAGTCACAATCACAACACTCGATAATACATCCATCCCCCAAAAAAATAAAACGCTAAATAAAAACATAACAAAATTCCATCTCCATCGTCCTATTAAATAATACCTTCATATTAATAGCTTCATCAAAAGCATTCGTATCGTTTCTTGTGCAATATTCTGTCGCTAAAGAGAAGGTGGCTCATTACACGGTAATTAAGACTGCAATCATGAACATGCTCGGATTAGTATTAGTGCTAAAGCCTCCTTTAAGCAAGATACTGTTTGAAAGTTTGGCAAACTTTTCGTCAAAGGTGTTTCGTTCGTTAAGGGGTTTCGTTTGTATGTAAGCGATGCCCGCATATCCTCTTGAGTTAACTGTTCATTGCTTTGTAGGATATGCTGGGAAGGTTTTGCCTCTGTAGCTGCGACGGACATTTGTTTGCCAGCCATGCCTCCGTGAGTAGTGTGATAGTCTGAGCCATTTAGGTTGTGATTGATTGCCATTCTTTCAATAGTATTCGAGAAAAATTAAGCCATAGTACGCCGGCTGAAACTTTTAAAACTTTTTCGTTCCTTGTCAATGTCCCATTGACATGGAATAATGATTGGTATCAAAACCAATGACAGTTTTATTAAAATCGGACTGAAGCAAAATATAATACATAATAGAAAATAATTTTAGGCACTATTAAGGGACGTTGCCAACCAAAAATGCACTACTTGGTCTAAAAGCACATAATATTAGCAGCTGATTTTCTTGAATACCTGTTGCTCTTTCTATGCTGGGCTATATATTTACTGAATTTATTGCCCTATTGCGTAGTCCCGTCTAAATGTTCACAGTCCCTAGAACTCGTATCCCCGACGTACAAGAATGTGCACCAGAACATAGTTGCATATAATTAGCCGAGCAGCTTTCAATAGCGGCAGTAATGAGCTCATCCAGCTAATGAATTAGCAAGCGTGATTACTACCTCGCCTTCATACGAGTTTACTTACAGTTAATTATATTTTGATGCTTTCATCTTTGGAGGAGCTCGTGGCTAGATAATACCAGCCGGTCGGATCAATCCTCATTTTGTATGCCAATCACTATCACTTCACTATCACTAACACTACATAGTATAAAACAAAGTCACTTCCCGCTGTCTGTCCCTATGTATGCTTAAATCTTTAAAACTACGCAACGGATTTTGATGCAGGTTCTTTTAATAGATAGAGTGATTCAAGAGGAAGGTTTTAATACCTTTTTTGCCGTGCGAAGCCGGGGCGGGTCACTATAGTTATTTCAATAAACAATTTTAATTAAAGTAAGTAAGTATTAAAGTTTCTTCAGGCTTAGCCGTGCTTGGTTGGTCCGTGGATGGTGACTGTCCATTACATACTGAGTTTTCTTCGTCCTCAGAATGTGGGTACCTATGTTAATTTGGTCTTAAAGTCCATTTCACGAAAGAAGTCCCGCAGACGCAGCGCTGTATTCGCGCGACATAATGTTGCTATCTCTCTCTCTCTCGCCATATTTCCCCATCTGTCAAATTTAGTTCAACAATTGTCCGCGGGACTTCTTTCGTGAAATGGACTTTAGATGTCATTTGTAGATCTTTGACAGTCATTGCAGGTAGTCAGTTGATAGGGCTGTCAACTCAAAATCAAAAAATCAAAATAGCTTTATTGATTCCATGCATAATCTCAAAAATACTCAACATTGTGCATTTAATCATAATAATAAAAATAAAAATAATTATCAATCATCAAATATGATAATCAAAATTTCTAAATGAAGAATATTCAATTTTAAGTAGGTAATCACAAAATTTTAATTTGAAAATTAATAAATAATCAATCAATTAATTGTAAATCACATAAATCCTTACTCTAAATAATCAACTTTTAATAACAGTCAAATACAAAAAATTAAATAATCAATCAATTATAAATTTGCAAATAAATAAAAAAAAAAAAAAAAAAAAAAAAAAAAAAATACTCAACTTAAAATAATCACAAAAGTCAAATTTAACAGTTAAAATTAAAATAATAATCAATCAATTGTTAACAAAAATTCTAATTAAAAAATAATCAACTTTAAATAATCACAAAAATCAAAATAATATAATACGAACATTAACATAATCAATCGATTGTAATATAAAACTGTAAAATCCATTTTCTCGAAATTAAAATAATTAATCAATCAATTGTAATATAAAATTATAAAATCCATTTTCAAGAAATTAAAATAATCAATCAATCAATCATTGTAAAATATAATAATTGTTTTTTATGCTTTGACCCCTCTCGGGTAAAAGCCTCCTCCAAAGAGTGCCAAATATCTCTGTCTTTCGCTCTCTCAATCCAATTTTTGCCCGCAATTGCCTTTATTTCGTCTTGCCACCTGGAGCATGGTCGACCCCTGCATCTGGTTCCTTGGGGACCCTTCCATTTTGTTATTGTTGGTGTCCATCTATCGCCAGTGACCCTTGCTACGTGGCCAGCCCATTTCCATTTTAGTCTCTGGGCGAAGATTATTGCGTCAGTTACCTTGGTTCTATTTCGTATGTCAGCGGCTTTTATTCTATCTCTCAAGGTGATTCCCAGACAACTTCTCTCCATTGCTATCTGTGTGGCTTGAATCTTCATCTTTGCTTGCACATTGAATATCCATGTCTGGCAGCCGTAGGTGAGACATGGTAGTATAGCTGAGTCTAAAACGGTTTTCTTCAGATTTATTGGGAGCTGAGATTTTAGTATTTCTTTATGTGCCCAAAACTTCTTCCACGTTGAAGCTATACGTCTGTCTATTTCTTCTAAGTTTCTTCTGATTGTGAATGATATCTATTTTCCCAGGTAGACGTAATTCTGTACATATTCCAGCTATCAACTAGTCTTACCAAAGAGTATAGTATTACCCAGTTCTAACCGGGGTTGTGGAAGACAGACGGGCAGTCGCTCAATAGGCTCGCCCCTTTTTACATAGGACTTAAAAATAACTTGCATAATGAAGGTATGCTATTAGGTACACCTGTGCCTAACACTTCAGGGATACAGGCGTAATATCATACTATGTTCTTCAGGTTTTTATGATACTTTCTTTTACAAACAAATGAACGAAAAGTCACAAGTAAGAAAGACAAAACCCTAAAAAGGGTGAAAAACATTTAAGGTAGGGGTGATCTTTTATCACGGGCACGTCGCCCCATACACGTTTCACTGATAAACATGTAGCCCCCAAAAAGAACAACGGAAGATCTAAGGGGGATAATAATTTCTATCCGAGCAAACCCCTCTCGGACTTTGCTCTAAGATAGTAGATATTATTATGTCACAGTCAAAACTGTTAATCAGTCAAAATTACTTTTGACCGGTTAAATCAATTGAAATTATAACTCACATTTACTTAGAACCTTATTAGGCGGTTTCTGTTTTATTTGTCTCCTCATTTCGTAACAATATTACGTACAGTCAAACAAGCTAATAAGTATACAGGTAGAGTTTTTTATAATAAAATTCTACTACACTGAAAATGAAAATAATGATTGCAATTTTGTTTTAAAAAGCGTTTCGCATTAAGCGACTGATTTCAAACACTGTATCGTTTTTCATCAGCTTCTAAATTTATCTGTATAATCTTAAAAGTAAATGCCATGCAAATTAGCTGGCTGTATAGGTACTTATTAGCTTGTTCGACAATACGTCGATAAATTAGAATAACGTACAATAGGTCATTATAAAACTTATTAGATAACATATTATTTTAATTGAGAAAACGCGTTTTAACTAAATATGAGTTTTGACTAACACCAGTCAAAAGTAGTATTGACCGATTATTTTGACTGTAACATATTATACATCACCGTGGAGTTACAGCTCATAAACGTATTATATAATGTTACTCTGTCTCTTTCCGAGGTATACCTAGGATAATCTGACTTATGAGGGATGCTTATTGCAAAATTTTATGCATGGAGGGAGATTAGGCAAAAACTTACAAATTCTTTTCGTACGGTATTCTATTTTGTTTCAGCACGACCCATGCGATTTTCGTAGTTTAGGGGTTTTTTTGGGGAAATTCTGCCACATTTATTTCCTAAGCCAGAATCAACAGTAAAGACCACCAGAAAAGCGCCCTGGCAAATAAAGCTCCATGAAGTCCCAGAGAAATAATGTATCTTTCTGGATCTGCAACGAAATTAATCAGAACAGAATAACGGAGGAGTAAAACCCTAATTTGCAATTCCCTCAATAACAGCAGGAGACAGAACAAAACAAGGCCAACAAGCAAAAGGGACATTTACAACTGGGATAAGCCCTGTTGCCTAGCACCACGGACAATATTTTCATTAATTTTATTGGATGCTAAACTCCAATAATTGGAATGGCAAGAACGCTTGAGCGCACGGAAAAGTGTTAGATTAGGGGTATGAGGAGCACGGTATTACGTTCCGCATACTCAGTTTGAAAGGGAGATCTTCGCAAAGTTACAGATCCAGTCATAGTAACCATTGAAGATACTGCAGTTACCAATTACAAAGCGTAGATCGTTACTTAATAAAATCTCTCATAGTTAAAAAACTTATAAAGGACCACCAGAATTGGATCAATCTTCAGTAATCACTGAGAAATTAGCGAATATACATGAGAAAGAATGATTCTGGTGGAATTCATTACCTTCTCCTGTTTTAGAAGTAGGTAAAAAAGAGGTGGGCACCGAATTATTATGTTCAGTGTAGGAATAAAAAAAAAGATGACCTCTTCTCGAAACAGCGCACTGTATTCTCATTTTGAGTAACGTGAGCAAAAGCGTTAGCCAAAATGTAATTTGAGAACAATTTAAAGTTATAATAACACTCTCCCATCCACACAAATTAATTGCAAAGTCGAGTTAAAGTCGAAATCTCTCCAGGGATTTTTAGGGTTTGACCCAAAAATGCGGTAGCTAAGCTAAAGGTCAAACTAGGTACCGTAAATTATACTAAAGGCCTTCTCGGGTCGGCAAAGTATGTATTACTGAGTTATTCATCACTAGCTGCTGCCCGCGACGTCGTCTGCGTGAACGCTATACAGCATCAAAAATACATACGATTATAGGTACCTTTTAAAATAACATGCATTTACCCGTTTCTTCTTCACATTTCATATCTACAGACAACTTTTGTAAAATTGACTTTCAAAAAGTGTTAATTTTCAGCCTGCTTTGAATAAATGACTTTATGGTGATTTTGCTGAATTAAGTCATAAGTTGCGACTGAAGCAGATGGAGAAAATAATGAATAAGGAATACTGAATAGGATAATTATAAATACATACTTAAAGGACTTCTCGATAAACAACATTAGTGGTTTGGCTCTCCGCAGCCAAAATGTAAAGAGAGTTAGGACTGGTGATGCGGGAGCAACCAACGTACCTACACCTGCCCGTGTGAGAAGCAACTCGTCCTGAGGTCGACACTCGCTACCCTCAGTGTCTGCCCCTGCAATTTATTGATGGTCATCGCTAAGCAAATACTCACGGGGAACTGTACGCGTTTGAACTGGAACGGGAAGTTATGAGGTATGAGGGGAATGCGTGGTATAAATAGTGCCTCTGCCACAACCCGTAAGAATTTCTGCCTCAATGGTGTGTCTGTGGAGCGAGATGACTTTAAGGCGGATCCCGTTACACTACGTCGGAGGAGATAGGTTCCGTAGAAGCATAATCGGGTCACCGACCTTCAGCTTGATGGCTTGCGCTGGAAGTCCACTTGCTGACAGGGAGTTCAGAAATTCCACGGGATAATGTGTGGCGTCATCTTGCTCGACGACAGTGTTTATAGAGGTGTAGACCACTTCATTTCCCTCAATTTTCGAGAGAATGCATTCGCTGCAGCTTGATAATTTTTGGGCGTCAAAATGGCCCGCTCACACACCCAAGAATTCTGAGGGTGCGGTATACATCTGATGTCCCCGGACACACAGCGAATGAGTTCTTCTAAACTGGATATAACTCTACCGAGAGACTCAGGAAGCACCACTTGTCCACCTCTCTCCTCTGGTAGAGTGTCTTCGCCAAGACTTAGAAGGAAATCGTAGAATTCTTGGGCACGTGCATTGCCGCTGAGCCGAGCTCTCATAGTAATGGTCAAGCGCAGTGTACGAACTCGTGACCACAACGAAGATCGTTTCAACGAAGCATTCTCCTCGTCAGCCCTCGAACCCCGCGTTACCACGGGAAGCGTTTGTCGGAAATCGCCATTGAACTGAACTGTGACACCACACATCAAATGATCGTTCCTGCGGATATCCTGCAGGGTTTTGTCCACGGCCTCAACTGCCTTCCTATTGGCCATCGTATACTCATCCCATACGATCAGAGAGCAATCCTTGAGCACGTGTCCCTTATCACTGTTACGTGACACACCACAAACAGGCGTTTCGGCGCTCTCTAAATCGATGGGAATTTTAAACATGGCATGTGCTGTCTTGCCACCCGGAAGCAGTGTGGCAGCGATTCCCGACGACGCTACAGCAATGGCAATTTTGTCTTGCCTCCTGACCTCTACATGTATGCCAGTGGTAACAAATGTTTTTCCTGTTCCACCAGGAGCATCCAAGAAAAACATTTTACCCTGGTTTTGCCCAACGCTTTCAAGGACGGTGTCATAAATTAGTTTTTCCTCTGAAGAGAATAAAGCGACATGGTCATTTCGTATGGTGGTCGTTTAATTAAAATTATCTCAGCATTATACTCCCGATTTCCACGGTCTTGATGCGGTGATGATTGGGGAGCTGGTAACCCATATTCTACCAGTGGATTGCCGCTGATACAAATGACCACGTCTTGAAGTAAACTGAGACAGGTGTTCAGCACTCTTTCATCAGTTACTTCGACTTTGTCTCCAGTAGCACGACTCAAAGCTCGTAGAAAATCTTCAGACAGATGATGGCGATACTTCTCCTACAAAGCTACCGGGTTCGCGACTCCACAAAACACCAAGATGACGGCAAACAGATGACGCATGCGGCTGGGACTCTCACTGACGCTCGCCTCCGCAAGTATGTCATCCCAGTTTTAGTCACCGTCGAGAACGTGACGTGCTACGCAGGCTGCGCGGTAAGTGGGATACTCCACGCCATCAAATGTCCTCAGAAAGGCGAAAGATGTTGGGCCTCGGACCGTGTGAAGTAACAACCGCAGAAAATAGCATTCGCCATTATTCGGGTGCACGGTATAAAATCTACAATGCGGTGTCCTTGAAAATTCCCGGAAAACCTTCCACAGCACCTCGTCGTTGACGTTGGTACACATTTTTATGCACAACTCCATCTATTACTTTTAAAAACAACTACTAACCTCGCCAACATGATGAAATTTTAATTATTTATATCCAAAAAGGGCTTACACATGTAATTCGACTTGATGTTTTTGAAATCTCATAGATGGCGCTGCTTTAAAAATATTCATTTAATTATAATTATGTTTATCGGCCTAAGTTACTTATATTGCGTGTTTTTATAGTGTGAAGCTAGCTTATAGCATGGTTAATTAACATAATAACAACATCCAAATATGCGTCGCTGGATTACACGTTGTTACAGAATGCGTTGAAGAAATAAAGGTTCACTGCTCGTTCCCCGTAGGTGATAGCGTGATAATATGTAGCCTATGTGTTGACCCGACTTCTTAATAATATTCGTGCCAAATTTGAAGTAAATCCGTGCAGTACTTTTTGAGTTTATCCCGGACAGACAAACAGACAAAAATTCTAAAAACTATATTTTTGGTTTCGGGATCGATTGTAGATCACCCTCCAAGTATTCTTTTAAAAAAAATATTCAATGTACAGTTTTGACTTTCCTACCATTTTATTATATGTATAGATAAGCAAAACATCGTAGGTAAGCAAGACACGCTAAACCTTTGATCCTGGTTTTCATTTCCAGATTTTTGCCAGTCGTCACAGGTAGACAGTGGTCCACTCTGAAAATCTGTAATCATACTCGTACTAAGGGGAGGTCAGACAGGCATTCATTTAATGAAAAGTACTATTAGTCAGCTGGATCCGAAATCACTGGAAGCCGACCGACCACAACGCTGTTGAGAACAGGCTAGGCAGACAATGATGTAGATTAATGATGTGGACTTACTCATCATTGGTATAGATGTTAGAATGACACTTTATCAATGTCATATTTATCATACCTAATAACCCAAACAAAGGATCGCTTTGCCATAACAAGCCAAAAAAAAAAACTAGCAAACTTTCCTAAGTTTTAATAGAAAATGTTCACTGCTAATTAAAATTGCTTGAGCAACTAAAGTGAGATCACAATACGCCAAGACACTAACGACTTTAGCTCGTATAGGACCATTATCATGCAACGCTACGGCAATTATACACTGTTGAACTGAACAAAATTAGTTCCGGCATGCTATACATATTGTTGATCAGTTTGGTGAGCCACGTCATGTTCACGGAGTTCCCTCGAGATTTTGCCATATTGGCCAGTCCCGTGCATCTCGCATCCAGCGGATCCTCGCTACTTTCATCAGGCCATCCACCCAGTGGAAGGCCGTCCAGTGCAAACTTCGATTCATGGTCCCCACTCCAGCATCCATGCTGTCTACTGCCACTAAGCTAATTATCTCCAAGTATAATATCCCACTTAAAAATAAACACACTGCAGGCTCAATTGCAACCTCACCAACTTTTAATAGAAAATGTTCACTGCTAATTAAAATAGCTTGAGCAAGTAAAGTGAGATCACAATACGCCAAGACGTTAACAACTTTAGCTCGTATAGGACCATTATCATGCAACGCTACGGCAATTACACGCCTTTTCAACTGAACAAAATTAGCTTCAGCATGCTATACACATTGTTGATCAGTTTGGAGTGCCACATGGTCATGAAGTGCCGTTTCAATGTTGTAATTTTCTGGTTTAGTTGAAGAGCTATTTTGGTATACTTACTAGGGTTGTTAAGGTAAATATGGCTTTGACAAAGTAGTAGTATTTTTATCCTCTTCACTAGTTTATGAGATCGCTTTATAAGAGAAATTGTCATTGCCTTAAATGAGACTAATCAGCAAGAATGGTGAATGATTCTTAGTTAGCAGCATGTCTAGTTGATTGATTTAAAGGGTTTAAAATGACTAGGCACTATTTGTTTTCTTTTATCAATCTATATTACTTCTAAAAAGCCTTTGCACTTAAAGTATTACTTTGTGTTTGTATTCATTTGCATTATAGTAGTTGTCCTTTCGTGACCTCTGTATGTCCCCTTAATCGAAGTTCACGATGGAACCACTTAAAAAAGAAAATCCTTTTATTTCAAACCAAATTACAAATTAAACAACTACATTGTCATGTCTGTAGGGATCGTTGCACGAACCTCAGTAGCGCCACAAAACAGATAGACGAAGAAGTTTGGCTCTTTTTAACCGACTTCGAAAAAGGAGGAGGTTATATGTTCGTGTGTATGTATTTTTTTTTTTTATGTATGTTACCTGATTTCTCCCCCATTTGTGGACCGATTCTCAAAATTCTTTTTTTATTTGAAAGAGTATACTCCCGAGGTGGTCCCATTTTAATTTGGTGAAGATCTGGTGCTGATCTTCGGAGATATACAATGGAACTCTTCAAAAATAGACGGCAAATCTGTCGTAATTGCTGAAATCGCTTGGATGTTTATTGAATATACATTATCATGACGTAACATCACGCCTGTATGCTCTGAGGGGGTATGCAGATGTGTACAATACACATTTTTTTAGTTGTTATATATGAATTTCATAGACACGTATTACGTGTTTCGTACTTTTTCTGACGCTATTCAAGTAATCGCATCCAGCAGTCATCACTTGTCTTCATGCTCTTAACCGTTGAGGAGTAGTACCACTCCTCAACGGTTAAGAGTTGAAAGCAAAAATAGTTGAATCTTGGAGGTTAAGGGTTAGGTTTCTTGGTTGAATGAGGTACTTATTACAACTAAAAATGAAAAAATAAAAAAACTTGGTGACTTTTGTTTGTTTGACTTCATGTTTTTGCCACCGACTTCAGAAGCTGATTTTTCTTCTTAAGTTTATTTTTCTCTTTTTGGTGTTTTTGAAGTCGGTTGTTTTTTTTTGCAAAAAAGTTTTCAGCAGCAATTTTCTAAATTGCACATTTATCTTAAAACAAAATCTTTAAAATTGCGCCAGTTACAGAAAAGTGAAAGGATGGATGAATTGTCTGGAATATGATATGAAACAAAAAAAAAGTTTAAATAATAACGTAACTAACGGTTGACATGTGATTTGGGTCTTGGATCGAAATACACTGTTCCTTATACGGTCAGAAATTCTGAGTTATACACTTCGGTAATTGCGAAGAATCACCATGGCTAAGAATAAGATTTGGTGGATATTTTAACTGTTATCATTTGTTGTCACTGTGCACCTGTTTCCGCTTAGCATATAGAATTGACCTTCGGTTCTTATTTGTATGTGGTAAGCTTTGTGGTCTGCAGTTTTCACATTTTAAACAAATTCTCGAATTAAAACTTCAAACTATTTTGCGCACAATAGTTAAAAAGTTTTTATACGTCTTTAATTATTTTAATACTTAAATGAAATTGTGACCACACTTTGAAAAGTTTCTTTTGTCTTCGTTTTCTAGTTCTTGGTAAAGAATTCATTTGATTCTAAAACAATTAAATTAAAATAGAATATAATATACGTATAATACTTATGTAATAAAAAAATTACATAAATATGATCAGTTATTAACCCTAGAGTGGGCGCGTCTTTTTTCCGAACGTCAGAGGGCGCGTGGGGAGAGTTTTGCCGCCCCTTTGCCGCTACCGATGCCGGTTATCACGACCAAAAGTAATATTTTCGTAACCCCCCTTTCAACCCTTTAAATAAAGTTTTTATTTTTATTATTATTATTAAAAAGTAGCCTATGTCCTTTCTCGGGTATCAAAATATCTCCACACCAAATTTCATGCAAATTGGTTCAGTAGTTTAGGCGTGATTGAGTAACAGACAGACAGACAGAGTTACTTTCGCATTTATAATATTAAGTATGGATATAATAATATACTGTATTTGCCCTCCTTCTTCGAAGATGAGACTTGTTCTTTAAGTACAAAACGACAATTTGTTATCTCAAAGGTATATTTAATGTCCCACTAAAATACTTCGTAGTCATGAATGGCTTAGCTGGCGTTTCCTCTAAACAGAACACTATTTGAGCTTTTATATTGTTAATCACGTGATGCCTTTAATTTCTGAAACTGAAATCGACTTTTTTAAGTTTTTACAATAAATTAACCATAAAATTCACACGACATACCATCATATTTCAACTTTCCTAGAAACATATTATGACAAAAATTTTACCTACGTGAGTGGGCGCGCGGTGAGAAAAACGCCGCCCGGCGACACCTGACAGTAAAAACCTCCTCATCAAGCGGCCCCATGTGCTCTGATGGAGTCTCCAGCCTTTAGGCACGAGTTGCCAACGAAAGCAAGGGCAGCTACTAAAAGTGCATACTTACAGGCCTATAATTGTCTTACGAATTATCAAGGTTTCTTTGGCGAGGGCGGCAAAATGCTCATAGCGCGCCCACTCTAGGGTTAAATAAAGTATATTACACCAGTAAGCTTAATTTGTTAACGAAATAGCGACCATAACGAAAATTCTCGACTCCGAAACGATGTGAAAAGGAATGAATTGCAAAACTATTTCATTTACTGTAATGTAAATACAAATAGCATGTAATAATTATATTAAAACAACCATATTCAAATTGCTCACACTTATTCTCGCTACAAGAACTTTTGAGCAAAATGAGCACGGAAACGCTCGCAGTTACTATTCACATTTTAAAATATAATACTAGAAAGTGTACTTAGCAAAAATCGAATCGCATAAGGTCTCGTGTGAGTATACCGTCAAGAGTATTATTTAATACCCAACAGCCACTAAAGGAATTTGCACTTTATTTGGTTAGGGGAACGTGGAATTTTGAATGGAAGTAGCATGAAATGAAATGTAAGTCTGAAAAATATGGTGAAAAAGCAACAGTATTAGCTACTCTTTTTCTGTTTACGAACATTTTGTTTCGCAACGTACTATGTTAAATTGAAAAATGTGATTTATCATGTGTACGTTAAAGTTTAATGTATTTTAATGTTTGGTAAAAAATTGGCTGTTGTTTGATATTAGCATGATACTACTAATGTTTATTAAGTCCAACAAACTGTTATCACTTATAGTACACATTATAATTATTATCAATTTCATGGTCGATCAATTAGGTATGGTTAGAAGCGATCAACATCAACATTTTAATAGAATTTAGTAAAAATATGCAACTTCATGATTTCAACCCTGAATTAATTTTGTTAGGCTGACCTCACCTTTCTTTTGCCACTCTCCTCTGTTCTGTGCGTCCCTTTTTCATCCACTTCCCGCGATCTTGACGAAATTGACATATCAACGTACTTTTGGACGGTCCAGGTTTCATAGGCCCAACCTTGGCCACCATTTGTATAAAACCTTCCGTTATCGGCCATCTCCGCGTATAGCCATACTTTGTTGAGCTGTGAAAAAATGCCTAACGCATACCGCACCGTCCGGGAAGATGGTTTGGTAATGTGGGGCTTGCATCCACTAAAAACACCGCCGGGAACCTATTTTCACCTTTCATACCACTCCCATATCCCCCGGAAGCCTGCAGCAGTCTGGGAAGGCTGCTGCAATTCTGGGACGACCCATGTTGGTTGGAGTAGGTATTCTTAAAACATCACGCACAATGGTCCAATCAAGAGGCTAAGTGCGGATAAAAGCCCTATTAAACTAAACTAAACTACCACTCCCATATTTCCACCTTGGTGGATGGTCCACTATATGCACTATGCTAGGGCATGCTATGCTTTCACTATCCTTCTAATATTTATAAACGCAAAAGTTTGAACGAGTAAGTATGTGTGTATGGATACTCTTTCACGCAAAAACTACTGAGCGGATATGGATAATTTTTGGTACACAGATAGTTGGTACCTGTATTAACACATAGGATAGTTTTTATCCCGATTGTATCTGCCCGTGGGATAATTTTCTAGTGGTAGCGGGCGAAGCCGCTGGCAACAGTTAATAATTAATATTAGGAGGACTTGAATGCAGTAAACCAAAAAGTCCTGCCAATAAGTTCATACGATACTAATATTATCACCGAAACTAAAATTAATATTATTTAGGGTGTATTGTACACCGCATTGCATAAACACAAACAATTTTGGTGTGTAGGCTTATCCGGAAATATGTTCCTATAAATGTTATTTGTTTGAGTTCTGATTTGGCTATCCGCCACTTTGGATGTGGCCAGGAGTTCAGCGGTGATGAGGCTAGTATGTCACCCATCAAGCTATAAGTATTGATCACTCATTCATCATCATTCATTTGATTACCACCAGTTTTTTGCAACTTTGATTTAAAATGATGCATTTGAGTAGAGACTAGCTTATGCCCGCGTCTTCGCCCGCGTTGAGTTTGGTAATTGTCTCACGGAATCGTACTACCGGGATAAAATGTATTCTATGTGTTATTCCAGGTTATAAACTATCAAGTTATACAAGTTATAAACTATGTGTGTACCAAATTGCATCCAAATCCGAAAAAATATTTTTTGCGTGAAAGAGTAACTAATATAATTACATCTATCACAAACTTTTCAGATGCCCTCTTATGTCCTCATTTATTTATTAGTTAGACTTTTAGATCCCATGATATTTAATTATACATAATATATTATTATCTACAAGATAATTTCTAGCTATAATAAATATCCACATAACTAAGCCTTTCTAAGCTCCCATATCCAAGGGAAAATGGGTTTACCCTAGTTTCAGTTAAAACACTAACTCGTAAGCTCCGTAACTTTCATAATTCAGCCCAGAATTATTACACCGAGCACACACCGCATGCGCGAAATTGCATTTTTAAATCCTTCCGCCGTTATTTTAAAACACCGCCGTTTTCGCCGTTTTAGAAGCCACATAACGTGAATAGCTGTGAAAATGTAGATAGCGTTTGAACCCTACAAAATATTTTTAGAACAAAAAAATAAATAAACCGTGCGCGAGTATATTTTTCAATACTACCAAATTTTTTTTAAACCTCTCTTTGTAGCTAGATTTGAGTCAGTTAAAGCCATATATGTGCGTTTTTGTGCGTATCTTGTAACTGAAATAAAAACCATTTTTATGGATTCATAGCCAAATGGTGAAAACGAGACCCGTATGATTTCGTAATATCCGTCCTATATCTGTCTGCCTGTCAGGTCAAATTACACGCAGCCATTTTAATCGGACATTATTTGCACTATTCTTACTCTACTCTAACTCTAGATGACTTTAATGTATTCGTACTCGTATTACTTATTCCTACTAGTCACACTATCCTACTAATATTATAAATGCGAAAGTTTGTGAGTGTGTGACTGTGTGAGTGTGTGTATGTTTGTTACTTCTTCACGTCTAAACGGATGGAGCGTTTTGGATAAAATTTGGAATACAGATAGTTTATAACCTGAATTAACACATACGATATTTTTATCCCGATTTTATCTTCCAGTGGGATAATTTTCGAGTTGTAGCAGGCGAAGCCGCTGGCAACAGCTAGTTTATTATAATAATGGTTTAGAGCGGCACACTGAGTCGAGTCGTGAGAGCAAGTGATCTAACAATATGTCATCAAGGTATATTCGTTTTACCAGAAACATTCAATATTGCCAATCAAACTTTAAAATAGTGTTGTGACACTACTACATATAAATACGCCACATACGCTTTCAATGTTTATAGTAAACCGTTTCAGTAAAGTTTTTTTTTCTTGTAAGTTAATTATTATTCTTAGATCCAAGGACTACCCAAAGCCTTGCGTATCGTCAATGGAATTATAAGCTGCTTGTATATACCACTTCTGAAAGTTTGCCTCTTTGCATTTCAAAGATCTGACTTAAATATTAGAGTCCTTTAATAATTCTATCCGTCCTTATCATAGCCAGCTCAATGGAGTGAGAAGGGACATTCATAATACTGAAGGGTCGGTGAACCGCAGTGCTCGGTTGCGGCCGACATTACGACGCGACGGGCCTACCGCGCCGTGCCTTGTGGAGGCCGAGGCCTAGGGGGCCAAACCGCTAGGCCGCAGTGCTGAATGGCGGTCGACCGGTACATGCCTTAGATCTTGTGGCTTTGCTGATATTCTGCTGAGTCAGTTGTTTTGTGGTGTGCTTTGCAAATCTGACCTCTCAATGGTTCAATTAGTAGATTGTTTACAACTATTTTTAAGTTTATTAGCATTTTTTGTGAAATCATTGCTTGATAGAATTTCCAACGACAAAATCTGGAATTTCCATGTAAACTTTCATACTTGAGCTTCTAACTCATAAACGATCTTACAAAATCATTCATTGATGCACAAGGCACATGAAAGTGGAGGGGACGTCCTAGAAAGATAAACGCCGAACTTATTGGTGACATAATATAATACATACCTACATAAACTCACGCCCTTTTGCCATGGGGGTAGGCAGAAACTACAGAACACCACCTGAATGGACAGGTCTGTAGTACTCGCAACCGTTATGCGTTTATGACCAGATGAATGAATATGAACGGGGCAAAAGGATTATGTATGGATTGTAACAGGTTTTGTGGGGAAGCGTCTGTGGTTTGCCTTCCCCCATTAGAAAGGGGCGTGAGCTATTTGTGCATTAGAAATCGTATCATAAGTCATCAGTTATCAGTCTATAAAATAATCTACCACCACTAACTTATGAAATCATTTAAAACTCACACACACACACACATACAGTTCTCGTTAAAACGCGCACCGTAGTTGGTATGAACTCTGATTGTAGTTAGCTGTTATGCGGGCGCCACACTATGCTCCTCGCGCTGCTCCTCGCGCTGCTAATCGCGCTGCCGCGATGTTGCTCGGTCCGGCCACACTGCTCTACTCGCGCAATTAATCGCGACACTCCTCACTTGTTATTTGCCTTTGGTGGATGATGAAACTGTGGCAGCGTGCGCGCTATGCATTTTTAGTATAGTTAATTATATCAATGTCATAAAAAGAAATATACATCGTCGTCATCGTCCTCGCCAACGGAGATGGTGGATCACATGTATTATTCGCGCGATCATCGCGGAATGACATGCGGCATGACGAGTAACGTTGCCACACTATGCCCCTGCCTCCTTTCCTCGCTACTTCCCATGCCACTCGTCGAGTGTGTGGCGCCCGCATTACAAAATAGAAATGGTGAAGCGTTCGCGTCATCCGTAACGAGTAGCCAGTTGACGCTACTATTGGTTTAGTTTGCTGCATTCAACTTGGTTTTAGTATGGAGTTCGAACTTTGTGCTATTTTTTATGTTGGAGAGTTTGGATTAGTGTAAATTGTGTTTATAATGCAGCGAATACTAGAATTAGTGATGGGAATTTAGTAGCAGTTCGGGGTTTTTTTAATTTTAACAACAAAATTTATTTATTTACAGGCAACTGTGGCCCATACGTCCTTTGGATCTTACAGACTTATACAATTATAAGAAAATAGCAACGGAGCACTGCAATTAAAAGTCCTCTTTCAAGATGAAGTATAGGTAACACGTAGGTATTCGCACCACGAACGCTGGAAGTTGACGTTGCGAGGCGACTCGAGCAACTGCACTCTGGCCACGTACTTGGTCTTCTAACGCACGTAATCTACGATGTCCTCCACCGTAGTGGTGTAGTGTAGGTGGGAGATGCACACTGGATTCTTCGGCATGGCGGCAAGAATAGGTACGTCGGGCTCCGATGGAGCCGTGCCGCAGCTTTTCTTATAACGTAATATCATGCCTGTGTTCTCCGAAGAGTAAGGCAGAGGTGTACCTAATGGTACGCCCCCATTACGCCAGTTATGGTCAAGCCCCATGCAATATGGGAACAGGCTATTGCGTTCAATCGAGCACAAATCCAAACTCCATGGCTACTGGTGAGAAATTTCTGTTGTAAAACCTTATAACACCTGTGGCCAACCCGGAAATCGAGTACAGGACCTCATGCTCACTAGACGTGCTTGACAACACGACCAACGAGAAGAGTGAGTGAGGTCGATGAACCATCAGACTCTGTAGAATGACCCTTAAAATTGTAAATTGACCTAAACACCCACCGGCCCAAGAATTACTAAACAAAATGTAAAAGAGATCTTATTTACTCAATTCAACAAACAAACAAAAAATACAAATTGTTTATCTAACTCAAAACCGCTATAAACGAAACATTGTTGTAAAAGCTTTTAGTGTTATCAACTTTTATTTATAATTCAGAACTTTACTTTATGAATTAGGTTTAAAAAGTTACTTTTGGATGCCTATAATCACTTCAACACCTGATGTTTTTATTTGAAATTCAACCAAAATATCATTTTGTACTATATGTATTTTGTAAGGATTTTAGATCAGCGATATTTTTAAAGCATTCAAAGAACATTGTCACACATTGGACGGTTGATGTTTGTCTAACACCTATAAAAAAAAAAACATACTTTGTATCTTATACTTCAAGAAACCAGACTAAGGTCGTCGACCCCAAAGAACCCTATTCCATCACTTTTGTGAGGTTTGCTAGCTCGACAGAGAAGTATTGGTCATCCGGAGGCAAGATAGGCAAACTCGGAAAAAAACTGCGGGAATATCTTGGATGAAGCTGGCACAAGAACGTGGAGCTTGGTATACTCAAAAGAGAGAACTATAATACCAAGCAGTGGTTGAAGTCGGGCTGTGGATGATGAGTACACCTGCTAGGTACTTTGTGTACAATGAAGGTGAGCGTATTGTGATGATAATATTGCATAGCTCAGTAATAACTCCGATAAAACACTATTCCTCCACACTAGCGTAAGGTAAACATATGGATACCGCTTATGTCAATTTATTTCATTTGGGTGATATTATCATCATCAGCCTATAATTTTCCCAATGCAGGCACTCAGGTCTCCTCTCTAGGAAAGGGATCGGCTATAATCCACCACGCGTGTTAAGTGCGGGTTGGTAGATGTCACATGTCTTCGAAATTTTTGGTTCTAAGACATGTATTGTCTTTTTCCTCGCGATATTTTCCTTCACCGTTTTGAGAGCAGTGGTGATGAAATAAATTACACAAACTAATGTGTCTGCCGGGGTCGCGGTAGACTGAGGAGAAGATGGCGGGACGCCTTGGATGGCTTCCTCACCAACTGGCGGGAAGAAGCTCACCATCGTAAAAAGTGGAAGGAATGGGGGGAGGCTTTTGCTCAGGAGTGGGACAATACGGGCTAAATAAAAAAAATAAAATGTGTCTGCCTGGGTTGGAACCGCGACTTACTGTTCGTAAGTCGGGGCCGCCACAACTGGGCCGCCGCTACTCTTCGTGATATTATCGCTTAAGTGAAATTATTCCAAGGTGAAATGAGGACACCAAAAAGTCTAAGTGTCCATCTGGATGATATCACCAAGCTGAACGTAGAGGATTAAACCAAACGGTAGGCCTGTAAACATAAAAATCCTAGAAACACATAAAAGCAAATGGTAGTGGCAGAATCAAACCAGAAAGAGAAAGATTACGAGGCAAACCATCAAAATAGTCAACGACGAGCAGAACGGACCAAGTGTTTGGCAATTTTAAATCTGTGGCGATAGTGCCCTCTATATTTTTCAATTTGTACCTAAACAAGCCGTTTGCCCGAGATATGGAGTAACAAACGGGTCCTGGAAACAATTTATTGGTCCAGATAGGGTGTTACGTTTTGTATTTCGTATTTTGACCTGGCCCCTTATTCACAACGCTTCGATTCGATTTCGACAAGTCGTATGTGTATCTTTGTTTGTCATTAAGAAAGTGAGTGAGATAGACATACGATATGTTCGATTCAGTTTTGATCCGATTGTTTGTGAATAGCTATGCTGGTGAGAAAGTATCTATTATAAGTTTATATGTTAGTAGTTGTTTGGGTTAAGTTATACGCGTAACTGCCTTGTTGGTCTAATGGGCGCAAGCGCAACTGCTGAAAATGGGGTCCTGGGTTCGATTTCCGTGTCGGGCTAAATGTTATTGGGTTTTTCTATCAGTAATTTCTCAGTAGAAATTCCCGATTGACCGATTGATGGCAAAAGGCACGACCGCTGTGTGAACTATTTGGTACACCTCTGCCCAACCCTGTGGAGATTGCAGGCATGATGTTATGTTTTGTGAAACACGTTAAAAAACAAATTGTTTTGAAGTGGTTGGAAAGCCATTTGTAAGTCTACTTGTGTATCTTGTATCCCTGAGAATAACAGTCGTATCTATAGTCAAGTTGAAGTAATTAATATTTAATGAATTATAAACGTAGCAACTGGATAAGAGTTATAGCCGAGAACACAGCTGAGTTGTGTGCGATTGAAGAGGTCTTTATCCAGCAGTGATCACTTTGGCTGGTTTATTAATACTGCTGTAAGTATTTATGGCTTTAACAAAACTTTTTCTTACGAAATCCTCTTACAAAATCAGTATCTGTTTCCTCCAAGCCATTTTACTCGTTAATACACTGGACCGTACCTACAAAGCCAATATAAGCTGGCCTCTTATTCTAACGGAACTCCAAATAACGCTAAACCAGTCCAAAGAAAACGGTCCAGAAATTATGTAAATACCACATTGCATACATACATATAAATCTTGGAACTTATAGCACTGGTCTTGTATAGAGCCTTCTAAAACCCAGTAGCCACAAAACATAAATTGAGCGTAAACTGATTTTATGCTCCACCGAACGCGACCATTCCTTTCACTACTTTTCTTTTTTACTTTGGGTACTGCCCTTGTCTAAACTCTATACAAATCCATGATTCCAATGGATGATTAATCTAGTTAAACGGATATCAACTTTATGCTAATTAAAATTAAGTTGATTTTAGAATGACATGCATAACAACTGTGACGGTAGAGTTGGAGCAGTGGCTGAACTTTATGTGAGTATCTGTGTTGTGCCCGTCGTCGGGGCTGTGAATTGTCGAAAGGTTAACGCGGCTCCGACACAAGGGCGAAGAAGGAACATGGGTTTCGTTTTTAGTCAGTAGAAGTCTGACACTCCCCTTCGCTCTGCCCAAGAGCGAGGGGGGTTATTCGATGATTTTCCACCCACCAAAAAAAAAAAAAAAGTATCTGTGTTGTAAATAAACAGCCATGAATTAAAAGTTAATTTATTTTTTTTAACTGACATAATGCAAGATCGAATTGAGAGGCATTCCATTAAGGAGACCTTTGTCCAGCTCTATGCATTGGAGTAGGCTGATGATGATGATGATGATGGTGATAACGCAAGATAACAAGAGACTGAACCGTACCCCCAAATTCAAGAGAGCCACAGAGTAAAACTGATACTCACAATTAAACGTTACGTCCATTTATAATTATTATCATTATCATAATTATTATTTGTTTACGTGTTAGGAAACTGAATCGCGAACACAGTTTACATACATTTTTGCATAGATAGTTTCGGGTTATGTCTGTGATTTCAAGTATTTGTGATGCGTAATGTTGTGTCCTTTCCATATGAATGAAAATGGGGGATATTCACTTTTGAATACGGTAGGATTTGTTAACAAAATAGGTTTATTGTCATGGTAGCCAGAGATATCATCATCTGTTGCTGAATATAAGAATTGTTCCGTATTTTCTGAGGATGAGTTAAAGTAATCGACTTTTTACTTATAAAATAATTGACCCTCGAAAAATAAAACAGGCCCAAAAAAAATAATTAAATGGTTTAATTCACTTAGAATGAGAAATACTGGTTACAAACATATTAAACGTTCATTTTTATGGGTATCGGGACGGTATGCTTAAAGTTAGATATAGGTACAATATTGACTATGATTTTGATTTGTCTTTCTATTTATGGTATCTCACACAAATCTTTTTCAAATATCAATTTTATATTGTAACTAGAAATTAATAGCACCTCATCCATATAATTATACAAAGAAGAAAAATACATAATTATTATAACGGACAACTCATTAAATCTCAAAGCAAACTTAATATAATTAATATGGTACCACTAGGTACTATCAAATAAAAAAAAAATTACAATCAACAGTTTATAGTGGAAAACTAGAGAAAATTCTAAAAACTTTAAACAGTTCGATTTTTCAAAAACAACTCAGTGGGCCTTCCCAAGTTATCTGGGCCAACATGGGGCCAACCTATTTCACTGAATGCACCCAATTACCAATCAACCTGATATTGCAGTAGTCTGCAGGTCATGAATAAGGTTGTAGGTAATCAAATAGACTTAGTTAATTACCGATTGCGCATGGGCAATTAGAATGAATTTTATTTCCTTGATACTAAAGTTGAAAGTACATAAGTGCCTTTTAATGGTTTAATTGAAATAAATGAACTTAACTGATGATTCAGTGGCAAATTGGATGCAGCTGAACACCAGTATTTTACATAGAGTGTCTGCCTATCTGACCTCCACAACCCAGTTAATACGATACCCTTCGGCAAGACTGGTTATCAGACTGTAAACCCACGGGGCGAAGCAGGAACATGGGTTGGTTTTTAGTAAGTAGAAGTTTGACACTCCCCTTCGCTCTGCCCAAGAGCGGGGGGGGTTATTTGATGATTTTCCACCCAAAAAAAAAAAATACTATCAGCCCACTGATCACCTGTAATGACTACCAAAGATCTATAAATGACAGCTGGGACCTACGGCTGTTTGCTTTCCGAGGCATGGCGAATACCCAGCAGGATGGTCAGCCATCCACGAACCAACCTAAGCGCAGCGTTACATTAAGATCGACCCGAGTGGCTGTTATTATTTAGCTACGAGCTCCTTTCATTTCATTTTCCACTTGCAAGCAATTTTTATTTTCTATACCCACACTGTACCACTGCTGGGCAAAAGCCTACCCCATGGCTTTCCAATATTTTGAATTGCAATATGAATCGTTATATGAATTGTAATATGAATTGCAATATGAATCATAATATGAATCGCAATATGAATCGTAATATGAATTGCAATATGAATCATAATATGAATTGCAATATGAATCATAATATAAATTGTAATATGAATTGTAAGATGAATTGTAATACGAACGAATAACGAACAGTTATGTACGGTGTACCCCCGGGAGGCAGTGTATTGGGGCCTCCACTGTTTATTTTGTATATAAATGACTTGCCCAAAGTGACTGAATCATAATATGAATCGCAATATGAATCGTAATACGAATTGTAATACGAATTGCAATATGAATCGTAATATGAATTGCATAATGAATCGTCATATGAATTGCTATATGAATCGTAATATGAATCGTAATATGAATTGTAATATGAATTGCAATATGAATCGTTATATGAATTGAATTGTAATATGAATCGTACTATGAATTGTAATATGAATCGTAATATTCGTTATATGAATCGTAATATGAATTGTAATATGAATCGTAATATGAATCGTCAAATGAATTGCTATATGAATTGCATAATGAATCGTTTATGAATTGCAATATGAATCGTAATATGAATTGCAATATTAATCATAATATAAATTGTAATATGAATTGTAAAATTAATTGTAATACGAACGAATAACGAACAGTTATGTACGGTGTTATGTGTACCCCGAGGCAGTGTATTGGGGCCTCCATTGTTTATTTTGTATATAAATGACTTGCCCGAAGTAACTGAATCATAATATGAATCGTAATATGAATCATAATATGAATCGCAATATGAATTGTAATATGAATCGTACTATGAATTGTAATATGAATCGTTATATGAATTGTAATATGAATTGTAATATGAATTGTAATACGAACGAATAACGAACAGTTATGTACGGTGTACCCCGAGGCAGTGTATTGGGGCCTCCATTGTTTATTTTGTATATAAATGACTTGCCCAAAGTAACTGAATCATAATATGAATCGCAATATGAATCGTTATATGAATCGTAATATGAATTGCATAATGAATCGTCAAATGAATTGCTATATGAATTGCTATATGAATCGTAATATGAATTGTTGTATGAATTGCAATATGAATCGTAATACGAACGAATAACGAACAGTTATGTACGGTGTACCCCGAGGCAGTGTATTGGGGATTTGGGGCCTCCATTGTTTATTTTGTATATAAATGACTTGCCCAAAGTAACTGAATCATAATATGAATCGCAATATGAATCGCAATATAGAAACCAATCACTAATAATTGTACTTACCCTAAGACTGCATGAAGCTAATACTGGTATCGTAACAGAGTTCTTGCCTGGATCACTACCATGTTCAACACCACTTTATTGCATATTTATATATATATATATATTTTTTTTTTTTTTTTTTTTACGACCCACTGATTACCTTACTTTTCTGTCATAACTTAGTTTAATCGCATCTCTGTAGTAGCATAATTATAATCATTCCGTTGTTGTGCTTTATTGTTTCGGAAGTTTTTTCTTGTTGTTTTCATGTTGTTTCTTCAAAAACACTTTGACACTGACACTATTGACAGCCAGTCGTCTGCGCTCGCGTCCCTTCGCTTCTCATGGACCATGGACAATAGTCTGTAGCATTGACAAGCGAAGTCGGAACGTCTCGGTGCAGCCGAGCCGATTATTAATAATTATTATAAGTTTTGTTTACATATTTTATTTTATTCACTATAGACTTTAGTGTTTATTTTATTTTATTTGTGAGTATTATATTTATCTATTTTTTTATTTTTCTGTGTGAATGTATTTTGTGTCCGTAGGTGTGACCGTGACATCACAGTGGGCCCCTATCAGAATACCAGCGCTGCGGTATTTGTTTTCATTTATCGCAGCATCATGCTGAGATAGGAGCCTTTTTGGCCTCGCACAGGTCTTCTCTTTTATTATTTAGTTTTATATTCTTTTTTGTTATTACTATTTTTTGTAGTTCTGTGCTTGTCCCAAATAAATATTTTTCTTTCTTTCTTTCAATATGAATCGTAATATGAATTGTAATATGAATCGTACTATGAATTGTAATATGAATCGTAATATTCGTAATATGAATCGTAATATAAATTTTAATATGAATCTTAATATGAATTGCATAATGAATCGTCAAATGAATTGCTATATGAATTGCTATATGAATTGCTATATGAATCAAGTCAAAGTCAAAGCATTTATTTCAAGTAGGCCGTTACAGGCACTTTTGAATCGTAATATGAATTGTAATATGAATTGCATAATGAATCGTTATATGAATTGCAATATGAATCGTTACATGAATTGTAATATGAATCGTAATATGAATTGTTGTATGAATTGCAATATGAATCGTAATATGAATTGCAATATGAATCATAATATAAATTTTAATATGAATTGTAAAATGAATTGTAATACGAACGAATAACGAACAGATGTACGGTGTGTACCCCGACTCCCGACTCCCGAGGCAGTGTATTGGGGCCTCCATTGTTTATTTTGACTTGCCCAAAGAAACTGAATCATAATATGAATCGCAATATGAATCGTAATATGAATTGTAATACGAATCGTACTATGAATTGTCATATGAATCGTAATATTCGTAATATGAATCGTAATATAAATTGTAATATGAATCGTTATATGAATCGTAATATGAATCGTAATATGAATCGTAATATGAATTTTAATATGAATCTTAATATGAATTGCATAATGAATCGTCAAATGAATTGCTATATGAATTGCTATATGAATTGCTATATGAATCAAGTCAAAGCATTTATTTCAAGTAGGCCGTTACAGGCACTTTTGACTCGTAATATGAATTGTAATATGAATTGCATAATGAATCGTTATATGAATTACAATATGAATCGTTACATGAATTGTAATATGAATCGTAATATGAATTGTTGTATGAATTGCAATATGAATCATAATATAAATTTTAATATGAATTGTAAAATGAATAGTAATACGAACGAATAACGAACAGTTATGTATGGTGTGTACCCCGACTCCCGACTCCCGAGGCAGTGTATTGGGGCCTCCATTGTTTATTTTGACTTGCCCAAAGAAACTGAATCATAATATGTATCGCAATATGAATCGCAATATGAATCGCAATATGAATCGTAATATGAATTGTAATATGAATCGTACTATGAATTGTAATATGAATCGGAATATGAATCGTAATATGAATTGCACAATGAATCGTTATACGAATTGCAATATGAATCGTAATATGAATTGTAATATGAATCGTAATATGAATCGTAATATGAATTGCATATTGAATCGTCATATGAATTGCTACATGAATCGTAATAGTCAGTCAAAGTCAAAGCATTTATTTCAAGTAGGCCGTTACAGGCACTTTTGAATCGTAATATGAATTGCATAATGAATCGTTACATGAATTGCAATACGAATCGTTATATGAATTGCAATATGAATCATAATATAAATTGTAATATGAATTGTAAGATGAATTGTAATACGAACGAATAACGAACAGTTATGTACGGTGTACCCCGAGTCCCCGAGGCAGTGTATTGGGGCCTCCATTGTTTATTTTGTATTTATATGACTTGCCCAAAGTAACTGAATCATAATATGAATCGCAATATGAATCGCAATATGAATCGTAATATGAATTGTAATATGAATCGTAATATGAATTGCAATATGAATCGTAAAATGAATCGTAATATGAATTGTAATATGAATCGTAATTTTTATTGTAATATGAATTGTATTATGATTTGTAAGATGAATCGTAATATTAATTGTAATATTTATCGTAATATGAATTGTAATATGAATCGTCATATAAATTATAATATTTATCGTAATATGAATTGTTATATGAATTGCATTATGAATCGTAATATGAATTGTAATACGAACGAAGAACGAACAGTTACGTACGGTGTACCCCAAGGCATTGTATTGGGGCCTCCATTGTTTATTTTGTATTTATATGACTTGCCCAAAGTAACTGAATCATAATATGAATTGTAATAAATATGAATTGCAATATGAATCGTAACATGAATCGTAATATGAATCGTATGAGTAATGGAACGCAATCTCAAAAGATAGGTATTCAAGTCTAGTAAGTTAAGTTTCTGAACGAAGATTTTTCTGTCAAAGTAGTTAGCTGTTATAATATTTATCTGTTTGGTGATTGGTCGAGTCATCTGATCTTTGTTTGCATTGAAAAAAAAATCTGTTTTTGAAGTTACAACCGTCAATTGTGATGTTATTTTTGCTGTTGTTGGGCGGAATGCCGTGTTTTGTGGTGTACTGTCGACTTATTGCACGGAGTAATATAAAGCCAACCAGATTTTAGGGTGTTTATACTGATGGTGGTCCTTTTTTTTTTTTTTTTTTTTTTGGTGGGTGGAAAATCATCGAATGACCCCCCCCGCTCTTGGGCAGAGCGAAGGGGAGTGTCAGACTTCTACTGACTAAAAACCGAACCCATGTTCCTTCTTTGCCCTTGTGCCGAGGCCACGTCATCTAGTACTAAAATCCGCGGCCCCGACGGGCGTCGGCCCTTGCGGGCCTCTCCTTGCTGACATCTCTTTGAGGCGCGCGTGGAACACGAACGCGCCGCCGACACGGTCTGTTGCCGTCATGACGACGGCCGGACGGCGAGCTAGCCCATTACTCACCGTCCACAGGCCCGCGTCTACGGTGGCCGGAAGCCATCACGTGGCCCCCGACGCCCGGAGCGCCTTCCGCGCCTTCCGCGGCGGCTGGGACGTTGAGAGGTTCGCTCCCTCTCTCGTTCCGCCACCTCCTTCGCTAGCATCACTGCTTCGCAGAAGGAGGCGACGGCGTCCCATTCCTCCTCGCCCCGGACCATGGCTTGCACCAGGGCCGGACGCGAGAGGTCGCCGCCGCCGATCGCCGCTACGAGAACACGGCGGGGCTCCGCCCAAGCAGGGCACATCTCCACAGTGTGCTCCACCGTGTTCTCCGGTCGATCCTCGCAGTGGAAGCATCCGTGCGTTTCCTCCCGCCTGATTCGGTGCAGGTACCTCCCGAAACATCCGTGTCCGGTGAGGACCTGCGTCAGACGGAAGGTGAGGGCGCCGTGGCTCCTCTCTAGCCACTCCTCAAAGAGGGGACTTACCGCCACTATCGTGGCGTGCCCTGCACGGGGTTGCAACAGTCGCTGTCTCCATGCCGCCATGAGATCGCACCGGAGGTCTGTCCGCCGCGCAGCAATGTGCCGCGGCAGCAGAGTGACCCCCCGGTGTAGCGCCTCCGCGCGCCACTCATGTAGGCGCGCGAGGACTATCGCCTCCAACTGATGGTGGTCCTCAATCACTGTTGAAGTCCGTCTCCCCTTGACACCTAATTTGACTAAGATAACACTGACACTGTTGTAAGCACTCATTCCGAGTGTAACTATAGGATTTAAGTTAATATTAAAAGCAAAAAATACATTAATTCTTAATTAAATTATACAACGAGATGATTGTCGTTCGACAGCTGACAGCTGACCAACCGTCTTCAGGCACCCACTGTGTTATTATCTTCGCCCATCTGCAACCCATAAACGTAATATTAAATAGGCTTGTGTTTAAACGCCTACCAGAAAAGAACCTATTTTACTACCAAAAAAATTCGAAATGCCGGCCAAAATGGATTAATGCTCACCAAATTGTGTTTCCTACAGTATTGTAGGAATGAACCTATTTTCCTTTTTATTCTAAACCATAAAGATTTATAAACGCCTTTAAAGTTAACTGCAGACCAAATATTTTATATTATCACTAAATAGATGTCACCAATATTGTATTTCACGACTTTCAATTTATCTCCATGACGCGCGCTCGCTTCGCTCGCATATTAAATAACACTAATATCTTCTGTCCCCGAAGTGCCGGGCCTCCGCCGGCCTCCTTCGTCGGCCTACGGCCCGGTGCCCATGCCGCCCATAAAGGATACTGTCGCGAGACGGTCGTATTATAATTTTGGTTAATTGATTTGGTGAGCATTAATCCATTTTGGTAGGCAAAAGGAATAGTATAAATACAACACGTTATTCTGATGAGTGTCTAATTATTTTGGAACTTAAAACGTTTTTCTTTAGGCACCTCGGTTTATTTTATTTGAAGTTAAAATATTTTATTTGGTACTTTACTGTACTTTAGTCTAGGGTCTAAAAATCTTTTTTGGTGAGCATTTAAATTGTAGCCTATTAAATATCACGTGTTGTAATACATTTTATATTTCATTTTCAGAGCTGCAGTTTTACAGTTTCCAACACTGTAATTCCGTCAACTTCCGCTTTGCTGTTTTTGTTTGGAACCGGAACAAACGAACGAACTCGGGACGTAGCTGCTAGTCTCTCGAATGTGACTATTTCGGAGCAAATAATGTTCAACTATTTTGTTATTTGTTGTTAAAATGTTGCTCATGTGGTGTTCACTAGAAACGCTAGCTAAGGTTTAATAAAACCACCAAATTATCAGTAAGTAGATGAACAACTTTATGGAAACGTGCACTCACTGCCCGGGTTAAGTGAGGACTAGTCGACACGGATTCTTAAAGCTACCACAATACCTTGTGTTAATGTTCCTTGAATTAGCTGTGTGGCTGCGGGTTGTTCGAAAGAGATACCGCGGCTTCGACAAAAAGGGCGAAGAAGGAACATGGGTGGTTTTTAAACGTATAATAGTTATCGAGTCTTTTAGTATTTCTATGTATAATACAAGGTGTAAATGGACTCGTCACAGAACCATCAACCAAGCACTCTATGCATCAGACTTAGTAACTCTACGCAACTCCGAAGGCGTATAGATAGAGGTTTACATAAACGTAAACGTAAACCTACATTTCGCCAGTCAGGTTTAAGTCCCATGTAATCGGGAGCGAGTGTATTGCCATCAACCGGACACAAACCAACTGAAAAATTCGTCGTAGAAAGATCCAAAAACAAAAATCATGGTAATTCAATTAACCAGACATAAAGCCAGACTCGAGCTAGAACTGAGAAAATCTTGATAGTAAAACTTAATAGTGCTGCCGAGGCATCGAACTAGGGTTACTAATAAACAGATGAGCAATTGACTACTGTGCTACGAGTCCCGTCTTCGATTCAAACAAAACATTACAATACATGGCCTACAGATCCACCACACCTTAATAGGGTAGTTGACAAGAAAAATCTAATTAGACTTTGGGGGGGGGGTATGAGGAACAGGGTGTAAAGCTCCTCATCCCCCCATGAAAAGGGAGGATCCTCCGACCGGACGGGTGTTGTGGCCGGCGGGCTGACTGCCCGTCCGGTCGGAGGATCCTCCCTTTTCAATGGGGGATGAGGAACTTTACACCCTGTTCCTCATACCCCCAAAAGTCCGTCACATAGATTACCAAAAAATATTGGACACGTATTTTTTCTTTTTGAACGTAAACCTAATATGAAGACGATACAGTGCTTCGAAAACTCGTGTGACGTCACATCGCACTACATTTTTTTACCACGTTGTGCCGTCAAAAGCCCCCACTCCTGATCTTTGACGCGTTTTATCTTCGTCAATTTTTATTAAACGACTGTAAGAATTATTCCTGTATCGTGGGTGATTTGGGAATAATTCCTAGAGTGAAATTAAGTTTAAAGTATATGAATGAAACACGCTCAAATTACAAAACAAGGAACAATACCGTCAATAGAGCCTCGTTCACGCGAAACAATAGAAGCACGAAGTGACACAATTAATCATTATTAGCGCTGTCACTCATTATTGTTATAAATTGGTCGCCGGTATTGTGTGGAGGTAACACGGAGCGACAAATTGAATTAGTGGCGCGACTTTTAGTAACAAACAAGTTAAGAAATGTTTTTTTCTATCTTTATTAATTTAACATTTTATGTACCTATACACTAAATACAGAAAAGAAAAAATAGAGAAAGAAAGAAATATCTTCCAGCATACCTGCAATTAAATATTAGAAGAGGATGTAGACAATATTGTTTAAAAGAATAGAAAATGGAATACTTAGAGCAGATTAGATAACTATGCTTTAACTATGTTAATATTTGTGGAATAAGTTCATAGATTTAGGAATATTTTTTTTCCAACAAGTCTAATATTTTAATTAATTTCCTTGAAATAAATACTGAGACACAGTCTCGTTGGTCAAGAGGTCGCAAGCGCGACTGCTGTGCTGAGCTGGGCTGAGCGTGGGATCCTGTGTTCGATTCCCAGATCGTGCAAAGTACCTATAATTGAGTTTTTCCATCAGGACTTTCTCAGTAGCAGCCTCGATTTGGGCCCAGTTGATGGCATTCATTCCTTGTAATTGGGGCGACCCTATTACAGGATTTTGGACATGAAAAGTAACTAGCGAAACGTAGGTGTAGGTAGGTACTTTAGGTCCACCTTTTTTTTTCTTTTGTAGGATGGTAAATCATCAAATGACTTCTCCCGCGCTATGTGGAGCGGTAGGGAGTGTCAGATTTATACTGACTAAAAACCACCCATGTTCCTTCTTAGCCCTTTGTGTCGAAGCCGCGGTATCTCTTTCGAACACACTGCAGCCCCGACGGGTGTTGGCCCTTGTGGCCCAATGACTATTAACCAAACCTTCGGAAATTGCAGGCGTGATGTATCTATGTTTACGTTATAACAAGAAGTTGTAAACATTGCAACTGTTGTAATACTTAGGTTCTACTGCTGCAATCAATCACGAAACTGCACATAAAACAAAATTACGTACGCTTTACGAGCGACACTTACGGTAGTGCAATGTTGTCAGCCGTCAGACTGTACGTCTACTTACCTATCCATATGACATACCGTAGCACAATGGAAGTTGTATTCTATTCGTTTACATGTAAAAGTCAAAGTCAATCGATGTAATTTTAATGTCAGTGTGAAATTATTACACTCCTAGTTGAATCGGACTATGTTTACAATTTCAAGGGTTTTAATTTTTTTGTACTGATCTTATCATCAGCCTATAATGTCCCATTGTAAGGACTCGAGCCTCCTCTTTAGGAAAGGGATGGGCTATAATCCAACACGTGGGCCCAGTGCGGGTTGGTAGATGTCACATGTGTTCGAATTTTTGATTCTAAGACATGGCCGGTTTCCTCATTATATTTTTCTTCACCGTTTTGAGAGAACCATGATTATTTTTCATGAATAAAGTAACTTATATTACACCTTATAACATCAGCTATCTGTCAGTGAGAATCCCGTCAAAGTCGGTTCAGTCGTTTCGAAGATTACCTCGAACGAACCCTATAGAAAGACAAAAAATAAAAACAAATGTCTTTTTTTCGTTACAATTATAGAACTTGGGACGTACTCGGACGGTTCTATAGTTAGATGAAATGAAATGTCCAATTCTATGTTGCACTATGAATTTAATAAAGTATTTGCTATAACTAAACACGGTACAATACTACAATAAATGATTGACGCGAGTAACGGGTAGTAACCGACTATATGTGTTGTCACGGGGACGCGTGGTTTCGAACTTAACTTGACGGTGCAACGTCATAGGCACTTATAAGCTCGCAAGTGGTGTGCATGTGTGGGTAAACATACCGCTACATGTCCTCCCCCCTTAGATGAAGACAATTTAATAAAAGGGTGAAAAAAAAAATCATCAAAAGCAATGACCAAAGTATAAAAACATTGCAAATACCAAATAAAATGGTTTGGTTTAAAAGTGTATAACTATACATAACTCCTAAATTAATAAACAACAAGACTACGGTAACATGAGGTATTTTTATAATATAAAAACAACACTACACAAATGGATACTTACCTAAATTGAATACATTTTGTAAAAAAATATTAAAATACATTGGTCATAAATTTGGTAACAACTTGACACAAAAAGGTCTTATACAAAAAGGTTTTAAACTTAAGAGTTAACTAAGTGGTAACGATAACATAAAAATAAATACGTTACAAGTTGACATAATTAGTGTGAAAACAAACAATTTTGTTGGTCTATTTAAAAACACAGAACACTTCACCGCACTTCAAATTTCACTTGATATTTTTATGACTTTGGGACTGGCGACAAAAAATGTTTTAAATGGCAAATCTCACGGTCTTTTTTACGACGCGACCTGATCTTGTAGTGACAGATGGCTCAGTTTTGTCAAGTGAGGTCGATTTGGTTGCAACCGGTGTTATCGCAGTTGTTTTGGGCGAAACAAAAACTTCATGTGGCGACTGAAGTGCAGGGCTATTAATTATAACGTAAGCAGGCTTGAGACGATCGAGAGAAATAGTGACTTCTCGAGAACCTACTTGAACGACGTAATGTTTATTGCTTCGTTTGAGTATTTTATAAGGACCTTCGTACGGCGGTGTTAACGAACGTTTAACTTCGTTTTTAATGAAAACGTAGTCCGATTTAGTCAAATCTTTGTGCACGAAAATGTTTCTGTTATCAGCTTGTTTTCTTGTGGTTGGTTGAAGGTTCGCTAATGTTTCCATGAGTTTGCAAGTGTAATCGGTGTTGTTAATGTCTGCTTCGGTGGGAACAAAAAAATCTCCCGGTAGACGCATAGATTTACCGTAGGTCATCTGAGCAGGGCTGTACCCTGAGTCTTCTTTTACTGTATTGCGCATTCCTAATAACACGATAGGTAATTGTTGTGACCATTGACTGCTACTATCGCAACGTGTCATGATGGAAGCTTTTAACGTTCGATGCATCCTTTCGACGTGTCCATTTGCCTTTGGGTTGTATGCTGTTGTTCTAATCTTTTCTATTCCAAGTAGTATGGTCAGCTGTTTGAAAAGATTGGATTCGAATTGACGACCTTGATCCGAAGTTATTCTTGCAGGGCAACCAAAACGTGCTATCCAATGCTCGAGTAGAGCTTTCGCGACGGTTTCAGCGCTTATGTCTTTTACAGGAACAACTTCAGGCCATTTTGTATGACGATCAATCATTGTGACACAGTATGTGTATCCTTCGGAAGGTGGTAATGGTCCAATTATATCTATATGCACATGCTCGAAACGGTCTGACCTTTCGAATTCTCCTAGAGGTGTAATTGTATGCCTTTGTACTTTACATTTCTGGCATTTAATGCAGCTTCTTACAAAGTTTGCAACGTCAGTGTTCATGTTAGGCCAAAAATAGCGCTGCGCGATAAGGCGACGCGTAGCGGCTACCCCAGGGTGATTAAGTGCGTGGACACTTGAAATCGCTTTTTCTCGAAACTCCGACGGTAAATAAAGTCGCGCTGATGACGTTGATGTTTCGAACGTAAGCTCATGATTTGCATATGGCATGCGGAACAATTTAAATTCCAAGTTAGGTTTTTGTTTTAATAATGACAATTGCGTATCTTCGACTTGGCTTTTGTATAATTCTTCATAGTCGAAAATATCATGTAGAAAAATCTCTTCTATTCTCGAAAGAGCGTCGGCGGCGTTATTGAGCTCGCCCTTAACGTACTCAATTTTGTTGCAAAACTGAGAAATAAAATCTAATTGACGAAGACGTCTTGGTGGATCGGATTTCGATTCTTTCTTCGATAAAGCAAATATTAACGGCTTGTGATCGGTTAACACTGTGAGATCACGCCCTTCAATCATATACCGAAAGTGTTTTACTGCCATGTAAATAGCTAATAATTCCCTGTCGTAGGTACTGTATTTTGTCTGGGCGCTACTTAGTTTTTTCGAATAAAATCCTAGTGGCTCTAACCGTTTGTTGACTAGTTGATGAAGTGCTGCGCCAACGCAGGTATTCGCTGCGTCGGTCATTAAAATAAGTTTGGATGATGAGTCTGGATGCGTGAGAGTGACAGCTTCACTTATGTGATGTTTGCATTGATTAAATGCGTTGATTGCTTCTTCGGTCCAAGCGATTTTTGTTTTGTCTTTTTTCTTAGCATTGTGTAAGTATTTGTCTAAGATAGTTTGAGTGTCGGCGGCTTTAGGAATGCTCATTCGGTAAAAATTTATAAGACCGAGGAAACGCCTCAGTTCTTCGATGGTTTCGGGTTGTGGATAGTTATTGATGGCTTTGACCTTTTCTTCGTCCGGCCTTATGCCTTCACAGCTAACGCGATAACCGAGAAATGTAATTTCGGATTTTCCAAATTCGCATTTAGACGTGTTGATTGTGACGCCATATTCACTAAGTCGCTTGAACACTTCTTTGAGATCATGAATGTGACATTCTTCTGATTCTGAAGCAATAAGAATATCATCCAGGTAACAAAACGTATTTTGAGTATTTTTCAAAACTTCATTGATAAATCTTTGAAACGTCTGTGCAGCGTTTCTCAGACCGAAGCTCATTTTTGTAAACTCAAACAGACCAAATGGAGTTATTATTGCGGTTTTCGGTATGTCCGCAGGTGCGACGCTTATGTTATGGTAAGCACGTCTAATATCAATTTTAGATAAAACTTTTTTATTTTTGAGGATGTATGTGAAATCCGTTAAACGAGGAATCGGGTAGCGGTCGGGCTCGGTGATAGCGTTTAAACGACGATAATCACCGCACGGGCGTAACTCATCGTTTTTCTTTTGAACAACGTGTAAAGCATTTGCCCATGGGCTGGATGACGGCCTGCATATTCCTAAATCTACCATTCGTTGGAATTCATCCTTTGCCGCTTTGTATTTTGCAGCGTTAAGTGGACGTGCTTTTTCATAAACAGGTGGGCCATGGGTACTTATATGATGCGTTACATTGTGTTTGGGTGGGTCCTTGAAACATTCACTCTTAGTGATGTCTGGGAACTCTGTTAAAATACGATGATACTTATTATCCGAGTCGATGACTTTAATTGTAGGAATATTTGAGGCATCTTCTACGTTAGTGTACCTAGAGAGTAGTGTGACTTTGTCAATTAACTTTTTTGCGTGAAGATCAACAAGCAATTGATGTTTGGATAGGAAATCTGCCCCAATAATGCACCGCTGTACATCAGCCAGGACAAATTCCCAGGTAAAAGCTCGACGTAAGCCAAGGTCCAAAGTCATTTTCTGAGTCCCATATGTTTTGATTGTGGTCCCATTAGCAGCAAATAAAGTAAAATCAGCGGGTTCACGATTAACGTTTTTGTAGGCAATAACTGAAATATCAGCGCCGGTGTCAATAAGAAAATGCGTACCACTTTTCCAGTCGGTGACGCTCAAGCGGGATGTTCCTTCGACACCTACTCTCGCCAAGGTAGGTGTCGGGTTTAGTTTAACGCCTTTCTGATGCATTGCTCGTCGCCGCATTTCTTTGCGTTGTCTCCATAAATATAATGATAAAAGCACTTAAAATCTTTGTCTCCCGGTTGCGCTGTTTGACGCCTGTATCTGTCTTGATTGTCAAGATACCGAGAGCGTGATCGTGACCGTGATCGCGACTGATCATTGCCACGACTCCGACTTGTACTCTGACGCGTGTTTTGTAGATCACTAATTTTTGTGTTTAACGCGGCAATTTCTTTAATTAAATGATTAAATTGTTGATCCGTTGAATGACTAGGGATAGCGACCGGATTTAGCGAACAGACTTCAGATGACCGTGAAGTTTCCATTATCTTATCAGCAATTGCTGCGACGTTGTCCAACGTTACATCGCAGACAGTAACTACTGCACGGACTGTTTGAGGCAGGCGATCTAACCACAAAATTTTGATTGTATCCTCGGGAATTTTGTTACTTCCAAGCTCTCGCATTTTACGAAGAAGTTGAGTGGGTCGTTGATCCCCTAGCTCGACTTTCGTAAGCAACGTATGTAATTGCTTGGACTCGGACTCTTCATAGGACGAAATTAACCTGTCCTTCAGTGCTATATATTTACCGTTCACGGGCGGGTTCTCAAGAATGTCACTAATTTGACCCAATTCATCTCGACCTAACTTAGCTATAACTAATTGATATTTATGCAAGTCACCTGCTTTTTGTGCACCGATTATGGCCTCAAACTGATGGAACCATAGTCGCGGACGCGCTGTCCAGAAGTCGGCGATGCGGGAGTTGATGGTGATCGTCCCCGTCTCTGGCTGCTGGTGCTGGTCTGTGGTGTAACACGGACCAGCTTGTTGAGGTGCGTTGACGCTATCAGGTGCGGCGGCAGCCGTGGTGGCTGTGTGCTCGGGATTTATGTTAACTTTATGTTCACTGGCAGCAACAGTGTTAGGGTTGATCATTTTGAAGGTTTGGTATAGTTCACAGTAACAACACTAAATAAAGTCTACGTCTGTATTGAACGTAATTGCACTCGCGGGTCAAAGTATGGAACCGTATTATTTTATTCACGTCGGGGTCACCAATATAGAACTTGGGACGTACTCGGACGGTTCTATAGTTAGATGAAATGAAATGTCCAATTCTATGTTGCACTATGAATTTAATAAAGTATTTGCTATAACTAAACACGGTACAATACTACAATAAATGATTGACGCGAGTAACGGGTAGTAACCGACTATATGTGTTGTCACGGGGACGCGTGGTTTCGAACTTAACTTGACGGTGCAACGTCATAGGCACTTATAAGCTCGCAAGTGGTGTGCATGTGTGGGTAAACATACCGCTACACAATTAAGCGCCGAACATCATTCATTTGTATTCAGTAAAAAGCTTTGATTTTGAAATTATATACAGACACATCAATTATAATTTTATTTAGATAGATTTGAAGTGTTAACAAGACGATTAAAATCTTAAACATTAAATTATCTCGTGGGTCGGAACAGCTGTACTAACCTTTATTTTGATTATTATTGTGTGGGGCGGAGAAATTTAATAATTTGGAGTGGTCTTTATAAATGTGGATTTGAATAGAACTTCACTTACACGGGTAATTTTGTCTTTAACGTTGTTTAATAAAATCTAGTAGCAGTAGTTATGTATTTACATATCATCACGCCTGTAATCCCCGACGGGTTAGACAGAGGTCTACCTAATAGTACACCAACATTTCTGTTCTTATGATTTTTTTTGACGTCCCGTGTAATAAGAGCCGACCCTATTACCATCAACCGGGCACAAATACAAGCTCCCTTGCTGCTAATGAGAAATTCCTAATGGAAAAACCCTACAATACTATGACCGACCCGGAAATCGTACCCAGGACCTCATGCTCAGCGACTACTGCGCCTGATTGGGTTCCAACCCACGACTTACAATTCGTAAGTCGGGTCCTGAACCACTGGGACACCGCTGCTCTTAACTACGGTAGGTACTGTTTAATAATTGCCTAATAAAATAGCTATCTATGTATATAATGTACTGCTCAGTATCTCCTTATTCAAAAGGTGTTACAATAATTTTAGTACCTGTAATAAATGTTTTAAACTTCATAAAATCCTTTAATTGCTGATCTTAGGTAGGTATAAAGATTAATTATTAAGATTCTCGTTACGTTTTACTTTGGTTTATTTGCTTTATAATATCTTTAGGATTATTTATTGGATTGTTTAAAGTTATCTTGCCTCGAATAAAACCTTTAGTCATGCAGTAAATTCATGCGGAAAATAATTCTGATGTTTACTTTTCCTTAATCGTCAGACTTAGGGGCCTGGCCTGACTACGCAAGTTCATTGAGGGACTACCACTTTTCATCCCTAAGCACTAATTAATAAGGTTGAAAAGCTGTCGACCGTCACGTCAGTGAACGCAGTACCGTAGTTAACCGTTCAAAAAGTGCACAGGCAGGAAACCTAACAATCGAAGACATGAGGTATTTACGGCCTGCGTAGTAGATTAGTATTGACTTCTCCTCTAAGAGCAGTGCCTAGGTTAACGGCAGTCATTGGAATTATTTAATTAATTGATAAAACGATAATACATAATAATTATATTTTACGAACAGTGCTAGTAAAACAAAATCTTGCAAAAAAATGCCAATTCAGACCACAAGAAACCAATAACCGCATCGGCCCTCAAATCGTCCCCTGCAGAACACTCCCAATGACAATAAATACGAGAAGATCCTCCATCTTGGCAGCGTCAATAAAAATAAAACAAATTGGGGGCAGGTCACTAAAATATTTTTTATTAAGAGTATAAACACAGGAACCATGTCAGTATGTCGTGTCAGTGAAAACCCGGATGAGTACCATCGCATAAAAGTTTACGTGGACGAATTATTATGAACATAAAATTGGGTTGAGCCAGTTCTTTATAAATTTTCTTTGTGTTATTGTTGGTGCTTGAAGGTTTAGACATTATTTATATGAACTATAGTAGTATTTATACAAGAATGTAGTATCTATACAAAAAAATCAGTTTGTCTGTCTGCTCCGGGTAATCTCCAAATCGGCTGTACCGATTTTGATGGGACTTCTGCTGACAGATAAATCTCATAAGGAGTAGAAAGTGAAAGGAAAGGTCGAAGCAGACGGGGCCTATAAGTTTGTATTTTGGACGGATTTTCGTTAACGGTAACAGTTTATCCATGATCATGATGCTTGCAACAGCGCCGAAATATCGGGAACCCGAACAAACAGTAAACTTGGTAAATAATTATCCCGTTTATATCAGTTTAAAAACTTATTTAATGATGTAAGTCAGTAAGGTATTAATCTATTGGCCGAAATATCCTAAAAGTAAATAACTGTAAAATTATGTTAATATTTCACCAGGTTATGTTATTACAACGTTATAATAACACAATAAAATTTTATACTACTTTCAAAATTCAGTGTAGTATTATTTCCATTAACAGCCTCATTTTTCCAAGCGACACAAATGACTTGGATTCCTGCCCAAACTACAAGAAAGCAACATTTTTATAACGCCACGATCACAGCTTTGGGCGATGCGACACGACTACGCGTTCATCACTGGTTCCCTACGCATGAGCAGCGTCGTCGGCGTCGTTCCGCCAGCCTCCTTTTAGCTAAACAACAGCAAAAATATCAATTCCTAAGTTAAATTTGGCCAAGTGGAATCAAATTTCAGTGACAATATAACATTTTGAAATTTATTTCAAGAAAATGTTATATTGTCACTAGTATATTGGTACATAAAGACATCGACTTAATTTACACACTTGTGTTAAAACACAAGTGTGTAAATTAAGTCGATGTCTTTATGTACCTATAGTGTCCTTTGTGTGCAGCTTATATAGGTACATACAGTGAGTTATATGTTTCTTTGCAGTTGCTGTCGCAAGACGTGCATCGCTTGTGCGCATAGCCCGTGGCCATGGGTTAAGGGCTAAACCAACATTTATAGTCCGCCACAAACTTGGAAGCCTCACATTTTATATAAAAGAATCTCGTATAACAGAAGTAACGCTGAGCCAAAAATCGGTGCTAAATCTGCGACTTAACGTTGGGAATGAATCTAAATCACTAGAGCGCACGAACCGTCTTAGTGAGCTTCGGTTTTAGTACTTTCATAAGTTATGCGATGTTTCATGAAGCTGGTATGATTGTTTGTTTTATATGAATAGGGTTTATGATACTTGATTTTCAACCTTATCTATAGTTTCAGTACTAACTGAAATTCTTCCCGTGGGAACTTATCATTAGGGTATATTTCTAAAAAAACAGGTATCAACAACTTATTAAATTACTCATTGTCATTTGTAGAGGAGCTCGTGGCTTAATAAGAACTGCCACTCGGGTCGATCTTTAGGTAAAGCTGTGCTTGCCTAGGTCGGTCTATGGATGGGTGACCGCCCGACATACCGAGTTTCCTCCGTGCCTCGGAAAGCACGTTAAGCTGTTGGTCCCGGCTGCCATATTTATAGATCTTTGGCAGTCGTTACAGGTAGTCAGTGACCTGAAATTCTGACATCCAGTCTTACCAAAGGGTATCGTATTATCTAGTATTAACTGGGTTGTGGGGGTCAGATAGGCAGTCGCTCCATGTAAAATACTGGTATTCAGCTGCATCCGGTTAGACTGGAAGCCGACCCCAATATAGTTGGTAAAAGGCTAGGCAGATGATGATGATGTCATTTGTAGATCTTTGAGAGTCGTTACAGGTAATCAGTAACCCGAAAGTCTGAGAACCAGTCTTACCCAGTACTAATTGGATAGTGGAGGTCAGATAGGCAGTCGCTCTATTTAGAATACAGCTATTCAGCAGCATCTAGTTATACTGAAACCAAACCCAACATAGTTGGTAAAAGGCTAGGCAGAAGATGATGGATGAATCACTCAATAGTATGAATACCTACTGCTGATGTCGATTCTGTAGATAAAGTTGGTTTATTTTCTACTTTATAGTAAAACTAGCTGATGCCCGCGGCTTCACCAACCTTCCTCTTGAATCACTCTATCTATTAAAAAAATCCGCAACAAAATCCGTTGCGTAGTTTTAAAGATTTAAGCATACAGACAAACAAACAGACAAAAATAGCGACTTTGTTTTATACTATGTAAGGATGTAAGGATGACTCTCAATCAGACAAAATACTTAAACTCATCTCAAAAACCTCTTGACAAAATTATATAATTATGATCGTCTTCCATTTATCTGCGAACAATTCAGTCAGATTTAATATCCATCAGAGATTAAATAATGTTCGTGACCTATTCCAGTTAATTTTCTCTCACTAGAATCTCCATCAATATTATAATAAATTTTAGTACCACCTCAAAAATTTTCACCAAACCATCGAGCTATAAATTTACAAACCGAAATGGCCAGGAGAATTAAAAATCGTTCCAATAATGCATTTCTTCATTAATAAATACGACTTGGAAGAAGAAGATCTACAGTTTTTTATCACTTGAAAGGTTCATAAACGCATACCGCAGCTATAAAGATTTGATGTCACCATAAAAGTCATGAAAAGTATTATGATGTTCAGTAAAATATATTTTTTATTCGAGACTGAAGTAGGCCGGCCATAATGCGAGATATAGATTGCCATACGAAGCACTTTGGGTCAACATTTGTAACTTCCATAACTGTAGACGTATGAAACGATGACAGGCTTATCGAAAAGCCAAGTTTATTTGTCTGGAAAATACTGGGAATTAGATTTCTTGATCTTAATACTGAGTTCAGTTCAGGATGAAATGGCGGCAGGTCACGGGAACAATATACGACTCCCGCATTCCCCTAAAACTCAAGGGGAAAATTTATAAACCATGGTTGGACCTGTTGTCTTGAAAGATTTGGAATGATGGGCCACAAAAGGGATGAGTTAATTAATATGAATTGTATGTGGCTGATTTGAGAAAAGATGAGTGGGGAAACACGAATTAATATAATAAGGAATGAGTACATAAGAGGAAGTCTGAAAGTTGACTGTATATTTGTGTGGTAATCGGTTATCGTGGTATGGACATGTGATGCGGAGGAATGGGGAAAATGTTTAGTATTCATGGCTATAAGAGTAAAAGGAGGCCAAAAACAAAAGGATGGACTGTGTGACTGGACTGTGATTTGGCTAGAAAAGAGGTCACTGCTAAGATGACGAGTAATAGAGATTGAAATTGAAATTGTTTATTGAAATAATTGAAATACAAACATTTACATTAAGGCCTTATAGGTAGGTATACAGTATATTGGGTACCTGAACTAGGAATAAACCTGTATCTCAGGTAACTCTGCTTATACCTAAATATTATCTAAATATTCCCTAAACAAATGACTATTAAATAACATATCTATAAATATAATAAGTACATAACAATTTTAATATGTAGTTCTATTCAACGTAAGAACGTAAGAGATGTATGGAAGAAGAAGACTTTCCGTGCCAACCCCTATGTCATGCGTGAACAATGAAACGGCAAAAATTGCAACACCTAATTGAAGGCAGTTTAAAAAACAAAAATGCTTTTAAAAATACACATGAACATGAACACCTGCCTTTTTGGTCGATCACATAGCATAAATCACACTACAGTTTCTTTCAAAATAAAGACCAAAGAACTCAAAGTATACTGATGAAGATTCCTCCAATATTTCTGTAGCAAGAAATTGCACTTTTAGCATAATAACAGCAACAATGTAACGCGAGCTAAGTCAGTGAGAGGGTGACGTGAAGTGTGAACACCGATAACAGGCTCTAGAGATTCCGTGTTAGATTTCGTACACGTAACGGGACAATGAGCGTAACGGGACAATGAGTCATCCTTTTTCGTGCGTGCTTCATCGATTTATTAGACGTTGTCACGTCAAAAATTACGAATAAGTCAAAGTTCTGATGAAAATTCCTCCAATATTTCTGCCGCAAGAAACTGCACTTGCAACATAATAACAGCAACAATGTAACGCGAGCTAAGTCAGTGAGAGGGTGACGTGAAGTGTGAACACCGATAACAGGCTCTAGAGATTCCGTGTTAGGTTCCGTACACGTAACGGGACAATGGGCGTAACGGGACAATGAGCGTAACGGGACAATGAGTCATTCTTTTTCGGGCATGCTTCATCGATTTATTAGACGTTGTCACGTCAAAAATTACGAAGAAGTCAAAGTTTTGATGAAAATTCCTCCAATATTTCTGCCCCAAGAAACTGCACTAGTTTGCAACATAATAACAGAAACAGTGTAACGCGAGCTAAGTCAGTGAGAGGGTGACGTGAAGTGTGAACACCGATAACAGGCTCGAGAGATTCCGTGTTAGGTTTCGTACACATAGGTTGGTGTTTTAATAGAGAAGTTAGGTAAGTGTGGAATCAAGAATAGGAATAATTATTAACGGCATGGTTGGTACAGTAGTTTAATAATAACTGCCACTTTAGGTTAAGCCGCTCTTGCCTAGGTTGGTCTGTGGATGGGTCCATTATAACATACCGAGTTTCCTCTATGCCTCGGAAAGCACGTTAAGCTGTTGGTCCCGGCTGCCATATATAGATCTTTGGCAGTCGTTACAGGTAGTCAGTGACCTGAAAGTCTGACAATCAGTCTTACCAAGTCCAAAGGGTACTACTAGTATTAACTGGGTTGTGGACGTCAGATAGGCAGTCGCTCCATGTAAAATACTGGTATTCAGCTGCATCCGGTTAGACTGGAAGCCGACCCCAACATACTTGGGAAAAGGCTAGTATGATGATGGTTGGTACAGCTGAGTGATTGGCTTGTCGCGGGTTCGATCGCCGTCAGCCGTATGGCCCACAGATAAAATTGTTCCGTGTTTGGGTATTTGTTTTAAGCGCACAGCAGTTATTAGTTGCTGAAAATGACAGGACATGTCTATAGTAGACCTTGATTTTATGAAGAATATGATTGCTCTAGACAAAAAGGGAAATAATTTGTTTGGAAAATCACAGCCCCTGTTCAGAACGAATTTATTCAATAAATAACATCTGTATCAGCAACATCTACACGAAACCAAATTTTCAAGAGCTTTCACTAAAGAACAAAAATACAATAACAGTGACGACACTGAGAACACTAAACGCAGTTTAAATTGGTGTTAATCGCGTTCAAATTCACTGCAAAAATAGATTTTTATAATAGAAACAGAATTGTATGCAACGGCCCTTACAAAGCGCAAGTAAATTTAGCGTAATGTGGCGTTAGTGAGCTGAATACCACAACAAACCGAGTTAATTGTGGTGGCTTGCGAAGGTGGCTTGCGAACAACTAAGCTCATTCATTAATATTACGACTAACCAACTAATTTATGGAAGGGACACGGACGCTAAAACGGTTACCACATGGCTTTCTTTTTTTTTGGAGGGATCTGTAATATCTACACGGTCAAAATTTTTGTCACTGCTGATGTTTTATAATTAGTCAAATGGTTCAGAATGATGGACACAATTAAATTAAATTAATTTAATCAATGCATGGTAACAGTTTTAGTGTAGTAAAGGATCATCCTTTCACCCTGTAGGTATAACCCGGTATAAGACTGACCCTTCAAACTTTAGCATGAGACGGTCCCGACGGTAACCGTCTTGTAGAAAAAGAGGGAGTCATGTATTCCACCGTCATCTTTTTTGCTACTCAGGCTCGCATTGAAGTCATCATCATTTAGTTACAAGACGTCCACTGCGGGACTAAGGCTCCAATTATCAACTGACCGATCCCAAGCGTCTCGCAATCAGCAGGTTCCCGCAACCTTCGCCAGGTCATCGGTCCATCGTCGCATTTTATTAAAGAAGGATTTTAACTGCAGATATGCGTACGTACTACACACCTCTGCCTATCCCCACAGGAATTTCAGGCGTGATGTTATGTCCACCGCACTGGGCAAAAGTAATCGTTAATCAGAGTAGGGGCGACATTTTTCACGACGTTGCAACATGGGGACCGAGTGGAATGTGCTGTTGGTCCCTCGATTCCAAAAGGTCATAAATCAAATGGTTTTCGCTCATGTATGCAATTCAACATAAGTTTTATTACGGAAGTTTTAAAGATTTTTATTGAAAAGAACTAAATGAAACCGAGTAAAAGTTTGTACTTGGGTGAAATTCTTTTTTTCGCTGTTTTCTATTAGAATTACGATAATTATGTTTTCTTTTGTATTTATACTAACTGTTGCCCACAGCCGTCGTCAGGGGTCACTCCTGATGTAGAAACCCAATTATACTTTACCCAAACACTGTTTTAAAGAAACACAAAAATTTCAATCGAGAAGATGGTTTTAAATTGTCAAGTACGTGGAATCCAGTTTTGAGTATGCTAAAAAGCAGCAAGCAACATACTAAAGAATTCAAAAAACCTGGTGATACTGTGAGTGTGTTTTGCCGTGACTTAGTGTCGAGTTCCAGTAGTGCGCGTAATAAAAGACAAAGAAAGAGGGTAGACAGATTCGTCTGCTCCTAACAATTTTTTTCCATCCACCCGCATTCTCCAGTTAACCCGCGATCATGGCGCTTGCAACAGCGTCGAAATATCGGGAACTCAAAACAAATTAAAAATCACGGAAGATATCCCGTAAGTGACATTTTAAATATACTTTACTCAACCTGAAATCGAACCACTAGACCTACGAGGCAGTCAAGAATGTATTATTTTTACAAATAACATCAATCACGTTTGGTGCAGTGGCTGAGTGGTTGGTTATTGCACTGCGTGTCGCAGACTCGATTCACGAACAAAAATTTGTATGGTATGATAGTTTTAGTTGTTCCGAATCTAGCTGTTTGTGTATGATGTCATGACTGATGTGAGTTTAAATGCTTGTAAACGCACCCACAATACTGCAGAAGATCTTACTTTTTATGGTCTTTCTCATATCGTCAAGAGTGTGTTGTGTTTCCAAAACATCACTAAAGTTTATTAATTAAGATTTCACATAAAAAACATTCCAAACCATAACTTTGTAGAGTACGGTCCATTACTAAAATCAACAACAACAAAAAGCTTAACAGCATCTAATTAAATACAACCCATAAACAAACCTAAAAGGCACTTCTTGTATCCATTTATTTAACTAACCACCCTACATATAGTTAATCCCACAATCCCTGCTTCTATAGCGAAAAGAATCATATAATTACACACAACATTAGCCATAGTTTGTAATTTGTGATTCAAATGTGTGGGGGCGAATGTGTAGGGTGACAATGCAAGGGGGCGACAGATGTGTTCGTTACTCCTTGTAAATCTGGGCCGGGTTTATTAATAGGGGGCCGTGGTGCCGTGTCCTCTTGCTTGCGGTTTCTTGTGGGGAGGAAATGCTAAGTAGTTAGGAGACAATGTTGCTACTTAGATCCTTAGGCATCTGTCCCAGCGAAAGCGATTGGCTTTTGACTATGTTCTCGCTTAAGAAAAGTACGACGATAAAAAAAAAAACTTTGAAAATATTTTAATGTTCAAAATTATGTTTTTAATAATTATGTGGCATGCCGCTTAGAACAGTCTTCATCATCATCATTTCAGCCAAAAGACGTCCACTGCTGGACATAGACCTCCCCTAGGTGTCGCCACATTGGCCGGTCCCATGTGTCTCGCATTCAGCGGGTCCCAGTCTTCATGTAAAGCCACAATTGCTCAGTGCTGTGGATAGGTGACCACCAGTTACATACCGAGTTTCCTCCGTACCTCGGGAAGCACGTTAAGCGGCTGTCATTTTGTAGATATTTGACAGTCGAGTCGTTACAGGTAGTCAGTGGGCCGTAAGTCTGACAACTAGCCTTACCATCGTTGTACTAATTGGGTTGACTGGGTGGCGTTGGAAAGGTCACATTGCTCCATGTTAATACTGGTATTTAGCTGTTTCTGGTTAAACTGGAAGCCGACCCCAACATGGTTAGGAAAAGGCTAGACAGATAAAGACATCCATACATCATATATTTTTGTATATTGCCAACACAATCATCATCATCATCATCATCAGCCTATATTGTTCCTACTGCAGGAACTCAGGCCTCCTCTCTAGGAGAGGGATGGGCTATAAACCACCACGCGGGCCCAGTGCGGATTGGTAGATGTCGCATATCTTCGAATTTATGGTTCTGAGTACAGTACTTCGAAGTAGCAAACTTTCGGAGTAACGTACATCGGAGTAACGAACATTCTGAATACCGTACTTCGTCATAGCGTACATTCTGACTAACGTAATTCGGATTCACAAACTTTCTGTATACCGTACTTCGGTATTTCGAACTTCGGAGTAACGAAATACAGTCGGTTCTAAGATATGCCGGTTTCCTCACGATGTTTTCCTTCACCGTTTTGAGAGCAGTGGTGATGAAATAAATTACACAAAGTAATGCGCCTGCCTGGGTTCGAACCCACGACCAACTGTTCGTAAGTCGGGGCCGCCACCACTGGGCCACCACTGCTCCTACACAATAAATTCTGACAATTTATTTTAATTCATTAAGAATCTAATTTTGCTAGGTTTACTCTATCCTCATCAATTAACGTATAGTTCATAACCAAAATACTAACAACAATCAATAAATTCAACCTTGAATCATCTGACAACTTTTTGTATCCCGAGAAAATATCTGAATCTACTCAATACTTTCAATCAAGACATTTTCGTACAGAAATCCGAAACTAACTTCATTTCTCACGTAGATACACAATTGACTCAGTCCCCAACTTTTATTTGAATAATGATGCTCTTCAGTCGAGATATTTTTGGGCAAAACTTTCAAGTTGCGAGACCAATAGTTTGTTGAGTACTTAGGTTCGTATGTTTCGGTTTGAAGGGCGTGAATGTTACGGTTCCGTCGGGGCTGCGAGTTGTTCGAAAGAGAGACCGTGACCTCGCAAAAGGCTAAGAAGGAAGGTGGTTTTTATGGGCCTATTACACGCACGCACTTCCCCACAGTTTTGCCTGCGGGATTACACGGTGCACACAGTACATCGCGCGTGTGGTTTGTAATGGTAATACAGTTTTACCAACCATACGCGCGATGTACTGTGAAGTGTGAACGAAAACTGTGGGGAAGTGCGTGCGTGTAGTAGGCCCATAAGAAGGAACATGGGTGGTTTTTAGTCAGTACTAGTCTGCCACTCCTTTCCGCTCTGCCCAGAGTGGGAGAAGTTATTTAATGATTGCCCAGGCCCAAAAAAAAAGTATAGGGTCAAAAAGAAGTCTAGCTATGCATGTCTTGCCAGGACTGTTAATGTGTTTTTTTTTAATTGGCTTACACTAGGAATTTCTCGTTTACAGTGAGTGCGTTTACAAACATTTAAACTCACATACACAAGCAGCTAGACCAGGATCTGCTATCGGTAGGCCACAAAAATGTTTGTTCCGTGCTAAAATTGAACCCACGATACGTTGCACAGCAGTCAATTGTTCAACTGGGCCGTCAAAGTTCAAAACCTTTTGAATAGTGTCCCTTCCATTACAAGGAATTATTGCTATCAACCGGGCATAATAGGGTGGTAGTTGACAAAAAAACTCTAATTAGTCCGTCAGATAGATTTTCAATAAATATTGGACACAATCATATCTTTTCTTTTTTCACGTAAACAAAAAGTTAAGAGAATACCGTGCTTCGAAAAGTCGTGTGTCGTCACAGTTTGGCACATTTTTAAGTGAAAGTCTTTAACACGTTATATTTTCGTCATGTTTTATTATTATTTATTTATTATTAGCCATTTGTGTCCCACTGCAGGGCAAAGGCCTCCCTTCCCTCTTTCCACTTATCCCTGTCCAATGCTGTTGATTGCCAATCCTTGCGAAAAGAGTCGAGTTCGTCCCGCCATCTTCTTCTGGGCCTGCCGCGTTGCCGTTTGCTGCTGTTTGGGACCCATTGTGTGGTTAGTTTAGCCCATAGCTCCTCCGGCATGCGGCAGATGTGGCCAGCCCAGTTAATTTTTATTAATTTGATAAAACAGAAAACGCGTATTCAATATTTTTCGATAATCTAACAGCCGGACTAAACAGAAACATATTTTTTTTAGTCAGAAAACATCCCTATTGCAGACTCCGGGCTGTACCTGATAAGGTACAGGAATAAAAATTAAATGACCAAGTTAGTGCTATTCTTATACAACTCTCGGTGTATTCCCCAAAATAAAACTAGTTATGCCAGAAGTTCGATGAATATTTAAGAACGTCTAGCCTGTAGTTATACGAGCGAAAAGCCTGGAGGTGAAATCCGAAACAAAATTATAATATCAAATGTTAAAATATCAATTTAAATTCTTTTTAAAATCTAGTAAAACAACAAATATTTTTAGCATTTTTACATTCAAGCCTGTAACCCCTGAAGGGTTATGCAGAGGCGTACCTAAAGGTACACCCACTTTTCGCCAGCTATATTGAAGTCCCATGTATGAGGGCAAGCCATCAACCGGTCTCAAATCCAGACTTGGCTACTTCTAAGAAATTCATAACGGAAAAATTCAATAACACTTTGCCCGACCTGGGAATCGAATACAGGACCCGAGCGATGCTCAGTAGTTGAGCCGTCTTCCAGTCGGAAGACGACCCCAAGTCCCCAACATTGTTGAGAAAAAGTTAGGCAGATGATGATTAATAACTTTTATCAAGCTAATATTCGTTAAACAAAGGTCAAAGTGACGTCAAGTTATTGAAACCAATAAACCAATCAGGCTAAAGTTTGCTTAGGAATTACTTGTCGTAACTTAGTAAGTAATTAAACAATCTAACAGCGCTCTAATAATAACTTAAATTAATGTAAACAAGAGACGCAAACAGTGAATGAATGTCAAGAAGCCACTTGATCCACATCCATACCTAATTTCTAATCCTGTAACATAATATTGTGAAACTTAATTATTATAGACTAGCTAATGCCCACGGCTTCAACCGCAAGGATGTCGTAATGTCCTTCCATCCATTCCATCCTATCCATTCGTGAAAACAGTATGAAAATCGGTGCAGTAGTTTTTGAGTTTATTGCGAACTGCTGTTGTTCGCAATAAACTCAAAAACTACTGCACAGCTGCGGCTACAGCTGTCTGCACAGACATACAGACGCGGTAGAGGACTTCGTTTTATAATATGTAGTTAAGAGTAACCACAGAGTTTTTTGCCGGATCTTTTCCATTAGAAACGACTAACCCGAACCGTGAACCCTTTCTCGACCTTTTTTAAGTGCCCATGTAAGCCTATGTGAAATAAAATATTTTGATTTTAAAAACAATTTTTATACATAATGTTATTATCAAGACTGTAATCCCATAAGAGTTAGTCAGAGATGCACCTAGTAGTACGTTACAGGATATAACCACAGATACCAGCTTCCCATAAAATTATAAAATGAAAGAGTTTGTATGTTTGGTTGACCACGCTAATCTCAGCCACAACTGTTATAAAAAATATTTTTGTTTTGCATAATATTAATTGATCGAGGAAGGCATCACACAAGTACTCGTAACTATTCTACACGGTCGAAGTCGGCAAATGCTAGTGATTATTATTATTTATATTCTGAAACATATCAACCAAATGTCATTTCACCTCTTGCCTGTAAACGTCAAACCGACCGTGACCCAAATAAACGTACCTCGTTTCGCAAACTTTGCTTCATTGACCGATACAATTGGCCTAATCTAATCCACTAATCAATTAACAGCCTCACTTTGGAAGTTTGGACCCGGTCCAACTGGGGCCGGGTTTAAATTGATGGCTGATTTACTAGCTCTATGAAATGACGAGATTGTATGCTTGGAGATCTGTAGGATATTAAGGGTAAAACTTAATTTTTATTAGCATCGGTGGCCGTCGGACTGCCAAATCATAGACCCTAAAATAAAAGTCTTGCATCTCAATCATGGGGCAGTTACTTTCTATTTTAAATGTTAGTATGTAAGTGATAAAAGATAAAACCGGCCATGTGCATGTCGGACCACGCACAATGTAGGGTTCCGTAGTTACCCATCAAAATATGTGAACTCACTATACTGATTTTCCACCCTGCCTACCTGCCTCCGAACGATGATTTTTATTGTAAACTAAAAAAACTTGAAAGAAAAAAGAATCATCGTCACTTTAATGTGTACTGGAGATACCCTAAAAAAGAATCTAAATTTTATTTTTCCACTTTTGTGTATTCGTGGCACGAATACACAAAAGTTTCATTTCGTGCCAAATTACAGTTTTCTAGTAGAGTCGAACAAGCTAATATGTATACAGGTATTGCATTTTTGTTTATAAAGCGTTTCGCATTAAACGACTGATGTCAAACGCTGTATCGTTTGGCATCAGTCTCTAAATGTATCTGTATGATCTTAAAAGTAAATGCAAGTTAGCTGGTTGTATAGGTACTTAATAGCTTATTCGACTGTACTAGAGTCTTTAAGATAAGTGCGGAGGGACAGACAGACGGACCTAGCGAAAGTCGAAACTATAAGGGTTCCATGTTGACTACGGAACCCTAATAAACGAACACCTTCCCTAACATTATCTTACTTCAAGATAACCTTTAATTTACAAAAACACAATTCCCCACTCCATGAACCCAACTCACTACAGAACGGTATCATCGAAGCCTTTCATTTAGCCGCACTACAGTCGCATGTTTGCCGGTCCCCTGGGTGCCCAGTCCAGACCAGACGAACATGGTCCTTATTAACGCAAACCATATGAGAATCTAGTATATTTTGCTTTGAAGAAGTTTTAGTTATTGAATACTGTTTAGTGAAAAAGTAATAATCATGTAGAACGATTAATTCAAATTCAAATTGTTTTTTCTCATACATATGAAGCCGGGACCGATGGGACCGATGGGACCGATGGGACCAATGGGCTAGGGTCGTCACGCAGTGGGTGCCAGAGGGCGGGCGTCGTCGCCGAGGGAGGCCTAGAAAACGCTGGCGTGACGACTTAGTCTTTGGCCTTTGCCCGGCAGTGGGACAATATAGGCTAAAAAAATAAAAAATCATATGAAATCATATCGTGGTCAAACAGTTCTAGGTCATCAACATCTGCCTAGACATTTTCCAACTACGTTAGTGTCGTCTTCCAGTCTACCTGGATGCAGTTGAGTCATCATCATCTCATTATCTTCCTGCCCTTATCCCATGTCACCTGGGGTCGGCGCAACACGTTTTTTCCTTCCATTCTGCCCTGTTAGTCGTCACGTTATCATTTAATCCTTTTTCCTTCATATCACTCCTCACACACTCCATCCATCTTTTCTTTGGTCTTCCTCTCCCTCTCCATCCATCCACATTTATATTCATAACTTTTTTAGTCCATCCCTCCTCATCACATACCACGACAGTCGATTCCCTTTAAACTTTTCTGTAATTGGCGCACCTTTTAAACTTATGCAGTTGAGTATCAGTATTATACATGGAAAGACTAACCTGGGTAATATTCATCATTATCATCATCAGCCTATAATGTTCTCACTGCAGGGACTCAGGCCTCCTCTCTAGGAGAGGGATGGGCTATAAATCTACCACGCGGGCCCAGTGCGGATTGGTAGATGTCACATGTCTTCGAATTTTTTGGTTCTAAGACACGTTTCCTCACGATGTTTTCCTTCACCGTTTTGAGAGCAGCGGTGATGAAATAAATTACACAAAGTAATGCACCAGACGGGGTTCGAATCCACGACTCACTGTTCGTAAATCGGGGCCGCCACCACTGGGCCACCAGCTGGGTAATATTATTATGAAACAATTCTAGTTATTTACTGAAATTCCCGTGGCCAGTTAATTCTGAGAATACGACGAAGACAGTGGTTTACGAAAACCTGGATTTACTGACTGTTACTGAGAAATTCCTGATGCACAAATCCAATAACAATTTCTCCTCAAAGAATCGACTCCAGGACTGCATCCTAAGCTGTCGTGATTGCGACCACTAGACCAAAGAGGCAGTTTAAAAAAAAACTTGCCAAACGCTTGTCGGACTTGCGCATGAAGGGTTCCGTACCATTACTTCTTATAGGTTTTCTTGTAATCTGTACGTGTTGAACTAATTTCTGTATTTTTTTTCAGAATTTTAGGTCAGTAGTTTCGGAGATAAGGGGGGGGGGGTGGTCGGACAGACCGACAGACACACGAGTGATCCTATAAGGGTTCCGTTTTTTCCTTATGAGGTACGGAACCCTAAAAACTAGATCGAATAACCCTCCTTTTGGGATTCGCCGCAGTCGGGTAAAAAACAAAACAAAACTGAAAACGAAAACCCATCTGTCTATAGAACTAATCAAATCCTAGTACATCGTATAATGCGCGGACAGCGACATCTAGCGAGAATGACATGACACATCAGGTGCGCGTTGTATTCTTGTGCGCTCGACCGTGTCATGTGCTCGGACAGGCTGTCGGAAAGCTGAGCTGCTATGTATTCAGTACATCACTATGTGTTTATGTGTGCTTGGTACCTCATGTTAACGGTTCATTAGATGTGTGGGGCAGGGCTTTAGAAATTGTGGGTGAACTATTAATGATGAATTCCTGGGGGTCTAAAATGAATTCCACCTAAAATAATATGAATTGCGTTAAAATTATTTTTTTTAATGGACCATTATTATTTCTTGGGCCGTGTCATAGGTATATGCGGCGCAAGAAAACAATCAAGCACGGATAGCAACCAACCACCTGGCAAAACTGAAAGAGGCCTGGGGGTCTAAAATTACAACTTTAGTAGATCATAATAGGAAAATAATATGAATTCGGAAAATTCGGAAATTGGTCACATGACTGCGTCTGTGACCAATTTCCGACACGGACAATTTGTGACACGGCCCAAGAAATAATAACCCACTGAAAACAAAACTTGTAAAAAGCCAAGTCGCGCAACTCATTTCTTCACCGTAAAAAGTGGTGAGATCCACGTAATTTTATTCAAATAAATAGATTGACTAGGCCATCACATGGCATTCGCCAATGTTAAACAGGCCATTCTTACGGCTAATCGCCATCGCATTGGCCGAAGTGAGAAATTTGAAATATTTAAGTACCGTCATCATCATCCTACTATAATTTTCCTACTGCAGGGAATCAGGCATCCTTTCTAGGAGAGGGATGGGCTATAATCCACCACGCGGGCCCAGTGCGGGTTGGTAGATATCACATGTCTTCGAATTTCTTGGTTCTAAGACATGCCGTTTTCCTCACGATGTTTTCCTTCACCGTTTTAAGATCAGCGGTGATGAAATAATTACACAAACTAATGCACCTGGGTTTGAACCCACGACTTACTGTTCGTAATTCGGGGCCGCCATCACTGGGCCACCGCTGATCGAAAATTTTAGAAAAACATGGTTAATATCCCGTTTCAGTATCAATAATAATGTACTTATATCATAGTAGGTTTACTCAACTTATTCAACACATCATTACCAAATCTCAGCTATTACCAACTGCTAGTATCAACTACCTATTTAATCTCAGTTACCGTTACACAAGTCCCACTAAGTCAAATTCCAAGTATTTACTCCAGCTAACTTACACCAGCTCAAAGGAAACTACTTTGACAGTACTTAAAACTTACTTATTATGACCCAAACTTGTGTTAAGTACCGTACAAAGGTATTCAATACAAGTTAAAGGGTTATTAGGAGCTCTTCACGTTAGTGTAAAGTGTTTCTTGACGATTCTGAGAGCCTAGTATTTTTTTTTGTCGTTTAATATACTATAACATTATTCTTTAAGGTTGATGTTCCAGGGTAGCCCGCGAAATTCAAATTTTCTTAAGTTTTTTGCAATTTGCAGGCCAGTGATAGGTTGTATGTTGATGAACATTTGATTCGCGGCTGTAAGACGTATGTAGTTACAGAATTATAATCATCAAAATCATTAATACAACCCTCTGAGCTCATAAAGGTTCCGGAATGGCTTTGACCTTGTAAAAAGTCATTTTTAAACCTTTTTGAATTTCGCGGGCTGGTTGGAGGATTCACCATAAGGGATATTGCAGATATGCACCAAACTAATAATAATACACGCACTTAAAACTGATTTCATCAGTTGTGTCTTAAATGTACGTCTAAGTACTCTACTAAGTACTATTATTTATTTTTACCTCTACTATAATTATCTCTCTTGCCTTTAGCCCAATTAATTTGACTTCCTCCACACCTCTCTGTTTCTCGTCATCTCATGAGACACCTCCTTTCTTACCATATCATTCTTAACACAGTCCATACATCGTTTCTTTGGCCTTTCTCTACTCTTACACACATCCACATTCGCATATTCAAAGCCTTCCATAAACATACTATTGTCATTATACCTGGACACAAATCAAAACTCCGTGTTAGCCTTAGGCCTTCAGGTTTTGTAGGTATACAAGTATACAACATTTCCCAACCTTATTTCGAAAGATTCAATAGGTACAAGATACAATCAGATAAAAACAACACGTAGGTAACCATACGAAATAATAAAACTAAAGTAGGTACATAAAGGACCTTACAACTACTACTGCTGTCACTTGCCTAACGCCAGGCTTTTATAGTCCACTTTTGGAAGCTGTTGCCGCGCTTGCCTAGGTTAGTGTGTGGTTAGTGGTTCACCCATTACATACTCGTACCGAGTCTCTTCTGTGCCTCGGAAAGCACATGAAACCGTTGGTCCTGGCTCTCATTTGAAGAACTTTATCAGTTGTTAGTTACCAAGGGGTACCTATCATATTACTCAATACTAATTCGGTTGTGGAAGTCAGATACTGCAATCGCTCCATGTGAAATAGTATTAGTTAGCTGCATCCGGTTATACTGGAAGTCGACCACAACATAATAGGGTAGATGACAAAAAAAAACTAATTAGTCCATCAGATAGATTTCCAAAAAAGATTGGTCACATATCTTTTTTTTACCGGAAAGGGGGTCACAAGTTCATGACCTATGGCGCGTTTTATCTCCATAATTATGTTTTTGTTAATTTGATAAAACAAAAAACACGTATCCAATAATATTTCGATAATCTAACTAATGATGGACTAAACATTAATATTTTTTTTTACTAGAAATATCCCTCTAAAAGGCTAAACAGATGATAAGATAAAGACACGGCAATGAGATCAATCTATGTGGCGTCAACTTGTTTTCCGTTTTAACATTCAAATGCCCTTCTAGAAACTGCTTACAATTGTTTGACTCAGGTTCACTAAAAGGCTTTTGAGAATTTTCGAACAGATAGACAGATACCCATTTCGTTTTCCCAGAATTCTAAAATTTGAGTTTAAAGTGTATTGAAAATGTCTATCACCACAAAACAATTCAATATGTTTGCTAGTCGACTGTTCAATTTAATGTCTAGGCAATAAATACTAGGATTACTAATAATTTAAACCTGCTTTGAGTTGAAGTTTCACTAATCAAAGTAATGGTGTTGGTTATTTCTCAAAGTTATGCTCATTGTTGACGATAAGCCTGGTTTATCGACGCAAAGTTGCATATTTGTCGGTACTTTACAGACTGTACTTCTGTGAGTGGGCCCAAGAGCTCCACAATTTCATTTCACTATCTCCCTCCGTCCATCGGAGGTCCAGATGTACTGCATGTTATCACCCATACCTTGTCGATGTTTAGAAACTGGTATTCAGTATATCATTTCGAGCCAATATAGAAATTTTCACTTGGTCTTCAAGGACCCACCAAGCAGCCACCCACTGGTGGGTCTCCGAATACTGATGTGTCTCCCAAGACCTACTGACTGGTAGGACCTAGGTGATTATTTAGTTTTATATCCCCTGAGACCCACCAGGAACTTAAATGTACGAAAGAAAACAATTACAAATTAGAATACATCTACCCTTTTAATTAGAACGTATTATTTTTTGAACGGTACAAACTGCAATAAACTTTACTGCTTAAAAATTTAACTTAAAACAAAAAATCTAAAATATTACAAAACGAGAAGTTTCTTTAGAGGGCAACAATCAAAGCATTAATTTCAAGTAGGCCAGTTACAGGCACTTTTGAATTGTCGAAACAAAGATAACAATGAAATTTTAATGTAGCTTTAGTCACAAGCACAAAAAAACTGTGAAAGTACCTACTGTAGTTGCCCATTCCCTAACGTGCTTGGTGGGTCCTTGAAGGCGAAGCGGAAATTTTCATATTGTAATTTGATAAAAATAGAAAAACTGGACATTAGTTTTGTTGGTAATGCATATACTATACAGGACAAAGCTGTTTAAAACAAAACCGATAAAAAGTTCTATGTATCCGTTTTCGTGCCGGTGTCCCTTTCACCTTGTATTATGTCAACAAAATACTGGTATTTTTGCCGTATCTCGTATTACTGGAAGCCGAGCCCAAAAAAGGATAAGCAGATTATGAGCATTTTATGTCAATAAACAGATATAGTACCAAAATAAACTCCACGCCCAATCCAAACACATTACGACTTATATATCACTTGGCGTCGTCCATTATTCAAAACTAAGACAGAGCGACTAAAACTGTACAACTATGAAACGAACAGTTATTAGTTGTTGAAAATTTAATAGAAAACAATTCGTACGTTAAACCTTCGGTTATTTATGAGCTGTGTTTTGTGTGCGTTTGCAGTTACAACTATTAGGCGTGGGGTACACTTGCGGTAAAACTAGCGGTAGCCAGCGACTTTCAACAAGCAGACAGACATAAAATTAAATATTGAAAAAATTGTGTTTTTGTTATATGTGCTCAGGTATTTCCATTGTGATATTAAAAACAGACATCAATTTAACTGTTTTATAGATTATGAGAAGGGAATGAAGAGCATTGACAACCACGTCTTTTCATTTACAAATAAGTGATTTTAGACCTTAAATCTTTACACAATCCCTACCCAAAACCACTTCGTAAACCTACAGCCATCAGCATCACCAATATGTACGACAAACTCCATCCACAGCTGCGGTGTGCCTCCCTCCATACTTCGGTCGGCGTCTGGCCGTCAAAGCTCAGCTCATTTCCTGTGTGAGGAAACGGGATGCGAGGCACTTCCCCAAGGTCGGTGGCTTAGTGAATTTCGAGAGCATAGACTAAGATTTATTTGTGAATGTGGCAATCGTATGTGTTTGTAGGAATGTGAGTTTGTATTGTAGCATTATTAACGAAGCCTTATGACTTCGTTAAAATTTTAAAAACTAATCTTTTTGGGTAAATTGCTAAAGTTCCTTAAGTAACTTTCCCATTAGGACGTTAGCAGCGCGACAGTCGCACCGCAGAAGAATATTTCTTCACAATACGAGAACAGCCGTAACAACCCCTTGGTACTTTTTAACAGTTGGGCAACCTGCCGCATTGCTAAAGTCGCCTAACTGCGAAAGCGGTCTTATATCCATTATAACTTTGCCTGAACTACAATCAAATGAGCTTCACCTACTTTAGGTCTCTTCCAAAACTCACTTTTTTGGCGGTTTTATGTCAGGTAATACAATTGGCATAGCCGTTCTTATGTGTTGGATTGTCAAGAATTATTTCGTACACCATGTAGGCACAAGTAGACCAGGGTCGATAATTTTTGAAACCAAAAAAAATTACAGTAGGATGAAACCCATTAGAAAAGGAGGGGAATATGATCAAAATGAAAGGAAAAATAAATTACGGTCGATCTGAGGTCGGGAAGTGGGGGTGGGGGGGGGGGGGGTTAAGGGGGGAAAGCGGTTTATCTCGATTTCCGGCAAAACTACAAGTCCTATGGAAAAAAATGAAATGGCAAAAATGTAGAGAATAAAAAGATCTACAACTTTAATTTAACACTTTTTTCACATAACCTCAAAATTTAGGTGAAAAATTCAAAAAACTAAGTTTTTGGTTTTTTATTTATATCTTTTTCAAAAAAAAAAAATTTTTGTACGAAATTTGGTGAAAACTTACCTTATTATGTCCCAAATACACTGTAATTTATTTGATTTAAAATATTTATTTTTTCGGCTTATTTTAACTTAATATCAAAAAAGCACCCTAATTTTCAATCGAAAATTCTGACGTCAAAATATCAGCTTTTTTAAAAAAGTCGGTTGGCGTTGTGTTCCTTATAATCTCTACTTTCTGATGATGTATAAAAAATATACATTGCAATGGTAAATTTTCTCAGAAAAAGCAAAATCAGCTGCTACGAAATAACAGGTAGTAAGGGCCAAACCCTCCTAGCCCCTTCCCCACTTCTCTGTGAAATACCTTTTGGTGGGCCAAAATTTTCCGTAGGTCTCCACGATATATAAATTATCTTAAAATAACAATAAATAGGCATAAAACAGCAATAAATACGCTTATAATTTCTTGTCTAGGCCTTATTATTTGGTGTGGGTATTATTTCGCAGCAGCTGATTTTGCATTTTCTGAGAAAATTTACCATTGCAATGTATATTTTTTACACATCATCAGAAAGTAGAGATTATAAGGAACACAACGCCTACCGACTTTTTTAAAAATGCTGATATTTTGACGTCAGAATTTCGATTGAAAAGTAGGGTGCTTTTTTGACAAAAAATAAAATAAGCCGAAAAAATAAATATTTTAAATCAAATAAATTACAGTGTATTTGGGACATAATAAGGTAAGTTTTCACCAAATTTCGTAGAATTTTTTTTTTTTTTTTTTGAAAAAGATATAAAAAATATAAAAAACCAAAAACTTGGTTTTTTGAATTTTTCACCTTTTTGAGGTTATGTGAAAAAAGTGTGAAAATCAAAGTTGTAGATCTTTTTATTCTCTACAACTTTGCCGTTCCATTTTTTTCCATAGGACTTGTAGTTTTGCCGGAAATCGAGATAAACCGCTTTCCCCCCTTAAAAACCCCCCCACCCCCACTTCCCGACCTCAGATCGACCGTAATTTATTTTTACTTTAATTTTTGTTATATTCTCTACTTTTTCCATTGGGTTTCATCCTACTGTAATTTTTTTTCATTTTTTACCATTTTTGAAGGCTTCGGCACTGGTCTAAAGATGGGTTCCGTGCAATGAAAACACACTGAATAACGCATAATTATGTAGTACCAATGACCGGATCCGACATATATTATGCATAAAATTATATATTTTTATACAGGCATTCGTCGCTGAACTGCCTGTTCAGTAGTGTTCGTTCTGCATTTGTTGATCTTTGCCGCAATCCCATCTATTTGGATGAAATATTTTCTTGGCATCCTCCGTACTTTAGTGGCTAGTTTGTTGTACGATTTGGTGTTTGGAATTCATTCTAGCTAAACTGAATGCCAAATCCATATCCAACCATAGTAATTACAAATATGAAACTAACTCTAACTATCTTTGTTATTTAACTGCAACATTGAAGAAAATAATTTCAGAACATTACATATTTTTAGGGTTCCGTAGTCAACTAGGAACCCTTATAGTTTCGCCATGTCTGTCTGTCCGTCCGTCCGTCCGTCCGTCCGTCCTCGCTTAATCTCTGTGACCGTTAGCACTAGAAAGCTGAAATTTGGTACCAATATGTGTATCAATCACGCCTACAAAGTGGTAAAATAAAATTTGGAAAAAAATGTTTTATTAGGGTAGCCTCCCTTTATGTTAAGTGGAAAGTGATTTTTTTTTAAATTTCAACCCTAACGTTTCGGAAATAATCGCTCCAAAAGTAAAAAAACAATGTGTCCCCCCCCCCTCTAACTTTTGAACCATAAGTTTAGAAAATATGAAAAAAATCTGAAAAGTAGAACTTTATAAGGACTTTCTAGCAAAATCATTTTGAACTTGGATGGAAAAAAGTTGTACAAAATAATTTCTGGACTAAGTTTGTAGTATAATCGTATATGCAAGCATTTTTTTTAACTTCGTTTACATATTTTATTGCCCTGAACGTATCTTTTTTCAAACAAAAAAATAATTATTACTACGGAACCCTACACTGAGCGTGGCCCGACACGCTCTTGGCCGGTTTTTTTTCAAAATATAGTCACGCATGAAGTCTCTAAAAGGACACACAGAATTTCGTGTAACCTCTAAAAATCTTGAATTCCCTGCGAGATTACCAGGTCGAGCAAATGTATTACCATCAAAAGTTTTTCAGTAGTAACCATAGAGTGTCCTGTTGGCGACAATAGGCTCGCTCCCTATTGCATAGGCTTTGGTTATACATACTATAGGGTATAGGGTATGAAAAGTAGTATGAAATTTGTATGATTTAGTTTCATTTTTTTCGGTCTGGAATTCCATCCCAGTTTGTCATTCATAATGGTTTTGTGGTTTTGAGAGCAGTGGTGGCCCAGTGGTGGCGGCCCCGACTTACGATCAGTTGGTCGTGGGTTCGAACCCAGGCAGGCGCATTACTTTGTGTAATTTATTTCATCACCACTGCTCTCAAAACGGTGAAGGAAAACATCGTGAGGAAACCGGCATATCTTAGTGCTTGGAACCAAAAATTCGAAGTTAAGCGACATCTATATACCAATCCGCACTGGGCCCGCGTGGTGGATTATCCATCCCATCCTTCTCTTAGAGAGGAGGCCTGAGTCCCTGCAGTGGGAACATTATAGGCTGATGATGAATGGTTTTGTGGGATTTAATTATAACTGAAGAAAGCTGAGTCTACTACACTAAACCTCTGCCTTACCCTTCGAGGAATCAAAAGTATGATGCTATGTAATAATTGCACACTTGCGCAGCTATACGGCATTACTGAGAAACAGACCGCATGGAGACTATTACAAGGAAATTCCATTCGCGAGCAATATTCCAACATGGCCGCGCATTGCTTACGCTTACATGAACAGCTTGAACAGCTTGTTCAACTTGCATTTCTGATGATGATATGCATTACTTAGTGTTGGAGGGTTTTGCTGTAGATAATAACAGCCCCTAGGATGAATATTCAGGTAAAGCTGCGCTTACCTAGGTTGGTCAGTGGATTGGTTACCACCCATTACATATCGAGTTTCCTCCTTTCCTGGGTTTAGCACGATAAGCCATTGGTATTGGCCGTCTTTGTAGATCTTTAACAGTCAGTGGCCCGGAAGTCTATCTGCCAGTCCTACCAAGAGGTAGGTACCTATCGTATAACCCATGGGATCTATGCATGAGGGAGGTTTTTGCTCAGCAGTTTGACAATAATGGGCTAAGAAAATAAAAAAATGCAAAGTTTTCACATTCAGCATTCTAGTCCACCATATTTCATTAAATTCTCATATAACTTAGTTCACAACTACACTACTATCTTTTTCAAAAAGCTAGTAAAACTAAATCCTCTACATTCTTAAATATTTATCGTGTCTGAACGTGTTAACTGGAAACTTTCAAAGAAAACTTCTTCGAGTGCACTTTGATCATAAGCACCACTTTAACACCTTAAGGACTTTGCGAGCTTAAATACTTGCATTATTCTTCAAGTTCTTTTATTAATACCGATTTGAAGACAGGAGAAAATATCTAGGATTAAAAAGAATTACTACGATGATTAAGATTATTTTCTAGATTATATCAGTTAAGTATTTATTGTTGAAGGTTTATGTACATATTGTGTTATAACAAAATACAAAAAAATAGTAATTACAAATTAAAACTAAAAGTTAATACTTATATATAGGTACAACGACCACTTAGGCGTCCTAGTACTCCTCCGCATCGCTGACAATCTGGAACGTGCCCAGAAGACTGGCAGCATTGCCACGTTGAATATAATAAAGAGGAAAGGTTCGTATTTTTGTAAGTAACGAATAAACTTAAAAACTACTGGACCGATTTGAAAAGTTCTTCCACCGTTAGAAAGCTACACTATCCCCGGGTGACGTAGGCTACTTTTTATCCCACACTTGTGTGGGATAAAAAGTAGCCTACGTAGCCGAAAGACACTTTGTTCTCTGTACTTGTACAGAGAACAAAGTGTCTTTCGGCTTCGTGATGGGTACTTTTACACATTTTATGAGGATCCATACAGATTAGTTTCTGGGTGATATTTTGTAGAAAGAACACATGTTCAGTCTGTGAAATATTATATTCGATTTTTTGGCTCTAGGACGCGACGACGTGCCCGTTTTCTCATTATGATATATCGCGGGTAACAGCTAGTCCAAAATACGATGCTTTAATGACAGCTCTACTGACAAATCTATGAATTTTTCAACAACAACAATAATCAAATAACCCCCTACTTCACCCGTTTCAGTTAACCATCCGCAATTATCGGACGATTAAAGAATCGTTGAATGGATTCGCTGCCTGTATACGGAAAGAATTCGATTGATCAATCAATTTGCGCTGCACAATGTATTGTGTGGGGGTTAATGTGATGTGCTTGTCACATGAGACACACTGTTCTCGAGTATGGCAAACATTCAAATGAATGAAAAATTATTAATTTATTGACAGACATTGAGGAAACGCGCAATCATTGCTTCTAGAAGAGTGAACATAATCATCTGTCTAGCCTTTTCCCAACTATATTTTGATCGGCTTCCAGTCCAACCGGATTTAGCTGATACCAGTAGTTTATATGGAGTGACTGCCTATCTGACCTCCACAACCCAGTTTAATGCGATACTCTTAGGTATGACTGATTGTCAGATTTTTGAATTTCAAAGATCTACAAATGACGATTTTATGATGCGAACGATTCTGTGGCTGCTTCTAAAAAAAATCTGTTGGAAAATTCCAATAACACTATTTAATTATATTGAATTAATTCTTTTACGCCTATCGGCTGTCCACTTTCTAAGCCAGTGTATCACAGGTTTACGATTTAATCCCAAATACGAAATTATATGGATTACGAGATACGGTTAAGAGCTCACTTAAAACTTATTGATGAGCCCCGAAGAGTGTTTATTGGCCAATCAGGGCGCGAACCGATTTAGGGGCTATTTCGTATATTCTTACTGCAATGAGAGGCTATCAATGTTATTTATATTAAGAGGCTTATCAGATAATGAGCTTTATAAAATGGTGGTAAATAAAAATGTTTATTTTTGCTTTGTTTATATGATGAAGGTGAAAAGATAGGCTATTATAGTAAAGCCTGGAATACACTGCTACTAGAAAACTGCTTGTTTGCTACTAGGTACCTAGTATGCTCATTTGTAGCATGCTTTCCGACTGTGTACATTTGCTCCAAAGCACAGACCTCAAACGTATACTTTTTACGAGCATACTTCTTTTTGACAAGTCTGACCGCCTAACAGGAACGTTTCGGGTGACTTTAGTGGGGACGCGGCTTTAAAGTCTTTTATTTAAGACACTGACAGAAAACAACAAAAACGTTACAGCACGATAAAAAAAACATAAAATAGTAAAACCAAAGAATATCATAAAAGAGGTTTTATGCGTCGTGCTAGATAACACGAAAAATAGACCGGCTTGCGATTAGGTAGCATGCCTTGAAACAAGCATGCTCTTTTCAAACGTGCTACTAAGTGACAGCTGCTTGAAACTAGCATAATTTCGTGCTACTACGTAGCATGTGTTAACACAGTGGGTTCCCAAAGACGGCCGTCGCAACCGAGGCAGGGTCCAAGAAACGCTTGGCTGAAGATATGGACTCATTCTCAACAGATTGGACGAAGAAGACAATAGCAAACTAACTTGGAAAGCCATGGGGGTGGCCTTTGGCCAGCAGTGGTACAGCGCAAATGTTTTTCGCAACTCTCCTGGATCCCCCTTATAAAGGCCCGGGTACTTAACTGTACTATAATGAAATCGACTTGACAACTATTCCATTACTCAGAAGCAAAGTCAGGTCACCTTGGTATACACAGACAGTACTAAAACCCCCCGAGATACTTTCTTATTCCATCTCGGAAAATAAAATGAAAAAATAATAACATCTAAGCGACATTTTTTGCTAGGACATGTTTGCAATGTCTCCGAGCACCGGGTACGTTAGTCATGATTACATTTGTCTGGTCTGGCATATACCACAAGTGTCTATGTTTCGTGCTTAAGGTTCTACAGGTTAGTTCAAGTTAATTTTGAGGATAGAATAGCAAAACAAAACGTACCTAAGCAACATGGAAGGGGCCCGAAAGGACTAAGAAGGAACATGAGTGGTCGTTAGTCAGTGGAAGTCTTACACTCCCTACCGATCCGTCCAAAGCACAAGGCGTGATGTAATGATTTTTCACCCCGCCAAAGGTGTGTCAGACTTCTACTGAATAATACAGCTCGTGTTCCTTCTTCTTTCGAATTGCTGCCTCGGTAGCATAACGTCACGCCTGTAATTTCCGAAGGGTTACCCAGAGGTGTACCTAATAGTGTGCACTATACTATTATACCACATTTTGCCAGTTATGTTTAGTTTAACTCCCATGCAATAGGTGGGCGAGCCTTTGCCATCAACCCAGCACAAATATAGACTCTGCAGCTGCTACTGAGAAATTCCTGATGGAAAAACCTAACAAAACGTTCTTGCGTGTGGTGTGTTTTCCTGTGTGAATGGGCTTGAGTGGCTTTTCTTGCTAAAGAAAAATTTGCTAAAGTACCCATATATTAGAAAAAAGTCCCATAAGGTTGATGCGACAAGGTTGCCCGCAAAATTCGAATTTTCTTACGTTTTTTGCAATTTGCCGGTCAATGTCAAGTGGTATGTTAAATAAAATTCGAATTTCGCGGGCCACCTTGTCGCCTTCACCTTAAAACGAACGAAATCAAAAGCAAATTACCAAAAACTCGTTAGTGAGCAAGGTGATTAGTCAAATAAACACAAATTAAACGGGAAACACGAGAAATAAACATTATAATGGAAACTCTTGTAATGTCAACGATCTGAGTAAGTTTATTAGTAAAAGTTTGTTAGCTAGCTATCTCATATGTAAACATTTAGATTATACGAGAATTTTAGATGGATATAAACAAAGTTTTACAGCGGAGTAACTAATTTGTAATGGATGAATTTGAAATTTAAATGACTAGTTAGGTACTAAACGAAAATGATTTGCTGTGATACTGTTATGAAAAAATTAAGTATATTACCAGGAACTTATTGTACGATGCTTTATGAAAAATACTGATTATTTTTCTAGGCTTACACGTAGCTATGCAAGAATGTGGTGTGATGATCCGATCTTGTTGGCGGGGCGAACATGGTCAGATATTGCACAGAATAAAAAGGTTTGGAAAGAAGGAAGGCCTTTGTCCAGTAGTGGTATACAAATAGGCTAACAAAAAAAGAAAAATTTGCAAGAAACGTGTTATATTGATCGCTGGTAAAAAGACTATAAGGTCATCTACTGCTACATTAGATAAACGTAGAAAAATATTTTTTCACTTCTCTCGCTCTAAAATTCGTCTTTATGTCGTGCGTAGGCGACATAAAGTCGCGTTTTATGCTCTAGAGCATAAAGTAAAATCTTCGTCGAAGACCAAGGTAATCGGCACAGGTAATCGGCCCAACAGCCACACGAACAACTTCAACTTCATAGAATAACCTCTTTAGTTCGTTTAGTTAGTATTCTAAGAACAAGGGATTACTGCTTTTCCTTACGAATACAAGGAAAGTTGATGGGAATAGGCTTCCCCCAATTACCTAAATCGCTTGATGGCAATAGGCTTGCTCTTAATTAGGTTGTTTGATGGCAATAGGCTTGCTCCTAATTACATCATTTGATGGGAATAGGCTTACTCTTAATTACATTGATTGATGGCAATAGGCTTGCTCTCAATTACCTAAATCAGTGGATGGCAATAGGCTTGCTCCTAATTACATCGGTTGATGGCAATAGGCTTGCTCCTAATAAGATTGGTTGATGGCAATAGGCTTTTCCTAATTACATCGGTTGATGGCAATAGGCTTGCTCCTAATTACATTGGTTGATGGCAATAGGCTTGGTCCCAATTACATCAGTTGATGGCAATTGGCTTGCTCCTAATTACATTGGTTGATGGCAATAGGCTTGCTCCTAATTACATTGGTTGATGGCAATAGGCTTGCTCAAAATGTTTTTATAACTGAGCAGTATGAGTAACGACATAAGTCAGGTGTTAAGTCAAGTTTCCTACTGAAAAGAAAAAAAGTTAATTGGCGGGAACCATAATTATTTTTACAATATTTACAAGTAGCTGTTTCATTTCCTCGCAATCGAAGTGAAAAGTAGAGTGTAAAACTCGTCCATAAAACCCATTTTGCTCTCTACTTTATATCCATCCTCGCTCGCAAGCTCGCATCGGATGGATAAACGTCTCGCGCAAAATGGTGCGTTTTATGCACTTGGTGTACAATCTACTATTTCACTTCTCTCGCTCTAAAATTCGTCATTATGTCGTGCGTAGGCGACATAAAGTCGCGTTTTATGCTCTAGAGCATAAAGTAAAATCTTCGTCGAAGACCAAGGTAATCGGCCCAACAGCCACAGGAACAACTTCAACTTCATAAAATAACCTCTTTAGTTTAATTCGTTTCGTTAGTATTCAAAGAACAAGGGATTACGCTACGATATTATGATGACGCTAATTATAGTTCGAGGGACTAAATAAGTCTTTAACCCGAGGTAAACACTGTTGATTTTGAACAAAGTTGATTGGAATAGGCTTGCCTCCAATTACCTAAATCGCTTGATGGCAATAGGCTTACTCTTAATTACCTAAATCAGTGGATGGCAATAGGCTTGCTCCGTATTACATCGGTTGATGGCAATAGGCTTGCTCCTAGTTAGATTGGTTGATGACAATAGGCTTTTCCTAATTACATCGGTTGATGGCAATAGGCTTGCCCCCAATTACATCAGTTGATGGCAATAGGCTTACTCCTAATTACATTGGTTGATGGCAATAGGCTTGCTCAAAAAGTTTTTATAACTGAGCAGTATGAGTAACGTGACATAACCCAAGTCAGGTGTTATGTCACGTTTCCTACTGAAAAAAAAAGTAAATTGACGGGAACAATACTTATTTTTACAATATTTACAAGTTGCTGTTTCATTTCCTCGCAATCGAAGTGAAAAGTAGAATGTAAAACTCTCTACTTTATATCCATCCTCGCTCGCAAGCTCGCATCGGATGGATAAACGTCTCGCGCAGAATAGCGCGTTTTATGCACTTGGTGTACACAAGACAATCTACTATTTTGTCAACCACGAAAAGTGAAGAATCTTGTTCTGGTGAATTTTGTTTGTTTGATTTAGTAGTTTTTACCACCAGCTTTAGAAGCTAAAGTTATTTTTCACATTTTTGTGTTTTTGAAGTTGGTTTTATATTTTGTAAAACGGTTTCTTTTCGTAAAATGAAAAATAATATATGCGCGTGGCTCCTTGTCGGCTGGATTCTGACATATTAATAGACCAACGTAGGACCTTATATTAGATATCTTTTATAATATTAACATTCTTCAGTTTGACATATTATTATATTTATAACATCTCTAAATAGTTAATTTGAATACGTGCTCTTGACGGGTGCGCCAAAGTTCACCTAAAATTTCAACTCCGATAATTGGAAATCCGAAAATGTTCTTCCTAACATTTTTCATCCTAACAATCGCAATTCCTAACTTCTCTGTCTCTAATGTTTTAATTCCGAAGCATTCAACTTCATAATGTCTGTAGCAATAAACATCTATTACACTATTATTTGTTTTCCTATATTTTCTCAACATAACCATCTTTTACACTATTATTCAAAGTCATATCTTTTTTTTTGTTTATATTACTTCTTATTCATAATAATCAGTATTATAAAAGGTCCCATTAAAATAGGTGGACAAAATTTTAGAAATCATTCAGACCGCTAAAATAAGGACAATAGCAAAAAAAAATATAAGAATAAGAAATAAAATACCTACTTTTATAGGATGAGTTTGTTCTTGAGTGCCGGCGATTTATTATTTTAAGTCAAAATAAAATCACTTTATTTATAGTGTTTTTTTTTTGTTTAGATGTCTTTAGTTAGGCTTACTAAACGCTGTGTTAAAATTTGTCCACCTATTTTAATGGGACCTTATATACTATGCAAAGATATCCATAGGTTAGGTTAGGTTAGAACTGTGACCAACTACGCGCGAGCCGAGCGAGCGAAGCGAGCGGTGCCGCGGCAGCGGCCGGCGAGCGCTACCTCGAAATTGGTCGCGAAATTTTTCTAAGTATTTTTTTCATAGTGCCCCCAAGACGACACTCTGACCTGAATTTCATTCATTTATTTTATTTCAAGACAAAAATCAGTGAAACGACCTTTAATCATTCTAAACAGTTGTATGAGTGAAAATATTATGGTAATTATGTTTAGGAATAAAAGCGTTAGGATAAAAAACAGTAGGAGTTTAAATATATTTACACTAATGATATTATGAATTCCAATTTTCGGAAACATGAGTGTTATGAACATCGTCGGTAGGACTACAAATAGTATGAATGAAAACTTTAGGATGAAAAATTTTAGGAAGAGTGATCATTCGGATTACAAATCGTTAGGAAGAACAATTTCGGATAAAGAACTTTAGGTGAGCCAATATGGACCCGCTCTTGACATTTTCCAATTTTAGGCTCTCATATTACGTACTATTTATAAAATCGAGATTAATATTTTTTTGCTTCATTTTATTTAGATTACTATGTCAAATATATGATTCGACATAAGGAATACAAGTTTTTAGTACAGTCGTGATATTAACCTATAACTGCTTTGTAGAGTCTTGTTTGTCAATATGTCATTAGTTCATTACCAGTAGTCAGAAGAATTATCGGTCATTGACCCACCTACATTTATTAAAGTTCTTTAGTTTGAAATTCAAAAATAAGCCTGTTCATGTCTTGAATCGTCATCTATCGTGATGTTCAACATTTTTTCTAATGACTACATGGTATATTTGTATTGGATCGTACGAAGAGGTATTAGGGAAAGGGCAATAACCGTTATTGACATCTTACCTGGCAGTAATTTTTCAACCGTATCTAAAGTAATTACTTGAGTTAGTTATGAAAACATTATGTAATATACCATAATTTAAAATTAACCGTTAAAGTAAGCAAAGCTAACAATGATTTACTTTGAGAAGTTCTAACTTCAAGCTATTACTAAACTACACAATAAAAACAGTGTCTTAAATATGTAAGTACTTTGACTGGATTATACAAACAGTTGTAAAAGTGTGACAACCAGTCTAGAGTTAACCATAAATATTTTTAACCTTTAGGTTAGGCCGACGTGTATCTAAGAAGTACACCTGTGTTTCGTCAGTTATGTTTAAGTCCCCTGTAATAGCGGGCGAGCCTATTGCCATCAACTGGGCACAGATCTGCTATTGAGATACTCCTAATGAAAAAACCCAATATAACTTTGCCCGACCCGAAAATCGAAGTAGAAGCGCTTGCGACCACTAGGCCAACGAGGCAGTGAATATTTTTAATCCATATCCATACTATAATATTATAAATGCGAAAGTAACTTTGTCTGCCTGTCTGTTACTCAATCACGCCTAAACTACTGAACCAATTTCTATGAAATTTGGTATAGAGATATTTTGATACCCGAGAAAGGACATAGGCTACTTTTTAATAAAAAAAAAACTTTATTCAAGGGGTTGAAAATAAAACGGGGGTACGAAAATATTACTTTTGGTCGCGATAACCGACATACGCGCGGAAACCGCGGGCATCAGCTAGTGTAGAATAAATACATTTTAGAAGCATCTCTATTCTCTACTCCCTACAATAAATTACTTTTGTCTGAGCAGCGTCGGTGTAATTTCTCCGCGTTATATTTCCGACGGGCGGACGTTGAAAAAATGTCCGCCGACCGGGATTGCGGGCGCGTACATTTATCACAGCATATCCGTGCATTTTATATGAAAAAAATAGGCCAAGCGATAGACGGACTTACATAGGAAGGGTTCCGTGACATGGTTTAATATTTTTTACTATGTTAACCAAAAAATTGCACGCGTCTTGTATGGGTAATTGGGTACCAACTTTAATTGTAATTTATTTTATTTGTTTCAGCGGCTATAGTAATAAATAAACTGTTTAAATTTCTTTCAAAATATTACATACTATGGGTACCTATGTGATGCGGAGGAATGAGGAAAATGTAGTGAGGAAAGTTTTGAACATAAATGTGGATGGGTAGGTTAGTAGAGAGAGGATACAAGTAGAGGAAGACCTAAATAACGATGGATACCCTGTGTAAAGCATGATAATTATGACAGGAAAAGAGGTGTGTGTGCTAATTAATTAATTTATTTAATCAATTACTTGCTGCACTTACAGTTTACACCAACGCGTGCAGCAAGTCAATATTATATACCTACACTAACTTAAAAAAAATATACAATAATTATGCATAGCTTTATTGCTACTCAAAAACAAATCTAGATCCGGTTCCTGAGCTATCAGAGCGTTTAACAAATTCATCGCCTGGGTTGTGGGCGCATAGAGAGCCGTTTGGGTACGCACAGAGGAAGCTGCGAACAAGCCTCGCGATGAGATAATAAGTAATAAAGAAGTATGTTGATTCTGGCATAAAGGAGTTACAGTGGTTTGGAAATAGTGTGGCAGGCTTGTCCCATTAAAAAAAAAAGAAAATAATATGAAAAAGATGACATGCTGCGCCGACGCCAATAGGGTCCCGTTGGTACCCTTTGGATACAGAACCCAAATAAAAGTAGAAGTTACTGACAAAACCGTAATTCAGGAATTCCAGAAAATGATCAGATTTATCGACGAATTTGTCCGACGTGTGATAACACAACGTCACGAATTGGAGCGACGTTGGTGTATTGAATCTTAATTGAATTTAAATTACAACACATATGGTAGCTGTCGGTCAATTTGTGATTTTCCTACACTGGGTTACGATCATCAAATTGGGTCGCAAAAAGAAATAACAAAAACAATCTTATTTAATATAGGTAATATGTATTACTTGTGAGATAAATTACTGTGTTTTCATGCGATGGATCAATATATTTCTTTAAATCATAAAAGAATTTGCCTTTTCTTAGAACCAAAAAATTCGAAGACATGTGACATCCGCCAATCCGCACTGGGCCCGCGTGGTGGATTATATCCCATCCTTCTCCTTGAGAGGAGGCCTGAGTCCCTGCAGTGGGAACATTATAGGCTGATGATGATGAAAAGAATTTTAATATTGAATTGAAATGTTGTTAGGTTAATAAGTCAGAAGGTGCCTTTTTTTTTGGAGGGTGGGAAATCATCAAATGACTCCTCCCGCTCTGGGCGGAGCGGAAGGGAGTGTCAGACTTCACTGACTAAAAATCACCCGTGTTCCTTCTTAGCCCTTTGTGTCCGAGGCCGCGGTATCTCTTTCGAAGAACCCACAGCAAGACAGAAGATTCCTTAAGTAGGGACTGAATAAATTAACTTGGTAATAGTATAGATCTCACAACTTTTTACGGTAGAAAAATTTCTTCTTCTTTACGTGTCGATGAGCTCAAACCGTATTAGACCAGTGTCACACCTCGGACACTCCATACAACGCCCGCAAAATAATTACCTATAACTACTACATAAGCAAATAACGTTTGTGCACGACGTGCGCAGGCGCAAATGTGTGCGTAAACTCTAGTAGGGTTGTCGTAGCCTAAAAAATGGCGCGGAAAGTGCAACGGTCTGCGTCGCGAAAACCGAACGACGACTAATACGAGCGCGAGCCATTGCTCAAGAGTCGGCGACGACTACCTCGAAGTTTGGGGTGAGGTGCGGTATTTAATATGAGCGCGGGGAAGGGAGTGTCCCTTCTGTACGTAGTGATATTATGTATTCTGTGCCAGTGTGTAGCCACCTGCACAGCTCTGTCATTTGCTTCTAGTAAGTCCTGAAAGGTGCAACTGGTTGTAGAAAAACTAAGTGGCGAGACTTGATTCTTTTTTACAAGTTATGTTTTTAGCGGACTGGGTCAAAATAATATGATTCTGTTTAGTCCATACGTTAGATTATCGAAAAATATTGAATCCGTGTTTTTTGTTTTATCAAATCAATAAAAAATGACGAAGATAAAACGCGTCAAAGATCTTGGAGTGGGGCTTGAAACGTCACTTGTGTCGTCAAAATGTACTATCATATGACGTCACACGAGCTTTCGAAGCACTGTATCGTCTTCATTTTAAGTTTACGTGAAAAAAGAAAAAATACGTGTCCAATAATTTTTGGAAATCTATCTGACGGACTAATTAGTTTTTTTTTTGTCCGATCCCCTATTACAACTCATATTGTAGCTGTCGGTCAATTTGTGATTTTCCAACACTGGGCTACGTTCATCAAATTGGGTCGCAGAGTTTACACGACCGTCGTCGTACCATTTAGCGGCGTCTGATTTAATTGGAAGCATAACATTGAATCTCGAGTATTTGGGTCGAGGAGCTCTTACATTATTTATTATTTTAAATTCTGAAGTTGTTAATATTTTATGTTGTGCCCAAGTTGGGATTACTGAAATCAAAATATTTTATTTTGTCGCGAAAAGGGTTGGTCAATTCTCATGAAGAAGAACCGGCAAGAAACTCCATGGTTACCTTTAAAAAATGCACTATTGGTCCTACCCTTAGCGTTAACTTTCTGCCTCATCATCTGACAAGCCTTTTTCCCAAATATTTTGGGGTCAACGTCGAGCCCAAGCGGATAGAGCTGAATATCAGTATTTTACATGTGGTGACTGTATATCTGATGAGATACTAACACCGTGATCACAGGTGGTAACTGGTACTAACTGGGTTTTGGAAATCTACATAGCCCAGGTAATACTGACGTACTGGGCAATACAATACCACTCGGTTAGACTAGTCGTCAGATATTTTTTGGGCCACTAACTACGTGTAACGCGGCTTAAGCTGTAACCTGTGCAGCTGTTATTATTTCATCGTGTTCACTTTCTTCTTAGCTAGGATACTATCGATCCATCCATTTGGTCTGCATATTTTTCTTATTCGTACTTCATAAGCCATATATCTTCCACACATGCTCCAACTTTCCTAGCCACTTTCGTTTAAGGTGAATACGACAAGTAGCCCGCGATATTCGAATGCCTTTTTCATCAAAAAGTCACTCAAGAGACTTATATGTGAGGTGATTTTAATCATTATTACTCAGTAAAGTCACATTTGTTACGGTCGCGAATCCTATTTTATTTAACATACAACCTGACACTAACCGGCAAATTGCAAAAAACGTATGTAAGAAAATTCGAATTTCTCAGGCTACCTTGTCGCATTCACCTAAACCTATTTTCCTCAACTACCCGCAGCGTATGTGTCACTTTCATTAACAATGAAGACGACGTTTCCGTGGAACCCACACTGGATAAGGACACTTCCTAACACTCATCAATTATTTAAAGAGTACACGTTGGCCACTGCATTGCAGCTGACCGTTTTGAGGGATAGTAGAAGTATTTGTTTAGAAACTATGCAGAAAGAGATATCGACATGAGAACGTGAATTCAGAATGTGATTTTGGATCCCCATAGACGTTTTTTTAACATCCGCCGAAAACGTTTCGAAATGCCGGAACTTTTTCTGGAAGCTAGTTGTGTGATAAGCAGTAACATAGGCTACATTATTTTATACTAACTGATGCCCGCAGCTTTACAGGCGTGGATGTCGGAGCTTGGCAAATTACATAGGTATTAAAACCTTACTCGAGATCGAGAACCACTCTATACATTGGTGAAAACAGCATGAAAATCGGTGCAGTAGTTTTTGAGTTCGATTGAAAACAGACAGACGCGGCGGAAGACTTTGTTGTATAATACGTAGTGATTAAAAACTATGAATTAGGGTTACAATGCAAAAATATTAAATCTAATAGGTACATTAGTAACAAAATGCAAGTTAAAATAAGGAAAAAAAATATTCTTATAATAATTTCACTTAGACGGAGATTGACCTATAAAAGGTTAACTCTCATAGCCCAGTCCAACAAAGTCTTTAGGACCACCAACAACACATTCCACAAACATTAATATTCGCTCAAATTTGCCAACGTAATACATAAAGTTGTCAGATCGAATATGTCATCAACATGTTCCGTGTGATACCGATCGACGTATGCACATATTCTCATGACATTCTATGCATATGCAATGGGCTTATTTTACGTTGGTATGTCATATTACGGGGATGTTTGTGTGAAACGAAATATGTTCTGATTTTGTTGTTTTTTATGCCGTGAAAGGTCTAGGTCATGTGTGTTGACTAATACTTGATACTAATACTTTGTGAAGCTGTTTCCAGTTTGGTTAGGACATTGCAGGCTTGAATCACCTGATTGTCTGATAAAAAGATGGTTCCGTGCTTCGGAAGGCACGTATAAGCCGGTGGTCCCGGCCGCCAAATGGCGGTCGTCAAACCATGTCAGAGGCCCTTGCGGCGGTTTAGAAACTCTGACACTAGGGTGTGTGGGGTCGTTAGACCTTACTGCCCACACGATAAGAAGAAAAATACTTGATGGAGTCTAAATAAACTGCTTACGCTGTTGTTTTTTTCTATGTTATGGTGGAAGCGTCAGGGTAACCCGCGAAACTAGTTTAGTAACTGGTCTGTACACTTGACTGCTATCTTTTTAATAGGACTACGATTTTTTTTATTTTATACAGTCTTTCTGACCGTTTTGGTCACGGCGCGGCGGTCAATCATAGCAGAGATTATCCATCGGCGCTGGAGATAATAATAGTGAACTAGTGAACAAGTGTGTACGCAGCAGACAGCTTGGCGGAGCTTGCCAGAGCATGGCGGTATCATATATCAACTTGCAAACTGAGGACTATTACTAGAAAAGATCAATGGACAAAACTTAATAGAACTTTTTGCCTAAACAGGTAATCGACCCAAGGTCCAAAGACTGCTGAGCATGGTCAGCAGTCACGCTTACGACTACGAGACCAGCGCGACACCATTATATGACCCTCATAGCCAAAGCCACGGACAAAACCCACTCGAAATATATTTTTCAACCATCAAAAAAGTATTAAAGTCTTATACATCTTACGTGTCCTTAACCTCGTTTCCTCACAATTCTTGAGTAACAAATTACAAAATACCAGGCACGTCACTCAAACGAAAATGATATATGAAATGTCGTGAAATGCAATCTGTGTGAATCAGTGGAAATATTGCGCGCGGGGCAACCGCATTGGGAGTTACTCCAGTTCTGAATGCTGCATTCAACGCTCTGAGATTGGACAGGCCGACGGTAGGGGTTTGATGTATTATTATTAGGGATAGGATATTTGGATGCTGTTTTAGTAAGTAAGTTTTAAAATAGAAGTAAGGAAATGGCTTTTTGGAATGAATTTGAATTGAATTTCGTAACTTTTTACGGTGTATCACATGTAGTAATCGAAAGCTAATTTATTTAAAACCTGGCAAGAAATATAATTGGAAAGTACAAGTAAGAATTACCACAACTCATCATCATTCTCTTCACCTTATCGCAATTAATTTGGGGTCGGCGCAGCATATTTTCTTCTTCCATACTTATCTGTTTCTTCTTTCTTGCCATATCCTTCAGCACAATCTATCCATCGTTTCTTTTGTCTCCCTCTACTCTTATACTCATTCCCATTCATACTCAAAACCTTCCTCACGACATTTTACTAAGTATTTATTTAAATTTCCCGTACTGACGCGCGCTCCATACTATGGTCAACACTCAAACTATAGATAAATATGCATAATATCTGATTTCTAAATAAAATGTTGGATGCTTTGAGTTCTGGATCATGTAACTTGTGGCGTATAGTTTCTAAGTTTGTCTTGAATTTATTTGATAATATTGTAAAACCAAATCATTTTAAAAGAGTAACCCTGGACTATCTTCCGGTTCTTCTCCACAGAAAACGACTAACCCGAATCGTGCACCTTTTGTCGATGTTTTATAAGTGCCCATGTTGGCCTATGTAAAAAAAAAATGGTTTAGGACGTTACTCACTTCAGGGAACGAAAACGTCACCGTCGTGAGGGAAACTGGACTCTCCTGCCGGAGACTCTACGCGGGACTTGAACGCGCCCCAAAAGGTGGTAGCCCGGGGTACCGCATGATCTCCGGCGGAGCCTCCTTGCCGGATCAGGCCATGGTCCGGGTCGAGAGGGAATGGGACGCCGTCGCCTACTTTTGCGAAGCAGTCATGCTAGCGAAGGAGGTCGTGCAACTGTTGAAGTGGTGAAGATATTGTTATATTTGTTTTTAAACTAGAGGAGATCAATTGAAGTAACCATAACAGCAGTCACGTCAGTGTGAGGCGAGGTGCACGAGATATATCGCGCCCCGTTATTGCCGAACGAACAATGGAACGCGAGTAGTAGCAGATGCACAATTATACTGTAACCTACCGTACCGTACGAGTGTTAGTGTAGATTGTGACGGGTATCAGTGTTGGCAGGTATTTTTAGATGATCTTTAACAAACATCACGCCTAAAATACCCGAAGAGTTAGGTAGAGGTGTAGCTATTGGTACACCCATGTTTTGCCAGGTATGTTTAAGTCCAATGTAGAAGGGGCTGAGTGAGCCCGAGCTTTATGCAATCAACCGGGCGAAATCTAGACACTGATGCTGCTGGACTGCAACTAAGAAAATTCTGATGGAAAAACCCAAAAACACTTTCATCATCATCAACAGCCTATTAATGTTCCCACTGCTGGGACACAGGCCTCCTCTCTTAGAGAGGGAATGGGCTATTATAATCTACCACGCGGGCCCAGTGCGGATTGGTAGATGTCACATGTCTTCGAATTGATGGTTCTAAGACATGCCGGTTTCCTCACGATGTTTTCCTTCACCGTTTTGAGAGCAGCGGCAATGAAATAAATTACACAAAGTAATGTGCCTACCTGGGTTCGAACCCACGACCTACTGTTCGTAAGTCGGGGCCGCCACCACTGGGCCACCGCTGCTCCTTATATCATTTGTATTTTCTAAAATACTACTAGGGACCCTGCTCGAAGCCGTTAACCAAGCATTCTGTTCCTTGTACCCCACGCAATAATAAAAAAAATACGTTTTACGTTAAAACTTAATGTTACTTTCTCAAAACATTGTGCTTATGGATTTTATGGATGCATTTAATAGTAAATGGGCCATGGAGGTATAAGGAAACATCAGAGTTAACAAATTAATTAAATCTTTTCTCAAAATTTACAACGGGCGACATGAAACCAGGGGCCCAATTCTGTAAAATAGCTAACTTATCAATAGTGCGTCGATAGTGTGTCGGTTGTGTCTCAATAGACTACTCATTGACATTTGGTATTCTACAAATATTTATGGTCATTGACTTGTCACTGTAGTGACATTGAAACGCCATAGTAGGACTTTATTGGTAGTCTGTAAATATATTTCAAGTGAAATCTGACAGTTGTGTCTATCGTGTTTGGCTATCGAACTGCCATTGTGAAGCCATCGAACAACGACACCTCTTTTCCCTATTGCATAATAATGTCTGTAGTGTGTCGATAGAGTGACAATGGCATGTTGCTTATCTCTAAGTTACAGAATTGGGCCCCAGCATCATTACTCGTTAGGAGAAACATACAAGATGTTATATCGTTTAAATCACTTTAAACCTCAATTAGCGTTTCCCAAAACGATTACACTGCCATCTTGCAAGCAGAAAGTAATCAAAAGTTTTACATGCGTATTGTTACAAAGTTACGGACATAAAGACTAACATACATAGCGCATTGCTCAAAATTGCCCAAGTTTGAGGGTAAGGCTGCGTTTACACGGGCAACTAGGAGTTTGGATATATGTAAGGAGTTGGGAAAAGGGCGCGAGTTTATGTAAGTACTAGCTGTTGCCAGCGGCGGATAAAATCGGGATAAAAAGTTCTAAGTGTTAATCCAGGTTATAAACTATCCGTGTACCAAATTTTATCCAAATCAACGGATTTGGATAAAATTTGGTACACGGTAGTTTTGAAACAGTAACAAACATCCATACATACTTTCGCGTTTATATTAGTAGGATAAACTCACGCCCTTTAGCCATGGGTGAAGGCCGAAACCACAAAACGCTACTTGCTACGATCCTTACATATACTCCTTTTGCCTCGTCCGCATTCATACATCTGGTCATACACGTACACCGGTTGCAAGTTTGTAATTCTTGGCAATATAATCTAGAGACAGACGCAGTAGATTCAACCGCATTTAACTAGATTTGTGTGTGAATGGGCACTGATAACATAACAAGTTTCCACCAAGCCTTTGAAAACAGGTTAAGCCTTTACCAGCGCTGTGACATTTGTCATAAACAGCAACATGCTGAGATAGTGGCCTTTTGGCTTCGCACGGGACAAATTTAAATATAATGCATGTATGTCCTAATTTTAAGTGTTTGTCATATGTTTACTTTGTTAACGTTTACTTTTTGTCAATTTGTTTTGTCCTGTTGGGAAACCAATAAACACTTTTTCTTTCTTTCTTTCTTCTTTCTTTCCTTTGGTCCCGGCTGTCATTTGTAGACTTTTTACAATCGCTACAGGCAGTCAGTGGCCCGAAAGTCTGACAACTTGTCTGACCAAGGGTTATTATCCGGTACTAACTAGGCTGTGGAGATCAGATAGGCAATTGAAATTCAACTGCATCCGGTTAGACTGGAAGCCAACCCAAACATAGTTGGGAAAAGGCAAGCCAGACGATGTTTGTTGGCGTCAAAGCATTATTTTGTCCAAAATCGAACAATCTCTATTGCCCATTGTGAGCGAAGCTTTATAAATGAGAAAAGCTCACGTTTAATAGGCCAGGATATGTGGAATAGGGGAAACGTTACTGGTTGAGAAATGTTTTATGAACGCATTTCTGTTTTTTTTTTTGTCCCTTTTGATCGTAATAAAAATAAGATATTTAAGTGTGCGAATATCTATTATCATTTATTGCGACCAATAGACCAAATGGGGCGGGAATTCGTTTGAAATCGTGACGCAAAAATGAAGTTAACAAGCCGGACAATTAGCACTATACTAAAAGTGACTCCAAAAAAGTATAAAATAACTTTACCTTCGGAAGTCGGTGGTTTTGTTTGTGCATATTGTTTTTGCCACTGACTTCCGAAAGTGACGACCAGTCGTTGAAAGATTCCCTATAAAAAGGAGCCGCGCACTCGGACCCCATGACCCGAGCGTTGTGATCCCAACCGTCTCAAAACTGTAGTCACTTAATTTTAATAAAGAAAATTCTCTTTATTACATTGTAGCTAATCGGGCAGTTATAATATATATGTTAATATATATGTGTTATAATAATGAGCCGAAATTAGATAACGTCTTGGATGGCCTACTGAACTGAAAGTAGGTCGTCTCCTACCATAGAGTAAATAAAGCGAGAGGTGTCAGGCAGCTATGGTTAATATAACGCCTGCTTTCACCGAATAATTAGGCAGTAGTTCACCTTTTAATACACCCACACTTCGACAGTTTTATTCGACTAGGGTGGCAAGCCTATAATTGTTATTAACATTTCCCGTCGAGGCTACGGGTTGTTCGAAAGTGATACCGCGGTCCCGGACACAAAGGGCTAAGAAGGAACATGGGTGGATTTTAATTAGTCAGTAGAAGTCTGACGTCCCTTCCGCTCCGCGCTTAGAGCGGGGTGGAGGTGTAATATTAAAAAGCTCTTTTAAAATAAACTCGTGAAGTTGGAATTTTGCCCGTAATACTTCCGTGACCAGAAGGTTCCCAGGTATGTTCAAGAAAAAATGGTCACAATGAGACGGTGAAAACAAATGCTTTTCGGTTTTGTTATGGTCATTCTCGTCCGTTTTCACCTTGTACGAGTATTACAGAAAACTAATAACTGTTTAATATTCCTCTACTTACCGTAGACCCTCTATTTTCACGTACTCTGTGTTCCGGTAATTGTAAGACTGGGTGTACATAGTCTAAGCTAAATGTAAACTAGTTAAATAATCTCATTAAAATGTGCCGAAGGCTGTAGGGGTCTTGCAAACGTGTTTCGTTTTTTAACTTCCTTCATTAGTGCGTTTTGTCGTGTTAAGGTAGCAAGGGGCAGTGTATTCTCGGCTCGTAAAGTTGACCGTACATTGTTTTGTAGAATTTACAGACATGACCAATGAAATGCAGATTCAGAAGCGGTTTTCTCTCGAAATAACTTTTTTTACTTTAAAGACCTGTTTCGTCATAGTATGACTTCAAAATGCCATGTCCGTCATCGGTCAACCTAGTGGGAGGCCGTCCAACGCAACGTCTTCCGGTTCGCGGTCGCCACTCCAGAACTTTTCAGCCCCATTATTGTCAAATAGACAGTCGCCCTACTGATATTCAGCAGCATCCAACCGCCCTCCGCTCTGGGACACTGGGCCAGTGCGAATTCCATTCCCTCTTAAGGATTGGAGGCCACCCGTTGGGGTTGCGGGTTGTTCGAAAGAGATACCGCGGCCTCGACACAAAGGGCTAAGAAGGAACATGTGTGGTTTTTAGTCAGTAAAAGTCTGACACTCCCTTGCGCTCTGCCCAGAGCGGGAGGTGTTATTTTATGATTTCCCAACCCAAAAAAATAAATAAAAGGCATTGGAGGCCTGACAGATCCCTAGAAACTTGAACATTATAAGGCTGAGTGAGAGCCAACACCGGCAGAGGACACCTTAGGAAGACATACACTTGGTGAGGTCTCACAGAAAGGATAGGTACGTGATCCTCGTAACCGGCGTACCGTACGTGTATGACCAGATGTATGAATGTGGACGAGGCAAAAGGAGTATGTAAGGATCGTGGCAGGTGGTTCTGTGGTTTCTGCCTACTCCGGCCCTGTGGGAAAAGGGTGTAGTTTATGTATGTATAATGCTGATAAGGATTATGCTGTTAAATTGGTTGACGCGTTGGTTCTTCATTCATTGGTTTTTGCAAATTATCATCATCATCATCAGCCTATAATGTTCCCACTGCAGGGACTCAGGCCTCCTCTCTAGGAGAGGGATAGGCTATAATCCACCACGTGGGCCCAGTGCGGAATGGCAGATGTCACAAGTCTTTGAATTTTTGGTTCTAGGACATGCCGGTTTCCTCACGATGTTTTCCTTCACCGTTTTTGAGAGCAGTGTTGATGAAATAAATTACACAAAGTAGGTAATGCGCCTGTCTGGGTTCGAACCCACGACTTACTGTTCATATGTCGGGGCCGCCACCACGTCTAGGCCACCACTGCTCTGCAAATTGTACCCCGAGCTAAATACCTCAAAGATCACGTTTCGCTAATTGAACAATTAAAACAAAAAGTCAAAAAGTAATTAATGTCTTTTACAACGCCCATGAAACTTAATTAATCAACTTCTAATTTACTGGACATAATGTAACTTTTTCTTGTTTTCTGGACAAAAATACACGAAAAAAATGTTGATACGGTTTTTACTTCGTAAGTATTTGTATGACGATTTGTTTTTAACTTTTTATTTTTGGGTCGACGTGTTGCGCCGGACCCAAATAGGGCACAAAGAAGAAGAAGAAAATAGAATTAGTGTGATAGTGTTATGTGGGATATTTTGAGTGTGTGTGTTGAGTGAGTGAGTGTGGTGTGAATGCCTGGTTGGTCGAGTGGTCGCAAGCGCGACTGCTGTGCATTAGGTCCTAGGTTCGATTCCGTTTCAGGTTCCGTCCGTTTCGGGTCGGGCATAGTATTATTGGGTTTTTCCAACAGGAAATTCTCAGTAGCAGACACGGAGTCTGGATTTGTACCCGGTCGATGGCAATTATAAGCTTGCCCCCTATTAAATGGAACTTAAACAAAACTGGACCACTGCTACCAGAGAATGGGCAGCAGCGTTCTCAGTGCTTTTTGTATCGACCGTACTGCGATCGCCAACCCGCCTGCCAAGCGTGGCGATTATGGCAAACCCCCCCAAGCAAAAATTACACTTAGGGGAGGCCTATGTCCAGCAGTGGACGTCTTTCGGCTGAAATGATGATGATGATGAAACAAAACTGGCGAAATGTGGGTCTACTAATGTGTACACCTATGCCTAACCCTTCAGGGATTACAGGCGTGATGACAATCTTGCTACTTTAATTTTTTTGACGTGACAACGGCTAATAATTCGATGAACGCCGGCTGCATGCACGAAAAAGGGTGACTCATTGTCTCGTTACGCTCATTGTCCCGTTAAGCGCGCTGTCCCGTTACGCTCATTGTCCCGTTACGCTCATTGTCCCGTTACGAGCATTGTCCCGTTACGATCATTGTACGCTTGCGATGCATCTACTACGTTAAACTATCGTCCGTAAACCGACTTTACAGACAAACAATTATTTTTTTGCAGTTACAGTAATCTTCGTAGATTACCACCAAGCAGCGCCAAAAACGGTCGATAACTATCCTATGCGCCAATCGGACAAGCCTTGTGGCAAATGTTACCCTATTTACTTTCCTTTATGCGCTACTGATAATCAAACATACACAAACGAATGCCGGTTTAGATGTGTACAGTCAAAAAAGAAGAAAAAGGCCACGATTATCAGGTACTTTTTTAACTACTTCTAAAAAAGGACGAAGTTAATATTCTCCACCATCACTTTTTAGGGTTCCGTACCTCAAACGGAAAAAGCGGAACCCTTACAGGATCACTCGTGTGTCTGTCCGTTTGTCCGACCACACCCCTGCCCCCCCTTTTTCCAAAACTTTGAGCCTAAAATTTTGAAAAAAATACAGAAATTAGTTCAACACTTATAGATTACAGAAAAACCTAAAATAAATCTATGGTGCTGAAATAACATGGAAAATCTCTACGGTACCCTTCATGCGCGAGTCCGACTCGCGATTGGATAGTTTTTTTTCATAATGTACCTACCTACAACGATTTTTGTGATTCTTTCTTTATTTTGTTATGTCACTTGCGCGGTGGCCGGTGGTCCCTCATTTTATTATAACCATGAAATAATATTGATAACTTCTCGTAACAAAGTAGTGTATTATGCACAAGAATTCGTTTAAGCTAAGAAGGGTAAAATAAAAATAAACATTTTTTGCAAAAAAAAAAAACATAATAGGGGGAGGTCCCCGAGAACCGGACACTTAAGGAATAATGAAAATAAAAAAAAACGTGTTATAGATTAATTTCTTTATTTCTCTTTATTAAGCTCTCTAGTATATAACTCATCAACACACATATATCAGCAGTCTCAAATGTCACTTTAAATGTACTAGATAATAAGGAATACTTAACATATACATATGGACGATTTCAAAAAGGTCCCCTTATGACGGACACCCAACTTTTCGGTCATTTTTAAACTCAACGATTATTTTAACAAACTGTTTTCTTACGATATCTATTACAATATAACAAATTCTCAGTTAATATAGAAAACCAATCATAATTTTAATAAACTTTGGCCAAACAGCGTACTTTTTGGCACATTGTAGACTTCAGAAGACTTTCTCAGGACATTTTTTTTACATCACTTTATCGATGGCTTTTTTTCAATATTTCATGTTTGGGGGTATTCTCACATGTCAGTTTATGTTTACCCATGTTGAATCTGAAAAACAAAAAATAAAAATAAAAACAACAAAATCTAAACGGTCCGGTTCTAAGGGACTTTGAGAGTGTCCGAACTTAGGGACCCTTAGACACTTACAAGAAAAATTCTCATTCACATTGTGTGTTATAAATCACAAAAAAACGCATGAATTATATCAGATTTATACAATAGCAATAACAATTGATAACAATGAATATCATCCCATGCTTTAAATACTGTTAACAGACCTCATAAAATGAGTTCGTACAATTTTTTTACTAACCTCAAAATTCGCACCACGATCCACGACGAACGAGTCAGCACTGGCTTTTGGCACTCCCCCCCTGCTCTTTACTTAGGAGAAGCTTCCTAACCGCGACATAAGCAACAAATTGGCGTGCTTCTTCGCACTGATTCAATGTCTGTCCGGCTTTAAGACCCGTACGGGCTTAGGGGACTTCCCCCTACGACTTCTAAAATAAAAATAACTTGTACTTTTTTGAAGTCGGTGACTTTGTGTGTTGACTTTATTGCCACTGACTTCATAAAGTGAGTTTGTCGTATTTTTGTACTTTTTGTAGTCGTTTTTTTTCGCATAGCTTTTTTTTAAGATTCCGTATGCATATCGAGCTCTACACATTGAAGCAATACGATAAAGGCTATAAAAAAGGGAAGTAATTAATAGCTTTAGCAATTATTATAAGATTTGGTTAGCCAAAAAAAACAGCGTTTAAATAATTTGGTCGGCATACAAACATTTTGTTTGCAATTAAAACAATCGGGCAGCAATCCTTGTTCCGCAAATAATTTTGATAATGGTCAAAAATTAAATCATAAATAGGCAGCTTAAAATAACATGAGTTTGCATAATAAACATTCAGTCCGCAAAATAACTACTTGGTCGGCAAAATTACTACTTCGTCAGCAAGATTTCAAGATCGATCAGCAGAGAAAACATTCTATATGCAGCTTGTTTGATCGGTATGCATATTTAAATCATGGTGAGCCAAATAACTGAAGCAGCGCCATCTTTGGGTTCAATTGTATTTTAAATCATTCAAGAACCCATTGAAGTATCCCAGAAATTTTCATCCAAATCGGTCCAGTCGTTTAGGAGTTCATATATATAAAGATGGTCGTGACAAAAAAAAATACCAAATTTTGTTTGTAGGGACAGAAAGAATATAATTTTATTTGCTAGTTTTTAAATCATAATTTGATATTATTATTTCAGATATGGACCATGCATTTTGGGATCAAGAAAAAAGAGATCGGTTGTATTTAACATACCAGATGACGACTACACGGATTTAAAGTGATTTTAATATGTTACGAATAAAAGATAAAAAAAATATTGAGTTCTGGAGCGCGGTGTGATGTTTCTTATTCTATCGGTAAAGAACTAGGCTGTGCTCCATTCCCCGTTGGCAAAACTTGAGTCTGTACTAATAGTACATTGTAACACAAGGGCCTAAAATGACCCATTATATACGAGGTAGTTTTACTACCGAGCTTTAGCGAGGTAGTAAATAGGAACCGAGTTATAATGGGATTTTAGCGCCGTGTGTTACACCGTACTTTTCACTACGATTGCGAGAAAATAAAATAACCATGTTCAATATGAGTATATTTTATTAAAAAATTAAATTCAATTTAATAATACAATTCCAAGAATTTCGCGCCAATGCCTTTTTTTTATTGCAATGCAACGCACACATACTACCAAAGAGTTCGGCATTCAGCGCGTTTAGTTCCATTTTTAAAAATAAAACATTTTTTTTACTTGAAACTAAATCACGCACCAGCTGGCTGAACAAGTTGTCGTACGAGATTTACTTTTAGCCCTAGGGCAATAAATGCAATTTTACGCCCGCTCTGGTATGCTATTATGACGTTCTTTTTGAGCAAGAGGAGTGAAAAATACATTACAACAGTCAATAGCAGTCCAAAAATTGAATTTGTACCTGGTTGATGGCAATAGGCTTACTTTCTTTTACTCGGAACTTAAAGATTACACATAGAAATGTGGGTGCAGGATACTATTGGTGTACGTTTGCCAAACCATTTTTGGAACAAAGGTGTGATGTGGTGATATTTTATGGATCCTAACTCCCGTTCTATCAATATCTTTCTCTGCTGAATAGTTTTATGCATCCGTTGTATAGGATATTGGAAATAGCTTTTTATGCCCGTTTTGTCTAGACGCATCCAGCCAATCGTTTATCTTTTATAGCCCGTTATCTGTTATGTTCTGCATACAATTCTGGTTTATGCTATATACTCTGCCACGAACGAGGTAATGCTGCAGTCTGCCCACTACCATACACGTGTCAGGCAAAAAATATTTATTTATTTATTTATTCATTGATTGGCACATACATTTGTTGTAACAGGTAAGACCCAAGCTAACAAAAGTAGTCATACATTGTTAATAGTTCAGTCCCAAGTAACGGGTCTGGGTTAGAAGTACAAGTTACACAGTGGACAACACACTTAGTGTCACCCTCTGGAATTCCGCCAAAGAACAAGTAAATATGTCCAAATGCCGAGACACACTATTTAGTGTTCTCATTGCACGAATCACAGGCGCAAACTTTAATAAGTTTGTACGCGTTGCCGGAACTCTAAACAGCCCCTCCCTAGGCCCCAACCGTAGCCTCCTGTCTGGAACGAGTAATGCCAACGATTCCAATATTTGCGGATTATTTAGCATACCACGAAAAACCATAAAAACATATTTTGCGAGCGCTAGGTTGCGCCTTACTTCCAACTTATAGTACCCAACCATCCCTATAATAAAGAGAGTTGGATACATAAGTGGGTAGAAAGGGTAGACCCCAAACTGCCTCAAGTATAGGTATCGGGTAAACTTATTCTGCATTTTTTCCAGCATCTGAGAATACTTCACCTCATAAGGATTCCAGATGATAGCACTAGTTTCCAAGTTGCTTCTAACCAACGCATTGTAAAGTGCTTTCACTGCTGTCATATTAGTGAAGTCACGGGTTTCACGCATGACGAAACCAAGATTTTTAAATGCTTTTTTGCACACCTGCACTACATGAGCACGAAACGAAAGATCCCCAGTGAAAGAAACCCCGAGATCTCGTACTGACTCCACCCGTGATATAACCTGACCGGCCATGCAATAGTCCTGACGTCGGGGCACAACGGCCCGCGTGAATGACATTACATTACACTTCGACACATTGAAGTGTAATTTATTCACTTCACTCCACGCTACCACCCGATCAATGTCTCGCTGGAGCATTCCGCAGTGTGACTCGTCCGTGATTCGCAAGAACAACTTGAGATCATCAGCAAATAACAGACAGCTAGCGTTTTTAATCACTTCTGGCAGATCATTAATCATAATTATGAATTCTAACGGTCCTAAATTCGTCCCCTGACTTACCCCCGTAAGGGTGAAATACGGGTCCGAGGTGTAACCTGCGTATTCTACCATTTGTTTGCGGTTACCCAAGTAGCTAGCAAAGAACTCTAGGAGGGCTGGGGTAAAACCAACCATCGCAAACTTACGTAAAAGTATGTCATTATCGACACTATCAAATGCCTTCCTGAAGTCGAAGTAAGCGACGTCCAGTTGGGCACCAGTCTCCGAGTCCAGCACCGTAGTGGCCTGAGTTAAAAAACACATTAGATTAGAATTCGTGCTACGGCCCACCCGAAAACCATGCTGCGCGTCGTTGAGCTGCGAGGCTACTTGCGAGTGGATAGTTGAACACAATGCGGACTCGAAGACTTTAGCAAAAGCTGACAGCACTGCTATAGGTCTATATTCACTAACATCCGAGCTTGGAGCCCCCTTTGGTACCGGAGTAACCCTAGTCAATTTCCAGCCGTCAGGGTACGAGCACTCTCGTAAAAAGCTATTAAATAAATCCATAAGCGGCCGGGCCAGTACTGTCCTACAATCCTTAACGACGAAGGGTGGCACCCCGTCTGGCCCAACCGAACGCTTGGGCTTGAGGCGCGCGAGCGCGGACTAACCTCGCCGAGAGTCAGCTGTCCCACGTGAACGCGAGCGCCGCGCTCGGGCGCCGCCTGCCCAGCGGCAGCCGCATCCAACCGCGGTGCCACCGCCCCGTAGACCGAATGAAAATAATCAGCGAACGCCTGAGCACACTCATGCTCTGGCAACGGCTCACTATTCCTAGTAATCTTTGGCCTACTTCGCTTCGAGCGCTTGCGTCCCACAAAACCCCAAAAAGACCTCGGTTCCTTGACAAATTGTTGCTCCGTACGCGTCTGATGATCGCGGTATGCGGTACTGATTTTGTCTTTGACTAGAGAACGGTAGCGGGAAAACTCAGTATAATCACTGGCCGAACCAGTCTTCTTAAAAGATTTGTGCCAAAAAGCCTTTTTCTTAATAAGACCTATTATGTCAGCAGTAAACCATTCGGGGTAGTTATAACGTAAGCAATTACCCTTGGAGCTCTTTCTTGGAGTGCTATCATCCAAAATCCTATAAAATATGTCATAAAATATTCTAAATGCTTCGTCGGCATTAGTCGTTTCATACAGGGAGCTCCAGTCTGCCCCTGCAAGTCCCAAGTACAAAGAATGGAAGTCCGCTTTGTTATAATTCCAACGCGGTAGGGAAGTGGAAACCTGCGGTACAGAGCAATCAGGGCTAGAAGTTACTCGCGCCCGACTTACACTTACTCGTAGCGGTGGATGCTGTGGGTCAATGCATGACAAACACTCCTCACGTTCCTCATTAACCACAACATCGCCCACGGGCAAAGTAGTTAGGACTACATCAAGCGTGCGATTATTGCAATTAAGAATGTTATTACTTTGGCGAAACCCACAGAAGGTGACAAAGTATTCATAATAACACTGTATCTCTTGGTTAGTTGAGTACATATTTAAATCAGCTACTAAAATGACTTTATTCTTTGTATTGAAAAGAAGGTATGAGACTATGCCTGATGGAAAGGCATATGATAGTCTCATACCTTCCCACACCGTCGTGTGGTATGCACGGAGCGTCAAAAATGATAATCTAAGATTTCAAATATCAAATGTATTTTATATAATAATTTTTAAAGACAATTTCAGCTTCACAGTTTCAGTTCCATGTCTGGGCCCCCCTAAATCTTTTTTTTTATATAAAAATCGTAAAGCGGTTTACAGAAAAAATCTACCTACCAAACAACTGTGAAGTAATTAAATTAATAGTTTCCAAATAAAGTGGCTGTGACATACGGCGGACAGACAGACATGACGAATTTGTAAGGGTTTAATCTTTTTGTGGTCATCCAGGTAAGCTCAGTATTTTGGCTTAGCAACCAACGAGTTAAACAAATAACTCCATAATTTACTTTGTTCGAACCAAAAGCCATTACATAATAATATAGACGTATTATACAAGAAAAATACCTACGTAGGTAATTTAATCTACCTTTCAGTATTGTTATTCTAGCCTTAAATTACTTTCAACACTATTATTTTGTTAGAAAGGTGAAGGCCACGACCTCTAACGTCTACATTATGACTTGGTAAATGACATTATTTTCACACAAAAAAAAAACACAAAGAAAAGTGACCGGCGACATTGCTTCCTGTTAGTTTCGTGTGTAAACTGGTGGGTAACTGGTCTCATCAATTAGGTTAAAATGTTCAAAAGATAGGTGTGAACACAGAATAAAGATATATGACTTTCTGTTTAAATTGCTGCTTCTTTACTATACTGTTCCACTGCAGCCAGGCAAAAGCCTCACCATTCCTTCCCAACTCTCTCAGTGTTATGCCTTCTCTGGCCAAATCAGGAACGAGTCCAAATCGTTACGCTAGCGTTTCTTGGGCCTACCTCGATGACGACGACGAGTGTGTGAGGATTCTAATTAAAAGGGAAAAATAATATTAAAAAATAAACTTTTTTACCACAACATCAAATGCTCCATATGTCGTCACCTAGCGGTAACCAGTACGTGCTGCTCGGGCCGATCTTAAGGTTAAGGGCTCCCACACATAAACACGATTCGACGTCGCGTAGTAAAAATCTACGACACGACGTCGTAACGTGTCGATGCACGATACGACGTCGCGTCGTAAAAATCTACGACACGACGTCGTAACGTGTCGATGCACGATACGACGTCGTGACGTTAGAAACTCACGATGCAATCCTGCGCAGTTGTCTTGTTACTTTAATGAACAAATTAACATTTATTTGGGTTGTAATTTCTAAAACATTTATATATTCTTTTCAGAATGCGTCTAGAGCGGTCCATTTTTCGAAATGAACTAAAACACTACCCACTGTATCGACGGCATCGTGCCGTGTATCGTGCGTGGCACATATACGTTACGATGTCGTGTTTTTTTAACGATGGTCATCGTAGATTTCCACGACGCGACGTCGTATTGTGAAACGACGCCGCATCGTTGTACGACGCGACGTCGTATCGTGTTTATGTGTGGGAGCCCTAAGTCGTGCTTGCATAGGTTGGTCCGTAGGTGGGTGACCACTCATTATATACCGAGTTCCGGGCATCGGATAGCAAGTTAAGCCGTTGGTCCCTGTTGGCATACATAGCTCTTTGACAGTCGTTACAGCTAGTCAGTGGCCTTAATGTTTGACAACAAGTCTTACCAAAAGGATATCGTATTTTCCAGTACTTACTGAGTTATGGAGGTCAAACAGGCACTCGCTCCATGTAAAATACTGGTATTTAGCTTCATCCGGTAAGACTGAAAGCCGACCCCAATAGAGTTCCAAATAGGCTAAGCAGATGACGTCTGAATTTTCATCAATTTTTTTTAATGTTGTATAGCCTGGTATCGGGCCAATTTAGCCAGTTAACACCGTTTTTCTTTCCTGACTTCCTCTGGAGTCTGATAAAATCGAAGTTATTAACTGGGTGTTTGCAGAGTTGACCAAGTTTGCCCGCTAAATAAAAACGGCGCAGTTTGAACCGAATACAAGAAAAGTTTTCATGAAGTTTGATGATTTGCAGCCGTGCCATTTAATTTTATTTAGGTCACGGGTTTTTAGTGAAAATATTTTTTTTCGTAAATTAAAAACATAACATAATAATTTCACTTCTGTAATCCCCAAATGGTTACAACTCGTCATACTATACCCAAACCATTGCAACTCCTGAAAGCCAGAATAAACAGTAGCGACCACCCCACCAAAGAAGCTCGACGAAGTCTCAGAGAAAAAAAAATAACTGTCTTGGATCCACCCCCAAAGGGTTGTACAGAGGTGTACCCACCTTAATATTACACCCACATTAATTATGTTTAAATAGTCTCGCCCCCTATGACATGGTATAGGGGGCGAGACTATTTCTCAGTAACTTTGCCCAATCTGAAAATCGAATTTGGGTCCTCAGCAATCGCGCTTTTGACCACTAGACTAATATGAGGCAAATATTTATTCATCATCATCATCATCATTAGCATATAATGTTCCCAGTGAAGGAACTCAGGCCTCCTCTCTAGGAGAGAGATGGGCTATAATCTACCAGGCGGGCCCAGTGCGGGTTGGTAGATGTCACATGTCTTAGAATTTTTTGGTTCTATAAGACATGCCTGTAAACGCTAAAGGAAAACATCGTGAGGAAACCTCTCATGATGTTTTCATATAGCGCTTTTGAGAGCAGTGGCGATAAAATAAATTAAAAAAAGTAATGCGCCTGTCTGGACCCACGACTTACACGTACGTCGGGGCCGCTACCACTGGGCCACCGCTACTCTCCTTTTTATTAATATCCTCCGGTGTAATAAACCATTCTATTTTTTCTTCTAATTAACAAGTTGGCCGTGCCCACATGGCCAGTATTACATTTTGAACTCAATTCGTATGCCGCACCCGCCGTCTTCAAGTTCGACTCCGCCAATTTTCCGCAGATTTCTACCCAGAGAAACTTGTCGACTTTTCTAATATGCCCTGGATACCAACAACTTTGTTCCGTAAACTATCTTTAAGTATGTTAATAAAATGTGTGGTTGAAACTTCGAGGTTATTGGGAAATATTTTTATTATGTGTTACATAGCAGTGTTTTTATAACAGTAACTACTATGTCAAGTTAAACTTTCGCGCAATAGGGGATTGGACTGACTCAAAAAATATGATTCTGTTTAGTCCGTCCGTCAGTTAGATTGTCGAAAAATATTGGATACGTGTTTTTTGTTTTATCAAATCAATAAAAATTGACGAAGCTATATAGCGCGTCAAAGATCATGGAGTGGGGCTTGAAACGTCACTTGAAGGTACAAAATGTACTATCATATGACGTCACACGAGTTTTCGAAGCACTGTATCGTCTTCATTTTTTGTTTACGTGAAAAAAGAAAAAATATGTGGTCAATATTTTTTGGAAATCTATCTGACGGACTAATTAGTTTTTTTTTGTCCGATCCCTTATTGTGGAGAAAATTAAAAGAGACTCATTACTGCCTAGCCTTTTCCCAACTATGTTGGGGTCGGCTTCCAGTCGAACCAGATACCAGTATACCAGTATTTATCGTGCTTTCTGAGGCACGGGGGAAACATTGTATCTGAAATGGGTGGTCACCCATCCACAGGTCAACATAGGCAAACACGGCTTAACCTAAAGATTGATCCGAGTGGCAGTTATTATTAAAGCACGAGCTCCAAAAGAAACTAATGAAAGTAATTGATCAAGCATGCCACGGGTCCATCTAGAGCGTCCCCTGCCAGCGTTGTCACTTACATCTGCCTTGTAAATATATTTTGGTAGTCGCCTTTCCTTGTAATAAAACATTTCATCATCATCATCTACAGTCTGGATTCCACTGCTGAGTAAAGTCCTCTCTTTCCTTGTGTCAATCTCCACGGTCCTGTGCCAGACTCATTCAGAATTTTCAGGCTACCCATCTTGTCTAAAAAACAGGAAAACATTGACTTAAAACTATTTCCACTTAAATTTTCTTTGCTTTTCGACTCAACAAGCAATTAAAGTGCGGCAAAAGTTAATTAATAAGAAGCACGGTAAGTAATAGTGTTGCATAATTAGCGCAGAGATTGTTCGTTAGCGACGAGAAAGTAAAATCACTTTTATATGGTTGAAGAAAATGGCTCTGTTCAACGCCGTGTTTTAACGTTCAGTTCGCCGTGTTCAGTTTTGTTTTCGGTGAGTTGAATGCGTCAGCTGTGATAGTCCAGACAAATTAGAGACGTTTGCTTTGTTTAGGTGATGAATCAGATGGGGTGCAACTACACTTACAGGCAGAGTTACATATTTTGCAACATAGGACGAAACCAAACTTAAAAACTCCTGAACCGATATGAAAAATTCATTCAGCGTTTGGAAGCTACGCTATCTCCGGGTGACATAGGCTACTTTTTATACCTGTATTCCCACGGGAATGGGAACTACGCGGAAACCACGTGACGTCCGCTAGCATAATATAACCACAAGCTCACATGATGAATATAATAATCACAGTAAGCCAAATAAAGTTATAAATAACATTTAAGTTAGGTGCGGCGCATTTATCCCATTAGGTTATCCTGTAATGGTAGATGTAAGTAGATAAATAACTAAATAAATAAAATTGGGGTTTTCCGTGTGACGTTTGGACAATTAGGGATAAAGCATTTTTGTTAGCAACTGCTCATCATTAGTTGAGTTTGCAGTTTCTATATGTATCATAACACAACGCCAGTAATCCTCGGAGGGTTAAACAAAGGTGGACCGACAGCATAAAGCAGCAAAAGTATAATCCTTCTTAATTACAGTAAACTCATCATCATCATCATTTCAGCCGAAAGACGTCCACTGCTGGACATAGGCCTCCCCTAAGTGTAATTTTTGCTTAGGGGGGGTTTGCCATAATCGCCACGCTTGGCAGGCGGGTTGGCGATCGCAGTACGGTCGATACAAAAAGCACAGAGAACGCTGCTGCCCATTCTCTGGTACATCCCTTAGTCGCCTCTTACGACACCCACGGGAAGATAGGGGATGGTGCTATTCTTTGCGTCCGACACCATACGGAACAACGGACATCATACGGACACCATACAGTAAACTCTTATAACGAAACTCAAGGGACTGAGCATTTTTTGTCGTTATAGAGAGTTATCGTTATATGGAGTGAACAAAATAACAACCGTCAACACTAATCGCTTTCCGTTTACTGGCCATGTTAACAGTTTCAAAGTAGGGTTACGACTGATAATACGATAGGTACCCGGTATGCTTGGTCGAAGACCATCACTTCCGAGAAAGCAATGCGTCATACTGCACGTGTTCAAGGCAATTAAGGATAACAAAAGCTAGACCGACCTCGGATGTTTCGGAGCTTCAAAGTCTTTTGTACCTGATGACTTAACATAAACAATAATACCGATAATAAATATTTACTGTCTACAAATATGAACACATTTCTTCGTAATAGAGAATGGCGTATCGCTATAAAGAGTGTTTCAATATGTGGGTGTTAACGCAAACCAACCAAGTTGGGCTCACTTCAACGTTACAGGGAGTTTATTGTTAAATAACGTTATAAAGAGTTTACACTGTAGTTGTTATTTTTTACAAACGTAGCTGTTACTGATCGTAGCTACTGGAACTAAAACGCGCTGGTATAAGTAACCACAGTTTATTTTACAAACATTCACCAAATCGAGCAAAACCAAATAATAATAATAATAATAAATTGTTTATTTATCCCAATAATGCACACAGACACAGTTTAAAAAGAAAATGACAGAAATACAACACAGCTTTAAACATAAACTTAGCTTAACTAACAAAACTTAACTTAGCTTTGAGCATAAACTGTTTGTAAATGTCACAAGTATAGCTTCCTGTCAGTCATATTAGAATTTAGAATACAATTATATGTTCCGAAAAGGTGATGCTAACAAGTTCGGTTCGTAACAGTAGTATTTTGGAACGACGTAGTATTTTGTAAATCTTTGACGTTACAGCTAGGTGTTTGCCCAAAGGTCTGGCAACAAGTCTTACTAGGGGGTTTCGTATCAGACTGGACTAAATAGGTTATGAAGTCAGATAGGCAGTCGCTCCATGTAAAATACTGGTATTCAGCTGCATCCGGTTAGACTGGAAGCCGACCTCAACATAGTTGTAAAAAGGATAGATTGATCATAATGAAGAAGGAAGTCACTTTTATGCTAATATTAATATTCTAAAGTATCTCTGTCTGTCTATTAAATAGATAATAGGGGCTAAAAATTGGCTCGAAAAGTCTTCATTAAAAAAAATTAACGGACGAATAATTTTGAAACGTTGTCCAGTAATCTAAGCGATCTATGCTCGATTAGACAAAAGGGTGCAAAGGTTAGGATAAATAATATCCCGCGGAACGTTGCCCTAATTGCCTTTTAATTATGATTTAAAGTTAACCGACGATTAACTCTGAACTCTAGAATCACGGCCCGAACATCGTTACCAGGTAAACAGTGATTAATCAAAATGTTGGTTTGTTTTAGCTCAAAAGGTTTTTGTTAATTGTCCGACGGATTAACTTTTAACTTTGTACTGGTTCTGAGAAAATTTTGCTTGTAATCGGAAGGGTTTTCATTGATTTTGTTGTTTCCTTACGGTATTTTATCTGGCCAAAATAAATAAACTTAGGCCTTCCACCAAGTGGACCGATAACATGGTGAAGGTTGCGGGAATCCACTTGATACGAGACGAAATTTGGTACACAAATAGTCTAGAGCCTGATAACGGCGAAAAAAGAGTTGTAAGGGTTTGAAAGGGGGGGAATGAAAGATTACTTTTGGTCGTGATAACCGACACCCACGTTGACGAAGCCGCGGGCATCAGCTTGTATTTTAAAATATGGAACGAAATTGTGTTGTTTATTTTGCGAAGTGCCTATCAGGATGGCAGCTATTAGGTGTTTATCACAACAATATTATTCAGGAAAATTTATATAATTATACTTTCAATGATTTCCTTCCTTATAATTTTCCTGGTTTTAGCCAAATAAATAAACATATTTTCGGTTTTAGCTACCAATTTAGATAGATTAAACATTCTAATTAGTAGGTATGTATTTGCGAATTAGTCCGCAAGACTCACTACTTATTTGTTTTATAATAAACAATCATTATCTAAACTTACATGCAATCATGGAGCCTGGTTATGGGTCCTTGGATCGAACGTTATCCTACTAATATTATAAGCGCGAAAGTTTGTAAGTATGTATTTATGGATAGATGGATGTTTGTTACTCTTTCACGCAAAAACTACCGAACAGATTTGGATAAAACTTGGTTGACAGATAGTTTATAACCTGGATTAACACATAGGATAGTTTTTATGCCGATTTTATTTTCCCGTGGAATAATTTTCGAGTTGTAGCGGGCGAAGCCGCTGGCAACACCTAGTGCCTACATAAATCTAGACTACGAAGACTACAGACCAACCAGGGTTGATGGCGGTATTAGTTCTACGAAAACTCCAGTAGCGGCCAAATTAACTCCTACATTGTATGCCATTTTAATCCGCGTGATTATATGGAAATCAGTATCGATGTAGTGCTAAGCTCACTGATATTTTTTTTATACTTGTGGCAAAATAATGACACCCACTCGCATCGCAACCCATTACAAAGCGTGTTTCCTCCGTGTCTCGGAAAGCATGTTAAGCTCAAAAGCTTATCGTGCTTTCCTAACTTTTTCACAATCTATATATGATCGTCGTTCTGATAGTCAAAAAGATTGACAACCAGTCCTAACAAGGGGTATCGTATACTATTATAGTCAAATTAGCAGTCGCGCCATATTCATATCCAGCTGAACGCGGTAAGTTAAAAGTCGACACTAACATGGTTTGGAAAAGGCTAGGCCGGTAACTTCTACGTTACGTCTCTAAATCTAAATTTAATGTATTTCAGTAAACCGGCAATGCTCAGTCTAAACCAATGTGTCTTCTAGAAGGATGAAACGACAAGGATGCCTTTTGTTAAAATAGTAAACGCATGTCACTAAAAAAGTGATGAATGAAAATATTGATGGATGGAGAGGGAGAGGAAGGCCAAAGAAAAGATGGATGGATTTTGTAAGGAATGATATGAATGAGAACGGAGTAAATGCCACCTTGACGTCTAACAGGGAAAAACGGAAGAAGAAAATGTGTTGCGCCGACCTCAAATAGAATGGGATAAGGGCAAGAAGATGATGTTGATGAGTTGACCACAAATACAAGTTTTGATAACGATTTGAAACGATTTCAATCTTTCTCTGATTCTTGAATACGTTGTATCTGAGTTCGTCATTTTGACCAATAGGAAATCCCATCGGGGCAGAGCTCCCTAATAATTTGTTGATTAGGCACAATAATTTGATATCTATATTTAGTTTTCCTGTAGCTTTTCCTAGTTCCCCTGGTATAAAATGGCATGTGCGGATGAATTGGTTTATTCCAGTTTTAGCATTCCGTGTGTACGCCAAACAGATTTAACACAAAAATGAAGTCCTTTATTTCTTATTTGTTTTTGGTCACTTTGTTTGTCTGCTTGTTTAAACATGGTAAGTCTAACAAAACTACTGTTTTTTAGGGTTCCGTAGTCAACTAGGAACCCTTATAGTTTCGCCATGTCTGTCTGTCCGTCCGTCCGTCCTCGCTTAATCTCTGTGACCGTTAGCACTAGAAAGCTGAAATTTGGTACCAATATGTGTATCAATCACGCCGACAAAGTGGTAAAATAAAAATTGGAAAAAAATGTTTTATTAGGATAGCCCCCCTATATTTATGTAAAGTGGGAAGTGATTTTTTTTTTAATTTCAACCCTAACGTGTGATATATTGTTGGAAAGGTATTTAAAAATGAATAGGGGTTTACTAAAATAATTTTTTGATAATGTCAATAATTTCGGAAATAATCGCTCCAAAAGTAGAAAACAATGCGTCCCCCCCCCCTCTAACTTTTGAACCATAAGTTTAGAAAATATGAAAAAAATCTGAAAATTAGAACTTTATAAGGACTTTCTAGGAAAATCATTTTGAACTTGAATGGAAACAACAGATGGAAACAGCAGTTAACCAATATAATTTGGTCCCTGAATCGTATGAGCGCCTATAGGTACAATCTAGAGGTCAAGTTTCATTGGCCCATAGAAGAAATTGTATAAATTATTATAGCATACCGTTTTGGTACGGAACCCTTCATGTGCGAGTCCGACTCGCACTTGGCCAGTTTCATAAAAGTTATTATTGCATAAACACATTCTTCTTCGTATGGTTTGTGCCTAACCTGATGTCAAAATCTTTATGCTGCCTATGGCGCTCTGACTAGGCATTGCATGCCGCCTCGAAATATCTCTCAAGCATGCTGGTTGTCTCACGATGTTTTCCTTCACCGACACAGAAAATCACAGGTCCAACCTAAGATATATGATTTGGCATTTCGACGGTAACATTACTTCTATGTTGTGCTGCTTGGATTGAGTCAGTGAAAATTGGAGACGACATAATTTTTAATTATTTTCGCATATTTCAGCCTCGTCAATTGAGTGCTACAGTTGTGACACTGTTAATCACAAAGGATGCAAGGAAAACTACTACCACTTCAAAAAGAACTGCCCTGAGTCCTCCGTGTGCGGAATTATGAAGGGTAAGTTCGCTTGGATTCAAATATTCTACTTGCGAGTATGTTAAACGTAAAGGGGCAATATTAAGATACATTTTTGGCAGTTATTACAGGTAGTCAGTGACCTGAAAGTCTGACAACCAGCCTTACCAAAAGATATCGTATTACCCAGTGTTAACTGGGTTGTGGAGGTCAGACAGTCGCTCCATGTAAAATACTGGTATTCTACTGCATCCAGTTTGACTGGAGCCGACCCCAACTTTGGGAAAAGGCTAGGATGACTACGATACATTTTATTTCTTCGTTGAGGGTTTTGTTTCGGCGGTTTTATTTTCAACAAAATAGCAGCCACGTATAAATTCTGTAGTCAATAGTTAATATGAATACAAACAAGTTTTGTATGAGACAAAAACTTCCAAAGCGTCACGTTCCCGAGGTATAATTATTTGAGTTTAGGGTACTCTCCCTCGTTATCGATATGATAAATTAATTGAAAATAAGATATTTATCAGTATATTTTTTTTGCTACCGCAGTGGTGCTCATGGCAATAATTGTGAATTAAATGGCTTACATCTCTGAAACGTGACACTTGCGAAGATTTGATTTGACACAAAACTTGTTTGTATTGATAACGGCTATTGACAAATCGTGCCCTTACTTCGAAACCCAACTAACTGCACAAAATGTAGTTTCGAGAAAATCGTGTTTAAAGGTTCCAATCGTAAAATTTCTATTAAAATACCTGATAATGAGGAGAGTACGTGTATTTTTGATTTCTAATTGTATTCATTATTCGGGTGGAAGAGAAAAAAAACAAAATTCTCAAAACAAGTAGGAAAAATTAAGGATTGGCTTGAAAAGTACTGCAAATTAGCGGTTTCACTTGTCGCATTGTTTTCTCAACTTTTGAAGAATACAGTTTAGAAAGCAGGTTTTTTTATGAATTTAATTAAATGAAATTTGGATGTTCACCTAATGAGTAATTGCTAAAACTAAGTAGAAATCTTTAGTCTCTATACTCAGTTATTAAATTGTTATTGTTTTTTAACTTGAATAATTTCAAAACCACTTAAACGGCGATACAATGTTTTTCCTGGCGAAAAACATTGTTTTCAGAGCAAAAACATTGCTTTAACCGACACTTATGGGGTTTTGCATGTTCTTTATTTCAAAAATCTGCTGTTAAGATTCTTTATCTAAAAGCTAAATCCAGAACGGAGTGTCATATCGGAAAACGGGTTTTACCAGTATGTAGATCTTAAAAAGGAGAATCTAACGGTATTTGTAACTCATTTTTGCATATAAGTGACTTTAGTGGGTTTTCGCTTTAAGGGCACGAAATAGCAAAATAAAGTAAAATGGATTGTCTTTTATTATGCGCACAGCCAAAGAGTGGAACTCAGGCGCCTTTTTTTTTGTGGTTGGAAAATTATCGAATAACCCCCCCCCCCCCCCCGCTCTTGGGCAGAGCGAAGGGGAGTGTCAGACTTCTACTGACTAAAAACCAACCCATGTTCCTTCTTCGCCCTTGTGCCGAGGCCGCGTTATGAATTTCGATAATCCGCAGCCTCGACGGGCGTCGGCCCTTGCGGGCCCCTTCCATGTTGCTAACATCTCTTTGAGGCGCGCGTGGAACACGAACGCGAGGTCGATCCTCGCAGTTGAAGTATCCGGGCGTTTCCTCCCGCCTGATTCGGTACGGGTACCTCCCGAAACATCCATGTCCGGTGAGGACCTGCGTCAGACGGAAGGTGAGGGCGCCGTGGCTCCTCTCTAGCCACTCCTCAAAGAGGGGACTTACCGCCACTATCGTGGCGTGCCCGGCACTGGTTTACGACAGTCGCTGTCTCCATGCCGCCATGAGATCGCACCGGAGGTCCGTCCGCAGAGCGGCAATTTGCCGCGGCAACGGAGTGACCCCCCGGTGTAGCACCTCCACGCGCCATTCCTGCAGGCGCGCGAGGACTATCGCCTCCAGATCCCATGGCGGCAATCCGGCAAGGAGCTTCGCCACCTCGCGGGAGATCGTGCGGTACCCACGGACTAGCCTTACGGCCAGCACCTTTTGGGGTGCGTTCAGGTAGTGGGCGGCCCGCTTCGACAAAGCACGCGCCCACACCGGGGCCCCGTAAAGGGCCATGGACCGCACGATCCCGGCATAGAGCCTCCGGCAGGAGGCGTTTGGCCCCCCCAGATTGGGCAAGAGCCACCTAAAGGCAGCGAACTCCTGCCTGCGTCGGTTTTCTCGAGTTCATAAATAACCCCAATCTATTTAAGTTGCGAGTAAATATAAGGCTTCTTCTGGGTATGCTCGTTCTATCGTCGACCTCAACTCTGTCCTTAGGGCAAGATTGAGGTCAAGAGTACGCCCATCTAATATAAAAAAATGGCTGCTATTTAAAAAAAAACTTTTAGGTACTAATTCACGTTTTTTTCCTTTCCTAGTTGGAAGCCTTGTTGTGCGGTCATGTGATTTGCACGAATGGGCGAGAGGTCACGGTGATAACGGGGATCACGAATTGCCAATGTTCGGAAGAGTTGCTTGGAGCAGCTGTAAAACAGATCTGTGTAACGGAGGGTCTGCATAATTATTGCAAATGTTACTATTGATTGTAAGTACAGACGAAAGCACATCACGAAACTGTCACATTTTCCTAGACAACCTTGAACCTAATGCTTTAGTGATAAAGTTTAGAATCTATGACACAAAATGTAGTAGCTTGATGTGTTTGGCATCTGTACCATGTTTAACGATTTGAAATGCATATCATAATATATTTTTTTTATTATTATAAATGGTGATATTAATGATTTTTATGAATATTTATGTTTAAACTACTTATTATTTTAATTAATTATATTATTTATTAAGGGCCGATTTTTCAATCCCCAGATAAACAGTTAGATAGTACTTATTCGACAGATAACAAAATATTGCATTTTTCAATCGTCAGATAGGCTCTATCTGGTCGTTCCCGGCCCTAACTGACGAATAAATCTATCTGCTTCTTTGACGGCCAGATAAACGTCTATTCAATGGATAAAACTAGATCCGTTGAAGTTTAGTTTGAGGTTATTTCTTCTTTTTTCAAAGTAATATCAAAATTATGGAAATTTTCGATACTATTGACGAAAGAGGTTATAATGTTTGAATATTTAAATACTGAAAGGAGACAAAGAGTAATCAGTCCAAGGCCCGACCAGTTTGCTATGTGGGATTTCTTTAAAAAAAATACAGTTTTAATTTGTAATGACCCTGACTATTTTACCTACTCTAATTTTTCACAATACGTTTGTGTTTATATCGACTAGACTAACTAGTAATTTTACTTCTGCAGTATTGAAATTAGCGGCGTGCTCTCTTTTCTCTGATTCCATTATTATCAAAATAATAAACTCAAAATCTTTATTGCATTCATGTGTTAAAAAGTTGTTACATTATATTAAGTTCCAACATGAGACCCGGTTAGGGCACGGCGACATAAAATAATAAGTCACAAATATAATAACTATTACAGACAATATTATGTACTATAAGCATTAAGTTTATATAATAAGTCACTGACAATAAACCAAACTACAAAAACACCACACTCGAGAAAGAGAAAAAAAAGATGCACCACCAGATGTAGAGGTAATAAACGAATGTCGAAGCATTTGCTATCCTCTTCTAACACACTTTACACCGTATGCGTGCTTCACGCTCTCACAATATTACAGTGAAGTTAGCAACAAAAATCCTCAGATAACTATTCGCTTGCTACCTGACCATTGAAAAATGCAACAAGTTTATCTGTCCTTTTATCAGTCAGTTAAGTTAATTCTCTAGGTAGTTATCTGTTGAGTTATTCGATGATTGAAAAATCGGCCCTTAATTCTTGTGTTATTATTTCCCTTGGGTTTAACCATTGTCTGGCAGTTTAAGTACTATAAACGACCTATTCAAGTCCAGACCCATTCTTTGGTATTATTCACCGTGTCTTTGGGCTGCTAGACTTATTTCTCGAGCTACACGATAACTGACAAATGTTTACTTTGAGATGTGCATACATGTGCAGTTACACTCTCTGTTCCTTTACTCCTTGAGTCCAATAGGACGGCAATCCGAAGCAATCGGTGAGAGATCAGGCTTAAGATCAACAGCTTAACGTGCTTCCGAGGCACGGGGTTATCAAACCGTCAACTTCCAGAACTCCGGGGTAATACTAATTTTGAGTATAGAAACACAAAATAACTATTTGCCAAACCGGGGAATCGAACCCAGAACTCCAGAACCAAGATCAGCATTGCCATAAAATATCTATGAGGGAATCTACAGCATTGTGTCCATTATCTTGGCAACACGCTATGATTCATTCCATTCGTAAAACCGGGTAATTATTTTTATCCGTGTGCACTGTGCATGTTGGTTATGAACTGTTTTCAGGAACGGTACCTACTTCCCTGCAACCCGGCGGCGGCGCCCTCTCGAGACAGCTCTAGTGGGCTTCACTCCGCACTCCCGCCGTCTTTTAATTTCAAACAGCTTTTGAAAAACTGATGAATATTAGGAATGCAGTTTTTTGAAAGGAAATTATTTTCTTTATAGGTTTAATTTCAATGACCGGTCAAGTTTTCAGAGATGGATCAGAATCAATATAGGTAATGTAATGTATATTTTTTAGGTATTATGATTTAATTCCTCGACCACGTGTGCTTTGATTCCCAATAGGCCGTATGCCTGCGCACTCACACGAGACACTCTCAAAAATCTTTCTTTTCCTATCTTCTTCTAAAAAAAAATATTTTACCCACACAAGAAAATTCTCCTGTATCGTGAGTACGTTTACTAACGTTTAAACTTACTTACACAAACCAAACACCCAGACCCGCAAACCATACAAATATTTGTTCCGTGCGGGGATCGAACCCGCGACACGCAGCGCAGTTAGTCCAATCGCTCAGCCACTGTGCCAACCGTGCTGTCACAATTATTTTATTTTATTCGACACTAATTATAATATTTAAAATGCACCTTCTGTTTGACACCTAGATCTTAATTTCTAATGTTGAGTGGTCATTGAAAACTAACGCTATACATTAATATTCTTTTAATAATTTCACTTGGTCGAAGGTCGCTGGAAACAGGTAGTAAAATATAAAATTCTATTAATAATATATAAAAAGAGGACATCTAATCAGCGCTGGCTAGTTGGAGCTGTTCCAAAAGTGCTAGCTGTCCGTGACAGTTCAATTTTCCGTCGCTTCCGACCAAAAGGAGGCCATGTGCAGTTATCGTGATTTTTAGTTGGAGTTCGGAAAATTTGAGTTTCGTGTTCGTAGCGGTAAAGTTATTTAAACATACATAACATATAACCACGCTTGAAATACTCGAAGGGTTAGGCAGTGGTGTACCTAATTATCAAATGACTCCTCCCGCTCTGGGCAGAGCGGTAGGGAGTGTCAGACTTCTACTGACTAAAAACCACATGTTCCTTCTTAGCCCTTTGTGTCGAAGACGCGGTATCTCTTTCGAACAATCCGCATCCACGACGGGACCTAATAGTACAGTCGCTCAAGCTAATAAGTATACAGGGTAGAGATCTTCATATAACACTGAAAATATTGATTGTAATTTTGTTTTATCAAGTGTTTCACATTGAGCGACTGATGTCATCTGTATCGTTTGACATCAGTCTCTAAATTAATCTGTATAATCTTAAAAGTAAATACAAGTTAGCTGACTGTATACTTATTAGCTTGTTCGACTGTACCTACAAACATTTCGCTACTTATTTTTAAGTTCTAGTAATACGAGTAGGAGGCGAGCCTTAAGCCATCAATAGTGAATAAATCCAGACTACACAGTTCATCAACAGCCTATTAATGTTCCCACTGCTGGGACACAGGCCTCCTCTCATTTTGAGTGGGAATGGGCTATAATCTACCACGCGGGCCCAGTGCGGATTGGTAGATGTCACATGTCTTCGAATTTTTTGGTTCTAAGACATGCCGGTTTCCTCACGATGTTTTCCTTCACCGTTTTGAGAGCAGCGGTGATGAAATAAATTACACAAAGTAATGTGCCTGCCTGGGTTCGAACCCACGACCTACTGTTCGTAAGTCGGGGCCGCCACTACTGGGCCACCGCTGCTCTCGACTACACAGTTGCTTCTGAGAAATTCCTGATGGGAAAACCCAGTTACACTGGGCCCGACCCGGGAATCCAACCCAAGACCTTAGCAGTCGCGCTTGAGACCAGTCGGCCAATTAGGCAGTCTATCTGCTTAGCGTCTTGCGAAAAACCCGTGAGTCTATCTACCTACACAATATGTAAGTATGGAAACCTAGTTGAAAACAAAAGGTAATTCTTTGACGTGAAAGAGAAGTACTGTGGTCTTGAAATATCCTTTATGCCGCGTATGTAGCAAGGTCCGGAATTTTCAACACTCTTGAATGGCGTTGCAGAATGCTTTCTCTGTCACGTAAGACGGGAAATCTTTCAGTGAAAACGCTAAGGTAGACTTTTGTAGTTTTTTGTTAGCTTTATCAAACTTAGCAGTTATTTCAGGAGTTTTTGGCTAGAACTGCCACTCAGATCAATCTTCAGGTTAAGCCGCGCTGTAGATGGGTAGCCACCCATTATATAATAGCCTTAGAGCCCACGACAGCCAGACCTTCGTTATTTTATAAAAGCTGAAAGTTCTGTGCATGACCCCTTTATAGGTAAGAACGACCAGCGAATATAGAGTTTGGGCTGTGGTGCCTTTGGCAGTTAGCGGGTAGTAAAGGTGCATAAAATAGTACCATATTTTCGTTAAAGTATAAAGCTCAATTTTTTGATATTGTCTTCGGCATAACTTAAGAAACCACGTCTTCCATTGCCGGACACTTCTGACGGTCCCAACCCAGTACTTACTGGGTTGTGGACCCGAGACCAACAGGGTCGTCAGTGCTTTAGGTAAGTAAAACTGCATTCTATCAGTTTCGAACATGCATAAACCAGCTTCTCCTGTGTTAAAATGAGAAGCATCAATAATTTTATTTAAATTACTTTCACACCATGTGTAACATCCTAGATTGGCAGGAGTAAGGCATGATGAATTTTAATTAATTTTGCCACATACTTTTTAAAAGATTAATTGTAGCGACCTTAATTTAAAATTAAAAGGTAAATTGGTTACGCAAATAATGCTCCGAACGAAGATGTAATTCGGTTACCTTTACAAATTGCCCATCTAGACGATACCTATATTTCCTGCCAAGTAGGCACTTTGTTTTAACAAGGAGCGATTTAAATGAAGATTTTTGCTTAAACCGTTTCGAATCTAAAATCTGGGTTAAGGTCATTGATTTGGGTGGATAATTAGATTTAGTTATTTATGAATGGTTGTGGTTTGTTTATGAATGGTTGTGGTTTGCGTCCAAGAACTGGAAAAAGAAGTGTGGGTCGTCCAGCGGCAAGATGAGCAGACGACATAGTTACCATCGGGGGAAAAACCTGGATGAGGCTGGCACAGGGCTGTGGAGAATGGCACAAGAAAAGGGAGGCCTATACCCAGCAGTGGGTGAGTTCAGGCTGTGGGTGATGATGATGATGTGGTTTTTTGTGATGTGCCGACCCCAAATAACATGGGATAAGGGCAGGAAGATGATGATGAGGTTTGTTGTGATGTGCCGACCCCAAATAACATGGGATAAGGGCAGGAAGATGATGATGATGATGTGGTTTGTTGTGATGTGCCGACCCCAAATAACATGGGATAAGGGCAGGAAGATGATGATGATGATGTGGTTTGTTGTGATGTGCCGACCCCAAATAACATGGGATAAGGGCAGGATGATGATGATGATGATGTAGTTTGTTGTGATGTGCCGACCCCAAATAACATGGGATAAGGGCAGGAAGATGATGATGATGATGTGGTTTGTTGTGATGTGCCGACCCCAAATAACATGGGATAAGGGCAGGAAGATGATGATGATGATGTGGTTTGTTGTGATGTGCCGACCCCAAATAACATGGGATAAGGGCAGGATGATGATGATGATGATGATGAATGGTTGTGGTTTCTTAGAAATGATAATTACAGAGTGGGAATACAGAATCTATTGTACATTTTGATGCAAGTGTGCAATGTCTTCATCCCTGCACTAGACCAACGAGGCTTGGTCTAGTGCAGGGATGGCGAACCAATGGCACGCGTGCCATTGATGGCACGTTGCAGAATATTTTAGGCACGCCACCGAAATTTTGACCATATTTTCCACTATGCCTACGAGTTATTATTTTCAGAGATGTCATAACATAAGATTCGATTAGAAACCGTTTGGTAGAGGAATCCAGTCCAAGATGCAATCTTACTTTAATTTGAATAACACGTAGAATTGAAACATTTATTACGACATAGGTCAAGTTTTTTCTTTTTGGTAACAAAGAAAGAGCTTTAAGTTGAAAATATTCAGTTTAATTATCTGCCAATAAAGACTAAGCAATATTATTTGATGGCACATAAGCACGTAATAAGATGGCACGTAAGGTCTCAATAAAAATTTCTTTAGAAAAAATGGCACGTTGATCCATAAAGGTTCGCCATCCCTGGTCTAGTGGTTGCAAGCGCGACTGAACATGAGGTCCTGGGATGGATTCCCTGGCCGGGTAAAGCGTTATTGAGATTTTCATTAGGGATTTTTCAGTAGCGGCCTCGTAGTCTGAATTTAGGACTGATTGATGGCAATAGGCTCGCCCCCTATTACATGAAGCTTAAACATAACTTGCGAAATGTGAGACACACACATACATAACAACAGATAGAACAACAGCGTTATTCAACAAAGTATTATTGCAACATTATACAACAAAAATAAAAACAACCACAAAGTATTTTCACAGCGTCCAGTCCGGGGCTTAGGAAAGAAAATAAACAGAATAAAAAACAAATAAACATCGAACTGAATGAATACTTTGTACGACGCGGCGGTAGCTTGTGGCCTCACAATTCCATTATTTCATTGCCACAGTCGTTTTCTAGTCCGTGACATAGAATAAGAATCTATAGAAGTGTAACTTCACTCTAACATAGATGTTAGCCGATTTTCGTGGTTTTTTCGAGCGCTTGGAAATTATGCGTAACACACTCGTATAAGAATAAAAATAAAATTACACTCGTATACCCCACGAGGTTATACGTTGTCTAGCAAACAAATTCTAAACGTTATAAAGCATTTTTTTTCAGAACACGGTATAAAAGACTGTTACACAAATCGTCATCTGCCTAGAATTTTCAGAACTATCTTGGGGTCGGCTTCCAATCCAAAAGGATGCAGCTGAGTATCAGTTCTTTAAATGGAGGGACTGCCAATCTGACCTACACAACCCAGTTAATAACTTGCCGGGACCGATGGCATAACGTGATTTTTGAGGAACGGAGGAAACTCTTTTTTTTTATTTAATTTAATATGGGCTTACTCTTGACCTCAATCTTGCCCTAAGGGCAGAGATGAGGTCGACGATGGAACGAGCCACCCAGAAGAAGCCTATTTACTCGCGACTTAAATAGATTGGGGTTATATGAACTCGGGAAAAACCGACGCAGGCAGGGTGTTCCACTCCTTGGCTGTACGAATAATGAAAGACTTAGCAAAACGCTTCGTACGAATGTGTGGAACATCGACAAGGTATGGGTGATAACCTGCAGTACGCCTAGTCTCTCGATGGAAGAAGGGAGATGGTGGAATAAGCTCGTGGAGCTCTTGCGCACACTCTCCGAAGTACAGTCTGTAGAAGACCGACAGACATGCAACTTTGCGACGGTGGGCCATCGGTATGTAATGGGTGCTCAAGAGAGTGTTACTTTGACGGCACGGTTGGCGCAGTGGCTCAAGCTGACTGCTGCACTACGTGTCGCGGGTTTGATCACCGCCCGGAATCATTATCATCATCATCAGCCTATAATGTTCCCACTGCAGGGACTCAGGCCTCCTCTCTAGGAGAGGGATGGGCTATAATCTACCACGCGGGCCCAGTGCGGATTGGTAGATGTCATATATCTTCGAATTTTTTGGTTCAAAGACATGCCGGTTTCCTCACGATGTTTTCCTTCACCGTTTTGAGAACAGTGGTGATGAAATAAATTACACAAAGTAATGTGCCTGACTGGGTTCGAACCCACGACTCACTGTTCGTAAGTCGGGGCCACCACCACTGGGCCACCACTGCTGTCACCGCCCGGAATAATATTTATATAACCTACGGATAGTTGTTTCGGGTCTGAGTATTTGTGTATGTGAGTTTAAATGTTTGTGAACGCACCCACGATAGGTACTGGAGAAATTTCTAGTTGGGGGCAACGTTTTTTTAAAATACAAATACTTTAATGTGGAGCATTTTATTTGTCCCCATGCTAGGCCTTTCAAAGTATACAGTTAGACAAGTTTCAATAATAATTTTAATCTATGTTCGTGCCTACACAAACCTGTGAATACAATAAACTAACAGCTGGGTTATTTTAATTAAAATGTACGGGTTGATGTAACGAGGTTCCCGTTAAATAAGTTGCTCTTATTTCGTGTTCATTTAGATATTATTGAATTTTCCCGCGTCAAATTATATACCAAAACCTTGCTCTAGAACCACTCTATCCAAACAGCTTGTAAATCGATGCAGTAGTTTTTGAGTTTATCGCGAACTGACGACTATATCTGACTAAGGTAAGGTAAGGTAGCTGCATAATCATGAGAATTTCTGACCTGGTGATAAAGAAGAAGAACGTGGGTCCTTAGATACATTAGAGATGGAATGTTGTTTTAAGTAAAAATTTATATAATTAGATTAGAATAGATTGAAATTGTATAATTTTAATAATAAGATTTAAGAACATTACGCGCCAGTAATACCTATGTATAATAAGCAAACATACCAGCACTTCTGTTATTGTTCCATAATTATTAATTCTTGTTGGTGTGCCAAAGAAATAAATTAACTACATTCCTAGACACGTAATTCAGTGACAAAACTTTATCACAAAACATTTCTATTTGCTGAATCTCGCAAGATACTCGTACATCAGACAAAAACCTAAATTAAGACACTCAGACATTCTTGTTTATCAGAGGTTCAGACTCGACTCATTAAAATCTTATCTAACCGATCCTCACCTAACATAAACCAGGCTTAGACCCATTTACACAGACTAGGCTATTTTGAAATTAATGCCAAACTGAATAGAGAGTTGAAAATTCCACAAGAGAAATTCATTTAAGCATTTATGCAAGGTGTAACATAATAAATGTAAGACGTCACGTAAAACTGAAACATTTTTGTTCTAAGAGTGCTTGAACATCGGAAAAAAATGGACTTTTTGTAAAAAATGACGCGATTAATGTTGACATGGCACTTTATATTGTAATTAAATATGTTAATGTAATTTTGTACGCCATAATATATTTGCTCATATTTTAACAAAATACGATCTGTAATCATACATGTTTTACAAAATAAATGATTGATTGATTGAATGATATGAAGATAAAAAAGAGTAAATGATAGTGTGACGATTGACACGAGAGTGGAAGAAAAAACGTGATACGCCAACCCCAAGTAACATGATGACAAGGGACAAGGACAGAAAGATGATGATAGGAACTGCCTCCGTGGTCGAGTGGTATAGGCGTTGCCTTGTGACCCGGTGGTCGTGGGTTCGATTCCCACGGGAAGCATACTTTGTGAAGTTGTTTCCAGTTTGGTTAGGACATTGCAGGCTTGAATCACCTGATTGTCTGATAAAAAGATGGTTCCGTGTTTCGTAAGGCACGTATAAGCCGGTGGTCCCGGCCGCCAAATGGCGGTCGTCAAACCATGTCAGAGGCCCTTGCGGCGGTTTAGAAACTCTGACACTAGGGTGTGTGGGGTCGTTAGACCTTACTGCCAACACGATAAGAAGAAGAAGATAGGAACTGATGTGATAGGGACTGAATCAAATTTTGTCCGACCAGTACTTAGCAACCTGGACAGCTCTGTCGTTTGTTTCATTCAAATCCTGGAGGGTGCAATTTGTTGTGCACGACGGGGCTCTCTAAAGAGAGGAGGTGTGACATATCCTATGTTGGGGATCCACATTCGCACTGTGATTCGCGTAGATCAGCGAATCAACTTATAAGGAAAAACTAAAAAAATAAAATGGTATGGAAAAACGTATGTAACGTATGGAAAAACTAAAAAAATAAATGGTTTAAGTTATAGTTTCTGTAAAGTCTGAAATAAAAGTATTTCTTTTTTATTTTATAGAACTATAAGTGGTTCAATTCCATAGTCTGAGACACTACAAGAGTGGTCTAGCGTTTATTATTTTACACCTTGTATATGTTTTGCCTAATGTGAGTCAAAATGGAATGAGACAAACAGACGTAAAGTACTAAGGTCTCAAAAGGTTGACTCAAATATGGGATTCCCAGACGAAATAAAATGTTTCTTAAGCTTGAATGATTACTTCATAAGACTATATCCATTACAAATACTAATACTACTAGCTTAACGTGGTGTCTAGTAACTTATAGTTAGTATCAAAAGGCACACAAAGTTAATTTAAATTAGCTAGCCTCTCTAGGGGTCTGTAAAGAATTTGACTGAAGTCTTTACTATCGACGACGTTAAGTGTGAATAATATTGTACACGTAGATGTAGTGACAAACATATAAAAGAGATGGTTTGGTCGTGTGGATGGATGAGGGAAAGCTGATGTTAGTAGCTACGCCGGAAGGGGACGCTATAGTAAGACATACATTGATCTTATTGGTGAGGAGCTTCAAAACAGACGGTTACCTACCTGGTACTCGCACCGGGGTGCGTGTATGGCCAGATGTACCTATGAACATAAACGAGACGTTATAAGGCGTTAGGCGTTATGAGGTTTATGCCTATCCCCACAGAAAATAGGCGTGAGTTTATGTATATAATGTGTAGTTATAATAACACAATCATTTCACAAAACGAGTGATTAACCTCCACTCATATATCCAGGTCTCGTTTCCTATAATTCCTGCCTAGGCCGCAAGCCCACACAATCCTTATAAATTCACCTCACGTGCTTACCCCCATACTAACGATGCCACGCATTAGTGAGCGTCCATTTTTGCTGTCATCTCATTACGGTCATGTGGTCCGTGTTCCAGTAATTTGTTGTGTGTCTTTGTTAGGATATTTTTTACCCGACTGCAAGAAAAGGGTTATGTTTTTGCTCTTGCTTTTGGCAGAAGATGACTTGGACCGTGATGGTTGTTTAGAGGCCTTCGAATGCAGGGTAAATACAGATGATAGTTAGTAGTAGCCCCGTAAACTGATGAATTCGCTTGTGACTGCGCATTTCACTTTTTTGTCAATTAACGGTAGTCGACTTTTACCGGACCCAAATAGTGGATTACAGCCCATTCCTTCTTATCGAGAGGAGGCCTGGGTCCCCGCAGTGAGATTAGTATAGGCTGATGATGATGATGTGCGACTAGGGTTGCCGACCTACACGACGAATATTCTAGGTGTCTAATCAATCCATAATTCCTGGGTACAAATCTCACGAGCGACATTTGAACAAGTTTTTTTTTCATTAGGATTTTTCCGAGGAGTCCTAAAGCAGCAGGGAAAGCCCGGAGTCCGCATTGAAGTCCCATAATTACGTATAGATATTCGATAAAAGACTGGAAAAATGTGTGTGTGACAAACATTATCCGCCTTACCCGCAGGAAAATACCGGTATAATATTACGTCATGAGAATTAAAAATCACGAAGTCTACCCTGCTTTAGTCAAAATTAAATCATCTACATAAAAAAACCAATAACCAAACTTTGACTGCCTAACAACGCAATTTAGTAACGACAAGTTATTTCCCAACTCCTCAGCCGAAACACTGATACTTATTTTAGTGAACCAGACCCTGCGTAAACAATGTATAAGGCCTCATTTTAAATGCAATAACACAGCCTCGATCGGAGAAGTTTTAGAAAGATTTACGATATTGATCTGGCGTTTATTTTACATAAAAACGTTACGTGACCTTTTAGCTAAATTAAGAAGAATATCCTTTCTATTTTAGGAAGTTTGAAGAAGTCTGAAAGTGAAGCTGTTGAACAAAAAGTTGTGTGGTAATCAGTTGTCATAGTATACCCATATAGGCATAATAATATAATGGTACTACACGGCCACATTAACTTGACGCATCTCTGGAATGCGCGCGTCGATAATTTGCTAGTTTTCTGTTGTTGTTATATTGTTTTTGACATTATTGTGACAACGCCAAGCGTCAAGTTAATGTGACCGAGTAGTATACTCCTATGACAACTGATTACCACTTAACTCACATGCCCATGTGGTGCGGAGGAATAAGGAAAATGTCGTGAGGAAAGTTTTGAGCATGATTGTGGATGGCTAAACGAGTCGGGAAAAGCCAAAGAAACGATGGATGGATTGTGTGAAAGATGATAAATAGCTATGAAACAGAAGAAAGCAGAAGTCAGTTGATATTTCTTTTTCTACAATTTTTAAATTACCTAGCAGAAAACTATGTTTCAATTGACGGCACGGTTGGCGCAGTAGCTGAGCGATTGGACTGCTGCGCTGCGTGTCGCGGGTTCGATCCCCGCACGGAACAAATATTTGTATGGCCTACAGACAGTTGTTCCGGGTCTGGGTATTTGTGTTTGTGAGTTTAAATGTTTGTGAACGCACCCACGATACAGGAGAAATTCCTAGTGTGGGGCAATGTTTTAAAAAAAAAATTAAATTTAAAATCTCTCTCTGTACGTCTAAATTATTGCCAATTTTTCTAGAAGACGATTGAAACATTGGTAAAATAATCATAAAAATAAACCAATAATCATTATGATATTTAATGGTAGATTTGAAATCTTAAAATTATATATTTTGAAGTCTCAAAGTTAGTATCACAATAGTCCTTGCACGGGAGATTCATTAGTTTCAGATATAGACACGTGGGTGTCTGGGTCATTAATGCGTAATCACATTAGCATGTCTAACAGTAATTGTGACATACTGTCTGGTAGTTCTGCTTACCAACTTGTTTCTTCAGGAACCTCCCATAGCCGTGCTAGTCTAGTTGTGTGAGTGTGACCGTCAGGCTGGTAAATCATAGGTCTCAATACACCTTTGATTTTTCAGAATTATGCGTTATTATAATAACTTGCATCAATGGAGGAAAACATAATTAAGAAACCAGCACACCTAAGAGATATTTCTTTCTCTCTGTCTCTCTCTCTCTGTCTGTCTGATATATCTGCACTCTGACACCATGTTAGGTAAAATCCACACCTAAAAAATGAAGGAAGGAATGTGCACCGTGCTACGACTCCAAATGTCCGGCATTACTCATCACCTGCCTAGCGTTTTCCCGTCTATATTGGGGTAGGCTTCCAGTCTAACCGGATGCAACCTGGGGATCACATGGAGCGACTGCTTATCTAACCTCCACAACCCAGTGCTTACGTTACGCATAATCGGCATAGTCCGGTCCGGCATGGAGTATTGCTGTCACCTTTGGGATGGCTCAGCCAAATACCAACTTACCACACTTGACTCTGTAGAGCGCAGAGCCAGGAGGCTAATTGGTGACGATAGGCTGGTTGTCAAGCTACATAGCCTGGCCCACCGTCGCAAAGTCGCATGTCTTCGGAGAGTGTGCGCAGGAGCTCCACGAGCTGATTCCACCATCTCCCTTCTTCCATCGGGAGACTAGACGTACTGCAGGTTATCACCGATACCTAGTCGACGTTCCACACATTCGAACGAAGCGCTTTGCCAAGTCCTTTATTATGCGCACAGCCAAGGAGTGGAATTCCCTGCCTGCGTCGGTTTTTCCGAGTTCATATAACCCTAATCTATTTAAGTCGCGAGTAAACAGGCTTCTCCTGGGTAAGCTCGTTCCATCGTCGACATCATCTCTGCCCTTAGGGCAAGATTGAGGTCAAGAGCAAGCCCATTTATAATAAAAAATAAAAAAAACGCGATACCCCTTGGTAAGACTGTTTGCCAGAGCTGTGGGCCACCGACTATTATAACGATTGTCAATGATCTACAAATTACGACGGGGACCAAATGGTTTAACGTGCTATCCGAAGGACGGAGAAAACTCGGTAAGTAATGGATGGTCAACTATAGCCAGATAATGATGTACAGGACACCTAGCCCCGTCTCTTTTCAGGAAAAAACCGACTTCAAAAAAAAAAAAACACGAAAAAGTGAAAAATCTTTAGAAAAATCTTTAGAAGAAAAATCAGTTTCTGAAGTCGGTGACTTTTGTTTGTTTGATTTAATTTTTTTGGCACCGACTTCAGAAACTGATTTTTCTTCTAAAAATTATTTTTCACTTTTTCGTGTTTTTTTTTTTTGAAGTCGGTTTTATTTTTTGAAAAAGTTTTTATTTTTCACTTTTTAGTGGTTCACATGTAAGTTCACATGTTCATGAGTCATAATGTGGACAATGTAGTTTTTTTTTTAGTTTTGTTGATTTTTCAAAAACCGCTTGTCCGATTTCGATAAAAAAAAAATATGGGACCATTTGGAAAGTACACCCTTTCCAACAAAAAAAGAATTTTTCAAATCGGTTAGCAATTGACGGAGTTATGCCCGAACAAACATAAAAAAAAACAAACATTCGAATTGAGAACCTCCTTCTTTTTTTAAAAGTCGGTTAATTAGATGATTAAAACAATACTGCTCCACAAACTTCACGGTAATCCCTCAAGCTATGTCCTCGACAACAAAAACAAAAATCCTCCATAAATTAATCCATCTTGCATTCATTCTTCTTAGACAGTGTGTACACAATATATAAATCGCAAAAAGATTCCTTGAGAGAGAGCATGAATAATTCAGGAGACTATCTACTTGAAAGGGCGATCACTGGCAGGATGCATGTTCTTATTACACAATTATCTTTATTTCTGTGTAATAATGAAAGGCAGATGTACGCTACATGTTTAATTTATAGAACAGATTCTTGTGTAAAGCAAAAATGGTATTAATAGTCAAATAGTATGTAGGTTGAGGCCCCGACTTACAAACAGTAAGCCGTGGGTTCGAATCCAGGCAGCCGCATTACTTTGTGTAATTAATTTCATCACCACTGCCCCCAAAACGGTGAAGGAAAACATCGTGAGGAAACCAGCATGTTTCCTTCCTTACATAGTATAAAACAAAGTCGCTATTTTTGTCTGTTTGTCTGTATGCTTAAATCTTTAAAACTACGCAACGGATTTTGATGCGGTTTTTTTTAATAGATAGAGTGATTCAATAGGAAGGTATATAATTTGAACGACATCCACACGGGTGAAGCCGCGGGCATCAGCTAGTTTTAGAATAAAAAAATTGGAAGATATGACTGTGACATCTACCAACCCGCACTGTTCCCGCGTGGTAGATATAGAGAGGAGGCCTGAGTTCACAGTGAAGACATTATAGGCTGATGATGATTATGTAGGCAGGCATTATGTTGCATTATATTGCCAGACTTAAGTGACAATGGGCAGGGCACATTACTCGCAGAACGGATGGCCGATGGGACCGGAATGATCTGGAGGTTCTGGTGACCGCAAACCGGAAGACGTTGCGGGGACCCGCTGGATGCGAGATGCACGGGCCCGGTCAATGTGGCGACACCTGGGGGAGGCCTATGTCCAGCTATGGACGTCTTTAGGCTGAAATGATGAATGATGATATTGTATAACGGGGTGGTTTCCGCAACTCCAAGTCCAAAGTGCTAGTTCTGCGTACGGAGTGGAAATCGGTAGAATAAATAGCATATTAGTAGTTGATCGCTGACTTTTCACACCACGCCGCAACTGGCGAGAATTCGAACGAACAAACAATAATCTCTATAATCCAATCGACATGTCGAAAAAAGGTGACTTAGCAGGTAAGTAAGTATTACGAAGTTAATACAACTTTAACAGGTTGTTTGGGGGTACTCTAGAAATACTATCCTAAGTATAGGGTCCTAGAGGTCGTAAACTTAGGATAGTCTTCCTAACTAACTTAGGAGGAGGATAAAAACCTCATTTTTTCTGTTTAATGTTTTGTGTTTAAGTTACACACCAGGGAGGCAAAAGTCTCCCTTTGGAGGCTTTTACTTAACTGACGATTGCCACTGTTGATTCTGGCTTTCAGGAGTTACAGTGGTTTGGGAATAGTGAGGCGGGCTTGTCCCAATTAAAAGAGAAAGGTTTTTGCCATGTAGCGGGAAAACGCAAACTCGAGGTTGACTTTACACAGGCTTAAAATATCAGGAAGAATGCATAACCTTCTCCTTTTTAAAGTAGGTTAAAAGACTAGCGTTTCAAGTTAGATAAATATATATCTATATAAAGAAAATGTCCAATATTTATCTTGTTACTTTAAAAGGCAACCTAACGTACAATAAATTGAGGATTAAATACAGTCACTGAACGAATGGAAATAAGGTTGCTAATGTATTTTTAAGTAACCTCCCGTAATTCCAACTTTATCAATATTCTTAATCAAATGAAGCCTAATTTGCATTTAAAAAATCGGATCCATTTAAAAGCAATTGCGTTGAGTGCGCGAACAAAGCTGGGAAAGAGAGGACAGGGTAACTTGGATAAGGCAATATAATCTTTACCTACTTGTAATGTATTACCGGATAAGCGGACCCATTTAGCAGAGGTTATCCTACGTTTTTTAGTTTGAGAAATCATTAAATGACTCCTACCTACCACTCTGATTGTAGCAGAAGGGAGTGACAGACTAGTATTGGCTAAAAAGCACCCATGTTCCTTTTTACCCTATTATGTCCGGGGCTGCGGTATCTCTTTCGAACAACCCGTAGCCCAGTCAGGCGTCGGCCCTTGCGGCCCCTGCAATGTTGCTGTCATCAGGTTGTCCTGTCACAGATCTCATTAGAAAAATATGATATCCAATTAACATAATATAACATCACGTCTTTTGTACCCATAGCATTTCATCAGTTATATTTTAAGTCCCCTATATGTATAGTAAGGAGTGAGACTACAGTTCCAAAATTAAAAAAAAAAAAACTGTTTCGTTTCTGTACTTTTGTCAACTCTCTGGCTATTTTTCGTCAGGGTTGTATCGACAAGCTGCAGTCAAAAATAACATAATTTATATAGTCCTCCTGACTGGCGGCAATCCGACATTACTGGAGAGAAATCAGGCGCAGGACCAACGGCCGCTTTTCGTGGCACCGGGTACCATACCACCAAATTGAAAACCTTAGGCTACTACTGAGAAATTTCAAATGGAAAATTCCAATAGCTAAGCGACCATGAGACCAACGGGGCGGGGCGGTTCAAAAATAGCATAGCAGTATGGGAGGGTAATATCAGGTGTGTCAAGACTCACCTCACGAAAGTCGTAGGTAGCCAGTTGCTCACGTTTGAAGAGATGCTAACAGTGCTCGCTCAAGTGGAAGCTGTGCTCAACTCACGGCCCCTTTCAGTATTGAGCAGTGACCCTACTGAGCCTTTGGCTCTGACGCCTGCTCACTTCCTTGTAATGACACCACTAAAGTCTCTTCCGGCAGAAGATTTAACAAATAAGAGCGTTACTCTGCTCCAGAGAAAACGTAATGTAGACAACTTAGTCCAGTCTTTTTGGAAACGGTGGAAGGTAGAATACCTTAACTCTTTACAAATTCGCAGTAAATGGTTAAAGTCCAACGGCTCTGTAGAAAAGGGAATTGTAGTCTTATTAAAGTCGGATAATAGCGCCCCACTAGATTGGCCTTTAGGCATAATAGAACAAACATTTCCCGGTAAAGATGGAGTTGTACGCGTAGTAGACGTGCGGACAAGATCTGGTTTGTACCGTAGACCCGTAGTGAAGGTTTTTCCTCTACCGTCTCAATAAATAAAAATATACAGTCCATAATATCGTTAAACTAACAAAAAAAAATAATAATAATAATAATACTTAATAATAATTTGATATTTAACTTAGACTTAATCATTATGCTACCTAGTAATTAAATAGACTTGAATTAATCCATACTGGAAAATATAAATAAACCTAAATAAACTCATTGATTAATTTTTTTGAAAGGACTATGTCCTGTCAACCCCGGGAGGATGTTTAGGCTAATCTTACGGTATCCAAAACATTAAAAAGAAAATGAAAAATAAACTTTTTATTAGGTAGGATTGCACGGCGACGTTCCTTCTCCCTCGCACTACTGTGCAAACCTATTTCCTATCTCTTTCCCCCCACCCTTACTCACCAGGAAGTAAGTGAAGTTAGTTACCGGCTTGAATTCGTCGCGTACGCATCATTTTTCTCAAACAAAAGTATAATTACCTAAAAGTGCAATTTACTGTGCCAAAATAAAAGGACAATATTGTGCTGTGAATGTTATATATAATTCGTGGACAGGAGGCCTCCGAAGAGTGACATAAGCTGGACTTTTCAACGAGCTAAGGTGAGTCCCTCAACTCCATCCTTGTTGTCGCTGTGCAATTTCTATTTTGTGGTTAGTCAAAATAAATCTAAGCATTCCTACTTGGTCTTAACTAGCGCAGACATAATTTGATCCGGCTCGAAGGACCAGGATGTTTAGGCTAATCTTACGGTATCCAAAACATTAAAAAGAAAATGAAAAATAAACTTTTTATTAGGTAGGATTGCACGGCGACGTTCCTTCTCCCTCGCACTACTGTGCAAACCTATTTCCTATCTCTTTCCCCCCACCCTTACTCACCAGGAAGTAAGTGAAGTTAGTTACCGGCTTGAATTCGTCGCGTACGCATCATTTTTCTCAAACAAAAGTATAATTACCTAAAAGTGCAATTTACTGTGCCAAAATAAAAGGACAATATTGTGCTGTGAATGTTATATATAATTCGTGGACAGGAGGCCTCCGAAGAGTGACATAAGCTGGACTTTTCAACGAGCTAAGGTGAGTCCCTCAACTCCATCCTTGTTGTCGCTGTGCAATTTCTATTTTGTGGTTAGTCAAAATAAATCTAAGCATTCCTACTTGGTCTTAACTAGCGCAGACATAATTTGGTCACTTCGTTCCGGATTACTAGATTCGTTAATCAATTGTAGTGGGTCAGTTTAGGCACGTGGTAAGCGCGGTCACTGCGGTCAGCCATATTGGTAAAAATGCCGAGCGATCCACCCGCGGTAGTAGATCGCGAATTGCAACAATTACAAAACAAATTAAGTGCTTTGTATGGTCGAGCTCAAGCTATTTACGACACTAGTTGTAAATTGAATGACGACCCCATCGCGATCGATAACTTTTTAGCCGACTGTTTTATGCTTGATACCCTACGAAATGACTTTCTTACCACGATACAAGAAAGAAACCGGTTCCAGTTGTCTAGTACGGAAAATCCTGTACCGAATTACAATTCGGCAATTTCATTTGAACAGCTTTATTCGCGTATCAAATATAAGGTTCACAAGTTGTCGCAAGTGACTGATAATACTAGTCGCGACCAGGGTTTCGCGGTTAAATGCGAGAAAAAACCTTCAATAAAATTACCGGTGTTAGAGCTATGTTCTTTTGATGGAGAAATTGAGTCGTGGCCTATGTTTTACGAAACTTTCAGAACGGTAATTCACGAAAATCCAGATCTTACCGAAAGCGAGAAAATTCAGTACCTAGTGGGTAGATTAAAAGGCAAAGCCCTGAGTATTTGTCAAGGTATTCTACCTACCTCCGAAAACTACAGCGTTATTTGGAATACGTTAATCAGTAAATATAACGACAAACGAGTACGAGCCGCTAAGTACTTAGATAAACTGTTCGCGTTGAATAATGTGAAAGAAAATTCACCAACTAATTTGGAGGAATTTATAGATAAATTTTCATCAATTTATTCCGCTTTAAAACAGCTAAATATTGACAATTTGGAAGATTTCTTGTTTATCCACATTGCCTGCAAGAAAGTGGGTTTGGAAACAGTCAAGTCTTACGAATTACAAATTAGTAATGACAAAAATAACACTCCTAACTGTCAAGAATTTATTTCATTTGTACGGAACCAGTCTCATATTATGCAACGCGCGCAAAATATTTCGTCGAATACAAAGCAGCCAGCTTCAACGGGAGGTACTCAGGTACGTAAAAATAGTTCCTCGCAGTCGGGCGGTAATTATGGTTCGCGTTCTAATAATAATAACGTTAAGACATTTATTAATGTGCAGGAACAAGATCAGTGCGTATCTTGTGCTTGTGGGAAGAATGAGCATTCTCATTTATCTCAGTGCCCAAAATTCCTGTCAAAGTCCCCTAGTGAACGCTATAAATTCGTAAAATTACGGAAAATGTGTGTAAATTGTTTAAGTAATAAACATAACATTACAAAGTGCGACGAGTCAACTCGTTGTAGTGAATGTCAACGTAGTCATCACAGCTTGTTACATTTCCCAACAAGTAATACGCATTCAAACACACGCGGTTCTATACCGATCGCATCCAGTACTACCGCGATAGTCACGGAACCCACGGCAGGCTCTTCGCGCGATGAGTGCTCCGCGCCCGAGCGCGGCCCTGTTGCCGTTTCGCTTTGTGCAGTGGGCGAGTGCGCCGTCGACACTGCGTCGAGCGGCCCGTCGCATAGCGATGCGACGACGACGTCTGTTTTGCTGGGAACCGCGCAGTGTAATGTCGTTGATGCCGAAGGCAACATTTGTGTTTTACGCGCTATTATTGATAGTGCGTCCCAAAGGGATTTGATTACGACAGAATGCTGTAAACGGTTGAAACTTAAAATGCGTGCGCCTCGGAATAAATTTGTATCAGGTGTGGGCGACGTTACGAATCCTATTGAAGGCGTAACTTGTCTATCAATTCGTTCGAAATTCGATGATTCGGTTAGGTTTAATATTCAGCCTGTGGTCGTAAATCGTATCACTAATGAATTACCTACCGCGAAGATCGACGCCTCGCGTTTGGATTATTTAAATAATATTCCATTAGCGGATTGTAATTACTTTACTCCTGCTAATATTGACCTGATTTTAGGTTCGGACGTATTTGCCCGCATTTTAGGCCCGAATACAATCTCGCGCGCCGCTGGAGAACCTGTCGCGATTGAGACTTTGCTAGGCTATATAATAGTAGGGCAAGCCCCGATAATTAGCCACGCTAGTACTATTACGCGTACTTACTGCACTACTGACTCCACATTCGAAAATTGTATGAATCGATTTTTCGAGTTGGAAGAGGTACCTAATGTACCTACCATTTTATCCCCGGATGAACAAAAATGCGAGGATTATTATTGTAAAACTACGCGCCGCGATGGTAATGGCCGCTATGTAGTTTCGCTTCCGCTTAAGAACGATACTTCCGAGTTAGGCGACTCCTTGCGTTCGGCCGAGTATAGGTATTTATCTTTAGAGCGAAAATTGTTATTGAATCCGTCTATTAAGGAGGAATACGATAACGTGTTCGTAGATTACCTACAGAAAAATTATCTGAGGCCAGTCGGTACTATTTCGGAAGTCGAGTCTGGAAATGATCAATACGTAATACCTCACCATGCTGTTGTCCGTACGGATAAAAGTACTACCAAGTTGCGTGTAGTTTTAAATGCTAGTAACGCGACTACGTCTGGAAAGTCATTAAATGACATTTTGTACACTGGACCGAATCTACAAAATGATTTATTCCAAATTCTCCTTAAATTTCGATTGCGGTCAGTGGCGATAAGTGCCGACATACGCCAAATGTACTTACGAATTTTAATGGATGAAAGAGATACCCGCTTCCAGAGATTGCTCTACAGATTTGACATAAATGAGCCAATAAAAATTTTTTAAGTGACTAGAGTGCCATTCGGCTTGTGCTGTAGTCCATATTTGGCTATACGCACTATACGTCGACTCGCTTCAGATGAGCGCGAGCGCTTCCCCCGGGCAGCTGATGTGGCAGAGACGGACATCTATATGGACGATTTAGCCACCAGTTGTTCTTCGGTGTCAGAAGGCATTGCCCTCTCAAATCAGCTGATCGATTTATTCGCAGCTGGAGGCTTTGAGCTAGTTAAATTTTCTAGTAACTCCCCTGAAGTTCTGACGAATATCCCTGTGTCGCATCGTATCTCTGAAGCAGTCGAGTTCGGCCCTGATACTCAGCTTAAAATATTGGGTCTACATTGGGTACCAGCCGAAGATGTGTTCACTTTCAGTGTGACACCCCAGCCACGTGACTGCACAAAACGGAATATTTTATCCACTATTGCTCGATTATGGGACTTAATGGGTTTCGTGGCACCAGTTACATTGCTCGCTAAATTGATAATCAAATCCCTCTGGAAAGAAAACATTGGCTGGGATGAGGTACCTCCTGCCAACGTAGTGGCTCTATGGCAGAAGTTTGAAGCGGAATTGCCCTTGCTTCAACAAATTAAATTGCCACGCCACCTTGGTGTGAACGACGAATGCGTAATTTCTATCTTGGGGTTCGCAGACGCATCTGAAAACGCCTATGGTGGAGTTGTGTATTTACATGTGTCCTTCCCAAGTACTGGGAAATCAGTAATTAACTTGGTTTGCGCTAAGTCCAAAGTGGCGCCATCTAAGACGGTGATTTCTCTTGCTCGAATGGAACTGTGTGCTAATCTCATACTTGCGAGATTAATGCGCCTAGTAATTGACACCTACTCCACTCGTTGTCAAATAACAAATGTGTATGCATTCACGGACAGTACGGTGGCCTTGGCCTGGATCCATTCATTGCCTAACCGATGGCAAACCTTTGTGGCAAATCGTATTGCCAAAATACAAAGCAAATTGGAACCTTGCCTTTTCTACCACATACCTGGAAAGGAAAATCCTGCTGACTGCCTGTCGAGGGGCTTGACGCCCGCGCAATTGTGTGATCACCCTCTCTGGCTCCATGGGCCTCGATTTGCTCATCTACCCTATCCTGAGTGGCCAGTCCATCAGTTTGATCCTGCGTCCGTCAGTGAAATGCCTGAAATGAAGGTCAATGTCATGGCTACTACTATGCCTGCAGCTCCGCAATCGGCATCCGTTTTCTATGACCTTTCTTCTCGCGTGTCCTCCTGGTCTAAATTGCTAAGGATTGTGGTGTATGTTCTGCGCTTCATAAAGAAACTTCCAAGAAGGTTTGAGGTTTCCCATTTAGAGCAAGCTGAAGAAGCAATCATTAAAGATCTACAGCAGATCCACTTCTCAAGTGAGCTAAAGTTAGCTCAGTCTGGAGGCAATCTGCCCCCAGCTTTCTTAAAGTTAAAGGCCTTTGTAAAAGATGATTTACTCAGAGTCGGTGGTAGGTTGAGTAATGCAGATTTGAGTTATGACAGTCAGCACCCCATATTGCTTCCTAGGAAGGATCATATCGTTGATCTTCTAATTGATTATTATCATCAAAAGTATCTTCATACGGGACCCCAGTTATTAATGTCCCTACTGAGGCAAAAATATTGGATTTTGTCGGCTCGCAATATAGTGCGTAACCGTATACAAAAATGTAACATCTGTTTTAAGGTAAACCCTCGGAATGAGTTTCCTATTATGGCTGATTTGCCAGCTTGCCGAGTGCAAGAAGCAAAGGCTTTCTGTCACACCGGGGTGGACTATGCTGGTCCTTTGCATATCGTTCCGTATCGACGTAGAGGTGTACACAGCCAGAAAGCTTATATATGCCTATTTATTTGTCTTGTTACCAAGGCTGTGCATATTGAGTTGGCTGCCGACTTAAGTACTGAAGCCTTCATGAATGCTCTGAAGCGGTTCATATCCCGTCGGGGCCCTGTTGCGGTGATGTATTCTGATCGCGGTACCAATTTTATTGGCGCTAAATCTTACTTAGACAGTGTATATCAATTGCTTGAGTCGGAAGAATACAAAGATAAATTCGCCAATGAATTGCGTGAAAATCGGATTACATGGAAATTCAATCCCGCTTCGGCTCCCCATTTTGGAGGGCTATGGGAGGGTAATATCAGGTGTGTCAAGACTCACCTCACGAAAGTCGTAGGTAGCCAGTTGCTCACGTTTGAAGAGATGCTAACAGTGCTCGCTCAAGTGGAAGCTGTGCTCAACTCACGGCCCCTTTCAGTATTGAGCAGTGACCCTACTGAGCCTTTGGCTCTGACGCCTGCTCACTTCCTTGTAATGACACCACTAAAGTCTCTTCCGGCAGAAGATTTAACAAATAAGAGCGTTACTCTGCTCCAGAGAAAACGTAATGTAGACAACTTAGTCCAGTCTTTTTGGAAACGGTGGAAGGTAGAATACCTTAACTCTTTACAAATTCGCAGTAAATGGTTAAAGTCCAACGGCTCTGTAGAAAAGGGAATTGTAGTCTTATTAAAGTCGGATAATAGCGCCCCACTAGATTGGCCTTTAGGCATAATAGAACAAACATTTCCCGGTAAAGATGGAGTTGTACGCGTAGTAGACGTGCGGACAAGATCTGGTTTGTACCGTAGACCCGTAGTGAAGGTTTTTCCTCTACCGTCTCAATAAATAAAAATATACAGTCCATAATATCGTTAAACTAACAAAAAAAAATAATAATAATAATAATACTTAATAATAATTTGATATTTAACTTAGACTTAATCATTATGCTACCTAGTAATTAAATAGACTTGAATTAATCCATACTGGAAAATATAAATAAACCTAAATAAACTCATTGATTAATTTTTTTGAAAGGACTATGTCCTGTCAACCCCGGGAGGATGTTTAGGCTAATCTTACGGTATCCAAAACATTAAAAAGAAAATGAAAAATAAACTTTTTATTAGGTAGGATTGCACGGCGACGTTCCTTCTCCCTCGCACTACTGTGCAAACCTATTTCCTATCTCTTTCCCCCCACCCTTACTCACCAGGAAGTAAGTGAAGTTAGTTACCGGCTTGAATTCGTCGCGTACGCATCATTTTTCTCAAACAAAAGTATAATTACCTAAAAGTGCAATTTACTGTGCCAAAATAAAAGGACAATATTGTGCTGTGAATGTTATATATAATTCGTGGACAGGAGGCCTCCGAAGAGTGACATAAGCTGGACTTTTCAACGAGCTAAGGTGAGTCCCTCAACTCCATCCTTGTTGTCGCTGTGCAATTTCTATTTTGTGGTTAGTCAAAATAAATCTAAGCATTCCTACTTGGTCTTAACTAGCGCAGACACAGTAATTGAGACAACCAAAACGATACAAACAATAGTTTTAATACATTCCCAAACACCATTTTAATACATTATTTAAATCTCTGTAGTTGATTCTTTTACAGTTTTATGCCCTTTACAAATCATTTTACAAAAGAAGTCGTGTTTTATTGCGTAATTTATTATGAGTAATGCCGTGATAATCGCCACCAAAACAATAAGAATCGTCAGTGTATCTATCGTACAATATTTACTGACCAGGTTTTCATACTTCGTAATCCAATCAAGTACTATATTTATGACGTCATCATTGGTAACCGTCATGTTTATATTGCAAATATCAATGAACAATATCCAAATTGTATGTATTGTCCTCATTCATTTCCAAGGTATTTGAAAAATCAGTTCGGACGTATTTTTTTATATTTATTGATCTACATTTCACAAGGACTTCGTACCTATTTTTATTATGACAGTTGACAATTGACACATCGTTTGATGACGGAATTCAAACACAGACAAAATAGGAAGTCAGCAAAAAGGAACGGACGTGAAGAATGGATCTTTTGGCCCATGTAATAGTGAGCGAGCCTATTCCTACCAACCTGGCACAAATCTAGACTCGTATTTGGTACTGGGAAACTTATGTAAAACCCAATAACACTTTTTCCGATCTGAAAATCAAACTCAGAACCATACCAACGCTGTCAAGAATCAAGGGAATAGTTGTAATTCTTATTAGGAAGAGAAGAAGACCAAAAAAACGATGTATGGACTGTGTTGTTAAACGTTGTACAGGTAACGAAAGGTCTCGAGAGTTTATTAATAGTATAACTGATAATGATGAAACAGCAACATCGGGTTTGGATATCGCAAATATATTTAATAATTTCTTTATTGATGTTGTTGAAAGCAGCGCTTCCTCACAACATCCTCCTAATACTACTAACTCAAATATTAAAACTAACGATAATAGCATATTTTTAAATCCTTCTGATCCCACGGAAATCTTCAGCATATTAAAAACATTAAAAAACACTAAATCAGCCGGCTATGATGATATTTCTACGGACCTTTTAAAACAAATATCTCCCTATATTGCAGAACCTTTGTCTTATATAATAAATTTATCCTTGGAACAGGGATGCTTTCCTGATAAACTCAAAATGTCTATAATAAAACCACTACATAAAAAGGGCTCTAAAACAGACAAAAACAATTACCGCCCTATTGCTCTGATTCCTATTCTCTCAAAGGTCTTTGAAAGAATTATGTACAAGAGAACTCTTTCTTTCTTGGATAAATATAGTATGCTTGCAAAAGAACAATACGGGTTTAGGAAAAACAAGTCCACATCACTTGCAGCTTTTAATTTAGTAAAATCGGTATTAAATAACATAAATTCGAAAACAACAACCTCAGCTTTGTTTTTAGATCTAAGTAAAGCCTTCGACTTCGTTAATCATTCAATTCTTATTGACAAGTTGAATAAAATTGGCATTCGCGGCCCAGCCTTAGAGTGGTTCAAATCGTATCTTTCAAATCGTACACAAATAACAAGAATCACTAAATTCGACGACAAAACTAATGGTATCACCAACTTTGATTCCCAACCACGATACAATTACTTTGGTGTTCCGCAGGGAAGCATTTTAGGGCCACCATTATTTCTTATATACGTGAACGATCTCCCTTAAGCAATAGACCAAGACTGTGTTTTGTTTGCTGATGACACAACCGTTATTTACGATTGTAAAAATGGTGAATCACATGAGTGTAATATAAACAACAGCTTGAATAAAATTATTACATGGTTAGATTTAAATGCATTAAAAATTAATTTAGAAAAAACTAAAATACTAAATTTTAAAACACAGAAAAGTAAATATCTACACCTTAAAATTTCACATAAAGATCAAACAGTTGAACAAATTCATAAAACAAAATTCCTTGGTATCACAATTGATGAACATTTCACTTGGAAAGATCATATTGATGATATGTGTATAAAAATAAATAGATTCGTTTTTGCCTTGAAAAAAGTTAAAGATGAGACCTCCAGACAAACTGCGTTAATGGTATATCACGCCTATGTTTGTTCCATCATCAGGTATGGTATCATTGTCTGGGGGAACTCTTCTGAAATTACTAGGGTTCTGTTAGCACAAAAGAAATGCATACGCACAATTTTTAATATGGACTGGACTGATTCGTGCAGACCAGTGTATAAATCACATAATCTTCTGACAGTTCCTTGTATTTATATATACGAAATAGCTAAATTTGTTAAAACTAATTCTTCACTATTTGAATCAAAAAACAATTTTAATAAACGTAAAGTTACGCAGTATTTATTAACAATGCCTGTACCTAGGATTGAATTATTTAGACGTAATTGTGTATATATTGCTCCACTTATCTTTAACTCTCTACCAAAGTTTCTAACTGATCTTCCGTACAGGAAATTCTGCAAAGTTTTGAAAAAGTGGCTTATTTCACAAAGTTTTTATTCCGTAGCAGAATTTCTTAAATTATCTAACTGCAAATCCTACCATTACCGCAATGCATTATAAGGTTACCTTAATTATAATTATAGGATGTTGTATTTGTATATTTCAAAAATATTTTATATTATGTTATCTTTGATTTTTTCTCTATGTTTGTGTTAAAAATTTCTTTGTTTGTTTATTTTGTAATGTTAACAGTAAAATTTGCTTTGTGCTGAGTACCTATGTTAAACATCGAAACGCACATATTTATCTAATTTTATGCTTATTTCACAGTTACTGTGTGTTGAAATAAGCATCATAGTTAATGTTTGCATGCCAACTTTATGGCGAAATGTGTCTTTGCTCTACATAATTATTATTTTAACATCTTTTGTACCACATTTGTTGCAAATAAATAATTTTGACTTTTGACTTTTGTAAAGAATGATATGGTAAGAAAGGATGGTGTCTCATGAGATGACGAGAAACAGAGAAGTATGGAAGAAGCAGTAAAGTAAATTTTATTTTGCAAATATGGGTACAGTAAATGGTGGAATAAAAACACAAAAAGAGGTAGGTTCAGCCATATTTTACCGATAGGCATGCAAAAGTTTTAATCTTACGCTAACGCAATAAAGAAAATGAATATAAGTAATAAGTAGGTAGGTAATTAATATAGATCACTGCAGCACAACGTTATGGATCATTATTACATTGAAATTAAATTAGTAATCAGTCGAATTACAAATAGGTAATATTAATAAATTGGACAATACTAAAGCAGATTAATTATATAAGTCAAAATTCATTAATGTCAAACATTAAAATTTTAAATATGATTTATTAGGCAAAAACATTATGTCAAATATTGAGGTTTTAGCATTCATAATAAATTGAAAATTAGGTACAAAAAAAGAAGACATGGACCCCAAATGAATTGGGATAAGTGCAAGGGAATGATGATGAGTTGTAATTCTTGTTATTAGCAGTCATTTGTGTTCCACTACAGAGCAAGGGCCTCCCTTCCCTCCCTCCTATCACCTATCCGTATCCAGTGCTGTAGGAAATAGTAAATAGTAGTAGTAAATAAACGAAAAATAAGGATAAAGGTAATATAGATCTTAAAGCTTAATCATAATTCATACGTGAACGCTTGATAAACGGCCTTATTCATAGAGTACCATTTCAAGCAAATACACATTACTGAGTGACGGCTCCAGTGTCACACAGTTCCGGTGAGCATTGTTCGTCCGACAGAGATTTATTGGCCGACCTTAGGCCGGGACATTCGGAAATCGTCTGACATTTAATACTAAATACCAACTTATCTGTGCTGGTGGGAAAACACAGAACTAAAATAATGTACCAAGTTTGATCTGGATTTGGGGCACAATGCCACAATCTCAAAATGCCACATTCGTAAACTGCCACATTTGAAAAATGCCACATTCGCAAAATGCCACATTCGCAAATTCCCACTATTTTAAAATCACGCCCTCTAGCGGACAAAAAGTCAAGAGTCAAAAAAAATATTTAACACCAAAATTGTTTAAATAAAAAAAGTAAAAAACTAAAACCCGACAACGACAAAAAAAACGACGCTGAAAAAGTATGAAACAAGATTTTCAGGATAGAACAAAAAGAAAAGCCGTAGTCACACGTTATAGGTAACACTTTAATACCGTGTGACTACGGCTTTTATTTTTGTTCTATCCTGAAAATCTTGTTTCATACTTTTTCAGCGTCGTTTTTTTTGTCGTAGTCGGGTTTTAGTTTTTTACTTTTTCCCAACTATGTTGGGGTCGGTTTCCAGTCTAACCGGATGCAGCTGAATACCAGTTTCAAACATGATGTGATTTGTCGACGAACATTTTTAATGAAAGTACAGTAATCCTTGCCCGTAATATGGCCGTAATCAGAACTAATTTAACGCAGTCATATTTTTCTTAATAAAAACTCCATAGATCATGTCACAAATGATTACCAACAGCGCCCTCTTGGCATTGTGTGTCGAGCACCAAAAAGAAGCATCCACTTCAACGTGACTTCAACTTCAACTCATATTTTTATCCGTGCAGGCGGGAAAACAAAGAACTAAAATAATTTGTACCAAGTTTGATATAACCACAATAACTCTGCATGCTTCGCCACATCAAACTGTAACTAATTAAAAAACTAAAAAAACGGCTGGAAAGCTTTTCAGTTTTTTCAGTCTTTTTTTTTAGTTTTTTATAAAAAAAAATATTTCTAGCTTTTTAGTTAATCCAACGTGACACTCACGCCACTAAGACAAATATAGCGACGTTAATTTTATCCAAATTCGTTCATCCGTTTGGAAGTTATGAGGGAACAAAGACATGGACATACATACAGTTTACATATATACAGGTCAAACTAATAATCTTTTGGACTTCGCCGCAGTCGGGTAAAAATAATTCTGAATAGCGATTTTTTTGGTGTTAATAATCGGTTTACGGTAGGACTTCTTGCATGACCGGCCGCTGTCTTAATCAAAACTAGTCAGACACCCGGTTGTGATACCAAACCTTTTTTCATTTCGAAGCTTCTGGGGCCGAAAATCATGGTCGTGGCAAGTTCAGTGGCAAGGTCTCTAAATTATGTGAGGTGTAACTGCATGGTACAGCCTGAGGAAAGAGATGTTGCTATGAAAACTGTCTGACGTCTCTTTTACACACTAAGCAAGATTGAAATAACACTGCTTTAGGAGGTAGATCCTCAGATATAATTATTCGAGCAGAAAAGTTTGCGTCCCAGACCTTCTGCTATCGAAGAGTTTGTACAGATATATTTTGAGGTTCGAAATAATTTCGTGCAATAAATCTCGGCAACGAACGAGTTTGGAAACTCATTACATGGTTTCGGCAACTCAAAATGTTACGATTGGGAAGAAAATTTATTAAGATTCGCCGAGAAACAATTCATTCCACAATATTTTACGCAAGAATTTGCAGCAAAAAGCTTGTACTTGCTTGATAAATATTGGAGCTTTCATGCCTGTGTAAATCGAAACGATAATCGAAATGGTCTTTTCATTTAATATGCGTTTTCACTCAGTAAAGATTTCACACTGCGGTATCATCATCATCATCATATCCCTGCAGCCCATGTCCTATGTTACTATTAATATCATAAACGGGATATTTACCATGTTCCATCACCAAATACAAAAACTTTAACCGGGAGGACGGGTTTCAACTGTCGAGAGCCTGGAATCCAGTAGTTCAACTGTGCAAAAACCGAAAAAGTGTCGAAAAAAGTTCGCGAGTGGACACAGTGAGTTTTGTGTGTCGGGAACAGAATCGTGTAGTGAGTGACAATGGTAGTGGTGCCGAACGCAAAAAAACGAACGAGAAAGAGGGTAGATCGTTTTGTCTGCTCATAAACATCCACCCGCAATGACTTCAGTTTATCCGTGATCATGGTGCTTGTAACAGTGCCGAAATATCGGGAACTCGAAACAATAATCAAACATGGTAAATATCCCGTTTATGTTATTAATAGTAATAATTTAGCCGTGTATGCGACAAAGGAGAGAGGTCGAATGGCACTCATCCCTTATTTATAAAAACTTTTCGCACAAAACGCTATTAATTTCAACAAACTTGGTGTTTTTAAGTCAACAGATGTTAATTGTAAACAAAACTTACCTTCTATTATTAAGTTAACAATACTCGTAAAGTCTTTGTAGATATTATTATAATAATGGTAATGAATTATTCTAGTATTATACAAAACACTCTGGTTGAACTAAAATGGAATATCATTAAGAGACCACTATTTCGGTGACGTTCGATTTCAAGCAACTTTCCCTTATTAAAGAGTACAGCAGTCATTGTGTCGATAGTCGTGTCTGCCAATGGCATAATAGCCATAAGCCTCGACCATCATCAGAGGAGGCTCTCGCTTGGTAGCTGGATCTGGAAGGGCTTGATTCAGAAGGCAGTACTTCTTTAATTGACAATGAGTGCATTCCTCTCAATTGTGATGATGATGATTTATTTTAGACAGTTCAACACTTGCAAACATGTACCTATCACTATCACTTCACTATCACTACATATTATAAAACAAAGTCGTCCACCGCGTCTATCTGACTGTCTGTTCGCGATAAACTCAAAATCTCATGCACTGATTTTCATGCTGTTATCACCAATGGATAGACTGGTTCTCGAGGAAGACTTAGTACATAATTTGTCAATCTTTTGGTCTCGATAACCGACATCAACGCGGACGAAGCCGCAGGCATGAACTAGTTTATGATATTATTGATAGCGGGAAATAAATAAATGAAAATAAATATTCCTTATCGCACGATGTTAAGAATAGGAGCATTTCACCTCTAAATACACCTCATCTTTTCATATGCAAATACTTATATTATGAAGAGAATACCAGAGGTACGAAGCTGAAGTAGAAAAGTTGGTCTCCTTGCAAGTAGGTACACTGAAAAGTTTGTTTTTATTGTCCCGAATGAAATAAGCTGTGAATAATATAAAACAAAGGACTCAGTGTTCGTTCTGAGTGACGGCGACAAGACAAACACTCAAAAAGTTAAATTATGAAGTTGTTTATAATAATATTGCAGAAATCCATGACATTAAAATATTTAACAAGCATAGCATAGCATATCTTATATCTATCTCCTTCTATATGTAAAATTCTCGTGTCACAATGTTATTACGATCACACGTTGCGATACTCCTCGGAAAAGGCTTAACCGATTTTATTAAATTTTATATGATGTATATTCGGTAGGTTTGAGAATCGGTTGGTGTATATTTTTAAGTGATAAGGGTGGTCCACCACAAACATTTTTTATTCACACATCCCACGGGAACGAAGTTGCGGGTATCAGCTAGTAAAGGTACAAGTTGGTAGCGGGCGACACGAAGCCGCAGCAGACGACGTGTCGCGGCGACACGACTGGTTTCTACGTAGGTATTTCTATGAAATTCCCTCCGTAGTTAGCGACATGAAGCTAGCGATGCGTCGTCGAGCGGCAGACGCACGTGTCGTCCAACCGCAGATCAGTAGTCTTCAGTTTACACACGCAGAGCAGTAAAAACAATTGATATACGCACTCGGAACCAACTGGATGACATCTGCAGTTGTCGTCTGCAGTCGGGTCCGAAATCATGACTGCAGCGACATGACGCGACGACGTGTCGTGACGACATGAAGCGACGACATGTCGTCTGCTGCTGCTGCGTGCAGTCGGCTACCAACTTGTACCTTTAGCCTATAATAACGTCAAGAAATATCTCTCAAACATATCATTTTCCTCACGATGTATTTTTCCTTCACCGATGACGAAGTATTATAATATCTGTGACCGATGCAAGTGATAGTTATGCGCCTACCACACGCTCACACTTCCCCACAGTCTTGCCTGTGTGTGTGGTTTGTAATGGTAATACAGTTTTGCCAACCATACGCGCGATGTACTGTGAAGTGTGAACGAAAAGTGTGGTGAAGCTTGAGCGTGTAGTAGGCCCATTACACGCACATGAATCCGAAAAATCAGGGATTCATGTCTTGTGTTCAAACTTCCGAGTTATGACTTGGCAGTCCAACTACCACACCACTAGGCTGTCGCTGCCTTAGAACAAGTTGACTTGGCTCCCTTTCGGGGCTTTCGAGTTGTTCGGAAGAGATACCGTGAGCTCGGACACAAAGGGCTAAGAAGGAACATGGGTGGTTTTTAGTCAGTAGATGTCTGGCACTCTACCGCTCTGCCCAGAGCGGGAGGAGTCATTTGATGATTTCCTGTTTCCTTACTACAAAAAAAAGTTGACTCGGCTTCGTTATGCGTCTCTTTACCCGACAACGTGACAGCAAAGAAAAGGTTGTGTTTTACACAGTGAAGCTTCATAGACACTTTTAATTGTGAAAATCTAAAGCTTATATCAGGAGCACACAATACAAGTTAAACAATACATTATAAGGTGAGGTTGTACCTCAAAAGACAACTCGAGGTAAAACCGGGGCGGTAAATTATTCGTTCTCGCCGTGTTATCCGGCGTAGTCCCCGGTTATCCGTGCCGTGTCCGCTGCGAGGCCGGTTGACTGATGTTTTCCGGACCGTTTCCACTTAATTGTGGCCTGGGAAATTTGTCCGTTCGGAATGTGGTGGACTTGTAATAATTTTTTTGGTAGGTACCTTAGATGTAGGTACTTGATGTTTTTTTTTTTCAAAGGACATTGCTCAAGTTTATATGAGGTTTGGTCCAAATGCTGCCCAGGAATGGGACTACCTGCACTGGGTTCCTGGCACTAAACTATGTCATTAGACAAAATATTTTTAGAATCCATCCCGGGGTTTCCACTTTTTTTTACCTATTTACTCTGATGAATTTATTTTTTTCACATGGTGTTTTTTGACGCCTTTTCAAGATTTTTACACCCTTTAAGACCGCTTTACGGCGCTCATGAGTAGTGGCGGTTTTAGGTGAGCCCAGACATCGCCACAGGATTCTGGAGCCTGGAGGCAGGCTACGCTGGATGGGTCGCGAACGCCATGCGTAGCAGTTCTCGGGGCTCATCCACCAAGGTGACAGTTAGCTCACGGCGGTGTTTTTACAAGCCCCATATAACCAAACCGTCTCTCCGGACGCGGACGGTGCGGTATGTGTTAGGCATTTTTCACTACTTAATAAAAGAAAAAAATAGGCACCAAGTTGCTATCAGACCTTTGCCATTTCTTTAGACAGTACATACAGAGACATTAATGAAAATGATGATGATTGAAATTGAAATAAATAATACAAGCCATTTCAGTATTTTTTGTTCCTTTCTATAACTTCCAATACGGAATAAGTATTAAAACTGTCCATTTACACAAATTGTCTTTAGTTGGGGTCCAAAAAGCGTAAAAATGTTAAAATACCGTCAAAAAATAAACATGTATAAACAATAATATCATCAAAACAAATCTGTAAAAAAAATAGGAACCACAGGATGGATTTTCAAAATATTTAGTATAATGACATAGAGTAGTGCCAGGAACCCAGCGCAGGTACTCCCATTCCTGGGCAGCATTTGGACCAAAGTTGGGCAATCTCCTTTCTAATAACTCACACCTGCTTTGCAAAGGCGCAACAGTGAAATCAGTGAAAATCGTCAATTAAATCATTGTTTTGCATTTTATTAATTCACAGACGCAGAATGGAAAAAAAAATCGTGTTGCGCCGACTCCAAATGACATGGGAGAAGGGCAGGAAGATGAGACACAAGCTGCACATCACGCTCGCGCTGCACGAAACTGCCATTTTTTTCCAATAAAACTTGAATTCAATGCTATGGCGATAAAGTTGAAAATCTATTCAAGAAAATTTACAGATTGTAGTGCTCAGTACCCTATGACAAACCAACTTACTGGGAGTGCATACTATTGAACAACAAACGAGGCATTTCTCTTGGAAGTACTATTTCTAGTCAAAATAATGAACTTTAATTCATTTCTTCTGTATGGCAATACGTGTCGATGTTGACAATTCTGCCAATGTCAGATATGACAAAACACGGATAAGAAGACAATTTTTTGAGGTTTGTTATTTAAATTATGTTTAAAATGATTTAAATCTATAGATTAATGAGTATTTCAGAGCTCAATAAAACCAAAAATCTACACAATGAGAGTGCGGACAGTATTCATTTTACACATGAAAATCCTAACCATGCCATTAATAAGGAATTGGTCAAAAAAGAAACAGAAACACCGGGATCATTATCCATAGCAAATAGCAAAGAATTTGTGTGCATTGATATCATAGCAGATAGTATAGAACACAGCACTGATACAAATGAAGAAGTAGAGGCAGAAATATTGAGAAACATTACAGACTTAAAAGTGCATGTAATAAATCTGGAGGCTGCGAGCCTAAAGAGTACAATTAAGGAACTTTACGATAGTTTTATTGATTTTGGAAGACAGATTCGGCGTCAAAAACGACCTCCGCAACTTCCAGTCACAAAGCATCATGGTCCGTACGTCCTTCATGTCTATATACCCAACAGGACCCTATGATGATTCGGATTGAATGCTCCGCTAAATGGGGCCATTAAAATTTGGTCTGAAGACCTTTGGGCTGGGAAACAATTTAAGATTTCGCCGTAACCATTGAGGTACAATTTTTCAATTATGCGATTCAGAAGGTACTGAATACTACGCACGTTATACTTAAGGTTTAAATCCGATTCAACATAGGGTCATGCTGGGTACACAGACATACGTCCTTCTGTTCCTTGATTATTTTGTGTTTTAGCCTACTCAAGTCATTACACTAAAAATAATAAAATAAAAAATAAAAAGCCTTTATCGTTGTTAACAAGTTTTACACAGAGCAGTTTCGTGTGCCTAAAATTAATTTACTTAAGACTACTATCTAAAAACACATTTTGACTATTATCTAGAGTTTAACTAATATAATAACAATTTTAATATCTATTGATTATCGGAAAACGGTAGTTCGGTTACAACTTGTCTTCCGACAAGTTGTAACCGAACATTACACTATTGTTCTTCAAATAAATTAATGAGATTCTGTTCTTGTTTCAGATCTGATTAAATGTCAATACCCACCTCAGACCCAACGGTATCCTCCTGGTCCAGAATGTATTCATTCTCAAAGATATCAAAAAGAAGATCAAGGAAACTTAATAATTTTAAGAGGAGGGCTTGAGTATGATTATTATAGTTATGACGATGATGATTATGATCCTGCTGATCGAAGCCCATTTCTCGTGCTAGTGTTGGCATTAACATCTATAATGATAGGTTTCACTGCTGTATTCGTTCGGACTGTTGTGGTGGTGTAAGTAATTTGTCTGTTTTTTTTTCTCTGTATTTGACTATTATTTTTTTTTTGATATCCGTCGCCAAATATCTATAACGGAACCCTTATAAATCTGTCTGGTCTTAGTCCGTATGTCACAGGTGTTTTCTGTGAATCGGACTTTTGGACTTACACAGTCGCCAATTGATTTTAGGCTAGACTTTATTTTTTGTTTAAGAAACGACTGATCCTCTTTACTGTAAACTATTTGTTTCAGCCCCAGTTTAAAAAGACTTTTTCTGGCATTGGGATTGCTCCTGTTTGTTCCGGCATTGTAAGTCAATTTTGTAGAAATGCTTCCCTTAGAAATGTTTTCTACCCGAACATCATCATCATCATCATTTCAGCCAAAAGACGTCCACTGCTGGACATAGGCCTCCCCCAGGTGTCGCCACATTGACGGGTCCCGTGCGTCCTCTGAAGAATACGAACGTTTCTTTCTACATTTATAACATCGCCGACGATAGAAATCTTTCATACCGAAATTTTGTCGATTCTTCCGTCGACCTGTTTCTACGGTGGTCATGCTACGAGTACGCGTGCACGTATGATAACATGGTGTCGTGTCGTGCCTCGATGGATTGTCGTAGAAAATACTATAAATCTTTCTATTTCTTTTCATGAATGTGCGATTTTTTCGAAGCAAACATCTCATATTATGACGTCGCATCGTGTTTATGTGTTTTGACCCTGATCATAGGCGATTGATAAGTCAGTCACTGACTGTTTCCGTAAAACAACAAAATGTTGTTTTTAAGAAAGAGCCAAAAGAAGTGTTTCAGCTAATGCCCTATATTCATTTGCAGAATAACCGTGCTTATAGTAAACTGCATCTTCGCCTCAGATTGTGATTGTGGTCCACTGTTAAATTACATACTTCTAATCATAACGGTACGACCCTTCAATTTACAGCATATACACAAGCAATCGTTTTGCATTCGCGTCAAATTTAAGAAGGTTACTACACTAATGATTCTCGAAACGAATCAATAAAAAATGGGTAGGGATTTTCCTTTTTAGAAACGGAAATAGGTAAATGTGAATAAAACGCATCCTGTCTGATTTTCGCCCTGCACTTTCACACACGAACAACGCAAAATTTTATTCCAAACAATGATATTTTTTTTCAAAAATTAATTAACATCGTATATTAACTGCTGTAAATTGATTATTTATCATTGATATATTAAAGATTACATCAATGTTATTTATATATTTTTTGACAACTTTATTCAATTACTCGACGATGTGACTTTTATTTTCAGGTGTTCTCAATGAGCTGCATGGGCGCATGTGCGTCTGTTATGTATAAAACTGATATTATATTTGAAGCTATCTTGGCTACTGCAATTATTGTGGGTATTTGCACTATTCTTGCTTATAAGAAAGTAAGTATATCCTTCCGTCTTATGGCCTCTACTCAACTTAAACATAATTTCAACCGAAACACGTCCACTGCTGGACATAGGCTTCCCCAAGTGCTGCCACATTGACCGGTCCCGTGCGTCTCGCATCCAGCGGGTCCCAGCAACCTTCACCAGGTCATCGGTACACCAAGTGGGAGGACTTTCAACGCAACGTCTTCCGGTTCGCGGTCGCCTTTCCAGAACTTTTCGGCCTCATCGGCCATTCGTTCTGCGAGCAATGTGCCCTGCCTACTGCCACTTAAGTTTCTCAATTCTTCGGGTAACTTTGGTAACCTTGGTTATCTTGTTCTTGGAAACTTCGAGCATTCCTGCAAACCTCTTCATTGCCCTTTGAGGTGCTATGCTCAAGGCATCATTTACTCCTTTCTCTTTCATATCATTCCTCACACAATCCATTCATCTTTTCTTTGGCCTTCCTCTCTCTCTCTCCATCCATTACTTTTTTAGTCACATGAGTTTCATACTTAGGGCCGGCGCACATATAGCGGAGCGCAGCGCAGAGCATGCCCGCGAAGTGACACATTAGGCGAATTTCTAATCGAGAATGCGCGCGGATGCGCAAGCCTCCTCGAGAGCGTTACATTGATTTTAGATTATTATTTCAATGAGGACAGTGTCGACAGTTGTTTGACAGTGAAAAATACTCTGCGCTGCGCTTCGCTATATGTGCGCCGGCCCTTATATTGTAAAAAGTAACGTGATAAACTATTTATTGGGGAACCCTTCACTCACTTTGCCATATTGTTTCAATACCAATTTTTTATAATATTTCAGTTTGATTTTACACGTTACCAAATATACTTAGCCGTTATTTCACTCACGTTTACTGTAGACAGCATACTGTTCTTTGGTATAACACCGATGACGGGACAGAAGATGACGCTTTCAACATGGTTGATTACATTTCTTATTACCTTGATACAGGCTGTGGTGAGTTCACGATCATTGTTTTATTTATTTAATGTACGGGATGTCTTCGGTCCCCAAAATAATCGGACTGACTCAAAAAATATGATTCTGTTTAGTCCGTCAGTTAGATTATCGAAAAATACCGGATACTTACGTGTTTTTTGTTTATAATTAAAATTAAATGGCAAGATCATGAGTGCGGAATTGTGACGTCACTTGTAGGTAATAAATCTTCTGACATGTCGTCACACGAGTTTTTGAAGCACAGTGTCGTCTTCATTTTTTCTTTACGTAAAAAAATAAAAAAAATGTGTTAAATATTTTTTGTTTGGAAATCTATCTGACGGAGTAATTAGATTTTTTCTGTCCGACCCCCTATTCTCTCGCAGAAGGAGGCGGCGGGGAGGAAGCTATCTTGCTGATGCAATCTGTCGCAGGGGGACAGGGCAACGAAGGAGCCGCCATGGCGACCTGATGCCTCCCTAAGAGGTGCCAGCAGACGATAGATCGGGGAGTCTATCGTCATCGCATCCCACGGCCCTCATTTTTGAGCTATGTCTCAGGTGACCCCAGACATCGCCAAGGAGTTTGGAGCCCCAAGGCGGACTGCACTGGATGGTTCGCGAATGCCATGCGTACCATTTCTTGCAGTTCCTCTGCCAAGGTGACAGTAGGCCCACGGCGGGATTTCTAGTGGGCCCCACATATTATGATATTCGCTGAAATGTTTGAGTGTGGACTAAAAGCATAAACTTATTTCCAGATACTCATAGTGCAACTTCAAATGATACTGGGTGGCAGAGCAATAGAGATTAAAGAAGACCGATACGCCTTAGGAGCGTATTATCTCTACACATCGATACTCAATATTTTCATAAAAATGCTTGCTTTATTACTAACAACTTCTTCAGAAGACTAAATAAATATGCAGTGCTTGTTGCTGGTGAAATAGTGAATGGAATAAAATACGTATACAGAGCCTAATCAATGGACGTACAAAATAATACCTTTTTTTGGGGTGAGAACCTCTCCCGCTCTAGGCAGAGCGGAAGGGAGTGTCAGACTTCTACTGACCTAAAACCACCCATGTTCCTTCTTAGCCTTTTGTGTCGAGGTTGGAACAATCCGCAGCCCCGACGGGACCCACAGCCCCGACGGGAACAAAATAATACCTTTGAAAAGGAGAGCGGCGTTCTTTGCCGCCTTTAATGAGGTACAACTCTGCCTTACCCTTTGGGGATATTGTGCGTGATGTTATGTGTTAATAGTGTTTTTATTTCGAAAAGTGTTCAAATTTTTTTTTTGTCATAAATTGTTTATCCTGTAAATCTGTTTTTCTTACACACCCTACATCACTATCACTACTTATGTTAGTAAAACCCGGCAGCCTTAGAGTCAAGGTCGCTGCTCGAGTTTCTGACGACAGAAAAAACCCACAGCTATGCTCCAAAAATCTAGTGTTCACCATCACCATCAGCCTGTAATGTTCCCACCGCTGGGACACAGGCCTCCTCTCCAGGAGAGGGACGGGCCACAATCCATCACGCGGGCCCAGTGCGGGTTGGTAGTGTTGCGGAACCTAAAAACTAAATTATACTTGAACGCCTAAAACTGAAGTGTTCAGCAGTCTCGGGTCCATGACGGACCAGCGCATCTTTATAGGGACTATAGTAGGGTACTGATCATCTGCTATATATTTTTACCACTATTCTTTAATCGGTAATCTTTCCTACTCAGTGGAAGATCACGAGAGTTAAGTAGACCGGGATTGGACATTGGTGGATTAAAATACCCGTGGCGGTGCTTTCGATTCTGGCCAAGGTGTTCAAAGTCAAAGTCAAAATATTTTATTTCACATAGGCCTACATGGGCACTTATAAAACGTCAAAAAAGGGGCACGGTTCGGTGCATTGGTCGATTCCTTAGGAGAAGAACCGGCAAGAAACTCCAAAGGTTACTCTTTTGTGTTTGTAATATTTTAAAATCGTTTGGATTAACAATAAGTTTAATATACAGATGAAGACTATGCAAGTCCGTTATCAAGCGCTGCAACCAGAAGCAAGTAGGCGGACAGTTATTGAATGCGCAGTATGGATTCCTGCCGGCGCGCAGCACTGCCACTCATCATCTGCCTAGCCTTTTCCCGACTATGTAGGGGTCGGCTTCCATTCTAACCGGATGCAGCTGAATACCAGTATTTTACATGGAGCGACTGCCTATCTGACCTCTTCAACCCAGTAAACTCTGGGTAATACGAGTAAGAGTGGTTGACAGACTTTCAGCTAGGTCTCTGACTACTATAGCAGCCGGGACCAACCGGTTAACGTGCTTTCCAAAGCACAGAGGACACTCGGTATGTAATGGCTGGTCACCATCCACAAACCCACCTAGGCAAGCACGTCTTAACCTAAAATCGACCCGAGTAGCAGTTAATCAATACTAGATTTTTTTTACCACAATCGGTGGAATAAGGTACTTCTTCCGTATAATTATGTACATTGCCTACTACATCAGCCTAGCCATCCTTGTCAAACATATAGTTGCATTCTACATTCTAGGGCTGCATGTTCACACCCACCCATTGACGTCACCTGCTGCGAGCCTGAGATTGTGGGCCTGAACCTTTGCCAGAAGACGATGGGTGGCGGCGGGCGGTCGTGGCAGGTGTGGCCCATGCTGGACTTGGCGCAAGTTGCTGAGGCTGCATCAAAACTGTCCGGCCTGCTGGACCAGGTTTGTTTTTTTTTTTTTGTATGATGTTTCCTAATACGGTAACATCATAAGAAATACAATCTAGCTTAATACTAGCTATAATGAGTAATTCTATTTTGACTTAATTTGCTAGGAAGACTACGACTAAGAATGTGTCCATTAACACTTTTCTTATTGTCTCTATTAAGGGGAAGACACTTTGATCTTGTGTTCTTTATGAGTAGCACTCGCTTCACTACATTAAAGACTTCACTAAATTAGCTCGAAAGGTTTTGTCCTTTTTAGCCTCAGTTTTTAGCCTTCTCACTATATTCGTGTTGTCGAGGAGCTGGATAGCCTCGATGTTCACATGATGGTGAAGCCTTCGTTCATGAGCTTCGGCGTTCTTTTTAATTATGTCTATGACGAGGTCTACTTTGAGGTCCCGATGAAGATCATCATTTCGAATGTTGGTGCTGTCGTACGTGGAGGAAGTGCTGGTGGAGCTCGCGGAGCAGAACAACGCGGCGGGGCGTCAGCTGCTGGAGCTGGTCAACTCTGTGCCCAACCTCTCCGCAGACACCTTCTCCGCCGCCTTCGCCTCCAGCGTCAAGGACCTGCTCATGGTGGTGACGCTGGCGCAGCTCATCAAGACGCAGCTGCAGCTCAACGAGAAGCTTACGCTGCCGACGTCACAGTGACACTAGCAGCGCACACAACATACTACAATGTTATCTCTAAAATAAAAATAAATAACTTTAATCAATGCCTTATTTTCACTGTAATCAATGTTAAAGATGTCTGTAATGTCATTCTGTATTAAAAGGTAGACCTCTCAAATTATAAACAAACTGTAGCTGTAAATATGTGTAATGGGGAAGAATGTAGGTGTGACAAGTCCAACACAAGTCCAGTCCACGACTAACGATACCAGTGTAATGGCGCATCCCCTTTAGGGCCGCGCGACCGAGCCTCGTGAGTGTGGGGCGTGAGCGAAGCCTGAGCTACGTGGCCTAGCAGGGCGTTGCAAAAAACAAAAAACTGGCCAAGTGCGAGTCGGACTCGCACATGAAGGGTTCCGTAGCCGTACAAACGGTATGCTATCATTTATACAATTTCTTCTACGGTCCAATGAAACTTGACCTCTGGATTGTATAGGCACTCATACGATTCAGGGACCAAATTATATTGGTTACTTGGTGTTTCCATCTGTTGTTTCCATCCAAGGTCAAAATGATTTTCCTAGAAAGTCCTTATAGAGTTCTACTTTTCAGATTTTTTTCATATTTTCTAAACTTATGGTTCAAAAGTTAGAGGGGGGGGGGACACATTGTTTTTACTTTTGGAGCGATTATTTCCGAAATTATTAACATTATCAAAAAAGGATTGTAGTAAACCCCTATTCGTTTTTAAATACCTTTCCAACAATATATCACACGTTAGGGTTGAAATTAAAAAAAAAACAGTTCCCACTTTACATATAGGGGGGCTACCCTAATAAAACATTTTTTTCAATTTTTTATTTTACCACTTTGTCGGCGTGATTGATACACATATTGGTACCAAATTTCAGCTTTCTAGTGCTAACGGTCACAGAGATTAAGCGAGGACGGACAGACGGACAGACGGACAAACGGACAGACGGACAGACAGACATGGCGAAACTATAAGGGTTCCTAGTTGACTACGGAACCCTAAAAATCATCGCGAGGTCGAGCCACGCAGCCCGCGGAGCAGCGAGGCTGGTAATGGGGATGCGCCTTTACAGTTGTGAAATGAGTAAACTTATTTGTTATGTCAACATTTTATTTTTTGGATATAAAACATGTTTCATCAAAAAACACTACCTACTTGTACAGTTTTCAAAATAAAAACACTATTAATAACAAAACATCACGCTCGTAATACCCGAAGTACTATGCAAATGTATACCTGATGAATTTGCATTCAAAACTTAATCACTATCAGAAGTCTTCTGACAATGTTCCTATTAATGAAAGCATATTTAGGAAAATGTTGACTACCGATGTGTACAGATAAAATGCTCCTAAGGCGTAGTCATCTTCAGCCATCTCTACTGTTTTGCCGCCCAGTATCATTTGAAGTTCCACCACGAGTACCTGGAAAAAAAATGCTTTTAGTCTACACTCAAACTTTGTTTTTCTAAGTTAATCTTTGTTTTTAAAAGAGACGCAATGTTAATTTTTGCAGTCTTGATTACTAAATTCAAACAACCACACCGAGAGACTACTCCATCAGATAGATTTCCAAAAAATATTGGACACATAGTTTTTCTTTTTTCACGTTAACAAAAAATGAAGATACAGTTCTTCGAAAACTCGTGTGACGTCACATTGTAGTACATTTTTCTTCTCATGATCTTTGATGCGTTTTATCTTCGTAAATTTTTATTAATTTGATAAAACAAAAAAACATGTGTCCAATATTTGTCGATAATCTAACTGACGGACTAAACAGAATCATATTTTTTTTAGTCAAAAAACAATTCTATTAAGATAATAAATCAACGAAGGTTACAACTCACCATAACCTGTACTATAGTACAAACGAACGTCAATATCAGATTTAAGACCGTCATCTTCTTACCCGTAGCCAACCTTAGACCAAAGAACATGACGGTGACCAAAGCAACCGCGAGTGAAATACCGATTACGTATATTAAGTAACTTGTGAAATCGAACTGAAATATAAAATATTAAATTGGTTACTATGGCAAATATTCATACAAATTGCAAAAATATACCAATTTTCAAGTTGGACAGTGTTAGTAGTACATTTTGATACAAGTGCTATTACTTTTTTACTAATAGACAAAAAAAGTAGAAACCTACAAATTAGTAGCATTCTAATTTCCCTGCTAAGGTTTATCAGTGCTTATAGACGGGGGCCAGTAGATGCATATGAAGGAAGGACCGGACTTACGCTCAAACAAGCGAGAGCAGTGCAAATGCCCACTATAATAAAAGTGGCGAAGAAAGCTTGAAATATAATGTCAGTTTTATACATACTGGACACAGTTGCAGCCAGAAAGCTCATTGCTAACACCTGAAAGTCACCAAACTGTTGAGTTATTTTGAAATTACAAAAAGACACTTAAATTTCATTTGATTGAATGAACGAGCGTACCGTAAAGGTTAAAAGAACAACGCTGCACGGCAGCCTGCGACCACACTCTGAGTACGCGAAGACGCAGTTTACCGAGACCAAGGTTATTCTGCAAATCAATAATGAATAGGACTTACTACACATTAATTTTTGACATCATAGTCAGTGATTTTGTTGTTTTTCGGAATCTTACAGTGACTGACTCGCCAATCGCCGGTGTAATCGATAATGTCGCCATACTATAGGAGGCTCGTTGTAGACTTCGTTACGATGTTGTTTTGCGACACCACAGCAATCATCGTGCGACAAAGGGACGTCGTATTGTGGGTCGTGTCGTCGACCTTATTGGGGGGAGGGGTGAAATCATCAAATAACTCCTCCCGCTCTGGGCAGAGTGGTAGGGAGCCAGACTTCTACTGACTAAAAACCAACCATGTTCCTTCTTAGCCCTTGTGCCGAGGCCGCGGTATCTCTTTCGAACAACCCACAGCCCAGACGGGCGTCGGCGTCTATTGGCCTTAAGGGAAGTATTTCTACAAAAGTAACTTACGTTGCTGGAATGATTACCAAGACTCCCACATCCTGGAATAGTTTTCTCAAATCGGGGCTGAAACAAATAGTATACAAGGACATCAGTCGGTCAAAAAAAAACAACTATTGATTAAGTCTGTCTATATATCACTACTGTACATGAGGTTTAAATAAACTATTTTCTTTGCGGGAATAACACCTTCAACATTTTTGTACATTCACCTGCTACTGCTACTTAAGGGTAAACAAGCCAACGGCACGAACTAGTTGGTGGGCGGGGCTAAAATGCATGCTATTTCATCCGACATCACGAGCGAAATACATAGAGCGAAAGAGACACAACTAAAACGGGCGCGCGAAATTTTCTATGCAGACCTTTGGTATATTTGGTTTTATGAAAAATCTATTGAATGTATCTGTTCAAAATCAAATTATTTAATTTTTTTAATAACTAATCTATGTCCGTATGGTTTCACTTTTTTCTTTTTCATACTATATACGTTACTTATTTACGCCCAAAGATGAGTTAAAATCAGTGCTAAAATATGAAAGTTTTGACGTTCATAACTTCCAAATCAATATTTTTTTTCCAATTCTGCTTCCATACAGACCTAGATAATGATAAGACCAGTAGATACAATTTTTAATTTTGAACCTACACCGTCAAACAGAGGAGTAATCACCTTTATAAGTTTGTATGGAAGAATGACTGGCTTGTTCAACCTTAAGTCTGAAATACTAAAATAGTTCTCTCAGTTTTATTTAAACTAATCCATCATAATTAAAAAAAAAAATGAATGCTTGTTGAGCAGTACTTGGCGACTGTGTGACTCCAAAAAACCGGTTCATACAAAACACTACCAATTTCAACTGTGAGACTCCATAAGCCTCGAAATAAAATGTTCCATTATAGATATTTGGCGATCTCTAATAACCCTCCTTTTGAGCTTCGCCGCAGTCAGGTAAAAAACGAATAGACAAATAGAGAGACAGATTACTTACATCAACACAACAGACCCTATGACCATAGCAGTGAAACCTAGCATTATACACGTTATTGCCAACACTAGTATGACAAATGAGCTTCGTTCACCATCAAAATCAAGCCCTCCTCTTAATCTTATTAAGTTTCCCTGATCATCTTTCTGAGGGTTTCCTTGAGAATGAAGACATTCTGGACCAGGAAGATACCCTTGGGCCTGAAGTGGGTCTTGACATTTAGTCAGATCTGAAAGAAGAATATAAACTTAATAATTATTTTTACAACAACAGGGTAGTATGAAACAAGGAACTGGTAAGGGTTTCGATGTTTAAATATCTATCCCTGAACTTGAAGCGAAGATTTTAAAGGGACCAGGTGAACCGACGACATCGTTAGAGTCGCGGGCAACCGGTGGATGGGAATGGCAGGTTGCCATTTGTTATGGCGCTCTATGGGGGAGGCCTTTGTCCAGCCGTGAACGTCTTATGGCTGAGGTGAAGAAATGGTCAAGAAATTCTTCAGATACTGTTTAGATTAAGTAATTCATCATCATCACCCCATTAATGTTCCCACTGCTGGGACACAGGCCCCTTCTCTTTGAGAGGGGGTGGGCTATAATCTACCACCGAGCCCAGTGCGGATTGGTAGATGTCACGAGTCTTCGAATATTTGTTTTTGAGAGCAGTGGTGATGAAAAAAAAACACAAATTATTACGTCTGCCTAGGTTCGAACCTACGACTTATTGTTCGTAAGTTGGGCAACCGCATCAAGTAATTATGAACACAAGTAGTGAATTTAAGGAAACTTAAGGACGTACGGACCATGATCATTTGTGACTGGAAGTTGTGGAGATCGTTTTTGACTCCGAATCTGTCGTTCCAACCGTTGCTGCTTCCCGAAATCAACCATACTATCGTAAAACTCCTTAATTGTACTCTTTCGAATTGTAGCCTCCGGACTTTTTCCATCAACTTTTAAGTCTGTATTGTTTGTCAATGCTCCTGCCTCTACCTCTTCATTTGTATCAGTGCGATGTTCTATACTATCTTCTATGATATCAATGCACACAAATTCTTTGCTTTTTGCTATAGGTAATGATCCCGGTGTTACCGTTTCTTTCTTGACCAATTCCATACCAAAGGCGCGATAAGGATTTTCTTGTGTGATGGGAATATAGTTCGCACTCTCATTGTGTAGGTGTTCGGTTTTATTTAGCTCTGAAAAACTCATTTAGCTATAAATTTTTCAAAAACTTGATTTGATTAAATTTTAGAGCTCAAGGAATAACCTTTTTACTAGTGTTTTGTCACATCTGATATTGGCAGATTTATCAACATTAGCACATTATTACCATAAAGAAAAATAGAATCGAATAAATATTTTGGCTAGAAATGGCCTAGAAATAGAATTAGTTCGTAAGTCTATAATACTATAGCATCCCGTTCGATGGTTGTCCAAGAACACCGTGAGATTTTAAAAATATGACAGACCCCCACGCCCACCTCATCATCATTCATCATTTCAGTCAAAAGACGTACGCTGCTGGACATAGGCCTCCCCCATGGATCGCCACATTGACCGGTCCCGTGCGTCTTACATCCAGCGGATCCCCGCAACCTTCGAATGGTCATCGGTCCACCAAGTGGGAGGCCTTTCAACGCAACATCTTCTGATTTACGATCGCCACTCGTGTACTTTTCGGCCCCAACCCAAGGGAGGAGGAAAATCTGTTGAGGATTTCAACAGGTTGACATCGTCACTCGATATGCCCATTGGTTGAGGTACAGCAGTGGTAGAGGTGCTCGCGTGGCGTCGCTAAGCGTACCGCGGTAGCTTTGTGACGCTCCCAAAACCGCTTTACTCGCTCGGAGCCAGACATCGACCAACCTATGCAGCACTCGCACCAGGTCTTGCAATTTAAAGTTTTTCAATTATTACTTGTCAAAGACCACGCCTTTTGGTAAAGAGATCTACGGAGGGATAGAGTGAGGCGTAGATACCAATCTGATTATCTACATCCCACCTTATACTTACTACGAAAAGAAGTATACCTTTAGGAATTGTTTAAAAACTCTTTCATTATTAACTCTGCTAATTGAAAAGATCATGGCATTGACAACCAGAGTTGACAACTACGAGTACAACAAAAATATTTTGAGTAGAAGGTTATTCCTTGATAGTTTATTTCTGTATATTTTTTGTAAATATATTTCTTTATGAGTATTTCAGAGCTCAATAAAACCAAGAATTCTCACAATGAGAGTGCACACACTTTACTTATTACTCAAGAAAGTTCTAACCATGCCATTGATATGGAACCAGTCAAAAACAAAACGGTTAAACCTGGATCGTTTAGCATCGCTAAAAGCAGGGATACCGTGAGCATAGATGTCAAAGAACATAGTATAGAACATCGCACTGAGACAAATCAAGAAGTAGACGCAGGGATATTGGCAAAAGTTGCAGATTTAAAAGAGGATTTAATAGTCCCGATGGTGCATAGTAGTATGATTGATTTTGGGAAGCAACGGTTAGCGAGCATGACTCGGAGGCAAGAACAGCCACCACCCTTGCAAGCAGTTATATCACATCACGGTTAGTATCTTGAGTTTCTATAGAATTTATTTTATAGTTGCTTGATTAATAAGAGTATGCAAATAATTTCTTCACCCTTCTTCTCCTTAAAGCCTTCAACTTTCTTACGAGCTCCAATCAATAAAGTTTGAGTATCGTGATCACGCTGGACAGATCATCATCCAAACCCTTACCAGATTCGTGCATGCTTAGTGTTTAATAATTTCTACAAAAGTAACTGGTGTATTCTAGCTGAAAGACTGCAAGAACTTTCTTGCATGAAAATAAATAAATAATTTTATTTTCTTGTTTTAGATCGTCCTCAAAGTCTAACTGCACTTCAAAACCAAGTGACTCCTCCCGATCCAAAATATTTACAGGCTCAGGAACAATTCGATCAAGGTCAAGGTCAAGTATACCCTCCTGGTCAAGGATACCCTCCTAGTCAAGGATACCCTCCTGGTCAGGGATACCCTCAACCTCCACCATACCCTCAAAGCCATGGATACCCTCCAAATCCTCGAAGCCACGGATACCCTCCATACCCTCAACAACAAGGTCAAGAGGCAGCTCAGGGATATCCAAATGAAGGTTATGGAGATCCTGGAGAGACAAGGATGGAATATAATCCACAAGATCGAAACCCATTCATCGCTCTAGTATTGGCAGTAACATGTATAATGTTAGCGACCACAGCCTTCGTCATAGGTTTAATTGTGCTAAAGTAAGTAGACTCTATCGCCCTCTTTGTGACTGAACAGTCATCATCATCATCATCATTTCAGCAGAAAGACGTCCACTGGTGGACATAGGCCTCGCCTAAGTGTCACCACATTGACCGGTCCCTTGCATCTCACAACCAGCGGATAACCAGAACCTTTACCAGGTCCTCGGTCCACCTAGTGGGAGGCTTTCCAACGCAACGCCTTCCGGTTCGTGGTCTCCAGAACTTTTCGGTCCCATCGGCGATCAATGTGCCCTGCCCATTGCCACTTAAGTCTGGCAATTCTTCGGGCTACGTCGATAACCTTGGTTCTCATGCGGGTGTCTTCATTTCTGATTCGATCGTGCAAGGAACCTCCGAACATAGCCCTCTCCATTGCAGTTTCGGTGATTATACAGTATATTTTCATTTATAAATGTTTCTTTTCAGCCCAAAGTTGAACCGTTGGGTTAAAAGACATAATATGCTTATTATGATACCCTCAATGTAAGTAGATTCAAAAGTAATATTAACCTTAAGCCTAAAATACACATTCACATCGCAATGTGAAATTTATTTGCCATCGTGTCGCGGTACAACGTCGTATCCTGGAAAAGCCGGTGGTGCGGTGCGTTCTTGAAACGCGTGCCGCGTATATAATACAAGCGGACGTCATGCGGTTTCACCCGCGTAGTTCCCGTTCCCGTGGGAAAAGTAGCCTATGTCACCCGGGGATAGTGTAGCTTTCCCAACGGCGAAAAAATGCCTGCTACCTGTTTCCTACCAAGTACTTACCTACCTACTACCTAAAAGTGTAGGAGTTTGGAAGTTATGCGCGTACATACATTTCGGCGATTCATTTTTATATATACAGGGTGTAAACGTTCCCTTCACGAAGTCGTCAACCAAGCATTGTGTACCTGTACATCAAACTAAGTACCCTATGCAAAAATTATTGCTGGGAAACGATTTTTTATTTGGGGTAAAAAATCAAATTTTACGGTAAAACTCAATGTAGCACTCTTAAAACATTGTGGTAATGAATGCTGTGAATAGTAAATTGGTGATGGAGGTAATTTAAGTATAGTTATAACCTGAAAAACTAATATAAAAAAACAGCTGTGAAAAAATTTTGAACTTTGACCCCGGTGGTTTCCGGGTATGGTCTAGAACAAAAAAAAATATCGCAGTGCCTGGGAAAATAAATGCCCATGGGCTTCGTTAAGGGTACTTTTACACCCTTTATAGAAGATAGATCGCCATAATATGTACGCACAGACTCTTTAACAGTAACACAGAGGACGCATGGATAACCCTGGCATTCTGACTACAGTGGCTTCAAAGACGCTTTTGAAAAAAAAAACGTCGAAATATACGACTCTATTGCATATTTACTAGCAAAAGCAAACGCAATTACGATACTTCCGAGTTTTGCATAATTATATAATTTTTTTTTTTTAACGCATTTATCCAAACGAGCTCACAAACGTGTTTTTGGTGCAGCTCAGAGGCTCAGCAATTGGCGAATCTGTCAATCGCTGAGTTTCTGAAATACTACTAAATCGCTGATAAACGTAATAAAGCCAACGTATCACTACATAGTACAAAATAAAGGCTTCGGCCGCGACTGTCTGTCTGTTTGTTCGCTATAAACTCAAAAACGCCTGCACCGATTTTCATGCTGTTTTCACCAATAGATAGAGTGGTTATCGAGGAAGGTTTTAGTTTATAATTTGATGCGGGCGAAGCCGCGGGTATCAGCTAGTGCATACTAAAGTGCTAATATCCATCCTATATTAATTTGCAGGATAGTATTGCTTGGCTTAAGCTACGCCTTCGTTTGCTGTGACATTGCTCGCAAGCCCCCGTGCGGGACATTTCTTTTAATTTTGACGGTAAGACAAAGTGAGGTTCAAAGTCGTTGCAGAAATGAACGCCGGAAACGATTGTAAATTCTAACGATTTCTAAATTGACATCAAAACTATCCTATTGTGTTTTACTTGAAATATCCATCAGTACACTGTTTTTAGTGCGTTACAGTTCATAAATCGTGATTTTTAACGCAAAAAATGTCGTTTCCCTACAATAATAGTTGTTACCTAGAGTGACTTCATCATCATCATCATCATTCCAGCCAAAAGACGTCCACTGCTGGACATAGGCCTCCCCCAGGCATTTTTGGGGGGGTTTGCCATAATCGCCACGCTTGGCAGGCGGGTTGGCGATCGCAGTATGGTTGTTACAAAGACACAGAGAACGCTGCTGCCCATTCTCTGGTAAGTCCCTTAGTCGCGAGTGACTTAGCTGCACAGAATGCTTGGTTAACTGTTTCGTAAAGAATTTATTCACACCTTCTATAGATATAAAATATCATCTCATAGATGGCGAAATCATACATAGAAGAAAGAAAAGAATGAACACGGGATGAATGAAATGGTGGCAGGTCACGGAAACAATCTGCGACATCCGCATTCCCCTTAAACTTAAGAGCAAGATTTATAAAACAATGGTTACCTGCTGTGGACCTGCTGTCGTGTATGTCGTGTTGGGACGTAAAAGGGATAAATAAAAGAAATTTGCATGTGGCTGAGATGAAATTGCTGCTACAAGAATGGATAATAGTAGATTGTACACCAAGTGCATAAAACGCACCATTTTGCGCGAGACGTTTATCCATCCGATGCGAGCTTGCGAGCGAGGATGGATATAAAGTAGAGAGGAAAATGGGTTTTATGGACGAGTTTTACACTCTACTTTTCACTTCGATTGCGAGGAAATGAAACAGCAACTAAATATTGTAAAAATAATTAAGGTTCCCGCTAATTAACTTTTTTTTTTCAGTAGGAAACTTGACATAACACCTGACTTATGTCGTTACTCATACTGCTCAGTTATAAAAACATTTTGAGCAAGCCTATTGCCTTCAACCAATGTAATTAGGAGCAAGCCTATTGCCATCAACCAATGTAATTAGGAGCAAGCCTATTGCCATCAACCAATGTAATTAGGAGCAAGCCTATTGCCATCAATTGATGTAATTGGGACCAAGCCTATTGCCATCAACCAATGTAATTAGGAGCAAGCCTATTGCCATCCACTGATTTAGGTAATTGAGAGCAAGTCTATTCCCATCAATCAATGTAATTAAGAGTAAGCCTATTGCCATCAAACAACCTAATTAAGAGCAAGCCTATTGCCATCAAGCGATTTAGGAAATTGGGGGAAGCCTATTCCCATCAACTTTCCTTGAATTCGTAATGAAAAGCAGTAATCCCTTGTTCTTAGAATACTAACGAAACGAATTAAAGAGGTTATTCTATGAAATTGAAGTTGTTCGTGTGGCTGTTGGGCCGATTACCTGTGCCGATTACCTTGGTCTTCGACGAAGATTTTACTTTATGCTCTAGAGCATAAAACGCGACTTTATGTCGCCTACGCACGACATAAAGACGAATTTTAGAGCGAGAGAAGTGAAAAATAACAAATTAATACTTATGAGGAAGTCTGGAAGTAGCGCCGGTGACTGAAAAGTTGTGTGTTAATTGGTTATCGTGATATGGGTACTATAATTGGGTACGTGGTGCAGAGAAATGAGGAAAATATCGTGGTGAATGTTATGAGTATGAATGTGGAGGGGTATAAGAGTAGAGGGAAGACCAGTGAAACGATGGATGGGTTACCTAAAGGATGATATGGCAAGAGAAGAGGTCGAAGAAGAAGACATTGTTGCCCCCAAATGAATTGGGATAAAAGCGACTCCAAATGAATTGGGATAAAAGCGTGAGAATGACGATATATGACTGCAATTGTATGAGTTCATTGATTTTGTAATTTTAAAACTACACAGGTCAATAAAATAATATGTGAAACGAATATTTTCTGATTCAAAATCGTTCGAATTTACCTTACGTTTAATAAATTAAAATCATTTTTTTAACAACTTGATAACTTTTCAGACGGCCGCCATGACTGGTTTAGCTGGCGTTATATCAGCTTATTATAATACGGATATAATAATGCAAGCATTCTTGGCTACAGCGATAATAGTGGGTATTTGCACTATGCTTGCTTGTACGAAAGTAAGTGTCAAATCGACAGCCGCTGACAAACATTTGATTGCACACTGCAGTTTCTAGCAGTTGCTGTTCAGATCGACAACAATAAAAAAAAATGCAGTTCATTGTAGAGAAAGTATGTTCAGACTTATTAGCATATTTAAGTTTTTCTCAACGTCTGTCATTTATGATTGTTTAATAATATTAAGCCCTTAATATGTCCCACTGCAATACCTACACAGTCAAAATATATATATTATGGAACAGTTGATTTTTTTCTGGCAACCAGACGCCATATTGTGAAAAATCATCATCTTCCTACCCTTATCCCATTCTATTTGAGGTCGGCGCAACACATTTTCTTCTTCCGTTCTTCCCTGTTAGACGTCAAGGTGGCATTTACTCCTTTCTCATTCATATCATTCCTCACACAATCCATCCGTATTTTTTTTGGTCTTCCACTCCCTTTCATCAATATTTATATGCATCACTTCTTTAGTCACTGGAGATATCCCGTAGTGTAATTTTAGTTATAAGCCCTGAAAGCTTAAAATTCCATCATCATAATCATCATTAGCCTATAATGTTCCCTACAGGGACTCAGGCCTCCTCTCTAGGAGATGGATGGGCTATAATCCACCACGCGGGCCCAGTGCGGGTTGGTAGAAGTCACATGCCTTCGAATTTTTTGGTTCTAAGACATGCCGGTTTCTTCACGATGTTTTCCTTCACCGTTTTGAGAACAGCGGTGATGAAATAAATTACACTAAGTAATGCCGCCTGCCTGGGTTCGAAGCCACGACCTACTGTTTGTCAGTCGGGGCTGACACCACTGGGCCACCGCTGCTCTAACTTGCTTGCGTTTAATTTCAGTTCGACTTCACAAGTTACATGATATACTTTGTCCTGATTGGACTTGTGCTTTTTGTGGTTACGATGATTTTTTTTGGCGTGCAAATGATCACTGGAAAACGGATGAAGTGGCTTCATTTAGGAATACTGCTTGTGTGTGTTTTGTTACAATCTTGCGTGAGTGTAATTTTTATTGTTCTAATCATGTAAAGATATATGAGTACAATGACCACATAAAAATATACCTTTTACGTGTCCATAGGCGACGATTATTATTACTGTTTATTGAAAGAGAGTAGAAACATTACACACTATTAGGAACTCGAGACAACTATTCTTTGACATAACATAGTGTTTCATTGCGATGCGAAGCGATTTTCTCGTGCGCATAATAATTTAGATACAGCTTAAACACGTAATAAGTCTATTTTTAATGATTCTCTCTTACATGCCTGCGTCCATACAAAAAAGTTCAAACCCCTTTAAAAATGTGAAAATAGACCTAGTTTTTTTTTTAATAATTTGACAGCTGTCAATTGAAAGAGATTCTCCCTAGGGCTGAAAAGTAGTACTTTCAACCCGTTCTGCAGGCATGTTTTGACCTACTTTCAGAGTATAAGTAATGAAAAAATTATTTTCAGATACTTATAGCGGAACTTCAAATGATACTTGGCGGTAGATCAATAGAGCTTCAGGAAGATGAATGGGCCTTAGGAGCATATTATCTATACACATCGATAATGGATATGTTCATAAAAATGCTGACTATATTGGGTCTCTTTGACAATAATTAACTATAGTTTCGAGTAGTCAGATCGGCTCACCCTATAACGAGAAACTATTTTTTTTCAAGACTAACTGCCGTATATTTAATGTTTTACTAAGCGGTCACTTTGTAAAGATTTGACATACTTTTACGGTTTTGTCATAACAAAACCGTCAAAACCTTTACTAAGTGATGGCCTAAGTTATCATTAAAGCTCTCTGAGTGCGCAGTTAGTAAAACCATAGCACCATAGACTTACAAATCAGTAAGAGAGACAATAATTTTGTTATCTCAAGTTCACTGCGGAATCGACACATGACGTATGCTGATCTGCAGCAGGAGCTAAGGCATGTTCAGTAAGTGGTCTTCAGCGAGGGGACAACTACAAGACGTTTGAAAAAAGCCAATATAATCCGCTTTCCAGCGACCCGTATTTTACTCCAAGTCTCTCATTCTATTTTCATTCAGCTAGCATGGTAGAATAAAATACTAAATATTTGTTGCTTATCATTTTAAAGTTATCAATATCATATTATTATATTCTCCTGTGCTTATCCCAATTTCTCGGACTGCACAGCATGTCTTCTTCTTCCATTCTACTTCATCAATCGTCATCTCAGCAGTCACCTCCTTTCTCGGCAGATCATCCTTCACACAATCTATTCATCTTTTCTTTAGTCTCCCTCTACTCTTATAACCATCAACATTTGTACCCTACATTTTTTTTCCTTCGCATCTGATGTCCATACCAAGATAACCGCTTACCACACGACTTTTAAAATACTGACGCCACTTTCAGACTATGATAAGTATGTAAGTCACCATCATCATCATCAGCCCATAATGTTCCCACTGCAGGGACACAGGCCTCCTCTCTAGGAGAGGGATGGGCTATAATCCACCACGCCAGACGCCAGCCCAGTGCGGGTTGGTAGATGTCATATGTCTCTGAATTTTTGATATGTATGTATAAATAATTACTTGAAGGTTGAGTCGATTTGAATACTCGCAAGTTCAGAAACGAACATGTAGCGTCCGACATAACGAGAGCGTAACCAGTGGACTTTCTTAGCAATGAAACGGAATTTGAAAAGGAGAAAGGCTCTGTATGTTCCCCAGAATTTGATTATCTGATTGTCCTGTTTGGTGATGTTTGTATAAATTAAGTTTATCAATGATATTCTCGTATTTTATTTCGAAAAGTGTCTTATTGGTATTCATAATAGAATTCTGAATATGACGATGTTATTTGGCCAAAATTACCAGTTCATTATCTTCTGGGCTAAACTCTTGAGTGTTCCAACAACTATATACAAGTAAATTGCAAAACGCGCCAGATACAGTGAAACACGTCTCGGATGAATGTGACGTCATCAATACTAAGCATGTCGAACTTGCCGCTCCACAAACATGTGATCACGTATCAGTCAGTTTGAACACTGAGCAATGTACATACATTTGCTTCTCGAATGTAAACCTAAGTTTAAGTTTGAAAACCGGGATCCGTCTGTGATCGCGTGGTGATTTAGTTACCTGTATCCTGAGAGCTCATGGCTTAATAACACCTGCCACTCAGGTCGATATTTTGGTTAAGCTGCACCTGCCTTGGTAGGTCTGTGGATGGGTGACTGCTCATTACATACCGAGTTTCCTCAGTGCCTCGGAAAGCACGTTAAGCTGTTGGTCCCGGCTGCCATGTATAGATCTTTGGCAGTCGTCACAGGTAGTAAGTAACCTGAAAGTCTGACAACGATTCTTACCAAAGAGTATTACCTACTATTAATTAGGTTATGGAGGTCAGATTGGCAGTCGCTCCATGTAAAATACTGGTACGCTGCATCCAGTTAGACTGGAAGCTGACCCCTACGTAGTTGGTAAAAGGCTAGGTAGATGAGCATCCTTCAAGGGGTGATTTTGAGAGTGGGAACTGCTTTTGTTAAATCGATTGAATTGTTTATTTTATCACTGCCTGTTTGAGTCATTGTTGCTATAGTGGTTGAGAGTGTTACTGCTAAGCATGAGGTCCTTGGTTTGATTCCTGGGTCGAGCAAAGTGTTATTGGATTTTTCCATCAGGAATTTCTCACGTGTACCCGGTTGGTGGCAATAGGCTCGCCCCCTATTACATTGGACTAAACATTACTGGCGAAATGTGGGTGTAGGTACTATTTGGTACACTTTTGCCTAACCTTTCGGGAATTACAGGCGTGATGTTATGTTATGTTAGTTGGACAAAAATGTCATTAAAGTCGATCATTTTCATAATTAAATAACCCTCCTTTTGGGCTTCGCCGCAGTCGGGTAACAAAGCCTAAACATGAATCAACTTAATGTTCTAATATCTCTTCTATACTTACAAAACATAATTTAAAGCAGGTTTACTTACCAAGTTTTACGTTAGTTAAAATTATGTGTTACTAAGTAGCTAGTTACTTTGTCCCTAGATTTATTACAGAGCAGATTATTCTGTAATTTTCCGCTAAATACTGCTCTAGACGTGAAAGAAATACTGCTCGTTATGCATCAAGAGTTATTACTTAAACTCGTGAGAAATGATCTAGCATCTGTGCTTTTGCATAATTATGAACGTAGCTGCTTCGTAACATTTTAAATAAAATTATAAAGAAGCTAATTAACTGAGCCATGGACCCGCTATGGAGGTCAGATACGCAGTCGCTCCATGTAAAACCTTCTCCGTGCATTCGAAAGCACGATAAGCTGATGGCGCCGGCTGTCATTTGTAGATATTTTGGCAGACTTTACGGGTAGTCAGTGACCCAAAAGGTCTGACAACCAGTCTTGCCAAGGAGTATTGTACAAAAAAAAACTAAATGTGGCACTCGGAGACTGCCGCGGTAAAGCTATTGCATAGCATTTTTTTTATCAACCTATGCAAATAATTAATTATTTAATTTGACAACCTCAGTTGACAACCTTGTTATTTTCCGTAACCATAGCAACCTGGTTGAAAATATTTTCGTTACGGAATTTCTGGATTCTCTCTCCACGCTCAAGGCCCCCGATAGAAGCTATGCAATAGCTTAAAAACAAAACAAAAATGTTTATTGCTTCATCTTAAATAACAGGCTAGTTACAATTGGGAGAATCCAATTAAGACAAAGAACACCTAAAACAAGAATCCAAATAGTATGCTTGTTTTAGGTGCCAGTACTAACTGGATTGTGGAGGTCATTATTATGTACTTCTTTTTGGTGCCATCAAGATCATTCCTCGTCAAAAATAACTACTTATTTAAAAAGAAATACCTTTTTTTTGGAGGGTGGGAAATCATCAAATTACTGCAAGTAAATTACAGAAGGGAGTGTCAGACTTCCACTGACTAAAACCACCCATGTTCCTTCTTAGTCCTTTGTGTCCCATGCCTCGGCATCTCTTTCGAACAACCCACTCAAAAAGAAATACCTCTGTTTTAATTTCAGAACCTAAAAGGACAGTGTACACCATTTTTAAACTAATTTAAAATGACCGGGATGCGACAGCTGCTGCAAACGTTCAGGTGAACGTTTAAGTAAGCATTAGACGAACGTTTAAACATTGTTTAGAGCTTTAACGAGCCATTAGGACGCAAACACATTAGGGCACCGGACTTAATGTGACGGCGACGGTTCGTTTCCACCATCACTAACTTATTTGTTTATGATCTATGTACGTGAAGCAAAGATGGTGTGCCCCTTTAATGGAAGGATGCCCCTTATATAAAAGGCAAAGCTAACTGACTGACTGAGGAGCAACGCACAGGCCAAACTCTGACCGCCTTAATAATAAAAATAGTTAAACCTGGTTTAACTTACGCTTGGTTTATCTCGCATGCCGTCACATTCTTTTGAATATTTTTGAAGTGAGACGTCATGCGAAATAAACCAAGGGTAAGTTAAACCAGGTTTAACTATTTTTCTTAATAAAGCGGTAAGGGCTATAAACTTATGACGTAGGCCTAGGCATTCACTAAGGAAGGATTTTTCAAAATTCAACCTTCAAGGGGGTCATTTTAACAAGGGCGAAGCCGGGTGCACAAGCTAGTAATTTAAATGTAGAAGGAGTCATCGTCTACCTAGCCTTTTCTTAAAGATGGCTTACAGTCCAACCAGACACAGCTGAATACCAGTCTGTTACATGGAGATACTGCCTATCTGACCTCTACCTGGTTCGTGGTACCTAGAGACTTAACGTGCTTTCCGAGGCACGGAGGAAACTCACCCACTCAGGTTGTCACCCATCCTTAGACCAACCTAGGCAAGCGCGGCGTAACTTGAAGATCAACCCGAGTGGTTATTATTATCTAACCAAAAACTGTAATAACTGCCAAATATTTGCCAAACGTGAAAATTTAACAAGCAGAGTTAATTTCACATTTATAATATTAGTATGAATGCCTTTATAATTCCCTCAGTGCTGTAATTCAAAAGGCACAGAAACCATACTCGTACATGAGACCGTTCGTGTATTAATGCAGTAGAAAATCCTGTAAAGCATGAACCATTTCTTCGACTTAGTTGAAGTCCAGCAACGACGGAGCCCCTATATTATTTTCATGAGGCAACTTTTTGGGGTTCTGCATGAAAGTGATAAAATCCACTATAATTTTATTGCGCGGTCATACGGCAAGCTCGCTTTAAGGATATGGGCTAGGGTACAGTATACAGTTTTAGAATATTTCCCTCTTCTAATGCAATTATAACCACTCATAAAAAATACTTGTGTGACTGGATAAAAAAAAAGTCTGTATTATATTCTTTTTTTAGCATTAACACAAAATTACTAACGTTTCTCATAAAGCCGCTAAGCTGAAATGAACTGGCCACGTCTACCACATGCCTAATTAGCTGTGTCCCAAAATAGCTACTTTCTGGAGCCTTACATAGCCAGAAGGCGTCGTGAAAGATAGCAGGATGATCTGGACTAGACCTAGCGATGATGCGGGCTAATAGTATCAGTATTTAGAAGTAGGTACGGGTTGACTGACATTTGACCCTATGCACAGCAATCACGCTTGCGGTCCACTTAATCGACGTGGTCGTCGGGTAATTATTTCCAATATTGTAAGTATTGTATGTTTACGACACATACTACGGAACCTTCACGCTAATTCCAGCCCACTCTTGGCAGGTGTACATAAACTTCTGAGTCTCCGAGGGAATCTTTGTTACGTGTATTTTATTTATTTAGCAGTAGTGATATTATTTTAGAAGCTTGTCGTAAATTATTTTTGAAACATATTCTTTTGTTTAAAAAGTTTACCGATGAAAGACTAAATTCTTGAAGGTGTACTAGCTCGCTTGCTTAAGTATAGTGTCAGAAGTTTAAACTAAAAAGTGATAAGGAAAAAATGGTGAGATCCTATGTGCATTGAAATAAATCTAAACTAAATATTTTCAGTTTTAGGGTTCCCTACCTCAAAAGGACTGAACGGAACCCTTATTGTTAAATTAAAATATTGATTTTAAGAAACGAATTTGAATATTTTCGAAATTCAATGGCTAGTTTGATTTATATTTAATTGAGTTAAAGAGCTGATGACGTTTTAGTGCAGGTCTTGAAATAAAAGCTTCCAAATATGAGATGGATATTATCGATGTTTATTTCATGAAAGTTATATACAGTTTTTGGTATGTAGAGATGCACTAATTATTATTATATAGAAGGAGTAAAGCAAATTGAAATGGTGAGGAATTTAGACGAATCTAATGTGGTAAATTAAATAACAGAGAAAATTTTAGCAATCGTGTTGTGAAGGATTTCACGTCACTTCAAAACTATATGGCATCTGACAGCGGCCGACAAGTAAAAAGTATACATATCAAAATTCGGTTTGCTTGTCCGCCCGCATGTAAAGATTTAGTTAAAACAATAAATATCAAATCCTTAGAACTAAATAACATAAAATAATTATAAACCAATAACACTAGGTTTATACACATCACATTTATTTACATGTTGCTACGCCACAACGTCATCTTTGGAAAAATAGGGCGGTGTCTAGGTCTCCACATCGCTGTCATCCGAAAACATGCTCTAAAGACTGGTCTTATAACCACGTACTAATATAACACTATTAATATGTTTTAAATACAACTACCAGTTACACATCAGCCGTAATCAACATTTACTCAACAAAATCCTCTCCTCGATACAAATAATTTGACGAATTGAGGTAATTTAGCGGCGAAGTCACAAGTGTTGGTTAAGAACAGGTGATTAGCCATTAAGGGCTCTTCTGGCTCATTGAGTGAGTGGAGCCGGCCGACCCTCTATCAATCATTGAGCCGGCGAGAGCAATTTATGGCAATGATGTTTTTCATAAAATTGGTGTACTGAAATAGAAGGTTGTATTAGAAAAATGGTAAAAAATTGAGAATCTGCTGATCGTTTTGAAGATTTGTGTTGGGGTCACCTTCTAGTCAAACCGAATGAAGCTGAAAACCAGTATTTTATATGGAGCGAATGCCTATCTGATCTCCATAACCCAGTTAGTTTTGGGTAATATGATACAAGGACCATTGGTTACCTGTAAGGACTGTCAAAAATCTACAAATAACAGCCGAAAACCAACGGCTTAACGTGCTTTTCAAGGCATTGAGGAAACTCGGTGTTGAATGGGCGGTCAACCATCCACAGACCAACCCAGGTGTTTTAGTCGGTGTGTTTATATAAATTAAACTTGGTTTTATTTAGTATGCTTTAATGTTATATTGTAAAAGTATTACATTAGTCAGACCGCCATCTTGGCTCCCGCTTATCGACTAGTGTTGTCACATCAATAGTGATGTGACCTACTCATAACATCCTCCTTATTAGAAATAGCGAAATTATTATATTTTTATAGTTTGAGATAGTTTACAAAACTTGACAAAAACTCCTAACATTTTAACAATAACTCTTGACAACAAACACTGTTAGGGTAACTAAAAAATAAGACTAACTAAACTTAAACAATAAGTCTTAACTATAGAATATATTCTAAACTTAACCAAATCAATCAGTCCGTCACAGTCAATTGTTAAAATGTTTGCTTAGTTAACAAAATATTAATTATTATAAATCTAACCGTCTTGGTGGTCTTATGACTCTTCCACACCTAGTGCGCGTTTCAACAGGAGTTGTGCAATCTTCAATAGACGGTGCTACTGTATGAGAATTGGGAGATGTTTTGATATCTGGACTTTTTCGTAACATATCTTCAGATACCCTTTGAGGTGACTGGGAAAACTTCAAAATATGTTGTCTGTTTCTCCTTCCTATAAATCCATCCGACCCTTCAACAGTATAAGACCTAGGCTGGTCACATTTGGACCTTACTGTGCCTGTAATCCACGGAGTATCTGGCATTTTTTTTAAATAGACTTCATCTCCTTCCTGTAGCTCTGGTAATGATTTAGTCTTTCTGTCATAGTAATTTTTCATTTTATTTTTATTTTCTTCCTTAGTTTTTACAAATTTTTGAAAATTGACTGTTCTTGGTATTAAGTTTTTTGTGACTGTTGGTAATTGTGTTCTAAGTGACCGTGACATTAATAACTGTGCTGGAGATGGTAGATTTCCTCTAGGTGTATTCCTGAATTGCAGTAAAGCCAGATACGGATCTGTCCCCGACTCCTCAGACTTGGTTAGAAAACGTTTACATATCTTTACTGCCGACTCTACTAACCCATTTGACCTTGGTATATAGGGACTTGATGTGTTATGATGTATTCCCCATTCCCAAATAAAATTCTTCAACTCTGCTGAATTGAATGGTGGCCCATTATCAGAGAACAGCTCCACCGGAATGCCGTGTCTGCTAAAAATACTTTTAAGACACACAATTACATTTTTGGCATTAGTACCTGCCACTGTCATCAACTCAATATAATTCGAGTAATAATCCTGTACTACTATGTATTTTTTAGATTTATAATCCATAAAATCAACACCAACTTTTTCCCACGGAAGTAATGTAGCATCATGTGGAAGAAGTGGTTCTGGAGCATTTGCACTTCTATGTGACAAACAAATATGACACGACTGCACAATGACTCAAGATGCAATTCATGCAATGATTATAGGACACATAGATTAGAAACCAATTCTGACACCATGTTTTAGTCGGTGTGTTTATATAAATTAAACTTGGTTTTATTTATTAAGCTTCAATGTTATATTGTAAAAGTATTACATCAGTCATGATCAGTCAGACCGCCATCTTGGCTCCCGCTTATCGACTAGTGTTGTCACATCAATAGTGATGTGACCTACTCATAACACCAGCAGGGCTATTGTGTATCTTTTAATGACAGTGGATAACTTGTAGTGCCTATCAAATAACTGTCAAATGGCGAGTTTTTAAGAAAAAAATGTACCAAACCATAACCAATTTACAGTTAATCTATGGACATTTCTGATAGCCACTGACGTTAAAAAGATACGCAATAGGGGGGCAGGTAAGCCCAGTTGTATTATTATCTAGTCGCTAGTGAATGCGCGCAATGAAGAAACAAAACCTTTTCAAAGCAGACGAATTTTTGTCCTACATAAAGAACTAATATATCGTTTGGTGTTAAAATAACAAACAAGAAAATACAATGATAAACAAAAATCTAGATAGCACACAAGTCTCAAACGAAATTTCCATGCAAAACGCGAATTATATCACGTATTCCCATTGAGTGACCGCAAACAAACTTTTCCAAGGATCCCTCAAACTAATACGCAGACAAAAAAGACTCTTATTGCTTCACCATATAAGTCGTCGAAATTTCGAGTTGGTAGTAAAAGTATTTTGGTGAATCGAAGGCCGTCGACACATACAGGTTTCGATTTCTCTTTCAAATTAAAAGGGGACTCATGATTCCCCGAAGGTCGGGTTTCGTAGTTATAATAGACACGTTTGGCGCAAACGGACCCCTGTGCCATTAGACCTTCTTTTTCAGTTAAGCCTTAGTACTGAAGTGTATTACCGAAATAGTGGCTTGCGACCTTTTTCAGGTGGTTTCATTACAAAGGTGATGGCATTACCAAGAAAGTCGAAAACGAAAAATGTGTAATGTCTTCGTTGCAAATTGGTTGGGTCTAGTGTGGCAAGCGGTTTGTTTCGGTTACCCCATAAAAGTGGTGTTTACTTAAATTAATATTTTCCTGTAATACAGTTCCGGTTTTGTAACGTTTTCTTCCGTGCAGGCTAGTAATTTAGTCCTGGAGTTCTGAAGAGGGTTGCGTTATTAACGTGACATCACGCTTGTATTTCGAAAAAGGTTAGGCAGGGCACACAAACATTTCGCCAGTTATGTCCTATGTAATAAGGAACGCATCGGCAAAACGTCATGACACCGGACTTAGGGTGCGACAGAAATCTCACTCACAAAATTACGCTCGTTTGGCCTCACCCTAGGCTTAAGAGCAGTGGTGGTCCGGTGATGGCGGCCCTGACTTACGAATAGATGGTTGTGGTTTCGATCCCAGGCAGGGAAATTACTTTGTCTAATTTATTTCATCACCACTACTCTCAAAACGGTGAAGGAAAACATCGTGAGGAAACGGCATATCTTAGAACCAAAAAATTCGAAGACATTGTGACATCTAGCAATCCGCACTGGGCCCGCGTGGTTGATGCCCATCCCTCTCCTAGAGAGGAGGCCTGAGTTCCTGCAGTGGAAACATTACAAGCTAATGATGATGATTATGACCGGGCTTCAAGCAAAACCTTTTATTTTTAATATAATTTCCAAAGACAATTTCTAAAGTCAACAGTGCCTGTCAATTTCATTAAAGATTAGGAAGCATGCAGAACTACATTAAACGTCATATTGACGTCAAAAACGCAACGAACTCAAATCTTACAAAAATTATTGTTGCAAACAATATAGGAAACATGTTTCTAGATTTAAACGTAAAGTCAATGGACGTATTCCTAATAATGGAACACCACATAATGATAGTGATGTGGGTCTGTATAGTTCTAGCATTTGCGCTGATTTGTCTGCTATTGTACCTATGCTATAGACTTACTGGCACTGTTTTGTTACTAATATAAGTGTTAGCGAATGTACTTGATCGTTTTTTTTACCTGAGGTTTTCCTTACTGTGTTGTATTTATTTGTGGTGTGGGGCTTGGAGGCAAGCGAGTTGTGATTGTCTGATATCAGACTAGCAGTGCGCCTGCATCGTGGACACGGCCCTTCACAGTCTCGGGCTTTATTCTGCTTGGGTGAAGGCCTCTCCTTTCCGGCCTTAGCCAAGGCCATTGTCGACAGCAAGGAGAAATGGGAGGCAATAGCATCCTTCTGTGAGGACATCATCTCGTAAAAGAAGGTGACTGAGCGCGTCAAGGGGAGAAGATAGACTGGAACAGATTCCTTCGCTGACGTGATTTTTCAGACGAGAGCAGGGCGGCGAGGGTGCTACAAGTCGGATTAGAAAGAACATTTGAATTTTGATAACCCAATTCTTGAAAAAAGTTATGGAGGGAGGATGACGCTATAATCTATAACCTTAGCGTTCTTAGAATATTTTTAAAGAGGGACCAGCGGTTATCTAGTGCGACATTACCAAAGATGCTATGTCTTTGTTTCCGAGGCATAGAGTAAACCGTTTGATTTCGGTTTAATGGCTCAACAAGCTCACCGGTAAACGCTGAAGACGTGTGAACGACGCTATCTCAAATGAGTGTCTGAACACGAGCCGCGGCGTTGAACCGAAATAAATAAAATGCAAACAGCTTGCACCTCACTGGAGAGTCTTGTAAGTATTTAAATCTTTACGTTCGTATTTCATATGAGAAACTGCGAATGAAAATGGAAGAAGATTGTAAGCTATTTATTACCCACTGCAGCAGAGGATGGGTTATGAATTTCATTGGTTATTTATGAATTTGTATAAGTCTACTCCCAACTTTTTTTCATCTAGTACCTACTCCCGCTCTGGGCAAAGCGGTAGGGAGTGTCAGACTTCTACTGACTAAAAACCACCCATGTTCCTTCTTAGCCCTTTGTGGCGAGGCCGCGGTATCTCTTTCGAATATCCCGCAGCCCTGATAGGACCTACTTTAGACCTGCCACGTCGGTATGGTAAATCCAATACTTTGTATTTTTATACGACTTTATATGCTAAGGAAATTGACTCTACAGATTAACTACTTTGGTCGTATAAAACATAATAGAACAACAATGTCATTCCCGAAGGGTTAGGCAGAGTTAAGGTACAAGTTGGTAGCGGGCGACACGAAGCCGTAGCAGACGACGTGTCGCGGCGACACTACTGGTTTCTACGTATTTCTATGAAATTCCCTCCGTAGTTAGCGACATGAAGCTAGCGACGCGTCGTCGAGCGGCAGACGCACGTGTCGTCCGACCGCAGATCAGTAGTGCCACTGACGCCGGAGCAACGACACGTCGAGCGTGTTTAGAGTTATTGACTAAAAGTTATTTGCAGTCGGGTTCGAAATAAAAAAATAAAAAAAAATCATGACTGCAGCGACATGACGCGACGACGTGTCGTGACGACATGAAGCGACGACATGTCGTCTGCTGCTGCTGCGTGCAGTCGGCTACCAACTTGTACCTTTACACCTTATAGCACCCCCACATTCCGCCAATTACGTTTAACTCCGCTACTGAGAATTTTTTGATGGAAAACCCCAATAGGCAACACTTTACCCGACCCGAAAATCAAACCTAGGACCTAATACGCTACAATCGCGCTTGCAACCACTAGACCAAGGTAATAGTCGTATCATCATCAGCCTATAATGTTCCCACTGCAGGGACTCAGGCCTCCCCTCAAGGAGAGGAATGGGCTATAATCCAACACGCGGGCTCAGTGCGGGTTGGTGGATGTCACATGTCTTCGATTTTTTTGGTTCTAAGATATACCGGCTTTCTGACGATGTTTTTCTTCACCATTTTGAGAGCAGCGGTGATGAAATAAATTACACAAAGTAATGCGCCTACCTGGACTCAAAACCGCGACATGTTCGTAAGTCGGGGCCGCCAGTTTATACTGGACCACCGCTGCTCTTAACAGTCGTATATATGTAACAAAATATTCCATTCCTAGACGATATAAAGTGTAAGTACATTAATCAATCGTCTCGTAATCTTAGCTAAGTCTTGCTAGCACCAACCAAGCAGTATTTATTGGGACGCGGATATTAAAGTGTCGGCGAAGAGGAATGTTTTCGTTGGGATTATGTGGGATATCCCAGTAAGATGGGATTTCCGTTTGTGCCATATATTATTTTATCAATTTGAAAACTGTTTGGTGTAAGTATTAGTAGTAGTAGTATTAGTAGTCCTGGGGTGGTGCGGGAATTTCAATTCTGCTCCCTCTAGAACGAGCTCAAAGAGCAATTCTAAAGGTTGCTACCTTCCGTCCTTTCAGATTCCCTACACACCAGCTTTACAAAGCATGTAATGTACTCACGGTACGGCAATTATTTGTCCTTCATTTAATACTACATCAGCATGCTACACTTCCCTATGACCCAGTTCCTTCCGATAGGAGAAGGAAGGACCTGGTTTGTACAAAGCCTCAAACTAAGCATGCGTTTGCTGAGCGATTTGAAGTATTTTTAGGACCTTTTCTGTATAATAGACTCAACAAGACACTAAACTTCTATAGCTTAAGCTATAAAAAATGTAGTGTCATGATATCCGAACATTTGGCGTTACTCAATTACACAGACACAGAAAAACTTCTAGTAGTTGCCGTTTGATTATGTTTTACTTTGTATCTAATAAAATTGTACATATATATAGTTAAGCTAGTTTTAGTGTTTTTATTTTTTTGTATCATTTTGAGATTTTGTTCCTATAGTTGTTATTAGGTTTATTTTATTTAGTAATTTTATTGTATTAATTAAATTATGCGACGTAAAGTGATGGCCTGAAACACAGGTTTAAATAAACCTAGATCGGGCAGGTCGCTATAATAATATAAAGATTACCACTAAATTACCACTTTTTGTAACTCTTAAATATATTTTAGTAGTAGTTTACTTATAAGCACTAATTATAACTTCGTATGTGAAGCAACACTGTGCCTAAATGTACACCTTATTGTATTATCTTTTTTCTTAAATAAATTATTCTTATTCTTATTAGTTCTTCTTCTTAGCGTGTCGATGACAATTTAAATTGAGTCGGCCCAAAATTTGGCGACGAGTTTGGCACTTTTAGTAGCCTCCATCAGCTCCTGTGGAGTGCAAGTAACGGGACAGGCTGGACACGATATCAGGTGCCCAAGTATTAGTTTGTGACTGTTATATGCAATAATCTCTCTAAAAAGTTCGCAAATGAAAAGGTTAGGCCACAAAAGCGATGAATGAAAATCTATTGCATGTGGCTGAGATGAGAATACTTAAATTTACCGTTACTTAAATTTCTTGCTCCTCATTGATTAAGCAATATTTGCTCTTAGTAACAGCGACAGCTGAAAATCTAGCTTCACATAAATAAGATGTTGCAAAGGGAATGAGACCTTAGCGCTTTTGAACTTAAAGTTCGATATTTATTTGAACTTATATCTAAAACAGTGTGTGTAGTGCAGTGGTGGCCCAGTGGTGGCGGCCCCGACTTACGAACAGTGAGTCGTGGGTTCGAACCCCGTCAGGCATATTACTTTGTGTAATTTAGTTCATCACCACTGTTCTCAAAACGGTGAAGGAAAACATCATGAGGAAACCGGCATGTCTTAGAACCAAGATATGTGACATCTACCAATCCGCACTGGGCCCGCGTGGTGGATTATAGCCCATCCTTCTCCTAGAGAGGAGGCCTGAGTCCCTGCAGTGGGAACATTATAGGCTGATGATGATGATGATGAGATGAGAATGCTAAGGGAAATGTGTGGTGTAACGTGAATGGATAAAATAAGGAACGAGTACCTAAGAGGAAGCCTGAAAGTGGTGCCCGTGACTAAATGGGCCTACTACACGCACGCACTTCCCCACAGTTTTGCCTGCGGGATTACACGGTGCACACAGTACATCGCGCGTGTGGTTTGTAATGGTAATACAGTTTTACCAACCATACGCGCGATGTACTGTGAAGTGTGAACGAAAACTGTGGGAAAGTGCGTGCGTGTAGTAGGCCCATAAAAGTTGTGTGGTAATCGGTTAACGTGGTATGGACATGTGATGCAGAAACACGAGGAAAATGTTGAGTATGGCTGGCATAGGTACATCTTTGGCAGTCGTTACAGCTAGTCAATGGCCTGAAAGTCTGACAACCAGTCTTACCAAAGGGAATCTTATTACCCAGTATTAACTAGGTTGTGGAGGTCAGATAGGCACTCGCTCCATAAATAAAATACTGATATTCAGCTGCATCCGGTGAAACTGGAAACTGACCTTAATATAGTTGGGAACAGGCTAGGCAGATGATGATGAGCTCCTACAAGCTAAAAATTATAGGTTTAAACACATAAGTTATTTAAACTTTTCTTTTCAGCTTCTATTTATTCTCGTCTGATAAAATCCTCTACGTCTTACAAACATAATAAATACATTTGCAACTGTAGAGCGTTCGTAAATCTTTTCAGGAAGAAACGTTTGACCGACACTATCTAAATAGGACGGCGAAGGGACCCGCAAGCCGCCTGTCCGTTATATCATTACGCTTTATAACTTTCTGGGGTAAATCGTTGTGTAGGAGTTTGCAGGTGTTGACTGGAAAATAAGATCAATGACGAAATAATTATATATTTAAACTTCATTCGCAATAGTGGTAAACAGGTGGACTGATGTGGATTAGTGAACTTAATAAATTCGTTTATTCTGGTAATTTACACCCGTAGCCATTTGTCTCAATACAAGCAATACATACATAATAATGCCCCTAGGCATTCTCTACCAGTTAACCTTTGGGATTAATACGACAAAACTGTGATAGGGTATAGAAAAACTACATAATAATTGAAACTAATACTTAAAATTAATAACGATATGTTAATTAAATAAATCCATGCAGCGGTTTGAAACTATGAGGTAATAAAGAACATGCATACAAGATACGCGCGAAACACATAACCCATCCTTGGCAGTCGGGTAAAAAGCAAACCTTCTGAAAATATAACATTACCTAGATCATTAGAGACTTAGAAATTACGGAGAATAAAATGGCTTTCTAATTACTTTAACATTTTATGTTTAATGTTACGCGGCGTAATTAGTGCTTATTCTACCTCGTGACCTACGCTTTGTTTAGCTTGATGAGTCTTGATGTCATAATTATAACATCACGACTGTAATCCAAGAAAGGTAAGGCAGAGGTGTGCCTTAGTACACCCACATTTCACCCGTTATGTTCAAGTCCCATAACAGGAGGCGAGCGTATTATTATTGCTCCTCCTTATTATTATTTTTATTGCTCCTGAGAAATTCCTGATGCAATAATTCAATAACACTTTGCCCAACCCATAAATCGAACCCAGGACGCAAAAATGAGTTTGTACTGTTATCTACACTAATATTATAAAGAGGAAAGGTTTGTATGTTAACATAGTCTATATTTATGACAATTTAAGCAAAGCCTAGACGTGCGTTATAATTTCTTTACGAACTATTCTATTTAAATCCAACGTTAGGTAATCTAAACAATTCCATATTCTATTGTAATGGCTACAAGATCCGTTTTGCTTAGTTAGTAAGCAAGCGTCGCACAACATCGAAGTGATCATAGTACGGCAGCCACTCACGTAGGCATTTCGATTCAATTCCCAGCAAAACTGACTAGGAATTAGTACGGAATTAAGTTCCTCTCAAGTCAGATTGCCCCAGGACGTGTTGCCCTGGATTAGATTTTATACTGCGTCTTAACGAAGCGGCTTAGAACATAAGCTGTTGGCGATGAATGAGGTTACCATGATGATGAAGCGATCGTGGTTTTTACGTAGGTAATACGGTGCTATGCAAATAGGACGTAATGCTGTACAGGGTGAAAGGGACACGAATGGGATCTTAACACATTAAGAAAAATCATTGGTGTCGGTTGTGTGGTTTCGGAGATCAGCGTAGGTATACGAACATAGTGACAAATGATTTTCATTTTATTCTTGATGCGCTCGCGGTATTACCCACAATGATAAAGTTTTTACACATACACGAACTGAAATTTGGAAAAAGAATGACATCCAAGAATATTTTCACCTAATGCTATTCAAATGGTATCCTGATACCTAATGTTATTCAAATCTGTAAAGTCGTTTGATCGTAATTGAGTTAAAACGACATTTTAGTTATTTGATAATCCGAAGGGGAACACTGCTGTATTTTTCCGGGAACAAAAATAGCTTACGTATATATCCAGAATTTTACGTATATACCTAAGTTATCTTCATATCAAATATCATCCCTTTTGGGCGCGAAGGAGTAACTTAAAAACAAACACATGTAATACAAAGTTTTGCCTTTTTATAATATTAGTGAGATTCAGAAGATAGTGCGATTCAAATTCGGTAGGTTTCATAAAAACAGAAATGACAAAAGAAGTATCAAATCGCGACCGCTCATACTTTGGTCCAAATTGATTAAGCAGCGGTACACACACAGGCAAGGTGGCGCGAATATCCTGTGATGAGGAGCTGAGCTTTGAACTGGCTGCAACTGCGGAGAGAGCGAAGCGAGCTCTACTTCGTTGTTTTAATCGATCACCACTTTACCAGGAATGTAGGTTGGTTAAATTGTGTACATATGAAGGTAGTGAAATATTTAATGATTATGATGATGATTAAAGAAATGTCAAATAATTAATCACTACATTTATTTTAAAACAAAGTCCTCCGCCGCGTCTGTCTGTCTGTTTGCGATAAACTAAGGGTATATAATTTAACCAACATCCACGCAGGTGAAGCCGCGGTCATCAGCTAGTATAAAATAAAATGTTAATGCTATGACATGAGTAGAGACGACCCCAGTAAGTAATTCAAAATACTTCTGTTGGGGTCGCTACTTTCTTTAATTAATACAATATTGAGGCAATTTTTTTTTAAAAGAATACGAAAATTAAATGTGATTCTTATAGTCTCTACTAATTTATTACATGTGGGTTTGTGTGTAATTGATAACGTGACGACTAACAGGGCAGAATGGAAGGAAAAAACGTGTTGGGCCGACCCCAAATGACATGGGATAAGGGCAGGAAGATGATGATGTGGGTTTGTGTGTGTGTGTGCGCGCGAGCACAGGGTGTAAAAGTACCCTAAACGAAGCCGTCCCCATCATTGCGATATTTTTTTTTTATTCTGGACCATTCCTGGGAACTTTCTAGTTACGGAGATATTGGGGGTCCAACTTCAGAATTATTCACAAGTTTGTTTTTAAATATCAGTTTTTAAGGTATTTATTTTACTTTAAAATAATTGCGTCCATGATCCGTTTACGATTCAAAGATTCTATTAGCACAAAGTTTTGAGTATGCTTCATTGAGTTTTACCGTAAATCGTGATTTTTCACTCCTACAAATAAGTTGTTTCCCAGCAATTTGCGTAGGGTTACTTTAGTTTTATGTACATAATGGTTGGTTTACACCCTGATGTATGTCTGTAGGTGCGTGTGATTGAGTATGTTCGTGTCTCTGAGTGTAAGTATAGTTATGTTATCGCTTTAGGTAACTCTGTAAAGATAGTCGTAAGATGGAGAAAATAAATAAATAAATAAATGTTGGTAACGATTACGGCTATCGTGGTCAAATATCCGTGTACAACTATAAGCTCCAAGTGTTACCAACATCTGGTCGTCACAGCTTAAACAAGGTCAGTGGGACGACCTCAGTCTGTGGACTAAGTGTTCAGTCTAAGGCCCCTAGCACACGGCGTATTTTAAACAAGCAGACGACGACGCGTAGATGAAGTACGTATACGCACTTCAAACGAAATTTTACCCGTGTGCTTAGGTTACAAGATTGCGTACCTTGTAACCAAAGCACACGGGGCGATGGTCGTGTAGCAGCGACATCAACGCCCGCGCGCAGTGCGTGCGGGCATAAAACTAACGTAAGCACCGCGACCCGCGGTATTTATAGGTCGCGCAATAACGACGCCTCGTCAGTACTGCTCAGCTGTGATTGGCTAATTTAATATAGTACTTTAAGGTCCTACATCCATGTAACTAACGAAATAGTACATAAGTTCCATCCCCTAGAAATATATTTATTCAATCCGAATAGTCTTTCATTTCTCTCCTGACAACTGGTAAAGTCGTTTCACGATATAGCGATCGCAAGCCGACCCTTTGTACGCGCTTCATACGTGCGTTTGTATCGTGTTTAACGCGCGTTTGAATCCATAAAACGCAAAAATTGGCAATTAAGGTTGCTCAAGCCAGTCATTCTTCCATACAAACGTAGTATGGTGATTACTCCTCTATTTGAAGATGTAGGTTCAAAATTAAAAATTGTATCAACTGGTCTTGTCATTATCTAGGCCTCTATGGAAGCAGAATTGGAAAAAAAATATTGGTTTGGAAGTTATGAGCGTCGAAACTATCATATTTTAGCACTAATTTTAACCATCTTTGGGCGTAAATAAGTTACGTATATAGTACGAAAATGAAAAAAGTGAAACCATACAGGCATAGATTAGTTATTAAAGAATTCAAATAATTTTATTTTGAACAGATACATTCAATGGATTTTTCATGGTATCCATACTACCAAAGGTCTGCATAGAAACAATTGCGCGCCCGTTTTAGTTGTGTCTCTTTCGCTCTATGCATTTCGCTCGTGATGTCGGATGAAATAGCATGCATTTTAGCCCCGCCCACCAACTAGTTCGTGCCGTTGGCTTGTTTACCCTTAAGCCCCGACGACGCGCGTTCCTGAAACGCGCGTCGTCGGTGTCTAAAATACGCCGTGTGCTAGAGGCCTTACTAGTTTCTGAGACATACAGCCAGTTATACACCTCTCGACCTATCACCACGATGCTAAGGCGGTTTCGAAATTGTCATATAAATTGCTCAACGTATGCACAATGCACATCTGTTGAAAACTGGGTGGTGTGGCTCAAGTTAAGAGGCCAACAGGAGTAAAACGCGAGTTTTATAATGCGTAAATAGTAGATTGGTGCATAAAACGCACCATTTTGCGCGAGACGTTTATCCATCCGATGCGAGCTTGCGAGCGAGGATGGATATAAAGTAGAGAGCAAAATGGGTTTTATGGACGAGTTTTACACTCTACTTTTCACTTCGATTGCGAGGAAATGAAACAGCAACTTGTAAAATATTGTTAAAATAATTAAGGTTCCCGCCAATTAACTTTATTTTTTTCAGTAGGAAACTTGACATAACACCTGACTTATGTCGTTACTCATACTGCTCAGTTAAATAAACATTTTGAGCAAGCCTATTGCCATCAACCAATGTAATTAGGAGCAAGCCTATTGCCATCAATCAATGTAATTAAGAGTAAGCCTATTCCCATCAAATGATGTAATTAGGAGCAAGCCTATTGACATCAAGCGATTTAGGTAATTGGGGGAAGCCTATTCCCATCAACTTTCCTTGTATTCGTAATGAAAAGCAGTAATCCCTTGTTCTTAGAATACTAACGAAACGAATTAAAGAGGTTATTCTATGAAGTTGAAGTTGTTCGTGTGGCTGTTGGGCCGATTACCTGTGCCGATTACCTTGGTCTTCGACGAAGATTTTACTTTATGCTCTAGAACAGCCATACTCAACCTTTTTTTACCTTGGGCCACATAATTGCTACTTTTTAATCTTGCGGGCCGCAATAATCTACCTAGTTACCTACCTACCTAGGTACCTAATATGTAAAACTAGCTTTTGTCTGCGGCTCCGCCCGCGCGGCTCTTGGTTATCGCGCATAGTCACAACCAGCGTTGCCAGATTTTGTTTTAGCCAAGTCGAGATTTTGCAACTTTTTGAGTGAAAAAAAGCGGGATTCTTTCACTCTCTCACGTAAATAATCAGAATATTTTAAATATTTATCTTTTTATTTGAGTTGAAATTACGTTAACGTGACAATAGATAAAAAAAATAGCAATAGAAAATGTATTTTAATTAAAAAAAATATATTTTAAATCAGATTTTGGATTTAAGAAGACGAATAAGACTCAAGCATTGAACGATAATTATCGTTCAATGGTTGACTTATATTGAATAATGAGTGAATTAATTAATTATTAACCCTTATTTATACATTATTTTTAACCCTTATTTGTAATACTACTGTAAAAATTTAAATACTGGGCAATGCCGTGGGCCGTGGCTCGGGCCACATAAAAAGGACAGACGGGCCGCATGCAGCCCGCGGGCCGCACGTTGAGTATGGCTGCTCTAGAGCAAAAAACGCGACTTTATGTCGCCTATACGCACGACATAAAGACGAATTTTAGAGCGAGAGAAGTGAAAAGTATATGATTCACTACAGTAAACAAAATCAGAAAAATATATGATATTCTTCAGAATATATGCTAGTTACATAGTGTTGTGAAAACATAATAGGTACAACTAACTTTGCTTGATAGAAAAAAATCACGAAGATACCTCTAAAAAATTCTTTTAACGAGTAAAAAACATACTAAAATACAATATCATTCTAATTTTTATGCCAAATAATTCTACAAGCAAAATACTAAAATCCTAGTGTTTTACTTTTTTAGTCCAATCAATAGTTTTTTTGTAAATCGCAAAATACCACTAATTTCGCACTATTCGGCCGCAGCGAAAGACGTAACAACCGCTTTGTAGTGCAAGCTGATTAGAACTTTATTCTAACAGTATTTCGATTGAACTTTGAACCGCCACAAATAGAGTTGCTAATTTGAGGTAGTATAGGCTCTTAAGAGAAGAGGAGTTTTATTAGACTCCCTTGTTGGTGAATAGGATAGTTGTCACAAGCGTGAGTGTTAAACATGAAGTCCTAGAATCAATTCCTAGGTCGGGCATCAGGATTTTTTAATCAGGAATTAATCACGGAGTTTGGTTGTGATAAAGAGTGTGCCTAACTGCCTATTGCCCGGAAGATGGCAAAAGGTTCGCCCCCTATTTACAGGGGACTTAAATATTACTGGCAAAGTGGGTGTACTATTATGTACATCGTTGCTTAAACCTCCGGGGATTGCAGATGTGATCTGGACGCTATAACCACCAAGAGTTGTGTTCCCTAAAGGGTTAGGCTTAGGCAGATGTGGACTCACTTATAGTACAAGCACATTTCGCCATTTACATCCTATACACACACCACGACGATCAGAACTGCTACGGAGAACTTCTTGCGGGAACAATTATATTTCCTGACCTGTGAACTAAACCTAAGACCTCGTCCTTAGCTGTAGCTCTTGCGACCACTGGACCAACGACGCAGGCAAATATTCCCAAGTTCCCTTTTAAAATAGATACATAATTCAGGCTTAAATCATTGTCTGCCCTAACATCGATGTATTGGCAAATATAATCCTCGTTCAATTTATAAAGAGAGCCTACTTAATATTCTCATCAAACATTATGAAACGTAAAGAAAAAAATATATAACATCAAAACAAACAATTGGGAGAATTAATATTCGTCAGCGAGGACCGCCCGCGGCGAACCAAAATATTGGAGAAACAACATAAACATACTTTAATGTTGTCATGTCATGGTAGCAAGTCGTATGGCTTATGCTCATGAATTCCTTAATGCTAGCAGTACTGTTCGAATTTCATTAGAGTACTGAAGTTTTTTTTTTTTATAATAAAAATCTTTATTTATCTCCACAAATTACATATCAACGTAAAAATTGTCAGACACAAAAATTTTGACAAAGTGTAATTTGTAGGAAGGTCCAAACTAAGCCTAGGCCTGAAGTGGGAGTTGAGAATCCAATATAGTGCACTGTCTCTCTCTCTCACTATCGTGTGGTTGGTGCTTAAACCTGATATCAGGGGCTTAAGGCCACTCATGGGCCTCTCGACTTGGCTTTACATGCAGTCGAGAAATATCTCTCAGAAATGCTGTTTTTTTCACGATGTTTTCCTTCACTGAATCAAGTGATAATAGGGGATCGGACAAAAAAAAACAAAAAAACCAATTAGTCCGTCAGATAGATTTCCAAAAAATACTGACCACATATTTTTTATTTTTTCACGTAAACAAAAAATGAAGATGATACAGTGCTTCGAAAACTCGTGTGACGTCATATGCTAGTACATTTTGTACCTTCAAGTGACGTTTCAAGCCCCACTCCATGATCTTTGACGCGCTTTATCTTCGTCAATTTTTATTGATTTGATAAAACAAAAAACACGTATCCAATATTTTTCGATAATCTAACGGACGGACGGTCAGTCCGATCCCCTATTATACAATACGCTAATACGCACATGAATCCGACAAATTAGAGGCCAGAGGTCTAGGTTTTCAAATAAAGACCTATGACTTGGCAGTCCGACAGTCACATCACAGGACTAGAACTGCTATAAGACTACCACGATAATGTGAGTGGAAGTGAGAAGGCAAGATCCTAGAAGGACTTACACTGACCTTATTAATAACTAGCTTTTGCCCACGGCTTCGCCCGCGTGGATGTCGGTTTAACTACAAAAATGACAATTTTCCATACAAACTTTCATCCCCTATTTATCTCCCTTAGGGGTTGAATTTCCAAAAACCCCTTCTTAGTGCCCCCCTACATTATAATAGGAAGCCGTGTGCAAAATTTCACATTCCTAGCCCCAGTAGTTTCGGCTGTACGTTGATATGTCAGTCAGTCAGTTCTCCTTTTATATATATAGATGGTTTCAGGTTTTAAAAATGGATGTTGCCCTGTTCATGTGATCTTAGTCCAGTATGAATTAGTTTCAACTACTTTCAACCATAATTTATAATGCTAGCAATTCTTTTCTTTCTTTCCTTTTCTTTTTTCTTTTTTTAGAAAAACGTTGCCCCACTTTAGGAATATCTCCTGAATCGTGGGTGCGTTCACAAACATTTAAACTCACATACAAATACCCAGACCCGGAACAACTATCTGTAGGTCATACAAATATTTGTTCCGTGCGGGGATCGAACCCGCGACACGCAGCGCAGCAGTCCATTGCTCAAGCAATGGACTGCTGTGCTGTGCTTTCCAATACTAGCAATTACATCAATCATCTACAAAATATAAGTTTTTTTCATAAAATCTTCATAAAATTCAAAAGTGTATTACTCGGTACATGTGTGTATGTGGACGATACACTAGGAGCGTATCAGCCTTCTATTGTTTCTGACTACCCCCTTATTAAAAGGCGTAAGTTTATTATCTATGTACTATAAGAAATAACTTAATGATGCCTATCTTAGGTAGTTTATATAACACATCTATTTGATAAACTCCAAGCCATGTTTCTCGGCTGACACGGGGCTAAAGAAAAATTGGCCCAGCGCGTGCCGGCTTTGAATTATTATAGGAACTTATGGCAAAGGAAGAAATAGTTTTCGCAAGTAATAACCTCATATATTTATTAAGTGAATGAGTAAGCATAAATCTTTGATATTTTATATTGAACGTTCGCCGTTGGAGATTCTAATAGTCAGAAATACCAAACATATTATAAACATAACATCACGCCTGTTATTCCCGAATGGTGTTATTTTCGACCTGCTCAGCGACCGTCAGTTTGGCTTTCGCCGGGGACGGTCAACTGGGGATCTTCTGGTGTTTGCTACGCACTGCTGGGGCGAAGCCATCGAGAAACACGGCGAGGCCCTTGCCGTGTCGCTGGACATCTCCAAGGCATTCGACAGGGTTTGGCACGCAAGTCTGTTGAGCAAACTTCCGGCATATGGCATTCCCTCTGACTTTTGCTGCTGGATATCTGACTTCCTGAGTAAACGGTCGATCCGAGTGGTCATTGATGGCACACATTCGTACGAAGCGTTTTGCTAATTCCTTCATTATTCGTACAGCCAAGGAGTGGAATACCCTGCCTGCGTCGGTTTTCCCGAGTCCATATAACCCCAATCTATTTAAGTCGCGAGTAAATAGGCGTCTTCTGGGTAAGCTCGTTCCATCGTCGACATCATCTCTGCCCAGGCAAGATTGAGGTCAAGAGTAAGCCCATTTAACATAATAAAAAATGTTTAGGCAGAGGTGTACCTAATATTAAACCCACATTTCACTAGTTAAAGTCCCATCTAGTAGGAGCGAGCCTATTGCCATCAACCGGGTACAAATCGAGAATCCGCGGTTCTAATATCCTAAAAACACTTTTCCAGGCCCGAAAATCAAAATCAAGACTCTAAATCTACTCGTCGGGGCTGTGGGTTGTTCGAAAGAGATACCGCGGCCTTGACACAAAGCTAAGAAGGAGCATGAGTGATTTTTAGTCAGTAGAAGTCTGACTAAAAGAAGAGTCATTTGAAGATTTACCACCAAATAACAAAAAAAAGAGTAAATCTAAAAAACTGAACTTAAACATAGAATAACTAACTATATAAAACTTAGCTGAAAACACAACCAGTCATCTTCTCCTCGAATCGATACCCATAATATTTTGTCCAACCATTACATATCAAACACAACCAGTGTAGGAACCACACATTTTTGTCCCCAAAGGTTTGCGATGACCGCGGCAGAAATGCGGTGTGATCTGTCTTTACTAGATGATGGACTTACTCGTGTGGACTCGCCAGAGATATAGATAACTCAAGAGCAGCTACTTTCGCGTGGCATTTTATAATAATAATATATTTTAGTTCATTTGACAGCACTGGTCCAATGGTTAGTACACAAATAAAACTTATCAACTAAGTGTCAGTATTTATTAACTAAAATGATAAGATGATAAATGATTATGTGTACCTAGGTACACATAATCATTTCATTTCATTCATTACACCGTTGAAGCTCAAGGAATTAATTCTAGTCATATAATGAACAAGAACTAAATTTTGTATGGTAACTTGTTTGGGCTTATTCAACAAAATGCCCCCCTGAAAATCCCTCCTAAGAGGGAAATCTGGAATGTTAAACAAAGTTTAGAATTTTCCCTGATAATCCTAACTAAATAGTCCTAATTACGTCATAGTAGCTAGTCAATAAATGCCACGCTCGGTTTTCATACGGATCGTGATACTTACGAGATTTAGTTATTTCTATATCTGTGGTCCTGGTTGTTGCAAGTATACAATATGTTTGTGTGGCACAGGTGCACAATGTTTATGTTTGTCACACTGCTCTGAGAACACATTAAATAAGAACTAGTATAAGTCTATCTCAGCGGCCTTATGTTCCCAACCACGACAGCTGAGCATGAGGTCCTGGGTTTGATTCCCAAGTCGGTCAAAGTGTCATCGGGCTTTTCCGTCAGGAACTTCTCCTAAATAACCACGGAGTATCGATACAATTTGCCCGGTTGATGGCAAAAAGCTTGTCTCCTATTACATGAGACTTTAACTTATCTGGTGAAATGTTGGTATACTTTTTAGTAGACCTCTGGCTTCGAGGATTACAGGCGTTATGTTATGTTATGTAGTAAATGTATATGTCTGATATTCTATATTATAGATGATTATTAATCTTACACTGTAACTTCGAGTCTCTGCAAAAGGCTGCTATAACAGCTTTATCGATTATTCCAAAACAAAAAACAAATCAATTCTCCGTCGAAAGACGAACAGCCAATTATATCCTCAAAAAGATAAAGAATTCAATTAAAGACACCAATAAATTAAGATCGGGAGATAAATTAAATCGAGTCGATTAACTTGGCAAGAAAGTGTGATACGGTCGCGATCACGCAGCGATTACGCCGCGATCTCGCTTCGATCACGCTGCGATTACGCAAAGTTTACGTGCTGCACCTGATCTAAGTGTGGTTTGGCACGCAAACATGCTATCTCACTTATGTTAGTGGTACTAGATTGTAGTGTTATGTGCCGTTTTAAAGGAGAGCATGCTTGTTTCGTAGTAAGTGTTTTCTTTTACAATAAATTGTAAGTTTCTGTAGAGGTACGTTTTCTTTTGGTTTGCAGTGTATGTTAATGTTATGCTACAATTGGCTACTTTCCTGACTAAAAAAAAATATATAATTCAGTTTAGTCCGACATCGACAGTTATGGCCGGCGCTCACTGACGGCATGGCACGGTTGGTTGTGCTGCGGCATCCCGTGGCATCCCGTGGCATCCCGTGGCATCCCGTGGCATGCCATGGCATCCCGTGGCATCCCGTGGCATACCGTTGCCACACTCAGTCAGTGTGAGAGACAAAAACCGCACGCGTCCCTTGCCCAAACCGACCGAACTGCGCCCCATTAACCGAAATGACCGCTGCACCAGTTTCGACCTTATTTCAAACAACTTTGCAATCATAATTCCTCGACACAAAGTGACCCATACGTCTCGCGGGATGCAATGGCGCGCCGCGGTAGCCCGTGGAATGGAATGGCATGACGTGTCGTGCCGTTCCGACGCAACTCGCGGCGGGTTGCGTCGTACTGCAGCATCCAGCGGCACGTCGCGTCTTTTTGCGGTATCGTGGTATCGAAATAAAGTAACATGAATTCTAAACTCATTGAAATAAGATTCAAAATAACTTGATAAGTAATAAAATCCTGTACCATGACACGCCGTGCCGTACCGGCAGTGAGCGCCGCCTTTAGATTATACCGAAAAATATTGGATACGTACATTTTTTTTGTTTTGTCAAATTAATAAAAAAATACGAAGACAAAACGCGTCAAAGATCATGTGTAGGGGCTTGTGCCGTCACATTCCAGTAAAAAAATGTACTGAAATCTGACGTCACACGAGTTGTTTTCGAAGCACTATTTCGTCTTAATTTTTGTTTACGTGAAAAAATACAAATATTTTTCGGAAATCTGTCTGACGTACCAATTGGTTTTATTTTGTCAAGTTCCCAATAGGCTATCGAACATTTTATTTGCGTCATATTCTGTGCAAATAAATCTTTTTATCTTTCTTTCTACTAATCTAAATAAGTAGATACAGCTCGCAATAAAACAAAATCACATTTCTAAATCGTCTAGAACTCTAGAGAAATCAAATATTTCGAGGACAGCATAGCAATAACTACTAAAAGGCAATAAAACTAACGTTATTAAACGCTTATCATAAATCCTGCAGAGCGTAATGGCGTATAATATAACTAACATTTACTTCTAACCCTAGCTATCTCGGGCTAAATTCTTTTAATAACATCTTAGAGAACACCAATTGTGATATACGACACCATATAAATATTCTCAAAACATTATTAGGTCAAACAAAAATATGTTACAGGCCTTGTTTTGGAGGTTGGAAGATCATCAATGACTCCTCCCGCTCTGGGCGGAGCGGATGGAAGTGTCAGACTTCTACTGACTAAAAACCACCCAAGTTACTTCTTTGCCCTTTGTGTCCGGGGACGCGGTATCTCTTTCGAACAACCCGCAGCCTCGACGGGAAAACGATACCGTTGGTATGACTAGTTGTCAGATTTTCTGGTTACTGACTATTTGTAACGACTGAATACCTACACAGTGCCGGTAAAATGGGGGGAATAGGGATCCAGGGGTGAATAGAGACGAAACTTTGAGAGGGATTTTAACGTTGAATTAAAATGGTATGTTGCCAAAAACGTATCTAAATTATAAAGTAAAATTAAACAAATAAAATAGCCTACTTGTTGGTAACCTATCAAATTAATAGAATATTAAAATCCCTCTCAAAGTTTCGTCTCTATACACCCCTGGATCCCTATTCTCCCCATTTTACTGTACTGTTGGTATGTGTCTTAAAAAAGTAATTCATCAGATTATTCTCCATACTGCTGTATTCATCTTTCGTGAATCCGGCTTATACACAGAAGTTAAATTCATTTTCTTTTACGAGTTTACCATTTAGTTTTTATGAGTTCTTACCAAAGTTTGAGATCCCTATAAGCGATGCTTTTTACTTGGATTTGGACGAATCCTTAGATCATAAATACCAGTTGTTTGTTGATGTTTTTACTATAGAAGCTTTGAGATAAGTAGTATTTGTGAGCATAGCTTTTATTTTAATAAGATTTTGGGATTTATGAAATACTAGCTTTTGCTCGCGACTTCGTTCGCGTGGAATAGTGACTTCCGGCAGATTTTTGGTTTATCTAGCGGAAAAAAAAAAAAAAAAACTATCCTATGTCCTTTCTCAAGTTCCAAACTATGTCTGTACCAAATTTCACACAAATCGGATCAGTAGTTTAGGCGTGAAGCAAAGACAGACAGACAGACAGATTTACTTTCGCATTTATCATATTAGTTAGGATTAGGATTATGACAATTTATAACTGACAACGGATGACTGTTTCATGAAGGAACATGGGTGGTTTTTAGTCAGTAGAAGTCTGACACTTCCTACCACTCTACACAGAGCGGGAGGAGTCATTTGATAATATCCCACCCTCCAAAAAAAAACGCGTGTCGTATTACCTAGTACTAAGTTGTGGAGGTAAGTTAGGCAGTCGCTCCAAGTATGCTTTTTCCTACTCCTCCGCTATTCTTTTCTGATTAATTTCGTTGCGGGATCCAAGACAGTTAAATCATTTCTCTGGGACTTCGTCGAGCTTCATTGTCTCTGCGCTTTTCTTGTGGTCGCCACTGTTGATTCTGGCTAACAGGAGTTACAGTGGTTTGGGAATAGTGTGGCGGGCTTGTCCCATTCAAAAAAAAAAAGTCGTTCCAAGTAAAATAATATTCACCTGCATCCGGTAAGACTGGAAGCCGATCCCAACATTACTGGGAAAAGCTTAGGCAGATGATGATGATTATAATACCTACTACTTTGGTGACCGAGCTCTGTTCGGGTGTAAATAGAGAAAAAACTGGCCAAGTGCGAGTCGGACTCGCACATGAAGGGTTCCGTACCAAAACGGTATGCTATAATAATTTATACAATTTCTTCTACGGGCCAATGAAACTTGACCTCTAGATTGTATAGGCGCTCATACGATTCAGGGACCAAATTATATTGGTTAACTGCTGTTTTCATCTGTTGTTTCCATCCAAGTTCAAAATGATTTTTCTAGAAAGTCCTTATAAAGTTCTACTTTTCAGATTTTTTTCATATTTTCTAAACTTATGGTTCAAAAGTTAGAGGGGGGGGGACGCATTGTTTTTTACTTTTGGAGCGATTATTTCCGAAATGATTGACATTATCAAAAAATGATTTTAGTAAACCCCTATTCATTTTTAAATACCTTTCCAACAATATATCACACGTTAGGGTTGAAATTAAAAAAAAAATCACTTCCCACTTTACATATATGGAAAAATATATATATATATATCCTAATAAAACATTTTTTTCCAATTTTTATTTTACCACTTTGTCGGCGTGATTGATACACATATTGGTACCAAATTTCAGCTTTCTAGTGCTAACGGTCACAGAGATTAAGCGAGGACGGACGGACGGACAGACAGACATGGCGAAACTATAAGGGTTCCTAGTTGACTACGGAACCCTAAAAACCATACATGTTCCTTCTTAGCCCTTTGTGTCGCACCGCGGTATCTCTTTTGAACAACCCGCAGCCTCGACAGGCGTCGGCCCTTACGTAATGTTACTGAAATCTCATTGTGGCACGCGTAGGACCCGAAAGCGCTGTCTACACGGCCTGTCGTCGTCCTAAGACGGACAGAAGATGAACTAAATGTGGTGAATGAGTGCTGTCTGTATCTTCACGAGGACTAATATCAGCCGACATCATCTTCCTTCTGGTTGGTTGGAAAATGAATGCCCAGATATGAGACCCAGATAGATCGGTTTTACGATCTCGTAAATCTCCAACGGGCCGAAATTGCATCTTTCATCTAGCCGTTCGTCATTACAAATATGACATAACATCATGCCTGTAATCCCCGAAGGCTTTGTACCTATTTATTGCCAGTTAGTCACATGTAACAAGGGTCCATTAGGTTTCTTTCTCCGTGCTACTGCTTTGAATGAGGGGTTAATTTCTAGGTACAAAGTATTATTTACAGGGTTTTCAGAAACCTGTGTTCCTGATGGGAAAACCTTTTGTTACCATTTGATGACAAAAGGCTCGCCCCTATTACAAGAACCTAAACAGAATTCGCGAAAAAAAAACTTTAAGTTTGACCTGAAAGTTCCCAGGTAGGTACAGAATAACTACAAAAATTTCGAGGCTTCGTAAAGCATCTTTTAACATTCATAACACGAGGTTTATTTCAACGCAATAACTCTCGAAGGAAATAAAGGCTATCACACAATCGAATGCCCTACTAAGCCAATTCGGACAATGTCCAAACCACGATTACAATGTCTGTATGAAGTCCCCGGGGGATACGGTTGTGTACATTTATAATGTGCATCATTCATAATAGTAACTGCGTCTGTGAACATTTTACGAATTTTAACGTAATTCAGATTATGATCTGTTACAGTGGCCATTTAGACACACAGTATATCTATACTAATATTATAAAGCTGAAGAGTTTGTTTGTTTGTTTGTTTGTTTGTTTGTTTGTTTGTTTGTTTGTTTGTTTGTTTGAACGCGGTAAACTCAGGAACTGCTGGTTGGAATTGAAAAATTCTTTTTGTGTTGGATAGTCCATTTATCGAGGAAGGCTATAGGCTATATAACATCACGCTACGGCTAATAGGAGCGGAGCATAAATGAAAAATGTTACAAAAACGGGAAAGGGTATTTCCTTTTTGAGAGCTTCCGCTGCGTGCGCTGCGAAAACGGTTCAAGTTACGCAAATATCATCTATGAAGGAATTGTTCCTCTTTAAAAGTTCTAAAAAAAAGTCCGCGACAGCATATATCTATCTTTTAAGATTGACTCACTGTAATCTTTTTTTACTGTTAAACTGTTAGGTTAAAAATAATTATTTTTTGCGAAGCTTATTTAACCCATATGGTATTAATCTATATCTAAATAAATGTGTTTGTTAGAACGAAAATTTAATATAGAATATTTGTGCCCTTCACTCTATACAGTTTAAACAAATATCTTAGAAGATATCGCAATGTAAAAACATCCGCGCGGCAAAATAATTCGCGCGTCGCAATGTAGGTACGGCCTACGGTGGATTCTGGCTGGCCTCCGGGAAATTCAAAGTCAAAATATTTACTGCATCATAATGTTTACAAGTACAGAGTGTTATAGTATATAAAACAGTAAAAGATACCTATAGTAATTCACACTTTAATATAATCTAAGCTAATCTAAAATCTAAACCATCTAAACTATTTTAATAAAGAGGAAAGATAAGATTTTTTGTTTGTTACGATTTAGCTTAATTAATGTCGGATAGTCGATAGGTATATCGAGAAAGGTTATAGCTATATTTATATGACGCAGACGAAGTTGCGTGGGTCAGCTAGTATTATATAACGGGCTGGTGTATCCACGTCCAAAGCGCGTATTTTGCGTCATCATCATCATGTCAGCCAAAAGACGTCCACTGCTGGACATAGGCCTCCCCCAGGCATTTTTGGGGGGGTTTGCCATAATCGCCACGCTTGGCAGGCGGGTTGGCGATCGCAGTATGGTTGTTACAAAGACACAGAGAACGCTGCTGCCCATTCTCTGGTAAGTCCCTTAGTCGCCTCTTACGACACCCACGGGAAGATATGGGATGGTGCTATTCTTTACGTCCGACACCACACGGAACCATACATACTTTGCGTAAAGGTTGGAAAATCATTCGATCCATACCAGTTCAGTTGAGACAGGCCAGCAACACCTAAGTGTTACTATACCTTAAAGTACTTGGCCTTTATGAGGCGGTTACCTCTGGGCAGCCGAGTAAGAACAATAATCTTTTGTATGACAGAATTTAGATCGACTGTCGTATAAAATGACTGTCCAGAATTTTGGTGATTTCCTGTGGAGATTTGTCGACGTGAAACCGACTTGAGCCGTGCACACTTTTGGTAAAGGAAAACAACGTAAGGAAACCTGAACATGCCTGACAAAATAAACAAACAATGAACAACAATGCTGATCAAAGATTGAAAACTAAACTCCTTCCTCATTTGAAAAGCGACTTTTATCAGATTCAATACACATCTATCTCAATTCGAGTTACCACAACACACCCATGAAGTTTCATAATTATTGGCACCAATATTCCTCACCAATGCAATATTCTGATGAAATACGGTACTTCATATTATTATACAACTAGCTTGAGACTGCGATATGGACTTGACAAGTTTGTTTGACAAGTTGTCAGCGCCATAAAGGACGCGGTTGACTTAGCCATGTTCTAAAGCGTGATTAATTTAATCAACATAGTAATTGATGATATTGTCTTCGTCGTTATATTAATAAGATTATTTCTTCGGTTAATTTTTTATTCTCAACTAAGGAACTCGTGGCTAAATAATAACAGTTCCTCGGGTCGATATTTAGGTTAAGCCGCGCTTGTCTAGGTTGATTCGTGGATGGGTGAACATTCATTACGTACTGGGTTTTGTCCGTGTCTCGGAAAGCTCGTTAAGACATTGGTCCTGGTCATCTATTGTAGATCATTGACAGTCGTTACAGTGCCCTAAAAATCTGATAACCAGTCTTACCAGAATCGTATTGTATTAAATTACCCAGTACTAAATAAAATAAATTAAAAATGTCCTTTATTTCTACTACTTTAACAAGTTTCTTAAGATTAGTATTATATTATGTATTAAACTGGACGCCTGAGGAAGGACAGCGCCGTCGAGGTCGACCGCGGCGAAAGTGGTGTGACGATCTGATCATGTTTGCGGGGCTAACATGGCCAGAGATCGCCCATGATAGAGACATATGGAAAGAGAAAGGGGAGGCCTTTGCTCAGCAGTGGGACACAAAGTAGGCTAAAAAAAAAAATAACTTTGTGTATTATATATAAGTATATTTAATTTTTATTCGTAGCAGTCGCCTCTTCGGCGTAGGCCTCTCCTAAACCTTTCCACGTATCACGTTCCCGTGCTTCTCGCATCCATAGGGGTCCACATCTCTGATTGAAGATGTCTCTCCACCTTTTGCTTGGTCTACGACTACCTAGTACTAACAGGGTTGTAAATGAATACTCTGGAGGTCAGATCGACAGTCGCTCCATGGAAAAAACTGGTATTTAGTTGCATCCGTTTAGACTGAAAGCCAACCCAACATACTTGGGAAAATGCTAGGCAGATGAACAAGGTGTTAAGGCTCAATTTTGCGCATGTTGTAAGTAGGGTTTAAGACTCATTTAAAAAGATCGTATTTCCTCTGGGACATAAATTAGTCTTTCAAGTCACACAAGGGACACCTAACTTTATCAGTGTACGTTTATATCCTCGTCTCAAACTGACATTTGAACCAATAAAACTAAGGACGAATCCTCGAGATTTTATAGCATTTAAATAGGTGCAGAATTGAGTTCCCTAATTCGAAGTTCAAAAGCTATAAAGTCAAGCTTCCGAACACTTGGAGGAAGCATCAAACGTCTTCAGGTCAGCTAAGTTAACTGCCGAAGTGCCTCGAGAACTTCCGAACTGTTCCGAAAGACGTCAAAATGGCGGAACTGCGTCGCAAATGAGCGCTGTCGTTTGGGATTCGGTGAAACGATATCTGGGGAGTTAATTAATGTGGGCTGGACGTGGTTCGCTCTTGTTTGTTTTTCAGGTGTTTAATGTTCTGGAGAAAAGTTTGGGTTTATAATGGAGCTTTTTAACAGGTTACAGCAGAAAGGAAGGGTTATGAATCTCACTGGCTTGTAAGTATGTAAGTATGTCAGTGTTAACTCGACACGGTTTTTTTTCGGCAAAAATGAAATGATTGCAATACGAGTCAGTCGTTAAATTGGTATTGATCCAGAAAAAAAAAAAGTGATCCTGGAAAATAAGTTTTTTCCTATGGTAATGGAAAAAAAATCTAAGACATGTGACATCCACCAATCCGCACTGAGCCCGTGTGGTGTATTATAGCCCATTCTCTCTTATAGAGGGGAGGCCTGTGTCACATCAGTGGAAACATTATAGGCTGATTATGCTTAATTAATATGCTATACAATGGGGTTCCGTATGGTGTCGGACGCAAAGAATAGCACCATCCCATATCTTCCCGTGGGTGTCGTAAGAGGCGACTAAGGGATGTACCAGAGAATGGGCAGCAGCGTTCTCTGTGCTTTTTGTATCGACCGTACTGCGATCGCCAACCCGCCTGCCAAGCGTGGCGATTATGGCAAACCCCCTCTAAGCAAAAATTACACTTAGGGGAGGCCTATGTCCAGCAGTGGACGTCTTTCGGCTGAAATGATGATGATGATGATGATGACAATGGTGTTGTCCCATTGAATGTAATGTAAATGTAATGCTCTAAGGAATAGATACCTGAAAATAAACGGTTTAGATGAGTGAATTAATGTTTTCGGGTTGTTTAAATAATTTCATGTCATTACTGCAATTTCTAGAGAGTGCGATAAAGATTTTCTCCTCGCATTTTGTAGATGATTCGATTTGAATGTAATTGAGAGCAATCGTATTAACAGTGTTACAATCCAATTTCTGAAAATAATTGAGTTCATACCGATCCCTGAGTCGAATACCTATTTTAACCTTTTTAATCGAAGTTTTGACCTTATGATACATTTGTCTACAAAATTAACCTTAGCAAAAAATAAACTGAGAAGCTGCCGTGATTATGTGTGGTCAAATATGACCGACTTCTTTTTTTTAGCCTACAGAGTCCCACTGCTGGATAGAAGTTTTGATACTTCAAAATAGTCTGTAAATGATGACATCGGATTGTGATGAGTATGAATGTAGATTGCTGCAAGAGTAGCAGAAGACCAAAGAAACGATGGATGAACTGTGTGAAGGATGATATAGCTAGAAGAAGAAGGTGACTGATGAGTTGAATAATAGAGAAGTATTTATTCAGGGTCGGCGCACCATATCTTCTTCTCCACTTGTTTATTTCCCATCATCTCATCAGACAGAGATCGATAGAGAAGTATGGAAGATGAAGACGTCATGCTGCACCGACCCCAAATAAATCAAATCAAGGGCAGGAAAATGATAACAACGAAATGATGACAACCGACTGCACAGCCTTTCAGTCACCGGTGATGACAATGAAATGATGACAACCGATTACCACATAGTTTTTCAGTCACCGGTGCCACTTTCAGACAACCAACATTGCTATTCGTACATTAATCAGCTATTCGTATTCGCAAACCGCCGCCCGTTGGCACTTGTCCCCGGCGTGTTGACTCATTAGACATTCTGACAGGGAAAGGACAAAATATATTCCTAGTACTAATACATGGCGTTCTTCAGAAAGGACAGGTGCGTAGTACTTGTAACCGGCGCGCGTGATGACCAGATGTATGAATGTGGACGAGGCAAAAGGAGTATGTAAGGATCGTAGCAAGTGGCGTTCTGTGGTTTCTGCCTATATGTGTATATGTATAGAGTATGTGTATGTGATACATGGCAGCCGCAGTGGTAATGTTCACGTTAAGAAGAGTGAACTCGTACATTCCGCTATGATCGGTGTATATGATTTTGAGTAATATGAATGAACGAAATGGCTGCGAATTATTTGACTTGTCTTCCGCCATTACATTTGATTTAATTTTAGCGGCCATGTATAAAACCTGTTTATTCTATAGCTGGCATTAATACAAACCAGTTTTGGATGAGGGCAAAATCTTCCAAAGCGTCACGTTTTCGAGATTTATAAGCCATCAATTAATACAAAATTCAAGCGATTGATCGATTCGTTTCCCAGGAACCTAATACATGACCTCAACAGCAGCCACGCTTGCGACCACTGGACCAACGAGGCAGTCAATGTATTTATTTGTTTGAAAACGAAACTGAGGAAGACAAATGCTGGGCCCGCAAGGGCCGACGCCCGACGGGGCTGCGGTTTTAGTCAGTAGAAGTCTGACACTCCCCTTCGCTCTGCCCAAGAGCGGGGGGGAGTCATTTGATGATTGTCCACACATCAAAAAAAAAACTACCATTATGGACGCCAACGGACGCTTTAGGAAGTGAACCTCAAAGAAGTATCAAAGTCGTCAAACGCCGGTAATAAACCGAATGAGTTATCATCATAACAGGAAGACGGTCTAAGACGGCCCTCAAAATTTAAGTATTCAACAATAACAATTTAGAATTTAATGTTCAGTTTAACGACGAACGACAGATCATAGTTCATGAAGTTTGAAAGGCACAACGATATTTTACGATCCAGTGCGTTATGGAAATCATTGCTGTAATATTTCATATCGAGAAGATCATGTTTCTACTGATGTAGAATGACCCAATTAGTTGAACCGATTTCAAGAATAGAAGGCCTAGACTAGGTGGCTTTGTATTAACGATAATGATGAGGGAAGTCACCATCATCTGCTCCGTCTTCTCCTGACTGTATTGGGGTCGAAGTCGAGTCTACTAACAGTACTTCACAATTTCACATAAAACAACCTTCCTAATCTAGTAGTACAAGGTAATATCTATACACCTGGTAAGGCTGGTTTTTAGACCCAAACGAAGAGGGACAGTAAAAATTATGAATGGTTAAAAGTCACAACTGTTTTGGATTGACATTAGAAAATGACTATGATTTTAAATGAATTTTACTAATGAATTTTATTGATGTTTTTTTACTGATGATTTTAAATGAATTTTTGATATTTTTTAACGATTTTTGATGATTATTAACCAGTTTTAATGATATTTAATGTGTTTTTTACTTTTAGTGCTAGTATGATTTTTATTTATCGACATTTTATTGATATTTTGATGATAATTTTGTTCCGTATGGTGTCGGACGCAAAGAATAGCACCATCCCATATCTTCCCGTGGGTGTCGTAAGAGGCGACTAAGGGATGTACCAGAGAATGGGCAGCAGCGTTCTCTGTGCTTTTTGTATCGACCGTACTGCGATCGCCAACCCGCCTGCCAAGCGTGGCGATTATGGCAAACCCCCTCTAAGCAAAAATTACACTTAGGGGAGGCCTATGTCCAGCAGTGGACGTTTTTCGGCTGAAATGATGATGATGATGAATTTTGTAATGTTATTTTGAGAGTTTATGTATTATTGACATTTTATGGATTTTTAATTTATGTGTGTTTTTTTGATGATGTTTTTAATGATTTCTGTGCTATTTGTATTTTTCTCTCATTATGGGTATTTTGCCTGAAATAAAACACATTTTTTTTTTTTTTTTATTAGTTGCTGAAAAGCTTACATCAGTCTTTTTAAAGTTGACTTGTCTAGGTCACAGGTTTTGATCCACCAAGGAATCCAAAAAACAAAAAAGCACATGATATTTTTGAGTTCTGATCAGTCACTGGTTAGTCTTTTACTCCGTTGTAAGAATTCTTACCATCTCATCATTCTGAAACATCCCTGGCTCTTCATGATGTAATCATTCACTGTTTTGAGAGCAATGTTAATTAAGTAAACTACGTAGTGGGCCTACATGGGATTGAGCCCACTATACGGAGGTCTCGGTCGTTACCTCTGGCCCACAACCGCCTTTGAATAAACTTGTTATATCACCAAAAACTAGTCACATAAAACAAAACAGTTTTCGGACACGTTATGAACCGTTTACGAGCGTCCATAATATTAACGATTGGATTCAATCAAGGAATTAAAAGCATGTCCACGTAAAACTCAGCTCTATACATATTAACAAAGACAGTATTTTAGCTTGGAGAAGAGATTCAGCGACATGAGCGATTAGTTAATGCCTACCGAAGATTGGAGTCGTAAACCAGCACATCTTAGTAAGTATCGGCCATCAGTCAACGAGGTATGGCCATAGAAAGGGAGCTAGCGTAACATGACAATGTTTCTACTGTTCCCTCAGATTCTAAATCACATAGGTACATATATATTTACGCCTTTTTCCCTAGAAGGTAGCCAGAAAGTCCAGAACGCCAGCTTCGGCGATACTTACACAATACTTTGGCCCTGTCCACTTTCATTCATCAGGCCCAAGTCATACTCGCACACCAGTGACGAGTTCTAAGTTCCTGACCTTCCTGAAGAACATCATCAATAAGGTCAAGGAAGCAATTACAAACACATGACAACCCCTGACTTCCTAGCTTCACAAACGTAACCAACACATGACATAAAACTGAGCCTACAACGTCTACATCATAAAATTGATCCGCTCCCGAATCGAGACCAAGGTTCAAAACACTGTACCAAAAAGTTGAATGCAGAAGGTTCATCATCATTCATCATTTTAACCAAAAGACGTCCACTACTAGACAAAGGCCTCCACCAAGTGAACCACATTGACCGGTCCCGTGCGTCTCGCATCCAGCAGATCCCCGCAACCTTCACTAGGTAATCGATCCACCTAGTGGGAGGCCCTCCAACGCAACGTCCTCCGGCTCGCGGTTGCCACTCCAGAACTTTTCGGCCTCAACGGCCATCTGTTCTGCGAGTAATGTGCCTTGCCCATTATCGCTTAAGTCTGGCAATCATTCGGGCTACGTGTCAGTGACCTTGGTTGTGGAAGTCTAACACTCCCTTCCGCTCTACCCAAAGCGGAAGGAGTTATTTGATGATTTCCCAACAACCAAAAAAAAGACCTAAGATTTGACAGTCCCACGATCACACTATTAGACTATCTTCGTGGTAATATGACTTGAAGTTGTGTGCACGATTTGCGTCGATTTCACTCAATGCATGACCATTTAGATGGCTATAAGAGGTAGAGGAAGACCAAAATAAAGATGGATGAACTGTGTGAAGGATGATATAGCTGGAAAGGAGGTGACTGCTTAGATGACGAGTAATAGATGAGTATGGAAGAAAAAGACAAGCTGTGTCGACCTCAAATAAATTGGGTTATTGGCAGGGAATGATGTTGCATGAGCCCCGACCTTCTGTACGTAACTTTGCGGTGACCATACGCTCACTATCGCAGAAAACTATTACACGAAACGAGTAAATCACCACTTTTATACCTACGACACTCATATTGTTTTATGGGGCACGCAATCTGTTGTAATGGATAGTGTTGGGGTCTTAGTTCACTCGATTATCGAGAGCACGATTTATCGATACCGAAGCGATTAGTGAGGGGCAATCGTTATGGATTACAGGAAGATTGGATATAGTGGTGTTTAATGAAATTAACAAGAGATGGATGGGGTCTTTGTTTTAAGTTTATATGGTGATATTGGGTGGGGTACTGGAGGAGGGTGTTAAGAGTGTTATTCTGATGGTTTTTAAGATATTCAGTGATGTAAAAAGAGATTATTATCCACTGCAACGTCCGGGACACAATTTACACAGTTTTGCCTTAAAGTGATTAAATGAAGTAAGTAAGTAAGGTAAACGTAGGTAGCCCTTCTATTTTTATTACAACTTGCAATGTTTGTTTGTCTAGGTCAAGCAACTGAATTTTAAAATTGTTAACCCCAACCGATTGATCGGTCTTGTATACATCCGTTTTAGTTTGGATGACAATGCATGGTTGACTAAGTGACGTCATTCTCCAATATGGCAGACTAGTTATTTTGTATGCACCCCCAATGATATATGGGTATAAATTAAAAGAGTTTACTGAGAAGATAAAAAATTATCTCACACCTATATTTAAAAGTTTGTTTTAAAAAGGTGTTTTGTATACCTAAGCTTATATTAGACATAGTAAATTAGTTGATCATAGCAAAATTGTAAGGGACTTTTTACTCAACCTTAACCACAAAAAATAATCGATTAAAACAAAACGTAAATCGACAAAGAACCGTATTCTTGTCCAGTCCTAATACTTGGTACAGTCATAAATGACAATAGATTTCGTCTCGAGTGCTTCCATTTAGCTTTACAGTACATGTCGTGTTATTGCTGTGTACATTGTGCATTGAATAAATAAATAATTAATAAATAAATCAAGATCTACAATGTGTTCTTTGTTTGAACCAAACGACTGGAACACTAGGGCGTAAAACGACATAAAAAATGAGCCTCCTCTTGTTACGGGAAGAGTAGACCAACCGATTGGCGATGTTCTAAAAGACTACGTAAACTTTTTAAACGAGCAACACCATTTTTGGCGTAATATGTTCAATCTTCAATTGTTTTGTATGACGTCACTACCCGAGATCCGACATGTAAGTTTTCTCAATTTAGAACAATTTATTTATAGCAAAATGGCAAGTAACAGAGAAAGAAGTATGAAAAAAGTTTGGGGTAAGAGAATGGTGAATTAGTGATAATATTTAATTTTCATTGGGGCATCAAGAGTGATGAATATAAATGTAGAGGAAAAAGAAGACCAAAGAAAAGATGGATGTGTGTGAGGAATGACATGAAGGAAAAATAAATTAATGATAGCGTAACGACTGACAGAAGACAATTTACTGACAGAAGAGTACTTCGGAGAGTGTGCGCAAGAGCTCCACGAGCTTATTCCACCATCTCCCTTCTTCCATCGAGAGACTAGGCGTACTGCAGGTTATCACCCATACCTTGTCGATGTTCCACACATTCGTACGAAGCGTTTTGCTAAGTCTTTCATAATTCGTACAGCAAAGGAGTGGAACACCCTGCCTGCGTCGGTTTTCCCGAGTTCAAATAACCCCAATCTATTTAAGTCGCGAGTAAATAGGCTTCTTCTGGGTAAGCTTGTTCCATCGTCGACCTCATCTCTGCCCTTAGGGCAAGATTGAGGTCAAGAGTAAGCCCATATTAAATTAAAAAAAAAAAATAAAAAAAAAACAAGAAGAAAGATGATGATTGGGGCATCAGAGGATTCCAAAAATAGAATCTAATCTCGATAGGTACCTAATAATAGCCTCACGGATCGGACAGGGTTTTTCTAACATATTGGATATAACCTCCGTATATAAACGATTTCACATAAAGAACACCATAGTTCTCAATATCGCCGTCACGTTTTTCATTTCGTATTCAAATCGTTTACGTATAAGAGCTGATATAGGAAATCAAATTCTGCGCCCAAGGAAAGACACGAAATATATTTATTACTTTTATGTTCAAGCTCGTTCCCAGTATTTTATATTCGTAGATATTTTTTTGTTCTAAATTGGTTCGTGAATGGATTTGCATTGCTCCGGCATCAAATACAAATCGTTCTTGTAAGAGAAAGTGATTTTTTGTGAAGTTTTTTTCGTTGGATATGAGTTCCGTATTTTTACTGATAATATCGGGGTTTCATAACATAACATCACGCTTGCTCCCGAAGGACGTGGACACATTAGTACACCCATATTTCGCCGGTTTACCCTTGTTTGGTATAACAAAGTTTCGTCGAAAATCACTTCGACTAATTTTAGTTACAATAAAGTCATTTCGTATAATTATTCATTTGACCGAATAATTAATTGGTCGATTTTTATTTAGCATATTAAATTATTTGAAATAATATCATTTGACCGAATTTTCAAATGCACTAATTTTATTTAAACAAATGTTTCAATAGACTAATAATGATTTAGTCGAAAGATCGTATCGAATATTCAGTTGAAAAAAAAACGAACTCGCCTAATTGTGTGGAGTGTGGAGTTGTTGAAGACTTACACCACTTATTGATGGACTGTGTGTTTAAGTCCCATGACGAGCCTATCAACTGGATACCAATCCAGACTCCGAGGCTGCTACTGAGAAATAGAAAAACCAATAACACTTTGCCCGATCTGGGATTTGAACCCAGGACCTCGTGCTTAGCAGGTGGGATAGTAGTTTTATTTTCACTGTCTCTATGGTTTAGACATAGTTTTTTTTAATATTTGTATGGGTCTAAATAAGTGGTCATAAACGCTAACTAGATTATAATGATCGGGAAACGAACAAGCCTGCAATGAATTCCACAGAGTGGTACACAATAAATGTGGAAGAGCGCTTTGTCTTCAATCGAGCCCAAATCCAAACTCCGGTTTGGTTTTTCTCAGCTACTGAAATCTTCATGAAAAAGAAAAACAATAGCCATACAACCATTACACAAATGAATCCTCACAATACATCTGCAAGAACAAAACGTAATCAAACTACGGGCTAAAGAGTTATCCTGTTATGCCAACGTTATTGCGTTACAATGGCCCTTCAGTCCCTAATTAAGGCGAAGGGTTCTGTCTGCTACAAACAGAAGTAAGGCTATGCTTACATGGCCACTATTTTAACTAAGGAAGCCAGAATGCCTTTTTTTTTTGAGGTTGGAAATCATCAAATCTCCTCCCGCTCTGGGCAAAGCGGAAGGGAGTGTCAGACTTCTAGTGACTAAAACTGGCCAAGTGCGAGTCGGACATGAAAGGTTCCGTCCCAAAACGGTATGCTATAATTTATACAATTTCTTCTACGGGCCAATGAAACTTGACCTCTGGATTGTATAGGCGCTCATACGATTCAGGGACCAAATTATATTGGTTAACTGCTGTTTCCATCTGTTGTTTCCATCCAAGTTCAAAATGATTTTCCTAGAAAGTCCTTATAAAGTTCTACTTTTAAGATTTTTTTCATATTTTCTAAACTTATGGTTCAAAAGTTAGAGGGCACATTGTGTTTTACTTTTGTTACGATTATTTCCGAAATTATTGACATTATCAAAAAATGATTTTGGTAAACCCCTATTCATTTTTAAATGTCTTTCCAACAATATATCACACGTTAGGGTTGAAATTAAAAAAAAAATCACTTCCCACTTTACATATCTACCCATAGGCTACCCTAATAAAACATTTTTTTCCAATTTTTATTTTACCACTTTGTCGGCGTGATTGATACACATATTGGTACCAAATTTCAGCTTTCTAGTGCTAACGGTCACAGAGATTAAGCGAGGACGGACGGACGGACGGACGGACGGACGGACAGACAGACATGGCGAAACTATAAGGGTTCCTAGTTGACTACGGAACCCTAAAAACCATACATGTTCCTTCTTAGCCCTTTGTGTCGCACCGCGGTATCTCTTTTGAACAACCCGCAGCCTCGACAGGCGTCGGCCCTTACGTAATGTTACTGAAATCTCATTGTGGCACGCGTAGGACCCGAATGCGCTGTCTACACGGCCTGTCGTCGTCCTAAGACGGACAGAAGATGAACTAAATGTGGTGAATGAGTGCTGTCTGTATCTTCACGAGGACTAATATCAGCCGACATCATCTTCCTTCTGGTTGGTTGAAATGCAACCTTAAGGACTTCATTATGTGAATAGGGCCTTAACTAAGATTTAGACCGCCTTCACACTAGCGTTTGTCCAGCGTAGGCGATTGCTAAATGTATGCGCGATAAATGTCGCGGATATCTGCGCTGAACATACATTTATCGAACGCCTTAAGGCCCTGTTCACATTATGAAGTCCGCTAGTGTGAAGGCGCTCTTACACCGACCGTGGCGCGTGTAAGACTGCTTCGGGGCAAAACCTCGTGGACACGACCGACTTATAGCGTTTATGAAGTACCTATCATTAATTTCCTATCTATAGAAATACGAAAAAAAAAATTAGAAGGGTCTTAACAGTACTTTAATTTTTGACCATCTAGCTCTTTGTTCCGACTAATCACCGAAACCGCTGAACCGATTTTGACATACTTACTGGGAGATAGCTAATGATATGAGGTCTAACATAGGCTACTTTTATTTTAGAACTAGCTGTTGCCAGCGGCTTCACCCGCTACAACTCGAAAATGATCCCACAGGAAGATAAATCGGGATAAAAACTATCCAATGTGTTAATCCAGGTTATAAACTATCTGTGTACCAAATTTTATCCAAATCCGTTCAGTAGTTTTTGCGTGAAGAAGTAACAAACATACACACTCACACAGTCACACACTCACAAACTTTCGCATCTATAATTTATTAGTAGGATAAGAATTAGGGTTCTGTGCAAAAAAATTAAAACCCTTGAAATTCGTAGCAAAATCCGATTAAAAAAGGATGTAATATTTGTTTATGATCATTTCTCATGGATGAAGGGCAACAGCTAGAAAAAGAAAAATCTATTATTGTTAGGCATCGACGCCTATAATGTGTTTGTAAGATACATTGCAAAAAATTCTTGCAACAAAAAAAAACCGACATCAAAACAAAAACACAAAAAGTGAAAAATAAACTTCAGACGAAAAATCAGCTTCTGAAGTTGACATTTTTATCACCGACTTCAGAAGCTGATTCTGTCGAATAGAGAACCTCCTTCTCTTCGGAAGTCGGTTAAAAAATGAACGCCAAATCGTGCCGTCCGGTGTAAATTGCACTTACGAGAAGAGTCTGTTGTTGCAAGCCAACAGTTTTCGTATGTTTTACAAAGTTATACTTTACCTAGCTATAGCTAGTATACTGCTCTAGGTAATGTACTGCATACTTACAACGCTCTTGTTTGTTATACCTGGATCCTGGTAGCGTGTAAACAAGGCCATAGTTTGTTTATCTTGTGACTTAGAATAGAACTGCATCTGTTGTCGTAGCTTCGAGTGTAGTTAGTTAGATTTCGGGAGCGACGGCGAAAATAAAACGAAAGGGCCCATTGTCATCATCATCATCAGCCTATAATGTTCCCACTGCAGGGACACAGGCCTCCTCTCTAGGAGAGGGATGGGCTATAATCCAACATACGGGCCCAGTGCGGGTTGGTAGATATGACACATATCTTCGATTTTTTTGATTCTCAGACATGCCGCGTGGTTTCTTCACGATGATTTCCTTCTCCGTTTTGAGAGCAGTGGCCCATTACACTAAGATTTTATTAGAACGACACGAGCTTACAGAGTTTAATGTAAGACTAGTTATCCTATCTAGAGTAAATACATACTTAGAACTTACTCGTACAACTAAGCTGGTGGTCACTGGCGCCTGCACATCACGTCATGTCTAGCTGATACGAACAAAAGTGCAAGGTATGGCTCTACCACAGCGATAGATAGGGTAAGCTTTGAGAATGTAACTAGCTACACTAAAGGCTCTGTGCCTATTTTGTTTGGTGTCTAATCAGCATAATTTCATAGCATAATGAGCCTTTAGCGTTTCTACTGCTGGGACTTAAGGCTTTCCAGGCTCCTTGGGTTAGCTTCCCACCGGACCAAACGGACCAAATAACCGGAAACCGGATGCAAATGAATACCAGTATTTTACACGGAGCGAATACCTATCTGACCTACACAACCCAGTTAACACTGGATTAAAATACCCTTTGGTAAAACTGGTTGTCAGACTTTTAGTTCACTGACTACCTGTAACGACTGCCAAAGATCAGCTATAAATGATGGCAACCGGGATCAACAGCTTAACTAGTTTTCCGATTTTTTCCACGATTATACATACATAAACTCACGCCTTTTTCCCATGGGGATAGACAGTAACTACAGAGCGCCACCTGCTATGACCCTTACATAATTCTTTTGTCTCTTCCACGGTCATATATTGGATCATACACGCAAGCCATTTAAGAGTTCGAGTCCGTTCTGAAGAACCTCACCTATAACGTCAGAGTGTCTTGTTTTTTTCAGAAGTTTAATGTGCTTTCCGAGGCATGGAGGAAACTCTGTATGTAATTGGTGGTCACTCAGCCACAGACCAACCTAGGCAAGTCTGGCTTAACCTAAAGATCGACCCGAGTGGCTGATATTATTAAGCCACGAGTCTTTTAGATGCGGATATTGAAAGTCATAAAGAAAACAAATGAAATGAGCAAAAAATTGTCACCTTAAAATGCTGTCTCGGATTTTACTTGTTTTTCTAATAATCAGATCACGTACAAACATAAGGTTATTTAGGTTTTCAATATTGTATCGAAACCTGTAAATGAGAGAACTACAAGAAATATATTTTATCCCGAACAAAGTTCTCGAGGCAAAGAATAAGTTCGAACAAAGTTGCTCGCGGAATGCGTCCAATAAATAATTTTACGCCGATTACGAAGATTGGGAAAGATTTGGTGTGATTAGGGTAACGAAGTTATGTGCCTCGCTTTATAACTATTATATATTATTCTTAACTAACTATACGCCGCGACTTTAATTCGCGTGAAGTTATTGTATAAAAATATTACTTCCCTATTTCATGCCGATTTTGTGTAAACTTTTTGAAGTGAAAACTTCTTTAGCGGCTTTGTGCACTTTTTTGTGATGGGTAAAAAATGTTAAACTCACGTCAGGGCACGTGACCTGATAAAAATTCGTAAGACGGTGCAGGGCGCTTGCGCGAATGTGCGTGTGTGGCAAATGTCAAAAAAATGTAATGTCAAAAGGTGAAAACTTCTATAGGGACGCACAACGTTAATGTTCAAGTATTCAGCCGTTTTTTTTTTTATATATTTACCCCTCACTAGGAATTTCTCCAGTATCGTAGATGCGTTCACAAACATTTAAACTCACATCACAAACGAAACTACAAACAAATATTTGTTCCGTGCGGGGATCGAACCCGCGACATGCAGAACACCAGTCAATCGCTCAGCCACTGCGCTTACCGTGTCCAGTTTCACAAACGCATACAAAACACCCATTCCTTACACCGCCTCATTCCTTGTTCAAAGTAATATAACCCCTGCCACAGATATAGATAGACCTAGATAACGCAAGTATCACGACCTGTATGAAAACCAAGTGTGCCATTTTTTGACTACCTATTATGACGTCTCAAGCACTGTAAATCGGAAAATCAAATCGATTCAAAGACGCCGCCGCGTACGGCGCCTCCTTCGCCCCAACTCCTGCCTTTTGCACCAGCGCCGACGTCCGACTAGCGCTATACTCCGATGCAGACTGAGCGCGAAAGTGGCCACTTACGATTTTTGTACGTAAGCTAGGCACGCAAAGAGGCACGTGAAGTAGTTGCTCTTGCGTTATCTAGGTCTTTCTATATCTGTGACCCCTGCTTACCAACCTACTTGACCCACGGCGACCGCAGCGCGTGCGACTTCCCTAAGTAAAACTTAAACTTTGCATATAGTAGAACTTGTCGGAACTTCAGAATTACTCAGACAACTTAACGTGACTTAAAACTTTCAATTGCCGTGAGGAAGACGTGAAATACGGAAAGATAAGTTAAGAAGATAGGGTGACTTTTTTAGGTATTAACAAAACATAATAATATTTCGTTTTGTTAATACTTCCTAGGGGGAACGTTTCCCAATAATATTGCCACCTTGGAGTATGCCAAAGGGTAATGGAGCGCAGCATTTTGGGTGACAGACAAGATAGGATTAGAAACACCACGCTGCGCTCCAAAACGGGCATAGTGGCGTAGTTCTTGCCAACGTCTGGGGGTCCGTTGGGGTTGGCTTCCAGTCTAACCGGATGCAGCTGAATTACAAGTATTTTACATGAAACTACTGCCCATGTGACCTCCATAACCCAGTTAATACTGGGTTGTACGATATCCTTTGGTAAAAATGGTTATCAAATTTTCATTGACTACCTGTAACGACTGCCAAAGATCTATATATGTATGATAGCCGGGACCAACAGCTTAACGTGCTCTCCGAGAAACTCAGTATGTAATGGGCGGTTACCCATCCACGTGAGACCAACCAAGGCAAGCGTGGCTTAACCTAAAGATTGACCCGAGTGAGTCACTAGGCTATCACTACTTACAGTTTTTACACTATAACAACACAACTAAATTAAATCCTCCATTGCAAGCACGCACTTAGCTACACAATGAATGCTAATGAATATAAATTCCTCTTAATTATGTTACATCTTGCAGCTTTAATTAACTTCAATTCTACTCCTACCTTCAGCGTGTACAGTCGAACAAGCTTATAAGTATACAGGCAGAAATCTTTATAATTTTAGTATAGCTACAAAGCGTTTCGCATTAAGCAATTGCTGTCAAGCGTTGTATCGTTTGACATCAGTCTCTTTTATCTGTATAATCTTTAAATTAAACGCAAGTTAGCTTGCTGTATACTTATTAGCTTGTTCGACTATACACTCATGATCACTAATGTAAAAAGTTAAATTTTTGTTTTTTTGTTCTCTTAAATTTTAAACTTTGAGATGAGGATAATTTCATTATAGTTTAGTTCCAAAATACTATGTTTGTAACTGCTTAACATTACAATCAATAAATATCTCTACACCTTTTTTTGGGAACGTGGGAAATCATCAATTAATGACTCCTCCCGCTCTGGGTAGAGCGGTAGCGAGTGTCAGACTTCTACTGACTGAAAACCAGTTCCTTCATAACCCTTTGTAATTTGTATCGAGGCTACGGTATCTCTTTCGAACACGCAGTCCAACGGGAAGAGTAAAACCAGCACTGAGGGTTAGAATTTTCATAGTACTCATAAGTGGCGTGCATGTATGACCAGTAGGCTTAGCCATGTTGACAATCTACAAGCGTAAACGTTAGTAGAAAACGACTAAAATGTATGGGAGTGACGTCATCGCAACGCTAAGTCACGTGATCAGAACAAACGAATAGAAAATACGTAGCCATATTGACAACTTATCGTATCGTTCAAAATGATAGAATGAAATCTGATCCTTTCTATAACGTTGATCGCTACATCCCATATAAATGCTAGCCAAATCACACTTTTGACAAGCGCAAACGAAACGTTGGCGAAGTATTTGAACGCTAGTTTAACGTAAGCCGAGACCCTGGAGATAACGCTAAAAAATGGCGTCTTTGTACGATCCAGCTGTCTTGAGACCGAGAAGTGTTTTGTTTATTTATCATAATTTTGGATTGTAGGTGCCATTTAACATTTAAAATCTATACTTTATAATATTATAATTATACATATATTGTGGTGCGCTAAGGGTCAAACACAATAATTGTTTTAATTATTTCGGAAGAAGTATTTAGTATTATTTCAAGCCGCGTATTACGTCATTGTAGTACAACATATTTCAAGTGTCCAAGTATATTAGATTTTAACAAAGGAAGGTCACGAAATAACTAATAATGCACGTACCTTCCCATGAATTCCAATAAAGCTGCGAACTGTTCTGGGTCTGCTCGAGATCTCGATTCCATTTTATAAAAGTTATCACTTCATTTAGGTATCTTTCATCCAAATGCAGAATATTATCATATTATTTCTGGACACAGTATTGTTTAAAATTACATTCCGCGCTGTGATTTTATAATACACCAATTATTATAAGAAGAACTTGTTCTTTATTTCACTTACTTTTTTAACACTTAAAACAATTTATTACTTTCTTAACAATTCAAAACAAAACTTCAACCCGCGCATAATGTAAACAACTGTGTCTTTGACGTTAGTTTGACGTTAGTAGATACGCTCACCATAGACTAAAGTGTAGGTTTTGTCTACATTTACTAGAGAATGAGCGATCGACTCAGTTTTGTGAAGTTGGCTACCAACTTAGCGCTTTCTACAAGCGCTTGCGCCGAAGCGTTCATTATTATAGAAAGAGAATAGATACGAAGCGGTTGTAACTTGTCTAGCCCCTCAGATGTATGAACGTGGAAGAGGCAAAAGGACTATGTAAGGATCGTAGTAGGTGGTATTCTGTGATTTCTGTCTACCCCATGGAAAAAGGCGAAAAAATCTCGTCGTAAATGAACACAATTTTTCGCCCCTGACTGTACTTGCAATGCTGGATTAGCAACATTCCTGTAGTCTTGCTAGAATACTGAACTGTGTGGTGCTTCATCCTTACTTCCTTACATACATAGTATAAAACAAAGTCGCTATTTTTGTCTGTTTGTTTGTCTGTATGCTTAAATCTTTAAAACTACGCAACGGATTTTGATGCGGTTTTTTTTAATAGATAGAGTGATTCAAGAGGAAGGTTTTAGTATATAATTTGAACGACATCCACGCGGGTGAAGCCGCGGGCATCAGCTAGTAATATTGTAAATGCGAAAATGACACTGTCTGTCTGTCGCGCTTTCACACCAAAATTACTGAACCGACTTAAATGAAATTACGATTTAAATAACTGATTTAATTGAATTGGCTCACAGATAGTCTAAAGCCTGAGAAAGGACATAGGCTACATTTTACTGCGAAAAAGGGTTGAAAGGGGGTATGAAAATATTACTTTTTACTTACTACGCGACATCGGTCCTTAAAACCGTCATCCACGCGGGTGAAACCGCGGACTAAGTAAGTTAGTAGTAAGAAGCCTATAAATAATAATATATTGTAGAATATCATGCAAAGCGGATCTTAGTTAAATCCCATACATGTATTTGTAGCGTATTCAAGATGCAAATAAGATCAAAACACGTGTTTGCGTTGAGTATGTATGGTAATAATGAAGTATTAGAAAAGGGTTCTTTAAAGGCGATCTTGGATAATACTGGTACCACCAAAAATATAGAATTTAATAGTCTTTTGTTACGTCGCGCCGTAGCTTACGAACCATCACCAACACTGTAGCAGTACCGTAGCATAATGTTGCTACGCCATAGCTTTCGTAGCGCATGCTATGCCATAGCTTCTATAACGTTTACTAAACTATATTGCTTCCGTAACGTGTGCTACGCCGTAGCTTCTGTAATGTTTGCTACGCCGTAGAATTCGTAACGTGTGCTACGCCGTAGCTTTCATCACAATTGCTACGCCATAACTATCGTAACGAATGCTACGCCGTAGCTTCTGTAATGTTTGCTACGCCGTAGAATTCGTAACGTGTGCTACGCCGTAGCTTTCATCACAATTGCTACGCCATAACTATCGTAACGAATGCTACGCCGTAACTTTAAGTACATTTACTACGCCGTAGCTTATAAAGCAATAGCCAATATAGCCATACCTCATCCTAAAGAAAACAAAACAGCTAGTAAGACATCACTCAAGAAAACAAAGACCGCCAAACTTCTCAAGTCTTGTTACCATAACAACGTAATCAAAAAACTTATTTATCTCAGAAGGAACAACTAAAGGAACAATTCGTGCTTCTTTTCGTTGGCCGGTGGGACTGAAGTTGGCCGGTGGGACTGAAGTTGGCCGGTGGGACTGAAGTTGGCCATTGTTGCCACCTTAGCTTTATAAAGTTCTCACAAAGACTTGGATTCAGAGGTTTACTTTCTACGAGTAGTTTAGTACTAACGCAGGGATGGTGGAACTTTGCTACGTGAAAGAATATTCTAGGCATGCATATTATTATGAAAGGACTAAAAGTACTAATATAAATTATCATCATCTTCCTGCCCTTATCCCATTTCATTTGGGGTCGGCGCAACACGTTTTTTTTCTTTCATTCTACCCCGTCAGTCGTCGGTATGATTGTATGAAGTACTTATACAAATAAATAAATAAAAGTTTTTGTATCGGCCTATTTGCTTCAGCTATTCTCTGAAACGGCTGGACCAACTTTGATGGGACTTATTGGCCAATAGCTGATGTAATAAGGAGTAACGTAAATAAAAGTAGTCTTACTTTTATTTTAGAAGGATTAGGGTTTCTTACAATAAAACAATTAAAACCATGATTTCATTTCATTTATTAATTCATCAAACAATTTACATTGTGTTCGAATTTTACAGAATCATAAATCCAATTCAGATATTAGTATGATTTCGCACGGATGAAAGTTTTGGGCATCAACTAATCTATAATATCATATACAAAACTACCAGGTGATTCCTCTCAGATAAATTCAAGTAAACTTCATAATATTATTAACACCGATGTCACAACTAGTTTTACCTACTTATTCCCCTGGCTACCACCTGGAACCGCAAACTCACTGTAAGGCACCGGTCCCACCGTACGCAAATAGCGAGAAGCGAGTAGCGCGCCCGGACAACTTAGGATGAGATGGAGCTTTAGGACGAGACTGTGACCGGGAATGAGTAAGAGAAGCAACGCCGCTTTATAAATCCGAAAACCATCCTCGATGATTTTACATTATCAACGGCCGTAAAGGTGTCCGAAATACTGTTTGATATTATTTTTCTATTCTACCAACAGAAAATCGGAAATATCTTCATAGGAATCCTTATTGCTTTTTTAACAAAGTGGTAGTGGACTACCACTTTGTTGAACAAGCAATTCTGAAAGACTTGCTTAGATTAAATAAAAACCAGAGAAGCATCACAAATAGTTTTACAACTCGGTTCTTAAAGAAATATTACTATACCCTTTATACCAGCCATTAAAAAAAACACAACGTGCGGCCCGTTTGTGTTTTTATGTGGCCCGAGCCACGGGCCACGGCATAGCCCAGTATTAAATTTTTTACAGTAGTATTATAAATAAGGGTTAAAAATAATGCATAATTCATTATATTATTAAACACAGCACACTATTAGGTACCACCTATTCCTACTATGTGGCTGGGGCTCACTCAGGGGTTAGTATAATAATTCCCAATCCTTATTATTATTTTAAATGCGAAAGAAAATCTGTCTGCCTGCCTGTCTGTTATGGACAGTTATGATGGTACCACACTTGGCGTATTTGTACAACAAATATTTGCGATATTTGTGAGTACAAAAATGAACCTTTTTCATTCAACTTACGGTGTATTTTGCATTACTAAGATGCCACGAATGTTTGGGCAAATACGCCAAATGAAGTGCCAGCTTTATGTGGCATTACGCTTTGACGTCTAAACCACTGAATCGATTTTGATGAAATTTGGTACACAGATAGACTTATAGTAGAACTTGGAAAAGGACGTAGGCTACTTTGTGACCGACTTTAAAAAAAGAGGGTTGTGACTATGCGCGATAACCAACAGCCGCGCTGGCGTAGCCGCAGGCAAAAGGTAGGAAGATTAAACAGTAGCAATTGTGTGGCCCAAGGTAAAAAAAGGTTGAGTACGCCTGCTTTATACTATTCAGCAATGGAGGTTCAATGCTGAAAATTAAACTGATCTAAATCGCAAACAAAAGCAATGTAGCTTGAAATTAGCAGATCAAAACTTTCTCCTCCATTTGCCTCAATAATCGTCAAAAGAAAAGAGATTCAAAAATTAAATCGTTGCATATTTTAAAACAAGGGTTGAATTTTTAAAAGGAAAGGAAGGGTTCTCTCCAAAAACAAAGTTTAAATGTAGCTTATTATGAAGGCCCTCCCTAAGGGTTATTATTGTGATAATTAGACAGAATAATTTATTGGACGCACGTCCAATTCCCCCCTTGTTTTGTGGTAAATAATTATAATCTCAAACTTTAAAGCAAGAGGAAACGTCGAGGGATGTCATCTGTCGCTTTTGTCTGCATATCATATTTTATGGGAGTAGGAGAGCAGAGCGGTGGCCCAGTGGTGGCGGCCCCGACTTACGAACAGTATGTCGTGGGTTCGTACTCAGGCAGGCGAATTACTTTGTGTAATTTATTTTCAGTAGAGTTTGAGTAACAGAGAAGTATGGTATAAGCAGACATGTTGGGCCAACCCCGAATAAATTGGGATACCGACAACAGAATGATGAGCAATCTGCCATTTGTCCTAAAAATGTACTTTACAGAATTTTGCAAAAAAAAAAAAACTTTTTTGCAAAAAAAAACAACCGACTTCAAAGAGACCAAAAAGTGAAAAATAAACTTCAGAAGAAAAATCAGTTTCTGAAGTCGGTGGCAAAAAAAAACCAAATTAAACAAACAAATGTCATAAACGACGAAGTTATTCGCGAACACACATAAACGAAAAATGTTCATTAATTTTTTAAATTTTTATGGGACCAAATGGCAACTATTCCGCATCAAACTAAAAAAGAATCACGTAAATCGGATCATAAATCGCAGCGTAATCTGTGTACATACATAGAAAAAAGAAAAAACATACCAATCGAATTGAGAACCTCCTCCTTTTTGGGAAGTCGGTTAAAAACACGTCTTTGCACACTCCTGACTAATCCTAAAAATCAGAGGTTGCTAACCTTCAGTCGATCCTGGGTGCTTTTTCCAACTGTTAATTGGAGCGCTTGTCTAAGCCGTTTAATAAACCGATTCATAGTTTGTCAACAACATTTGTTTGCTACACCATCTTGGCAGGAATATCGCGCGACTTATCTTGTTATCACAGGTATTGTTTGTAGTTGAGGACGATGGATAAATTAATCTTTAGCCTAAAGTTTGTTTTATTAAGTTTGAGAGACAACCTCACGTAATTTTGTTGAGGCTCAACATATTTATTATTCTGGAGACGAAAATTTCTGTTTGTTTAAGATTGTCATAACAAATAGATGAGGATAAATATATCTTTTAATCTGTACTGATATTATGAATGCAAGACTGCCTCGTTAGTCTGGTATCCGCAATCGTGACTCCTAAACATGAGGTCCTGGGGTTCGCCATCAAAGTCGGGCAAAGTGTTATTGAATTGTTCCATCAGTAGCAACTTAGAAATTCCTGATAGAAAAATTGCAGCAAGCGAGTCTGAATCTGAGATCGATCGATGGCAACAGGCTCACCCCCCATTACATGGGACATGAACATAACAAGTAAAATATGGGTGAACTAATGGGTACCACTCTACCTAACCCTTCCGGGAATACAGGCGTAATATCTAGAATAATCTATCTGTCCTTGTTTTCTATTTAAGCCTAAAAGGCTTTCAGTGATATCTGGTACATAGGTCGTCTATGCACAGCCTCGTTCACTGAAGGTCGACCACTTTTCAAACTTATTTTTCACGATATAAGGTTGAAAAGAGGTGAACAGCTAGCGAACGCGGTAGTGTCTAATCTACGAAATAAGAATTCAAGCTCACCCCCTGGGGGTCGAAAGTAGACTATGTTTGGGGGTCGAGTGGATACCAATGAACAAATCTTTTTTTTAGGGGTCGAGGAGCCGAGAGTGGACTAAACGAGATAAAAGAGTAACCATGGAGTTTAAAAAAAATAAAAAATGTTTATTTCAATTACAAAATTGGCATTTCGATACAAATAATTGGAGACTCCGCACTTCCACTTATAATTTTTATGCAATTGAAAATATGTAGACAATGTAAACATGCAAGACTAAAACTAAAGAAGACAAAAAATAAAATAAAAGAAAGGGTAATTTAAAATTAATACAAATGGCTCTGCAAATTAATGAGCGTTATGTAGAGAAAATAAAATAAAAAATAAAAATAGCCAGAAAAAGCCAAAACGCGCGTTTATGTGTGATAAGTGTATCCCGAGTGAGTGTGTGGTGAGTGTGTGTGTGGTGAGTGAGTATGGGTTTGAGTGTGAGTAGTGAGTTGGTGTGGTGTGTGAATCTTAATAATGATCGCTAAGTAAACTTCAAGTGAACCAAATTGAATTTACTGATACTACTAATTTAATCGGATTAGCCCTGCGACAATGTCTTGGGATCGAAAGAAAGAATAAATCTTCTTTCACTAACCATGCGCACAACAATATAAATGTAACCAATTTGGCTATTGCAATGTAGATACAATAGTCTCAACATCATCGTAAGTTTTGGTTTTAAGCCAATCTGTAACAACTTTTTTACAGTCCCGTAGCTTCATGGAATGTATATGTAATTCTTTATTCAGCAAGTTGTATAGATGAGCTGATTGTCTTGAGTATTGCCTTTTAGCGAAAGCAGACCTAACCCTGACAGTTGGAGCGACTAGGTAACTCCTTCTGCTTTTAGGCTTAGAGGGCTCATATGGGAGCGACGAGTATTTTTTTAGAATAAGTTGAAGCAAATAAAGCTTTCTTACGGACAAAAGGTCAGACAGAAGCTAGAGACTGCGGGTGGGGTACCTATAGGGCTTAAAGAACATGACCTTAAGTAAGGTTCTCTGCGCCCTCTCAAGTTCCAAAATTTTTATTTTAGTTGTCCCTCCCCAGCAAGATAGACAGTACATAAGGATAAATTGGGCCAGTGATATAAATATATACTTGCTTAAGAAGTTTAATACCGGTTCTTCTTCATAGGAAACGACCGGACGGACGGAACGGACGACGACGACTTGAATCGTGCACCTTTTTTCGAAGTTTTGTAAGTACAGGGGCACTTATAAAAAGTCGACGTAAGCCTATCTATATATAAATAAAAAGAGAAGTCTTGACTGAATGACTGACTCATCAACGCCCAGCCCAAACCCTTGGACCTAGAAAGCTGAAATTTTGCACAGGGGTTTCCTTTATAATGTAGACAAGGAATAAGGAAGGATTTTTCGGAATTCAATCCCTAAGGGAGTTAAATAGGGGATGAAAGTTTGTATGGAAAATCGTCATTTTCACGCGGGTGAAGCCGCTGGCAAAAGCTAGTGTGAAATAAAATATTTTGATTTTGATACTTTCTATCCAGGTAGTTTGTCCAAATGGAATAATTACGGACCCCCACATAGGCGTAACCGCGAACATAAACTAGTCCCCAAGCTAAGTAATGATAATTCCAAGTATTTCTAAGTAATAACCGCGGCATTAGGGTCAGGTGTAGACGTTCCCAGAAAGGTAAACTATGTTTTAAGTAGTAGGATTACGTAGAAATGTAATATGGTAATGGCCTTGATTATCAAGTACTTAGCTGCCACAGATTACTGATTAAGTTCAAAGGGCCTTGAAAAAGTGACATTACATAGAAAAGAAAGAAAAAGTATTTTTTTGCACACTCACAGGACAAGACAATAAAACAAAATTAAATAAAAATTAAGAGATAATAACTAAATTGGTCCCGCCTTCTCAACCTCAGCATGGTGCTGTAACATTAAGAAATGACACAGCGCTAGGTAATAGACATTATTATACTGATAGGGCCTAAGTTTCTTTTGGTATAAGAATTCTACTCTTTGGGCCCAAGTGATGCTAATTATAGCGATTATTATGTAGTCATACAAATAAGAAAAACGAAAATAACCCTCAGCCCATGGCTTTTTGTTATTTTCGAGAGACGGTGGATTTCGAAATGGTAAAACCTTTTCAAACTCAAACACAATAAAATAAATGACTGAAAATGGAAAAACATGTTTAAACTCTGAGGAAACTTGTGTTTAAACAGGTTTCTAACCAAATAAATCATGTCTCGGCATGGACGTGTTATGAGGACGGACAACTAGGCTCACATGTGACTTAAAGAGTGATGAATATAAATTTTGATTGATGGAGAGAAAGAGCAAGGAAACGATGGATGAATTGTGTGAGGAAGGTGTCGGGGCTGTGGATTATCGAAAGGTTAACACGGCTCCGACACAAGGGCGAAGAAGGAACATGGGTTTGGTTTTTAGTCAGTAGAAGTCTGACACTCCCCTTCGCTCTGCCCAAGAGCCCCGGTTATTCAAAAAAAAAAAAGGTACTTATGAAAGAAAAAAACGTGTTGCACTAAGCCCAAGTTAAATGGGACAAGGGCAGGAAGACGATGACGAAAACCTAACCAATCGCACTCGATCTGTCCTTATAGTTATTAAGTACTAACATTTATTTATTTATTTGGGGAAAACAAACAATTGTACAATATCTGTTACAGTAAATAATACAGAATATTCAAAATAGGTTAGTGTACAATCCACGACGTTTCCACATATTACTTTAAATAAAGATACAGTGTAGACACAATATTTTAAATAAAACATAAATACCTAATTAGACAAGAAAAAACATTACATACTAATAAATAACAACAGAAAGAGACAAAAAGCGAATGTTCAAAACTTAACTCATCTTATGACTAATGGTACATGCCTTATAAATGAAAAAGAAAGAACAAGAATGTAGAAGAGGCAATACAAAGTGTATTACTTACAATTGCAGACTATTAATTAGGAGTTTTTTTAAATTTTTGACGGTTTGAAGCAAATATGTCAATATCAACAAAATGTTCATTAAAAGTTTTGACAATCCTATGGAGCAGCGCCCGTTCACCCGCATTTGTACGACAAAGTGTAGTAGCAAACAACGGGTAGACGCGCGCCTCTCGCCGTATAACAGTTCTACATACATTATTAATTAGTTCGGAGTTCGGAGCAATCAATTTTGTTGTGCAACATAGGCTAAGTATATTGTTACTAACGCTAACACAGTGGAGAGGTCCACTGTGCTAGTAACAATTTTTAGGCTGAGAAATAAAGATTATTATTATTATAAATCATCATCATCACCCACAGCCTGAATTCACCCACTGCTGGGTATAGGCCTCCCTTTTCTTGTGCCATTCTCCACGGTCCTGTGCCAGCCTCATACAGGTTTTTCCCCCGATGGTAACTATGTCGTCTGCCCATCTTGCCGCTGGACGACCCACACTTCTTTTTCCAGTTCTTGGACGCCATTCAATGATAGCCTTAGTCCACCTGTCATCGCTGCGCCTTCCTAGGTGTCCTGCCCAACTCCACTTGAGTTCCGTAACGCGATTTCCAATATCGAAAACCTTTGTACGTTTTCGAATTTCGACGTTAGGAACTCGGTTTATAAGTTTTATGCCTAGCATGGAACGCTCCATGGCTCTCTGTGCAACTCTTATTATAAATAAAACCACCTTTTTACCTAACCTCGCTATCAAGCCAAGTTGGTAAGGAAAAAGGATGAAAACCTAGAACTAAAGCAACGCAACGCATATTCGCTGCTATCCCGAAAGGCAACAATATTTCGCATCTGAATAAAATTCCATGTACCCCGTGCAAGCTGGGATCTAGTTGCTTTTACACTGTCCAATCACGAGATGGGTGCAATTTTAAAATGGAATCCATTACCGTTGTGCGTTATCTTCGCATAAATACTTGACTACCCTCGCATTTGAATGTAAGTATGCTATTTTTACCCGACTGCACAGAAGGGTAACGTTTTTGCTATTACTTACAAGATTATTCTGGTCAGTATTACAGAAAACTTTTATGAGATTCAAAAGAAGAACAAGGTCAATATTCTAAATCCTTGTTTAATTTAATAAAACCTTATGATAATAGAAGCCAGTGAACAAACAACAAGTTACAAAGTCATACCAGTTAGGTAATTTTAACAACACATTTTTTTCAATTTTAGTACCTCACATCACGCATGTAATCCCCAAAGGGTTAGGCAGAGGTGTCCCATTAGTACACCCCCTATTAGTTGCCCCGTGTAAAAGAGGCGAGCCTAATGCAATCAACCGGGCACCATTCCAAACTCCATTACTGACAAATTCCTGATGGAAAAACTCATTTACACTTTTCCCGAAATGGGAATCGAACCTAAGAATGAGGTCTTAGGTTCCCATTTCGGGAAAAGTACAGCAGTCGCGCTTGCGACCACTAGATCAATGACGCAACCAATTCCCATTTCCTTTTATGTTGATAAATTTTCGCCTATTAACACACATTTTCATTTGTGCACTTCCAAGCACAATAAAAGATTTCATATCTTTTTAATTAATTATTGTCACACAATCACTGTCACTACGTTTTTTATGAAGCGTCTTTTAATGTAGAACATTGTGAGCCCTTCATCCTCTTTCTGAAACTCATGAAATGAATCTTTGTGTCGGAAACCCGGCCTTTTTTGCTCGCAATCTAAATTGAAATGTTTTGAATAGCCGAAATCCGGCCACAGGTGCGTTCAAAGGGATTCCTTAATAAACCATTTCCGATAAAATGTAATACGTATGTAAATAGGTACCTATATTTTAGATTAATAAAGGTTATTTTAAAATACTGAGGGGAAAAATTAAGTGGATTGGGTATGTAATTGGATTGACTGTGAATGATTTTGGGAGTTAGGTTTGATTTCAAGAAAAGTTCCCAAATACTGGTATTTAGCTGAATCCGGTTTGAACGGCAGCCAATAGGGGATCGGACAAAAAAAAACTAATTAGTCCGTCAGATAAATTTCCAAAAATTATTGGACACGTATTTTTTCTTTATTCACGTAAACTTAAAATGAAGACGATACAGTGCTTCGAAAACTCGTGTGACGTCATATGATAGTACATTTTGACGACACAAGTGACGTTTCAAGCCCCACTCCAAGATCTTTGACGCGTTTTATCTTCGTCATTTTTTATTGATTTGATAAAACAAAAAATACGTATTCAATATTTTTCGATAATCTAACTTACGGACTAAACAGAATCATATTATTTTGACCCAGTCCGATCCCCTATTACTTAGTTGAAAAAGGCTAGGCTGATCATGGTGATACGGAAAGCATGTTCTAGCTGTAAGAGGTCGCTCTGTGAGGTCGCTATTAGCACTAGACCACTCGAATAAAACCCAGGCAGTCTGTTTTATCAAATGATACTCGAGCATACTAACTGGGTTGTGAAGGTCAGATAGGCAGTCGCTCCATGTAAAATACTTGTATTCCGCTGCATCCGGTTACTGGAAGCCGACCTTAACATTTATTTATTTAATAATAATAATAATAATATTCCACAACTATCACACAACGCCATCTAGTCCCAAGCTAAGCAGAGCTTGTGTTATGGGTACTAGACAACTGATAAACATACTTATATATTTCTAAATACATACATATTATAGATAAATTACACCCAGACACAGAACAAATGATCGTGCTCATCACACAAACATTTGTCCTGGGTGGGAATCGAACCCACGACCTCCGGCATAGCAGTTAGGGTCACTAACCACTAGACCAACAGGCCAGTTTATTTATTTACATATATCAACATAGTAGCGAAAATGCTAGGCAGATCATGATGAAGTGCCAACTTAGAGAGATTCTACACTTGTAAAGCGTACATATTAACGTATGCAGACGCAAATAACAATTTTGCAGCATCATTATCAGCCTATAATTTTCCCACTGCAGGGACTTGGCCTCCTCTCGAGGAGAAGGATGGGCTATAATCCACCACGCGAGTCCAGTGCGGCAGATGTAACATGTCTTCGATTTTTTTGATTCTAAGACATGCCTCACGCACGATGTTTTTCTTCACCGTTTTGAAAGCAGCGGTGATGAAACAAATAACACAAAGTGATGCGCCTGCCTGGGTTCGAACCCACGACTTAATGTTCGTAAGTCGGGGCCGCCACCACTGAGTAGCATAATACTTATTTTTTTTTTTAATACGTTGCCCCACACTAAGAATTTCTCCTGTATCGTGGGTGCGTTTACAAACATTGAAACTCACATACACAAACACGCCCAGACCCGAAACAACTATCTGTAGGCCATACAAATACTTGTTCCGTGCGGGGATCGAACCCGCGACACGTAGCGCAGCAGTCCAATCGCTTAGCCACTGCTCCAACCGTGTCGTCAAAATAAAAGATGACCTCAAAGAAAAACCCAGTAAAGAGAAGGTACTGGGTTATTTTTTGAGGTCTAAATTTGTGAAAATAAGCAAAACAGTCTATAAAAATGGGTTGTATAAAATATTTTCATACAAATGGAATATTTTATATCAAACCGAACTCATTAAAATTGGAATACAAAAGCGGTTCTCAGCTACTATCATTGTTTCTCTATCTTTATGCAAAACTATATTTACGAGAAATTCGCTTTACATATCAATGCCATGATATTTCTAGAATATTTTTCTCATTGAATATCTCATCTAAATAAGAGATACCTAGTTTTAAAATAAGTACCTTCTATCTACGCTTTACTAACAGGGTTACCCTACACCCAGATTTGTACGGCTTCGGCCGTCTACGAAACCGTAGTTTCGTAACTGGTTTCGATGAAGGAATGATTTGTCCTTGTACGTAACTGGTTTCGATGGAGGACATATTTGTCTTTGTACGAAACCACTGTTATGTATCATGGTTACGTACGAAGAATTTACTGTTAAGGTTTCGATGGAGGAATGATTTGTCCTTGTACGTAACTAGGTACTTTCGATTGAGGTATCAGTTGTTTTTTTTTCACTTTATGTGTGTCTGGGGTGATGACTGGCTTCTCTGATTGGTCTAGTGGCAGTAGTTCCGTTGTTAGTCCGGTTGTCAGAACTACTGCAACTGAATAGTTAGTCCCCACTATATAATTCACCATTCTGGCCTCCTGGTAGTTTGTGGTACTTTACTATACTTGTTTCTCATTTTCAACAAAAAAAAAACTACCTGGTATAAGAAGGGCATAAAGATTTGATTTAAAGATTCCAATTTCCAATACCTCCTGCCTACTTCTGTTCTCCTGGTAATTTGTGGGACTTGACTACCTATCCTTATTTTCTCAAACAAAAAAAAAATGTGACTGAACTGTTGCAACTAAAGAGTGGCAGTAGTTCGGTGCTATATTTCAACCGAACCATAGTTCGGTCAACCGGACTTACAACCGAACTACTGCCACTAGACCATAAAAATTTTTGCGTATGTAACAAGTACTAGTTTGATGGTCCTAGTGCTTGCACAGCACTGATCAAATGTAGAAATATTAACAATTATGAACAGGATATTAACCTTAACCTTAAAAATATTATCGATTGGCTTGAGAAAAATAACCTAGTAATAAACTTAGCTAAGACTAACGTGATGCATTTTCACCAGCGTACGATTCCACCGAAAGTCAATGTACAGCTCAATAAACAAGAGATTAATGAAACAAAAGTTGCGAAATTTTTAGGAATCCACATCGACGATCAATTAACGTGGAAACCGCAAGCAGAAGAGGTGTGCAAAAAGTTAAGCACTGCGGCATATTTTCTTTTTAACCTAACTAAAAAAGTTGATATAAAGACTGCTTTAGTAGCATATCATGGTTTAGTCGCTTCGATCTTGAGATTTGGAATAATTTTTTGGGGTAATTGTAGTCTAAGAGATAACATATTTAAAGGCTAAAAACACTGTGTTAGAGCTATGTGTAGTCTTAAACCTAGGGATAGCTGTGAACCTCTGTTTAAGTCTTTGAAAATTCTTACTTTTCCGTCGTTGTATATTTTAGAAATGGCAATTTTTGTTAAAAGGAATAAAACACTGTTTGCTAAGGTCTCAGACACCAAGATCGGTCCCGTGAGAAGCCAATACAAAAACCTCTTAGTTACCGGTGGTTATAAAACAGCACTACTGAAGAATAGTGTTTTTTGCATGGGCCCAATAATATTCAATAAATTACCAGATAGCATAAAAAATGACACTCATCAACAATTTAAAAATAAATTAAAATCTTTCTTGACACAGAAATGCTATTATTCAGTAAGTGAATTTTTAACTGACCCTTTGTGTGACATTCCAACAGTTTTATAGTATTGACATTATTTAATAACCACTTGTATTTGATAATGACTTGTTATAATGTTGTATTTGTGCCTGTTGTAATATTGTTTTAATTCAAATTTTTAATCCTAATCTTACCTATTTATACTTTTATGATTCATACATCTTGTTATTCGTTATGTGATTATTTGTGTTTTAATTTAACTTCTGTGTGACATTCCAGCAATTTAATATTACTGACATTATAATAATTTAATAAAACATTATATAAATCTTATTATGTGCTTAATCTAGAATTTTAGTATTACAATCTTTTTCTGTTTTTATTGATAATTTCACTATTATATTGAGACTGACATTAATTGTTAAATTTTTGCATGCCAAAACTCAGGCAGAATGTTATATGGCTCCACTATATTTTATAACAACTTTATTGTAATTACCTACATTCCAAGCAAATAAATGATTTGATTTGATTTGATTTGTTGTCGGGTTCGTAAAGAGTTGGTTTACACGATGTATAATATTTTTTAGAAAATTTGCAGATTGATATTTTTTGATCCTAGACCAATTATCACATAAATCGCTAGTTTCGATAAAAGAATTATTGTTCCTTGTTCGTAACTAGTAAAATTTCATATTTTTGCAAAAATTCCTTGTACGTAACCGTGGTTTCCTACAAAGACAAATATGTCCTCCATCGAAACCAGTTACGTACAAGGACAAATCATTCCTTCATCGAAACCAGTTACGAAACTACGGTTTCGTACACGGCCGAAGCCCGACCTTGTTAAATATATGGCCCGAGTTTTTGTAAGGGGCAGTCTAAACCAGGGATGGCGAACCAATGGCACGCGTGCCATTGATGGCACGTTGCACAATATTTTAGGCACACTACCGAATTTTTAACCATATTTTCAACTATGCCTTTATGTTTTATTTTTATTCTTTATTATTTTCAAAGACTAATGATTAACATAAGATTAGATTAGAAACAGTTTGATAGAGGAGTTCAGTTCAACATGCAATCTACTAAAAGTACCTAATCTCTTACAACCCTTATACTAGGACATGTAATCAGCAACAGCAGAAGTTACACTAATATTACCTACTTTAATTTGAATTACACAACATACTCATAGGTCAAGTTTTTTTATTTATGGTAGCAAAGAAAGAGTTTTTAGTTGAAAATATTTAGTTTAATTGATACAGATAATTAATTGTCTGTCAATATGTAAAGACTAAACAATATTATTGGACGGCACGTCTCGTCTCAATAAACATTTCTTTAGGAAAAAAGGCACGTTGACCCATAAAGGTTCGCCATCCCTGCTCTAAACTCTCGAGCAAAGTTATTCGTGGGTTTTTCCCATCAGGAATTTCTGAATAGAACCCATGGAGTCTGGATTTGTACCTTCCCCCTATTACATTTAACTATAGAAATTTGGGTACACTATCTACCTCTTCTTTACCCTTTGGGAATTACAAGCATGTTATAAACAGTTTAATTATAAATAAATAAATAGATATTTTAAAGATTAAAATAAAAGCTCGAACTTTTTGCTAATGTCCTGTTTTTTGTCAAAATCTCTCAAATTACAAAACGGTAGGTAACCTTAGCGCTAGTTTCGCAATGCGTCTTCTAAGAAAATAACAAGTGGACGCATAGCACCCCGGGGTCAAATAGACCCCTCCGAAGTGTTAAACGAGGCCGCAAAAGATGTTTATTCGCTTACATTCGCACCCTTTTCACCTCCTACAGGTCATTAGGCGTTGTCACAAAAACACATTAACCGGGAAATTTAAGTGTTTTTCAACCCCACTAATTACTTATTTGGCCCTAACGGCCTCCCCTGATTAGGTTGTATAAATCGTTTTCAAGTGAAGGGTTATTTTTTGGGCGAGCATTTATTTCTCGCTTTCTTTTTTAACTTCTGACTTAAAAACGGGGTAGTTTTGATTTGAAGCTGTTGTCAGTCTGTCTGTCTATCTCACAGATGGAATGGAATACCTACTTCAGTGCGAAAGCCGTATCATCGAATTTCATTTCTTCGAATCTTTTATCGATATACTGCGACACCTTGTTAAATCGACGCCTTGTTACTACGATGTTTCGTTACATCGAAAAACTTTAATAAACATCATACTGCGAAACCTTGTATAATCGAGGTCTTGTTACTGCGATGGTCTGATACTTAGGAAAACTTACATAAGGAATTACAGGTCTAAAATTATGGAGATGTATTTCCCAAAAGCTGCCAAACTATACATAACAAGTTCTTAGTATTCACTAAACCAGTTACCTACTACACGTACATAGATACACACACACACATTCACACCTACTTGGAGGTTATTCGGATCGTCGAAGCGCCCCCACTAGTAGAAAAGGTCCTTATGACGGCCGTGTACAAGGGCTACCCTTTTATTTCGAGTTGTAGTTGTAATGGGCCTAATCAGAAAGCTCAAAGTCACCCAAAGGGCAATGGCGAGGGCTATGCTCGGAGTTTCCTTGCGTGATCGAATCAGAAATGAGGACATCCGCATGAGAACCAAAGTTACCGACGTAGCCCGAATAATCGCCAGACTTAAGTGGTAATGGGCAGGGCACATTGCTCGCAGAACGGATGGCCGATGGTGCCGAAAAGTTCTGGAATGGCGACTGTGAACCGGAAGGCCTCCCGCTAGGTGGACCGATGACCTGATGAGAGACGCACGGGACCGGTCAATGTGGCGACGCCTGGGGGAGGCCTATGTCCAGCAGTGGACGTCTTTTGACTGAAATGATGAATGATGTAGTTACAATCTTCAATGATCTTGTCATGTGTCGTATTTGGATTTATGTAGGACGTGGGTACAATTCATAACTAGGTCCTTTTTCTAGACAGCTCTCTTCCCTTAGGGGATTGTGATCCGGATTTCCTATCTCATTCCGGTTTTGGTATTACAATACATAGGTATTATGTAAATTAGACTAAAAAAATAAAATAAACTGTAGTTAGAAAAGGAAAACCTCTAAAACACAGCTATAGCAATAGCTGTGTGTTAGAGGTTCATTCATTCAAAACCTTTTGGGAATATTTTTGATTACTTCACAAAAAGTTAATGATACAGTGCAATACTGTGTTGTTCAATGATTGTTATTTTGCTTCAAGGCGTCACTTATCTATTTTTGTTTTTAATTATAAACATAAAATCATGCTTTTTTTTCCATGGGGGTAAGCAGAAACCACAGAATCCTTACATACTCCTTTTGCCTCGCCCACGCCACGTTCATACATCTAAACACGCCCGTTGCAAGTACTACGCACTTGTACTTTCTGAAGAACTTCACCAACAATGTCAGTCCTATATCTTTCTGGGTTGTCCCCTCTCGGCGTTGTCACATATGATAGTAAACTACCTTTTTTTGTGGTAAATCTCTGCCCAGAACGGTAGGGAGTGTCAGACTTCTACTGACTAAAAAAAAAGTAGTTAAAAAACTAAAAAACCCGACTGAAAAAACTGAAAAGCAAAAAAACAAGCACATTTTAAATTAAACAAAACTTGGAAGCAGGCGGGGTCCATTCTATTTTCATAATTTTTTCTTTTCATAATTTAATATTCAAATGAACCCCGCCTGCTTCCAAGTTTTGTTTAATTTAAAATGTGCTTGTTTTTTTGCTTTTCAGTTTTTTCTGTCGGGTTTTTTAACTACTTTTTTTATTTCCAACTTTTTAGTTCTATTGTTTGTTATTTCGTTGGTCGCGTAAAATTCTTGGAGTATTCCACATTGGGCACCCGCTTTAACGGCACCTGAGGTAATGGCACCTGAGGTATTCCACATACGGCACCTGTCAATATTTTTCGCAGGTGCCATTAGTGGAATAGTTTATTATTTAAAATTTTATTCCACATACGGCACCTACGGATCAGTAGGTACTACTAGTGTTGGGGGGTGGTTTGTCTGAACGGACCGCTGTCAATTCTTTCTGGTCCGTTCAGACGTAGACAAAAAATGTGTACATCCGAACGGACCGGTGTAAAAAAAAACAAATGAATAAACAATATTAAGTTTAAAGCGGCAGTCCCATTCATTGGAGTAATTCATCAACTCGTCCCACATGCCCACGGCCCATTTGGGACGAGTTGATTGGACTTTTACGCGAACAGATTTCTGCGCGCCAAGACACTTGCTCGAATAGACTTTGGCGCGCCAGGACACTTCTTATCTTGCGCGGATAGATTTTTGCGCGAAAGGACACTCTTGCGCGAATGGACACTTGCGCGACTGAAATAGCATGGATTGCAGCAATGGATTTTGTTTTTGGATTTTCCATCATGGGTGTCGTTTTCATGGTTTTTGGGGTCCCTGATAACTAATGAGGTCAAAATGAAAATCCAAGATGGTGCAACGAAATTTTATGGTTTTTCCATCATGGGTATCGTTTTCATGGTTTTAATATCACAGTCAGTTTCCTTAATCACAAATGTGTTGTAAAATCAGCCTTGACTTACAATAGAATTTAAAAACAAATACTTTTCAGGTTTCGTTTCTCGTCATGGGTGTCGTTTAATTATGGTTAATAATAGCCATAGATTTTTTGTTTGAAAAAAATCTTACGAAACCGTTCGAACTTCTCCGTAACTAAAAGGTCCAGAATAAAAAAAACCGGACAATAGTGCGAGTCGGACTCGCCCACCCAGGGTTCTGTAGGTTGATAGGTTTTGGTAAAAATAACAACAATAATTATAATTTATTGATAAGTTAACGTACAACAATCGAATCTAGGGCTGTATTAAAGTTTGTTGTTTGCTTTCTATGTGACCTATGTTTGATGTGTATATATATCTATCCCAGGCATTTACATTTTTTTTTTGAAATGTCTGGCACAAAACAAAACATATTCAAATTATAACGACAAACATTTATGTCAATCAAATCTGGGGGCACGGAAGTACCCCCGCCAAGACGAGCCAAGCGAAGTGCAAGGGCAATATCTACCTTTTTTCGACGCGCTTCGTCGTTTTTTTAACAAAATATTCTGTACATCAAACTAAGTAGCTTTACGCAAAAAATATTGCTGGGAAACTACTTTTTTTTTTTGGGGTGAAAAATCATGTTTTGTGGTAAAACTCAATGTAACGTACTCGAAACATTGTGCTGATGGATAAATTGAATATTACGGGGGTCGTGGAGGAGTTTAAAGTAAAAAACTTCCATTAAAAACTTGTATTTTAAACCCTTACAACTTGGAATTGGATTATACCAGCTAAAGAAAATTCTCAGGATATTATTTATTTATTTATTTAAAGAAAGAAAAGAAAGAATTGACAGCGGTCCGTTCAGACAAACCACCCCCCAACACTAGTAGTAGGTACCTACTGATCCGTAGGTGCCGTATGTGGAATAAAATTTTAAATAATAAACTATTCCACTAATGGCACCTGCGAAAAATATTGACAGGTGCCGTATGTGGAATACCTCAGGTGCCATTACCTCAGGTGCCGTTAAAGCGGGTGCCCAATGTGGAATACTCCAAATTCTTCGCAGATGATTTATTTGACTTTTGTGCTCGTTTATAGGATTTCTCCCTTTGAATTTCTTTGAAACATATAAGTGTTGTATATTTTTGTAATCTCCTTTTAAAACCCTTTATTTTTATACCCTACTCGATGGTATTGGAAAAAAAATTTTTTGAACTCCGCGATTTGGCCCCCAAAATCCACAATTTTTCTTTGTTTTTTTAATTTTAATGTAGCCTATACACTCGCGCCATCAAGACGAATCTAACGACGTATATTTCATTCAAATCGGTTCATCCGTTTATGAGTTATGAGGGAACAAAGAAACGGACATACATACATACATACATACATACTTACATACATACATACTTACATACATACATACACGTCAAACACATAACCCTCCTTTTGGGCTTCGCCGCAGTCGGGTAAAAACAACCCATGTTTCTTCTTAGCCTTTGTGTCGACGCCGCGGTATCTCTTTCGAACAACCCGCAGCCTCGACGAGATAGTAAACTACCTTAAATCCCTCTGCTGGGTGTGGTTCTTTATTTTTGTACCTAAGCTTACTTGAAGCTGGCACAGCACTCATTTACTGCAGGGCCATACAAAATGTAGGCACCGGTAACTGTTCTGTTGTTTTTGTACTCCGCTACACTCGCGGCATGCATTTTTCACTGTCTGAGCCGTCTGTTACACCCAAAAGTAACAGTTGAACCAAAAAAACTATAATAGCATTTCGGTTCATACCGAAAATAATGTTCAAATTCATAGAGCTGCACTGGCCAATACAGTACGGGCAGATAAATTGGTATAGTAAGTCTTAAGGAATCATCATTATATCTTAATAAAGGTATCATGGGTTTATTTGCTAATTTTATCAATATTATGTCAATTTTCCAAGTATGGAAAGTTGGAAACTGAATGTGCAAAGTTACCCGGCCGGCGTCATGACATTCTATCATCGCGAAATAGGCCCCTATTTCGCGATGTCCGAATAGCCACTACACTGAATAAATAAATAAATATAATAAATAAAAAATTGAACTGAATTATTATCATATTATCTGCCAATTGTTAAAAAAACAGGCCCTATCACTAACACCTATTGTGTGACATGACAGGTTCTCTCTAAAACACGGCGTGCCATACACGTATTGTAGTTAACTTTACACTTCGGTGTCACAGCGTCCACCGCTTTCAATCGTCAATGGAAATGGATGCAACGATTCGACGTCGCCCCGCTGCGTTTCGCTCTTTATTTATTTAAACTACAAAAGCTCCCATGCAATCGTTTGTGCCTAACGACAGCACTATTGACTAGTGCTTGCGCTAAAAGCCTCCTTTAAGCTTTATCTTTTGCGAAGCTTTGATGGAACACAAGTTTTAGCAATGTTTGCTCAATCGATTTGTTGATTTGGACGAAGTTTTGCCGTTATCATCGTCATCCTATTCTCCATTACCATTCTACTGGGTATGCATTCATTCTCATCTTTAAATAAATACAGAATTCATTGTGTATTTATCGCTTTGTGATGTTCTTGTACCACAACGTCATTGTATTTTGTTACATCATTTGCTTATACTCGTATAATGTTCTTTTAAAAGTGGTAATTTCTATAAACGGATTGAAGACTTAAGCATTTATATAACTAGACAAACGTAGATGATCTTGACGATGAATCTGAAATAGAGAGAAAACAAACGACAGAATTAGTGTCCAGCAACAAACGAGCCAGCATAAAAATACGGATCCATCCTTCAACATCCAAACAGCCCGAAACCATGTAGACCTGCAAAACAAAAGGAAACAGGTCAAAAAGGTCTAGTTTGAAGCTCCTAAAAGCGGAACAATTGAAGGTAGTTGTGAAACAGTAGTCAAACAACTAAAAGTAGCGAGGGGTAACAAGCAAACAGCGCAGAGCTGCCTTTAGATAGTTGCAGTCCTAACTACATAACTCCATCTTAGTAAACTGAGGAGAAGTGAATTAGCCTTAGGAGTGGAACTCACGTCTTGGCTGGAATTGGAATATTTTCACAAAGGAACAAGGTACGTACATATGACATCCGCGGAGGAGTAATTATTTCGTGGCTCCGGGACACGCGATTGAGGATACGATATCTTAATTATGTGTGGTTTGCGTTTCAAAATTATTATGGTAGGCGGGATGTATTCGTGCGTATATGAATAATGGCGTTTGAAATTAATTCAAGCGCAAATCGGTAGCGCGAACTACATTAATGAAGGACTAGTTTATTACGAGGAAGTATGGATGGTAGCAGATGGCGTTATATAATTTCTGTGATTCTGTCTACTCTTATGAAAAAAGGGGTGTCTATGTATGTGAGTTTAATTGTAGGCTTATTTTTTTTAACAGCGCTGTGTCTACCATAAAATTATCTTCTTAGTTCAATAAATTGTCTATAAAAAATGTATCAATACTTTTATTTCTAAGCCACGGTTTTTGAGATTAAACGTTTTTTTTTCGTTTCCACGCCACCTGTGAGGTAGTGAACTTAGTGCATTTTTTTAATGTGGTTTCCTTGATAGGCCTACTCCACGCTCAATTGTGATTCTGTTTAATTTAAAACTATTTGGAAATTATGAAAGCGGTAGCTACATTTAAAAAAGTATTGAGTCATTTTTTAGAGATAATCATGATCTACAATTATTTATGTTATGTATGACCTAATTTCATGATTAAACTTACCGTTTTTTTTGAAATACGTCATATATTCATTTTTGAAGAAATAAAATTTTCTTTTTCAGGTCCGGGATCGATGAGGACTTATCAGCAATCATTTACTTATTATAATGGTGTTCCGAACATTCATAACAATTTATAACTCTTTTCGAATATTTGTAGCTTCACTACCTACTCTTGTATGGGCCGGTCTAACGCACAGAATAAGTAAGGTATGGTCACTGGAGTGAGACAGGTCTGGGCTCTGGCATGTTTAGCTAATTGAACATGTCGTCATAATCTATAATATCTATAAAAGCGAAAGGTCACTCATCACGAAATCTCAAAAACCGCTGGACGTACAAAGATGATTTTTGGCAGGGAGGTAGTTTATGGTTAATAGACGTCCACTAAGAACGGATTTTGCGACAGGGCCGGATTAGGGTGGTCTAAGGGCCCTCGCAAGTTTGTATGAAACTCCTTCATGTTTTGTGCTACAATCTAGATTTTTGGCAGATACGTAGTTTATAGTCAGTGGGCGTCTGCTATGAATTAATTTTGTGACAGGGCCGGATTAGGGTGGTCTAAGGGCCCTCACAAGTTTGTATGAAAGTCCTTAATTTTTCGTGCTATAATCTTGATTTTTGGCAGAGACGTAGTTCATAGTCAGTAGGCATCCGCTATAAATTAGTTTTGCGACAGGGCCGGATTAGGATGGTCTAAGGGCCCTCGCAAGTTTGTATGAAAGTCCTTCATTTTTTGTGCTACAATCTTGATTTTTGGCAGAGACGTAGTTTATAGACAGTAGACGTCTGCTTAGAACCGATTTTGTGACAGGACCGGATTAGGGAGGTCTAAGGGCTCTCGCCAGTTTGTATGAAAGTCTTTCATTTTTTGTGCCACAATCTTCATTTCTGGCAGGGACGTAGTTTAAAGTTAGTAGACGTCTGCTTAGAACCGATTTTGAGACAGGGCCGGATTAGGGAGGTCTAAGGGCTCTCGCCAGTTTGTATGAAAGTCCTTCATATTTTGAGCTACAAACTTGATTTTTGAGACGGATGTAGTTTATAGTTAGTAGACGTCTGGTAAGAACAGATTTTGTGACAGGGCCGGATTAGGGAGGTCTAAGGGTTCTTGCAAGTTCGTAAGAAAATCCTTAATTTTTTGTGCTACAATTTTGGCAGGAAGGTACTTTATAGTTAGTAGACGTTGACTAAGAACAGACTTAGCGAGTTTAGCAACACGGCCAGAATAAGGAGGTCTGAGGGCTTTCACATGTTTGTAAAAATGTACTGTTTTTTTTTATACTAACAACCTGAAATTTAACAAGTCTAGAGTTTAGGAGTAGGAGATCTAAGCTAAGAAATTTGTAAGGAAGACATGGACTAAGGGCTCCCGTAAGTCCATATGAAATCCTTGGCTTTTTGTACCTGAAAATTGGCAGAGAGATAGAATATAGTTAAGACATTTCAGGTAGGAATAGATTTTACGACAGGGCTGGTTTAAGGGAATATAATCGCTTCGATTGGCATTTGGCATTCGATTTGACATAGTACCATCCACAGGCAGTCCAGACAAGAGAGTCAAAATTTCTACGCAAACGAAGTCGCGGGCAACTGCTAGTTATGTTATAAATGTCTTTTTTATATTTTATATTATTATATATATACTTTTTAATTATTGATTTGTGTCTGTAGTAATTAACTTGCACCTTACTCTTTGTATCGAGTCTGGTTCTTCTAACCAACCTAACAGACAGATGTGTTGCTTGGGAGTTTGTTCCGCCACTGACTTTTTTCCAGCAAAAACACTAGGAAGTGTCGAAGGGTGGGTGTTTTGGGGGACTGTCTCTTGTAAATAAGTAAAGTAAATTTTGACGTTCGAAAAGTGCTGATTATCAGCCTAATTTGAAGAAATGAGTTTTGTTTTTGATTTTGTCACTCTAAATCCAATAGGTATGGTGAACTCCCAAAGATGGGAGACTAGTTATTTTTTGTGCATTCGCATGATATGGGTATCAAATGAAAGGTTTACTGAGAATAATAAAAAATAAAGTCAGCCGGCAAATATCCTTAAAATAGCATGTGCAACGAAACGAAATAAATCAGAAAAAAATGACGGAGGAGTAGAAACATAATTGGGTTACCAGCCAGTCACAATAGCCAACATTTAATGACTGAGTTCAAATCTATCCGCTGTTTCCCCGGCCCCAAAAACAAGTCGTGGTTAATCCTAATACCGTAGTATTTTACTAGTTAGCGCTATGTTGTTAAGTGCGTGGGAGTTTCCTTGTTTAAAACTTCGTTGTTGTTCCTTTACCTCGAAGCTAACTTGCTTGTTGAACATCTGGAGATTATAAGATGGTTCCTAGTTACTACCTACCTACTTGTGTAGGTACTACGTTTTAAATGCCACGTTGGTTATTCAAAGAAGTCTTTAGTTGCATGTTTTTTGAAACCCTAATAATTTTTGAAGTTTCTAAGAATTAAACTCTATTACAGTAGGTATAAGTTAATTAAAATAGTTTTGTCATTATGTAATGTTATGTATTAAACAAAAAACCCCCCACATATTGGAAGCCGACCCCAACATAATTGGAAAAATGTAATGGGCCTACCCCACGCTCAAGCTTCACCACACTTTTCGTTCACACTTCACAGTACATCGCGCGATGTACTGTGAAGTGTGAACCAAGAGTGTGGTGAAGCTTGAGCGTGTGGTAGGCCCATTAGACCACTAGGTTGTTAGACCAGCGGTGCCCCGGCAGTGGTAGCGGACCCTACTTACGAACAGTAAGTTGTGGATTCGAACCCAGGCAGGCGCATAACTTTGTGCGGTGAAGGAAAACACCGTGAGGAAACCGACATGTCTTAGAACCAAAAAATTCGAAGACGTGTCACATCTACCAACCCGTACTGGGCCCGCGTGGTAGATTATAGCTCATCCCTCTCCTAGAGAGGCGACCTGAGTCCCTGCAGTGGGAACATCTTATGCTGATGATGATGATGAGTAGGTTATCCTATCCTATAGCACCCGCAACGTAACTTGGCAAGGTTTCGAAATTCGAATTCAAAGTTCGCGAATCGTACACTTTGTGCCACAAAAAGTGGTCACTTTTATACTATGGTTATTGACATAATTTATTTTTAATAATGAAGTTAAAGAAAGGAGAAGACTTTGTGACCTATAGAGGTGTTTAAATAAAAAATATGCATTTAAAAGTAAAACAAAATTTAAAACAACAAAAGCTTAATTTTAAACAATAACAAAAACTAAATTTAAAACAACGACAACTCAAATTCGTAACAAAAAGAAATAACAAAAACAATACAACTTTCGTGCACCGCAAGTGTAATCGGGAGCGAATGGAACGTATGCATTTGAATGCACCAATCACACGCGCGGATGACGCTACCTCATACCCCGCGCCCCGCTTGACCGCAAAAGAGACCTAAGGTCTGCGCATCTAACGACTCTTGCCAAGTTACGTTGCGGGAGCTATACCTACTAATATTAAAAACGCGAAAGTTTGTAAGTATGTATTTAAGGATGTTTGTTACTCTTTCACGCAAAAACCACGGAACGGATTTGGATAAAATTCAATAGGTACACAGATATTTTATAACCTGGATTAACAAATAGGATAGTTTTTATCCCAATTTTATCTTCCCGTGGGATAATTTTCGAGTTGTAGCGGGTGAATTAGCCGCTGGAAACAGCTACTTAGTTACTGCATAAAACGTTTTGACGTTTTAGTAACACCACAACACAAATCAACCAATCACGTCTAGTTCAAAAGTGAACACAACCCTTTTCAGTTACCCGGCAGCAGTACATTACAAAGGCGAAACTCTGCCCCGCAGAGCTATCCCAAAGTGTGGATCTCGTCTAAGTATCAAGTTATGCCCAAACTTGCTAACTAACGGTCTCGATTCGATCGCGCTACCATTCAACTTGCCACCTAGTTATTCTGTCTGTAGGATATCTTGCAGTAGTTCTGATTCAATGGCTGCTGTAAAGTGTTGGTTCAGGTTAACTTTTTGGTAATTTTAGCAGGATTTTACGTTGAGGGACTTTTCTATTTGACCACCACCACAACCGAAACATTGGGTAATACGATACCTTTGGTAAAAATGTTAGTCGATCTTTCATGATTCTAACACAGCCAAGACCAACGGCTTTCCAAAACACGGTGGAGTTTCGGGATCTACCTACTTCATGGGTCTACTTCTTGAAGTATTGTTTGAGAAGACAGATCACTAAACGAAAGGTGATGTTTATCAAAATTTAGCCTTTTCGTGAAGACTTTAAATCCTTTAAAGCCTTTGTAACTTTTAGGTAGGTAAGTACCTATATCAAAAAAATATAACCCAATTCATAAATAGTATTTATTTAGTATAGTCCCTTATTATGTGTCAAAAAAAAAAAATGTACATTTATTCATAAATTGAAACGAAAGGAATTATAAAAAAAACTATCTGCAAACAGCTCAAAGTAGGTACATTGGAATATTTACACAACAATTCTCATTTAAATCTGTGTTTGAGGAAAAGGCGTAGAAGCCTAATTAGAAGGCCTATAACTCAACAAGTTAACATAGCCTTATCCACATTCAGACTAGATAAATATACAAATCCTTAGTTCTGTGTAGTGTAAAACCGCGCAAGAACACATTGTGGATCTATGTAACTTTACAAACAAGTCAAATAAGAAACATCTACGTAGATAGGCAGATACTTTGCTAATACGTTAGTAAGATAGATACTCGTTTCCAACAGTTTCGGGTTTCCAATTCGTATCGAGTTTCACCCTGTTTACATTGATCTTGATCTCAGTTCAGAGGAAATACAGTACAGAGAATATTTCCAAAAACTGCCAGACGATGCAACGGGTAAGCGTTATGGTCAAAAGTTCAAAACTGATAATAAGTACCTACCTATCCCAATTTATGTGGGATAGCTTAAGGAATCTGATTCTTACATACGTTGTTTCCCGCACTTTATTCCTTCCTTCTTAAATTATTGCAGGCTGTCGAACATGTACCTAAAGCTAGTGGCGCTAGTATGAAGAAATGTCACATGATTTGAAGAAAACCCAACCTGCTGTGATTCGCGCGCTCACGTAATTGCACGTTTTCAAATCAGGACCCCTAAAAAATACTACTAGAAGATCAAAATCAAAGCATTTATTTCAAAAGGAAAGTTAAAGGCACTTTTGAATAGTCGAAATAAATAGGTAGGTACAAATTCAAATAAAAGAAGCTACAGTCCCAGTCGCACAAGGCATAATTTAACTGTGAATGTTCTGAAGTTGCTGCCCGTGCGTGCCCATTCTCTAATTCCCTATAGCGTAGATCTCTATGGAAAAGACAAGTTAAGACAACTCTTGTTGGCCTTCTGCCAATTTTCTTGTCAGTGCAAGGAGTATGTAAACGTGTTAGTATTCAATACAACACAAACTAGCCCACACTAGATTGGCCAAGTTGACGCTAAAACAATTTAAGCGCTGTTGGGGGTCGGTCGTGCTGAAACTTCGATGCACTTCGGATACAAGTATTAATTTCTATTGCTTTTATCCTCGTAGTTTTGAATCCAATAGATTCATGGAGATTGTTAGTCCCTGATGTTGTAGTGGAAAATAGAACTAGTAAGAAATTCACGTCGCCTTTACCGTACGGTTGGACAGAGAAGGGCTGCGGGTTGTTCGAAAGAGATAGGTACCACGGCCTCGACACAAAGGGTTAAGAAGGAACACGAGTGGTTTTTAGTCAGCAAGAAAGTTTTTAGTCGGAAAATGATTACCTAGCTTATTGCCATCAACCGATACGAATCCAAGCTCAGGGTTGATATAGAATGATAAAATAATAGGTAACCTAGGTAGGTAGGTTACCTATTGTTAGCCTAGTAAAGATCGTAGGAAGTCGTAGTTGAAAGAATCACATAGGATACTTCGCTGTGACGATGTAGGGGAGGCGATCGACGAGCAGTAGGACTGGTGATAATGCTTAATAGCATTGTTACGCTTAATTAAGCACTAAGATTTAGTGAACAGGCTAACAATTTTATAAGCCTTTAGGGTTTGCTATCAAAATGAACCTGAACGCATTTATACCTACTGAAGAAAACTGACATTATTAGTTCCGAACACATAAAGCCATAAAGCTACTGTCCTTTTAAAATGCGTTTCAAATGTGAGTAGGACTGACCTCGCGCTATGTTGTGACGTCATAGCTGTCGAAACGAAAAGGTTGGGTAGGGTCAGCAAAAAAGATATGTTTTGGATAATTTTATAAAGAATCGCCACAAAAGGATTTAGATTGACCATAAACGAGCCAAGAAAGCCTGCGCGACAATACAGATCAAGTATTAGACTTAAAAATAAAACATAACCGATAGCATGAAACAATAATTGGTAATAAATAAAATAGAAAATGCGGATTGAATTTTAATTTTGTTGCAATAATAATTTATGGTCATGTTTCAACGTTCTTGCGGCCGCACTGAAGGAATTCCGGTCGTCATCAATGTTCCAGAGCCATCTGCTGATTGCCACGAAAGCGATTTAAGCAACTCACAAGCAGAAATGCCGGTATGCTTTCTGCCTGTGAGTTACTCGAATCGCAAATCGATTAGCGGAATAATAGAAGTCGTTTCTTCAGCTTGTTTCTTTTCTTCTTAATTATTTTGTAGACAAATCGTTCGGAAACACCTGTAACAAAACGGACAAATAATTATTTTAATAGTTCATCTCATCATGCAGGACTAGGTATAACATAAAATACTACAATCAGTTATAGAAAATTATGATTGTCTACATATAACTACTGCCAAAAAAAAAATAAGATGGTATATATTTTATTTTTGTACATAAAATCCATAACATCACACAAATTATCATCTTTTAAAATGTGTTTTTTTTATAATGGGTAACTTTATTTTCCATTAGTGGCAGCACTGACCTGTCGCAGCAGAAACCCGTTAATTTGCCTTATAAACCGACTAGCAAAAAGGAGGAGGTTGTCTATTCGTGTGTACCTATGTATTTTTTTCTAACAGTATTTTTGGAGCTTGGAGGCTTTTATCTTCTTTTCTAAAAGACTAGCCGTGCATCACTTTTGACAGGTTCCGGCAATTTATTTCCTCTTTACACGATGAAATTCACAAATGAAATCAAACAAAAAACACGGGATCACACTAGATGGACACAGACAGTGGAATGACTTTCTCAAAATGGCGGCTTTAGTTCCAACTTTGCCCACTTGGCCCCGTACTCTCACACGCTTCGATTCAGAAAGTCATATAGGTATCAATCTCGCTCATATTCTTAATGTTAAAAAAAGATAGTCATACGACTTATCGAGTTGAAACATTGTGAATACGAGGGCAGACTAAACAGCTAAGTTGGTGGCACTTTATGACGCTCTGAATGCATTTTGACAGCTGATTGACGCATTTAGACCTTACGCTGCAGTGCTGCCACGTCGTCTCATAATAGAAAAGCCTCATTGGTCGGTTTCCATTCAAAATTTATTAGTAACTTTAGTTACCAATAAAGCTAAACTTAAACCCCTTTAGGCCCAACACACACCGGCGGAGGCGCGGCGAAGATACTGAGAATAAATCAATTTAAAATAAACCTTAACTCCTATGACATGCGGTTAAAAACGGCATGCAAAGCGAGACGCGCGCGGTAAGCCGTCAAGCTGCCACGAGAGCAGACGCGCTCCACTGCTCCGGTCGGCGCCGAACGGTTCCGCGCGCCTCTTCGTGACGCTTTCGTGACAGCGCTTAAAGTCGCTAAGACTCCGCGGTGTGCGCTTCATCGCGCCTTGGCGTGCGATCAAGAACCGCGCTTCGCCGCGCCTCCGCCGGTGTGCGTTGGGCCTTGGTCGGACATAAGTACTTACCTACCTACTATTTTCAAGTTCTTGAAGAGCTGGGCCCTATAGTTCGCGGCCGGTTATATGGTACATCAAGTCTTGAAAACTTTTATTGCATAGAGTTCCTGCAAGTAAGGATGTCAATAGCGGTCATTGGCCCACCTACATTTATTAAAGTTCTTAACTTTGACTTGTATTGACTAAAACCCACCCAGGGTTTAATTTCTTTTATAATAAGAATCAAATTAAAAATTCTTTTGAAATTACCGGGTTTACGGCATCGTTCACACCAAACGTATTGTCCGCCGCTGACTGTGAGCACGCGTTACGCAGTTTATCGCTTTTCAATATATATTTAACTTCTTGTACACACCGAACCGACTATACGCTATTACGTTTGCTTCTAAGATATGTTTGCTGCATCAAACATGTACACTTTTACACTGGCCGCAAGCAGCCTTTCCCGGTTTAAAACATCTATTAAGAGCGTAGATGTGACATATTTACTGAATAAAGAGTAACTTGTGATCTCTTAGTCAGTCGATATTCAGCGCATAGTACTGTCATTACCGTTTATAACACTGTTAAATTGCTGCTAAACAGCTCCCTAGCAGCCACGTGAACTTAAGGCTGAATAATTTGTGCCCAATTAAGAGTTATAAGAGCTGCATTAGGCCCTATACAGCCCTTATGCAGCTTTTGTATTCAGCTTTAAGCATGATGGAAATCCGTTATTCGGCTGATATGCAGCCTCGTGTGCTACTTGGGGTAGATCCATAGAGATAGTGAGCATAGGTACTCACAGTCGGCGGCGGACAATACGTTTGGTGTAAACGATGCCTACAGGCCAAATAAAGTGTTTCTTTAGGAAAGTACTTAGTATCTTTGAATGATTGATTAATGGTGTCAACTACGCACCAATTAATGCATTGGCCGCGCCGCGAACTGCGTGGTGATTGCATAACACACTCGAGTTTCCAATTCCAATAAGGTCCGGTATCCACCAAAGCGGAGACGAGCAGAGCGGAGAGGAGATGTACTAAATTCGACCAATCACAGGAAGGGCGATAGACCAGATGTAAATTTTAACTAATGTGATTGGCCGATTTCCGCACATCTCCTCTCGTCTTCGCTCCTCTCCGCTTTAGACCTTTTTTATAATTTTTATTATTATCACTTGTAACGAGGTATTTACCATATATTATTTACCTACTATTTATTTCGAGTGTCCGTTAAAGCGTGGATCTATAGATGTCCAAAGCCTGGAATTCAGTGGTTCAACTGTGTAAAAACCGAAAAAATGCCGAAAAAAGTTCGAGAGTGAGTTTCTTGTGTCGGGAACAGAATCGAGTTGTGAGTGACAGTGGTAGTGGTGCGGTCAGCAACAGAAGTAGCTAAACATTTCAGAATTTTAATTATTTCATTTAGAGGACTCCAGCTATTAATGTTTCAGAAGTTTATTCTTTAAAATATTCCTTACTCTTCAATAACTTGTTAGTAACGAGTAATATCTAACAAGTTTTTATTAAATGACCTGCTTTGCAACTTTGGGTAGTGATAATCTACTTCTGATGCTAACCGTACCGATCACCTCAAAACGAACAAGAAAGAGGGTAGACAGTTTTGTCTGCTCATAAACATTGACCCTGCTTGCAACAGCGCTGAAATTATCAGAAACTCGAAACAAACAGTAAACATGGTGTAGAGAAGACATTTTTTCCAAACATGAAGCAAACGTACCTATTACGTAATTTCTTGAATACGCGATGGAACAGCGTTTTAGGGCATACCTTTGAAGTTCCAGTATCTCAGCGACATTCAGACAGATCTAAAATAAGTAAAATAGAAACTCGCTGCTCTCGTAGTTGACAGTAAATAGTTGTTCTTTCTAGTAGTTTATTCATTTATTCACTGATTTGTTACTCCCGAGACAACCATACCCATCGATTTAAAATGACAGAGTTCTGAGGACACATGAAAAAAAAACCGAACCGATTTTGATGACATTTTATGTGACCTATCGGGAAGCATATCCTAAGCAAATGAAAAAGGATATTTTTAAAGTTTAATGCCAGCCGAATTGAGAACCTTAAATATTTGATCGTTTGCGTCGTTGCCAGCTTTCAGTGTTATCATGACGTCATAAAGCAGGATTGTTTTAATATCATTCCAATGTGGGGAAACGACAGAGCTACACAGCGTGTCTAGCGCCATTACTTTTTAATAAAAGACCTTGCCCACATCAGGAATTTCTCCTGTAACGTGGGTGCGTTTACAAACATTCAAACATGCATACACAAACCATCGCAGACCCGGAACAACTATCTGTAGACCATACAAATATTTGTCCGTGCGGGGATCGAACCCGCAACACGCAGCACAGCAGCCAATCACTCAGCCACTGTGGCAACCGTGTCGTCGATACTGGAATAAGATTGAAACAATCCTGCTTTAAGAGTCATCATGGTAGGCCACCAGAAGCAGAACGCACCCTCTTAAATGTAGTTTTGAGACAGTTTGGAAGACCCGCAGATCATAAAGCAAGGAATAACTTATGCAGATGAAGATTTTCTACGTACCTCTTTGAAATAAAGTCGAAAATTGATGAATATCTATTTAAATTCCTATCCTAATATGTTTTACTACGACGAAAGGGTAGTGTATACCTTCTGATAAACTGCATTCCAACTGTAGTATGCATTAGAAGTTACGAAGTATTTTTGCACTAAGGATGTGTCTCATGAGATGACGAGAAACAGAGAAGTATGGAAGCAGAAGACATGCTGCGCCAACCCCAAATGAATTGGGATAAGGGAAAGAGAATGATGAAGTATTTTTGCACTGTTTTGACCCTAAGTAGAATGGAACAAGGGGAGGGATATGATGCCAGAAACCGGTTGTATGCCTTCGGCATGTGATTGCGTGCGTGCGACCATGCTGCCTAAGTCCAGCAGTGGACGTCTTTCGGCTGAAATGATGATGATGATGATCACCATGCTGCCGCTTTGGAGTAGTGGTCGAGTTTCCTAAGGTAAAAAAAATAACCAGTCTGCAGGATTCGACCAATGACAGGAGAGATTTCAACCAATGAGAACAGTCGATTCCGCAAGTCTGCTCTCCACTCGTCTCCGCTTTGGTGGAAACCGGGTTTAATAGAAATCCAAACTTATCGCCTTGCGGGTAATACCCAAACTGAAAACTGCACATCATACTTGCTAGGTGTGCGACGGTCCTTTGACGAAATTCGAAGGTGTTAGAAAAATATAAAAACAAACGAATATGGTATTTACTCCGGTCTCTGAAGGTCAGTGATTGTTTGTCATTCCGAAATGAACCTTAGGACTTAAATTCATGTTTTTTTTTGTATGTTGTCAAATCCCATGCTATTGGTTGTGATTATTTAGGAATGGAGCTGACTTTGGCATGCCAAGGTCCAGGCATGCCGCTCAGGAGGAATAGTGACTGCAGGATGACGGTCGTGGATGATGACAATCATTGAGAGTGACGGTCAAGCAGGGTGATGAGGCCTGCTTTTAACCAGTTGCAACTTATAGCTACTCGTATTCTGGCCCGTAACTAATAGTCCACCCAATAAATCACCCATAAGGAGTTGTAGAGTGCGTGAGTTAGGCCCTAAGTGATTTCTTCAGAAAATTGTTCGGGGTGCTTAGAGAGTTAACATACTAAAAGTCCTGACATCAAGGGGTTGAGGCGGAGTGGGGGGAGGGGGTTAAAGTTCCCATTTTTTAGTTTAACGCTAATATCTTATAAACGGTGCGTCATGTAGATAAGAAGTCTTCTTCGCAATGAAAGCTTATAAAATTATGTACAACTTTTATCTTTTACACTTTTTCACATTCTTACCTATTTTCGAACTACACATTCCGGAAAAGTGAAAATTGAAAAAAAAAACTACTTGAATTGAACACTACCTTTTGTATACTACTTCCTTCACGTTATTTGGGGATAAAAAGTACCTTATATCTTAAAAAATAATATAAAAAATAATATTCTGCGATCTTTTACAAGCCCACCTCCACGCACAGTGAGGTTGAAGAGGCTGGGAAGATGTGCTTCCTCAAATGGTATGGCGCACCAGCAAGACTGACCTTCCTCAATAAATACCGATACCAGTGATTACCAGTACGCTGGTGAAAATTTGGAAAAAGTGTATAAGACAAGTGTAGATAAAAGTTTTGATATCCTAACGGCTGTACAGATTTGGATAAAATTTAGTAAATTGATATAGTAGGAGTTGATTTAAGATATAAGATACTTTTTATCCCCAGCTAACGTGAAGGAAGTAGTATACAAAAGGTATTGTTCAATTCAAGCATATTTTTTCAATTTCACTTTTCCGGAATGTGTAGTTCGAAAATAGGTGGGAATGTGAAAAAGTGTATAAGATAAAAGTTGTACATAATTTTATAAGCTTTCATTGCGTAGAAGACTTCTTATCTCCATGACGCACCGTTTAAAAGATATTAGCGAAAAACTGAAAAATGGGAACTTTAACCCCCTCCCCCCACTCCGCCTCACCCCCTAGATGTCAGGACTTTTAGTATGTTAACTCTTTAAGCACCCTGAACAATTTTCTGAAGTAATTGCTTAGGGCCTTGCTCACGCACTCTACAATCTCTTTGTTGGATGGACTATAAGCTGAGATAGAGCTTAGTTATTTTAGTTTGGCTAGCTTAGTCCGAGTTAATTTTATCATACTTTCAAATCAAATCAAATCATCTTTTATTTGTTAACCTAAGTGAAAAAGTACAGATCTTAATGTTTGATTAACAGAGCGCTATGTTATGCCAGGAGGCGTACAAATATGGTGGGCAAATCTAGCTGAGGATTACAGTTATTGGATACTAAAATATTTGTATGCAGAGTGCAAAATATGCGAAAAAATCCCTCAGCAATGTGAGTAAATGCGTGGAGCTTGGCACAAGCAGAGGCCTATACCCAGCAGTGGGTAGTCTGGCTGTGGATGATGATGAGGATGACTAAGCTACACCTACTAACTTTATTTTACTCCATATTTCGTTGGAAGATATTTTTCAATAAATAATTATGAATTCTAACATTAACATAGATCGCTTCGTCCCATCTCGGATTATTTTTCATAATTAACATTTTTTTACCATGGGTATTCTTGTATCATCTACTGAATACCTACTTGACAAAAGTTTGCCACGATGCCCACGATGTCTCTTGTACATGATATTGTTACCATGAGACAAATCTGCAATCGTGCACCACCGAAATGTAACTATGGAACTAATGGTGCTGCCGTATCTAGTTCCAAACATCGTCAATATTTTAAAATAGCTAAGATTGGTCAGATTAGGACCTAGCTATGGGTACGCCCATCTACAATGAGATAAGACCGACCGGGGACAGGCTGTGGTTTCAGTCACTAGAGGTCTGACCAACTCCTCTGCACACTTCCGCAAGGACATACAAGAGGATTTCCACAAGGAAATAAACTGGACGTTGGCAAGAAGTCTGCTATGCTCCAATGGGATTGGGGTCACGTCTGCCGCATGCAAGGTGACCGCTGGCCTCAGTCTTCACGCGATAGTTATCAGAAGTCGCGAAGGCCCAGAAAGAACCTAGGTGGCGAGACGACCTGGACAATTACTGCGAGGGCTGGTTCGAGGAAGCACGGGAAAAGAGCACATGGAAGGAATTGGGGAGGGACTTTGCCTAACAGTGAGACAACACAGGCTATAAAAAAAAACTCTCAGCGCCTTTTGGAGTGGAGTTTCTTTGAGGATAAGAGCCGAAATAAAATTATCCAGAGAGAAGAGAGTTACCGATATATTTTGCAGAAAAAGTCAGTTGAAAAGGTAGTGGGCCAGCCACATTTATCAAAGTATGACCAATAGTGCAAAATAGTGAAGTGAAACACGCAATCAGCAAGTCATCATCTGCTTGCCTTCGATCATCTGTCGGCTTCTAGTCTCATCATCATCTGCCTAGCCTTTTCCCAACTATGTTGGGGTCGGCTTCCAGTCTAACCGGATGCAGCTAAATACCAGTATTATAAATAGAGCGACTAACTGACCTCCACACCCAGTTAGTACTAGGTAATGCGATAACCCTTGCCGATCCCTTGTGATTTTAACAATATAGGCTTTCAGGAACCAGGGGTAAGAGACATTGCAGAAGATATTATGAAATGAGAATGAGTATGAAGTCACCTTCAAACGTGTCAAGGCCAAAGAGACTTAAAATGACCAAAACAATAAACAAAATTGAACTTTACCTCGCCTGGATAAAATCTTTGTAAAGTTCCCGAATTCATTCAGTCATTGAGAGAAAGACTAATTTCCTCTGTTTTTCAGATCATTATAAGGTGTATTCATCCTGATATATTTAAAACTGACTGTATTATGATTATGCGTTTGACCGATGACCTGGTGAAGGTTGCGGGACTCAACTGGATGCGAATCGCACGGGACCGGTCAATGTGGCGACACTTGGGGAGGTCTATGTCCAGCAGTGGACATCTTTCGGCTGAAATAATGATGATTCGTTTGTCATTTTGGACGGTTCAAACTGCAGTTTCGCAGACTGCACAAATGAAAAATTAATTGTCAGTTGGAATGCAGTTCTTTTAATGTAGGTACACCATTCAGAATATTGCCCCAATTCCAAAGAATTCTTTTGAAATCTAATAATTTAATTCTGAATATTTTAAGCCTTGCAGGTAGGGTAATCTAAATACTACAACACGAATTTAAAATCTTATGTCACACGAAGAGTTTATTAAAACAATTTTGATATGTTTCGTTATACCAAAACATAATCTCAATTAGATGTTTTTAGCTGTTCCGCGCCCAGAGACAAAATAACATACAACCTTATTATTAAGCTTTATTTATAAGCAAAAAAAAGAAAATAGCTATTCATTTTAAACTTCTAACTATATTACTGTCAACCTACTTTTATTTATTACGAGACAAAAGCGAGTTTCTATTTTAGTATTATAATTATTTATAAAATAAAAACAACTTGGCTGTTTTTTAGTTTGACAATATTTTTTTGTGAACATTTCATTAGAGTAGACGTGCTAACACAAAATATGTTCGTTTTATGATAAAAACTGATCTATTTTTTATATCTACTGTATTAATACTGTTGGCACATCTTCGCTACAATATTTCGTTCCAAATTCGAGACTTTTAAACAGTCAAGTTGTTCACTACACATAATAGGATGATTACAGACTAGAAGGAAAGAATATATAACGAGTGTGAAACGTTCTCTGTATGATATATCACACATAATTACATCAGAAGCCACTAATGTGACTCTGTAGATCTTTTTACATACATCAATGCATTAAAAAATATGTATAAAATATTGCGAATATGTAGCCGCCGAGACAAGGTTACTGCGTGCGGTATAGACTGAACGCAGTGACTTTGTTGAGAGGGCAATTGTTTTAATACACATACAGTATACGTGCTTAGAGAATACTACGAGTGGCAGTAATATTGAAACATACTAGTTGGACGAGCGGTATTATCGGAATATTCTTCTTAATTTGAAGGGCGGTTTCCTTGTCCCTGTCAAAAAAAACGTATACTGTATGCGTACTAATAATGTTGCCTACCTACGCTGTTAAAAGGGTAAGACTAACTTCTTAATTGGTTAACAAGTCTTGGTGTTGTAAAACAAATGCTCTGTCATTGGGTCAAGGTTTAAATTAAAAACAATTGAATTGCATACAGTCTCCTCACATTTATACACCTTTGACTACAGCAAGACAATAGCAACCATATTGTAATGAGAATAAAGGGCACAGTTACTGTGACACTTGTTCAAAGTCAAAGTTAAAAATATGAGAATGTTCTGTAATTACCATTTTCATTTCCATTTTATACAAATCACTTTGGAAGTGTAGAGGGTGGTAGGAACATCGACCCACAAACAGTTACAAAGTGTTCAGTAGATCATATCTCACATTTTCAGCCTTTTCTCGACTATGTTGGGGTCGGCTTCCAATCTACCGTGTTAATTGGGGATCGGACAAAAAAAACTAATTAGTCCGTCAGATAGATTTCCAAAAATTATTGGACACGTATTTTTTCTTTTTTCACGTAAACTTAAAATGAAGACGATACAGTGCTTCGAAAACTCGTGTGACGTCATATGATAGTACATTTTGACGACACAAGTGACGTTTCAAGCCCCACTCCAAGATCTTTGACGCGTTTTATCTTCGTCATTTTTTATTGATTTGATAAAACAAAAAACACGTATTCAATATTTTTCGATAATTTAACTTACGGACTAAACAGAATCATATTATTTTGACCCAGTCCGATCCCCTATTCTAATAAAATCGTCCATCCGTAATTAATCAAACTGGATGCAGCTGAATACTAGTATTTTACACAGACCGACTGCCTATCTGGCCTCCACAACCCAGTAAACTCTCATTGGTAAGATTGGTTGTCCGGCTTACATCATATTTAATAAATCTGCAGTTTCCTACAAAAGTGTGACACCAACACGATCAAAACAAAATGTTTGGGATATCTTCTTTTTTTTTTTAATTACGATTAAAATATTTTTATGATCTAATGAACATGTGGTAACCCTTTGCTCGTCAATGTTCTTCCACCCTGTATTTTCATATAACAATCTCTTTACATTCATCCCTGTACCTCATTGGTATCTAGAAACTTACAAATGACCACCAACAAGGGTCCATAATTGTGTCTAAAATTATTTTATACCAACTGTAAAAATGTACATTATGGATTGCAATAAACGATTTGAATTTGAAAAAAAAAAAAAAATGTTAACAAAAATGTAGTATTCCCAAAAATACGTAAAATACTGGTATCACCCAGTTATTATCAACAATATAGAACTTTAAAATGTTTAAGTTTATTCGTATTTTCTCATTTAGTTGCAACAGTTTTAATTTTCGTTAATAATATACCATTCTAAAACGTCCTATCGCCCTATTGTTTTTTATTATACAAATGTTTCAACAAACATAGTACAGACAACAATAGATAGAACAATATATATACTATTTCTAAACATTGTTATAAATGTGGGAGCGTTCAAGTATTGAGTGACCATTTTTACCTAAAATATGAAATTTTGAGCATTGAAAAATTCTTGAGAATCTTTCTGCGCGAGCGTTCTGAAGGTTTAAACCCCCCCTCCCCCCAAATTCGTTACGTTTACTTGAATTTTACGTCGTTACTTGAACGCTACCTATGCTGTGAAGGTTTGCTTTTGACATAAGTTATCTATGTGTCCTAAATTCTCTAAGCTAATATAAAATTACACAGCACACTTATAACCTTGTTTAAAAGTAATTGGAAGTTAGGTGCCTGGATACTTATCTCTTTTGTTGATTATACCTTCAATATTGGTGACAGATGTTGGACAATAAGTTGGTCAAAACTTTTGAAACGTTCAAATCGACTTCATCATCATTCGCCTGACCTTATCCCAATTTATTTAGGGTCGGCGCAACATGTATTCATCTTCCATAGATCTTTATTACTGGTTACCTCAGCTGTCACCTTCTTTTAAGCTATCTTCTTCTTATCGTGTGGGCAGTAAGGTCTAACGACCCCACACACCCTAGTGTCAGAGTTTCTAAACCGCCGCAAGGGCCTCTGACATGGTTTGACGACCGCCATTTGGCGGCCGGGACCACCGGCTTATACGTGCTTTCCGAAGCACGGAACCATCTTTTTATCAGACAATCAGGTGATTCAAGCCTGTAATGTCCTAACCAAACTGGAAACCAATTTACAAAGTATGCTTCCCGTGGGAATCGAACCCACGACCACTGGGTCACAAGGCAAACGCCTAAACCACTCGACCACGGAGGCAGGTAATCGGAGCATATAATCCTTATTAATTTATTTAAACTTCCCTTAGTCGCATCTTACGACACCCACGGGAAGATATGGGATGGTGCTATTCTTTACGTCCGACACCACACGGAACTTTCCTCCACCTCTTTTCTTATAGACATTTATTCTCAACACTTTCCTCATTACAATTTTCTCATTCCTCCGCATCACATGTCCATACCACGACATCCGATTACCATACAACTTTTCAGTCAAGAAATCGACATAAAGAAACAAAATAAATGTAATCTGTTTATTTCAGCAACTGCCGATTACTTTATCACGTAAAAACGTACACAAGACGCTCTTATTGTCCAAGATTTGTCACCAAATAAAGATTATTAAACAGCTTTTTTTCTCATTCTTCTAGATCTTTACATAACGGGTGTTAAAAGACCCTAAACGAAGCCGAAAGGCACGTGTTCTCCTCCCTGCCATTTAATTTTTTATTTGAGGAGTGATGTTTATCACTTTCACAAGTCACTTTTTTTTAAATTATTCCTCGTAGATACACTTTCCTTGTAGAGACACTTTTGGAAATTATTCACTTATGTTCCTGTAAGATACACTTTTTAAAATCCGGTACAGCTATTCTTCTTAGATACACTTTTAAGTACAGTTGTGCACTAAATAATTATGTTGATGATGAATGATGAATTGAGAGGCTCGTAGCTGTATCTACGAGGAATAATTCCTAATTTATAACAGCCACATGGGTAGGGTCATGTTATAAAAAAAATAAAAAATATTATAATTTTTTTTTAATATTTTTTTTTATTTTCATTTTTTTTATGTCATGTTATAAGAAGTAGCTATTATTCTTTTGTATAACATGTGTTCTACTGGTAGGTAACGTTTTTTTTTTTTTATTAAACATGAGCAGTTACCTTTTTTCTTTATTTTACCTGACAATATTTACATTAACTATTTTCTGTTTTGCTGTACTAGACGGTGAATCTATATGGAAATGAAGCGAGTTTTTTTCAAAAGTGTCTCTACGAGGAAAGTGTTTCTACGAGGAATAATTCTTTTTTTTAAACTAGATGGGGCCGGTGTTTCGTATAGGACTACTCCGAGAAGAAACATCCTAAACAAACTCAGACATAATCTTGGTATACACACATGAAGATCCTGCATTTGGTTCTGCATCATAGTTGGCGACCTTTTAGTTACGTAGCTATTGGAGGTCAAAGTTTCAAACTTTTCAGAACGTTTCTATGTTATTATAACTTTACTTTAAATACCTCCATGATTCCTGTACTATTTAATGCATCCATCAGCATGTTTTGAGTGCGGTACAATTTTTCACCTCAAAAAATAAATTTAGTTCGATGTACAGTCGAACAAGCTAATAAGTATACAGCCAGCTAACTTCTATTTACTTTTAAGATTATACAAATGCATCTACAGACTTCTGTCAAAGCATACAGCGTTTGACATCGGTCGCTTAATGCGAAACACTTTTTAGAACAAAATTCCAATCAATATTTCCAGTGTTATTGAATTTTAAAGGGCTCTTACCTGTATACTTATTAGCTTGTTCGACTGTACAGAATGCTTGGTTGACGGCTTCGCGGAGGGTCTTTTACACCTTGTATAGCTGCTACCGTCTTCAATATAAAATAATCTCCATACACACTGATTCTATCAATTGATGTATACGAACTATAACGATATAAATTTAAAACATTGTATAGTTCATATAGAAAAAATTGCAGAATAAACCTTGCTTAACAGAAGTACCTACCTTATTGACTCCTCCCGCTCTAGGCGGAAAGGAAGAGAGTGTCAGACTTCTACTGACTTAAACCCACCGATGTTCATTCTTAGTCCTTAGGCCGCGGTATCTCTTTCCAACAACCCATGCCCCGACAGACGGAAATACCTACTTCAGTTACGCAAGGTTTATTCTGCAATTTTGTCTATATTATCATAATCCTATTTACAAAACTGCATTTACTATCGAAATTACTAACTTCAGTTTATATTTCTAAGAACACAGTCATTATGACGTCATAACGCCTACATTATTGAAGTCTTAGTTTGCATTTAAAAGGGTCCTGTTATTGATTTCTTTACATTGTACTAATTTAGTGACGGTACTTTCGTACAAGCGTAATACAAGGCTTCCCTTTATAACTATTTTTCATGATGTTAGGGTTTCTGAACAGTCTGATGCCTTATGGGCTTGTCGTATTGTTGGCCCTAGGCACGTCACTTAAAATATGAGTTGTGTTATGACTGTTGCATAGAGTGAAACAAACTATTCGTGCTGGGAAAAACCTAAGAAAAAACTAGATTTTCCTGTGTAATCCGGTCAAAATGACTAAGTTACATATTGATATGAAACCTGATTGTAGAAAAATAGCTAACAGACAACTAGTTAAACAATGTTATTTCAATTGTATAACAACATGGTGCTATATCGGTCAATGACATGAAGCATTATACAAATGGAGAGCTGAATGCTAACAAACACTCCATTTCTTTTACTATTCCGTGGCTCTATAATAAAATGAAACTCACTGTTAATGCCTTAACCTCGTCTTTTATATAGTAACAACACTGTCACACACTAACACTTCACCAGAACCTCGGTCTGGGGCCCATCCATCTGTTCTGAGGACGTGGGCCATTCCTGGGCCAGGGTTGCTGCGGGGAGAACCCTGGCGGCCTGAAATTAGTCCGGGGACCCCAGTTTCTGGGGAACCGTGGGTTCATGAATCTCGGATGGGGCTGTTGCCATTCATCGCTGGCAAAGTCTTCGAATGGTGGGGACGGATTCCGTACCTCCTGGATGGGAGGTTTTTCTATCCCTCTGCTTCTTAGATCATCTTCGTAAGCGCTGTCATTGGAGTTGTCTTCCGTTAGGTCAAAAGTTTTAGGAAAGTTCGCGGGTGTTTGGAAGTTCATGTTGAAGTTTTTGAGTGAGGGCGGCATGGCGTCGAAGGGGTTGACCATGGGCGGCATGAGGGGTGCCGACTGCGGGCCGGGGCTGGGCCGGCCAGTCTTCCCGTTGTCGCCGCCCACCAGCACTTTGTTGTTGTTGTTGAAGCTGTGTCGGCGCTCCGTCTGACCCGAGTTTTGGTACATGCCTGCTGAAAATATTTGACAATTTTGTTTTACTTTGATTTCTCCGTAGTCTTTGCCAATCTATGTTGATCCCATCTCAACATAGATGGGCGCAGACTTTTACTATAATAGGGGATCGGACAAAAAAAAACTAATTAGTCCGTCAGATAGATTTCCAAAAAATATTGGACACGTATTTTTTCTTTTTTCACGTAAACTTAAAATGAAGACGATACAGTGCTTCGAAAACTCGTGTGACGTCATATGATAGTACATTTTGACGACACAAGTGACGTTTCAAGCCCCACTCCAAGATCTTTGACGCGTTTTATCGTCGTCATTTTTTATTGATTTGATAAAACAAAAAACACGTATTCAATATTTTTCGATAATCTAACTTACGGACTAAACAGAATCATATTATTTTGACCCAGTCCGATCCCCTATTGGCCGCCGCTGAATACCAATACTTTTCAGAAAGCTTGACAAAACAATACACACTTTTAACACTATTTTTACTAACTTTACTGATTATGTGCGATATAAAAGTGTGGCAAAATTTATGCTTCTCTTAATTGCTTAGATTTTGAGAATTTACCTCCGGGACAGTCAAAACAGTAATTTTACAAAGTTGAATGGCTTTTAACTGAAAAAAAGTCACAAATAAACATATGTTATAATAAATGTATATCTTACGTTGGTCCTCATCTTCAGACAGATCCATGTCGACGCTCTCGACGATATCCGTCGGCGGCACCATCGGAGGTACCCTGTAATCCTGTTCACAGTAAAACATATTAGTATCTTTTATGGAATCTGTGTCATATAGCTGAAATTCGCGTGCTAGTCTTATAGCAGTTATTTCTGCCAGAAGCAAACAGGAACCTTACATTGGTACGAATAAGGATCATCATGGCGTTACGAATAAATCACTCCTTTTTTATTGTGGTTGGCAAATCATCATATTACCCCTCCCGCTCCTTGGGCAGGGCGAAAGGGAGTGTCAGACTTCTACTGACTAAAAACCACCCATGTTCCTTCTTAGCCCTTTATGTCGAGGCCGCGGTATCTTTGTGACCAACCCGCAGCCCAATAATTCACTCCTGCAACTGAATATTTAGCAAGAATTTGACTGGCTTATCAATGGCTGCAACCTAATAGTAGCCTTACTACATCTGAGAAAAAGAATTTTTGGTTTGAGCGATGGGAACCTGAGGTAAAAAAAAACTTTTATACTGATAAGACTGTATTTTAGAGCATTCGCCTTGATATGAGTCTAATACAGTACGGTAGTAAATTCAGGGTGGAAAGGATACCAACGCACAAACGGTTACCGGTTCTGATCACCCTTACATATAAATTTTTCATCGCTAGTTTAAAAAACATCTTCTGCTTCTGACAAAAGTGCAATACCTACACCACGATCAAAATGTATGGAACAAATTAATTTCTTTTTTAATTACCAAAGAACACGAGGTAAACCGTTTGCTTATAATGTAACAGATCGAATTTTAGAGCGTTGTTTTTCACGGTTTCTTTTTAAAGCTCATTTTGAATGACGCATTGGTACTGTTCTACTGCGCAACTTACCGTTTCATCGTACAAATCCTAGAAACAAATTAGAAAAACGAAGGTAAAATCAGTTTTCGATAACTTATTTCTACTACCCACCACTGCATTTTGGAACGAGATTTATACAGATTGCTCCCGTTGGGAGTTGAAAATATTAATAACTTCCAAATAAATAACTTTCATTCCAATCTTAACTCCTTTCAGATTCGAATTTTATTTTTGTCGATTTTTATAGTATACTATAAAATTCGGTTTTTCTATTTCACTCGAACACACAATAGCTGTCGTCCAGGTACTAAGAATGTTTCTGTGCAAGTCTGCCTTAGGCTTTATGTTTTGAAGCCTCCTTTTTATACCTTTTGTCTATTTTTTGATACTTATTGTTTATGTATTTCTGATTGACTTATTACACTTTTGTTCTCACTACCAAGAACCAGCGATTTTTATTTCGGTCGTTAATAGTTTCTTTACCTAAATTTTTTTATGTCCCCATTAACTTACTGCCTCGTTTGTCTAGTTATCACAAGCGCCACTGTTGAGCATGAGCTCCCGGGTTCGAGTCGCCGGGTCGGGCAAAGTGTTATTGAGTTTTTCCATCAGGAATTTCTCATTAGCCGCGGAGTCTGGATCCCCTATTACATGGGGCTTAAACATAACTAGCGAAATGTGAGTGTACTAATAGGTGCACCACTGCCTAACCCTGCGGGGATTACAGGCGTGATGTTATGTTAAACTTACTTGGCTGATATTTACAAGGAAATTCTGTTCCATTTTCGCATTTATTCGGCGAGTAGCGGTTACTCGGACTTCGTGATACAGGCCCTAAGAATAATTATTAATTTAAACTTCTTGTACAACAGTGGTACATAGGCGGACTTAATGCCACAAGGCGGTCTCTACCAGTCAACCTCACCTACCTAATCTATAACATCAGCATGAAAGAAACTATATCACAAAAAACCGCTCCATCATCATCTGACTAGCCTTGTCCCAATATGTTCATGTCAACTTGCAGTGGAACCGGATGCAGCTTATCACCGCTACCAATCTGACCACAACCCAGTTCTTGGTAAGACTGGTTGACAAATTTTCTAGCTTTTAATTTTTTTGTATTAGAAGTGGGCTTGCTCTTGACTTCCATCTTGCCCTAGCGAGTTTTTCGCACCAGACTTTAAAACTAACTGAATAAATAACTTACTTGGTCCATAGACGGAGGATTCATTGGCCGTGGGACCGGCGGGGGCTGATGCGTTAAAGGTATTAGATTTCTATGGTCTACATCTGCAAATAAAAAAAAAAAAAATTATCTTCACATTCTATAAATTATCGTTGCGCTTGCCGTTCGCTACGTGCCAAGGGTAATATATACATCGCGTATGAGGAAATCATACAAATTGAGTTTCCATAAAGGTATTGAAATAATTACTTGTACAGGTCATCTTAGTATGATATACTGAGCAAATAGCGAGAGGAAAGGAGACTCTTGGTTTGTTATATTTCCATCCACCACAACAACCCGCAAACCCGGCAGGCGTCGGCTCTTGCGGGCCCCTGCAATGTTGCTGACATCTGTTTGAGGCGCGCGTGCAACACTCGCGCGCCGTCGACACGCCTGTCGTCGACATAAGACGGACGGACGGCGAGCTAGCCAATTACTAACCATCCATAGTCCCGTGCCTACGGTGGCCGGGATCGTCTTGCGACGCCCGACGCCCGGTGTAGGTGTACGCCTGGCGTTATACCTGGGGCAGACCGTCACTCGCAGCTAACTTCAGAGCCGCCATAAAGTTTGAACAGAACTATATCTCTGACTCGTGACTTACTTCAACTTCCTCCATTCATTTTCCGCGCAGTTGCTATGGCAACGTGTATGAAGCTCATGAATTAGAGGTTATCAATATTACTGCTACTGTTTACCTGTGTCATCCCACTGCTGGACAAAGGTCTTTCCCCATGGCTTGACATGAGTGTAAATAAATTACCTTGATGTACCGGATGCCTGAGCGGCGCGGAGTTGAGGACGGGCAGCGGAGGAGGCGGCAGCGACGGTAACATCCTGTGGTCCACGTCTTCTAACTCTGTAATAGTACATTCATACATAACATCACACCTGCAACCACCAAAGGGTTAGGCAGAGGTGTATATAAATAGTACACTTAAATCTAGGAACTCCTAGGAACAGATGAGATTAATGAAGAGAAGCTTGCAGAAATCTCTACCGAACAACTGGTGAGCTTCTGCAAGGCAACAGGAAGATTCGCGATGCCGACCACCAGTAACCCATGAAGGGGATCAACCAAAATGGGGAACGGGGCGAAATAATTCACAACGAAAGGACTGATCGCCCGTCTGGTGTCTGCCGGCGTCCCCGAAGATAAATAGAATAGTACACCCACATTTCACGAGCCTATTGGCATCAACGGGGCACAAATCCAGACTCCGTGGCTGCTGCTGAGACAGATTGCTGATGGAAAAAACAACAACACTTAGCCCACCCAGGGATCGAACCCCGGACCTCATGATCAGCAGCCACTAGCTAGACAAACGAGGCAATCCTCGCATAATTTTTGCCATTAAAAGTATTAATTATATTTATTGCTTATGACGTCATAGCAGGTTATCAAAACATGTCACAACTGACCGAGGATTACGTTACGTATAGTCCCCGGCACGTAACTTGGCAAGAGTCGTTGGTTGCGCAGAAGTAATTTTTTAGGTCTCTTTGGCGGTGGCGCGGGGCGCGGGGTATGAGGTAGCGTCATCCGCGCGTGTGATTGGTGCATTCAAATGCATACGTTCCGTTCGCTCCCGATTACTTGCGGTGCACGAAACTTGTGTTGTTTTTGTCATTTCTTTTTGTTACGAATTTGAGTTGTCGTTGTGTTTTAAATTTAGTTTTTGTTACGAGTGTTGTTGTTTTAAATTTAGTTTTTGTTATTGTTTTAAATTTAGTTTTTGTAATTGTTTTAAATTTTGTTTTTATTGTTTTAAATTTTGTTTTATTTTTAAATGCATATTTTTATTTATAACACCTAATAAATGTCACAAAGTCTTCCCCTTTCTTTAACTTCATTATTAAAAATAAATTATGTCAATAACGAATAATGACAAGCAATAAAAGTGACCACTTTTTGTGGCACAAAGTGCACTATGCGCGAACTTTGCGAAACCTTGCCAAGTTACGTGCCGGGAGCTATAATAAAGTTATGTTAAATTAAATCTATATAACATAACGACAGAGGTGTTGCTCATAGAATACCCAAATTTCACCAGCTAAGACCACGCATAACATTTTACAGAGAAGTCTTTTTTTTGTTGTGTACACTTGTAGCGAGAGCAGTAGTGGTCCAGTGGTAGCGGCCCCGACTTACGAACAGTAACATCCGTATCTATACTCAAGTTACAAGTAATTACTTGAACTTAAGTAATTACTTATGCATACATTTTTATGCAATGGACAAGAGTTTAAGCGAAATTAGAACCGTCAATGAAACCAAACCTAAGAATTCTAACGTTTGATAGTTTTAACATCAGGGAATTACTAAACTACAGAGAAAAAATCGTATCTTAAACAATGACTTTTACTCAAGTTATCACTATGACTGGTTTATAGATACCGGTAAGTCGTGGGTTCAAACCCAAGCAGGCGCAATAATTTGAGTAATTTATATCATCACCGCTGCTCTTAAAACGGTGAAGGAAAACATCGTGAGGAAACGGCTTATCATAGAACCAAAAATTCGAGGACATGTGACATCTACCAAACCGCACTGGGCCCGCGTGATGGATAATAGCCCATCCCTCTCCTAGAGAGGAGGCCTGAGTCCCTGCAGTGGGAACAATATAGGCTGATGATGATGATGATGACTTGTAGCAAGTGCCATATAAACACACTAGCTGTTGCCAGCGGTCTCACCCGCTACAACTCAAAAATTATCCCACGGGAAGATAAAATCGGGATAAAAACTATCCTATGTGTTAATCCAGGTTATAAACTATCTGTGTACTAAATTTCATCCAAATCCGTTTAGTAGTTTTTACGTGAAGAAGTAACAAACATCGGTAAACACTCACACACTCACAAACTTTCTTTTTCTTTCTTTTCTTTTTATTTATAACATTAGTAGGAAAAGGTAACACTTACGTTCTAACAGTGGTAAAGAGGGCGGCGGAGGAGGTGGGGGTAATATACCTCTGTGGTCCACATCAGCGGGGGCCTCCTGAAATTATACAACGACAATTTATCACGCCAGTAATCCCCGGAGGGCTAGGCAGAGGTGTACCTACATATCGCCAGTTATTTTAATAGGGGGCGAGCCTTTTGCCGCCAAATCCATCTAGACTCCGAGATTGCTACTAAGAAATTCCCGATGGAAAAATACAATAAAGTTGTTTTTCAAAAGCCTGAAGTTGTTGAGAAGACTAAATTGTTCAGAAGCCTGAAGTTGTTCAGAAGCCTGAAGTTGTTCAAAAACCTAAATTGTTCAGAAGCTTAAAATTGTTTAGAAGTCTGAAGTTGTTCAGAAGCCTGAAGTTGTTGAGAAGACTAATTGTTCAGAAGCCTGAAGTTGTTTAGAAACCTAAATTCTTCAGAATCCTGAATTTTTTTTTTTTTTAAAAACGTTGCCCTACACTAGGAATTTCTCCTGTGTCGTAGGTGCGTTCAAACATTTAAAATCACATACACCAATACCCAGACCCGGAACAACTATCCGTAGGTCATACAAATATTTGCTCCGTGCGGGGATCGAACCCGTGACACGCAGCGCAGCAGTCCATTGCTTGAGCCACTGCGCCAGCCGTGCCGTCATCGTTTAAAAGTCTGAAGTTGTTTTGAAGCCTGAAGTTATTCAGAAGCCTAAATTTGTTTAGAAGTCTGAAGTTGTTCAGAAGCCTGACGTTGTTCAGAAGCCTGACGTTGTTCAGAAGCCTGACGTTGTTTACACTAGCTGTAGTGCCACTAGTGTAGTATTCGTGTGTTACCTGTGGGTACCGCACAGGCTCGGGGGGCGGGATGGGGCGCGGTGCGGGCGGGGGGGACTCCGGCGTGTCCGGGAAGCCCGCGCCTAACGCTGGTACGGCGCGCTGTTACAATACATGTTTTTCAAATACACTTCCTCGAAAACTAGCTCTTATCGCACTACGATTAGGTTCAACATGCAATGTATTTTAACGCGTGGTTTTTTTTTCTTTTATCACAATAAGGTCGGAAATAAAAATTTCCACACAAATAGCTTCAATACCCATAGTAGCCAGTGATTGATTTAATCTTGGCCAAAAGCTATTGTTTTTTTAAATAGAATATCATAAATAAATATGAATATTAAACGAATATTAACTTTTAAGAACATTAAACAATTATTTGTTTTTATTTAAATTCAAAAATTGAATTTTCTACTTTTCATATTAGGCTGTTTAGCGGCTTCATACCTTTTCTTCCTCTTCAACCTTACGAAAGCGAAGCGCGAGGAAAAAGAAAGCAAATTAAATCACAGTTCCTAATAAAAAATGTAATGAGTTTCACGTTCCACACACCTAGTCGAAAACTGGTTCTTATTGCACTACGATTAAGTTCAACTCTGTTCAGCATGCAATGAAATTCACACAACAGGTTTTTTTCCCACTGATAGGCGGTGATTGCTTTTTTTTACTTTTAATTGTGTTCTGAATACAAAACTATTTCAATTTTCTATTTTTATATAAAGGCTGTTTAGTGGCTTCATACCTTTGCTTCTCCTTCAGCCTGGCGAAAGCAAAGCGCAGAAAAAATCAAATTAAGTAATAGTTTCCTCATAATTAATGACAAAAATTATTTTCGTAAGTCGTTTGATACACGTGGGTATTTGTTACTGCAGTTCTCGGCTTCATAAAAACCTTTGCTCGGTTGTGAATTCCGCCTCAAATGCAATAACAAAGTTTCCCCTCTTATATCAAAATGTACTATTACAATACAGTCATGCAATAGCAGCCTGGTTAAAGTATTTATTCCAAAAAATTGGTAATGTGGCGACTAGCGACATCTATCGCAACACCTGCGTACTAACAAACGATCGACAGAAGTTCCTACATCGCGCTATCAACATTATCAGCGACATAAGCCTATATAGGAGTTCCCGACTTACAACAGTCGGGCAGTTAGCCCGCCGGACACAACACCCGTCCGGTCGGAGGATCCTCCCTTTTCAATGGGGGATGAGGAGCTTTACACCCTGTTCCTCATACCCCCCAAAGTAACAATAGTTCGCATAGAGTCGAAAATTGGTACGAATGTTGGTTTGTTACACCTTGGTTGAATGGTTAAAGGAAATTACATTTGAAAACACCCTATGACACTAGAGTTTGTTTTATTCAAAACATTATAATTCTCTTGCCCTTATCCCAATTGGCTATTTGACTACTGTTAAAAATACACGAAAATTTTATGTTATTTCAAAGAACTAACAGAAATAACACGATGGCGAAAAATTTAATAAAATCGATCAAAAAATGACTTAGTTTTAACTGATTTTAAATGACGTGCTAGACAAAGTTTTTAAACTGACATGACACTACTATTAATATCATAAACGGGATATTTACCACGTTTGATTATTGTTTCGAGTTCCTGATATTTCGGCGCTGTTACAAGCACCATGATCACGGATAAACTGAAGTCATTGCGGGTGGATGTTTATGAGCAGACAAAACGGTCTACCCTCTTTCTCGTTCGTTTTTTGCGTTCGGCACCACTACCATTGTCACTCACTACACGATTCCGTTCCCGACACACAAAACTCACTGTGTCCACTCGCGAACTTGTTTCGGCACTTTTTCGGTTTTTACACAGTTGAAATATCGGGAACTCGAAACAATAATCAAACATGGTACATATCCCGTTTATGATATTAATAGTACTCCATTTTTTGTTCGATTATAATATTTCGTGAATTTTTGACAGTAGTCAAATAGCCAATTCATTTGGAGTCAGCGCAGGATGTCTTCTTCTTCCATACCTCTCTGTTTCTCGTCATCTCATCTGACTTGCTTTCTTGCCATGTCATTCTTTACACAGTCCATCCATCCATTTCAAAATTGTTAAATAGAAATACTTACAGTCACGGGCCAAGTAGCACTCCAAGGACTGGTCGGCTCTGGGTGGTATGGTTCCGTATCATCTGAGAACAAAATATTGCTTACACTAACATCGTTCACAATATAATCAGCTTTACCCCCAAACGTATTAATATAACGATATTGGAAGATAAATTAGGTCACTTTAAAATGGATGGATATGTTTAAACCCGGTGTTTTGTAAGTCAAAACCAAAGATATCCATAAAGCAGAAAAACACTGATTTAAGTAATTTTACTACCGCGGCCTCGGCACAATGGGCTAAGAAGGAACATGTGTGGTTTTTAGTCAGTAGAAGTCTGACACTCCCTACCGCTCTGCCCAGACAGGGATCCATTGTCCTAAAGCATCGTATCAAATGTGTCTGTAATGTTGCTATACCACTATTACTGTAAGCCTGTCTCATCCCACTGCAGGGTAAATGCCTCCCATGACCTTCAAATCTATCGATCTAGGTCCAATGTGGACCACTGAGCAAAAGTCTCCACACCATGAAAGAAGTGTCAGAAAGAGGTGGCAAGACGATCTAGGCACGTACAGTCAAACGAGCTAATAAGTATACAGTCAGCGAACTTGTATTTACTTTTAAGATTATACAGATTCATTTAGAGACTGATGTCAAACGATACAGCGTTTGACATCAGTCGCTCAATGTGAAACACTTGATAAAACAAAATTACAATCAATATTTTCAGTGTTATAGAATTATGAAGATCTCTACCCTGTATACTTATTAGCTTGTTCGACTGTACCGCGAAGGCTAGTTTGAAGAGGTACGGGAAAAGAATACATAGAAAGAAGAAGAGGCCTTTGCCCAGCAGTGAGACAGTAAAAACTGAATGCGAAAATAATAATAATAATAAAACAAAAAAAAAAAAAAATGAAACAAATGCGACGTTGCCAACTTTCAGAATCATTATCTGTCGAGCCTTTTCCCAACTATGTTGGAGTCGGCTTCCAGTCTAACCGGATGCAGCTGAATACCAGTATTTTTACATGGAACGACTGCCTATCTGACCTCCACAACCCAGTTAATAAATAAATAAATTCTGGGTAATACGATACCCTTCTGGTAAGACTGGTTGTCAAACTTGACTTGACGTCACTCTAACTACTCTCTCTAACTACCTGTAACGGGAACCTGCAATGCCCAACACAGGAATGCACGACACGAGAACGCGCGACATAGGAATGTAAGTGTTTTGAATTCCAATGTTGTACATTGTCATGTCGTGCATTCTCGGCCCGAACCTCGATTGTCCGGGCAAGAATGTACAGCACGAGAATTGGAATCAAAACAAACAGTGACGTCACATTAAAAAAGTAAAAAGCCATGTGACAATAGGGACGGGTGATACAATAAAATACTGGAAAATCCCTGGTTCCTTCATTTTTTCTTCGTGTTCCTATAATACGACCATCTCGCGACAGTATCCTTTATGGGCGGCATGGGCACCGGGCCGTAGGCCGACGAAGGAGGCCGGCGGAGGCCCGGCACTTCGGGGACAGAAGATATTAGTGTTATTAAATATGCGAGCGTAGCGAGCGCACGTCATGGAGTACAATTTAATTCGGCAGCACTACCTAGCTCAATTACCTAGTATCCAAGTCCCAAAATTTCGAGTTGCCCAACTAGTCGGCCAACCAATCGCGCGATGTCGCCGATTACTGTGTCGTACACTCCTGTGTTGTACATTCTTGGGCCGGACCAGTAAGGTACACCCCAGTAATTGGCGACATCGCGATGTCGCCAATTACTGTGTCGTACACTCCTGTGTTGTACATTCCAGTGTCGTGCATTGCTGGTATGTGCATTACTGTGACGGGCATTATAGGGACTCCCTGTAACGACTGCCAAAGATCTATGTATGGCATCCGGGACCAACAGCTTAACGTGCTTTCCGAGGCACGGAGGAAACACGGTATGTAATGCGTGGTCACGTGGTCACCCATCCAACTTTCAGAATGCTCAGCCTTAACAGCCTCACCCAGTAATTGGCGACATCGCGATGTCGCCAATTACTGTGTCGTACACTCCTGTGTTGTACATTCCAGTGTCGTGCATTGCTGGTATGTGCATTACTGTGACGGGCATTATAGGGACTCCCTGTAACGACTGCCAAAGATCTATGTATGGCATCCGGGACCAACAGCTTAACGTGCTTTCCGAGGCACGGAGGAAACACGGTATGTAATGCGTGGTCACGTGGTCACCCATCCAACTTTCAGAATGCTCAGCCTTAATACCCGCCTAGTGAGCGTCGATGAGCGCTTACTCTATCTATTAGCTCTTGTCACTGCGATGAACTACCGGGCAAGCCCGCCACACTATTCCCAAACCACTGTAACTCCTGTACGCCAGAATCAACAGTGGCGACCAGCAAAAAACGCCTGAGATAATGAAGATCAACGAAGTCCCAGAGAAACAATTTACCTGTCTTGGATCCCGCAACGAAATTAATCAGATAAGAATAGCGAAAGAGTAGGAAAAACATAATGTTTACTATTGGATAGAGTACTAGCCGGCAGTGCGAACAGTCAGTGACTCAGCCGGGGGTGAAACCGAGGAACGTATAGCTTTATTATTACCAGCCCGTATCACACCACTGTTGGGCAAAGGGCCACTCCCTACCCTCCTCTCTGACGAGGGGGCCTAAAAAGGTCGCTTTAGCAGAATCATAATTTCCACTTCAACGCGAACCTATGCGAAATAACCCTCCTTTTGGGCTTCGCCGCAGTCGGGTAAAAACGGGCGATACGCGAGAACGTCAGAAGTTGCTCTTGCGGTTATGTTCGAGTATTCACGAAGAAAGCGTGCAAGTGAGTCGCTATCATACGCGAGTCGATGCTTGACGTTCGCATCGGAAACCGACTGAAATACTAATATCATTATGATTTAGGAAAAACGAAAATTTTATATGCCTGGGGTAATTTAGGAACAGTCACATGTGGTCAGTATATATATATATCACTCTAAACTCTAAACAAAGCGTATTAACGAATTTTTAAATATTTATAAAAAATACTAAGTTATAAGCATTTGAATCTGCTGATTAGACAGAAGATTCGATAGCTTTCATGACGTCATTGTTCACGATTAATCACGATCGACGTACAAAATCCATACTAAATTCCGAAAGAGACAGAAACAAACGTTTTGAGGTGAACGCGCACCTGGCCGCGCCGCACTCGCCGCACGCGCCGCAGTCATCCATTTCCATCGAAAATGCGGATGGTTCGGCGCGGATAGGTGCGCGATGCCGTATACTATCACTTTCACTACATAGTATAAAACAAAGCCGCTTCCCGCTGTCTGTCCCTATGTATGCTTAGATTGATGCAAGAGGCAGGTTTTAGTGTTTTTATGCACCCGTGCGAAGCCGGGGCGGGCCACTATCATATAAAGATTATAAAATGCGGCGCGTGCGGCGAGTGCGGCGCGGTCAGGTGCGCGTTCACCTTTGGTCTTGTTTTTGTCTTGTTTTCACTTTCTGTCATTATTTTTAGGCGCTTTGCACATGGAGCAACTTAAGTTGAGGCAACTATTAACTTTTTTAATGTTTCCTGTAACTAGTTGATAGTTGCTATAACGTTTACGGTTGCCGCAATTTTATGGAAATTTGTGAGTAAATTTGGCATTGTCGGGCACAGGTAGAGTGAGGGAGGGTGTCATATAGCCCGACGCGTTGCGATTGACGGTTGAGGAAACCGGTAACTTTAAAAATCGGTATAATATTTAACAGTTGCTAGTTGCGGCAATTAGGAACTAACTTAGTCATCGATTACAGCAACTGAAAACTGTTGACGATCACCGAAACTCGAAACTCGAGTTGCTGTGTGCGCAGTCACAGTATAAATATGGACAGTACCGAAACTAAGCCTAGTTGATGCGATAACTACCTACGCTCCATTGAATGAAGCCATAGGGTTGTCCTTGTCCCTTTTAATGTTGATGATATTGTTTTTTTTTCTTAAATATTTTTATTCTGTTGTGATCAATGAATCGAATTGAAATAACAAGCTTACTACAACTGGTGATATGCAATTCTGCTATAAATAATTAACATACTTATTATTAATATTAAGAACGAATATATTATTATTATATTGTTTAAAATTATTATTATCAATGAACTTTCCTTCATATCATACTACACAGTTTTAGACTAATAAAATGTTATTTAATGTTATTATTAAGTAAAGTTGGACCAGTGTAAAAAAAAAAATTTTTTTTGGTGTTATGTGATTCTCACTTAAATATCACGGGGGTGGCAGAGGGGGGTCAAAATTTTGGTCCTTTTTTGTCTAGGACGCTCCGTTTTCGAGATATTTCAACTTCAATTTTTTTTTACAGAAACTGAACGCCCTTAATTCGATAACAAAAATCATTCTTACCTTTCAAAATTAGTAGGAAGTTTAAAATACAATATCTCCGGTTTTGATGAAGCCGAGTTCAAACACCCGTATACGTTCCCGGCATTTTAAAAAACTTTTACGTAAACTAACCACTCGTCTCGGCGCAGCACGCACAACTGAGAGCACTGCCACAATCGCTAGCTGGCCCTGTCGATGCGCATGTTTGTGTGAGTGTGAGGTTTCGAGCGTTTGTAGGCAGTTTCCGTACTGTCCATATTTATATTGTGGCGCAGTCCAATTGAAATATAAGTAAACAGCTAGTTGCCAGCTAGTTGCCAGCTAGTTGCCAGCTAGTTGCCAGTTGCTGCAATAGTTGCTCCATGTGCAAAGCGCCTTATAGTATTTTTACATTCCGTATGGAAATAAAAAAAAGGAAATTTATGCATCTTTTTTTTTTATTATTATAAATGGGCTTGCTCTTGACTTCAATCTTGCCCTAAGGGCAGAGATGATGTCGACGATGGAACGAGCTTACCCAGTAGAAGCCTGTTTACTCGCGACTTAAACAGATTAGGGATATATGAACTCGGAAAAACCGACGCAGGCAGGAATTCCACTCCTTGGCTGTGCGCATAATAAAGGACCCAGCAAAGCGCTTCGTTCGAATGTGTGGAATGTCGACTAGGTATCGGTGATAACCTGCAGTACGTCTAGTCTCCCGATGGAAGAAGGGAGATGGTGGGATCAGCTCGTGGAGCTCTTGCGCACACTCCCTATTATCACCTTTAAAAAACATTAATACGGTACTAGCTCGCGCATTATTCCCGCAATAGAAAAAAGCTCATCCCTCAGTTATTATTTTAATATTAATATAAATACCAGTTAGATCCATTGTCCCATAGAAGGATGTCGGAGGCGGCGGATTGCCCGGCGTGTCCGGAGTTATTAAGTCGAGCCCGGGCAACGCGTCCTGCGACTTTTGAGACAGCGAGGCGCTAGTTACTGCGAACAATGGTTTTGCCCGTTTTAGCACCCGCTGTTTAAAGAGGGCAGCTAGAAATATTAAAATAAAACTTTAAAACATAATCATACGTTTTGGAATGGGCGGTTATTGTATTTTTTTTTTTGGTGAAACATCTTTATAAGATCCCATTAAAATAGATGGATAAACTTTTAGGAAATCATTCAGACCACCAAAATAAGGACAATGGAAGCAAAATGCATTAGAGACAACAAGAAAAAAAACAGTTACCCATCATTTTAGGTCAAAATAAAATCACTTTAATCAGTTTTTAACCGACTGCGGTGAAGCCCAAAATGAGGGTTATTTGCTTGGATATCTTTGGTTAGACGTACTGAACGCTGTGTAAAAAATCGTCCATCTGTTCTAATGGGACTTTCTATACGCGCCTAGGAAGTAAAACCGGCTCTTATGCCGTGACAGAAGTGTGCATAACACTGTCATCGCGTGCTGCCACGTAATATCAACCTTTTCGCATTACAATAAAGTTTGTTTTTAAACGGTTGTATATCTACATGTTCCGATTTCGAAAGCACCACGCTACTCAATTAGTGATGTAGTTAGCTCGTATGCAGATTTGATCGAAAGATATCGATAAAAAAGTCTTTAATGTAATATTTTTTTGAGTATTTATATTAATTATGAATTTTTATATTAACATATAGGTATGTTTCACAACTGCCGGCCGCCCCGTGACGGCCAATTTTTTTAATAAATATTTTATGACTTTGAACAAAGGGGTTGGTAACAGGAGTTTCTAGCAGATTCGCGACGAATCGGGCTTATTCGAAAAAGCACGCGATGTTATGTTTCACGAATATAATAAATAAGTTTAATTCCGCGGTTTCACCTTAACATTAAACCTGACACTGACCGGCAAATTAAAAAAAAAACAAGAAAATTCGAATTTCGCAGGCTACCCTGGAGCTTTCACCTTAAAGAATTCTGGTTAAATTCTTATTTTAATGTAGAAAAAAGATGGCGCTATATACCCTGTATAGAAAGAAAGAAAAAAACTATATTTATATTATAGTATACTTCTGTAGCTGAAAAGACTGCTTTAAGACGTCACGGGAAGGCACTAGGTGAAGAAGGGCTTTTTTTGTTTTTGGCGGGTGGGAAATCATCAAATAACCCCCTCTCACTCTTAAATTTCTTAAGGGCCTTAAAGTCTCATTGTATGCCCATGGCAACAGTCACCTTTATTTCGTAGCAATAAAAGCGATTTTCGTGAAATAAAATTTTATATTAAAAACAAACTAACCTGAGTTATCCGAAGTGTTGGTATTATTGTCGGTGATGAGGTTCTTCAATACTTCGTTTATGTTAAAGTCTTGTTCGGTTTGCTTGTTGGGTCTGCTGTTGATTACTTCGATTTTGTTGGCTGAAACACGAACGTTCTATCAGCATTGCTATTCACAAACAATCGAATCGAAACCGTATCGAATATTTCGTACATCTATCGCGCTCGCTCTAAGATAAATATACGACATTTGGTCTAGATCCAGAACGAATGCTGATAAATGTCATTTCATGATCATCATCAGCCTATAATGTTCCCACTGCAGGGACTCAGGAATCCACCACGTGGGCCTAGTGCGGGTTGGAATTTTTTGGTTCTAAGACATGGTTTCCTCACGATGTTTTCCTTCACCGTTTTGAGAGCAAATAAATTACACAAAGTAATGCGTCTGCTTGGGCTCGAACTCACGACTCACTGTTCGTAAGTCGGGGCCGCCACCACTTGGCCACCAATGCCGTTTAGTCAATTTGAAATTGAGCTCGTGGTTTAATAATAACTGCCACTCGAGTCGATATTTAGGTTCCGTGCTTGCTTGATTACATACAAAGTTTAGTCCTTGTCTCTGCAAGCACGTTAAGTCGTTGGTTCTGACTGCCAGATATAAATCTTTGGCAGTTGTAACAGGTAGTCAGTGGCCTGTAAGTCTGACAACCAGTCTTACCAAAGTACCCATTATTAACTCGGTTGTGGAGTTCAAATAGGTAGTCGCTTCATGTAAACCCAATAAAAAAAATCCCCGACTTGTGGATCTGACCCAGAGCCGCATGCAGCATGTTCAGCAGTCGCGCTTGAGACAACTAGACCAACGGGACAGCTTTGTGCTTATCACTACATAGTATAAAACAAAGTCGCTTTCTCTGTCCCTATGTCCCTTTGTATGCTTAAATCTTTAAAACTACGCAACGGATTTTGATGCGGTTTTTTTTAATAGATAGAGTGATTCAAGAGGAAGGTTTTAGTATCTTATTTGTACCCGTGCGAAGCCGGGTCGGGTCACTAGTTTTGAATAAACCAAAACTCACCACTACTGAGAAGTTCAGCGGACTCGTTGAACAGCGCTATGGGGTTGTTTTCGGAGGAAAGGAACGACGTCAGCCCCAAGTTGTACAGAGATCCATCCGCGGCTATCGACGAGTTGAAGGTCTGGTCGATGTTGTAAGCGACTGCAACAAAAGATCGTAACATTAACATTTGTTTCATCATCATAATCAGCCTATAAATGTTCCCACTGCTGGGACTCAGGCCTCCTCTCTAGGAGAGGGATGGGCTATAATTCACCACGCGGGCCCAGATAATTCACCACGCGGGCCCAGTGCTGGTTTGTATAGATGTCACATAGCTTCGAATTTGGTTCAACCCGGTTTCCTCACGATGCACGATGTTTGCCCACACAGTACAAAGTAATATGCGCACGCCTGGGGGTCTACTCTCTAAGCACGAAACCCGTAGTTTCGGCCAAAGATACGGGCGTTTCCTAATCTGTATCACTTACAAACATAGATTTAGTTAGGTACCCGAACTAATAAAGAATGTCAACAGGTGTATTTTCAAAACTCATGAATCTGAATAGTATAGGGAGTAGGGTTCTTCATTTCAAAGTTACTTAGCTCTTTCGAATGGGCCCGATTTTCGTTGACGGTTTTAGAGAGTAGCCCCCCTGGTTTCGAACCCATGAATTACTGCTCGTAAGTCAGGGCCTCCACCACTGGGCCATATTTATTTATTGTCAGGTAACTTCGGTCCATAGATATGTACCAAGTTACAGACTAACATATATAATATGATAAACAATATAATTTGTGTTAGTAAATAGAATCCAAAAAACTATATCAGTTCACTTGCGCGCTATATCACTATGCGTTCATGCGTGTAAATATTAAACTAAAAATTACATACGACAACATTCTTCCACAACTCTGGCGCGATGCTGGCCGTACCCGGCTCTACATTGGCTATTTTAGGCCAGAACCCAAAATACGAACTCAAAGGGTCAGCTGGAATACACCAACGATCAAAATATTTTATTGCGCATAAAAACGCATTCCACCGAAAAAACTGGAAGTCAGAGGGGCTTTTGCCCAGCAGTGGCAAGACTCAGGCTACCAGTACCAGTATGACCTATGTAACATTTTAAATACGAAAGTAACTCGGTCACTACATTACCTTTTTACGCCTATTTCGTGGTTAATGGTAATGGCGCCACCAATAAAGGTGATTTTTTAACCCAGCATTATCTTGAGAGTTGAGACTATGACGTCTTAAAACAGTCCTAACTTAATCTTATTCCAGTGTGGAAACATGACAGAACTATACAGGGTGTCTATCGCCATCTCTTTTCCACACTAGGTTAAGAATGAATTAGGACTGTTTTAGTACCTGATATTTTAATGAGAAAAGATTTGTATTTTTGTAACTAACAAAAAAACTCAAAAACTACAAAATTTCAAATATTCCTTCACGATTGTAATGCTACGTTAGGTATTCCTGATTAACATTGTAATCATAAACATTGAATGTATGATTACAAGTTGAAAAAAAAAATGTCCACTCGAACGAAGGCGGGACGGAGCCGTTGTTGAAAACCATAATAATAGATGCCAAAAAAATCTAATTAGTCCGTCAGATAGATTTCCAAAAAATATTGTTGTATTTTTATTTCACGTTAACTAAAAATGAAGACGATACGATACTGATGATACAGACAGTGCTTCGAAAACTCGTGTGACGTCACATTGCAGTACATTTTTTACCGGAAAGTGATGTCAAGCTCAACTCATGATCTATGACACGTTTTATCTTTGTCAATTTTTACAACAAAAAACACGTAAGTATCCAGTATTTGTCAATAATAATCTAACTGACGGACTAAACAGAATCATATGTTTTTTAGTCATTTTGAAACATCCCTATTGTTAACTAAGTACCTAACTGTCAAACTATCAGGTGGCCTTCCGTAACGTCTTAGAGCAGGATTGTTTTAATCTTATTCCAGTGTGGGAAAGCAACGGAGCTATACAGGGTGTCTAGCGCCATCTTTTTTCCACACAATAATAAGACTAAAACAATCCTGCTCTAAGACTTAAACGTGGACGTGGCAAAAGGAGCAAGTAAGGACCATAGCAGGTGACGTTCTGTGGTCAGCTTACCCACATAGCCGTGTGTTTATGTGTTAGATTAGCCCTGGTCTTGTTACAAATCAATAGTGAGCACGTGTTCGTAAAAAGTAACTCTCGAATCACAATACTAGAGTTAATCTATCAAGTGCAGTTTACGACCCAGATAAGGCTAACTGCTCTTTAAAACTCGTAGTTAAAATTAACAAATAACATTGAACTTGAATGGTCAAAATGCAATCCCGCGAAACATTAGTAAATACGGTATGGTTAGTTGTGGATTGCAGTGAGGCGACCTTGACACGCCTACATTGCGCGCCATTAGACATATTATCATCGGCACGATTCTTGAGCGCTGACGCTGCAGTGAGTTATTGGGTCCCTTTGGTGGTATGAAGTGAGACGCGGGGCGGGGAAAGTGCAGTGATTGGCCCGTAGCGCATCGCGTCATAGCCGTCACTCGGGATTTGTTCTTTACTCCTGCTGCACTTATGTCACGACCAATAAATATTAAACGGGTGTGTGTTTTATTTGTCTTAGAGTGTACGATGCGAACAGCGATTGTTTATAATTCGACATAAACGCCCACTTTTCAACACAGAATGATATTATAGACATCTTTAACATTGATTACAGTGACAGCTATAACATTGCATCTTAAGCAAAGCAGAATGCAACTATGGTTTGACAAGGATAGCTGATGTAGGAGGTATCGTAGATATACGGAGGAAGTACCTTCTTCGAAGATCCGCCAATTGCGGTCAAGAAATTCTAGGATTTATTTTGTGGGCGATGTCTCCCTGTTGTCATGACAACGACAGTCAACCCAAGTTAAAAAAAAACCGGCCAAGTGCGAGTCGGACTCGCGCACAAGGGTTCCGTTCCATTATCTATAAAAATCGCGTTTGTTGTATGGGAGCCCCATAAATATTTATTTTATTTGGTTTTTAGTATTTGTTGCAAACAGAAGTTACATAATTTGTGAAAATTTCAACTGTCTAGCTATCGCGGTTCTTGAGATACAGCCCCGTGACAGATAGACGAATGGACAGCGAAGTCTTAGTAATAGGGTCCCGTTTATCCATTGGGTACGGAACCCTAAAAATGGGCTTGAGTTAGCACTATAGATATGAGTGATAGTTACAAATATACTCACTGTCATCATCATCCCCACCGTCCGTGGGTATAGGCAGTTCCAGGTCTTCATCAGGGCTAGGAGACGGCACATCTTCATCTCGTTGCGGCGGCGACGGCGCATTCGGTAGGGTTGGCATCAATTCGTCTAATTTCCGCTTCAATACTCGCACGCGCGCTCCGAAGTTTTTATATGCCTGAAAATATATTAAAAGTATTAAGTAAAGCACTTTACTTTAAGGCTAGGTGGCCCCGCATTTAAGTTTTTTAAATCAATCTGAGACAAAGAATACAGTGTTTTAAAATTTTAAAAAAATATATGTATTAGTTAAGAATCTTGTCTAGTCAAAATCGCATTCAGTTGAAAGACCTGATGAACTTCACTCGATAGAAAAAAATCGCAAAGTTACCCCTTTCTAGAATGTTTTTTCAATATTATGACTACATTAACGATTTTTTAGATTTAATTTTTGTACTAAATTAAAGAAACAAATTAGTTATAGACAAATTCGCAGAGTTTGACTTGATAAAATGATTTCCATAATTACTATGTTTAAATATGAATAAAAAGCGCCCGCGGCGGCTCGGACAGGCCCGTTCAGTCGCGCGCTGGCGCTTACGGACGACGGACCTGTGTCAGTTTTTTCCGCGACAACTTCGCGCACCATACCATCTGTTTTTGAGTTTGTTAGTTATAATGGGCAATAAACAACGCAGGCGAAAAAAGTCGTGTAAAGCAATAAAAGACACAAATAAAAAGAATGCACTCCAAAGATATGTGAAGAAGTAAGTACCTACCTAAATGTTTTATTTGTGTTGTAATTCGGTCTCAAAATTATAATTTATTTTACTTCAGTCTTTGATTGGTAAATGTCTAAAACTTACGATCATCGTACCATAGTATAAGAATACTAGTACCGAAGATCGCCACTATTTTTGATAATTCATATTTTGTCTTTTCGGTCGGTATCTATGCCTCTGCCTGGCGATTGGCAAGCCACAGTATAGAAATATCAGTACTACTAGAGAAGTCTAAGATTTTTGATAAAATTAAATCATATTTTGTCTATATCGATATCTGAGCCTGGCGTTTGCAAACGAAAAGTAAATACTAATAATAAATCTACCTATCAATTTCATCTGTGAAATAGGTACTCCATTTACTTTTTCTTATAGGTCGGTGGGGCAGCCTCAAGAAACAAACATGGACACTGCCGCAGCAACAAATCTGATATCTGAGCATTCATACAAAAATAGGTATGTAATTACCATAGATCAAGATAGGTATTTACTTAGTGATTTTTAAACAGTTTTATTTAGGACATACTGGTAAGTCATAAATGGATTGTAAAATTAGCTTTTTTTAGGGTTCCGTACTTCAAAAGGAAAAAGGAACCCGTTATAGGATGACTCGCGTGTTTGTCTGTATGTCTGTCCGTCTGTCACAGCCAATTCACTCCGAAACTACCGATTGAGTTGAAATTTGGTACACATATATGTATCGGTGACCCAAAGACGGACGGTGCAACGTATACTAATGAATTTTAAACATGGCGGACACTATTGGGGGGTAAATTAGAAAATGAAAAATGTTTTGCTAACTATACTGTGTAACATATTTTTTTATAATATTATGATAAATAGTTTTGAAGTTATTTAAGAAAATGGGCGAAAATTGACCACCCCCCCCCCCCCCCTTAACTCCGAAACTACAGGATCGAAAATTTTGAAAAAAATACAAAAAATTGTTCTTTGCCTATAGATAACAGGAAAACCTATAATAAATCTATAAATGTCCGGAACCCTCTTCACGCGAGTCTTGTCCGGGTTTTTGTAAAACGCTAATTAACCTTTCATTGTGTTTCTAATCCCACCAAAAGAAATATTTCAAATGCGCCGGGCCACTATATTAATTTAGTATCATTAAAGTCCTAGATACTTATAATGTACATTAACTAACATAATGTGGTTGGTTTTCAGGCACATGGATAATGCATCATGTAGCAATACGGCTGACGTGTCCAAAACCTCGTTTATTAGATTGGATCCTGTTGATACACAACAAACTGTAACGTAAGTACCACATTTTATGCTTTTACCGCATGTTACATACAATGCTTTATTACTCGGATGTGTAAGACAAACTTGTAAGACTTACCATATGTGTTCTCTTTTTCAGAGATACCGAAGACACAGAAGACTCCCTCATCGTAGAGAAAGTACTCAATGAAGATGAATTCCTACCTATTTCGGGACGGCGAATTATTGATATAAATTATGTTTTACTGGAGTTACAAGAAAAAGCTCGTCATAACGGTTTATTTAACTGCACATTAGGTAACTTCCGTCTAATTAGTGAAAAACGACGAGGACTTTTATCGATATGTCGTTTTGAATGCAATATGTGCAAACAAGTTTGCTTGATTAACTCGGAAGACCAAAACGACAAGGAACAAGTGAATATAAATATAGCCGCCACTACTGGAATTGTGGCTTCCGGTATCGGTTTTTCCCAATTTGAGGAACTTTGCTCAGCTATGAATATTCCAGTATTCTGTTCAAAATACTATTCGAAATTAGAGGACGAAGTATTTGAAAAATGGAATAAGACGGCAAGTGCTACCATGGAAGCTGCAGCTCAAATGGAGAAAGAGATCGCTTTCGCAGAAGGTCGAATTAAGAACGGCTACCCTGTGGTTGATGTTTGCGTTGACGGCTCATGGTGTGCTAGATCTTACGGCACCAATTATAAAGCGTCATCAGGCACAGCAGCCATAATCGGCAGAAGAACAGGACAAGTTCTTTATATTGGCATAAAAAATAAATATTGCTTGGTATGTGCTCGAGCTGAGCACAAAAATATGTCACCAAAGCAACACAAATGTTTTAAAAATTATGAAGGTTCTTCAAGCTCCATGGAGACGGCAATAATTGTAGAAGGTTTCAAATCATCGATCACAATGTACGGCATCATATATGAGCGAATGATAGGAGATGGAGATGCTTCTACTTATGCTGCAGTCCTCAAAGCCAGACCATATGAGACCGAAAATGTGACCGTCGAAAAAATTGAATGTCGGAACCACATACTAAGAAACTTTTGTAAAAAACTACGTAATCTGATTACAGACACAAAATATATTCTAGTGCACCGTAAAATGCTCACTAATGTCAAAATTTTGACTATGCGGAAATCGATTGTACAATGTATAAGACATCACAAAGCCTCTGAAAGTCCTCGCAATGTAGCAATATCAAATCTTCATAAAGATATTATTAATTGTGTAGCACATGCTTTCGGCGACCATAGAATGTGCCATGAATATTATTGCACTAAAGATAAAAATGACAACGAAGAGCTCAAAAAGATCCAGAATTCCACATTCATTTTCCGAATAAACGCGATTGTTTCAAACGTTGCTGCAAAATCACGCAGCTTAATTGAAGACGTTGACACGAATACTGTTGAGTGTTTTAATAGTGTCATCGCGAAATTCATTGGTGGGAAACGAATCAATTTTTCATTAAAAGGAGGTTATCAAGGGAGGTGCTCAGCAGCTGTTCTTTCGTTTAACTGCCAATCTGGACTTTCAGCCGTCCAAAAGACTTTTTTAAATAAAAGTCCTAAAGGCAGGGTTAAAATAATTGAAAGAAGGAGAGCACAAAAACGAAAGCTAAACTTAGAGCATCCCGTAAAAAAAGTACGAAAATTAAAAGAAGCCAATCAGAAGCAACATGACTATGGTCCAGCAAGCACAGCACCAGATATGTCTCCACATGAATTAAAGAAAGCTGAAGAAGAGTTCTTAAATAATTTAAAAATGCTTACTTCTGATAGGCATGCTATCGAGAGAGCTACGATGGATGGATGTTTGTTACTCTTTCACGCAAAAACTATTGAAAGGATTTAGATGAAATTTTGCAGACCGATAGTTAATAGCCTGAATTAACACATTCGGTACTTTTTATTCCGGTAGTATGCGGATCATTCTACCGGAATAAAAAGTATCGAAATAAGTAAGACAATAGGGGATCGGACAAAAAAAAAACTAATTAGTCCGTCAGATAGATTTCCAAAAAATATTGACCACATATTTTTTCTTTTTTCACGTAAACAAAAAATGAAGACACAGATACAGTGCTTCGAAAACTCGTGTGACGTCATATGATAGTACATTTTGTACCTTCAAGTGACGTTTCAATCCCCACTTCATGATCTTTGACGCGCTTTATCTTCGTCAATTTTTATTGATTTGATAAAACAAAAAACACGACGTACCTATCCAATATTTTTCGATAATCTAACTGACGGACTAAACAGAATTCTATTTTGTTGAGTCAGTCCGATCCCCTTACATCAACACGCTAGCGAAGCTAGCTCGCTAGCTACAAGCTGTATAAGTTTTTAAACTGACATGGTCACTGACACTACTAGGTATTAATACTATGAACGGGATATTTACTGTTTTCTTATTGTTTCGAGTTGTTCTTTTTTATAATTAAATTATACTCACATAAGCAACAACTTTGACTTCGCCCCTCTGTGTCGAGTAATATTGCGTGGCAGTGTTGAGCAACGCTAACAACGCTTCCCTTGCCACAATCTCTCTCTGTAGAGCAGCTGTATACCGCTCAACGCAAGATATTCCATCGTTCAACTCCTTTTCTACATCGTCTTTATTACCTCTTTCTGGAAATTATAAATTATTGAATTAAAACCAAACCTTTTAAAACACAAAGCTGACGGAATGTGTCAAAGAAAAATACTTTGCAAATTATAAAATAATGTTTACTGCTGCTCTACCGAAATATCTACAGACAATTTTGTTGTAATCAAGGATTCCAACAAGAGTAATCTTCTTAGACCTGTTTTTAATAAGATTGTACATACAATGAGAAAGGTGTAATCTGCCAACTTTAAGTGCAGGAATGGCACAACAGCTGGATGCGGCCCCACCCATAGCTAATTAAAAGACTTCTACAGTTATAATACTGATTAGAGTAAGCCAATCGCGTCTTCGTGTTCTTTGAAGTGCCTGTGATGGTCTAATTAAAATAAATGCTTTGAGTTTGAGTTCAACCCAAACACAATATGACATCAATAGGAAAGGATATCAGAAACTTACAGAAAAATCATGACAGACCATTGCCAAATGTTAGGAGTTGTACCGCTGCAAGGACTTATTTTTGGGTGCCAAAATGACATGAAACCTGTTTGTAGTCACAGATACACAAATAAAAAGAATAATAAATTAAAGATTAAAAAGAAATAAAAGCATAAAAAAGCTAGCAAACCTTCATACAAACCCTTAAGGCTGGCCCTCAGTAACTCAGAGTCGGACAGTTCTAAAGTACTTTCATGGATATCTTTGAGCCTCAAATCTGTGTCTGCTTCCAATACTGCACATTGTTTTATCTTGTTCACTAGTAGAGTTGGCTGAAAAGGAAGATTTAAATAGCCTATAGCATTCAACCAACTGCTATTGAGAAATTCCTGATTAAAAACCCAATAACACTTTTCCCAACCCAGGAGTTGAATTTAAGATCTCCTGCTCAGCAGTCGCACTAGCAACCACTACACCAATGAGACAGCTACAAAAAAAAGCAGTAAAACTCTGCTACTTTTGAATACTTACTTGGAACTCTGTATCGTCATCCGATTTCTTTACAGCTCCGGCACTGAGCAAGCCGGTAAGATCAGATAAAAACTCATCATCATACACTGATCTTTGCTCCCATATCTTAAATATTCGCAAGATTTTCGGTCTCACTTTATCATCCCTGAAAGAATAAGACAGAATTAATACTGATATTTGTAATTTTAAAGTAAATGATGAGGAATCTAAAGGGCTGTGAATGACAAAAAAAAAAAAAACCTACTTGGTGGAAGAGAAGAACAAGGGCTCTTTGTTTTAAAATTTGCAGGTCAGGGTCAGACTTTTTCATGAAATAGTCACTCAAAAAGTACAGTATTGATTGATGATTTATTTGATTTAAACTTTTGTTACTTACATGTGTTACGGTTGCAAATCATATTTTAACATAAAACCAGACCCTAGCCTGCAAATCATAAAAAAAAAATAAAAAAATTGTAATACAGTCCGACTGCATATGTAATAGCCTTTAAAGCCTACATAAATAGCCTACTTTCTTTTTTAAGACCATTTTGTTGTTGTTTTTTTGTAAGTTGAGTAGTTGTTTAATTTAGAAATGTCACAAAACTGCAGAAATTTGGTACTTATTACATGAAAAGAATGATAATAAACCATGTATTTATTAATCAGTGTAGACTAACCTAACCAAAGGAGTTGCTTTCTGCAGATTGAGGCCCCAGCTCTCAACAAACTCGTAGTTCTTCCTCTTGCTGTACTGAATCACATCATTGGCCAAGTAAAACAGTACCAGCCTCTGCTCTACCTTAACCCTCTTCAACACATTCAGCCAACTTTGTACTATCTTCTTGTGGTGCGGCCTTTGTTTCAGACACCACGACGATAACCCCTGGATACTCTCCTGAGTATCCTTCAGCTGGCTGAGACGTTTCTCAAACGCTAAGGAGTTAAAATCTTCTGTTTCACCCATTGTTATCAAACTAACAAATGATCACTGACACAATAATAATATTATAGCGTCGCATGATACGACAGGCACTTATTTTTATTACACTATTCTTGTAAACACAACCTTGATTCTTGCAATGGTTTTCTATGAACGATTTCTACACACAACACGAAAATGTGAAAAAATAAACTGAACGAAAAACCGCGTTGTTAACACTAATTATTTAGAATAGTATGTTTAATACATGTGTATGCATGAAATGATAAATTCATTTGATTGTTATTCGTAAAACTGCGTACAACAGTGCAATTTCTAAGTTTTAAGTTTTTATTTCCAAACAAGAGAACTAGGAAATTATTACGGAACGATTGCCAAAGACAACAACCGCCATTTTCTCAGCGATTGTTTTTTTTTTTATAGATTTCATAGCATAACGTCAGGCATACGTATTACGCATTCAGCCTCCAAAAAAAAATTGCAAACAAAATTGATTCTTAAAAAAAATATTTCATCAAAAAACTGAAAGTGAGAATCACCAGAATTAAAATAATTTTGTGTCAGGCGCTAATTATTGGAGTATCCCCTTAAACTGCTAATCCACCCAAACAATGCTTGAGTGTTTTTCAGCACTTGAACGCTTAAGGCTGTGCTTATGGTAAGCGCAACACAAACAATCCAATCAAGTCAAAATGTTTCAATATCTTTTCACTGAACTATGCTATTTTAATAACTTTGCACCCACATTTTAGGAAATAACTGCCTTGCTTGTTAGAAACTTTAGTGCACTGCGATAGGTTTAATTTACCTATGTAGTGCAGCACTGCTTTTTTAAATATTTTTTGTTAGCTGGCAACACCGTCCACGGCTCCTGGCAACCCAGCCCGCGACGCGCGAACTCAAAGTCAGTGGAGTTCGATTCGCGCGCGCTTTCAACAGATCCGCGAAACGCTCGTTTTAATATTACCAAGTTTGCTGTTTATCTCCTGTTTGTTTATTTATTTATTTATGCACACACAAAATACAAAAAAAAGGATAAAAACATAACAAATAGAAGAGCACAATGGTACTGCTTATTTCAAAAGAAATTTCTTCCAGCAGACCTGCGAGAGGAAAGTTTGATTAGAAATGTAGACACAGTGTGTAAATAAGACTAACAAGATTGTTTGTTTTGTTCGTTTAGTTTTACCTATAGTTCTGTGTTTTTACCGTTTTACAATATACTTTTGCCATTTAACGTAGTGACTCATTGAAATAGCCCAATATTACAATCCTGAGAAAACTCTTCTTACACATATACATTTTGTATGATGGTGTTAAGTTTTAAATAGAGTATAGAGTAAGATCCCAGGGCCGCCAGATGTCACATATTTTCTGACGAAGGAAATGTGGACAATTGAGTAGTGTTAGTATGTACTAAGCACGCACGACTACCAGCTTAGACGGCCAATTTTCAGGTATCAGGTCATTTACTAGGTCATCCAAGGCACATGAAAACATTTTGTACCTCACGTATTTTCTGAAAGCTGATTTTTACGTATATTGTAGGCAATATCCTTAAAAATAAGTCGCCAATACTCCCAGACACTTTCCGTCACCCGTATTGCTTAACAGACGCTTTAAAGCTCCCAAAAAGTGGAGATTTAAACGTATTGTGGCTGTTCACCCGAGAACGCATGGCATCGCTCGTGTGGCTGACATACAGACATCCACTGGACTTATTCGGTAGGCATTCAACAGGATCTGTCCGTTGCCTGTTTCTTCAGAATCTTGTTGAAACCGTTGCTTTGCAATGGTGGGGTCTATTCGCTCGCTTCGCTCACTCACTCGACCCCGCCATCCCCTTCTAACCTAACCTGTCCGAGTCGGGGTGCCCCAAGTCCCGAACTCGTTGCGCTCGCTTTTTGTCCAAGATTTGGTGAGCATTAATCCATTTTGGTAGACAATTGCACCTCGGTTAGGGTGGGTTTATTTTATTTGAAGTTAAAATATTTTATTTTGATACTTTACTGTACTATAATCTAGTGTCTAATAATTTTTTTGGTGAGCATTTAAATTTTAGCCATTAGCAAACAAAAGCCTTGGACAAAAGTTGGCTAACTTGTATAGTTCTAGTTCGGAACATCTAATGTAATCTGCACAGAACAAAATTTGTAGTATCAGCGGAGCACAGTGCAGACAGGGCACCTGCCATAGTATTATTAAGGCTGGAATACACATTGCTACGTTGTAGTAGCACGAAATCATGCTAGTTTCGAGCAGCTCAGCTGTCACGTGTTAGTAGCATAAAAGTAGCACGTGTTTAAGAAAAGAGCATGCTTGTTTCAAGGCATGCTACTCAATCGCAAGCCAGTTTATTTATCGTGCTAACTAGCACGACGCATAAAACCTCTTTTTTGATATTCTTATTTTTACTACTTTATATGTTTTTAGGGTTCCGTAGTCAACTAGTTTTATTGTGCTGTCACCTTTTTGTTGTTTTCTGTCAGTGAAGTCACCTGAAACTTTCCTGTTAGGTGCGCGACTCAGAATACAGAAAGAACTTCAAAGTTCTTTCTGTATTTTGAGGTGCGCGACTTGGCCTCACGGAGTTGCGCGGCCCAAGTGGGGATACGGCCAAACGTTCCTCTTAGGCCGCGCGGCTCAGGCATCGCTCACGTCCACACTTACGAGGCACGGCCGCCCGGCTCTAGTGGGGACGCGGCTTATGATAATGTTACTCCGACATGTTAAAAAGAAGTATGCTCGTAAAAAGTATGCTTTTGAGGTCTGTGCTTTAGAGCAAATGTGCACACTCGGAAAGCATGCTACAAATGGCAATACTACCTAGTTCCAAACAACCATGCTTTTCAAGTAGAGCATGTGTATCCTTTTTGTTTATAGTAGGTACTCTGTGCTTTAATTAAACCCTTTGCCGGGCGCCCATAGCGTCTCTGGCAGCGACCGGTGTACCAGGGTCATTTTCACAAAAAGTGTACACTGTTTTAAATAAAAATTTTGTTGTAATTCGTTTATTTTCATTAAATTTACAATCGATATTCTTTTCACTATATGAAAATAATAATAAAACCTCTTATTCTTTATTAATTAGTAAAATATAGGTAATTTATTGTCCTTGGGGAACAAAATTTCTTCCATTCCGCAACTATAAACTTTCGGTTATAGGAATAAAATAAAACACACTTGGATTTAATCAACTAGTATTATTTGTTACTAATGTTTTGTACTTCAATGCAAAATAAATAAAAAATAAAATCAATAATAAAAAACACACTTTTTTATGAATTTAATGTCCATTACGTTACTCTTTGGACGAAATTAGTTTAATACTTTTTGGTATGATGTTACTCAATTAGGACACAATAAAGGAAGTCTTTTTAATTATATTCATAAAATTATTAGCCTCCAAATCATCAAAATCTGATTACAATCAAATGGCATTTCGCTCTAAAAATAATATTTAAATAAAAATATAAAATAGGACAGTCACGGAATTGACTGTTCCAGTAACGGAATAGTAACGGAATTTTTAGTTCCAATTCTACGTTACCTGCGTTTTGGTTACGGAACGGAAGTATCGGAAGTCTACCTATGCACATTTTTGTTTAATTTATCTTTAAATAACACATCCGATCAACAAGCTTGGTATCAAATTTGGTTCACTGAAAGTTTATAAAGATATCAAAATAATTTGCAAGAAATAAACTTGTAAACTTACTTTGAAATTGGTTGCGGTTGTGGAATATCAAAAACGGACCGTTACTGAGTGCGTACGATCGTCGTCCGCTAGTCGCCGTCAAAATGGACGAATCATTTCGGGAATCCAATGACAGCTTTACAAATGTTGCCAATAGACAAAAAATATGCATTATCGGTAGTTTTGTTGGCGATCTTTCGTAAAAAATGTGGTTTCGGAAAGGAATTTTCCACTTTAGCTAATTTATGTCCTCACATAGATATAATTATTTAAATATTGTGTGTAATGTAACACTGTTTCTGCAATTATAAAACAAATCGTAAATAACTATACTTTCCGAAAAATCAATCACATTAGTATAAATAAGTCAACAAAATATATAAAAGTTATGTTATTTTAATGAAATTGGTAGTAGGACAGCGCTAAAATAGACATCTTCTATAAGAATTTTTAAAAATTAAGTTATTTAAGAATGTGTTGTAGTAGCAACAATATATAATATTGTTAAAAATTGACCACAGATCCTTATTTTTAGTGTAGTTTTTCTTGAACGTGGATATTATTTGTTAAATATTTAACATAAGTTGTGGGACACGCCGAAAACACGATGTACAATTTTTGTGAAAATGACCCACCAATTATATATACTTTACTCTTTGGACCGGTTCACCGGTGTACACTGTTCTGTTTGTTTGACTTGTTGTCTTGTCACTGTCACTTGTCAAGTTGTCAGCCGGTGCGGTGACGGTGAGCGGTGACACTTATCAGTGTGTACCAGCAATATATATTGTAGTCTTTGTGTACCAGTACCAGTGTGTACTGTGTTTTGGATTATTTACGTTTTCAGTATAAAATAACAGTATTGAATCTTATTTGAATTAAAGTAAGATCTTTCCTGTCGATGTTGAGGATCTTTCTTCTTCTCGGAGGAATATGTAAGTGCATAAACCTATCTATCTACGCATTGATTATCTACGTAATAATTTGTTACAAAACATGATTAAGAGTTTGACGCATGTCTATATTTGGTTTATCTGGATTTTTGGCTATCAAAACCTTATCGGTAAGTGGCTTTGCTTATTTCTCGGAAGTCGATGCAAATATATACCAGTCTAATTCTATAAATCCTTCACAATTCGAAAATAGGCATAATGTTGTTTGTTTTTGGTTTTTTTATTATTTAGCTGGTGAATGCGACAAGGTAGCCCGCTAAATTCGAACTATCTTACGTTTTTTTGCAATTTGCTGGTTATTGTCAGGTTGTATGTTAAATAAAATATGATTAAAATAATCGTTCCCAGTTTGATTAATATAATTATTAAGCGCACAAGAAAATTGCTTTGTATCGCAATGAAAAGCATGTTATGGCAAAGAATAGTTTTCTCGTGCTCCTAGTAGTATGTAATGTACCTACTCTCTTTTAATAAACAGTAATAATAATAATCAACGCCTATAGACAAGTACAGTGCGATCAAATTATCTTGGCAGCTTCGAACTTCGTGCAGATGGCTGCGCAGTAACGTAAAATAGGAACCAAATGGTGACATGAGGCGGGGGTCGGGGGGCGGTGGTCTAGGCTAGAGATGCACCCTACATAAACACAATCAATCTTCTAAACGATCAAATATCGTAATCGATTAGTTTTATTTCGAATACGTTCGTATTAGTGTATAGAAGATATTTAACTAAATAGATTAACTAATAAAGTGAATTTAGTCATTAATAATCGAGTTTTCGTCTTTAATACAAAAAAATGTTTGGTAACATTATGTTTTCTCGGTTAAAAGACATGATTTACTTAAATTTTAGAAATCTATAAACTTCTTGAGTAACGAATGTTTGCGAACATTTAAAACCTCAATATAAAATTGAATAGTAAGTTGAATAGTAATATTGAATATTTTTATTACTTAATTTTAATCGATTCGAAGAATAATCGATTAAACGACACCATTGCACATGCACATTGCACATCTCTTTTTGTTAACTTCGTGACCTTCGTGCAAGTTCGGCAATATTCGGTACGAGGTTTTATGTCTCACTCACACGTTTGGTGTTTGTGTCGCTATCTCTGTCTTGAGCACAGTCGGTTATAAAAGTTTTCGTTGTGTTTTTATTTGTTGTTATTAATATTACTGTTGATTGCCAATAATGGTGTAAAGTTTTTTTGTTTAGTGTTAAGTTAATTTTATTTTGTTATTTGCAAGTGTTAGTGGGCACTTATTTCGTTAAATATGCCACCAAAATTTCAGTGACAAAAAGTCCGATAACGAAAGGTCAGTCGAATCGAAATTTAATAATAGGTTATTTTGTTACAACTAATGTCTTAAAGTGTTTTGATATTTATTTTATTCGTATTTCTCACTGTATTAGATATTTTCTAATCGTAATTTGTTTAGCTGGCAATAACAGTTTTCTTCACAAGTGTACCTGCGCAGAAGTTCGCAGAGCCTATGTTCAGAGCTGCCAAGATAATTTGATCGCACTGTAAAAGGTCTATTTTTATGTGGTCACTGTACTCACAATTTGATCTTTACCTTCAAATATCTCAGTAATGTGACACTTTGGGATACCGTGTTACTGGACATTTTTCTTCGTTTTTTTTCATCATGTGCCACGATTTCGAAAAAATATCAAATTGGCGGTGGGTCGATATGCCAGCTCCCATACAAAAAAGTTCAAACCCCCTTTCTGCATAATTATTTAACGTCTGCTTGGCAACGTAGGATTTGCAAGATGCAACAGCTGAATATATAGTAACTTTAATTTTCAATCAATGTACATAATACAGTTTACGTACCTAAGTAATAATCTAATTGCAATCAATTGGAGCAAGTCTCATTATATATTTATCAGAGGATTATGATAGGTTATTATGATTGCACGAACACATTTTCTTACGTGTTTTGTTTGAGATTGTATAATTATACTTCAGGTCTCGTCCGAAGACCATTTATTACTTGCAGCATTACGAAGTTGTGGTGCTGTCTCTGTCACACTTCAGATCCAAGTTATAAAAATACTATACCCATCTCTGTCACTGTTGCACCCACGCATGCGGCGGGCGGCGGCTGACCGGGAACGAGCCTGCAACTTGTCATTACGTGTTTTTGTGTTATCTAGGTCACACAAAAAGTTTTTAAATTTCGCCAAAAAAGGTGTTTTTAGTGAAATTGCAATGGGAAAGCGTAAGCGTTCACATCTAGATGATGACGAATACTCGTACAGAAGTATCAAAAAGAAAATGAAAAGACTCGAACGTAAACTTCAAAAGTGCAAAAGACCGCGTTCGAGTAGCTCGTCATCATCAGAATTTGAGGGCCGCGAAGGTCCCTCGTATCGCGAGATTAACTATGATGATGAATATAACGAAGAATCTCGGGAAGTACAAGGTATGTAAGCCCAGTATTGTATAAATGAGAATTTGAGAGATGCATGTATTTTCAAACAAAAAATTCTCATACCCACATGGTAAAAGAAAAATAAAAATGTAATAAAAACGTTCGACGGAGTTTGATATTTTGTCAATGTTGAAAAACGGATGCTACCAAGGTCTCACTTGTATATCTTGTTGAGAGTACGTATTATTTTCTTCACGTAAATCGTGTTGATAACGTATTTTAGGATACAAATAATCGTACCTTCCTTGAAGTCCTCCGCGTATATCGCGTTGAGGGTTTTTTAGGTATAAATGATCAATATTTCTATCGATCAATACCATCGCACGTATATCGTGACGAGCGTACCTACCTACCTACACAAACATAACATGCTTCTTCATGTAAACTCCGCGTATATCGTGTTGAGTACCTGCCTTATCCGGAATAAAAACTATACAGAATAATATTCTCGCATGTATATCGTGTCGAGAGAAGGTACCTACATAAGCAGCTAGGCACATACGATTCTATGTTTCCACATGAAGTGTGTTGAGTGTACCCGTGGGTACTAAGCAATAATCAGACCTAAACAATGGTTTATAAAACTTCAACATAATCTGATGATCTGAACTTATCTCGGTGTAAATAATGTTGAGAAATTTTGAAGTATTTAGTAGGTACCAATTTTTTCTACTACATTTTATGTCCTTACAGAAGAAAATGTACTTCAGGAAGAAGGTGAGATCATCGAAACTGAGGAACCAGTATTGGAACCAACGCCTATACCAGCTGTTCAGGATAAACCTGAAGAGGTTCTGGACCCGGAAATCCTAATGATATTAGGCGAAGATCCTTCAGTTCAGAAAGAACATGGTGAGAACTTACACACAGATATTGCTGCCCGTTGGTCACATACTTTAGTGAACGGTTTGCCCAAAGAAATAAGGTCAGACCTCTTGAAAGACTATTTACCAGCCGAGAATTGTGCCAATATGAAGGCGCCCAAACTCAATTTAGAAATCGAGGCGGCATTATCACCGTTAAATGTTAAAAAAGATATCTTCAGTCAAAGCAGACAAAATCAGCTATCTAGCTGTTTAGCCGCTATTGGAACGTCACTGAACTGGGCCTTGTCATCCAAGGACGCGCTACCGCACGCACAACAAATCATAAAACCCTTGAGCGACGCTGGACGATTACTCTGTGACAGCCACTATCGAGAGTCACAGTCAAGGCGATATGCCATAATAAACAGTCTCAACAAAAAGACTCAAGATGTTGTGAAGAATACAAACCTCGATGAAACTTTATTTGGCGCTAACCTTGCGGAGCATCTCAAATCATCGAAAGCTATATCCCAGTCGGGAGCGGAGATGAAATATAGCGCGGTACAACGCGCCACATACAAGCCTCCGCCATCTACAAGGAAACCTCATAGAGGTGCTTTAAACTCGAGGGGGATGTCGCGACCAGCAGTCGGCGAGCCGCGTCAGTACCCCAGTTCCCGGAAACCGACAGCAGCTCCGCGGGATCATCGTCGAGACACGTATCGCCGGAGCCACGCGACGCGCCAGAGGCCATCGAGACGCTGACTTCACCACTACAGGTACCTATCGCAGGCAGGCTGCAATACTTTTATGACCAATGGTGCACCATAACTGATGATCCTGTAGTATTGTCCTGGGTTCAAGGGTACAGTATACCGTTCAAAAGCGAGCCTTTACAAATATCTTCCTTTCGAAATTCAGCTAAATCGATACCTGAAATCAAAATAATCGATCAATGTATAGAAAGTTTACTGCAGTCGGATTTTATATCAATTTGTGAACCCTGTGAGGGTCAATTTTAATCTCCCATCTTCACGGTACCCAAGCCTAATGGCCAGCATCGATTTATTTTGAACCTGAAACATTTAAATAAATTTATTTACTTAGAACATTTTAAAATGGAAGATTTTAGAACAGCGTTAAAATTACTAAATCAAAATAATTTTATGTGTACGTTGGATTTAAAGGACGCCTATTTTTTGATCTCTATTAATAAACAACATAGAAAAAGCTACGTTTCGAGTGGAAGTCGCAAATTTATGAATTTAATGTTTTATGCTTTGGCCTATGTACGGCGCCTTTTGTGTTTACAAAACTGATGAAACCTGTTTTACAGTATTTACGTTCACAAGGCCTTATTTCAGTCAATTACCTAGACGACTTTCTTTTAATAGGTCAAACATACAACGAATGCATTAGCAACGTCAGTAAGACAATGGATGTCTTACAATCTCTAGGCTTTGTTATAAATTTCAGTAAAAGCCAATTAACACCGCAAAAAGAATGTAAATTTTTAGGCTTCATTTTTAATACTAACGATATGACTATCTACCTTCCTGAAGAGAAAAAACAGCGCATTCTTCAAAAATGTACAGAGTTTTTAAAGCTTAAAAGATGTACCATAAGATACTTTGCCGAATTTATCGGCCTATTGACATCGGCATGTCCTGCCGTTAGATATGGGTGGATGTACACAAAGCTATTCGAAAGACAAAAATTTTTAGCCTTGGGAAACTCGGATAACTATAATAAGAAAATGACTGTAGAGAGTTCGTTGAAACAAGATTTAGAATGGTGGAAATATAATATTCTACGTTCAAAGAGTCCCATTTTTTCTAGTAATTACTGTATTGAAATATACAGTGATGCATCAACTACAGGTTGGGGCGTAGCCTGTGACAAACAAAGCTCACACGGTAACTGGACGCAATCAGAACTAACCTTGCATATCAATACTTTAGAATTAAAAGCCGCATTTTACGGATTAAAAATTTTTGCTTCTGAACTTCGCGATAGCAACGTGCTACTAAGGGTAGATAACACCACCGCTATCTGTTACATAAATCGCATGGGCGGAATACAACACACACATTTAAACGATTTAGCCCGTACTATTTGGCAATGGTGTGAGTTAAGAAATATTAACATATTTGCATCATATATTAAATCTTCTGACAATGTCATTGCTGATCGAGAATCTCGAAAAATAATAATAGATACAGAATGGGAACTTGCAGAGTATGCTTTTACAGAAATAAGCAATAGCCTTGGCAAACCAGACTTTGATCTTTTTGCAAGCTCGCAAAACAATAAATGTTCAAGATATGCATCATGGAAACTTGATCCTTGTTCTGAAATAGTAGACGCATTTACATTTAACTGGGGACATCTATATTTTTATGCTTTTCCCCCTTTTAGTATGATAACCAAAATTTTACAAAAGATCATTGCAGATAAAGCGGAGGGTATTTTAGTAGTACCTCTCTGGCGATCACAGCCTTGGTACCCGCTATGGACTAAGCTTATAGTCTCTAATAAAATTTACTTTGGACCTGATAAATATTTGTTACACTCACCTTTCAGAACTTGTCACCCGCTTCATGCAGACCTTGTCCTGGTGGCAGCGAGATTATCAGGCAGGCGATGTTAGCTCGAGGTATTCCAGAGGCATCGTTAAGTATTTTCATGGCGTCTTTTGCGGAAAAAACTCTCAATCAGTATAGTTCATCCCTTAAATCATGGTGGGCTTATTGTGAAAATAACAGCTTTGATGTTTTCAATGCTTCAAGTCTTCAAGTGATTTCTTTTTTAACCATAAAATTCGAAGAAGGAGCTGGTTATAGTACTTTAAATACATATCGTTCTGCTCTATCTACTATTTTAGGGTCAAAGGTAACATTAGATGATAGCATCCATAGATTTTTAAGAGGTGTATATAGGTTAAAACCACCACAACCCAAATACGCTGTCACTTGGGACCCTAATGTTGTGTTAAGTTATGTATCAAATTTTTATCCTTACACTGATATTACGCTTGAAAATTTATCATATAAAACAATATCTTTACTCGCATTAGCCTCTGCACAGAGAATGCAGACGTTAAGTCTGATAAAGCATACAAATATTTGTATGAAAAATGATATGATTCTTATTAAAATACCTGATCTTATTAAAACATCGAGACCTGGGGCCCTTCAGCCACTAATCAGGCTACCTTTCATTCGCGAAAATCCATCGATATGTCCTGCGACAGTATTGCAAGCGTATATTCAAAAAACTTTAACACTGCGCCGTGACAATACTGACGATCACCTGTTTATAAGCCTGAGAAAACCTCATAAAAAGGTTGGTTCACAAACTCTTAGCCACTGGGTGAAGAAAGTCTTAGCAGATAGTGGTATCGACATATCGGTGTTTGGAGCGCACAGCACCCGCCATGCTTCGACATCAGCCGCTCATCGGTTGGGCGTTAACCTGGAAGTGGTTCGAAAGGCCGCAGGTTGGTCTAATACCTCAAATGTATTTTTAAAATATTATAACAGGGAAATTCATAATTCAGTTAACAATGATTTTGCTGAAGTCATATTTAATAATTTATAACTTATTGATTAGTTAGGTACAGTCCTTAATCATGTACACTTATTGTATTAACAATTCTGTTAAGATAGAGATAAATGTATCATGATGAGGCACGGATACTCTTGTTAAATATGATTATTAATTAAAATAATTATTTGTTACATATTTATGTATTAAGAGGTACCCATTTAATTTATTTTTGTGAAATGATTTAAGTATTATAATTATATCAATTACGTACAATGTCTATGTATTTTCTTTTTCTGTCAGGAATATGAAGTTACTTCCTCTAAACATCTGCAAGTAATAAATGGTCTTCGGACGAGACCTGAAGTATAATTAAGAATCAAACGAACTTACCTAGTGCTGTTTGATTCCAATTATGCGAGGGTCTCGTCCGAAGACCATTAGGATCCCGCCCATCCCAATAGCTAACCCGTTGTCGTGAAAAAGTAAAATACAAATTACTGAGACAGGGTGTTACAGGGTTTCTCTGAAAGTAATGACAAGTTGCAGGCTCGTTCCCGGTCAGCCGCCGCCCGCCGCATGCGTGGGTGCAACAGTGACAGAGATGGGTATAGTATTTTTATAACTTGGATCTGAAGTGTGACAGAGACAGCACCACAACTTCGTAATGCTGCAAGTAATAAATGGTCTTCGGACGAGACCCTCGCATAATTGGAATCAAACAGCACTAGGTAAGTTCGTTTGATTCTTAATTATCAGTTGGGATGGGATAAATTAAAACACAGACCGGTTCAACAACAAATGTTTATTAATCACAAATCTCTTAGACCCAATTCACACATGGGCGCTGGCGGGTGCCATTAGAACGTATGTTCTAATGACGCTCGACCAGCACGCAAAGATCCCTGCTCCCTAGTGGAGTATTCCACTATGGAGCTGGGATCTGATATTTGCGTAAAGGACACTTGCACTACTTACTATCCAGGGGCTTAGGCTGCCATCACACGGACTGCAGAGCAGCAACCGCGCGCAGTATGCAGTTATCTGCAGTCGGATCTGACTTTGTGCAGTTGACGTCACGCAAATAGCCCAGGAGCTCAGTGTAAGATTTGACGTCGAAAAGCACAGACGTTACTTTACTTGTTATTATTACAGCGCCGCCGCCGTCCCAAGATTGTGGAAAACTTTAAGTTTACCAATAGCATTTTTTTTTTCTGCTAAAGGTATCATTGATTCGCATACAAAAGCCTAATCATTAACTATATTCTTTACTTTTAATTCCAAATGCTGACCTCACTTTTTTATTAAAGAAATATGTCTGTATCAAAATCCATATTTATTTAAACCGTTCGACGCTACCGACTCGCATGCTCCTTGACTAACTGCACACACTATAAGCGGTTAGCGATGGACAGCGTGCGTCGACACTACACGACTTCAGCTAAAGTTGGAGTCACAACTGCATGCAGTTAATATTAACTTCACACGACTGCAGCCGACCGTGTGAAGTTGTAATCATGACTGCACGAAGTCGAACGTACAACTGCATGCAGTCGAATATACCGACTGCGTGCGGTTGGTCCGTGTGATGGCAACCTTAGAGTAAACATAACAACAGACCGTTATTACTTGAAGGGTGTGCTGAGTTGCCGTCGGGGCTGCGGGTCCCGTCGGGGCTGCAGGTTGGTCACAAAGATACCGCGGCCTCGACATAAAGGGCTAAGAAGGAACATTGCTGGTTTTTAGTCATTAGAAGTCTGAAACTCCCCTTCGCTCTGCCCAAGAGCGGGAGAGGTTTAATTGATGATTATCCAATCACCAAAAAAAAAAGGGTGTGCTGAGTTGTCGGTTTTACCTTCAAGGGTGTTTTCTTCATGATTTTCGGGGTAGCTGATCACGAAAATACTGATGCTGGTATCTAACTATGTAATATTATTTACCTGATTATTTTTCTCTACTGCATTTCACCTCCGTCAACATAAACCAAAGTATACTGTAACTTACCCTACTATTTAATTAACAATGTTTTTCTTTTATTTCAGATACAACATAAATCAACATGATAAAACTAACGGGGAATAACCTAGGCGAAAGACAGCGAGAGTTGAACACTAAAGTGAAAGAAGCTGCAGCACAGCTCGTTAATTTCAACGAAATAAAAGACACGGCGGAAGAGTCCGATGTCGACAAGTTATTTAAAATCGATCTTGCATCCGAATACCATAACATTGTGTATATTGTTGAAGTTCTGAAGTCTGGAGACAGTTTGTAAATATCACGAGCTCTAAAATGTAGCTGGATATATGGAGATAGCTATTCACATATCATCAATGTAGACAATCTGCACAACAATGTGATACCTTTCATGTCTAACAAAATGAAGAAGAAGCTACTGACAGCTATTTCCATACACGTCAGGAATGAATCCAGAGCAGCTGAATTTTATAAATACTGCAGGGACATCAGATTAGAAACCATTGCATTGAAGTTCCTTAATTTTACCAATGACACCTTCAAATTGGAGGTATTGACGGACAAGTCCAACTGTGGCCTTCTGAATTTGGAATATGGTAGCGAATGTCTGAAGCATTATATTGGAGTCTCATTCACGGTAGCAGAAGCGTATGTCAAGGCAATTTATAAAACCAGAAGACTTTACGTGCTTAAGGACCTTAGCTATTTATACACAGTTTCGGAAGAGAAATATTTAGATCTGTTGGAAAAATATGTTGAAATAACTTCATTTAGCAGTCCCTTTTTAGGCTTACGTATTTCAAAAAGCATTATGAAACAGCATAAGGATCGAGTTCTCAAAATGCCATCACTATATGTGGGAATATTGAGCAAAGCTTGTATAGCTAAATACAGTACGGAAGAGGATGCAAAAATTTACATACCTGCTGTAATGCCCGATGACGTCGATGACTTTTGGTATAGAGGGTTTTACAGCAGATACAAATTCTTACTTGATAAAATCACAGATGGAAGGTTTGAATTCGTTAAACAGATATTCACAGCCAAGTTTCCGGGAGAAGCCTTTGAAACGGCTGCACATTTTTATCACAGGCAGTGGTACACATTCTTAATGACAATCGAAGAAATAGAAATTTGGGCTTTAGAGCAACTAGCCAATGATAGTGATATCCTAGGCATAGGCAAAGAATATCTATGGTACGAGTTTGTAAGTTTTGGTAAAGCATTCGAGGAGGTAAAAAAGCTAATATTGATTACTAAGGATGATAATAAAAGGGCAGATATGATGCACACTCTGATTAAATCAGCGAAAACCCAAAGCGATGCACGGAAACTTTTGCAATACTATTATGAGAAACATGGCAATGAACACTATAATACAAAAGTAAATTTCCTTGACTCGCTTTTGGAACTCTTTAATGTTTTCCAATTTGATGAAGATTCCTGGACGGCTCTTAATAAAATGTTTCACAATTTGGAAGTTTACAGTGTAGCTGACTTTAATAACAGTAATAGTAAATATAGAATAATTGCTCTTGTATACTACACCATTAACCAAAAGGAAGTTCCTCCAGCCATTATAAAACAATTAAATAGTGTATTGTCATTTTATGAATTAGATAAAAACACAGATAAATTAACAAAAGAGCAAAAAGAAATGGTATTTGAGTATCTATTTAAATTTTACACGAACGAAATCAGGACATTGGCAAGTAAGCCTTATCTGGATGAGGTTAAGCTTAGTCTTAGAAAATATATTTATTTCACTTTGGATGTATTGGACCACTTCGATAAAACCAAAGAAGATATCCCCGAATTAGTCTTCGGATATATGAAGTTGGACTGGGCCGAGTTTGAACGCCATAAACTGATTCGTGATAAAAGTAAAACAGAAATAACTGGGCTTGATCTGTTTCGTGACTTGAAGAAAGACGCGAAACTTCTAGTTGAGCACCTTCCGCTCGTGAAAATCCAGATCAATAACACTTACAAATACAAATTGAGCATGGTGCTCAAGAAGTTAAAAACATATTTTTCGAACGATATTGCGAAGGAGTATGTTAATTTTTTTGAGTCCTTATTGGCTGACGATGATATTTGGAGCCAAGTTACCGAAGCTGCATCTCATGGTATTTTTCAACTGGGAGACGAGAAGTTTAAAGTAGATTTCATGACGAAATACGCTCCAAAAGAAGCTCCAATAGATCACAGTGAAATTGATGAAAAGCTGTTACGGATTCAACGATCTATATGTGCCCACGCCTTCTACTCGCGCCCTCCAGTCCCACTTAAAACCATGCTCATGTACATAAAACGAGACTACGTACATTATTGTTTACCAATGTTTCATTCGTACTTAGCAAACCTACCTCTGCCTGTTTGCTTGAAATTCGTAGAATCAATATTAGACTCTCCGGTATCAATTCAGAAACACGGTCTTCGTCTCGCGTTTGAATGTTTCGATGCAGAAAGCTTAAATACAATTGTGTTACGAGCATGGAAAAAGAACAAAAGTGTTTCGCTCAGGGCAATTATATACAAAGAAATGCGCAACAAGGTTTGTGAATTTACGGCTGGGCAAGCCATATTATTTAATACATTAAAACAGTTGACATTGGCGTTACGACCAGAAGACGATGATGAAGTATTTATACTTCTAAAATGTGATAAAATACCCGATCACTTGATGGCAGATTACATTGAGACGACTTGGAATGTGGTCAGCCAATTTCCGCCAAAATCAACAAACCTTACACGTATGAAAAATATATTACTGATAATGTGCCAGAAAATTGATATCATTCGCCATGAATTTGTTTGCGATATTATAGAATCGTTTATTGCAACAGTTTTTGTTCTAGGAGAAAACGAAATCAAACAAAATACCGAAACTGCGGCTTTGATTGATGTCAAGTGGCAACTGGCAGCAACTTATATACTTAATGTCAAGGGAAATGAAGACTTTGGTAAAAAAAATGAATTAACGAATCACATATTAGAAAAATGCCTGAAGGACATTGCGGTACGTGACAGGAGACGCGCCTTACTAACATCCTGTTATAACTTTATCCATGAACTTGAGAGCAGAAGTTACGATCAAGACTTTCATCATTATGAAAATGTGAATAAAATAATGCTACTAATACTGAGAACGCTTGAAGAAATGTTACCCATTGAAGAAATATATATGAAAGTGTGGGAAATACGACTGGGAATCGCGGCTCGCAAAGTCATAGCACAAAGTAAAATTAAATATTCTGATCAAGAACGAACTAATGCGATGAAAGAAATTGGGAACAGCTTTGCTAATGAGCTGGGTATCTTAATGAAAGAATTCGTTGAAAAAAAGTTGTACTTTGGTACATTCTCTGAAGATATTTACAACCAAGTATTAAGCAAGATAGAAAGTGTATGGATGTCAACAGCTCCGATCGCCAGTAGCGAAGACATGCAGATTAACGTATGTCTGGGACTGATGTCATTCGAACTCACTCAGGTATATTTACTTGTGTTGAATCTTCTGCCGGATAGAGGGCGCTGTCAATATAAGAAAGAAATTAACACTATCATTGAGACGTTATTCAAAATTGACGATATTGAATTTCGGTGCAATCTGTGTAAGAAATTATCGAATGACTCTTTCTGATTTCACTCCATTAAATACAAGATAATATAGATGTTAGATAATGTAAGTGTGGTATGCGGACGTTGATGGAGTTTAAGAAAAAGTTTCACACCGGGTTCTCTATTATCAAAGCTAACGGTACCTACTTAAATTTGAACCCGCTAGTCGGGTCCTGAGAATGAGTATAAGTCACCTATAGCTACGTATAGCAACGACTCGGAGGCGGGTTGTGGGTTGGCAAACGAATTATTGTTCGATCCATATGCTGGGTGCTTGGCACAGAAAGTGTTAATCAGTAAGATGTTCTATAAGAGTATATAATGGCATTAAATATTATCGTGTAGTATTGGAGTGTTTTATTTACTTTATTATCCTCTACAGTCCTGGAGCTCATAGCAAAATTATAACAGCAGCACGGACCGATATTCAAGGTAAAACAGTGCGTGTTGAGGATTATCATTACATACAGTTTCAAACCAGCATGCCTGATACTTCAATACTCATACGTATCAAAATATTTTCCTGTGCTATCTACTGTGTGTACATAAATAGTAGTAGTAAAATAAATATTTCTCGACGGCATATAAAGCCAAGTCAGGCCCACATGCGGCATGAAAACTGACTCCAAGACTAACAACAACACAAAAATAATTATAAGGGTTTCAACATAAAAAATAAACAAAATCCATTTTAATTCTGCGAATTTAATCAGTAATCTACACAAAAATGCAACATTTATCAATATCCCGTATAAAAAATAAGTACAACAACAAATTTAATATCTACGACACATTACTATTTAGAATGAAGCGTCTTTACTATTTCATTAATCAACACCATGTAACATATTATTGTTATGAAGGATTAACGTGTACCTAACACATAGAATAAAGATTAACATTAAGAAAAGAAAAGTTCTCTTTTCGTCTTTTCAGCAGAAAACGGAAATTTGACATTCAATCAGAATCGCAAGCACACAAAAGTTTAGACGGGTAAAAAAATACATATACATAGTCAATAGAGAACCTCCTCCTTTTTGAAAGTCGGCTAAAAATGTCAAAGCACCTATGACAACGACGACATTCGAAAGAGAAAATGATTTCCGTTCGCTTTGCTCTCACGTGTTATCTATGCTCTCACGAGAGATTCTCGTTTGATATCTAGTTTCAAAGGGTAAATATCAAAGTCAATATAGACGTTAATCTTTCATAGAACAACAAATACTTGTTTTTGTACCGCACGATTTACAAAATGGAAGAATACTGATGAAGAATCAAATTTTAGTAGATTGAGTAAAATAGATAGAAAAATTAGTAGGTATGCTTTTAGTTAATGAAGAAAAAGTGAATTTTGGTCGTAGTATGACTAGGCACTGTTGATAAAGATAGATTGAGAAAAACGCATCAATGCAACATAAAACAGTGCCGTTGAAAAACAAACTTTATATGAAGTAATAAAAACATAGTTTCAAATACCTACAGCAGTAGATAAGTTAATTTTAAAGCCCATGAAATATAAATTTTGATTGATCAGTTGTCAAACATGAAGCCTGTAACCCCCATACGGAAAGGCTAAGGTGTAACTAATAGTGCACCCACGTTTCGCCATTTAGGTTTAAGTCCCATATAATAGGGGACGAGTCTATTGCCATCAACGGGGCACCAATTCAGACTCGGTGGCTGCTACTGGGAAATTTCTGGGAGAAAAATCCAATAACAAATGTTCCCGACACGGGAATGGAATCCAGGACGTCATGCTAAGCAGTCGCGATTGCGACAACTAGATCATTGAGGTAGTGTATTTTAATAAAGTGTACCAATTCCACCACTGCTGTATTTGTGCAAGACTATAATTCAGGGAAAAGACCACAATGAGAAATACTACAATGTTGTCTTATTTAACCCGAATGACTGGTAGAGAATGCCTTGTGGCATTAAGTCCGCCTATGTATCACTATTGTACATGAAGTTTAAATAAATATATAATAAAATCAAAGAAAACTTCAAGAAATGATATAGGAAGCGATATAAAAGGTTCAAACACTGGACGTCAACTTTCGATTACTCATAGTTACATTTGCAACACAATTTAACAGTATTTATAAATGAATTCTTGACGTAAGTGTATCATTTGCCAACACTGTACTGATGAAAGCAGTGTGAAAAAAAATACAGAAACAAAACGTCACGCTTGCATTTCTTAGAAGGGTTAGGCAGAGCGTATATATAGTGCATTATCATTGCCAGTTAGGCTGTAGTTCCAAGTACAAAAAGTATCCCTTCGACAAATATCACAGGAACCGTAATGGTTATTGACAAATGTTGGTAAGTAAAAGTAACATCTCACAGTGAGATGATAGGCCTAACATTAGTACACCGACAAGAAGACAGAGCAATTTTGATCCTTGAAAAGTACTGCATAAGTTCAGTTTAACAGTCAATGATTTATTAAATATGCGGTACTCGTTCGAGCCTCGATTTCTCTCTTTTACCACATATCATTAACGGCTGAAATTCATTGGTGATAGTATACCAAATGAGATTTTCAAGTATATTTAGCAGATGATACAACTACGTCAATGATCAATAACAATTACAACGCTAAATATATTAGTACACTAAGCTAACGATATACAAAACTCTTAACTATAAAAAGCTCAACTAAATCTATTAGTCTATCATAAAATACGATAAAAATAATGACTCTCTTTCAGTTAAAGAATTGCGTTGTATATCAAAGGATTGTTGTTGGCAGAGTAGAAAGAAATGGAGTGTCAGGACTAGTTTACGAAAGTTGAAAAAGGTATAGCGGTTCAGTAATCGTCATTTTTCCGAATTAGCACCAACGTCTGCACAGAGTAAATTCATACGGAGCTTCTATGTTTTATCCTGCTCAAAATCTAAGTCAAACCATTTATTTAAATTAGGCTATTAAAAACATTTCATTTTCAACGTCGAACTCGGAATCTATTGCATAAGATAACATCACGCCTGAAACTCCCGAAAACGAACTATATCCAATATTATAATAAATAAACTAAAATAAATACAGTAACCATAAACTATAAAATAGCATAAAGAATACCTCCTCAACGCTGTCAGCTAGTTATATGCCAAAAATACTGGCGACGTTGCCACATTTAACATCTCAATTAATACTGATATAGAATGCAGAGACATAGATTTTATTAAATCGGTTTCAAGTATTGGTCTGTAGTAGAATTTATTATTTCATAGAAGAAATTTCATTACGAATGAGCACTCCATTTCTATCTACTCCTTATGCTTTGATACACTTCACAAAAATAGCATAGATTAAAGATTAGATAAAACAGCAACCTAGAATAATACTTAGTTTAAAATTACAATAGAAATAGCTCTACTTGAATGCAGAATCTTCGACAATTTATATATAAAGTACCACTTACTGAACTATCTACTTAAGCTTATCGTACTCTAAGTATATTATTGAGTGACTACTTGTTACAAAAAGGTCCTTAATAAGTTTTAGTTGCAATTGAATTTGAACTCTGTTCTTAGACGCCACTGAGTTTTTATTTCGTACTGTATTAGATAAAATAAAATCAGCTAAGATTCTGAATTCAAGTTTGAAAGAAAGATAGTTTTAACTTTAATTGACTGCGCTATGTTGAGCGTTAACGAAAGTACATACGATTGGATGGGAGCTGCCTTCGACACAATATTTCACTATATCGATACATACCTAGGAACTAATTTATATAACAATGTATATTATTTTTGTTTGAAAGTTTGAATTAAAAGACACGCTGTTGAAACATACATACATAAACTCACGTCTTTTTCAAATGGGGGTAGGTAGAAACCTGTTGAAACATTCCAAGCCATACAAATAATGCAAGCAAGGCTATACTTGTAACAAACTATTAAGAAAAATCGACGAATTATAATCAAACAAAATCACACATGTTGCGTATAGGCATAGGTACAGTTGTATAAAACGGCACTAAAATAAATAAATAAGTACCTACTTTAGTATTCAAAGACATGCCTTTTAATTCTAAACCCAGTTTTAGTACTCGAATTCGTATAGCGACATGTCATGAAGTACTGCAAATAAAACATGGAAGACATGTTATTTCTTAAACGTTTACCATCGTTACGGTTGGTATGGTATTAGGTACTATATCCACGAGCTCATTCCACCATCTCCCTTCTTCCATCGAGAGACTAGGCGTACTGCAGGCTATCACCCATACCTTGTCGATGTTCCACACATTCGTACGAAGCGTTTTGCTAAGTCCTTCATTATTCGTACAGCCAAGGAGTGGAACACCCTGCCTGCGTCGGTCTTCCCGAGTTCATATAACCCCGATCTATTTAAGTCGCGAGTAAATAGGCTTCTTCTGGGTAAGCTCGTCCCATCGTCGACCTCATCTCTGCCCTTAGGGCAAGATTGAGGTCAAGAGTAAGCCCATTTAGAATAAAATAAAATAAATTTACGATGTTTTTGTATCTTTTAGGTAATGGTTTGAACAGCGTGCACCATTTTAAAAACGGTCAATTTACGTTGCGGCGGAAGCTACTTGATCAGTCGATAGATTGTTTGCGAATTCGTGCGGTATTTTCTAGGTTTCTCAGGCATTCTATTATTTTAAGGGTGGTATATCATAAAGTGTCTCTTCTAACACTGGGTGGAGCAGAAGGTAGTGCTCTTATACTCATCCGTGTTCGTCCTAATGCCTTTTGCGTTTCAGGGCCGCAGAGACTCTTCCGAACAATCTCCACAACGCAGTGGCACTGGCCCTAGCGGGCCCCGTCCTCTATGCTGACATTTCTTTCTGAGGTATCCTATGACCGCATCTTTACCAAAGTGATCATTGCCCGTATAGATGCTTTCTTTTTCGCAGTTGATTCCGCAATAGGTAAAGGTTAAACGCTTGTCCAACATAAAACAAAACTTGCACAAACCTACTTTGAATTTGAACCATCGCAAACGGCGATAAGGTTGATTATTAGCTAATTTCTCTCTATTACCTTAATGCCATGCCACTATACGCGACATAACCTATTTAGGATAAAGAGTGAAGGTAGATCTAGCCGTGTTTACAAAGGGTACTAGAGTGGTACACATTTATTACTCACTAAGTCTATATACAGACTGACTGGGACACGAATTGGTGAAGAAACCTGTCAAATTAGTACCGCGTAGATGGTGTAATAGGGTAGTTGCCCAAAAAATCTAATTAGTTCGTCAGATAGATTTCCAAAAAAATATTAAACAACAATTTTTCTTTTTTCACGTAAAACAAAAATGAAGTAGTATGACGTCACAGTTAATTTTTTTACCACAAAGTGACTTCACAAGCCCCCACTCCTGATCTTCGACACATTTTATTAATTTGATAAATTATGTATCCAATATTTTGCGATAATAATCTAACAGACGAACTAAACAGAATTATATTAGAATTAAAAAAAAAATGCATTCTAATTAAAGCGATGATGCGGGCTAGGAACCGTTAATTTTATTGCTTTTATTGCCAACATTTTGATGGCGAGTTATAGAGAAGTATGGAACAAGACACGATTCGCCGACGCCAAATGAATTGCAACATTTTGAAATGAAAATTTTCTCGATTCCCGAGTTCATATAACCCCAACATATTTAAATCGCGAGTAAATGGGCTGCTTCTGGGTTAGCTCGTTCCATCGTCGACCTTATCTCTGCCCCTAGGGCAAGATTGAGGTTAAGAGGTGTCACGCGGTCCCAGTCAGTTATAAAGCAAAATAATAAAAAACACACATTATAAGTACAGAGAGCAACTCGAAATTATTGTCAGACAATTGCTTTAATGAGACAAGCTTAGGAAACTATATTGCGGTACGACAATCCTTAGAACGTAAACATCAAGCGCCGGACGCACTCGCGACTTTTGTACGTAAACTGTTACGAGTATTTACGAGTATAGGGTAGTTGATAAGAAAAAATTAGTCCGTCAGATAGATTTCCAAAAGATATTGGACACATTTATTTTTGTTTTACGTAAACAAAAATGAAGACGACACAGGGCTTCAAAAAGTCGTGTGATGTCACAGTTTGGTACATTTTGTACCAGAAAACGACGTCATAAGCTCTTTCTCACGTTTTATTTTCGTCAATTTGTATTAATTTGATGAAACGAAAAACACGTATTCAATTTTTCGATAATCTAACAGACGGACTAAACAGAATCAAAACAACAACCAAATCCAGCCTACGCTACTTTTCTGATGGTACATAAGTGTATCCTTTTTTCGCTAAAGTTTCCGAACAAAAGTCGCCATTGCATAACTAGGCTATAACATCGAAAAATCTCATCGAAACACGTAAAAATACATCAAAAAGCCTTCACACGAGATGTGTCTGATATCTTTCTCTTACAGTATCACAAATCTTTTACTTTACCTCCATATAAACACGACGTTACTTCCAGTACTGTTTTTAGGAAAAAAGAAACAATTTTATTTTAATCTGCAAGGTCACTAACACTATAATTCACACGAAAATGGGATGTTTACCATGTTTACTATTTATTTTTTCCCGGTATTTTGGTATTTTTGCAAGCATTGCGATCACGGATAAACTGAAGTTGTAGTAACTTTATAAGCAGACAAATCAATATCAACTGCCTTCCAATGGTTCACCTGTTTAAAAACCGAAAAAACTTCGCGAGTTCACACACGAAACTCACTCCGCCTTATTACAAAAGGTAATTAAACCTGGTTTAACTTAGACTTGGTTTATCTCACATGCTGTCACTTTCTTATTGAATATTATTGAAGTGAGATGTCATGCGAGATATGTTCAGTGAGTTTCGAGTGTTGGGAACAGAATCGAGTTGTGAGTGACAGTGGTAGTGGTACCAAGAGCGTAAAATTTACAAGAGAGAGGGTAGACCGATTTGTCTGCTCATAAATATCCACCCGCCAAAGTGCCGATATATCTGAAACTCGAAACAAATAGTACACATGGCAAATATCACGTTAATGATAGCGTCTTAGACTGACTTGCATAAGTTCAATAATTGTTTGAAACTGTCATATTTTTGATTCCATTTTAATTTTCACTCTTTTTAACACAGACTGATAAATAAGCACTTGTTTCGGTGAAAGAAAACTTGAGGAAACCAGCATGTTTATGACATATTTTTCGACGGCATGTAAATCCAGGTCAGAGGCACAATGGGCGTCATAAAACTCCCTGCTAAACAACCTGGTGTCAACCAGGTTCATTCTTTTTACCCGACTACGGCAAAGCCAAAGGAGGGTTATGATTTTGACTGGCTATGTATGTATGTATGTTTGTATGTATGTATGTGTGTATCTTCATCTGTTCCCTCATAGCTTCTAATCTACTTACCGGAACTCGACATATGAGGTATCGTTAGAACCGTCTTAATTTTCCGCTGAACATATGCTACGTGACGTGTCACAAAAAGCGATTTGGCGCCCTCTAGCGGACAAAAAGTAAGGCTTAAAAAATAAAAATGGAGATAAATACGCCGTGTTTGGTATCATTTGAAAGGGCCTGACTTGTACATTTCCAAAATATTGCTCACATTTAAAATCACGCCCTCTAGCGGACAAAAAGTCAAAAGTAAAAAAAAATATTTAACACCAAAATTGTTTAAATAAAAAAAGTAAAAAACTAAAACCCGACTACGACAAAAAAATGACGCTGAAAAAGTATGAAACAAGATTTTCAGGATAGAACAAAAAGAAAAGCCGTAGTCACACGTTATAGGTACCTACAAACCTAAACACTTTAATACCGTGTGACTACGGCTTTTCTTTTTGTTCTATCCTGAAAATCTTGTTTCATACTTTTTCAGCGTCATTTTTTTGTCGTAGTCGGGTTTTAGTTTTTTACTTTTTTTTTAAGAAAAGAGTACAGAATTTATTAATTTTCCAAACAGTACTGATAGCAACATCCAACTCCCTTGCAAAACGCTTACAAAATTTGTACTTCACAAAAGAATTCTCAAATGTAACAAACACAATCAACGTTAGGTCGTTCTCTACGCTATATCAACGAATACAAAAGGAATCTAAAAGAATATTCTACGTTATTAATATTATACATTGTATGTCTAGTCTATGCTATTGCCTATGGTCTATAACAGGCGATCGCTGGTCTAGCTATATTGTACTCCGTTGCGTTGGTTTTTCGAGTTGTTGAATATATGCGATGCTTTCATTAGGCCTCCTCTCTAGGAGAGGGATGGGCCATAATCCACCACGCAGGCCCAGTGCGGATTTGTAAGACATGCCGGTTTCTTCACCGTTTTAAGAGCAGTGATGATAAAATAAATAACACAAAGTAATGCGCCTGTCTGGGTCTGAACCCACGACTTACTGTCCGTAAGTCGAGGCCGCCACCGCTGTTCTAAATAATACTAATAAAAACTTAGTTAATTTAATGCATAAATAATACAAGAAAACCGTTTTAAAACAAAAATATCCCGCAAAAAGTTCACATATATTCAACAACGTTATACCATTAGTACCAGGGGAGCATGTATAAAAGGAGCTAGTACCATACTAGGTGGAGCGCGGCTTTACGTCGTCCACTTGTATGAGCTGCTCGATCGGGATCAGAGACAGCTCGCCGCCCAACATCGGTGCTGGCAACTAGAAAAAAAAAAATAAGGAGATCATACCATCACGCCTGTAATTTTTTTTTTGCCCCATACTAAAAAAAATTCCTGTATCGTAGGTGCGTTTAGAAACATTTACCGCCTTATTAATAAAAAAAGTTAAACCTGGTTTAACTTAGGCTTCTGGGCGAAATAATCCACAACGAAAGGACTGATCGGTGTCTGCCGGCGTCCCCGAAGATAATAAATAAATAAAACTTAGGCTTGATTTATCTCGCATGCCGTCACTTTCTTTTGAATATTTTTGAAGTGAGACGGCATGCGAGATAAACCAAGTCTAAGTTAAACCAGGTTTAACTATCTTTATTAATAAGGCGGTTTAACTCACATGTACAAACCAAACAACCAGAACCGAAACAACATCTGTAGGCCACACAAATATTTGTTCCGTGCGGGGATCGAACCGGCGACACGTAGCGCAGCATTCAAGTGCTTGAGCCACTGCGCCAACCGTGCCGTCGAAATTTCCAGAGAGTACACCCACATTTCGTCAATTAATAATAATAATAATAATAATAATAAATTGTTTATTTATCCCAATAATGCACACAGACACAGTTTAAAAAGAAAATGACAGAAATACAATGTACATAATAATATAGCTTTGAGCATAAACTGTTTGAGTTCACAATAATAGTCTATGTTTACAATAATAATGAACCCTGCCTCTTAAACTAGGAGACCTGTATTTTAAGAGACAGTGATCGGCCAAAATTTGTATTTAATAAAAATGAGCTTTATAAGAGTGAAGGTGTGTCGATCCACCATTTAAATGTATTTATATTAATATTAGTTTTAGTATTAATCAATATGGGTTTGTGTGTGTGTGTGGGTGAGGGTGTGTATGTGTGTGTGTGTATGTGTGGTGTTTTTTTTTTTTGAGATGTTAGATGTCAAGCGATGTTTGTTAGTAACAACTCTGTTTTCATATAATCCTGCAGTAAGAGCCAGTCTGAAGTTTTTGATTTGACATTAAATTTATTTAGGTCAATTATGTCTAGTTCTTTTTGAACTTTTTTGAAAAGTTGATGGCTTAGGACATAGTATTGCCGTCTTGCAAATGAGGTCTTGTGCTGTACGCCTGGAGGTACATATGTGCGCTTCTTTGGGTCAGATGGAGGTAAGCGAGCGTGAGTCCTCAGGACAGCTTGCAGAATAAATAGCTGCCGAACCGATAGGACCTTGGAATCATCGTAAAGCTGTGTTGTGGGATATCTGTAAGGTTTCCTTAGCATAACTTTAAGAACAGCCCTTTGAGACCTTTCTGCTCTCAGAAGATAAGTCTTCGCTGCTCCACCCCATACAGTTATACAGTACCCAATGATCGATTGACATAAAGTGAAGTACACCATTTTGAGAATGTCAATACCGGCGGAATCTCGGAGAGATTTGAAGATGTGAATAAGACGAAGTGTTCGGGTTGTAAGTGTCTCGAGTTGCTTATCCCATTTTTTTTATCCAATTACGTTTATAAAAGTCCCATGTAATAGGGGGCGAGTCTAATTGCCATCCACCGGGTACTATAGCGCGCGCGGAACTAGTTGGTCGCGCCTTAGGTGGCGACAGGGGTGAGGGGGCGGGTTGCCTACAGCTCGCAATGCACAGGAGACTATAATTAGACAGTGATGACCAATCTCGAGATATCGTGGACAATAATTGTTCAATTTATTGAAAAGAATACTTAAATAAAGAACAAAAACTTGCCTAAGGCGCGGCCAACTAGTTCCGCGCGCACTATAATACAGACTCCGTGGCAGCTACTTAAAGATACCTGATGGCAATTCCAATAACACCATAACAGACCTGGGAATTGGCTATTGTTTGTTATTTATAAGAACGAATAGGGTTAGCTAAGAGGTTATAATTATTATAATATAACTGTGTTACTCATTGTTTAGTTGTAAGTTGGTAATAGGGGAGCGGACAAAAAAAAACTAATTAGTCCGTCAAAAAGATTTCTAAAAAATATTGACCACATATTTTTTCTTTTTTTACGTAAACAAAAAATGAAGACGATACAGTGCTTCGAAAACTCGTGTGACGTCATATGATAGTACATTTTGTACGTTCAAGTGACGTAGCAAGCCCCACTCCATGATCTTTGACGCGCTATAGCTTCGTCAATTTTTATTGATTTGATGAAACAAAAAACACGTATCTAATATTTTTCGAAAATCTAACAGACGGACTATACAGAATCATATTTTTTTGAGTCAGTCCGATCCCCTATTGGACCTAGGACCACTAGACCAACGACGCACCACACCATACACTTACACTACGCACACGCAAACACACACATAAAATAAAGTAGTGGGGCCACACTATATTGTATGGATTGGTTTCCGCACTATGGCGGAGGGCTCCACTCAAGTGAAGTCCGCCATACTGCGGGTTGTTTGAAAGATATATCGAAGCCTTTGGGGGGGGGGGGGGGGGGTGAGATATCATCAAATGACTCCTCCCACTCTGGGCAGAGCGGTAGGGAGTGTCAGACGTCTACTGACTAAAAACCACCCATGTTCCTTCTTAGCCCTTTGTACCGAGGCCGAGGTATCTCTGTCGAACAACCCGCAGCCCCGACTGGAGATACCGAAGCCTCGGACACAAAAGGCTAAGAAGGAACATGGGTGGTTTTTAGTCAGTAAAAGTCTGTCATTCCCTACCGCTTCACCAAAGCGGGAGGAGTCATTTGATGATTTCATCATCTGCCTAGCCTTTTCCCAACTATATTGGGGTCGGCTTCCAGTCTAACCGGATGCAGTTGAATTTTTTTTTATTATAAATGGGCTTGCTCTTGACTCCAATCTTGCCCTAAGGGCAGAGATGATCCCGTCGGGGCCGCGGATTTTTGTACTAGATGACGTGGCCTCGGCACAAGGGCAAAGAAGGAACATGGGTTCGGTTTTTAGTCAGTAGAAGTCTAACACTCCCCTTCGCTCTGCCCAAGAGCGGGGGGGGGGGGGGGGTCATTTGATGATTTTCCACCCACCAAAAAAAAAAAAAAGGCAGAGATGATCGAGCTTACCCAGAAGAAGCCTGTTTACTCGCGACTACCAGTATTTTCCCAACCTCAAATAAAACAAAGCCCCTACAGTAGGTGGTACTGACCGGTTTGTCCGGCGTGTGCGGCGTATGCGCCTTGTCTCCATGCGCGGCGGCCTCGCGCGCACGCCGCAGCCCCAGTGAGAACACCGCCACGGAGCGCACGCGCTTCACTAGCGCTGCCTTAGCTCGAGACCGACCTAAGAACACGTAACAGTACATTTTGACATAAATGGGGATAATTTGTTATTGCATTTGAGGTGGAATTCATACCCGTCGGGGCTGTGGATTATCGAAAGGATAACGCGGCTCCAACACAAGGGCGAAGAAGGAACATGGGTTTGGTTTTTAGTCAGTAGAAGTCTGACACTCCCCTTCGCTCTGCCCAAGAGCTGGGGAGGGGGTTATTCGATGATTTCACACCCACCAAAAAAAAAAGGTGGAATTCTTAACCGAGCCGCAGGTGAAGTTGTTATGGAGCCGAGAATTGCAGTAACAAATGCTCACGTGTAATATAATACTAGCTTTTGCCAGCGGCTTCGCCCGCGTGAAAATGACGATTTTCCATACAAACTTGCATCCCCTATTTAACTCCCTTAGGGGTTGAATTTCAAAAAATCCTTCCTTATTCCTTGTCTGCATTATAAAGGGAATCTCTGTGCAAAATTTCAGCTTTCTAGGTCCAAGGGTTTGGGCTGGGCGTTGATGAGTCAGTCAGTCACTCAGGAGTTCTCTTTTTATTTATATAGATTGCACTCGAGGAGGAATAGGGGATCGGACAAAAAAAAACTAATTAGTCCGTCAGATAGATTTCTAAAAATTATTGGACACGTATTTTTTCTTTTTTCACGTAAACTTAAAATGAAGACGATACAGTACTTCGAAAACTCGTGTGACGTCATATGATAGTACATTTTGACGACACAAGTGACGTTTCAAGCCCCACTCCAAGATCTTTGACGCGTTTTATCTTCGTAATTTTTTATTGATTTGATAAAACAAAAAACACGTATTCAATATTTTTCGATAATCTAACTTACGGACTAAACAGAATCATATTATTTTGACCCAGTCCGATCCCCTATTCACAACCAAGCCGCAGGTGAAGTTGCTATGGAGCCGAGAATTGCAGTAACAAACGCTCACGTGTATTATAATATTATTAAAAACTGGCCAAGTGCAAGACGAACTTGCACATGAAGGGTTCCGTACCATGACTTCTTATAGCTTTTCCTGTAATCTATACGTGTTGAACTAATTTCTGTATTTTTTTCAGAATTTAAGGCTCAGTAGTTTCGGAGATAAGGGGGAGGGGAATGATCGGACAGACAGATAAGGGTTCCGTTTTTTTCCTTTTGAGGTACGGAACCCTAAAAAGCGGATTTAATTTGCTTTTTTACCGTGCTTTATTTTCGCTAGGCTGAAGAAGAAGCAAAGGTATGAAGTTGCTAAATACCCTTATAGGAAAAATAGGAAAATTCAAACAGAAAAAGATGTCAATAAGCATTTGAAAGGTACAAAAATCTGTTTAGTTTTTTCAGACAATGAATCTGCAAGTGGAGGGTGCAGTTTAAATGGCCACTGCGAGGACTTATTCTGGCCGTCCCAATAGAATTCTCTCTAATAATCTTATAGGGATTTGAACTTTTTTGTATGGAAGCTGGCATATCGACCCACCGCCCTTTTGACACGTAGTGAATCTATTTTTAATGATTGTCGTTGTACTCATTTGTCGATCTTTACCTTCAAATATCGCGGTAACGTGACACTTTGGGGTACAGTGTTACGGGACATTTTTAGTTCGTTTATATGTCCTCTATCCATACATACCACTTTCATCGTACTATCATAAGCTAGTTTTATTGTTGTTTGTACCTATTTGACTGTTCTTATTTGTTATTATATTATTTTATTTTTAATTTTACTGTCCTAATTATATTGTTGTACGTAAAGTGATGGCCTGAAACACAGGTTTACATAAACCTACATCGGGCTGGTCGCTACCATACATTTGAATTATAAAATTATCACTACTTGCAAATTTTAAATATATTTTAGTTATAGTTTACTTATATGCACTAATTATACAATTGTATAAGAAACAACACTATTGTGCCTAAATGTATACCTTTTGTACTACTTTTTCTTAAATAAATTATTCTTATTCTTATCGTGAGCCGTGATTTCGACAAAAAAAACATAAATGACGGCCAGGTTGATATCCCACATTGGTTCTTTCCCCTTGCTGTCTACTTACTGCCTTTATCTTTAGGTTTATCATCCTCGCTGGAGGTGGCGCTGGCGTCGATGATGGAGGGCGCGGCTGAAGGCACCGCGTTCAGGTCTGGCTCCGAACCGCCCGCGCTCACGCTGCCTGACAACTCCTGAAACAATATGGAAGAGTGGCAGTGGTGTATAAAACAGAATATGTCGCGAGAGTAATATGTAATAGGTGATGGGTCTTTAACTGGTTACAGCTCTAGGAACTGGCCTACTGTCTAGAAAATACTGACGGTAAATGTATCGTCAGGAATTCTTCAGGTATTAGTTAGGATGGTGACCGAATGGTGTTGGCCGCACAGTGGCGCGAAAGACAAACGGTATTAAAAGCGTCGAGACAATGAAGCTCGACGAATTCTCAGAGAAACGATTTAACTGTCTTGGATCCCGCAACGAAATAGGGATGTTTACTAACTAAAAAAAATATGTTTCTAATTAGTCCGTCTGTTAGATTATCAAAAAATATTGGACACGTATTTTTTGTTTTATCAAATCAATAAAAATTTACGAAGATAAAACGCGTCATAGATTTGGGTGGGAGGTGGTGACGTCACTGCTCGCTAAGAAATGTCATACTAATGTCTTAGAATATGACGTCACACGAGTTTTCAAAGGACTGTATCGTCTTCATTGTTTGTTTACGTGAAAAAAGAAAAATCATGTGTCCAATATTTTTTGGAAATCTATCTGACGGACTAATTAGATTTTTTTTGTTAACATCCCTATCGGTGTTTCTATACCGCGTTACCTGCAGCGTGGGGTTGACGAGCGGCCGATGTTGCGCGGGGTGCGGGATGCAGTGCGCCGAGCGGTGCAGCGGCTCGTCGCGCAGCCCGCGCACACCCAGCAGCGACAGCGGGGCTCCCGCCACGCCTTCCTGTACACCATGAAGGTGAAGCTATACCGCGTTACCTGCAGCGTGGGGTTGACGAGCGGCCGATGTTGCGCGGGGTGCGGGATGCAGTGCGCCGAGCGGTGCAGCGGCTCGTCGCGCAGCCCGCGCACACCCAGCAGCGACAGCGGGGCTCCCGCCACGCCTTCCTGTACACCATGAAGGTGAAGCTATACCGCGTTACCTGCAGCGTGGGGTTGACGAGCGGCCGATGTTGCGCGGGGTGCGGGATGCAGTGCGCCGAGCGGTGCAGCGGCTCGTCGCGCAGCCCGCGCACACCCAGCAGCGACAGCGGGGCTCCCGCCACGCCTTCCTGTACACCATGAAGGTGAAGCTATACCGCGTTACCTGCAGCGTGGGGTTGACGAGCGGCCGATGTTGCGCGGGGTGCGGGATGCAGTGCGCCGAGCGGTGCAGCGGCTCGTCGCGCAGCCCGCGCACACCCAGCAGCGACAGCGGGGCTCCCGCCACGCCTTCCTGTACACCATGAAGGTGAAGCTATACCGCGTTACCTGCAGCGTGGGGTTGACGAGCGGCCGATGTTGCGCGGGGTGCGGGATGCAGTGCGCCGAGCGGTGCAGCGGCTCGTCGCGCAGCCCGCGCACACCCAGCAGCGACAGCGGGGCTCCCGCCACGCCTTCCTGTACACCATGAAGGTGAAGCTATACCGCGTTACCTGCAGCGTGGGGTTGACGAGCGGCCGATGTTGCGCGGGGTGCGGGATGCAGTGCGCCGAGCGGTGCAGCGGCTCGTCGCGCAGCCCGCGCACACCCAGCAGCGACAGCGGGGCTCCCGCCACGCCTTCCTGTACACCATGAAGGTGAAGCTATACCGCGTTACCTGCAGCGTGGGGTTGACGAGCGGCCGATGTTGCGCGGGGTGCGGGATGCAGTGCGCCGAGCGGTGCAGCGGCTCGTCGCGCAGCCCGCGCACACCCAGCAGCGACAGCGGGGCTCCCGCCACGCCTTCCTGTACACCATGAAGGTGAAGCTATACCGCGTTACCTGCAGCGTGGGGTTGACGAGCGGCCGATGTTGCGCGGGGTGCGGGATGCAGTGCGCCGAGCGGTGCAGCGGCTCGTCGCGCAGCCCGCGCACACCCAGCAGCGACAGCGGGGCTCCCGCCACGCCTTCCTGTACACCATGAAGGTGAAGCTATACCGCGTTACCTGCAGCGTGGGGTTGACGAGCGGCCGATGTTGCGCGGGGTGCGGGATGCAGTGCGCCGAGCGGTGCAGCGGCTCGTCGCGCAGCCCGCGCACACCCAGCAGCGACAGCGGGGCTCCCGCCACGCCTTCCTGTACACCATGAAGGTGAAGCTATACCGCGTTACCTGCAGCGTGGGGTTGACGAGCGGCCGATGTTGCGCGGGGTGCGGGATGCAGTGCGCCGAGCGGTGCAGCGGCTCGTCGCGCAGCCCGCGCACACCCAGCAGCGACAGCGGGGCTCCCGCCACGCCTTCCTGTACACCATGAAGGTGAAGCTATACCGCGTTACCTGCAGCGTGGGGTTGACGAGCGGCCGATGTTGCGCGGGGTGCGGGATGCAGTGCGCCGAGCGGTGCAGCGGCTCGTCGCGCAGCCCGCGCACACCCAGCAGCGACAGCGGGGCTCCCGCCACGCCTTCCTGTACACCATGAAGGTGAAGCTATACCGCGTTACCTGCAGCGTGGGGTTGACGAGCGGCCGATGTTGCGCGGGGTGCGGGATGCAGTGCGCCGAGCGGTGCAGCGGCTCGTCGCGCAGCCCGCGCACACCCAGCAGCGACAGCGGGGCTCCCGCCACGCCTTCCTGTACACCATGAAGGTGAAGCTATACCGCGTTACCTGCAGCGTGGGGTTGACGAGCGGCCGATGTTGCGCGGGGTGCGGGATGCAGTGCGCCGAGCGGTGCAGCGGCTCGTCGCGCAGCCCGCGCACACCCAGCAGCGACAGCGGGGCTCCCGCCACGCCTTCCTGTACACCATGAAGGTGAAGCTATACCGCGTTACCTGCAGCGTGGGGTTGACGAGCGGCCGATGTTGCGCGGGGTGCGGGATGCAGTGCGCCGAGCGGTGCAGCGGCTCGTCGCGCAGCCCGCGCACACCCAGCAGCGACAGCGGGGCTCCCGCCACGCCTTCCTGTACACCATGAAGGTGAAGCTATACCGCGTTACCTGCAGCGTGGGGTTGACGAGCGGCCGATGTTGCGCGGGGTGCGGGATGCAGTGCGCCGAGCGGTGCAGCGGCTCGTCGCGCAGCCCGCGCACACCCAGCAGCGACAGCGGGGCTCCCGCCACGCCTTCCTGTACACCATGAAGGTGAAGCTATACCGCGTTACCTGCAGCGTGGGGTTGACGAGCGGCCGATGTTGCGCGGGGTGCGGGATGCAGTGCGCCGAGCGGTGCAGCGGCTCGTCGCGCAGCCCGCGCACACCCAGCAGCGACAGCGGGGCTCCCGCCACGCCTTCCTGTACACCATGAAGGTGAAGCTATACCGCGTTACCTGCAGCGTGGGGTTGACGAGCGGCCGATGTTGCGCGGGGTGCGGGATGCAGTGCGCCGAGCGGTGCAGCGGCTCGTCGCGCAGCCCGCGCACACCCAGCAGCGACAGCGGGGCTCCCGCCACGCCTTCCTGTACACCATGAAGGTGAAGCTATACCGCGTTACCTGCAGCGTGGGGTTGACGAGCGGCCGATGTTGCGCGGGGTGCGGGATGCAGTGCGCCGAGCGGTGCAGCGGCTCGTCGCGCAGCCCGCGCACACCCAGCAGCGACAGCGGGGCTCCCGCCACGCCTTCCTGTACACCATGAAGGTGAAGCTATACCGCGTTACCTGCAGCGTGGGGTTGACGAGCGGCCGATGTTGCGCGGGGTGCGGGATGCAGTGCGCCGAGCGGTGCAGCGGCTCGTCGCGCAGCCCGCGCACACCCAGCAGCGACAGCGGGGCTCCCGCCACGCCTTCCTGTACACCATGAAGGTGAAGCTATACCGCGTTACCTGCAGCGTGGGGTTGACGAGCGGCCGATGTTGCGCGGGGTGCGGGATGCAGTGCGCCGAGCGGTGCAGCGGCTCGTCGCGCAGCCCGCGCACACCCAGCAGCGACAGCGGGGCTCCCGCCACGCCTTCCTGTACACCATGAAGGTGAAGCTATACCGCGTTACCTGCAGCGTGGGGTTGACGAGCGGCCGATGTTGCGCGGGGTGCGGGATGCAGTGCGCCGAGCGGTGCAGCGGCTCGTCGCGCAGCCCGCGCACACCCAGCAGCGACAGCGGGGCTCCCGCCACGCCTTCCTGTACACCATGAAGGTGAAGCTATACCGCGTTACCTGCAGCGTGGGGTTGACGAGCGGCCGATGTTGCGCGGGGTGCGGGATGCAGTGCGCCGAGCGGTGCAGCGGCTCGTCGCGCAGCCCGCGCACACCCAGCAGCGACAGCGGGGCTCCCGCCACGCCTTCCTGTACACCATGAAGGTGAAGCTATACCGCGTTACCTGCAGCGTGGGGTTGACGAGCGGCCGATGTTGCGCGGGGTGCGGGATGCAGTGCGCCGAGCGGTGCAGCGGCTCGTCGCGCAGCCCGCGCACACCCAGCAGCGACAGCGGGGCTCCCGCCACGCCTTCCTGTACACCATCAAGGTGAAGCAGTAGAAAAAGCCGACAACTTTACAAATATAAGTTTTAAACTGACATGGTCACTAACTAACAATGTTATTAATACTGAAAACAGGATATTTGCCATGTTTACTTATAGTTTCGAGTTCCCGATATTTCTCATTTACCTACTTAATGAAAGGTAGGATTGACGCCCCTCTCGCAAAGAACAGCTGCTACCTTTTTTTTTGGAGGGTGGGTAATCATCAACTGACTCCTCCCGCTCTGGGCAGAGCAGAGTGGTAGGGAGTGTCAGACTTCTACTGACTAAAAACCACCCATGTTCCTTCTTAGCCCTTTTTGTCATAGGGCTGCGGTATCTCTTTTGAAGAACCCGCCCATAACTCAAAAAACTGCTCAGATATGGTCTCAATAAACTGCCTATAGTATCCTTACATAGCATAAAACAAATTCGCTATTGTTTTTTTTTAATAGATAGTGATTCAAGAGGAAGGTTTTAGTATATAATTTGAACCACATCCACGCGGGTGAAGCCGCGGGCATCAGCTAGTTATAATATATAATTATGAAACATAAATTACTCTACCTTACGTCGTATAGGCTTCGTCGGGCTGACGTCTTGTAAGGTCTGCAGTGACCCTGTCACAGTCACGGGCGGTTCTGATGACGTCGTTATCGACGCCGCCTTAGGTCTGCAATGTTACGTCACACAATATCAAGAGTTATAGGTGTTGTAATAGAGTTCAGGTTCGGTCAAACTAGTTGTGTCAGTCACTAGCAATATGTATCCACTTGGCTAAGTTCAATTTTTTTTTGTGAAATAACGATTGCAACTTTGAGATATGAGCTAGTTTATGATAATATAGGTTATAAGGTTATTACGTAACACGAAAATGAAATCAATACAATAAGAGAAAATTGCTTTTAAACATTTCTAAGTGTACACATATTCGTGCTGCTGACTGCACCTGTTTGATCGAACCTTAACAGAGTAGATAACGAATGGAGTGCTCAACGCGCATATTTTTGGGTGATCAGCATATCAGCTGTTATTCAGAAACTCGATAAAGTGACAGAGTTCTGAGCATGACATACTTTTAGCATCGGTAGATAGCAATAGAGTTGTCCGAAAGCTCGATACAGCCACTGACAGAAAAGCGATAGATAGACACGCAAATCTGTGTTGCCTAAAGAAGATACAGCAAAGCACTCGCTGTTATGCGTGAATTTGCTATTGCAGTCGAATGTAGTCATCTAGGCTTGTTGTAGCTTTAATGACGTGGCTAGATTGTTGGTCACCGATGCTAAAAATAACACGTGCTTTGGTCGTAAATAACGAAGAATCACCAGAAAACAGAGATCCAGTGAATAACAATGATGAATTGTTTTTTTTTTATGAAATGGGTCTTCTACCTCAAGCTTGTCCTGAGGGCAGAACTGAGGTCGAATGATGTAAAATACAATTTTTTCCTTGTACCTTTTGCATATGATTTTGCAAACCCATAATAGCACTCCATTTGTTTACTACTCTGTGTGAAGGGAAACATGAATTGTGCTGAAAGTTAGTACAGAGTTAAAGGGTAAGATTAAAACAACGCAAATGCGCATTTTTATTATTAATATAAAATACAATTTACAGTACTCGGCCGTATTTACGGCACTTTGAATTTTATGAGTGCTCACATGTTCAGTTCAGCTTCATTCGGCATAGCTAGGCGGCAAAATCGAATAAAATGTTTAGATGCGTTCAGGAAACGCCTGTACCAATAGATTGGTAGATGCCGAAAGAAGTTTTCAATTAACAACAGCCAAACAAAAGCCGGATATGTGTAGTCGACGCTTCGGATAGGTTGTTGTTCAAGAAATACTGTCGAACCGAACAGAGAGCACCCCTAGAAAAAATTAGACTTTGTAGAGCGTAGTCTCTGTCACACGTATCTCTGTGTCTCTTTCTAAAGCCCGATGTGTCGTATTTACGTCCGAGTACTGTACATACATTAGCACATAGGATGGGTGATGGTTTTAGCGAAGGTAGTCACAGACAGGATAGACACACACAGTAGTTTATATTACCTTTTAAAATGCGGAGAGATTGTTGTCAAAAACTCTTTGGTCGACAGGTCATAGTTGTTGTAGAATACAATATAAATCGAGTTATCGGTTTTACAATTTTGTTTATATAGTACGGTCTTTGTTTGATGGAATTTGGGAAGTTCCTATGACGGATAGGCAGACAAGATAAATTATCCACAACGAAGTTATACCTGACTGAACTGTTTTGAGAAAAGGATGGTACGGCCGTGCCGCTTTTTTGTTTGACTTGGCGGGGGCACTGCTGTGCCCCCAGATAAGAGTGGTTTAGTAACCGTCATAAAGCCTAATCAATTTAACCCGTTTTAAAGTTATTAATTTTTGACAGACGATTTTCATGAGGCTTTAAAAATCAAAGGGAAGTCCTGTCGCTCGGTAGATCTGATGCAAAAATGAATTGATAATAGCACTAGTTGTGTGACCGTCAAACTGCGTCATAGGTCTCGACTTCGAACCCAAGACACGCACTTCTGATTTATCGGATTCATCTGCGTATTGTTTAATTATATATCACTTGCTTCGGTGAAGACAAACATAGTGAGGAAATCAGCCTGAGAGATATTTCTCGACGGCATGTTAAAGCCAAGTCACAGCCCCAGGGGTGGCATAAACTGTGGGTTGTTCGAAAGAGATACCGCGACCCCGGACACAAAGGGCAAAGAAGGAACATGGGTGGTTTTAGTCAGTAGAAGTCTGACACTCGCTTCCGCTACACCCAGAGCGGGAGGGAGTCATTTGATGATTTCCCACCATCCAATAAAAAAGGCGTCGCATAAAAACTCTGTCACCAAGTTAGGAAATACCAACTCGAAAGACCACAGATTTTCTGCCTATCCTGTCCTTTGAGATATATGTAACGCAGTAAAGCCAATTATCCAAATCAAAGTATTTTAAAATGACCTGTCAACCTTCATACTTAGGATTCACAGAAAAACACTTCTATTACGTTGAAAAAAAATATTTATTGCAAATAAAAACTTAAATATTAGAAACAAGCGTAAAATACTGTTATGGAATAAAACTTTTATAAATAATATTTCGCTACACACCGATCCATTTAATACTTGTGCCAAATTAACTGAAAACAAGAAAATAAAAATAAATTAAAACTTTTGAGGGTAGCGAGCAAGCGGTATTTACTGCCAATGGTTGATTCGCGATATGACTAAAGTGATACAAACATGATTCGGACATTTGATCCGATCGAATGACTATTTCATGAAAAAGTCATTCAATATGAATTTACAGGGTTATTTTGACGATTTTATGTCAAATCATATTTTAATCAACAAACAAATTTCAAATTCCAAAAAAAAAACAAATATTTACCGCCATATTACAAAACGTAGTTAAACCTGGTTTAACTTAGACTTGGTTTATCTCGCATGACGTCTCACTTCAATAATATTCAAAAGAAAGTGACAGCATGCGAGATAAACCAAGTCTAAGTTAAACCAGGTTTAACTACGTTTTGTAATAAGGCGGATTATGTTGTGCGCGCTACCCTTGCGCTTTCACCTTAACTCAACTCTCTTATTTGAGTACCATCTTAGTATTTTTTTTTATTTAACATTAATGGGCGTACTCTTGTCCTCAACCTTCTCCAAGGGCAAAGAGAGGGATCTTTCTAAGTTGCCAGACTATATGCCACTTACCTGAATGGCGGTATTTCAGGTATCTTGCCGATACACATCTTCTTTTTGTCGATAGATTTGTCGTTGCCCGACTGTTTGGGTGTCGTCGGTGTGACCGTGCGGGGCGTGTTGCGTGCCGACGGGCGGATGTCGTCTTGTGACGTACATTCCGACTGGAAGGATAAAAGGAGAACAAAGATAACATCACACCTGTAATCCTCAAAGGGGTTTAGAAGTTAGCACCCTGTTCTGCTCCTTATACTTACCCTTTATAAAAATAAAAGGTGGGAAAGAAAAAAATACATTTTAGTGAAGCCAACGTGAGTATTTAACGAATTTAGTAAGAGGACTGTTTTAGTCACTTACATCTGCGTGGCCGACTCGTTCTTATGTTGTTAACGTTAGGTGAAGTTGAAATCACCAGAGTAGTCTTAATTTACAGTTACAGTCGCTAATTACATTTCCAGTCTTACCAAGGCATATCGTATTGCCCAGTACTAACTGGGTTGTGAAGGCCATTTGGCCTATCTAGGCAGTCGCTCCATATAAAATACTAGCGGACGTCCCGCGGTTTCACCCGCGTAGATCCCGTTCCCGTGGGAATACAGGGATAAAAAGTAGCCTATGTTACTCAGGGTGAATGCAGCTTTCCAAGGGTGAAAGAATTTTTGAAATCGGCCCAGTACTTTTTGAGTCTATTCATTACAAACATACAAAAATAGGTACAAATCTTTCCTCTTTATAATATTAGTGTAGACTGGTATTCAGCTGCATACGGTTAGACTGAAAGCCAAACCCAATATAGTTGAGAAAAGGCGACGCAGATAATGAAAGCCGATCTCTTCCTAAAACTGAATAGCACCAGGAATTATGATCTTACCATCAGCGGAGCGTGCGCGTTCTTGATAGCCTCTCGTCTTTGGAACTCCACCTTGGCCATCTCGGTAGCCAACCACGCTGGTATCTCGGGTATGGCGATGCGAAGAGCTAAGACTATCACCAGGATTACATGCTGGAATAAATACAGGTGGATTATGAAGACGTCTTTACGGTTATCGTATTACCTAGTATTGACTGGGTTTTGGAGGTCAAATAGGCAGTCACTCTATGTAAAATACTGGTATTCAGCTGCATCCGGTTAGACTGGAAGCCGACCTCAACATAGTTGGGAAAAAGCCATTCAGATGACTCATGAGCACTATACTAACAACAACCTGATTTAATTAAGAATAATTTAAAAAAAATAAACAGGCGAATTTGCACCTTACCTCTAAAGCCACAATAACGAGTATTGTCTGCGCAGGAGTAGCGTCGGGTAGCATTCTGTGTACGGGGCCTGATAGACCAATCAGCGCGCAGTTCACTAGCACAGCCACCGCTACCATGGTTTCCATTGCGTGCTGAAAATAAAATAACATGAGCTGTGGTGATATCGGTTTCGACTTATTTATAAGTAAGGTCGATGATTGAACCTAGGTAGGCAGGACACTAAGTGTAATTTTTGGATAATTCCCACTAGTTCTACTGCACAGTCCTACGATAGAACTAGTGGGTTTTTTTCCCATTACTTCTACGATTCAAAGTGGTACGAAATCGTAGAACTAGTAGGAACGAAAATTCCCAGTAGTTCTACTGGTACTATTAAACAATTTATAGTAGAACTAATGGGAGTTTTCCTTCCCACTACTTCTACGATATAAGGGTAGAGGGCGCCATATAGAGTTTTGTTGCACGTCACGTAGCCAATGATCAGCGGGCAATCAAGACGGTTACAAAGATACCTCATATGTCGAGTTCCGATAATTATATATGATAGATTTGGAGCTATGAGGGAACAGATGAAGATACTCACATACATACATACATAGCCAGGCAAAATCATACCCCTCCTTTGGCTTTGCCGTAGTCGGGTAAAAAAAGGACCATAGGTGGGTGGCCGCGGTATCTCTTTCGAACAGTTTCGCAGCGATTTGGGAGAGGCCTATGTCCAGCAGTGGACTACAACAGGCTAAGCACATACCTGCCAGCTGCCGATACTCTTGACGCGCTCCCCAAAAGGTCTCTGCGCGACATGGCACAGCTTAAAGGCATCAGCGCGGATCTCTGCCGCGTTGTTCAGTAACGCGCACACGGCGGCCAGTGGGAAGGCGGATGAGAACAGGACTACGTGACCTAGCTGTGTCAGCATCTCTAGGTACTCCGCGAACGTGCCGTCGTACTGTGGGCAATTAACGATTTTTAACACTTTCACTTCCAAGAATCCAGCATAGATCGTATGTACAATAGGGTATTTCACCAAAAAAATCTAATTAGTCCGTCAGATGGATTTTCAAAAAATAAAGGACACGTATTTTTTCTTTTTTCACGTAAACAAAAGATGAAGACGATACAGTGCTTCGAAAAGTCGTGTCAAGTCGTGTGACGTCACAAGGTTAGTAATTTTTTACTCACAAAGTGATGTCAAAAGCCCCCACTCATGATCTTTGACACGTTTTATTTCCGTCAATTTTTATTTATTTTAAAAACCAAAAAACACGTTTCTAATATTTTTCGATAATCTAACAGACGGACTAATTAGATTTTTTGGGTGAAATACCCTATAATAGGATAGTTCACTGACTAAAAAAATCTGATTCTGGATAGTCCGTCTGTTAGATTATCGAAAAATATTGCATACGTTTTTCTTGTTTTATCAAATTAATAAAAATTGATGAAAATAAAACGTGTCAAAGATCGAGAGAGGGGGCTGTTGTCACTTGTAAAAAATGTACCAAACTGTGACGTCGCGCGACTTATCGAAAACAATAAATGAAGACGATACAGTGCTGTATCGTCTTCATTTATTGTTTACGTAAAAAAAGAAAAAATACGTGTCCAATATTTTTTGGAAATCTTTCTGACGGACTAATTAGATTTTTTTAGTCAACTACCCTATTCGTATGTATGGCCACAACCCGCCTCCCGAGTCGTTGCTGTACGTACTACGTAGCTATAGATGACTTGCGCTCACGCGGTATACAATTAAAAACTGGCCAAGTGCGAAACGGACTCGCACATGAAGAGTTTCGTAACATCCTAGTACGGAAGCCCCCTTTAATTTGTACTATTTGTTGTTATAGCGGCAACAGAAATACACATTTTGTGATAAGTTTGTTTTTCATAGTAATTGTATGAATGACAAAGATATATTTGCGGTATTTTAAAAGTCTTCCTTCAAAGCAAAAGTGAACTGGCATCTTTTGGGCATTCTCATGCCATCATAGGCCTCATCCATCGCTTGCTATCAGGCGTAATCGAGGTCAAGAGCTGACCCATATAGTAATTTAAAAAGAAGACATTATTGCCATCTAGGGAAAATCCTTGATAAGATTGGCATAGAAAGTATGGCATAAGTAAAGAGTAGCCTATATCGAGCTGTCCATAAATTCAGACTGCTGATGATTACCTTGAACAGCTGCGACTCCAGTTCCGCCTGATGCAGGACCTTCTGCCCCACAAGAGGCTCGGAGTCTCTCCTGTCATCTTTCTCCTTGTCGGTGCCTCCGTTCACGAGGCTATTCTCTGGAGGTTCACCCGAGGAGTCTGTCCTCTTGTCGAACAGTTCCGTTAGTTGAGCTGATGTTGGTACTGTAAGAGAAATTGTGGTCATCATCATCCGTCGGGGCTGCGGGTTGTTCGAAAGAGATACCGCGGCCTCGACACAAATGGCTAAGAAGGAACATGGGTGGTTTTTAGTCAGTAGAAGCCTGACAACGCTAGGGATAGCGCTCTGCTCAGAGCGGGAGGAGTCAAGTGATAATTTCCAAACCTCCAAAAAATAAAATGGTCATCACCATCTGCCTAGTCTTTTCCTTGTACAGACGGCTACACATCAAGCTATACATTTCCAGTATAAGCTGGTCTCGCATTGTATAGGATTTCCGTACAGTGCGAGATCAGCGTAAACTGGAAATGTATAGCTTGATGTGTAGCCGTCTGTACATTGGGATCGGCTTCCAGGGTTGCCCCTTGTAGTTAGACTTTCGGGCCGCTGAATACCTGTGACGTCTGTTAAAGATCTACAAATAACAGCTGGGTTTGGGCCCAGTTGTCATTTGTAAGGCTGAGAGCTTAACGTGATTTCCGAGGCACGGAGGAAACTCGGTATGTAAAGGCTGGTCAACTCCCTAGGGTGAACCAACTTAGGTAAGCGCAGCGTAACCTAAAGCTCGGGTCGAGTGGCTAATTTTATTTCGCCACAAGCTCTTTAAAGTGTGACGTATGGTTTGGGTCACATTTTTATCTGTTTAAGGCGCTAACGGCACAGCGCAGAATTACTTATTACCGCCAAAAGTGGCCACTTTTATCTTCAATCAGTAATTCTCTTAATTTATCAAGTCTAGAATCATGTAAAGTTATTTTAAAAATACTACAGGTTATTTACTAGCATGATAGTGTTTTGGATTTATCAAGTTTGATGTGATTTTAGAGTAAAAAAAATAAGATGTGGGTGGCGCTAGTTTCGATGCTGTTAGCGCCTTAAAACAAATTACATAAAAAACAAACTTACTTTTGCTTGGACTAATGGCTCCAAATACATCGACACAAATCTTGGCGAGCCTCAAGTTCTCAATCAAATAAGGCAGTGCCGACTCTTTCACATTACCAATTATTTGTCGCGTTATTAGCAAAACTGCTAGTTGCTGTGAACAAAAGTTATTGGTGTTATTCTTCATTTTAATAGCCAACAAGAGTTGATGACGGGCGACCACTTTTCAACCTTAATACTCAGGGCAAAACGGTGAAATCTGGTGCTGCGGGTTGTTGGGAAGAGATACCGCGGCCTCGGACACAAAGGGCTAAGGGTGGTTTTTAGTCAGTAGAGGTCTGACACTAGAGGAGTCATTAGATGATTTTCCACCCATCCAAAAAAAAATAAGGGTGAAATCTAGTCCCTAAAAAACTAAAAGAAACGGTTTAATAATAATAAATGATAATGATAATCGATGTTACCATCCCACATGACGACAACCTCGTGAAAGCTGAGAAAGAGAAGCAAATAAAATATCTGGACTTAGCACACGAGGTTGTCGATATGTGGCATGTGAGCTCGGCTATCATTGTGCCGATAGTCGTCACGGCCAATGGCCTGATAGCAAAAAGCATGGACGACCACCTGTCAAAACTTTCGCTTGGCGGTTGGATCAAGGGCCTGATTCAGAAGGCAGTACTTCTCGATACGGCCCGTATTGTGAGGAGGTTCCTGTCGCTGGAACCCTAACCACCGGTAGCTTGGACCCTGCTCCCGACACCGGTGGACTACTATTTTTTTTAATATTTTTAAATGTTTTTTGATATCTTTTTTTAACAAATATTTAAAAATGTAAATTAGTATGTAAGAAAACAAATAGAGAGAATAATATAAAAATTTTACCTTCAAATAAAATTTGTATTATGTTTCCTAAGACGTCCGAAGTCCATTATGAGAGAGTACACGTTTCCTTCCATGAACAGCTGCTAGTTGTCGTAACTTCCGCCTCGTAATCGCGCCACTAGCGCCCCCAAACGTCATATCTGTGAACTACTTTCAAAAACCGCATACAAGCCGCCATGATGAAGTCTTATGTCATTGTTCGGCTCATAATGATACAAAGGTAGGAAAGGTATGCACCAGGAAGACCTTACCTGGACTTCGGACGTCTTAGGAAACATAATACAAATTTTATTTGAAGGTAAAATTTTTATATTATGTGTTCCGTTTGACGTCCGAAGTCCATTATGAGAGATATGTTTGTTATCTCCTGGTGGATTGTATGAATGAAAAGCAACAATGTGAATTATAATTCAAATAATATTGGTTTATAAACCAATATTATATTACCATTTTATAACTTAGGTACCTTCATATACCTACTCAAGTTTTAAATATGAACAAAAATCTAGCTATTTAAGCACTGGCAGTAATTAAAAGACAACGTGAGAGTAATCGTGCCTTTCTGTAAATTTAAACGGAATTATTTGATTTGAAAAATCAGTTAATTTAGAATCAAGGACTTGAAATGAACTTGTTAACGAATGTACCGAAGACATTTCGTTTCTAGATCTGATTTCTTCGTGGTAAAATTTTCTGAAAGTGGATTCATGCCTCCACTTTTCCTTATATAATATGTCATTTATAGGATAATTTTCCCTCAGACATAACACGTTTTACTCAACCACCGATTTATAGTTGGTGTGGCAGTTCTAACAGGAACTCAAGTAGTTATGAACAAGTTTGTTAAGGAACCTTCGTTTTTTTTTTTTTTTTTTACTTGCGGAGCCAATATAATGGATTCGTATTTTGATTTTGGGATGCCAACAAAACCCAACTGGATTGCTGGAAAGTTGCGCTATCTGTCTTTGACCCGAATACTGGATGTAAAGTTATGGATTCCCCCATTATCTACAAAGTGATTAGAGTCTATATGCAAGAGGAAAAGGTCGTGTACACGACGCCCCGAGCATAATAATACATAAAATAGTCACCGTTCGCTTAGACACCTCATACAAACTACCTGGTGCCACGAGTATTATCTTTTAAATAAATAAAGAATTCCCGGGGGCCCCATGTGGACATCTTAGGTGGCAACGGTTTTGCAATTGAAATTGCTTTCAAAATGTGCTTAACAATAATATGACTAGAAGAAATTATAATATTTGAGGTGGTTTCACAAATATGTAGATGCGATAACAGACCTGTGCACAAGAATACTTCTGTAAGTTAAATTAACTAAAGTATATATATTTTGGAACATTAATTTGTCGGATTTGGTGTGCGGAAATTTATATTATTTTGGCTTCACCACAAAGACCCCAAATCGGAGTGAAAGTTTTAAGACTTGAAGATCGCCGGCAAGATAAAAGATCTTTCTCTTGGGACCAATCGCTTGTCATGGTGTCCCAGCCGAAATGAGCCCGGTTTCCCACTGCAGGTAGTTGTCATGAGTTGGTGGTAGGCCGGTCACTGTGTCCAACAAAGTCTTCTTCAGGTCTCTGATCTTCAGTGGCCGAGACAGGGTTAGATTCTTCAGGTCTGGTCCCCAAAAAGGGTTTCTTGCACTTGTGTGTTACTATTACGTACCGACCTGATGCCGAGTTGAGGTGGTGAAGAACTCGTGGAAGCAACGCTGACGGTGGGAACACCCATGTCGCACATCCTATATCCTATCCGATACAACCTCACATTGTGAGGTTGTATCGCCAGTATCTACTGAATGCGTCGTGATAATAGGCGTTGGAGCCTGAGGAATCTAGAGAAACGTAACTTATCACAACGTGTGCGGTTTGTGACGCGAACAAGTCAATGTCCGGTATTCCCGAAGTCTGAAATATATTTGAAGTTGCTGTCACCTGCAAATGCCACTCGCTGCAGGCTCGATTTCACGTAGGTGGTGAGGGATCAGTACAACATTGAGGCCGTCGACCAGAGTCAACAATGCCCGTGTCAATTCCCAATGTACGGAACCACTGTATTGTTGTCGGTCTGTAGATTGATCCTGGAGTCCTGGAGGGCTCTGGATTCCTTCGACAACACAGCAATCACAGCATACATATCTTTGAGATTGCAATGCCATTTTTTCTAGTCGGGTTTCCATGCACCTTGTACCAGAGGACCCCACACAATGTCGGAAGCGTCCGTGATGACAAAGTTTGTGGGTATAGCACATCTGTGTGAATTGCTGTCTTTTAACTTACATTCTTCATTCTCGATCCAACACTAGAGTTCTTGGCGAACGTCTTGTGTCAGCTGTACTGCTTGGAGAGGATTTTGACGTTGTACCTTGATGTAACATTGCAGCGCTCGGCAATGCATCTTTCCCCGGTGGGTGATGAAAGACGCAAAGTTGAGTATCCCTTAGAGGCGTTGTGCCTGCTTGAGGTTCAACTGCCCGCTGCGAGTGTGTGGCGAAAGTTTTGTGTCAGCTGTACTGCTTGGAGAGAATTTTGACGCAGTACCTTGATGTGACATTGCAGCGCTCGGCAATGCATCCTTCCCCGGTGGGTGATGAAGGAATGCAAAGTTGAGTAACCCTTAGAGGCGTTGCGCCTGCTTGAGGGTCAACTGCCCGCTACGAGTGTGTGGCGAAAGTCTTGTGTCAGCTGTACTGATTGGTTTTGACGCAGTACTTTGATGTGACATTCTAGCGCTCGGCAATGCATCCTTCCCCCCTGGGTGATGAAGAAATGCAAAGTTGAGTATCCCTAAGAGGTGTTGCGCCTGCTTGTGGGTCCAACTGCCCGCTACGGGTGTGATCGTGGTAGGGACTTGTGGTTTGTTTGGTTGTCCCAATCGATTGACCTCGTTGGCCCCGTGATCAATTTCTCGTGATTGACACACCAGTCCAGGCTGGACAAGTAGCGTACAGCTATGCTTAGATGTATACTGAGTACTTCCTTGTTCTAGTGGACGTCTAGCTAGATACACGACGATGCGCAGTTCAGAACTATTGTGCGAAGGTATTCTGCAGGTCAGTTTGTTATAGTAGCAAACATCTGGGAGCAGCAGCCAGGCCCTGAGGTCCAGCTTAATTATCCAGTCGCCTTATTGGAGAAACGAAAGGCTTTTTATTTGTTGATAACCATGTATCTATTTAGTGCTTTGAAGATGAATATCACTCGAGTTTTGCGATTGCTCTTTGTGATCATGAACAAAGGGGGAGCTATGGTTGAAGGAGAAGGCTCTAACGCTCGTTCTTGAATCATCTTGCGAATTTCTAGTGCCATTTTTTCGAAAACAGGCGTTTGAAATTTTAACAGGTTGTCTAAAGTAGGTAGGATTAAGGGCGATGCTTGATTGAAGGGGATACGAGCTTTAAAAAGTTTTTGGAGGGCCGAAACCATTCCATAATTTTATATAATGCTGAAGACAGCAGCCCCAAAAAACTCGGTATTAAATAGTCATTTATAATGCTTATGTCCGGCTCGCCTCCCACTCTTATCTTTCCCCCCTCCCTCCTTTTTTGAAGAGAAATCATCGAAATTTCGTTTGTTGTCTCTGTTAGCGTTTCGCTTCGGTTAGTTTTGTCGCGAACGAAAAGTATTATTTTGAATAGACGTCGATGGCTCCACAGACACCGGACGACTACTATACCTCCAATTGTTTGTAGGCAGCGCGGACCGAACATACATTCCATTGGGGGTGCAATTTTTTCCATGTCGTCGCATATGCAATTAATTTCAATGTTTTATAACAGCGATAGGCGCGCCGTCGCGCCTACATGACCGCAGCTCGTTTACCGCAAATAATTTGGAGAATATCATGATAATAATATATCGTTATAAAAGATGACTTGGTACCAAACAGCTCTTTTAGTTTGTCAAAGAGGTTAGTTGAAGATAATTGGGTATCCAATGGTACGAGTACCAATCAATTAGTTTCTGTAATGCCGCGTTTACGTGCTCGTTTTGAGTTAGGAAAGCATTAGATAACGCCGCGAAACTGTGTTCCATTTAAAAACATCTTAGTGGTGAAAATGGATCTTCAAAACATTGCATATTTTTTTGTACTCTGTGTAACATACAGCATTCCAATCCGAGGAGTCGAACCTCTGCATTTCTGCTATTTTCGTTACACGTTCTGGATTTGCTTTAGGTATACTGGGTTCCTTAACTGAAACCTCTAGATTTGCATTTTTCAAAGCAAGGGTAAGCTGCGGCGGATGTAAGAAATTTTCTTGTAAATTGAGGGTAGGACCAGTCGATGTTGAAAATAAAGCGGTACCAATACAACTTTGCATGGTGGGTAGGCTTTGTGCTAATGGAGCACTATTGCCTGTCATATAATTTGTTAAAACATTATTAACATGACTCACCAACTGCTGGAAGTAGATCAAACCTGCGATCCAGTACGGGATCCTGCCAGAGGGAGCACTCGCGTACCTGCCGGGGACGTTTGCGCGGCGCTGGATCACCCCCATCACTCGCCGATGACACCGTATCACTTCCTTTCGATGACGATGAAGAAACTCGAACACCGCGTCCTTTTTCGCGAAGTCACGTTTGGCGCGATAGTTTCACCGTCCATTTTGTTTAAAATAAACACAGTTCACGAGACGGAAAATTAATTTAAGTTATTCAAATATCAAACTAATAAACTTTCTACTTTAATCTCGAAAGTTCTAAAAATAAAAAATATCGTTTAAAATTCGAAATACATAACTGACAATCTAACAAAGCTGCGCTCGGTTCGGAAAACGACGCAACAATGACATAAGACTTCATCATGGCGGCTTGTATGCGGTTTTTGAAAGTAGTTCACAGATATGACGTTTGGGGGCGCTAGTGGCGCGATTACGAGGCGGAAGTTACGACAACTAGCAGCTGTTCATGGAAGGAAACGTGTACTCTCTCATAATGGACTTCGGACGTCAAACGGAACACATAATAATAATAATATTTATTTATTTTCAGGCTACTTTGGTTACTTTGTTTAGACTAACGGCAATACATTTCTCGATTACTTCTCAGCAAGCCCTTTCATTTGATACCCATATCATGGATACGCATAAATAATAACTAGCCCGCCATCTTTGGGATTCCGCTATATTAGATTTTAAATGACGGCACTTATCTAACAAAGGATGCAAACTTTTAGCTCAATCGCAAACCGCGAAGTGGGTTAAAGGACATTGGGAACTTTATTATGGGAAAAATCCCCACGGCGGACAGAGATGAAACGGAATTTATTTGAAAGTTTTAGACCTGTATGTATGTTTCCTTAAAGCGCTATGTTGTGACATATGGGAATTCTGAGGTAGGATGAGTCTAAGTTGGAAATATTTTTTGTCTTAGATGATTTTTTTTTTTTACTTTTTATGTTGTTTTGCATCGCAGAATAACTAGCTTGAGCAGCGCCGGTTCAGTAAACGCGCGCTGTTCTTCGGCGCAGCTGAAGCGCACGCCGCTTGTGCGCTTCTACGGCCAGTATGCGTTTTAGTGTGACGCCGTTGAGACGCGCCGAAAGATATTTGTTTACATTAACGTTCATATTGTACACGACTGTCTCACAGCAGCGGAATCTCGTTTGACAGTGCACCGCTGTTCAAGAGCGTTCAAGAGCCCAGCGGCGCGTCTAGCAGCGTAACTATAAAACCAGCCTTAAACAACCATATTGAACAAAAGCTGAATAGACAGAGGAGGTATATAATAATAGGCTTTTATTATTCATCATAATCTCATCATCAGCATTCATCATTTCAGCCAAAAGACGTCCACTGCTGGACATAGGCCTCCCCCAGGTGTGACCAGGCCATCGGTCCACCTAGTGGGAGGCCTTCCAACGCAACGTCTTCCGGTTTGCGGTCGCCATTCCAGAACTTTTCGGCCCCATCGGCCATCCGTTCTGCGAGCAATGTGCCCTGCCCATTGCCACTTAAGTCTGACGATTCTTCGGGCTACGTTAAGTTAGATCTACCCAACTGGACCGTTTGTCCCAGGTAGACATAATCGTCCACAATTTCGAGCGTAGAGTGTCTGATGTTGATAGGAGTGGGTGTATATGAAAATTCAACATAACCTTGGTTTTGTCCATGTTCATTTTAAGACCCACTCTTTCGGAAGCTCCACTGAGGTCATCAAGCATTTGAGGAGTGGCTAGAGAGGCGCCACGGCGCGCTCACCTTCCGTCTGACGCAGGTCCTCACCGGACACGGATGTTTTGGGAGGTCCTGTACCGAATCAGGCGGGCGGAAACGCCCGGATGCTTCCACTGCGAGGATCGACCGGAGGACACGGTGGCGCACACTGTGGAGGTGTGCCCTGCTTGGGCGGAGCCCCGCTGTGTTCTCGTAGCGGCGATCGGCGGCGGCGACCTCTCGCGCCCGGCCCGCCCGCAAGCCATGGTCCGGGGCGAGTAGTAATGGGACGCCGTTGCCTCCTTCTGCGAAGCAGTGATGCTAGCGAAGGAGGTGGCGGAACGTGAGAGGAAGAGAACCTCTCGTCCCAGCCGCCGCGGGAGACGCTCCGGGCGTCGGGGGCCACGTGATGGCTTCCGGCCACCGTAGACGCGGGCCTGTGGACGGTGAAACGGGCTAGCTCGCCGTCCGGTTGTCTTATGACGACAACAGACCGTGTCGACACGGCGCGTTTGTGTTCCACGCGCGCCTCAAAAAAACGTCAGCAAGGAGGGGCCCGCAAGGGCCGACACCCGTCGGGGCTGCGGATTATCGAAAGGCATAACGCGGCCTCGGCACAAAGGCGACGAAGGAACATGGGTGCTTTTAAGTCAGTAGAAGTCTGACACTCCCTTCCGCTCTGCCCAAGAGCGGGAGGAGTTATTAAAAAAAAAAGGTCATCGAGCATTTTACTGAGGTCTTCCATGGTCACAGCCATGCATGACCACTATATCGTCGGGTAACCGAAGGTGAGTGATGTACTCGCCGTTGACGTTGATGCCAAGTCCTCTCCAATCCAGTACCTTGAAGACATCCTCCAATGCAGCGGTGAACAGTTTCGGAGAAATGACGTCTCCCTGTCTCACACCGCGCTGCAGAAGGGTAGGTTCCGAGGTCTGGTCCTGAAGTTGGACTGACATGGTGGCGTTTTTGTACAAACACTTTAACACCTCGATGTACCGGTAGTCGATTTGGCGCCGTTGGAGAGACTGCAGTACAGCCCAAGTCTCGATCTTTCTTGTAGTCCACAAACGTTAAACAGAGAGGCAGGTTTTCGAGGTCGGTCTTCTGTATAACCTGCCGCAGCGTATGTATGTGGTCTACGGTACTGAAGCCTTTTCGGAATCCGGCTTGTTCGGGAGGCTGGAAATCGTCAAACCTGCGTGCGAGACGATTCGAGATGACTCTTGAAAACCACTTGTAGACATGGCTTAGAAGTGAGATAGGCCTATAGTTCCTCAACCGGGCATTGTCACCCTTTTTGAAGAAGAGCACCACCACACCCCTGCACCAAGCCTGTGGCGTTTTCTCCTCGAGTATGACGGAATAAAATAACTTCTGTAGGGTCTTAAGGACTGGTTTGCCACCCGCCTTCAGAATTTCATTGATAATAAAATTGTCCAAAAAGGCAGCTGGCGCAAGATTGACATCTTCAATCTTCATGTCTGGTCCATGAAAGGTACACGTAGTCTAACATACTCGCAATATGTGCACAACACCCCACTATGCGGCGGCCATGGATACAGGAACAATAATAGCTACGTATTCCTTCTCTTCTTCTTGTGTAGTATCAATTAAAATGTAAATATAATACTGTTTCAGACGCACATTACGTGACCGGATGCGATCTCTTACCAGTGTCTTGTTTTCGACACCCTCGTAATTGCTATTTGATCTCAAATGTTCGTTGCTGTAAAAGAAGAAGAAAGAACAAGAAAGAAAGAACATGGGTGGTTTTTAGTCAGTAGAAGTCTGACACTCCATACCGCTCTGGCCAGAGCGGGAGAAGTCATTTGATGATATCCCAGACCCAAAAAAAAGGTGTAATGTGAAATGTACAAGTAAAAGTATCAAAGTATTGAAACCTTATTTTCTGAATGTTCCCATATGTTACAGAAAAATGAAATGCACAGCAATAAAGTGGATAACAGTATCTATCATCTGTGATAGGTTTTGTTTGTGTCCGCTACTTTTCGAAAAGCGGGGCCGAAAGTTCCCAATGTCATTTAACTTCTGAGATCTTGTTACACAGTTAAAGTTGAAGTTGATTAAATTAAATGCTAAATACGAACCTCTTTTAATTTATCCATATCCTGCAGGTAGAACGCAATATAGAACAAACTCATGAACGAGTTGAGGAATTGAAACTGAAAACAAAACAATATCTTTTACTTATACAACACAAATTAACGATAAAACACATCAAAAGCAAACTATTCACGATCTACAACAAAATACTTTAACAATAATGTCATTATTTATGGTTTAAATTATATATTAGTCAGTGTTTCAACAAAAATTAAATATATTCAAACTAATTTCTACTTAACTCAAGTTTTAAAGGTGGGAAATTAAATAAATAATTGCGTGAAACATTATTTTCATAAAAAAAGTAGACTATAATAGTAACTGGCAATCCTGTGTAACACCCAAAGATTTTAGTTCTTTCATTTGATATTTGTGCTCATAAGACTACATAGAAGTGGGTGTTATTTTCCGCCATCAATACACCCAAGGGTTTTGTTTTATTCACAATTGTTAAAAAGACAACATAAAGTATGAATTAAGTAAGTTTTATTATTACTGAATGTCAAATGTACAGTCAACAAAATGTTTTGGTATGCTAGCTGATAGCGACCATATTTATGCATTCGCGGCATAAAATAATTGATTTTTTTTTTCACTTACAATATATATACCGTTACGGTGCCATCATCTGCCTAGCCGTTTCCCAACTATGTTTGGGTTCGGCTTCCAGTCTAACCGGGTGCAGCTGAATACTAGTATTTTACATGGAGCGACTGTCTCTCTGACCTCTACTACCCATTTAGTTCTTGGTAATAGGAGTAAGTAGAAATCTGACAACCAGTCTTACCAAATGGTAATTTGGTTAGACTGGTTGTCAGATTTCTACTTACAGCTCCAGCGTGCTAATTTTTAAATCGTAAGATACTCGAAAGAGGCATTACATATGAATCCTTTAGAGCTATAAACACACGCTTTAAAAGTCGTGGTTACTTGCCTGGTAATAGCCTTTGTCGACTGTACAATATGCTACTAAAAGAAAAGTTATTACATACTTTCAAACTCGCATGCAAGCGAAAAAGAACAGCGTGCAAGCTAAATCACTGTGCCTTCAGTTCATTATTCCATTTACCAATCTGTTTATTTAATAACCTTTTCCTTTTACTTTCTAGAAGCAAAGCGTGATGGAAGCTTAGCTTTTGAGTATGGCGTTAGTTTTTTTTTACAGCATTTTTTAAATACAAACCAATGCTATTTTCACAATCAGGTGATTCTCATACTTTGTCTCGAGTCGATAGTTCTCTGTTCAAAAAAATGTGACGTCATAATTTTCAGTGTTACCATTTTTTTTGTTTATTTTTTGTAGTGTCCAGTCCCATTTGGTAAGCAGTAAAGAGAAAAAATAATATGCGCTATAGTATATCCTCTACACAAAGTGTTATTCTACTTATTATACTTACTAATAACTAAATGTGACTATTTAAATTTCGATTATTTGACTATTTATTAATATTGTTTAAATAATTGATGTAAGAACTAAACATACGAAGTAAAATCTGAATATTTTCAAACTAAGTGTCATGCAGAAATCGATAAATATTTTGGTCTTTTCGCACATATCCGGTAGGTAAATAAGAAAAGAAATATGTAATAAATAATAAGAAATTTTAAATATTTTGTTGTCAACCGTACCGCCGCCGACGATTACGTTCTAATGTTACTTTTCGAAGTGTACCTTAAAGAACAAGTAGGTAACAAAAGAATAGCAAAAAAATCCTCCGGTGTAACTTTTGGATAAGTGCGAAAAGAACATCCGTAACATATTCCCAATTATATATTTTACAATAGTATTAATTTGGAAACAACAATGTACATATTTACGTTAGAATCACACCTCATTTCGATTTTTTAAAAATATGAATCTAATTTAAAAGAACTGCACACAAATAAAAACGTCACAATATGAAACATTCTTAGGTCAGTGGTATCCGATGAAAGGCTTTAGGTTAACTTTACGAATGAGATAAATTACTTTATTACTTACTTAATAAAAAAAAACCCACTTAAAATGATATAAAAATGAGCATAAAAAATGTTGCATAAGTTTTAAACATTCACAGTTCTTTGAAAGATATTGGTCAACTAATCTGAACTTTTATTTTTACAAACGCGGTGACTTATTGCCATAGGCCAAGATATATTTGACAGTCAAACCTTCGTTTTAAAAAAGAAAATACAGACAAAAAAAACACAATACCACTGGCCTAAGACCACAGACAAAACAAAAGGAAACTCAACCTCTTTGGCACACACATGATTCCAAACACAAAATAAAGCTACATTACCTTTGTCGTTGAGCCACCTCGCTATTCTGGCGTAGACCTCCTCCTCCACGGCTATGATGATAGCGAGCAAGGCACGCGGTATCCATGTGAAATATCCTATGTTTGTTTCCCACCAGTCCTGTTGAGGAAATTTTGACATAAAGTACTTCTGTTCAAACTTTATGACGGCTCTGAAGTTAAGTGATGGTTTGTGCAGGTATAAGGGTTCAAAATTTATGGCGGTTCGGAAGTTAGCTGCGAGTGATGGTTTGTACAGGTATGAGGGTTCAATCTTTATGGCGGCTCTGAATTAGCTGCGAGTGATAGTCAGTAAAGCTGCGCATAACACAATTTTAGGTAGATGGCAAATATCTTTAAGTTTTTGGCTCTAGTAGATGACGGTTTCCTCAAGAAGTTTTCGTTCACTGACTCGAAAGCAGTAGTGATAAAATGCAGGTGTCACCTGAGCCCGCAGCAGCGCGAAGGTAGCGGAGGCGGCGACGCTGAGACACACGCACATGAGCGGGAACGACACGCAGTGCCGCCACACGCGTCTCCGCCACGCCGCGTACACTAGCTGTCACTGTACTCTACACATGCAGGTGTCACCTGAGCCCGCAGCAGCGCGAAGGTAGCGGAGGCGGCGACGCTGAGACACACGCACATGAGCGGGAACGACACGCAGTGCCGCCACACGCGTCTCCGCCACGCCGCGTACACTAGCTGTCACTGTACTCTACACATGCAGGTGTCACCTGAGCCCGCAGCAGCGCGAAGGTAGCGGAGGCGGCGACGCTGAGACACACGCACATGAGCGGGAACGACACGCAGTGCCGCCACACGCGTCTCCGCCACGCCGCGTACACGGGCTCCGGCCGTCCTGTCACTGTACTTGTACTCATCTCTCCCTGGAACCAGAAAGATAACATGACGATTGTATTCCTCGGAGGTACAGAAGAGGACTCTCTCAAATTTTGCCACTAAAGGTGCTATTAGATTGGGGTCAATCGATGACCTTCGACTGTACAGATAAATTTGAAGAAAATGTATTGCGCCGCCCTCAAATTGAATGGGACAAGGGCAGAAAGATGATGAGACTAGACCGTAGCTTACCTGAAATAATGGTCTAGGTTCAACCAGCAACTCGTCTCTCTGATCCAATGTTCCCCATTTATATGCCAGCACATTGGAATATCTGTAATTAAAACAATCAATTAATACTTGAAGTAAATGACACAAGTGAGAAAACGTTTTGGATTCTTGTGCGCCTTTATAAAGCGATACACATTAGAGTTCTTCCAAAAACTCGATAAGCCTTTTATACTGGGTGATGTAAAGGAACCACCCTCCATAATCTAATAGGATACAAGACATAAAGTCTATTGTTTTAAATCATATTCCACCGGATTTTTCAACTTGATTTTTCAGTTACTTTTATTATTTTATTTTCTCTGTAGATACCCAGCACTCAATTTATGTAAATAAAACGAACGACACGTGAAATCAGTTGTTCACTTCCTACACCGTACTCGTCGTCGCGCTTGCCGTTCGCTACGTGCCTTTACCTCTATGGCGATACATTGCGTATGAGGAAATAAAACAAACCAAATCATTGTATTTCCATATACTCACAGATCTTGATACGTCAGGGGAGTCCGTAACACCAAAATTGTCGAAGAGTGTAGATGGTACATTATCTGACCTAATAACAATGTCCGAAATGAAAGAGACAATATCCCAGCTCACAGATGAACTTAATAGTACGCAGAAGGAACTGGAAAATACAATTTTGGAAAACAACGACCTTCACAAAGAAATCAATAAGTTTACGGCTGAAATAAAATTATTAAAGACCCTATGCTATGCATCACCATTACAGAATAGTACTAACAGTAGTGTGCAAAAGAAGAGACATTCTCTATTACCGCACAGCTTGGCCAGTACACCTGCGGCTGCTACGTTGCGTTCTTCGTCAAAAACTAATTGTAATAACGACATTCAAATATTAGTCTTACAACAAGAAATTAAAATGCTGCAACAAAAATTAAAAGAAGCAAATCAAGAAATTATAGGTCTAATGAAACAAATAGAGAGTTTTGAACAGCATCGATACTATAATAACACAGCATCGGAAATATCGGCGGAGATTCAAACGGAGAAAAAAACTGTTTTTAAGAATGACAAGGACAAGAAGCTTGTGATCCTTAGTAGCAACTCAACCAACAAAATTCTACCAATTGCTACCAGATTATTTGGCGATACTTTTCAAATATGCCATTACATAAAAACAAACTGTGGTGTAGAGCAATTAATAAACGGATTGGAGGATAAATTAGGAGAATTAACCTGTCAGGATTATTGTGTCATCCAAATGGGAGATGAAGATTTCAAGACCTCATGTGATTACAGTAAGCTGGTAAAACTAATACGGGATAAAGTAACGCCTATTATGCACACAAATATAATACTGTGCGTACCTACTTTTAAAAATCATTATTATAAAGATATGTATAACTGGCGAATTGAAGCATTTAATAATACAATTTATAATGACAATTTAACTCATAATTACATTTATTTGATTGACTCAAACTTAAATCTGACTTATGACTTCATGTCTTATAATAAACATGGAAATGTAAATAATAGAGGTATATGTAGCATATTTGATCAAATACAGCAACTTATATTAGACATTGACACATATTCTGAATATTCAAATCCGTCCTGTGTGGAAGTTGAACAACACAGTCAGCTTTTTCGAGATTAGTACCCTGACTAGTGGTTTGAGCGGCTTGGCTTTATTTAAGGATAGTCACTCACATGTTACTATTTTTCACCAAAACTTATGCGGAATAACTAATAAGAAGGATGAATTCGAAGTGTATATAACAGAATTACCAAACGAAATAAGCTTTATTTGTATAAGTGAACATTTTTTAAACCAAATCATGGTATCACAATTTGATTTTCGAAATTATATTATAAGCTCTTGTAACACAAGGTTAAAAAAAGCAAGAGGTGGCACTTTAGTATTAACACATAAAAACAGACAAGTTGAGGACTTGGATATTTGTAAAAAGCTTTATAAAACGAATGGTTTTGAGGTATGTGGAGTAAGGGACATGGAGACCAACTCTTATATAATCTGTTGCTATAGAACACCAGTAAATAAAAACTTTGACGATTTTCTAGATAGATTGGAACAATTACTGCAGTACTTTTTCAATAAAATATGCTTTATTTGCGGAGATTTTAATATTGACTTGACAAAAAATGACAAAAGGAGATGTGCGTTTACATCATTGTTGAAATGCTATAATTTTAGATATTTGTTTGATTCAATAACATTTGTGCGAAATAACTCTGAATCGTGTATCGATAACATATTGACCAACACCTGTGAAAGAAATATTAGTAGTACAGACATTGACCACAATCGATTAGCGGATGGACACGCAGCCCTATTTTGTACAGCATATCTGGAAAATGTCACTACCACACAATGCGTCTGTTCTAAATATATAGAGAGTAGATTATATAACGAGAAGAATAATAGTGCATTCAGGCAGAAACTACTGGAGCACGACTGGAATTTAGGTACAAACACGTTTATACGAAAATTTAAAGAACTACATTCATGTACTTTTAAAAAACGTAAAGTTAAGATCAATTTAAAAAGAACTGGTCGATCTAAATGGCTAACAAAAGGTATAAGGATATCCAGCAAAATGAAAAGATTACTAAATTCTATAAATAAAGCTGAGTGTGATAAATCATTATTAAATTATCGTGAACGGTATTTTAGAGTCTATAAGAAGGTGATTAGGAACGCAAAAAAAAAGGAAGTATCTGAACAAATAAATAAAGCAGTTAATCCTAGCAAAGAAATTTGGAAAATAGTTAATAAAACTCGGAAAAAAATTGATAATAATTTCGAAAATGATAATATAATACTTAAACATAATAATAAAATAATTTGTAATCCAATAGACATTGCTAACATTTTTGCAGATAAGTTTGACAACAGTAAAGGCATAAATACTGGTAACCCAGAACTAGCTAAGAGACATTTAATTGAGAATATTGACCGAGTTGATAAGTCTATGGTTTTTAATCCTGTAATGCCGTTAGAGATTTACAAAATGGTAAAGGGTATGGATGGTAAAAAGTCATTTGGACACGATGAAATACCTCTGAACGTAATCAAAGATAATATAGATATACTGGCATACCCAATATCTGAAATAATAAATAACTGCGTCAATGAAGGCGTCTTTCCAGACCAATTTAAGTTAGCCAGAATTTTACCACTATTTAAGAAAGGTGCTAAAACGGATCCAGGCAATTATAGGCCCATTTCATTGTTACCAGTTCTATCCAAACTTTTTGAAAAAGTAATTAAATCTAGGCTTGTAAGTCATTTGAGTAGTCAAAAGATAATAAACCAAAATCAGTTTGGATACCAAAAAAGTAAAGGGACGCTAGATGCAATAGACTCTTTAGTTAACAACGTAGTAAATAAGCTGAACAATAAACTGAAAGTTGCCGGTTTATTCCTAGACCTAAGTTCTGCGTTTGATACTGTAGAACATTGCATTCTCTTGGATAAGTTAGAGCACTACGGTATAAGAGAAAACGTGTTAAAACTTTTTGCTTCTTATTTAACTAATAGGAAACAGTACGTCGAAATTAAATCGCTTCAAGAAGGTGTGGAAGAAATTCACAAATCGAAATTATTCACAGTAACTAGAGGTGTTCCTCAGGGTTCGGTGTTGGGCCCCATTTTCTTTATAATATTCCTTAACGATCTAACTGAATACATCAAAAACATTTTACCAGATGCTGACTTAATAATATTTGCTGATGATACGAGTGCTGTTATAGCTGCTGACAATATGGAGACCTTAAAATGTAAAGTAAATGTTTTATTAGCTGCTTGTGAAAGCTGGTTCTCTATGAACAACCTTAAATTAAATGTAAGTAAGACAAAATGTATGATATTTAGATCTACAGTTAGGAACAAAGTTACAATGGACATAGAGTCCTTGGGCAGTAAAATTGATGTAGTAGAAACTTTAAAATTTTTAGGGGTACAAATTGACTCTTTACTGAATTGGAAGTTAGAACTAAATTCAATTACAAATGCAATAAGTAGTGCATGTTATGCTATCAGATCTTTGAGGGATGTTTTGTCTGGTGGGCAACTTCGTGCCGTCTATTTTGCTCTGGTTGAATCGAAACTTAGATATAGCATTAAATTTTGGGGTAACAGCTATAAATATAATAATAAGGCAGCCTTTACTATACAAAAGCGAGCTATAAGAACCATGCTTCGTTTAGACCAGACGGAATCATGTAAGGAGTATTTTATTAAGCTTAGAATTTTAACGGTGCCATGTCTGTATGTTTTGGTTCTCCTTACTCATTTAATCAAAAACTTAAAAGAGTTTGAAACAGACGATGAAAGGAAAAATAGATTAGAAACTCGCAGAAAAGATCTTCCTATTATTCTGCAGGCAAAGCTCAATGTTGTCAAACACTCGTCACGTGTGCAATCTGTCAATCTGTTTAACAAATTACCAGCAGAATTAAAGAATATTCAGAATGTGAACGTATTTAAAAATAAACTCAGAGCTTTGTTAATCAAGAAAGCCTATTATTCCATTGACGAATTTTGTAATGACAAAACTTTTAAAAAAAGTAGTTAAATTAAATAAATAACTGTATCGACTATTCTTTGACTTGTTATAGACTTTGCTTCTTTTTTGTGTTTTTTTTAAATATTTTTTATTTTTTCTTGACATAAAATGTATGTAAGTAGCGTTTTGCTGGGGAATTTGTTGTGTATTAATATGACAGTAAAGTTAGTTTTAATTTAGATAATCGTTCTAACTTCGGATGGGTGTGGAATGAGGTTACTTGCTTATTTGTTTTTATTGTTGTTGTTTATGTGCTTGTGTGTTGCTTTTGTTTGTGTATACTATTACTGTGCAAATATTTCGACACAAATGTATTTTTGTTATGAAATAAATAACTTGAACTTGAACTTCCTTAACGTTCCTTAAATAATTTCTTGTATCTTAATAATTTCATCAATATTATTTACATACCTTTTCCACGTTTCTAAATATACACACGCCCAGAGCACGTTGAACAGTGAAAACAAAACATAAGCTATGTCCTTCCAATTGTCGTTAGCTGTGCCGAGCCAAATCTGTAATGAAAATGTATGCCATCACTCTTTGGAATTTATTGCAGAACTATGTTAGCTTTGTACCATAAAATACACAATGTATGTGGATTTATTTGCAGTATTAGTGCTATGGAATTAGGACATTTGCTTATTTGCATTTTTGGGCTCAAATCCAGACGGGCGAGATTCACGGACTCAATGCCCGTAATATACAGGGTGTAAGGGATACAAACGCAAAAACGGTTACCACGTACTCAGTAAGTACATCATTCTAAATCCCCCTACATTGAAATATTTCATCGGTTTCAAAAAAATCTGCTGTTCTGTACATTTTGCTCGTGTAGGTATTGCACTTTTGTAGGGAACAGCTGAGTTTAAAAATAATACTACAACAATTAGTTAGTAATTAATTATGAACTGAGTTCATGGTAACCGTTTTCACGTTTCTCCCATGTGTCGCCGTGACTGAAACTGAGAAATTTATGTAATGGAAAAACGTAAGAACACTTTGCTCGTACACTGTACAGGGTATCGAACTCCATGCTCAGCAGTAGCGCTTGCGACTAAACATATTCCCTGCCTACGTAAAGGTATTGAAATAAAGTAAACTTACCCAAAATATGAAGCCTACAGCTGCCGGCACCGTCAACGATTGTGTATAATGTCCAAGCCAAGCGAAGTACATTGCTATTTTTACACCGAAATATTCACTTATCTCATCTAAAATGCAACAAAGATTATAAAATTAGCGAGATCACATTAACGCCTATTAATAGTTCAATAGTCGTTTTCCGATTGATATATTTTAAAACTACTTTTTAATGTTCAGCTCTAAAATGAGCAATCAAATTATCACTATCTGTTCGAAAATGAAATATCTTCTGGAAAAGCAATAATCATCTTTGCAAAAGCATCTTTGGAAGTCCGCCACATTGGATTTACAATGATGTCACTTAGCGAACCATGCATTGTCATCCAAACTAAACATGTATGCAAAATATTAACTCAATCGGAAACCAGGAAGTGGGTCAAATTTATCTTAAAAGCGTGTTAAACAAACTTACCAATAGGCTGTGGAGAGAACAACGTTTTGACCCATTTCTTTCTGAGGTTCTCCAAAGCGTTTCTCTCGTGAAGGGGGAACATACTCGCTACTACTCCTCTGCTGACGCATGCTGGCACTGTTGAAAAATATAAAACTTACATAATATAACATCAAACTTGTATTTCCCGAAGAGATAGGTGTACCCATATTTCACACGATTTTGTTTTTATTGGGACAAACCCGCCACGCTATTCCCAAACCACTGTAGCTCCTTTTTTTTTTTTGGTGGGTGGAAAATCATCAAATAACCCCCCGCTCTTGGGCAGAGCGGAAGGGAGTGTCAGACTTCTACTGACTAAAAACCAAACCATGTTCCTTCTTCGCCCTTGTGCCGAGGCCACCTCATCTATTTCGATAATCCGCAGCCCCGACGGGCGTAGGCCTTGCGGGCCCCTTCCATGCTGCTAACATCTCTTTGAGGCGCGCGTGGAACACGAACTGGAACTGTAGCTCCTGAAAGCCAGAATCAACAGTGGCGACCACCAGAAAAGTGCCGAGACAACGAAGCTCGACGAAATCCGAGAAACAGTTTATCTGTCTTGCATCCGGCACGTTATTTAGAAGTGTCATGTAAGGATGATTTGGCGTTCTGCCATTGCAGTGAACTCCTGCGAAATTTCCAATAGGACAACCCAAAAAGGTCGTATAAAAGGCCCCTGGGAATATTCAGGGGGATCTGCGGTACGCGAATGGATAAAGTAAGAAATGAGCCCATAAGAAGAAGTCTGAAAGTGGCTTGGTATGGGTATTTGATGGGGAGGAATGAGGAAAATGTCGTACATAGAAACATACAGAAACCAGCCGTATGTCACCCAATCGCAATGCTCATGTTTTGGTCGCGGTCGCCTTAGGAATTCTACTCATAAGATTAATGTAATATACTGACACATGAGAAGAATAAAGTTACCCTACATAAAAATGTGCTGCTATAACTCGTTATACGTATAGGCTTAACATACAACCTCAATCCCAGTTACAAAAGCAGGCTTTAATAAGGCCTACATTGGACAAAAAACAAAACAAAAAGTACAATACACTACTCTGTCCTTTACAAAGTTCAACTACAAGAGAGAGCGACCTTCCCGATGGTCGGGTTGACTTATTGTGTGCTAACCAGTTCAAGGTGAGCCGATAGTGCACTGTTATAGACTACTGGCCCGTGTTGAAAAAATTATGGGTCATGTGAACCACCAGGTGACCTATCTAGAACGATATAGGAGCATAAAATAATAAGATTCAGCACTATGCCGTCACTTGTAAGCTGTCCAACCGAGTGCAGGTGAGAATTCAAAAGTACAGGTAGACTGGGTACATTTTGGTCATATATTTTTGTACGGCATTCTTACCATCGATAGATCCATGAAAAATAATAAGAAAACGCGTAGTGCCGTAAAAAAATGTTGGGCCACAAAGTCGGAATTTTTATTTTATTTTCCGTCAATTTCCAGGGTAAATTTGGTCATTTGATTTTGTACGGCATCAGTTTCATACTATTTCAATACTGCTTCTAATCCATTATTCCGCAACGCCGTACAAAAATCATGCGACAAGGGGAAATAATCGAGGGTTGTAACCCCCTCTCTTTCCGCTGGTCCAGGGGGTGATTTGAAAAAGTACGGCTTCGGTTCCAAAACATTATCTAGCACTCAAAAGTACTATTAAAAATAATGCCGTCAAAAAATTATTGTTCATTTTAAATGTATATCAATAATTATCTTAATTTCATCGTATCCTTGATTTTTAAAGCTGTAAAGTCATTTGATCCTGTATGGGAACTTTTTTTTTAACATGATATTGTAAAATTCAATTGTTATATAGTATTGCCGTTCAAAAGAAACTGTTCAAAAAAAAGTTATAGAGAAATACAAAAACTGAAATTTTGCAAATTATTGCAAAAGTTTAAATATCATAGATTAATGAAATATAGCAGTTTTCTAAATTTTATCCCTTGTTTTAAATAGTATTAACATAAATAAATTAGGAAAAAATGATGCCGTACATTTTAATGCAGACCATTATCTTTTAGGCTGATGAAAATGACGCTACCATTTTAAGGTTGCACAAGCCAGTCATTCTTCCATACAAACGTAGTATGGTGATTACTCCTGATATTATCAATCTGATACAGTACGGCATTAACATATTTTTGAAGAGAACAATTGATAATATGATAAAATCACTATGACGTCTAACTGAACTGAAACGGTGTGTATATTATATCCAAGAATTGAAACTGCCAATCCCAGTATCAACAGTTTTGTATACTTTTTGGTTTAATATTATGTATACTTCAAACATTATTGATACATTTATATGTATAATTGTTTCTTTTTGTTTTTATGATATTAAGTCGATAATACGTTAAGATTTAACGTACATTTTGTGATGACAGTGGATAACTTAAAGTGTCTATCAAATAACTGTCAAATGGTGAGTTTTTAAGAAAATAATGTACCAAACCATAACCAATTTACAGTTAATCTATGGACATTTATGATAGCCACTGACATTAAAAAGATACGCAATAGCCCTACTGCACATACCTAGTTACTAACCGATGAAAATCAATAAGTTAACCCTTTCACGCATATGGGACACACTTGTCCCCGCATATTTTTTACGATTTACAGATAAACTGGGCAAGTTGAAACGTTTTTCATTTTTTTATGTTAAAATTTATGGTACGTTTTCATGTTTGTGCATTGGCAACACTGGAAAAAAACATTAGTTGTCAGAAAAAAATACGGCGCGAAAAGTCAAAACTATTTTTGAGCCACATCGACGTTGAAAATATTAAAGTAATTAAATAAAAACCTTTCTCGACTGTTTTTCTTGTGAATTACATTCGACGGTAAGTACAATTACGTATTTATTATGAATTATGCGTTTCCTTTGTAAAAATGATACATTTTATTTGAAAAACATGAATGGGACGCGGCTGTCCCTGTATGCATCAAAGGAAACATTTTGCCATAACTATTGATATTATTTGCTTTGTTATTATTTTCAGTTTCTAATTATTTTCTTTGTATATTTCATTGTAGAAAATGTCATCAAATCGGTATCGAGAGTTTTCACTGCGGCAAGAAGATATTTTCCAAGTGTTGATGGCTGACAACAGCGACGACGAGGATGGCCTGCTCCTCGATGAAGAAGACCTAACTTTTATAGCGCAAGATATGTATGCAGGTGTTTCGACTGTGGAAATAGAACCCATCTCTACGCCTTTAGAAGAGAACTCGGTTGAAGATCAAAATACTACTACCAATGTTCCTACATTCAACTGGCGAAAAAAGGTGAGGCTTCGGTGAGGTGAAAATTTTTGATTACATGCCCGATACGGAACTGACTCCTATAAAAATATTCACTGCAGTTTCTGGTTTCGAAAAATTGTTAGATGACATTATTGTACCTGAATCTATACGTTATGCTGAACAAAATGGGCGATGTTTTACCGGCGGAAAAAATATTCCGAAAAACTTGCCAAGTGACAAAACTATGAGCCGTGGCGACATATTTGCGACCAGCAGCAATGGTATATCATTTATCAAATGGATGGACAACAAAGCTGTTTTTCTTTTGACTAACTTCTTGTCACCCATACCAACGATGACAGTCAAGAGACGTGTACAAGGTAGTGGTGACAAAATAAATGTCACCTGCCCTGAAATTGTTGTAAAGTACAACAAATATATGAGAGGGGTGGATCTAATGGATCAAAAAAAAAGTGTGCTACGAAGTTGATCGAAAGGCAAAAATAAAATACTACCTAAGACTTTTTTTCGATTTACTGGATATTGCAATGAATAACTCGTACATAATATATTGCAAGTTACATGAAGCAAAACGCGTTGAGGGAACTTTACTGTCCAGTCTAGAGTTTCGTCAGGTAGTGGCTCGTTCACTCATTGGAAGTTTTTCTTCTCGGCAAAGAGCTTTGTGCTCGATGGTCATGACGAAGAAGCGAATCACTCTCGCTCAAAAACGCGGAACTCCTTCCCACGTCATGATAAAAGTGGGTAACAGAAAAAGATGCGTACAATGTGCAAAACATCGCATTGAAAACCGAACAAATAACACTTGCAGTACATGTAATGTACACTTATGTTATACTTCAGAACGTAATTGTTTCACAGAATACCATTAAATGTTATATTTTATATTTTAAACGTGGTTCTGTATTAAATTATTCATTTTTAATACTAAAATTTGTGTTTTATTTACAATATAATATTTAATGCCTTACATCAAAAAATGTATACCATAACGCATACAGGGACATATGTATCCCCATCCTGAAAACACATAAATATATATAATTGATATTTTTTGGATTACTTTTATTTTAAACTAGACCAATATCAATAAATATAACTAAAAAAAATATGTTCCTTTTCGTTAGATTACTTATAAACGTGTAAGGGTTAAGTCAACGCTAAAATAAGATTTGTAAAAATATGTTTTGTTGCATATAAAGAAAAAAAAATGCTAATACCGGACTCCCAGGTGTCGCCACGATTGCACCTTTACTAGACGGTGCGCCGACTTGTAGGAAATTCAATTTTACAGCTCCCACATAAGATTTACTTTCAAAACAATTACTGATCTACCTAGGGAATAGGGATTGAAATGAGCTACACGACTAAGAGAAGTCTTTAAATAATTAACAAGGAACAGTTGACGTCAACTGTTCCTTGTTAATTATTTTAAGACTTACAGACTTATAGTTGCCTCAACCGAAAATGTGCGAGTACTTCTCAAAAATATGTTGTATTTTGGAATTATCAATGACAACATGTCTATATTTTGGTATAAATCGATAGTATACAAACCCATATTTAACATAGTTTCTAACTAGGAACCTAGAATCACGAAAAGAGTATGAAAATTAGTACAAATAAACTATCTAAATGCCGTATAAAAAAATATCGTGATGAATTTCACCTTACATTTCGTTATATGGATTTTTTCTTTTTAATTTTTTCATTTTCAGTTTTTTTCCCCTTTGGACCAACGAAAATGTACGGCATATGAAAAAATATTATCTATGCATAAAATACTTTCAAAATAAATTAATTTTATGTTGTGTCAAATCACCCCCTGAACCAGCGGAAAGAGAGGGGGTTACAACCCTCGATTATTTCCCCTTGTCGCATGATTTTTGTACGGCGTTGCGGAATAATGGATTAGAAGCAGTATTGAAATAGTATGAAACTGATGCCGTACAAAATCAAATGACCAAATTTACCCTGGAAATTGACGGAAAATAAAATAAAAATTCCGACTTTGTGGCCCAACATTTTTTTACGGCACTACGCGTTTTCTTATTATTTTTCATGGATCTATCGATGGTAAGAATGCCGTACAAAAATATATGACCAAAATGTACCCAGTCTACCTGTACTTTTGAATTCTCACCTGCACTCGGTTGGACAGCTTACAAGTGACGGCATAGTGCTGAATCTTATTATTTTATGCTCCTATATCGTTCTAGATAGGTCACCTGGTGGTTCACATGACCCATAATTTTTTCAACACGGGCCAGTAGTCTATTATATTCATAATCCCCTTTTGTATGTCAGCAATCAATTTTATAGCTCACCCTGTGGTTTGTTTACGTTGTATCGAGTTAAAATTACGTGATCATCATTCTCGTGCCCATATCCCAATTAACATAAAGTCGGCTCAGCATGTCTTTTTCTTCCATACTTCTATGACTCGTCATATCAGCAGACACCTCCTTTCTTGTCATTTCATGCTTTACACAATTGATGCATCGTTTCTTTGATTTTCCTCTACTCTTATGTCTTCTTCTTCCATACTTCTATGACTCGTCATATCAGCAGACACCTCCTTTCTTGTCATTTCATGCTTTACACAATTGATGCATCGTTTCTTTGATTTTCCTCTACTCTTATGTCTTCTTCTTCCATACTTCTATGACTCGTCATATCAGCAGACACCTCCTTTCTTGTCATTTCATGCTTTACACAATTGATGCATCGTTTCTTTGATTTTCCTCTACTCTTAGACCCCTCCACATTCATACTCAAAATTTTCCTCACAATATTTTAACGAGTAAATCACGCGCGTAGTTGGTCACAGTTCTAACCTAACCTAACCTAACCTATGGATATCTTTGCATAGTATATAAGGTCCCATTAAAATAGGTGGACAAATTTTAACACAGCGTTTAGTAAGCCTAACTAAAGACATCTAAACAAAAAAAAAACACTATATAAAGTGATTTTATTTTGACTTAAAATAATAAATTGCCCGCACTTTAGAACAAACTCATCCTATAAAAGTAGGTATTTTAATGTCTTTTTCTTATTTATTTTTTACTATTGTCCTTATTTTAGCGGTCTGAATGATTTCTAAAATTTTGTCCACCTATTTTAATGGGACCTTATATAATACTGATTATTATGAATAAAACATAATACAAACAAAAAATATATTATGACTTTGAATAATAGTGTAAAAGATGGTAGGAAAACAAATAATAGTGTAATAGATGTTTATTGCTACTGACATTATGAAGTTAAATGCTTCGGAATTAAAACATTAGAGACAGAGTAGTTAGGAATTGCGATTGTTAGGATGAAAAATGTTAGGAAGAACATTTTCGGATTTCCAATTATCGGAGTTGAAATTTTAGGTGAACTTTGGCGCACCCCGGCGAAGGTGGTGCCATCGTGTTTGCGGGACCAAGTATCGGAGAGGCCTTTGCCGAACAGTGGGCAAAACAAACAAAAAAATTGGTTGTATGTAAAGTCGGTTTACGGACGATAGTTTAACGTGACAACGTCATAAAACATTGATGAAATGATTGCATACTTTTGCGTAAGAGTACAATGAGCGTAACGGGACAATGAGTCATCCTTTTTCGTGCATGCAGCCAAAACTAAAACAACTACTTACCAATACTCTGTCCAGGTCTGAGCGTGAGGGCAGGTTCTAAGGCATGCTCGTCGCCGGGTTCAGCTCGTGCCGATTCCAAGGCATGCTTCACTAACGCACCCCGCTCTTGTGAGTTTAGTAGTTCTGTAGCTGAGGAGCCCTGTTAACAAAGATATATGGTTCTAGTACAATGGATTGGACCAGCAAGCCTGAGAGATATTTCTCAAAGGCATGTAAAGCTAAGTGAGGCTAAAAAAAATCTCTGACACCAGGTCAGGCACTAAACACATGATAAAGAAGAAGAAGACAATAATGTATTTCTTCTTTATGTCCATGATGTAGGTAGTCAAGAGCACTAATACAGCGTGTAACAGAAAGGTGTGCAAAATATACCACACTCTTCTGATACAAACTGTATACACTTAGCGATTCACTCGTGGAATAACAAAAAAATTATGGGTTCCAAGTAAAAACAATCTCAAAAGCGAAACACCATTGCTATCTTAAATTTCTCGCCGACTCATAGCTTTAATTTTATGAGTTACTCTTATCTTTCGTTTGTAAAAGCGTTCGTAAACGTTTCTCATTCTAACTGCTAATTGTTTACACAAATAATATCTTTATACCTACTAGAAAGATGTTGATGTTGTTGTGTTGTTTGTTGTGTTGTTGTTTTACTATTGTTTTTTTTTGTAATTTGGTGTACATAATAAAGAGTATTCTATCTATCTAAAGATTTACACCATAAATTCCGGATTAACTCAAAACGTCGTATCATCTTTTATCCGGTTTATCCTTGGCAAGACGCGCGATCTTTTCGTTTCTGCAGCAAAACTGTCGAGGTTCTATAAAATTGGCTTGAAAAATTTGTTCTGTCAAACTTTGAGACGTGTTTGCAGTGTAAAGCTTGTCTTGATCTCGCAACAAAACCTAGCAAAAACTTATGAAAATGCGGTACTCAACTTTGGTTATATTTTTAGTCAACCGCATTTTAGTTTTGAATCATCGTAGGACACTTTCAAAGTTAAACTGTTATGTACAGTTGACTGTTCTAACAAACTAGTTGGTAACGTCGTTCTCCTGGTACTTATTATGTGTATCCATCCAGACTATAATCTATCTCCGTGCCAAATAGCATCACGATCCGTTCAGCTTTTTGACTTCACAACGTATTATTAGGCCAAAATAGGTGGCGAAGGGAGGTTTCGGCTTCGTTGGTCTAGTGGTCGCAAGAGCGACAGCTGAGCATGAGGTCCTTGGTTGCCGGGTCGGGCAAAGTGTTACTGGGAATATCCACCAGGAATTTCTCAGTAGGTAGTAGCCACGGAGTCTAGATTTGTGCCTGTACTTAAACATAACCGGCGAATTGTGGATGTAATATTAGGTACAAAATCTGACAAAAATTGAAATACAGTCGTGAAAACATAGCTATATCCATGAAATACACAATAATAAACATAGAAATAGTGCGTGCAGCAAATAGGAAGCCGTATAATATGCGTGTCGGAAACGATTGCTCTGTGCATTATACATACATTATTCATTGCTAATATTGATTCCTATGGTATGACGCCGCGGTTTTGCATTCCATTGCGCTGTCTGGGGAATTTATATGATAACTCTAGCGTACGCCATTATTTTTTATCATAATAGCTGATATTATGTGGTGGCGGCCCCGACTTACGAACAGTAAGTCATGGGTTCAAAGCCAGGCAGGCGCATTAATTTTGTGTAATTTATTTCATCACCACTCCTCTCAAAACGGTGAAGGAAAACATCTTGAGGAAACCGGCATGTCTTAGAACCAAAAAATTCGAAGATATGTGATATCTACCAGTCGCACTGGGCCCGCGTGGTGGTTAGCCCATCCCACTCCTACAGAGGAGACCTGAGTCCCTGCAGTGGGAACATTATAGGCTGATGATGATGATGAGCGGAAACTTCTTGGCTAGATAATAGCAGCCGCTCGGATCAATCTTCAGGTTGCCTTGATTGGTCTGTGGATGGGTGCCTCAGAAAGTATATTAAACCCGGGTCCCGAGTCGGGTAAAGTCTTATTGGGTTTTTGATCAGGAATTTCTTAGTAGCAGCGGCGGAATCTGGATTATTGCCTACTTGGTGGCAATAGGCTCGCCCCCTATTACGTGGGACTTTAACAAACCTGGCGAAATGAGGGTGTACTATTAAGTATACTTCCGCCTAACCTTTCAGGGATTACAGGCATGATGTTATGTTATGTGTTGTATTACGAAAATCTTTGAATCGAGAATCTGTCAACTTTCTGTGTTCAAATTCACAATAGGAAACAAACAACCTAGTCTAAATTCAAGAGCACTACGCGCAAATAAACACCGATTTGCACAGAAATGTTGCTCTTGGTAGCTCAAATCTTGTATTCAGTATTCATGCCTTGCTTCGGCATTGCAGCAGGTTTCACGTACAATAGGACTTGTACAGTCACGACCGCGAATATGTATACATAGAAAAACTTTTTAAAGTGATCAAAATAAAAATGTAATCTGAACAAAATAGGAAATATTTATGAACGCTAAGAGCTAAATATTCCCCATTCTGTTACTTATCCGGAAAGCCGATAATAGGCTAACAGGGAATGTTTTACGATCATTTCCTTTTAGCTAAGTAGATACAGCAATACGCCTGAAAACATTTAGGTGAACGATATTTCCGGAAACATAATATCATCACGATTGTACTGAGAATTTCTTTGAATTGGTTATATACAGTTACTAGCTTTTGCCCGCAACTTCATCCGCGAGCAATATAGCCTAAACGGCCTAAAGCCTTCCTCGATAAATGGACTATCCGCACAAGAAATAATTTGTCAATTCCAACGAGTAGTTCCTGAGATTAGCGCGTTCAACCAAACATACACTCTTTAGCTTTATAATATTAAGAATAGATGGGCATGAAATGTCGTGAGAAAAGTTTGGAGTATGAATGTGGAGGGGTATAACAGTACAGGAAGACCGAATAAAAATGGATGGACTGTATAAAGCATGATATGGCAAGATAGGAATTGTCTGGTGAGATGACGAGAAATAGAGAAGTATAGAAGAAGGAGACATGCTGCACCGTCCGCAAATGAACTAGGACAGGGATGGCGAACCAATTGCACGCGTGCCATTGATGGCACGTTGCAGAATATTTTAGGCACGCCACCGAATTTTTAACCATATTTTCAACTATGTCTACCTACGTGTCATTATTTTCAAAGATGTTCCTATAACATAAGATTTGATTAGAAACCGTTTGGTAGAGGAGTCCAGTTCAAGATGCAATCTTACTTTAATTTGAATTACACGTAGAATTGAAACATTTATTACGACATTTGTCAAGTTTTTCTTTTTGGTAGCAAAAATAGAGCTTTTAGTTGAAAATATTAAGTTTAATTATTTGCCACTAAGCAATATTATTTGACGGCACGTGTAAGGTCTCAATAAACATTTTTTTAGAAAAAATGGCACGATGATCCATAAAGGTTCGCCATCCCTGAACTAGTTCATATAGAAAATGATGATGACCAACATGTAGACATGTAGCGACTTTGAAAAGTGATTTTCTCCTAATCTCTGGATTGTAATTTTATGTGGTTACAAACATACTATTTTATGGGATCCATTAAATTATGAAATAGGTTACACCAAAGTTACAATGGTTGTTCCGCTAGCAAATTACAGTCCCTCCCACCCAAAATGACGAACGTGTGACGCAATTCATGAATGGCCCCTAACCTGCTAGGATTCAATGCCTAAGCACTTGAAATCCATTCATAATATTCCTCGTCCTTGACCGTGACGAGAGACACAGTATCTATGTGCACTATATCAAGGTTAGGTACCTATATCTTTAGCCAACGAGCTGACTCATGCGAACTCAATTGACTCCTAAATTATCTCTTGGCAGAGACGGGTCATTAATGTTTCAAGTTTGGAGAGCAAATAACGTTTAATGTATTGCTTTGCTATAGCATAATCGACCTACAATGTTCCCACTGTTGGGCTTCGTAGGTTAATTTCGTGACAGTATTTTCAGTTATCATCACCTGCCTAGCCTTTTCCCAACTATGTTGGGATCGGCTTCGTCTAGCCGAATGCAGCTGATGTATTTTACATGGAGCGACTGCCTATCGGACCTCCATAACTCAGTTAGATCAAACTGGGTAGATTACATGATACCCATTGGCAAGACTGGTTGTCAGACTTTCGGGCCACTGACTACCTACCTGTTACAACTGTCAAAGATTTAATAGGGGATCGGACTGACTCGAAAAAATATGATTCTGATTAGTCCGTCTGTTAGATTATCGAAAAATATTGGATACGTGTTTTTTGTTTTATCAAATCAATAAAAAATGACGAAGATAAAGCGCGTCAAAGATCATGGTGTGGGCACAGGTGTGGGGCTTGAAACGTCACTTGAAGGTACAAAATGTACTAGCATATGACGTCACACGAGTTTTCGAAGCACTGTATCTTTTGTTTACGTGAAAAAAGAAAAAATATGTGGCCAATATTTTTTGAAAATCAATCTGACGGACTAATTAGATATTTTTGTCCGATCCCCTATTGATAGGCGGGATCAACGGCTTAACGTGCTTTCCGAGGCACGGAGGAAACTCGGTACACAATGGGTGGTCACCCATCCACAGACCAACTTAGCCAAGTGTAGTTTAACCTGACAATTGATCCGAGTGACTGTTATCACCTAGCAACGAGCTCCTCACTGATTATTTTCTGTCATTTACACAAAACAAACCTACAAATGAGTATGACACATCAGGTAATAGAACGTTCAAATCGTTATACAAAAACCCAAAACGTTTACCGTTACGTAATATCATAGCTATTAGCCCGAATTTCCATTACCCTGTACAGTCACTAGCAAAAATATGTATATCTGTGTTCCTTCCCACATTTAACCCCTTCAAAGCAAGAGTAAACAGGCATATTTTGGGCACGCTCGTTCGATTATAGAACTTGTCAGTTGTCCGTCGTTTTCCATCAGGCGTGGTCGAGGTCAAGAGCAGGCCCATTTTGTTGTAAAACATACTTCATCATCATCAGCCTATTAATGTTCCCACTGCTGGGACACAGGCCTCCTCTCTTTGAAAGGCAAGGTTAAGACGCGAATTTCTCGTCTAATAACGATTACAACTTTGAGATACATAATTATGACTTAAGGGTAAACAAGCCAACGGCACGAACTAGTTGGTGGGCGGGGCTAAAATGCATGCTATTTCATCCGACATCACGAGCGAAATGCATAGAGCGAAAGAGACACAACTAAAACGGGCGCGCGATTGTTTCTATGCAGACCTTTGGTAGTATGGATACCATGAAAAATCCATTGAATGTATCTGTTCAAAATAAAATAATTTGAATTCTTTAATAACTAATCTGTGTCTGTATGGTTTCGCTTTTTTCATTTTCGTACTATATACGTAACTTATTTACGCCCAAAGATGGTTAAAATTAGTGCTAAAATATGAAAGTTTCGACGCTCATAACTTCCAAACCCATATTTTTTTTCCAATGTTGATACAATTTTAATTTTGAACCTACACCGTCAACCAGAGGAGTAATCACCATACTACGTTTGTATGGAAGAATGACTGGCTTGTGCAACCTTAAGTACGTTATGACAATATGGGTTCCAAAATATTAATTTCGTTACATCACACGAAAAAAAAATCAATACAGTAGGTGAAACGTGCTTCTAAGTGCTAAGTGTACCTATATATATTGGTGCTCGTCACTGTACACTGGTATCTACCCTATCATCGAAATCGATTCAACATCGTGCGTCTGCCAATTATGGAAAAACTTTACGGCGATTGGCCCAAAGAATGTAGGAGCCGTGAAAACAGTATTTTTATACCTTCGACCTTTTGAACATTGAATTTATTCGCTCTTCGAATTGCGTAATTAATTTAAGGGCGAGTATAAAGCCCGTTGATTGGTGTACTAATATAAGCAGTATTTGGAATTGTTCATGTTTCTAAGGACCAGTTTTCACCACAGCGGAGTAGAGATGAACGGAGTGAAGAGGAGACGTACAGAAATAGAACATTTACGGTGAGACGCGTCACGCGATGTCTATTTCTACGGGAACCAGCAATGCCCAACACAGGAATGCACGACACGAGAACGCGCGACATAGGAATGTAAGTGTTTTGAATTCCAATGTTGTACATTGTCATGTCGTGCATTCTCGGCCCGAACCTCGATTGTCCGGGCAAGAATGTACAGCACGAGAATTGGAATCAAAACAAACAGTGACGTCACATTAAAAAAGTAAAAAGCCATGTGACAATAGGGACGGGTGATACAATAAAATACTGGAAAATTCCGTGGTTCCTTCTTTTTTTTTCTTCGTGTTCCTATAATACGACCGTCTCGCGACAGTATCCTTTATGGGCGGCATGGGCACCGGGCCGTAGGCCGACGAAGGAGGCCGGCGGAGGCCCGGCACTTCGGGGACAGAAGATATTAGTGTTATAAAATATGCGAGCGTAGCGAGCGCACGTCATGGAGTACAATTTAATTCGGCAGCACTACCTAGCTCAATTAACTAGTATCCAAGTCCCAAAATTTCGAGTTGCCCAACTAGTCGGCCAACCAATCGCGCGATGTCGCCGATTACTGTGTCGTACACTCCTGTGTTGTACATTCTTGGGCCGGACCAGCAAGGTACACCCCAGTAATTGGCGACATCGCGATGTCGCCAATTACTGTGTCGTACACTCCTGTGTTGTACATTCCAGTGTCGTGCATTGCTGGTATGTGCATTACTGTGACGGGCATTATAGGGACTCATTTCTACCATTATGTCTGGTCGATTCCCGCACGCCTCCTCTCCGCTCCCCTCATTTCCGCACCAGTGAAAACTGGGTCTCAGTCCTGGAGTAGGTACTATTACAATTTTCGTTTCTCGGCGAAATGCTTATAATTAAGAGCTCGGGTTCCTCGAACGTCTCCGAAAAGTTTGCAATGAATAAAGCTTGAAAAATACATTAATATTCTAAATGGGGAACTCGTAATGGTCGTTACTGAATCTCGTATTTATAGCTGAATGAAACGAATGAATGAAATTCTGGAGAATGGAATGATGAATAGGGATTCTCGATATTAATTAATCTGAAACAGCTGTATGTTTAGAGAGTTTGGTTTACGCAAAGAAAGCAACTAATATGAGTAATGTAAAGTGTTAATCCTATTCCTTTTATTGTCCCCACCGTCTGGTTGTGTCTCAATCTCAACACCCATTTGGTCGGAGGATCCTTCGTGTTCTATGTGGAATGTAAGACCTTTAAACCCTGTTCTTCATAACCCCTACGATTAAAACAAAGGATAAAACCTTATCCGGGGCGTATGTAGTAGATTCCATAGAACGCGAGTAAAACAGCACGCAAAAGCTAGTACTCGAATATATCTACAAAAGGCGACACGTTAATCCATATATCAGTCCCTAGAGTTATGGCTATGTTTATCGGCACAATCTATCACGTAATACGTCATTGGAATTCCGGAGGTTACAACTATTCCTGATTACATAATGTAGGCAAGAATCTAGGTTAACATTCAGGCTGAACCAAGATGTTTGGAATGGAATCAAAAACAGCTGAACATCTATTGTTAAGTTGTTTTTCCATGCTTTTGGTTTCATTCCAACATTTTCTGCTGTCGCTAGATAAAGTTTAGACAGGTATCCGTTTTTTAATCAGACAAGGAAAGAAGCTTCTGGCTTGCAAATATCTTCAAGAATTTTCGTATTTCTACATCGAATTTCTTGCATATTCTTCTCCATAGAGATTTTTTCCACAGCATCGAGGTTCTGGGTTTATTCCCAGGTTGGACAATAGGCAGTGTTCAATTGGGTTTTTCCATCAGGAATTTCTCAGTAGCAGCCACGAAGTCTGGATTTGTGCACGGTTGATGGCAATAGGGTCGCCGCCTATTATTTAAGATTTGAAACATATCTGTCGAAATATGGATGTAATACTAATAACACCTCTACCGTCCTGACCCTTTAACAGCTTGACGCTGACGCTTGACGGCTTTAAAACAGGCGTGCAGTTAAGTTTTTTATTCTTGTTGTTTTTCCATCATCAATATCGCTCTAAAGATGCCACTTTGTCTCCTTGTTATTTTCCTTAATTTTATGGTGACTGTGAATATTTCTAGGAAAAGCTTGACATATCAAAGAGCTATTTCTGAGACACAGTTTAAAAGTTTTATGGGGCATAAAAATACTGTCTGCATAGTTTGATCTTCTTATTACAGACGCTATCCGTCACTTTGAGATATTACATAAGTTTATGATGTCGTAGTAACGACGCAGATTTATAGTTTATTTTGACGCGTTTTTGAAGTTAATAACGAGGACTAAATAAACCCTTCATGACTAAATTATGTGGCCAAGATCCAAAAACTTTACTTATCAGCCAGTTTGGTGAAGCTTTATTTCCCGTCACTGTCGAACACTATCTCAAGCTACAAGTACAACATAGATACATAAGCATTTTTTTACTGGTTTACTCTGTCTCACTCCTGGACAAACGCACCACTCCAGTACTTAGATCTTTCGCGAAAACGCTCCATTCAGTTTTGACGGTACCTATCCAGGTGAAATCACGGAGCAGAAGGGAGTGTCAGACTTCTAAGGACTAAAAAACACACTATTCCTTCTTAGCTTGTTTTTTAATTTTAAATGAATGTAATTTGGCTTTTAATTGTATGTTTGTTCGTATTGTTTTTATTATATTAACGTAATTAAGTATATTAATTTTACAATCTATTTTATCTAAATTTTAATGTTTTATTAATGTATATTGCTTGTATTGTGACTAATGGTAACGGGTATAAATTGCCTGAATAAACGAATTTATTATTATTTATTATTTTAGCCCTTTGTGTCCGGGACCGCGGTTTCTCTTTCGAACAACCTGCAGCCCATCCAGGTTCAACATCGTAAGACACTCGGAAGCTTAATTTCACCTGACCCGCTATAATCCAAGTCCTCATAATCAAAACTTGACTATAACGCATAGCATATTTCTGTACACCCCTCATCATATCACGGATGGAAACATTTGAACACTCGCTATTTCGCTAAGGAGCGCCATTACTTCGAGTATCGCAAACTGTGACAATAGGCCGGGACCGGGACACATTAGAACGAGAAGTGCGCATTAAACGCTGTGGAAGTATTCTCCAGACCCGTGTTATTTGAATATGGATTTTTAAAGCAGTAAGTATCGGAATGGAAGACGTATTCAATGGTTTTTTTGGGAGTGTTTCGGCTAGTGAGGTTTGCAAATGAATATTATAATGGTCGTATGTCTAAATTACTAATGCTGAAACATGAAAATAGTGTAAAACCAAGAGCTCCCTTCCGGTTCTTCTACGTAGGAAACGATCAACACGAATCGTGAAACTTTTCTTGACGTTTTCTTGACGTGGCCCATGGGCCCACATGGGCATTTATATATTTTGATTTTTAATAAGACTAATTCGTCCAAAATAATATTGATTAAACTTTTTATCCGTGACGTATACCCCGAAAATTGCAAATAAGATTTTGCTGCCTACATAGATAAATAAATAATAATAATAAATAAATAATAATAATAAAAGTTTTTATTGATTCTCTTACAATTGTTTTACAGCACAAAATTGAGGCAAGCCCCGATAAGTTATAAACATACTTGTGATGGGGTTACCTCGCAACTTCCCATGGATTACTTTCTCTCTACATTGTTGAGACATACTTAAAAAGAAAAGAAAAATTTACAAACTAGATAAATGTCAAAGTCACACTTACCTTTTGAAAACAGTGCATATCTCGAACTGTGAACTCTTTGTAACCGCCACCGAATTCAGGTTTCAGCTGCTTCGGAAGATGCATCTCTTCGGCAGTTTGGAGAAGGCTATGGACAAAAGTTAAGTTATATTAACATCAAATGAGAGTGACGCTTTTTTGGTGTAGTGGTCGCCAACGCAACTGCTGAGTATGAGGTCCTGGGAACGATTCCCAGGTCGAGCAAAGTGTAATTGGATTGGTCCATCAGGAGTTTCTCAGTAGCAGCCAAGGAATCTGAATTTGTGCCCGGTTCATGGCAACAGGCTCGCTCCCTATTACATGGGTCTTGTCATATAACTGGCGAAATGTGGATGCACTACTATGTACACTTAAATGTGCCTAATCCTTCGGGGATTACAGGCGTGATATTATGCGGAATTGAAATCGAGGTACGAAGCAAAAACTCTGTTTTCATCGACAATAAAGTATCAAAACACTGTATATGGCAGAGTATATGATAGTATAATATGGCAGATACTTTACCATGCAAACGTTATAAATATTTATCGATATCTAACATGATCTGAAACATTTATGCTATTGCTATCTTAAGCAACTATACAACTTTAGTTAATTTAAAAATACTTATGGGAGTCACGTTGTGTTAATTACAACATGACCAGGTGAATCACTCGATGACTTCACAACATTTATGTTTTTAATGCTAGTATAGATAAAGCGGAATAAGTATAAGTTACTCTCAAAACGGTGAAGGAAACCACGGTGAACAAAACGGCATGCCCTAGAGCCATTTCAAGGACATTTGTGACATACATCAATCCGCGAGGTGATTTACGGCCTGTTTCATCTCTTGTAGAGGGAACAGGCCTTAAATCACTGAGGCCGTGTATCTCAACAGTGAGGGGAAAATAAATATAGTAGTTCTAGTCTAGTGATGCGACCGTCGTCGGACTGAAAGTCATAGGTCTCCGAGTTCAAACCCTAGACGTATGTATGTCTTGATTTTTCGGATTCATGTGAGTATTGTACTTATAACTATCACTTGCAACTGTGAAGAAAATCATCGTGAGGAAACCAGCACGCCTGACAGACTTTATCGACGGTTTGTAAAGCCAAGTCAGAGGAACATGTGCGACAAAAAAACTCTGGACACCAGGTTAGGCAATAAACACACGATAAAGAAGAAGGGGAAAATAAAAGGCTGATTGTGTAACAGGACTGGTCTAATATCAGTGGCCAAAAGACTTCAAAATGGAATAATTGAGCTTTAATTCGCGAGACATTTCAGGCTATTTTTAATATAGCCTAATCTGCTACAATTCTAGGTAAAAAAAGAAGAAAATGAAACAGTATTTGTACTCGTTAAAAGTTTTGTAACCATTCCGGTGCGGCCTTGCGAGGTTTTTTTTGCGGCAAGGCACTGTTTGTTTTTTAAGTCTGTTGCCAGAATATTTTATTTATTAGCTGTGTAAGCTTACTTTCCAAGCATACTATTTTAGTTTTTATTGCGTCCCGAGTTGGTAATAAATTAATGTTCAAAAACTCTTAGTCCTTAATAGACTTGACAGCTTTTACTAATGGCCCATAGACAAGATATGCATCAGTTATACTAAATGATCCTAGTCTCTTTCTAAAACTTTTCTGAAAGTTCTGAAAGTTTAATTGTGTAGTAAGAATTGATTAGTTTATCACACGCCAATCTGACACCTCGAACTGGTGTCAAAAGTGTCAGATTGGCGTGTACACGGTAACATACACATTAGTAAGAAACACACAACAATAGAAACCAAAATCCGCCGTCGGACGAAAGTCTACGATGTCGGGGACTGAGCGGTGTGCCTCTAGTGGATATTATCTGGCTAGAAGCGGAGATGGCCAATGGAGCAAGGCATTGACTGAGTGGTGGCCAAGGCCATAGGCCATAGAAACCAGGGCTGTCCTAAAGCTCGTTGGGCTGACGACATCGTCAAAGTCGTGGGAAACACCTGGATAAGAGACGCATAGGATCGGGATATGTGGCGGAAGAAAGGGGAGGCCTATACCCAGCAGTTGGTGATTCCGGGCTGATATGATGACACAACAAAAGTACGAGCTCATAGAGCGATTTCCCCAAGATAGGTGGCGTGGTGATCTATGCAGCGATGGACGGATGGATAAGACCAACGAGGAGTTCAAAGCGTGCTATAGAAGAGGTTTATATCAAGCAGTCGCGCGGCTGCTATTGATGCTGGATGTTTTTTTTAGAGAAAACCTTTAAAAAGAAAGTATAAACTCACACATCATCATCGGCAGTGATGTAGAAGGCGGAGCACTGAGACGACGCGTGTTGACGCACGCAGACACGCAAGCGGGGTCTGCTCCCGCGCAGTTTCTGCAGCAGCCATAGCAGCATACTGTCTGGGAGACCTGTGGAAGAACTGCAGGTTAATCATCATAATTAATCATTAGACGCACTAAACGGGCATAATGTGAATAAGTTAAGTCTCTCCATAACAATTCCGAGTTCCGACTAATGAACCGAGTTCTCGGGCTGCTTGGTGTGCTAAATAAAATATGGTATCCACCTTGGCGGGTTTAGATACTACATAACGATTAGATAAAGTACATAACGCCTGTAATCTCTCCTGAGTCCCATGACTCCTATGTAATAGGGGGCGATTCAATTGTCATTAATCGGGCCACATCCAGACTCCGTGGCTGTTACAGAGAAATTCCTGACTGAAAATCCCAATAACACTTTGCCCGACCTGGGAATCGAATACCAGGAGGTACCAGTGCGGGTTCGTAGATGATACATCCAAGTTTAATCTCGACGTTTTACCATTACATCACAGTTACAAGCGAATATTTTCACGGAAACGTAAGTTAGTTCATTCCTGCGTGCTCAAACAAATCGTTCCTTTTCTTGATTCGATTTGTTGGCGACGCGCCAGTATCCGCTTTACATCAAGGATAGGGTCGAGCGCTCATTAACAAGTTCACGATCAGTTCATTCATCCGTATTACTGCGTATTCCTTTAAGGAAACCCGCTTTGGCAATGGGCCAGTACCTAAATAAGGAGTAAAGATTGCCCTAATTATATTTGGCAATAGTTTTCGTGATTTGATGCCGTATTTGTTAGTGGAATGGTTCTATGAGCAGCCAAAAACGATATTCTAATTTTCCGCCACATAACCGAACTTTTTAAATGCGAAATTTTGCCTATCCGTCTTAATACTCGTAGTTCGGGTCTCGAGACAGTCATTTTGGCAGCGTGGTTACTTGAAACCCGGAAATAAACATTACACTTATTCGCCCTAACATTAAAAACTTTTAGAGTAGTTCCAGGCTGTAAATAGACCATTAACGCGTTTATTGAAGGCGACCTCTCCACCTTATTTCCGAAAGCCCTGACGTGAAAATTATATGTACGAAGTTAACGTCGAAACTGAATAAATCGGTAGTAGTTAACACGAACATTGCTACCCTGAACGGCGTACATCACACAAAATGTAAAGGCTTGCTGAATACGAAATCTGGCGTCAGGCCAAAATATTTATACAGAAAAGAAAAAGATATTCCAGCCAACTTGGTATCTAAGCTAACATTTGCTTGAAACATGAAATGGAGTCATTTCTGGACGCGTTTCAAAGCAAATAACGCGTATAGGAAGTGGTTATAACGTTATTAAACCTAAGTGGCAGATTAGCAAATAATTTGAGCTTATTCTGTAAGCTTTTTTCAGTTTGTAAATGTCTTAAAATCGTGTAGATATCTACGGTCATAATCGGGAGACAATGCTTTCATTGCAAGGCTGGACAAGTCTGCCGTATGCCCGACGAGCTGTGGACCAATAAAACCACGTTGTGGAGCCCTGAAAAAACAAGAAGGCGACGCGGTAGACCTCGCAGGAGACGAACAGGGCAGAACCAACGATTAGTGGTCCGCATTGGCCCTAGATCGAAAGATTTGAAGGTCATTAGGGGAGGCCTTTACCCGGTAGTGAGATGACAGGTTAAAACAGAATCAGAATCAACAGGCAAAGTCTCTCAAAAAACCTATGATCACTTCCATGTGACTTTGTCTTTATATCAAGGACTTTACTCGAAGCTTCGCCAGTGTGTAATTGGGATCCTACACAGTTCCTTCCGCATTTATTACATTAGGATGAATGGACATAAACTGTCTTCCAATTTTGGTGTACAATAACGTTACATATTCTACTAATCCAACTATGCAGGCCCGAGGTAGCAGCCGTCAGACCGCCTCTAACCCTTGGGGAGGGCAGATGAAAATAGATCTTTAATTAAATTACTGATAGTTGGATACTGTCGACCTAAATCACTTCATATGAGTCGATTTGCTCACCGGTAGGATACTCGATAGTGAGTAAGATGGTTTACTAAGGGTTTGGGATGAGAAACCTAATCATTTTTCGTATTTTAGTTATAAGATTGCTAAATTGGAGTTCCGTTATTCCTGTGTAATTGAAAAACTGTTGTTTGTCCCTACCTGGATATATCGAATCTGAATTACAGGAGACTGAGGTTCATTTGCGACGGTTCGTGTGTGTAATAGAAACTAGCATGTAGAGAATTCTTTAATTGATGTCGTGTTTTGGGTCAAACCGTAATTCAGGCAATCTAGTCTATCAAATCATTATTACCTACTTGTGACTAAAAGCGCCTGTTTCACTACCTACGATTAAGTTCCCGTTAACTTATTTGGCAGAATAATTTCATAGAAATTCTGGTGCATTGTTGAATTTATTCGGTAAGTAGTGGCTCGGACATCGTGAAATAGGTCCTAAGTGGCTTATTCGTGTTCATTTACATAAACTTGTTTCGAATAAAAACGCACAAAGGCATTTATTTCACATTTTACCTTTCGCCTTCACAATACGTTTCGAAGTTAAACATGTACTTAACATTAATACATTCATGGAGGTACGCCGCAGAACCGATAACTGTATCAATTCATACGCTCGGAGAATCAATTCGACGTTCCCTAATGGGGGCAGTAAAGACTCCGTTTTGTGATTCGTTCGCGTAGTATGACAGTTGTATATGAGGAGGCCTTATTTAAAGCTCCAACCTACATAGATTTATGAGGATTAAGACGAATAACGCAATATTTTTGAAGCTGTGCGACTTTAATTTCATCTACAGCGCAAATAAATTGGTTGCTTTGATTTAAGAACCAAATTATAGGAGAAAACAAAACATAGCCGAAAGAGAAAAGAGGCTCGGATGTCAAAGATTTTTTAGAGATTGGAACGAACAGATATCAGGATTATATTTCGTGAAGTGACAGAAAGTTAAGTGCATTGAAAGACTTCCCAAAATATGAAGTGCGAAGTGGTTCCTTTCGGGAAATCGGGACCCACTTATCGCCTGTCAATTCTGAAAGTGCTTAGTTTCGTCGAGTCGGTCGTATTCGCAATGCTTTTGAAGCTCGACATGAATCGACCGAGCGCTTGACCTCTCGTTCTAAGCGGGCAAACCGTTTACTAAACAAAGAAAAGAGTCTTTCTTTTTCTGAGTGGGTCAAAGAGGTCGAGTAAAACCTGTTTGATTAATTTTATTTCGCTATAAAACCCGCTAATCAAAGTTAAACATAAATACGCAGGTTTTTGATAGGTCAGGTTTATGCAAGCGTGATTATTTCTACAAAAACAGAAGGATATCAGTTTGGTAGGTACCTGCTTTTACATCTTTGGTTTACAGTGTTCTATTTTTAGATTGCCAAATCAATACGTGTAGGAATCCATGTGCAAAAGCTATTGAAGAACAGCTTTCAAGGCCGCACCAAATGTTTCGTTGATGGATGATCGGCCTCCGAAATCGCATGGGGCGATTGTGCGATAGATATACCTTCTTTGTGTGATCGCTTGATTATAATATGTAAACACTTATACAAAACTTGAGTTACCTCTTTAGAAGTCTTCGTTGACGTTGAACATCAAATTGGTGCACACACACATTACCTAGGTACTCTTAATAAATGCAATGAGAAAGCATCACTTTTCTCGAAGTCATAGTCATTCTGTCTTATGGGGTCGGCGCAGCATATCTTCTTCTTCCATACTTCTCTGTTTCTCGTCTTCCCATGAGACACCGCCTTTCTTGCCATATCATCCTTAACACAATCCATCCATCGTTTCTTTGGTCTACCTCTACTCATATACCCACTTTTCTACGACGTAATAACTCAAAATATTTTCGCTTCCAAAAAAAACATCCCCGAAACCTGAAATAACGTCTAAACCTTCTTACAAACATATGAGCCTTATCTTCATCGGCGAAATGAAGGTGTAGGATCATAAATCCGACGCCTACCCTATCCGGTATTCCCTAAAGGGAACATAGGCGAGACCTTTACTAAAATATTAAGATATACAACGAAAATATATCTTCATAGAAACAAGTGAGTAAAGTCTTGCAAAGTTACATCGTTACTCCATCTAAGAGATTCATTAATAAATGTCAGTGTAACTTGATTGATTTTGATTTTAGTGGTCTGAGTAATAGACAGACTCCATTTACTGGATAGCACGACGCTACGACATAGTTTCGGCTTGATTTTAATTAAATTGGTTCTCGTAGATTGACGCGATATGGCGTCTTTCTGGCTGAATAGAAGTTGTAACCCAGAAGATAAACATTTCCTAACCTAAACCTTAATCAGTTAGATCCCGTGTCTAAAACCTAGCTGCTATCTTCGTTTCCAAATCATCATCTGTCTAGCCATTTCCCAACTATGTTGACAGCAGGGACCAACAGCTTAACGTGCTCTCCGAGGAACGAAGGGAACTGGGGTATGTGATGTGTGGTCTCCCCGTGGACGTGGACCTTTCCACGAAACAAAAAAGTAAAAAACTAAAACCCGACTACGACAAAAAAAAAACGATGCTGAAAAAGTATGAAACAAGATTTTCAGGATAGAACAAAAAGAAAAGCCGTTAGGTACGGCTTTTCTTTTAACACACAACGCACACGGTATTAAAGTGTTTAGGTTGGGACCTATAACGTGTGACTTTGTCGTAGTCGGGTTTTAGTTTTTTACTTTTTTTTATTTAAAAAATGTTGGTGTTAAATCATTTTTTTTACACATGGCTTATTGTCCGCTAGAGGGCGTCACTTTAAATTTTTGTAATATGGAATTTGGAAATGTACAAGTGAGGCCCTTTCAAGTGATACCAAACACGGCGTATTTATCTCCATTTTTTTTAACACTTACTTTTGTCCGCTAGAGGGCGCCATATCAAATTTTGTGACATTTGTCTCGTTGCCTATGTTCAGCGGACAATTAAGACGGTTCTAACGATACCTCATATGTTGAGTTCCGATAAGTAGATTAGGAGCTATGAGGGAACAGATGAAGATACTCACATACATACATACATACATACATAGCCAGTCAAAATCATAACCCTCCTTTGGCTTTGCCGTAGTCGGGTAAAAAAGGCAAGCCCGGCTTAACCTGAAGATTGACTCGAGCGGCTGCTGTTAGTTAGCTATGAGCTTTAAATAAGTATGGAGAACATTATTAAAACGGATCTATGTTAGGCGCCTCTGGAAATAATTTCCAAGATAAGCCCACCGAAATAAGCGTAATTTCACGTACAAATCCAAAACATGGACCGAAGTTAAGTAACTGGGCTCTGCGAGTCTACAATGTATTGGCAACATCCCAACATGCTAATGCAGGCCATATATCAATAATAATAACAATGCGAGCTAAGTATGTGTGCGTAAGGGTCCGTCCAGTCATAGCGTAAGGTAGAAGCACCTATTCCCGTGAGTGTCCCAGTTCCCGGTAAAAAGTCAGTTATTGCGTTATTGCACTTTTCTACCAATAATAAATTATAGTTTGCGAATGGCAATACATTCTTGGTAATATTTGACACAATTTTAATGGCAGCACTGGCCAAAAAGTTTAATGGCGTCAAACTTATGCGGTCGAAAAGTTTGCTGTATAAAAATTTTAGGAAAATTCGAAGTTCTGTCAGTGAACTACCAAACCACCACGTCCCTTTGATCAGCTAGCCACACTGCAACGGATAACGTTAAGGTAAGAGTGTTAATTTTATAAAATATTAGAATGTATTATTTAACGATAAAACCCATAAATTGTGATGAATTTAGTTGAAAAGTAAATATTATTGCATATCACATCTATTGGTACTCACAAACCCCTACTTGACCTAGTACCCGTTATAATCTTACTTTTTTTTACCGGATATTGGTACACAATTACACGTTGCACCGATACCCGTTATTGTATAGTTATTGCCTTGAAATAAGGCTCATTTTCCTTTAAACTGTATTATTTTCTTTAGACTTAGTAGAATGTTGTTACTATGTTCCTTGTTTGTGTTGTAACCACGTGGTTTTGATTCCTTTTTTTAGTTTTTCTGTATGATATCCCAATTTTTGCACATTTCGCGTTATTTTGTGTGTTGTATGTTGTGTTTTTTTTCAGCTAGTCATGACATAGGCAGAAGGCCATATTAAAGGCCATGGAGGCAGTCCAAAAAGAGTCTACAATTTCAGCTGCTGCCAGGAAGTTCGGTGTCCCACGGTCGATGTTGGATGATAAAATATGCGGCCGCTACTCTGTCGAATGCTCCAAGGCGGACGATCGGCTACAGTTTTGACGAAAGAAGAAGAATATATTTTAAGAAACTGAACTATTTTTATGGCAGATAGTGGCCATAGTGGGTTGCCCGTAACAAAGGCGCAGTTATTGGATAGCGTGAGTTTATTGGTAAAAACATTAAACGACATACCCCATTCCAGAATGACAGACCAAGTCGTCACTGGCTTATGGTTTCAACGAGTGGCCCAAAATTTGACGCAAACCCGTCATCATTCATCATCATTTCAGCCAAAAGACGTTCACTGCTGGACATAGGCCTCCCTCAGGTTTCGCCACATTGACCGGTCCCGTGCGTCTCGCATCCAGCGGGTCGCCGCAACCTTCACCAGATCGTCGGTCCACCTAGAGGGAGGCCTTCCAACGCAACGTCTTCCGGTTCGCGATCACCACTCCAGGGTTTTTCAGCCCGTCTGCCATCCATTCTGCAAGCAATGTGCCCTGCCCACTGCCACTTAAGTTTGGCAATCCTTTGGGCTATGGCGGTAACCTTGGTTTTCTTGCGCATATCTTCATTTCGGATACGATCCCGCAAGGAGACTCCGAACATAGCCCTCTCCTTTGCCCTTTGGGTGACTGAGCTTTCTGATGAGGTCCATTGTGAGCGACCACGTTTCTGTCCAGTATGTAATCTCTGGCAACACTAACTGGTCATAGACTTTCGTCCTGAGACACTGTTGTAAGTTGGGCGAGAAGATACATACCGCGCCACTTCCCGAACGCTGCCCAGCCGAGTCGGATTCGGCGATTGACCTCTTTCTCGAAGTGAGACCTACCCAACTGAACCGTTTGTCCCAAGTTGACATAATCGTCCAGAACTTCGAGTGTAGAGTATCCGATCTTGTTAGGAGTGGGTGTTATATGAACATTCAACATAACTTTGATTTTGTCCATGTTCATTTTTAGATTCACTCTTTCGGGAGCTCCACTGAGGTAATCGAGCATTGAGATCCGCCTTGGTCTCAGCCATGACCACTATATCGTTGGCAAACCGAAGGTGAGTGATGTACTCGCCATTGATGTTGATGCCCATTCCTCTCCAATCCAGAACCTTTAAGGCATCCTCCAGTGCAGCGGTGAACAGTTTCGAAGAGAATTGACGTGTCCCTCTCACCGCGCTGCAGAAGGATAGGTTTTGAGGTCTAGTCCTAAAGTCTGACTGACATGGTGGTGTTTTTGTACAAACACTTCAACACCTCGATGTACCAGTAGTCGATTTGGCAACGTTGTAGTGACTGTAGTACCGCCAAGGTCTCGATCGAATTGAAGGCTTTCTCGTAGACCACAAACGCTAAACAGAGAGGCAGGTTATATGCCTTGTCGGAATCCGGCTGGTTCGAGAGGCTGGAAATCGTCAAATCTGCGTGCGAGACGATTCGTGATGACTCTTGAAAATAACTTGTAGACATGGCTTAGAAGTGAGATGGGCCTATAGTTCTTCAGGCGGGTACTGTCACCCTTTTTGAAGAGCACCCCTGCACCATGCTTGTGGCGTTTGCCCCTTGAGTATGACGCATTGCTTGTTGGTAGACATGATGTAGTCTATCTCATTTTTAGTCGCACCATCGGGGCTCTGCCAGGTCCACTTCCTGTGCTCACGTTTTTTGAAGAAGGAGTTCATCATAAAGAGGCCTTCCTTCTCCATATACTAGCCAGTTGGTGACCCCGGTGGTTGATCCGATGTCCAACCACAAATTGCCCCACTTGCAGATCATCCTCGCTTCGTTTGTCTAGCTTCTACAACGTTACGACAACGGTGAAGTATGTTCTTAAACCATGCATGGCTTTAGAAATATACTCATTCATGGTTTCTACTTTATTGTCGAGGTGTAGTCCTGTATGACCTTCAGCGAAAATCTTGCAGATATTCTGAGTATAAGGTACGCAACCCTGTTCGACACACTCTCGATCTTCACCATGTGGTTCACGAGGGACTTGCGGACGATAAACCCAAAACCACCTTGGGACTGTCGGTCAGTAAGTCTCGGAAGTAGAGCAGGTTGCCGGATTTCAGAATTATCGTGTCCTCCCCTTCGGATTTCAGATAATCCTACAACACTCCATCGCAACCTGCTCTATTCCTCTTCGAGTTCCGTTATCTTCTCGTCAGCCCGTCAGTGTATGTGTGTTGTATGCTGCCAGGTCAAGTCGTCGGTATGTTTTGGGGTATCCGGATCTCTTCCGGAGATTCTTAGCACCCCTTGCCACGCCGTCACCTCGACCGCTACCGTAGTCGAGGGTAGATGGGCTGCCGGGTACTAGGGCCATTTTTGTTTTGCACTCATTTTTTAGGGGGTTTTGCCATAATCGCCACGCTTGGCAAGCGGGTGGGCGATCGCAGTATGGTTGTTACAAAAGCACAGAGAACGCTGCTGCCCATTCTCTGGTAAGTCCCTTATTCGTCTCTTACGACACCCACGAGAAGATATGGGATGGTGCTATTCTTTACGTCGGACACCTTTTTTTTAAAGAATTTGTATGTGAAACAATAGATTTGTGTTATGTTTTAGTATTTAGTTGGTATTTTATGTGATTTTAGCGTTTTCTGATAAATGTGTGCTGGTGATATAATACTTTTGTTAAAAAAGTGATTTACTAACACGATATTACTTATTATATTAGGTTTACAAACTTGATTGTATAAATAAATAACTGATGTAACCTTAGTATAAAATACATTATACTTATTTGATAACTCTTTTCATCTTTTCTTTGGATAAGCCCTTTTTTATTTATTTAAACTCAGAAGTAGTATTTCTGTGAACTTTAACGTATAGCAATAGAGCTCAAATTCGCGCTGAAAATTACCGGATTTTGGGACACTTTAACGTTTACTAGTACAAATCTACCGGGTACTGGTACAAATAGCCGTTTATTACTATTTTTGTAATATGGTTAATGCACATTTATATTTGTTTAAAAAGAGGATATTACGCCAAAACTAGATAAAATTATCTATCCAGTCATATAAAATTTGTTTTTGTAAGTCTACTAGTTTTAGCACAGCAGACCTGCAAAGTCAGTGAAGTTCGAGACTTCACGGTTATTGGGCCGTTTACCTTAGTACATTAGGTCGGGTAAATGTATGCTCCGAGCGCAAATTTGCATTTTTACTGTAATTTTATTAGCAGGAAAACGTCTGATGTTGCTTGTACTCTGTAGAATAGAAATAGCCTTAGTTCTGATACTGATACTGTAAGCCCGCGTTATCGCACTACTGGGTAAAAGCCTCTCCCCAAGACTTAGAGTTGTTTCGATCCAGGGCTAATGTGGACCACTGATCGTTGGTTTTATCCAACTCGTCCTGCCGGCTTCTACGAGGTCTGCCGCGGCGCCTTCTGTCCGTATCAGGGCTTCAGAAAGTGGCTCGACAGACGTTGAAAGTCCAGTCCTACTTCAGCTTAGCGGCTTTAGACCAACGTCAGTAATTTGTCTTAGCTCTATAACTTTATTATACCGCAATGTTTTAACGCGATTTATACAATATTCATTTTAATTATTACTGGTTTTGATTTTGATGCTACTAGAATGAACTTCGCGTTTAGTTGAATTGGCGAAATCCGCTCTAAAATCGAGGTTATTTGTTTTGTACCACCCTGTTTCATGCAACGGAACTTTGCATATTTTTGCCCTGCAGTGCACCACCTACTCCACCTAGCGACAACTTTTTTACAAGTCACAGATTAAGTACCTTTGCCAGTGACAACAACTTTATTTAGAACCAGCAAGGGTGATTTTCGTAAAGCACGTGACACCACTGATGCACAGTTAGCTGTACCTTCTGCATATTTGACTATGAGCCATAACATGCGATGGTTTATGTTGAAAATACATAAAATATGGCACACTATCGCTGAATGTGTCACATAAAACAGATCGTAATTCCGTGCTTGCGAAGCGATTCGATCGACAACAGTAATATCTGATATTCCAAAACAAAATGCTTTCCGATAAATTGGATATCCGATCGCGTTAATACAGTAAGCGTCAAAAGTAGGTTAACAGAATTGCAAATTATAGACTCGAAATCCGGAGACATAATACGAAGGTCTTCGGTATCGGAACCGAATTCAAATTCAAAACATTTAATTCAGACTTTTCGGTCCATAGAGTGTTAGTAGTACAACAAGGTGACTTATAGCTATGTTAGTGATTCATAAAATACAACAAAGAGGATAAAAGACGCCAGTCAGCTTACAATATATGCAGCCCAATCCAATGCCTCTTAATAGGACTATGGATGTAGTCTGCAATCACACTCAGGCAACTGTTGGGACTGTCCCTCACCCTCCGCATCAGCGACCTGAAAGCATTGTTATATTGGACCCGCAGGGCACTGACGCTTCGCTGCGTGTAGCTAGTCCACAAACTACACGTATAAAAAGACTGGCTGCAGTATGCCCTAAATAATGTCCTCTTTACCGCAAAAGAACATCGGGAAAATCTGCGTGCCAGCATATAACGGAACTCAAATGGATTTGGGATGGACACCCAGCAAGGCGCGGTGATGGCAGGGGGCGTAAATCTGTGACTGAGTAGCGTCCAAGGACTGGAAATAGAAGTGTTGGTCGTCCGGGGGCGAGATGGGCTGTCGACATTCTTGCCATCCTGGATAAGGCTGGCCCAAGAACGAGGTCTATACCTAGCAGTGGGTGAAGTCGGGCTGTGGATGATAATGATGATGAGCCTTTGCTCGCGGTTATGCGATTTTTATGGCCTTGCGTTATCCCAAGTTATGGTTTATATATTCATTCATATCCGTCCAGCTGCACAATGAAGGAGTAACTTATATAAGGTCCCATTAAAATAGGTGGACAAAGGACATCATCCACATTTCACACAGTTTTGGTCCAAAAGTAAAAGTGCCGGCCAAATAAAAAAAGTGTTTTATTCTGATAGAACTCGTCCGCCTTAGAATTTCTTTATATGACACTAAAGCTGTAGCATCACTATACTTGGTATTATTTGAGTTCTAAAAAAACACCAAGAAAATAAATATATATTAAATACCAAGTATAGTGATGCTACAGCTTTAGATGCTACAGTGGTAATTGAGCTATATATTGAGCTATATATTATATAGCTCAATTACCACTGCCACTGACTCACTGATTGACAGAATTGTTCTCCCAGATGGTGGATGGGGAGGTGGGTATATTTTGACAGATTCGTAAACAAGTAACTCTCGTGAGTATGGGAAAAGTGCCAAACCCCCCTTTTCCCCCCCTTTCTCGCCCCTCCCTGTCGTATCTCGGAAACAAAGAGACTTTACGTGTTTTTTTTTAGGGATTCGTATAGAGGAAGCTCGGGGAAGTAAAAACCATTTTTCAAAATTGACCCCCTTGCCCCCTTCTCCCCCCCTTTAGTCGGATCTCGGAAGTTAAGAGACTTGGAACATTTTTTTTTTTCAGATTCATTGAAAGGAAAAATGTATGAAAAATCAGGTTTTTTTAACATGAATACCACCAAGTATATTGGTGCCACAGCTTTGTTGTCATATAAAAAAATGCTAAGGCGAACGAGTTCTTTCAGAATAAAGCACTTTTTTTTATTGGACATTTGGACCAAAATGGATGATGTCCTTTTAACACAGCGTTCAGTAGGTCTAACCAAACATATCTTAACAAAAAAAAACATTAAATAAAGTGTTTTTTTTTTTACTTACAATAATAAATTGCCGGCACTCTAGAACAAACTCATCCTTTATGAGTAGGTATAACTTAAATGCGATTTTCTTATTATTTTTTTACCATCGTCCTTATTTTGGTGGTCTGAATGATTTCTGAAATTTTGTCCACCTATTTTAATGGGACCTTATATCCTACACACACACACACAAAGTGGGATTTGTTGCCAACAATCAACGTAAAAAGACTAGGACATAATAGCAGCGGTTCTCAAACTTTTTTGTCTACGGAACCCTTTTGAGATGCGGAGTATTTGACGGAACCCTAGAATCTAGAATAATTACCCGACTACGGCAAAGCCAAAGGAGGGTTATGATTTTGACTGGCTATGTATGTATGTTTGTATGTATGTATGTGTGTATCTTCATCTGTTCCCTCATAGCTTCTAATCTACTTAACGGAACTCGACATATGAGGTATCGTTAGAACCGTCTTAATTTTCCGCTGAACATAGGCTACGTGACGTGTCACAAAAAGCGATTTGGCGCCCTCGCGCGGACAAAAAGTAAGGCTTAAAAAATAAAAATGGAGATAAATACGCCGTGTTTGGTATCATTAGAAAGGGCCTCACTTGTACATTTTCAAAATATTGCTCAAATTTAAAATCACGCCCTCTAGCGGACAAAAAGTCAAGAGTAAAAAAAAAATTAACACCAAAATTGTTTAAATAAAAAAAAGTAAAAAACTAAAACCCGACTACGACAAAAAAAACGACGCTGAAAAAGTATGAAACAAGATTTTCAGGATAGAACAAAAAGAAAAGCCGTAGTCACACGTTATAGGTACCAACCTAAACACTTTAATACCGTGTGACTACGGCTTTTCTTTTTGTTCTATCCTGAAAATCTTGTTTCATACTTTTTCAGCGTCGTTTTTTTGTCGTAGTCGGGTTTTAGTTTTTTCAACTCAAATTTATTTGTAATTCTTTATTAACTAGCGACCCGACCCCGCTTCGCACAAGTATGTAGTCGGGAACTGGAGAAGAATTATTGTCAGTGCTTTTGAGGCAAGAAGTGGATACATCACGAATTCTGCACCAAAAATTATTCAGGGGTTTTGTTTTGAATAGTGATTCCATACGTGTGCGTTACATGAGCATGACTTCTTCAAAAGAAAATTTATATGGATATCGCACAATAACTCGCAAGATGGCCAGACCCAGCAACATCAGTCGACTCATCCATTTGCAAGGCAAATTATTTTAGGACCCCTTTAGTATTTTATTAAATTATGATCAGTTTCTATTTTCTTGGACCCCCCAGAAAGGCTTTGCGGAGCCCCAGGGCTCCGCGGAGCACACTTTGAGTAGGTATAGCTGATCTAGAGCAATACCTACTATTGAGTTGTATGACTTTTAATTCTGAAACAATTCTTAACTTTTGTGGCAGTCAGTAGGTACCTACCTACACATATCAATGGCATTATTATGCTGCCACGCCACTCCCTAGCTAGCTCATGGACTAATGACACTTCACTTTTGAACTTGCTGAGTAGCTAGTTTCATTACCGTTGTACAGTCACTGGCACTAATATGTAACAACTTTCAAAAGTGATTTTCTTCTATTGTATTGATTGGAATTTTGCTGCGTGTGTACATATTCATCATCAGCCTATAATGTTCCCACTGCAGGGACTGAGGCCTCCTCTCTAGGAGAGGGATGGGCTATAATCCACCACGCGGGCCCATTGCAGTGCGGATTGGCAGATGTCACATGTCTTCGAATTTTTTAGTTCTAAGACATGCCGGTTTCCTCACGATGTTTTCCTTCACCGTTTTGAGAGCAGCGGTGATGAAATAAATTACACAAAGTAATGCGCCTGCCTGGGTTCGAACCCACGACCTACTGTTCGTAAGTCGGGGCCGACACCACTGGGCCACCGCTGCTCATATTAGCACAGTATAAATATCGTAATATTAGTGCTGCTGACTGTACCTACGTACATATACCTAGACGTAAAACTTTGTTTGTTTTCACTTTCATAATTTATTATGTTGTCAGGCGACGGTCATTCCTCAAAGTACATTAAAAACTCATTACTGAATAGGTACTAGTTTGCCCGCGGTTATCGTCCCACGGGATCGTACGAATTCGTACGGCGACACATCAAGCTAGACATTTCCAGTATAACACCGACTCGTTTTGGATAGATTTTCCATACATTAAGAGGCTTTGTATACTACCTGACTAGTCGTCGTCGTCGTGTATACTATCCGTTTTTTTTTCAAAATCTTAATACCGACGACGACAATAAAAAAATCACGCTCTAATAAAAACAAAAAGTATGAAACAAGAAAATGTTCTCATCTGAAATTGTATTAACCATTTTAAATTTATCGACTAGCACTTCACCCACGACTTCGTCTGCAAAAATTGTGTTAGCACAGCTTAAGCAATTTAAGCATGATATCGTCGTTGATAGTCCAATTCCGCGTAACTAATATTGTCAAATACCGCGTATGTACAGTCTGTGCCCAGTATAACCTAAGTGGTGTGAGACCAAAGGTCGAATAATACTGGGCACATACTGTGAATTCGCGGTATTCGACAATGTCAGTTACGCGGAGTTGATGCCAAGTATTACCTGACCCCTAATATAATATAAAGAATAAGAGGGGAAGTGGTTTGCGAAGATGGGTCAGGTTATACTGGGCACAGACTGTAAATACGCGGTATTTGACAATGTTAGTTCGCGGAATTGGACTATCAACGACGATATCATGCTTAAATTGCTTAAGCTGTGCTAACACAATTTTTGCAGACGAAGTCGTGGGTGAAGTGCTAGTCGATAAATTTAAAATGGTTAATACAATTTCAGATGAGAACAATCTGTAATTCAATCACATAAAATTCATTCATTCTGTTTCTGTAATTTTTAAACAATAAAATTATTCTTATTCTTCTTATTCTTATTCTTATATCACTATCACTTCGCTACATAACAAAACAAAGTCCTCCGCCGCGTCTGTCTGTTCGCGATAAACCAAAAACTTTAACACATTCGACTCCACCCCCATTTCATAGAACTCATGTCAACTCATGTGCAAGTGGACCCTCCAGGGGGGTCACTGGCATTACGTTTGGGAAAATGTGAGCCCTCCAAAAAAATAAGTGGTGCTCAACCTTTTGTGGTTTTTTTTTTAATCTTGTAGAATCTTTCGTTGGTCTAGTGTTCACAACCGCGACTGGTGATCATGAGATCGTGGGTTCGATTCCCGGGTCGGGCAAAGTGTTATTGGGTTTTTCCATCAGGAATTTCTAGTAGCAGCCACGGAGTCTGGATTTGTGCTTGATTGATGGCAATAGGGTCGCCCCCTATTATGTGGGACTTAAACATAATTGGCGAAATGTGGGTGTACCTACTATTAGGTACACCTCTGCGCAACCCTTCGGGGATTACAGGCGTGATGTTATGTTATAATCAGTTAAATTAAATTATCTAGCGATACTCCACAGTCCACACATATATGATGGGTATCGATATCTGCCTATCTGACCTCCACAACCCAGTTAGTACTGGGTAATGCGATCACCTGTCAAGTCCTGACCACCAGTCTTACCAAAAGTAAGACTGTAAGTACTGTAACGTACTAGTTGCAGACCATAACCTACTAGTCTTACCATAGGTAAGACTGGTTGTAGTGCTTTCTTACTAGTCTTACCTTTGGTAAGACTGGTTGCAGACCAGTCTTACTAGTCTTACCTTTGATAAAACTGGTAGTAGTTTGGTAAGACTGGTTGCAGACTAGTCCTAGTAGTGTTGTCTTTGGTAAGACTGGTTGCAGACCAGTCCTAGTAGTGTTGTCTTAGGTAAGACTGGTTGCAGACCAGTCTTACTAGTCTTACCTTTGATAAAACTGGTAGCAGACCAGTACTACTAGTCTTAGCTTCGGTAAAACTGATTGCAGACCAGTCTTCCTTGTCGTACCGTATGACTGTTTGCAGACCAGTCTTACTAGTCTTACTTTTGGTAAGACTGGTTGCAGATCAGTCTTACTAGTCTTACCTTTGGTATAACTGGTAGCAGACTAGTCTTACTAGTCTCACCTTTGATAAAAACTGGTAGCAGTCTAGTCTTACTAGTCTTACCTTCGGTAAGACTGGTTGCAAACCAGTCTTACTTGTCTTATGCTTGGTAAGACTTGTTGCTGCCCAGTTGTCAGACTTGACAGGTTGATCGTATCACCCAGTTGTCGTCTAACTGGGTTGTGAAGGTCAGATAGGTAGTTGCTTCATGTAACATACTACATCTGAACTGCATCCGGTAAGACTGGAAGCCGAGCCCAACATAGTTGGAAAAAGGCTAGGTGGATGATGATGGAAAGAGTAAAAGCATAGAATATCCTACGTTAAATTGATATGAATGTATTTAAAACATGAAAAATTTTCCGATTTTTTTTTTCGGTTTTATTGAAAAAAAAAAACATGAAATACACACATCAAAAGTGTCTAGGGATCAACATATATTTTTGCAATAACTTTTCTCCTGATTGATATAAATTAAAATTTTCTTTAAGGATTCATCAAATAAAGTGTTTTCGTTTGTCACAGTAACGATAAACCAAGTCACTTGCCATTTTCCTAATAAAGGGATTTTCGACATTTGAACCACTAACATTAAAGTTCGAAAAAACTGAAAACCAAAAAACAAGCACATTTTAAATTAAACAAAACTTGGAAGCAGGCGGGGTTCTTATTTTAGTTCTATTTTTCATTTCATAATTTAATATTCAAATGAACCCCGCCTGCTTCCAAGTTTTGTTTAATTTAAAATGTGCTTGTTTTTTGGTTTTCAGTTTTTTCAGTCGGGTTTTTTAGTTTTTTAACTACTTTTTTTATTTCCAACTTTTTAGTTCTTTTGTGTTTGTTCTTTCGTTGGTCGCGTAAACTTCTTCGCAGATGATTTAACTTTTGAGCTTGTTTATAGGATTTGTCACTTTGAATTTCTTTTAAACATATAAGTGTTATATATTTTTGTAATCTCCTTTTAAAACCCTTTATTTTGATACCCTACTCGATGATTTTGGAAAAAAAAATTTTTTTGAACTCCGTGTTTTGGCCCCCAAAATCCACAATTTTTCTTTGTTTTTTAATTTTAATGTAGCCTATAACACTCGCGCCATCAAGACAAATCTAACGACGTATATTTCATTCAAATCCCTTCATCCGTTTAGGAGTTATGAGGGAACAAAGAAACGGACATACATACATACATACATACATACATACACGTCAAACACATAACCCTCCTTTTTGGCTTCGCCGCAGTCGGGTAAAAAAGACTGAAATAACAGTTTTCTTTAAAATTTTATTGGGTAACTTAAACAATTAATAATCCGTGTTTCTACCGCGAATACTAACAGAACATCGGTTTGGCATACTCAAAATGAGTTCATCCAAATCACGCTGTGGAATGGCCGCCCATGTTCGTTGCAACAACAAAAAAAGGTCTTCTTGCGACTGGATACCCTCCATATTCGGCAGAGCTCTTCTCTGTAGCATATCCCATGCATGCTCAATCGGGTTCAAGTCTGGCGACTGAGCAGGCCAGGGCAGGACATTGATGTTAGCTGCGGCGAGAGTCTGTCTTACAACTCTTGCGGTGTGCGGTCGTGCATTATCATGCATTAACTGAAATAAGGGACCGATTTGCACTTGTAGAGGAACGATGACGTCTGATACAATCGTCTCAGCATAAATTTGAGCGTTGAGGTTGCCTCTGATCCAAATCAACTCAGTTCTTCCGCCGATCCAAATACCCGCCCATACCATGATGGTTCCACCACTATAAGGATGGACTTCCTTGCAGGATTTTAATCGCTGTTGGCGTCCAGGGGTTCTCCAGTGTCGTATACGTCTTGTATCCGGTCTCATACCAAAACGAGACTCATCAGAAAAGCACACGAAACGCCATTGTTCTTCTGCCCAATTTCTGTGTTCAAGAGCCCATTGATATCGAATCCTACGATTGTGCATTGCTATAGGTGGTACCCGTAGCGGTCTTCGGGAATGAAGGTTCACTTCATGCAAGCGGTTTCTGACTGTTTGGTCGCTAATTAAGTTCCCTGAAGAGTGATGAAGCCTCACGGCTAACATCATGGCGGTTATTGTTGGAGCTCTTCGAGTTAAGATTTGAATGTATCGGTCTTGTCTCCGTGTGGTGCAGCGATACCGTCCTCCATGGCGCTCAGCCACGGTACCAGTGCTTCGGTAACGTGTCCAAAGTCGACTGATAACACTCTGACTTGTATTCAGAGCTAAAGCCACAGTACGTTGCCGGGAACCAGCTTCTATCATTCCCACGGCTCTGAGCATTTCTTCCCTGCTTAAATGACGTCGCCGCTCCATAATAACGTTGGTTTTAATCAGTAGTAGGGAAACAGTGGCACTAATAATGTCTTCAATGCGTTGTATGTTTTTATAGGGAAAATATTGACAGCTGATTTTCATCTTTTACTCGAATTTGATTCACAGTTCCTGATTCAAATTATGAAATGCACCAAAAAGGACCCATATAAATTTATAAAATCATAAATTTATTACAAAGCCACATCTCAATCTCAAGAAATCCGCATAAAAATGCTTGATCCCTAGACACTTTTGATGTGTGTATTATATACTGGTCTTTTCTTGAAACATTGGAAAAATTCTTGTTAAAATATGACAACTTTTTTTATTTTTACATTATTTCATGCTGTTTTCGCAAAGAAAAACCTACATTTAAAATGAGCCCTCCAGGAGGGCTCCCGGCATCGGTGATACGATTTGAGTGAGCCCTCCAGGAGGGCTCCCGGCAATGAAGGTGTTAAACTAAAACACCGATTTTTATTTTGTTTTCACCAATGGATAGAGTGATTCTCGAGGAAAGATTTAGTATATAAAACTTTTCGAAATTCAACCCTTAGGAGAGTTAAATAGGGGATGAAAATTAGTTGTGATATTTTTTGACATAACGCAGGCGAAGCCGCAGGCAAAAGCTAGTCATAGATATAATTTATACCCTAATAAAACACCCATGAACAATTAAGTTTTCTGCTAGTAAAATATTTTTTAGAATTGGGTCATTAGTTCTGGAGATTACCCTCAACATGTATACAAACTTACAGACACACAAATTCTACCTCTTTATAATATTAAGTATAGATAAATAATTAACATCTTGATTCTCATGGTGTTGCAATTGTTTTGAGAACTTTTTAAATATTTAGGTGACGAGCTATTAGCAAGTTTTTAATAATTTAGTTTTTGTTTACATTATTTGGCAGTGTGTATTCTTGTTCCACAGTGTATTTATACCAGACAAGCTCTAGACGTGAAGACTTGTAATTGGCTGTCTGATTAATATACTGTTATTGGTTAATATTGTATCTAGCTGTAAGTCTTCCAAAGTCTTTAAATAAATAAATAAACAAGTTACATGTTGTGTTAATGTTAGGCCGAAGAGATGTTCAGCCATGTTCATATGCCACTGCCCTAAAGTTTATGACCCCTTACTACTGATAGAATGTATTTTTTTAGGGTAACCGGCATAAGACACTTATTGAGATGTCATATAGCCTATTACCAGATTATACCTAGAAGTGACATTGAGGTTTACAACACATTTTGTTTCACAAAAACAAGATAGGTAAATTGTCTTACCTTTAGGGAATATCAACACAACATCTGTATGCTGTGTTGGTGTGGAATGTAGCAGTAGGCGGCGAGGATGCATCAGATGAGCACCCAGCTGACCAGCCATGGGGAGACGTCGCCGGAGCTCTCGACCAGCTGTACCAAAACAAACAGCTCTTAAAAATTGGTACATTTATATTTGGTACACAAGGAATTAAATTATTTAAAATTAAGTATATTGATGGGGAAGTTTAAGTTAATTGTAAAAAAACTTGGAAAGCCATGGGGTAGGGCCTTTGCCCAGCAGTGGGACAGTGTAGGCTAAGGAAAAAAAAAAAAGTATATTGATTGGTATCAATATAATTTTATAGTAGTGTGTTGGTATTGGTAATTAATTTAAATATTTTTGTCTTTTTCCTTCCTGCCCCAGCGTTGGCAGCAGACAGTTTGAAATATGCTTCATTTTTTTTTTCTCAAAAATTTATTTCAATAGTCAGAAGTTTAATAATTTAAACAGTTGTGACCGAAAACTTGGTGGTTGACACTTTTAAAGAAGTCATTATTTGCGTAGGGTATTCGTAATTCACCAACAGCTTTTTTTTTTATTTGCATCACAAAATATTTTCAAAACATTTTTACTTAAAATAAATAACTGTGAGTAAATAACTAAATAACTTAACAATATTTTTCATTGTTTATAGAGAGTAAATTCACATAAGGACAGCTGTTTTCAACTTCCAAAATTAAAAATACGCACCGCTATCCAGTTTGTCTTTAGCAAACTCGGCGAAAGACCTGTGTTCTTGAGGAGTTGATTGAGAACTGCTCTCATAATCTTCTTTTTCGGGATTCCCCACACTCCCATCTTCACCCTCCATGGCGAAAACTCTTGAAACAATCCGCGCGACAATAACAATAAAACTCACAAGATCAGCGAGACCTTCAGTTTCTTACATCATCGACTATAATAATTACGATCATAATAATATGTTGGAACTATTGCACCTAATTACACAGAGAAAGTGTTACGCCCCATTTAGAGGACAAAGACGACTAACATATTCAGTAGTGAACGCCGAGTACGCGCTTTATTTACTTGATAAATAATTTATTTTGTGACAAAACTGCGACCGCGGCTGTCACAATTCAAAATTGATTTTTGGCCGCCATTTTTAGATTAAGTGTTGCAAAAGCTATCCAAAAAGCTATGAATTGGAAACATTTTTCAAATAAGATCATTCAGTATTATTTATTTAAAAAAATAGTTAAAAATACAACATGATTTATTGAGCAATAGAACACGAAAGAAGTTGATATTTTATAGTGGTAACATGTTCTATTGATTGAACTTTCAAATTAAACTTTTACTTTTGGCAACACCGTGTGTCTAACGCCAAAACCAGATGTCAAAATATTACATTCGGAAACACACACAAAAGTTACTAGTTTGAATAACAATAATATTATTGTTACGGAAAATCTTATTTCTTTGGAATTTTGTTCTTTCATTAATATTCTACATTCATTTTTTTCATTAGTTACGAAACTTTCACAAATAAATAAACATTTGCATAAACTCATACAAAACATTTTGTGAACGGGTCAGTATGTAAATACCGTTACGATAATCCGAACGTGAAAAAATGACGTGATAGATAAAATGTTCGACTTCTTCTTGTCAGTTCATTTGTAAACGTTCGTTAATTTGCGCGATAATACAAGTTACAATGGACGTGTAAACGAACATAACATCGCGACTTTCTCTTAATTGTAATGTAATAAAAGTGTTATAAACGACAACATTCGCGCATCGAGGGAGAAGATACAATTACAAGCCTGATAGAAAACAAGTAATTATACAAGGTACGTAAACCTGTATTCAATATGACCTTTCTTTGTACCCATGTAATCGTCGCAATTTTCTAAAATTACTTTTCGCAATCGATTTTTTTATGTGAATCTGCACATCTGGGCTGTAAAGTGTCTGCTGAGCTAAAGTAAACGCTTTGCTTGTGTTTTCGGAGGTGTATTTACTGTTTTTACGATAACCCACTTTCACAAAAAAAACAGCTGTTAAGTCGTCACGCCTAAATATTTAACAGCTGAGCTGTGTCATCATAAATTAAATACGTATATCTTTATTGAAATATACGCTACAAATAGTTCCATACGGTTCTAAAATAATAGTACAAAAAAAAGTTTACTAAATTTTATTTGGTCACAGGATCATCCATCTTGGGTTCTAAATAATAAACTTTTTGAAAGGTAACAAAAAATTCTCACAGAATTTCGTATGATCCAATAAAAAAACTTGATCCAATAAAATCTTGATTGCACCATAGCAGATACTGTCTAATTATTTTTACTGGGTTTTTATCTAGGTAAATAATGAAATACAAGGGCATGGAATAATAAGTAATTTGTTTAATGGAATGTATTACTTAAAAATATAACTATATCAGATTGTGTTTGCAAATGAAATTATGAAAATGGACTTATTTATGTGTTTTTATGCTATATAATAATAATAAAACCCGTCATAAATTTTATTATGAAGTCATGTTAAATAAAATTAATGACTTTGCCGTATGTTTGTTACACAACTATCCCTCAAGGCCTTGCTCTTGCTTGTAATATTAAGCACATTATGGTGGACTTGGAAGGAATGGAGGGAGGCCTTTGCTCAGCAGTGGGACAACATAGGCTAGCTATAATAATAATAATATAATAATATGGTGGACTTAAAATTAAAGCAATAGTAGCCAATAGATATTGGCTAGATATTGGATATTGGCTATAAGATTGGAATACGGAAGAAGAAGACATGTTGTGCCGACACAAAATAAATTGGTATAAGGACTGGAGAATGACGATAAGATTGCAAGGAGACTCTATTAGACTGTGTTAATATTATGGCCGTTGTTACCGACTGAGGCCTAGAAAATACTAGCAGGAAGATTTAGAGGCATTCGTAAAATGGCTCGAGAAAACCTCAAAGAAGGAAGACTCGAGTTTTCTCTGGCTATGAGGAGACCTTTGCCCAACAGTAGGACCATATTGGCTATGGAAAAAATATATCCATATGTTATGTTTTGTGTAATGCCACAGGTAATGCCACCTCTACTAATCCTGTTACCTAATTGACCTTGATAATGTGATTGCTTTCATGAGTATGTTTATCCATGCTCCAACAGTTAAATAACTTACTAAACTGTGGTTTTTAATTTGAGAGAGTAAATTGACACTTGGAAATGTCAAACTTCCATATATTTACAACAACATTGTATGGAAGTTTGACATTTCCAAGTGTCAATTTACTCTCTCAAATTAAAAACCACACCATAAATGTGTTCCGCAACCTTCATTCACATGAAATTATTATAAAAAATATTACTTTGAATCAATTTATGTTATCAATTTCAAGGTTTTTAATTATTCCACTGTACCATATTTATTTTTCTAAAATAAAAGTAACATTATGTCAGATCGGTCCAGCCGTTTTAAAAATTAGACTAACAGACTGCAAGACTACAAAAATTGAAAATGTGTTACTTTCTATGGATAATGCAAGCAGACACTTTTATTTATTTGTATCGATTGATTGATGAGTTATGCCTTATGCAATAAATATAATATGCATAATGTTTGTAAATTATATTTTCAGACATATGATGCTATTACTGCATATTATTTTAGAGCTGTTTGTCATCACACAAAACATATGACATCACACCTGTAATCGTCAAAGGTTTCGGAAAAGTTGTACATGATAGCATACCCATATTTCCTACTTCCATATGGAGAGGGAGAGGAAACCCAAGGCAACGTAGATGGATTGTGTGAGGAATGATATGAAAGGAATTCTGGGCGAAATAATCCACAACGAAAGGACTGATCGCCCGCCTGGTGTCTGCCGGCGTCCCCGAAGATAAATAATACCCACATTTCCTACTTCCATATGGAGAGGGAGAGGAAACTCAAGGCAACGATAGATGGATTGTGTGAGGAATGATATGAAAGGAAAAAGGAGCAAATAATAGTGTGACAGTTGTCACAGGAGAATGGAATAAAACGTGTTACGTCGACCCCAAGTAACATGGGTTGTAAGATGATAGTAAGATGATTTGCCAATTCCATGTGATAAGGGGAAAGGGTTTTGCCATCATTCTGGCACAGATACATCTTATCCCAGTCTGCTATTTGTAGAAGTGTAGAAGCACACTCTAGCTCCGCCCAAAGCGAGAGGGAGTGTCAGACTTGTACTGACTAAAAACCACCCATGTTCCTTCTTAGCCCTCTTTCGAATAGTCCCGCAGCCCCAGCAAACCCTCCATCTAGATTATTGTTTGAAAGATCTAACATGAATCCTCTCAACAGATGGCTGATTGGAGCGCCTTGCCGCTTCTTCCGCTGACGTGTATCCTAAATCACCTCAGAACGGAGGATGCCGTTAGAGCGATGTCAACCTGCAGACACTGGCGGAATGCTTCCCTACTTTACGAAGGACGCAGGTTAGTAGAGGTTTCTATTCTACGATCCCCATTAACTCTCCCGGAAGCCTGCAGCAGTCTGGGAAGGCTGGCTGGCTTTAAATTTTCTTTCGGATGAGGCATAGCTCATCGTACCATACCATAGTATGACCAATTCTGTGAAACGAAGGACCAGAATCTAGTGCGTGGTCTTTCTTTCCAATGATGTTTTACGAAAAAGTTTAGGGCAGGATAAAACTGCTACACTGCAAAATTCTTTTCAGACTGAGTTGCTTTGCTAAGTTGGCTATTGAAAATGACTGGTGGTCTTAAATAGGCTTTGCTCTTACATTTGTTTATTTTGTTACGTAAAACTGTCTATTTAATAATGTATTGCTTCCTACAAGAAATTGAGTGTATTCTGGTCTCTGGTCATCATAATTATATCATACACATAACAATGTGTATGATATAATTATGATGACCAGTAACTAGAGAAAAGTACTATTAATATCATAAACGGGAAAAAAAAACAAATGGGAAATCAAACATGGTAAATATCCCGTTTATGATATTAATAGTAGTGTCAGTGACCATGTCAGTTTAAAAACTTATATTGTTAAAAGTAATTAGTAAGAGCAGTTACCACTAGTGTATTATTGTCTATAGCAACTCATTATGATTTCGTAATGCTTATAATGCAACATAATCATAATACTTACATACAAGCATTTGTTACTTTTGAGCAGCATTGTTTGCTGTATTTGGCTTAACCAGCGATGATGTTCGTTCTCTGTGACTTATTCTTTCGGCTGAATCGTTTACGGATATCTTCTGCTTTTTTATCGTGTGGTTAGTGCCTATCTTGGTGTCAGTCAGAGTTAATATACCGCCCGTGGACCTCCGATTTGACTTTAAATGCCTTAAAAAAATATATCTCAGGCATGTTGGTTTCCTTAGTTTTCCTTGACCGAAGCTAGTGATAATTATACAATACGCACTTGAGTCCGAAATATCAACGGTCTCATGCCTTGGGTTCAAACTCGAGACCTATGACTTGGCTATCACTGCCGTTCTGCACGGAAATAAAGAGAATTTTGTACTACGAGTTTCCAGATGACTTGTTACGCGCGACCTTTTATGCAACGAAGTGAAGGGACGTTTCCGAGCAACTCGTATGCTTAGATATGGCTTGTAAGTTGGACACTTGGACGGTGCAGTAAGCCTTTGTTTATGTTATGCTGCTGTGTATTAACAAACAACATTATTGCGACCTTTTGAAGTCACTTTCGCTTTTTGTCATCATTGCCCATATCCCAATTTTTAAGAGTCGGCGCAGCATGCCTTCTTTTAGGCATACTTTGCTATTATTTGTCACGCTTCTAGTTTCTAGTACCTATTTGATGTTTATATCCCCAAACTAAATACACTCTACTTGTGTGTCTGATCAAAATTCGTTCAGATGTTGTGGTCTGAAAAGTAACAGACACAAAGTTAGATAGACAGATAACAAAACTTAATTTTGAGTAGCGTTTAAGTTTGGCTGTTATTGTTGTTTCAAAGTTATTTTACCCAGAGGTAAACTTCGAGTGACCTTTTTTTTTTTTTTTTTGTGGGTGGAAAATCATCGAATGACCCCCCCCCGCTCTTGGGCAGAGCGAAGGGGAGTGTCAGACTTCTACTGACTAAAAACCGAACCCATGTTCCTTCTTTGCCCTTGTGCCGAGGCCACGTCATCTAGTACTAAAATCCGCGGCCCCGACGGGCGTCGGCCCTTGCGGGCCCCTCCTTGCTGACATCTCTTTGAGGCGCGCGTGGAACACGAACGCGCCGCCGACACGGTCTGTTGCCGTCATGACGACGGCCGGACGGCGAGCTAGCCCATTACTCACCGTCCACAGGCCCGCGTCTACGGTGGCCGGGACCTTTATTCTCTATTTTGCTTTTCTTTGGCAACTGGGCCGATATCGAATATAATTACTATGATTGGGAACGATCTTTCTTCTTCTTCTCTTCTTCGTACATATGACATGACTAAAAGCCATTCCGTCTCTTGCAGGCTGCGTCCAACACAGTTTTTGGTCGCGTCTGACCATTTTACCGGTGCTCTGGGCGTTTACCCGGCCGACGACGGACAAGAGAGTACGGGAATCGGCCAATCACATTTGTTAAAATGAAGATCTGGTCTTTCGACCTTCCTGTGATTGGTCGAATTTGGCACATCTCCTCTCCGCTCTGCTCGTCTCCGCTTTGGTGGAAACCGGACCTATTCTGTCCGTAACGGCACTCTCCAAGCATTGTAGAAAGCCGATTGTGATGTTGAGGTCGTCTAGTATTTACTCGTATGTTCTCATTACGGTCCATGGTATACTTAGCATTCTCCACTAACACCACATCTCGAAATCGAACTTACTGCAAGGTTGTTCAAACCTACTTTTCTGTTATCACTGACTTCTTTAACTCTTCTCATTTTTATAGGGAGACACTGAAGCTACACATCAAAGAGCTGGACAAGTGCAAGTTCTTGGCCCGTTTCTTCAAGAGGAACGTGCGAAATCTACACCTGTACATCGACTGCAATGAGCCAGAGGTCGAGAGGTTCATGAACCTGGTGTTTCCACAGTGAGTACTTACTATTATATCATCTTTTAATTTACGTAAAAACGTCGTTCAATACACGTGGGCATTTGTTACTGCAGTTCTCGGCTCCATAACGACTTCTCCAGCGGCTCGGTTGTGAATTCCGCCTCGAATGCAATAAAAAAATCCCCACCTAAATCGAAATGTACTATTTGCTATAAAGAGTTCATTAAACAGGTCTGGGTCCGTTAGCCATGTCGCCATGTCGGGCAATTTCTCTATAGCAGCCAGGAGTCTGGTTTTGTGCCCGGTTGATAGAAATAGGCTCACTCCCTATTACATGGCACTTAAAAACATAACTGGCGAAATGTGGGTGCACTATTAGGTAAACCTCTGCTTAGCCCTTCTAGGATTACAGACGTGATGTTTTGTTAAATTATTGTTTCTATGATGAAAGTACAGTACATTCACGCACAAGCTTAGTATAGTTTAGCCTTATCCGATTACAAATAGGAGGGAAGTGTGTTTCCGTCTAATATTTACAGATATCATTTTAGTAAACAGCTTGGTTATTATTTTGTTTGGAAATGTAACTGTTTTTTATGAATGGTGCCATTATTGTAACGGACAAGGCTCTTGTTATGATGGTATTCAGCCAGATTAGTTTCGGGAATTTGATTTGTTGATCCACATGACTGCCGCGTTGATGTAGTGGTCACATTTTTGCAACTACTGAAAATGAGGGTTCAATAGGACAATAGGGAATCGGACTGACTCAAAAAATTATGATTCTGTTTAGTCCGTCAGTTAGATTATCGAAAAATATTGGATACGTGTTTTTTGTTTTATCAAATCAATAAAAATTGACGAAGATAAAGCGCGTCAAAGATCATGGAGTGGGGCTTGAAACGTCACTTGAAGGTACAAAATGTACTAGCATATGACGTCACACGAGTTTTCGAAGCACTGTATCGTCTTCATTTTTTGTTTACGTGAAAAAAATTAAAAATTTTGAAAAATCCCTCGACGGTTAAAAATTTATTGAATTTATTATTTTTTTCAATAAATTTTTAACCGTCGTGGGATTTTTCAAAATTTTTAATTTTGCGTTTTATTTTAAACTAACAAAAAATGTTTGCTGCAGCGCCCCCTGGTGAGTTGTCACCGTAACACCTGTCTAAGAACATGCACCAATCAAACCCGAACCCATAACTGAAAACTGCATCAAAATCGGACTAGTAGTTTTGGAGAAAAATGGCAACATGTATTTGCAAAAACACACAAACAACCTCTCACCCCAAACGCATATAGTGTCTCCGTTCCGTCGTGGGTAAAAAAGAAAAAATATGTGGTCAATATTTTTTGGAAATCTATCTGACGGACTAATTCGTTTTTTTTTTGTCCGATCCCATATTCTCGGCAAATTGTTAACTTATTAGGTTTTTCCATAAGTAATTTCTCAGTAGCAACTATGTAGTCTGGATTTGTGCCCGGTTGATGGTTCCACAGCAACAGCGGCAGGCATCCTTGCTGCGGCCAACCTAAAACATCATCATCAGCCTATAAAGTTCCCACTGCAGGGACTCAGGCTTCCTCTCTAGGAGAGGGATGGGCTATAATCTACCACGCCGGCCCAGTGCGGATTGGTAGATGTCACGAGTCTTCGAATGTTTTGGTTCTAAAACATGCCGGTTTCCTCACGATGTTTTCCTTCACCGTTTTGAAAACAGCGGTGATGAAATAAATTACACAAAGTAATGCGCCTGCTTAGGTTCGAACCCACGGCTTACTGTTCGTAAGTCGGGGCCGCCACCACTGGGCCACCGCTGCTCTACCTAAAACATCGACTAATAAAATATAGATGGTTTACAAGTATTACCGAATCTAACTACATCAACGGATGCGTAATAAGATGACGATCCATTGTTAAAAACTAGGCTCGGCAGCATAGCTACTATAAATTGAATGAGCATTGAAATGATTCAATAGCAGCAAACAGATTCAATCTGTACAAATAAGTATTTTTTTTATATCAAAATAACAGCTGTTTTTTGTACTCCTATGAAAGTTAAATACGGTACGGTAAGAAAGACATTAAAAAATCGGTGTGTGTCTGTTTGTTCCGACTAATCTCCGAAACGGCTGTACTGATTTTGACGGGACTTTTACTGGCAGATAGCTGATGTTATAAGGTCTAACACAGGCTAGGCTTTTGTTTTCGAAAAATATTTAGGGTTCCGTGCGAATTAAAACCCTTGTTAACAAAATTTGATTCAAATAGGGAATTCATATTTTTTTAATTATTTTACGCAAACGAAGGAAAACCTTGACCTCATCTCCGATAACATTACAGACCTCCTGCAACATTGATCGGGGTCTCGACGGGTCTATAAATAGCGGTCCGTACTCCGAATGACACCCACGCTTCAAACGAACTCATCTAGAACGAATTCATAGTATTTACCTGTGATTTAATAACTGTTATTGCGAATCTATCTTTTATGAGCGTGGATTAAGGTTTATTTTTCTATTTAATATGCTGATTATTATACAGGGTTGTACCTAAAGGAAATACGCGCGGGTTGCGGGTTGTTCGAAAGAGATACCGCGACCTTGACACAAAGGTCTAAGAAGGAACATGGGTGGTTTTTAGTCAGTAGAAGTCTGACACTCCCTACCGCTCTGCCCAGTGGGAAGAGTCATTATTTTGATGACTTCCAACCATCCAAAAAAAAAGGGAAGTACGCCCAAACTGAGTCTGAGACCAACTAGAGTTGTCCTTTTTCGTCTATTTTTAAAAAGCATCACACATCTATCTATCTATATAAATAAAGAGAGAAGTCCTGACTGACTGACTGACTGATTGACTGACTGACTGACTGACTCATCAACGCCCAGCCCAAACCCTTGGACCTAGAAAGCTGAAAATTTGCACAGAGGTTCCCTTTATAATGTAGACAAGGAATAAGGAAGGATTTTTCAAAATTCAACCCCTAAGGGATTTAAATAGGGGATGAAAGTTTGTATGGAAAATCGTCATTTTCACGCGGGCGAAGCCGCTGGCAAAAGCTAGTTTTAATACAAATTGGCTGCATATAAAGACAAAAAGACATTTCGTTGACTTAATAATACATACAAGTTGGTTCTGCAGCATAGCACATGAATAATGTAGTCTACTTAAATTCTGGAGCAAGGCATAAAACTCGAACGTTGGAAAGAACATAAAAGTGCTGTTTTATCAAATTTGCCCAACCTTATGTGCCAAACGTGGTTTAATGTTTGTGGTTTGTAAGAACTTCTTTGAACGAATCGAAATAACTATCTTATAAAATTTCAATATCTAACTGAGACATTTATGCATATTTTTACCGAACACTAGTTCAGAATAATTTTGATAAATTAAGCACTTTTCAAAAAACTACTGAATTACCTTCCGACAATTATCATCGCCTTTTCCCAGCTAATATTGGGGTCGAATTTCAATCTAACGGGATGCAGCTGAATACTAGTTTTTATATGGAGCTACTGCCTTCGCAACCCAGTTAGTGCTGGGTAATACGATACCCCTTGGTACAGTGCGATCAAATTATCTTGGCAGGTCCGAACTTCGTGCAGGTCATTTTGTTACAACTAATTTATAAAAGTGTTATGATATTTATTTTATTTGTATTTCTCACTGTTTAAATTAGATATTTTCTGATCGTTTAAGTATTGGTTTATCTGGCAATAACAGTTTTCTTCACAAGTTTACATGCGTATAAGTTCGCAGAGCCTATGTTCAGAGCTGCCAAGATAATTTGATCGCACTGTAAGAGTGGTTGTCAGACATTCGGGCCATTGACTAGCGAAACGACTGTCAAAGATCTACAAAATTAAATGACAGCAGGGATCAACGGCTTAACATTAACTGAATTACTGACGGTAATATCTTAAAACTATGATTAACTCTTCCTATTGAACCAGGGCACCGATATCCGACCGCTTAGCGGTTCACGGGCTCAAACATGACTTATGCAGATTAAAGATCGCTCTGTTACGTGTTCAATACACACAGACCACAGTCAATATCACCTCTAAACTTGCACATCGATCGAGTCTTTTATTAGAACGTGTTTAATCAATACTAACCGTCGCGTAGCGCCGTCTTTCAAGTGATGTAACAATGCCACTACTACGCACAATATCATGTTTACGAAACCATCTCGTAATATAGAACCAGTTGGACTCGATCACACTTGACTTTCTTATGTGATTTGTTGTGAGGAAGTCGTAGGACCAATATGTGGAGCGAAGGGCGAGTGCCAAGCGTTCTCACGTTGATAGATCAATGGTTATATATTGCGACAGCATTTTTATGCCGTGAGGAAAGTTTTCGAGGGGTTTAAGAGTAGAGGAATACCAAAGAAACGATGGATGGACTGTGTAAAGAATGATATGGCAAGAAAGGAGGTGACTTAGACGATGACGATTAATAGAGAAGTACGGAAGAGGAAAATATGATGCGCCGACCCCAAATGAATTAGAATAAGGACAAGAGAATGATGATGACTTATAGAGACAGTAACGTTGCTGGATGATGAAGATATTAGGCTCCGTCAACAAGGATTGGTTTGCAAGTCTCTTACGTCTATAGAAATCGAATGAGAGTGGAGACATTTGTGCCTTGCAGTGGGTCACTACGAGGTCTTAATATTAATGTAAACATAACAGTACCGTCTTTGTTTGGGACACGGAGAAGGAGACTACTAAACATAAGTTCGCAAGGTTTTTTTTATTGAGGTCGAATATTTACTTTATAGAAAGGGTAAACTGTAGCTACGCTCACGAAACGCCAAACAAAACGTTGATTTTAAGGAAGCCTACAAAGTTGTAAAGACGTCATAGTCTGGTTAAGATTCGTAAAAAGTCTTGAAGATCAAGTAACATTTGTTTGTGTGACCTTTTGACTGACATAACACAAAGGGTTCATGCTTTATTGTGGATTAATAATATAACAATGGATGTCATTGCCGGCGACTGAAGACCCGTCAACAATGTACTGTAAGAACAGATTAGAAGTTTCGAGACTTACAGCCATAATACGCGCCCGAGATTTGCGAGGCAAACTTGTTAAAATGTTTAATGAGAAATTAGTTATTTATCACCATCGCCATCCCTGTAATCCCTAAAGAGTTAGGCAGAGAAAATTATGACTTTAGCAGGTAGTATTAAGTTTCAGACTCGAGTAAACACCTCTTTGATGTCGTGTCAAATCGCGGCTGAAAATTTGGCGTTAGGTAATTAAAATCAAGACGAGATCCTTTAGATGTTTTTTTAGAAATTCAGGTCATTAACGTCCTATGCCAAGGAGGAGCTCGTAACTAAATAAAAACAACCAGTCGGATCAATCTTAAGGTTAAATGGCGCTTGCCTGGGTTGGTTTGTGGATGGGTGACCACCCAATACAGTTTATTCTGTGCCTCGAAAAGCACGTTATAAGCCGTTGGTCCTAAATGATTTGTCCCAAATAGCTACACAAATGTCATTTGTAGTAGAGATGAAACGGATATCCGGTAACTATCCGGTATCCGGCCTATCCGGCCTTGTTTTCACTATCCGGCCGGATACCGGATAGTAATACAGTATCCGGGCGGATACAGGATAGTAAAATTAAAAAAAAATATATTGCCATTTAAATCAAAATATTGCCATATTGCCGATCGTGTTTTTGATGATGACATTTCTTGTTAATCTATCAGAATTCAAACATAAAATCACGACGACAAGTGATAAACAATGAAATAAACAACAAACGAACTGAGAAACAAACACAAACTGACACGCGCGATAACACTCGAACGCTCCCGAGTCGACCCGATCTCCGCTTACGTGCGACCCGAATGCGCCTGATCTCGTTCACCGCGCCAATATTCAAATCAAACTGATCGCGTCAACGCCATAAAGGGCCGAATATCCGGCAGCCGGATATCCGGCGCTCCGGCCTAGTAGCTTGCCGAATATCCGGTATCCGGCCAAACTACTATCCGTTTCATCTCTAATTTGTAGCTCTTTAACAGTCGTAACAGGTTGTCCGTGGCCGGAAATTCTGACAACCAGTCTTACCAAGGGGTATCATATGTCAAGAGGTACCAACTGAGTTGTAGAGCCCAGGTTACCGATCCCACATAATATAACAAAAGGAATCATCCATAGAATAACTACAAGAGAGTCAAATAAAAGATGGAATGCAACAGAAGGTTGTCGACAATCGAAAATCTTCTTAAAGTCATATGATGAAAAGATATTCCACAAGCTACTCAAAATGAGCAGGGGAAACAAAAGACTAGTAGTAGGGATCGCAACAGGACACTGTGGACTCAATAGACACCTGACGATTATGAAAGTAAAGGAAGATCCCATATGCCCAGCATGTGGAGAAGCAGAAGAAACAAGTTTCCACCTTGTGGCGGAATGCACAATGTATGAGCTACTCAGATGGGAAATCCTAAGAACAGATGAGATTAATGAAGAGAAGCTTGCAGAAATCTCTACCGAACAACTGATGAGCTTCTGCAAGGCAACAGGAATATTCGCGATGCCGACCACCAGTAACCCATGAAGGGGATCCACCAAAATGGGGAACTGGGCGAAATAATCCACAACGAAAGGACTGATCGCCCGCCTGGTGTCTGCCGGCGTCCCCGAAGATAAATACACACATCAAAAGTGTCTAGGGATCAACATATATTTTTGCAATAACTTTTCTCCTGATTGATATTAATTAAAATTTTCTTTAAGGATTCATCAAATAAAGTGTTTTCGTTTGTCACAGTAACGATAAACCAAGTCACCTTTGCATTAATAAAGAAATTTGCCATTTTCCTAATAAAGGGATTTTTGACATTTGAACCACTAACATTAAAGTTCGAAAAAAAGACTGAAATAACAGTTTTCTTTAAAATTTTATTGGGTAACTTAAACAATTAATAATCCGTGTTTCTACCGCGAACACTAACAACACAAGAACATCGGTTTGGCATACTCAAAATGAGTTCATCCAAATCACGCTGTGGAATGGCCGCCCATGTTCGTTGCAACAACAAAAAAAGGTCTTCTTGCGACTGGATACCCTCCATATTCGGCAGAGCTCTTCTCTGTAGCATATCCCATGCATGCTCAATCGGGTTCAAGTCTGGCGACTGAGCAGGCCAGGGCAGGACATTGATGTCAGCTGCGGCGAGAGTCTGTCTTACAACTCTTGCGATGTGCGGTCGTGCATTATCATGCATTAACTGAAATAAGGGACCGATTTGCACTTGTAGAGGAACGATGACGTTTGATACAATCGTCTCAGCATAAATTTGAGCGTTGAGGTTGCCTCTGATCCAAATCAACTCAGTTCTTCCGCCGATCCAAATACCCGCCCATACCATGATGGTTCCACCACTATAAGGATGGACTTCCTGGCAGGATTTTAATCGCTGTTGGCGTCCAGGGGTTCTCCAGTGTCGTATACGTCTTGTATCCGGTCTCATACCAAAACGAGACTCATCAGAAAAGCACACGAAACGCCATTGTTCTTCTGCCCAATTTCTGTGTTCAAGAGCCCATTGATATCGAATCCTACGATTGTGCATTGCTATAGGTGGTACCCGTAGCGGTCTTCGGGAATGAAGGTTCACTTCATGCAAGCGGTTTCTGACTGTTTGGTCGCTAATTAAGTTCCCTGAAGAGTGATGAAGCCTCACGGCTAACATCATGGCGGTTATTGTTGGAGCTCTTCGAGTTAAGATTTGAATGTATCGGTCTTGTCTCCGTGTGGTGCAGCGATACCGTCCTCCATGGCGCTCAGCCACGGTACCAGTGCTTCGGTAACGTGTCCAAAGTCGACTGATAACACTCTGACTTGTATTCAGAGCTAAAGCCACAGTACGTTGCCGGGAACCAGCTTCTATCATTCCCACGGCTCTGAGCATTTCTTCCCTGCTTAAATGATGTCGCCGCTCCATATTAACGTTGGTTTTAATCAGTAATAGGGAAACAGTAGCACTAATAATGTCTTCAATGCGTTGTATCTTTTTATAGGGAAAATATTGACAGCTGATTTTCATCTTTTACTCGAATTTGATTCACAGTTCCTGATTCAAATTATGAAATGCACCAAAAAGGATCCATATAAATTTATAAAATCATAAATTTATTACAAAGCCACATCTCAATCTTAAGAAATCCGCATAAAATGCTTGATCCCTAGACACTTTTGATGTGTGTAGAATAGAATAGAACTGAGTTGTGGAGGTCAGAAAGCTGTCGCTCCATGTAAATTACTGGTAGGTATTCAGCTGCGTCCGGTTAGACTGGAAGCTGAGCCCAACAAAGTTGGGATAAAGGCTAGGCAGTTTATGAATCCTTATACTCAAAGGTTTCATTTTATAACTAGTCATTAAAATGCATTAGAGAGACGAAACACTCAACGTTTTAAACTTTCCAAAAGTCACGGTTGTTGGTATGTGCATACATACATAAATTCCATCTAATTTTCTTGAAGAAATTCGAGGTGGCTTCTGTTTATAGGCGGAGTGGCCTCGTAGGCCAATAAAAGGTAGATAATATTAAAGAAAATACACATAATGACCAGACAAGGACATACTTATTAGGTTCAGTAGGAAGAGTATAACTACGCATATATTTTCTCTATCCCTTCCACGTGTGCATACTTTTTGTCAGGGTCTAGTTATTAGTGTATTAGGTTATTAAATTAGCCATTTATGTCCCACTGCAGGGCAAATACCTCCTTTGCCTCTTTCCACTTATCCCTTTCCAGTGCTGTATTTCGCCAATCCCTGCGAAAAGAATCGAGTACGTCCCGCCATCTTCTGGGCCTGCCACGTTACCGTTTGCTTCTGTTTGGGATCCATTGCATTACGTTAAGGTTGATGCTTCAGGGTAGCCCGCGAAATCGATTTTGCCAGTGTCAGGTTGTATACACACATACATAAAAATAATGATAAAATCACCAATACTACCCTCTCAGTTCATATTACTTCCTTGTGGGACTATTTGATGAAAAAGGCATTCACCAAAGGCGGACCGCGGGCTACCCTGGAGCATCCACCCTAAAATTTGATTAAAATGGTCACAAAGTGGCAATTCAAGTCATTAGTATCCTATTATGGTTCTGGTGGCCATTTTAAGCTCACTAAGGTTACTGATAAGGTGATAACTGAGGCCCGTTTTTTTGGGCACCTTGACTGCGGCGATTTCTATAGAAAATATCTATTACTGTTACGACGGTGGCCCAATGGTGGCGGCCCCGACTTACGAACAGTAGGTCGTGGGTTCGAACCCCGACAGGCACATTACTTTGTGTAATTAATTTCATCACCGCTGCTCTCAAAACGGTAAAGGTAAACATCGTGAGGAAACCGGCATGACTTAAAACCAAAAAATTCGAAGACATGTGACATCTAGCAATCCGCACTGGGCCCGCGTGGTAGATTATAGCCCATTCCCTCTCAAAGAGTGGAGGCCTGTGTCCCAGCAGTGGGAACATTAATAGGCTGTTGATGATGACTGTTACGCTGCATCATTGTACTGCTAGGCAAGGCCTCTCTCCATTTCCCTTACGAATTCCCAATTTCTGAGAGGCATAAGTCTAGCAAGAGCAATGGTGGCCCAGTGGTTGCGGCCCCGACTAAGAGCAGTGGTGGCCCAGACAGACGCATTACTTTGTGTAATTTATTTTATCACCACTGCTCTCGAAACGGTGAAGGAAAACATCGTGAGGAAACCGGCATGTCCTAGAACCAAAAAATTCGTAGACATGTGACAGATCTAGCAAACCGCACGGGGCCCGCGTGGTGGATTGATTATATATAGCCCATCCCTCTCCTAGAGAGGAGGCCCGAGTCCCTGCCTGCCTGTGTGCTGCCTGTTATAGGCTGATGATAATAAGTCTAGTAGTTACTGCGATAGTCTTAAGAATGTACGGTGACTCGTAATAACGGTTATACAACGCTGTATATAGTATTATGAAACATGCAATTTACATGTTGTATAAATATATGAATTAAAGATTGGAATGCTACACCATTTAGTGCTTTTTACTCAACAACCGGAACTATTAGTTTTTAGGGTTCCGTAGTCAACTAGGAACCCTTATAGTTTCGCCATGTCTGTCTGTCCGTCCGTCCGTCCGTCCTCGCTTAATCTCTGTGACCGTTAGCACTAGAAAGCTGAAATTTGTTACCAATATGTGTATCAATCACGCCGACAAAGTGGTAAAATAAAAATTGGAAAAAAATGTTTTATTAGGGTAGCCCCCCCTATATGTAAAGTGGGAAGTGATTTTTTTTTTAATTTCAACCCTAACGTGTGATATATTGTTGGAAAGGTATTTAAAAATGAATAGGGGTTTACTAAAATCATTTTTTGATAATGTCAATAATTTCGGAAATAATCGCACCAAAAGTAAAAAACAATGTGTCCCCCCCCCTCTAACTTTTGAACCATAAGTTTAGAAAATATGAAAAATATCTGAAAAGTAGAACTTTATAAGGACTTTCTAGGAAAATCATTTTGAACTTGGATGGAAACAACAGATGGAAACCAATATAATTTGGTCCCTGAATCGTATGAGCGCCTATATAATCCAGAGGTCAAGTTTCATTGGCCCGTAGAAGAAATTGTATAAATTATAGCATACCGTTTTGGTACGGAACCCTTCATGTGCGAGTCCGACTCGCACTTGGCCAGTTTTTTTATTTGCTTTAGAGCGGTTTTCTTACTTGTTTTAAATGGAAAGGCAGACAGACGGTCGTAAACTCGTAACGGGTAGAGATGTCCGAAAATCAGACAAACGTTCTTGTCAAAGGGGTATCGTGTTGTCCAGTAGCTGGGATGTGGAAGTCAGATTGGCACGGTTATTGAAACCTGATCCTAACTAATGGGTGTAAACATTTCTTAACGAAGTCGTAAGGCACTGGTTCACCTCGTCATAGCGCTGTTTTTATTTTAGACCATATCTGGGAATCTTCTTGTTACGGAGACATTGGAAGTCAAAATTACGACTTTTTTTTAAATAGGTACCTACATGTCTTTTTAATTTGTTAGCTTTAAATACCTCCACGACGTCCGTACTATTCAACGCATCCGTCAGCACAATATTTTGAATGCGCTACTTGTGAGTCCTACCACAAAGCGTGATTTTTCAGCCCACAAATTAAATTCTCCCCAACAATAATTTCTGCGTAGAGTTATTTAAAATTGTTGAAATAAACCTCAAAGCTGGATGCAATACCATAAATGTAGTTTTTAGTTTGATGTGACAACGTGTGTCACTTGTGTGCTCGCTGTTTTGTAAAACCTTTACCGGATAATAAACCGTTGTTAAACTTTATCTCTTATTAGTTATTTCCAACAAAAATCACCTTTTTTGACTTACTACCCTCTCGATTACCGATACAGTATGATAAAGTCCATTTCACGAAAGAAGTCCCGCAGACGCAGCGCTGTATTCGCGCGACATAATGTTGCTATCTCTCTCTCTCTCTCGCCATATCTCCCCATCTGTCAAATTTAGTTCCACAATTGTCCGCGGGACTTCTTTCGTGAAATGGACTTTACACTCATAAGTTGCCAGTTATATGCAAGTTTTATACGGCAAGCGAATTGCAACCCACTATTGAGAAATTATAAATGAAAAAACGCAACAACACTTTAGTCATTCTAAAAGTAATCTACAGTACCCTATCCTGGAGATTCCCAGTTTGTGCAGTTTAGTATTTCCATACATAACATCATGGCAGTAATCTCCGAAGGGTTAGACAGAGATGTACCTACACGCTCACAATTCACCAGTTATGTTGTTATGAGTAATAGGGTAGTTGACAAAAAAAACTAATTAGTCCGTCACATAGATTACCAAAATATATTTATTATTTATTTATTTAAACTTCATGCACAAACGTGGTACATAGGCGGACTTAATGCCACAAGGCATTCTCTACCAGTCAACCTTAGGGTCAAATAGGACAGCATTGTGGTAGAGTACAGAAATAAATAAATTATGAGAATACTATTTTGTTAACATCAATTAATATACCTACATAAATGGTACATACTAATACATATGAATAAAGATGGAATAAAATGATGGATGGATGGATGGAATATTCGACACGTATTTTTTCTTTTTGCACGTAAACCAAAAATGAAGACGATACAGTGCTTCGAAAACTCGTGTGACGTCACATCGCACTACATTTTTTACCACGTAGTGCCGGTAGTGCCGTCAAAAGCCCCCACTCCATATCTTTGACGCGTTATAACTTCGTCAATTTTTATTAATTTGATAAAACAAAAAACACGTATCCAATATTTTTCGATAATCTAACTGACGGACTAAACGGAATCATTTTTTTTTACCTAGGATCATCCCTATTCCTCGTGGAAACATTCAATAACATTTTGCACAACCTGGGAATAGAACCCAGGACCCAGCAGTCGCGTTTGCGACCACTACACCAACGAAGCAGTATTTCATACATTTTTTGTAATTCTGAACATGCTTTCTTTCCAGATTTTTTGACATACCTCATCTAAAAGAAATAATATTCGTTGGACCCAACTACGTGCAACAAAGTAACCATGTGCCATTTATAAAGCTGAGGAGGTGAGGAAAACTATGTTTTTTTACATTATTTTTTCTCTACTATATTTCTTTTCTTTGACAAAATACCAGAAAAAATCTTCGAAATGTCGTTTTACTTTTCCATTGACTTTATATTTGTTATTTTCAGAATAACGATCGAAAGTTTGATACATAAGAACCAGATGGGTTTGCTTAAGCTCGGATTTTTGGGATGCAGTCTAGAAACACCCAAGAATGAAAGCGAAAGATATTGTGTAAGTATACCCACTCCTCTCTCTATCTCTTTTCACAAAGGTCTTATCTTTTTACCCGACTGCGGCGGAGCCCAAAAGGAGGGTTATGTGTTTGACGTGTATGTATGTATGTATGTCCGTTTCTTTGTTCCCTCATAACTCCTAAACGGATGAAGGGATTTGAATGAAATATACGACGTTAGATTCGCCTTGATGGCGCGAGTGGTATAGGCTACATTAAAATTAAAAAACAAAGAAAAAATGCGGATTTTGGGGGCCAAATCGCGGAGTTCAAAAAATATTTTTTTTCCAATACAATCGAGTAGGGTATCAAAATAAAGGGTTTTAAAAGGAGATTACAAAAATATAAAATACTTATATGTTTTAAAGAAATCCAAAGTGACAAATCCTATAAACAAGCACAAAAGTTAAATCATCTGCGAAGAATTTTACGCGACCAACGAAAGAACAAACACAAAAGAACTAAAAAACTAAAAAGAACTAAAAACCCGACTGAAAAAACTGAAAAGCAAAAAACAAGCACATTTTAAATTAAATAAACAAAACTTGGAACCAGGCGGGGTTCATTTGAATATTAAATTATGAAATGAAAAAAATAGAACCCCGCCTGCTTCCAAGTTTTGTTTATTTAATTTAAAATGTGCTTGTTTTTTGCTTTTCAGTTTTTTCAGTCGGGTTTTTTAGTTTTTTAACTACTTTTTTTATTTCCAACTTTTTAGTTCTTTTTATCGATATTGTTATGCAGAACAAAATAGTTGGTACAAACGAAAGTATCATAAGATTACATCACTCCTGTAATCCTCACAGGGTTAGGCAGAAGTGTCTTAGTGAGCGAAAGCGCGACTGCTGTACTTGAGATCTTGGGTTCGATTCTCAGGTCGAGCAAAGTGTAATTGGGTTTTTCCATCAGGAATGACTCAGTAGCAGCCACTGAGTTTAGAATTGTGCCCGGTTGATGGCAATAAGCTCGCCCCTATTACAAGGAATTTAAACTTATATGGCGAAATGTGATTATACTAATGTGTACAACTCTGCCTAACTAACACTTTGGGGATTCCAGGCATGTCGTTAAGTTATCTTAAATCTTTGGATGTAAATCTCATCACATACGCAAATATATGTACCTACTCCGAACTTCGACACAGTAATTATACATTCTAAAAAAAACCTTCAAACGTTGACTGACAGCAAATAGGCCACAAACCAAAGTACCACAAAGGTTATGCGTCGAACTCCGAAGAACTGCTTTCTTCCTCTTGCGTCATTAAGGTATTGCCATTTAAAGGTCGTACGCGTTCAATGTCGGAACCGCTCCAACTTGTTATGGAGTGGAACGAGTTCTACGATACAGTTAATTGATAAGATTATTAAATGACGCTTGCAGTTAACATAACACGACGCCTGTTATCTCAAAATGGTTAGGCTGAAGTGAAACCTGTTCAAAAATGCATCTTCTATTGCGACAAGTTTCTTAGTGTCCACAAGAGCATTTCATTCATGTTTGTTGAGCATGAGGTCTTTGCTTGGATTCCCAGGTAAGGAAAAGATTATTCTGGAATCTTCCAGACAGTTCCGTAGTGGAACATTCTAGACTCGAAAGTAATCTTGAATGTTCTTGTAAAATAACTGACGTAACAATATACATGTGAGTCCAAGTGGGTAAAAAGGAACATCATCATCAGCCTATAATGTTCCCACTGCAGGGACTCAGGCCTCCTCTCTAGAAGAAGGATGGGCTATAATCTACCACGCGGGCCCAGTGCGGATTGGTAGATGTCACATGTCTTCGAATTTTTTGGTTCTAAGACATGCCGGTTTCCTCACGATGTTTTCCTTCACCGTTTTGAGAGCAGTGGTGATGAAATAAATTACACAAAGTAATGCGCCTGACGGGGTTCGAACCCACGACTCACTGTTCGTAAGTCGGGGCCGCCACCACTGGGCCACCACTGCTCTTCGACTTCGAAAAGGAACATGGTTGGCTTTTATTCAGCCCACTTTGTTCCTGCAAGTCAAGTTTGAAAATCCCTTCCGCTCTGCCCAGAAATCCAGAATTAAAATGATTTCCAACCTTACAGTATTTGTATTAACAGTATATATTCCTTTGCAGAACAAGACCGTCGAACAGCACTCACGAGAGCTGAGCTTCAACTGTTTCCCGGGTCCCGAAGACAATATCTTGACCAAAGCCAATCTGCGCCTGATGGAGTACTCCTCAATCGAAGTAAGAATTTGTACTACTACACTTATAGTTATTATTATAAAGCAAATCAATTATATTGGCTTTGTCGACATATAGAATGATTGTGGAGTCGGTGATCATTGTGGCTGAATTGCCAAGGGCCCTCGTTAGGCAGCTGGATCAAGGGCTTGATACAGAAAGCGGCACTCCTGGACACGACTCGTATTGTTAGGAGGTTCCTTTCTCTGGAATTATTCTTTATTAAAAAAATTGTAACAATTTTGCGGTTATTGACTCTCTAACATTCTTTTCCAGCACATAATAGCGGATGTGCACCAAATAACAACCCTGACCCTGGAGACGCTGTCCCTGCTCCCGCGGCTCAGCTACCTGACACTAAACGTCACGAATAGGAGACTGGAGACCTCCTACCAGCCCATCGACTGGATCAGTCTCGATGACTTCTTTACGGAGGGCCCGCTCAAAGTTGCTGTTAATATTGTAAGTACTTTTTGGTCTACTAGATATAGTTTTCGCTTCGGGAATCTTCGTATATGTTCGGAGTAGCACGTGATTATCTCTCATATTATAAGGCAGTCCGTGGATGGGTGTACCCGCACTGACTTCGGTACAAGCCTGCCACACTATTATACCCAAACCACTGTAACTCCTGAAAGCCAGAATCAGCAGTGGCGACCACCAGAAAAGCGCCGAGACAATGAAGCTCGACGAAGTCCCAAAGAAACAATTTAACTTTCTTGGATCCCGCAGAAAAGACTAAAGGAGGAGTAGGTAAAACATAATTTCCACTTCCTTCCATATCAGCAGGAGACAGAAAAAAACAAAGCCGCTTTGTTTTTTTCTGTCTCCTGCTGATATTGGCTTTGTCAAAGCCAATAGGCACACAGGGACGTTTACAACTGGGATAAGCCCAATCGCCTAGCACTATGAATAAATAAAAATTACATCAACGGGGCTACGGAGTCTGGATCTGTGCCCGGTTGATGGCAATAGGCCCCACCCCTATTACATAGGACTTTAACGTAACTGGTGAAAAGAGGGTGTACGATTAGATACTCCTCTGCCTAACCCTTCGGGGATTACAAACGTGATATTATGTGCGTGGCTTATTAGAATTTGACTGGCGTAACTTTAAATATTGGCGTGTGTTTTAAATAAATAAGTAAATAAAAACTATGATCGATCGACGCCGCTGTTATTATTCAGACACTTACATCTCCGCTTCAATCGTCTGCGCCTCCCCTTTCCATTTCTCTATACATTTGAATATATTGGTCTTCTGCGTCTCCCCTTTCCGTTTCTTCATACATTACAATATCATGTTATCATGTGTGTTTACAGATTGGGTTGCCGTTCAGGAGGTTCGACGATATCATGGACAGGGTCCTCGTGTCAGGATTGACATTAGTATCGCTCAAAGTTATGTTCTGCAAATCTGTAAGTATTTTCGATCTTGTCTGTGTATTTTTTATTCTGGGTATAAGGTACAGCCCTTGCAAACTGGCGGGGTGAATTCAGCTCCTTTTTCTGAGCACCGGATTTTTTATCTTAGTTACTTTTTCAATAATGAAAAGGTAATATTATAATTATAATTCTCTGTGCTCGCTCCATCTACATCTACACTTCTACACTAATATTATAAAGAGGAAAGATTTGTACCTATTTTTGTATGTTTGTATGTTTGTAATGAATAGGCTCAAAAAGTACTGGGCCGATTTCAAAAATTCTTTCACCCTTGGAAAGCTACATTCACCCTGAGTAACATAGGCTACTTTTTATCCCTGTATTCCCACGGGAACGGGATCTACGCGGGTGAAACCGCGGGACGTCCGCTAGTCTATCTATATAAATAAAGAGAGAAGTCCTGACTGACTGACTGACTGATTGACTGACTGACTCATCAACGCCCAGCCCAAACCCTTGGACCTAGAAAGCTGAAATTTTGCACAGAGGTTCCCTTTATAATGTAGACAAGGAATAAGGAAGGATTTTTCGAAATTCAACCCCGAAGGGAGTTAAATAGAGGATGAAAGTTTGTATGGAAAATCGTTATTTTCACGCGGGCGAAGCCGCTGGCAAAAGCTAGTTTATTTATTATGTAAATACACGTACATACTCGTACATACATAAACTCACGCCCTTTTCTCATGGGGGTAGGCAGAAACCACAGAACCACCACCACCACGCCTAAAATAAAAAATGCGTGTAATCAGTTGTTCACTGTGTGCACAGAGTTCGTCGAACTCATCGTCACGCTTGCCGTTCAGTCCGTGCGTTGCCACAATAGCAATACATTGCGTATGAGAAACAACAAATCAAAATTGGATTCCCATAACATTTCTGAAATAATTTCCTGTACCGGTCATCTTAGTATGATATACACGTGTTTACTTAATAATTTCCTTTTTTATGCAACACTTCACTTTATAAACCTTATGTATAAAACAATAAAGTAGGTTTTGTGTGTACAGAATAATGCAATAAGTACCTCACTCACTACTGTTGAAACCCAGTAGCGTCGGACACTAGTTGCTCGGCAGTTTGCTGAACTGATCCTATTTCGCGAAGCCGACAGATATACGCTCTTTTTAATTTAGTTTTTTTTTTAATTTAATTTTTTGTTGTGTTCACTTGTGGCATGTGCCAAATAAATATGTTTTCATTCTTCTTTATTTCACTATTTGTTCGATCAAAAACTACTGTAAGTATATTGTTGTTACAGATCTACACTCCTCTTATATCGCACGCGTCGCGGTTGTTCCAAAACACGCTTCGGGAGATGATGTGGGTGGACAGTCCTTACGACTCTACGGATCCCTACCACCGTATCGTGAGACCCTTGCAGTCGACACAGGTATTATAATTTGCCTTTTTTATTACCTAGTATTAACTGGGTTGTGGAGGTCAGATAGGCAGATAGGCAGTCTCTCCATGTAAAATACTGGTATTCAGCTACATCTGGTTAGACTGGAAGCCGACCCCGATATACCTACTTGTGAAAAGGCTAAACAGATGCTGATGGCTCATGGATCAAATGACTCCTCCTACTCTGAGCGGCGCGGAAGGCAGTGTCAGACTTGTACTGACTAAAGCACACCCATGTTCCTTCTTAGCCCTTTGTGTTCCTGGGCCGCGGTATCACTTTCGAACAACCCGCAGCTCAGTAGTAGCCTGGTGTCTGGATTTGTAATTGGTTAATGGCAATATGCTCGCCCCCTATTACATTTTTTTTTTGTTAGCCTATTATATTGTGTGGGGGAGGTGGGCATAGTCTCCCACTCTTCTCTTCGTGCGTCTTTCTCCGGCCAATCTTGTATAAAAGCATCCAAATCGTCACGCCAGCGTTTTCTAGGCCTCCCTCGGCGACGACGCCCGTCCTCTGGCACCCACTGAGTGACGACCCTAGCCCATCGGTCCTGATGCATTCTGCAGACATGGCCCATTACATGGGTCTTAAAAATAACTGGCTAAATGTGAGTACTTACAATTGTTTGTTCTTCAGCCCGATACGTTCGCCCACGTGAACCCGTTCGTCCTGATGTGCTGGCAATGCAACAACCTCGAGCGGCTCGTCATACATGGTGAGTTCAAGAATTACTGAAGTAACTTAAGTTTTCTCGATGTTATAAAAGTGTCGATTTAGGCCTATCTATATAGATAAAAATGTTATGTTGGTTTGTGTACGCTTCAAAAACTCAAAAAGTTCTGCACCGGTCGAGCTGAAATTTTAGAATGATATACCTACATATAATCCGCATCAAGGATTGTTTTTACAGTATCCACGCGGGCGAAGCCGCTGGCATCAGCTAGTATGAAATAAATTGTTTTTTAGAATGTTTCATTAATATAAACAAGACTTCACTTCTTTATCCCCGGGGCAGCGGGCACTCTTATTTTTGGAACGAAGTTCCTTATTGCACGTTCTGACTTCTTTGCGGGTTGAGGGGTTAGACCGAAAAATATGTGATAATGAAAAACTACATCATTTTGCAGTGATTTATGATGCACTTCCTGATCACCTAGTAAACTAAAAATTTTTATCAATCGATTCAGCTTGCTTGATTAATAATTTTAGCTTTTAAATACCATTTTTTTATTAATATAAATAAATATGACATTCAAACTAGGTGTCCGTGAGATACCTCTCTATTTTTTTTACTTATTCTCAATATTTCTAACTCCAGGTTACTGGATGTGGCAATACGACGTGCTGGGCTTCGTGCGTCTTCGCAAAGAGCTGCAACACCTGGAGGTGTCCGCGATATACTACCGACAGGACAGGTTCCAGAACTTGATCAACATGAGCGAGGAGGGCGCCATACGAGTGCTGTGTGGAGACAACCCGTCGCATAACGATCCTGAACATATACGCGTGAGTTTTACTTGCATTTTTTATTATTAACTGGGTTGTGGATATCAGATACACAGTTCATCAACAGCCTATTAATGTTCCCACTGCTGGGACACAGGCCTTCTCTCTTAGAGAGGGAATGGGCTATAATCTACCACGCGGGCCCAGTGCGGATTGGTAGATGTCACATGTCTTCGAATGTTTTGGTTCTAAGACATGCCGGTTTCCTCACGATGTTTTCCTTCACCGTTTTGAGAGCAGCGGTGATGAAATAAATTACACAAAGTATTGAGCCTGCCTAGGTTCGAACCCACGACCTACTGTTCGTAAGTCGAGGCCGCCACCACTGGGCCACCGCTGCTCCCCATACTGCTATATATGATACACAGTTGTTCCATGTAAAATACTGGTATTCAGTTGAGAAATGGCAAGGTAGATGAGAAAAGGGAAAGCCCTCTCCCCGTGTCTTCCAGTTCTCGAGTTTGATTCAGGGGTAAACGTCACTGGTCGATGCTTTAAAATGTCCTGTTAGTACCCGCATTACAATGCCCCCACCTGACGGAGTGTCCCAGATGTCCTTTTAATTGTACCCTTGTCGACCTGGATAGAGGATCTGCCGCTGCATAAACGTGCTGGACCCCGAATCCAAGACCTTTGATTTTTGGCATTACCTAGGTGCGTTTTTATTGCCTCTGATTTTTCGGATTCATGATTTTATTGTATTTTTAGGAACCAGAAGTGAAAAACAAATAAAAAAAACAATATCGAACAACCTAAAACTAATTTATTCTTAAATAGACTTAGATCAAACAATAATTCAATAAAACATCAGAATTCAGGTAATCACAAACAAACAGCCGTTAATATTCAAAAACAATAATCACAATAGAACACAAATTATAGCACGAAATAAAATACACGAAATGAAAAACCACTGCAGCAAAATATGGAACGAACTTACTGTAAAGTAGCGTAGGTACCACCTTACCGGTCGACGACTCAGCAACAAATGACCGCCACTCTGTAGAGTGCTTGCTTTTATAAGGATCGGCGGGGGTACCTCACTACCAACAATAAGTTTGCTTATAGTATAATAATCACTTGCTAAGGAAAACATCGTGAGGAAAGTGGGTTAGGCACTAAGCACACGATAAGGAATCGGCATTTTTGGCAAGCGTATCCTAAGTAAGCCAAACCACCTCTCATTATGTTACAGGAGGTGAATGAGTTCATCTCATACCCATGGACGCCGACCCGTCAGTCAGAGCTGCACCCAGCGCTACAGGCGCGCTGCACAGCGCTGCAGCGCGCTGACTTCGTGCTGAAGGAGAGTGCGGTGACGCCTGTGTTTGCGAGCTGCGATTAATGGAGGAGGTGTGGGTGATTATAGCTTTTAATTTGATAATATTAATTTATTTTTTTAATTATAATTACCTTTATACAAGAAACTGGTAAACATTCTCTCACACTGAACATACATTATAATTACTAATACATTACAAGACAAAACTACACTAAACTATACATATTATGTTAGCTAATTTAATAACAATTCCAATGATAGAACTGAAAGCGAGGTAAGTACTGTAGTTTCGGAGATATCGTCGTTTCTATCAGAGGCGTAGGACAGGCGTGGATCGCGCGTGGCCACGCCCAGGCGTATTGCGCGCCTGACAGCTCCCACAGATGACGGGATATACCAAAACTTACAACCGCGAACCGGAAGACGTTGCGTTGGAAGGCCTCCCAGGTGATGACCTGGTGAAGGTAGCGAGGATCCACTGTATACGAGACGTACGGGACCGGTCAATGTGGCGACACTTGGGGGAGGCCTATGTCCAGCAGTGGACGTCTTCCTGCTGAAATGATGATGTTGATGATGACACCAAGACAATTACAGCTGTGTAGGTCTAATGGTTGCAAACGTAACTGCTGAGTGAGTGATCTGGAGTTCGTTTCGCCTAAATTTTGATTTGGACAAAATGTAATAAAAAAAATAGTTTTTCAGTAGCAGCCCGAGGTCTAGATTTGTGCTTGGTTGGTGGAAATATGTTCGCCCACTATCACATGGGATTATACCATAATTGGTGAAATCTGGGTGTACTATTAACTATGTGTGTTATATGCTCTGCCTAATCTTTCGGGGATAGGGGATCGGACAAAAAAAAACTAATTAGTCCGTCAGATAGATTTCCAAAAAATATTAACCACGTATTTTTTCTTCTTTCACGTAAATAAAAAATGAAGACGATACAGTGCTTCGAAAACTCGTGTGACGTCATATGATAGTACATTTTGTACCTACAAGTGACGTTTCAAGCCCCACTCCATGATCTTTGACGCGTTTTATATTCGTCATTTTTTATTGATTTGATAAAACAAAAAACACGTATTCAATATTTTTCGATAATCTAACTTACGGACTAAACAGAATCATATTATTTTGACCCAGTCCGATCCCCTATTAACTGTGTGTGTTATAAATATGCTCTGCCTAATCTTTCGGGGATTACAGGCGTGATGTTATGTCATATAATAGAACAAAATTAGATGTTTTTTCACATAAATTTAAGTTTGCTTGTATGTATAACTAAGCTTATTTTAGTTTCTTCTTCACACAGGTCGTCTTCAAAACGATTGGTGGAACTGCTGTAAAGGAATACGGAAGACTCATATCTGCTAAGTATTAAATTTCGATAAAACACCTTGTGATAATTGGAATAAAGTCGAAATTACGGTCAAGGGAGGGTATAGGGTTAGTCTAAGTTGGATTACTATAGAGAAGGCTTCCGTTGCTACTGTTTCTATTCTTGACTGATTTCTGAGCATTTGCATATCATTTGACAAATATAATATATTTTTCGTTAACTTTACTTTGACTATTGCTCATACAAAAATAAAGAATCTCACACAGATTAAAAAATAAATAATCCAATTTAGATGAATCTTAAAATGTTTGATAGAAAAAATTACAACGTGTACTTATAGCAGGGTTGCTTTCAATAATATCGATAAAGCAATGAACGGCAAAAAATAATATGTTCTACAAAAAAATTCAATGCTATTTTTATTATAATATTGAAAGTGGCTAACGGCTTCAGATTAACAAAAAAGGAATGGGTTTCTAAGTTTATGGTTTCTTTATAATCTTGAATATTATCCCCGTAGTCGTAAGTAAAATATGAAAAAGTAAAAAAAAATGTTTTTCGCTCTATAAATGTATTTATCGAATTTAGAGGCGAAAGTTGGAATAACTCGAAAATTCACGGCCTAAAGTCGGGAAAATCTCTTTACTTGACGACATGTGTCAATAATCATTACTTTGTAGGTGTAAAAGTATTAAAAATATGATTATCTTGTATGAATACGATCGCATATCTAATATCTGTTACCAAAAACAGCGATCTGTCTACGTTTATACAGGCTGTCGTTTTGCATCCACGTCAAATTCAAGGAGCGTCAAATTCAAGGAGGTAATGAACTAATGATTTTCGATCCAAATCAATAATATAATGGACATTTTTTTTTCTTATAAACTGAAATCGGTAAGTTTGAATCACTCGTGATAACGCAGGCCGTCTGAGTCTCGCCCAATAACCGCGCTTTCTCACACGCAAACAAACTTAAACGTGTATTCGATAATTTCTTATTCCCTAAACCACGGCGCGGGGCAGTATTTCATTCTAAAATACTGTTACATTTTTAACAATTAAAAAAACAATTTGACCAGCTACCTAAATTATAATTGATTATTTATGTTTTTTAAGACAATCTCCTGAATATTATTATTAGCACTTATCAGCAATATTGAAATATTAACCGTGTTATTTTCCTAAATTTTGACGAGGATGCAAAACTTCACCTAATATACCTATGTTATCAGTATTTAAAGCGGTATTGGAACGAAACGCGGGCGTACTGTTATATTTACAATAGAAACTTTTATTAGCAAAAATAATGCTTCTGTGACCTTTTTGTGCGCACCGTACTATTCTATTGATTTCTTTTACCGCAAAAGTGCTGTTTACACGATGAGAGGTACGCAAAAGGAAAGAAAATAAAATACGTGACAATTGCACGCATTTCCAAAAGTGACAATTGCACTCATTTTAAAACGTGACATTGCATCGCATTTCGACATTGTCAGTTAAAACAAATGACATTTCGATAAGTGACAACTGAATAGCATTTCAAAATTGTGAGTTGAATTAAATGATATTTCGAGTTACCAAAATCGCAGGCCGATACATTGGTTACGGATTGTAAGAACCTCGAATTTCTGACAGCCAGAATTACCAAGTCACATTGGCAGTGCCAACCATTTATATTCTACTGCATCTAGTTCGACTGGAAGCCGACCTCGACATAGTTTGGAAAAGGCTATAAGGCCGAAAGGAGTGCGATAATCTCCGGGCCATACTCGCCTACGAGTCTCACGTCGACTTTCTCGCCTTTCCAATGGTCGATGGTCATCGTGTAAACGGCTTTAAATAAGTACCTGAACAAAAGTACTGGTTTCAAAGGTATACAAACTGTGTTTTTTTTTTACATACATTCAAAAATATTCAATTATTAATTAAAGAAAAAGTTCCTGATTCAATTGTAATAATAAAATACGAAATGATTTAAATTTTTAGTGTATAACGTTTTCTTATAAATGTTTTATTCACGTTCACTGATGTATTTAAATGTGTTTAAAGTAACAACACGCTGTAAATAAGCTCTAAATGTAGATTTCTCTTCAATAAGTATTAACAGAACGATTCTGTAATAAAAACAATGTGTAAAAGACGTTTCTATACTATAAGAGTAAACAGACAAAGTTTGTACCAAAATTCTTATCAGCAATATTGTAACCATATTTGTAAGACATGTACTGATATTGTGGTTCGTTTACACCAGTCGGTTTATCGTAATTTTTCATCAGATTACGTCCTAACAAAGGCGATTGTCGCGTGAAGACACTGTCACATTCATTTTGTTTGACGAACCGAATGCCTTTCGGTTTTTTCGAACATATGAGTGTCGATCGTCGATTTGGGTAACTGAAAGTTTGTAATGATTAGGACGCGGGGTGAAGCAGAACTAAAATTAGCATATGGACTTACCCGCATTCTTGTATAAAATAATATTCATTATTTACTAGCCAGCTACTTACCTCGTTTTCTATTGCCCCTATTACATGGGGCTTAAACATAACTAGCGAAATTTGTACATTAATTTTTCATGTTTTTTTGTACATTTATTAGCCCACACGGTAGAACGACTTGTGTAAGCACACCATAACTAAATATACCCCACCTTGCCTAAAATGAACAATTAACCATTTGATTCGATAACCATTTGCTTTAATATTTGTTTCCTTAGTAATAAAACTGTTATAATATAGGTAACACAGAGAAAGGCCGAATGATATGTTTACTGGCAACATCTCTCAAATATCGCGAATTTATCATGTAGTTGTAATAATTGCAATGTTAGAGGAAAACCTTTTTTAATATTAACACGTCAGAGTTGTAATGAAACCTGCGAACTCTTATAATTGGTAAATTAAAATAGGGAGCGGAAGAAATACTGACGTGAAAACTTAAATACACATTTACAACGGTTATTTTAAAAAAAGACAGCTGTTTCGTTCAAAAGTGTAATATCTACGCGGTCAAGATGTCTGGAACGGCCCGTGGCTGGAGGCTGAAGGCTTACATTGAAGGCTTCCACAGGATTTGTCCGGTTAAGCAGAAGCTAGCCTCTTAGGTGGACGAGATGCCATGTATAATTTTTTTATTTTTTAATGACCTCACGATGTTTTTAATAAATGATAACCGTTTTTGCGTCACTGTCCTTACCAACCTATACAGATCAGTGTAACTGTTAGAAAATTTTAAACATATTTGATAATCATTCCTAAATACAAGTTATTGCGCACTCACATTCTTATTTAATGCGAAACAAGACAATACAAAAGTAAATATAAAAAAAAACTTTTATTAAATCCAGGTTTGATTACAACTTTGACAATCTTCACTCGCCAAAAAACGAAGTCGCCGAACTACAAATCGCACAAATCGTCGACAAAGCGACATTGACCAAACGAATTGTTCCACTCTGACCAACTAAATTGTCCCACCAGTTTGACAAAATGGGTTGTTAGAAGTTGTGATGTCCACTTTACGCAGTATTCAGTTTATTGCACTGGTCACTTTTTAATATTATATAAGAATTTATAAATCAAGAGAAAATTATTGAAACAAAAAAGAAAAGTCTTTTTTAGACAAAATTGTAGTCATTATTTTTTTGTAATTCACGGCGTTATTATGAATTCTTGCTCATTTCCTTCGGGCCTGGGCCAAAACAGCCAGGTAGGTAGGCCAGGTACAAATGACAGCCGGGACTTTGGTCCCGGCTTTGACAGTCGTAAGTAGTAAGGCAGTGGCTCATTAGTCTGAAAACCAGTCTTGGAGTATCTGGGTAATAACCTAGTACTAACTCCCCTCTCAAAGAGAGGAGGCCTGAGTCCCTGCAGTGGGAACATTAATAGGCTGTTGATGATTAATGACGAACTGGTTTGTAGAGGTCAGATAGGCAGTCGCTCCATGTAAAATACTGCTATTCAGCTACATCTGGTTTGGCTGGAAGCCGACCCCAACATAGTCGGGAAAAGATTAGGCAGAGGATGATGATAAAATCTCAGTCCAACACTACCAACCCAAGTGCAATAAATCGATACGGCAAAGTGAACTTTAAAATTAAACATTCCTTTTCGTCGCTGATGGGGCAAAGTGGAACACTCCAACCAAACAGAACAATTTATGCGAGTCATACGTGCTTTTGGTGTGAGTTGAAAGTGAAAATGATAATAAATATCTAAAAGAACGTGTAACATCTATCTAGTCAGGGACCCGTAGAAAATTGTACATAGAATAGAAAACCAACGGGTTCGCGAACATTGCACAAAACGAATAACAAAGTATTACAAATACATAATTTATATCAACGTTAGAGCTTTAAGCGAACATTCGCGATACTGTATCAAATACAGTCATTTTTATTATACAAGTGCCACACTGCTGTATGAAATGTAAACAAGATTGAGAAAAGACAAAAACGAATATAGGAATATTTTTTAGGAAAAGTAGGCAGACTAACCAATGCAGCTAGAATCTAGATTAAAAACAAAATATTGAAATATGCATTTTTAAGATTGACGAGACCGTAGATCGTGACGAAAAACGTTTTTACAATTAAGAGTAATGATAAAAACGAACGATAAATATATAATATATTCGACGATGTTGGCTTAACTGAGATCAAATTAACGGGTGGTTACATTTTGGTGGACATAGTTACATGAAAATACCTAGTCGGTTTTATGATTTGGTCACAGACGCAGCTTATATTTCTTTATTTCTGTTCTGATACAGCGGCCATTTAAGGCCTCCTGAAATAATCCAAAATCGAACATTTTAACAAATTATAATTATGTATTATCATTTAGATTTCAGATTTGAAATTATTTTTGTAATAGACATCTATACAAAACGAGGCCATGTTATATTAAGAATTTATAGCTTGATGTTTCGCCGTGTGTACATTATTAAACCAGTATAAGCGGATGTCTTATTGTAAGGGAAATCCATACAAAACGAGACCGTCGCTGTGTGTATATACAACCCATATTTTCCGTTGTACCCATAATTTCTGTCTGTCTCCAAAAAGTAATCATTCCGTAGGGCGATCCCAAGTTACGCCTATGCTCGTGCATTCGCGATAAATCTACACAGTGTCTGAAATTCCGGAGTGAGTAACACAATAGTCCGTCCCCAACAATATTCAAATGCATTTGAAAGTATAGAGACTGACTCGCTCGTTCAGCGAATGAGATACAGGATTGAAGAACTAAAAGAACCTCATTTAACACCGCTGCTGTTCTAAAAACAACCTAATCTAATGTATTTTAAGCCCTCTTTCTGATAGCCTGATTCGTTAATTATAATTATCAATTTGACTAATTATTCATAATTATTGTTCTGTAAAATACAAAATTGAATTAGTTGGTAAAATATCAGGCTTCCAGAATAGGTATTATTAATATTACTATCCTAGAAAAATCATCTGATTGATTATAAACAAATTAATAAGTAATAATAATCAATAATATAGTCTCGCACAAACTTTGTGATCATAATAACGAACAAAAAAGACGAAATCTTTCACATATGCCTTTATAGTGTAACACATTACAACTATCGATCGTATAACATTCGAAATTCCAAAATATTTTCAATTTTAGATAATATTATTAGTATTAGATAAGTCCTGTTTGATTGGGACAGAGCTATAATAAGAATATCTTTATTTTCAGCAGACTCATTAAGGGTTGGTAACAATGTTTCTAAACCACTGGCTGCTTTATTACTCGATTCAAAATCGATTAACGTCATAAATCGAAAATTCAATATAAGCTCTCTAAATCTAAAATCATTAATAATTCAAATCATTTGTTTTTTTTTTTACATACCTACTTATGAAGCATTTGTTCTTTTTTCGACTAGTTGTAAATTACCCCATAGACCCCACCCTGTCTCAATTGAACAGGACCAATAGGCCAATATAAGAGGCCAATAAAATTATTGCTTCAAATAGTTTTTAGTACTAAGTACTCTTTAACTTAGAGCACGATAAAACTATATAAAAAAAAACTCTTTAAATAATTTCCTTCAAATATTTTTTATGACATTTATAAAAGTTCGAATGCGTATGAACATAATATGTAAGGCAACGAAGAGACTTACCAACATACATTCCCTGAGACTGAGAAATGCATAGAAGAGGCTAAGATCATAAATAACAACGTTATAAATATTAAAAACAATTAATAATATTAAGAAATCAGACCGTGTTGACAAGAGGGACTGAAACAGTGGTCGTTCAAACCGTTATTTGACTAGTAGCATTTGTACCAAGCTATCTCTAGAGCAGCTATTAAAACAGGTCAGAAGTTTTTTTTTTGAGGGCGATGTTGTCGCTAAGCGACAAAGCCCATAAATAAAAAAAAAGATTTTTGTATGAAGCCTGAATGGCCAGACTTCCGCCATTTTATTTTATTTTTTTAAATAGCGGCCACTTGTAAAACCTACATCAATAGATAGCTAGCATCAATACAAACAAGTTTTGCATGAGACAGAAGCTTCTAAAGTATTTGGTATGGGACAAAATGATCTAAAGTGTCACGTTTCTGTGTTATGAGTTGTTAAAGTCCATACTGCCCAACAAGTTTGGTATGGCACAAAATTATCCAAAGTGTCACATAGTATACACAAAATGATCTAAACTGTCACGTTTCCGAGTTATGAGCTATCAAAGTTAAATTCCATACTGTCAGTGGCATCTTCAGTACGACTTTGATAGCTCATTACATCGAAATGTAATGTATTGATATCCATATATTATTTTATGATATCGTTTAAAATATAGGTTTCAAGCGCGTGACCGAAACATTAAAAAAAAATGATTGCCTGTACGGACGAAAATTTTACGTGATAACGTCATACGAAAACATTGATGAAAATTTGGCGTCACAAGCCATGGAGAGTTCCATCGCTTGTTCCGCGCTCTCGCTTGCACCCTCGGCTCAGGCGGAGTGACACTTTTTCGTGCGTGCACCCGGCGTTCATCGGTTTAAAAGATGTTATCACGACAAAAATGGCGGAAGTTAGGGAGGACAAATAATTCAAACCCCTTTGCATGGCTAGACATGTCTTACATCTTATACATCTAGATGTAGGACACTTGTTATTTCCACCTCCTTTGGAAAATACTGCCGACTCCTAGAGTCAAAAACTAAATGAGATCCACATTTATAAGTACCTAGTGTTCTTCAGTATAAATCCCACAGTTTGAGAACTCATAACATCATTTTGAAACGGTTACCTCTTGTCTATACAGTCTGTTAATAAGAACTATATGACAACACAAATGAAGTGTTTATTTTGTACTGTGATAAAATCGTCACGAGTTGTACTAAAACAATTGCGCATCTTATCCATTCCCGCCTCTTAGTTTATTATTATTTAACTCTGTCCTACAAAGAATCTCTTTTGTATGTGGTGATAAACTTACAAAAAAACGAAGGTTAGAAGTTTTACATTCAACTTTTTCGATTGCTCAAGACTTTATCATAGAATGTATGAAACTGTGATCGGAACAAAATCTTATGCTTATTTTCACTTACGCAATAATGCACACTGCTGTGATTTCAACACTCTGGTCAGTGTTTAAGAGTTGAAATTCCAAGTGCAATAGTATACAAGCATTAGATATCGCGTAGATGAAGTGAAAATGAGCGTAAGCCGTCTATACGATATGCCGAAAATGATGCGTTTGTAAAATGTTCTGCTCAGATAATATTTTTATAGCAGGGCATATCGTTAGCAAGTTTCAATAAAAAATATAAATAATCGAAAAGAGCGACCTCAAAATTAATTATAATGGATTATAAATCCTCCAAGTTTATACTATTGACCTTCCTAAGTAGAGAATGGTTGGATAACCAAATAATATACGGAAAAATAATTGTTATTAACATGAGGACAGAGTTCAAATGGCAATTTTTATACCACCAAGACTCAATAAGGCTGTGAAACAACTGACATCGGTTTGGCATCTTACGATGAACAAACAACAATTTATATAATAGGGAATAATCATTGTAACATATTATCTTACATGGAAACTTACAAATTCTGACACCTACTGAAAAAATGCCATTTCTATACAACTATTACTATTATTATTATTTTTAATAATTATAAAAAATAATAAAGTCAACTAAAATTCGCCTCAGAATTTGTAACTTTTCGTGTATTTAGCGTGCGTACTGCGATTTCTTTCACCACTCTGCTACTAACAGTGTTTTAGAAGTACTTGCCATAGAGAGGTGGCGTTTGAAATCGCACTTTTGTAGCATTCTATCGCTAAACCGAATTGCCTAGAATTAGACGAATTGTTGTACTTATCCATTTAATAGTGATAGGGAATGTGGAGGCGGCGGTAGGGAAGTGATATGAAAGTGTCTATGGTCCACCCTTTGTTTTTTTTTATTTGGTGATTGTTTTTGTTAACGTTGGACCTTCTTGGACGGACCTTCATATATATTTTTTTATCTATTTTGAGAGTCTAATTGAGTTAAACATTGAAATCTGATTATTTCTGTGTCTTTAAATGTTGTGTCAAAATTTTTACAATTCTTTGAAATTAAATTAATATTATTAAGTCTATGATGTATCTAAGTAATGTTTTCACATTTAATCGTTTTTATGGAATGTGTAATTGAATAGCTTTTGCATGAAATAATAAATTGAATAATAATGTTTTTTTCAATTAGTCTATGACATGTAGTGATGTATCCTGTTGCCTCTCACCGCTTTTAATGTTAATGTAGGCAAACCTCTATGTAATGTTGTATGCAGGTATACAAATTCATAGATGTTTCACAATTTCAACATGTTTTGACAGTAACACTAACAATATCACCGTCACTGCCTTTAATTTATTTAAGAACTATGCCTAATAATAACCTAGATCTTTATTTAAAAGTCTGCCAATAATACTTTTGACAATCAATAGTAATCTGTCAAAAAACTGTCAAACATGTATTAAAGCACGGGAGGCTCGTACTTACTATGTTAAATGAACATTATGTATGTGTATTCTCTGTAATCTGGATCTGTTCTATATAATATGTATTTCACGATTAAATAAATATTCATATGTGTAGTACTTATATTTTGTTTTATTTTAAGCGAACAAATCCTATACTTGTCTGCTCTCTGAGAGTGGCCCATACATCACAACGCGTGGCCCAGAGTGGGTTGGTAGGTGACATCTACCAACGTATTTTTGCTTGTAGGACAAGATAATTCCCTACGATATCTTCTTTCGCCTTCCTTAACTATTTTATACTTAGTGAGGTTACTGTCGCTAAGCAAGCTCATTTGTTTAATACAACAACTTTACACCGTTGCACACCTCAAGAACTTCTAAACATTTAAATAACCTATTTTGTATAGTAACTAAATAGTGCTTATGAATTCACAGTAGTACATAGTGGAAAAATTACGTTTGATTTTCATATGGATCGTGAAACTTGCATTATCTAGGTATATCTGTATCTTCGATCACTTACAACCTGCACGTCGCAGCCACTACCGCCGGGTGTGTGGACCACCACTGCATCACACTAAATCATTGGTCAGTTTATCGGAAAGTTCCGTATTATCAAAGCATGAATCAGGACTGACCCGAACATTTTGGTTTGATGTCATGTCAAGTGAATGTACAGACACAGCATTAGCAACGTTACCTCATCATGATAATTTATTATGCCATTAAATCGATTATCATGTTATGGCATTACCTACTCGTTTAAACAGAAGTTTCGTAATGATTACAATTTCACACTTGTGTTAAAATGTAAAATCTAAGTGAAAAAAAATATATATTATGAGGGAAGTGCAGCGATTTCGTGCTCACAGCCATGCACAAACCGACTCTGCTAGTTCTAGGGAAATTTCCAATTACGCCCAATAACACTTGACCAGATCTAGACTCGGAACCAGGAACCCACGCAGCTTTAAAAATTCTCACCAAAATCATTTTCGAACGAAAACATTTCGTATTCTATTGTTTTCAATTTTAATTACGGGTAGGCGGGTCACTGGCAAGTACCTACCTACCTACTGGCAACTCTATCAAGCCCTCATTGTGAGATGAGTCAACGATGCATATGTAATCTTCGTTACGTGATGATATGCGCCCACTTCGCGGGTTAAGGCTGTACTGGTATTAACTGAGGTTATGTGGGTTGGGCTATTGTTGCAGATTTTTAATTTAAACTTCAAATGTATTGTTAGAATATTATGAGCTCTTAAGAAGCTTTTAAAAGCAGTGATAGCTTAGTGTTGTGACCGTGGGGCTGCCAATTCATTGGTCTCAAGTTCAAGCCCCAGGACCCTGTGCTTGATGTGCGTTTTAAAAAAGGTGAACGGTACCTAAACATCGTTAGGAAACCAAAATACTACGCGATATTTCTCGAAGGCATATTAAAGCCAAGTCAGAAGCCCATGGGGTGGCTCTTTGACACCAGGTTGAGGGCGAGACTCCACCAAAGCGGTGACGTGTGCGGTGGGTGTGCTGTCGACCAATCACAGTTACATCTGGTCTTTCGGCCTTCCTGTGATTGGGCGACAGCACACCGCACACATCTCCGCTTTGGTGGTGTCTCGCCCTAAGCACTAAACACAAAAGAAAGATGAGCTCGTGACTAAATAATACGAGTAAAAACCAGCCGGATTGGGGACGATCTACATGTAAAGCCGCGCTTACCTACCTAGGTTCAAAATTAAACAGACATTCATCATCAAAATTACTTCTAAGTTCTAATCCTTGCTAAGGCATACCTAATGTTTGACTCCAAATCCGTAGAGGGTTATTGTTGCCATTTGCTTAGCAAGGAGATACACAACTTTACAACAGGAAGGTCTACTAGGTAATAACCTAGGTGGTCCAATGACAGTGTTCTTAAAGGAGAGATGTGTTGCTTTCGCTTTTAGTTTCGAGGGGAAAGTTCAAACGGTACCTTGTTACTAGTAGATACTATATGTGGGTACTTATACACAGAGCAGGAAAACACGTACGACAATAATATTGCGTCGACGAACCGTTAGTGCTAAACTGTGTTAGCATTACTAAGCAGAGAAGAATGCTTCCTTTAGCCATAGCTACTGTTGATAGAGGAAGTAGCTTTGCAAGTAGGTCCCTTGTTGTGATCAGATTCAGGACAGGTTCTAGACACTGACCTGACCTACAAATGGTGTAAGGATCAACATCATTGCTCGGATCTTGTATAGCTACAGCCTTTTTTGGTGGGTGGAAAATCATCGAATAACCCCCCCCCGCTCTTGGGCAGAGCGAAGGGGAGTGTCAGACTTCTGCTGACTAAAAACCAAACCCAACATGGGTTTGGGAATCAAAGCTTATCTAGGTACATACCTATGTCGTTCTAACTTCTACCAAGTTCTAGCAATGGTTCCACTGTGCCATTCGCTAAAGTAAAAGTATGTCCCATTCTAGTTACATAGCACTATGTAATACACACACGACATAAGCGAGGCAAATCCCACGGTAAATCACTTCAAAAGTGAAGATTAATGTTTTTCGTACACACAAGGCTTCTCGCTGTATCTAACTGTGATATCCGAACGTAACAGTGGTAGTAATTGTTTATGCCTTGTATGTGTCTATTGTCTTTTCGTTCTGCTGTCTCGCTCTCTCGCAACCAATCAGCCATATTGTAAACCTGTACAAGAAAACTGTCTACAGAAATAAATACGATTTCAATTAATAAAAGTGTTTATATCAGTATACAACAGTTTGGCGACGAGCATTAAAGAACCCGTTGTAAGAAAAATATAAAGTTTTCGCAAAATTAAAGTAAAACAACACATTATTCAACAAAAACAAGAAGCAGCAGCACGCTTCACTGTGAAGTTAGCTCCGATTGACGTGCGTTGCGACTTGCGAGTGCGACGAATAACCACCATCTTGGTTCGCTGTTGACTAATGTCACGTCTGTTTACAAAGTTCGATCGAAGAAAATAAATGACTACTTGGATTTATAAATTAAATAAGTCCCAATTGGAAGAACAATTAGCAGAGCACGGAATTGACACCAAAACCGAAACAGTTGATGAACTCCGAAAAATATTAAGCAACTACTGGAAAGAAAAATTAAAAACACAGACCACCAGTCCTCCACAAACAAAGGGAATCATGTCAAATTATGATCTGAAGGCATTTAGTGGTGAGTGTTGGGAATCTTTTGAACAACAACTACAATGTATAATTACATTAAATGAGGTTCCAGAAACAAAAAAAGTACCGTTACTGCTGACCAAGATTACACCGGAAGTGTTTCAGACTTTGACTTGTTTGTGTGCGCCTTCGAAACCAATTGATTTAACATATACAGAGCTGTGCACCACACTTAAAAAAAAATATACGAAGAAACAGTCTTCAGTTTTAGACAGAGCCACATTTCGCAGTCGGAATCAATTGCCAACAGAAAGTGTCGAAGATTATTTATTGGCATTAAAAAAACTAGCAGGAGTATGTAGCTTCAAAGATATGAATGACCAGATAAGAGAGAAGTTTATTGACGGAGTGCATTCAAGGCTGATCAAGTTTGAATTGCTGAAAAGTGATGCTGACCTTAGTTTGGAACAAACAGTGATGCTGGCACGGACTGTGGAAACCGCCTTAGTCCATACTACCAGTAAGAAGGAAACAGAGGTATCTGAAATGTTTTTTAATGAAAAAAATACAAAACAGAAGCACAATAAATTTAAAACAAAGAAAAATCAACAAGTGAAAGAGAAGGAGGTTAGATGTTTTTGTTGTGGCAACAATGGCCACATTAAGTCAGAATGCAGATTGATCAAGAAGTACTGTTCGGAGTGCGGACAACAAGGACACCTTTTCAAAGTTTGTTCAAAGAACCCACGGAGAGTATATTCAATTGAGAAAAGGGATCATGAAACCAAGCCAGATATAGATGATGACATCGAAGCTTCTGTTGGGCAGTTATTCAATGAGTATGAGTTGTATTCGGTTAATGTAAGTAAGGTACCTCCGCATTATATAGCTATAAATGTTGCAGGAGTATATTTAGATTTTCTGTTAGACACTGGTTCAGAGGTGACAGTAATTCCGTTGAAAGACAAGGTCAGGCTGTTCAACCAGTTAGTAATTGAGGATACCAATGTAAGATTTAAAAATTTTGACCAAACCATCTCAAAACCAGTTGGTTTATTGAAAAATCTAACAGTAAAATATAACGGAATGGTGAGATATTTGAATGTTTTTGTAGCCCAAGAAAATGTTCCGCGAATAATAGGTCGTGACTGGTTAAAATCATTTGATCTGTGGCCTCCAACATTTATGGAAACTAATACTATGACTAAGCATTCACATACTTACTCATGTGAAACTAAAACTGTTTCAGAAGCAGAAAATCTAATCAAGGAAAAGTTCGCAGAAGTATTCAGCCCAGGGTGGGGCAACTTCAAAGGTGAAGTTATTACCTTACAATTAAAACCGGATGCAAAGCCGAAGTGCCTACCACCACGGCGTGTACCCTATGCATTAAAGGACAAGGTAAAACTTGAAATTACTCGCTTGCTACATAATGGTAGAATATCACCTGTGACATACAGTCAGTGGGGTACTCCGGTGGTCCCTGTATTGAAAACAGATGGATCAGTAAGGCTGTGTGGTGATTATAAGGTTACCTTGAATCCACACTTAGAAGTTGACCATTTCCCATTACCACATATCGAAGAAATCTTTAACAAGCTTAAGAATGGAGAATACTTCTGCGAGCTTGATCTGAAAGAGGCGTACCTACAGGCACCTCTAAGTTCTGAGTCTCAGGAGCTAACTACTATAGTAACTGAAGAAGGTACATATAAATACCTATACTTACCATATGGTGTAAGCACAGGACCAGGCTCATTTCAGCGGCTGATGTGTAAAAAACTTGCAAACATACCAAATACAGCCGTGTTCATAGACAATATATATATGGCAGGATATGATGTAAATGATATGCTAAATACCTTGTGTAAGGTACTATGTAAACTAAAAGAATGTCAGTTTAAATTAAAACTCCAAAAATGCAAGTTTTTCAAAAAAAGTATTGATGTGTTTGGTTTTAGAGTAACCAAAAATGACATAAGCATTATTAAATCAAATGTTGAACCATTGCTGAGAACAAAAGCTCCCACTAGCATGACATTGTTAAGGTCTTTCTTGGGTAAAATTAATTATTATAATCGGTTTCTAAAAGGCATGGCTGGTACATTAGCACCATTGTATGATATTGTTAAGAAAAATAAATTTGAGTGGACCCCAAATTGTAATAAAGCTTTTGAGATAATCAAACAAAAATTGTCTTCTGTAAACAATTTAAAACATTTTGACCCAAATTTACCATTAATTTTAGCTTGCGACGCGTCAGAAACATCTTTGGGGGTGGTATTGTCGAACCGCGATTATGATGGTACTGTTAGACCAATTGCATATGCAAGTAAGAAATTAAACTCAGTAGAAATAAAGTATTCAACGATCGATAAAGAAGCAATGGCAATTATCTTTGGAGTGACCAAATTTTACAACTACACCTATGGCCGATATTTTGAGTTAGAAACTGATAATGCAGCATTAGTAAGGATATTGGGACCCACCAAAGGGATTCCTAAAATGGCAGCAAAAAGGCTGCAACATTATGCGATTTTTCTGTCAGCATTCAATTATAAGATTAGGCACATCAGTACAACAACAAACCCAGCTGATTTCTTATCGCGTGCATTAATTAATCAAAGTACAGAAAATGTTAAATTACATTCGATTTGTATTAGTGGTAATGTAAGTAATATCTACCACGTAAACAACTCAAAAATCAATAATTTAGACTGGAAGACTATTCAGACTGAAACAAAAAAAGATATAATCTTGTCAAAAACGATTCGACATGTTTTAGATGGCTGGCCAAATAAGAAATTAATGGACAAGGAACTCCTAATTTTTTATAACAGAAGGGATGAAATTAGCACTGACAGAGGTTGTTTATTTTGGGGTTACAGAATTATAATTCCTACTGTATTACGTGAATCAATTCTTTCTGAGCTACACAAAAGCCACTTTGGCATTGTACGTATGAAGCAAGTAGCACGATCATATTTCTGGTGGCCGGGACTAGATTCAGAAATAGAAAATCTTACAAAAAAGTGTGTAATCTGTCTAAGTAACAATAAAAATCCACCAAAATCACAACTAAAACCATGGCCTGTACCGCCATCAGCATGGTACCGACTTCACGCTGATTTTTTAGGACCATATTATAATAAGATGTTTTTAGTGGTTGTGGACAGCTATTCAAAATGGCCTGAGGCCTTTGAAATGACTAATATTGGCGCAACAAGTACAATTGGAATATTCAAAAAGTTATTTTCCACTTTTGGTTTCCCAGTCCACTTAGTAACAGATAATGGCCCAACTTTCACTAGTACAGAATTTGAAAATTTTTGCCAACTAACAAATATAAAACATACATTTACACCCCCATATCATCCAGCAACAAATGGAGCAGCAGAGAGATTTGACGAGACATTAAAAACCCATGTGACAAAAATTAAGGAAAGTGGTAGCACACTGAGCTCGGCTGTAAACTTATTTTTGTTTGATTACAGAAATTTACCCCATAGTACCACTGGTGTAACACCAGCCAGATTAATGCTGGGTAGAGAGCTTAGGAATCGATTTACCTTGTTAAGGCCACCACCAATAACTGAAAAATCATATGAAATGCAAGAAAAATATAAACATTATTATAAAGGAAACAGAAATACAGTAACATTAGAATTAGGGCAGAAAGTAATGGTTAGGGACTATAGAAAGGGGTATAAGCCTTGGATTTTAGGAACTATTATTGATGAATCCTGTCCAGGGGTAACCTATTACATTGATGTGGGGGGTTTTAAATGGAAAAGACATTTAAATCAAATCCGTACTTGTGATCAATCGGTGGATGAGTAAATTAGATTACATTAATTTATAAATTAGCTATTAGATAAGTAGTACAATGTTTTCTTATGATTGTCTTACTATTAGTTAACACATTTAATTTTAAGATTGTCTTAGTTAAGGTGGCGGAGAGTGTGATATCCGAACGTAACAGTGGTAGTAATTGTTTATGCCTTGTATGTGTCTATTGTCTTTTCGTTCTGCTGTCTCGCTCTCTCGCAACCAATCAGCCATATTGTAAACCTGTACAAGAAAACTGTCTACAGAAATAAATACGATTTCAATTAATAAAAGTGTTTATATCAGTATACAACACTAACGATGTCCTACAATTGCGTTGTCTCTGTCGTTTAAAGGTGTCAGATAAAGATGGGAGATGTATATTGTTCTAAGTCGTGGGAAATCTACTGAGTCATTGCTCTGTTTGTAAGGAAAACGACCCTCAGATGTACTGTTTTACCATAAAGAGTTAAAGACTCAAGGATTACCGTTTTCCTGCAATTGATAAAACACATAAAGGAATTGTTGTGTATTTTTCTCAGCAAATTCCGCTGAAGGCTATGAAGATTATCTATGCTAGAAGCACCAGTTTTTCACTCAGATGCTGAACGAAACACAGTTGAATTTCTATTTCGTTTTTCTAGGGCCGTAGTTCCCACTTGTAGCAGAGCTAATAGGTTGCTAACACAATTTAGTAACTATATCACAGGTTAACCACCAAGCTCAAATCCAGGGTCGCCTTAAAACTTCCCGCCATTCGTGGTGACTGATAGTTGATAGTCATGCATGACAGCTACTCGACTACTTGTGGCTGTAATAACAGTGCATACCTACTTATCTACTACTTATAAATATACACTACAAGGAGGTTTGGGAATCTCAACACTATTAGCAAATATGGCATGACAAGCAGACATAACTTTTCTACCAATACTATCAACCCTGTTTATAGCTATTAGATCACCTGCCTTGATAGGACCTGCCTTTTGTTTCTGATTTACGTAGATCCAGTCATTCACGCACAAGGCAACTGACTAGCCCACCATATTTCTAGGACCACCACAATAAAAACTAGGACTCTAATCACCACCAAACATACTTAGAACCTCTTGCATAGCAGTCAATGATTCACTGATGGAATATTAACCAGCCAAGCACAACGTACTTGCTATAAATCAAAACGTTGCTATTTTTATTGCAAACTGTATGTTTATGTATGAACCAACGTAAATGGGAGTGCCTTGATGGCGGCGTCGCTTTGTCTGTGCAATATGGTTTCCACTGCAGGGAGTAGCTCTGGTTACCTTCAAAGATTGTTTGAATAAACTAGTTGATGGCCACAACTTCTTTCGCATGTTGTTATGTATCCGACTGGGTTTCTTTATTCGTACGAAGCGCTTTGCTAAATCTTTTATCATACGCACAGCTAAAGAGTGGAACTCCCTGCCTGCGTCGGTTTTCCCGAGTTCATATTAACAACAATCTAAGTCGCGAGCAAATAGGCTACTTCTGGGTTAGCTCGTTCCATCGTCGACCTCATCACTGCCCTTAGGGCAATTAAACATGTAAAAAAACTGCGTATGAGATCTTGCGTTTGTTTTTCCTTCGGGCTAAGTGTAAATTGGTTTGTCCATCAGAAATCCTTAACAACCTGGACTCTGGATTTGTGCCCGGTTGATGGCTAAAAAGGGTCTTAAACAGTAGGGTGAACTCATCTAATTCTGTGATTCGCCTAATTCGGTGATATTTGGTTTGAGCGGTATCATAGGCTATACGAGTGCACAAATGCCTTTATCACGAAGTTAGATGAGTTCACTATAACAGGTGAATTGTAGAACTAAGTAATATATAAGTCAGTGAGAACTACCTAACATTTTTTTGAGATTACATTCGTGAATGTCGTGATGTCAAAGATCTGATATCCAGATTTTATTGTTAGTTTTAATTGCCAAACCGATGTATTTAAATAGATAATTAATCAACGAAGATATCAATTTAGAAATAAGAATCTACTTCAGCAGCGCAACACCTAGTCACCTAGGTATATCGGCCGCTTTCGCTGTACAAAGCATTCCGAACTGACACTTGTAGATCGATAATTACAAAACTGAAACACTGGACGCTCCATTTAGATCAAAAGCAATTCAGTCCGCGATTGCATTCAACGATAAATTAATGAAAAAAAATATTGCGCCATGCATTTGCATAGTCAACCTGTTCTATACGTCATTTGACATATACGTTCCCGCGCTTCAAACGCCAATCAGCGGACAGTATCGCGCAGAGAGCGTGCGCGAGCGCGCGTTCCACTTTCAAATTTAAAATCACGATCGAATTGACAGCCAGTGTTATTTGAAATAGTGTTAAGTTTAGTGTTTATTTTTTTTATGAATAATTGTGGATATTGAACCTCTTTGGTTGAACGGAATTGGAGTTTCTAATAGAAGGTTTGTTTTAAAATTATTGTTTGTGGTTTTGAATGAGGTAATGCCAAGTAAAATATTATTAAATCATTCCAATCGTATTGTGAATTTTTTTTTGTTGTGATACTAGTCTAGGTCAGTCGTAACTCGTAGTAATGAGTCGTTTGTAGCGCAGTAGTAAGATTTCGACAGTTTTTTTATGACAAATAATTTATGGAAATATTTATGTAAATTATGAATATTTATGTGACATGTTAACTTAAATAAGATACTGTTAACCTTTACTAAATAGCAGCTTATGCTTACACCCGCGTAGAGAGTATTGTCCCACTGGAGCTGGACATAAACTATCCAGGTTACAAGCTATCTTTCCCCTTTACCCTGTCAGTACTTTTGCGTGAAAGAGTAACAAACATTCATCCATCCATCCATCCACCCATCTTCAGAAACTTCGCATTTATAACATGACTAGGATAGGATATTCTAAAGTTAATTTTATGTAACTTGGGTTCTTTGCTTCAAAAAGCACTTAGCATGTTAAACACTTAACTCTGTACTTACTAACTTTAAGTGTCTTGACCTAGTACCTAGTGTAAGTAGCTACATACGCCTAATACAGCCTAGTTGAATAATCAACTAATTATAAATATAAATGCGCATTTCTAGCAACCTAACGATGTCGGTAACTGAAATTGTTGCAACACATTTATTTACATACAAAAGACATCAACGAGCGAACATTATTTATTTAAGTTGAATGTTTCAGAAATTTTTTTATTTTATGACGTTATTATCATTGTATTTGCGGATTAAGTTACTCTACTGGATTTAATCATTAGTTAGACACTGGTTGTCGAGTGTACAGATCTTGAAAGTCACTGTACTTGATTATTCCTTAAAGATTTTAAAGAAAAAAAATAGATTTTCTTATATTAAAACGAAAGACAATTAGTTTTATCTATCAACATTAAACGTGTACACAAAGTTACGTGTCTGTGATATTAACCGTTGTTCTCTCGCGAGGAGACGATCCTAGTTGTAGGATCAAGTCATGTCTCTCATTTAAATGCATTGTCACCAGAACCAAAAGTGTGTGCAAAATTGTAACTCAATCGGTGTGTGGGAACTGGGTTGATATTCAGTTTCAAGATTTGAGCAAACATACTAACTGATAAGACAACTTACTTAATCTTATAAAAGGTTAAGGGATGCAGCGGTTGGATTGGAATGTATTGCCAAAGGGGGTGCAAAGAATGATAATGCATGTACTCTTTGCTTCCAGCATTTAGCTCAGTTTTCTTCGGGGCAGTAGAATAATACTACTATTAATATCATAAACGGGATATTTACCATGTTTGATTATTGTTTCGAGTTCCCGATATTTCGGCGCTGTTACAAGCACCATGATCACGGATAAACTGAATTCATTGCGGGTGGATGTTTATGAGCAGACAAAACGGTCTACCCTCTTTCTCGTTCGTTTTTTGCGTTCGGCACCACTACCATTGTCACTCACTACACGATTCTGTTCCCGACACACAACTCACTGTGTCCACTCGCAAACTTTTTTCGGCACTTTTTCGGTTTTTACACAGTTGTTTTAATCAGTAGTTTAATGTTTTACCTGAGGGCTAGTATTATATTATCTGTGCCTGAGGTTAGACAAAGACGTCGTCCAAAACTGTCTAAAACACAAACTAATTTATGACACGCAGTGACACTCTAGCATGTGAGAGGAGCTCGTGGTTTAATAAGAACTGCCACTCGGGTCGATCTTTAGGTAAAGCTGTGCTTGCCTAGGTCGGTCTGTGGATGGGCGACCGCCCGGATAGCACGTTAAGCTGTTGGTCCCGACTGCCATATTTAGATCTTTGACAGTCGTTACAGGTAGTCAGTGACCTAAAATTCTGACATCCAGTCTTACCAAAGAGTATAATCGTATTACCTAGTATTAACTGGGTTGTGGAGGTCAGATAGGCAGTCGCTCCATGAAAAATACTGGTATTCAGCTGCATCCGGTTAGACTGGAAGCCGACCCCAATATAGTTGGGAAAAGGCTAGGCAGATGATGAGTGACACTCTAGCATGTACAGTCACCTGCAAAATTACATGTATATTTTAATGAGTATTTTCCTGTGAACGTTTATGGTCGATTTAACTAGTTACGAACTAGTTTTTTTTTTTTTTTTTTTTTAAACGTTGCCCCACACTAGGAATTTCTCCTGTATCGTGGGTGCGTTCACAAACATTTAAACTCACATACACAAATACCCAGACCCGAAACAACTATCCGTAGGCCGTACAAATATTTGTTCCGTGCGGGGATCGAACCCGCGACACGCAGCGCAGCAGTCCATTGCTTGAGCCACTGCGCCAACCGTGTCGTCAAAGTTTACGTTAGATGGCGTCATTTCCCGCTTCACATGAGTTTATTTCTGAATTGCCCATGCAATATTGCAGGTGACTGTACATGTTCCTTAACACTTAAACCAGTTGCAGGTAACCACTAAATCAACAAAGCAATAATGTAACAAACACAACTATATACTTATAAATCATTTATTTACTCATTTGGACGCAATGGGGCGTAATAACGTGTGTTTACGATGATATATCACACTGACGCTTTGTACAGTCAGTGCCCAGCATTATCTGACCCCTCTTCTCACACTACTTGCCCTCTTTTTCATTATACAAGGGTCAGGTAATGCTGGCCACTGACTGTACAACAGCCTGATCAAATCATAACTAACAAAGGTACTTGATTGTGGTAGAATTACCTACCTACCTTGAAATTGTTTTTGAACTAATTATGGTCACTATGAGTCATGAAATATGAGTCACTATAATTACTAAGGGAATGGACTTAATGATTATAAGTGCCAATCCCAACCCTCGTTTATCACTAGGTTCCTATATTGTGGAACCTGAACGGAACCATGACAAGAAGTACGAGTCAGATATTGTGAAAAGACGACTGTCGCTTTTCCACACTGGAATAGTAATAAAACAAGACTACTTTTGAGTAGTGGTGGCCCAGTGGTGGCGGCCCCGACTTACGAACAGTTGGTCGTGGGTTCGAACCCAGGCAGGCGCATTACTTTGTGTAATTTATTTCATCACCACTGCTCTCAAAACGGTGAAGGAAAACATCGTGAGGAAACCGGCATGTCTTAGAACCAAAAATTCGAAGATATGCGACATCTACCAATCCGCACTGGGCCCGCGTGGTGGATTATAGCCCATCCCTCTCCTAGAGAGGAGGCCTGAGTCCCTGCAGTGGGAACAATTATAGGCTGATGATGATGATGATGAAGACTACTTTAAGAAGTCATGGTAGGGTAACAGATCCCGTCGGGGCTGCGGATTATCGAAAGAGATGACGTGGCCTCGGCACAAGGGTGAAGAAGGAACATGGGTTTGTTTTTAGTCTGTAGAAGTCTGACACTCCCCTTCGCTCTGCCCAAGAGCGGGGTTATTTGATGATTTTCCACCCACAAAAAAAAAAAAAACAAATGGTAGGGTAACAGATAGACAGTTGCTCTATCGTATGCAGATGCATACAATTGGACTGGAAGTCGATTCCAACATAGTTGGGAAAAGATTAAGATAATGAATTATGATGATGGATGAAAAAAATAAAGAGCAGAAGAAAAAAATTGAGAAGGAGGAGTAGACTTCTCAATTTTATTTATTTATTTAAACTTCATGCACAAGAGTGGTACATAGGCGGACTTAATGCCACAAGGCATTCTCTACCAGTCAACCTTAGGGTCAAATAAGACAGCACTGTGGTAGAGTACAATAAATAATAATAAGGAGAAAACGGAGGAGTTATAGGATAATAAATATGATAATTAAAATAAAACAAAGCAAACATTTCAGTTCGATACAAAAGCATGAACTTTCTTATTCAAATCTAATATAGTCGTATATTCAGTGTCCTAGATGTTACCTGTAGAAAATAGAATAACAATCAAAGTATTCAAGTCTACTCCTAACTTCAATCTTGTCCTGAGAACATAAGAAGTCTGACACTCCCCTTCGCTCTGCCCAAGAGCGGGGGGGGGGGGGGGGTTATTCGATGATTTTCCACCCACCAAAAAAAAAAAAAAAGGACATATTATTGAGGTTGACAATGGAAAGAATAATAAATTCGCATAAAATACTTATATGGATTCTCATATTAACCATTTCTGCTATATAAGTACTTAAAACTGTAGTATTACAAATTACAACCAATAAAGTAAACAACCGTATAATCCGATTACATGAAGTTATGTTATGATTACAATGAACAATTAGTTAATCAAGTCAGTATTTCGTATCGTCGTAAATTAAACTTCCCTCGTAACACTTTACAGGTTAGTTCTGGTTGAGAGAGAACGCATAACATCGCTCCTAATCACACGTTTGTCGACTTATCACCTGTTCAAACTAACCAGAACTGTTAGAGTATGAAAAGCAACTACTTGAACCTATATTAATGGCTCCTGCAAAACAGTTTCAACTATCGCAGGAGTTAGAGAATTCCACATACCGTGTACAATGTTTTTATGTCAATAAATATATTTCGTTTTTCTTTTATATTAGGTAAAAGTCCAAATAGGGGGAAAAGGGATAGCTAGTTCGAACAACCATCTGAATGTGTAACAATAGAAGCAAAGGAAAATAACTAGGGAAACGTATTGCTTATTTATTGCCCAGCAAGTCAGCAACTGTCGTCCGCATGAAATTTTTAACCATTTCTAGGGTTTCCCTAACACGACCCACTGACCAGGTTTAATGGGTATTCCACCTGTAATGCGACCCACTGATCGAGCTTTAATTTTTTTTGCACGGAACCCTAGTTCTTTTCCTAAAATAAAAAAACGTGCCAGTAAAAGTCTCATTAAAATCGGTCCTGCCAATGTGGAGATTAGCCGGAAGAAACACACAGACAGACAAACACACAAAATGTAAAAAAAACGTGTGGCACTCGGAGACTGCCGCGGTAAATCTATTGCATAGCATTTTTTATCAACTTATGCAATAATAGGTATAAATAATTAGGTAGGTATTAATAGTGTAATTACACACCAAAATAATTATTCATTCAAAAAATTTGAACAAAAATAACGATATTAAGAGTTTGATCTTCGAATTTCGCGCGATGTACATTATATAAATCAAAACTAACCTTCATAGACTAACTAAGTTAGTAAGAAACTCTATGACAGAAAATTTAAAAGAAAAAGTATTGACAGCCTGACGTAAGTGTCATAACATTGAAAAATATGAAAATTATTTATTTTATTTTAGATATTTTATAAGAAAACGAATCGTTTTAGACCGATTCGCAGAATAGTAACGCAAAAACCAATATAACTTATGATAGATGCGTACTAATAATAAAATGAATGTTTATAGAGTACTCACTCCTCACTCATTTTCTTTCACTATTTTTTCGTGACTTTCTTCATTACTATATGCACTTTGTTTATTCATATTTAAAACACTTTGTACACAAATTATACGAGTAAGAATATTTTAGAAGGAGAACGCAGAGAGACAACCAATTATTTAATTTGACAACCTCAGTTGACAACCTTGTTATTTTCCGTAACCATAGCAACTTGGTTGAATACTGAATCCTGAATATTTTCGTTAGGAAATCTCTGGATTCGCTCTCCACGCTCAACTCAAGGCCCGCGATAGAATCTATGCAATAGATTAAAAAAATATATACCTACTCGTACCTACCCTAGGTCCCGTTTCCCAATCTACAAAGAATCTAATCACCAAGAAATAAATCTGTACAAAGCTGGAGCGGCGTGCGTGATTGATGTAAGTGTGAGATGTGATAACAGTACTAGAAGTATAGCGGGCGCACCGCATGTGCCATACGGTTGATATGGCAGGTACCGCAATCCCGCAATATCATAAAGAACACGGTAGTTTATGACTGCGAAATACATAGTGGATTAGCGTTGCCAAAGAGATCTAAAAGCCTTACGAATCTATTTAAGTGTTGGCCAAAATATATAAAGAAATGTCATTATGATCCAGTGACTAAGGTCTCGTCTCTCATGCACGAGGTTGTGGGTTTAAAATCGTACAAATGAATTTAAAAAGTGACATTGGTCACTTTTTAAATTCATTTGTCTTTCTAAGTTTATCTTGGACATCACAGACATCGGTGAAGAAAACCATACTGTGAGAAAAACTGGACTTAAAAAAAAAAATAAGCTGAAATGCTTGTGCCTTCTCTACATAAGAAAAGGCCTTTGCTCAGCACATACTATCTACTATAGGAATAATAAAGTACATAATATGTAACTCTTTCTCACTCTACTATGTACAGATAGTCAGGTACAATAGCAAGCCTTACTGAAGGTCCACAATTCTCTTGTGGCATCCTTGAGCTCGTTGCCTGCGTTTGCTCTGTTTAGTTTGATTTATAAGTGCTGCCCTTTCTAAGCACTGTGCATTGTTTTAAAGGCCGTTTATATAGCGAATATAAAAGGTAAAACTTCAATTAGACACAGTTAATCACAATCTGCAGGAATATTTCACCCCCTACTGCGCACGGGCTATTTGCTAATTAATACGTTACTAGCTTTTGCCAGCGGCTTCGCCCGCGTCAAAATGACGATTTTCCATAAAAACTTTCATCCCCTATTTAACTCCTTTAGAGGTTGAATTTCGAAAAATCCTTTCTTATTCCTTATCTACATTATAAAGGGAACCTCTGTGCAAAATTTCAGCTTTCTAGCTTTCTAGGTTTGGGCTGTGCGTTGATGAGTCAGTCAGTCAGTCAGTCAGGACTTCTCTTTTTATTTATATAGATTAATTAATTGGAACCACCTTGTCATTGTAGTGTGACCGTCGGACTGCCAAGTCATAACAATAAGAAGGTTCGAAAAGAAACGAAAGTTCGAACGAATTCTTAGATATGTGTCTCATTCATGTGAATGTTTTGGTGAAGCAAAACATGAGGAAACCAGCATGCCTGAGAAATGTTTCGAGTAGCATAACAATTCTGAAACCAGGTTAGTTTTAACCACACGATAAAAAAGAAGAAGAATTGGAACCCCTAGATTACGAAGTATAACTTACCTAATAAACAAGCATAATATAATTGACGCAACTTACATAATATATTATTTTTTGTAAGAAAAAAGTATTTCATTTGCGTAAGGTACTATGCAAATGTAATATTTGTGTATAACGTAAGCACTCACACTTTCTTGTGTCAATATTTTAAGAACGGTTGTGGGTACTGCTAAACTACACTAACAGTACCCAACATTTTATTCAACACGAAAGTGCTAACTGCTAAGCATGGATAAACTCTAGGACTTGAGTATTTCGTCTCTGAATGTTAATTAAAAAGGTCAGTTTAGTAGGACACTTTTATATGGTGTTGATATGATACCCAGATGGAAGGTTTTCAGCAGAAAACTTTTCATGTGGTCACACATTGCCGTGGCTGACTTGGAAATCTTCAAACCGACTTCGAACCCAAGTCGGCTGGAGCCAAGACAATCTCTGCAGATGGGGGTGCATGAAAGACACAGCCTTTTATTTTTTTGGAGGGTGGGAATTCATTCTGTGTCAGACTTCTACCGACTAAAAACCACCCATGGTCTTTCTTAGCCCTTTGTATCCGAGGCCGCGTAACTCTTGGAACAACCCGCCGCCCAAGACACAGACCTCAAGTCCCACCTTCCATCTTACGCCACATGACCTATACCAGCGCACTTGATGATCTATTTACTGCATCAGTGAGCCCACTCACTTTTTGGGAATTTTGGGCTACACAGCCGAACGTTTTCCCATCAATACGCTAAGAAGATGATGCCTATTTCATTGTTCTTCTTAGCGTGTCGATGACAATTTAAATTGAGTCTGCCCAAAATTTAGCGACGAGTTTGGCATATTCAGTTCCAATCATTAGCTCCTGTGATGTGCAAGTAGCTGGACAGGCAGGACACGATGTCAAGTGTATCATCGTCTGTGGGGTAACACCACATTTGCAGTCCAGGGCAGAGCCATCTATGAATTTCCACTTGAACAGGTTTTCCTTGCTTCGACCGACCTGTGTCCGGGGCCTATTTCATTAAGACACTCATTATCATTCTCTTTCCCTTATCCCAATTCATTTGGGGTCGGCGCAGCATATCTTCTCCTTCCATACTTCTCTGTTTCTCGTTATCTCATGAGACACCTAATTTCTTCCCATATCATTCATAACACAGTCCATCCATCGTTTCTTTGGTTCTACTACCCATTCACATTCATACTTAAAATCTTCCTCACGATATTAAGACACTATAGGTCGTTAAAATGCAATGCGTCTGCATTATGCACTACCAATAAATATATATCTATAGTCGTGGTCTATTCTCAGCAACGATAAGTTTTATCTCGTCCAGAATCGAACTCTCGACCCTGAGCACTGAAAGCGAACATTCCACCGGTGAGCTATTTAGGTCGTCCGCTACTGATATTATTGGTAGATATATAAAGTATCTGGATCGACTAAGATTGTAGGTACTTAGTTGAAGCTTTCCTTAGTGTTTCTGAACTAAAATGCTTGTAAAATTTCCCTTGACGAAGTCGAAAGGTACTTGTTCCATGTCATTACAATAATTTGTTTGTTCTAGATATTTTTTATTTTATTTTATTTTGCCGTAACTAGAGGGTTCCCAACTTCCCAGGTTTACTGGGAAGTTGGGAACCCTCTAGTTACGGCGATATTGGAGGTCAAAGTTCCAACTTTAACACAAGTTTTGTTAAATGTTTACGTTTTAATCTTTAACTTATTACGTCCACAACCCCGTCCTATTCAATGCACATATACCTACACAATGTTTGGAATACCTTACCTACCCTAAAACGTGGAAACCCCCAAAAAAAGTGTCCCTATCCAGCAATAATTTTTGCGTAGAGTCAATAGTTTGATGTACAAAATGCTTGGTACACGGCTTCGTGAAGGGTCCACTTACACCTTAAGTTTTCTCCCTATTCTTCAGATATTCAATTGCCTACAGATAGTTAATCACCTACACAAGTATTTGGTATGAACATGTACTTCATTAATGTCGCTTTGTTGATTCTCAATACACCACTCTCATGAGTCATCGCGTTGATTATAATTTTAATTATGACTCAACATTTTGCGTGTAATTACTTTTATAAATACCTGCATAATACCTCAGCTCTAAGGCACGGGCCTCTAGCAGAGGCCCGTGTAATCTTCGGAGGTGGTTTCATTTTAATCAGGCAGTACGACAACCTGGTGACTGCATCAAGATCGTAATTACACAACGATCCGTCTAAATAAACTAATTAAAATATGGCGCCCAAGTTAAATCGTCGAAGATAACTAGGTAGAGGGGCGAGAACCTCTCTCCTTATACTTGTTACAGAATATTGATTATTTTACTTACACGCCTTTTTCCCATGGGGTTTTAGTAGAAACCTCAGATCGTACCACAGCCTTCCACGATCCAAACATACTCATTTTGCATCGTCCATGTTTATAAATCAGAACATACGCTGGTTGCGAGTACTACGCACCTGCCCTTTCTGAAAAACCTCACCAATAAAGTAGGACCTAGTAGGACTTACACTGACCGAGGCAACATTGGGACGGAACGTCCAAGTAACTAGGACGTTCCCTTCCGGTGTTGACTTTCAACACGGCGTTGTTGATACGTCAGTCATTCTATAAAACTATTAAATTATTATTATTAATCCTACTACCCAAGATCAAGCTCTGTTTCTCTTCAAAAACATCATGAACTAAAGTCAATAACTCGATACATAAGCTTAACTATCGAAATATTGGCACCACGTAAAAATGTTGCGGAAACTAACAACTCAATAAAACCATACCATATAAAATCATTAAGTTCATGGACAATCACCAATTCGTACAATTGTACCGTTAGCCAATAAATTATACCAATTATTTGAACTTTTGGCCATTCACAAGTTGTTTTATGGTCATACTTTACGCCAGCCTTCAAGATTTAAGAGAGGGGGTAACCTCGTTTGATGACATTAGAAGTCCATGAGAAAGATTTTATAATTATCTTTTTCGTACTAATAATCTATTTCAGTTCTATTTTTTTCATTTCATAATTTAATATTCAAATGAACCCCGCCAGGTTCCAAGTTTTGTTTAATTTAAAATGTGCTTGTTTTTTGCTTTTCAGTTTTTTCAGTCGGGTTTTTTAGTTTTTTAACTACTTTTTTTATTTCCAACTTTTTAGTTCTTTTGTGTTTGTTCTTTCGTTGGTCGCGTAAAATTCTTCGCAGATGATTTAACTTTTGTGCTTGTTTATAGGATTTGTCACTTTGAATTTCTTTTAAACATATAAGTGTTTTATATTTTTGTAATCTCCTTTTAAAACCTTTTATTTTGATACCCTACTCGACGGTACAAGCAAAAAAAAAATTTTTGATCTCCGCAATTTGGCCCCCAAAATCAGCAATTTTTCTATGATTTTTAATTTTAATGTAGCCTATAACACTCGCGCCATCAAGACAAATCTAACGACGTATATTTCATTCAAATCCCTTCATCCGTTTAGGAGTTATGAGGGAACAAAGAAACGGACATACATACATACACGTCAAACACATAACCCTCCTTTTGGGCTTCGCCGCAGTCGGGTAAAAAAGTCTATGCAAGGCCAAATTGCTAAAACACTCATAGAAGTATTTCTTTAGATAAAATCATCATTTTATCTCATGTAATACGCGACTTCCCCGATACGTCTTATTCTTCAGAGGAGAGAAATAAACTCAAAGCACGGTTGGCGCAGTTGCTCAAGCAATGGACTGCCGCGCTGCGTGTCGCGGGTTCGATCCCCGCACGGAACAAATATTTGTAAGACCTACAGATAGTTGTTTCGGGTCTGGGTATTTGTGTATGTGAGTTTAAATGTTTGTGAACGCACCCACGATACAGCTTTTTTTAAAAAAAGCTCAAAAAAAAACTCAAAAAATTAGACCATCGTCATGCACTTTTGGATGTCGAGAAAAAAAACAAAGAAAGCGAAGCTTAATAGCTTGTGAAAGTACTATTAATAGTTCCTCACTCAAAGGCGTAGATCTCTATGGAGAAGAATGGGCAAGAAACTCCATGGACACTCTTGTAAGTACTAGTAACGTAAAAACCAGACACTAACAACAAATAAGATCATCGTAATGCATTCCGAGTTTCCAAGAAGGCTCGTTCATTCATATCAGACTACCGTAGTTTTTCCTCCACTCCTCATCGTATTCTAGTAAAGAACAAAAAATAAGTGACGTAATACACGAACGAGCGCTGTATGATATTGAGTAAATGCAAATGCTTGTTGACTCACTACATTAACATGCTGTATGCGTAGGCGACAGTGTGCGCCCAATTTATATTGACCCTCCACTGAGGCGCTGCTATAGCAAAGGGACCTTTTATAACCCCGTACAATTAACCTTAGTTCTAAACTTTGCCGGGGGTCAGGGTAAACTAGCCTCTAGCTACGAAGCCTTTGCCTCAGTTCAAATAATATTTAACGATTACAAACTCCTTTTATTTGTTGCATTACGAATTACTCGGTTGTTTCTCGTTGAAATATTGCCAGTTATCTTTATTTGTCAGACGCAGTTGGTGCCGATGTCGAATGGACATTCCACGATGTAATTTATGGTAGGTTACAAACCCGTGAGAGATAAAACCTCCTTGGCCAAGGTTTGGTTTATAATCTGCATAGTTGGTTGAATGCAAGAGCATGGAATGCAAGTATGACTCATCTATCAAAGCACTTATGGATTCATGATCATCTGCACAGCAGAAAATTACTCTTATAGGACATGCGACACTGCTCAAGTCAATATTGGCTTCTAAAATAATGATTTATATGAAAGTGTAAGGATCATACCAGGTATTCTTTAGTTTTTGCCTAACTTGGAGGGAATAATAATAATAATAATATTCCACAACTATCACACTGAATGACGCTCGAGTTATGTATGTACTAGCTACGCCCGCAACTTCGTCCGCGTGGAGGTTGGTAAATAACCCACAGGAACGTACTACCGGGATAAAAGTATCCTAGGTGTTAATACAGCTCTTAAACCATCTGTGTGCCAAATTTTACCCAAATCCGATGATAAGTTTTTGTGTGAAAGAATAACAAACATACAACCAGACATTCTCACAAACTTTAACTATAATATTAATAGGATTGGAAGTGGAAATCTCTTTTATTACTCGCCGACAAATGAAACTAGCCCTGATGTAGGTATCCCTAATTAAACTTTCAGTACAAAACTCATTGTTATCGCTACATACAGAAAGTTACATTACGTCCCGCATACAACGATAAATTCATTCGGTTACATTGTTGTTTACATGAAACGATTACATTTTATGCGTTGATGTAAAATGTTGTGTTGATTGACTTATATAAATACATCCGAAGATACTAGACTTCGTATTGCCCAGTATTAACTGGGTTGTGGAGGTCAGATGGACAGTCGCTCCAAAATACTGGTATTCAGCTGCATTCGGTTAAACTGGAAGCCGACCCCAACATATAAGTTGGGAAAAGGCTCGACAGATGATAATGACTAGACTTGCTTCAAGTACCCTGCAACTTTGTTAGAGGCAGGTCTTCAAACGTAACAGCATTAAAAGGACTCAATGGCATCCCAGAGTCTACATTGAAGCCATACTTTCCAGCAATAGGCTAGTCTCCTGTTACATTGATAATAATATGTGTCTTCTGCTAGTTTTTCAGAGAATAAAGGTTGAGATCAACGGTTTAAATCATTAGATGTGCCTAAAGAGAGTAAACTTACTAACATGGAACAACGTATACGAATAGAGTGAGCAAAATATTACTATTTAGATGTCATTTTCAAAAGAACACTTCAGAAGAAACATAATCTTGAGGCAGTACTAGATATCTCACAATTTTAATCTTTGAGGTAGCATTCGTAGGAAACCGTAGGTACCCATAATTATAATATAAAATATATACGCATCCCATAATCATTTTATTCACATCTGCATACCCAGAATGTAGTGGAACCGGTCTCTCGTAAAAAGACGAATAAACATACATTTTATCAGTCGCATCTGTTTCGTTGGCTGCATAAAAACGCAACTAAACTAAAGGTTTTATACGGCTGTTCACATTTACTGCTGCGCTAAAAGGGAGTTGAAATGTAACGCTATTCGTGGTATGGCTACAAATGGCCACAATCAATGTGTTTATGTGTTTTCAAAATCAAAGCATTTATTTCGACCTATTTACTTACGATACCTACCTCTTGTTAAGACTGGTTGTCAGACTTTCGGGCAACTGACTGACTGTTACGCATTCTGTTACGACTATCAAAGATGTGCAGTTTGCTGAACTGGTCCTATTTGGCGCAGCCGTGAGATGCACACACGCTTTTGTTTTGTTCTGTTATTTTTTCAATTTATTTTTTATTTTTATTGTTTGTTGTGTGCACTTGTGGCATGTCTACACTAATATTATAAAGAGGAAAGATTTGTACCTATTTTTGTATGTTTGTATGTTTGTAATGAATAGGCTCAAAAAGTACTGGGCCGATTTCAAAAATTCTTTCACCCTTGGAAAGCTACATTCACCCTGAGTAACATAACATATCGCACACCTAGTTAAAGACTAGCTCAACTCAAAATATCACTTTTTTCAGGAATCGAAAAAAACGTTTTACTTCATTTCTATTTAGTATATTAAAAACTTTCTTGTATGTTCTTGTATGTAATTTTACGTTTATATTTATTGTGATAATGGCCTTCCATCAAATAACAGTAACACTGTATAATTCCAGTTTTTAGAGTTAGGTTGGTATTTATGACAAAATCATTGTTTAATATTTTTACTAAATCGAATTGAACTCATATTAATGGCTTTTTTTTACTTAGTGTACTATTAATCTGTATTTATTTATCAAATATTAATCAAAAATTGTAGTGTATCTACGCTATATTTGATTTATTTTCTGTACGATTATCATAATAAAACAAATATCTTAAAAAAGAAATTACCTTTATTTAGGTCACAAAAAAATAAAGAAAACTAGAAACAAAACTTTTGAAAATCTCTAGAAAAATCCTATAAACCTACGAATAGGTTTGGTACATAAACATTATATTTAACATTAATTATTGTACTTAACAAAGTAGATATTAAAAAAAATACATAATTATTTAAGAAATGTCTGGTCAAAGATTATTATAGACTTTGCTTTGATACTAAAACACTTATTACTTATTTAACTAGTATTATTGTTCATTATCTTTTAAATCAGTACAAAAACAGGATAACTTCTTCATTCATAAAAATAGCATGTTCCTAGTATTGTTGGGTACACAGATGTCAGCACTGTCATGGAGAGTTATACATCCAGCGTAAAAGCCGGCGGTGATGTAGTACGTTCATTGAGAGAGGCAATGGTAGAGCGAACGAATTCAGCCTTAAGACTTGTCTCCAAGTGGGGTGACGACAATGTGGTTGATTTTAACGCCACCAAAACGCAAGTGTGTTTGTTCACTGCCAAAAGGAGTCCGTTTAATCTGGCCTCTAGTTTCCGGAGTGCGTCTGTACAAGTTACTGACAGTCTCAAGCTTCTTGGTACGAAGTTGAGCGCGAATCTGAACTTCGACGCCTACATTGAGTCGAAAGCTCAAATTGCGGCAAAAAAGCTCGGTATCCTAAACAAGGTTAAGCGGTAGGTACTTCAAGCCTGGACAGCCGGTTCGGTCACCTTTGGGATGGCTCAGCCAAATACCAACTTGCCACACAGAGTCATCTGTAGAGCGCAGAGCCAGGAGGCTAATTGGTGACGACAAGCTGGTTGCCAAGCTACATAGCCTGGCCCACCACCGCAAAGTCGCATGTCTGTCGGTCCTCTATAGACTGTACTTTGGAGAGTGTACGCAGGAGCTCCACGGGCTTATTCCACTCCCTTCTTCCATCAAGAGACTAGACGGACTGCAGGTTATCCTAGTCGATGTTCCATACATTCGAACGAAGCGCATTGCTAAGTCTTTTATTATGCGCACAGCCAAGGAGTGGAATGGAACTCCCTGCCTGCCTCGATTTTCCCGAGTTCATACAACCCCAATCTATTTAAGTCGCGAGTAAATAGGCTTCTTCTGGGTAAGCTTGTTCCATCGTCGACCTCATCTCTGCCCTCAGGGCAAGATTGAGGTCAAGAGCAAGCCAATTTCTAATAATAAAAAAAACATTTCTTCAACTACTTTTGTGTTTGTTGAAGGTGTTGCTGTGCACTGTTGCGGCTCTATTTCCATATCAGTGCCCTCTGGTTCACTTGCTAAATTTATCTCATGATCGAGGGGCTAGTTGAAGGTGTCGGTGTATTCTCGTGCAGCTCCTGCTCTTTATCATTGCCCACTAGCTCATTTGCTATGGCGTTTTTGTGTTATTGTGGTGCTCGTTGAAGGCGATGATGTGCATTCTTGAGGCTCCAATTCTACATCATTGCACTCAGATTCATTTTAATGAACTGCCATAGCCTTTTTTTTGCAAAAGTAGACCACGACCCTTCATCTTCTCAAAAATAAATCATTAAATTGATTTAGTCAAGAAGACTGCACTAACTCAAAAAACACCCATAACTCGAAGTGGACACTTCTTAATATTTTTTTTTAATCACTGCGACAAATACAACTACAACACAAAATATTCCTATATTCAAACAAACCGTAGCAGCTATTATTACAGAATAGGGGATCGGACAAAAAAAAAAACTAATTAGTCCGTCAGATAGATTTCCAAAAATTATTGGACACGTATTTTTTCTTTTTTCACGTAAACTTAAAATGAAGACGATACAGTGCTTCGAAAACTCGTGTGACGTCATATGATAGTACATTTTGACGACACAAGTGACGTTTCAAGCCCCACTCCAAGATCTTTGACACGTTTTATCTTCGTCATTTTTTATTGATTTTTCGATAATCTAACTTACGGACTAAACAGAATCATATTATTTTGACCCAGTCCGATCCCCTATTAAGGGCGATTTTCATTTAACCAGCAATACTCGCCTAACTCAAATAATTTCAACAATAGTAAACCATTTTTAGTCAGTAAAATAAATATACTTACATTTGTAAACAAACACTCCACTAAGTCAAAATAGTCAAAAAATTGGTCTTAGTTCATCAAAAGTTTGACCACGAAGATCAGCTTAACTAAAAATAATTAACGTATTCAAACGCGTTTACTCACGAATACACGACCAACTCGAAATAATCCGGTCTTTACGTGTACTAACAGCACCTATCCCTTAGTCAATCATGTCACATTTGGTGATGCGTTAGTATTGTTGGCGGGGTGTGTGGACCAAGCCAGTCCGCAATACTAGCTTATAGCGTTATCTTAACTTCATTTATGGAACTATTTCTACAGGTGTCTTTGGAGATTACGTAGTTTTGAACACAGATTCCGGTAGTAATAATAAGTAGTTATTGAATTATTTCGAGTTGCCCGAGTCTTTAACTAGGTGTGCGATATATACTTTTTATCCCTGTATTCCCACGGGAACGGGATCTACGCGGGTGAAACCGCGGGACGTCCGCTAGTACTAAATAAATATGTTTTCTTTCTTTCTTTCTTTCTGTGACCAACAGCTTGGCGTGCTTTCCGTGGCAAGGAGCAAATGGAAAAGGAAGATAGATACGAGCTGTTATTATAGCTACGAGGTAGTTAAACATTTATATTAACAAGGAAAGTGCAGAAACCAGTTACATTACATTATACATACATTTTCAAGGCAAACGGGCAGTAAACGTAACCAGACAAGTTGAAGAAAGCTTCAAGTATCTACGCGGACGGGCCAAGAATATTATACTACCTAGTTTAATCGACTGTAATCTTACTTTATGTACCAGAAAATGAGGAACACGTAATCGTTAGCTTTTAGCTGAACTCATCATAAAAGATAGCAACAAACCGAGACGAATTGATAGCCACACAACATAAACATCAACGGAATTAAACACTTGATCAAATGAAGATGAAAACTTTACTTGTATTACCATTGTATTCAATTGGTTGCATTATTTGGTTGTATGGACTGTACACAAGGTGTTTTAGTACATCATTCTGAACCGCCCCATTTTTATAATCGACGAAAAATTCTATGTTGTAATTTATTTCGCCAGCTATGTTTAAATCTATTGCCATCACCTTGGTAGCTACTGAGAAATTATTTATGGAAAAACCCAATAACCCTACCACGAGACCCATTAGGCAGTTATTATTGCGACATTAGTTCAACAAACGTATATTCTACCTTCCCTACAGACGGTACTGTGAGGATAACTGAGCGAGAAAGAATGGCCGAAAAAGAAAGAGACTATTAAATTAACCTAGCCATATGACCTAAAAGACTTCTAAGCTCATAACCAAGTGCAATAGGCAACCTAGATCTTCAAAACGAGGCTCAAATTGTTGCCTCGTACGCATTCAGTCCACGTCGGTCCCCGAGGCACCAACCATTGACCTGCTCCTCAACCCAGCTCACGTGCCTCGCCATATCATCACGCTTTCAGAAACGGAGCTAACTGTAAACCGACGGACAGTGCGAAAAGGACTCTATGTTTGGTGCAAGTAGGTCGATTATTGAGGTGGCTGTGGGCTTATCTGCTTCCGATTTTGATGATATTGTTTGGTTTTCGTGTCCTTTTGGATGGCAGGTGTGAGACATTGTTTTTTATACAGTTGAAATAGTGACATTATCAAGCTGTTTGTCTGATACCTTAACACAGTTCACAATTTGTAAGCACTGAAAACACCACGCTTCCCGTCAAGGCTGCGAGGGCTAAGAAGAAACATGGTTTAGTCAGTAGAAGTCTGACACTCCCTGCCTGCCCAGAGCGGGAGAAGTATTTGATTATTTTTTACCCTCCAAAAAACAAGGGAAGCTCATAAAAAGCGAGGTCAGTTTATATAGCTTCACCTGTTATTGTTTCTCCTTTTGTGTATTGTCATTATTTTGTGACTGACTGTTGTCTCAGTTCTTATCAAATAAACAATCAAATATCATTCCGAAGGTATTTGTTTACAGTTACGTAACCTCTCGAGATTGCTTCTATAACTGTTATTCATGACTCGTTATTGTATAACCAGCAAGTTTCTTGAGTGATATAAATTCAGGTCCATTCTCCTATTATGTTAAAAAAACTATGATAACTCCAAAACTGTTCTTGTCTACACGTGATCCAACATCATTATGTGCTTGCCTAACTTTTTTCAGCAGTCTTACCAGATGTAGCTGAATACTAGTATTTTACATGAAACGACTGCCTATCTGACCTCCACAACTCAGCTAGTACCTACTAGGTAACACGAAAGCCTATCGTTAGACTGGTTGTCAGACTTTCGGGCGACTGACTATCATGTACCTGTTACGATTGTCAAAGATCTACCTACAAGTGACAGCCAGGACCATCAGCTAAACATGCTTTCGGAGGCACGGAGAAAACTCGGTATGTAAGCAAGCACGGCTTAACCTAAAGACCAACCCAAGCTGCTGTTATTACTGAGCAGCGAAGTCCTCTATGATCCAGCAAATAGGACGTTATAGAGTGAATATACTAAGGGATTCTAAAGCTGCAGTAAAAAATAATCAGGAAAACGTTTACTCGTAACAAAAGTCACAAGAAAATGATTATTCTTTTCCTCTTTAAACAAACCAGCCTTTCAACATTAAGTAGTCTGTCGAATTCACATCCCAAACTTTCATGTGGAGTAGACTTAACAAGAAAATTCAATTTGACTTCTTGCTAACAAGTTTGAACGTAATTTTCTTAGAACTTGGAGCTCACCTTAATGCTTATGTTACGAGTCATGAAGTAGGTACTTCGCTTAGTATATGGAGTAGGTAACAAAGTATTTACTTTGTATGTCTTTGGAATGCTGTTTTATTATGGACACTGTCGCTGATCGCTTTACGCGACGCGAGACTAATCGGACGTGTTTTTATGTTACTTACCTACTTGCTAAAATGAAATATCTATAAACAATTACGACAAAATAAATCAATATTTTTTGCGGCGTCAGATATTACAAAGTAAAGTGTGTCAATTGTGACTAGTGCAATACGAAATTATATGTGCAAAATGAACTGATTCAACTGTTTCTATTGACTATATTAAAAAGTTTAACGGTTAGTATGTCTAACCCTGGATCGAGCCCGTTTGGCCGTAGCCAAATACTACGACGAAGTCCTCCACCGACGCCTACCGAACAATTGCCTCCCAGCGTACCACATATACCACCACCAGCACCAGCACCAGCGGTGAATGTAGCACCTGTGAAATTGGCGCCCGCGGCAAATATTTTACCGACCGAAGTCATCAGTACTGCAGAAATCCAGAAATGGGTAATGTCTATAGATGGCATTCTAGGCGAACTATCCATTGTAGTCAATGAAGGGAAAATGAACTCGGACCAGAAACAGCGTGTTTCAACCCTTTGCCTGAAGGTTCAAAGTGGGACTTCTCAGATGGCCCTTCTATACCAATCCCTGAAGCAGAAAATGATCCAGTCCCATAGCACTGTTCAGCACCTACAGCATCAATTGAACATGACGAACTCTCTAGACCAGTTCAAAGAGGTCATTGAATCCAAACTGACCCCAACATTGTCAAATAGTAATTCATATGCTAGCATGGTGAAGAAAGGCTCCGACAATTTTGTACGTCCTGCAAACCTGAGTTCGATTGCAATATATCCCAGCGACAAGTCCAAAACAAGTGACGACACCAAGTCACTTGTCCAAAAGATCATATCGCCCGAAGAACTCAAACTCCAAGTCCGTGGCCTGAAAAAAGTTAAAAATGGGGGCGTATTGATAAGCACCGAAAATAAAGGCGACATTGAAAAATTAAAAAAATCGGAGAAAATTTTCACCTCGGGCCTAACCATAGAAGAACCATCAAAACGCCGCCCGAGGGTTACTGTCATCGGTGTTCCTGTAGCCCTTACTGATAAAGAGGTTCTTGATTGTATTTACGAGCAAAACCTATCAGACAATTTGAATACAACTCGTGAAGCCTTCCTGGAGAACATTAAGTTGAGCCATAAATCGGGTAAGAAAGGTCTTGCTACCTGCAACTACATCTTGGAACTACCCGCTAATATAAGAAAAGTCCTTATAAACCAAGGCAGAATTTTTATTAACTGGACCTCTTGCCCTGTGAGAGACTTTACGATAGTCACCAGGTGCTACAACTGCCAGCAGTTTGGCCACGCAGCTAAGTTTTGCCGTGAAACCAGTCCTACGTGCAACCACTGTGCAGAGACTGGACACTCCTTGAAGGAATGCAGCAGCAAATCTTCTTCCCCCCAGTGCGCGACGTGCAAAAGATTCAAGAGGAAATGTGACCATCCAACTGGTGATGTAAGTTGCCCGGCTCGTAAATATGCAGAGACGAACTACATTAATTCAATAGACTATGAGGGCGCCTAAGAGCGCCACAGAATATTTTATTTAGTAGCACTCAAACAGGTAGCTCATCTCTTATTTGTATTTCTTCTTTTGTAATTATCATGAGCAATCAGCTAATTTAATCAGTGATCTAGATAGTTTTACTGTGTCTGAATCTGCAGTATGTAATACTGAGGACTGTAAACACATACTTCGTTCTGGTGACAAAACGCTTACCTTGCTAACACAAAATATTCGCAGCATAAACCGTAACATAGACGGGTTTCAAGTGTTGTTACAAAGTATTGACATCTGCTGTGATATTATAGTATTAACTGAATGTTGGTTGTCAAAACAGACAGTCAACTTACCATCTCTGACCGGTTATTATTCATACAAAACAGACAGAAACACCAACCAAAACGACGGAGTAGTAGTTTATGTTAAAAATAATTTACAAACTATCAAAGAAGAACCAATATTCCAAAATAGTAACTGCTTAATCATTAAAATTATTCCTGATACTGTAGTCGTGGCTATTTATAGGCCTCCGTCTTGCAACATTGACAGTTTTATAGACTCCCTTGATACAAACTTAAAAAACTTGTCCACATTCAAAAACATAATACTGGTGGGCGATATCAACATTAACATTGCCTCCGAGAAACCCGATACCCATACACATAATTATCTAAATATTTGCTCATTTCATGGACTTTTGCCAGCTCATTATTACCCCACACATCAAAGCGGTTCTTGCCTAGATCATATCATTCTAAAATCAAAAAATCTATCCCAAACATTGGTTACTAACTCTACGCTTACCGATCATCAAGCCGTTTTACTAACAATGCAAATAAGTTCACCTAGAAAAAACTGCGAGCGTAGCTATACTAAAATTAATATGACAAAACTTGAAAGCGACATTCGCAGCATTAATTTTGACCCTATTTACGATTCTGTTGATGCGAATACTTCGTTACAATATTTTATACATTCTGTACAATACGCAATAAGGAAAAACACTTTCACTAAGATAGTCCCTAGAAAGTACAGTTGCATTAAACCGTGGATCACACCCGGTCTCGTTCGTTGTATAAGACACAGAGACAAACTTCACCTAAAATCAAAACTTGCACCTGATGACGCAATACTTTCGGTTACCTATAAACGCTATCGAAACTTCTGTAATAGTCTCTTGAAAAAACTAAAAAACCAGTACGACAAAAATGAATTACAGAAGGCAGGGAAAAATAGTAAACTTGTATGGAATTTTGTAAAAACCTATACATTGAGGTCGAAAACTTCCGAACCTCCGCTTGATTTACTATCAACAGAAAGAAACCCATCCGAAGCAATAAATAAAGTGAACCACTTTTTTGTCAACGTTGGTAAAAACTTGGCTGAAAAATCTTTAAATATTAGTCACCCTCCCGTACAAAACACAGATAAGACATTGTCCAAATTAAATTCTTTTGTTTTATTAGATACAGACGTCAATGAAGTAGTAAGTATAATAAACGGGTTAAAGGATGTCTGCGCAACTGGCTGGGATGGTATACCCAACAATGTACTTAAGAGATTTAAACACATACTTGCCCTTCCACTAACCCACATCTTTCAACTATGTTTATCTAACGGGATATTCCCAAAATCACTAAAAAAGTCTGTGGTCACACCTATTTTCAAGTCTGGAGACAAATTCAGTGTGAATAATTACAGACCCATTTCGATACTAACGGGGCTTTCAAAAATATTAGAAAAAATGATTAACAGTAGACTAATAAAGTATCTGGAAAATAACAGACTCCTTTCAGAGAATCAATTTGGATTTCGGCCTAAAAAATCCTCTAGCCAAGCAGTAAACAAACTTACTAACTACATTAGTACAAATCTGGATAGTGGAATGCATACAGCTGGGATTTTTCTAGACCTCGCCAAGGCCTTTGACACTATTTCTTGCACGACTCTTCTGCAGAAGCTTGAAACACTCGGGATAAGAGGAGCACAGCTTCTACTACTTTCTGATTATCTCAGTGATCGTCAACAATGTGTAAAAATTGGTCCAAATACAAGTTCTGATCTTGCTAATACTTGTTATGGAATTCCACAAGGCAGTATTTTGGGTCCTACATTGTTTTTAATCTATATTAATGACCTGTGCAGCTTGCCACTCCAAAATGGTGTTATAATATCTTATGCGGATGATACTGCCTTGTTGTTTGTAGCTAAATCAAGGGCAGAGGTCTATGAACTTGCACAGAATGGTTTCAACACTGTGTCAAATTGGCTCCAGAAAAATCTTCTAACACTAAATGCTGATAAAACGAAATACATTTTATTTACAATGAGGAATACTAACACACCGCTTACTAACCTAAACATTTACGCGCATAGCTGTAACACGTACGCTGACTCTGCATGTTCTTGCCCTATTTTAGTTAAAGCTGACCATTTAAAATACCTAGGTGTCACCATTGACTCCAATCTAAATTTCCGTAAACATATCGAGTTACTATGTACTAGAGTGCGCAAACTAATATATGTTTTTAAGAATTTACGGAATATAGCAAACTATAAATTAATAAAACAGATTTATTTGGCTTTGTGTCAGTCTATTCTAACCTATTGTATAACATCCTGGGGTGGTGCGGGAATTTCAATTCTGCTCCCTCTAGAACGAGCTCAAAGAGCAATTCTAAAGGTTGCTACCTTCCGTCCTTTCAGATTCCCTACACACCAGCTTTACAAAGCATGTAATGTACTCACGGTACGGCAATTATTTGTCCTTCATTTAATATTACACCAGCATGCTACACTTCCCTATGACCCAGTTCCTTCCGATAGGAGAAGGAAGGACCTGGTTTGTACAAAGCCTCAAACTAAGCATGCGTTTGCTGAGCGATTTGAAGTATTTTTAGGACCTTTTCTGTATAATAGACTCAACAAGACACTAAACTTCTATAGCTTAAGCTATAAAAAATGTAGTGTCATGATATCCGAACATTTGGCGTTACTCAATTACACAGACACAGAAAAACTTCTAGTAGTTGCCATTTGATTATGTTTTACTTTGTATCTAATTGTACATATACTATATAGTTAAGCTAGTTTTAGTGTTTTTATTTTTTTGTATCATTTTGAGATTTTGTTCCTATAGTTGTTATTAGGTTTATTTTATTTAGTAATTTTTTTTGTATTAATTAAATTATGCGACGTAAAGTGATGGCCTGAAACACAGGTAAACACAAATAAACCTAGATCGGGCAGGTCGCTATAATAATATAAAGATTACCACTAAATTACCACTTTTTGTAACTCTTAAATATATTTTAGTAGTAGTTTACTTATAAGCACTAATTATAACTTCGTATGTGAAGCAACACTGTGCCTAAATGTACACCTTATTGTATTATCTTTTTTCTTAAATAAATTATTCTTATTCTTATTACTGTTATGGCCATGAGAACTGCATTACTACTTTGGTTTATTTTGTGATATTGTGAGCTGGCTATTTAAGCTGATCATTATCGTTCTCTTGTCTTCTTCATTTGGGGTTGACGCAGCATGCCTTCTTTTTTCATCATCATCATCAGCCATAAGACGTCCACTGCTGGACAAAGGCCTACCCCTTAGAACGGCAGCCTGCCGTTTGCATCCACCCGTTGCCCGCGACTCTCACGATGTCGTATTTCGGTTCGTGGTCGCCACTCGAGAACCTATCTTCCCCATCGGTTGTCGGTTCTTCGAGCGATGTGGCCTGCCCATTGCCACTTCAACTTGCATATTCTGAGAGCTGTGTCTTCATCCATACTTCTGTCTATCTCGTCATTTCAACAGACACCTCCTTTCTTGCCAATTCATGTTTTACACAATCTATCCATTGTTTCTTTGGTCTTTCTCTACTCTTATACCTTTTGATGTGGTTTTGATGAGATATCAAATTGGCTGCAGTACCAATAATTTTTTTTCTCATTAGCCTGTTCCACTCCTTGAAAAGGCCTCCCAAGTCTCCGAGAGCTTTCCTTCTATGGCCAATCAAACAGGAAACAGTCCAAATCGTCACGCCAGCGTTTCTTGGGCCTGCCTCGGAATACCATTTCATGTACACATAATTAAAGAATGTCAACTCAATTAAATACATGAAACCTCACTTAGCCACAGTCATATTTAGGGTACTATTGCTCAAACCGACACAACATTAGGATTTGGTATTAAGGAAGAGACATACACCATACCATTTGTGTAAACTAAACCGACGGTCCCCCCGTTCCACTTACACACATTCGATGCTCAAACAATGGAGCATCACGCATCGCTCTCGAAAGTCCACTCTAATCTTTGTTTCCAATTGGTGTTATAATATAGTCAAACGAAAATCGACATAATCGTAGGTTAATTAAGTTGAGTTTTAAATGACTAGAACTGTTTTTAGAATGACCTTCAACTGTTAAACAAATCGGTGTAGACGTTTAGAAATTACGCTGGAATATAGAAATGAAACCCAAAACATACATAAAACCCTGAAAATGTAACGCTCTTTTTTTGGGCAGTTGTGTATAAAGTTTTAATAGCACAAAGTGAGCTTTATATGCATGCGTTTCACAGTTGATTTTCCCAAAAACTCACATTTGTTTATATGTTTGGAAGCTACAACGCGAACGCACTGTAGACGCAATGAAGTTTATTAACAAAAGTAAGTTATTTAATCATGAACGTGTTGCGTATCCTTCCGTGTTGGCTGTAATTAAAGCGTTTTCTTTAGTTTTTGTGGCGTTGCATCGTTACTGACTGAGTGATGCAGTGCTATAATTGATACCGACTATGTTTATTGGTGCTAGGTGGGTGGTCACTGTGGAAGAATATTTACCTATATGTGGAAATCGGTTAAAAATATTGTGCCATCGTATTTGTTATTGCCGTAACGGTGGAGGTTAGGAAGGGCGCCTCATCGTCGAGACCACGATATTTAATTAAAATAATCACTTAAATCGGACCTGTAATCACAGAGAAATCGGTGAAAATACATGAAAAAAGATGCTGGTGAAATACATAATATTCTTATTTGGAAGCCGGTTAAAAACATGTCTGACTATAGTCTAAAAGTCTAAAAAGACGGCAATGGGAATTCCATGTTCTAATTAAGCCATACGCATCTCTATGCAAAGAAACTGCAACGATTGCTGCACTCTATAGCGGATTTCCTGATCAGTAATTGAACGGTTTGAAACCTCATAATAATTGTTTGATTTCATAACAATTCTCAGAGATAAAATCAAGGAAATTGCCGATACTTTCCATTGGTTAATTCTTATCAAATCATTTTACTTACTGATGAATCACCACCAGCTCGACATCGAGAAAAAATGACTAACATCTGCGACTATGGGGATACAAAACAGTTTAATTGTTTCTCTAGGAGTTTAGGACTTTTTTGAGCTTCATTGTCTTGGCGCTATTCTGGTGATACTAATTTTCAGGAGTTGGAGTGGTTTGGGAATGGTATGGCGGGCTTGTACCAAATCTAAACTAATATTATAAAGATGAAAGATAAGATTTTTTGTTTGTTACGATTTAGCTTAATTTATGTTGGTTAGTCGAATTATCGAGAAAGGTTATAGGCTATAATTATTATGTGATGCAGACGAAGTTGCGTGTGTCAGCTAGTAAAAAATAAATAAGAAAGGGCAAAAAATCATAGCCGTTGACAGAGATACAGATAGCAGACAAAAAAAAAATAGAAATGAATAACACTCTCTGACCTAACGAGCCTAGGATTCTACGTGTACGGATCTACCTACTAGTGCTATAACAACGAGGTGTAGTGAAAATAGTAGTAGCTAGTTGCATAATGAAGCAACAGAACACAACACGAGTTAGTGCTACACCAAACATGATCAAGTTTCTACAACAACGACTCGGCTGCACACCCGTACACACCTCCGTCCACAATCATATCTCTCGACTGTTTTCACAACAAACAGTTCAATGGACTGAGATAACAACTTATAACAAAGAATAAAACCACACCTTTTCGAGGTAGAAGCAAAACTCACACTCATCATTCCCTTGCCCCTTATCCCAATTTATTTAGGGTCAGCAAAGCATGTCTTCTTCTTCCATGACTTCTCTATTAATTGTCAACTGCAGTCACATCCTTTTTAACCATATCCGTTCATCCGTTGTTTATTTGCGCACAAACAAATAAATAAGCATCTACTGTTCTCCAAGAATCGTTTTGGAAACTGACAGTTACACATAATCCGTGTTTTGATTAGATCGCAGTCTGCTTTCCCTAGCCAGGGGCTTGCCGTATTGTTGTCCCCTAAGCACGCAGCTAGATCGCACGCGTCTGAAGCTAGAACTGCGAGGTATTCACATTATTAATGTTATTTATCTAGACATGAAAAACAACCAGCTGAAAAAGTACCTACCTAATCAATAAAACTCCGAAGAATTGTGAAATTGTTAAGATTGTAAATAGCCTGGACTGTGATAGCCACTCATTGTACTTTCGTTCGAGGCAGGAGTTTCGCATCTATTATAAACATGTCTTTGTCTAAAGACACTCTTACCAAGGAAAGCGAAACAGATCAATGTAGACGCTTCTTTATTATACTACGTGCATAGACTACAAACAGACAAACAACTGTACCAACAGTTTTGGACGGAATTGTTATGTTTATGTATTATGGAAGCGATGATGGGGGATTAGTATGCGAGACGAGTGAGGTTCATTCGCTTAGTTACTTCCTGTGATTGGTTAATTGATGACGATTTTGTAGGAAAAGTGGAGCTGCAGTTGACTTGAAAAGTTTTATTGAGTACACACGGCTACACATCAAGCTATACAAAACCAGTTAATCTTGGCCTCACTTTACTAGATCTTTTCGCACAATGAACGATCAGATTATACTGGTTTTGTATAGCTTGATGTGTAGCCGTGTGTACATACATACAGCCAGCTGTTTCCTACAAAAGCGTTATAGGTACCTACACCCAGGTACCTATAACGCTTTTGTAGGAAACAGCTGGCTACAAAATGTTGTACAGTGGTATTCGTTTGTTTTCGATGTCCTATCAACTCTGTATTATCTTGTAATATCCATTCTTGTCCACCTTAACATTTCCACTATGTACCATAAGAGTCTGAATTTCTCTGTTTCCTTAAATTATAATATATATTATTAGATAAGTGAGACTGAAACATAATTGGTAAAATATTGGTGTACTGTAGGTAGGATCACCTCTGGGCTCCGATGTTACAATGTCACTACCGGAAAGATCCATGGGAACAGAGACCAGAACTGTGAAGCTTAATTATAATACCTAATTGATTATACGAAGGCGTTAATCAAACTGCAGTTTTCACGGCCAATGGCTTGTTGTGACTAATCGTACGTCCCAGTCGCCCTTGCATTGTTTAGTGCTCATTACGATGACTGAAACAATAATGAATAGGTGTCAACAATCGATCGACTTTATTGATATTATGGAGATAACATTCGAGAGGTGAGACATTACTGACTGATGATAATGTTTTGTCTGTCTGTCGGCCTGCCCGGCTAATCTCCAAAAAAAAGGTACCTACCGTGTAAATAAAACCCATATTATATACCTGCAAAAACGATAAAAATATGCAAAATACTGTTTTTATAATAATTTCACTCGGACGAAGGTTGCGGGGCACAAATAGTACAATAATTATTGAAGTTTAATAATCCTACAAGCAGATGCACAATTACAATAAGCAACCCACATTGCAGCAGAAATTAATAAAATTAAAAGGAAATCCCACTCAGATGCCTCATCAAGAAACCTTGGTTACACCTTCCATCAATTCTAAATACATGCCTACCTACATCATAACGTTATACATCACGCACGCGTGTTATCCCCGAAGAGTGAAGCAGAGGTATAGGTACCTAATAGTAGTAATAGTTTAACTACATTTCGCCAGTTATGTTAAGTCCCATGTAATAGAGGGCGAGCCTATTCGAAAGAATTTTAGTGTAAGGTTTTGGAGAAATTCCCTATGGAATAACTCTTTTGTTTGGGTGTGTGGGAAATCATCAAAGGATTCCTCCCGCTCTGGGCAGAGTGTCAGACTTCGACTGATTAAAAACCACCCATGTTCCTTTGTGCCGAGGCCGCGGTACCTTCTCTTTAGAATAACCCGCAGCCCTGACGGGATGGAAAAACCCTCATGCTCAGCAATCGACCACTAGACCAACAAAGCAGTCAACATTAACAAAGATACCTTTTTTTTTTTTTTTTTTTGTTCTCGGGGGGAAACCTTCAAAAGGCTACCGGTCTTTGGGGATAAGACCGGGGTGTGTGGGATTTTTACCGCACTAAAACCACCCCGGTGGCCACCATCCGCACATGGGAGGAGGCACCGTTTCCTCTTAAAAGACCTGTCCGGAGCCCCCTCTGTGCATCGCTTGTTATGGCACATCCCTGGGGAGATTGTAAAGTGATCTCCCCTGAGCCTCGCTTTGCAATTGTGTACGGCAGCACGTGACCACTGTGCCACCGACTTCTCTGAGGTACCTCGGTGGGCAGACAGAGTCCCCACTCTGAACGCCCACGACCCCATTTTAACAAAGATACCTAGCTGACACAATACTTTTAACAATTAAGAAAGTCCAAAACATTATTGCATTACTGTTTCAACTCTCAACTTTAAGCCGAGCCCTTAAAATCTCACTTAGGTACCTACTCCTTTAAGTTTAGTGTCACCTTGTGTATGGAACTGGGCATTACAAGAAACAATATGGTGGAGGCGTGCGCAGTAATAAGTCTTCATGTCATAAGGTTCTGCCACCAACCTTGGCACAGTCAATCTGCTGATTGTAGGATGCGATTTCCTTTGCACATGCTTGTAATTATTGAGATATGGTATTTAGATATTAATTGTGGAGGCGCTTGAGGCTATGTACCTACTTAAATGCTTCTAGAGAGGTTGAAGGTTGAGCCGCGTTGTTACGAAGTAGGTATATTAGACTAGTTATTGCTCGTGACTTTGCTCCCGTAGGTACATACCATACCTAATGTACAGAAATTAAATGTTATATATGACACTCGGTGATAATATAGATTACTGTAGTCCCGAAGATTACTCCCTGCAATCAATCGTACTAACTATATAGGTAACCTATTATAAATAGGTTACCTATATAGTTAGTACATTAGTGTAAAAAATAAATCATTTTCAAGATTTTATTTTACCACTTTGTCGGCGTAACTCATCTGTATATTCATCATGCCAAATTACAGCATTCTAGTACTAAGAGTCTTTGAGCTATAGTGTGGACAGACAGACGGATATGACGAAACTATAAGGGTTCCTTGACTACGGAACCCTAAAAAACTACACAGCTATACGACACAAAGTAATCGCCGTGGCTGTACAGTACTTCTCACTGCGTCCACTAAGGCATCAAAAATACGCCAATGGTCAGATGTAGAGACATTATCTTTTAGTTCCCAAACTCATAAGTGGGGTAATTGTCAACATTCCGAGAGCACGCAGTTTTACGTTAATGTAGATACAAAATTCTATGAAAAACGCATTATGATTATGATCTGTGAATGCTTTCAAACAAGATTAACTTAGGCATATTATAGTAGCATGAGGCAGTTACATAATACAGGAGTCATCATCATCATTACAGCAGAAAGACGGCCACGCCCACTGCTGGGCGACATAGGCCTCCCCCAAGTGTCGCCACATTGACCGATCCCGTACGTCTCATTCAGCGGATCCCCGCAACTTTCAACGCAACGTCTTCCCGTTCACGGTCGCCACTCTAGAAATGCAGTGCTGAACGCACTGCGTCAATGTCCAATCTGGAAATCTCTCAACCGATTATTAGTGCAGGTTTGCCACTGTAGATATAATCTGGCTAAATGGGGTATCCTCGATCTATCCCAAACAAATTCCCAGCAGTGTGGAGCCCTTCTGCAGGATATGCGCTACCTCATATCCTGCATTCCTGCCCATACTGCACAACCACTTGCCCCTTACAAGATTTACTCGAAGCAAATGGTAGAGCTGTGCGGGTGGGTAATACAACTTGAGTTCATCCACACATACTAAATAAGAACAACAACACAGTAGAAATGAGCAATGATAAAACTATGAAAAGAAAACCAGCGCTCTACTTTATCTTACGCCTACGTACCTAAGAAGTTTACTCGCCGAAAATATTTGCTTGTCATCACAAATCTTGGAATGCAAACAAAATATTAAAGATTAAATAATAACAACAAGCAATGATTTCATCATACTGATATAACTTTAGGCTTGCCATCAAAACATGAGTAGTTCAGGAAATGTATTTATTGTTACAGATGACATAATATAATTATGTAGTTAATTAAAGTTAATTGTAAAAATAGAGCGTGAGAAATCACATGTTACTAGATGTTACCTAAAACATAAAGATATTACATTGCGTTACTTAAAAATTTGACCGACAAGTGCCAGGGTAGGCACGAACTAAAGCTACTCTAGCTATTCCCGATGTCCACCACCGGCTTAAAATAAATAGAAATTAAAGGAAATTACGAAAAGGTTGGTCGACGTCACAGGAGACCGAAGAGCTGGCAGCTACCTCGGACAAAGAATTAGTCTAGCTATTCAAAGGGGGAACGCTGCCAGTATCTTCGGAACCTTGCAAGGGACTCCTTTTAATAATATATTTTAGTTACTATGGTTTTTAGTTTTAGGTTCTTTGTTCTAGTATATATTTTGTTGTAAGTTCTACATATTCCATTTAAATAATTAAATTTATAATAGAAATTATTTTAAAAATCAATGTCGCTGTCCACCAGTGGTGCTTAGTTAAAAATGTGGCACTCGGAGACTGCCGCGGTAAAGCTATTGCATAGCATTTTTATCAACAGCAAATAATTAATTATTTAATTTGACAACCTCAGTTGACAACCTTGTTACTGAATCTTAATATTTTCGTCAGGGAATCTCTGGATTCGCTCTCCACGCTCAAGGCCCGCGATAGAAGCTATGCAATAGCTTAAAAATAATTACAAGTTTGTGACTCTATAAAATATAATATTATTTAAGTAAAATGTGTCGCTGATCACCACTGGTGGAGAAAACGGTGGTCGACATCGGAGATCATCTAACCTAAACCATTAGAGATTGAAACAAAAAGTACCTGCTGCAGTTTACCTTTAAGTGTAAAGAAACGAAAGCAACTTTAAAGTGTTGAAAACTAGTTTGTAAAGTTAAGTATAAGAAGGAGAAGAAATTAAGAACCCTAAATAAAACAACTCGATTAACAAATTGTTAAAATCAAACCATGTACTTGATTAACTTAAACAAGAAGGCGTTACATTTGTTTCGCTTTCTACACTCATACACTATTTCAATGACCCACATATTATACAAATTCACTGCCAAAACAATAATTACGATATCCGACATATTTTCTACGGTTGTAAGTGATAATGCGTATGTTCCGAGGTCGATGGACGCCTTTACATACGAATATAAAGTACAGGTTCCGATGCGAGCGACGATACCACTGGAATTTGGAATGACTTTTTGTTTTGGAGCTAGGTGTGCTAAAAATAGCCAGTGTCTGTGTTATTTTTAGCATAAAGGTTTTAATTTTAAACGCCTTCTTTTATCTGATTGATAGTCATTGCAAAACTATTAATTGCCTGTTGACAAGATGACCTAGCGGAGGTGAATGCTTAGAGTCCATTTATGAACACAATTGATGCAACAAACTATCGCTAAGGTGACCAAAAGCTGGTCCAAAATTGGTTGGGTTTAGGAAATCCTAGTAAATGAAGGTAGTAGGTGTAGCGACATCACTGAACGGAATAAACCCCTAATATGCTTCTTGGATATGGAAGTCCTTAATTAGATCCAAATAGAAAACACTCTGGAACTCCATGGACCACCAGCCGTTTCTAATAATAATTTGTTTGATGCATACATACCCAAAAAAACATCCATTCTAATCATTTAAATATGAAAGTAATTCTTTCGTCTGTATGTTACCTTTTCCAATCTCAATGAGACACACAGGTATGACGGCAGGTAAACTACGAGTATAACAGGGTTCGCAGATAGAATATTTTTAATCCCGATACAACGTTTCCGTGGAACAACTCCGACCTGTGGTTATCAAGGCTCCAAGCGGGTGAACCTGTGGACAGAAGTTAGTATATCAATATTGCAGTTCTAATACTACCTGGGTTAAATAATACCAGAATGTAATACCACAAGATTATGCTCGTATCATGTACGCAGTAATTAACATAAGAACTTGTTACGCTAGTACTTAAAACAACATAGTATTTCATAAAACTATGTCAAGGTATTCAACTAATCCTTGTGAAATGAACTGTCCCTTCTGATATACTGAAGAATTAATCGGTTCACAGAGTTAAGTGGTTTATAAATGATACATTTTTGTGCTGTGCTTTCAAATGATCACGTTACGCAATTGAATAATTAGAAGGCCTACGGCGATTCTATATAATATTTATTATTCGCTTTAAAATTAAGTTAACGACTTTACAAAGAGAGATCGGCTTCTAGAACACAAACATAATGCATAATTATTCCTGGGCTATCCTAGGAATATCTACAGGAATCTCTCCGATCCCCAAGATCCTGCTAAGAAGCACAGAAAATAATTAATTCAAACCTTTCTGCTACATCATTATGGATGTTTTTCTATTTATTAGCGTGATCTATGTGCTTACCCTGAAAACATAACAGCAAATACAGGGTGAAGGGACACCTACATACTAAACGCTTACGTGGTATAATACATCATTTCCGAACCTCGCATAGAAAGGGGTTGGAAGATTTTTATATGAAGCCTGTTCTTCAGGCATCTTCAGTGGTTGTTATGATGCCAGCTAACCGACTAGCGATTGATACAGGATTTAATGCGTGGCTAATCAAATCAAAATATAGTGCTCAAGAAGCCATCAGTGAATAGAATTTAACTTTGATCGCTCATATTATCTCGAAAACGCGACACATTCCAATAAGAATCGGTGATTGTTGCAATAATCATTATTTATATTTTATTTATATCCACCTCTCCTGCGTACACGTTTCAATATTCATAAAACATGAACTCCAATTACAATTTCCCTGAGAACATCAGTCTGTGAACTCACAAAGGAGAGATTTCCATTCCTTAGAACAACAATTCAATTATAGGTTCGTGTCTCCGCGTTTTTAGGAACCCCAGCCTTACAGTCTGTTGATCGTAAACACCTTTTTGTGTTCACAATTAGATGGGTTCCCACCATTCAAGTAGACTGGTGGTTTCCCATGGAGTCAATGGTTCGGCCCTTGTACTAAGCGAATCGGGATGTATTACGGCTATTGCTCTTTGATTTGCATTTGTTTTCTTGATATGATTAAGTATGATTTCATTGAATTAACTAGGAAGTTATTGTTGTAGTTTTTTAGCTAAACCTTTTGGGATTATGCTTGTCATTTCAGAAAAGGTCCAATATGAATGCGGTGCTCAGTTATATAACAATATTACTTCCTTAGGTCTAACTCTACTCTAGCTAAATTTTTCATCATTTGCCATGTCGTGTTCAGTAACTTCATCATTAATACTTTATAATTAACTAGTGACCCGCCCCGGCTTCGCACGGGTGCAAAAAAGGTATTAAAACCTTCCTCTTGAATCACTCTATCTATTAAAAAAACTCGCATCAAAATCCGTTGCGTAGTTTTAAAGATTTAAGCATACAAAGGGACATGGGGACAGAGAAAGCGACTTTGTTTTATACTATGTAGTGAGAGGTTAGTGCCTATATAACCTGGTGTCAGAATTTTCTGCTGACCATGGGCCTCTGACTTGGCTTTACATTCTGTCGAAAAGTCTACCAGGCATACAGTGTCCCGTCGAGGCTCCGGGTTGTTCGAAAGAGATACCGCGGCCTCGACAATAGTCAGTAGGTAGAAGTCGGATACTCGACCTACCGGCCCTACCGCTCTGCCCTGAGCGAGAGGAGTGATTTGATGATTGATGATGATGACAACTTTTTCCTCCACTGAAGCTAGTAACAATATACAATAAGTACACGAATTAGAAATATCAGAGGTGCGTGCCTTGCCTTCGAACTCTTGACCAGTGATTTGTCAGTCCGGCCACTAGTCTATCACTGCTTCTTAATACTGAACGCTAAGTTAGTGACTTTTCCAGGTTCATGCCATGCAAATGTAATGAAATATAGGGTTTAATAGATTCCCACAGTTTATCTATAGCTTGTTTTGATTGGCCCTTATTGTCCATACAGATATAATTTTATGGCTTGCACAACAAGAGGCAAGTAATTTATAATCTCCGTATCTTATGTGAACTATTCACAAAAACACAAGTCATTTGCGCAACCGGCTACAGACTGATTCCATCAAACGCAAAACTAACTCATTATGCACCAAACTAAGTAGCTATACGTACGTAATACAACTACTCAATTGCGATTTTATTTGTTGAAACTGAAGGCAGAGGTCTCGGTATACCGACCACACAGGTACACGTTATACTAATTACGTTTAGTAATTAGTACCCACGTAAAAGTGGGATGCTTGATTACTGGCAAGATGCGAGAGACAAGCGAGAAAGACATATGTCTCTGAAGAGAGACTTCTGCCGCCTTATTACAAAACATAGTTAAACCTGGTTTAACTTAGACTTGGTTTATCTCGCATGACGTCTCACTTCAATAATATTCAAAACAAAGTGACAGCATGCGAGATAAACCAAGTCTAAGTTAAACCAGGTTTAACTACCTTTTGTAATAAGGCGGCTGATGTCCCAAATGCGACTTTCCAAAAGATGAATTAAGGTGTGACCTTAGGCTGCGGGTTGTTCGAAAGAGATAAAACGGCCTTAGAAGGAACATGGGTGGTTTTAGTCAGTAGAAGTCTGACACTCCCTTCAGCTCCGCCCCGAGCGGGTGGAGTCATTTGATGATTAACAAGCCTACAAAAAAAAAGATGTTACCTTATAATACCTACGCAAGTGTCTATTTCATAAAGTAATCATAAGTTAAATTAATTAATTATTGGTTATTCGAAATACCAATTAATACTTTACAACAATTAAAACGGATGACTGGCCGCTACTAGTTTTTATTTCAACAAAAACATGAAATTATTGAAAGCTGTAAAAAACTGTGAAACAGATAGACGTGTATTGCTTGCAGCATTATTGCAACCAACATAATCAATTTATAAATAAGTACCTACGTCGAATGCATCATAAAAAGTCTAGGAGTTACTAGCAATCGAATAGTCAAATATAGTTGAGTCTAAATACATATTTAAACTGCAGCAAACTGTTCAACTATTTGTACATTATGTGATGGAAATTGATCCCATTACGTTTGTGTAATATTATATTAAATTATAATATCTTATTTCTAAGTACTGGATTTATCTAGATCTTCGGTGTCTGTCTCTCATTTTCCAATTTTACTCGCGATCGGCTTGAAATATTTTCCTCTCATTGTGTTACCTGATGACCCTAATCATACGTCACTGTTTCATTCATAGCATCTCGTACAAAACCCATTAATCTGTGGTTATGTCTAGATCTACTTACGACTTATCAAAATGGATCTTAGAACGAGTAAATAAACTAACCAGCTTCTTATTATTTTTTCAGATAATCGCTTCCAACAACAGACATCCAGAAAACTGCCTTCTCATCCTCTTGAGAAGATGTAGTATTTCAAACCAAATCAATCTTGAAACCTTTTACATCCAGAACCAGTCCAAAACCATGACAATTCTTAGACAAAATCACAGACCAATAAAACGCGAAGAATTATGAGAATCAACGAGAGTTCTAGACTAAATACCAGATCACCAGAAACGAAATTAAGTGCTTTGTAAAGAACTATGAGAAATATCGAAACATCTAGAGCATTCGGAAGATAACCAGGAATGTGAAAAGGTTGTTTTAGAAGTAGTTGTCCAAGATGTCGACGAGTAACGAGCTGAGTGACTTGGAGACGCCGAAGCTTCGCATGAAGCCGGCGATCAGTCGGATCTTCTGTTGCAGTGTGACGGCTGCTTCGGGATTTGTGGCAGCTTACGCTTTGGTAAGTTGCACCTTCTTAATGGCATAAATACATATCCTCATCATCATCTTCTTACTGTCCTTATCCCATTCTACTTGGGGTTGGCGCAACACGGTTTCTTCTTCCATTCTCCCCTTTTTTTTTTTTTTTTTGGTGGGTGGAAAATCATCGAATAACCCCCCCCCCCCCGCTCTTAGGCAGAGCGAAGGGGAGTGTCAGACTTCTACTGACTAAAAACCTAACCCATGTTCCTTCTTCTTCGCCCTTGTGTCGGAGCCGCGGTAACCTTTCGATATCCACAGTCCCTGTCAGAAACACGGCATCATTTCATTTCATATCATTTCTCACACAAACTATAAGTCTTTTCTTTGGCCTTTCTCTCCCTCCCCATCCATCAACATTATTAGCCATCGCTTTTTTTTGTTGTATGCGTTTCATCTCTCCCTTAGTAATTATATCTATGACCTCCTCATTAAATGTCCATCCATACCAAGGTAAAAGACGACTTCCTTTAAATTTTTCTAATCAGTATTGAGATTATTTATATATGCAGCATTGTAATATTAAGTCCTTTTCCTTACACTGCTTCTGGTGTCCCTCAGGGGTCTGTCCTTGGCCTCATCCATCTCATTATTTTTCTGTTTCAAGGGGTTTGCTGATAGCCCAACAAACCTTTGCGTGTGTAAAACTCATCATTAGGGTAATCTTATGTCTTATCTATCATGCAGTTTCCGCTCAAGGGAAGTGACGTGTGGTCATTAGTAAGATACCGACTAGTCACTGTGTAGTTAATTCCTTCGATTATGAAATTATTTATAGCTCGTCTTGTAGTACTTGGAGGTACTTTAAACATACCTACTTATAAGAGGTACTGAGCAATGATTGAAATGAAGATTTGTATCAAACTCATGCTACACTATAAGGCAAGGCAACTGCTGTTGGATTTTCAATGCTCAATGTCAGTATCTAAAGTTGAAATTACAGTATTGTATTAACATTTACGGATCAGTTTGTGTCGCTTAGTGTTAGACAACATGAAAAAACTTTTTTTGTGGTGCCTTTTGCTTGTCTTATTGACTTACTTATTGCGATCGACTGCAAAAAAGATTTTTTAGAAGTTTGTTAAATAAGAACACGCTACGTTTACTTCTGGTTACATCTACATTCGTAGCTATAGTGGGAAAATATTATAGATAGCGCTTATCTGCTGGCTCGTACCTTGTAGTCACATTAATGTTAAATCGTTTCATCCATCTCCAATAAACAACCGACACAAAACTTACTTAACGACAAGAGCATTCGCTTATTTAAAATTCACCCGACATATTGCACGAAGGAAGTACAAGACGAAAATGTCCAGAATACATTGAACCCGCACACCGTCATCTGTCTCAGAGACTACTTGCTTTGGTATGCAAAGCTCGGTCCTGTTAGACTGGTTAGGTGTAAGGCCGTTTATCTTGGGAGATGACGACGCAATAGTGAGAGTAAACTTACTGGAACTGCGACTAGTCAGAGGTGTTGTGTCATTATAGTGATGTGTTTGGAACATGGGTTTTGAGTATTAATTAGGTACCTATTATCACTGTAGAAATTTACAAACATAAACTTATTAAGTGCCTGTTTCCATTCATAGTCAACTATTGCTATCGATTCCACACCGTATTGGAGGTTTTTTTTGTTTTTTAGCCCACTGCTGGTCAAAGTCCACCCCGAAGCGTCCAGTTTTCTATCCGTGCGGTTTTCTCCAGCCAATCTGCCACAAACGTCCGTCGTCACGACAACGTTTTATAGGCCAACCTTAGCTATCGCGTTATTAGCTAAGGTTGGCCTACACCCATTACCCACACCCTAGGCACCCATTGCGTGAAAACCACGAGTATGTGCCATCGGTCCTGGTGCATTCCATTCTTCCATTCTATGCAGCAGTCTCATTGCCCATAATATCAGCGATTCTAATTTTTGAGCATATTGTGGTATTACTCTCCATCGCATCGGGACTTTTGCGACTTGGTGTGGAATCCAGTTTGAGCACCATTGTAAGGATGGGCAGAATGTACTTGGGGGAAGTAGTTTGTTCACTACAAATTCTACGAGAAAACATGAAAACTAAAAGACGATAGAAATCTTAAAAATTTAACTTAGAATTTGTCTTTGAATTACCATTGAAAATGTAGAGGATAAATAGAAGCATTTATCTTTTACTTTTTATAAAGACAGATATTATGACAGGTAGGTAGGTACGACCCGCAACACCCAAGAATGACAAAAAACCATTGGTGTCAGCGTGTTTACAACCTGATTTATTTCTACGAACTGATAAATGTAGGTACTGTATGCTAACCTGTTTGTTTGTTGATCACATACAGATTTCTTCTTATTTAGTTATTTCTGTGGTAGGTACCTACTGACAATTTTATCATGTTCTTCGTGTAAGTACCTATTTGGCAAGGGCAAGCGTGATACAGAAATAATTGTATCACTTGTACAATAACTTGACTTGCCCTCCTACCTACAACTCTTCATGGTGTTGGTTTCTGAACAGTCTACTTGACTTATCGTCCAGATCCAGCCTGTCCCTTTCAGCCCTCCCCAATGTCGCCCTAAGCGAAGGCTAGTACCCCGCAGGGGATGCCCTTAGCGTGCTGTCACTTAGTAAGTATATAAGTTTTTATGCACTGGCTGGAGACCTTACACTCAAGGCATCCACAGGATAGTCCAGTTAAGCAGAAGCCAGTTTCAAAGGTTGAGCTTTCTCTTTTCCTTTGGATACATCGGACTTTCAAAAACCACGCCACCAATGCTGACGTCACCATGTTAAAGAGTTAAAGACCATCTTATTTTACTTCATTCTTAACCCTTATACGAACGTTCCTTTAATACTTATTTCTTCCGAATTCAACCCAAAAACCCATAGTTCTCCTTTAGGCCTCCATAGTGGTTTCTTCTCAGGCTGTTCGTCACATTTTAGAATGTTGTACACGCTATTCGCGCAAAGGATTTCCGGAGTCGTGGTGGCAATTACGCCCACACGCGCCCGGTACAAAATTACAAGCTATTTAATATTTATTGCCTACAATCTTTACGAAAAGCTAATTGCTTGATTTGAGTTTGGGCGTTAGTTTAGTACCTCCTGTCATTTATAGTGTTTGATAGCCACGACACGTACTTGGAGATGCTCAAAGGACTGGCGCTGTTGTTTTTATCATGTGAATGATTAATTTATATAAGTTTCAACCAACACTCTGCGTCTCTACCTGCACTTCAAAATTGTATAATTTGCTTCGAATAGATACCTCAATGTGCAGATGGTTGCACAGGACTAGTGAGTGAGAGAGAGACAGTAGGACTTTTGTGAGGTGGATCCTCACAAAAGTCCTACTGTCTCTCTCTCACAGTTACTCTAAAAAAAGTATCGTGGATGAAAAGGTAAGACAGTCGTTCCATGTAAAATAATGCTATTCAACTGCGCCCGGTTATCCTGGAAGCTTATCTCAACATTGTTGGTAAAATGCTAGGCAGATAATGAATAAAGATTGACGATACCTAATTTTCCTGAGGAAAGAACTGCTCGCAGCTGTAGTGTAGTGTGCTCTATTTCAACAGCCATTGTGGTGACTCTGACGATGTCGTCAACATGCTTTACCTCTTACTAGACATCAGGCATTGAGTGAAAAATATCATGGGAACCAATATTTTTTTTCTGACTTGAAGTTAATAAGTAGTTACCAAGATCCTCAGTTGCCGGCATTCAACAAAATACATTTATCTGCAAACTTGATAATTCTTAAAGAGATTCTCCGAGCCTCGTTGTTGGTGGTTTGCCTCCCGCTCTGGGCGGAGCGGAAGGTAGTGTCAGACTTCTACTAACTCCTGTAAAGACGATCAGCTTAACCATCTTTCACCATTACATTCCAGGTGGCGTATGCAATCGCATTGATCTATGAGATCGTGTGGGTGGTGGAATCACAGAGCGGTCTACCGCTAGCGTCTGCGCTACTGATGGTGTGCTACTGCATCGTCATCGCAGCTACTGTCGTGCTGGTACACGGACTGATATCTGTGAGTAATTGAAGGGTCAATAACATCATCATCGACCTGGCGATGATTGCGGGTATTCGCTGGATACAAGACGCACGGGACCGGTCAATGTAGCAACACTTGGGGGAGACCTATGTCCAGTAGTGGAAGTCTTTTGGCTGAAATTATGATGATGATGAAATAACATCACGCCTGTAATCCCCGAAGGGTTAGGCTGAGATGTTAATATTATAGTAGGTACACCCACATTTCGCCAATTCTGATAAAGTCCCATGCAATATCTTATCCATATCTCTCTGTTTATTCTAAGTTCAATCAATTCTAGAAGATACCTATTCTTATTTTACCCGGTTACATGTCTGAAAGATTACATATGTGTAAAATTAGGTAAGTAGCAACTTTTGAGCTTAAATGTTTTTTTTTATTATTTCACAGAAAAACAACAGATGTCTGCTGGCGTGGTTGATAGCAGTCATACTAGTTCTTATACCGGAATGTGCTCTAGTCTTTTACATGTCTATAAGTCATTGGGTAAGTCCTCCACATTATTTCAAATTTTAATTTATGTTTGTATTCTGTTCTTCCTGTAAAATTGTGCCGAAATAATGCAAAACGGCCATTCACAAAGTCAGTAAGATCCTGGGCTTCTCATGACATGTACATCTGCACCACGGGAGTCCGTCATAAATAGTCATAATATATGATCAATGATGATAATATTGTAAAAAACCAGTACATACGCTTGTCTATCTTTAACACACTTTCATTAGGTCCACCGGTTTACAATTGAGCTGAAATTTTGAAATTTTGCAAATAAGCAACCATCTTGTAACTATTTCTTATTGCTTTACGTATATTTCCAGGGTCTCCAAGGAGTGTATGGCGGTGCTGAGCTGGCGTGCTACGTGGCGCGGCTACCAGCCATCGTGTGTGGAGTGGTGCTCGTGCAATCTGCGTATGCACTTAGAGAAGCCAGGTTAGATCTTAACCACATAATACTTTAATAGTACATCTCATCAGGCCTTAGCGCCTGAAGTAAAAATAATAGCAATCACACGGTGTGCGTCCCGAGCTTTAGTATATAAGTAGGCGCAACTTGTTCTTTTCAAAAATAGTTTGTCCGAGCGAGTTAACATTCTATTTTAAACAATTACTTAATGTAATTTTGCAATTTTTGTGACTTTGATTGGTACAATTAAATCCTCCAAATATATAACAACATCTTAACTAAAAAATATTGTAAGAATGAAAGTGAGTTTATTTGCAAGTAGGTACGACTTTTATCCCAAACCAAAAATCACGCCACATAATAATAATAATAATATAATAATATTCCACAACTATCACACAACGCCATCTAGTCCCAAGCTAAGCAGAGCTTGTGTTACGGGTACTAGACAACTGATAAACATACTTATATATTTCTAAATACATACATATTATAGATAAATTACACCCAGACACAGAACAAATGATCGTGCTCATCACACAAACATTTGTCCTGGGTGGGAATCGAACCCACGACCTCCGGCATAACAGTTAGGGTCACTAACCACTAGACCAACAGGCCAGTCAAATAAAATAATATTACACTAAATACTATCTTATTAAATATTTTAGCATTGCAAGTCCCTCGAAACCATAGCATTGCATTGCATTATTAGGTACTAGAAATGCATGCACAACGATTACGAGTACCTACGAACTAAAACTTGTTGAAGTTGCTAGACAAACAATTGTCACTAGATAAATAAATCTATCAGCCAATCAACTATAAGTCTCAAGTTTATGTAAGTGTTTACACAGCTCTTACACAACAGGCCATAAAAACCAGCACCAATCGTAAACTCCTTACAAAAACTTACCACCATACTTCCTCATAATTTTCCAGGAAGGCCGGTTACAGCGCAGGCGGAGCGGTAAGCGGGAGCGAGTTCGACGCAAGCCACTTCGTGCCTGACGCGCCCAATGCTTTCACCAACGACGGCTTCCTACAAGACAACGGTAATGCGGAACGGCCTGTACAATCAGTGCCCAGTATAACCTGACCCTTCGTATAAGAGGGCAAGTGGAGTGAGAATAGGGGTCAAGTAATGCTGGGCATTGACTGAACTAGTGTAAATTATTATGGGCATTTGAATTGATAAACAGGACTGGTAGAACAAGCCCGGAAATCGCAGAATTACATATTAATAAGTACTATAATAGTTATTAATAGTCAGGTTTATGAATATCTATTTAATTCACATTATGTGTAATAGGGGGGAGGGGGGATGTTAGAGAGGGCGAGACTCTACTGATCGAAAAACCCAATAAAACTTTGCTCGACCCGGGAATGGGACCCAGGACCTCATACTCAATAGTAGCTCAACGTGCGAGTTAAGAATGTTATCTTTCCATCTAATTAGGAACATATTTAAATAAGTACCTACATAAAGTAAGCTTACGAAAAGAAAAAAAACATAGCAGGCGGGTTATAGAAGTGGACCCCTTAATTTTCGCATTATCTTTTTTTTATTATTATAAATGGGCTTGCTCTTGACTTCAACCTTGCCCTAAGGGCAGAGATGATACGACGATGGAACGAGCTTACTCAGTGGAAGCCTGTTTACTTATACAGATTAGGGTTATATGAACTCGGAAAAACCGACGCAGGCAGGGAATTCCACTCCTTGGCTGTGCGCATAATAAAGGACCCAGCAAAGCGCTTCGTTCGAATGTGTGGAATGTCGACTAGGTATCGGTGATACCCTGCAGTACGTCTAGTCTCCCGATGGAAGAAGGGAGATGGTGGGATCAGCTCGTGGAGCTCTTGCGCACACTCTCCGAAGTACAGTCTGTAGAAGACCGACAGACATGCGACTTTGCGACGGTGGGCCAGGCTATGTAGCTTGATAACCAGCTTGATATCTTTATGTTCCACAGCTTTCTGCAATGTTTCAACCTTCATTTCAATTTCCAGGTAAATCGGGCTCCATGCCGGATCTCCGTCGTCACCTCGCGAGTCGTCAATCAATGAACATGGGCTACCCACCACACATGCTGCCACAGCCCCCACCAGCGTACTGGCAGCACCTTGCCGATAGACAGTACGCGGCCAGCCTTAGAGGCTACCCGAAGTCTTACCAGTCTCCGCAGATGTACGGCACCTGGGTAGGACCACGAGCTGGACCTTACGACAACCCATACAAGCGTAGACACTCCATAGTCGGAGCCTTCCAAACTGACGAATACCCACCAAAAGGATACGAATACGAAGACAGAATGGAATGTAAAAGCGAAATGGGGTACCCATACTACCGCCAATCGTACGCTTATGACCCCAGATCTTACCCTCCCGATTATGACCCCAGATTTTACCCCGAGTATAAAAGGGAGGATGCGGCGTATGGGGTAAATCTGCTAAGACATGAGCCGTACCATTTTAGTGGGTCCAGAGAAAGGGTGTTTTATGGGTTACGAAACAGTCATACGTCTGTTGGTAATGAGTCGGATGATTTAACTAAATATAAGGATGTAGCTTTGTAGGGCCGTACTTTTATTTTTTTACCCGACTACGGCAAAGCCTACATGGAGGTCAGTTAAGGAGAAATGGTGGCATCTATAGGTACCTTTAGGTGGCTCTTTATATTGTGACCTGTCTTTACAAGCAAGAATAAAATATTATTGTACAGACACCAACGGACACGTCAAACAACGCGAAAACGGTGGATTTTTCCCAGCAACCCTGAACTTAAAGCTTTAGAGAACAATGTGTTAAAGTTCGACAGATTTTAGTAACTTGATGTGCTGGATGTAACTTACAAAATTATATTTTTCACTCCTTTGAAAAATCCTTTCGATTTTAGCTTTTGAAAGCAGACAAAAGATGTTAAGTAGTACTAATAACAATTCGTCGTGAACACAGCGTGTTCTAGTTAGCACGAAAAATAGACCGGCTTGCGATTAAGTAGCATGCTTATTCACAAGCATGCTCTTTTCGTATACACGTGCTACTTGTATGCTACTAAGTGACAGTTGCTCGAATCTAGCATGCTTTTGTGCTACAACGTAGCATGATTGTGTATTCCAGCCTTCTAGGTTAGTTATGACATTAGCAACTACCTACTTAAGTAATTTGAGTGGTTATATTATATAAGTTATTTTTTAGATTTGTATTCAGAAATAATGTTTTTTTTTTTAAGAGTTTATTAACGAATCTGGATCAATGTAGATAATATACTTAAAATACTTTAGTGTTATCTAAGAGCTAGTTAAGTTACCTAATTAACCAAAGGTATTATACAGTTAATTTGTAAGTAGGTTTTTAGATGTAACGAATATGTAAAGCAACATGAAATCAGTCACTACATTTTATAAATTGAATCAATAAATTGAATTTGTGTGAAGCGTTCATTCTTTTATTTTTTCCACAATTTTTGCTCCACACCAATCATCATAACATCACGCAATCCCAGAAAGGTAAGGCACAATGTACCTACTTAGGTACCTACATCCACATTTCAGTGATGTTTAAGTCCCATGTGATAGGGGCTGAGCCTATTGCCATCAACCGGGCACAAATCCAGATTCCTGATAGAGAAATTCCGGATGAAAAAAACCAAAAACCCTCTGCCTGACCTGGGAATTCAACCCAGGACCTCATGAACATCAGTCGCGCTTCCGATTCCGACCACTAGACCAGCGAGGCAGCCAGTCAAGTTTAACATCGTGTTGTTTAAAATCCCTAGTGAATTATCAAGCTGCTGTGTAGGTATATTAATTGAACTACCCTAATGGCGTAAAGTGCTTTAGCTAATAAATCTTGGCATGACCGCAATCAGAATAGCGCAAATCCAGATAAGAGAATGAGTAAGGTTAAAATAGTCAAACATCCGACTGAACCTGCTCGTTCATAAATAAGCACTTTTCACAGTATTCTGACATCCTCATCATGGATTAGAACACCGATAATGTACAGTGACTACGTGACCATCAGTTCATCGTAATTTATCTAACACACAAAATTCATCAAAGTATCAAAATACTTACGGACGGTAAATTACTTCATTACTTTCCGGAAACAAAAGAATGTGTCAAAAGCCCCGTGTTCGTATTGCCTGCGTAACAAAAAAAGGTATAACGTTTAGTTAGTTAAGAACCTAGTTGGTAAGGCAATTATTGAAGACTATTTAAGAGTCTCAAAAATATAACAATGTTTGCTTGTTAAATTGTGATCTGGCCTCTCTTACTTAAGCATCTTTCAACCTTATCAGATTTTTTTAGTAAAACCATCATTAATTGCGATCGATTTGCACAGCGATCACACATAAAGAAGCAAAAACTAAACGCCATACTTCAGCACCAGTGTTGCTACCACCAATTTGATCAACTGCCATTTTTTTTTCATTCGCTCTATCAATTCAATTATTCTATTTTTAAAGACCACCAGTATTAAATCTTTAGTTCGCTAAAAGATAATTTGAAAAAAATGTGATTAAAAATATTTAAAACAAAAAGTAATTAGTACCTATTCCCGTCGCGGTCGGGGCTGCGGATTATCGAAAGGCATAACGCGGCCTCGACACAAGGGCGAAGAAGTAACATGGGTTGGTTTTTAGTCAGTAGAAGTCTGACACTCCCTTCCGCTCTGCCCAAGAGTGGGGGGGGGGGGTTATTTGATGATTTTCCTCCCAACAAAAAAAATTAGTACCTATTTGATGATGAATAAATAGGTACTAACTAAACTAACCCAGTTGTACATTTGATACTGGCTACGTTTGCTAAGATGAATGCATTCATTAAAAGAGTACGTGTTTATTTATATGTCTATGTTAGATTTTCCATAGTGAATTATTCAAAAATGACATGACATTTCGTGACATTTCGTGATTAACCGCCCATCCCAGCATTTTGTAATTTTCCCCGTAAAAGGGTAAACTTCGAGGACGCTGGCATCAGCTGCGACTCGTTTTCCAGCTACCTGTAACAGATAACTTAAATTCACAAAGCGACCAATTATGAACCTTAGTTAGTTGCAATACAGTATGCCATTTCTTGGGATTGATACACTGTATGTTTTGACTAACACTGTACTTGTTTACCGTGTCGAAACAACTCAGCCGGCTTGCGTTGCGTATCATGCTATCTCTGTCTATCAGTCAAAAATTCAAGAGTTTAGTTGTCGACACGGCTAAAGTTTTAAAGTTTTTACGATAATCCAAAAGTTACTTTGTGCATGTAATCTTGTGTTTTGAAGCAACTGTTTATCATGGGAAAGTGAATAAATGGTGTGTGATCAACATGTGAAGTTTGTTTTAGTGATGTTTGAAGGCTGTGTAACTACTAACTGTATTATTTCATGTAGGTGGCTACCTACTGTTGTAGTGGGCCCAATGTGAAAGTGTTTTGGCATAAAATTCGGATCCCATTGTTCGATCTTTCCGGGTATACGCTGGGAAAAACGCTAATAAGTGTGACTTGCGTAAGACGTCGCTTTAAATTGGTGAAATGTGTGTTAATTTAGTGTTTAACTCTGTTTAACCATTGAATATTATAATATTTGGTAAGTGTTTCAAAGTGACTTATTTTAAAACATACTCGAAATACTGTAAACACTTCACTTTATCGTTCTGTGGCTTCGCCTTATTCTGATTTCCTACATATTCAAACTTTTGTCTTGATAAAAGTTATAAGAATTGATGAAATGTTTCTCTTTTCATTGAATTTTTCACCCTTAGTGTCATGATTGTCAATCATAGAATAATATTTTAGATCAGCCAGTCGTTATACTCATACACTGCATCAAAATAGTAATGTATTGTTGCTATTTTTAGATAATAAAAAAAATGTAGTGCTACAAATGACACCTGTTGCATAAAAACATAACTTTAAATCAAAGATCATAACATAAACTCTTGATTTCTTTGTAGAAATTTGGTAGTTTTGCTGAAAACCCACTTCAATCATTAATTCTAGCAGACAGGAAGGACTTTTGTCGTAACCAACATAACTTTTGAGCCACGCAACAGTTGTGTAAAAAGGAGGAGGTTCACTTATTTAACTATACAAAACATATTTGTTTGGATATCTCTGGCTTTTTTAAACTACGTTCAATGTCATAAATCAATCAATAATTCTTCTGAGACATGAGAAAATAAGTCAAAATTATTTATACTCAATACTCAATACTCAATTATTTATTGCATTCCATATGTATTACAAAGATGGTGTTATTAAATATGAGATCAGTATGGACCCTGTCGGGCACAGCAACATTATGAGAGAGGATAGCCCTCTTCATCTCAGTAATGGTAACATTAATTCAATAATATTAATACAAAATAATCATCAATTTATCAACAATCTATCAATTCACAAAGATACATTAGAAATTAAAATTGTCTTACATTTCTAAAATTATCACAGATTATTAAAATTATTATACAATTATTTAAATTATCATACATTTATAAAATTATTATACATTTATAAAATTATTATACCTTCATTTATCAAATTAACATACATTTATAAAATTAACATTTAACCTAAAACTTAAAACTACATAATAATATTTATCTATGTTTATTTAAGAAAGTGAGTTCTAGACGACTAACAAGTATGGTGTATGTTTGAGTTAAATAATTATATTTGTTTGTCAACTAAGTATTCGTCTAATGTGTAGTATGCTTTTTTAATCAATAATAGTTTGAGTCTCTTCGTAAAAGCTGTATCGCTAGTTTCATTTTTTATTGCATCTGGAAGTTTATTAAATATTTTTATAGACATTACGTAGGGACTGTTTGAATGTAGTTTCATGCGCGAAGAAGGTAACATTAACATGTTTCTGTATCTGACAGATCGGTCGCTATGTTTATCACCGCGGGTTGTAAAAAAGTACTTGTGTTTTCTAACAAATTTGCATATTTCTAGGATATAGATGGATGGTAAAGTGAGTATTTTATGTTTTATGAAAAAGGGTTTACAACTGTCAGTTTGTTCTATGTTAACTATAATACGGATTAATTTCTTTTGGAGAATGAAAAGTGTAGGCGCGTCCGTGCTATTTCCCCACATTATGATGCCATAGCTGAGCCATGCGTGAGCGTAGGCGTAGTATGTGGTAAGTGCAGTTTGCAAGTCGGTAGTTTTTTTTACTTCTCGAAGTGCATAGGTAAATTTTGATAATTTTGATCTTATTCTTTTTATATGGGGCTTCCAAGAAATGTGTGTGTCAATTGTGAGTCCTAATAGCGTAAAGTTGTCAACTACTTCAATTTTTATGCCATTGGTTTATGTTGTAAATTATCAACTATCAAAAATAAACAATAATTATTAATTCTCTCAACCAAATTAATTAGGCTGCCATTAAAAAAGCCATTGTTTTATGTACAGATAATGTTCATAAGGCACGCGAGGAGTTAAAAATGTATGGCAACAAAATAATGGCCCTTATAATGTCAGTGAAAACTTTTAATTGGCCTTCTTTTACTATCTACCGACTATCTGTATCCTAGCATAGGTTTTCCTAAAAAATAAATATAAAGGTAATGAAAGAAAATTACCTCTGCATTTGTTTCCACATGTCTTCTCAAGGATCAACCAGCCAGAAAATTCTAGATTTGCAAAAAAAAGTGTATAATGACTTAGTAGATCTACATTCACAAATAAAAATCATTAATTTTACTAAAACCATAATATTTTAGTTGTACATAAAAATAATATAAATAAACATCAATGATGAGCAATTTTCATCCAAAGCATTCACAAAATAATTATTGCACAAGTTGACGCAACTAATTTGCACTTGCTCCGAGCCCTTAAGTTTCGATTAGCAGCAATCTCTGAAAATGTTCATATAAAAAAATTTATAAAACATAACATCATGCCTGTAATCCCCTTCTCATCTGAAAAATTAAAATCTCTCACAAAGGGATACCCAAATTTTAATTTTTTTGCAATGTTGGCATTTAAAGTCATGCGACTTCTTCTTCTTTTCGTATAGTACTTGATGCTTGAAGATGCTACTTCCATATTACACGGACTCATGCCACGAAGCTCACTGTTAAAACTGTCTGAGTTTCCTCTCTGCCGCACACCGCGCAGAAATAAAGAATCAAGGCCTATTTGATCTTTTTTTTTCTTGTCCTTGCAGATGTGAATGTTTGGCTTCTACTGAGTAAAACCCACCCATGTTTCTTCTTAGCCCTTTGTGTTCTGAGGCCGCGGTATCTCTTTCTACTATGATCCACCACCCTCTTTTGCAGTTGTTACAACATGACAATGACCCGAAAGTCTGACAACCAGTCTGATCAAAGGTATTGTAACACCTAGTACTATCTGGGTTGTGTAGGTTAGATAGGCAGTCGCTCCATGTTAAATACTGGTATTTGGGCTGCATCCGGTTAAACTAGAAGTTGAATCCTACAATGTTGGGAAAAGATGATTCTGATTACTGTTTTGTTGGTTGGATTCAGCTTGTTAACCTACTATCTGTATTTAAATACATTTCTAACAGTTGTTTTTGGTATTGTGGGAACTTTAGGTACTGTGTCTATTTAATTATTATGAGAAAAAAATATTTCTAAAGCTGGTTGTTACCATAAAACAATTTGTTTTATTATAAAATTGACTATTGTTTCTGTATTATTCCCTCTAACTCTACTCAAAAGTAATATAGCATTGAGGACATGGGGCCTATGTTTTTGTTGTATGATGATATAATAATATGGCATTGCAAAAATATTGACTGACTTGTTGACTTCATGGTTGCAGATCATAACGACTGAGCATGAGGCCCTGGGTTTCATTCCCAAATCAAGCAATCTGTGAATTGGTTTTCCATCTGGCATTTCTCAGTAGCAGCCTCAGAGTTTCTATTTGTGTTCGGTTAATGGCTTGCCATGTAAGGGTACATAAAAATAAAAATAAAATATAATAAACTAAAAATATAATTGGCGAAATGTTTGTCTACTATTAGGGACACCGTTGGGGTTTTAAGGTGTGATGTTATGTTATGCAAAAATAATTGAGATATAGTCTGTTGCCATATTGTGAAAATCTTTCTATCCTCTTGCATTAACAATTTTGTTTTAAATTATTAATTTTCATATTTCAGCATGGAAGCCACCGCAGCTACAATGAATTTGCAACCTTTGGAGAATATATTTTCTTCAGGTAAGCACATTTTATATTATTACTTAAATCATAAAAATATCGAATTTATCCATGCTCTAAGGATCAACTAAGAATTTGATAAATGATAACGTTCTATCATTAGTAACTGACCTCTATCCTAAAGCTGAGTACCTATGCATAACTGAATTCTCAGCCAAATTTTTGTAATCAATCAACTCAGACTAAATAATCTACTCCTAGACACCAGTCTTTTCCTCAATATTTTCTCCTGTACCGCATCCAGTCGTCTGCAGCCATATTTCACCGACTTGGATGCGTCACACGCTATGCTTGCCGATACGTGGTCTTAGCTCCAGATCTAATTTGCTCCATCGGTCGATCGCAAGGACCGATCCTTGGACATACAAGGCTAGCTGGCTGCCACTTTAGCTTGCTTTTTCCCCTACATGCTATGTCGGTAACTCCAGTTCTATGTGTAATATCAAGTAATATGTCACAAAAAGCCAGTTCCCAACATTACTAGAACTAACTGCATAGCCCATAGCCATGTGAACCATACAAATTCAGTACAACGAAGGTGTAAAAATATATCTACCAAGTTTAAACAATTATAACTTGTCATTATGAACCTGCTATGCATTGTCTAACGGCATCCATACACGTCCTAAACTAATTACCTTTTACATTTACATACAACTTACACCTCTATTTCAAAGTTTTTAAGTTATATAATTGCGTGCGGTTCACTGAGCGATTGTAGTAAAATAAATGAGGTATTTAGAGAATCCCATTCTAGTAGTAATTTACAATGGCGACTGTTTCGTAAGTATAACTATGTTACTGTTAAAATCTCACGATGTTACAAGACTGTCTTGTATGTTTGTGGTAACTACTGGGTTATAAACTCCGTAGTTTTTTTTAGACCTATTTCTCACTATGGCGAACTGCCTGATTTGATAGGCCGCTATCAAAACAAACAGAAGTATCAGTGACGTATGAGTGAGTTATAAGTACGGGACTCTTGTAATCGAATGCTAGGCAGGTGATGTGCTGTGTTGCAGAGCTGATCAAGTTGTGTTTGGAGGATTATTAGATTCCCTAGGCTTTTTTCTCGAAATTTTCTAAATAAGGTCAGCTTTAGTACTAAGCCCATGAATTTTAATTCATGACGCGAAAACGGTTACTACGATTTCAGTACATCATTCTGAACCCCTCCATATTTAACTTTTCATCGGTTTTAAATCCCTGTATGTTTAATAGGTTAGTACTGTCATGTATTCTGGTTTACTAAATCCCAAAAGTTGGTAGATAAAATCAGTCCTGTACACAATGTCCTCAAATGTAGAAGTTTAACCAACTAAATATGTATAATAGACTCCTAAGAGAACGAACCAATCTGCCTAGCCCTTCTCCCAAGCTACGTTGGGATCGGCTTTCAGTCTGACTGGAAGCAGAATACCAGTATTTTACCAAACTGTACCAGTATTCTAGGTGAACCGCTAATAAGAAATGATCAGCTCCATAATATCTACTTGTTTTTTAGATCTTATTTTATGAGTTTTTGGATTTATAGTCTTCTACCTAGCCTTTTCTTAGTAGGATCTCCCAGTAGTCCCAGTCAAGGAGCTTCTTTTCAGCAAAAATTGTGACCTAGTGAAACCGACTCTCGAAATCAATGCAGTTACCATCAGAGTATCTCTTCAGGAACGAACGACGGCATTACAATTTCATTTTCCGAACATTTTATACATGTTTACGAAATATTCAAAAATTTCGCGCATACCAGTCTCTCAGATACCCCTGAATCGACTGAGGGTGTTGAATACTTTAGCCTCTGATAAAAATGTCTATTTATTCGGCCACTCGTCTTCCTCCATCCATCGCAAATCGTACGCACACATACACGACGTTTCTCTTCACAAATTTGACGTGAAATTGGGGGTCTATCTCGCGATGTTTCTGACGTCAACGCAGAATTCTGTGTAAAATACTGCTACGTTTGTGTGAGTACGATGCGTGCCGAATTTGGGGAGTAAGGTATCTGTGTAGTTACGTACTCCGTGCCTCACTGGAAGGCTTCGGAGGGATCGATGTCGCGCCTGCGCCCTCGCCCTCGCCCGTACAAAGGCTAGGCTGCTCCCTAGCAAGCAGGGCCTGTCAAAATAACACACGGTTTTTGCGAATTTCGCACGCGAGCTTCTCAAATATTGTTAAAATAATAATTTCAATTAAAACTCTTTGCCAAATATGTTTTTTGAAAGTGTAAAATTATTAGTTGTTCCCTGAGTTTCCGTTATTGATTCCAGTTCTTTTACTTTTGAGGTTTTATTTTATTTGTTATGTTTAATTTCTGATGTGATGGTGTCTTTTTGTGTTCGACTGTTAATTGAATTAGTGGTGTCGTATAAAAATGTAGCTGATTCGGTTTTTGCTGTGTAGGTAAGTACGAGACTTGTAGCATTCGTTTACTTGTTGCGCTTGATTTTAATATTACGCATTATGTAATGCGACATTATAAACTTTAATGATTCGCCGATTGTTGTTGAAATTTCGTGTCTATAAAATGGGTGTGACATTTTGTTTTACTGCTAACGGGAGCTGATAAACAATGTTTATTTGTTAATTACATAGAATTATGTTGTAATCTAACTGGTTTATTAATGATTCCCAGTTGGGCGCCACTTTGTTGGACAACTCTTTGCGGATCAATGAATGACTTGAGATGGATCTTCTAAAGAATTACGATTTAGTTCGTATAGTTTAGTTATTGGTTAGTTCTCAACTGCTTAATTCATTGTAGGTTCAGACAAAACCCAAGAACTAGCAATTTTGAAAATACAGTATTAGTACTACGTTTAATTTTTTTTTAAATGGTGAAAATAATTTTAACTTTTAAACGTACACTCTCTAAATGATCTCTCAAAGAGTGATCAACTAGCTTCTGTTCCCGTGGTCATGACGAAATACATTCAAAAGATCAAATAGTTTTAAAAACCCTGTTATAATATCGTCTACGTACCCCTTTGCGCTGAATAGTCAACGAGAACTCGAGAACACTAGAATTCAATTATAACATAACATCTCGCCTGTAATTCTCGAAAAGTTAGACTGAGGTGTACCTAATAGTGCACCCACGTTTCGCCAGTTATGTTTCATCATCAGCATCATTATCCACAGCCTGAATTTCTCCACTGCTGGGCATAGGCTTCTCTGCTTGTGCCAAGCTCCCCATACTTGTGCCAGTCTCATTGCGATTTCGGGAATATCCCGAATATCCTGGGATTTTCCCGCAATCGCAACAATATTGTCTGCCCATCTCGCTGGCGGACGACCAACACTTCTCTTTCCAGTCCTTGCACGCCACTCAGTCACAGCTATACTCCACCTGCCATCACTGCGCCTTGCTAGGTGTTCTGCCCAACTCCAGTTATGTTTAAGGCTCATATAATAGCCTATCGCCATCAACCGGCAACATGAATTCAATTATATTCCCTCAGAACCAAATAAAAATACCCGTGTCAGGTATAAATGTCCTTTTGGAGGGTTAAGTCGGTAATAGACTTTTATGATCGTCTTAACCTCAATATTTCTTCCAAAAAGAACGGAGCCGTTAACGTCACATTACTTGAATTTACACCCTCATTGAAACCTTCATACTAAAGAACGCCCCCAAGCCACCATGCCCCCGCGTGGTGAACTATAACCCACTTCCTCTCAGAGAAAGAAGGCCTGTGACGCAGCAGGAGGATTATAATAATCAGCAGCCTAATAGCTACTGGGCAGCATTTGGGAAACTTCGTCGGGTCTTTTTGTCGCATATTCCACATAGCTTAAAGTCTTAGGTCTTCAACCATTGCGTCCTGCCTGTTAAGACTAAACGTGGACACTCACGATACGACTGGTCCAAAAATTAAAAGTTGCTCAGCGAGCTATTGAGCGGGCTATGCTTGAAGTCTGTCTGAGGGATCGCACTCGAAACGTGGTGATCTTGCAGAGAACCAGAGTTTTTGACATAGCTCACAGAATAAGAAAGCTGAAGTGGCAATGGGCCGGTCATATTAGCCGTAGAACCGATGACCGTTAGGGTAAGCGTGTTCTTGAGTGGAGACCGCAAATCGACAAGCGTAAGGTGGGACGCCCTCAGGCTCGGTGAAGCGATGATCTTCGCAGAGTGGCTGGATGAGGGTTGCTGAGAATCTAGTTGAGTGGCGTTCGATTGAGGAGGCCTATGTGGACTGTTCACAGTGGACTACTGTAGGCTGATGATTATGATAGGATGCTATACTGGAGAATCCTTTTTAGCCAAAATGGGATTGACATGGAATTTGGGGTTATTACACCCATTCAGTTAGCAAAGGGAGATTCGTAATTCTGAAATAAAAATGCATTACTATAATATGAAATTCACTGCTGTACTTTTTGATCATATTATGGTTCTCAAAAATAAAAATAAAACAAGAATTTACCGTTACGTTCCTGTTGATTCTAAGAGATTGGCTACAATAGTAATTATTTAATAAGGAGGTTTTGTGAATACGCTACCCGGTTTCCATGCTGATTGTGTAATCCGGCCCAATTTCGACGCTTAAATCTTAAAACGGCTTACATCAGGGCCACTCATTGTCTCCCATATACAGAAGTATAGAACATTTATGTTCTCATAATTCACGTAAATGAATTAGAAACGGTGATAATTGTCCGTCACAAGGCAAAGACGGACCGTAAAAACTATATTTGTCTATTGTATCGGTAATGGATTCTATTAGCGATTAATGTCTGCCAGATTTCGACAGAATTTAGATTCGTAAAGAGAATTTTACCATTGGTCATTAATTTGATCTTTGACAGTCGTTACAGGGAGCTTCCCAGCAATATTTTTTGCGTAGAGTTACCTAGTTTGATGGTATATAATTATAAATGCTTGGTCGTCGGTTTCGTGATTATAATATAAGGTTTACACCTTATGTTAAACTACATCCAGTTTGACTAGAAGTTGACCACAGTCCCCGATAAAGTTGAGAAAGGGCAAACTAGATGATACAGGGATGAAACTGGTTAAGTTAGAGGGAATTAATAACTGTCGCTGATCCTAGAGCTTTAAAAAACGATAACAAGCATCTCAACACAAAAACTTACTGTACCAATGTGGTACCAATTCATGTTTCCGATATTCAAGAAACATAGTAATACTCTTTGGTGAGCGTTATGAATTCGTCTCGCTAGATTAACGTACTTCACGCATACTGATACGTTTTTGTACTAATGCGTTCCACCGATTTGTAACTGGCCATGTGTCTTTGTTGGTTTACGAAATAGACGCCATTTCAACCTCAATGGTAAACACCTACGCGTGATTACGAGATTTTAATGTTAGCAATGTGTTTAGAGTGGCGAATTATGAGGTCACAATGGCAGTGGACTAAAGTTGGTCCTTTTAATCATTATGTTTAGGATTTTTTTTTTAATATTAAATGGGCTTACTCTTGACCTCAATCTTGCCCTAAGGGCAGAGATGAGGTCGACGATGGAACGAGCTTACCCAGAAGAAGCCTATTTACTCGCGACTTAAATAGATTGGGGTTATATGAACTCGGGAAGACCGACGCAGGCAGGGTGTTCCACTCCTTGGCTGTACGAATAATGAAAGATTTAGCAAAACGCTTCGTATGAATGTGTGGAACATCGACAAGGTATGGGTGAAAACCTGCAGTACGCCTAGTCTCTCGATGGAAGAAGGGAGATGGTGGAATAAGCTCGTGGAGCTCTTGCGCATACTCTCCGAAGTACAGTCTGTAGAAGACCGACAGACATGCAACTTTGCGCCGGTGGGCCAGGCTATGTAGCTTGGCAACCAGCTTAGCGTCACCAATTAGCCTCCTGGCTCTGCGCTCTACTTTCATCACCAATTATCATCATTATTCTCCTGCCTTACCAAGTAAAGGGTTATCGTATTATCTAGTACTAACTGGGTTGTGGAGGTCGGATTTGCAGTTGCTCCATGTAAAATACTGGTATTCAGCTGCATCTGGTAAGAATGGAAGCCAGCCCAAACATGGTTGGGAAAAGGCTTGGCAGATGATGATCATCATTGATTGATTGATTGTTTGATGTTTATCCCAATTTATTTTGCGTCGGCGTACTTATAGCATGTCTTCTGCTTCCATACTTCTCTATTGTTAAATTATCGTTAGACAAAAATAACGATGACTTTTGATTTGTGGTTTTTCTAAATCTATCCTGTTTAGATCCCAAGCGGCCAAGAAGTTCCAACTTAATATTGTTACAAACATTCGAAATATCACCAATAACAGCAATGTTTGAAATGGAATAACTCTGTTCAATATCAAAGTTAGGGTAGGCTACAATATTTTCTTCGAACCCCTAAATTGGCTAAAGGCAATGGATTAATCCAATTTTTCCAATTTGTCCTTACAACTTCGCTGTTCCAATAGGGGTTGCTACGCTACAACATGAATTTCGTACTTTATGTATGATTTGATATCATGGAATCTTAGAATTTTTTGAGCAAAAATGCTTCATGATTTTATTGACCTAAACAAATATAACATCAGGCCTGTAATTCCCGTAGGGTAAGGCAGAAATGTACCTAATAGTACACCCACATTTCGCCAGTTATGTTTGAGTCCCATGTAATAGGGGGGCGAGCCTATTGCCATCAACCAGGCACAAATCTGGACTCCTTGGCTGCTACTGAGAAATCCCTGATGGGAAAACCGAATAACACTGCCCGACCCAGTAATCGAACCCAAGACGCTTATGTTTTTGTTGATCCAAAAATATTTGACGTACCTATGATATTCACAGTTCGGGCGTTTACTAGCACGTAAAACTGCGCAGTTAAATTCTAAAGGCTAAAGGTTAAAAGTTCCTCAAAACCCTGCAATAGGTATCTTAGTATTTTTTGAGCAAATAGGCTCCATGATTTTGTTCGTTCAAAAATATTTGGCGTATGATTTTCATAGTTGACATGGGCGTTAAGTTAGCTCTTTAGTTAATTGATGCCACTAAAGCGAGACTCGCGGCTGTGCTCGCGGGTCCAATCTACCTAATGCATTTTTGAGTTGGTCGGTTAGACCCGTTGACTTGTATAGTTAAATAGAAAAGTTTTTTTGATAAAATTAATATCACGACCATGTTCCAAGGCGTGATCGTAGGATTTTCACAAGCTACCAGTATGCCAGAATAATGAAGATGTACCTATTTGTTTTTATATTTTGCTCGTAAAACTGCACAGATAAACCTAAAAGGCCAAAGGTTAAATGTACTTCTAAACCTTGCATATTACCAGGAACTCGTAATATCCTGACTGGAAGAGCTGTGCGCTTTTTAATGAGAGCCCCGGCAGCTTCTTTGAGCAATATGAAACTTGGCAAAGGGGCCGGAAAACGCCCGCGTATAGCAGAAAATCTTTTCACTGCCATTCCTCGGGATAAACCCGAGCAATTTACTTGTGGAGTCAAATAGACTGCTTTAAAATTATTCTCGGAAAGTCTTCTTTAAGATTTTAATCATAGTCATGACCTTTCCAGTGATCTTTACTATATACGTTATAGTATCTGGGACATTACATTACAAGAGCTCGAGGCTAAATAATAAGCTTGGGTTGATCTTCAGGTAAAGCCGCGCTTGCCTAAGTTGCTTTGTCAATGGTTACCATGCTGAGTTTCCTACGTGCCTCGGAAAGCACGTTAAGCCGTTGGTCCTGGCTTTCATTTGGATATCTTTGGCAGTTGTTATAGGTAGTCCGTGGCCTAAAAGTCTGACAACATTTTAATCAATACAGCCCCCGTAGCACGGCGATTCTATCTCTATTCTACCAAGAATAGACAAAGATTTTTCCATACAATTTGACACGAAACCTTGCTACAATCTGTCATTTTGTCGATTCTTCTGGCGACAAAACCCGTTTCTTCGGTGGTCATGCTAAGCCGGCTGGTTGTTGCATGAGGGCAGATGAGCGATCGTTTCGTGCTGGTATTCAGCTGAATCCGGTTAGACTAGAAGCCGAAAAACTAAGTAGGATCCCCCTTCATGTGAAAGTCCGGCTTGCACTTAGCCAGTTGTTTTAAGACCTATTCCGAACAAAGTAGCTGTGACATACGGACGAACGGACAGATAGACATGACGAATCTATAAGTTCAACTGTGTAGTCTTAATAATTTCCGAATAAAGTGAATGTGACGGCTATGGAACCCTAAAAAGGAAAGGAAAGGTGAAGGATGAAAGGTTAGGGATGATAAAATTACATTGTACATTGTAACGAACAGACCATAAACCTGAGGTCGTTAATATAGGGGTATGCAATAAACGCGTGTTATATCATACAACAACGCAACCCGAGGCACGTGCCGACATAATCCCGTTATATGATGTGCTGTTAATTAGATTCCTCAAATATCGTCCAATCGGAAAATTAGAGCCCTTTGCCCTTGAGTTAAGAGCCCTTTTAGTGTAGGCGACTTAAGATTAAGTAAGGTGTTAGGATTTAATTCGGTTTATATAGTCTGTTAGGTAAAACTAGCATTATAAAGGGTGTAAAGGGATCCTTCAGGAAGCCGTCAAACAAGCATTCTGTGCATTAAACCAAATAACTCTACGCAAAAATGATTGCTGGGAAACGATTTTTTTTTTTGGGTCCTGGGTTTTTCCATCAGTAATTTCTCCGTAGCGAGTGCAGAGTGTAGCGACCACAGAGTCTGAATCAGTGCTTAGTTGATGGCAATATTCTCGCCCCCTATTACATGGAACTTTAACATAACGTGGGAAATGTAAGGCTCCCCTTAGGTACACCTCTGCCTAACTCTTCGGGAATAACAGGCATGATATTGTTATGTTAAAATGGTTCAGCCAAGTTTGTTCAGAGTTTTTATGAATTTGAACGAAAAACAATTTATTCTCTCCTTTGTAACAAATCGTTTGTAATAAAGCATTCTGCTACGTTGAAGAATGTCAAAAGTCCGAGAGAAGTTGAAATGAATTCGGGAATAACTCTCTCTTTTGTGATTGCTGAATACGAAAAGGAAAAACTCGAAGAATTCCAAAAGTTTGAAACATTCGGTAGCTATTGACCCGACTGTTCAAGAAATCAAAACAGACCTTTTGGAAGAATACGAAGTATTTTCGATAAGGCGTGAGCCTGCGGTTTTGAAGGTTTACATAACATCAAATCATAAGGGTTAGGCAGATGTGTATCTAATAGTACACCTGTCACGCCATTTATGTTTAAGTCCCGTGTAATAGGGGACTAACCTATTGCCATCAATCGGGCACATATCCAGGCTCCGTGGCTGCTACTGAGAAATTCCATATGGAAAATCCCAATAACACTGCCCAACCGGGGAATCGAATCTGGGACCTCATTGCTCTTACGTACACTAGGCAAACGAGGCAGTAGATGTTTGTTATGTCGTCATTTCAAGAATGCAATGCTATCTTTCAGCCACGTGGTCCTATCTCTTATCTTTTTGCCCTACTGACCGCGGCGATCTATACTCTATCATCAATTTTCTAGACTTTCCAAAGAAAACGATAATGTTTATCTATTTATTCGCCTCCACGCTCAACTGATTGCTTCGGCTTGAAATTCAATATCTGGGAATCTCGATACCTGATATCAAGTTTACTTTCCCACAAGAAAACTGTTATGTGCTTCTTCGGTATTTCTGATCGTTCCGGACAAACCTATTTACTATTATCCTTCGTTTAGTTCGTAGATTTGGTCCAGTTCATTTCATCATCATCAGCCTATTCACTTCTAGGACTCAGACCTTCTGTCTTTGAGAGAAAATGGGCTATATTATTATCTACCACGCGGGCCCACTGCGGATTGATAGAGGTCACATTAATCTTCGAATTTTTTGTTCAAGGACATGCCGGTTTCCTCACGATGTTTTTCTTCACCGTTTTTGAGGGCAGTGGTGATGAAATAGATTACACAAATAAAATGCGCCTGCTTGACTTATCCCATTGAATGATTTATTCATGAAATAGTAATTCAATGGCATTAATTATTATAACTATATTTTCGAGCCGTTTGGGGTTGAAACTTTAGGGCCGTGGGGTCCTTCCTAGTGCCCACAGCCTTTTTAGGGATATTTCCAAACGTCTTGTTGACGCTTCCTCCGACCCAAGGGCTGGCTTTTTCTTTGGCCAGAGGCTAAGTGTTGCCATACAACGCGGCAACGCTGCCAGTCTCTTGGGTACTTTACCTGCTGACAGCGTTGAGGAGGAGTTTTTCGATGCCCTTTTATAGTTAGTTTGTTTAAGGTTAGTTTAGTTTATTAGTCTTACTTTAATGTTTAGAAAATAAATATATTATAGAAAAAAAAATGGCATTAATTGAATTTAGAGGTTTGTATTGGTGATTCTAATGGTGATCATTCTATAGCGTTTAGTTTGGTCTTTAAAATCGTATCAGGATTGGGATCTTATCGTAGGCCAGCGGTGGCCCAGTGGTGGCGGCCCCGACTTACGAACAGTAGGTCGTGGGTTCGAACCCAGGTAGGCACATTACATTGTGTAATTTATTTCATCACCGCTGCTCTCAAAACGGTGAAGGAAAACATCGTGAGGAAACCGGCATGTCTTAGAACCAACAATTCAGACATGTGACATCTACCAATCCGCACTGGGCCCGCGTGGTAGATTATAGCCCATTACCTCTCAAAGAGAGGAGGCATGTGTCCCAGCAGTGGGAACATTAATAGGCTTTTGATAAAAGTGGTGTTGGGTTTTTCCATCAGGATTTTCTCAGTAGTAGCCAGAGTTTCAATTTATCCCCGGTTAGTGGCACTAGGTTCGCCAGCTATTACATAAAACCTAAACATAACTGGCGAAATGTAAGGTACTCCCTTGCCTTAACCTTCGGGGATTATAGGCGTGATGTTTAGTTATAGCTATTTATTTTCGCGGTAAATTTTCCGTCAGTCCTTATTGCAGACTATTATAGCTGACGTCCCGCGGTTTCACCCGCGTAGATCCCGTTCCCGTAGGAATACAGGGATAAAAAGTAGCCTATGACACTCGGCAATAATGTGGCTTTCTATTGGTGAAAGAATTTTTAAAATCGGTTCAGTAGATCCCGAGATTACCCCTTACAATTTAACAAATACACAAACTTTACTTCTTTATAATATTATTAGTATAGAAGTATAGATTGACCTGTAAGTAACCTCGCATAACACCCATGGGTCGCACTAGATCTTAAGTTACGGGTATCGCCACATGATTTAGCACGTCTAGTGTTACCAAGGTAATACCCTTAAACCACTTCAAAATCATAAAATCCCTTTGATAATATCTCTAGAGATATTTAAACACTTCGCAGCATCTTATTCTATTCACAAATACTCTTAAATGACGTCAAGGGGGATCAAAAGCTTAAAACGTTATTGTCTGATGGCCCTTTGTCTTTGGCATCAACCCCTGAGACTTTGCCCTTCGGGAAAATCCCGAGAGACTTCTTTTAGGGGCTTACATCTGTGATCAGGTATCGCTTAGTGTGAAGCTGTAGTTCAGTGTTACCTTTTTTTAGGGTTCCGTACCACAAATGGAAAAAACGGAACCCTTATAGGATCACTCGTCGGTCTGTCCGACCATTCCCCCCCCCCCCCCGTTATCTCCGAAACTACTGAGCCTAAAATTTTGAAAAATACAGAAATTAGTTCAACAATTATAAATTACAGGAAAACCTTTATGAATCTATGGTGCTAAAATAACATAGAAAATCTCTCAATATCCAATGGAACGGAACCCTTCATGTGTAGGTAAGTCCGACACGCACTTGGGTCAGTTTTTGGTGGGTGGAAAGTCATCACATGTCCTGCCGCTCTGGTCGGAGTAGAAGAATCACCCATGTTTCTTTTTAGCCCTTTGTGTTTAGGGCCGTGGTATCTCTTTCAAGCAGTTTCGCAGCCCCGGCAGAGTTCACTGTTACCTTCAGGATACGATATAGGTGTAGTGCATAAAATCAATCGCATACATGACCTAGATATCGGCCAATTGCGCTTCGAGTGTGGAGTGGCAGTCGAAACTGTGGGCTTACGGGCACTTAGGCTGGATTTCATTGAGTTCAGTATCATACATAACATCAAGTCTGTAATGCAATGTTAGGGAGAGGTGTACTTAATACTAATTACACCCACATTACGCTAATTATGTTTAAGTGCCATGTAATAGGGGGCGAACATATTACCCTCATCCTGGCACAAATCCAGATTCCATGGGTGCTACGGAAAAATTCGCTACCGAAAGCGCCAAACTAGTAACTCAATTCTGGGCCGACATAATTTAGATTGCCATCGACACGCTACGAAGAAGACTGCAAAATTCTTGATGGTAAAACCCAAAAACACTGCCCGACTCGGAAATAAACCCAGGACTTCATGTTCAGCAGTCGCACTTTTACTAACGAGGCAGTTAGTTCAGTCTCATATCCCAGTTGAACACACAGGTTATAATATACTGTAACTGTGTACCTCAAAAGTTTGGGCCAATATGTGTTGATCTAGCCAAAACATCGTTCGGTACAGCTGTGCAGTTGTTTGAGCCAATATTGGCGTTTCTTGGGTCCAATGTATGTAGCCAGGGGTAAGATATGTGCTCAAGTGTATATTAAGTTTGTTAAGTCGCTTCTGAAGTTGCAGAAGTACGTGTAGGATCTTAATTTAATGAAAACAGTTTGTTGAAGACAAAGGGGCGTGTAGCTGAAAATTGAACATGAAATACAGACGTGGAAGTTGGGGGAAGAATGTGTTGGGACGGTATTGTTATTACTTTGGTCCTGAAATGTAATTGTAAAACAGCGTTATAGAACATTCATACACGCAAAACATATTGAACAGTTTTTGTCAGCCAAATAACTTTTAGTGCACTTCCTTAGATCATTCTTAATCTATAAATTGTTTATCATACAAAATTAAGAGAAATACACACAAAATGACTGTTTAAGTAATATAGAATTGGTCATTATCTAACGATTTCCATTGGTCTCTGTTTCCATATGCTAGAAAAAAGGCAATCGCTTTCAAAGCTTTTCATATTTCGTCGAGATCATTTCAAGACCGTGTAATAAAAAAATGTAGATCCTCATTTTTTGGCTAAATATTATGTTTTTCTGTCTATCAGTTTGTTTGTTCAGGCTTATCTCCGAAACGGCTGGACCGATTTTACGGGAATTTTACAGGAAGATAGCTGGTGCTCTAAGGAGTAACGTAAACTACTTGCATTTCAGAAAAAAGATTAGAGATCCGTGCAAAAAAATAAAACCCATGAAGTTACCAAAATCCGACCCAAATAGTCAAGCAAAATTTTTATCTTAATTTCACACGAACAAAGGGCACAACTAATCAGGGACTGAAAGCGGTTACGGTTAAAGGTTAAGATACCTCAAAAATATACCGGTACCGGTTTAAAATAAAGGTTGAGCTATACCGGTACCTTTATAAATAAAGGTTGGGTTAAATTGTTATTTAACCCTTACACGATTTCGGTACCGAAATGAAGGCGCGGCGAGCGTGTGTGCGGTGGTAAACGTTAGAAATTGAGTATGTAGTTTATAATATAATCATGTGTAACAATCGGCAAGTGAACGGCAGACAGAGTGGCGAGGCGGTGCGTCAAAGAAAACCCCTATTTATTAAGGTTTAGGTACCGCTACCGATACTTTTATAACGGTTATGGTACTTCTACCGAAATATACCGGTATGCATTTCCAACGTCAAAATTCCACTACCGAAAAAAATTACGATATCGAAATATTTCGGTAACCCTTATTTAACGGTATGACGTCATACCGAAATTAAAAGGTACCGTAATTTTTGGGTAATTCAGTCCCTGCAACTAATAAACAAATATAGCACTGGCCACATTATACAGATCTAGAAAGGTCTGTCTGTGAAAGTTCGCAAACCATATTGACATTGCAAAGTGGCTACAAAACTCCTGGCTCGTATTTGGCGTCGAGCCCATTGTGTTAGGCTCGAATGCGAATGGTCACATCTTTGTATTAACCGCCTTTTGCATAAACATTTCCGTGCTTAGGCGTTGTCTGTGTGAGAAATTCTTTTTAGACGAGGTTTCTAATAGAACAAGGTAACAACAACAAGCCGATTACAAAAATGCGTTATTTTTAACTTTTCATGGTATTTGTGTCGATGTTTAGGTTCAGCCGTGCTATCCGGGGTTTATTCGTGGATAGGCCTGTCCACCATATACATACCAAGTAACCTACGTGCCTTCGGAAAGCACGTTAAGCCGTTGGTCCATGGCTGCCAATTATATATATCTGGTAGTCGTTACAGGTCAATGGACTTATATTCTGGCAACTATCTTACCAAAGGGTAACTATTTCCCTGTACTAACTGGGTTGTGGAGGTCAGATAGGTAGTCGCCCTTGAAAATCACTGGTATTCAGCTGCCTCCGGTTGGACTGGAAGCCGGACCCAACTTAGTTGGGAAAAGGCATGGGCAGATGATAATCGTGTATGTCGTGAGCAAAGCAGACAGTAAATGATGATAGTGATTTTGAAGCGTTTTATGAAAGCAATTAAAAACTACTATCGATTAGATAACGCATTATACTCACACATATGAGTGTTAATTATTCCCTAGTAAGTTTAGCAATAATAACACTAAAGATAACATAACATCAAGCTTGAAATCTCCGAAGGGTTAGAAAGAGGTGTACCTAGCTATAACACCGACATTTCGCCAGTTATATTTAAGTCCCATTTAGTTCATAGTTTCGTTCTCGGTATATGAATAATGGAAGGGAACCTACCATCATCATCATTTCAGCTGCTGGACAAAGGCCTCCCTTATGTGTTGTGCCGTGTGCGTCTCACATGCAACTGATCACCGCACCTTCACCAAGTCATCAGTCCACCTAGTGGGAGACCTTCCAACGTCCAGGTCCAGGTTACTTATCTACGAACATGACTCGGCAAGCGTAGTTTAACTACGATCGTCCTGAGGAACAGCTTATTTAGCCCCGCGTCCCTTGAAATAATTAAAAATATAAACGACAACAACATGGTCCTTAAAAAGGGGGAGCAAGTTAGGATTTGGCTTAACCCGAGGGATTAGTGAAACGAAGTCGTAGTCGGCTGCCAGTGCCACTCAATTACTCAAATATTTTAATTAGAAGTGAGAACCGAGTGGAATGAACCATTGTTATCGTGTCACAGAATGACAATTAAACATGAAATAATGTAATGCCGCTTTCGCACGACACACGAAACTAGGTAACGGGGTTCCTTAATCGCTAATTCGCTACTAAACATTCTTTAGCATTTGTTTGTAGTGAACAAGATACTGCTTACATTTGCCGATGGGGGGGTGTGTTAGGAGCAAGAATGAAAGGGAATCACTGATTAAAGAATTTAAATTAAACACTCTGGACGTTGGGCTAATACAAAACATTTCAGCCAACCCTACATCAGCAATTGCAAAGAGGTTGTGTAGTTTAAGATGTCAAATCAATTATTGCCCCACCCTCTAATACACATAATTCTATATTTGTCCGCGTGGATAAAAACCCCCTTCAGTTAATAAAAGAAAATAAAAACTGCTGTAGATTTCGGGGACCACCTCTGCTGCTTGTTACCAGCAAGTGTTGTTGGGGCTCTTTCTTTCTGATGATTAAACGAGTATTAACCACGCGAAATAATTGTTTGCGCATAGCAGAATTTTGCGTGACGTCAGGTTTGATGCGTAGATGTGGGGATGTAGATGCCAAAAAGTATGCTACGCAAATTAACTGGGATAAGGGAAAGAGCTTAATGATGATAAAGGCGATGCTATAATATCACAGCCCATGTAGTATACTATTGCTAATTTAAGTGGGTACCAGATAATATCTGTCTGTATCTCTTACGATGCCCACACAACACAGGGCTATTCATAACCCCTAGCAATTCTCTCTCAAAATGTGTTTTCAGCCATTTGTATCACCAGAATGCACAACAAAAGCATGACAAGCAAAACAGACAGTTACAATTTGGGCTCTGTCCAACTTTAGATGAGCTGTCGCCATTCTGCTAGTTTCCGTTCTTCCAAACCTTTTGTATGGGTGTCAGAGCGCGGTGGCTCTACTTAAGTTGGACATGGTGGTTTGGCTTAACGCTCAACAGGGTTGTATTCTAAGCCTTGACCTCGAGGAAAGTGGGTCAGGTCGGGCGGCCCGTCTCCGGATCATTATGCATTTTGTATGGCGCTAAATGGGAAAATATGGGATGTGTTTTCTCCTTTGTTTAACGTTTTTTTGCGTGAATATAAAAGGGATCTGTGTTAACGAGGTTGTATAATGTTTTGTACGTGATTTTTGCACGATGTTTCTGTGTAAACGTATTATGCGTTGCATGTTTGTTTGGGTTTAAAAGGTGTTTAATATTTATTAGAGAGCTGAAACCGATCTACGGTTTTTGAATGTGTTATCATCATCATCTGTCTAGCCTTTTCCCAACTATGTTGTGGTCGGCTTCCAGTCTTACCGGATGCTGCTGAATACCAGCGACTCCCTATCTGACTTCCACAACCCAGTTAGTAGTGGGTAATACTATACCCCATGATAAGACCGGTTATCAGACTTGCGGGCAAATTACTACCACAACGACTGTCAAAAATCTTTAAATGACAGCCGGGACCAACGGCATAACGTACTTTTCGGAGCACGGAGGAAACTTAGTAAATAAGGGGTAACCCATACCCATCCACAAGCCAACCTATGGAAGCGCGGATTAACGTTAAGATTGATCCGAGCGGCTTATTATCCAGCCACGAGCTCCTCAACCAAAAATACTAATAAAAAATACCAGCACGTGTAAAGGTCCATGGCAGAATCGTATAAACTTTAAGTACCTATCAGCATTAATCGTCGGTGAAACTGTTGAACCATTAAACCCAATAGCTTGTAAACCCCAAATCAATACTATAGAACATAATGCGTACTAAATTAGAATTTACGTACCTAACTACTGTTTAGCTGATCCAATAATAACATTCGACCTTAATCACAGTGTAATTTCCGATGAAACTCGAGTGGTCGAGGCATCGGAAAGCCAGCAGTCTCCTCATGTTCTCACCGATAGGGATGTCCGACTTCCAACCAATATCCGTTTCCGTTGTCTGCATCTGATAACTTCCACAGTACCACGCGATGGATTTATTCGTATTTTGCACAGGGAGTTGCTCGAGTTCCCTTTGTGTTTGATTTGTAAGAAAATATGCGAGAGATTTGTAAAGATTTGTCATATTCGTTGAATGGTGAGGTTTTCTGAGAGATACTGGGGTATTTTTAGAAGAAGTTTGTCTATTCGTTACATAATTATAGTTCGAAATACTCGTATCCCGCTTATGTTAACGCCAATTTAAGGTATTAATCCGCAAATGAAATTATCGTTTTTTGGCTATCTGTGTGACGTTTCAAAATGCAATTGAGTATCCAGTCTCCACAAAGTTTTCTACGCAAAAGTAGTAAGACGATGTCATGCATTGCAATTTTACGAAGCTGTAAAATTTTTGACGTTCGCTGTACAACAATGTTTGATTAAACGAAAGAAGAGATTCCATCTTTTCAGAATTCTTTGCAAACTTTACATTGGGTTTGTTCACACAGTTAATTTTCTTCTAAGTATATTTGTTTGTATTGCACAAAGCTGGTGTATCGATGAAAAACAAACTTTTCCAACGCGAATTTGCTATACTTCACAATGCTTCACAGGACACTTAATTACATACACTGACCTTATTGGTGATGTTATTACATGTAAGATCTCAGATTCTCTGTAGTTTCTGCCAGGGTAAAAAGGCACGACTTTATTTTATGCAATAAAGCATTTGATACAAAGATTCAAGACAACAAACAACCGCTGTTACTTTGATCAGACTTTGTCATTCTCGACACTAAAATAAAGTCCATGTTTAAACATGTATGCATCCTCTCTCGGCTTTAAATATTCCGAGCATGTACTCGTTTCACGTTTGTAGGTAAAGCATTATATACGCTATTCTAAATATATTTTCGCTTTAACTTTGCATGCAGACACGGGGTCGATTTGTTATAAATACAGTGTAGTATCAAAGCACATTGCTTGAATTCCTTTCCGGAAAGAGGGCAAACTTGTGATGTTCGCTTGTGAGGCTTTTCCCCGCTCGGGAAGTTTCGCTTGATAAACATTTGCGTTCAGAGAACACGGCTTTTAATGGACGAGATACGAAATGAAATACCTTTTTGAAATGAAATAAGTTTGAACTTTTGTGTTGAGAGTAGATAGGAATAGTTTTTTGAATGCGTATTTTTAGAGTTTGTCTGTGCAGCGTAAAATTATTCGGCAGTGAATAGACCTAGTTGTGGTCTGAGGTCATCCAGGAAGACCCAAACCTTATTCTGCTGCGAAACCTCTTTGTTGTGTTCTAGTTTAAAGTGTATGGATTGGCTGCTAGTTGTGAAACATCTCAGTTCTAGTATTGCAGTCCGTAGACGGTGGTGGACTATTTACCAATTGGTTGATGGCCAGTCAATATCATAAAAGCCACAAGTATACGCAGGTGATGAATCACCTGCCACCTGCAATGCCCCATCCTTTAATTCTTCTTGTTCTCTACGTGTGGATGAACTCAAATTGTTTTAGATCAGTATACATGTAGCTCCTCCTCACAGCTCTAACATTTACTTGGGTAAGCCTTGAAATATAAGTTTTTAAACTGACATGGTCACTGACACTACTATTAATATCATAAACGGGATATTTACCATGTTTGATTTTTGTTTCGAGTTCCCGATATTTCGGCGCTGTTACAAGCACCATGATCACGGATAAACTGAAGTCATTGCGGGTGGATGTTTATGAGCAGACAAATCGGTCTACCCTCTTTCTAGTTCGTTTTTTGCGTTCGGCACCACTACCATTGTCACTCACTACACGATTCTGTTCAACAACAACAAAAATCAAACATGGTAAATATCCCGTTTATGATATTAATAGTAAGCCTTGAAAGTTGCAAACTTGCAAGTGGTTGTGCAGTATGGGCAGAACAATGGGCAGAATAGGAGTTTGTGCAGGATGGGCAGGATAGGAGGTCCTTTAATTCATATAGCAGTAAATTAAACCTCATACAATTAAATCTAATATGATAACTTTTTGAAAAGGTCTTGTCCAATCCAATATATCAATCACAAAAGCTTGAACGCCCACTTCGAATCACGTGCCTCTTCACGCAATATTACGAAGAATTATGTCAGTGAGGTGTTTTGTTCGTTTGACAGGCATATTCCCGTATCCTGTTGGTTGTCGGTGCCCATTGTAGATTGACACCTTTTGGGTAAAACGTAGTCTTATTCGGAAGCTGTCGATGTCGATATTTTCATTGGTGTCGGTAAAAGCAGGTATTTATAGATGGAAATGTTTTGAATCACTGTTTGTTATGCGGTTTTGAAAAGGCCGTTCATTTTGATTTGTCCCACAAAAAATTAATCACTTTAAAACCAGAAAAAAACATCTTGCAGGAGAATGAGTTAAGGTGTTGCATTTTGATCAACATACAATCTGATACCTGGGAGCTCTGGGAGGTTACAATTATGTTTAACAGCAGTATTGTTTTAATGTCATTCTAGTGTGGAAAAGAGAAGGCACTAGACAGACATCCTGTAATACCTAGCTCTGTCTGTTTTCTACATCATGTTACGCCACTCAATATTTGGTCTACTGCTATGAAAATTGCAAAAAAAGTATTATTTCATTATCACGGGCTACCTGGCGCTTTCGTCTTAAACGTTTTCTAATAAGACAACATTCCACCCAAAGCTAATCATTTAACGTGATTGAGGGAAGGCGGGCGTCTAACGTATTCAATTTACGGTAACTGCTTAGGTGTTGCCAATGTAAACAACAACATTATACCCATTACGTATGTTTTGGTACTCAGGTGTTGCTGAGGGTTCACAGATTTCCAGTATTGTATCGAATTGATGCGTTCTATTACGGGAGTTTGTTCATTTGTTTGGTATAAGAAATGATAAAGAATGTGAGATACGGCCCGTTTTTAACTCAATGAGGAGGATACCATTGTAAATTGATGATAGAAGAATTTAGCTGCGTAAATATACGTTGTCTATGATGGAACGAGTGTGCCCAGAAGAGATAGGATATTACTCATAGTTTTTGAGGTAAGTATACGGTAATGGATAGAATGATCCTCATTCTCCATAAAAAACACACAATCCTCTGACCAAACAGGCGTTGTCTGGCTATTGCCTCAATAATTGCAATATTGTTAGATTTATCTTGCTGCGCCCTAACAGGGTCATGTACTCACTAGTTTTAAGCCTAGCGTGTAACTATGCTGTGCACATTGTGCATTAAATAAATAAATAATGTTGTCGATTCACCATCTGCCTTGCCTTTTCAACTATGTTCGCGTCGGCTGTCAGATTCAGCTGAATACCTGTATTTTACATGGAGCGCCTATCTGACCTCCAGTCCTCTACAGCCCAGTTAGTACTGAGTAACACGATACCCCTTGGTTAGACTGGCTGTCAGGCACGACACTACCTGTAACGCCTGTCAAAGATCTACAATAGGGGATCCAAGTCGTTGAGGGGATCGGACTGGGTCAAAAAAATATGATTCTTTAGTCCGTCAGTTAGATTATCGAAAAATATTGGATACGTGTTTTTTGTTTTATCAAATTAATAAAAATTGACGAAGATAAAACGCGTTAAGATCATGGAGTGGGGCTTGAAACGTCACTTGTAGGTTAAAAATGTACTAGCATATGACGTCACACGAGTTTTCTAAGCACTGTATCGTCTTCATTTTTTGTTGACGTGAAAAACGAAAAAATACGTGTTCAATATTTTTTGGAAATCTATCTGACGGACTAATTAGTTTTTTTTTTGTCCGATCCCCTATTGACAGCCAGGACCAACGTCATAACGTGTTTTCCAAAGCTCGGAGGAAACTCAGAAACTCTGTATGTAATGGGTGGTCACCTGTCCACGGAACAACCTAGGCAAACCCGACCGGCTGTTATCATCAAGCCACGAGCTTCTTCATATGATGATAATTTCATCATCATCATCATCATTTCAGCCAAAAGACGTCCACTGCTGGACATAGGCGTCGCCACATTGACCGGTCCCGTGCGTCTCTCATCCAACGGGTTCCTGCAACCTTGACCAGGTCATCGGATGACAATTAATATGATGATAATTTATTTGAACATTTTGTTTGTTTTCAGACGAGGGTGGCGGCAGCTCAGACTCGCGCTCAGACAGCAGCGAGGACGAGGTCACTGAGCACGTGACAAGATCCACGCCCCCGCCAGACATGGCGGCTGCCAGGGCACAGGTAAACCTGACGGTAAAGCCTAAACATTCCAGAATATTGAGTAGAGTCTTCCTTTTTGCACAAACATCATGTTCTTGCTCTTGTCCCACTTTACTTGGGGTCGACGCAGTAATAACTACTAGAGTCTTTCTTCTTGCACAAGTGTCATGCTCCTTCCCTTGTTCCAATTTACTTTGGGTCGGCGCTGTAGTGACTACAGTCTTCCTTCATGCACAAACATCATGTTCTTGCTCTTGTCCCACTTTACTTGGGGTCGATGCAGTAATGACTAGAGTCTTCCTTCTTGCACAAACATCATGTTCTTGCTCTTGTCAAGTCTTGTCCCACTTTACTTGGGGTCGACGCAGTAATAACTACTAGAGTCTTTCTTCTTGCACAAGTGTCATGCTCCTTCCCTTGTTCCAATTTACTTTGGGTCGGCGCTGTAGTGACTACAGTCTTCCTTCATGCACAAGCATTATGTTCTTGCTCTAGTCCCACTTTGGGTCGATGCAGTAATGACTAGAGTCTTCCTTCTTGCACAAACATCATGTTCTTGCTCTTGTCCCACTTTACTTGGGGTCGGCGCAGTAATGACTAGAGTCTTCTTGCACAAACATCATGTTCTTGCTCTTGTCAAGTCTTGTCCCACTTTACTTGGGGTCGACGCAGTAATAACTACTAGAGTCTTTCTTCTTGCACAAGTGTCATGCTCCTTCCCATGTTCCAATTTACTTTGGGTCGGCGCAGTAATGACTAGAGTCTTCCTTCTTGCACAAACATCATGTTCTTGCTCTTGTCCCACTTTACTTGGGGTCGGCGCAGTAATGACTAGTCTTCCTTCTTGCACAAACATCATGTTCTTGCTCTTGTCAAGTCTTGTCCCACTTTACTTGGGGTCGACGCAGTAATAACTACTAGAGTCTTTCTTCTTGCACAAGTGTCATGCTCCTTCCCTTGTTCCAATTTACTTTGGGTCGGCGCTGTAGTGACTACAGTCTTCCTTCATGCACAAGCATTATGTTCTTACTCTAGTCCCACTTTACTTGGGGTCGATGCAGTAATGACTAGAGTCTTCCTTCTTGCACAAACATGTTCTTGCTCTTGTCAAGTCTTGTCCCACTTTACTTGGGGTCAATGCAGTAATGACTAGAGTCTTCCTTCTTGCACAAACATCATGTTCTTGCTCTTGTCCCACTTTACTTGGGGTCGGCGCTGTAGTGACTACAGTCTTCCTTCATGCACAAGCATTATGTTCTTACTCTAGTCCCACTTTACTTGGGGTCGATGCAGTAATGACTAGAGTCTTCCTTCTTGCACAAACATCATGTTCTTGCTCTTGTCAAGTCTTGTCCCACTTTACTTGGGGTCGACGCAGTAATAACTACTAGAGTCTTTCTTCTTGCACAAGTGTCATGCTCCTTCCCATGTTCCAATTTACTTTGGGTCGGCGCAGTAATGACTAGAGTCTTCCTTCTTGCACAAACATCATGTTCTTGCTCTTGTCCCACTTTACTTGGGGTCGGCGCAGTAATGACTAGTCTTCCTTCTTGCACAAACATCATGTTCTTGCTCTTGTCAAGTCTTGTCCCACTTTACTTGGGGTCGACGCAGTAATAACTACTAGAGTCTTTCTTCTTGCACAAGTGTCATGCTCCTTCCCTTGTTCCAATTTACTTTGGGTCGGCGCTGTAGTGACTACAGTCTTCCTTCATGCACAAGCATTATGTTCTTACTCTAGTCCCACTTTACTTGGGGTCGATGCAGTAATGACTAGAGTCTTCCTTCTTGCACAAACATGTTCTTGCTCTTGTCAAGTCTTGTCCCACTTTACTTGGGGTCAATGCAGTAATGACTAGAGTCTTCCTTCTTGCACAAACATCATGTTCTTGCTCTTGTCCCACTTTACTTGGGGTCGGCGCTGTAGTGACTACAGTCTTCCTTCATGCACAAGCATTATGTTCTTACTCTAGTCCCACTTTACTTGGGGTCGATGCAGTAATGACTAGAGTCTTCCTTCTTGCACAAACATCATGTTCTTGCTCTTGTCAAGTCTTGTCCCACTTTACTTGGGGTCGACGCAGTAATAACTACTAGAGTCTTTCTTCTTGCACAAGTGTCATGCTCCTTCCCATGTTCCAATTTACTTTGGGTCGGCGCAGTAATGACTAGAGTCTTCCTTCTTGCACAAACATCATGTTCTTGCTCTTGTCCCACTTTACTTGGGGTCAATGCAGTAATGACTAGAGTCTTCCTTCTTGCACAAACATCATGTTCTTGCTCTTGTCCCACTTTACTTGGGGTCAATGCAGTAATGACTAGAGTCTTCCTTCTTGCACAAACATCATGCTCTTGCTTTTGTCCCACTTTACTTGAGGTCAGCGCAGTAATGACTAGAGTCTTCCCTCTTGCACAAACATCATGTTCTTGTTCTTGTTCCACTTTACTTGGGGTCGACGTAATAATGACTAGAGTCTTCCTTCTTGCACAAACATCATGTTCTTGCTCTTGTCCCACTTTACTTGGGGTCGGCGCAGTAATGACTAGTCTTCCGCCTTGCACAAACATCATGTTCTTGCTCTTGTCCCACTTTACTTGGGGTCAATGCAGTAATGACTAGAGTCTTCCTTCTTGCACAAACATCATGTTCTTGCTCTTGTCCCACTTTACTTGGGGTCAATGCAGTAATGACTAGAGTCTTCCTTCTTGCACAAACATCATGTTCTTGCTCTTGTCCCACTTTACTTGGGGTCGGCGCAGTAATGACTAGTCTTCCGCCTTGCACAAACATCATGTTCTTGCTCTTGTCCCACTTTACTTGGGGTCGGCGCAGTAATGACTAGTCTTCCTTCTTGCACAAACATCATGTTCTTGCTCTTGTCCCACTTTACTTGGGGTCAATGCAGTAATAACTAGAGTCTTCCTTCTTGCACAAACATCATGTTCTTGCTCTTGTCCCACTTTACTTGGGGTCAATGCAGTAATAACTAGAGTCTTCCTTCTTGCACAAACATCATGTTCTTGCTCTTGTCCCACTTTACTTGGGGTCAATGCAGTAATAACTAGAGTCTTCCTTCTTGCACAAACATCATGTTCTTGCTCTTGTCCCACTTTACTTGGGGTCAATGCAGTAATAACTAGAGTCTTCCTTCTTGCACAAACATCATGTTCTTGCTCTTGTCCCACTTTACTTGGGGTCAATGCAGTAATAACTAGAGTCTTCCTTCTTGCACAAACATCATGTTCTTGCTCTTGTCCCACTTTACTTGGGGTCAATGCAGTAATAACTAGAGTCTTCCTTCTTGCACAAACATCATGTTCTTGCTCTTGTCCCACTTTACTTGGGGTCAATGCAGTAATAACTAGAGTCTTCCTTCTTGCACAATCATCATGTTCTTGCTCTTGTCCCACTTTACTTGGGGTCAATGCAGTAATAACTAGAGTCTTCCTTCTTGCACAAACATCATGTTCTTGCTCTTGTCCCACTTTACTTGGGGTCAATGCAGTAATAACTAGAGTCTTCCTTCTTGCACAAACATCATGTTCTTGCTCTTGTCCCACTTTACTTGGGGTCAATGCAGTAATAACTAGAGTCTTCCTTCTTGCACAAACATCATGTTCTTGCTCTTGTCCCACTTTACTTGGGGTCAATGCAGTAATAACTAGAGTCTTCCTTCTTGCACAAACATCATGTTCTTGCTCTTGTCCCACTTTACTTGGGGTCAATGCAGTAATAACTAGAGTCTTCCTTCTTGCACAAACATCATGTTCTTGCTCTTGTCCCACTTTACTTGAGGTCAGCGCAGTAATGACTAGAGTCTTCCCTCTTGCACAAACATCATGTTCTTGCTCTTGTCGCACTTTACTTGGGGTCAATGCAGTAATAACTAGAGTCTTCCTTCTTGCACAAACATCATGTTCTTGCTCTTGTCGCACTTTACTTGGGGTCAATGCAGTAATTACTAGAGTCTTCCTTCTTGCACAAACATCATGTTCTTGCTCTTGTCCCACTTTACTTGGGGTCAATGCAGTAATAACTAGAGTCTTCCTTCTTGCACAAACATCATGTTCTTGCTCTTGTCCCACTTTACTTGGGGTCAATGCAGTAATAACTAGAGTCTTCCTTCTTGCACAAACATCATGTTCTTGCTCTTGTCCCACTTTACTTGGGGTCAATGCAGTAATAACTAGAGTCTTCCTTCTTGCACAAACATCATGTTCTTGCTCTTGTCCCACTTTACTTGGGGTCAATGCAGTAATAACTAGAGTCTTCCTTCTTGCACAAACATCATGTTCTTGCTCTTGTCCCACTTTACTTGAGGTCAGCGCAGTAATGACTAGAGTCTTCCCTCTTGCACAAACATCATGTTCTTGCCCTTCTTCTAATTAACTTGGGGTTGCAGCATGTCTTCTTCTTCGTCTTTTATAGCCATATTCCCTTTCACACTGTCCATCCATCGTTCCTTTGGTCTTTACCTACTTATGAGTATGATACTCCAACCTACTCTTATTGTTTTGAGTACTCGTATGTACATAAATAAACGTGAACGCATTCACACTCGAAATTTTTCTCACGACCTTTTCTTTGCATGACATGCGTAAACTATTACAGACAGATTATTTAGTCACCGGGTACGTAGTACATTATACCTCAATGGTCACCGGTCTCCTATTTACACGATGTCTATCTACAACAAGCTGTGAGTCTTGTCGGCAATCGACGAACGACAACATCATTTCAGTCAAAATACGTCTACTGCTGGACATAGGCCTCCCCTAAGTGTCGCACATATATTGACCGGTCGCCAGCGGATCCCTGGATCCTTCACTAGGTCATCGGTCTACATAGTGGGAGGTCTTCCAACGCAACGTTTTCCGGTTCACGGTCGCTACTCCAGAACTTTTCGGCCCCATCGGCTATCCGTTCTGCGAGCAATGTGCCTTGCCCACTGCCACTTAGGTTTTATGTGATTGCCGTCAAAAATACTCTGGACTTATTTTAATGCTATTTTAGGATATACTGAACTGTATGCTTTATTAAGTAGATTGCTGGTATTCTACATTCTTTGCACACAAAATCTATTCTCTTTTAGTTTTATTTATCGAATTCGGTAATGAAGAATCGTGTATTCATATTCGTAGAATCTTTAGCAAAGAGTTTGAACACTTATACCAATACCAAACGAATCTTTAGCATATTTTGGTTTTGAACGTCAAATTGACACGACAGATTTCAAAACGCCGTTTAACACTTCCTAATATTTAGCTGTGGATCAAAAGTCCTTTTACGGAATATAAGACAAACCTAAAACAATGAGTGAATGCGTGAACAAAGACTGCAAGTTTTGTATGTACTTTCAGGTGCCAACGATAAGCGTGACCCCGCATAGTCCGGGGTTACTGGAGGACAGCTTGCAGCAGCTGCGACGGCTGCATGCGGCTGTGCAGCGCATGAGAACTGCGCCCCTGCCACTACTGGTAACTAGCGTTATGTTTTCTAAGTTTTATGTTGTTGTAAGTAAAAAGAAATTGACGTTAAATATTGTAGCAGAAAAGAAAGATAGGTATGAAGGAATACCAATTTAGACGGTAAATTGGTATTCCTTCATACCTATCTTTCTTTTATAAGAAATGTACACTTTTTCAAGCACAAAATTGCGGATCGATCACTTCTGGAGAAATGAATGCATTGGATGGGTAATATTAAGTTGTAATACTGATGACGAACTTATTGTAATCTTATTTTTATTAGTATTGTTTTCAAGTAAGTGACTTATGTCTTTATTGGGAATAAAGTTTCTTTAAACCAATTCATTTGGCCACTTTGCACAAAATATGAAGCAAAAAAAGACAACACCAACATTAAGCCAAAAGCTGAAAGGTGAGGCAGAGGTGTCATTAATGATACACCCACATTTCGCCAGTCACAATGTTTTACTTTATCGAAGCAAGTGATAAAGTAAACAACACGCACAGAGTCCGAAAAATCACAGGCGTGTCTTGTGTTTACATAACTGTAAAGGCAAATAAAGTTATGTCGTTGCGACGTAATGATTTTGGCGTACAATGCAACATCATATTGTGCAAAATATATCCTTTTGTACAGTTGAACAAGCTAATAAGTATACAGGGTAGAGATCTTTATAATTCTATAACATTGAAAATATTGATTGTAATTTTGTTTTATCAAGTGGATGTCAAACGCTGTATCCTAAACCGCTGTATGCCAAATGTATCTGTATAATCTTAAAAGTAAATACAAGTTAGCTGGCTGTATACTTACTAGCTTGTTCGACTGTACCAAAGGATTGATACTATTTCTCAATCTAATTCTTCTAATATGTGTTCTGCCTTGTTCCAGGCGACAGGCACGAGTCGTCTCAGTACATCATGTCCTTCACTGTGCAAGGACGGAGTGGTGGAAGTGGACTGCTCGTCTCCCACACACCTCGACTTCTATCCACAGAGCCGGAAGGGCAGCGGTGAGTGTCCAAATCTTATTTAATTTGTTCAAGATGTTACTGAGGACCAGTTTCTTGTATTTTTTTTAAACATTGCTACCACATATGGTATGTCTCCTACATTGTGGGTGCGTTTACAAACATTGATACTCACGAACATAAACAGCCAGACCCGGAATAACTACCTGTAGGCCATACAAACATTTGTTTCGTGCGGGAATTGAACGGCCGTTACACGCAGCGCAACAACCAATCGTTTAGCCACTGCGCAGACCGTGCCGTCGAGTTGCTGAATGACAAAATACCATGGCAAATAAACGCAACAAAGACAGCGCGCAACCTTTCACAGTAATGGTTTGCAATATAGTCAAAATTTGTCTGAACTTTATTCGCCATGTGGTTGCTGCCATACGTTATCTGTGAAGGCAATCAATCTTCACAGCTTTTATTAGAACAGCCAGCAGTTTATTTCCCTATTTACAGCCGTTTCAAATAAACCCTCCAAGTTGCATGTGCTTTTCTTCCATATAAAGTCTCGACTAATTAAGAACAATAGGCTAGTTGACTGACTAAAAAAAATATTATTCGTTTTAGTCCGTCTTTTAGATTATCGAAAAATATTGGATACTAGACATGTTGTTTGTTTTATCAAATTAATAAAAATTGACGAAAATGCCAAACTATAATGTCGCGCGACTTTTCGAAGCACTGTATCGTCAAAATTTATTGCTTACGTGAAAAAACAAAAATACGTGTCCAATATTTTTTGTAAATCTACCTGACGGACTAATTATTTTTTTTTAGTCAACTACCCTATTCAATATCCAGCATCATCAATGACCCAAGTTTGCCTGGATCCATGTTTCATTCGTATAAATGTGTGTTACAGGTGAATCCCGACAATGGGGTCTCTGGGAGCGCCGCGACGAGGGTCGGCGCAGCAGCTGGGCGGCACTGGAGCCTGGACCGCGCCCACACGACCCGCACAGGCAACGCAAGTATGTATCTTGAGTTTGAAGGACAGCTATTAAACCTAGATAAGCAAAATCAGCCTATAATGTTCACACTGTTGGGACTCCGGCCTCCTTTCTATGAGAGGGAATGGGCTATTATATACCACGCGAGCCAAATGTGGGTTGGTACAGCTTTAAGAAAGCCACTTCGAAAAATATAATTATCACGTAGGCTTGGGTGGACCGATGACATGGTGAAGGTTGCGTGGTTCCGTTGGATGCGAGACACACGGGACCGGTCAATGTGGCGACAATTGAGGGAGGTCTATGTCTAGCTGTGGACGTCTTTCGGCTGAAATTATTATGACATGGGCCCACATGGGCACTTATACGTGGGCTCGAGAAAAGGTGCATGGTTCAGATCGGTCGTTTTCTATGGAGATGAATAAGCTAAGAAACTCTAACTCCACATAGGGGGCGAGTCAATTCATCCGGCTTTAAAACCAGTTTTTCTGGCTGCTCCTGAGAAATTCGTGATTGAAAAACCCAATGATAATTTACTCGACCTAGGAATCGAAGTGAAACGCAGGACCATGAGGTCTTGGCAGTCAGTAACTAAACTAGTTTCTTCTAATTTGACTATTACCTATTTATTGACTCAAAACATGAAGCGACACCTAAATCAACACCTAAATATTGACGGAATTTGAACTCTCGGTTTCCAAGCGTTCTAAGCCCACCAATGCGGCACTGATTTAGGCGTCGCCTGATGTTAGAAACGTATATGTTGTTAATTGTAGTGCGTTGAACGGTCACAGCGCGTCGCTGTCGTCCATGGAGTCGGAGGGAGAGGTGCCGCGCCCCGTGCGACACTCCACGCACTCGCTTAATGATAATGATCTTGCTGTGAGTATGGCTACTTGTATTTACATTTCGCACCTTCAGAATAGTATAGCGACGTTTTTATAGTAGAATATAGCCATAGGTACCATTAAAACGTCGTTTCTTTAATATTCATCTAAAATAAATCAAATAAAATCTTGAAAATTGCCAACGTATTCCGCAATAATTGTAGTAGCAGGTGACATTCTATTGTTTCTGCCAACACCAAAAGGAAACGGCGTGAGATTATAAAGTTATGTACTATTTCTCCAGTACAAAACACTGCTAGGCCTGTCCCGAAGGAAGATTATGATTGCTAGCATCGGTTGACGCCGTGGCTGAGCGATTGGCTGCTGGACTGCGCGTTGTAGGTTCAATTCCTGCACAGATAAAACATTTGTATGACCTACTTGTACTTGTTTGGGGTCTGGCTGTTTGCGTATGTGAGTTTAACCTTTTGACCGCCACAGTCAAGTAAGACGACAAGCAAAAAAGTACCTTAAGTCGACAGACTTAAGGTACTTTTTTGCTTGTTCGGCTTGTCGTCTATACTTGACTGTGGCGGTCAAAATGTTAAATGTTACTAAACGCACACATGATACAGAGAAAGGGAAAGGAGAAATTCTTGGATGATTTAAAATGAATGACCTTCCATTAAACTCTGCACCATCCTGATACAGGTTAGGTTACATAATTTTATACAGTCCACAAAATAACTCAAATTAATCCCCCCCTACAGAAAGACTTCGAAAAAGTAACAGCAGCACTCCGCGCCGGGGGCATAGCACCAGGCTCTGGTATCGTAGCCCCAGTCGAGGGCGCCAGGTTAGCGGCCCGTCTCCCGCTACAGAAGTCAGTGTCCACGCCGAGCATTGTGGCCGCAGTCACACCGCACCTAGCGCAGCCCACGCCTAATGTGTACGTACTCTTAAGGTTAAGTGTCCTGTTATATTGTATGTTTATCTTTTAAGGGTGGGTAGTTTAGGGTTTTGGTTAGGTAAAAGAGGTCTAGAATGTTATTTATTTGTTTAATTATTTATGTACACACTAAATACAGAATACTAAGTTGTGTAGGGTGGTCAGTTTAGAATCTTGGATATTTAAGAAGGGTCCTAAATCATATTTATTTATTTAACAATTTATGTACACACTAAATACAGAAAAGGAATAGAAAATACTATATTTTTAACATAAAATATTGGATATAAAAGGTGTTTTAAATCATCCTTTCACGAAGCTGTCAACCAAGCAATGTACATCAAATTAAGAAAAAATATTGCTGGGATATGATTTTTTTTTGGGGTGAAAAATCATGTTTTACTAATAGGTACACTTCTGTGACACATATTAATAAAACAATAACATTAAACTTACACTCTCACTTATATATCATCGGCTATCGACTATCAATTATATTATTAATAACTGAGTTACCAATATTTCAAAGCTGTTGCAAGCACGATAATTGAGGTACGTGTAACAGTGTGAGAGCATCATTATCGATGACTAGCTTTTGCCCGCGACTTCGTTCGCGTGGAATAGTGACTTCCGGCAGATTTTTGGTTTATCTCGCGAAAAAAAAAAAACTATCCTATGTCCTTTCTCAAGTTCCAAACTATGTCTGTACCAAATTTCATCAAAATCCGTTCAGCCGTTTAGGCGTGAAAGAGTAACAGACAGACAGACAGAGTTACTTTCGCATTTATAATATTAGTATGGATGAGAAAACTTCACATCAATTTTAGTTCAGAAAGAATAGGTTTTCAACATTGATTAATAACTAACTAATTCATTATTATTAATCCTAGATCAACCTGTTGTGTAGATAGCAGTAAATCATCCAGTCGTTAGTTAATATCTCCTTCGCTAAAATAAATAAACGTTAATAATAATAAACTGTAAACCCTGACCGCGCATGACACATTGCAATAATAGAAATACTACACAGAACGCATACATATAGTACCTATCTGCTACAAATCCTCATAATGCCCTTATTATTTAATAACAAGCCAATATTATCCAGTATCGATATAGTTGAAACACCCGGTATGAATTTCAAAGAGTATATTCATAATTTACACAAAATATTTTTTGTTTTTAAACCAGTATCGAATCATGTTGTGCATGTCATGTTATGAAATTGTCCAGTTTTATTTTATTGTTGTTTTAGCTCATGTTGAATGGACAACCAACTTTTCATAGTAGACCTAACATTTTCAAAAATGGGTATTTTGTTTTTTATGTGTTAGCCCGTTCTAGCTCACTGCTGGAAAAAGGTCTACCCAATACCTCCCTAACAGGACATTACTAAAATATAATATTCGGAGCAGTTTGGTAAATCGTGTGAGTACCATGATGATACAGGGTGTAAACGAACCCTTCATGAAGCCGTCAACCAAGCATTATATTATATACATCAAACTATTAAGTACCCCTACGCAAAAATTATTGCAGGAAAACGACTTTTTTTGGGGTGAAAAATCACATTTTACGGAAAAACTCAATGTAGCACTCTCAAAATATTGTGCTAGTGTATGCTAGTAAATAGTAAATGGATCATGGACGTAATTTAAGTAAAGTTATAACCTGAAAAACTAGTAAAAAAAAAACTGCTTTGATTTTTTTTTTAACTTCAATCCCCATTATCTCCGTAACTAGTTCCCACTTTCCCTGGTATGGTTTAGAATTAAAAAAAAATTGCAGTAACAGGAGAACAAGTGCCTTTCGGCTTCGTTAAGGATACTTTTACACCCTTTATTACGAGTGAACCCTCGATTATTGTACTTAGCTCGGAAATGCCCGCGAAATAGGAATACCGTAGTATCTTCTCCCATTCCTGGTTAGTTCTACTATGAAGTTGGTTTAATGCATGTGTGAGTCGATGTTTTTTTTTTAATTTGTCGTCGCACTGTCGCTTTGCTCAGGTTGAATTTGATAGCACTTCGGAATCAGTACACAAAACGAATGTTTGATTTTTTAAATTTTTATTTGCACTTACAATGTATTACTTACTTCCGTGATTTATTTGACTCCGAGGGACTCCCAACCGAAGATCCTACTTTTCCTTTCCATATTTTCTTTTTTCTTGTTCCTTTTTCTAATTCCTTTAAATTGTATCTTCTTAGTTGTCAAGAAACGTCAGAATACTGAAGCTCAAAAAACATAACTTCTATGTATATAGGCAAATTCAAAGCTATTGAATGGGATAATATTTAATAGATTTAAAAATTAATGTGCCGCCAATTGTTATCTTAGTTTCCTCGAAACTATCTCGACGTCCCACAAAATTCTGTCTTCGTGTCCTTGAAGTTCCATCAATAGCTAGGTAATGTCCACCAAATTATGTATATTTCTACTTCCCCAAATTATATCTCTTCATTCCTAAATTCTATCCCTTCATTCCCAAATTCTATCCCTTCATTCCCAAATTCTATCCCTTCATTCCCAAATTCTATCTCTTGACTCCCAAATTCTATCTCTTGATTCCCTAATTCTATTTCTTCGTTCCCAAAATCTATTTCTTCATTCTCAAATTCTATCTCTTCCTCCTCAAATTATCTCTTCCTTGCCAAATTAGATTTCTTCATTCCCAAATTCTATCCCTTCATTCCCAAATTCTATCTCTTCATTCCCAAATTCTATCTCTTCATTCCCTAATTCTATCTCTTCGTTCCCAAAATCTTTCTCTTCATTCCCAAATTCTATCTCTTCATTCCCAAATTCTATCTCTTCCATCCCAAATTCTATCTCTTCGTTCCCAAATTCTATCTCTTCATTCACAAATTCTATCTCCACATCCCCCAAGTCCTTCTATACGTAAATCACGTGAGTACATAAACACGAGCACGACATAACACGCGTGTGGGTAGCGGCGGCGCGCGCAGCGACTCGGAGAGCGACGACACGTCGGCCGCCACCGTGGGCGCCTCGCAGCCCGCGCGGCACGCGCCCAAGCAGGACCATCTCGGCTTGCATCGACTTACGTTCTTGGAACAGTGAGTATTTCTCAAGGGCAGGGATCGAAATGGTGCCCGTCGGGGCCGCGGATTTTTGTACTAGATTACGTGGCCTCGGCGCAAGGGCAAAGAAGGAACATGGGTTCGGTTTTTAGTCAGTAGAAGTCTGACACTCCCCTTCGCTCTGCCCAAGAGCGGGGGGGGTCATTCGATGATTTTCCACCCACCAAAAAAAAAAAAAAAAAGGGATCGAAATGGTTCTACCGCTCAATAGCGGGCCACGGAAATTAGGGTGATGAAGTCCCCCAAATTAGTAGCTTAATGAGAGGTTAAATTCGATTCTCGGCAACTCTTAGTCTTAACCAGTTCTCCAATTCCTCGAATGGATGGCTGAAATTCCCAAGTGGGACAAAAGAATGGCTGCAGGTTATGACTTCGGTACTCAAATGAAGTGGTCAAAGATCCCCAAATGAGTGCTTCAAGCCCCCAAATGATTACACTTCTATATCCAACGGATTAGTGTTCACTAAAGGAGAGATTTCTTTAAGAACTGTCTGTCTCTTGTAGAACTTGACGTTCGAAAAGTGCTGATTATCAGCCTAATTTGAATAAATTTATTTATTATTTATTTATTTAAACTTCATGCACAAACGTGGTACATAGGCGGACTTAATGCCACAAGGCAAATGACTTTTGATTTTGATTTGGAACATACGAATTATCATATAAAACAGGTAATTTAAGGCATCAGCGACTGCGATATACAAAGTAAGTATAAAAAATAAAAAAGTTCGAGCACATATTTTTTAAATGAAAACTAGCATGCTAAAGGCACAGGCTTCGCTTGATGTGTTCGTTTGATTTTACACTTATTTTTAATAAAAAGATAAAACAATTTATTATTACTTATTATTGTTATTTTTCGCTTTTTGTCTGCATGTCACAGAAACAAAACACGAAACATTTAACACGAGAATTAAAATCAGGGAAGAAGTGTGCAGAAGTGCAAAAAAAGAAGTTCTGTGTTTTAGTATGTACTAATAATATTGATTGTTCTAAACAGAGCGGCTTTTGACCATCACGCTGAGAAGAGGCGGAAACGGGGTAGCCTGTTCTTTAGGAAGAAAAAGGTAATAAGTGTTTATAATACTTAATTTATTTGTGTCGTCAAGCAATGTTGTTTTGTTGCGCTTTGTAGGGTATTTAAGCTTTGTCGCTTAACTGCTTCCGTGTTTGTCTGTCATCATCATCATCATCATCATTTCAGCCGAAAGACGTCCACTGCTGGACATAGGCCTCCCCTAAGTGTAATGTTTGCTTAGGGGGGGTTTGCCATAATCGCCACGCTTGGCAGGCGGGTTGGCGATCGCAGTACGGTCGATACAAAAAGCACAGAGAACGCTGCTGCCCATTCTCTGGTACATCCCTTAGTCGCCTCTTACGACACCCACGGGAAGATAGGGGATGGTGCTATTCTTTTTCGTCCGACACCATACGGAACCTTGTTTGTCTGTCAGTAGTATAATATAAGATTTTATTCGTAAACGCTGCTCAAAGTTATCAGACGTGTATACATCAAATTAGGTATAATATATGTATAATATACATATGCGAAGGATCTTGTTTAATAACAGACGAAAACTTACACAGCTATACTATGTATCATTTTCTCGTAACCGTAACTTTGTTGTAGCTAATGCTATAAGCCTGGATTTTCACTGATCAAGAGGACTTATTTTACTTAGGTGTATTTCCGAATTGCTTTCAATTTGAACCTGTAGTTTAGGTTCATTCAAATCTGTGTGGTTCTTTCTATAAACTATGGCAAGGCATCGTTCCTTAATTTTGTCACTGACTGACTCACCGATCAGTATACTTCTAATATACTCGTAGCAAACACACAAGCTTAAATTTTTGAATACAATTAGTGTTTAGCCTATAAAAACAAGGAAAAAATAAAACATACTGCAATTTTAGTGCAGTTTTCGATCGCAACGCGACCGAAACCGCGGGTAAAACCTCTACTCGAAAGACCGTTGTACCGATAAAGTGTCCCGGTGTCCTTGGAAGTACAGTCTGTTGATACATTGCAGGACAAATCTCGTAAGACGGCGCATGCGTGGTCAGCTGCGTGCTCCGGTGGAGACTGCGACTGGTGCGGCCGACCGCTCGCTGACAAACCCGCCTTGTATTGTGACAGTAAGTGCGGATTTTGTACCTTATTAGCATTGGTATAAGGCCGCGCTCACTTTGGATACGAATTCGTCTCGTACGTAAACGTACGATATAAATTAGACTAAATATACGTACGACTAACTCGCATCCAGTATGTGCACTCCCATAGTACTTGGAAGGTTAGGATCGTTCGTGCGTGTTCGTACGAGTAAAATTCGTACGAGAACGCGTCCAAACTAAGCGCCGCCTTAAAGTTATTAGTTAGCTGCGTGCTCCGGTGGAGACTGCGACTGGTGTGGCCGACCGCTCGCTGACAAACCCGCCTTGTATTATGACAGTAAGTGGGGATTTTGTGCCCGGTTTTTAGTCAGTAGAAGTCTGACACTCCCTACCGCTCTGCCCAGATCGGGAGGAGTCATTTGATGATTTTTCACCCCCCCCAAAAAAAAGAGAGCTATCGTATTATCCACAAATTCGTTTTCACCCGAGCAGAGCTCGCTCGCCCAGCAACTGATTTATTAAAGTTTATGTATTTCATTTCCAGATTGTACAAAGACGGTGCATCAAAATGTGTGCAAAGACTATTTTGACTGCAACAAGCCAAAACCTTCAAAGGTGCGTATTATTTCCAAGTCCAAGTCACTAATAATAATGGCTTCGACTATTTACCTATTATTCATTTTGGACTACTTTTGGCGTAGCTAATGTTACATCTACTTTCAAAGAGGAAACTCGTATTTTTATTATAATTGCAAGGTGCGTGGTTGTGCAGGTAGTTAGGCAAAATAGAAATCGTAAGTAACGTAAGTCCTGCAGAGGGGCGACACACTGGCAGTTTGAAAAGAAACTAAACAAACAATTCTGAAACGAAGTTTTACTCACAAATAATATAATATTCCACAATAATAATATAATAATAATATAATATTCCACAACTATCACACAACGCCATCTAGCCCCAAGCTAAGCAGAGCTTGTGTTATGGGTACTAGACAACTGATAAACATACTTATATATTTCTAAATACATACATATTATAGATAAATTACACCCAGACACAGAACAAATGATCGTGCTCATCACACAAACATTTGTCCTGGGTGGGAATCGAACCTACGACCTCCGGCATAGCAGTTAGGGTCACTAACCACTAGACCAACAGGCCAGTCAATGCTAAAAATGCAAATGCTTGTATTCACAGACTTCAGTGGCCAAATCCCTGAGTGCGACAAGCGGCAAGAGCAGCAAACGCAGCTCAGTGTCGAGCGCGTCACAACCCAATAGGTAAGTACGCCCTCTGTCTGCGCATCGATCAACTAAAATTTTTGCGGTATTTCTCGTCACTGCTCTTTACTACGAAGTTTCTTATTTCTCAGAAACATCACCAGTTTTTATGTCGACCGGTATACTAATTATTCGTTTTAAAAAGAATGGTACACGCGGTGACACATTAGGCTATACATATCCAGTATAACCTGACCTTCCTGCACAATGAGAGAATACTGGTAAACAGTTTCTTTTTAGGATGAAAAGTCACGGTTAACTCGGGACGGTTCACGAGACTCAATGTAACGCATTCAAAAAATTATGATGGTGGATGCTTTGACTAGAAGTACGTATTTTAAGTGAAGTTAGAACACACACTTGTATTGAAAAAGAAAGTTGGAACTTCGACCTCCAATATCTCCGTAATTAGAAGGTCCCCAAGTATAGCCTAGAACATAAAAAAAAAGTTTCTTTAAGGCTCTTTTTACACCCATTAGAACTCGGCATAAGTTACATTTTGCATGAACTATAATTGTTTTACTGATGAAATTAACGTTCAAAATCGCACTCCGGACGCTAGATTCAGGCGTATGATATGCGATATATTATATGAGATAGTTATACCTTTATGCAGCTTTTTTTCCATAATAACATCAACATTATTTTCTGAGATATGAGAAACGTCACAAACTAAGAAGAAGCGACGAGAATACCCTAATAAATACGACCATTAAAAAGTTCTTATGCCAGAATGCGTAGTCATTAAGTACGGCATATGTTTTGCAGCTTTATATTTGATTGCCAACATGGCGCCGCGCTGATGCATTTTTATTGTTTTGCGAGCCATAATAATGTGCAAATAAATAAATATGGTGTGGGGAGTTTTAATCCTAGGCAACTAACCTTCGTCGAATCGACGAACATGGGTTGCAAAATTCATTGTCACTTTTGAACGCAGACGCCCGGTTATATGCGTTCAGGGGCCCTACTATGACATCTTAAAACAGTCCTAACTTAGTCTTAATCCAGTGTGGAAAAGAGATGGCTCCTTGTATACTTAGTTCTGTCACGTTTCCACACTGGAATAAGATTAAGTTAGGACTGTTTTAAGACGTCATAGTAGGGCACAGAAGAGGCTATGAAATTTTAGCGTGTATTCGTCGATTCGACGAAGGCTCGGTGTCTAAGGTTAAATTAGTTCTTTTGATTAGTGGTTTAGAAATGGCATAAACTTCAACATAGTTAAAAACTCAACGTAATATCTACAGGTAATAAAGAAGTATTTCATCGTAGAGTATAATAAAATTCATTGTTATTTCTTTAATAAAATTGACTATAAAGAGTCCTAAAAATGTTTGTTAATTGAAAATCTAATAGGTGGTTTGTTTTTGCTTTGTTTTTCTTTACCTTGTGACTGCTTACAAACTAAGGCTTGGATTTCGGGATCAAAGCTAAATAGAAGAATACTTTTAGAGCGATGACATAGAATGTAGATGAAAGCAAGAAAGCATTATTTTATTATGACACTACTTTTCTAAACCACTTTTCAAAAGAAACTAGACAGTATTTCCAACACTTTACGATTCAATTTCGAATAGCAACATACATGATAAGTTGATAACAGATCATAGGTCGATGAAAACTCAATGTCATACAATGTATGAGATACACAGGTTTATTTTATATACACCACAGATTACATACTATACAGATACCTCACACTCACATATTACATGGAAATTAGAAATTTATTTGAGCCGTTTCTTGTTGGTAGTTGTTTTCTGAAACCGGGCGATGATTGAAGGAAAATATAGGGAATCTGTATCTCAAATATAGAGCGTTGCGACCACAGATAATATGTAGAATACCTAGATTAAGATATCGCTAGTGTCACGATCTATACGAAAACCAACGTGCCATTTTTTGACTACCTTCTATAACGTCATAAGCGCTATTTAGTTATTATACAAAATAGACTACGTTTTTGGTCTTTAAATGTCTAGAATTAAGTGAACTAGCTTGCTGCGACGTATAAAATACTTAATCCGGGCACGCAAAGTGGCACGCGAAATATGTGCTAATGCCTTATCTAGATATATCTATATCTAACTGTATCTGTGGTTGCGACCCTTATAAAATGTTTCTCATAATGATGACGCAACCGCGAGATACCTGCGAAGTGTACCGATAAAATTAATAAAATATAAAAACTAACTTTGTGGGAAGCGGGATAGTCGGATGGTTCGGCAGCTCTCCTACTAAAAATGAAGTTGAACAATTAAGTTTTCTTTCCGAAGTACCTTGCCGTCGCGACAAAAGCATTGCACTTGGACAAACGATCGTGTATTGTTTCTCAATCTTTACATAAAGTGAGCTCTCTGTATAGTACGTACTCTGTGCACACATTGTCTTTAGGTATTATATTTTGCTTCGTACTCTCGCTATTATTTACTCTTTGTATATACCTTCGAGTTTCGACTTCTGTCAGCTATTTCTATGCTATGTTATGTTTCCTGTAAGCTATATACTTCGTGTTTTTGTTGGTTATTTTTTCATTTTATTTCGGTGAACGGAATGGTTTTTTTTATAAGTATCATTTTGGTTGGGGAGGTGTAGAGGTGGCTTACTATGGATTTAAAGATAACTGAAAATTTCTTTAAATAAGAGATATTTTACTATTTTCATTCTTTCAAAATAAGGTGGACTTATTACAATATAACTATCGCACTATTTTATTTATTTACATTTTAATCCTTTGGATATTTCTTAAAACCTTTTTTCTCAAAATGTGTCGACAAAATAACACTTCGAAAGCCATTCAAAAACTGCTCTATATACAACATCAAACGCCACCTCGACGTCTCCCCTCGCGTCACAAACAAACAAATATATACGTAAACCTGCCAAACTATCCGACGCACACATATGTACCGTGTGTTATGTGTTCGCGGCCACTCAGCAAGAAGTCTGGATGCTACTCGCCGTGGCGTCGCGTCGCAACCAAGCTCGGCGTGCAGTAAGTTGCGGGAATGCTGCCAGCAAGCTGCCTATTTCTATCTCTCTCATCCATACATACATTCACATTATACATCGTTGTTTGTTAATGTTCTGTCTCTGTCTTGTTCACTTGTTATGTGCGGTTGTCTTATGTGTCATGTGATCCTGGTAGGCTGGTGTTTGCAGGTCTGTTCAGTTGTTGTGTGATGAAGTTTTAAATAATAATTTAGGGTGAAAATGAACGCGATCTCATCTTAATACACGTACTACGTAACTTAGTTCACTGACGCTCAGCCACATGTCACCTTTGTGTCTTAAGAAGTATGGTTGAAAATGTGTCGAACCTCAGTGAACTCGGTATCTTACATCTTAACCGCGTTTAAGACTGTCAGTGTCAACACAAGAAGGCGGTTTAAATGTCTTGATCGCGTTAAGTTTCTTTGGCGTTTAAATATCTACAGCTAGAAACGATTTGAAATGAGATAACATAAGTCAAAGAAAAAGATCCTTCCAAACTTCTTGAGGACTGAATTACATTTTTGTTGATAACACATTAATCAGGAGTATGTTCACACTTTCAATGTCCACGAAGCAGACATAATAACCAAACAATCGTCTTGAACCATACGTGGTTCAAATGACAGGAAAAGGGTTAAGTATTATAAGCTTTCTGACAGTAGAAATAAAGTTTAAATTAACGATAAGCTTATTTTAGGTAGCTAGTAGTCAGGGCTTCTGGCACAGTATTGTATTATACACTTACTTCCGTATTGTCGCACAAACAGAAGGTCATAAGTCGCACAGTACGATCAAGGTACACTATACGGCTCAATATGGCTCATTGAGGTTTAGACAAAGTTCGGTTTTGTAGAGCGTTGTATCTGTCACTCATACCTCGTGTGTAGGGATCGGATATTCGGATTATTTACCTAAAGTACGTTTTCTACCCGGCATTTTCCCGGCTATTGTAAGTAGCCGCTTCCATACGTACACTACAAAAGTATGGGAGCAGATTCTTATACATAATAATTATATTTTTCCCCGATGTTGTGAGGTTTCATAAAAAAAATATATAGTCTGCATAGAATGTAGTATCCCTAAGAGACATAAACATCTCTATTCTATTTAAAAGTAGGTAAAAAGTGGGAACAGGCAGAAAATTACTTAAAACTTTTGTTGGTGAATAAGTGAATTAAAATGTTGTTGCTAAATAACTAAATTATTTATTTTAATTTAGCTTATAACAATGAATGCTTTGTTACTCAAACTCGCACTGCATACTAGTGAACACTCAACTTCAGGTAAATACGTATCCGAACTCTATTATACTCATGCACGACAACTATCTCTTTCTAAAACTCAATGCGTCATATCAGAAAACGTTGATCACTGTTAGAACTTTGTCATATTAAACTCGTGTCACTTTTGACGTTGCCGATTGCATGGTATAATTATATTACAAGGTTCTAAGTCAGCCCCCGTATTCATAAATGCTTCAATTCGATTTTGATTCGACAAGTCGTATGTCAATCTTGTTTTGATATTATGAAAGTGAGCGAGACAGACACACGACTTTCCGAATCGAAATCGAATCGAAGTGTTTGTAAATAAGAGGCCTGCATTCACAAACAATCGGATCGAAACCGAATCAAACATATCGTATGTCTATCTCGCCCACTTTCATAATGCCAAAAAAAGATAGACATACGACTTGTCGAAATCGAAGTCGAATCAAAGCGTTGTGAATAAGCCTGGTCAAAGTTTTCTTATAAAGTCGTCCGTACAAAACGATCATTTGCTTCTTTTCGCGAGAACACCGTGCTAAGTCATGACGTCACCACATCGAGCAGATTCTTCTAGATCGTTCTCGAATCATCCACGACGCCTTACTTGTGTATCTTTCTGTCTGTAAAGACGGTAGTTTGAACTTCTTTGACATTGTCGTAGCAATTGTTCAATTTAATACGTTTTTTATTGTAATTTGTCAAGTTATGCTGGAGATATTTTCTTTATTTGTTTCTTTTAGGTCACAGGTTTTTGTCTGTGTGAGGTCTTTAGCATGAGTTCAACTGAAAAGGGATTTTTATTCTGTTTTTCCCCTTTTACTTGAATGAATTGGCATGTCGTTACTAAATGATCGCACAGATAGTTACCAAAATTGTATAAAACAATCGACTATCACCTTTATTGTAGAGCCTAAGAACATGGTCAAATGCTGTAGGATAAAAAACACGATGCAATGTACCAACCACGACATGAATTCGTTTTTTAATCGATTTCTCGACGGTATCGAATGCACCGGTTGCTATCGGATGTACCGGTCGTTATCGAATGTACCGGTCGCTTTCGAATGTTCCGGCCGTTATCGAATGTACCGGTCGTTATCAAATGTACCGGTCGTTATCGAATGTACCGGTATATTCGCTATTGAATGTTCTGGTCGAATTAGAACTCGATGACTACTCTATTACTGCAAAAGCTATCATGTTCATAAGCTCTAAGCTGTTAGCACTTCAAACTTCTAATTCAGTTAAAATTAGCACTTTAATCCCTTTTCAGTAGAACATGTTTTACCTCGAACAGACCGTAGAATATCTTCGACGCAGCAACGAAGCTGCTATCTTTGTACAAATATTTTTCTTTTTTTTTCATATTTTTATCGAAGTTTTGCATGAAACGTATTGTGAGTTCTCTGCTTCTTCTTATTATTTAGGCTTTGCTGAACTATAAATATAAGAGTTAAATAAATTGAAATTAATATTTATGTGTAAGAGTATTTGTAAGGTCCAACCAGTAATGTTTGTCAATTGTCGGTTGAACTGACCCTGTCTTTGTCTATGGATTGTTTTATTTTGTATGGCAACACAGAATAATTTGTTGTAGGCTACCCTTTTGTAAAAAGTAATACTGTTTTCTTATCGGTCATTCAACCCCTTATGTGTATGATGAAGTCATCATCATCATCACCCACAGCCGGAGTTCACCCACTGCCTGCTGGGTAAAGGCCACTCTTTGTTTGTGCCAAGCTACACGTTCTTGTGTCAGCCTCCGCTAGGGTATTCCCGCGATGGCTACAATGTCATAATATGCCCATATCATCGCCGGACGACCAACACTTCTCTTTTCAGTCATTGACACCACTCGGTCACAGATTTACTCCACCTGCCATCACCGCACCTTTTGCGATTTCCAATATCGAAGACAAAAAAAAAAAAAAAATCAAAAAAAAAAAAAAAAACAAAAAAAATCAAAAAAAAAACAATAAATATTCAGAAATAAAAATGTCCAAATCGAATCTAAATAATCCAAATATCATCATATAATAGATAATTCTAATCGTTTTTTATTCAAAAACAGTAAAATAGACTTTTATGATCCCACCAGCTGGGATCTAGTCAGTCAAACGCTAAATTACTAATCTTTGCCAAACAAACGAATTTATTCTGTGTTGCCGCCTTCAATAAGATCATTATTGCGACATAATATATTAACATTATGTTTGTAATTACAGTACCAGCCACATCTATAATGATGACAAAGACGGCTCCGACCACAAACATGACCAGAGCAAGTAAGTATTACAAACAAGTCTTTAACCTTTTTAGCGCCACAGTCACGTATAGACGACAAGCCGAACAAGCAAACTAGTGCTATAAGTCTGTCGACTTAAGGTACTTTTTGGCTTGTCGTCTTACTTAACCGTGGCGGTCAATGGGTTAAAGGAAATCTAAAGAAATATCTGCCATTTTAACATGAACATCCGAAGGTTTACAACAAACCTTACATTCTATATCCTTCATTCCCAGTGCATCAGACGACGCGTGTGTATCAGAGTGGCCGGAGGTGTTCCTAACGCCGGACCAGCTGGGTGACGAGGCGATACGTCTGGGACTGGGCGCCTGCGAGCCTGACACCTGGGCTGCTGGAGCGCCCAAGGGACTGGCCAAGTAACTTATTGATATTTGATGTATTTGGCAACCCACTGCGGATAATTGTAGTGTTGGCTATTTTTAGTGCTTACTACTATTATAGTGTCCGTCCGTCCGTCAGTTTACTATAATACGACACCAAGTTTACTATAATATCTCCCATGTCTAAGGTTAGCCTCCGAAAACGGTCAAGACAAGCACCATTATATAACTTTTTTACAAATCTTAAGTTTGGTTTACTGGGGTTACCATAAAAAGTGGAAATTATGTTTTTTTTTCTACTTCTCCGCTATTCTTTTCTGATTAATTTCGTTGCGGGATCCAAGAGAGTTCGTCGAGCTTCATTTTCTCGGCGTTTTTATGGTGGTCGCCTCTGTTGATTTTGGCGCATAGGAGTTGAGTTTGGAAAAAGAGCGTGGGCTTGTCCTAATTCAAAAATACCAGAAGAACAATTAAATGAGCAAGTTTAGTCCAATTAATTAATTCTTGTATTAATTTATTTCTAGACAACTCGGCGACAGAGAGACGAAGCGACAGGAACATATTTACGAGTTAATATTGACGGAGAAACATCACTGTTTGACGATCAGGCTGATGCAAAAGGTAAGGAATTACCTTTGACCAAATAACAGAGTAAAAATAAATGAGGATGTCATAAGATTTTATCTCTAATCAAGGACCAGCACAACCCCGTCGGGGTTGCGTGTTGTTGTTGTTCGAAAGAGATACTGCGGCCAGGACACAAAGGGCTAAGAAGGAACATGGGTGGTGGATTTGATGATTACCCACCTTCCAAAAAAAAACAGAAATTGCCAGCAAAACCTCGAGCCATCAAAATCAATTGGAGCTAGTTTTTTCTGACTGCTGTACCATTGACTTAGTGATAAGTTTTCTGGACTGAAATCATCATTCTCCTGCCCTTATCCCAATTTATGTGAGCCTCACATAAATTGGGATAAGGGCAGGAGGTCGGCAAAGCACGTCTTCTTTCACACTTCTCTGTTATTCGTTATCTCAGTAGTCACCTCCTTTCTAGCCATATCAAAATATATTTAACCAACAGCGTCTCTATGTTTTTGTATCATATAGTTAGGTAAAAGAATTTCATTTATACAGGGTGGTGCCGACCATACGACAGTAAATGAAAGCACTGGTAGTGCTAGTTCAAAGGAACATTTTTAAATTATCAAATAAATCCTAACACCAAAAAAAAATCTATAAAACTAAATAGCATAAGACTGTGAACGAAATACAATACAATTTAAACAAATATTGTATTACTAACCTTAGGAATAATTTGCACTGATTAACGTGTGGAAAAAAAGGTTTGCCAAAGACATTTAGGTAGTTTGGTGCCGACGATACGACAACGAGTTCGGTGTTAGGATTTCTTTGATAGTTTAAAAATGTTCCTATGAATTAGAACTACCAGTGGTTGCATTTATTGTCGTATTGTCGGTACCACCTTGTATATACGGTACGGTCAGCATCAGAAGTAGCTGAACATTTCGGAATTTTAATTCTTTTATGTACAGGACTCTAGCTATTATTTTTAATGTTTCAGAAGATTATTCGTTATTACACTCCAATAACATGTAGTAAGGAGTAATATCTAACAAGTTTTGATTAAAAAAACAGCTTCGAAACTTTGAGTAATGTTAATATAGTTCTGATTCTGACCGTACCTAATCCACAATGTCCCCCCAGATGTTCGCAGCCGGCATGGTGCGCGGCGCGGGCGTGTCGGCGGCGCAGGTGGCGCGCATGTTCCCGCGCGTGGACGAGCTGTGGGCGCTGCACGCCGCGCTGCTGGCCCGCCTGCGCGCGAGGCAGAAGTCTAACCCGGCTGTTGCTACTATTGCGGATATACTGTGCGATACCTTCGCTCCGCCGGCGCATCATAAGTTGAAGGCTGCTTATGGTTAGTACTGTTTTAGCTTTCTTCTCTATATTACATCTTACAGGACAGCCTATGCCCTTGGGTTTCGGAATTTGATCAAAAGTGTCACCGCAGCCGTGGTAAGCAAAGGTCATAAAGAAGGAACACGTAAGGGTTTTAGTCTGGAAGAGCCTGACACTCCCTCCTGTTCCACCGAGAGCACGAGGAGTATGATGGTTGATTTCCATCTAAAAAAATAGGTCATTCTAGGAGACTGCTTCTGCTGCTTAGCTGGACAAATCCTGTGAATGTCCTGAGTGTAAGGTCTCCAGCCAAAGCGTAAAAGTTTATAAACTACATGATAGCTGGCTTAGGGTGCCCCCCTGTGGGGTACGGACCTCGGTCATGGCAACAATTGGGCAGGCTGAATCTGAGAGAATGGTTAGTATCTATCAGCCGCTAGAGCAGACTCATAATCATCATCTGCCTAGATCTGCATCCTAGCTATGTTGAAGTGGGCTAAAGTCTAACCGGATGCAGGTTATTTTCCATGGAGAGACTGCCTATCTGACCTCCACAACACAGTTAGTACTCGGTTATATTGTAAGAGCAGTCAAAGATCTAGCCGGGAAACCTACCTAACCTAACGTGCTTCCAGAGGCACGGAGGAAACTCGGTAATATGTAATACGCGATCACCCATTCACGGACCACCCTATATAGGCACTTAACGCGACCATAGTTATATTTAATAAAGAAATTGTTCTCTTATATCTGCGTAACAACAAAAACAAGCAAAAATAGACCTTAATACCTTTATAACATGTGTCTCCAGGTGAGTTCTGTTCCCGGCACCGCGACGCAGTGGAAGTGTTCAAGGAGTGTTGCACGCGGGAAGCACGACTGTCGCGGTTTATACGCAAGTGTCAGCAGAACCCACTGCTCAGGAAAAAGGTAAAGCATCTTTGCATCCCGCCGGGGCTGCGGGTTGATCGAAAGAGATACCGCGGCCTCGAAACAAAGGGCTAAGAAGGAACATGGGTGGTTTTTAGTCAGTAGAGCGGGAGGAGTCATTTGATGATTTCCGACAGTACAAAAATAATTTATTAAAATCCGTTCAGTAGTTTAGGCGCTACGGTGGAACATACATACATACATAGACTACCAAAATCATTACCCTTCCTTTTGGCTTCGCCGTAGTCGGGTAAAAAGGTTAAAAGGAATCGACTGTCTTGATATATGGGATGAGGAAAGACAAATCGCATGTGACTAAATGAGTGATGAATATAAATGATGATGGATGGTTTGTATGAGGAATGATATGAAAGAAAAATGAAGAAAAGATAGTTTGGCGGTTGACGGAGGAGAAGGAGAGAGAAACGTGTTGCACCAACCCCAAGTAACATGGGATAAGGGTAGGAAGGTGAGGAGCCAGAATTAGATAGACATTAGACTTGCCTTATAAAGAAAAATGTTGGGGTCCCCTACACCTCTGACAATCCCTTCAGGAAACGTAAATTCAACCCCATCAATATGGATGTTTACTGGCTAAAAAAAATATGATTCTAATTAGTCCGTCTGTTAGATTATCGAAAAATATTGGACACGTATTTTTTGTTTTATCAAATCAATAAAAAATGACGAAGATAAAACGCTTCAAAGATTTGAGTGGGAAAAAAAAAGGTTGTGACGTCATTGCTCGCTAAGGAATGTCATACTAATGTCTTAGAATATGACGTCACACGAGTTTTCAAAGCACTGTATCGTCTTCATTGTTTTGTTTACGTGATAAAAGAAAAAAATATGTGTCCAACATTTTTTGGAAATCTATCTGACGGACTTATTAGATTTTTTTTGTTAACATCCCTATTATATTATCGTGCGAGTGAAGTGCTACTTACATAGTTTTAAGTTAAGTATACTAACACAAATGATATTAGTATGTTTATCAAGGTAAAGGTCTATGGGTCTTTGGTGGGGGGATAGAGGAACAGGGTGTAAAGTTCCTCATCCCTCATTGAAAAGAGAGGATCCTCCGACCGGACGGGTGTTGTGTCCGGCGGGCTAACTGCCCCACATATGTAAGTCGGGAACTCCTATATAGGCTTATGTCGCTGATAATGTTGATAGCGCGATGTAGGATTTCTGCCGATCGTTGGTTAGTACGCAGGTGTTGCGATAGATGTCGCTAGTCGCCACAGGTCTTTGATACCTGTAAATAAATGGATTCCGTTCTATTCTATTCTTATCACTAAAATCGTCTTGTTTAATGTACAGGGTGTACCAGAATGCGTGCTGTTCGTCGCACAAAGGTTAACGAAATACCCGCTGCTGTTGGAGCCGCTGCTGAAGACGGCCGGAGATGACGTCAATGAACGGGAGTTGCTGCAGAAAGCGCTGTGCGGTGTTAAGGTAAATTGAACTTTATTTTTGTCAACATTAAGTTGATATTAGTGAAGCAACCGCGTAGGTAGTAAAGGCAATCCACCGCATACAACTAAATTGTGCCTTGTCAAGGGATATTGAGCTTTGAAACTCAAAATGCAACGTTTATATTTCAACGGTGTTAGCAGTGGTCACACTTTGAATTATGAAATCCGACCTTAATGCAACGAAATAAAGGTCCTATCTAAGGGTAATTTTCACTTTCTATGATTAGATCGCCGTTAACTTATTCGGCAGATTTAATAAGTTACTCAGAGATCGTGAAACAGACCCAGAGTAAAATTGTTAGCAATAAAATCCATTCCTCCTGTCCTGACTGATTGACTCATCAACGCGCAGCCTAGACCCCCGCCCTTGGACCTAGGAAGCTTAAATTTTGCGCAGAGGTTCCCTTTACAATGTAGACAAGAAATAAGGACGGATTTTTCGAAAATGAACCCCTAAAAGAGAATGAAAGTTTGTAATGAAAATAGTCATTTTCACTTGGGCGAAGCCGCGGGCGAAAGCTAGTAAAAAAATGAAACTTTGTTTCAGTCTGTAACTGAAAGCTCTCAAAACGGTGAAGGAAAACATCGTGAGGAAACCGGCATGTCTTAGAACTAAAAAATTAGAAGACATGTGAGATCTATCAATCCGCACTGGGCCCGCGTAGTGGATTATATTATAGCCCATCCCTCTCCTACAGAGGAGGCCTGAGTCCCTGCAGTGGGAAAATTGTAGGCAGATGATGATAACAAAAAATATATGCGTACATATTTATATATTTCAATATTATATTCTAGGAAATTCTAGTGGACGTGGACAATCAAGTGGCCTTAAAAGAGCGCGAGGACCGAAAACTGGAGATCTACCATCGAATAGACGCCAAGTCCTTCGCTAACTTCAGAGGACGCAAGTTTAAGAAGAGTGATATTCTACAGGGGAATAGGAGTTTGAAGTAAGTGTAGCATTGTAATATTTATGCTTGTTTTTCCTTTTTTTTATTTGAGACTAGTAACCCGCCCCGGCTTCGCACGGGTGGAAAAAATACATTAAAACCTTCCTCTTGAATCACTCTATCTATTAAAAAAACCCGCATCAAAATCCGTTGCGTAGTTTTAAAGATCTAAGCATACATAGGGACAGACAGCGGGAAGCGACTTTGTTTTATACTATGTAGCGATAGTGATGGGTGTACTCTTGACCCTCTTTTCCCTAAAGGTTTATACATAAGAGTACATTGCATTCGCCAGTTTTGTTAAGTTCTATGACAAGACGAGTTGGACAAAACCAACAACCTGTGGTCTACATTAGCCCAGGATCGAAACAACTGGAAGTAATGGGAAGAGCCCAGCCGTGGGATGAATTGGACTAAAAGTATCAGCATAAGAATATAGACAGTTATATAGACGCAAGCCATTCCTCTCGCCGAGCACAAATGCAGCATAAGACTAAAAGTACATACGACATAAGCCTCCACTCTGTAAGAGGGAGTGAGCTCTTAACTTTTTTATTTAACTCTGCAATCCCAATCTACGTCTAATAGTAGATTGTACACCAAGTGCATAAAACGCATCATTTTGCGCGAGACGTTTATCCATCCGATGCGAGCTTGCGAGCGAGGATGGATATAAAGTAGAGAGCAAAATGGGTTTTATGAACGAGTTTTACACTCTACTTTTCACTTCGATTGCGAGGAAATGAAACAGCAACTTGTAAATATTGTAAAAACAATTATAGTTCCCGCCAATTAACTTTTTTTTTTTCAGTAGGAAACTTGACATAACACCTGACTTATGTCGTTACTCATACTGCTCAGTTGTCAAAACATTTTGAGCAAGCCTGTTGCCATCAACCAATGTAATTAGGAGCAAGCCTATTGCCATCAACCAATGTAATTAGGAGCAAGCCTATTGCCATCAACTGATGTAATTAGGGACAAGCCTATTGCCATCAACCGATATAATTAGGAAAAGCCTATTGCCATCCACTGATTTAGGTAATTGAGAGCAAGCCTATTGCCATCAATCAATGTAATTAAGAGTAAGCCTATTCCCATCAAATGATGTAATTAGGAGCAAGCCTTTTGCCATCAAGCGATTTAGGTAATTGGGGGAAGCCTATTCCCATCAAGTTTCCTTGTATTCGTAATGAAAAGCAGTATCCGTTGTTCTTAGAATACTAACGAAACGAATTAAATTAAAGAGGTTATTTTATGAAGTTTGTTCCTGTGGCTGTTGGGCCGATTACCTGTGCCGATTACCTTGGTCTTCGACGAAGATTTTACTTTATGCTCTAGAGCATAAAACGCGACTTTATGTCGCCTACGCACGACATAAAGACGAATTTTAGAGCGAGAGAAGTGAAAAATCTATATGATGCAGATTATTTACTGACTGATAATCAGTCGATCTTTCCGTATGCTTTACCATCAAAAACTTCTCTTATCCTTTTCTAAATAAAATCAAAGTGATAAGGTAATAGAGAAGTAAGAAAAAGACATTCTGCGCTGACCCCAAATGAATTGGGATAAGCGCAGGAGACTGACAGATTCATTTATTTGCCTGAAATATGGTATTTTACAGAATTTTTAACACGTAATGATGATGATCGTAGTATAACTTGAAAAAAATATTAAAATATTCCTTCTAACCCGCAGGTTCGAAGGCGTAGCGACGCTGATGCAAGGTCGCAGCAAGATGCAGACGTTACTGGTGATCGTACTCACAGATGTGCTGTTCTTTCTACACGATAATAATAACAAGTACACCTTCTTTACGCCCGATAATAAGGTAAGCCTCCGGGTTAATTTTTAATCAACTCTATGGTGCAAATACGGTACCTCGCATTCAGTACATCATTCAAAACTTCCCTAGATGCGAAGGTACTCGTTTATATTGTTGGAGATTTTAATTCATATCATTGCAATACCAAGATTAAAATATTTAAACTGTGGCATCACTTTTTTTCTGGAGGGTGAGAGATCATCAAATGACTCCTCCCGCTCTGGCCGGAGCGGAAGGGAGTGTCAGACTTCTACTGACTAAAACCCACCCATGTTTTTCTGAACCCTTTTGTGTCCGGGGTCGCGGTATCTCTTTCGAACAATCCACAGCCCCGACAGGACTGGCTGTATCCTTATGAATATTATTTTTTTTTCTTATTGGCCACAGACCGGCGTAGTATCTCTAGTGAAGCTGCTAGTCCGAGAGAAGGCGGGCGCGGAAGGCAAGGGACTGTACCTCATCTGTAGCGGACCCACTGAGCCTGAGATGTTTGAGCTGCGAGTACATCGCCCCAAGGATATACATAATTGGATACAGGCCATCAGGTATGAAGGATTAAAGTTGAGATCTTATATGGCAAACTTATTAAGGGAAATAGAGGCGTAAATGCAATACGAATGATCATAATTATCAGATGTGGTGCTTCTTGTTAGTCTTCGCGGCACCACAAAAAAGATTACTACAGCAATATACAATACAAAAAGTACCATCGCGCAGTTTTGACAAAAATTAAGAGCTAACATCTAAATCCTTGACACTTCCGTTGCACTAATCTGTATGCTATGACCACTTCAGTCACAATAAGCTATTTCTAAACTGAAGAGTTAGGTGGCTGATACCAATCACACGGAAGACAGGGGAAGCTCTATGTCATCATCATCTGCCTAGCCTTTTCCCAACTGGGGTCGGTTTCAGTCTAACCGGATGCAGCTGACTACCAGTATTTTACAGAGACCCCCTTCCTATCTGATCATAACGCAATCAGTATAGGGTAACATGATAGTCCTTGGTCAGACTGGTTGTCAGACTATCAAGCCACTGACTATCTGTAACGACTGTGCTTAAAGTGCTTTCCGAGGCACGGAGGTAACTTGGCATCTATTAGGTTGTCACCCACCTATAGACCAGCCTAGACTAGCGCAAATTAACCTGAAGATAGACCCAAAGCGACTGTTATAATGAAACTAGGAGCTTCTAGAAGGACTACCATGTATACCGGAGTATTTGTTTTTCCCTTCTTCTTTTTGTTTCAATGCTATTTCAATATTATACGCTGTTTTTACCTGTCATTGCTTTCATCACCAGGGCGGTAGTCCAAAGTTGTCCAGACGAGGTGGAGGAGTCAGAGGTAGGAGCTACGGCGCCGTCCGCTGAGGAACGGCAGCGACAACTCGATGCGAGACACGAGAATATAAGACTGATCACTGGTATGTACGACTTTGATACTTATTTGTATAGCGGTACGGTTCAATTTCTAATACTCTTAATTCAGTACTTATTACCTTTTAATTTTTGTTTCACATGGTACGGTTTAATTTTAATATTTCCGTACTTATTATCTTCTGATTTTTGGTCTACTTATAATCTTTATCTTCATTGGAGTACGGTTCAATTTTGAATACCCGTAACTTTGTATTTAGTACCTTCAGATTTAGAGTAAAATCTTTGTTATGTACGGTTGTTATATTTATATTGGTACGGTTCAGTTTTTATTACCCGTATTTCAGTATCTATTACTTCTGATTTTTGATCCACTTGTAATTTTTATCTATATTGCAGTACGGTTCGATTTATATTACCCGTAATTCAATACTTATTACCTTCAGATATTCGCTTATTCTGAATTCAGACTTTATAATAATACATGAGTTTAGCATCGAAATATTTAACGTATTGAACCTAATGTTTATACCAGTAAAGTTTGTTTTGTTTTTGAACTTTTTGCTCTTGTGTTTTTTAGTACTTTCAATGTTTTCGACTCGAAACATGTTCGTTGTTACAATACACATGAATAAACGATAAATAATTTCTTTCGGGTCGGAAATATGAATTTTATCATTAATACAGGATTTAAATTTTATTTTCTTAGTATTAGGGGCTATTTTGTACTGTCTTTACTACAAAACGTAGAGACGACGATTGGCACGATTATTTAATATTACTTTTCAAAATTAAAATTATTTACCTACTTTGAGCCGGTATGGGGTAGTCAGATACCTTTTTAAATGTATACCTATTATCAGTACGGTCAAATCACAAAAGCGGATATAAATAGGGGATCGGACTGGGTCAAAATAATATAATTCTGTTTAGTCCGTAAGTTAGATTATCGAAAAATATTGAATACGTGTTTTTTATTTTATCAAATCAATAAAAAATGACGAAGATAAAACGCGTCAAAGATCTTGGAGTGGGGCTTGAAACGTCACTTGTGTCGTCAAAATGTACTATCATATGACGTCACACGAGTTTTCGAAGCACTGTATCGTCTTCATTTTAAGTTTACGTGAAAAAAGAAAAAATACCTGTCCAATAATTTTTGGAAATCTACCTGACGGACTAATTAGTTTTTTTTTGTCCGATCCCCTATTGTACTTAAATTTAACAAATAAAAGACATTATACGGCACATTTTTGTGTTGTGTCTAGGTTTTGGGCTATCTTCTGTTGACACTCCAATGATTTGGGTAAATCAGTATAGTGACACTAAATAAATCTCTTTTAGTATATATAAAGGCTGCCTCGATGGCCGAGTTGTCGCAAGAGCGACTGTGAAGCATGATGCAGGACTTCATTCAATCTTAGTTCAATAGAGGATCGGACAGGGTCAAAATAATATGATTCTGTTTAGTCCGTAAGTTAGATTATCGAAAAATATTGAATACGTGTTTTTTGTTTTATCAAATCAATAAAAAATGACGAGGATAAAACGTGTCAAAGATCTTGGAGTGGGGCTTGAAACGTCACTTGTGTCGTCAAAATGTACTATCATATATTATGACGTCACGCGAGTTTTCGAAGCACTGTATCGTCTTCATTTTAAGTTTACGTGAAAAAAGAAAAAATACGTGTCCAATAATTTTTGGAAATCTATCTGACGGACTAATTAGTTTTTTTTTTGTCCGATCCCCTATTTCCGGGTTTTTCCATCAGGAATTTTTCAGTAGCAGCCACCAGAGGGTAGATTTGTGCCATATCAATGCCAATCCCATATTACAATGGCACATAAACATTACTGACGAAATGTGTGTGTACTATTAGGAACACGTTTGCCTATATTGCTGTAAAACCCTGTATAGGGTTTGTAGTCTGTAGTTATTTAAAACTCTGAAACTTAAAGATCCCAACACAAGACAAGAAAACTTCTCTCTTTTCTCTCGCTCAACCGTCTTTGTGATTTGACCCTTAATTTTAATATAAATTCAAAACAGCAACGAATATAAATTTTTGTTATTAAACAGAGGAGACTCCGCGGTGGCAAATAGAAGGTGATACAATAAGTATTAAGTGCCTGTTGCATGACAGCATGTTTCGTCAAAGTGCGTTAGGCAGAGGCTGTCCTGTTATGAATGCGGTGCAAAATTTATACGGTTCCTATAATAATATCATCATTGTCAGCCTATTATGTTCCCACTGCAGGAACTCAGGCCTCATCTCTAGGAGAGGGATTGGCTATAATCCACGATGCGGGCCGAGTGCGGGTTGGTAGATGGCACATGTCTTCGATTTTTTTGGTTCTATAAGACATGCCGGTTTCCTCACGATGTTTTCTTTCACCGTTTTGAGAGCAGCGGTGATGAAATAAATTACACAAAGTAGTGCGCCTGCCTAGGTTTGAACCCACGACTTACTAAAATCAACTAAAATCTTCTATACTCCGCGCCACGAGAAGCTATAATTTTTGTAAACAAAGAACTTCTACTAAGCTACGTAGCGACAAATCAATCAAAACAAATTATTCCAAATAATAAAAAAAAAGACTTAATTACTTCATATAGCCAAACACTTACCTGAAAATAGTAAAAAAAAAAAGAAAATTTGAGTTTCGAGCGCTACCCTGGCACTTACCTAACCTAAAATAAAATGGTGGAAGCACAAAATGTCGAGGAACCGAAGCAAAATTGGCCTGTTTATTTAAACCGCTGCACTTTCGGACATCCTTTCGATTGACGCACTCAAAAAAGGTTAATTTCAATTAAATATTTTTTTTTCAGCAAAGTATCTGTGTATTGATTTACCGTTCGTGTAGAAATAAATGTTTTCATTTCGTCGATATATTAAATGTTATCGCAAGTAAACAGTATTAGCCCTTAATAGTGTGTATATCCTTTGTGAAATAAAAAACAATATGCACTCGATCCGTATGTATGTTATGAAAACAATAAATGGGAACTCTTTAGAGCATTTACATTAAATACGGCACAAAAATATACTCGTATATATTCATACTACCCCTTAGCAATGTCCAATGTGGAAAAGAAACCTTACTGCACTCAAATGTGTTTACAGTCAGAAATTGCTTAAAAGCATGGAGTAACAAGTAAATGGAGGACTTGGCGTTAAGCGATTGAACTGTCAGTTAGTTCATAGAATTAAATAATTCTGTAATGATAGATAAAATTAGCAGCGCTTTATTGGTTGTAATTCTAATCGGACACCGTACCTTTGTGTACTCAAGCTGTCTGTCAAATACATCCAACTCATTGATTCATGAAGTGTATTGATTCATAAAAAAGTGTTATGGCAGCTACACACGTTACGATTGGACGGTACAGTTTAAACTACCGTTTAGATTTATCGTTGCAGTTTGAATCGTAACGATTTATCGTAACATGTGTAGCAGGCTTTACAATATTTAGGTATGACACTGGTAACCGCACTAAGATACCCCGTGTCGCAGGATCTAGTCTGATGAGTTGGGACATGGGTTAACAACTCTTTACTTGGTCGACACCGCATAGTTTGAACTCCATTCACTCACTACTCCGTGTTTTATTACACCGTCAAACAGAAAATTCGCACGTAAATGTTCCCTTATAGACAAATTGTGACAGCACGAAATCCGTTTGTGTAAATGCTCTAAGAACAACGGAATTTCTACAATAATCCAGTCAAAATAAACATTTGAAATAACAATAATTCGCGATATCTGTGAAATTGTTACACGTAGTAAAAAAAAGTGGAAGCATTTTTGTAGACAATTTTATCTACAATTATGGTCAGAGCTATTTTTACGATAACACTCACCGTTAACAAGATATATTTGACCTTTGACCTTGAATAATTTTATTAACTGGTTTGTGGAGGTCAGATAGGCAGTCGCTCCATGTAAAATACTATGCAGCTGCATCCGATTAGACCGGAAGCCGACCCCAACATAGTTGGGCAAAGGCTAGGCAGACAACCTTGAATAACTTTTGTAGCACACACGAAATAGGGGATCGGACAAAAAAAAACTAATTAGTCCGTCAGATAGATTTCCAAAAATTATTGGACACGTATTTTTTCTTTTTTCACGTAAACTTAAAATGAAGACGATACAGTGCTTTGAAAACTCGTGTGACGTCATATGATAGTACATTTTGACGACACAAGTGACGTTTCAAGCCCCACTCCAAGATCTTTGACACGTTTTATCTTCGTAATTTTTTATTGATTTGATAAAACAAAAAATACGTATTCAATATTTTTCGATTATCTAACTTACGGACTAAACAGAATCATATTATTTTGACCCTGTCCGATCCCCTATTAGAGACTTTTGCCATTTAATTTATAATGGTGTATTTTCATCACCAATCTTCAGCGAATTATTGTTATTCAACCACCATTTTCATGCTATTTTGACTGGACCTTAAAACATTGTCTACAAGGTTCATTTTGTTATCACAGAGGCACTAAGAGCTAAAGACAGGGAACATGCGACCTTATTGGAGGAGAAGATGGCGTTGCAAATGAAGATGGTCGGCATTACGGATGAGTCGTGGCTTACATTGCCACATACAGGTCAGTTGCGTTAGTATCGCTCCATTATTTAGTATTTTTATTTTATCTATGTTTGTGATTGTCAAGTTGTTTTGTCCTTGGTGGTCGGTAAATGTTTTGGATTCTGGTGTGTGATTTTACAAGCTCTATTTCTTGTAGTCAGCAATGTATCAGATTTAAATCAAAACGAGGTAGTAAAGAAAGTAAACTGTGCAGATAGAAGGGCTTCGGCCGTCTACGAAACCGTAGTTTCGTAACTGGTTTCGATGAAGGAATGATTTGTCCTTGTACGTAACTGGTTTCGATGGAGGACATATTTGTCTTTGTACGAAACCACGGTTATGTATCATGGTTACGTACGAAGAATTTACTGTTAAGGTTTCGATCAAGGAATGATTTGTCCTTGTACGTAACTAGTTTCGATTGAGGTATTATTTTGGTGATTGAAGTAGTTCTGACCTTCATCTTGTAATTATTATTGAAACAAGGTAAGTTGAAATATAGCACCGAACTACTGACACTCTTTAGTCGCAACAGTACGGATTCTTTTTTTTTTGTTTTAGAAAATAAGAATAGGTAGTAAAGTCCCACAAATTACCAGGAGAACAGAAGTAGGCAGGAGGTATTGGAAATTGGAATCTTGAATTCAAATCTTTATGCCTTTCTAATACCAGGCCGTTTTTTTTGTTGGAGATAGGCTTGAGATAGGAAACCAGGATAGTAAAGTCCCACAAACTACTAGGAGGCCAGAATGGTAAATTAGTGGGGAAATCACCAAATGCCTCCTCCCAGTCTGGGCAGAGCGGTAGGAAGTGTCAGACTTCTACTGACTAAAAGCCACCCATGTTCCTTCTTAGCCCTGTGTCGAGGCCGCGGTATCTTTTTTTGTAATACAAAACCTCCTTCCTACTTCTGTTCTCCTGGTAGTTTTTGGGACTTTACTACCTATTCTTATTTTCTCAAACAAAAAAAAAAGAAACCGAACTGTTGCCACTAAAGAGTGTCAGGTTCGGTGTTATAATTCAACCGGACTAACAACCGGACTACTGCAACTAGCCTGATATTTGCGGCTATGAGATCCTGGACCAATTATCACATAAATCAATAGTTTCGATAAAATAATTATTATTCCTTGTTCGTAACTAGTAAAATTTCATATTTTTGCAAAAATTCCTTGTACGTAACCGTGGTTTCGTACAAAGACAAATATGTCCTCCATCGAAACCAGTTACGTACAAGGACAAATCATTCCTTCATCGAAACCAGTTACGAAAGTCCGGTTTCGTAGACGGCCGAAGCCGATAGAAGTACCCTTTTAGCGTACAGTCATAACAAATAACTGCAGCAATTAGGTCCTGCCCTGCCAGATAGCGACCAATGGTATTTTTTGTCATTTTATTATTTTAAGTCTCAATATTATTTGGCTTCTACTACTACTGTTAGCCTGTGTCACCCTACTACTGGGCAAAGGCCATGTTTGACGTATGCCCAACAAACTGTGGGCCAAAATAACCACAGTGCAGCGTCCTGGCACAGCCAGAAGGCGACGCGGTAGACCTTACAAGAGATGGTGGGACGACTTGGACAAAACCAACGACCAGTGGTCCACATTGACCCTGGATCGCCAAATTTAAGTTATTATTTGGCTACAAAAGCTTTATGTTGTGATGTCTTCAACATTACTTGATCAAGCCACTAACGCACCTCGTTACAAACACAGGCAGCAGCACTGCATTCCCGGGGCTAGTGTTCCCTGACTACGTGCGTCTGGCGGCGCCCTCCGCTGACAAATATGCACTCTGGCAAGACGTCTGCAAAGTTGTTATGGTAAGTAGTGTTAATTATTATTATAGCTAGCCTATATTGTCCCACTGCTGGGCTAAGGACTCCCTCCATTCCTTCCAACGGTCAAGATTTCGTGCAACTTCTTCTTTTCAAGGACGACATCCAATTCACCCATTATTCATCATCACCATTGTCAGAAAGGAGACGCAGCGAGAGTAGGAACAGCTTCCTTAGGTCGTCTAACCCACCAATCGAAAACAATAGGGTTGGTGAAGCTCAAAAAAGGTGGCTCCTCAGACAGCCCCCTCCGGTTTATTAGCTGCATAAAAGCTCCCAGTGGGTCACCAACTGCCATGGCCAACCTGGAAGACTATAAATCGACTTTGAAGCCCGGTGGGCTGCAGGCACAAGTTGTTCCGGTGGGAGTATTTCAATAAAATTGAGTGCGACTGCGGAGTCTCTTTTCAAACCATGGCCCACCGCCACTCCACGAAAAAGAAGATCATCACCTTCTACCTAGTCTTTTCTACTTATGTTGGGGTATACATAGTTAGAAAAACTGTTGGGCTCGGCTCCAAACCGGGTGCACCTGAAGACATAGCTATCTGATCTCCACAACCCAGTATACTGGGTTGTGTGATACCCCTTGGTAATGGTAAGACTAGTTGCCACAGACTTTCGAGCCACTGACTAACTGTTATGTAAACTTTACAGACTGAATTTTTCAAGTGGGCGTGGAAGGCCAAATTCGAAACTATGAGGATTAGTACTTTTACATAGTAGTAATAGTAGGGAAAAATGCTCAAAATAGTCTCGGGCATTAAAACTGCAATTTTGGGTATTATGTTCAAAAAATCAGGTTTTCTAGCCAGGAATGGATCCACCGTCCATCCGTCTGTCTGTCTTATCCGTTCTACCATAAACCATATCCTATCAATATGAGAAAGGAGTGTTAGGTCACCATAGTGCACACTACTTTTTACTCCAATGTTTCATGTTTCCTGTTTAGGATGCCCTAGAAGCCAGCAGCGCCCCCTGGCAGTCAGGCGGCGCGCTAGGGCGCAGCACTAGTTCGGCAGGCGAGCGACACTCCGTGGCCTACGAGAGCCCCGCGCTCCCGCGACGGGCTGACACCTTCGCGGGCTTCGACGCTAGCAGGCACAGAGGTAGACAAATATTTTATTTTGCTTTTGAAAAGGAAATCATTGAAAATGTTTTTTTTTATTATTTTAAAGAATGAATACTTATGCAAACTATTTAATAGAACTTCTTTCATATGTGCAATAACAACTAAGAACATTTCAAATAAATGTATGTACTAGGTATTTTACTTTAAGTTATTAATTATATTGTTCTCGTTGGTCGTCATCAAACATAATTTTTATTCCCAACTTCAACTTTCCTTTCGAGAAAGAAATCGAGTCTCAATAAATAATCCTCCTCTTTACGTAACCTCATTCTTATCGACTTCTATTCACCAGTTTCAGGCGTAACCCTCCGAATGTCAACGGACACGCCCACCGAGGGCGGAGAGCCCGAAGGCGAGCCGAAGATAGTCGAAGTGGGCGAGCGACCTGAAGTTAGCAACGAGGCGGCGCTCAAGCTACAACATGCCATATATACGCTGACATGCATTGTGTGGCAGCAGCTAACTACTATACATAGGTGAGCTATTAGCTTTTTTGTTTAGAAAGTCGAGCAATAAAAATGAGATTTTGTGTTTCCATAATAATATTTTTTTCACTCGTATTGCCTCGTTGGTAATAAGCGTGACTGCTGAACATAAGATCCGGGGTTCGATTTCCGAAATAGGTTTTTTCATAAAGAATTGCTCAATAGGTGCCATTCCATGAAGTCTGGATTTGGGCCCGGTCACAGATATTGTAATACTTCGTACAGATACCCAATCCCATACAAAGAAATGACACCTCCCTAAGTCATCTTATTGCTCGTTTTATATTCTTTCCTCCATTATTTCAACAGATGGCAGCACCAGCGTCGCACTAATTGCCATAGACTGGAGTTTTACAACGCCATCTAGGAGTTCACGTTTCGTGTTATGTAGTTCTGGAACTTTCGGGTTCAGTAAATTGAGAAAAATATGTAATTATTTCGCTTAGAAATGTTAAAAGATGTGTTATATTTCTATAAACAGTAATACATATGCTTTTTAATGGTTAAATTTAATTAAAATTATACAACAGTTACGATTATTGTATGTGGCAAATTGAGTAAAACGCCATCTATTGCAAACAGCTCTAGAGAAAATGATTTACAGATGGCTTACTTTTGACAACTATATCAATCTATGGGTACGAATTGAAGTAAAAGTCCTCCTTTAACCTTTTTTGTTGAAATAACGTGATAAATGAGTGTAAATAGATAAATAGGCGTTAAACATGGAACTTTTGATTTTTGCAAATCTTATTTCGGCCGAAATCTACCGTATGACGCATTTAAGCGATTGTTAATTTCATTACTGCTATCTATGCTGCCATCTATTGTGTTTTTTTCAAGATTAATTATAATTTGTTCGAGTTGTGACCCCATGGCCCGGTTGATAGCAATAGGCTAACCTTTTAACATGGGATTTAAAAATAACTGTTGCATTAACTAACTAACTATTAAGCATATCTTTATTTGGGGAATAAACGTGTTATGTTAAGTTTTTCAGTTATGCTGGTTTATGGCATTTCATGCTCTTCTCTTTATTTTTTTGCTTATAAGCGAAGCTTAACCATTGTCCTAACTCCTAACCAAAACGATTGTGTGCACGAATACTTTTTTCAATCTTTGGCCTTTTGACAATCTATGGGTCAGGTTAGACCGTGAATGATATAATACAATACATTTAGATTTAGAAACAGCCGCCCACGTGCTTCTGCACTGTCCGGGCGTTGCCCGGTATAGGACCAAGTACTTCGGTGACCCAGGTACTCTCCGCGAGATTGCCAGTAACACCAAGGGGCTGCTGGCATTTCTCGGGGAGCTAGGGTGGATCGAGTGATATTCCCACCTGCACGCAAAATACGCGCATCGAACGTGGAGTTGCGGACACCAGCCCGTCGTACTTATACTTATTATACTTATACAATACATTTTGCTCGTTCATTCCACAGCTTAGAAGCGCAAGTAAGCGCGTGGCGCTGGCAGGGCGGAGGCTCAGCGCGCACGCCGGACTGGTCCGACGCGCAGCTGGAGGAGCTGCGGCACGCGCAGGCCAGGCTCACCCGGGACAGGGCGGCCTTCGACGCGCAGCGGGCTAACGACCATGCGGCCTTGGCACAAGGTATGTATGAAAGAAAAAAAATATTGGACACATACCACAAGTGCACATATCAAGAAATAAAATAAAAAATAAAAAAAAAAACAGTAAAAAAGTGTGTGTATCTCACGGCTGCGTCTAACGATGTACGATGTTATTCACAAGTGCCCTAAAACTCAGAATTTGTTTAAACGTGTTTTAACGTGATTCGGTCTTGGTTAAGACCTAGATTCCAGGAGTCCAAAATTGTCACCTGAGTGCTAAAAATCATTAATGCCAATTAAACTACCAAATAAATTGTATCTAACAAGGTGGCGAATTGTACATTTATAAAATTCATTCAGTAGCCTGAGATGTTGAATTGACGTTGGGTTGGCGATATCATCAAAGTCGCGGAAAGCACCTGGATGAGTATTGCCCAGGTTTGAGAAATGTGGCAGAAAAAGGAGAGGATGATACCGATACCCTAGCAAAGGGTGATTCCGGTCTGATATAATGATGATGAGCCAAAAATCTCTATATGCAAGAAACAAATACTCCTATTCTATACAGAGTTTAATAAGTTTCTTAACACAATGCCATGTAAAACTTCATCCCAATACAGGAAGTATTGGGATGAAATTTTTCCACTCTTAACAATGTTACTGTAACACACACTAACGCGTTACTGCAACACGTTACAGAACGCCAGCAGTTGCAAGCCGCGCGACAAGAGCTCGCGGAACAACAGAAGGACGTGGAACAACAACGAGAGAGGCTCTTCAGGCGGCTTGAGCGGTTGCAGCAACATGGTATGTTGCGTTCTGGCAGTTTCAATATTTATTTATTTATTACTTGAAGGACTTACAGCTGATAAAAGTAAACAAAATAAAGAAAATAAATCATAGTCATCAGAAAGCCAATTACAAATCCTTTAATTAGTTGAAATATTTACTTTAGAACTTTTTTAGATACTCTAGTAGTGATTGCCAGATCATATTACCCAGTATTAACTGGGTTGTGGAGGTAAGATAGGCAGTCGCTCCATGTATAATACTGGCATTCAGCTGCATCTGGTTAGACTGAAAGCCGACCCCCAACATACTCGTGAAAAGCTTAGGCAGATGATAAGTGATCGCCAGGGTACTGAATGTATGGCTTCCGGCCACCATAGACGCGGGCCTGTGGACGGTGAGTGTTGGGCTAGCTCGCCGTCCGGCCGTCGTCATGACGGCAACACACCGTGTCGGCGGCGCGTACGTGTTCCATGCGCGCCTCAAAGAGATGTCAGCAACGAGGGGCCCGCAAGGGCCGACGCCCGTCGGGGCCGCGGATTTTTGTACTAGATGACGTGGCCTCGGCGCAAGGGCAAAGAAGGAACATGGGTTCGGTTTTTAGTCAGTAGAAGTCTGACACTCACCTTCGCTCTGCCCAAGAGCGGGGGGGGGTCATTTGATGATTTTCCACCCACCAAAAGAAAAAAAAAAGGGTACTGAATGTGCAGTCCTCTTCTTAAATTTTCGATGGCAATGTAAATTGTATTGGCCCAGAATTGAGCTAATACTCGTAGTTTAGGTCTATTGAACAAAAAAATATTATGTTATGATACCAGTAATTGTTCTGAATCGGTACCAGAAAGTTGTTCTTTCGGGGGTAAGGATCTTGACTGCAGCATCAGGTCTTCTCTACCAAATAAATGTCTGCGGGATTGAATGAGATCATCACTATGTTTTTCTTGAGAATACATACCTAGTTTCAACTTTATACGTCAAGAGATGAAGTAATTGTACAATTTGTTTTATTTTACTCGATCCCTTATACTAGGTCGAGCCTTAGGTTTCAACTTAATGAAAAGTTACAAAAATACAGAAGAACTTCACATTATCGTCGTTTTCTCTTAGCAGGAGGTTCTCAGGAGGAAATAGCGAGCGTTGGCACTTTGTCACCGGACTCCAGTGTCAGCGATACGACGCGGCGGAAAGAGCCCAAGTGGCGAAGTACGTTCACCTTCGATATGCATGCACAATTGCACAAAACTAAACTATGCACTTAGATTTTTTTTTTTACTAATATCGCTCGTACTGTCTTATCTCATGGAAGATGTACTAAAATTTCACGTACTGTCTTATCTCCTTCATTTTCAATTAAATAAAACCACTCTATTCACTTAGAAATACGTACTAAAATCGCACATCCCATCTATTTCAAAACTTCGGGCACTATCTCATATTGTTGATACTTTGCCACCGGACTCCAGCGTCAGTGATACGACGCGGTGGAAAGAGCCCAAGTGGCGGAAGTACGTTTATACATCTACGATATGCATGCACATAACTAACTTATGCACTTAGATATATGTACTAAAATTGCTCGTGCTGTCTTATCTCTTTACATAGACCTAGTTCGATATGCATGCACATACCTAATCTATGCACTAACAAATATGTTCTAAAATCGCTCGTGCTGTCTTATCTCTTCCATACCTCGAAGTACCTACAAACACTTTCGATATCACATAACTACTCTATGCACTTAGAAATATGTACTAATATTGCTCGTGGTGTCTTATTTGTATTAAACCTCGGAAGTATGTTTGAAAACACCTTCGATATGCATGCACATAACTAACCTATGCTCTTAGAAATATGTACTAAAATCGCTCGCGTTGTCTTATCTCTTTCAAATAAGTTTACATAAACTTTCAATATGCAATATGCATGCACATTTCTACTCTGTGATCCTAAAAATATGTCTTAAAATAGCATGCGTGCTGTCTTTCAAAATTACTGACACTATTTCCATTTTGGGCGGATGAGACGCATAACTTACGTTTAATATACTCGATTAACCATTGAGAATGTCAATGGTTAAACCTAATGTTCTCTACGGTAGCCCACCGCCACACCTCGGACACTCCATACAACGCCCGCAAAATAATTACCTATTACTACTACATAAACAAATAACGTTTGTGCACGACGTGCACGTGCAAATGTGTGCGTAAACTCTAGTAGGGTTATCGTAGCCTAAAAAATGGCGCGGAAAGTGCAACGGTCTGCGTCGCGAAAACCGAACGACGACTAATACGAGCGCGAGCCATTGCTCAAGTGTCGACGACGAATACCTCGAAGTGCGGGGTGAGGTGCGGTATTTAATATGAGCGCGGGGAGGTGAGTGTCCCTTCTGTACGTAGTACTATTATGTATTCTGTGCCACCGCTTCGGTAAGATCACCGACGAAAAGTAACGTTAGTCACAAAATTAACGAAGCACATCCGTTGTTACAAAGCATTATCATTATGCTAATCTGTTAGTGTCTATCTCTTTCTCTCCTTAAGGCTTTTTATCTCTCTTTCTCTTTCTATCTACCCTCTCTAGTTAGTGTCTATCATTTATGTGACTACTCGAACTAACATAGTTACCCGACTGCGGCGAAGCCCAAAAGGAGGGTTATGTGTTTGACGTGTATGTATGTATGTCCGTTTCTTTGTTCCCTCATAACTCCTAAACGGATGAAGGGATTTGAATGAAATATACTTCGTTAGATTCGTCTTGGTGGCGCAAGTGTTATAGGCTACATTAAAATTAAAAAACAAAAAAAATGCGGATTTTGGGGGCCAAATCGCGGAGTTCAAAAATTTTTTTTTCCAATACCATCGAGTAGGGTATCAAAATAAAGGGTTTTAAAAGGAGATTAGAAAAATATACAACACTTATATGTTTAAAAGAAATTCAAAGTGGCAAATCCTATAAACAAGCACAAAAGTTAAATGATCTGCGAAGAATTTTACGCGACCAACGAAAGAACAAACAAAAGAACTAAAAATTAGGAAATAAAAAAAGTAGTTAAAAACTAAAAAACCCAACTGAAAAAACAAAAAAACAAAAAACAAACACATTTTAAATTAAACAAAACTTGGAAGCAGGCGGGGTTCATTTGAATATTAAATTATGAAATGAAAAAAATAGAACCCCGCCTGCTTCCAAGTATAAGACTTGAATTAACAGGTGAATAACTCTCGGTTCAAAAATCATTGGATTGGCAACTAACTCTATGACTATGGAAATTATACTTTAGGTGGTTAAAATACGACTTAAATTGGTGTACAACAACTGTCAAACAAGACATTACCCAGTACACTAATATATCGCACACCTAGATCTAAACTGAGACAACTCAAAAAAGGTTGTTTTTCAGGAGACGAAAAAAACGTATATCTGCATTTTTTGTTAGGGAAGCTATGCAATTTAATTTTATTCTAGATAATAAATAGCTTGTTAAATGTCACTGTTTATAAACTGGGGCTAAAATTCAATCCTTTTTATCGATAATCGCTGTTTTTTGAGTTGTTACACTTTAGAGTGGTGACTGAGTATAAAAAATAAACACCAATTAGACTTGAAACAGTTTTATTGAATCATTTTGAGTTATACTTATATTATTTCAAAAAATATATGAACAATTATTCAAACAAAACTGTTCTAAACGAGCGCTAAAACATAAATTTATAATGAAACATTAATAAACACCACACACTAAAAGTTATACATTAATGTACAGTTACTATCAATGAAAATAGGAATCACCAAAGTCAAAAGGGAACAAAAATTTGAGATATTTTTCTCTTATATTCAAAAAGGGCTTTAATCTTAAACATTTAAAAAAAAACTTTCATGTAATGCAATGCTAAGAATAAATCACAAAATCAGTCTCTCAATTTTAGCCTTATATTAATTAAAAATTATTATCATCTTAAATTACAAACATCTTACAAATTATTAAATGGTAATAAGAATTAAATTCTTGTAAGTACAAACTTCTTACAATACTATTAGGCATCGTTTGCTATGGCACCTTTGAGATCAACAATTAAAAACCAAGGAGATTATCACTTTTCCTACTCTAAACAAAACCTCTGTCTCATGATTATCAAACTAAATAACAGACAAAAATAAAATATCAAAAATAAATGTTATAAATTCTTAGATATAAAAAAGCACACATTTTCAAAAGCAATCAGACATTATCACCAATGACGTTTTTAAAATAAGAATCTACAAAAAGCTGTGGGATAGCATGTTTTGTTACAAGATCCTTAATGTCTTTTATCTTTGCTTCAGAGAGAGGTAATTTTTCATTGTAAGCGTGTTGAAGCCCCGTAAAAACTATCTGATCATCTTTGGTTCGGCGTTTGCGCACAGACACCTTTTTATAATTTTCATCTGAAAATGAGGTTTTGTAAAAGAATGCTCCTGGATTCTCCTTTTCCACTCTTAGGACTTTTATATCGTGCCATTTAACTTGGTTACGATCTTCATCTAAATTGAAATTGGTTCCCCACTCTTCTTGCAAGATTTTAGTGTCGTAAAAATTTTCGTATGTCATCTCTTCTACTCGGTAAGGATTGCCGGTTTTTTTTGCCGTTCGAATCAAAGTACAATACTGTTGCGGGGTATATATTGGGCCAGATTTTATGTGCCTTTTAATTTGTTTCTCTATTACGCTGTGAACATTGTCACCCTCATTTTGAGAATGACCGCGTATTAGGAATTTATGCGTTATTGATTTAACTTTTTTAGTGACAACAGCATAAGCATAAGTAGATAGTAAAAATTTATTTTTTTGCTGTCCACAGCAGTTATCGGAATAGAAAATAATCTCAATATCTTTATCTGGATGTTTTTGTAATAAAGTGTCAATGTACTGCAGAACACAGGAGCCTATTTCCACAGCACCCCTTTTACCTTCTGTCTCGTCCCAAAAATAACAGATTACATCTTTTGCCCTCAGATCACTTATTGTAAAATTTAAACAATTAATTCGAGATTTATAGAAAAACAGTGAAACTTGACCCTTTGGAACTTGCATAACTGCTTGTAAATCATAAACAGCTACGATTACTCCGTCATTTCTGTTCTTGTCTTTTTCTTTGTGGTCCCTTGCTAAATTCTTTTCTAGAAGATGTTGTTCATAATTTTGTTTTAAATTATTTTTTTCTTCTTCATTGGCATTTTTAAAACCCTCACAAAGGTCACAAAGATCTTTTTTTGGGATATAAAAACCAATATTAAATTCTGTATTGAATATTCTGTTAAAGGTTGACTTCGTGGCGAATGGTAACTGTTTGAGTTCACGAGCTTCTTTGTAATCGCGATATAAGTCGGCAAGAGATTTATCACTGCAAATAAATTCCCTTGATGTTTGTGCCCTCAAGTAATGAGACTCAATCCTAGGGACGCTGTTAATGAACTCTCCAACACTTTCTTTAATTCCCGTATCAATATGTGGTTGATTACCGTGTTTGCCTCTTAAATCGTTGACTACAATACCGGCATCATTTTTCTTACGGAGAGCAGTAGTAATACATGTGTTACTCAAGTCAAGTGTAGCCTTAAAAAAAGCTTTACACACTCGGAATTTATTGCCAGCCACTTCGAAATAAAATGCTCTATTAAGATTTCTATACTCCTGTGTGCAAGAATACCTGTACTTTGGTTTGATTTCATGAGTATGCCTGATTATATACTCCCTCTGCCTCTGAAGATCTGCTAGGCTCCAATAACCATCAAAGATGATTTGTCTTGTTTCTTCGTTAATCTTCAAACTACAACGTTGTCTGCAACTTTCGCCGCAAGCCGGGCGAACTCTCCTTTCAGAAATGATTTTCTTGTTTTTTGATAAAGATTGATAAGCCTTACCAGAATTCCTTAGGACTTTACAAATATTAGCTTTCCATGCCGATTCTCTTCTTACCCTCTTCTTTCCTCTTTTCACTTCATCATTGACATCTTGACTCTGAGGCTGTGCAATAGTATCTGTTCCATCCCTGGATTCAGTATCAACAACGTTTTGAGTTTGAGGCTGTCCAGCAGTATCAGTAACAGCCGTGGTTTCAATTTCAAAAGCATCTTGGCTTCGAGACTGTGCTACAGTGTCAGGAATAGCCCTGGTTTCAGTTTCGGAATCAGAACTACTGCTACTAGAACTATCGCTAGAATTCGAAGAGTTTGATGACGTATTGCCACTTGAAGATGACGATGAAGAAGGAATAACTTTACGGGGAAGAGTCTTCTTCTTTTTACGGAAATAACTTGGATCAGTATCGGAGTCATCTACGAAACTTTCTTCACTTGGCGAAATAATAAAATCACTCTCATTTTGTCTGCTATGGCCTGGTTTAGTCATCATCACACTAGTGTTTATTGGAATATTATCTTTATTTTTTTGTACATTTATAGTTGTAGTTAAGTCTTCTTTAGTAGCTGTTAATAAGTTCTCTTTATTAATTAAGTCTTCTCCATTAGCTGATGATAGGTTCTCTTTATTAATGAAGTCATCTTCATTAGCTATTATTAGGTTCTCTTTATTAATTAAGTCTTCTTCATTAGCTGTTAATGGATTCTCTTTATGTCTTTCATTGATAATATTAACTAGAAAACGGCCTCGATTCATTTTTCTCTGAAATAGAAAAAACAGTTATTGTAAATTGTAATTATCCAGCAATAGTGAGATAACTCAAAAAAATCTTTAAAAACAATCAGTAAATAGTTTGATTAAGAACAGTGTATTGGAAACAGATAACATTTATAATACCGTACACGATTTTTATGTGACGCATGTAAAATGTCACATTGTACATGGAAAAAACATTGAAATTAATTTGTTTCAACAATAGTAGGACAACTAGAAATTTACATGTTGATCCATCTAAACAAAGTCAAATCAAAATAGTAACTAAATATTTTCGTACCTTATCAAACAAAACTGGAACAAGTCAAAATATCCTTAAGTAATATGGTAGCACAATTCACCAACACCGTAACAACTCTAATTAACTCACGTATTACGTTTCATCAAAACTGTAACAATTCGAAATGTCCGCGTTTTCGTTCTTGTTAATACGTACACTCTTTATGACTAGTGAAGGTCAACTGACAATAGACTTGTTTAGGTGGGAGAGGGAGACAGACGTTGATTCAACAAAAGTAAGTTAACGCCATCTAGCGATAAATTTTGCAAGCATTTATTAAACCTGTTATGTTGGATAGTTGCGTATGATCCTCGAGCATTCGAATACAAGCATAACTCAAAATCAACGATTTTTGAGTTGTCTCAGTTTAGATCTAGGTGTGCGATATAATAACTAAAATCTATATCCAATTACTATGTAACTCTGCATCCTTCGTATCTTCGTATAACGTTTACTTTGTTGCCAATGGAAACGTGAATCGTTGTAAAAAATATTTCAATGCTGGCATTGATTCAGATTGGCGTTTATTTTTGCGATGTGCGAGATAACTAAATCTCCACTTCTGCCATAAATATTACTACTAACCTGCAGTATCATATTATCAATTGGATTGAGGAGGTCAGATAGGCAGCCACTGCATGCAAAATATTGGTGTTCAACTGCATCCGGTTAGACTGGAAGTCGACCCTAAAAAGTTGGAAAAGGGCTAGTCAGATGATGATGATTACTACTAACCTTCCACTTATTAACCTACCATTTTAATAACCTGTTTTATAACTAAATCTAAAGGGTTTTTAATGGCATCTCGCAGGTCAACCTATAAGGCTTACTACTGCTTGACTGTACTGTGGAAATCTAACGGGGAATTCTCTTCGTTTCCTTTAATAACACGCACTATACCTTTTACTAACCACGGTTTGGTATTAGCCATAGATTCTAATCATAGACAGATAGATAAGATTTGACTGGCCTGTTGGTCTAGTGGTTAGTGACCCTAACTGCTATGCCGCAGGTCGTGGGTTCGATTCCCACCCAGGACAAATGTTTGTGTGATGAGCACGATCATTTGTTCTGTGTTTGGGTGTAATTTATCTATAATATGTATGTATTTAGAAATATATAAGTATGTTTATCAGTTGTCTAGTACCCATAACACAAGCTCTGCTTAGCTTGGGACTAGATGGCGTTGTGTGAGAGTTGTGGAATATTATTATTATTATTTATAGGAGGTAGTGCAGCGAGCAATACTGCCGTGAACTGCATAATACACGTGTCTATAATATAATACACCCTAACCCACCTTTAACCGACCACAGATAACCGCGGCTCGACGGGCTCCGAGTCGTCAGTGAGCGCCTGCAGCGTTCGGAGCGGAGTCCTACCGCCACCGCAACTACTGTCCGCGCAGAACGAGACCCGCGCCACCGTGCATGCCTCCGCTATATCCGTGAGTGTCTAACACAGACATAGATAGACCTAGATAACGCAAGGGCAACTACTGTCCGCGCAGAACGAGACCCGCGCCACCGTGCATGCCTCCGCTATATCCGTGAGTGTCTAACACAGACATAGATAGACCTAGATAACGCAAGGGCAACTACTGTCCGCGCAGAACGAGACCCGCGCCACCGTGCATGCCTCCGCTATATCCGTGAGTGTCTAACACAGACATAGATAGACCTAGATAACGCAAGGGCAACTACTGTCCGCGCAGAACGAGACCCGCGCCACCGTGCATGCCTCCGCTATATCCGTGAGTGTCTAACACAGACATAGATAGACCTAGATAACGCAAGGGCAACTACTGTCCGCGCAGAACGAGACCCGCGCCACCGTGCATGCCTCCGCTATATCCGTGAGTATTAGTTACTATATGAGATACCACGGCCTCAACACAAAAGGCTAAGAAGGAACATGGGAAGTTTTTAGTTAGTAGAAGTCTGACACTCCCTACCGCTTTGCCCAGAGTGGGAGGAGTCATTTGATGATATACCTGTTTGAGCTGCATCCGGTTTGTAAGGAACCGCACATATTTGTCATACTCAGGCACCGTGCATTCTGAGCGCTCAGCATGTACCTGTCATTTTACTTTTTTGTGTCATCATCATCAGCCTATTAATGTTCCCACTGCTGGAACACAGGCCTCCTCTCTTTGAGAGGGAATGGGCTATAATCTACCACGCGGGCCCAGTGCGGATTGGTAGATGTCACATGTCTTCGAATTTTTGGTTCTAAGACATGCCGGTTTCCTCACGATGTTTTCCTTCACCGTTTTGAGAGCAGCGGAGATGAAATAAATTACACAAAGTAATGTGCCTGCCTGGGTTCGAACCCACGACCTACTGTTCGTAAGTCGGGGCCGCCACCACTGGGCCACCGCTGCTGTCTTTCTGCTGTTGACTTTTTTGTGTAAGTACATTAAAACAATAAATCAGTGTGCAACGGATATTCACAGTGGTCGGTTTTATATCACCATGATCGCCATAGAATCGCCCCGGTATCATCACTAAGTGCAGGGATCCCCTACATTTATTTGGTTCTTTGCGACTGGAAACCGACCATAACATACTTAGGAAAATCTAGGCAGATGAGTCTTACCTGAGCAACATTTTCTTTACAGCAAATGGTAAAGCAGCAGCTGCCCCTGAAGCTAGCGAGTGGTAAGAGTCAACAGCCGCCCCCGGGCTACCACCGACTGCACGAGTCTCCTAGCGAGGTCAGTATACTTATGTACAATAGTCACTGTTTATGTGTCTGTGGACCTATCTTTACTAAGATAGTCAATGTTTATTTGTCTGGTCTTATATTTGTAATAGCTAATAGAAGCAAAGCTGATAGGTCAATTTTATCGCATTTACTCTACTCTCTTAATTGCAGAAGAGTAATTTTAGTTTTTCGTGTTCGGTTTACTTGTTTTAAATTCGGAAGTAAATAAGTAATTTCTTTGGTTTTTAAGTGATTTTCGTATTCAACTTTAGCTAGTGTTTTTAGTTGATTTTATAATTAGTATATTTCGTTTAGTTGCCATTCTGGTTTTTTATTGTAAAAGTTCGCTCTGTTTAATGAAAGTTACTTTCATAATTTTTCATTTTTCTTCATGGTAAGCTGTTGTAATCGTCACAACATTTTAACAACCCGCATTTCTCAAATGAAGTAGCGAAACAGATCAAATGGTTGATAACTGTTGCAGGAATTCGAGTATCCGAACGTATTTTAACGTGAATATTAGTCAATACTGTAAGTAACATTATTGTCCAGTAGCGTTGACTATATGTATACAAGTATATGTGGTATATATGTGTTAGTTTGAAGTCGTAGATTAATATATTATTATGGCGCTTAGTTACACACCTAAGTAATAAGATTGTAGGTATTGTAATTCAAATTAAAGGGTAAGTTCTAATAGGGTCAATCTCCGATATTACATACATTTTTATCTCTAAAAATACAATCTGAAATTAAAAAAGTTTTTGGCCGCAAATGAAAAAGAAAAACTGGACAAAATAAAACGGTAAATAGTTTAAATAAAACAAAAAATATCTTCAATCGGTCCCTCATTACTGAGGATCATGGTTATCGACTCAGGTTCAAAGTTGCCATCACCATCTCCTGAAATGACCAGTGCTTCAACGCAAAAAATAAATAAGTATGTTGATTAAAATATAATTCGCGGTCGTAACAAATATGATTTTACAAAGTTATACCCACTAAAATCATCAATGCGACCCCTATAAGTTCATTTAATCCTATTGACTTATGAAATGGTTATTCCATGGGACTGCTTTCACCTTAAGGACAAGTTTTTACTTCTCTTTTGATTTATTTTTTTATCTATACATAAAAAGTTCAAAGTCCTGACCAACTCTTTTCTTTGTCGGGTTCGATTGACTCGTCAAGTATAAAACAAAAATATACAGCTTCAAAATTACCGTCTACAGAAACAAAAAATAAACAGAAAAACTGTACTCACTTAATATGTACGCGCCCACTTAGCTTCGGTAGTTATCTATATTGTACCACCGCGCACCGCGCAATTCGCTTCCACGTATTTTTCTCCTCTTCAGTATTCAGTGGTCTACAACCATTTCGTCTGTTCCGCTTTCAGTGTTAGAGCATGCTTTGCTTATATTTTGTTCATATTTATCCGTAAAATTTAGGTTTAGTTAAGTATCTAAATGTTTGTGGCGGTACTACTAAGAGTACTACAGCAACATAATACGAAAATTACTACAGCAACATCGTACAAAAAATACTACAGCGTCATCTATTTCATAGAGAAGAACTCGCATCAAAAATCTTAAGTTATCCACCATGTAGCACGACAACAACTGTCGGGCAGTGTTGTCGTGTTATTCTATACCCGTCTAGTTGGAGCATTCTCCATTTTCTATGGGGCATGAAGAACTTTACACCCTGTTCTTCTTCACTCTCCTTTTCTTCATTTTTCTGTACGCAAAATATGCGATTTAGACGGAGTTGTGGACACTAGTCTGTTATACTATACCACTCCTATATTACTAACTGGAAATATTTATTGAATTGATAACGATTTTATAATTTTTCTAAGCGTTCTTTTACGTCAATTTAGTGTAATATTATAGGTAATTGAGCAGTGTTTGTACAATATTTTAATCAATGGTTTTGCATTTTACAAACACGTATGTTAAGATACTACGCTTGAAAAACGATTGAGCAATTTATTTCAACGTTGGCGGATTCTGTTTCGAATTTGGATGTTATTTAGTATTTGAACTTCATGAGTGCTTATTGTATTGCAGCATCAGAGCCAGGGTCTGGTGATCCACCACACCCGCACTGGGAGCTCGCCCGCGCCGCTGCCCTCGCAGCAACAGATCAACAATAAAGCCACCAGGTAAGGGATCTTGATTTGACTGGCACAGTGTTCCCAGATTTTTTTTATATGCTAGTTGGGTAGCATATAAAAAAATTCCAAACTTTGGAATATATGTTTTGAATTAAGTGGGCAATAGCTATATGGTTTACCCTACCAGGTGTAAACTGTCTCTTCATGAAGCCGTCAACCGGCCATTAACGATCCGAGCCATCAACCGCACAACACAAATACTTTTTGGATTAAGGGATTCGTTAGTGAAATATTAAACATTAAAGTGCTAATTTTTGTTAGACTCAAGTGTGTGTCCCACCAGCGAAATGGTTGTTTAGGCAGTTGCTCCATGTAAAATGTACTGGTATTCAGCTGTATCCACTAAGACAGGAAACCAACCGCAACATATTTGGGAAAAACTAGGCAGATGATGATGATGATACATTACTGAGTATACAATTTAATTAGTACTCAAAACAACTAAATAAGAATCCCGGATACGGATTGAGAATTTCGTTACAGGATCCAAGACAGTTTTAAATCGTTTCTCTGGGACTTCGTCGGGCTCCATAATTGTCTCAGCGCTTTTTTTGTGATCGCCACTGTTGATTCTGGCTTATAGGAGTTACAGTGGTTTGGGAATAGTGTGACGGGCTTATCCCAATTAAAAAATACGGATTGAGTCTAAATTTATCTTTGTTTTCTCCCCCCAGAACGAACACATACCCGAAGCTACCGGACAAGTTCCGCGTCCGCTCCCCGGACGCGCCCGCAGCGGCCGCGTCTCCGCCCGCGGGCGCCAGCGAGGAGGAGGTGATCTTCTTCTGACACCCGCCACACAACGCGCCGCACACGCGCTCCTGAGACTGTCGCCTCTCATAAGACCTTCCGGACACTTATACCGCCCTGGTACCTTTTTAAACGTGCTCTTTGTTTTGCTAATTAATTTGCTCTAAAAGTTGTGTTTCTTTCTTTAGGGAAGCTTAGATGTGGATCGAGGATACTAATTTTATTACATTGTTTTTGATTAATAGTTTCCTGTACGCAAAACACCTGCTTTAGGCGTAGATTTGTGAACAATACTACTACCTTCTGCAATATTATGAAGTCCTAGTACATACCGTCAAGAGCGAAAATATGAATACAATTTAGCATGTTCAAAAAGCCCTTTTCAACCAAAGTTATCAAATTAGATATTTGTGCCATTATGGTGAGAATAATAGACAAAATGTTAATTAAAACTTTTGGGAAAAAATTGCATTCGAATTTAGCAAATTTTGTACGTACTTTTCCTCATGACGGTAGTTATTCTTATCAAAATCCACGATAACGATCCACAATAGAATATACTTTCAAGTTTTGTTCATTAGCTCTCATATTTGTTGAAATAAAAGTTGATAGCGTGCCCTTCTGGCTACTTTCAAGCCCTAATACTTTTGTGACTACATTTTCAATCGTTAATAGAACTTAGACCGATTTAAATTCACCGTGTATGTAGAAGAACTACAATAAGGCATATTTTAAATTCCGAAGAATGACTACTGCTGATTGCCTATCAAATGAGATTGGATATAATAAACAACTCTAGTCAGTGTTTTTGACTGAGTACACGCATAACTTCTTATATAACTTAACCTTCATAGTTAATATTAGTGATGTGCTTGACTAAAAGGGCAATCAGTCATTTCAATTGCCACCGTTTTTTATCGATACATAAAATAATCGACTAAGTTGGCACATCCCTAGTCTAAATACTAACTTTTTAATTATACGATTTAGTAACATTTTATTGATCATGCATCTACATTTTAATATGAAAAATAAATAAATTCATAAAAATATTTTATCGACTACTTATATTTTTAAATCTTGAAATAATAACTTATAAAATATTTTAACCATATCATATTTTCTATATCGAAGTATTTAAAATCAATTCAGGCAGCTAAACCTAATTATTTCTTACCTACAAAAATTATTAAAAAAAAACACATTTATTTTATAGTACAAACAAACAATACGAGCTTACAAAAATAATCAGACATTCCATTTTAACTAAAATGATCTCTATTTTAACCCTATAAAATCTATTTTACTGTAAAGTATTTTAATCGCAGCTTATTACTGAGGCAACTATTTACACTGTTCCTTTTTATTTAAATTATTTATATAGGAAGGTCGAGTGAGGTGAAACTATGAACTATTTAGATTAGAATAAACTTCAAGTATACCTATTAATAAAAAAAGTGTGACGAATTTAGTCGAATACGTTAACCGAACGTCAAGAATCGACTAAAAAGTGGTTACATGTAGGAAAACAATACTAAATAGCACATACAGGCTATGCGTTCGTGTGGAGACGCATTTAGACAGTAAACTAAGACAATTGTACTTTGTGTCAAAGTTCAAACAAACCAAGATCTGACAGCTAAAACGAGTGACAGCTACTATAAAACTGTCGCTTTAAATGTATAACGAAATGTATATACCAATAGAACAAAGAGGTGGGCGATAAACTTACATTTTATTCGAATTTCCTGTTACTAATAGATGTTTAGTCGATTTATAATCGATTATCGTTACTTAATCGATTCGGTTCTAAAATCTTTAAAGACTATTTAAAAACAACTTACCACGTTTGTTGATTATGAATGATTAAAAATTGATATCTTATTCGATTATGTATCGAGTGAAGAATCGATTCTTCATATAAGAGTAACTGGGAAACTAATTTAAGATTTTAACTGTAGAGAAAAACGTCTACACCTATTATAGCGGTCTATAGGTAAATAATAGAAATTGTTATATTAGATGTTTTGGAAATAAATGAAAAATCTTGTTGTTGAATTATTATACATTGATATTATGTACAATAAGTATGTTGGCAGCATTTACTGATATAATGGCAATATTGACTGTGATGAAAAAGTTAAAGACCTTTATGAATTAAATATTAGAATGGTTGTATAATACGAAAGTGCAATAATGGTAAATGCTTTCAACATTACGAATAAAAATGTTTGAGAAATTAATAAAATTGTTTGTTATGGGACATTTTTACATACATTATAAACTTTTTGAATCACTTGTTACTCGGTATTGTGACTACTATTTGTGCTGTGTTCAATGATTTAAACCGTTAGATGCGACTAACCGCGTCAAAAAATGACTTTGACAGTATTGTCTCGTTGATATTATATACAAAAAAATCGTATCTACCGCGAGCGACGACGTCCTAGCAAGTTAAGGGCACATCTAACGATTCAAATGTTTGGTTGTAGAAATAATAATCAATACGACATAAATATAAGAAAAACATGGGTTTAGCCAGGGTAGGCTAAACAAAGTTAAAAAACCTATACTGACACAAAAGAAAGAGAAGGACACGTATTGACAACGGGATAGAAAGAGAGAAAAACTCGGAATTATTCTAATTTAGCTCAAATAAGGCATAATTAATATTATAAGTCGAATAGTGCCAAAACATTTTGTGAGTTAATGATTGAAGGTGAGAGTACCTATTTGCTTGACCTTGGCTAATTCTATGCACAGATAAACTATTTCTATATAAATAAATAAAGAAAAAAAATATATATATTTCACTACTACAGAAGCACGCTGTTTCAAATCAAATACATATTAACTATATATTTTCAATAGTAAAGTAATTGTTACATTTTATAAGCAACTACGTTTTAAACTTAATAAATAAAATATAACTGTTAACTGTATATATGTTGGCATATTTACTATTATATGTAATAGAAAATGTTATCCGAATATACTTGTAATAATACTAATATTATATTTCAGATTGGCAATTGCATGTTTTGTGTAAAAAAAGCTATATTAAACGGATTTTCTCGATGCTTGACTGTAATGTATAAAGGTTTTACGGTTATTGCAGTTTAAGAGCTTATTAGGGTAAAACTTAACCTCGGTTGGAACAAAAAATGTTGTGAAATTCTGTCAAAAAAAGTTTTTTCATCAAGATTGATAGAGACTTACTGAAGAAGTGCCGTAAAGCCTTTTGTAAACTGACATTCAATTGCTAGTCTACCAGCCGAGTTAACAGACCTAAAACCCTAATGGACCCCAAGCCAAAATCGACTTTAAACTAACATTGCTCATAGTTGATTTTCCTTCACCAAACATTTACTCGTCTGTAAATTCGGCTGCTAACTTTTGTTCTAGATTTGTGTGCAGCTATTGTGTGTTTAAATTCATTTGAGACTATGGCGTTCGCCTTTTACGGCAATAATAATTAAAAAAACTTGTGTTTAAAATATTTATTTGTCGTTAACACTTTCTCTGCCAAATTCAATTTTTTTTCCGTTAATGCCAAGTCATCTATAGCTACGTATAGCGACGACTCGAAGGCGGGTTGTCGGCACACAAACGAATTATTGTTCGACCCATACGCTGCTGGGTGCTTGACACAGAAAGTGTTAATGTACGATATCAGCACACAAAAGTTGTTTAGCTCATTTAGAATACTGATGTTATAAAAAAAAAACTCGTAAGACTATGTAACTATTTTTCGTGCATTTACTGTAATCCTTTTTACTATTTAGTCTTTAGACAAGGTGATATTTAAAATCTATTTTCTTGTTTAGGAATACCTTTTCATACTGTGTGTATATATATTGACGTTGATGTTTGAACATATTAATTTTAAGATATATCTTATAAACCGATCAAAGAAGGTGTCTATCGAGATCGAAATTTTAAACTTGCAATAAAATTATAAAAAAAAATCGATGATGCAAAAATATTTAATTAATAATAAAAAAATTTATGGCAATTTTAAATTAGTAGTTAAAAAGTTTTAAATGAATCGGATTTAGAGTTTATGGGGTACTTAATTTTTATTATTTGTATAGATCGTCGACGGAGGATTCGACTTCAAAACATCATGACAATAAATTTAAAAGAAAAAGTTCTATTTTTCTGAACGATTACGACATGTATCATACTCGAGGGTGGAAACTTGAAATGTCGTAAGCGACATTGAAGTTGCTGCTTGAATCTCGACTTTCGTCCATTAGCCGATCGTTGCAAATTCATCAGCGTTCTTACGCCATTTCAAACGTCTACCATCCGTTTTTAAAAGAGACCTGTTTAAAGTGTTTCGCGTATATTAGGTGGCTGATAATTAAATCAGACACTTATGCATAATTTATTTTACAATGCTTAAACCACGGCCATTGATATTTATTACTAACTAGCTGATGCCCGCGGCTTTGCCCGCGTGGAAGTCGGTTAAATTATGTACTAAAAACCTTCCTCGAGAACTACTTTATCCATTGGTGAAAACAGCATGAAAATCGGTGAAGTAGTTTTTGAGTTTTTGAAGCGTACACAAACCAACATAACATTTTTATATATATAGATATACAATCAAAATTATACGCTTCTTAAAACAAACGCATTCCAATGGCCAGAACAGATGCATTTAAATAAATAATTGTTCCTTAAATAGGATATAAAGTTTATCTTATTCATTGGGTATTTTGCTAATATAGACTAAGCATAATATTGCATTTAGATAATTGAACTGTAACCAGAATGGGGCTTATTTTTATTAAAAGATCTCCTCTTATATGTTCTTCGTCTTCAAATAGTTATAATAGGGGATCGGACTGGGTCAAAATAATATGATTCTGTTTAGTCCGTAAGTTAGATTATCGAAAAATATTGAATACGTGTTTTTTGTTTTATCGAATCAATAAAAAATGACGAAGATAAAACGCGTCAAAGATCATGGAGTGGGGCTTGAAACGTCAGTTGTAGGTACAAAATGTACTATCATATGACGTCACACGAGTTTTCGAAGCACTGTATCGTCTTCATTTTTTGTTTAGGTGAAAAAAGAAAAAATACGTGTCCAATATTTTTTGTTGAAAATCTATCTGACGGACTAATTAGTTTTTTTTTGTCCGATCTCCTATTGTGTAGCATCTGTGTTGAAAGACTATATATTTTCATAAAATATTAATCTTTTCTTTGAGGCATCTTCTTTGCATTCATATTATTGCTAGATGCGGAATACGTCATTCTTTGCCAGCTATAATAAATTCGTACCGTTACACTGAGACTGTGCCTAAGGACTAGTTCTGTTCAATCAAACTTTATGGCAGCTCTGAAGTTAGCTGCGAGTAGCAGCGCAGGTATAACGGTTCAAACTTCATGTCAGATCGGAACTTCTAGCGTTAAGCTGCGCAGAACACAATTTTAGGTGTCATCGTCTTGACTGTATAAGGGAGCGTACAAGTATACCGTAACGAATTTGGGGGAGGTGGGGTCTTGTAAAACGTTACAGGGGTGGGAGGGGTTTGAACTACGCCATATGTAACATTGTTTCTTTTAACCCTTCAGAACGATCGCATGGAGCGCATTTTCTAATACGTTTATTTTTCCTTAAAATTTTAGGTAAATTATATAGTCACTTGGTTACGTAACGTTTTACTAGGGGGAGGATACAGACAAACTTTACGGCGTGTTACATGGGGAAGGGGGTCAAAAATCTCCAAAAATTGCGTTTGAAATACTTGAAACCTCCCTTAATGCGCAGACCGCCACTTGCAGCTAACTTCAGAGCCGAAATAAAGTTTGAACAGAACTATAGCTGCGTGTTAGGTGTTGATGCCCGTCAGTAGGAAAACAACTGAGCTGAGCAGCATAGCTATTCACAAACAATCGTATCGAATATGTCTATCTTTTTTTTTTTAAGAGAGCGAGCAAGATAGACATACAATATATACGATTCGATTGTTTGCTGTGAACAGCTATGCAGGGCACCACACACTTCCGTATCGCGCACACCTTTTCAGTAATACGGTAAGACTTTAAAACACCATTAAAATTGTAACTTCAAAGTTTTAAAACATTGAGCTTTTAGTGCAAGACTAATGCTTGCAATATCGCCCTTATGTACAGGAACACAAGAGTCCGTGCCTTCTATGATAATTAAATTCTGTTTCGGACCGCTTTACGTACTGAGTTTGGTTTATTTTCACATGACTTGTAGCTATTGTATGTCATCATATTCGCCCTTTGACTTTACATTTTAAATTTCAGTAAAAATGCAGCTATTTTGTGATATTAAATGTTTGATTCATAAAAATATAGAGTGATCGGCTACACGAGGGAAACGCTTTAGGGGGAGTGTAGTAAGCACGCCGACCAATCAAGCTCTAAAAAAATTACAGACACTTGTGACCTAAAAGGTTTTCATTTCATCATTTGTGCGTCGCTTCCCCACATCAGTGGCGGATCTTCCGTACAACCTGAAAAGCCCGGCTTGCCTGACAATAAAACAATAAATTCGCAAAGTCCTCGCTCCTTGGTGCCCCTAAGGCTACACACGCTTCAACCAAAAAAATATTAATTAGCCCTATGTCATCAGTTGTTTAAATGGGCTTTACCTACGTTTTTCTGCGAGCACGCCACTGCCCCAAAGTATGCCCCTCGTTTATCGTATCACCTGTATATATATAAAAATAAATAGTATCTGTCCTGTAATCTATAGGTAAATACGCTCCCAACAGTCAAAGGGCATCAGTTGTATAAATAGTAGATACGCAATCATCACTATAATAAATATTACCAACTAGCTGATGCCCGCGGCTTCGCCCGCGTGGATACAGTAAAACCAATCCTTGATGCGGATTATATATTATGATAGTGCAGAACTTTTTGAGTTTTTGAAGCGTACACAAACCAACATAACATTTTTTTATATATAGATTTAGGTACTTTCTTTCGAACTGCATTAAAGCATTCAGTATTTAATAATATAACCGTCGGTCATTTATAGAAATAACATTAGTGAGAAATTAATCAGTACTTAATAACACCGTAGCATTTAATTTAAGTTCGCTCGTTGCAATATTTAAAAAAAAACTTATGTGAGCTTTAAAATACTTTTATTTATATTTTTAGTTAATGTGTTCCCTCCAAATTTTCTCCTATTATTTCGTGTCAACGACAATACACTATGTATTGCTCAAATTATGCTCATTTTTAAATCCTTGTACTTATTTCTATAGTGATATTAAAATTTTATTCGTGTATTATAAACGGTTTGAATCGTTTGTCTAATAATATAAAGTTTTAATTTGTTTGTGTTAATTATCTTGATCTGTGAAGATTAGCGGGCTATGCCTGCCTTGTATTTAGAATAGATGACAGAAATAAACATTTACCTAGTATCATTTTATGTGTTTTTATTTTAATTATAAACAATGGTATTTTAACAGATATTTTGTTATATTTTAACACTGTGTTAGTACAATGGTAACAGTCTTTCGAACGAGACAAGAAAGTTCTTAGGCCGAGATCTATAAACATTACTTAGCACGCATTTTGACCTAAAAATGTTTCTTTCTATCATACACTTGTTAGTTTGACATTTGCTTGAAAGAAACAGGAATAACGCTTGCAAGTGCTACGTAACGTTTATAGATGTTGGCTTTTATGTTGTAGCGAAAACTGTACACATACATAATCTTAGCATAACAGACATTGAATAGATTTCATCAATTAACTCCCTAAGTAGTTGAATCATTTAAATGAGTTTATTGCGTATATCACTTTTCAGTCTTATTTTATTTATTAAATCACGGGATTGATGATTGAGAAAAGTGATGAAATCTAAGTACTTGCTCAATTATGAATTAAATTACAAACTTTAAACAAATATAAATAAAGTTGCTTCTCTATTGACAAATAGTAACAGTATAGAAGTGCGTTACAAAGTTGTATAGCTAAGTTTTAGTTGATGCTAAAACTATAATACTGTGGATATATTGAACTAGGGTTAGGTCGATTACATTGGTAAGTAGTGCACGTAAGTATTAATCTTATAGAACTACGTGAAAAAAACTAATTTATTTACTTACTGAAGTATTATTTTAAAAGTAATAAGGGTTAGGTATTGAAGAACACTCGGTGCAAGAAGGGAGCTGAAAAGGCGTCTGTTCAAGAAAATATGTACCTTAGCAGCTTAAGCTGAGGTTCACAATGTTGTGGAAACATTTTAAATATAAACCTCCACAAATAATCAGAAAACAATCGATAAAATGCAAAAAAGTGAAAAATACTTTTTCACAACACCACTAACTTATTAGACCTTCGTGGCACTAAAGATCTATCTTACATATCTTTACACCACACAGAGAAATCTATTTAAATAAAAAGAGAAGTCCTGACTGACTGACTGACTCATCAAGGCCCAGCCCAAACCCTTGGACCTAGAAAGCTGAAATTTTGCACAGAGGTTCCCTTTATAATGTAGACAAGGAATAAGGAAGGTTTTTTCGAAATTCAACCCCTAAGGGAGTTAAATAGGGGATGTGAGTTTGTATGGAAAATCGTCATTTACACGCGGGCGAAGCCGCTGGCAAAAGCTAGTAAACAGTAATTCGTTCGGCGCTTCAAAGGTACACCGCAAAAGAGCAGAGCAAAAGTGATGGCTTTTATTTTTGGAGGGTGGGAAATCATCAAATGACTCCTCTCGCTCTGGGCAGAGTGGAAGTGTCAGAATTTACTGAATAAAAAACCACCCATGTTCCTTCTTAGCCCTTCGTGTCGAGGCCACGTTTTCTCTTTCGAACAACCCGCAGCCCTCTTATACAGACAGATGGGACTCACCTCTTTTACGTAAGTGGATAAGTGTTCAGACACACTTATCCACATAAACTTGGTGGGCAGTGTTGTTAATTGTTGTAAATTGAATTTAATACTAACAAGTTATTTTATAATTACTAACAAAATATGGAATTTATTCCGAAATAAAATATTTCAATTTGAATATCTGTATACTCCATTTACTATAAGATTAGAATTTTAAGTTAACCGTTTTTACAGTCCGTTCAACCGATTGTGAACTCTATTACGTTGACTGCAAGACAAAATGCAGCTGCAGTAAACAGTCGTATTGTAACATTATTTTTGCTTATAATGCCATCCTTATGCCTACGGTATAGAAGTCAAAATCGGTTGAACGGACTGTATAAACGGTCAACTTAAAATTCTAATCTTATAGTAAATGGAGTATAGTTTGATTACCTATTGTAAACCAAACTTGGATAATTTCAAAAACCCTATTCAACCTTGTTCTTGATCTTCATCAAATCATTTGCGATACAAAACATCTTGAATGTTCATCATCTGGATGTTTTAAAACTAAAAACGTCAAATTACAAAGTTTTAAAGACTGGAAAAACAGGATGTTGTTTTAAAAAAAAAAAACTTGTAAAACAGTCTTATTCGGCTACACTTAAGGATGAAAATTGAGTAGGTATCTATCTAGCTAGCCACCACTATGATCAAGGCACATCTTAACGATAGGTATTCTATAATAATCCAAGCTCTCAGCGCCGCCAAACATTTTCCGAATAATAAAACCACGTTATTTATATTACTCTATCCCACAATTTTTTTTAAAATAACTAATTTCTGGCGGCTCTGGGAACTTGCTTTAAACCAACTTTATAGTCATTACCTAGATATTTACTTAGATTAGATATACCTACTTATTAAAAAAAAAAACAACCTTGAATTTAAATCCAAGCATAAAGTAAAAATATTTTTTTTTATCGCTATTTCTTTCCACGCATGGATATTCGTAGGTATTTTAATGAACTCAATAAAATATTTATCTTGTGCTAACAATCTTAACTATATCAAAAAATAAAACGGTCAAGTAGATTCCAATGGGAAAAAAAATAGTTTATGATTTACCGCTATCTTTGCTATATTTAGTCATGACCAATAACAAGTAATTATTATATTATGGCAGTTAGGGCATACTCATTTTAATACTAAATTGTTATATTAAAATTTGAGCTCACGCTAAATCCTATACGGAAAACTGTATGTGACTCAAAGCATTCTCGATCTACCTAAAATGGATATTTTGCTTGGCATTCAAGATACTATTCTCCTACCTTTGTTATAGATCCCTAAAGGGTTCTTTACAATAGTTTATCATCATTCCTATTCTTCTGAAATTCATAACATATCCCTAACAATTTCATTAGAAGTCTTCTCCCAAATCTTGCCTGATCGATACAACCTATAGATTTTATTGCTAACTAAACTTTGTCCAAATTTAATCATTGAACCTTCAAACTTATGCTGGAACACCTGCATTTGTGTCTCATTATACCCCACCCCACTAGGGTTGATCACTTTAGGATCCCTACACTCAGTGTACTTATGTGAAGCTAATATTTCTACTGGTAATACCTTACTACTCGAGTTTACAGTAAATATATCTTCAAAAGTTTGCATGGCATCTAAATTTCTTATAAATACCGACTTTAAGTCTTGAGACATTATATTATTATAATAATGTGTCTTTTTCATAATCTCTGGGTAGCCTTCCTCAGTGTTGTCATCATCTGCTTGATTTAGACAAAACAAAAGAGGTTTCACTTCCAAAGTCTTGAACTTCCTTGTAGGATCAAAATCATTGAATACTTCCTTTGCGTTATTGTGTACTCGTGGTACTAAGAACTCATCCCATGCCAACACCATGGCATGACTCACTTTCTCAGCTTCTTCTTTATCAAATCTAAAGTGTCTGAACAAGCAGTCAAGCTCAATAGCTTCTCGAACAATGCTGTAAGACTTAGCAAATACAAACGGATAGTTAAGTGGGAAGAATTGTATATTCCACAGGGTAATATCAGGTGGCAGTAAATTCAGTCTCCGGATAATATCTTCAGATATCATGCTATCATAAATTGTGAAGAAATTAACCCCCATCATATGGTGAAACACTAGGAACTCTATGAATGCATCTCTTGAGACCAATGGCACTTGGTTAGGTATCACACAGATGGCAGGTTCTATGTTGTTCACAAACTTAATGCTACTACTCTGCCTCGGCTTCCTTTTAGTGTTCACTTCAATAACTCTGTTGATTGGGGCATGTATCGGGTTGATGTTGTAATCATTGATATAGAAGCTTATTCCTTTTGGCTTGCCCAAATCCTGGTTCAGTGAACACTGGAAGATATATAAGCGGAAATCATTTATGGGTTCTGATACAATCTTGTAATTGAACCTTCCAGCTTTAGGCTTGTCTATGTTTTCCAGCCAAATGTTGCATCGAAACTTAGGTGGGACGTGCGCCTTGCCGATGACAATAGTGTCAATATTATGAGCATGCATCGGCGTCAACTTATCATACTTTTGATATGATCTCAGAAATGACGAATATGAGTAGAAATTCTCATCGATCTGCTGAAACAGTGGAGGAGTTTCTCGTATTTCCATCGACGAATTACGAAGGATTTCAGACAGCATCGTCGCATTGAAGCCGGGGCCGCAAAACTCGATCTCCGAAAGGCCTGGTTTGCCGAAGAAATTCAATACTTCTAGCACATACCTTAGCCTGTAGTACTCATGGCGGTATACGAGTAATGTTATGATGCTTAAGAAGCATACAATGACGAGTATAAGTTGATAATATTTCCTCATTGTGGTGGTCCCTGCTGAGTTTCGAGAAGTCTTCATTTATTCACCGGCCATCTAAAAGAAAAGCATGCCGTTAATATATTTAAATAACCACTTTATACACAAGAATATAAAATAGCAAATAACTTACCAATTCATTTGAGAACACAAATAAAAGCAAAATAATAGTTTTCCAAGAGGAAAATCATTTCACAGCATTGCAGATGATTGTGATGAATGAACTTGATTGATTATGATTGGATTGAACTTGAACCAATGAATGGATTTGTATCACAATCACTACTGTCAATACTGTCATATGTCAGTGATGTCACTTCAATTCAATGATGTTAATTTTCTGTAAGTTGCTTGAACTATTTCTTGTTTTTGGTTATGTTAGAGGTGGACTCTTACCTTGAGGGCTTGAACCGGGAAGAAAACTGTCAAATAGTTCCACGTAGAGGGCGCTGTACATTGGCTACAACAAACTGTCTAACTCCATAGAAATTGAACAATATCTTAATATTTTGTGACTTTTTTCAATATTATGGGTCGTTGTGTAGCCTTTGGATGCAAAGAAATAGGCGTTGTCAGATTTCCAAGAAATTTGCGCATGAAGAGAAAGTGGGAAAAGGCACTGAAACTAAAAAAATTCAAAACAAGTAATTTTTCGAGGTTATGTGGGAAACATTTCAACGAAACAGACTACGAGACCACTTCTAAGGCGACAGGTTAGTACGATACCTATTATTAATTCTGACTTTTTATTAATAATCTGAATGTGTGGGAGAAACAAGGGTCGAACGTTGACTTGGTTTGTCCCACTTCAAGTCAACGTTCGCTCATGGGGAATTTAAGCCGCACTGATATATGCCAAGTATTAACATTATCCAATATTGTTTCAGGCTTTCCACTCCAACGCAAAATTTTGAAGAAATCTGCTGTGCCCTCTATATTTTGTTGGAATGAATCACAGAGTGTCACCTCAGCTCGAACTGAACGATTGCAACTGCAGAGAAATGCAAGGCGTTGCTTATTATCAAGCCCTATAATATCAAACGAACAACTGCCATCTACCAGCTTTGATCTTATTCCAGACATGAACATAGAAGAATTGGTTCTTTTCAAATAACTATACATTTTGTAACATTTTAACAAATGATGTATTAGGGGAGACCGGGGACAATTGAAACAATTTGACTTAAATCGTGTGCAGTGAAGTATCTATAGTACCTACATCCCTCGAATTTATATAGTTGAAAGGGTCGTTATCTAGTTCTTCTTCCTAAATTAAATATAATCTATATCTCTATTTTGAATAGTTAACCTACAATCACACATTAAAGAAGACCAGGCACAGTGGTTCTATTGACCCCACCCCAAGGACGGTTGAAACGGTAAGTAGGGATAATTGAAACACTGAAATATTTCAGGAACTACTGAAGGTTTTTACTCAATCTTAAAAATTTAACTTCCTACTAAATTATTGAGATCGTGACAAGTGTGTCACCGTAAAGCTAATATTTTGAAAATTATAAAAGCAAAAACATCTTTAATATAAACAACGTAAAATATCTCTTATTTTAATCATTTTCGAGCTTTAATTTGTGTTATTGAATACTATTTCACATGATTGAAAGACTTGTTACCCTATTTTGCTGTAATTGCACTTACATGGGGGATAAAATAGATAATCCAGTCTCATATAAAACAGCTTGTTTCAATCGTAACAATGTTTCAATCATAACAATGTTTCAATCATAAAAATGTTTCAATCATAACAATGGTTTATTGACGGTCTGCTTCAAGTCCTGCGGTAGACTGTCGGGTGTTGTAACTTGTAGTGTCATCGGGCTGGTAAGGTCATGCTGAACTTCCAACACATGTATGACCATGGAATTTGGCTGTGGAGTCCCTAAGTACTTAGGAGAAGATGGGATAGCGGCTTCAAATCCTGCGGCAGACTCATTTTAGAAAACACAACCTTCTTCTGTGCAGTTGGATAAAAATGCGAAATATGTGGGGACGTTTGAAACGTTTCAAACGTCCACAGCCACGTCGTTTCAAACGTACCCATGTCACATCTTCTACTTCAACACTCAATATTTTGTAATATATTGACTTAAATAATAAATAACAGTAATAAAAACTAACTTAAATAGACAAACAATACTCTAAAATAAGAAAAACTGACAAACTACAAGATTTAAATAGGTAAAAACCAAAAAAATAAAAATGGTGAGAACTTACTTTTTGGCGTGAAATTCGTCGAGGCGTCCTGTGTGCGACTACATTGCTCGCTCGCTCGAGCCGTGCTAAACACAAAACCGAACATGGCCAACGATGTAACGAACGACGCGTCTCACGCGTAGATATCATGGTTTCCGAGAAATTGAAGTTGTTGCAATCATGACCTGTTTCAATTGTCCCCGGTCTACCCTACCTTAGTTTGTTTATTATTAGATCATTAAAAAGCAAAAAGTTAGTGAGTGAAGTTTATTTTACAACTTGTAGAACCATAATATTGCCCAGAAAACAGCTAAAAGTCGATAAAATATTAAATCTATTGGACCGCCAAGTTCGACAAGCTCCGCTTTCTTTACTTGTTGCGTTGCTCCTCGTTTTTTCAATTCCTCCTTCAACTGGGTGATACGCCAGGTAGTATATATTGTACAGCGACAAATTGAGTTAAAAAACCCGCGCAAATACTTAAAAAATCGTCCACACAATGCAAACGTTTATTTAAAAAAAAATTACATGTATAGCCAAACACCAGCGCCATCTTGTGGCGAAGTTTCCAGGAAACAACCCCATTGCAGTAGGATAAAAGAGCATATTTTTCAGTGATCATTGATCAATCATTGTGATCATCCACCAAGTTGGAGATTCAAGTTATTCATTTACATTATAAAAAGAAACGAAAACCCTTTCCCGAGCAAGCCCTATAGCTCTTTCTCAGTTATTTTACTAAAATGAACTAAGTTTCAACTTATGTAGTGTCTATGATTTTAAAATAGACCTCATGGGTACTCACCTCTATTCAATGTCAATTCAATTCTGCCAAAGTAACAAAATAAAACCAAAAGCGAGCAAGTCATCGGCGTTTTCATGGAATGTCTTTTACAGTTGAATAGAATATAAAATAATTTCTAAATATGTCCACCAATAAGGACGAGACTTTGAGACAGTTTTGCGATGTTACTGGCGCCGAAGAGGGTCGTAGCAAGTTTTTCTTGGAGTCGTCTAACTGGCAGCTAGACGTAAGTGTTTAACTTGTTTTAACACCTTTTTACTGTTTTTCTCGTTAGAATCACGTAGTAAATGATAGGTTGCAGTGTCAATCAACCGTTTGAATCAAATAACATTAATTTTGTTTTGGTATTGACCTCAATGTGGGGTTTTCATTCCTATTGGTTAAATTTTTGTTTTGCTTGTAACAAAGATCATAGTGCAGCCAATTCGTTAAGTACGTAGCAATAGCAATTCTACATAAGTTTAGTTACAGTAATATTGCATTTCCATCAGTAATGACTTGTCTTTAATCAATAATTTTGTATGAACAGTCTACAATCCAATGGGTGGTTTTCTGAAGGTAATTGATTGCTTTGTTGGCCATTTGTCCATTGTTGACAAAAACCCACTTACCAAGAATTCATAATCGACGTCAACAGAGAAACTTTTAGGGGATTTATTCTTAACAAGAATCTTATTAGCAAGTTTAGAATCTTTCTTTTATGTCCAAGATGCCTGAGAAGCTTTCTTCCTCCAATTAAGCATAATCATGTTTAATAATCCCCAAAGAATATATTTTACAGTGGCAAAATATTAAATTTCATCACTTTACAATAAGAGAAATAATCTTAAAATACAATTATAGGTAGCACTATCCAGCTTCTACGAGCACGGGGGTAATGTAGATGAGCCCCCGGCTAACCCTGCAGTTGCTGCATCATCCTTGCCAACTCTCTCAGACAGTGACATGGAGTCCCCACCTGGGTCTCCGCTGGCACCAGTGAAGAAAGACAAAAAGAAGGTGCCAGGCCAAAAGTTTGCCACGTTGGACTCGTTGCAGCAAGAGAGCTCAAGTGATGAAGAAGAAGGTGATTATATCTTGTTTTTTTTTTATTTCGCAGCTATTGTTTCATCATCATTGTGGTCAGTGACTATGATAATTTCTTCCCATAGCTTTTAGATAAGATAATAAAATTAGTCATGCGCTGGTAAGCAAGGTTTTTATAATTATTTGTCTCGGTGCCAGCTCAGTTTTGTGAACAACGGACAAAAGTTGTGTGTGTTTAGTAAGACCAGAATGAGTTTGTTGATCAGAAAGACGATAAGGAAATATGAATGACAGTACATGATTTCTTTGACAATACAGCCACATGTTCAAAAAACTGCTACGAAAAACCAGTAATTGATGAACTACTAGAAGATTCTGAATGTTTACATGAAATTAATAAACTGAAAAAGGAAGTGCAGAGATTGTTGTGTGAGAATAGTGCATTGAGGAAAGAGTTAGCAAGAGTGAAAGATTTGGCACCTCCCGATGAGAATGAGGCAGGTCTGTGTTATTATGTCTTGTAGTATTGTAAGTGTAGTACTAAAAAATTGGTATGTTTACTACCCTCGGTTTTCTTTGTAGTGTGCTGTGATTTTGATTGAAATTCTGCCGCTTCGTGGTAATTGCAGTCTGAACAATAATTTTGTACTGTTTAGCGTTTTCCTGCAGTTTTATCATCTGCAGTCTATTAAACCTGACCGCACCTTATTTTCCACAAGGCTTAAAATCACTACTGATTGATTCAATAATGCACAGACTATTAATATGGTTGGAACTCGTATAATTCATAATCATTAGCCCATTAATGTTCCCACTGCAGGGACACAGGCCTCCTCTCTTTGATAAGGAATGGGCTATAATTGACGGCACGTTTGGCGCAGAGGCTCAAGCAATGGACTGCTGCGCTGCGTGTCGCGGGTTCGATCCTCGCACGGAACAAATATTTGTGAGACCTACAGATAGTTGTTCCGGGTCTGGGTGTGTTTGTGTATGTAAGTTTAAATGTTTGTAAACGCACCCACGATACAGGAGAAATCATTGTGTGGCGCGACATTTACAAAAAAAAATATTTTGTAGCGATTCAAAGTAAATAAGCGATTTAAAGTAAGAAATTCCAAGTGTGGGGCAATGTTTTTTAAAAAAAAAAATAATAAATATATTTTCCTACTATTTCTTTTATGAAACAAATGGATGTACCAAAACACAGCCTTGTTTCAGAGAAACACACTACTTACCAAAAAAAAAATATCAGTTAGTTTGTACAAACTCTTCCATTGTTTCAGGTCAAGCGTTTTACGCAGGTGGATCGGAGCGGTCTGGTCAACAGATCCTCGGTCCAGGGAAGGGGAGAAAGGACATAGTCACGGAAGTATTCAAGAGTGTAAGAGAGTGAGTAGCGTGTTTTATTACTATGTAGGCAAGGGTAGATATTTTTGGCAATGGTAGCACAGTGTCTTTGTCATTAGGGCTAATTATAAATCAAGAACTAATTTCTTACAAGAGTTATTTGTAGCTTAAAGTGCCCTGTCATGTTTCCTTGTGATTTTTTTAAACTAGATGAGGCTGATGATGATGATGATGAAGAAACAGCCGAAATAAACTCAGGGGTTTTAGGTTTTAAGGTCCAGACTCATAATCTTGGTGAACTCACATGAGGACTATGTAAATTAGTGTCTGAGATGGTCTTTTGAAGAGTAGACATGTCAAGTCAGTGCAAGCATTTGTCAGCTATTGTGTAGCTCGACAAGAGCGAGGAGCTCAAAATCTTCACAAGAAAATGGATAACGCATGAAAGTGACAATTTTTTTCAGTTTATCGAAATCTGAGAAACATTACAATTAGGCTCAAAATCCCATGATCCAAATAAAATAAAATGAGTAGGAAATTATGTGTGAAATACGCATATATACACGCATATATTATTAATAAAGGTATATTGAAATGATTCTTATGATACCGGTATCATTGTCTGAGTAATCGCGGCCCGCCGCCGCCGTGAGACTTCCAAGTTTATTTTATACTTTCCGGGAATTCCCCCGATCGACTGTTTGAGCATCCTTGCTTTATTTTATCTAAATATTACAGTGCCACTTGCTTGATCAAAGTCAAAACATCTATTGTGAACCAAGTGTACAATGTGGTGTTAGTTTGTATGCTTATGAAATTCAGGCCACGTGGCGGAACTGCTGACAAATAAACGACAGGCACTTTTTGTAGAAAGAGAGACTAGTGGTTGTAAACGCGACTGCTGAGCATGACCATGAGGTCCTGCGTCCGATTCCCAGATCCGGGAAACTGTTATTAGGTTATTCTTTCAAGAATTTCTCCGTGCCCTGTTGATGCTAAAAGCCACCTTTACGCTCTCTAACTTCATTAATCTTTGTCCTAGAACTGTTAAGAAACCCAGTAATTCGTCAAGGCTAGAATAGGGTAGTTGACAAAAAAATCTAATTAGTCCGTCAGATAGATTTCCAAAAAATATTGTACACATATTTTTTCTTTTTTTACGTAAACAAAAATTGAAGACGATACAGTGCTTCGAAAACTCATGTGACGTCACATCGCACTACATTTTTTACCACGTAGTAACGTCAAAAGCCTCTTCTCCTGATCATTGACGCGTTTTATCTTCGTCAATTTTCATTAATTTGATAAAACAAAAAACACGTACCTATCTAATATTTTTTGATAATCTTACTGACGGACTAAACAGAATCATATTCTTTTTAGTCAGGACACATCCCTATTGTATCGCCAATACGTCACAACGTCTGGTAATAACTAAAACATTATTTTTATCAAACACAGGCGCGGCGCGGTGGTGTTCGAAGATGAACCGTCTTCCACGAGCCGAGGGGGGCGTGTGTTCGGCGGTGTGGGGTACAGACTTGGTAACTATGAGTAGTATTAACTGTGACTTATACAAGATTTGCCTGCGGCATCGCCCGCGTGGATGTCGAATAACAAACTTTCATGCCCTATTTAACTGCCTTAGATTCAACCCGAATATCCAGAGATTCCAGGCGTGATGGTATGTATGTAAAGTGCTGATTGCTAAGGTCGTGTGTTGCAGGTCAAACGGCAGATGAGCCTGAGCCAGCAGCGGCCGATGCTGCTGCCACCGCCACCGGTGGCAATGCACAGGCACCAGCGGTAAGTCATCATCAATGATTCATCATCATCATTACAGCCGAAAGACGTCCACATCTGGGCATAGGCCTCACCTAAGACCGCTTTCACATTAGGACGTGAGCAGCGCGACAGTCGCGCGACTATAAACAAATACTAACCGGTTGTTACGGCTGTTCTTTAAGAGGCCAACAGGAGTAAAACGCGAGTTTTATAATGCGTAAAAGTATATGATTCACTGCAGTAAATAAAATCAGAAAAATATATGATATTCTTCAGAATATATGCTAGTAACATAGTGTTGTGAAAACATATTACAACTAACTTTGCTCGATAGAAAAAAATCACGAAGATACCTCTAAAAAATTCTTTTAACGTGTAAAAACCATACTAAAATACTGTCATCGTTCTGATTTATCTGCCAAATAATTCTACAAGCAACATACTAAAATCATAGTGTTTTACTTTTTTAGTTCAATCTATAGTTTTTTTGTAAATCGCTAAATACCACTAATTTCGCACTATTAGGCCGCAGCGAAAGACGTAACAACCGCTTTGTAGTGCAAGCTGATTAGAACTTTATTCTAACAGTATTTCAAACGAAGTTTGAACCACTACAAATAGAGTTGCTAATTTGAGGTAGTATAGGCTCTTAAAAATATGAGGAAATGTGCTTCTACCGCGCGACTGTCGCGCTGCTGACGTCCTAATGTGAAAGCGGCCTAAGTGTCGTCACATTGACTGTTCCCGTGCGCCTCGCATCCAGCCCCGCAACCTTCATCAGGTCCACCTAGTGGGAGGCCTTCCAACGCAACGTCTATGGGCCTCATCAGAAAGCTCAAAGTCACCCAAAGGGCAATGGAGAAGGCTATGCTCGGAATCTCCTTGCGGGGTCGCATCAGGAATAAAGACATCCGCAAGAGAACCAAGGTTACCGACATAGCCCAAGGAATTGCCAAACTTAAGTGGCGGTGGGCGGGCACATTGCTCATGAAACGGATGGCCGATGGGGCCGGAAAGTTCTGGAGTGGCGACTGTGAACCGGAAGACGTTGCGTTTTTTCCTTATCTTGTTGTTATATAAGGTCCCATTAAAAGGTGGACAAATTTTAACACAGCGTTCAGTAGGTGAGTAGGTCTAAGCAAACATATCTAAACAAAAAAAAAAAAAGTAGTTAAAAAACTAAAAAACCCGACTGAAAAAACTGAAAAGCAAAAAACAAGCACATTTTAAATTAAACAAAACTTGGAACCAGGCGGGGTTCGTTTGAATATTAAATTATGAAATGAGAAACATAGAACTAAATAAAATAGAACCCCGCCTGGTTCCAAGTTTTGTTTAATTTAAAATGTGCTTGTTTTTTGCTTTTCAGTTTTTTCAGTCGGGTTTTTTAGTTTTTTAACTACTTTTTTTTATTTCCAACTTTTTAGTTCTTTTGTGTTTGATCTTTCGTTGGTCGCGTTAACTTCTTCGCAAATGATTTAACTTTTGTGCTTGTTTATAGGATTTGTCACTTTGAATTTCTTTTAAACATATAAGTGTTTTATATTTTTGTAATCTCCTTTTAAAACCCTTCATTTTGATACCCTACTCGATGGTATTGAAAAAAAAAAGTTTTTTGAACTCCGCGATTTGGCCCCCAAAATCCGCAATTTTTTTTTTGTTTTTTAGTTTAAATGTAGCCTATAACACTCGCGCCATCAAGACGAATCAAACGATGTATATTTCATTCAAATCCCTTCATCCGTTTAGGAGTTATGAGGGAACAAAGAAACATACATACATACATACACGTCAAACACATAACCCTCCTTTTGGGCTTCGCCGCAGTCGGGTAAAAACATTAAATAATAAATTGCCGGCACTCTAGAACAAACTCATCCTTTATGAGTAGGTACTTAAATGCGTTTTTCTTATTATTTTTTTTACCATCGTCCTTATTTTGGTGGTCTGAATGATTTCTGAAATTTTGTCCACCTATTTTAATGGGACCTTATATACATGACTAGTGACCCGCCCCGGCTTCACACGGGTGCAAAAAAGATACTAAAACCTTCCTCTTGAATCACTCTATCTATTAAAAAACCCGCATCAAAATCCGTTGCGTAGTTTTAAAGATCTAAGCAAACAAAGGGACAGACAGCGGGAAGCGACTTTGTTTTATACAAAGTAGATACATAAGACGGCAATCCTTTACTACCGGTGGTGTATGAGTGTAATATGTTTCCAGGGCGCCGACCAGCCACGCTCGGTTCGCCTGCGTCTGTACCGCGAGGGCTTCACGGTGGACTCGGGCGCGCTGCGGCACTACACTGACCCAGACCACGCCGATTTCCTCAACTGCATACGTCGCGGGTATGTACTTGTGCAACACCTATCTTTTATTTTTGGAGGGCGGGATATTACGACTCCTCCCGCTCTAGGCAGAGCGGTAGGGAGTGTCAGACTTCTACTGAATCAAAACCACCCATGTACCTTCCTAGCTCTTTGTGTCGAGGCCGCGGTATCTGAAAAATTCTTCCTTAGTGGATTTCTACGTCAAAAGACGAATACGATTGCAGATTTTTTTTTAGTTTGTTGTCTTAAGGGTTTGTCCTGTGCGTTGATCCTCAGTCAATTCGCTTTGCTTTTTATATATAGATACTAGCTTTTGCCCGCGACTTCGTTCGCGTGGAATAGTGACTTCCGGCAGATTTTTGGTTTATCTCGCGGAAAAAAAAAACTATCCTATGTCCTTTCTCAAGTTCCAAACTATGTCTGTACCAAATTTCACACAAAAATCGGTTCAGTAGTTTAGGCGTGAAGCAAAGACAGACAGACAGACAGACAGACAGAGTTACTTTCGCATTTATAATATTAGTTAGGATATCACAATTTTGCGGGCGAAGTGCTAATAATGTATAGTTGTATGTTTCCAGTGAGATCCCTCCGGAGCTGTCGGGCACGGGAGGCGAGGTGCGCGTGTCGCTGGAGGACCGGCGGCACGAGGAGTGTCCCCGGCACATCGCCAAGCCGCAGCCCTTCTCTGGCAAGGGACATCTGCTCGGCAGGTGAGGACTTTGAATCGCTACAAAATATTTTTTTTTGTAAACGTCGCGCCACACAATGATTTCTCCTGTATCGTGTGTGCGTTTACAAACATTTAAACTTACATACACAAACACACCCAGACCCGAAACAACTATCTGTAGGCCATACAAATATTTGTTCCGTGCGAGGATCGAACCCGCAACACTCAGCGCAGCAGTCTAATCGCTCAGCCACTGCACCAACCGTGCTGTCAAAAATATAACGCAACACACAACACAGCCTGTGATACAGGAATTTACAGGATTACCTATCCTAGTACAGGCATCTAACATTATTTGCCTAATTGTATTTCCCTTTTTGGGATTTTATTTCCCAACAGTGGTAGATTTCGGGCTGAAATGATGATAATGATGAACCATATCAGTCTGTATTTTTACCGAGTTCTGAAAATGGAGGAGGTTATGCTTATGTATTCCACCAGCATCTTTTTTAGAGTGTAATGAATCCAAATTCATTTGGGGTCGGCGCAGCATGTCTTTTCCTTCCATACTTCTCTGTTTCTCGTCATCTCATGAGACACCTCCTTTGGCTCCTTTCTTCCCATATCATTCTTAACACAGTCCATCCATCGTTTCTTTGGTCTTCTTCTACTCTTAATATATCATCATCATCATCATCAGCCTATTGCAATCCCCTGCTGGATATAGGCCTCTTTAAGGCGAGGTTACCCCGATAAACGTCGTCAACAATAGCGTTTTACTCGTACATGGAAAGGATTTAAATTTTGAAAAAAATGTATTACATATTTGACTCTTCGATCATGATATGTCGGGCATGCGATACACGATTACTTACACTTCACTGCATCCAATTAAATCGCAAAGACATGTCCAAATGATGGCTAAATAATCGTTTTACTTCAGTTATATTAGGCTTTGAAAAATAAAACTTATATCATAATAAAGGTAGTAAAAAATGTGTATTATCTCGGGTCAAATAATGTCATTGTCTAATTTCTTTATCATTTTTCTCCAAGAGAGAAAAAACAGTCAGGCATTATATCGCTTGCGTGGCAGGGCGGGGGGTGAGGTCGTGCGTACATAAAAACAAAGTAGTGCAATCTCGCCTTAATCTTACGCCACTCAACTCGATTTTCGGCAACTCTCATCCAGTTGTTACCAGCCACTCTGCGAAGATCATCGCTCTACCCAAGCCTGAGGGCGTCGCACCTTACGCTTGCCGATTCGCGGTCTCCACTCAAGAACACGTCTACTCCAACGGTCATCGGTTCTGCGACTAATATGGCCGGCCCACTGCCACTTCAGCTTACTTATTCTGTGAGCTATGTCGACAACTCTCTTATACCCATCCAAGAATACCCTCTTATGTCGTACACTACAATAAACCTATATAATATTCCAGCCCGACGCCCCCGACGGTGGGTGCGCCGTCAGGAGTGGCGGGAGACGTGGCAGACCGCGCCGCCAACCAACGCGCCGCACAGGACGCCGTCAAGATTAACGACGCTGAGCCTGTCACCACCATACAGGTACACCTTACTTTATATACAACACCTTCACACTACTGAGGCCCTAGTGCCGAGTATGGTAGCTCGCCGTCCGTCCGTCTTATGTCGACGACAGGCCGTGTCGGAGATGTCAGCAACATTGCAAGGGCCGACGCCTGGGCTGCGGGTTGTTCGAAAGAGATACCGCGGCCCCGGACACAATGAGCTAAGAAGGAACATGGGTGGTTTTTAGTCAGTAGAAGTCTGACATTCCCTTCCGCTTCGCCCAGAGCGGGAGGAGTCATTTGATGATTTCCCACCATTCAAAAAAAGACCCTTGTATGAACGCACGGGGTAAAATGGAAAGATTCATGAATTTTCGATTCGTGATTCGTGTATTTTACACTCACAATAAATAAATAATTGGAATCACATCATCTGCCTAGCCTTATTTTCTGTTACTCCAATTAGGTATGGTCAAAATCAAAAGTCATTTATTCAAATTAGGCTAGATTTACAAGAGATAGTCTCCCAAAACGCCCACATTTCGACACTTCCTAGTGTTTTAGCTGGGAAGAAGCGGAACAAACTCCCCAGCAACATATCTGTCTGTTAGGTTAGGTGCGGTATAGAAAATACAGTAGCAGTTTTTGAAGGATAACTTCACCTGTGACTGACAATGAACTTAATAAAAAATATATTATTTTCTAATCCATTCCCATTTATCCCTCAGTTCCGTCTCGCGGACGGCAGCCGGCTGACCGGACGCTTCAACCACACACACACCGTGGGCGACCTGCAGGCCTACATATCGCGCGCAGAGCCTTCCTACCAGCTGCAGGCCTTCGCCCTGCTCACGACGTTCCCGAGCACCGAGCTGGCGGACCCGGCCGCCACGCTGGTGCAAGCCAATGTCCTCAACACCACGCTGCTGCAGCGGCTCAAATAGGAGCCTAAACCATAGGTGTACGGTCCATTCTAAGTTGGCGGTGCCCGTTCGTAGGTGCTATACTTCTTGGCTGTTTTTTTTGGAGTTCGTAGCTTCGCGCAGTTTTCTACCGATAGTTTTCAAAATCATCTTATTGTGCCCATCTTTCTACGCAAAGCTTCTTTAAGTAACTCTAGAACGGTCAAGAAGTTTAGCGCAAGTCTAACACACTAATGGAATGCTCCAAAAACGCATTTATAGACCGGCTTTTAGAAGTTTTTTAAATATTTAAAGTATTGGAATGTTTTGTTCGTGTGTTGGTGTAATTTTGTACGTAAGTGTGAGCGGGGCACGAGCTATTGTAACGCGATCTCGCGAGTGAAACTGTATTGGTCAATAAATAAAGTTTTTAAGTTCCTTTATGGTTGTTTGTATTTGATTCGTTAGTAAAAGTGCATCCTCACCACAGTTACTAGTTGATGAACGACAATCATCGCGTCGATATCTAAACAGCCAATAACATGTTGACTGTTTAGATATCGACAACATTACTTACCTAATAATTATTATACTACTAGGGCAACATATGTTATCTACTTTTTTTTTTTTTTTATAAAATGTTGCTTAGTAAAACTTTGACACGTTCTACAAAAAGTAACAGCAATGTGAATGAAATAAACCCTCCTTTCGAAACATTATTGAAGTATCGTACATTGGGCACATGTGGAAACACGGAACAGAAAAACTGATGTGGGTACGACCTGCATTATGTTGAATGAGGTATAACCTGGAACGGGCACGTTGATTGACAGGTGGCTAATCTCTTGCCACGCTCAGTCAGCAGTGTTGCCAACGAAGTATCAAGCTCCCCACCAGAATCGACGTCTAAAACCACCAGAATTCCACTAAAAATAATCGCGCGTCTTAAAAAATCGCTAAAATTTTCCACTAACTTTATTTCTGGCAGATTTGTGGCCTTTGCAAGAAGAAAACAATATTTTTTGGGAAAGTTTATTAAAGCAATAACATGAAAAATACATATTAGGTAACAAATTACATCAACTTCAACTCTCTATTAATTAATGGCTTTTGTGGAAGAACAAAATACTTAAAAATACCTGTATTTAAAAGATGTCAATCAAATTATATTATTAAGTTATATTCAGATAAGTCGTTCCCGTTTGTATCATCATGGTTAATCTCCGATTGATACGACTCTTTGGTACCAATTAATTCCACTAGAAAATCCACTAGCCACTAAAACCGATATTTGTTCGCTAAAAGGTAAGTCAAAACCACCAGATTTAGTGGAAAATCCACTAAGTTGGCAACACTGTCAGTCAGTGTGTGAGATAAAAACCGCGCGCGCGCCAGTGCGTCTTCTCCCTACCCTTGCCCCCGCGCACCGACCTGACTGCGCCCCATTAACCGAAATGACCGCTGCACAAGTTTCGACCTTATTTATAGCTTATAGCCTTATTTATTTATAGCGCGCCGCGGTAGCCCGTGGAGTGAAAGCAACAACTCGCGGCGCGTTGAGTCATGCAGATTTTTATGACGTCTAAAACAGAGTTGAGAATTCTTGAGAGCAAACCTAACGCGCGTAGTGTGAAACAATGAGGGTGCTTTTCCACCAGAGATGTGCTATGCAGCTATGCTGCGAAACTGTGAAACTATGTGACCGTTTCCACTGATGCTAAGCTATGTAGCTGGGCGAGTAAGATGTGCTATGAAGATGCGCCGCGCGCCGCCGCAAAGTAGCTGTGCGAGGAAGATGCGCAGCTCGAGCTACGCTAAGTTTCGATAGTAGGGGGCGATACTACGACCATAGCACGCCTCATAGCACGCCTCATAGCACACATCCATAGCACATTTGGGGGTTATGAGGAACAGGGTGTAAAGTTCCTCATCCCCCATTGAAAAGGGAGGATCCTCCGACCGGACGGGTGTTGTGTCCGGCGGGCTAACTGCCCGACTGTTGTAAGTCGGGAACTCCTATATAGGCTTACGTCGCGGATAATGTTGACAGCGCGATGTAGGAACTTCTGTCGATCGTTGGTTAGTACGCAGGTGTTGCGATAGATGTCGCTAGTCGCCACACACACATCCATAGCGTTAGCGTCAAGATGAAGGGACAAGTCTCCAATGCCTGTCATACATTTATAAAAAAATGATACCATTAATCTACAATTTCCTACCTTTATTATAATTTTAGCTACCTCATCAAATACATAATATTTAAAAAAAAATCCTTGGTCCCTCCTTGATGTCAAGATGGAGGGACTAAGGATTTTTTTTACATTGGCATTGGAGACTTGGTCCCTTCATCTTGACGCTAACTCCATAGCACGCACTTTCCATATAAAAACATAGCTTAGTTGAGTCCGGTTCCACCAATGTGTACCAATGAATACGATTGGTGGATATCAAACGCATCCATAGCAACGTAGCAGCATAGCACATCTCAGGTGGAAAAGCACCCTTGTGTGTAGTGGGCTCGTGAAATGAAAGAGTGAAAGGGATAAGCCATTTAGCTACGAATATCCTTAAAAACCCATAATCAAAACTGGATAACCATAAATAAAACAAAGTAAGTATTATCTAAAAAAAATCTATTTCATATCACATTACAAAATATAATTTACTATATAAACATTACGTAGATATGTATAATTATTAAAAAGATAATTTACTACTAATAATATTCAAAATTATCCATAACACTATGTTAAAATAATTTATAGTAAAACACAACACAAAACATGATTAGTTTAGTTAGCTTCATGCAATGCCGTTCAAGTCTCTCCGATTTGAACTCAACCGTCGAAAGGCGCCATTTTGTCTACGTTTGAATTTGGAACGTCACGTTGTTCGTTGATCAACAGCAAGCTGCTCTAGGGAAGTTGCACGCGCACGGGTCTGTCGTTATACACTCCGCGGGGCATATGCAGTTGCACGCTGAAATAATAATAATATGCATGTCATTTAGTAGTTTCAAGGCCTCTTAGGCCTCATCATCATCAGCCTATAATGTTCCCACTGTAGGGACTCAGGCCTCCTCTCCAGGAGAGGGATAATCCACGCGGGCCCCCCTTTGGCCCGTTTTGAGAGCAACTGTGATGAAATAAATCACACAAAGTAATGCACCGCTGCCCCTAGGCTGCTATAAGTGTACCTATTTGTTATCTACCAAAAGCTCCCTTGTCAGTGGTCTAGGGGGCGCACCGCGGAAGAGATCCCAAACCAGTCTGTTTCTTGGCTGAGTTTACAATAATATGGTAATGGTATTGCAGGAGACCGCATGGATTAGAGACGTGTCATATTATGTGGACGCGATACACGCAGTAAGGGTAAAAGAAGAAGAAGAAATCAAATCAAAGAAGAGAGACTAAGGCCCTGTTTCCACAAAAGCGGAGAGGAGCGGAGATGAGAAGAGATTGCAAGGATTGCGGAAATCGGCAAATCACATTAGTTAAAATTTACATCTGGTTTTTCGCCCTTCCTGGGATTGCTCGAATTCAGCACACCTTCTCTCCGCTATGCTCGTCTTCGCTTTGGTAGATACCAGGCCTTACGCGTCTTCTTACTTACTGACTGAGATTTATATCATAAACAATGCAATCGCTGTTGAACTGGCAAAATGAAAAGCGTTGTGTGTTAAGCAATTAACCAGCTGGATCAGGGCGACTCCACCAAAGCGGAGATGTGCCAAGCGGAGAGGAGATATTTTTTTAAACAACCAATAGAATTGTGTTATTGACACAATGACATCTCCTCTCCACTCAGCTTCAGTGGAGATCGCTGTGCGGAGATGTGTAATATTTGTATGGCGCGATGGAAGCGGAGATGTGAGCTGTACGCGGACCACGCGCAGTGGAGACGAGGGATGTGAGCACACCGCACACATGTCCGCTTTGGTGGAGTCCCCCGAGCTGACAAACATCTCTTTTCGCACAACACACAGCAGACCGCACACATCTCCGCTTTGGTGGAGTCCCGCCCTCATACTATCTGTCATAAATGGGATAAGGAGTCGACAGTGACGTGATGGTACTCACGTTTGCAGTCGCCGTATTGGCACGGGTCCATGTATTCTGTGCAATCTTCGCCGGGAGGTAGGAACGATGATCGGTACACTGTCGTGGCTTCCAACTGGTGAAAGAGATCGCAAAATTAACTTTTATTATAGAGAAATTGGTTATTACCTACCAGGGCCTACGGAAAAAACAATATGTAGTCTCTCTGCTGGAATATCAGATTAATCTTCATGAAAACGTTTAGGATAGAAGTTGGAGCCATTGACGTTTCTGCTGGGCGTAATCGCTTAGTTCCCATATCGTTTTGTAAGTTTGCTAATAGTTTTGTTTAAATAGCCTTGTCTCACTGCTAGACAAAGACCTCCTCCATATCTTTCCAGGTACCTACTCTTCTTATGCACCACCTCGAACCAGCCTTCCTGGTGCCCGTCTAGATCATCTCTCCACCTCTTTCTTTGCCGCTCTCGACGGCACCGTCCATGCTCAGGCAACCCATCGTATTGAGGCCTTTCCCTAGCGGTGGTTATACCTACATACCGCTACGTGACCTGTCGAATCCCATTTGAGCCTGGCAGCCTTCTTGCGTACGTCTATAATTCCTGTTTTTGAGCGCAGCGTAGTGTGTTTTGATATTATTATGCTCTCTTTAAACCCAGAAGGTTGCATTGCTCTTTGGCAGACTCCTCGGCAGACCATATGCGATTATTTTACCTTTAATTGATACTTTACTTAAAGTTTTATTCTGCGATAAGACAGGAGTCTCGTAGGTGTGATTAAATGCATGACTGACCTTCTGGCATGGTTTAATGTACTGTCCCTTGCACGCCCATGGCGGTCGCTGCGGCTGCGGCGCGCACACCGGCTGATATGACATCTTTTGCGTCGTTGATGACTCCATTTTAGCTGAAATATAAATAATTACTTATCTTAGGGATATAACTCTTTACCTAACTTCAATATTAATCCTTACAATCCTTACAATTATTCATAAATCATAGCCATGCGGTTTATAGAGACTGCTAGAATTCAAATGCAAATCACTCTAAAGAGTGGTAAAAATCGAAGCTATATTTTAAGTAAAATTTTTGACACAATATCCAAACTTTGAAGTTTACAACAAAAATATCATCAGCTCACCTGCTGGTTTTTCGTAGCACTTCTGCGGAGCGTAAGAGTTGGGTATCGCACAGCGGCCGGGGTCCAAGAACGACATTCGGTTGATAGTTCGGTCTGTTAACAGAATATTGAGAAACATATCAGATTCATTTCTTTCACGATGAATATGGAGCCACTGAAAGTCCTTAGGAATGCTTTTCTGGTAAACAAAGCAAATTTAATAGCAATTATTTTCCACTTGGAAAGGGTGAAAGGTGTTTAGGTATATGATACTGTTATAGACCCTCTTCCTTCGAAATAAAAAACGAACAAAAGCCCCATGGAAGAAACTCATCAAGCAGATGAATAACCAGTTTCTCGTAAGACTAAGCGCAGTGTAGGACCTCCAACAAAAAGCTAGTAAGGACTTACTCTCAAACGGCTGTTCAACGCAGTGGAACTTGGCAGGAGGCTTGCAAGACTCCCGGATGGCGCACGGCTTCGGGACGAAGTCATGGCGCTGCGTCGTGAGGTTCTGCATGGGCCCCTGACCCCACATGTCGTGGTGACACGGACGGATCGGCTGGGTCACGCATGTCGGGTTCGGCAGGTATGAAAGCTGAACGGGAAATGGAAAATGTAGTGAGCTGGTGTGGTTATATCTTATCTCTTTACTGAAACTGAATGTTGAACTTCATGAGGAAACTTCATTCATACATCTGTGAACATTGAGCAGATCATAATATGAATTGCGCTAAAATTCGTAAAATTGATGATTCATAATAGTAACTGCGTCAGTGACCATTTTACGAATTTTAACCCAATTCATAAAATTACATATTATTATGATCTTATTATGATCTGCTAAAGGGGCCATTTTAGAGCCCCTGGTTAGCCTAGCAACCAACTAGAAGAGGAGTGGAGGGCTGTTTTGCGCACCTTTTGCACAGTATCTCCTTCCATTAGCGCTGTAGAGGGCACCAGGTTCGGCAGTGGCTTTATAAGTGACGGGATGGGGCACTTCGTCGGCACGTAACTGCGGTGTTAGAAGAATATTTTTTTAACATAACAAGCGTCTTGGAAGATGGTGAAAAAGTTCAAGGTGCATTGCATTCCGACCGAAGTATTTTTCTTTGTTCTATAACTTTTGCGGCTTTTAACATTTTTATCATTTGTTTGCCCACTAAACATTTTCAAACATAAAAAAAACCCGTTATTGAAAACCGCATCAAAATCGGATCATTAGTTTAGAAGATAGGTGGGAACTTAAAAAAAGTGCACACACATCTCTCACCCTAAACGCATATACCTGCTCCGTTCCATCGTGGGTAAAAATACTTCGATGCACCGTTGTTTTAAGAAATAATAATAGTATAACGTAGTAGTTTCGTCAACTTATAAAATGCTGCGGATCTGCTTCCAATTTACACGGTTTGGAGACAGACTCTTCCGAGAAAAATGAGTCCGATGAATTGATTTCTCCTTTTTGAAGTCGGTAAAAAATATCTTTGAAGATACTCTCCCAGAGGTGACCCGAGAATGCAAATTACAAATGCCAACGCCATCCAGCGCTATGATACCTAAGCGACCCGACTAGTTTCCAACTTGCTTTCATGTAGGTCTATCTCTATCAAAGGTTGATAAGTCCCCGTCGGGGCTGCGGATTATCCCGTCGGGGTTGCGGATTATCGAAAGAGATAACGCGCCCTCAGCGCAAGGGCGAGGAAGGAACATGGGTGGTATTTAGTCAGTAGAAGTCTGACACTCCCTTCCGCTCTGCCCAAGAGTGGGAGGAGTTATTTGATGATTTCCCAACCCACAAAAAAAAATAAAAGTGTGATAAAGTCGCAATCTTCCAGAACTGTACCTCTAAAATGATTATCACACATAGCGTAATAAAAGTGACGTTGAGTACTGCACTGACGAGGATGAACTCGCTAAAGAGACTGAATGGATTAGGGCCAAGAGCAGGAAGAAGAGGAAGCTTAACACCTCGCACTCTCCAAAACAACAACCCGGAACCAGCGCCCAACAAGATCTTCGAAAAACCGAGAAAGAGATTATCGTGAAAAAGGTGCCCCCGCCACCGCCAATCATAATAGACGGAGTTAAGAACTACCAAACGTTCTACGACTCCCTGACTGAAACCGTACTACCTGAAACGTTTACCGCCAAAATGTTAAATGGAGATTGTGTGAAAGTTAACGCCAAAACCGAGGACTCATATAGAGTTATTGCCAAGCTTTTAACAGAAAAAGACTACCATTGGCATTCATACGAAAATAAGCAGTCTAGACCAATCAGAGTTGTTGTGAAAAAGTTACATTCTTCTTGCCAACCTGATAGAATTAAAGACGACCTAACGACACAAGGTCTAAAAATTGAAAAAGTAGACAGCAAATTGAGCTGGAAGAGCAAAGAACCACTCAACATGTTTGTCTTATCATTTAATAATGAAGAAGATGTCAACAAAATCTATGGCATCAAGTACATTTTAGGGTGTAAAATTGAAATACACCCACTCAAAAATCCTCAACTAATTCCCCAATGCAAGAGATGCCAGGCTTATGGACATACTCATAAATACTGCAAAAAAGAGCCAAGGTGTGTAAAATGCACTGGCAAGCATCTTACAGCCAACTGTACCAAATCTCCTCAAGAGAAGCCAAAATGCGTCCACTGTGGTCTACCTCACCCTGCCAACTATAGAGGGTGTGAAGTAGCTAAACAGATGCAAATTTTGAAAAACAAAAATATTAAAAAGAAGCTTGCGGTACCAACTATCCAACAGTCTTTTCCACTAAGAAATCCTGACAAACAGGCGCAGAAAGCAAGTGGTGTCCAGCCACTGGCAAGACCCATGCAAGTAACCAGCACTGGATCCTATGCGGAAGCTGCAAAACCAAGATCTCAGCCTTTGAACCTAGAGGATAAGATTAACCAGATTTTAAAGTGTATAACTTCATTTGACAAGAGATTAGAGAAACTAGAGTCTAGCACTAAAACAGCTATCTTAAGTAATCAAAAATGAATAACACACTTAAAATAATGGCGTGGAACTCTAATGGGCTCCTCAAACATCAAAATGAGTTGCAGGCGGTCCTGGACACAGAAAATGTAGACGTGTGTTTGGTCTCCGAAACGCACTTCACCAAACAATCTTTTGTAAAATTTAGAGGATACATGATATATAATTCGCTTCACCCTGATAACTCTGCTAGGGGAGGCAGCGCGGTTATAATCAAAGAGCACATTAGCCACTACGTGCAATGTATTTTTGAAGAACAAGACATTCAAGCCGTGGCAGTATCTGTTAAAACCAAATATTGTCCCGTGTCCATTGCAGCCATTTACTGTCCACCACGGCACATGATAAAAAAAGAGAGATATTTACAGCTCTTTGAATTATTAGGTCAGAGATTTATCCTAGGCGGCGATTTTAATGCTAAGCATACGCACTGGGGATCAAGACTTACTACGACTAAGGGAAGGCAGCTCTTAGGTGCAGTTAAAGACGCACATTCTGAAGTTATGAGCACAGGAAAACCAACATACTGGCCTACTGACCACCAGAAGATACCGGATCTTATAGATTTTTTTATATGTAAAAACATATCCGCCAATTACGTCAGCTTGGAGGAAGGTTTTCATATGAACTCAGACCACTCTTCGATTATACTAACGCTTAGTCAAAAAATTCTACTCAAAGAAAGCCACTTAAGCCTGGTTAATAAGTTCACAGATTGGGAAAGTTTTTCTCTTGATCTTGATAATATTATCGACCTTAAAATTCAGATAAAAAACCAAGATCAGCTTGACTCAGAAGTAAACAAGTTTATTGTTAACATCCAACAATGTGCGTGGAACAACACACCACAATTAAAACGTAAATATAAGGGGTTTACCTATCCTAAGGAAATTGTGGATTTACTATCTGAGAAAAGGAAACAAAGGAAAAGGTGGCAGCAAACACGGTGCCCGCGAGATAAAACATCACTAAATAATCTAACTAAAAGGCTAAAGAGGAAAATCCAGCAATATGAAGATGCATCTCTGAATACCAACCTTTTGCAGCTAACCAATGATAAATCAACAGATTACTCACTTTGGAAAGCAACCAAAAATCTAAAAAGGCCGACTAAGCAAATACCGCCCATCAGAGATAGCGACGGAAAATGGGCAATAAGCAATGACCAAAAAGCGTTAAGATTTGCTCAGCATTTAGAAGACACTTTTAAGCCCAATGAAAGCCCAATAGAAATACTTGAGAGTGAAAACTTATTACAAAACCAGAGAATTAAGCTCGTTACTCCTAAAGAAGTAATGAGAGAAATTCAAACTAACATTAGCTCAAAAAAGTCTCCGGGTTACGACCTTATTACAGGTGAAATTCTAAAACACCTCCCGCGCAAGGCTATAGTAAAGCTGACGAAACTTATAAATGCTGCATTTATTTTAAAATATGTACCTGCTCCTTGGAAGGTTGCTGAAGTCATTATGATTGCTAAGCCTGGGAAACCACCACATGAAGCATCATCATACAGACCTATTTCTCTGTTGCCCGTGATATCTAAACTATTCGAAAAATTATTATTGAAACGTTTGAAACCAATAATAGAAGAAAAAGGCCTTATTCCAAATCATCAATTTGGCTTTAGGGAGAAACATTCAACAATCGACCAGGTACATAGAATTACTAACATCATTGAAAAAACCCTCGAAAACAAGGAAGTCTGCGCCACCGTATTTTTAGATGTCGCGCAAGCTTTTGATAAAGTTTGGCATCAGGGTCTAATATTCAAGCTAAGACGCATGCTACCAGAATCTTCAGATATATTAGAGTCATATATCACGAATAGAATGTTCAGAATACGGCAAGAGGACGCATATTCTGAACTAAAAACAATAAAAGCTGGGGTACCACAAGGAAGTGTGCTAGGACCAATATTGTACTTGTTATACACTTGTGACATTCCAGAACTGGAAAACAACACCATTGCCACCTTTGCAGACGATACTGCAATTATGGCTACTGGTTCAAGCCACAGAGAAGCAGTAGAAAAAGTTCAACTAGCTGTGAACAAAGTCTATGACTGGACACAAAAATGGAAGATCAAACTGAATGAATCAAAATCAATTCATATTGACTTCACAAACAAACATCTGGACTATCACCCAATCTACATAAATGGCATGCAGGTGCCTTATGCTAATACAGCCAAATACCTTGGCATGACTCTCGACACCAAATTGCGGTGGAAAACTCACGTCAAAAAGAAAAGACAGGAACTCGACATACGTTATAAAAGTATGTATTGGTTACTTGGAAGGAAATCCTGTCTATCAATACATAATAAAATAACCATATACAAGCATATACTCATGCCAATTTGGACGTATGGTATCCAACTTTGGGGCTGTACTAAACCAAGCAACGTCAAAATTATTCAACAGTTTCAAAATAAAGTACTCAGGGATGCTGTGGATGCACCCTGGTACATAAGAAATGACGACCTTCACCGTGACCTTAAAATGGAGTTCGTCACCACCATCATCCAAAAACTTGCTGAAGCCCACGAACACAGACTACACCGACACGTGAACGTTGAGGCTATTCAGCTCCTAGACAACACAGACTTAGTGCGTAGGCTAAAAAGAACTAAACCTTTTGAACTAGTGTATAGTGTACAAAGTGAGTGAATAATAGGAACAGTGTTGTGCTATACCTATAACACATGAACATAGTGTTTTTATAAAAATAACAGACTCTAAGAAAGTGCTACGGACTTGTGTAAAAGTGCAAATGGACACTATTCTTAGTTTTAACATAATCTATGACATAGCAAATTAAGTTAGAGTTAAATTACTTATTAGTCTTTTAGGCTAGATCGTAATTAATTTATTAAGAATTCGGTTCTTAATAACAAGGGAAAAAAAAAAAAAAAAAAAAACACATAGGTATTCGGTCACATTAACTTGACGCCTGAGACGCTTGACACGAGACGCAGAGATGCGTCAAGTTAATGTGACCGCGCTATAATGTATTATCACTATATCAGTCACTTTACCTGTTCCTATAGATAGTTGCAGATTCAAAGTTCTTCGACGCTGTGACAGGATTCATGCAGCCATCAGGAATAATGGCTCGCCGGCGGCAATCACTTGCTGCGTCCAAGTAACTGCGAAAGAAGTTCATTGATTAATATTCCACCGTGCTTATACCCGTAATGTTCAGCTATATCTGCTATCATACCAACCCTCACTGGGCCCGCGTCTTGAATCATAGCCCATCTCTCTCCTAGAGAGGAGGCCTGAGTCCCTGCAGTGGGAACATTATAGGCTGATGATGATGATGATATCTGCTATGGTCAGTCTTGCTTGGATGGGTGATAGATATAAGCACCATGCTGAGATAGTGGCCCTTTGGCTTCGCACGGGACTTTTTCAAATTATTATGTCCTAATTTTAAGTGTTTCTCATAATTATGTTTACCCTGTTAGCTTTTCATTTTTTTTTGTCAATTTGTTTTGTCCTGGTGTGAAACCAATAAATACTTTTTCTTTCTTTCTTTTCTATAAAACAAGTCCAAGTTTACCTCATAGTATATGTCGTATTCCCATCTAGTTTCTGACATGGCTTTTGATATTGTCCCTTACAAGCCCATGGTAACGGCTCTTTAGGCATTATCTGAAAACAAAACACGAGGTTTTATAAATATCCCGTCAGAGTTGCGGGCTGGCCGCAAAGATACCGCGGCCTCGACATAAAGCGCTAAGAAGAAACATAGGTGGTTTTTAGTCAGTAGAAGTCTGACACTCCCTTTCGCTCTGCCCAAGAGCAGGAGGGGTTATTTGATGATTTCTCACCCAAAAAAAAGGTTTTATAAATAAGGTTGAATAGGGTTAGTTACCAATTTAGGAGCTCGTGCCTTAATAGTCACTCACTCGGGTCGATCTTTTGTTAAGCCGTGTTTTCCTAGGTTGATCCGTGGATGGGAGACCACCCAGTACATACGGAGTTCCCTCGGAAACAAAGTTAAGCTACTGGTCTCGCAGCTGAATTATACAGATCTTTGACAGTCTTTACAGGTAGTCAGTGGCCTGAAAGTCTGCCAACTAGTATTTCCAAACGGTATCGTATTACCCAGTATTAACTGGGTTGTGCAGGTAAGATAGGCAATCGCTCCATGTAAAATTCTGGTATTCAGGTGCCCGTTAGACTGGAAGCCGTGCCTAACATAGTTGGAAAAGGCTAGGCAGATGATGATGAGGGCTATTTCAAAATCAAAAGTCATTTATTCAAACTATGCTGATAATCAGTACTTTTCGAACGTCAAAATTTACTATACTTATTTACAATAGACATTCCCCCAAAACACCTACCATCGACACTTAGCTGGAAAGTAGAAATGGCGGAACAAACTCCCTAGCAACACGCAGCATCTAGGAAGCTATTGGAAAGCATACCTGGTTAGGCATATAGCTCATCTTCTGTGTGGTGGTGCCTTCCATCTTGGCGGCTGGTCGTTCGTAGCACCGTGCCGGCGCAAAGGACTTGGTCTGTTCGATCATCTCAGGAGGCAGATAAGACAGCTTGTTTATCGTTCGGTCTAAAATAGGGAATTATTAGGAATACCTCACTGTCTCTGTTTCTGTTTTGAACACAAAATTATATTACCTTCTTTCTTAGTGAAAATCTGATGGCACAGAAATCTGCGTCTTTGTTCTGGCAAAATCAGAAATTGTCTGCGACTATTGATGTGCAAAAATTAAAATTTTATCTTTAGGTTTGTAAGTTCTTTTTAAGATCACAAAACACACGAAACCAAAATGAACAGTGCTAAACTTATAAATTAAATAGAATTTAAAAAGGTAAGTGGGTTGGTGGTATCCTAACTTTCAAACGGCTGTTCGACGCAGTGGAACTTGGCAGGTGGCTTGCAGCTCTCCCGAAGCACGCACGGCTTCGGGACGTAGTCGTGGCGTTGTGTCGTGAGGTTCTGCATGGGCCCCTGACCCCACATGTCGTGGTGACACGGACGGATCGGCTGGGTCACGCATGTCGGGTTCGGTAGGTACGATAGCTGGAGAATAGACAAGAATTGGTGAGGATTTGCTTAAATGGGTAATAAAAATAAAAGTTCATGGATGAAATGTGAAAGGATTTAGTCGTCCTATTCCATTAAGGAATGGAAATGGAAGGTTTAGGCGCAAAATGTCAGAAACGCAAAATGCCAGATTAGCAAATCGTCAGGTGTGAGATTTTTTTAGAAATAAATAAATTATTATAATTTATTTAATTTAAATCCAGACTCGAATGACAGGTTCATTCACCACTAGGCCAACGAGGCAGCCGGTCACAAAACTTGTGCCCGGCTGCCTCATTGACCACATGCACGACAGCTGGGCATGAGGTCTGGGTTAGAATCCAGGGTCAAGCAAAGTGTTTTTGAGTTGTTCTATCAGAATTTTCTTAGTAGCAGCCACGGAGTCTAGATTTGTGCCTCGTTGATGGCAATAGGCTCGCCCCCTATTACATGGGACTTAAACATAACTGGCGCAATGTGGGTGTACTATTAGGCAGGTACACCTCTGCCTAACCCATCGGGGATTACAGACGTGATGTTATGTTATGATTTGTGCCCGATTTGTGGCAAGAGCCTCGCCATCTATTACATCTGCTGGACTACAATATAGATCCAAGATCTACGATATCACATTTCCGCATAAGCCATCTGCGATGCCAGGTTAGGTAGAAATTATGTTTTTCCTACTCCTCCGCTATTCTTTTCTGATTAATTTTGTTACGGGATCCAAGACAGTTTAAATCGTTTTCCTGGGACTTCGTCGAGCTTCATCCACTGGGCGTTTTTCTGGTGGTCACCGTTGATTCTGGCTTACAGGAGTTACAGTGATTTGAGAATAGTGTGGCGGGCTTGTCCCAATAGGTTTATTGGTACCTTCTGCACAGTACATCCTTCCATAGGCTCGCAGCTGGGCACGAGGTTGGGTGATGGTTTGCGAGCCTCCCCGCGAAGGTTGCGGCAGCCGTCAGTCGGCAGATAGGACAGCTTGTACGTGGTGCACGACTCCACCGGTGCTGAGGGACGCATGTAGCAGCGACGTGGAGCGTACGAGTCCGGTATGCGGGGTTGTTTGTAGCACTGGAAATATATAAAAACTAATCAGATATGGAGCTTTTTCTTAGCGTGTCGATGCCAATATATAAACTGAGTCAGCCTAAAATTTAGAGACGAGTTTGGCATTTTCTGTTCTCTCCATCAGCTCCTGTGATGTGCAAGTAACGGGACAGGCAGAACAAGATACACTCCAGGGCAGAGTCATCTATAAATCTCCATTTGAACAGGTTTTCCTGAGGTTGACAGAAAACACCATGAGAATCGATTCTCGATGACTTTGCTTTACATACAAGTTTTCACACTAAACGAACTGTATTAGAATTTAAACTCACGGTGCTGGGCAGAATGTTGAAAATATATCTGACAGCGCGCTTTAATGTAGGCATTCATTTTAGTTGTCACCCAGTGCTAGAAATGCCGAGTGTTATAGGCTTACTCTGATATGATGATATCACCATTGGCAATATTTCAAAGAGCCAAGTCCATGCCCAGGCCCCGACTTACGAACAGTAAGTCGTGGGTTCGAACCTAGGCTGGTGCATTACTTCAAGTGTAATTTATTTCATCAACGCTGCTCTCAAAACGGTGAAGGAAAACATTGTGAGGAAACCGGCACGTCATAGAACCAAAAAATTCCTAGACGTGACATCTGCCAATCCGTACTGGGCCCGCGTGGTGGATTATAGCCTATCCCTCTCCTAGAGAGGAGGCCTGAGTCCCAGCAGTGGGAATATTATAGGCTGATGATGATGATGATAGGGTTTTGATGATCATGGTCGATTCGAGGTAAGCTTCAAACAGGATCACAACAGCAAATGCCATTCAAAATAGAGCACTTAGCTATTCTAGGCAGCAAAAATCTAGTACCAATCACTGGTCCCTAGTTTTGCAAGCTGCAATGATTCATGGAAAACCAAAGTCCCTGTTCTCATGAGCTTTCAAAGATTGAAAGTTGTGTGAAAAATTAAGCAAAAAATTAGTTTTCCTAAAATAAATCTACCAAAGTTTAAAAAACAGGATGAAACTGCGAGCACTAGGGTCGTAATTTAGCTTAATTGGCCGCAAGCTCTAGCTACAAAAATTATATTCATTACAAGTTTGTAAGAAACTTTCAGATGTCGTCGTAACTTTATTCAGCCGGAGCGAAACTTTGAAGTCGGCCTTATTAAAATAAACCCCGGAGGGGCCAGATTCAGGAACAGATAAATATAAGGTTCTTCAAAAGTTTGACTGATAAGACAAAGTTTCCTTTGTGAAAACAGAAAGGTATTTCGAAAACTACGAATCCACAAAAAAATTGTGTCACTCTTAATTTTTTTTTATTCTACGACATGCCGGTTTCCTCACGCTGTTGTCCTTCACCGTTTTGAGAGCAGCGGTGATGAAATAAAATACACTAAGTAATGCGCCTGTCTGGAGAACCCATGACTAACTGTTCGTAAGTCAGGGCCGCCACCACTGGGCCACCGCTGCCCCTAGGCTGCATAAGTGTATTTGTTATCTACCAAAAGCTCCCTTGTCAGTGGTCTAGGGGGCGCACCGCGGAAGAGATCCCAAACCAGTCTGTTTCACTAGGGCTCACCACTGCTCCAAAACCCTATGCCTGGAGAATATTCCAATAAAATGCACATACCGGTTTCACTTGTGGTTGCTGGCCACAGCAGCAGGTCCGGCAGGGGCAGGGATGCTCCTGGTTGCCATCGATGGGCTTCCGGTCTCGCGGCCCCGACTTGATGCCCGCCGACGGGGCACAGGGCGCCGCCGCCGGGCAGGGTACGCAGCACCTGGGGAACAGCAAATGAAAGAAAGAAAGAAAGAAAAAGTATTTATAAGGTTTCACACCAGGACAAAAAAAATGGAATGGAATCAGTCTTGCAGGATAAATATAAGAGCTTTACTAATATGAATTGCTCATTGAATCTATTTCATCACCGCTGCTCTAAAAACGGTAAAGGAGGATAAAAACGTGAGGAGATCCGGCATGTCTTAGAACCAAAAAAAATCGAAGACATGTGACATCTCATCATCATTTGTTCTGTGTCTGGGTGTAATTTATATATAATATGTATGTATTTAGAAATATATAAGTATGTTTATCAGTTGTCTAGTACCCATAACACAAGCTCTGCTTAGCTTGGGACTAGATGGCGTTGTGTGATAGTTGTGGAATATTATTATTATTATCTAGCAACCCGCACTGGGCCCGCGTGGTGGATTTTAGCCCATCCCTCTCCTAGAGAGGAGGACTAAATGCTGATGATGATGATAATGAAGCCAGTCTATTGGTAAATTGATAATTTCATGTGAATTTCAGTAAGATTGATTTTTAGTTCCGCCAAAAATCTGAAACAGGCTTGAGAGCAGAATGCGACTCCGCTTACTACAGAACTGAACGCTTCGGGATATTTGCCAAAGAGAGTTTATTGACTGTAGTAGCACTTGGGCAATTTCCGAACTTCACGATATCCAATCATAATCAGCCTATAATGTTCCTATGACAGGGACTCCGGCCTCCTCTCTAGGACAATCCAACACGCGGGCCCAGTGCGGGTTGGTAGATGTCACTTGTCTTCGAATTTTTTGGTTCCAATATATTCAATAAGTAATAAAAAAAATAAACAGTAGAGTAAGCCTTTTGTCAGTTCTGTATAGTAGTGTATAGTGTAATACACATACATACATACATAAACTCACGCCCTTTTCCCATGGGGGTTGGCAGAAACCACAGAACGCCACTTGCTACGATCCTTACATACTCCATTTGCATCATTCACATTCATAATTTCATACACGCGCGCCGGTTACGAGTACTACGCACCTGTCCTTTCTGAAGAACCGGCACCAATAAGATCAGTTGTCTTTCTAGGGCGTCCTCTTCCGGCGTTGCCACTCACATTTGCCTTGTAAATACCTTTCGTTAATCGACTTTCACTCATCCTTTCCACATAACCGAACCACCTTAGCATACTCTTTTCAATTTTTGTCACTATCATACGAAACATAGCCTTTCAAGCCATACCGGTGGCAAATGGTGGTCAACTGAGAAAGTCGAGCGACTGTAAATTTTACTACAGGCCGAGTCAATGGCGTGATTTATACAAAACTATGACCTCGTAAAACGACCTTTGTTTATCTAATATTCTAATACAATACATCTAACGGTCAACGCACGTCGCACACACATAAGCATTGCAGATATTTAAATGCTGTCTCATCCATTCGTCGGAAGCCTGGTGTATATCCAGCGTAATATGACCGGATCGGTTTAACATTACAGAGACCACGCTTAGGCCCGGTTTCCACCAAAGCGGAGACGAGCAGAGCGGAGAGATGTGCCAAATTCGAGCAATCACAGAAAGGGCGAAAGACCAGATGTAAATTTTAACGAATGTGATTGGCCGATTTCCGCAGATTTCCTCTCGTTTCCGCTCCCCTCCGCTTTGGTGGATACCGGGCCTTATGCTTGTGGCTGAGTCAAGGTGTTGGTGAATCGCAAAGAATGAAATGAGGCAAGGTTTGTCATAAACGGGTGATATCTCTATACATCTTAAGGTCAAAGAAGCCGAGGTCCGTACCCTACAGGGGGCGCCCTTAGCGATTAGTCACTTAGTCTATAGGTAAGTTATTTGCCCCTGGCTGGAGGCTTTAAAGTCAAGGCATGCATATAGTGGGAGAGCCGGCTGCAAAAATACCTACCTCATCAGGTACCCCAATAGGCTATCTTTAGATCGTTAACCGACACTTAAACACGTAATAAAAATCAGGTCTGCCAGTGCCGATCCTGCCGGGTCATGGAAAAAAATCATATTTTTTGTCGTATTTTTTTGGTGAAAATTACGTCACAAGGTACACGAATTAAAGTGCTGGCAACAGTTAACCATTGATTAATTACCTAAAAAAAAGTAGGTCTGCCATTGCGCACTCTGCCGGAAGTACTTGGCAGACCTCTAAAATATGGCCCCTCCAGCACCATGAACCTACCTCATCGAGTACCCTGATGGAACCTACGCCAAATAATAGCCAAGATGCCCTCGATAGAGGATCAAAAGGTCTGCCAGGTCTAATCTTGCCGGAACTTAGTGTTCAAAGCATTTGAAGTTGGTATGGTAAGTAGGCAGCATTATTTCATACAAAGAAGAAGGGGCGAAATGTCCCTTGTAACACTTTCTCCTATATATCAAATAAAAGAGCGTAAAAAATAGATCATTTTATTCCATGACAGTAAATGTGTGAATACTGGGGGAAAAAAGTTATTCACCGATAAAGAGAGAAAATATTTTTTTTATTTTTTTTCATCGGACATACTTGGGTGAGGTGTCTATTGATAGGTCTTTTAAAATGACCGTGATGTTTTTAAGATCATTTTTTCTCAAAGTCAATCGTTTGAAAGATAGACAGTTTCAAAGTGCTAAAATGTGTCCCCACCCCCTCTAACTTTTAAACTAAGAGAGTGAAAACTCTAAAAATAATATATGCTGTAGATCGCAATGAAAAATTACAACAAAGATTAGTTTGAACGAGATAAAATTAGCCGTTTTTGAGATATAGCACATTTAAAAAACCGCAAATATAACTTTGTCATTCATACAGTTACTATGAAAAACAAACTTATCACAAAATGTGTATTTCTGTTGCCGCTTTAACAAAAAATAATACAAATTAAAGGTGGCTCCTACGATGGTACGGAACCCTTCATGTGCGAGTCCGACTCATACTTGGCCAGTTATTTTTTATCCAATTTATTTTTTTCCAATTATTCACACCGTCCATCACACGTTTACTGTGTGAGTGAATAATTGATTTATTTTTTCAAATTTTTCACACGTTTACTGTGTGAATAATTGGAGAGAAAAGTTATTCACCTTTAAAGAAATGATTTTTTAATTTTTTAGACTCAAATAGTATTCGCACTTTTTACGATGACATCGTCCGAATTTCTCATCATCATTATTTCAGCCGAAAGACGACGACCCGCCCCGCCCTTTGCACGGGTGCAATGTGCTGAATATAAACCTTCATCTTGAATTACTCTGTCTATTTCTAAAAACTGCATTAAAATCCATTGCTTATTTTACAAGATCTAAACGTAGAAACGCGTTCCATATGGTGTCGGGCGTAAAGAATAGCACCATCCCATATCTACCCGTGAGTGTCGCAAGAGGCGACTAAGGGACGTACCAGAGAATGGGCAGCAGCATTCTACTGTGCTTTGTTATGACCTTACTGCGCTTGCCAACCCGTCAGTCAAGCGTGTCGATTATGGCAAACCTTCCCAAATGGAAATGAGCGCACAAAAATGGCCCCTAGTACCCCTCGACTACGGTAGCGGTCGAGGCAGCGGCGTGGCAAGGGAAAAGGTCCGGCTACCTAAAAGTAACGGAACTCGAAGAGGAATTGAGCAGGTTGCGATGGAGTATTGTGGAATTATTTGAGGTCCGAAGAGAGGGGGAGGACACGATAATCCTGAAATCCGACTCTACTTCCGAGAGGGTTAACGGTAGTCCCAGGGTGGTGTTGGGATAATCGTCCACAAGTCCCTCATGAATAACGTGGTGAAGATCGAGAGTGTGTCGACCAGGGTGGTGTACCTTATACTCAGAATATCCTCAAGATGTGTGCTGAAGGTCATACAGGTCTACGCGCCGACCTCGGGACACCACGCCGACGATGAAGGGGAGACCATGCATGAGGATATTTATAAAACCACACACTGCTCGCAGAACGAATGACGGATGGGGCCGAAAGTTCTGGAGTGGCGACCGCGAACTGGAAGACGTTGCGTTGGAAGGCCTCCCACTAGGTGGACCGATGACCTGGTGAAGGTTGCGGGGATCCGTTGGATGCGAGATGCACGGGACCGGTCAATGTGGCGACACTTGGGGGAGACCTATGTCCAGCAGTGGACGTCTTTCGGCTAAAATAATCATCATCCTCAGCCTATTATGTTCCCACTGCAGGGACTCAGGCCTCCTCTCTGGGAGAGGGATGGGCTATAATCCACCACAAGTGCCCAGTGCGGGATGGTAGATGTCACAGATCTTAGAATTTTTTGGTTCTAAGATATGCCGGTTTCCTCGCGATATTTTCCTTCACCGTTTTGAGAGCAGTGGTGTTGAAATAAATTACACAAAGTAATGTGCCTGCCTGGGTTCGAGCCCCACGACTTACTGTTCGTAAGTCGGGGCAGCCACTGGGCCACCACAGCTCTGATAAAATAATGATGATTAGAAATCACACAGAAACACATCGCCGCCATTTTCAAAACTTCGTTGGCCCTGCTCGTGCTTGGGACGATGTCATCGTAGAAAGTACGAATACTTTTTGAGTGTATTGCTCATAAACACACAAACATCGTAACGGATTTGGGTCTACCTTTTTTAGCAGATTTTTTTATACCCTAATTTTGTTTTGCATAACAGTGGATGGCAGAAACTTCATTTCGCAGAAAATCATTTGGCATACACTCATTTACCATAAATTCAAAACGCATAATTTTGTAAGTCAGAATCAACTTTGAGCATAAACTTCATTTCCAGAACCATAATTTCGCCGAAAATTCATAATCAGAATCGTCTTTTGGCACGAATTTCATTTCATACATACGTGTAACATGCAATAATAATAATTACTATTATTATTAATTATTATTATCAGCTCACCCCGGCTATAATTTCTAGCTGAGAACATTAAATATATGTCAAAAATAATAATAATAATTATTATTAATAATAATAATGACGTCACTCATACATGCAACGCATGTACTCCATGACGCGCGCTCGCTTCGCTCGCATATTAAATAACACTAATATCTTCTGTCCCCGAAGTGCCGGGCCTCCGCCGGCCTCCTTCGTCGGCCTAAGGCCCGGTGCCCATGCCGCCCATAAAGGATACTTTCACGAGACGGTCGTTATACCGTATAAAAATCTACCAAATAAAATTCTGCCATCTTAAAAGTATGCCATTGAAAATTCGGCTATTTAAACATTCTGCGAAATGAGTATTCTACTAAATAATTGATCTGCCATAAACACATTCGTTCAAAGAAGAATATGCCAAGTGTGGTATGCCAAATAAATTTCGGAGCATCAAGTTTCTGCCAGATAGATGGTACCCAACGGATTTTAATGCAGTTTTCAGCAATAGACAAAAGTGATTCAAGGGGAAGTTTTATATTCCGCACATTGCACCCTTGCAAAGCCGGGGCGGGTCACTAGCACTACTAAAAAATAAAATAAAAAAATCATTTCTATAAAGGTGAATAATTTTTATCTCCAATTATTCACACAGTAAACGTGAATAATTGGAGATAAAAACAAATTGGATTTAAAAAAAACTGGCCAAGTGTGAGTCGGACTCGCACATGAAGGGTTCCGTACCATCGTAGGAGCCACCTTTAATTTGTATTATTTTTTGTTAAAGCGGCAACAAAAATACACATTTTGTGATAAGTTTGTTTTTCATAGTAACTGTATGAATGACAAAGTTATATTTGCGGTTTTTTAAATGTGCTATATCTCAAAACCGGCTAACTTCATCTCGTTCAAACTAATCTTGGTTGTAATTTTTCATTGCGATCTACAGCTATTTTTTTAGAGTTTTCACTCTCTTAGTTTAAAAGTTAGAGGGGGTGGGGACACATTTTAGCACTTTGAAACTGTCTATCTTTCAAACGATTGACATTGAGAAAAAATGATCTTAGAAACATCACGGTCATTTTAAAAGACCTATCAATAGACACCTCACCCAAGTATGTCCGATAAAAAAAAATAAAAAAAATATTTTCTCTCTTTATCGGTGAATAACTTTTTTCCCCCAGTATTCACACATTTACTGTCATGGAATAAAATGATCTATTTTTTACGCTCTTTCATTTGATATATAGGAGAAAGTGTTACATGGGACATTTCGCCCCTTCTTCTTTGTATGAAATAATGCTGCCTACCTACCATACCAACTTCAAATGCTTTGAACACTAAGTTCCGGCAAGATTAGACCTGGCAGACCTTTTGATCCTCTATCGAGGGCATCTTGGCTATTATTTGGCGTAGGTTCCATCAGGGTACTCGATGAGGTAGGTTCATGGTGCTGGAGGGGCCATTTTTAAAGGTCTGCCAAGTACTTCCGGCAGAGTGCGCAATGGCAGACCTACTTTTTTTTACGTAATTAATCAATGGTTAACTGTTGCCAGCACTTTAATTCGGGTACCTTGTGACGTAATTTTCACCAAAAAAATACGACAAAAAATATAAATTTTTTCCATGACCCGGCAGGATCGGCACTGGCAGACCTGATTTTTTTTACGTGTATAAGTGTCGGTTAACGATCTAAAGATAGCCTATTGGGGTACCTGATGAGGTAGGTATTTTTGCAGCCGGCTCTCCCTCTAATAGGGATTTGTCTGCCATTATGCCATAAAAAAAAATGTTATCTAATCCTGGACGGGATGCAGTGAAGTAGCTTGTACAGCTAACACAGCTAATAAGTATACATCACGCACACTAGCTAATGAGTTTACACTTTACATGTGTGAAATAGTTATGCCACACAAACACTGAGTAAAGCAAGCGAGCTCTGTCTTTATTAGTGTGCGTGCGGCACATCAATAATACCATATACCAATATATAGTAATCATTCATTTGTCACTGAATCAGATATAATATTTCGCTAATACAACTATAATAGCAATCTTGGCACAATAGTTAACACCTTTGGTTAACGAACTAGGAGTCGTAAGATCAAACCACGGGTGCTGCTTTTCTTTTTGTATTCATTATTTTGTTAAAACATTATTTAAAGTAGAATCTTTAACGATTCAATCCCGTTCATTGATGAGTTATGAAGTTTGCAACGTTTGAGAACTACGACACTCTCAGTCCATTTTATTTCGGCTGCTTATAAACTAACTACCGACAACTTAAAAATAAAATTGTTTTCAAACACCATCATTTATAAAACAATTGCAGTCTTAGTGGTCGATCCACGATTATTTGCATTACTTAATTTATTGATAACACAGAATTACTCTAGATATATTCGTTTGTAATTTATTTCTGTGGATCCAAACATGCATCATTAAACAACGTTAAAAAGGCAGAAATCGTTCTTTTGCATGAGCAAACCTTATCTATTAGTGAAATTGCAAGGCGCTTAGTGATATCGGTAAGTAACAGATACTACCAATAACTTTTATGTTTACCTAGGAATAAATAAAATTAACGTAACTTTAGTGCATTAACATTGTTATAATAGCCCATTTTTGTTTGCTAATGTATATTTAAACCATATCTAAAAGTATTTTAACTTGTATTATACCTATGCATACGATTATTGAAAATAAATAATATTAATTTGGTGTATATAGAAGTATGTATGTATTATAGTATATGATGATATATGGTATTTATATATAGTTACATATAAACCAAATTTATATTATTTCATCATTTAATAGTATACATTAAGTTAACTAAAGTGCATTAACCATTGTTAAAATAGCCCATTTTGTTTGCTAATAGGTGTATATAGTATTAGGTATATATAGTATAAGGTATATAATAGGTATATATTTAAAAGTATTTTATATAATTATTGTATATAAATAACATTAATTATATATACCTTTACCTAAGTATATGAAAGCATATAATTATATAATTTTATTTTTTAAGTATACATAAATATTACTATTTACTATAAAATAACTATTATCCTAAGTATTTTAGTAGAAGTAGGTATTTTAAATAATGTTTTGTTTTATATTCACAGAGAAGAACCGCGCAATTATGGGTCCACCGATATGCGGATTCTGGAGACGTGGAAAATCTTCGACGTGGGCCAAAATCAAAAGCGAATTCATCAGCTCGACACCATGACATCGTGGCAAGGCACAAAGCTAGTTCATTCAGATTGCCAACGCGCGTCACAGCTACAGCACACAATGTGTGCTTACAAACGGTGAGAAATCACCTGCGTTCTGCTGGTTCACGCTGCAGCAAGCCAGCGCGGAAGATTTTACTGTCCACTGCGCATCGACGACGCCGACTACAGTTCGCTAGGTCATAATTATTTTAATTTTGATTGGAAGAACAATGTGGTGATTTTTAGCGACGAAAAAACTTTTAAGTTGAATAAGGATGGGCGTGAAATATTATGGAGAAAAGGTGGTGAAATATATAATGAATGTAATAACTAAATTAGTAGAATTTATTTTAAATATTAAACGATTGTGAACCTTATTGTTATATCCATAATGTTCATGTTTGTGTGAACAAATGTAAAACTTAGCATTATTTTTATTTGTTATATACGTCTTGCTGTATTCCTCTGTTTTAAACAACAATTCGTATTGTTAAAAGTCTGGTGAAGTGATGTTATTGTTATGCAGATAGAAGTTGCCATAATTTCTTACTATCTAACATGTTGATTCACTTCCCAGCTAATTTTACTTTCGATTCAATTGAGATACCACCTACCTACCTATTTCAACAAAATTATTTACGTCCATCCTTAACCAACAAAAAAATTATATAACTATTAATAAAAATAAAACAAATAATTTTATTGTTTTTATTAAATTACCTTTCTACTTTTTTGTTTAAGTGATTTATTGGTCACAAACTTAATTTTAAAAACAAAAAGTAAAAAACAGTTAAGTTGAATTCCTCAGTGGGGATCGAACTCAGGGCACCGAGCGTAGACAAATAACTATGTCCAGCGCTTACACCACTCAGCCACGGATGTTCTGTTAGACTTGTCTAAAATGTTGGGTCATATTCCTTCACTGTGAGCTCGTTTCTTGGATTTTTACCCGTGTATGTTTAATACGTATACCCACACAATATTAATAAAAGTTACCGATGAGTGCGTGATGTAAAGTCGGCCGGCGGTAGGCCAGTTTTGACTTATTTTATACGCACATAACGCACACTAATAAAAACAGAGTTCAGAACTCGTTTTACTTAGTGTGTGTGCGTATAACTATGACTTCACCCACACATGCAAAATGTATACTTATTAAGTGTTTCGAGTGTACAATCGCTACGACAATCTGACTTCTTGAATATATTTTCAACCATCGCTAAAGCATTAATTTAAAGGTTGGTTGGGAAAGTTTGACTGTTTCGGCCAGCTTAATGTGGTCTTCCGGCAGACTTTATGTGGTATATGCGTTTTCGTTCTAGAGTTGTCGCGTCATATTGTAAGCATTGATGTGACCGGTACCCATGTGTACGTTGGTATAAAGTTTTTAACTTTTTATTAAAAAAATCCCGTAATAATTGACGCAATGCTTATTCCGTGCTGTGTTTAGAAATTGACATAACCTTAAACAATATTCGGCTAAAACGTGACAAGATAAATAGGAAGGACACAAGATTATCAGCAAGCCCTTGACCTACAGTTGATAATCATCAATAATATTAGTAATCACTTGTCAGTGATAAGTGTGGCACGCCTCTCTGACCGTCTCAAATAATTATAATTAGTGCGTTATTTTTTTATTTATTATTTAATTTTTTTGGAACAAGTGCATACGATTGGTAGGTAAGTCTGTGTGTGATAACAATGATAATACGAGTAGTGATAAACAAAAAATGCATTTTTATCCAAATAAGTACCAGGGTAGCAGCAAATGATTGCATTTGGTATCTGAAGTGCAGGCTAGCTGATAACTTTATCTATGCATTTACGATAACGAGAGTCTCAATGTAAATGACATCATCAGGGATATAGCAGTTGACCTATATTTAAAGGGAAAGAAGATTTGCAATCCATTATTTATTGAAAATTTGATTTAAACTAATATTATAATGAGGAAAAATTTGTTTCTCGGTCGATTTAAAAAAATCTTTTACCGTTAGAAAGTTACATCTTTACGAAGTAACATGGGAGTAACATTTTGAAAATACACGCGGACGAAGTGTTAGTATAATATTACATTGATTGAAAGTATATATTTATGTAGGGCGTAATATCCGGAACTAATAAATCCAATTCTAAAAATTATTTTACTGGCAGAAAGCTACATTTGTCGGTGGTGCTATAGGTATTTAATTATATTTATATCATGCATAGTAACAGAGTTATCACATTTTTTGCGGATGACGTCGCGGGTGAAGTGCTAGTTTTGAATAAGTAATAGAATAATATGAAATCCTCTAATTTTACAAACTGCTGCTAGCCTTGTCAAAACAATTTAAAGATAAGCGCGTTAAAATGTCTACCAGTCTACTTGCAGTACAAGTGTTAAAATTGAAAGAAATCTAAGCACTTACTCTGGCATAATTTTGTAATAAATCCTATACTAAGTACACTGTATAAAAAAAATGTTGAAGTAAAACTAAAGCTAATATTAAAATGAACTGAAAATAATTTATAAAAACATTTCAGTCTAAAAATAGATCATAGAAAAATGATGACAGTTTGGCAAGTTAGCATTTGTTTAAGGTTGTTTTTTTTTTAATATCTAGTAAGTCGCATTCTTTTTTCGAAAAAAAAAAAAAACGGAAAAAGTTCCTAATACATAAATTATTCAAGAGCAGTTTTTACCACTGATGAATGAAACATGAAATTAGAATTATCAGCCAATGCAAGAATACTCTTCTAGAAGCTGAGAGGCATAATTGCGATCAATTTTTGTTCTGAAATCTTGAAATTATAGTTACGGAGATATTGGGGGTCAAGTTTCAACTATAATAATAATAATAATAATTCTTTATTCAAAAACACAGAAGGTAAATACAATACACTATCACCCAACTTTTTAATATTACAACCCTTATTTAAATACCCTCTTACTATTAAATGCATACATCAGGGAAGTGTTTTGAGTGCGTTACATAGAGTCCTTTCGTTAAACGTGATTTTTACCAAAAAAAAATCGTTTATCAGCAATAATTTTTGCACATGGTTACTTAAGTTGTTGTACAGAATGTTTGGTTGATGGCTTCGTGAGGGGTAATGGGATAGCTCATCGTTCGTCCGTCGTATGACGACGACAGGCCGTGTCGTCATGCCAAACAACAAGGGTGGTTTTAAGTCAGTAGACAATTCTGACACTCCCTACCGCTCTGCCCAGAGCGGGTGGAGTCATTGATGATTCCCCACCCTTCAAAAAAAGGAGTTCCGTTTAACACCTAGTACACTAACTGGTGTAATCGTATCGTAGCTAAAGTCATGCTGTGACTTATTTGATGGCTTCAACCACGCTTAAACCTATCATTATCTTATGCCAGGCCATATCTTTAGTCCAGAACTGGTACATCTGTTATACGCGTATTCGCTGACCCCTTGTTTCACTCCGATATTGCTTAATCTAATTACTTGTGTTTGTGGAATAGTAATCACGAAAAAGTATTACAATCACAAGACTTCAAAACACTTATAAATTGATCCGACAAAACATCCACAAAGATTAACGTTAGTTTTATCAACACATGTTGTTTTCTGTGCTACAGTTTTCAAATATGTAATTCGACGCCTTGAAAATGTATTAAACGCGATCTATTGTCTTCTACGTTCAAAGTTAAACTAGTGCCAGCTACGGGCAACAAAAGGTCGAGGGAATAAAACAAGAAACTTTCTAACTTCACTATTACCAGCCAAGAGAAATAAGTTTGTCAGTCTGTCAATTTTCAACGGTGGATGCCCTAATATTGGGTAACCTACTCTCACATCACTGCCTTCCCTTCCAGCGAATACAGGCTTCTCCCATCTTATTTAGGGTCTCCGTAACACCTTTTTTTAACCGACTTCCCAAAAAGGAGGAGGTTCTCAATTCGATTGGTATTTTTTTGTATGTACTCCGATTACGCTGAGATTAATGATTCGATTTACGTGATTCTTTTTTAGTTAGATGCGGAATAGTTGCCGTTTGGTCCCTGGCACAGTACTTTTCATTTTATGAACATTTTTTTAAATTTATGAACATTTTTCGTTTATGTGTGTTCGCGAATAACTGCTTCGTTTATGCACCAATTTTGATGATTATTTTTAATTTTTAAAAAACCCTGTGTGTATAAGTAAAACTAGATCTAAGCCAGTCGGTATACTTATAGTTTAATAAACAGCAAGAACGGGGCATTAAGCTTGTAGATCAGGTACCAGACGGTGTCTATAGTCAAGGCAAGCCGGCGCCTTGCACCACGGATCGCGGGCCGTGTCTATTTTCCGCATAGTACCAGCTAAGCTATTAGCACGTCTCTATCATAGATATTTAGCTAGATAATATAGCTTTTAACATAACTAGCTTTTGTTTGAAGCTTTGCCTGCGTTAGGGTCGGAAATAGGAACACACTATCGGAATACGATTGAATGACATGATTGGCGTAGTGGTTCAAACATTTTTTGAACTGCTGCGCTGCGTGACGCGGTTTAGTTCCCCGCACGGAACAAATATTTGTTTGGCCTATAGATAGTTGTTTCGGATCTGTGTATGTGAGTTTATGTTTGTGAACGCACCCACGGTAAAGGAGGTAATTATTCTTAGTGTGGGGCAAGTTGTCGAAAAAAGTTTCTTGTGTCAATACATAAAAAACCCATGTCGTATATATCAGCCAAATGATAATAGGATGTTTTGGCCCACCCTATGTTACTTGCTGTTGAAGACTGTAGAGGCCCTTTTTTGTATGGTGAGAAATAATCAAATGACCCCTCCCGCTCTGGGCGGAGCGGAAGGGAGTGTCAGACTTCTACTGACTAAAAACCACCCAAGTTCGTTCTTAGCCCTTTATGTCCGGGGCCGCGGTATCTCTTTCGAACAGTCCGCAGCCCCGGGTGCCCAGAGGACCATAACGTAAATACGTCGATTTTAACAGGGATAAGAGGGTCTCGGCTGCTTACCGGACTATCCTGTGGATGCCTTGTAAATGCATAACTTTCAGTCAGTGCACTTTGTTTGGTGACCTACCGGATCAACCATCTCCCCACTATATTCTCGATAGTACATAACATGTCTCGTCCGTTTTCCTTTTAGGGAGGGGGGGGGGGGGGGAACTCATCAAATTACTCCTCTGGGTCAAAGTAAAATGACAGGTACATGCTGAGCGCTCAGAATGCACGGTGCCTGAGTATGACAAATATGTGCGGTTCCTTACAAACCGGATGCAGCTCAAACCAGTATATCATCAAATGACTCCTCCCGCTCTGGGCAAAGCGGTAGGGAGTGTCAGACTTCTACTGACTAAAAACTTCCCATGTTCCTTCTTAGCTCTTTGTGTCGAGGCCGTAGTATCTTTTTCGATCAACCCGCAGCCTATTAGTCTCGTCCTACTGCGACGTCAGAATCGATGAACGAATATCAGATCCGATGATAACATTATTATGACGATAAAGGACCAGCTTTGTGTACAAACTGCCTGAGTCAGTGTTGGTGCATCGTTTGTGGTGACTAGACGTCTGTTTAAGTATTTACTTAGGTATAATAATATTCAAGGTGAGTAGGTATTATTTATTTATTTAAAATACAGTGACGAACTTAATTCCGTAGGCATTTCCTACCAGTCAACCTTTGGGTGATGCAGAGACAAAATAATATTGATTATTAAATTATTTATTGTATTATCATTAAATTATCAATTTATAACATCGACCGGTATTTTTTGCGAGTTTGTTTGTCTGGTCAAATATTGTCGGAACTTGATTTCAATTTTAAAATTTTGTTACTTTTGCCCGACTGCGGCGAAGCCCAAAAGGAGGGTTATGTGTTTGTCCTTTACTGGTTTAGCACATGAATTAGGATAAGAAATAATAATAACTTGTCTACTTTGTAATTTATTTAAACTTTATGTGCAATTATGCACAAGTGGTACATAAGCGGGCTTAATGCCACAAGGCATTCTCTACCAGTCAACTTTTTGGATAAATAGGATAACATTATGCCAAATCTATAACATCTTGGGTAAGTTTTTCTTTTCGACAAACTTTATTGCATTTAATCAAAATTGAATTATTATTAAATATTTTAAGCTTAAAATTATAAAATATGGCCCAGCGGATGCCAAAAAGTCGGTATTTAGGAACATGGAACAAAGACAAAAAACAACATAAAAAAGTATGCAAAATATTTTTTTTTTATTCCGCGAAAAAGATTGCGTTTGCGTATGACATGGTGTTCTTATCGTTATGAGCAGGAAATATTAGGTAATAATCTAATAATTAATCTTATAATTAATCTTATAATCTTATAATTAATCTAGGATAATAATTACTTAACCAACATAATTTTTCTGGCCAAATGATGTTAAGTGGCAGTTAGATAGGTAACTACTACTTAAAAAGGTATTTAATTATTACATAATAACCTAAAATATATTATTACATTTCTGCACAATTATTGTTATGTGTTTCTGATTATACTATTGTAAAATGTAATGAACCATAGTTATAAATATTATACTGGCTCGTTGATCGAATGTTCGCAAGCGCTATTTCTGAGCAGGGGGTCCTGGGTTTGGATCCCAGGTTGGGCAAAGTGTTATTGGGTTTTTGGTTTTTGCATTAGGAATTTCTCTGTAACAGCCACGGTTTGGATTACGATATGCACGGTTGGTGGCTATAGGCTCGCCCCATTGATATAATAAAACCCAAGATACACACTCCGCGTCTCAAAACCGTCCGCTTAAAATGAGTTCACAATGAACTCATTTCAAATAGTTTCGCGTCGCTCGCGTCTCTGCACGGTCGTACAAAATACTTTTTATATTGCTTTTTATAACTGCATTGTAAAAGGAATCTGCGTAAGGTTGAATTTGCCAAAAAAATATGTTTATAGTGACGATAACTACATGTAGTAGTGCGTGTATTGGTGAGTGTTTGGCGACAGCTTCGACTGTTTTGTTCGAGAATGTGCATCTAGGGTTTTATTATATCAATGGCTCGCCCCCATGTAATAGAGCCGCACATGTAATAGAGTCACAGGCCAGTGTATCTTTAATGATACACCACACTGCCCCGTCTTGTCGGAGACCGGTACACACCGTTTCATACATTTTAGTCGGGCGTTCAAAATCGTTGGTCCTAGAGAATATTTTTTATTTGAATTAGTGTCCCACCTGGAGAATATTATGCCTGTGTAATAAAATGTTAAAATTGCCTTGGCGCTGAGCGTGTTAAACATAACTAGTGAAATGTATGGATACCATTAGGTAGGAACACCTCTGCCTAACTCTTTACGGATAACAGGAGTGATATTGTTATGTTATTTCATTAAAAAGTTTTATCTAAACTCGTGACGTTAGTTACAAACATCAATACATCCTGGCAAACATTCGCGTTTAGTTAGTAGTTTATTTTATTTGTTGAAGCATGAAGTATGATTCTTACGGAGAGCAGCGGTGGCCCAGTGCTGGCGGCCCCGACTTACGAGCAGTAAATCGTTGTTTTGAACCCAGGCAGGCACATTACTTTGTGTAATTTACTTCATCACCACTGACCACTGCTCTCAAACACGGTGTAGTAAAACATCGTGAGGAAACCGGCATGTCTTAGAACCAAAAAATTCGAAGACTTGTGACACCTACCGAACCGCACTGGCCAAGCGTGATTGATTATAGTCCATTCCCTCTCATAGAGAGGAGGCCTGCGTCCCAGCAGTGGGAACATTACAGGCTGATGATGATTCACAAATAGGTCTTTCCTACCCGAACTTCTTTTGTCCAATAAACAAAGTAAAAACACTACACCAAACGCAAGATCGGATCTTTTATTAAACGGCGCCAGTGCTTGCTCGCAAATACTCGCAATACCAATTTAGTTCAATTGAAAGGCACGCTGCATTTCTTGACCAATTTGTACTGTTACTTGATTTTATCAGAAAGTGCATTCGCGTGTTCCACATGTATACATACATAGTATTTTTATATTTTTTTCATTTCATTTATTTATTTTCTCTTCACAAAGTTGATCTTAATATTAATGTGTACAAGAAAGATGGGTACGCTGTATTCCAACTTTGTAAGAGACTGGTGCCTGATGTAGGTTTTTAGAAAAAAACCTGTGTTACAGGTCACCAGGGCCCTTTTGGCTAGAATTAGCTTGTACAGAGATAGGTACTGTGTAAGAGTAGGTGTGATTTAAACAATATGCATTTATATGTTTGATAATACTAGGTTTTATTGTCTTTGCAGACCAAATAAGCTAACGTAAGTTAAACTTATATGAAACCACGCCAGAATTCCACGAAAAGCTAGACCCAATACCATTCCCCGTTCTGGGAATCATCTGTTAGATACACAGTCGAACAAGCTAATAAGTAAACGGGCAGAAATCATTATAATTCTAGTACTTACACTGAAATATTGATTGCAAATTTAGTTTTTTTTTAAGAAATAACGTTGGCCCATACTAGGAATTCCTCTTGTCTCGTGGGTGCGTTTACAAACATTTATGCTCACATACACAAAACAAAAAACCCAGACCCGAAACAACTATCTGTAGGCCATACAAATATTTTTCGTGCCCGGGATCGAACACGCGACACGCTGTGCAGCAGTCCAATCGCTCCGCCACTGCGCCAACCGTGGCAATTTTGTTTTATAAAGCGTTTGGCATTGAGCGACTGATGTCGAACGCTGTTTCGTTTAACATCAGTCTCTAAATGTATCTGTATAATCTTAAAAGTAAATGCAAGTTAGCTGGCTGTACACTTAATAGCTGCACTCAAAACGGTGAAGGAAAACATCGTGAGGAAACCGGTATGTCTTAGAACCAAAAAAATCGAAGACAGTGACATCTACCAACCCGCACTCGGCCCGCGTGGTGGATTATTGGCCGGCCAAAGTCCCTACAGTGGGAACATTTTTTATTTTTATTTATTTTTTATTTATTATAAATGGGCTTGCTCTTGACTTCAATCTTGCCCTAAGGGCAGAGATGATGTCGACGATGGAACGAGCTTACCCAGTAGAAGCCTGTTTACTCGCGACTTAAACAGATTAGGGTTATATGAACTCGGAAAAACCGACGCAGGCAGGGAATTCCACTCCTTGGCTGTGCGCATAATAAAGGACCCAGCAAAGCGCTTCGTTCGAATGTGTGGAATGTTGACTAGGTATCGGGTACATTATAATATAATAATAATAATAATATAATATTCCACAACTATCACACAACGCCATCTAGTCCCAAGCTAAGCAGAGCTTGTGTTATGGGTACTAGACAACTGATAAACATACTTATATATTTCTAAATACATACATATTATAGATAAATTACACCCAGACACAGAACAAATGATCGTGCTCATCACACAAACATTTGTCCTGGGTGGGAATCGAACTTATATAGGGAAATAAGTATATAACTTATAAGATATAACTTATATCTTATCTAACTTATAACTTATATCTAACTTAACCTATAACTAATTATAGGCTAATGATGATGATGATACTTAATAGCTTGTTCGACTGTACAAGTCTCGCTCTAGTACGAATTTACGATCTCATGCTCTACTATATCACGTACGACTACTAGACCAACGTGTCTCCTGAACACTTAGAACGTGTATACTCCTAACATTGTGTTCGCATTGTTTTAGCCGTCACTAAACAAAGATGCAGTGTGACTGTGACTACATTACGACTGACAACGAGGAGTTGGAGGCTCATTACGACAACTGCAGCTTGGTGTGGGATGAGCTGCATCCGGGGAAGCCAAGACCCAAGTAAGTACCATAGCCTTCCCACTGTTGGGGGGGGACACAGGCCTTTACTCTGTGTGAGGGCGTGGGCCATATTGTTCTATGTCTTGTGAGGAGCTCGTGCCTAAATAATACCAGCCACCCGGATCAATGTTCACGTTAAGCCGCGTTTGCCCATGTTTGTCAGTGGATGGGTGACCACCAATAACATACCGTGTTTTCGTTAAGCCGTTGTTCCTTTGATTGTTGTAACAGATGGTCATTGGTTCGAAAGTTGGACAACCAGCCTTACCAAGGTGTATCGTATTAATTAGTACACACGGCTACACATCAAGCTATACATTTCCAGTTTACGCTGATCTCGCACTGTACGGAAATCCTATACAATGCGAGACCAGCTTATACTGGAAATGTATAGCTTGATGTGTAGCCGTGTGTTACTGGGTTATGAAGGCCAGCGCTCCATGTAAAATACTGGTATTCAGCTGCATCCGGTAAGACAGGAAGGCGACCCCAACATAGTTGGGTCAAGGCTAGACAGATAATGATGCCTTCTTTTGTATTACTATCTGACTTTTCTAAAGAACAGTACAAAAAATGTCTCGTAATTAAATCAAAATCAAAAGTAATTTATTCAAACTAGGCTGAATAATCAGCACTTTTCGAACGTCAAAATTATTTTCCAGTAAACATTGATGAATAAGTCCCAATATGCTCCTGCAATGATCAGATTCAATTATTAGGAAGATCCTCGTGCTCTGTAAACCAATAGCTTTATAGAGCTCACAAATTAATTTAGTATAGATAAATCTGATCTCGAAGCTTTGTATACAAGATAAAAAACTGTTTGTACCGGATGATAACGAGATTAAATTGGCAATTTCATGCTCGCGGAGGTCGGTCTGTGGATGGGTAATCAATATTTCATAACATATCGAGGGCCCTCCGTGCCTTTTGGAGAGCACGTTAAATCTTTATCACTGGCTGTAATTGTCATACATACATAAACTCACCCCTTTTTCTCATGGAGGTAGGCAGAAACCACAGAACACTATCTGCTAAGATCCTTACATACTCCTTTCTTCGTTCATACATCTGATCATACATGCACGCCGGTTGTGGGTACTTAAAACGTATCCTTTCTGAAGAACCTCACCTTTAAGGTCAGCGTATGACTTTCTTGGACGTCCACTCACGGCGTTACCACTCATATTTGTTTATTTTTTTGTCACAACAACATCTTTTATTGTCAGCAACCCCATAGGTTGTACCCCGTACGTAACTGGGTTTAAATGGAGGTCAGATCGACAGTCACTATAATATGAAAAATATTGGTACTGATCTGTAATGGGAAGACTGACAGTCTGACATAATTATTCGTGAAAAGGCTAGACATGACGCTGAGTGATTCCGTAAACTTATTGTAGCGTATTAAAACGTATACGCACAGTCGAACAAGCTAATAAGTACACAGGTAGAAATTACGGCTTCGGCCGTCTACGAAACCGGAGTTTCGTAACTGGTTTCGATGAAGGAATGATTTGTCCTTGTACGTAACTGGTTTCGATGGAGGACATATTTGTCTTTGTACGAAACCACGGTTACGTACAAGGAAACAAATACAAGGAAATTACAACACAACAATTTTGTTTTATAAAGCGTTAGGCATTAAGCGACTGATGTCAAACGCTGTATCGTTTGACATCAGTCTCTGAATGTATCTGTATGATTTTAAAAGTAAATGAAGTTAGCTGGCTGTATACTTATTAGCTAGTTCGACTGTATGTATATATATCTTATACTATGTATGTTTTCAGGAACAGCGACGGCACTATGAAGCTGCCAAATAAACACCTGCAAGACCTGGATGTGGACATCCTGTACCACCTGGGATTTGACACACACAACTATGACCTGCCTGCCTTGTTTGGCGATGTTAAAGTAAGATCTTACTTTAAGTCAAGCTATTATTACAGGCATCGAACTTGCTCGAACTTTCAAAATTATACAGATACATTTAGAGACTGATATCAAACGATACAGCGTTTGAAATCAGTTGCGTAATGCGAAACACTTTATAAAACCAAATTGCGATCAATATTTTCAGTGTACTAGAATTATTATAAAAAATTCTGCTTGTTCGACTGTACTTCAAATAATAACATCATATCACGCCTGTTAACCACTTATATTCAATCTTATATTATAGGCTTAAACATAACTGGCGAAATGTGGGTATACTATTATGTACACCTCTACCCTTCCTGGATTACAAGCGCATGCTATGTTATGAAGCAGGTTGGGAATTTGTTTCACTAGTTTATAATCCCATTGTGAATCAAATTAGTGTGTTTAATATGTTCATGTAGTTTATCAGAAAACATGACAATATAGGTTGGCCTTCAAAATAAATGCTGTTTGTGATAACACAGTTAATCTTCAGTTTAATAAATTGCATTAAAATGCATTGTATCGATTACCCAGTTTCGTTATCAAGCATTTTTATCTTTATCATGAAGTTATTAATCATTGTAAGTTGACGCAAGTGCAGTCTTGTTTTAAGCCTTTTGGCATTTCATCATCTTCATTAGACATCATTGACACTGAGCATAACATTACGCTTGAAATTCCCGAAAGGTTAGGCAGAGTTCTTTCTTCTTTCTTCTTCTTCAAAGTTCTTCTTATCGTGTGGGCAGTAAGGTCTAACACACCCTAGTCTCAGAGTTTCTAAACCGCCTCAAGGGCCTCTGACATGGTTTGACGCATGGGAGCACCGGCTTATACATACGTGCCTTTCCGAAGCACGGGATCATCTTTTTATCAGACAATCAGGTGATTCAACCCTGCAATGTCCTAGCCAAACTGAAAACAACTTTACAAAGTATGCTTCCCGTCAGAATCCACCACTCCATCGATCACCGATCCTTAACCGATCACAGTCTGTTAAAGTAAACATTAAATTACAGTTCGTCTGTATGGGCGGTACCAAGCATCGGATGCGGGAGTTCGCGCAGTACATGACCGAGGTTCTGAACCTACCCAACAAGGAGGAGAAGCTGGTGAATCTGACGAAGCACTCGCAGCGATACGCCATGTACAAAGTGGGACCCGTACTGTCTGTTAGCGTGAGTATTTGTTTATTTACTAGCTGTGCCCTGCTGTTGCCTTTAAAGGTCGTAGCGTAGTGCATAGAGTCTATAACCTACCTCAAGAATCGGGCATTAAAATGAAAATATACCTAGTTATATTTTTTTATAATTATCAGCCAACAAAGGTCCGTAGATATAATACAGAAAACTATCTTAATCAATAATAACAAACTATAATAAACTTATTAAATAAAAGCAGGCGGTCAGCTTTCAAGCAGGTCTGTAGACGGGTTGGAATTCGTACCACGAATGACTTCATCATCAGCCTACAATATTCCCACTGCAGGGACTCAGGCCTCCTCTCTATATTAGGAGAGGGATGGGACTCAACACGCGGGCCCAGTGCGGCTTGGTAGATGTCATATTTCTTCGATTTTTTTGGTTCTAAGTCATGCCGATTTCCTCATGAGCCCACGACTTACTGTTCGTAAGTCGGACTTAAATATGTGAATTCAAATCAGAGTATTCTAGAGATTAGAGTTCATTAGAGAGAGTTCAAACAGTGAAACTCTTCAACATTGTTATATTTAACTAGCTGAACCCGCGCATGCGTTGCAATGCTTTTTTTCCTACCTACCTACCTACTACCCTACCTACCTACTTTCCTACTACCCTACTTACTACCCTACCTACCTACTACCCTGCCTATCTACCAACCACTTTCTCACTGTTAAAACCTTCTCTGGACGTCCACAAATAATTCAAGACCAAAATTAGCCAAATCGATCCAGGCGTTGTTGAGTTATGCGCTTACCAACACATTTTGCGATTCATTTTTATATTATAGATTAGTACAGACCGATTTATTAGATTCATGTTAGGTTCATGTCGTAGACCGTCTTAACTAACTTTATTTTTAATTAGACCGTTTGTATTCTAGGTACCTTACATTTAAGTGTTAGCCCTGACCACAGGATTTAATGTTGATGACGAATGTGAAACAAGTGACCAATTAAAAATGCCAGATCATGAGCTAAAGTCGGTTCAACTTGCCTAAATCGTATTATTATAACTTTAACTGAAGAAGTTAAAAGCCAAGTATGAAGTACCTATATTATATTAAAGGTCACAGAATACGTTGAGTTAACAGTAACCCTGTATACCTACATTATCTTGTGTACGGCTATTTGAAAGTTTAGACAGGTCTGATTTTAAATAAATGCTTCGAGTTTGATCTTATTCAGCAAAATCACGGTCCCTTAACTTTGCATCATACCTCTTTTAAACATCTCAAGGGTCTCATAAAATAGCGATAAAAAGGACAATTATATCTGTTCCGCTTCACCTTCCAAAAAATATATTATTATTAAGTTCCGTTTATATACGATTGAACAGATGCTTTGTTAATTTCCCAGGAGTAATATGTAGATCAGTATCGTCGAACAAATTCAGTTTGTAAGTCAGGCTGTTGTAAAGTTAGTCAAGGGAATATGGTTGATTTGTATAATATTGTCTCTAACAACTTGAATTTACTTTTTATGTTTAGTGTGTCCCACATTTTATTGGCGTGATAAACCAACAACAAAAACTTGGTTAACAAGATTTTGTTTTCCAAAGATACCGTTTGGTGAAACCTAACAAAAGCACTGGATTTAGGAAAATCCAAAAGAAGAAATAACTTGGCAAATGTTTCCCCATCTCTTTCTAACTAGTCCGCCATCTTTGGGAGCCCACCATATTGGATTTAGAATATTGTCACTTAGCTAACCACATATTGTCATCTAAACTAAACATGTATGCAAAATTTCATCTCAATCGAAAAATTAAAAGTGGTTCTTACTTCTAAGATTTAGTTACATAGTTACAGGTGAAGCTAATAAAGGCCTGTTAATAAATGGTTTGACTTCTGTGTACTTACTCATTATGGTACCATATTATATGCAAGACCAAAAGAACAGAAGCAAAGGAAAACGTGAAAAAATATGTGGGAGGACAATGCTAAAGCAAAACCATCTCGCGGAAGCCAATTTCTGAAGCCTACCTACTAATCTTCGTTTACTATTATTTTGCAGCACGGTATCGGCATCCCATCAATGACGACGCTTCTCCAAGAGGTCATCAAGCTGGTGTACTATGCAAAGGCCAAGGATCCCATCTTCTTCAGGATCGGCACCTGCGGAGGTCTCAACATACCAGCTGGCTCTGTTGTCGTGTCTTCTTTTGGGCTTAACGGGAACTTGGAGAAAACTTATGATGTTGTGAGTAAAATAATACTGAACACAAAAAAAAGGAAATTTCATTAGAGGGACTAAGTTGGATCCCGAGAACAGCGAAGAATTCTTGAGAATCCCGAGTAGAGCAAGGGATATAAGGACCGTGATATTTAGTTTTTTACTAGTTGTGTAGTCTATTTTGTTCCATTGACCGCGAGAAAATAAATAGTAGTTTAGTATTTATCACACAAGTGATACTCCGACATATATGTGGTAATTAGGCCGGTCACAGACTTCGTGTGAGTCATGATGATTTTAGGTTTTAATACTGCAGATTTTCTAAAGTTGGTTTGTCTTTGTTTTAATTAGCAGTTGTAGGTACTGACTTTGCTGACAATTGTCAACGTAAATAAAGTAAAATTGTAGTTAAACCTATAGATTAATTTGTATTATTCTAATTGCAGTTACTTGCATTCGTCATTTACTGTTGACACGTTATAAAATATTTATACGGTTGAGTATTTTTAATTATTCCATAATATGAATGCGGGAGTTAACCGCAAACTATAACGTGCTTGCAGGCACGTCTGTTGAATCGTAATCAACAGTGCTATTGACATTGAGTATGCATTGTAATCTTTGGACTGAAGGACAAGGAAAGTCAAATTTGTAGCTCACGAGGTAATCGTGATAAATAGGTATATGTTCATGTAGTTAATCTAGTGAGAATTGTGGGGGAAGTCCCTATTAAGTTACATGACAAATGTAATCCGGGTCACAACGTGCAACGTAGCGATAAGCTGACTTTATGACATAAATGATATAGGTACATACAAAGCTACATACAAATAAATAAAGTCGAAGTGTCTGTTTGTAATTTCAAAATTAACAGCATTTTACTGAATGTAAGTATAAGAAAGTGTATGCGGTACTTACTAATACAAAAAGATTTTATTTTTGCTTGACTCTTTGTTCCGGCTAATCTCTATATTGGGTGGTGAACAGAGACCTAGTAGGTTTAATAAATCGTCGGGGCTGCGGGTTGTTAGTCAGTAGAAGTCTGACACTCCCTTCTGCTCCTGCTCAGAGCGGGAGAGTCATTTGATGATTTCACAGCCTCCAAAAATAAAGGTCTACTTTTCGTGTCACTAGAGCTCAATGGTAAATCCTTTTCTTTTTCTTGAAGTTCAGTAGATGATAAATCATTTGTTTTATATTTCAGCCAGTGCTTGGCAAGACTCGCAGGTGGCCTGCGATCCTGGACACGAGGGTTTGTCAGGAGGTCCACTCGATGGCCTCTGACAGCGATAACTTTGGTACTTACATCGGAGGAACAATGGCTGCTGATGATTTTTATAGAGGTACTGTTCAAACCTAATAGATAGCCTATGTATAAATGATGCGTTGGTAGGTAGTTATTTTTGTATCGCCATTTTTTGTTTGCCATCTAAAACAGTAGAAATGGCTGATTCTTAGAAATTAATTGTCGCAGTGGCTGAGCGATTGGACTGCTGCGCTGAATGTCGCGGGTTCGATCCCCGCATAGGACAAATATATGTATGGCCTACAGATAGTGGTTTCGGGTCTGGGTGTTTGGTTTGTATATATGTGAGTTTAAATGTTTGTAAACGTACCCACGAAACAGGAGAAATTCCTAGTGTGGGGCAACGTTTAAGAAAAAACCGTGAAAAACGATAAGCTACCATTGTCTGTCTACTCTATGGGTCTATGTGGTAGCCACAAAAACTACCACTAGTAATGTTTCATTTTCAATTTATCGCGCATAGTTTTGAATGTAGCCAGAGATGACTAAACAACCAAAAGAAAGACAGTCGTCCTGATGGTTATGTAATAAAATAACTAATAGCAGATGCCTCTCGCATTTTTCACTCTACCTATTATAATTATGACTCTTGTTAGGCGTTTGTTGGGTGTTAGCCCAATAGTAGGTATTTCTTTTCTAAAGAAACTCTTCATCTTAATCTTTAAAACAAATAATTGCACTTAAGTGTATATTATACTCCTACCAAAAATCTCCCATAATTTCAGGCCAAGCCCGTCTAGACGGTCCCTTCTGCGACTACAGCGAATCAGACAAGATGTCGTTCCTGAAGACCCTCACCAACCTCGGAGTAAGGAACATTGAGATGGAAGCCACTGCCTTCAGCGCATTCACCAGGGAGGCAGGAATAAGAGCCAGTATCGTCTGCGTCACTTTCCTCAACAGACTGCAGGGAGACCAGGTTTGTGGAGCGGCCAATAGATGGCGCTGTTTTCAGTTTTGTTATTGCCTTGGTAAAGATTGAATATTATATTATGTTTCTTTGTTTCTAATATAACCTGAATTGGTCTAGAACAACCAGTAGAAATGTTTTCATACTACTGAAACCTTAAGTGGCAATGGGCAAGGCACATTGCTCGTAGAACCGATGGGACCGAAAATCTCTAAAGTTGCGACCGCGAACTGGAAGACGTTGCGTTAGAAGCTCTCCCTTTAGATAGACCGATGACCTGGTGAAGGTGGCTTAATACGAGACGCACCGGACCGGTCAATTTGGTGACACTTGGCAGGCCTATGTCCAGTAGTGGACGTCTTTCGGCACAAATGATGATTTTAATGAATCCTGTTTTTTTTCTATCAACATGCTATGTTGTTTTCCACTACTGCCAAAAGTAGATAGAAACACTCTTGGCGGCAATTGTGATAAATAACACAGTTACGATGAAACCCAGGAGGGTTCGACCCTCGCATCTGGGCCGGTAATATTTAATTGGGTTTTCCCATTAAGAATACTTAATAAGAGATCGTGATATGCGCCCAATTCGTGTCAGCTTGCCCCCGGAAATAACATTTTTATTAAAACTATCTATTGCTAGCAGTAATAGCATCTGCTTAACCTTTTCCCAACAACTACTGGGCCTATTTGGCGCAGCCTTGAGACACACAATAATTAATGTTCTCTTTTTACAAGCCTTTATTTAACTTGCAATGTATTTATGTATTTTAAAGCAGTTATCTTCAACTGATTGAGCTGATTGTATGTTTTGTTGTGTGCACTTGTGGCATGTTCAAAATATGTGTTTTCTTTCTAACTATGTATGTTGGGGTCGGCTTCCATTCTAACCAGATGCAGCTTATTACCAGCATTTTACATGGAGCGACTGTCTCTCCGACCTCCACAACCAAAATTTTTCTCGAATACTTATTATCGTTGTAGATGGCTATAAAAGGAGAGGAAGGCCAAAGAAACGATGGATGGACTGTGTGAAGGATGATATGGCTAGAAAGGAGGTGACTGCTGAGATGACGAGAAATAGGGAAGTATGGAAGAAGAAGACATGTTGCGCCGACCCCAAATGAATTGGGATAAGGGCAGGAGAATGATGATGACTTATTATCGTAATATTATAATGAAAAGATTTTTTTTATTTACTGATTATTTAAACCCCTAAAATAATATTCAAAAAGTGCAAAATAAGGGAGCGAAATTCAAACTTCCAAAACGCGCCACCATCAGTCGAACGAAATGTGACGTCATCTGACACGACATTGTATCCCGTTAGGTTATGTAGATGTTCTGTGAAACACCCACTGGACGTGTCATGTGACGTCACGCAAAGCGCGCGCAAAATGGCGGCGTTTGAACTGCTTAAATTTTTTAAAAGTTTTAAATTTCATTTTTAAAAATATCTAGAGTATTTTGAAGCCCATTAATATTTTTTTCTACGTTATAAAATAGTAAACTATTAATTTAAGACAAAAAAGAAAAACATGAATATTCCCTATTGGCTAATATGATAACCCTTGGTTAGAGTGAGGCCACACGGTGCGACGCAGCACAGTGCGGCAACGCATCGTGTGACATAGCCTAGTAATTTGTATGTAGGATGCCGTTGCATCACCACTCCGGCACCGCACCGCACCGTTACCGCATCGTGCAGTCTCACTCAAAGATTGTCTTTTGGGCCACTGACTACCTGTAACGACTGTCAAACATCTTCAAATAACAGCCATGACCAACTGTAGCTACTCATTAAAGAAAAGCTTTATTTATTTTCAGGTGACACCAAGCAAGACCATGCTGACAGAATGGCAGAAACGACCCATGGTAGTAGTAGGACGATACATCGCGAAGTATTGGGAGAAACAGTAACTTGAAACAATGATTGATAGACAACGGACAATACTTACACGATTGAAATAAGCTTTATATTTTATACTAAAGGAATCATGGAGAAAAATAAATAATATTTTATTACATTGTAACAACAGTTTTGTTTTTTTAAATTCATAGTATTATATAAAATATTGCATGCATGCGTATAGTGGAGATGAAAATGTTGACGTGGATGTGTGCTGTGACAAAAATGGATAAGGTAAGGGTCGAGTGTATTAAAGTCACGCCAGTTACAGAAAATTTTAAAGGGATTAGACTGTCTTGGTATGGCCATGTGATGAAAAATAATGCATCACACGTGACTAAAAAAATGATGAATATAAATGTGGATGGATGGAGAGGGAAAGGGAGACCAAATAAACGATGGACGGATTGTGTGAGGAATCATAGGGAAGAATCTTGTGCATTCGTTGTTGCGTTGTGCGTCGCTGCGTGCTTTCGTGCGCGCAATGTTCGTTGTTGCGGGCATTCGGTGGCGTGTGGTTCGGCGTGGTGGCTTTCGGAATGACGTATTGCACTCGTAGTTTCGTTCTTCTTCCGTCCTTCTGACATTCAAAAGTGCCTGTAATGGCTTAATTGAAATAAACGATTTGAGTTTAGTTTAGAAAAAAACGTGCTGCGCCGACCCCAAGTTAAGTAGATGGAATCTGAATTTGTGCCCGTTTATTGGCTATAAAGGCTCAACCCCAACTGCATGGGACCTAAACTTATTAGGCGAAATGTGGGTGTACTAGTGTTGCCCAAATGCAAGACCAAGACGAGACTTAGCCAGTCTTGGTCTTGGTCTTGCGTCAATACACCTGGTCTTGGTCTTGGTCTTGGTATTGCGCTCTCAAGTCTTGGTATTGGTCTTGGTCTTGCAGCAAGAGTCTCGCAAGTCTTTCAAATTCCGATTAGCCTAAATTGCTATCTTTAGTAAATTTTACTAAACACGTTAGTTTAGATCTAAGAACAACGTAACAGAGTAGGTACATGTTTACATTTACAGTTTAAATTGACATAGGCATTAGTAAATCACCAAATTAATTAAATTAACTTCATAATAATTATAAAAAAATATTCAATTTAGTCCCTAAGCGTAATTACTGACTTTAGGTAGGTACCTATTATGATTTACTGAGCGTGTTTAGTGGCTATCCTAAACTCTTCACAAACAGCTAGCGGTTAAAATAATTATCACTTACATATTTTTCATCATCGTCTCGACTTGATAATTCTAACTAATAAAATTTGTCGTCGTCGAAACAAAATACCTACTTAATTTAATTCAATTAATTTATTTATTCAGACATACAAATATCCATACAGTAGTACACAAATTCGCCAAAACATAGAAAGAAAGTATAAGTCGGTCTTGGTCTTGGTCTTGGTCTTGCGAAAATGCAAGAACAAGACCAAGACTGCAAGACCAAGACCGATTTTGGGCAACACTAGGGTGTACTATCAGTTACACCACTGCCTAACCCTTCGGAGATAAGAGGAGTGATGTTATATTATTTCAAGTGAAGGCATACATTTATGTTATATGTATGTGCGCCCGCTTCCATAATGTATGCTTTTATGAGCTAATACAAGCCATAAGTGCCTTCTCTTGCGTAAAACGCCACATGTGGCATATGTAATGTTATGTTGGCAATGCTTATGGTGTTTCCATATTAAGTAGAAGCAGGGACTTAAATAAATGTAAGAGATCACGAATATTTTATGCTTCATTAATGAAGTTTTGAAGACTATAGCATACGAATCGTATTGCTAACTTAAACTACTTACTGACGGCACGGTTGGCGTAGTGGATCAAGCAGTTGACTGCTGCGCTACATTTCGCGGGTTTGTTCCCCGCACGGAACAAATATTAGTATGGCCTACAGTTAGTTGTTTCGGGTCTGGGTATTTGTGTATGTGAGCTTAAATGTATGTGAACGCACACACGATACAGGAGAAATTTCTAGTGTGGGGCAAGGTTTTATAAATTAAAACAAAAAACATACTTACTAGAATATGAATGCTTAGCTTGCGAAACATGACATGTTATTGGACCGACGATTGTCTTAGTGGAGATCAGCAAAGGCATTTCCTGTAATTAGTGTTTTCCAGTAATGTCTAAGTAGCAGCCTGGTTTGGATTTATACCCGGTTGATGGTAATAAGCTCGCCTCATAACTACCTGTAACGACTGTCATCATCATCATCAACAGCCTATTAATGTTCCCACTGCTGGGACACAGGCCTTCTCTCTTTGAGAGGGAATGGGCTATAATCTAACACGCGGGCCCAGTGCGTATTGGTAGATGTCACATGTTTTCGAATTTTTTGGTTCTAAAACACGCCGGTTTCCTCACGATGTTTTCCTTCACCGTTTTTACTGTCAAAGATCTATATATTGACAGCCAGGACCAATAGCTTAACGTGCTTTCCGAGATACGGAGGAAACTAGGTATACAACGGGTTTATTGTCACAAATCCACAGGCCAACGTCGGTTAGCGCGGATTAACCAGAAGATTAACTCGAGTAGCTGTTATTTAGTTATCAGAGGGTCTAGGATGGTCACTTAAGCAGATAATAATATCATCATCATCATCATCAGCCTATAATGTTCCCACTGCAGGGACTCTGGCCTCCTCTCTAAGAGAGGGGTGGGCTATACTCCACCACGCGGGCCCAGTGCGGGTTGGTAGATGTCACATGTCTTCGAATTTTTTGTTCTAAGAAATCTCGTTTTCCTCACGATGTTTTCCTTCACCGTTTTGAGAGCAGTGGTGATGAAATAAATTACACAAAGTAATGTGCCTGCCTGGGTTCGAACCCACAACCTACTGTTCGTAAGTCGGGGCCGCCACCACTGGGCCACCGCTGCTCTAGATAATAATATAAATTGCATTAAATAGCGTAAAATGGACCTTTTATAATAATAAGAAGAATAATAATAATAACTGCGTCTAATCTAATCGCTTCCTTGTATGTACAAATGGACATACATACAGTCGTGTTATGGCATATTATTAGGTATGTTGTTGAGTAAACATGTCGACCCTCTCTGAAAAGAAATCTGTCCATTATTTTATGGCATAAAGTAATTTATTCTAACAATACATCGAGAAAACGTTTCGGCGAAAACATTTTACGTAAAAGGTTCCATAATTGAAGACTCTTCCTTCATATAATACATAGTCATATGTAGGTACCTCGCTAACCGTATTTACGAGACAACATATATCTAGCTTTTTCCCAACTATGTTGACATCGGCTTCCAGTCTATCTGGATGCAGCTGAATACCAGTATTTTACATGGAGTGACTGCCTATCTGACCTCCACAACCCAGTTAATACTAGGTAATACGATACCAAGCATTCTGTACATAAAATAAAACTAAGCAATGCAAAAATATTGCTAGGAAAATAGTCAAATATAAAACAACGGCCCCATCTTTTCTGTTAATTACTTTTAGAAGTGTCAGTTGTTAGTGTACTAACAACTGACACAAGGGGTTCCAAGGGGTGCCTTATTTATTACCCTGTAGGGTAATAAATAAGGCACCCCTTGGTAAGACAGGTTGTCAGACTTTTGGGTTACTGACTACCTGTAACTACTGTCAAAGGTCTACAATAGACAACCTGGACCAACGTCTTAACGTAGTCGAACGGTAGAACGGTAGTCATCCAATCTAGGCAAGCGCGGCTTTACCAAGCGGCTGATATTTTTTTGCCACAAACTCCTCCGTAAGGCCGTATACAGAAAGAAAACTGGTAGCCAACGCCGATCTACCAGCACTTATCGTCGCTAGTAGATTTCATGCATTGAACTTGTCGGCGACATTCGGCGCTTTTCGGCGATTGTTCATATAAATGCCTGCGCCGGTTACCTGCATGGACCGGTTCCTATAATAAGCGCTGGTAGTCTGACAGCTTTCTTTCTGTATACAACCTAACGGTCTTCACGAGACATTGACCAGAGAATACGACCCTGCTATTATTCTGCGGGTTTCGCCAAAACGGTATGCGTCCCGTCGCGTCGTGAGAACAAATGAATTTTTGTAAGTGGACGCGCAGACGATCGACTTTAATCGAAACGACTATCATTGTAATCGTTTCCGCACCCGATCACATTGGATCGCTGGTAATAGGGTGGTATATAATAAAACGGACTGTTATCGATGATCTATCGAAAGTGGTTCAGGGAAGTGTAAGTTTGAAGCTTGAAAATATTCACAATGTTTTGTGTTTTCAACTTTTAGTCTTCAGTTCAAGACAAAAAGTTGTTAACATAATATTGTGTTAGAGACCATCGTGCACTACCGGGGCTACGGGTTGTTCGAAAGAGATACCGCGGCCTCGGATACAAAAGGCTAAGAAGGAACATGGGTGGTTTTTAGTCAGTAGAAGTCTGACATTCCCTTCCGCTCCGCCCAGAGTGGGAGGAGTCATAAGAGTCATTTGATGATTTCCCACCCTCCAAAAAACAGACCTATGTGAAATAAAATATTTTGATGTTGATTTCGAATGCTCAACCTCACTTTTCTCAACGTAAAAGCCTTTTTCAGGTGACCTAAGTTAAGTACTTAGTATAAAGACGGCACGGTTGGCGCAGTGTCTCAAGCAAACTGCTGCGCTGCGTGTCGCGGGTTCGATCCCCGCACGGAACAAATATTTGTATGACCTACAGATAGTTGTTCCGGGTCTGGGTATTTGTGTATGTGAGTTTAAATGTTTGTGAACGCACCCACGATACAGGAGAAATTCCTAGTGTGGGGCAACGTTTTATCAAAAAAAAAAAAGTTTTTTTTTTTGTAAATTGCTTCTTAATTTTCTAAGCGTCATAACTATTCATTGCTTTCATCTTTAACAATTCGTTTAGAAATCGCTCTTTTAAAAGCGGCCGTTTACTAAGCCCTTATTTTGCAGGTTCAGCCTGATTCTAAGCCTTTGCTTATAAATAGTGTATTTAGAATAAACTAGAGCCTGGCCCTGGGAGGCATTTCGTTGACAAAAGAACCTAATCCTAAAGCACAGTAGTCGAGTGGTTGAAATATTAATATTTTAGGGTTGGGGAAAATGTGTAAATATTTCTATTGTGTTTATAAAAATACAGGGTAAACAGACCGCTGCGGGTTGTTCGAAAGAGATACCGCGGCCTCGACACAAAGGGCTAAGAAGGAATATGGGTGGTTTTTAGTAATTAGAAGTCTGACACTCCCTTTCGCTCTGCCCAGAGCGGGAGTGGTTATTTGATGATTCTCCCCCCCCCCCCCCCCAAAAGGTAAACAGAACCTTCACGAAGCCTTCTACCAAGCATTCTGTACATCAAACCACATCAAACTAAGTAACTCTAAACCAAAATTTTTGGAAAACTATTTTTTTTTCGTGAAAATTATGTTTTACAATTTAATAGCACTCAATGATTACATTGAATAGAACGGGGGCTGCGGAGGTATTTAAAGTAAAGTACCTAAAGTAAAAAAAAAAGTTATGACATTACAAAAAATTAACTTGTAGAAATCTTGTTTGACTTCCAATATCTCCGTAACAGGAAGATTCCCATCCCAATCTCAGTATCGTTAAAAATTTGAAAACGTGAAATGAAAATTTTATTTTAAAAGGAATTCGAGTTGTATCATATTTTCCATGGGTAGTTTTCGAGCAGTTTTTTTATTGTATGCTCCATAATATCGAAGTTTCTTTTATGGCGAAAGGGTTTCGCAATAAAGATATAGGCTTTATTAATAGCGAAAATCAATTGTAATTCTTGTTAATGTTTTAAAACGCCTTTACTGAAAAGATCTCCATATTATTATATGAGTTACAATTATAAAAATTACACACGATTACTTATTCTTAAAATGGAAACCTAATTTATATTTATGTCCCAGCTTTCCATGAAAACTAGTCTACCTCTATTTAAAACCAATTATCCCGACTGTGTTGCACGTTTTTCGGAATGACGCCGCTACGTCGTAGCCGCGTAGAGGCGCCGTAGCTCGTAGACGTGCTACGTGACTACGAGATCGTGGGCGTAGCAAAATAGAGTCAGATTTATATTTTTTTTGTTATTGTAATAATATTCTTCGAGAATGTTACGTGTATTCTTTGTAAGGTAGGGAAAATATTATTACTGGGTCTATCTTATGAAAAGTTTTTTATCCAAACAAATAAAAAGTCGCTTTCTTATCAAACTTGTGTTTAGTAAGAAAGCGACTTTTTGTTTGTCCGGTTATCCCCGGGTTAGACAGAGGTGTAATTAGTTTTCGCTAGTTCAAAATCATTTCTTGAGTATAAGAAATTCATATAATTCAGGAAATCTCATTATTTTTAATTCACTCCATTCGTAAAATAATACCGTTTTGACACATACAAGAACCAAAAGACGCTGAATTGAAATATTATTTTGTGATATTTGAACTTTAGTAACCAAAAATTACACGTCCATGGTACCTACATAATTATATTAGAAAATTCATAACGAAGAATTTGTACCTAATTAATTATTTTGCCCTAGGTTTCATTATAATAAAATTATATTACTTTTAATATTGGATCTATGATTCTTAGATGGCTTACAGCCATCGCACATTGTGCAATGTGCGATGGCTGTAAGCCATCTAAATACAAAATTTCATAAGAATTGGTCAAGCCGTTTCCGATGAGTATGGTTACTAACACTGTGACTCGAGAATTTTAAATACCTAAATAGATAAAATGTACCATATTATTATACAGTGTGTGCTACTAAAGTACTGTCGTAATTTTGATGGTGTGGCACATACCATTAGCTGCCCCATACATAAAGATCGATTCGATCGATTATTGCGGCCAATCGCCGAAATGGCAGAACCGATTTTTTCGGGACTTTAATTGGCAGATCACTGATTTTATTTATTATATTTTATTTTAGAAAAAAAAAAAAAGTTTCCGTGGTTGAAATTGTTAACAAAATCCGATTCAAATAGGAAAGTTATTAATACTTCATCACTATCACTACATTATAATAAAACAAAGTCCATCACCGCGTCTGTCTGTCTGTCTGTTCGCAATAAACTCAAAAAACTACCGATTTTCATACTGTTTTCACCAATAGGAGGTTCTCGAGGAAGGTTTCCGTATAAAACTTTCAAGTTTATGACATCCACGAAAGCGAAGCCGCGGGCATCAGCTAGTTTATTATAATTTCACGCGGGTGAAGGTCGCGGGACACAACTAGTTATAATAATATGTGTAAGTAATACGGACACCTTTCCCTGTAAAGTTATATAAACGTGATCGGCTCGCCTTTCCCCCCGGGAGGGGTGATAACATCCCTTGATTTATCCCCAATAGCTGTACATGATAACATAATATATTAGGGTGGTATAGTCGCTGCAAATTATGTAAGCGTGTGACTTTCATGAGCATAGAGGAGCTCGTGGCTTAATAAGAACTGCCACTCGGGTCGATCTTTAGGTAAAGCTGTCCTTGCCTAGGTCGGTCTGTGGATGGGTGACCGTCCGACATACCGGGTTTCCTCCGTGCCTCGGAAAGCACGTTAAGCTGTTGGTCCCGGCTGCCATATATATAGATCTTTGGTAGTCGTTACAGATAGTCAGTGACCTGAAATTCTGACATCCAGTCTTACCAAAGGGTATCGTATTACCTAGTATTAACTGGGTTGTGGAGGTCAGATAGGCAGTCGCTCCATGCAAAATACTGGTATTCAGCTGCATCCGGTTAGACTGGAAGCCGACCCCAATATAAAGCCGACCCCAATATATTTGGGAAAAGGCTAGGCAGATGATGTGACTTTCATGAGCATTGAAATAAGGTTTAAATTACAATGATTTTTGTTTGCTGTATGTTGTGATTTATTTCATGTTTATGATACTTTTTGTTGGTCAAGCATGATTGGTGTGTTACGAGACTACATATAACATAACGCCTATAATCCCTGAGGCGTAAGGCAGAGGTGTAAGTAATATGTAATTCATCCAGTTTTCGCCAATTATGTTTTAGTTCCAAGTAATAAATAAAATAAATAAAAAAAACACAATATTGGCAAAAAAAATACGTATGACGTAATAATTAAACTTCCATCCACTGCTTTGTTTAGCCGTAGAACCGATGATCGTTGGGGCAGACGTGTTCTTGAGTGGAGATCGTGAATCGACAAACGTAAGAAAAGAAGCATAGGAGCAACGATCTTCGTAGGGTGGCTGGTAGCAACTGGTATACGATTGAAGAGGCTCTTTCCCAGCAGTGGATTGCTGTAGGCTGATGATGATGAATAATAAAACTGTGCCTAAGATTTATATCATTTATTAATTTATCGTTCCTGAAAACAATGAACCATTTGTGTGTGAGCCCCGACCTTTAACAATGTTTTTGAAATTTATTTCTTGCTCACTACGCTTATAAAGACAAGCCCAAAAAACAAATAGCGAAACAACTATCTGTAGGTCACATATAATTTTCGTTCTAAGAGGGAATCAAACCCACCATACGTAGAGCAGCAATCCATCCCTAGGCTATTGCACCAACCGTCCTCAATTAGGAAAACCTGGGGTACAAATATTTACAAACATGTTTGTTTATCGATGTGAAGGATTAATACACAAAGCCATACTAAATACTGGTATTAAACTGCATCCGGTTAGACTGGAAGCTGATCCCAACATAGTTAGGAAAAGGTTAAACAGATGATGATTATGTGCAAAGCTAAATCTAATTTTAACTTTCAAACTAAATATTACATTGAAAGCTCATACATCTTTACTTTCCATACAATTTTACCTTCCATTCAACTTTACCAAAGCCTCAAGCCTCCACGTATTTTCAATAACCCTTCGGAGTATCAAAACGCGGCGGTCGGCGTTTCGTGCGCAAATCTATTTCCCTCCAACTTGCTACGAGCTACGTCAGTCCGTAGCGGTGCTCGTAGCGGGCAGGCGGGTCTACGCAGGGTCTACGCCACCCCAAATATTTTTTCAAATGTAATTTTCTCTATGAGAATTCCTACCAGTGATATTTTTCAGTGTTTGTATCCGCACAGTGAGTGATCTAGAAGTGATTTGTGCTAAGATAGAAGTGAGAAGTGAACGTGAATTTGGTGTGAAGTAAAGGTTTTCGTAGCGTGAGATAACGTTTATTTTTTCACTGGGTTTCTGTGTTTTATCCGCAAGTATCGTGGACAGATCCGATTAGGAATTATGGGTAAGTATTTTTACTAAAACAATATAACATAAGGTCTATAATACTATAACCTTTATATAGATTTAACAAAGGTCGTCGTATATTTTCGGGTCTCTTGTTTACAATGCTGCATTTTTAAGGCTTCGCACAAAGCGTTCGTAATGCCTTCTATATATAGAACAGTGGCTTGTTCATTCATGCTTTTGGGACGGCATAAAGAGTCAATATTTTTTTTCCTTTTACTGTCTCGCAGTAACTAGACTATTTACATTGTTACAAATTAATACATACTTGTAGGCCGAAGAAATTAGGCCCATAATCGATAAATAGCTTACTAACTGTGATGTTCTTATCAATGGCTTGGCAATGTGTCTTTCGACACAGGGGTATTTGAACTACTTGTGATCGGTGAGTCAAGTCAAATGTACGTAAATCGGTCGCGTTAAAAGATAAGAAAAATGTATGCTTGCATTTACAAAAAAAAAAATTGAAGACAAAACACAAAATTAAAAACGTGTGAGAGAGGTCTTTACCTAGCTATGATACGGAATTATAGGCCAAGGTAAGAAAAAACAAAGAGTCGTTACAACGTGGTAACAAGATTTTTATATTTTTCAAGTTTTTAAATGTGAACGTTATTAAAATTCTCGGGAACTTTAATTCGTTAGAGACGCTTTGATCAAAAAAACTAAAACCCGACTACGACAAAAAAAGCAACGCTGAAAAAGTATGAAATAAGATTTTCAGGATAGAACAAAAAGAAAACCCGTAGTCACACGGTATTAAAGTGTTTAGGTTGGTACCTATAACGTGTGACTACGGCTTTTCTTTTTGTTCTATCCTGAAAATCTTATTTCATACTTTTTCAGCGTTGCTTTTTTTGTCGTAGTCGGGTTTTAGTTTTAACTTTTTTTTATTTGAACAATTTTGGTCTTAAATATTTTTTTTTCTCTTGACTTTTTGTCCGCTAGAGGGCGTGATTTTAAATTTGAGCAATATTTTGGAAATGTACAAGTGAGGCCCTTTTAAATGATGCCAAACACGGCGTGGTTATCTCCATTTTAATTTTTTAAGCCTTACTTTTTGTTTGCTAGAGGGCGCCAAATCGCTTTTTGTGACACGTCACGTAGCCTATGTTCAGCGGAAAATTAAGACGGTTCTAACGATACCTTATAAGTCGAGTTCCGATAAGTAGATTAGAAGCTATGAGGGAACAGATGAAGATACACACATACATACATACAAACATACATACATACATACATACATACATAGCCAGTCAAAATCATAACCCTCCTTTGGCTTTGCCGTAGTCGGGTAAAAACTAAAGTCATTTATTCAAATTAGGCTGATAGTCAGCACTTTTTAAACGTCGACGTTTTACAAGAGACAGTACCCCAAAACCACCCGATCTTTGATAGTTCAATTATTCGCCATCCTTACATAGTATAAAACAAAGTCGCTATTTTTGTCTGTTTGTCTGTATGCTTAAATCTTTAAAACTACGCAACGGATTTTGATGCGGTTTTTTTTAATAGATAGCGTGATTTAAGAGAAAGGTTTTAGTATATAATTTGAACGACATCCACGTGGGTGAAGCCGCGGGCATCAGCTAGTTTAGGATAAAGCTCAACATGGCATAATTTACACCGGTAGTTCTCGGAGGGTAAGTAGATGTGTACCTAGTGCCCTAAAAGGCTTAGGTGATTCCCAATTATTATAATCAAGTCTTATTTAAACAATCAACCCAGGAGCCTACCATAACATCACGCATGTACTCCACGAAAGGTATAACAGTGGTGTACTTATTAGAAAGCTTATTATAATGCCCAATTTTTTACCCGACTACGGCAAAGCCAAAGGAGGGTTATGATTTTGACTTGCTATGTATGTATGTAAATATATATGTTTGTATGTATGGATGTGTGTATCTTCATCTGTTCCCTCATAGCTTCTAATCTACTTATCGGAACTCGACATATGAGGTATCGTTAGAACCGTCTTAATTTTCCGCTGAACATAGGTTACGTGACGTGTCACAAAAAGCGATTTGGCGCCCTCTAGCGGTCAAAAAGTAAGGCTTAAAAATAAAAATGGAGATAAACACGCCTTGTTTGGTATCATTTAAAAGGGCCTCACTTGTACATTTCCCAAATATTGCTCAAATTTAAAATCACGCCCTCTAGAGGACAAAAAGTCAAGAGTAAAAAAAAATATTTAACACCAAAATTGTTTAAATAAAAAAATATGCTATGTTTCATACTTTTTCAGCGTCGATTTTTTTTGTCGTAGTCGGGTTTTAGTTTTTTACTTTTTATGATCAAGTCTTGCTAAAGGTCAACCCAATTCAATCTCTTATCAGTCAAAAGCAGGTTACTCCAACAATAGTGTTACGATATCACATAAGACGTATATCCTTATGATCGCCATATTATATGAGCCACAATAGTGAATGTATCGTCCCCTGTCCCTTTGTGCCCCATACCTACGACCAATGGATAAAGGGATCGTGTTAAGAGGGCACAGCTGCGTCCATATGTGGGATAACTAGGTTTATTTCGATCTACCCCCACCGGTCACTAGTATTTTTCTACCACTGGTGGATGTTGTGTCTGATTTTCGTACCTAGTCGTTTCCAAGTACCTATGTCACCACTAGTGGCAGATGCTATATGTGTTGGTGGAATTCTTCACTTGTGGTGGCAGACTAGATGATCAAGTAACTGTCTGCCACTGCCATATATTTCAATAAAAAAAATGGAAAGATTATATTAAGATCAATTACGACTAATTGTTGTTTTATGAAGACAGAAATTAATGGCATTGCTATTTAATTTGGCACTGACCAGCAGGCTTCCAATATTCTGTCTGCGTTACCATATGAAGACAATTTATATATATTTAGGCTTAAGCACCCTTTAAGTGGCTTTATATTTTTGCAAAAGGTATGTATTAAATTCAAAAAAGGTTCCATAGTGATTTCAAGTCACAATAAATCTACTTGGGTCGCGATAGCCACCGGTTTGGATACAATCTATGACGAGCAATTTCAGAATTTATTTAGGCAACATTTTCGGCAATTTGCGTAATATTTATGCTCGTAACGTCGCGATCATTTGCCAATTAGGGCGCTGTATGTAGGTTGCTTGTTATTAATTGTTTCAATATTGGGGAACAAGTAATTCTGTGTTGTGGCATGAATAATAAAATATTAAGCGAAACTTCACGGAACACCAATTCCAGCTACGAAACTTCAATGATACATGGATTAATTTATTATTAAAGACCATGATTGAGTTGTTAAATATTTTAACGTATTAAATTTTAATTGTGTTCTGAATTAAATATAAGGTAAGCAGTTTGAGTGGAAGATGATAACAGAAGGAAGGAAGTCAATTTGATTTAAAAGAGTGTTCACAAAGTTTCTTGCCCATTCTTCTTCAAGTACAGTGACTTTAGCTTTGTTTTTATTTGTTTTATGATATTCAAAAGCGCCTATAATAGTCTCATTGAAATAAATGCTTTGAGTTTGAGAAAAACCAAAAATATTATGTCCACTGTGGATAGCTCTTTCTTTTAAAAGTCGTCGGAGCATTATCTTTTATCTTTTTATTCGTGTTGTCAAGAATCTCCTAGGCGTGTTGGTCTCCTCCCGAGGTATTCCTTCGAAGCAAGCGATATGTTTGATACAATACGTACATGAATCTGAAACATTAGAGTTGCGTGTCTTGGATAACAATAATTATGGTCTAATTACACTAAGAAGCTGCAATATGATTACTGAATTATCTGTTTTATCAGGTTACTATTCTCATCATCATTTCAGCCAAAAGACGTCCACTGCTAGACATAGGCCTCCCTCAGGAGTTACCACATTGACCAGTCCCGTGCGTCTCGCATCCAGCGGGTCCCCACAACCATCACCAGGTCCTTCACCTTCATCACATTTTATGGGAGTGTAGTCTTTGGCAGAATGAACGTAATATTATGTTAAATAGTGTACAGGTTACATCCGGAGTTATTTACAATATGGACCTTGTAGAAACTAGAACAAATTTCCGTGCGTTCAAGCAATTTTGTCATACCTATTATTGGAATCAAATATAACAGCTCACAACTTAGGACCCAGTAATATTAATGACAATAATATCCGTGGTGCTAGGCAACTGGGCTTATCTCAGTTGTATACGTCCCTGTGTGCCTATTGGCCTTGTTCTGTTCTGTCTCCTGCTGATATGGAGGGAAGTGGAAACTATGTTTTTTCCTACTCCTCCGCTATTCTTTTCTGATTAATTTCGTTGCGGGATCCAAGACAGTTAAATCATTTCTCTGGGACTTCGTCGAGCTTCATTGTCTCGGCGCTTTTCTTGTGGTCGCCACTGTTGATTCTGGCTAACAGGAGTTACAGTGGTTTGGGAATAGTGTGGAGGGCTTGTCCCATTAAAAAAAAAAACCTTCACCAGGTCATCGGTCCACCTAGTGCGACGCCTTCCAACACAACGTCTTCCGGTTCGCGGTCTCCACTCAACTCCATGTTACTAACTTTATTCTAATTCCTCTCCTTTGTTGCACTAGGAAAGAATGAAGGAAGGAAGAACCTTTAGAGCCAAAACAAATTTAACTTTGAACGCATGTGTAACAACTCGACATAGCGATGTTTGGGTGAGACTTGGACGTCTATCGACAGAAATGATGGATGGATGGGCTATTTTGAATGTAGCTATGAATAAAAATATATAAAATAAATAAACGTTTCATTATTCATCAAACACACGTTTCCAAGTATATAATAAGTTAATCCACACGTTTCCGTTTCTCTTGTAAGTAGACGCAGTCGTAATGACGTGATGGCGTGCCGACATTAGCGTCGAGCGTTCAACTGTATTGCGTTTCATACGATTTAAACACATTCATTACTTTTACGTGTGCTATTTGTGTAATATATTATTATGTAAATATGTACCCGTATAAGGAAACTAACCATGGAGTTTACTGGCGTTTCTTCGCCATAGGGAACAACTAAACCAAACCATGCACCATTTGTCGTGGTTTTATAAGTGCATAAGTTAAATAAAATATTTTTTAACAGTGCCATCATCATTTCAGCCAAAAGACGTCCACTGCTGGACATAGGCCTCCCCCAGGCGTTGCCACATTGACCGGTCCCGTGCGTCTCTCATCCAGCGGGTTCCTGCAACCTTGACCAGGTCATCGGTCCACCTAGTGGGAGGCCTTCCAACGCAACGTCTTCCGGTTCGCGGTCGCCATTCCAGAACTTTTCGGCCCCATCGGCCATCCGTTCTGCGAGCAATGTGCCCTGCCCATTGCCACTTAAGTCTGGCGATTCTTCGGGCTACGTCGGTAACCTTGGTTCTCAAGCGGATGTCCTCATTTCTGATTCGATCACGCAAGGAAACTCCCAGCATAGCCCTCTCCATTGCCCTTTGGGTGACTTTGAGCTTTCTGATGAGGCCCATTGTGAGCGACCACGTTTCGGTCCCGTATGTAATCACTGGCAACACACACTTTCGTCTTGAGACAAACAAACAGTTAACAGTGCCAAAATATCAGGAACTCGAAACAAAATGTTAACATAGTTAATATCCCGCTTTCAGTATTAATAATAAATTATTTTGATTACGTCAAAAAAAATAAGTTAGCTTCGTAACTTTTTTTGAATGAAAATTACCATAATGTTCCTCTGATTTCCCTCGAGAGGAAATATCGCAAATCGTCAGAATATGCCTGTCCAATAAAGCAGACATGTCATTTTGATATTTTTTGTACCTTTGAACCTACTATGTAGTTAGGAAGATATTGGTGGTCAAAGTTACAATGTTTTTTTAAGATCAGTTTTTAAGATTAGGTAATTCTTTACTTTAATTGTCTCCACGTACACGTTTACCTACTAATCAAAGCAGAAGCTCATGCCATTTGTTTTGAGTGTGTTACATTAAATAGTTTTAACGTAAAACATGATTTTCCACCCAAATAAAGACGTTTCCCAGCACAATTTTCTCGCAGGGTTACTTAGTTTGTTGTACACAATGCTTAGTTGACGGTTACGAGGGAGACTCCCTTTTGCACTCTGTAAAATGTAATTAATTGAATACGGAACAGGACCGGATTACCTATTCGGAACCACATTAAAAGGATTCATTCTCAACTCATATGGCCACATCCGAAAAACAAATAACTCATATAAAATATTCGACTTATTTATTTAGGAGACATCAAAATATTCCCTGGAGAGGAAAATGTACGAAACGCAATTTGGAATGTAATTTTTCAACGGTAACAAGTGACTTTGGGAACGTGAATTTTCCGTGATTTTTTAACTTTATGTGGGCGAGTTCGCTTTTATATGAATAATTGTAGTTAATTTCAGCCCAAAAAATAAGGCGTGGGTGAGAATTATACTGATGAATTAAGGGGAGAGTATTAGTTGGTTTTTGGTGAGGATTTCAACGAGTATTTCGGTTCAGATATATACACTCGAGAGCAATGAATCCGGGTCACTTAAAGAATGTTAAAAATCTCGGAAACTAAAAATGATAGGTTAATGCAATAAATTGTATTTAATAGACAATGTAATACTCCTTAAATGAAAGTAAAAAAAATATGAGTCACCATACATTTTATTAACACAAAATTACATAAAGAAAAAAACTGCTGATCTCTCCTTAAAACAAAAATAGGAAACATGAAATTTTTGAACTTTATTACGATTTTCTTGAATTTCAATACTTCGTATTGCCTCCTCGTGCTTCCATTACTGCGTTTACGCGGTTTGGCATGCTGTACACCAAGTTCCTTATACGATTTTGGGGAATATTCTCCCATTCCTCTGTGAGAGCTATTTTGAGCTCACGAAGCGTGATTGGGGGAGGGTTTCGTTGTTTTACGCATCTGCCTAGCTCGTCCCAAGCATGCTCGATCGGGTTGATATCCGGGCTGCGCGCTGGCCACTCCATACGAGTAATGTTCATCTCTTGAAGGTAGTCATTCACAATCCTACCTGTATGAGGTCGGGCATTGTCATGCATAAATATAGCATCCTCACCTACATTGACCATAAATGGACCAACGTGATCATTGAGGATTTCTTCCACATATCTTTTGCTAGTTAAAGAGCCGTTTTCTATGATCACCAGCTCTGTGCGACTTTCAGAAGAAATTCCGGCCCACACAAGTACAGACCCACCACCGTAGGCTACTTTTTCTTCGATGCATGCTTGCTTGAATCTTCCCCTGGTCTTCGATACACTCTGTGTCTTCCATCGTGCTTGTAGAGCATAAATTTTGATTCGTCGGAGAACATAACTTTTGACCAATCTTCAATACTCCAATTTACGTGGCTCTGGGCATATCTTAGTCTTGAAATACGATGCCCACGCTCCAGTTTAGGGCCGTTTGCAGGTCTAAGGGGTTTTAAGTTAGATTCAGCAAGCCGACGTCTTACTGTCCATGCACTTGGGTTACTTCCTCCGAGGTGTCGAAACTGATTTGTGAGTTCAGTTCCTGTGAGAAAGCGATTTCGAAGCATGGTGTTCACCAAGTATCGGTCTTCTCGTGCTGTGGTACACCTGGTTCTGCCCGTTCCTGGTCTGCGTAGGTTAGAACCAGTTTCTTCGTAACGTCGGAGAACTCTTTGTACTGTTGACAGCGACACACCGACAGTCCTGGCTGTATCGCGCTGACTCCGGCCGGTTTCCAGCATTGTAAGTATTCTGGTGCATTCTTCAGGCGTAAGCGACATAATTTCAGCTTGAATAATGAATATAGAGCACTATCAACATGGTTTATGTACCTACATAAATGACAGATTACAAACAAAAGCAAAACCAAGTGCTGTAATTACGTAGTTCCATCTTCGAAAGTGGCCCTTTTTCAAATTAGATTTTTTTATGATATAACTTTACAATAACTAAGAAGTTTTAATACCTTCATTTAAGGAGTATTACATTGTCTATTAAATACAATTTATTGCATTAACCTATCATTTTTAGTTTCCGAGATTTTTAACATTCTTTAAGTGACCCGGATTCATTGCTCTCGAGTGTAGATACGAGTACATAAATAAACTCACGCCCTCTTTCCATTCATCATCATCATCATCATTTCAGCCGAAAGACGTCCACTGCTGGACATAGGCCTCCCCTAAGTGTCACCACATTGACCGGTCCCGTGCGTCTCGCATCCAGCGGATCCCCGAAACCTTCACCAGGTCATCGGTCCACCTAGTGGGAGGCCTTCCAACGCAACGTCTTCCGGTTCGCGGTCGCCACTCCAGAACTTTCCGGCCCCATCGGGCATCCGTCCTCTTTCCATTACCGGGAGGTAAAAACGACAGGACGTTACCTACTACGATCCTTACGTACTCCTTTTGCCGCCTCCGCGTTCATACGTCAGGGCATACACGCACGCCGCGCCGGTTGCTAGTAGTAGGTACGCATATGACCTCTTAACCTCACCATAAGATCAGTGTATGTCTTTCTTGACCGTTCCCTCCAGGCGCATAAATTCTGTTAGCAGGTTGCCATTAAAACTCCATCGGGATAATTAAGGGAATTGGTACGAATCTACACCAGGACCTCATGCAACTAAAATTGTTTACGTTAGTATTGCTTTAGTGTATGTAAATTGTAAAATCGAGTTGGCTGGACGCTTAGTTAGTAGGATTGGGTTCTTTATACTGTCCTGCCGGCTTATAGCTATTCACTCAATACTTAGCTGTAATAAGCTTGTTTACAATCTATGTTTACAATAGATATTGACAAACACGAAGATTTGAAACTAAGTTCGTGGACACTATGATTTTACAGTTATTGCGCAAATACAGGTACAATCTCTCTTCTAACAATCTTTTAGATTGTTGGGACGGCATGACCAGAGATAAGGCGCCGCAGCAGCAGGGGGAAGGTATCACGCCGCAAACTTCCAACTTCCAGGATGCTACTGTAAAATTCATTACACAAAACCACGCATGTAATCCCCGAAGGGTTAGGCAGCTTTGTATGGTGTACCATAAAAATATACAACAAAAAATATAGTTCTATTTGCGGTGGTGAGTCTGTTAAACCATAAACCCGGTAGAGAACCAGACTCCGTTGCTGCTACTGACTTAGTAATGATGGAAAAAAATCAATTGCACATGGCCTTTCCTGTACAAGCTTATTTCTTAGCAGTCGTGCTGTTTACCACAAGATCAACGGACCATTAACAGATAAGACAATTATAACTTGATGATCCATAATAAAAGAAGGTCTTATCTTTCCCGATAGACATAAAACCTGCTTCTAATTCGAAGCCAATACTCAATGGAATAATTACGTAGAAAGGTTTATTTACCCACTCCAGTAGTTAACTCGACTGGATATTGCTTCGTGAATATTAATCATAAGCACAATCAATTCACATGAATAAATTAAGTTAGCACTGCTGACAGATCTGTTCGTAGATAACTGGCTGTGTTTTGATCTGCAATAAACACCTTTTATGGCTGTATTATTCTAGGCTAAGTCATCATTGAATATTAGTAGAGTTGTGTATGTGTAAGGACGCCAAAGTAAAGCCTACGAAAGTAGGTCCGTCCGAAAGCGCGTTGGGTTGGTGATATCGTCAGGAGTGCGGGAAACGTATAGATGAGGTATGCACAGAAGAGAGAAGGGTGGCAGTGAGGAAAGGGGAGACCTATAGCCAGCAGTGGGTGATTCTGGGCTGAAATGATGAATGAAAAGAGTTGTGTATCTCGAGATACGTCTCTCAAGCATACTGATTTCCTAACGATGTTTATAGGACTAGATTTATAAGTACCGCATCGCCGCAACCACTGTTCTTCCTGCAGCTCCGTCTTCGATCGCAACACTAAGGGATAAGTAAGGGACAAGCGGGGACAAATCCAGATCCCGTAGCCTCTACTGATAAATTTCTAATGGACAAGCCCAAATATTACTTTTGGGAATCTAACCGGGGACCAGCAGACGTGCTTGTGAGCACTCGTCCAACGGAGCTGATCTAAAATTACCTATAGTGGTGACAGTACTGTGTTTTACTTCCTGGTGACCTGTAACACAGGGTTTTTACCAAAAACCTATATCAGGCACCAGTTTCTTTCTCAAAGGTGGAATACAGCTGATACTTTGTGACCAGAGAATAAATTCAATAACATCCATTTTTGCCACTCAGCATCGCAGTGTTTTCGCCTTTTACAAAAAATATAACACAAACTGAAAAACCGCCGTTTGACCTAAAAACCAGAAACAAATAATACCTTCTGAATAAAATATTAAAGAAAAAGAACTCCTAGCAAAAAAGTTTCCGAAGTTATTTTTAGAAAGAAACGTTTTAACGTTTTTCTTCAGAGAGTTTAGTAAAATTCTTGTAGATTAAAACTTTTACTCTATATTGGGAGTTTTTGCCGTTTTTATTAAAAACTTCTTCTACATGTTAGGTCAGAATGAGGGCACTTTGCAGTCCCTTGCGAAATAACAAATGTTGTAGTTTCAAAGGGCAAAAGTCGATAACTAGTAGTAACATGAATAGGGTCAGTAAAGTTATAATAATACATATGAATATTACGGGCAGACTAAAATTGATTGACTGCCTCGTTGGTTTTGTGGTTGCAATTGCGACTGCTGAACATAAGGTTCTGGGTTCGATTCCATGATCGGTCAAATTGTTATTAGGTTTTTCCATCAGGAATTTCTTAGAAGCAGCCGTGGAGTATGGGCCTGTTCCCGGTTGATGGCAATAGGCTCATGCCTCACTACTTACATGGGACTTTAACATAATTGGTGAAATTGGTAGTTTAAAAATGTGGATGCACCTTTACTACTATAACTCTGCCTAACCCTTCGAGGATTACAGCCGTGATGTTATATTATGCAAAATTATTTCAGTCTGTAGTTCTGTATGTTATGACAACCATAGAGATTTATTAACTTTGTCTGTCTGACTCCTGTTTAGTACAGAGACCTTGGCCTGAATTGACGCCGGCAAAATCTTGTCATACATAAAGTTTGATGTCTCTAAACATCGTTGTTTGCTACTAATTATGTCTAATAACCCGGTGACACGACTTGTAATACGTTACGTTAAACGTATTAGAGTTTTTAGAAATAAGCAGCTTTTTATTTATTTATTTTTTTATTGGGAAATCATTAAATGACTCTTTCCTCTGGGCGGAGCAGAAGGGAGCGTCAGATTTCTACTGACTAAAAACGACCCATGTTCCTTCTTAGTCCTTTGTATCCGGGGCCGCGGTATCTCTTTCGAACAACTCGCAGCCCCGGCAAAAAAGCAGCCCTTTTGTGCTCTTCTATCTTAATATCTTAATGTATTGTCTCATAAAGTATATTGAGGGAACATAAATAAATTGAAAAAAAAAACACTATAATACCTCTGCCAGTGTTTTTGTTCCTAGTTATAATAAATGGCTTTTCACGCTCGCGATTTCAAGGAAAAAGATTACATATTCTTTTAGTGGAAACCACACATGATATTAGCAAAACTTTTTTACTTTAATGCATGAAAATGCTTTAATTCGTGCAGGAGCCGTAGTCGACCATTTTCACAGTTACAGCATTTAACTGCAGCAAGCGAAGCTTATCGTAATGCTCTGGGCAAAGTTCCAAACTCAAACCCCGAATCTACTGGAATTGTTCGGAAAGGAAAAATCGAACGCATCTCAAGCCATGTGGTAAAAAAATATTAGAAGTGAGATATTTGATGGTGATTAACTTTGACTTAGATTATGTTCATATACTTTAAATTGTGATACACAAATAGTAGTAGCAGTGGTGGCCCAGTGATTGCGGCCCCGACTTAAGAACAGTAAGTCGTGGGTTCTAACCCAGGCAGGTGCATTACTTTGTGTAATTTATTTCATCATAACTGCTCTCAAAACGGTGAAGGAATACATCGTGAGGAAACTGGTATGTCATATAACCAAAAAATTCGAAGATATGAGACATCTACCATCCCGCACTGGGCCCGCGTGATGATTAATAGCCCATCCCTCTCCGAGAGAGGTGGCCTGAGTCCCTGCAGTGGGAACATTATAGGTACGCTGATGATGACACAAAATAAAAGTGTGTGAGTGGTGATTAAGAAATGGAAAGAGTAGTGTTGGTCATCCGACGGTAAGACTGGCAGACGAAGTTGTTCCTATTGTTTGTTTGCGGTTTTATTAGTTTGTCTAGCCCCAGCGCTAGGTACAAGTAAAGAGAGACCTATGTAGCAGTGTGTGAAGTCGGGCTGTCGATGATGATGATGATGATGACATGGACCTTTTTGCACAATAATGACGTTAACAGTAGGGCGAAGTTAATCATTTTTGGGAAAACGAAGACAATTTTATTGTCAGCATTTTATGAAAGAACATTTTATTAATCTAGCCAAATCAGTCCACAATTTCTTCATCAGTAACTAGTTATTTAGTTGTGAAACATCACACACTAATGATTACTACACTTCTCTTAGATTACTTAGTTAATCAAAAAGTAAACAAGTCCAATTTGTTTCCTTACTCCAACAAAGTTGCGTCTCAAGAAAAGTTTAATGAACGTAGAACTTGTTTCCGTGATAAAATAGCTGAAGTTAATTGTAAGTTCATTACAGCAACAATACTTATTAACATATTATGTTAATTTTATAAAGAAAAAAAACATGGTGACTAAGTTACTTTTTAGGGTTTCGTACCTCAAAAAAAACGGAATCCTTATAGGATCACTTTGTTGTTCGTCTGTCAAGACCCTTTTTCTCAGGAACGCGTGGAGGTATCAAGCTAAAATTTCCCCGTCCACTGTTCCTTGAAGCTGTGAAAAAAGGAAACTTCTAAGCCAACGCAATCAAAATAATCAGTAAATCAATAATCGTTTATGCTGCAAATTTTCGACACTCACAAGGGAATCAAAACCTACAGGCTACTTCCCGTGAACACAGAATCTTGTGGTGCGAAGCAACGAAAAAATTGCAAAAAGCATACATTTTTAGTCACACAATATAATTTTTTTTTTTAAATCGCCTAAATAAACTGGGCCACCGCTGCTCGCTGCTCGACTACTTTCTACGGAACCCTCGGTGCGCGAGTCCGACTCGAACGTGGCCGTTTTTTATCGTCACACGCAATATGAGTTGCCTGAGTGTAAGCGGTAAATCCCATGGTGTGTCAGATGGGTTATTACTAAGGTTTTTGTGTTACTACTACAATGTTAGACCATGGCGTGGTAAAAATATTAGCCAGTCATCAAAGTAATAGTCGCATTGCCTACTTACTTAGGGTGTGACTTCCATTTAAGTATTGGTTTTGGTGGAGGAACCTTAGCTACATTGACTATTCCTTTAAAGAAAATGTTTCGAAACTGCTCGATAATATCTCATGACAGGACAGGAGCTATTTACGCACTTTGTTTTTTATATTGTCATAAGAAGACGGTGGAGTTACCATAACATAACGCATGTAATCTTCAAAAGGTTAGACAGAAGTGTAACTAAAAGTACACCTAGATTTAGCTAGGTATGTTTAAGTCTCATGTAAAAGGGGGCGAGCCTATTACCATCAACCGGGCACAAATTCGGACTCCATAGGTGTTACTGTGAAATTCCTGATAGAAAAACCCAATAATCTTTGCCCGATCCAGAAATTGAATCTAATACCTCAAACTCAGTAGTCGCGCTTGTGACCACGAGACCAACGAGGTAGTCTGTGGAATTATTGCGGTAAAAAATCGTTTTGTCGTACACGATTTTATTACACATTCTCTAGCCCAAATGAAACTTTTTATAGTCTTCTTCTTCTTTTCTTTCTTCTCTTTTTATACACATACACATACATAAACACACGCCCTTTTCCCATGGGGGTAGGCAGAAACCACAGAACGCCACCTGCAACGATTCTTACATACACCTTTTGCCTCGTTCACATTCATACATCTGGTCATACACGCACGCCGGTTGCGAGTACTACGCACCTGTCCTTTCTGAAGAACATCACCAATACGGTCAGTGTATGTCTTTCTAGGGCGTCCCCTCCCAGCGTTGCTACTCACATTTGTCTTTATCTGTCTTTTTAGGGTTCCGTAGTCAACTAGGAACCCTTATAGTTTCGCCATGTCTGTCCGTCCGTCCGTCCGTCATCGCTTAATCTCTGTGACCGTTAGCACTAGAAAGCTGAAATTTGGTACCAATATGTGCATCAATCACGCCGACAAAGCGGTAAAATAAAAATTGGAAAAAAATGTTTTATTAGGGTAGCCCCCCTATATGTAAAGTGGGAAGTGATTTTTTTTTTAATTTCAACCCTAACGTGTGATATATTGTTGGAAAGGTATTTAAAAACCGGTCAAGTGCGAGTCGGACTCGCGCACCGAGGGTTCCGTACAAACCTGCAAGGTTTACAAAGTTCGTTTAAAAAAATATATATTATGTGATGTAACTAAAAATTTATGGTTTTCGTAATTTTTTCTTTATCTATGCTATAAGACGTTGCTTCGTACCAAATTTCAAGATTCTGAGTTCACGGGAAGCACCCTGTAGGTTTTGATTCCCTTGCAAGTGTCGAAAATTTGCGGCATAAACGGCTGTATCTTTTGATTGCGTTGGCTTAGAAGTTTGATTTTTTCACAGCTTCAAGGGACAGTAAACTTGAGTAATTGATATAAATTTCAGCTTCATACCTCCACGCGTTCCTGAGAAAAAGGGTCTTGACAGACGGACGGACGGACGGACAGACGGACAACAAAGTGATCCTATAAGGGTTCCGTTTTTTCCTTTTGAGGTACGGAACCCTAAAAATGAATAGGGGTTTACTAAAATCATTTTTTGATAATGTCAAAAATTTCGGAAATAATCGCTCCAAAAGTAAAAAACAATGCGTCCGGGGGGGACGCATTGTTTTTTACTTTTGGAGCGATTCCCCTCCCTCTAACTTTTGAACCATAAGTTTAGAAAACATGAAAAAAATCTGAAAAGTAGAACTTTATAAGGACTTTCTAGAAAAAATATTTTAACTTGGATGGAAACAACAGATGGAAACAGCAGTTAACCAATATAATTTGGTCCCTGAATCGTATGAGCGCCTATACAATCCAGAGGTTAAGTTTCATTGGCCCGTAGAAGAAATTGTATAAATTATAGCATACCGTTTTGGTACGGAACCCTTCATGTGCGAGTCCGACTTGCACTTGGCCAGTTTTTTTATCGTGTGTGGTTACTCCCTAGCCTGGTGTCAGAGTTTGTATGCAGCCCATGGACTTGGTTAAACATGCCATCGAGAAATATATATCAGGCATGCTAGTTTCATTTCCTCATTATGTTTTCCTTCGCCGAAGCAATCGATAATTATATAATTAACACATGAATTCGAAATTTTAGAGACCTTTTTTTAGAGGGTGGGAAATCATCAAATGACTTCTGCCGCTCTGGGCAGAGCGGTATGTCAGACTTCAGATCACGGCTTCGAGAACTAACAAAACACGTCGTTAGACAAAACGTCGACAACCAAGCTGGTTGCTCAAAGGTAAAGTGATTAGTGCATCGCTTTGTCATCGCCTGTGGCCTGCAGGGTTTACCTCGGTCACAGGAAATTCGGCACTTCGCTGCATTTGTGTCGACGCAGGGCTTTTACAAAGTTAATGAAAGGTCTGTGTCGTCGGAAACCCCCTTCTCTTTTCGTATCCACTTTGACAAAAATTAAAGTAGCTAATACAGTTGATGAGTTTGCCCGCATCAACAACCTCGTGCATCGGTGCGATGGTCAGAGTTCATGACTCTCTATTTCCAACTCTTCTTAGTAGTTCACTCTTGACAGAGTGGTCGCTGCTTTCGCGAACCCTTTCCACCAGTCTTTATTGGTCGCATGGCCAGCACAGGATCTTGATGATAGATTTAATGGAGTCTATCCATAATCACGTGGTGACATGGTCTATGCCCAACAATGAACTGCAAATATCCTGGTATTCTTTTATAATTACTTTATACCTACTTGGGCTCGTTCTACCTGGAGAAATAGTCTCCTGTGTGATGTGATCCGTTCAGTCATTTTTGAGTGAAAGACTAAAAAACAGTCAAAGAAACATCCATACATCGTGTAGTTATTAAGTGAGATGTAGTAACATCATGTTATAATGAGGTGGAGGGAAACCGACCGCGACGCACAAACAGTCACCACGTATTGAGTTCATTATTTTGAACCTCCTCACAACAAATATATAATAGGTTACTGAAAAAAAGGGGTTATATTTAAATGCACATCTGTTTAATTTTTCAGCACACTAGGTAAGTCCACTAATTAACTGAATGCATACCAAAAAAACCAATTGATTTCCTACAAAAAAGTCTAAAAAATCACACAAAACGAGATGACCTTTTTTTATCGAATTCACACCAAAAATGTAGTTAGTACATCGGATATATGATTTGTAAAACAAAAATACTAATTGCTTATCAAAAATACTAACTTGCACTCTAAATTTATTGTACAATCTTATTATGGAATTTCTAAAACTGATATCTAATACGACCGTCTCGCGACAGTGTCCTTTATGGGCGGCATGGGCACCGGGCCGTAGGCCGACGAAGGAGGCCGGCGGAGGCCCGGCACTTCGGGGACAGAAGATATTAGTGTTATTTAATATGCGAGCGAAGCGAGCGCGCGTCATGGAGTAAATCAGGTGTAGGTTTTCCTTAAAAAAGTTTTAAAATGTTTGTTAGACTAAAGAATTATTAGATATACTATTTTGATAATAGTTATTCGTTCAGTAAAAGAGTTCTGCAAATGCTATTAAAAAAGATACTAAATTTGGTTTCTTTAGTGTGCATAATTTGAGATAATTTGTGTGCAAGTCAGTATTTTTGGTGTAACTTTAAAATATTTTGTTCGAAAAAAGGGAATATACAGTTAACGGTTTAAATACATGCCAAAAAAAAGCAGCTGTTCCCTATAAAAGTGTAATAATACCTACACTAAAAACTACTGAACTACGTTGGTTTTCCTTCCAACCCTGTATTGTTTACTCTCACAATGTCAGCAAATTACTTTTCTTTTGGCTTTTAACGCTATCAACCCTTACATCTGACATTTTAATTACGGACGCTGTGTTTACTCTCTTCACGACGTTATCGCGACTTTGATGCTTCCCAAGCTTTTCCCCTCCAGTCATAAAGTTATGTCTCATCCCTTTGGTCACTTTTACTGTTATTCAGTTTTCGAGTTTAACGAATAACTCGACCTTTTTGTGCAGTTATCAGCCGTCGTAACATACAACGATAATGTCTTTCACACATGTTACGCTTACGACAAAGAAAATAAGTAATGTTTGATTATTTTAACTAAAAGGCATTTTTTAATAAACATTTTCATTTCCAATACTTTCCTTGTTATCATTAGAAAATAGTCTGCGTCAATTTTAGACCTTTTCTTGGCCTATTAAGTGAAAGTTTTGTATATTCGCTCCGGTTCTTAGACAGTAACTTGGTCTTGTGTCCGCAATTGTGACAGCAGCACGTGAAATCCCGGGTCGTGCAAATTTTTTTACTGGGTTTTCGATTAGACATTTCTCAGTAGTAGAGTTTAGAAGTTGGTAGTACGATACCCCGTACCTCAGGAAGCACGCGTCGGATTGCCGTCGCACTGGACTATGAGAGAAAGAACAGAGAGTGCACCTATGTCTGTGCACACACTTGTGCACTATAATATTTCCCGCACCGATGGCTAATCTCCGCTAAGATTGGCCACTGTGATCGGAAACGGTCAAGTGGACTTCATGTGTTACGCAGGCTAGGGAGTTTGCCTCTGAGGGGACTTAAATATTTAGGTATTGGTGTCATTGTTAAAGGAAAATATTGAAAACGACGCAAAAGCTAGTTTAGATTTTGCACTATACTAAAAAACATTTCTACCTATATGCAATAACAACTGAAAAAGTAATTAACCGTTATGTAATTTATGCATTGAATCGGTTATCATGATATTTGTGTTAGTTTACTATGCAAGCGAACGTTCATTATGGTAAATAATCTAGGATGTATTAGGAGGACGGATGAATGCCGCCTGCCTCGTTGATCTGGTGACCGCAAGGGTGTCTGCTGAGCATGAGGTCCTAGGTTTGATTCACGCGTCGGGCAAAGTGTTATTGGGTTTTTCCGTTAAGAAATTCTCAATAGCAGCCTCGGAGTTTGGATTTATGCACGGTTGATGCCAAAGGCAAAGGCTGTGGTGTTATGTTAACTTTGTAATAAAACAACTATACACTGAAAAAAATTAAATTCAATCAAGTGACTTTTTAGCTTGATTGACGATATCTTGTTTAGATCAATCAAAATCTTAGTTAAGTTGATCATCACAACATGATTGTAGCAATACTAGTTCACTTGATTGAACGCCTAAACAAGTTTCTCGATTACCCTTAACAAGACATCATAGTAGAAGAGTTGAAAAAGAGACAAGTTCAAAAAATGGTAACTGTAACAAAGTGAGTTAGTTGTGTCAATCAAGCATTTTGATTACTTCAATAAAGATCATTGAAACTTTATTAAGTTGGTTTGACTTGATAGCATCTATCATTGCAATTAATTGTATTAATCATACAACTTGATCAAATCTTGCGTTAAATGTTTGCGCTAAATAAGTTCCTTGGTTGTGTTTATCAAATACAACTTGATTGCAGCTATCAAGTAAGGTACCTTAATAAAGCTGCGTGTTTGCCCTAAACAAGATATTTTAATCGAATACAAGTAGTTGCTGTGATCATTGTGCTTGATAGGCTCAGATGCAAACAAGTTACTTAGTCAATCTAAACCATATCTTGATTGTGGCAACTACTTTTTTTTTTCAGTGAAGGAAAATACATTTTATTACTGTCCTGAACCAACACTTTATATTTTGTATTTTATTTTGGGAATATTGTAATTTAACCTGCTAGAAAGGAGGTGATTATTGAATTGACGAGTAATGGAGAAGTTCGGAAGAAGAAAACATGTTGCGCCGACCCCAAATAAATTGGGATGAGAGCAGAAGAATGATGATGACCTTTGCAAAGGAGATAATTTCAAAATGTATGGAGCCCCGGCCAGGTCTTTGTACACCACACCAAAAAACGCGGAAACACATTTGAGTTTTCAATAATCGACTTTGTTTGGTAGTAAAGCACAAGAATGTACACTTGAAATTGCAACACGTAACAAAAATCCGCCATTACGGTAAGCTGTAGTTTTGATTGTTAAACGAATTACGTGAGGAATTGTCTACCGAAACAATATCAAAAAATGTATTAAAAAATATCCTGCGCAAGCACTACTTGGGTTTGTGTCCTTAGCGCTGGAACCTAAATTAATAATGATAAAAACCATAATGTACCTACCCTATGTGCCTGATTGTATATGTATTGTATTGTTATGTGTATTGCTCCGCTTGGCGTATTTGTCCAGAGGTTCGTGTGGCTTGGTTCTGTTGTTTGTAATACATCTAGGTATAGCTTAGTTTTATCGAAATAAAGATATCTTTTAGCGTCTGAGACAGGCGAGTTTCTGTGCGAGTAGGTCGAGTGAGGTGTGCATATTATGTACATAACGAAAGAATGGTTCGGCCATGTTAGCATGCGCGCGCGACGTGCTGCTGTCGGTCGGGCGGCCGCCGTTGTGTCTCACTCGCGATGGGTAGCTCGTCTGCCACCGGGAGCTGAGGTGGCGGTGGTCGGGACGGAGGGGCGTGTTCGTTCGCCGCGCGTGCTGGCATGGCTGGCTAGCTGATAGAAGCCGTGTTATAGACACCAGGGTACCTATATGTGCGGATACTGGAGCTGTAGAAGTGTAGACCAGTTAACTGTAATTCTCTCTTTATATAACAACTGGGCAGCTCGAGTATGTGTTCATTTGGGTGTGGCGTTCGTCTATGTGAGCAGACGGCGCACTAAAAATACAAGGGGATGTGCCTTCCCTACATTTATAACAAACTATGTGTTGCCCTTAACGCCCTTTATGATGTATGTAGGTAGTACTTAATGTTATTTGAACTAGAGCTGTATTCACGAGAACACTGCCGATAAACTGTCCTGCAGTTTGGCAGAAGATGTGTATTATACCCACTCATGTAACTTTTTTGAAATAAATAAATAATAAAATAATGATTGAATATTGACATATTTATTTCTGTCTATTACATTGCTAGAGACTCATCGTACTTTTAGTCTTTTGTAATATTATTTTAGATCTAGTTGTAGTTGTACATACATAGGTAAACTATAGTTCAGTTGACCAGACGACAACCTCATAGGTTTACCTGCGAGATGCCTTAAAAATAAATCATTACAATGTTCAAATTGTAACAACACAGGATACAAACATTTAATCGTCGAAATATTAATTCAAACAAAAACAAACCAAACATCAAAACAAAATCTATGCTGGTTTACTGTCATTGATTTTTTACTACAACCTTCCAAAATTGATGGGTGAGATGCCTTATTAATATTGAAAGCCGATAAAAATAAAAGATAAACATAAAATTATTATAAGAAAAATATGCAAGTATATTTTTCGAATTCCACGTAATTTTTTGAAACATTTCCTTTACATATAGCTTTATTTAATGATCGTGATGACGTTGACAAACGGGACCGGAACTAAGACTTTGTTTTTTAATGACGTCGTCGACAAATTCTATTGCATTTAGCTAGGCTATCAAAACTATTTGCGGTTCCCGCGCAGCCCATAGAAGTATACATCCTGCATTGCCTTGTCTCGATGTCGTAACCATAACTGAAAATAAAATACATTTTAGACAGTGTAGGCGCACAAAATGGGTCATAATATTGATAGATGTAGAGGGACAGAAAAGCCAAAGAAAAGTTGGATGGATTGTGTCAGGAATGATATGAACGAGAAAGGAGTAAATGCTGCCGATGCCGTGGCGTTTGACTGGGGAATAAATTTTAGTCCCCCCCCCCCTCCTTATAACTGGACTAGAAGCGGTGGCTCTTAGTGTTCCGCGCGCGCCTATAGGAGGCTCGGGGGGAGCTCTCACTTCTCCCGAGGCTAGCACTAGCCAGGGATCGTGGAAGGCGCACTAGTTCCCATGATCCCTGGTGCAAATGTAAATCCATTCAGTATTTTTCCCATGATTAATTTTCCGTACAATTTTTGCATTTTTACTTTGTAATGAGAAACACCCAGCCCAAGTTTAAGCCCCGTGTAATGAAGAGCGGACATAATAAAATATTTCAACACACCTTGCTTCTCTGGTCGCGCATAAATTACCAAGTACCACTAAGGGTAACAAGCATCTGGGTGCGGGCTTGGGCACAACTGTAACTGTAGTATAATAATTAGATTGACTTAACAAGGGGTATCATGTTACCCTTGATTTCCACAACCCAGTAACTAACTTACTGGGTTGTGGAAATCAGAGGCAGTCGCTGTAAGTAAAAGGATGTATTATAAGGATTTGTATCAATATAAACAAATAATAAAAATAAATAAAAAAACACGCCTTTTTTTCGAAGGAACACATGTTCCTTCTTTGCCCTTGTGCCGAGGCCACGTCATCTAGTACTAAAATCCGCGGCCCCGACGGGCGTCGGCCCTTGCGGGCCCCTCCTTGCTGACATCTCTTTGAGGCGCGCGTGGAACACGAACGCGCCGCCGACACGGTCTGTTGCCGTCATGACGACGGCCGGACGGCGAGCTAGCCCATTACTCACCGTCCACAGACCCGCGTCTACGGTGGCCGGAAGCCATCACGTGGCCCCCGACGCCCGGAGCGCCTTCCGCGCCTTCCGCGGCGGCTGCCATGTCAAAAAGTGAACTAAAAAATAAAAAGCAAGTCAAACGATTTCAGTGATGAAATGAGAAGCAGGGTCACGTAATTTTGTAGTATTTAACACTTTTTTTATTTTTTATCGGTGATGACAAACTTTCGTCATCACTTTCAACGAACAAGTCTTAATCAGTATAAACACGTTATTGCATTTAGTAAACAAATCTTATTAGTTTAGTAATGGTCAAAATTAGCCCGTCTGTCTACCTTTATAAGTGGTTTTTTTTTTCAGTGTCAAATTCATCGTGAAGGTGCACTATATTCTTATAAATCTAGTAATAATGTATTTGTTTATTAATGTTTGGTGTTTATTTAAAATATAAGACCAGAAATTATATTATTTGACCATATTTACCTGCATCAACATAGCTGCAGACTGTTATTACACAAATTAAAAAAAGATAAATAAAAACAGATTTCATCGCGGACAAGTTACCTCACGGATTTGCAATAAAGAAGTAAAGTCCTAATAGCATACTTCGCCTTAATAAAGCTTATTTACCTTAATTGAACATCTGCCTCGATAATTCATAAAGGTACATTTCCATTGCGGTTCATGACTTCGCTACGAACGTTTATTTTGTCCCAGCTGTTGCCAGCGGCTTCGCCCGCTACTACTCAAAAATTAATCCCACACGATGATAAAATCAGGATAAAAACTAGATCCTATGTGTTAATTCAGATTATAAACTATTGGTGTACTAAATTTTATCCAAATCCGTTCAGTAGTTTTTGCGTGAAGAAGTAACGAACATACACACTCACAAACTTTCGCCTTTATAATATTAGTGTGATGACAATGTAAGCGGGGTTATTCGCTGCGATAACGCTTCGTACGAGGGCTCTAGCACAAACGTAACGTAAATTCAACCACATTTTTGTACGAAACTCGCATAATAATATTATTTTTTTTTGTAAAAAGGAAAAATTTGAATCTGCCTCTATTTCTCTTGCTTTCATAAGACGTCATATTCATGTTGTTGTTGTTTGTGTACCAGGGCAGAACATAAATATTTGAAGAAACGATTGCCATCGTGCCGCGTCAAATCTACCCGATCTAGTAGAAGAGCGCGATAAGGACAACTGACAGCTCAGACCTATTAGGTACCTATATCACAAAATTGAGATCGCAGGGACGAGTCTATGCAGACACGGCCAACCTTGATTTTTATGAAAAATACCTGATGATTAAATGGCTGCCCGCCCACGTCCGATAATCGGTGACCGATTTTTTGTAGGAGAAAAATAGAACACACTGATAGCAATAGTGCAACGCACACGTCCTACAAAAAGGCCCGATTATTTATCCTAAAAAAATTTTAAGTGCGTCACTGACGTGCGAAAGTTTGAATATTGCGTTATTCTGTGTTCTCTCGTAACACTACCAATTTTTAAATGTTATAATGCGTGAATCGAGTTTTTGCAATATTTTCGTTCAAATTTTTTTGTACGCAGTATTGGGATTGTGCCTTTATGGAATTACATGGAACTAATTTAATTGAATAGGTACAAGCTAATTTAGTAGGTATCATTAACTTTTTGATAAGACCGTGAAAGAAACAAAGCGAAAATAATCTGCATTTATTAAATTACTAGCGGACGTCCCGCGGTTTCACCCGCGTAGATCCCGTTCCCGTGGGAATACAGGGATAAAAAGTAGCCTATGACACTCAGCAATAATGTGGCTTTCTATTGGTGAAAGAATTTTTAAAATCGGTTCAGTAGATCCCGATATTACCCCTTACAATTTAACAAATATACAAACACACAAACTTTACTTCTTTATAATATTATTATTATTATATTATTATTATTATTATTATAGAATTATAGATTATAGTATAGTTAAGTATAGTTATAATTACAGATAGTATAGATGTGTAGTTAATAATTAAAAAGCAATCTTAGAATTCATATTATTTACTTTATCCCAAATCAATTAAGATTACATAGTAAAGTTAAAACTTTATAGGTAGATATTTTCTGTGAACCTAGGGTCCTTTCAGCACTCCATTCACAACTCTATTCCCGTTTACGACATCCACAGTAAAAATCACCGAGACATTAGCGTCCCGAAGTATCTCGAAGAATGTTATCGTTGGGGTCCGTTAATAGCATGAGTCCTCTTAGAACTCGAGGGGTGACCGTTTGCCAGGTCAAGGACGGGCTGTCGATTACCGCATTGGGTAAGGATTACTTGTCTTAGATGCTTAGGTGTTTGTGAGATTTTGGATATAATTTTGTATGTCTCGGTATTAATCCTGGGAAGGATTAAGACACAGGTTTATAAGTAAGTGTATGTAAAGGGGTTTGAACTTTTTTGTATGGGAGCTGGCATATCGACCCACCGCCATTTTGATTTTTTTTCGAAATCGCGGCCCACAATGAAAGTGGTATGTATGGATAGAGGACATATAGACGAACAAAAAATGTCTAGTAACACGGTACCCAAAGTGTCACGATACCGAGATATTTGAAGGTAAAGATGGTCATATGAGTACAATGACCACATAAAAATTAGACCTTTTACGTGTCTATAGGCGTTTATTATTATTATTACTGGTTACTGAAAGAGAGTAGGTACATTACATACTACTAGGAGCACGAGAAAACTATTTTTGACATAACATAGCGTTTCATTGCGATGCGAAGCTATTTTATTGTGCGTATAATATTAATCAACCTGGGAACAGCTGGGAACTATTATTTGGATACAATTTAACGCATATACACGTAAAAAGGCTATTTAAAAAAATATTTAATGATTGTCGTTGTACTTATTTGTCGATCTTTAACTTCAAATATCTCGGTAACGTGACACTTTAGGTACCGTGTTAATTGACATTTTTTGTTCGTCTATATGTCCTCTATCCATACATACCACTTTCATCGTGGGCCGCGATTTCGAAAAAAAAACAAAATGGCGGACAGGTTGATATGCCACATCGGTTCTATCCCCTTTATTGTTACTTACGAGGCGAGGTTGCAGTACTTTGTTTTTATGAACGCACGACCTCACCCCCCGCCCTGCCGCGCGAGCGATATAATGCCGAAATTTTGACTGTTTTTTCTTCTTGGAGAAAAATGATAAAGAAATTATACAATATGTTTTCAACATTTACTTTAGAATAAAAAGTTCTATCTACTGATATAACTTTCATATAAATTCATGATGAAATGTCTTAGCAGTACACGTTTTAAATTGTGATTTAGAGTCATGTTTGATAAAAAAAATGATCGAGCCGATCGTTCTAAATCGCGTTTCTATCTTTACGATTTACTCTAGAGTATGTTCAATTTTTATGTAATAATTTTTATTTATTAAAAAACTCATATTTAGTTCGATTTTCAAAGGTTCAAAAATCTTAAAAAGTACTGCAACCCCGCCTTAACTGCCTCGGTAGCAGCCACGGACTCTGTATTGTGCCCTGTTGATGGCAATAGGCTCGCCTCCTATTACATGGAACCAAAGCATAACTGGCAAAATGTAGGTGTACTATTAGGTACAGCATCTGCCTAACCCTTCGGGGATTACATGCGTGATTTTATGTTATATATGCCTTCCGTTTGGGTCCATATTGGCTCACCTAAAGTTCTTTACCCGAAATTGTTCTTCCTAACGATTTGTAATCCGAATGATCACTCTTCCTAAAATTTTTCATCCTAAAGTTTTCATTCATACTATTTGTAGTGCTACCGACGATGTTCATAACACTCATGTTTCCGAAAATTGTAATTCATAATATCATTAGTGTAAATATATTTAAACTCCTACTGTTTTTTATCCTAACGCTTTTTTTATTCCTAAACATAATTACCATAATATTTTCACTCATACAACTGTTTAGAATGATTAAAGGTCGTTTCACTGATTTTTGTCTTGAAATGAAATAAATTAATGAAATTCAGGTCAGAGTGTCGTCTTGGGGGCACTATGGAAAAAATACTTAGAAAAATTTCGCTATCAATTTCGAGGTAGCGCTCGCCGGCCGCTCCCGCGGCACCGCTCGCTTTGCTCGCTCGGCTCGCGCGTAGTTGGTCACAGTTCTAACCTAACCTAACCTATGAATATCTTTGCATAGTATATAAGGTCCCTCTAAAATAGGTGGACAAATTTTAACACAGCGTTTAGTAAGCCTAACTAAAGACATATAAACAAAAAAAAAACACTATGTAAAGTGATTTTATTTTGACAAAAAAAAATAATAAATTCACTCTAGAACAAACTCATCCTATAAAAGTAGGTATTTTAATGTCTTTTTCTTATATTTTTTTTACTATTGTCCTTATTTTAGCGGTCTGAATGATTTCTAAAATTTTGTCCACCTATTTTAATGGGACCTTTTATAATACTGATTATTATGAATAAAAAGTAATATAAACAAAAAAGATATAACTTTGAATAATAGTGTAAAAGATGGTTATGTTGAGAAAATATAGGAAAACAAATAATAGTGTAATAGATGTTTATTGCTACTGACATTATGAAGTTGAATGCTTCGGAATTAAAACATTAGAGACAGAGTAGTTAGGAATTGCGATTGTTAGGATGAAAAATGTTAGGAAGAACATTTTCGGATTTCCAATTATCGGAGTTGAAATTTTAGGTGAACTTTGGCGCACCCCTTCCGTTTTCTTTCACAGGTATTTCAAAGCTAGTCTGCCTACGTTTTGCACTTAAATATACCTTAATGAATTACTTGAACCATGTATAGATTCGTTTCAGTAATACATGTGATTTCCCAGTTCAAGCTAAGATATACCTTTGAATCCTAGTAATCAGTAGTACTAGAATCTAGAAAACAACATGAAAAATAATGAGAAACATAATTTCGCGTTTACGTAGAACATCCAGACACTGAAAACTAAAACCTTGTAGGTACCTACTTCTAGTTCCAAAGTAGAAAACTTCTTGTTTAACACAAAAAGCTTTTTAGCATCCCTGGCACAGCTACATTAGCTCGAATTTACTACATTACACTAGTTAAAACATCATGTCTGCCATTTTGTTTCTGTGTACAATGAGCGGCAGAGTTAACACGACACACCATTCGAAATTAACATTTAATAAGTGTTATTAGAATGGCGGTTCAATTGTGGTGTGTTAGCATTTTGTTCGTCTGGTGACGTTTTTGCATAAAATAATTAAAACACCATTATTTGAAAATTAATTTCGTTATTTTTATGTTGTCAATTTATTCGTTTTCGATAATAAAAATTTTGACAATACTTATTGTAGTAAATTAAGTACCTATTATAAATTTCCTTAAAAACCCTCCGGATTGTAGTTGAAATTGCGAAATTAGAGTGCTGAAAAATAAGAATTTACCTAATGCAAAGTACTGATGGGGTCATCAGGTTTTGATTCAGATAACTTACTCGTAAGTAATATTACGTATGACAAGCCCGCCACACTATTCCCAAACCACTGTAACTCCTGAAAGGCAGAATCAACAGTGCCGAACACAAGAATGAAGCTCGATGAATTCCTAGAGAAACATTTTACCTGTCTTGGATCGCGCAACGAAATTAATTAGAAAAGAATAGCGGAGAGGTAGAAAAAACATAATAAACCCGTTACTCGTTAGTAATATGTAATTCCATCCATTTCAGACAAAGTTGAGTTTTCTTAGTATCAAAATTAAACAGTTTGTTCGCTATTTATATGTATTTTTGATGTGGACTGTACCTGACATGGCTTAAATACATAAACGTAGGAACAAGATAGTAAAATCAAATGTTATCTTGACGCGAGATCACGTCGTTTCATTATGAGACATTAAACTTTATATCTTAATACAAAGGAGTATAAAGGAATATGTGTTTTGTTTTCATCTTTATTGCCTTAATATGTGAGATAGATAACATTACATTGTATTGTTTGTGTTGTGTATTTTTTATGTTTTCCATCTTATTTTGATAAAGTCCTTTATTTTGTGCACCATCATCTCCCTGTGCTAGAGCTAGAACCATGTTACTTTATTACTGTACAGGTTTTTAAGATCCGTACCGTACGGGACCCGTCGGTCCATCCATCCGTCGACTGTATCTCATGATCCGTAATAAGAAGACAGGTTGAAACTTTCACAGAATGTGCATTTTTTGTTGCCGCTATAACTAACAACAAATAATAAAATAAATAAAACATTTAAGGCGGTTCCCATTTGTTTTGTTTTTGTACCGCGGTAAAAAATCCTCATGGATGTCCTGCTCCGCCATAGGGCGAGTAGAGAGCTCTGTCAGACTCGTAATGACTAAAAACCACCCCGGTGTTCCCTTCCCACACTTGCACCGGGTATCATGGGAACTAAGTGCACCTTCCACGATCCCCAGCTAGTGCCACGTATGAGGGCCTCCTCAAGTTAGCGGGGAGAGTATACTCTCTCTCTCGGTATACTTAGTAAACAGGCTTCTTCTGGGTTAGCTTGTTCCATCGTCGACCTCATCTCTGCCCTTAGGGCAAGATTGAGGTCAAGAGTACGCCCATCCTTTCCTTACATAGTATAAAACGAAGTCGCTATTTTTGTCTGTTTGTCTGTATGCTTAAATCTTTAAAACTACGCAACGGATTTTGATGCGGTTTTTTTTAATAGATAGAGTGATTCAAGAGGAAGGTTTTATCATTTGAACGACATCCACGCGGGTGAAGCCGCGGGCATCAGCTAGTTTCATATAAAAAAAGTAAGGCGGCTCCCCTACTGCAATGTACGGAATCGCAGTTGTCCAGTTTTTTTCGGCTTAGTAGGCGACTCGACCGCTGGAACTCGCCCGGTCCGGTCGAGACAGGAATTTAATTTTTATTCATATTTTTGAGTGGTGTTTCGGACTATACTTTTTTTAAGCAAATTTTGTACAGTCAGAATGAAAAACATTAGGTTGGGGTCGTGGGGCTTTCGGGACCGGGACCACAGCCGGGACCGTGTTCAATGTAATGTGTTATGAAGTACTAGGGTATCTTAAGTTAGTAGGAGCTGTCACCAAATAAAACAACAACACAACACGTTAACAGGAGTAATGAAATGTGGTAGGAAGTACTAGGGTATCATAAGTTAGTAGGAGATTAATCATTTCTTTCAGGCTGTCACCAAATATAGGAGTTAACAGGAGTAACCTCCTTCCTACTTCTGTTCTCCTGGTAGTTTGTGGGACGAACACAGGACACTAAACCTTATATATATTATTATGAGAGATACCGCGGTATCTCTTTTATAATACAATACCTCCTTCCTACTTCTGTTCTCCTGGTAGTTTGTGGGATGAACATGTGGGACGAACACAGGACACTAAACCTTATCAATATTATGTGTCTGACGGTACTTTGACTCTAAAAAAGGATTCGTCCGAAACGCCACTCGAAAATATTAATAACAGTGAAATTCCTGTCTCGACCGGATCGGGCGAGTTACAGCGGCCGAGTCGCCTACTGAGCCTTTTTTTCTTCCATTATCCGCTGTAAACGCTCACGCCATCAGTAAAAACTTTTTATTTCAAATCATTCCTCACATTACCATCCATCTTTTCAATTCATTTGCATCTAAATTTCTCCTCATATCTTGGACCTACAGACACAAACATCCCCTGAAAGGTCATGTCCCCAGACACAAGGTAATCATCATCAGCCTATAATGTTCCCACTGCAGGGACTCCGGCCTCCTCTCTAGGAGAGGGATGGGCTATAATCCACCACGCGGGCCCAATGCGGATTGGCAGATGTCACATGTCTTCGAATTTTTTGGTTCTAAGACATGTCGGTTTCCTCACGATGTTTTCCTTCACCGTTTTAAGAGCAGCGGTGATGAAATAAATTACACAAAGTAATGCGCCTGCCTGGGTTCGAACCCACGACCTACTGTTCGTAAGTCGGGGCCGACACCACTGGGCCACCGCTACACAAGGTAATGTCTGGCTATAAATGTTTGTGTTAAGTTCGTTTCATAAATATATAGACAGAATTAAATAAATTTATAAGTCATTGGTATTTGGCAAGGGAAAAGAAATAAAATAACAAAATCTTATTTTGAATATAATATTTGTGAAAGTTTGTTTTTTTTTTCCATCATGCTTAAATAGCTGAACGGATTTGGACAGATTTTGGTACACGAGAAGTAATATTTTATGCAGGTACATAATACCATTGGTGATGGAGAAGTTCGTGGCTAAATAGTAACAGCAGCTTCGGTCGATCTTCAGGTTATAAGCCGCACTTGGCTACGTTGGCCTTGTATGAGTTACTGCCCATTACATACCGAGTTTCTTCCGTGCCTTGGAAAACGTTAAGTTGTTGATCCCGGCTGTCATTTATTGTAGATCTTTGACTGTCGGCAAGTCAGTGGCTCGGAAGTCTGAAAACTAGTTTAGGAGTATCGGATTACCCAGTACTAAAAGGGTTCTGGAGGTCGCTCCATGTAAAATATTGGTATTTAGATGCACTCTTTAAATTTTTTGTTCCTAATGTTTTTTTAATCTCTGCCTACTTATTATCTGCCTAAAGCCTTCCACCTGGACATGCTTTGCCGTGGCCGACGTGGAAATCTCTAAATAGACTCCGAACCCAGGTCGGCCGCAGCAAAGACAATCTCTTCAGATGGGGGTTCATAGACGGCTCAGATCTCAAGTGTGTATGCGGCGTTTCTCCACAGATAATGTCCCACCTTCCATCTTGCGCTGCATGCCCTGACACCTGTACCCTTAACGACCTTATGACTGCATCAGCGAGTGGAGTTCGCATAGCTGAATTTTGGGCCAAAACGGTTTAACAGAAATTTGCCATCGACACGCTAAGAAGAAGATCTGCCTAGTTAATATCTGCCTAGTTATCATCTGCCTAGGCCGCAACGTTCTCGTATATAACCACATTCCTCAATTTATCATACGTAGTACATTTTATTTAATGTGTTTATTCTACTTAATAGTTTCCATAAAATGTGAGGGACCAAACCGCAGGACACAATGAATCCAATGTAATCTCACGTGCAACCAGCTAAAGTAACAATGCCAATGGGCTTCCACACGCCAAACAGCAAGCAGCATATTTTACAACGTGCTTATATTCCAATCCAGCTGCGTCGCATAAACTATACAATATAGGAGGACAAAAGCCGCATGTTTAGGCACATGTCCCAGTGCTGAAGTTTAGCGGAAAGCGAGTCGAGCTAGTAATTAGAAAAGAGGGAGAGCAATTACCAGTGTGTAGGTTGAATGGTTCAAATTCAAATTCATTTATTTTGTGAACACAGGGTACAGAAGATGTTATAATAAATAAGACCCGAGCTGAGTCCCGCCAAAAGGCATACAAAATATTCATGGTTTGTTAATTTAAAAGAAACTTAACATCACAATAATCAAAATCAATAAAACATAAAGTCATGCTTACATTAGAGAAGATTATTTATAAAATATAAAATTATGTAAAGTACGCGGAATACAAAATAATGTCACAAAATTAATATAGTAATAATCACAACATCTAAACAGATTCGAAAATAATAATGTCACAAATTAATTTAGACAGTAATAATCACATAACATAAAAACAGATTCAAAAATAATAATGTCACAAATTCATTAATACAGTAATAATCATAATTATAATATAAAAACAGATTCGAAAAATAAAAATGTCAGAAATTAATTAGTAGGTACATTATTAGTCACACAAAAAACAGATTCGAAAAATAATCACGTCACAAATTAATTATTACAATAATACTCACACAAAAAACAGATACGATTTAAAATTTGTCATTTAAAAATTCATCAACAGAATAATACACTTTGTTATTAAGCAGATCGAAAAATTTTCTTTTGAATTCGTTAATATTTGGTTTTCTGGCTTGTCTATAAGAAAGTGCAACGGGCGAGTTCTCGCGTCCAGTGATCCAATCACTAGATGGTAAGCAGTGCATACCATGCGAAAATATCTAAAAATTTATGTTTGATACCAGCCAAACGAGTGTCGCTATGGTAGTTTTATATAAACGTTGCCCATCCCACTTTGGAATTTATCTTGTATATCGGGGGTGATTATTCAGAGATTGAAACTTACATATACAAGCAGCCAGACCTGGAACAGCTACCTGTAGACTTCACAAATATTCAAACCCGCGGTACGCAGTGTAGCAGCCACTCGCTAAGTCACTGCGCCAACCGTGTCGTCCATTTAATAGCTTATTTGTCGCTGAAATAAAAACTGTTGCAGTTCTCGCCGATATGGACAGTATAAGCAGTGAGCGAACAACTATTCTTTCATGTTCATCTTTTACTGCCTCGGGACCTACATAAATCTTTGTGTGTTTATCGAGCGAAAAAATAGTCGATATCTTGTCGCTTCCTCGTCCGCGGCTGTGGGACCTGTGCCTTACGCGCAGTTGAACAATTGGTTCACCGGATATCAAAAACAGTTTTAACAAAAAAACCACCCTGCGGCATTGTTGGCGAGGCTTTTGTTGCCGGAATATTAATTGATCGGTTTTAACGATGCGGAGGACAAGTTACATGTAAATTGGATGTTTCTGTTTTGTATATATGTATGTACCTACGAACTAAATGATTGAATGCGAAAAAAGAGCCACTTTTAAAAGACATTGAAGAAAAGTGTATAAGAAAATATTTATACGATAACAACGTGGCATCGTGCGTGTTTTATATGTCCTGAACATCGATCACTAATAAAAAAGTTAGTGATCGATGGTCCTGAAGGATTAAATAGACGTGTAAGTGTGAGTCGGTGATAACGAGCCTTTTGTACCCAACCGGGCACTATTTCTAACAGAATAAGACAGTTTTTATTTACCTACTACCATCATCATCATTAATTGAGCCAAAAGACGTCGTACATATGCCTTCCCCAAGTGTCGCCACATTGACCAATCCCAGCGTTTCGCGTCCAGCGTATTCCTGCAACCTTCATCAGTTCACCGTCCCACCTAGTGGTAGGTCTTCCAAAGCAAGGTCTTCCCCTTCATGGTCGCCATTCCAGAAGTTTCTATTACTATAATATCATCTTATTCCATCTCTACTTTCTTTTTCATCCGTATTTACTGTGTAGGTATCCGAAAATAGATACATATCAGTCTCGAAGATACCCAAAATAGGAACAAAGTATCTAAGTACGTATTACTTTCAATGAACTGTCTGTATTTTACGAGGTTCTTGTGTTCTATCACTATTGTACTTCTTGCAATAAATATATCTCTTGGTTCGTTAGGCCGTAATATATGAGAAACCAAGTAATAGCGGTAAATAAGACCTCTCACGTTGAGGGTCATAAAATAGACATTTAGGGCCGGATTCCACTGAAGCGGAGATCTCTACTTTCTATAACGTCTAGTTAGTGCCTAATTTGGTGTCAGAGATTTTATGCCGCCCATGGGCCTCTAACTTGAGTTCACATGGCGGTTTCCTCACGATCGCGATGTTTTTCTTTACCAAGGCAAGTAATAATTTTATACAATACGCACGTATCCGTAAAATTTTATATACGTGATTTTCTTTGGCAGCGGAGATGAGACGAGAGAAGAATAGAGATGTATTGTAATAGGAACACCATCCGCGTCTCCGCTTCGCTTAGTGGAAACAGTAAGCAGAGAGGAGGGGAGATATCTCATATTTATTAAAACCAGTCCACTACTGACTGCAGTGCATATCCCAAGTCTCTTAACTTCCGAGATCCGCCTAAAGGGGGGAGAAAGGGGGCAAATGGGGCAACTTTGAAAAAGGTAGGAGGGGAAAAGCGGGCGAAAAAGGGAGGTTTTGCACTTTTTATCTACTCATGAGAGTTACTTATACGCTTCACCCACTCAACCTTCGTTACGCTACGGCTCTCTTCGCTCCACTCAAGACCTGCCTACCACCGAGGAAAAGCTATCGTGACCTTATCCCTACGCTACGGACGGGACCATATGGTTACGGGCACATGGGAGCTCCTCGGGAAAAAGACTATTGCCTACAATCCTGAATGCAGCACACCCTTGCGGGGAGGCAGTAGCTTCTACGACCTACAGCGCACAGTCTGCGGCAGTCGCTAAGCCCATGAGTAGCACACACATAATCTCACATCTCTCCTCTGGCCTAGCCAGAACGCAACTCCGCACAGCTTCGGTGAATACACCCTCGCTCCTAAGCGTCTCATTAAATATAATATTTATATTACGAAAACTTGACATTATCGCGCTCGGAGTAAAACATGTTTGTTTCAAAGCGGTATAGAACATAATTTTTACAGTACGGTCACGTATTTCTTTTACTTCACATTTAAAACGTGTTTGTTAAGTTTTTAGTATGTTTTGACTAGTTTACGTTTTGCCGAAAGCTAAAGGCGGGATTCCACTGCTGTGTACGATATAAGGAGAGAGAGGATACTACCTCGTCTTGTCATCTAGTGCTCGCAATAGTGAAACTGAGCATGAGGACCTATCTTTTTTTTAAAGGGTGAAAATCATCAAATAGCCCTCCCGCTCTTGCGCAGAGCGAAAGGGAGTGCCAGACTTCTATTGACTAGAAACCACCCGTGTTCCTTCTTAGCCCTTTGTGTCGAGGCCGCGGTATCCTGTGGACATCCCGCAGCCCCGACGGAGCATGAAGTCCTGAGTTTGATTCCCAAGTCAGGCAAAATGTTATTAGGGTTTCCCATCAGTAATTTCTCAGTAGGCTGCTACAGGACACAGGATTTGTGTCCAGTTGATGGTAATAGGCACGCCATTTTACACGGGGCTTAAACATAACTGGCGCCTCTGCCCAACCCTTCGGGAATTACAGGCGTGATGTATGTGAGGCGCATACTAAACTCCGCTGGGTTCATTTGTTTGCCAGCTAAATCTGTAGGTCGCACGTTGTACTGGACGATCCCGCCTACATTTCATACAAAGGACAGCTAAGCACACGTACAGTCTGTACCCAGAATAACCTGACCTCTCTTCTCGTACTATTTGCAATCGTCTTCTTATTTCGAAGGGTCAGGTAATGCTGGATACAGACTGTACGAAGCTCAGCTTTGAAACATAATAAATACGTACGGCTTTGAGCAAAACTGCACTTTATTGAATGGTCCTCATGACATCGTCCCGAGCGAACATGGGCGCACTATATTGTTGTGGTTTAATTTCACGAAAACTATTAACTTACGTAAAGTTCAAACCCCTGTATTAAATCTTTAAGACCCGAGATAATTTGACTTTAAACAAAGATCAAAGATTCAGAAGTTCAAAGATTAATAATAAACAACAACAGTGATTTTATGACTAACTTGATCTGTTATTTTAGTCCAACAATATCTTGATTAATTTATTATTTTTTCTCTTTCCATTTATCTTGGAATCTATCAATATTTAAAGTTAGCTTGTTTAAGTAAAATATTTTCATTTGTATCTACCTCATCATCTTCATCTGCCTATTATAGCCTTTTCCCAACTATGTTGGGGTCGGCTTCCAGTCTAACCGGATGCAGCTGAATACCAGTATTTTACATGGAACGACTATCTGACCTCCGCAACACCGTTAATACTGGGAAATGGTACGATGCCCTTTGGTAAGACTGGTTGTCAGGCTTTCAGGTCAATAAAACGCAAACTGGAATACATCAAAAGTTAACAATACAGTTAAAGTTTTGCACGCTAGTTTAGTCCTTGTACGTGCCCAGCAATATTGCTCCTAGTATACCAACATAACTTTGCTGAATATTGCTGCCAACATCGTGGGTTTTGGCTACAAATAATACAGTAGATACGAAGTAGTGTGTTATCCCTATTTCTGTTGTTTGTAGACCACGTTTTCAAAAGACACCTATTTTCAGCAGGAAACTGCAAAGCTCAACATTAGATAAAAATCTTTGTTAAGCTCCGGTCAAACTGAAGCGAATCCCGCTCGGGTTGAGGGAAAGCTCGCGCTGATTGTGTCAGAGAACTTGTTTTGAAACAGACGCGAATAGTTGCGTGGCTGCATAATCAGTAATACCGCAGTTTCTACCTGTATGTTCTACGTGCGGGATTCGTATTGAATCAGTTTGGCAGAGTTTATAGTCATTTATCAGTCAGAGCATAGCTGTTCTGTCTTTAAGCGTTGTTTTTGAGAATAATTACTGTTACCTCAGCATAGTTTATATTTTCTGTGGTGTCGGCACCGACTTACGAACAGTAGGTCGTGGGCTCGAACCCAGGTAGGCGCATTACTTTGTGTAATTTATTTCATCACCGTTGCTCTCAAAAACGGTGAAGGAAAACATCGTGAGGAAACCGGCATGTCTTAGAACCAAAAAATTCGAAGACATGTGACATCTACCAACCCGCAAAGGGCACGCGTGGTGGATTATAGCCCTTGTCTCTCCTAGAGAGGAGGCCTGAATCCCTGCAGTGGGAACATTATAGGCTGATGATGTTGATGATGAGTTAATATTATCAAAGTATATATTTTCTTATCAAATAAATTACTTGGCAGTCGTAATTTGCATAACATTTAAGCACAAAAAATAGTTTATGAGGTTTGCTATTCTGAATATTAAAACGACTACTTTTAATTTGTTTTCAGTTTAAAAAATATTAGTGTGTACTTTATAAAATTATAATTTGCAAATGAAATTGCCTTTAAACTCGTAAAATAAATTTGGTTACCGTTATAAATGTGGACAATAAATAAAAACTGATTGCAGTTATAAAAGCCAGACGTTTATTGCGTGCTAGTGGCGATATGAAAAGAAATGAATGTTCGTAGAGATTCCTGGCCGGTTGAATTTCTTGATAAACTTGTGTTTTCTTCATTGCCGGGTATAGTTTAAGAGGAATAGCGTACGTTAAGAAACTTGGATTTCAATGTATGCAGTGACGTTTTAACAGAAACTCGCCTTCGCCTCCGTAAGTGCGGAACTACCATAAGAGTTGTACCTCCACCCACCTCCGTAAGTTATTTACGGAGTTATTATATAGTTGCCTCTGCTTAACTTTGATTACTTTGCTAACTGGAATTCAAACAAAAACCCAAGAACACTTTACTTGACACAGGAATCGAACCCTTTCACCACTTGCTATGAAATCACCTCGGTAACGATTCAAATAGATAGATGCTAAAAAATATACAATTTGCATCAGATACATTCTATCTCTGCAAAAAAGCTCTACGCAAAATATTCATAAAAGACAATTTTGTTATTCGAACTTTTGTAGCAATTCTAATCTACGATCGTATTATTTTACCATTCAGTGTTTGAAATATAAGGCAACAAAGCGATATTTTTATACCATTATTATTCGCTTTCATTATTTTTAATATTTAGTTACCAAAATGTTTTTTTAAAGAAAACTGTTTTTATAAACCACCGAAGTATGTATCTGTGTAATAAATGATATTACTTTTCGTTCAAAGAATTGAGCGTAAAATGATTACATTTGAATAATTTAAATATTGCTTCGTTCAGTAGAATTATTTATACTATCCAAATCTTGTGGGAAACGTTATTATTTTCTACTGTTCATTGTTTTATTATTGACTAGCTGACCCACGCAACTTCGTCTGCGTCACATAAATATAGCTTATAAACTTTCTCGATAAATCGACTATCCAACAGAAATTAAGCTAAATCGTAACAAACAAAAAATCTTATCTTTCCTCTTTATAATATTAGTTTAGATGGTTTAAATTAGCTTTGATTAGGTATATTAAAGTGAGAATTATTACTAATAGGTATCTCTTACTGTTAAATAGACGATAACACCCTGTACTTGTAAACATTATGATGCAGTAAATATTTTGAATTTGAATTTCCCGTAGTCCAGCCAGATCCCCCGTACCTACATTGCGACGCGCGAATTATTTTGCCGCGCGGATATTTTTACATTGCGATATCTTCTAAGATATTTATTTAAACTGTTTAGAGTAAAGGACACAAATATTCTATATAAAATTTCCGTTCTAACAAACACATTTATTTAGATATAGATTAATACCATATGGGTTAAATAAGCTTCGCAAAAAATAATTCATTCTAACCTAACATTTTAATAGTAAAAAAGGGTTACAGTGAGACAATCTTAAAAGATAGACATATGCTGTCGCGGACTTTTTTTTAGAACTTTTAAGGAGGAACAATTCCTTCATACATGATATTTACGTAACTTTAACCGTTTTCGCAGCGCACGCAGCGGAAGCTCTCAAAAAGGAAATACCTTTTCCCGTTCTTGTAACATTTTTCATTTATGCTCCGCTCCTATTAGCCATAGCGTGATGTTATATAGCCTATAGCCTTCCTCGATAAATGGACTATCTAACACAAAAAGAATTTTTCAATTCCTACCAGTAGTTCCTGAGTTTACCGCGTTCAAACAAACAAACAAACAAACAAACAAACAAACAAACTCTTCAGCTTTATAATATTAGTATAGATTAGTATAGATTTCTTTTCTAATTCTTTGGCTACACTACAATACTTGTTTTCTTTTATCGTGTGGTTAGCTAGCAAGATATTTCTCGACGGTATATAAAGCCAAGTCAGAATAGTAATACTAGAGAAGCTCCAATCAATCAACCCAATTTCACGCTCTAACTACCCAAAAGCAATAACAGTCAATTCTCTTGAAATGCATTTAAAATCCGATGGCAAATCAAATTGATAATAATTTATCAAAAGCAACTCACAAACGACCCGATTGCCAATATTTAATTGGACACGACTTAAACCTTACCCTTGACGCAGGGTAAACTCAGAGGCTACCTCAACATAGGGTAAACTCAAGGCTACCTTTACGAAGGGTAAACTGAAAGGCAATAAATCGTTCGTCTGTCTAACAGGTGGGCTAACGATCCATGCTGATTAACCACGTACGGATAGTTAGGGGGATGTACGACCCCTTCGCACCCTCACGACATTAATTCCTAACTAATATTTATGTTGGGCTGACCCTTGTGAGTATTTGAACGTAGGCTGCGTTGGGTTAAACGTTTACTCGTGAAATTATATAATTAGGGGCTGGGGCTTTCAAATAGTCTCTATTTGCGACGATACTAAAGTACATACGCCTGGTCTACCTTTGACAATTAGTTCAGTAATTCTCATACGGGTTAGGTAGATATACATTTCATGTCAGTTGTGTCTTATTCCCAAGTTATAAAAAGAGAGCCTTTTGCCATCAACCAAGCACAGATCCAGACCCTGTGGCTACTACTCTTACGCTTGTGACCACTAAGCTGACGAGGTAGTCTTTATACTTTATTCTAATGGGTTAAGATTGATTGTACGTTGCATAGATGAGGCATCACACCATCATGCCATCTTCCACCACGGCATACAGATGGGTTTATCTGCTTAGGCGCGCATGTAAATGTTTCTCATCATCATTATTATTCTCTTATCTCAATTCATTTGGGGACGGTCTGCACGTCTTCTTCTTCAATACTTCTGTTTCTCGACATCTCATGAGACACCTCACACTGAAAAAAAAAAGTAGTTGCCACAATCAAGATTTGGTTTAGATTGACTAAGTAACTTGTTTGCATCTGAGCCTATCAAGCACAATGATCACAGCAACTACTTTTATTTGATTGAGATATCTTAGTTAGAGTTTTCACAAAACCTATTTGCAGCAATCAAGTCAAAACATAGTTCCTCCAACCAAGTTTATGTGTATCTGATAAACACAACCAAGGAACTTATAGCGCAAACATTTAGCGCAAGATTTGATCAAGTTGTATGATTAATACAATTAATTGAAATGATAGATGCTATCAAGTCAAACCAACTTAATAAAGTTTCAATGATCTTTATTGAAGTAATCAAAATGCTTGATTGACACAACTAACTTACTTTGTTATAGTTAACATTTTTTGAACTTGTCTCTTTTTTAACTCTTCTACTATGATGTCTTGTTAAGGGTAATCGAGAAACTTGTTTGGGTGTTCAATCAAGTGAACTAGTATTGCTACAATCATGTCGTGATGATCAACTTAACTAAGATTTTGATTGATCTGAACAAGATATCGTCAATCAAGCTAAAAAGTCACTTGATTGAAGTGCATTTTTTGCCATATCATTCTTAAGGCTCCTTCCACAAAATCATCTCAGTTTGATCAATTTTGATCGCTTGGTGTGGGAAATCTATGAAGAATTTGAAGCTTCCTTTTGTCTATTATAAGAGACGAGTTCTTTTTCTGGTGGATAGGTTTCAAGAATTTTCAAAATAATGTTTATATTAATGACAATCACCCGTATTCAAAAGCCCTTTTCCGCACAAATACCGATCGAGTTACGTTTGGCTTAGCCGAACATAACACTACAAACGATTTTAAACATTAAAAAAAATATAAATAACATCACCGTATGGTCTACTGGCGGACCTATTTGTCACATTTTCAACTTCAATACAAAATATAGCAGAAAAAAAATGTTAAAACATCGCAATTTTTACAAAATGTCTCGACAAATAAGATTTTTTTTCTATACCTTAGAATCACGTTAAAGAAAATTTAAAAACTACGTATTAATTTTAAGGTAACCTTCTAATAGAATCGTATTTTTATTTTATCAATAAACTATAATTTCATTTCGTAAATTGAATCCAAAGTTAACTATATTATCGACCGCGCAAACTCTATCTCGCCAGTACGAATCGGCCACTGCCAAAGGACGGACGTATCGCTTTGTGTGACAAACGCTCCCGTGTTTTTCGTAAACATATTTTCGAGATTGTAAGCCGATTACCACAATTTGATACACTTATTAATTTTGATCAAACATGTTTTTTTTGCTACTTTATTAAAGATTGCTAAAATTTTTTTCATCTTCAGATCGAAGTCGAATTTCACGATCGATTGTTGTTGTCGATTGTACTTCGATATATATTTTTAACCGACCTCCAAAAAAGAGGAGGTTCTCTATTCGTGTTTGTATGTCCGCGAATATCTCCGTCAATTGTGGACTGATTTTCAAAATTCTTTTTGTCTTGGGAAGGGTATACTCCCGAGGTGATCCCATTGTCACCAAGTCAGTTTCTGATGATGGGAACTCTGAGAAATTGAGGGCAACCCTCGAATATCATAGGCGCACATAACGTTTTCCATACATTTTCAGAAGCTGTTCAAGTATTTGCGTCTGATAATCATAATTTCATGTGGCTGCGCTGATGACGGAAGGTGCAACTCCTCAACGGTCAGGACTTGAAAGAAAATTCCTTCAAAATTATACGTACTTATGGATCGATAGTTCTATTCTTTCAGGCTATTAGGTTGAACTGATGATAGACGGTAAATCTCATTAACCGACTTAAAAAAAAGGAGGTTCTCAATTCGTCGGCTAGAAAAATTTTAGGTTTTTCCGTCATGGGTGTCGTTTTGATGGTTTTTGGGGTCGCTGATTACGAAAATGAGGTCAAAATGAAAATCAAGATGGCGCCGACGAAATTTTTTGGTTTTTCCGTCATGGGTGTCGTTTTCATGGCTATAGGGGTCGCTGATTACGAAAATGAGGTTAAAATGAAAATCCAAGATGGCGGTCAAGAATTTTTTTGGTTTTTCCGTCATGGGTGTCGTTTTGATGGTTTTTGGGGTCGCTGATTACGAAAATGAGGTCAAAATGAAAACCAGATGGCACCGACGAAAATTTTTGGTTTTTCAGTCATGGGTGTCGTTTTCATAGTTTTTGGGGTCGCTGATTACGAAAATGAGGTCAAAATGAAAATCCAAGATGGCAGCCAGGAAATTTTTTGGTTTTTCCGTCATGGGTGTCGTTTTCATGGTTTTTGGGGTCGCTGATTACGAAAATGAGGTCGAAATTAAAGTTCAATATGGCGGCCAGGAAAATTTTGGTTTTTCCGTCATGGGTGTCGTTTTCATGGTTTTTGGGGTCGCCGACTACGAAAATGAGGTCAAAACGAAAATCCAAGATGGCGCCGACCAAATTTTTGGTTTTTCCGTCATGGGTGTCGTTTTCATGGTTTTTGGGGTCGCCGACTACGAAAATGAGGTCAAAATGAAAATCCAAGATGGCGCCGACAAAACTTTTGGTTTTTCCGGCATGGGTGTCGTTTTCATGGTTTTTGGGGTCGCTGATTACGAAAAAGAGGTCAAAATTAAAATTCAAGATGGCGCCGACGAAATTTTTGGTTTTTCCGTCATGGGTGTCGTTTTCATGGTTTTTGGGGTCGCCGACTACGAAAATGAGGTCAAAATGAAAATCCAAGATGGCGCCGACAAAATTTTTGGTTTTTCCAGCATGGGTGTCGTTTTCATGGTTTTTGGGGTCGCTGATTACGAAAAAGAGGTCAAAATTAAAATTCAAGATGGCGCCGACGCAATTTTTGGTTTTTCCGTCATGGGTGTCGTTTTCATGGTTTTTGGGGTCGCTGACTACGAAAATAAGGTCAAAATGAAAATCCGATAAAACGGGTTTGTTAAACATGAAATCGAAATAAATATTAATAAGTTATACTATAGACTACTGGCCCGTGTTGAAAAAATTATGGGTTATGTGAACCACCAGGTGACCTATCTAGAACGATATAAGAGCATAAAATAATGAGATTCAGCACTGTGCCGTCACTTGGCCTGGCCTGTTGGTCTAGTGGTTAGTGACCCTAACTGCTATGCCGGAGGTCGTGGGTTCGATTCCCACCCAGGACAAATGTTTGTGTGATGAGCACGATCATTTGTTCTGTGTCTGGGTGTAATTTATCTATAATATGTATGTATTTAGAAATATATAAGTATGTTTATCAGTTGTCTAGTACCCATAACACAAGCTCTGCTTAGCTTGGGACTAGATGGCGTTGTGTGATAGTTGTGGAATATTATTATTATTATTTGTTCTGTGTCTGGGTGTAATTTATCTATAATATGTATGTATTTAGAAATATATAAGTATGTTTATCAGTTGTCTAGTACCCATAACACAAGCTCTGCTTAGCTTGGGACTAGATGGCGTTGTGTTGTGTGATAGTTGTGGAATATTATTATTATTATTATTACTTGTAAGCTGTCCAACCGAGTGCAGGTGAGAATTCAAACACTCGTAGGACATTTTGGTCATATATTTTTGTACGGCATTCTTACCATCGATAGATACATGAAAAATAATAAGAAAACGTGTAGTGCCGTAAAAAAATGGTGCGCCACAAAGTCGGAATTTATTTTTTATTTTCCGACAATTTCCAGAGTAAATTTGGTCATTTGATTTTGTACGGCATCAGTTTCATACTATTTCAATATTTTCAATACTGCTTCTAATCCATTATTCCGCAACGCCGTACAAAAATCATGCGACAAGGGGAAATAATCGAGGGTTGCAACCCCCTCTCTTTCCGTGGTCAAGGGGGTGATTTGATATATTTTTTCGATGATTTTCCACCCACCAAAACAAAAAAAAAAAAAAAAGGGGGGGTGATTTGACACAACATAAAATTAATAATTACAACATAATTTTAAAAGTATTTTATGCATAGATAATATTTTTTCATATGCCGTTTTCGTTGGTCCAAAGAAAAACATTTTTTTTTTCTAAAAAGTGATTGTTTTATTTATTCACATCATTAGAATGAAACAAATCAATTATATATATGTATCAATAATGTTTGAAGTATATATTAAACCAAAAAGTATACAAAACTGTTGATACTGGGATTGACAGTTTCAATTCTTGGATATAATATAAACACCGTTTCAGTTCAGTTAGACGTCATAGTGATTTTATCATATTATCAATAATTGTGCTCTACAAAAATATGTTAATGCCGTACTGTATCAGATGGCCTATATCAGTACCCTAGGCCTGTATCAGTACCCTTAAAATGGTAGCGTCATTTTCATCAGCCTAAAAGATATGGTCTGCATTAAAATGTACGGCATCATTTTTTCCTAATTTATTTATGTTAATACTATTTAAAACAAGGGATAAAATTTAGAAAACTGCTATATTTCATTAATCTATGATATTTAAACTTTTGCAATAATTTGCAAAATTTCAGTTTTTGTATTTCTCTATAACTTTTTTTAGAACAGTTTCTTTTGAACGGCAATAATATATAGCAATTGTATTTTACAATATCATGTTAAAAAAAGTTCCCGTACAGGATCAAATGACTTTACAGCTTTAAAAATCAAGGATACGATGAAATAAAGATAATTATTGATATACATTTAAAATGAACAATAATTTTTTGACGGCAATATTTTTAATAGTACTTTTGAGTGCTAGATAATGTTTTGGATCGGAAGGTTGGAAAGACGGGGCAGGCGAGCTCCTAGATTTCCTATTGATCTGCGGAATACTTTTGATGCAGTTCTTCAGGAAATTGACTGGCCTGTTGGTCTAGTGGTTAGTGACCCTAACTGCTATGCCGGAGGTCGTGGGTTCGATTCCCACCCAGGACAAATGTTTGTGTGATGAGCACGATCATTTGTTCTGTGTCTGGGTGTAATTTATCTATATTATGTATGTATTTAGAAATATATAAGTATGTTTATCAGTTGTCTAGTACCCATAACACAAGCTCTGCTTAGCTTGGGACTAGATGGCGTTGTGTGATAGTTGTGGAATATTATTATTATTATTATTAATTCCGTTGAAGGCTTTCACAGGGAATTCTCGTCACTTCTATCGGCTCATCACCCATCTATATGGAAGTTTTTGGATGAACTTCGTCGGCAGCAAAGCCTGACAGAGCTGAAATTGGAGCAAATTTTGTCTCGTGGATCACACACAACTAGTCGGCCAAAATATAGGCAAACATCGGCAAGATTAAAAGATTTAGTTGAATCATTTGGGGAGAGACCACTCCCAGATTACTTACAGGCCATTGCTCATAATTTTGAATTCCAACAAATATGATTAAATAAATACATAAAAAAAAACGAAACAAACAAAATGATTAAACGTAAAAAACTAAAAAGCATAAAAATTTAAAATAAATAATCATATCTATCTGGAATCAAAGTCTTCATACTGCATACGGCCAATTACCGTTTTTTTTACAAAATAAGCCAGCATTCCTTCAGGCGTGATCGAGATTCTTGACCTCGAAAGCACAAAACCTAACAAAAAATCAAATGTTTTTTTTTTCCTTCATCACGTACCTATAATACTTAAAATCTGATTTTGTGTATAGAAATCAATGAAAAATAAAAACAACCAAAAAAAACACAAAACCTATCAAAAAATCAAATATTTTTTCCCTTCATCACGTATCATACTTAAAATTTGATTTGAAAACAACCAAAATAAAACGCTGGGTGTCAGTCCACCTCCACGTGGTGCCCGGTGGAAACGTGATAACGGCTAACGGACTATTTGAATGACAATGCCTACAATTCCATTTTTTTACTGTTCATGTTATTTTACATTTTGTCTAGTATAACTTATTAATATTTATTTCGATTTCATGTTTAAAAAACCCGTTTTATATATTATTACTAAATTTTGAGCACATTTTCGTAATCAGCGACCCAGAAAACCATGAAAACGACACCCATGACGGAAAAACCAAAATTTTCCTGGCCGCCATCTTGGATTTTCATTTTGGCTTCATTTTCGTAATCAGCGACCCCTAAAACCATGAAAACGACACCCATGACGGAAAAACCAAAAATTTGCCTGGCCGCCATCTTGAATTTTAATTTTGACCTCTTTTTCGTAATCAGCGACCCCAAAAACCATGAAAACGACACCCATGACAGAAAAACCAAATATTTTCCTGGCCGCCATCTTGGATTTTAATTTTGACCTCTTTTTCGTAATCAGCGACCCCAAAAACCATGAAAACGACACCCATGACGGAAAAACCAAATATTTTCCTGGCCGCCATCTTGGATTTTCATTTTGGCTTCATTTTCGTAATCAGCGGCCCCGAAAACCATGAAAACGACACCCATGACGGAAAACCAAAAATTTGCCTGGCCGCCATCTTGGATTTTAATTTTGACCTCTTTTTCGTAATCAGCGACCCCAAAAACCATGAAAACGACACCCATGACGGAAAAACCAAATATTTTCCTGGCCGCCATCTTGGATTTTCATTTTTTCTTCATTTTCGTAATCAGCGGCCCCGAAAACCATGAAAACGACACCCATGACGGAAAACTAAAAATTTGCCTGGCCGCCAACTTGGATTTTAATTTTGACCTCTTTTTCGTAATCAGCGACCCCGAAAACCATGAAAACGACACCCATGACGGAAAAACCAAAAAATTTCCTGACCGACATCTTGGATTTTCATTTTGACCTCATTTTCGTAATCAGCGACCCCTATAGCCGTGAAAACGACACCCATGATGGAAAAACCTAAAATTTTCGTCGGCGCCATCTTGGATTTTCATTTTGACCTTATTTTCCTAGTCGGCGACCCCAAAAACCATGAAAATGACACCTATAGAAGGAAAGAAAAAAAAAATTTATTTGTGACAAGCGCAGGAACTACAAAAAATAATAATAACAAAAAATAATAGAAAGCTAAATAATAAAATAGAAAACCTGTACGAGGCCAAAAAGGCTACTATCTCAGCATGATGCTGCGATAAATGAAAACAAATACCGCAGCGCTGGTATTCTGATAGGGCCCACTGTGATGTCACCCATGACGGAAAAAGCTTAAATTTCCCTAGCCGCCATCTTGGATTTTAATTTTGGTCTCATTTTCGTAATCAGCGACCCCAAAAACCATGAAAACCACACCCATGAAGGAAAAACTCAAATTTTCCTGGCCGCCATCTTGAATTTTCATTTTGACCTCATTTTCGTAATCAGAGACCCCAAAAACCATGAAAACGACACCCATGACGGAAAAACCAAAAAAATTCTTGACCGCCATATTGGATTTTCATTTTGATTTCATTTTCGTAATCAGCGACTCCTATAGCCTTTAAAACGATACCCATGACGGAAAAACCAAAAATTTTCGTCGGCGCCATCTTGTTTTTTATTTTGACCTCATTTTCGTAATCAGTGACCCCAAAAACCATCAAAACGACACCCAAGACGGAAAAACCAAAAAAATTCCTGGCTGCCATCTTGGATTTTCATTTAAACTTCATTTTCGTAATCAGCGACCCCAAAAACCATGAAAACGACACCCATGACGGAAAAACCAAAAATTTTCCTAGCCGCCATCTTGGATTTTCATTTTGGCTTCATTTTCGTAATCAGCGACCCCGAAAACCACGAAAACGACACCCATGACGGAAAAACCAAAAAATTTCCTGACCGCCATCTTGGATTTTCATTTTGACCTCATTTTCGTAATCAGCGACCCCTATACCCATGAAAACGACACCCATGACGGAAAAACCAAAAATTTTCGTCGGCGCCATCTTGATTTTCATTTTGACTTCATTTTCGTAATCAGCGACCTCAAAAAACCATGAAAACGACACCCATGACGGAAAAACCTAAAATTTTCCTAGCCGACGAATTGAGAACCTATAATTTTGAAGGAATTTTCTTTCGAGTCCTGACCGTTGAGGAGTTGCACCTTCCGTCATCAACGCAGCCACATGAAATTATGATTATCAGACGCAAATACTTGAACAGCTTCTGAAAATGTATGGAAAACGTTATGTGCGCCTATGATATTCGAGGGTTGCCCTCAATTTCTCAGAGTTCCCATCATCAGAAACTGACTTGGTGACATTGGGACCACCTTGGGAGTATACTTTTTCAAACAAAAAAATAATTTTGAAAATCGGTCCAGAATTGTCGGAGATATGCGCGGACACACATAAAAAAACATACGAATAGAGAACCTACTTCCTTTTTAGAAGTCGGTTAAAAAGACGGAAACATTATTTATTTTTGACGTGTTAAAGTGCTTTCACAACCAATTTACAACAAATATTAAAATCTGTGATTAAAATAGATATCATAATTTTTTATTTTAATTCATCTAACACCAAATTGAACCATTTTTATGTTGATTGATATACTGTACCTATACACAACACACATTCCAGACTTTTTTCAAAGCCGTACGCGTGTACTTACTTACTATAAAATTATGTCACTTAAAATAATAATCGTATAAATGATCAAATTTTTCAACCGTAGTACAACGCTCGAAATGCCCGTGTGTGCGTTCGTCGGTGTTATCGCTGCACACAAACATAGCATCGCACCGAAATTGCCTAAAGTTCCGCAAGTCTTGTCTGTACAAGGCCCCTTAACACAGTCCAACTATCGTTTCTTTGACCTTCCTCTACTCCAAGATGATTCACATCGAAAATTGTTGTCCCTTTTTTGGGCACTATTTTTACGAAGAATCTAAACTTGATATTACTAAAATATACGAAAAACGTGCACTAGGCAGTTCAATGTGATAATACGTTTGTTATGAGGACTTTGTCCCACTAAACGAAATAAAGAAAGAAGTTCGTTGACCCAAATATTTTGGCAAGGAGCGTGCCGAGTTTACAGACGAGGCAATAAAAATATTTGTGCAACAGAGACGGGGATATACACAAGAGTAATGGTGGAAAGAGACAGAGGTGCCGTCAGGCCATATTATTATAGTCGCTTGGAGAATACTAAAGTTATTCAGGCATATCTAGAATCTCAGGAGAGTTTATATCGAGAAAAATTATAATATATATAATATAAATAAAAATTCTGGCTCTAAATAAATATCAAGCTCTAATTTTATGTCTAGCCAGTTAATTGAATCTGAAAAATTGAACATCATAAAATTCAGAACGTATTTTCGTTTTGTATTTTCCGAACGCAGTCTGCAAAGTCAAACGTCGAGGGCCACTTATCAACTGGCAGTTGGCAGAATGCAGTAATAAATTTTCCCATTTCTGTGCTTTTGTTTGAACTAGTATAGAATAGCCAACCTATAATGTTCCCACTGCTTGGACAGGCCTCCTCTCTAGAAAAGGAATGGGCTATAATCCACCAAGCGGGCCCAGTACTGATTAACAGATGTCACGTATCTTCGAATTTTTGATTCTAGTACATGTCGGTTTCCTCACGATGTTTTTCTTCACCGTTTCAAACCAATGGGCCACCACTGCTCTCCTCTTTGAACTATGCTACGTTAATTAGCAAAGATTAATCAAATGCTTATGGAACCGTACTTTACGTTTGAAAGACGAAATTCGATAATTTCTCATTGATCTAGATGCGGGTAGATTGATTAATACCTACTGTCTATTAATTCGTCTGCTTCAAACAAAAGCCTGCCGTGATCTTCGGGATAAATGGCTCCGGAGTTTACCTTTCTACTAGATAAGGCTGGTTGTCAGACTTTCAGGCCACTGACTACCTGTAATGACTGTCAAAGATGTACAAATGACAGCCGTGACCAACGGCTTAGCGTGCTTTCTGAAGCATGGAAGAAACTCGGTATGTAATCATAGGTACCCATCCATAGACAGATATTGGCAAGCGCGGCTTAACCTTGAATTGTACCTACTGCGGTTGCTCTTGAGAGTTAGATGCATTTTCACAGCTGACTTATAAGTCTATTCCAGTCCTTATAGGTCCATTCATCATTTCAGCAAGACCAAACTTTTCCATACATTCCTATTTTTCTATTTTCCATTTGGTAAAAGAAAAGAAAAAGTCGAGGTTCGTTAGGCATTTAGCTGAAAAGTTTTTCGGCGTCAGGCCCAAAGAGTGAACGGAAAATCGAAGAAAAAACAAATGACGACTCGACGGCGACGTAGGGTGAAAATACACGTACAATAAGACTGTGACCGCAATGCATAAGTTAGAACCCAAAATGGGTTCTAATCTTGCAGGATTGCTGTCATGGGACAAACCTTGCGTTGGACCGCATAATGGCTTAGCGTTGAGGAGTTTAAATGCATATAAAAGATATATCGTGGCCCCGGACACAAAAGGCTAAGATGTAACAGCTTTAGTCAGTAGAAGTCTGACACTCTCTATCGCTAAACCCAGAGGCAAGCGCAGTCATTTGATGACAAACTCTCTGGATCTCTCGGATGTTTTTTTTTGTTTTTTTCTTATAATAAACGTTGCTCCCACACTAGGAATTTCTCCTGCATCGTGCGTGCGTTACAAACACACCCAGACCCGAAACAACTATCTGTAGGCCATACAATATTTGTTCCGATTAGAAATGATGTTTATTTCAAACAATTTCAAAGTCATTTAAAGAAAAACTAGATGAGCTGGTGTTTCGTAGTTGACTACACCGAGAAGAAACATCTGAAACAAATAAGTCGTTTTCCAGCCATATTTTTAGCGTAGAGCTACATAGTTTTATTACCCGACTACGGCGAAGCCAAAAGGAAGGGTAATTAATGATTTTGGCAGTCTATATTTTTATGTACAGAATGCTTGGCTCCGTGAAAATTCCGTTTACACCTTTTCAATCCTTTTCAAATAAGTAAATATTTTTTTACCTTTTTGGCGCAGCCGTGCACACTCTTTTTACCCGACTACGGCGAAGCCAAAAGGAAGGGTAATGGTCGTACAAAATACTTTTTATATTGCTTTTTATAACTGCATTGTAAAAGGAATCTGCGTAAGGTTGAATTTGCCAAAAAAAATATGTTTATAGTGACGATAACTACATGTAGTAGTACGTGTATTGGTGAGTGTTTGGCGACAGCTTCGACTGTTTGTTTTGTTCGAGACTGTGCATCTAGGGTTTTATTATATCAATGCTTTACCTACAATAAAACGCGGCGTGTAACATAATGGAATTGACCTGACGATTGAAATAAGCTGAGCTAGGACTAAAGTAGTCTAAGATTAGTGTAACTAATATAAAGTTTTACCATAAACAATTATTTAGGTACCTACACACAATGATCACAATCACAACTCACGACAACACTCAAAATATCAATCTATACGATAAGTAATCAACAGCGCAAACAAACACGTAATGATTTATTTACAAGAAACAAAAGATGCACCACAACAAACGCGGATCTTGTCACAATTTCTTCGCTCCCATTGGTCATTGTCATGTGTCACAAGAGAAACGGCACGCGCCATTCGCCGGCCGGCCTCGCCCAATTTCTTTCTTGCCGCAACTTTTATGACATTCGCATCCGCATGAATATCCGCATTGATTATTGCGGATGCGGATGCGGATGCGGATGTTGAAATCCATGCGGAAGCTCCGCATTTGCGGATGCGGATTCGAATATTCGCAACAACCCTGATACAGAAGTCAGCTGCTAATTGCCATTACCAAGGTGGCATGCGACTACGAAGAATATCAGACAAGAATTATTTTCTTGTTTTCTACTTTTAAGACCGCGATTTTGTTAGTAGTCGGGTTTTAGATTTTTGAACTTATTTTTTTTTATTTGAATTTTATTTTTGTGTGTACTTAAATTATAATATAATACATATTTGTAATGTGCTCGCCAAGACCTTTCATTTGATACCAAACTTACTATGATTATCTCATTTAATATTTTTTGAGGTAAGTTTTTGACATTTAAATTCCGTCATAAAAAGAATTTATATTTATATAGCCTATGACACCCGGGCTATTCTTTCAAATCTATTGACACCTAATTTATTAAAATCCGTTCAGTGGTTTAGGCGCTACGGTGGAACATACATACATACATACACATACATAGACTGCCAAAATCATTACCCTTCCTTTTGTATTTTTCAGCGTCTAGTTATTTAACAATGTCACCACCAATTCAAAGTACCTAATCTAAAGAATGTTTTAATAATTCTTCATTCATATGCCTAGGTACTTAATTTTTATTTTACTTTTTTTTTACTTCATTTATATAATATCTTAAACATCCGCATCCGCATCCGCATCCGCGGATGTGAGCCATCAAAACTCCGCATCCGCATCCGCATCCGCGGATGTCAAAAAATCGGCATCCGCAACATCCCTGTTCTGTATCAATGAGAACGCCATGACGGAGCATCAGGTATCAGTGGCATGCGACTACGAAGAATATCAGACAAGAATTATTTTCTTGTTTTCTACTTTTAAGACCGCGATTTTGTTAGTGTCGGGTTTTAGATTTTTGAACTTAATTTTTTTTTTAGTGTTTAGTTCTTAGTTTTTTTATTTTTATTTAAAAGGCGGATATGTGCATTTATTGAATGAAAAATGTATATACAGGAGTTGTCAAAATAAAACAAAAAAGTAATTACAAATATTTTTTTTTTTATTTTAATAAAAATTAAAAGTTAGTACATACATTTATATACACAACGGCCACTTAGGCGTCCTTTTTGTTATTATTATTTACTTTGTTGTCTGCACTTGTGGCATGTGCCAAATAAATATGTTCGTGTTTAAAGGAAGAAAGAAAACATCTTTCTTCCTTTAAACACGAACATAAGATAAAATGCCACATCTGTCTAAACTCAGGTCAATTTTCCGAAGCAAATTAACCCAGTTTCGCGGTTTTTCAGGAAGAGATTGTGCTGAAACATCACAGCATCAAAATAGATGACGTTACCTCGTTAAGGCTTTTTCCTGAAGATTCTTTATTTTACGGGTAGAAAGGAGATTTATTACTTATAGTAAATTATATTAGCTGACCTTTTTTGGTAGTACTAAGGCGAGTGCTTTTTTACATTTTAAATTAGGGTATTGTAAAATCTCTATCAAACTTCCGGTTCATTTATTATTTTCTTTCTTGGTTTGATCATTTAAAAATACTGAAGTTCGTAGTTAATTTATCGATGGGTCGATCGTTACGTTAAGCGACGCTTGCCTATGTTGGCCCGTAGATGGGTGACCACCCATTAAATACGGAATATTCTCCATGCCCCGGAAAGTACGTTAAGGCGCAGATAAGAGGGACACCGTAAAAACGACCTGTTTTTCGTTGCAGAGTTAGCCGTATTGCTACTTATTACAATTAAAAAAAAAATACAGTGTATAGTCAAATGTATAGGTAAAAGACTTATGCAAAAATATTTTCTAAAATTAATCAAGAACCTCGAAAAAAAAATCACAAAAAAATCACACGAAAAATCTTTTTCGTCTCGAAATGCTCAATATTTTGAGCGATAACTGTTATTTTTTTTTTTACTATCAGAAAGGAAATTTAACCAACTAAAGACATATGTAAAAATATTTTAACATTACAGCGTATTTTTTTTTTTAATAAATTAAATCTGCGAACTATCGTTCATATTGGCAGTCACAAGAATCAAACGCATCCCCATTTTCAACCTTATTTGTTCAGGCGATGAGTTAAACGCGCGCTCAAGGTCGCGGGCAGGTAATGTCGCCTTAAGCCGTTGATACCAGCTGTCATATTATGATGCACAATCTTGGGTCACGATAATAATGATGATTATTTAATTTGGTTCACTATATCACTTAAAAAGAATTTTGAAAATCGTTCGATAAATAATTGACGGAGATAAGCGCGGACATAAACAAAAAAAAATACATACACACGAATAGAAAACCTCCTCCTTTTTAGTAGTTGGTTAAAAATTATAGTCATCATAATCTTAAATATCATAGTTTGACCCGGAATCTGAGGTTACGTGAACCGCATCTACCTACATCCAAACGGGGGTCGACGCAAATAAAACAAGCGAAGTGTGAATGGGGTCCCAGGATAAATGGTCCACATTTCAGTTGTCACAGTGGATTCCTCTGTCAAACTGCTGTCCAAATTGGAACTGTCGTAATGTTCTTATGGAAAGGCTTTCCATTGTTTGTTTTGGTGCTTTATTCATTTTTTTTTAAACGTTGCCCCACACTAGGAATTTCTCCTGTATCGTAGGTGCGTTGACATACATTTAAACTCACATACACAAATACCCAGACCCGGAACAACTACCTGTAGGTCATACAAATATTTGATCCGTGCGGGGATCGAACCCGCGACACGCAGCGCAGCAGTCCATTGCTTGAGCCACTGCGCTAACCGTGGCGTCCGCTAATTGTGCTAATGCCATCTTTTATTTACTTTTTAGGGTTCCGTATCTCAAAAGGAAAAAAAAACGGAACCCTTACATATAGGATCACTCGTGTGTCTGTCTGTCTGACCATTCCTCCCTCAATCTCCAGAACAACTGAGCCCTAAATTTAGAAAAAAATACAAAATTTAGTTCAAAACTTACAGGTTACCTATGATGTCTATGGTGCTAAAAAACATGGAAAATCTTTCAATATCTACTACAATGGGACGGAACCCATCATGTGCAAGTCCTACTTGCACTTGGCCAGTTTTTTGTTTAGGGGTGATTTTACTGCTCCTGGAATCACTTACGCTTTCTTGGTGTAACAGTCTTCACTCACATTTGCCTAGTTAATTAAAATTCAATAATTATCTTATACCTAATACTGAAATAACTTGACATCGCTCCTTGTAATCCCCGAAAGGTAAGGCAGATTTGTACACACACATTTCGCCAGTTATGTTTATGTCCTATCTAATAAGGAGCGAGCCTATTGCTTCTGAGAAATTCGTAGGTAATGGAAAAAAACCAAAAAACACTTTACCAGGAATATTGATCTAAGAACCTCATGTTCGGCAGTCACGCGTGCTACCACTTGAACAACGAGTTAGTAACAGTGAATTTATAATAAATGAATAAAATAATTATATTAAACAAGATTACCTACTGAATATACTTACATTATTTAACCAAAACACAAGTTCAGACTTTTAAATGAAGTCCTAATTATCATAATACTCCTATTTTACTCGTTAAATATTCTATTAGGCTGGCAGGCTTTGAGATAATAATACAATGACAATACAATGTATTTATCAGACATTTTGTACCTATTATTGATTTAGACTTCGTGGTATTATTTTGTGTCAAAAAGTATAATAGCAAATGAAAAACTGAATTACTTTTGTTGATGTACTGAAAGTTGTAGTGAAGGTGGTCTGGCATCCCGTCGGGGGGCTGCGGTTTGTTCACAAGAGAAACCGCGGCCTCGACGTAAATACCGCCATATTCTCGTTAAAGAAAACTGTCCAGTACTATTTGGACAGAAAAACAAATGTCTATGCCTGTTTTCTTGATTTAAGTCGTGCTTTTGACTCTGTAAATTACAATGTCCTGTGGAATAAAATGTACAATGCAGGTATACCACCTGAAGTGATTAATGTCATTAAATATTGGTACGAGGGTCAAACTAACGTCGTAAAGTGGGGAGAAAGTTTATCAGGTGAATACACCCTCAATTCCGGAGTGAGACAGGGTAGTTTGACATCGCCTACAATATTCAATTTATATGTTAACGACTTGATAGAGGAGCTGAGCAGAGCAGGTGTCGGCTGTTCTATTGATAATGTCTCTGTAAATAATCTCAGTTACGCAGACGACATGGTTTTGCTCAGCCCCTCTGTCAAGGCACTGCAAAAGCTACTGCACATATGTGAAGTGTACGCTAGTAAGCATGGTCTCAAACATAATGTTAAAAAATCGGAGTTGATGGTATTTAGATACGATAATAGTCCATTACCTACGCCTGACATATCTTTGTGTAACACCAAGCTAAAAGTTGTTAAGAGCTTTAAATATCTTGGTCATATCGTAACGGATAAATTGCGTGACGAAGAGGATTTAGAAAGACAGAGGAGAATGTTGGCAGCGAAAAGTAACATGCTTGCTCGGCGATTCGCTAAATGTACTAATAAAGTGAAAGTCACTTTGTTCAATGCGTACTGTCGGTCGCTTTACACTGGCCATCTCTGGTACAAGCACACACAACGCGCTTATAACACATTCATATAATAACGCATTCAGGTGTATTTTCGGGCTACCGTGGAGGTGTAGTGCGTCTGGCATGTTCGCGGAGAACAGAGTCGACGATTTCTATGCCGTATTGAGAAAAGCGAGGGCCTCCTTTATGAGCCGTGTACATGATTCTGACAATGGAATATTGAGAGCCATATATGAAGCTAATTATTTCTTTGTATATGGCTGTCAATATTCCAGCTAACAATTTTAATTTTCAATTTTAATTAATTAATATTTTTATTTTATTTTAATTGCAATATTTGTAATGTTTAAAGTAATGTAATTTTATTTCAATTTCATTTTACTGGTTTACTTAATTTTTATTCATTTTTTATGTAATTTGGTGTTTTTTATCTGTCTTATGGGCGTCTTGCCTGAATTAAATGAATTTTATTTATTTATTTATAAAGGGCTAAGAAGGAACATAGGTGGTTTTAGTCAGTAGAAGTCTGACACTCCCTTTCGCTCAGCCCAAGAGCGGGAGGGGTTACTTGAGTAAGTCTGACACTCCGTTTCGCTCAGCCCAAGAGCGGGAGGGGTTACTTGAGTAAGTCTGACACTCCGTTTCGCTCAGCCCAAGAATGGGAGGGGTACTTGAGTATTTTCCACCAACCCAAAAAAAAAGGTGATCTGGTATAAATGCATTTAAGAATTGACTATAGAAAGCAGCAGTGGTCCAGTGGTGAACCCAGGCAGGCGCATTCATCATCATCATCATTTCAGCCCGTAATCACCCACTGTTGGGTATAGGCCTCCCCTTTCCTCTGCCAGTCCTCTCTGCTTTGTGCGTCTCTCATCCATCCATTTCCCGAGCTCCTGACGATATCGTCCACCCAACGCGCTTTAGGGTGACCCTGGCTTCTCACGTCCAACCTTGGCCACCATTCGGTCAGAATCTTACTCCATCGGCCATCTCCGCGTCTAGCCAAATGTCCTGCCCAACTCCACTTTAGGCGTATCGCCCTGTCCCCGGCGCATTACTTTGTGTAATTTATTTCATCACCAGTGCTCCTCAAAACGGTGAAGGATAACAACGTGAGGAAATCGACATGTTCTAGAACCAAAGATTTGAAGACATGTATCATCTACCAACTAGCACTGGACCCGCGTGGTGGATTATAGCCAATGGGTAATAATCCACACCTCATTTTCCCTTGAGAGGGCATTTCCTCTCTTAAAGAAAAAGACACAGAGGTTGATTATGCTAAGATTTGTCTTCGGGGCAAATTGTGTCAGCAGTAATATCAAATTGTTCAGCTCAGAATAATGTTGGCTTACAAAAAGTGTTTTTTTACCAAGAGTTACTTGTGAGTAGTCACACAAGTAACTCTTGGTAAAAAAACACACATGGTCGTGTTTTATCTTCTAAAAACATATTACATGTAGACTCTAACATGTTTTATTGATGTATTATAATAGTTAACATGCTTAAGTTTCTTTAGGTAAGTAATAAATATTTGGAAACGTCTCAGTACCGAATTCGACAACAAATACAACGTGCTAGCTGTTAGATAGCAATGGTTATCTAAAAATGATTATTTTTTTCTATCTATCTAGGTAGTATAACAATAGGTATGTTATTATAGCTAGCCTATATTGTCCCACTGTTAGGCAAAAGCCTCGGGATACATTATTTCTTCATATTCGATATGTAATGGGTGGGGACCCATCCACAGACCAATCTAGGCAAGTGCGGCTTAACCTAAAGATCCACCCGAGTGGCAGTGATATGTATGAAGCCCTTCCTGAGTAATACACTAGTGTTCAAGCAAGTCGATCGTTTCCTTTATCTCCCGCTCCACATACGTTTCAGGCAGTTGTTATTAAGCTACGAGTCCACACGATTTGCTATATATTTTTCCAGAGATTAAACATGAAGGAGAAGAAAATTCATAAAAACTTTCGTAGGTTAAACTAAATTTTACGTCAACACACATACGGAAGTTTAAACGCAAACTCTGTGGTTTTACGAGCTTACGGAGTACCAATTTCAGTAACAGCTCTATCTAGTAAAAAATATTTTGTAGTTATTTTATAAGCACAAAATGCACTGCCTTCGTGGTTGAGCGGTTTAGACGTTTGCCTTGTAACTCGTTGGTCGTGGGTTCGATTCCCACGGGAAACAGACTTTGTAAAGTTGTTTCTAGTTTGTTAAGGACATTGTAGGCTTGAATCACCTGATTGTCTGAAAAAGAGATGATTCTAAGCTTCGGAAGGCACGTATAAGCCAGTGGTCAAATAGCGGTCGTCAAACCATGTCAGAGGCCCTTGAGGTGGTTTAGAAACTCTGACACTAGGGCGTGTGGGGTCGTTAGATCTTACTGCCCACACGATTAGAATAAGAAGCACAAAATCAGGACAAAAGATCCTAATCTAAATTCTGAACAATACGGTCGAGCTGAGATAGGTTTAACGAGGCTAATATCTCAAATTTCGTACATATATACTACTGAGATCACTAACGGTCGACCACATTTTGTACCTTATATGTTAGGACATAAGGATGAAAAGTGGCAGACTGTCAGTGAACTTGGGTCTAAAGTTGTTGTAGTAAGATCTAACTACTAAGGAGGTACCCTATTAGTATTGTGTTAACGTCTGGACAATGTTCAAAAGGTTTATAACGTTACACAGTCAGTAACTAAGTTGTTTTACAACTACAAAAGTTCTGGACCAAAACTTAATATACCTAATAGTATGCCTGTACTCTCTGAAGTACAACAACAAGTATAATTGAATAGTCGAATTTACTTGTAAGTTATGTTCGACAGTAATTACCTATGCTTGGTGTTTTATTGTCAGAAGATAATTACTCACACGCAGACCTTCCATGCCACACAATGTTTTTTTTTGTATCCCATTACTCTTTAATAGGGTCATAATTATTTTATTATTCTATAAAGTAAAAATCATTACCCTTCCTTTTGGCTTCGCCGTATTCGGGTAAAAATAATGCAAACAGTTCTAAGATAGGTGGTTCTAAAATGCATATTTCCGAAGATATCATCTAGACTCTCGATGTGTGTCTACCTAAATTTCATTGAGAAATACGAGCTTATTTATCTAGGTGAGTGATTTCTATGATATAATAGGGTATTTCACCCAAAAAATCTAATTAGTCCGTCTGTTAGATTATCGAAAAATATTAGATACGTGTTTTTTGGTTTTTAAAATAAATAAAAATTGACGGAAATAAAACGTGTCAAAGATCATGAGTGGAGGCTTTGTGAGTAAAAAAGTACTAACCTTGTGACGTCACACGACTTGACACGACTTTTCGAAGCACTGTATCGTCTTCATCTTTAGTTTACGTGAAAAAAGAAAAAATACGTGTCCTTTATTTTTTGAAAATCCATCTGACGGACTAATTAGATTTTTTTTGGTGAAATACCCTATTCTACAAAAAATGTCGACATCAACGGAAGCGTTTTTATTGAGTTACGTAGAAACCAGCCAGCCGTATTGTACGGCTTTGGCGGTAGCGTCCGAAATCGTAGCTTTTCTGAGAAAATCCTTATAAATCTAATTATATTCGGTCAGTGACTTTTAACAGGAAATATTATGTAACAAAATACTAGAGGATTTACAACTTTTCATTTGTATTTTATTCACCAACATGTCTAATATAAATTTTCATTAAGTATGGTGAGAATTAATGAAAATTTGTGCCGTGTACGGTGTGGATTTACAACGCAATTAACTGCGAAAAGGCACATGGCATATTTCGACAGGAAAAAAACGCCAAGTGCAAGTCGAAATTGCACATGAAGGGTTCCGTACCATTGTAGTAGATATTGAGAGATTTTCAATGTTGTTTTACCAGACTTCTTATAGGTTTTCCTGTAATCTATAAGTGTTAAACTAATTTCTGTACTTTTTTCAAAATTTTAGGCTTACTAGTTTCGGAGATAAGGGGGTGGGAATGGTCGGACAGACAGACACACAGACAGACAGATACCCGAGTGATCCTTTATGGGTTTCGTTTTTTCCTTTTGAGGTACGGAACCCTAAAAAGTATGAAAATACTGAAATGTCACAATCATGTGTGCTGTTCTTTGTTTTGTGCCCAACAACTATCGAATTCTTTGTAGACCTTATTTTGTGTCAACATAACACCATGCCCATTGGCTGTGTTTCTCAACGGTCTAAGCAGCGGTGTAGGTACACGTGTTCCTAGTTATTTTCGAGTGATCAGATAATGTTGTGAGTAGTATAGTCGTTTAGTTTAATATTAAGGCAATACTGTTTATTTTTATTATACTACTCTTTGTTTGTCCAAATAATACCATCATTTTCCTGCACTTGTCCCATTCTATTTGGGGTCAGTTTTCTATTGTCCCCTGTCTGACGTCACGGCATCATTTTATCTACTCCTTTATCTGTCATATCATTCCTCACACAATCCGTACCTACAGCTTCACTTTGGCATTTCCGTCATCAACATCTTCTCTTTTTTTAGTCGCAAACGTTTCAAATGTAATAAATAAATAATTCCCGATACCGGCTTTCATAAACCCTTAAAAATCCCTCGTTATTCCTACTGAGGTGAAATTCTCTTCACTCAAAACGATGACTTGACATTTGGCTACACTTAAGTGACACTTATAGCACTCCAGACACAATTGTAAGGACCCATGTAACCGAGCACCCAATACTTCATGCGGTTAACGAACTGGATTCATTTGTCTGACATTTTCAGTTCGTTTTAAATAAATGTCAGACTAAACATTGAAGTTAATCATCCGTTAGACAAAGTTTTTAAAGCGGGCTAAAAATATTCGTCCGTGTCTGGTTATAAAAATATTGTCTATAAAAACGGGTATAAAGTTTAATCCTTTTAAAAGTAAAGGTTATTTTAAAGGTCCGTCTTAAAATAAAATCATTTCATAACTTTTTTAACTGACTAGACTAGGTACGCGACGAACTGATTTAACTGGTAAGCCATGGGGTCTTATGGGGTTCCACTCCCAAGTCGAGTTTTTCCATCGGTAATGTTTCAATCACAGCGGGCTTAGTCAATGGCCAATGGGTTCGCCCCCTATTGCATTGGACTTAAATATAACTGGCGAAATGTCATGTGAATAAAAACACCGCTGATGATGATTAACGGTTTAACGTGATTTCCGACGCACGGAGGAAACTCGGTAAACAATGGGTGGTCATACACCCACAGACCAAGCGTGGCTTAACCTGAATATCGACTAGTCGGCCTGTTATTATTTCTTCTCCACGTGCTGCTGGATGTTCGAAAGAGATACCGTGGCCTCGAATACAAAGGGCTAAGAAGGAACATGGGTGATTTTTATTCAGTAGAAGTCTGACACTCCCCTGCCGCACTTCCGCTACGCCCAGAGCGGGATGAGACATTTGATGATATCCCAACCTGAAAAAAAAACTAGCTAAGTGTAAGTCGGGCTTGCACGTGAAAGGTTCCGTACTTAGACTTCTTAAGGGTTTTCCTGTAATCTACGAGTGTTTAACTATTTTCTGTATATTTTTCAGAATTTTAGGCTCAGTAGTTTCGGAGATAAGGGTGGGGGAAATGGTCGGACCGACAAACAGACAGACACACGAGATCCTTTATGGGTTCCGTTTTTTCCTTTTGAGATACGGAACCCTAAAAAGCTTCTCCACGTGTCTGACACGCAATGTCATAACAAATTCTTTAGGAACTGACATGTAAAGTATCCCATATTCCAGTTACTTTTGTAAGCTCAACTATAGTCTTACCCACTTCCATATTAGAGTAGACGGTTCCTCATCAGACAGGTAAACCTTTCAGACAGCCTCCTTTGATGTCGCTGCCTCTATAATAGATACCTTTTACCTTTAAACATGCTTGGGGCTTTTATAAGGAAACATTGCGAAGGTACTTCTTGGATGATTGAGGTTTTATCAACATTCACGTTACATAACACCACACCTGTATCCCCCAAGGGTACCAAGAAGAGAAGCTCATTCCCAGAGGCGTACCTAGTATACCCACAATTTCGCCCGTTCTATTTAAGTCCCATAAGGTCCCATTAAAATAGGTGGACAACATTTCAGAAATCATTCAGACCGCCAAAATAAGAACGATGGTAAAAAAGATAATAAGAAAAACGCATTTAAGTACCTACTCATAAAGGATGAGTTTGTTCTAGAGTGTGAATTTATTATTTTAAGTTAAAAAAAATCAGTTTATTTAACGTTTTTTTTTTGTTTAGATATGTTTGGTTAGGACCTACTGAACGCTGTGTTAAAATTTGTCCACCTATTTTAATGGGACCTTATATAGGGGGCGAGCCTGTTTTCATCAAGTGGGAACAAATTCAGCCTCCGTAGCTGCTACTGACAAATTCCTGATGTAAAAACCTAATAGCACTTTGCCCGATCTGGGAAGCGAACAGAAAACTTCATGATCAGCAGTCGGGCTTCCGACCACTCGATCAATGAGGCATTCAACATTCATATCGATGAAATTGTACTTGGATTTAAAGATTGACCAAGATATATTGAATTTACAGTTGCTTGATTAAACTAGAATGTCGAAAATTCATCCAAATTAAAAATACTCGTGAAACGGCGACTCTGAAGTACCGATAGTCGGTACAGTTAATGGAATAATAGCAAATAACCTCAACCCACATCTTAGGAGGCGTTTATTGGTGCTCACTGTCGCTTGATTCAGAAAGTAGTACTCCTAGTTTTAAATATATTAATGTAAAATCCTACTAATATTATAAATGCGAAAGTTTGTGAGTATGTATGTATGGATTTTTGTTACTCTTTCTCGCAAAAACTACTGAACGGGTTTGGATAAAATTTGGTACGTAGTTTTGATCCCGATATTACCTTCCCGTGGGTAACTTTCGAGTTGTAACGGGTGAAGCCGCTGGCAACAGCTAGTATTAAATATTGTAAAATACTGACTGTTGAGAAAAGGCTGCATCGATATAACCTTCCACAATTCTTCCAAAATATAATGAACGAAAAATATTCATAACTAGCTTTTGCCAGCGGCTTCGCCCGCGTGAAAATGACGATTTTCCATACAAACTTTCATCCCCTATTTAAATCCCTTAGGGGTTGAATTTCGAAAAATCCTTCCTTATTCCTTGTCTACATTATAATGGGAACCTCTGTGCAATATTTCAGCTTTCTAGGTACAAGGGTTTGGGCTGGGCGTTGATGAGTCAGTCAGTCAATCAGTCAGTCAGTCAGTCAGTCAGTCAGGACTTCTCTTTTTATTTATATAGATTTATAATAAATGAGAATATTCAATCATATCACTTGCCGCGACAAAACGAAATCGAATATTCAGGCAACAGCTGTTATTTAATACATCGTAATTCTTTAATTGAGCTCGTTTTCGGAAACTGGGCCATAAAGTTAAATAATAAAATTAAGTCTCGGAGAAAAACAGCTTTATTTAACGTTGTTTCCTGTTTGTTTATTCATTGAATGAAGTCGGTAGGTACCTACATAATATTTAATACTTAATTAATTTTTATGATCCGTAAGCTTTATGTGACGCCTTCGGGTAACATGGAAATATACTACCTTAGTAACATGCTTCAGTATCGAGGACGAGACAACAACAGGATTAATTAATATGAAGTCCATAAAATTGTACACGTCGGTCTAGTGGTCATAGACGCATCCGCTGAGCGTGAGGTTCAATTCCTGGCTCGTACAAAGTGTTATTGGAGTCACAGAGTTTGGATTGCTTGATGGTAACAAGCTCGCCCCCTACTACTTGGGACTTTAATAAAACTGGCGAAAAGTGCGTGTACTATTAGGTACCTATGCTTATCCCTTTAGGGATTACAGGCGTAATGTTACGTCTATATACAATTTTATTTAAAGACATAATATTGTATTCGCGCCTTTGCGTTAAAATGGACCTAACATAATAGTAACTGCGTCTGTGAACATTTAGGAAAATAGATCATAATAGGAAACTGATATGAATTGCGTTAAAATTCGTAAAATGTTCACAGACTCAGTTACTATTATGAAAGGACCATTTTACACTTAACGCAATTCATATCATCATCATCATTTCAGCCAAAAGACGTCCACTGCTGGACATAGGCCTCCCCCAGGCGTCGCCACATTGACCGGTCCCGTGCGTCTCTCATCCAGCGGGTTCCTGCAACCTTGACCAGGTCATCGGTAAATTCATATTATGATCTGTTAAAGAGGCCATTTTAGACGCCCAGTTTCCTTGGTAATATCTCTTCCACTATAAGTCAGTCGTATCTCAGACTAACCAGAAAACTGCATTAAGGCATTCATCATTCATCATCATCATTTCAGCCAAAAGACGTCCACTGCTGGACATAGGCCTCCCCCAGGCATTTTTGGGGGGGGGGGGGGGTTGCCATAATCGCCACGCTTGGCAGGCGGGTTGGCGATCGCAGTATGGTTGTTACAGAGACACAGAGAACGCTGCTGCCCATTCTCTGGTAAGACCCTTAGTCGCCTCTTACGACACCCACGGGAAGATATGGGATGGTGCTATTCTTTACGTCCGACACCACACGGAATTAAGGCATTAGAAGAGATATATTGGGTGAATGCCAGGTTTTACACCCACAAGAACTATCTGTTCTAGCTGTTGCCGGCGGCTTCGCCCGCTACAACTCGAAAATGATCTCACGGGGAGATAAAATCGGGATAAAAACTATTCTATGTGTTAATCCAGGTTATAAACTGCCTGTATACCAAATTTTATCCAAATCTGTTGAGGAGTTTTTGCGTGAAAGAGTAATCCATCCATTCATACTTACAAACTTTTGCGTTTTTAATATTAGTAGAATAGGATTTTGCTTGAAAAACGGGAACGTAAATCTTTGAGCAGCGGCCACTTTTTGATTTTATTAACATGACATCACACCTATAATCCCTGAAAGGTTAGGCAGAGGTGTGCATAATAGCACACCCACATTTTACCATTAGTGTTAATCCCCACGTAATAGCGGGCAAGCTTAATGCCATCAACCGGGCACAAAATTCAGATTCCGCGGCTGAGGAATTCCTGGTAAAAAAACTGAATAAAAAATCTAACCTGGGAATCGAACCAAAGACCTCACGCACAGCAGTCGCACTTGCGCCCACTATACCAACGAGGTGGTCTTATTTGGAAATATTTTAGGTCAAAACGATCTTAATTAACCCATGAGCTGACTTTTACCTTGGCCAGAGGCTATCTGTTCCCATACAACGTGGCATTAGTGCCTCCAGTTTCTTGGGCACATTACCAGCTGACAGAGTATTGCCATACAACGTGGCAATAATGCCGCCCGTCTTTTGGACACATTGCCAGCTGACAGTGTGCTTGAAGTGGATTTTTCTGAAGCCCTTTTATAGTTTCTGGCTGATGTTATTTATAGTTTAAAATTAAAAACTTAATTTGCATGCATTGATATAATAAAACCCTAGATGCACAGTCTCGAACAAAACAAACAGTCGAAGCTGTCGCCAAACACTCACCAATACACGCACTACTACATGTAGTTATCGTCACTATAAACATATTTTTTTTGGCAAATTCAACCTTACGCAGATTCCTTTTACAATGCAGTTATAAAAAGCAATATAAAAAGTATTTTGTACGACCGTGCAGAGACGCGAGCGACGCGAGACTATTTGAAATGAGTTCATTGTGAACTCATTTTAAGCGGACGGTTTTGAGACGCGGAATGTGTATCTTGGGTTTTATTATATCAATGTTTGCATGTAATACACGCTAAGAACACTAGTTTGAGGTTTAAAAAGAAACTGACCACCCACCATCAATTATTACCTCGGCGGTTCCGAAGGCTAACCGGCCTACTTACGGTGCGATAAAGCGCTTCGCAGCCACGACTATCTCATGGGAAAACTATTGGCTCAGATTACGATACAAAGAGTAGCGAATGAAAGAGATAGGGTGGGGGGGGGGGAAGGCTTAGTGGTTGTATTGGTAGCTTAACCTCTAATAACGTTAGAGTAGGAAAGGATATTGAAGGTTATCTGATAGAATTGGAAATAAATCCAGTTTGTTATTACGTTATTAGCTAGGTATATCTGTTGCGAAGTTTGTTGGGAAAAATTTGGATTGTTTTGTTTTTTCCAATGTTCACTTTTATACAATTTTGTTAATACTAATACCTTAATATGACAAACATTTATTTCAAGTAGGCCAGTTACAGGCACTTTTGAATAGTCGAATTAAACTAAATATACTAAGGAAGCTAAGTAAACTAAGTTACAGTCCCAGTCACAAGGCGTAATAACTGTGAGTGTACTGTAGTTCCCAATTCCAAAGAAGCTCATGAGAAGAATGGCAAGAAACTCCATGGACACTCTTTTAAATCATAAAACATTTCGTCGAAATATTTACTCAGGTGTACTACGTAACGTACTCTACGTAATTTGTAAGTAAAACATTACTTCACGGTTCACGTACCAAATTAATACATGTGTGCTTACTTTTCCAATTATGTAAGTATGTAATAAGAAAAGTACAACGTAGCAGGATTAAATTAAAACGTGTTCATAACGTAGTAATTAAAAAGTTGTAAAAACAAAATTCTTCAATTAATAAAGTCAGAGTACCTACTCATTTTTATATTCAGGGCTCACACATTTAAAACTAATCAGGAGCAACGCCTGAAATAATTAAAACCTCGTTTGTTAAAATCTTTTGGCCATCAGTCTAGTTGAGTTTGATAGAACACGTTCTCACGATCGGGTTCACATTCTTTAGATTTAGATTTTTTAAAGTTTTCTTTCTATAACAAAACCTCAAACTATGCGTTACTTTGTGTGGAATGAATTCTGGGTAAAAGGGAACGTATGCAAAGGTGCGAGTGAAAGATGTAGACGAGTGAAAGAGAGCGAGAAAAAAGGAATATGGAAAAAGTGTTTTTTAAGGATTTTATTTTCAAAAAAATTAGAAGTAAGTAACTCTATTATTTCACATACACACATACATCTCCGCATTTATATATAAATGAAGAAAGGATTTTCATCTTTAAAATAACGGGTTTACCTTTTAATGTTAAAGCATAATTAATTTAAGAAGATTACAAGCTAAGCCCCGCGATATTGCAGACATTTCTCTTAGCGGGCTTAACGCTGTGAGCGGAATTAACATTATCCTTGTTGATCTTCTTGTTGATGGTAACACGCATCAACAATTAATTATACTTATTAAGGGTTGACATTTTAATTGTCTTTGTTACACCCTGTGAATGCTTATTGATAAACACTGGTTAAAACAGTTGTTGGACCGTCGGACTACCAAGTCATTAGGTCTCAAGTTCTTCAAATTATGTGATAATTGTGTGTATTGTACAATAGGGGATCGGACTGACTCAAAAAATAATTATGATTCTGCTTAGTCCGTCAGTTAGATTATCGAAAAATATTGGATACATTTTTTGTTTTAACGAATTAATAAAAATTGACGAAGATAAAAAGCGTCGTGACGTCACTTGTGGGTAAAAAATGTACTGACATGTAAAGTTTTCGAGGAGTTCACGAGTTTTCGAAGCACTGTATCGTCTTCATTTTTTGTTAATGTGAAAAAAGAAAAAATAGGTGTTCAATATTTTTTGGAAATCTATCTGACGGACTAATTAGTTTTTTTTTGTCCGATCCCCTAAACATCGTGAGTAAACCAAACTAGCATGCCTGAGAGATATTTATCGACGGCATGTAAAGGCAATTCAGGGGCCCATCGGCGGCATCAAAACTCTGATACCAGATTAAAAATAAATCAATTGAAGATTGATTGATTGAGATTGATTGAAGTCAAGAGCAAGCCCATTTATAATAAAAATAAAAAAAAATCACACCTACAGCCCTCCCTCGTGTAGATCCTGTGCGGTTTGGTTAAGGTTCCAGTCCGTGCTAGTTTACCTACTCACGTTATTTTTTACAGTTTTGAGCCTTCTACACTTGCCGAGTTAAGTCCGTGAATGAAGATTTACTCATAACATTCCGGAACATCGATATGCATCAGAAAGTTTCTTTAAGAGGGAAATAGGGGCTGCGATTCTCGATACAAGTTCGACGTATTACCCTTTTTCTTTACTGAATCCACTTTTTCCTCTTGAGCTAGCAAAATCTATTGTAGACACGTCCCTGTAATTTGCTTTAGTATGTTTCACAAAATAATAAATAGTTGTCAGGCAAATTGACCGTAGCAGACTAAACTCTACAATTAATAAGTAAACTGTTTCCATGTTACCGGATTGAAATTTACAAAATATACCTACGTAGCTCGTTATAGCAATAACTTTGACAGTTTATTAGCAAAACGCCAATAACAATGTCGAGACCAAAACACGTTCCATATTAGTTCGTAGTAATATCACCGTATGGTAATAACCGTCGCTATTTGCGCGAAGTAGTAATTACTTGATGTCCATTTAGATAATTGATGTTAGTTATTGCAAATGACTGCAAATAAAACTAAATTTAAAACCGCATTCAAATTATTTTCCATAGAGGTGCGGTGGGTATTGTTTCACATTAAAACTGGTTATCTTGAAGTACTTTTTCCTATTGAGCATTGATAATAATTGGCAAGTAGAGTATTTGCTGATAAATCAATCCTGCCTCATCAACGTTCATAAATCTGGTACGCTTACGAGTATTATACACCTTTCTGAAGAACCTCGACACTAATAAGACAATTAGTAGAAAGTTAATCATTAATACTAAATTTAGTTATTTCTATTACTCTGCCATCTCACAGAACGGCAATCAATCTAACATTGTCATCTTCCACTCATCGGCAAACAAATTCAATCTAGGGTTGATCCCCACGAGCACTTTGAGCATCATACACGATAATTATAAGGGAGTAGGGGAGCTGTCTGCATGAAAACAGCTTGAATTTATTTCTCTACCCATTGAAATCCTTGCAAAAGCTTTGAATGACATTTTGTAAAAAAAATCCAACGCAGAATTCATATTCTCGCGTGAATGGTCCACGAGATGAAACATCTGTGTTCCATTTTCACGCCTATTGAACATAAAGATAGTTGCAAAGCGACGATGCTTCTGTATTAGTAATTACAAGTACCTACTGACTTGTTGGTTTAGTGGTTGCAAGCGCGACTGCCGTGCTTGAGGTCCTGGGTTCGATTCCTAGGCCGGGCAAAGTGTTATTGGGTTTCTGTCAGAAATTTACTTAGTAGTAGCCACGGAATTTGGATTTGAACTAAGATGATGATATGCTTAAGTCAATAATATATTAATAAGTCAGTAATAACGGAACGGATGGCCGATGGGGCCGATCTAGAATAGCGACCGCGAACCGGAAGACGTTGCGTTGGAAGGCCTCCCACTAGGTGAACCGATGACCTGGTCAAGGTTGCAGGAACCCGCTGGATGAGAGACGCACGGGACCGGTCAATGTGGCGACACCTGGGGGAGGCCTATGTCCAGCAGTGGACGTCTTTTGGCTGAAATGATGATGATGATGATGAAGTCAGTAATAGAGGCCAGTCTATTGCCGTCAACAGACGACAATTTTATTCCTGAAAACACAAATTAACATTTTGCCCGACCCGAAAATTGAAGCAGTGTCTCATGTTCAGCAGTTTCGTTTGCAACCACTAGAACAAGAGACATATTTGCTACAAAACCTAGCAATAGCCTAAAACAAGAACTTCTTAACAAACAAAAGTAGTTATCTCAAAAGTCTTAAGCCCCTTTCAGAAGATTTCTTATCATCGTAAAGTATGAAACTTCAGATCCTTCGGGGCACGAAAACACTTTCAAAAGATTCGGAAAGCTTTGAAATGTCTGGGAACGAGAACATAAGCCATAAAAGTTGACATAGAAGTGGACAGTTTCATAATACGACTGGCCTGTTGGTCTAGTGGTTAGTGACCCTAACTGCTATGCCGGAGGTCGTGGGTTCGATTCCCACCCAGGACAAATGTTTGTGTGATGAGCACGATCATTTGTTCTGTGTCTGGGTGTAATTTATCTATAATATGTATGTATTTAGAAATATATAAGTATGTTTATCAGTTGTCTAGTACCCATAACACAAGCTCTGCTTAGCTTGGGACTAGATGGCGTTGTGTGATAGTTGTGGAATATTATATTATATTATTAAAGGTTTAGACTTTGTCTCAATAGGGGTAGTTGACAAAAAAAAAATAGTCCGTCAGATAGATTTCCAAAAAATATTGGACATATTTTTTCTTTTTCACATAAACAAACAGTGAAGACGATATAGTGCTTTGAAAACTCGTGTGACGTCATATTGTAAGACATTTTTTACCGGCGAGTGACGACACAAGCCCCCACTCAAATCCTTGACGCGTTTTATATTCGTCATTTTTTATTGATTTCATAAAACAAAAATCTAACAGACGGACTTATTAGAATCATATTTTTTTTACTCATGAAACACCCC